>OW052081.1:6460984-11260984 GCA_932526445.1 Phragmatobia fuliginosa | reverse complement strand
TACGTTATTGAGCTATTTATTAAAATTTACACTTTAATTACTCGAAAAACGTAAGATTATGTTATAATGATAAACAAAAGTATTGCAAATAGAAATATACTACTGTAAGCGGTAACAAGATTGAATGAAGTCCGCCGATGTTCTGTACCTATGTTCACGTTGTGTGACGTCATTCGAAGGAGACTATAAATTGAGCAGCATCGTCAAGCTGGGTCTCTTGGTCCCGGGACCTCGTGGTGTACGGTTAGGTACTCTCTGTGTACTCTCTGTGTAATGTATCACGTAATGTATTGTTGTTAAACTAGCTTTTATATTGTGATTATGTTTAGAGCTAAATAAACTGATATAGTTTAATGTTCGGTGTAAGATTAAATTGTTTTATTTTAAATCAATAGTTTGGTTATTGATTACATCAGAAGTGGTATCGATCTACGTTCACAAATAATTAATTTTCAATATTTGGGAAACGATCAACTACCGACATTTAGTTAGATATTTTCATTTCATTTGCCTATACTTCATTATCTAGGAGTGTGTCTTACGATAGAGAGCATTGACAAATGCACAATAGATCGCACTGTCATATAGAACCAAAGTGAATATAAGCAGATTGACTCGCCGCAGAGGTCCCGAGAACGATAAACGCGATTGTTCGTTAAAAAAAAGCCATTGCACACTATTAGTGCTCATTTGAAGGCTACCGAAATTCAGTGTTCGTTGTGATTTTTATTAAGGGAATCCGACTTTTGTGATATTCTTATCCGCTCTAAATCAAAGTCAAAATCAAAAAAAAATGGAAACAGCAAATATAAAAATCTTAAAGGAAGTGACGACTTCTATATTTGGTTTTTAGTGACAATCGCAAACGGTTTAAAACGATTTAGTATTTTGCATTGATGTATTAAAAAACCCAAGATACACACTCAGCGTCTCAAAACCGTTCTCATAAAATATGAGCACAATTTAAAATTGTGCTCCTATTTCAAATAGTCTCGCGTCGCTCGCGTCTCTGTGCGCACGTTAAAAATACCGAAGTGTCCGTGAGGAATTGTAAAAATATTACGTCAAGAACGTTAAAAAAAGCGGCCAAGTGCGAGTCGGACTCGCCCATGAAGGGTTCCGTATCAGCAAGTAACATCCTATAAAAGTTCTTGTAGTTCGTTGTAACTTTCATCGATGTTTTTATACTAGTGTATTGATTGGATGAAAGGTAAATTGCGTGTTACGATTTATGACGTATTAAAAAAAAACTACACACTAGATCTCGTTCAAAGCAATTTTCGTTGGTAGTTTGCATGGTAATGTACAACATATATTTTTTTTAGTTTTATCACTCACTTATTTTAGAAGTTATAGGTGGGGACACACACATTTTTCCACTTTGGAAGAGTCTCTCGCGCAAACTATTCAGTTTAGAAAAAAATGATATTAGAAACCTCAACATCATTTTTGAACACCTATCCATAGATAGGATACACGTATAGGTTTGATGAAAAAAAAAAATTTGAGTTTCAGTTCCAAGTATAGGGACCCCGAAAATGTATTGTTTTTTTTCTATTTTTATGTAAAAATCTTAATGCGGTTCACAGAATACATCGACTGACCAAATTTCAACAGTATAGCTCTTATAGTTTAGGAAATAATTGGCTGTGACATACGGACGGACAGACAGACAGACAGACAGACAGACTTGACGAATCTATACGGGTTCCGTTTTTTGCCATTTGGCTACGGAACCCTAAAAAGGATTTGATATCGTATTTTCGGTAAGTAAAAGAGTTTGATAATTTGTTTTTGATGTTTTTATGACTAAATATCGGAAGCAACATGTGATTTTGATTTAATTTGTCTAAAAACTTTACTCAACGGTCCAAGTATAATACGACAAATTTCAATAGCCGCTTTTTCAGTGTTACACAACCTTTTATTTTAGTCGCATAATCCAAACGACCCTGTTCTTATTCAAAACTTCGGTAGTAAAATTTGATTGGTCATTGTACACTGCTTTGTAATAAAAACTTTAACCAATGCGCGTAAGGTTGAATTTGCAAAAGATATGTTTATAGCATAACTAAAACTACCTACATTGATATTTCAATAAATCAATGACTACGAAGGATAGTTTCGTATGCTGCTTTTGTTTGAGACTGTGCATCTAGAGTTTTTATATATCAATGGTATTTTGGAACACTGATAAACGTGTGGTACTTTATTTTAATAAAATAATGAGGGTACTTGTGCTTCACGCTATGTTTCGGTTTGTACGTGTTTATAATGCTTTCTTTTCAGATAGTAAACATTGTGCTAAGCGATGGAAATGTATCCGTGCCAATGTACAAGGTGTACAATGTGATCAACCAGTGCCGACACGGTTATGAGAGAAGGTTCGAAGGTTCACTTATGAAAAACTTGTGAGTTGTATTTGACGCTGTACTGGTAAGATCAAATCATATTTACATGTTGAGTTGTGATTTATTTTTACATAATTTTGATATTTAGTGTACGAATGTAAATCGTGTGCGCAATTTAAAGTGATAAAAATATCGCGACTGCTTGGGGCGTATAGGAAAATGCCTTATAGCTTTGTGATAAAAATATCGCGACTGCTTGGGGCGTATAGGAAAATGCCTTATAGCTGATGCAAAGCTGTGGATTAACGAAAGAGCTTATGTAATGATCTTAGTTGGTTGAAATTTAACAATGAACTTATACTGTTTATTATTGCAAATATTTTGTCTAACGAGATTAAAACCTTTCGAATTTTTGTATCCACCCCACCTGTGCATAATAAACTAGACGTTATTTACTATGGTTATGCATTTTTTAACGAATAGATGATGAATTAATAGCAGTTGTAGTGGCTGCCTAATGCAACCCGAACCTGTTACTTAGAAGGCCAAGTAATAGATACTTGTCTGATTATAAATAGATGCAAAGTGTACACTAAGTTACTAGATCATTTTTATTTTGATAATTCAATGAATGGGCTGTTCTTTTATATTGGTAGTTAGTGGGAGTAAATATATCTAGGGCCTAAATATGTGTGTTGTAACTATTCACAATACGGCGATAGGGTGCGTGGACAGCAGAGCTAGTCCTGACGGAGCCTATTTAAAACAGCTTGAGGAACTCTTATCATCCGCCGGTAGATAGAATGAGGTACTATGTCACATTATTTACTGGTGATTGCATTAGTCAACTGTTATTGTAAAATCTATGAAGCGTTACAACATAGTGGTAAATGTTTAAATTCTAAAGTTATGATGTTAAATTTATTTAATAGTTCAGAGTAGGTAATACGAAAGTAACTTCACTCCTTATTTATGGTTTAAAGAAAAAAAAAAAAGAATCTATGAACCTTCTATAGTGGACTCCAAACTGGCACTTCGTTGTTTAGTACATCTCTCTGCTTATTTTAGGACTAGATGACGTTGTGTGTAAGATGTCAAAAATATTTATTTAGTACAAGGTTTCAGTATAGGATGTTGTGAAGCTCGTTTTTTTTATAATTCAGTCTACCGAAGTGACTCCACTTTGCTTGATAAAAGAACGAGAAGAAATCCAGAAGTAGCTGTCACCATCCTTATGGTGAGTGCAAACAATCCAGCATGGTGACCTACACCATGACAGCCTAGAGTGACCATTCTCCCAGCTTCCAGCGCCGGGAGAATGGTGCAAAATGATTGGGCCTCCGCTTTTACACTCACCAACGAAATACTACAGCTCGACTGCTGCCATTTTAAGGTAAACCTTCTGTGTGAGGGTAGTACTGTCCCGGTCGCTGACATCAGCGTGTTTCTACTACCTTTGCACTACCTAAATCAAATAACAATACCGTTTAAATTTTATTGCTTTAATTTGTCTAGTGACATAGCGTCAGTAAAAATATATGTAATACTTTACATATTTAATATTAAATACAAGTATTCGTTCAACATTTTTATTGCTTTTTCTGCAAATTTTCTGATACCTACATTAAAAACAATACTAAGCTATTCAAACTATATAGCTCGATTACTTTGAAATTTTGGCATTTAGATGTTTATATAAACAATAATAATTGTAGCTATAAATGAAATATATATTTGAATAATATATATTATGATTTATTAAATATTTTCTAAGCACTACATAGACCCAAAATGATCAGCTTGTAAAGTGGGTTCTAGGACAGTGTACATACTGACAAGTAGATAAATATTTATTTAAATAACTGTATATAGAAATATAAGGAATTATAATTGGGTCGTGTTATCAGAGATTTTTCATAAGATACTAATGCCAATAAATCTTTATTAATCTAGCTATATAATAAAATGTAGCAACAATAAATAAGTACTAACTACTTTTAATAATAATTAAAGTAACGGGCTCACGCCGAGGTATATAATCAATAAGTCCTTAACCTAATATGGGAAACTTTTAATATATCATACACTACATAGCAAGAGCTATAGACAAGCCAACAGTTATATGTAACAATATTTAATTAAATAAACAAATATGTGACGTCACGATTGCCGTCTATGCGCAGTCGAGTTATTCAAACTTCTTGTCTATGGACTAAACGTCATCTGTCAGTACAGTAAAAAAAACTTATACTCTATATAGGGACACCATAGAGTATACGCGCTGGCAAATCAACGACATCAAGCGGTAGGAACATGGCAACTCTGCGTCTAATCGTTGTAAGATACAAAAATATTTAAAAAGTTTGAAAGTAACCCAATATCTGCGAATAGACGATAACAAGAGACCTGCCTGCCTGCACGAGACAAGGTTATTAGTTCTAAGTAGTTTATACTAGCTAGCATATAATTGTAATTATATAAGGCCCTAAAAATGGAGAGTACAAAAATAAGTAAATGCATTTTTTAAGTTGATTTCTAATTTGAAGTCGGTGCTACGGTATTGAGTCGGAATTCAATATAGCACCGACTTCAAATTGTAACAATAAATAATAAAAGTATTAGTAGTTATATTTTAGGCATAGGCATTTAGAAGACAATATTAAAACTGTGATACAAAACTATTAGAAATGTTTTAGTAGCCTGTAGGTCTAAGGGTAAGACACTGACTACTAAGCCAGTGGTCCAGCGTTCAATTCTTTTTTCCTTAAAAAGACAACTCGCGCACTAGAAAGAAACCTGTGTCTCAAGGTATTTTTCAAACATATTTGAAACAAATTCAAAGAATATCCAGATTCAGAACAACAATTTGTGCATGACACGTGTTGTGCCCATATGAGATTTGAAACAACAATATTTGGCGCAATAGAAAAGGGCATGGCGAACGTTTAAACAACCGTGCAGTCAAGTATAATTGTGAACCATAATATACACATACACGGTTAGTTTTTAATTACCAGAGAAAAACTAGGGGCAGATACAGAACTTATATACTAACATAAAACACCATAGAGCAAATGCCCAAAAAACAAAAATAACTGAGTTATTATGGTTTTTAAAATGTTAAAATACGCCCATAATTTATTATCACCCAAATATTTTACACACGCGTATTTTAATTATCAATGAATAACATTTTCTGTTTCAATGTGTGCGACGCATCGCCCAATAATGTCAAATCAGTTCAAAGTTCAAAGCATGCCTCGCATCGCAGGTATTAGGTACCCCGCTCGCACCCGCAACCCGCAGGCTAGGACATTGACACTTTCTTGTTACGTAATATCATGTCGTGAATTATATCATGCGTTATGAACAAACATTTGGTAGTTTTCGGGAAAATATTAACATGTATTTTTTTTTGTTTTAATTACATAAATATGTTCAGTATCGAAAGCTGAATTTTTTTCTCTGGATATTAAAAATTAGTCGTGTATATGTTTTTAGAAATATGAAAGTTAATCGACTTTACACTCTCCATTTTGATAAGGTACATTTAAAACTATATTTTTAACCCAATTACATATTAAAAATTGTTTATTGTGCCATTGGAATACATTTTACATCAGATACTTAATTATCTATGATTGCCGATATAGTATGAGGCTTCTGTTAAATGAAATATGCCTTAATAATCCTTAAATGGAATGAAGAAAAGATTGAAGTACCTTTAAAGGTTGTCATAGTTTATCTTCCATACTCTGGGATTCTACTCATGCTTTCTGTAGTATATCCTTCTATATTGTCGGCTCACAGTCGCACGCGTCCACTCGCTATCGTTGCTAACGATCGACTGAATCTCGAGATGACTCAATGCTTCCTTCTCATTCAATCATAGTGAACAAGTGAATGAATAAGTTAGTAACACCTCACCCATTCACAGTGAACGAGTGAATGAATAACTCAATGACACCTCATTCATTCTCAGTGAACGAGTGAATGAATAACTCACTGATACATACACTACACTTTCCATCTGGCAGGGTGGAGTCACTTTGGAAGTCTCATATTTGAAGGAGGCGCCTACTGGCGGCAACCATTTTAATGATGTAATTGAGTTAAAATTCCAGTTGCATCATTAGCTATATAATCTAAAGCTCTATCTATGCGCTTACGATAATATTAAATGACTGGGAGTATCGGTAATGAATACAATGTATAAAGAAGCACAGTTCTGATGGGCAGTCTGAAGACAAACTTTCTGTGACCGAATTTACCGCTTGGGGGACGTTCCTTAATCACCAAAAAGAGGGGTTTTACAATTTTTAGGTTATTATTTTAATTAAAAAGTACTATGTAATTAATTATAATAGTTTGAGTGACTAATGATTTTCTCTACACCAAGTTTTTGATGTTTACTAATTTTACATACTTTTCTTTTTAATTTTATGTTTTTCAACAACTTCCTCCCCCTGGTGATACGTGGTGAGGTTAATAACGACCCCCCCCCCTCCCTACTAAAATCACGTGTAGATAGATTTTAGTACCAAGGGTACACTGCACGCCGTTTTTGGTTTACAAATCGCGAGTTTGACGAAAAAATAAATAAACGTCTTATACTATGTCCCCTTGTGTGATATTTCGTGATTTTTCTCGAACCCCCCCCCCCTCCCCCCTTTCAAGGCTCACATGATTAATGGAACGGCCCCATGGCGGCGTGACAGTCGCGCTATTTCTTACGCATTGCAAAGCGAACCGTGAACTACGCCAGCGCCACCAACTACGAACTAAACTGGGGGCTGACCCCACTTGGAATCGGCAAAGGAAATCCTTTAGAAGTGCGCTACTCTATAGTTGTATTTTATTGATATCGGTTAGAACATATAAAAGTATTAAAAATTAATCGGTAGGTTCAAGTTGTGGATATTATACGATACATATTTGTTACATCATTAATAAAAAAAAATATGGACGAAATAATAGTTTTAACAAGAAAAAAATATTAAACTACAACTTGACTACGTAATAACGCTTGATAAAGTTTATACAGGATATTCATTCATTAAAAACGGTTCGGTAGCTTAAACGTTATGGTGAAACATAAAAACATAATTGTAGTAAATGAGTCCTATCCGTGTGGTGACGGATTAAGAATACAGAGTGTCACCACCCCTATTCATCCCGCGGGTGTCGTAAAACGCGACTAAGGGATAAACTACGCAAGACAACATCAATGCAAAGAGATGGAAAACTTGAAACCAACCCTATACCAAGCCAACGTCTGGCCAGCGTGGTATAGTAGGCCAAAGCCTCCTTTCTAAGGAGAGGCATATGTCCAGTAGTGGACTGTTGAAGGCTGTTGATGATGATGAATCCTGCGGTGTTACGAAGCCAGTCTAAATAAATTTGCCTCCTAATGCATTCTGCTTTCTACCAATGAAAATCCCGTCAAAATTGGTCAAGCTATTCTAGAAATTACCCGAACAAAACAGACATTTTTTTTTTTATGTTTGCACTTTCCCATAAAAAATCTGTTCATTTGACATTATGAACATACACTTCAATTCTATGTATATGCATAGATAGATATCTATTTGATCTACCCGTTCAATTCTCAGCTGTGTAAAAAAATATGTACCGTAGTGATCCACAAAGATTGTACCGTTACTCCCAGTGCGTTCAGACCATGCATAAGAGATTGATCAGTCCTCATATGAGTCCGTGCCTTTTCTTGTATTCGTCTAAGTTGAGTGACCGCTTGGGACCTGTCTCCCTGACCTTGGTTGTGAGCTGCTTCGGTTGTGTTGATACTGTTTCTGAAAGAGAAATAACACCTTTAATAAATAAATAATTTGGACATCTTACACACAACATAGAACTTGTATTATGGGTACTAGACAACCGATATAAACACAAACATACTTTTTTGTAAATACACACTTTTTTTTTTATCTTTTTAGGGTTCCGTAGCCAAATGGCAAAAAACGGAACCCTTATAGATTCGTCAAGTCTGTCTGTCTGTCTGTGTGTCTGTCTGTCTGTCCGTCCGTATGTCACAGCCAATTATTTCCGAAACTATAAGAGCTATACTGTTGAAATTTGGTCAGTCGATGTATTCTGTGAACCGCATTAAGATTTTTACATAAAAAAAGAAAAAAAGCAATACATTTTGGGGGTCTCCATACTTGGAACTGAAACTCAAAATTTTTTTTTTCATCAAACCTATACGTGTGGGTGTTCAAAAATGATGTTGAGGTTTCTAATATCATTTTTTTCTAAACTGAATAGTTTACGCGAGAGACACTTCCGAAGTGGAAAAATGTGTGTCCCCCCCCCCCCTCTAACTTCTAAAATAAGAGAGTGATAAAACTAAAAAAAATATATGTTGTACATTAACATGCAAACTACCAACGAAAATTGGTTTGAACGAGATCTAGTGAGTAGTTTTTTTTTTAATCCCTACTTAATATTATAAATGCGAAAGTACCTCTGTCTGTCTGTCTGTTACACTTTCACGCCTAAACCACTGTACCGATTTTGATGAAATTCGGTATGATGATAGAACTGAACTTGGGAAAGGACATAGGCTACTTTTTACTGCAATAATCGAGATACAAAGACCAAAGCTAGGTGATTATAAAAATACATAAATCGAAGATGTCAAAATGTATCACTGTTTACCTCCTGTCAAAACTTCACAGGTTGCTAGGAATAACACACTTGCATGGCAACCATAATGATAGTTTGTAAATGACATATAGACCAGTAGACCAGAGTAGATAATTTTTGAAAATAAATAAAATTAATGTAGGATGAAACCTATTGGAAAAGGAGGAGAATATTATAAAAATGAAAGGAAAAATAATTTACGGGCGATCTGAGGTCGGGAAGGGGTAGGGGGGGAGGTTTTCGGGTCCTTTAACCGGGGCGTGAAAAAGCATCTCACTAAGCCGCCATAGTGTGGGCCGCCATACATTATTGTACGCATTCGCAGCAAGTGTGATAGCCCCGACACTTGGATTCTGCTCATGCTTTCCAACAGGCACGGTAGAGTCAGATTGGATGGCCAAATATATAAAACAAAGGGTAAAAAACGGTTTATCTCGATTTCCGGCAAAACTACAAGGAAAAAAGTTAAATGGCAAAGTTGTAGGTAATTAAAAGATCTACAACTTTTTAAGGTTCCGAAGTTTATGACTTCGAACCCTTATAGATATGTCATGTCCGTCTGTCCTTCCGTCCGTCCGTCCGTCCTCGACTTATCGTCCAAACAGTAAGTGCTAGAAAGATGAAACTTTGCATGAATATGTATTGTAATTACGTCGACAAAGTGTTACAATAAAATTATGAAATATATTTTTATTTAGGGTACCTCCCCTACACGTAAAGTGGGGATATTTTTTTTCCTCACGGCTACCCCATCATGTAGGATATCATTATATAGGTCTTTTAAAAACATTAAGGGGTTGTTAAGACGATTTTTTGATTTAGGTATCCGTTTGCGAGAAATTCCACTTTAAAGGCCACTTTTTTGTAAAAACAGGCCGTCCCGCCCGCCGAAAAATTTGTGATAGTGGTCCATATAATGAACTTTAAATGAAAACTGTAACGAATTAGATGACTTTGTCAGTTCAGGAGTTATAGAGGCTTAACTTTTACAATGCGCTTACTTGGAAAAGTCATACAAAATCAACGCATTAATACGTAAACATAACAATTATCCATACGATACGATGTCTAATCCACGTACCATTATGGGTGACTGAGGAACCCTTTCCTGTGCGTGGCCTGACACGCACTTGGCCGATTTTTTTTAAAAAGGCAACTCCCGCATTAGGAATATAAATTCCTGTGTCGCAGGGGACTTTACAAACATACATGAAACGGACACAAAGAACACCCAGACTCGGAACAACAAATTGTGAATCACACAAAGTGTTGTCCTACGTGGGATTTGAACCCACGACACTTGGCGCAGTAGGAAGCGGCGGGGCGACCGCTTAATCCACTAGGCCAACAGTGCAATATTATACATAGATAACACCCAGACTCCGAAACAAACATCTGCGGATCACACAAACATTTGGTCGGACCCGGGAATCAAACTCGAGACCTCAAGCACAGCAGTCGCGTCGCATACGCTACCACTGCGCTACCGAGGCAATCATTTAGTTTCATTTGTCCCTTTGTAATTAAATATGGTAAGGTAGTAGAGCCATGCTGATATCAGCAGGAATGGGCGGGCTGGACCGGAGCAGTACTACCCTCACACAGAAGACAATCCTAATAATTACATAATTCGTAATGGATTTTGATGATGAATGTGAGACCGGCCTGATCTCTGTATCATTCAAATGCATTTACTTTTTTTTGTACTCTCCATTTTTAGGACCTAATATAATTAAGATCAGAGTAGTAAATAAATAAATATTTGGACAACTTACACACAACATCATCTAGTCCCAAAGTAAGCAGAGCTTGTGTTATGGGTACTAAACAACTGATATAAATACATAAACATACTCTTTTTTTGTAAATACATACATATTATACATAGAAAAACACCCAGACTCCGAAACAAATATTTGTGGATCACACAAATATTTGGTCTGACTAGGGAATCGAACCCGAGACCTCTTGATGAGCAGCCGCATACGCTAACCACTAGACCAACAAGGCAGTCGTGTGCAATTGGAGAGGTGTACGTTCAGCAGTGGACTGCGATAGGCTGATGATGATGATGATGATGATGATGATGATGATGATGATGATGATGCTAGGTAGTGTAAACTACTTAGAATTAATAAGCTCTTGTTGATAAAAGCACGCAGGCCTCTTACTCGTCTATTCGCAGATATTGGGTCTATTTCAATCTTTTAAAAATTAACCATTTTCATCTCCAGTATCATTCTCCCGACCGGCTGAAGGTCGGGATAATGTAAAGAAACATTTCATTACAACAGGCAGAGTAGAGTAACTTTGGTAAGGTAAAATACCTTCATCATCATCATCAGCCTTTAACAGTCCACTGCTGGATATAGGCCTCTCCTTAAAAAGGAGGTATTGACCTACTATACCACGCTGGCCAGACGGGTTGGTATAGGGTTGGTTTCAAGTTTTCCTTCTCTTTGCATTGATGTTGTCTTGCGTAGTTTATCCCTTAGTCGCCTTTTACGACACCCGCGGAATGAATAGGGGTGGTGGCACTCTGTATTCTTAATCCGTCACCACACGGAAATATCTTATATATTATATACTCACTTGCTATAGGCAGATCCAATTCTATGTTAATATCAAAATCGTGTAGTGAGTATAAACTAGCGGTGTCGTTAGAAGCCCGCTCTCGTTTCGCCTTTTCAGCGACTTGTTGTGCCTGTTGTTCATGCTGTAACAAAAATATTGTATTAATTATCGCTCTGCTACATATATATAGTCTCAACAGGCTCTTATAGTGGATATATGTAGGTCTTTTTGGAATGATAGACATTATATCATTCATTCATCCGTATACTAACAAATTAATGAAAAATTGATTTAAAAAACTAAAGAAAACTAAAAAAATGTATAAAAAGTTTAATAAAAAAAAAAATCGGCCAAGTGCGAGTCGGACTCGCCCATGAAGGGTTCCGTATCAGCAAGTAACGTCATATAAAAGTTCTTGTAGTGCGTTGTAACTTTCATCGATGTTTTTACACTAGTTTATTGATTGGATGAAAGGTAAATTGCGTGTTACGATTTATGACGTATTAAAAAAAAACTACTCACTAGATCTCGTTCAAACCAATTTTCGTTGGTAGTTTTCATGGTAATGTACAACATATATTTTTTCTAGTTTTATCACTCTCTTATTTTAGAAGTTACAGGGGGGGACACACACATTTTACCACTTTGGAAGTGTCAGAAGTTGTGTGTAAGAAAAAAATGATGATAGAAACCTCAATATCATTTTTGAAGACCTATCTATAGATATCCCACACGAATGGGTTTGATGAAAAATATTTTTTTGAGTTTCAGTTCTAAGTATGAGGACCCCCAAAATTGATTGCTTATTTTCTATTTTTGTGTAAAAATATTAATGCGGTTCACAGAATACATCTACTGACCAAATTTCACTAGTATAGCTCTTATAGTTTCGGAAATAATTGGCTGTGACATACGGACGGACAGACAGACAGACAGACAGACAGACAGACAGACAGACAGACAGACAGACAGACAGACTTGACGAATCTATAAGGGTTCCGTGTTTTGCCATTTGGCTACGAACCCTAAAAAGTGTGGATAGACGTTATTGAAATATTTTCAGAAAACACCCCACGCTTTGTTACATTAAAATTATTTTCTACTTTTTAGTTTAAAAGCGTGTTTGTTAAGTTTTTTTTTTCCTAGACTAAAAAATACTAATTTGTTTAAAATTTTTTTTGTTTTTTTTTGTTTTCTTTTTCAAATTAGTGTATTATCATCGGTCCTCAATAAATCTACAAAGTTTGAACGAAATATGGCCGTTTAAAGTAGGTCAAAATCGCACCCAAAGGAGTCGGTTACAAACACACAGGTGAAGCTAATAAAAAAACGTGTAAAAATACCGAATGTCACCCACCTCTATCCATCGTCATGGGTGTTATAACGGCTACGGGAACAACTGCGCAGGGCAATCATTGCAAGAAGAAAACTTATCGATGCAATCCACACTAATATTCATTCATCATCAACAAGCCAATACGTCCCACTGCGAGGCTTAAGGCCAAGATTAAGGCCATACATGCCCATGCCATATAAGTGGCGTGAAATTGGAGAGGCCTATGACCAGCACTGGACTGTGATAGGCTGATAATGCCCATGGTGGTTGTGGACCGGGAAGACACCGTTGTGTCTAAGTAATCATTGAATGTTTAAATCAGCCCGAAGGCCTCCAACTAGGTTTCACGACTGTTATGATAACAACCGGGACCGACCGCTTATCGTAACCTCTGAATCCCCAAGTCGATCATTGTATCATACTACTAACGGTAACGGTAGTATATGTGTCACTAAGTTATTCATTCGCTAGCTCACTGTGAATGAATAAGGTGTGTCTAAATTATTCATTCACTCGTTCACAATGAAATGAATGAGAAGGAAGCATTATGTCATCTCCAGAGTACGTGCGGTCGTGACACAGTTCAGTCGACTGTTAGCGACGATAGTGAGTGGGCGCGTGCGTCTGTGAGCCGACAATATAGAAGGATATAGTACATCACCCATCATCATCAAGGTAGTGACTTACTAGGTAAGTAGTGGCGTTGCTTACCCTCGGTGAATGTTAGAAACAATTGCCAATAGCAAATTGGCTATTAGCGCATATGTATATATGAGTATGCTAAAGTGACTGCCTCTGGAAGAACAGAATCCAAGATTGGTGGTCACCATCCTCAGTTTTAGTTGACCCAATGCAGTATAGTGACCCCATGGTGACCTAGTGAGATGCTTCTGCATCTCGGGTCTCGTACTCAACAAGGAATTATCATTCATTTTTAGGTTAGTCGTCTATGCGAGGGTAGTTACAACTCTAAGTAATTACTTACAGCTAGTCTTTCTCTCTCTTTCTCCGCTGCAACTCTTGCTTGTTCTTCCCTTATTTTCTCCTCTTCTACTTCCTCTTCTTGACTCATTGCCTCCTGTTAAAAGAAAGGAAGATATTATTTATAATTTTGCCTTTGTTTACGATAACATACAACAGCGCCATCTAGCGAAGAAAAACACGGAATGATCTTTAACGGAGTAACTACTTATAATATGTAATAAGAGACATTCTCGCGCCGATTAGCATATACATATATAGCATATCAACTGTAGGGCAGTTGCCCACCAGGCATGATCACCTCGCCTGGACGGAGAATCCTCCCTTTGTGATGGAGGAACACTATTCCCATTCCTCCACACCTCGTTTATTATTTTAGTGATTGATTAATTGATTGATTGATAACTTACATTAGCCTTTTGAGGCTTGAAGTTCATGACGGGTTTGGTGTGCCGCCTCGTGAAGGGATCGTCCGCCTTTTTACCTTTCATTGCTCTTACCTAAGACAAATACAAAAAAATAATAATAATTATAAATAAATATTTCGGACATTTTACACATAACGTCATCTAGTCCCCAAACTGAGCAGAGCTTGTATTATGGGTAACTAGACAACTGATTTATATACATAAACATACTTTTTTTTTGTAAATACATACATATTATACATAGAAAACACCCAGACTCCGAAACGAATATTTGTGGATCACACAAATATTTGGTCTGACCACGGAATTCGAACCTGAGACCTCTTGATCAGCAGCTGCATACGCTAACCACTATACCAACAAGGCAGTCAAACAGACAAGTCAGACTCAGGATAACAATTATTGGATCATACAAAGTGTTGGCCCACGTGGGATGATGTATGGATGCATTATAAGTATGTATCACGAAGATCGTACTGCATTATGAGGCCTATGATCTTGGCACTAACCAACAAAATGCGACAACACCAATTATAATTACCTCCTCCATAATGGCTTTTTCTGCTGTTTCCACATTCAACTTTCTATTTCTATTGTTGATGTACGATATACTCTGAATGGAAGAAGTCCTCGTCTTGTCCAGCTGGTTGGCTCGTTCCTCCAACTCCTGGATCTTGGCGTTCAGTTCGATCACTGTTTCATCATCACCTCTGCAATGGAAACAATGCTTGATATTTCGGACTTCGGACATCTGATATAAAACATCTATTTTTTATCAGACCTCTCGCTCACACTTATAGGAATATCGGATCTCTCGCTCACACTTCTAGTGTTGTGTTCGAAATTCAAAAATGATATGACTCAGTTCGCACGTTTTTAATGACCTAAGTATAGTCCCAAATTAAGCAGAGCTTGTACTATGGGTATTAGACAACTGATATAAATACATGTGTACTTTAGTTTTTTAAATACATAACATATTATATATAGAAAACACCCAAACTCCGACACAAATATTTACAGATAATACAAACACTTTTTTTATATATATATTTAAGCCCACCAAAGTGACTGTACTCTGCCTGATGGAGAGCATGAGTAGAATCCAGGGGTAGGGGCCACCATCCTCATTGTGAGGGTAGAACGGTGACCCATACCATGGCGGCCTGGTCAGATAATTCTGCATCATTATTCCAGCCTCCGGAGGCCGGGTGAATGATGCAGTCTTCTGTGTGAGTAGTACTGCCCCGGTCGAGCCGGCCCATTCGTGCTGTGGATCTACTATCTACAGTAGATCCAAACCGGGTTTCGAACCCGAAACCTCTTGATCAACAGTCGTATACGATAACCTCTAGACTAATTATATCACAATATCACAATTTGAAAATGTAAGACTTAAAACGGGAAATCGAGGCTTTATTTTACACTCTTTTAAAATACACGATTACCTTCCTAAGGGCCACAGCACACTAGCTACTTTTAGCATCGGCGATCGGCAGCTAGTCGCTTTTTAGAAGCTAAATACGGCAACCGAACGCTCTACACCGCACACTTAAAGCGCCAAACGCGGAGATTGAGTCGCCTTTTAGAAGCGCGACACAGCAACTGAACGCTACTCTCCGCACACATTCGGATGCCGGTAGCATCGATTTGGCATCTGAGCAGTCGCTAAATAGCGCGTTTCCGATACCGCGATCGAACGCAGGAAGTCGCTAAAACGCGAAGCAGCATCGATGCAGTCGCCAAATAGCCGATCGCCGATGCTAAAAGTAGCTAGTGTGCTGTGGCCCTTAATGATTTCCGAGGTAGCTGGGTTAATCATATTATCACTCAGATATTAGTCGCAATGTAGTTAAACTATTTTTTGATTTTCACGACTTTTACACTAAGCTCACATCGGTCTACCTGTGACCACGAGTGGTATAACCCGTTCGAAACGTCGGAAAGAAGAAGATATCCACCTTTTTAATTTAATCGCAAATAAGTCCCGGAATAATTTGTCATTAATGTCTTTTTTAAATTCTCTAACACCCAGGGTACTGTTAAATGAACATTACCCGTGAGTCAAGAAATAGGAGTGCCGATAGATCACTGTGTTAATAATCATCATCAACAGCCTTCAACAGTCCACGGCTGGACATAGGTATCTCCTTAGAAAGGAGGTATTGGCCTACTATACCACGCTGGCCAGACGGGTTGGTATAGGGTTGGTTTCAAGTCCGGCGACTCGGGCGGCGGAGGCGCGAACATCTGCGCCTCATGTCGCCTTGAGTGTGGCCGCGGGTGGACGGGACGGGTTTTCCCTCCACCCGCATTATGTGGCCAGCCGCGAGGGGGCGGCGTCGGTGTGTGCCGGACGCCGCCTAAGAGAGGGTCGTCAAACAGAGACGGTGCCCGCATCAGGAGCGGGCAGGCGCTGGAGAAGTTCAGAAGGAGATCCCACCCTGGACTTCTCCTACTCCTAAACGGAGAAGCGCGGAGAGGGCACACTGTGTGTTTTTTAGTCGGTTCAAGTCCGACACACCACCCCGCCGTAACCCCCGGTGGGGTGACGGTCCATGATGATTTTTCACACATTAAAAAAAAAAAAAAAAAAAAAAAAAGGGTTGGTTTCAAGTTTTCCTTCTATTTGCATTGATGTTGTCTTGCGTAGTTATCGTTTATGTTAATAATGCGTGTGTTAATAATAATTTACCTTAATTGTGCTACGTCTCTTTCTTTCATCAACTGTGTTTTCTTCATGGCGTAATTGGTGGGATATGATCGGAATCTCTCCTTCTCTGCTACAATTTTTTCTACATCTTCTTCCTAAAATTTAAATATTAATGTTAATTTCGAACCAAGTGATTTTAATATCAACACAACAAGGCAGAGAGATTGGTTTAGTCTCAATGGAATGGTCCGACCCGCAACCTTAAACACAACAATAGCATTCATAACCACTGCGCCACTGGGGTAATCCAAATTGTCGTCACTTACCTTAAATTCGTACATGAGTGCTTCTTTAACTTCTGTTATTTTATTCCTAACAAAATCCATGGTGGGCGGTCTCTTTCCAGCATCTTTAATAGCTTTGTACCATTTCTGGAACTCACTTTCTGAGAAGTCCTACAAAGAAGCGTTAAGGTGTTATAAAAAAGAAATTAACAAATATATATTTCGGACATCTTACACATAACGGCATCTGGTCCCACACTAAGCAGAGCTTGTATTATGGGTACTAGACAACTGATATAAATACATAAACATACTTTTTTTTGTAAATACATACATTGCCGTGTGGTGACGGATTAAGAATACAGAGTGTCACCACTCCTATTCATCCCGCGGGTGTCGTAAAAGGCGACTAAGGGATAAATTACGCAAGACAACATCAATGCAAAGAGAAGGAAAACTTGAAACCAACCCTATACCAACCCGTCTGGCCAGCGTGGTATAGTAGGCCAATACCTCCTTTCTAAGGAGAGGCCTATGTCTAGCGGTGAACTGTTGAAGGCTGTTAATGATGATGATGACATACATATTTTACATAGAAAACACCCAAACTCCGAAACAAATATTTGCGGATCACACAAACATTTGGTCCGACCCGGGAATCGAACCCGAGACCTCTTGATTAGCAGTCGCATACTCTAACCACTAGACCAACGAGGCAGTTTAATCTATTTAATCTATACAAATAAATAAAATTGACGTGTCTGTTTGTAATATTAAATGAAAAGGATTTATTAAATGCAAGTTGTCCGTTTGTTTTTTCCGGCTAATGTATGGAACGGCTGGACCCATTGTAACAGGACTTTAAGTAGCAATAAGCTGACGACTTAAGCAATTTTTTTTAGACTGGCTTCGCTACTCGTATTTACAACAATTACAGCGGGTTACGTCACAGGAATCGGTTAGTAAATAAAATTCATCAACAGCCTTTAAAAGTCCACTGCTGGACATAGGCCTCTCCTTAGAAAGGAGGTTTTGGCCTACTATACCACGCTGGCCAGACGGGTTGGTTTCAAGTTTTCCTTCTCTCTGCATTGATGTTGTCTTGCGTAGTGTATCCCTTAGTCGCCTTTTACAACACCCTTGGGATGAATAGGGGTGGTGACACTCTGTATTCTTAATCCGTCACCACACGAACATAAAATTAAGTCCTCTAAATCTCAAAAACTTACCTGATTGCTAACAAATTCCAATCTGAATACCCTGTCCTGTGTCCCGTGTCGTAATTTTAATCCTTTATTTGTCCTTGTGTTGCCTAAATTGTATATTTTTGCCGTTTCATAAACGTCTATGATTTCGGCTACCTGTGAACAATGAGTGAATGAATGAAAGAACGAATATATGATTGAATTTAGTACTCTAAATGAAACAAGAAAACATTTAAAACATAACCGGACTACATAAAACTTAAAAAGATATATATATTAATAAAAAAATATATAAATATTTTGGACATCTTACACACAACGTCCCTAGTCGGGGACTAGATGGCGTTGTGTGTATATTTCATAGCAGAGCTCGTATTATGAGTACTAAACAACCGATATAAATACATAAACATACTTTTTTTTTGTAAATACATACATATTATACATAGGAAAACACCCAGACTTGAGACAGACACACAAATATTTGGTCTGACCCGGGAATCGAACCCGAGACCTCTTGATCAGCAGCCGCTTACGCTAACCACTAGACCAACAAGGCAGTCGGTTACATAAATATAGCTTATATAACCGAGGTATTACTACGAATTTATTGACACTTCATTCAATAAAATCGGTTTAATAGATTAGTCACTTTAGTGAAACATAAAAAGTTATATATCATCATCATCAGCCTACGCAGTCCACTGCTGGACATAGGCCTCTCGAATTACACGCTATTCTGATCGATTTTGGGTCCCATTCAGTTCCTGCCCGCCATCCTGCAGAGGCAACCAAAAATACATCTAGCCTGCCAAAACTGTTTTTTTTATGAAGATTGTGATGAATGTGTGAAGTGAATTAATTTGATGAAGGTTTTATGATACATACCCGATATACAGGGTTGCCATTATTGTTTCCTATGCCAATTCTTACGAAACACCCGTTGACGACTCGCGCGAAGAATGGCAAGTGTACAAGGCGCTCCAATTTAAATCTGAAAGAAATTGTAAACGTTAAATTTAGGGTAAAACATTAATTACTTTATATATAGCTGCCAAACTAGAGTAGATTTTGAGAGTGGGGGTCACCATCATCAACAACAACCCATAATGTCCCATGGCTATGCTCGGGTCTCTTCTCCAGAGAGGGTTAATATTACTTGTTGATCAACGCGAGAATTCCTATATCGCGATACAGGATTATTTGCTCCTTAGCTCAGTATTGTATGTGTCACTAAGTGTATGTGTCACTCGTTCACTATGAATGAATGAGAAGGAAGCATTATGTCATCTCCAGAGTACGTGCGGTCGTGACACAGTTCAGTTTTTTTTTTTATTTAGCCATCCAAAGTGACTCTACCCTGCCTGATGGATAGCATGAGCAGAATCCAAGAGTGGGGGCTACCACACTTGCTGCAAATGCAGACAATGCATTCAGACTATGGCGGCTTAGTGAGATGCTCTTTCACGCCCAGTTTTCAGTCGACTGTTAGCGACGATAGCGAGTGGGCGCGTGTGTCTGTGAGCCGACAATATAGAGGGATATAGTACAAGTATGTCGTCAATAGATGACACTGTAGTACATTTTTGTCGTGCTATATGACAAGTAATAGATGCTAGACTTTACCTGCTAAGCCTAAGTTTATTAATCTGGTCCTTCGTGTCTGCATATTTGATTTCAACTTCCTCTCTTTTCCGTTCTTTCTCTTCTTCTTCAGCACCAGAAGAGGAAGATGATGATGAGCTCCGGCGACCTGATGACGAGAACAACAATAAAATACCACAAATTATCTCCTTCGGTAATGTACCTTCCATACTTCTACATGCGTTTATTCTTCTTTTCTCATTCAGTCTGTCCTGCTATGGAATGCCCTTCCTAAGGAAATCAGAATGGCACCCAGTCGTAATTCATTTAAAGTCAAGGTACGAGCTCCCCTTACCCAAAACAGAAGATTCGTTACAAATATAATATTTTATATATTCTGTTTGTGTGTAATACATATATCCAAATAGATAATACATATACACAGACTCAGGATAACAATTTGTGGATCACACAGTGTTTTCCGCTTAAACCAGTAGGCTAGTCTTGCAGTCATTGCAGCAATTATATTCACGATTTACCTGAATATCCATGTCCAATTACCTGAATATATGCATAGAAATTACCTGAATATATGCATAGAATTTACCTGAACATATGCATAGAAATTACCTGAATATATGCATAGAAATTACCTGAATATATGCATAGAATTTACCTAAATATATGCATAGAAATTACCTGAATATATGCATAGAAATTACCTGAATATATGCATAGAAATTGTCTGAATATATGCATAGAAATTACCTGAATATATGCATAGAAATTACTTGAATATATGCATAGAAATTACCTGTAGATTTATTGTCATCGGAATCTGACCCTGAATCATCAGAATAAATATCTGACGCCTTCAATTTCACACTCTGTTTGCTGGAGCCACCAATGATTTCTGTATCCGCATCCTGTTAAACACACAAATAGTTTAACTTTTAAGTTTCATCTTTATATAAATACTAGCCCAGTCCCGCTGCGTTACCCGCAGTTATTGTAGTAAAACGCGACTAACGCCGCAGAACGAAGCTAGTCTTAAAAAAAAAAGCTATATTTCATTTTCATTGGATTTTACTCAAGGTTTCAATCAGGCATAGTAGAGTCATCTAGTCCCAAACTAAGCAGAGCTTGTGCTATGAATACACATATATAAATACACAAACATACTTTATGTTGTAAATATATACATATTATACATAAAAAACACCCAAACTAGGAAACAAATATTTGCAGATGCAGAACCCGAGACCGCTTTATCAGCAGTCGCATACGCTAACCATTAGACCAACAGAGCAGGCAGAGTTCAGTTGGAGGCATTCTGGCATGAACAGAATATAAAACTTATCTATTTCTATGTGTATAAATATGTGTGTATGTATGTTTATTTATATTTATGTATTTACATATGTATCCGTGTGGTGACAGATTGAGAATACAGAGTGTCACCACCCCTATTCATCCTGCGGGTGTCGTAAAAGGCGACTAAGGGATAAACTACGCAAGACAACATTAATGCAAAGGAGAAGGAAAACTTGAAACAAACCCTTTACCAACCCGTCTGGCCAGCGTGGCATAGTAGGCCAAAACCTCCTTTCGAAGGAGAGACCTATGTCCAGCAGTGGACTGTTAAATGCTGTTGTTGATGATGATGATGACTATTTCTCTATCCCGCTATGATATCACCAGATACTACCCCACACTTTCCATCCCATGTTTTCTTCCATCCCATAGTTGCCTGTAAGAGATTGCGCTTGAGCGATAAGGCCACCACTTGTATCTACTAATTTTAGATATAGTTGAAATTGATCTGATGTACAATAAAGTAATTATTATTATTATTATTCTGGCAGCTTAAGAAATATCCAAAGGCAAGATTACGTAGCCACAACGTGTGTTGCCAGGCCCCAACCCGCACTCCGCATGCTTGGGGAGCTAAGCACTGGGCCATTATGGGTTGTTGATGATGATGATGATGTTTGACTATTAATAGTAGATTATAGCCAAGGGCTATAATGCATTAATTGCAGTCCCAGATATTTAGGTTCAGTTCGAGGGTGCAGTTGGTGTTTACACCCGAGCTAACTATTCTGCTTTACATCTCGATTGTGAGGTAAGTAGAACAAAAACCGGAATTATAAGAATAAAACCCGCCTTTTTTCATTAAAAAGAATCAAGTAATGAACTTTTTAATTATTTTTTTAAGAACGAAATTGAGCTTCGATATTTAAAATTGATGACTTTTATAGTCACACGAAGACAAGGCTGAATAGCAAAGCGACCTCTTTGGTCATTGGGCTGAATGCATGATGTCTTTGCCAGTATGATGGTTAGATGTACGCGAACTTTTTGAAATAAAGAAGTTTTTTTTTTTTTTTTATTACTTACCGCCCTAGGGCTTTTCTAGGTACATTATTACCCTTGAGCGCTAATTAGTCACCTACAAGCCCCATTTGGAGGTAATAAGAACCTACTTACCGAACATGAGAGATGTAAAGGCTATTTATTGATTGATGATTGTAGATATACTCACATCCTGTTCCTCTTTCTTCTGTTCCTCAAGTTTCCTCTTCTGCTTGAAGTGTTCCACCCTAGTGGCTTTAGCATCTCGTTGTGCTCGTAGAGCTGCCATGGCATTCTGTCGTTTGTCATCCACGTTCCGTTTGCGTTCAGTCTTAGCAGCACCGAACAGAGGTGATGCTGATCGCTCTGGGTCTAACACAATTAATATATAATAATAAATATTTTCGAACATCTTACACACAACGACATCTAGTCCCAAACTAAGCAGAGCTTGTAAGACAACTAATATAAATACATAAACATACTTTTTTTGCAAATACATATAAAAAAACACCCAGACTCCGAAACAAATATTTGCGGATCTCACAAACATTTGTTTCGAATCGAACCCGAGACCGCCACAGAGGCAAATAGAATGGTTCCAGATGAAGGCTGTTACGCGCATATTATATAGAGAATTTCAAAGACTTCTTTTCGATTGCTAAATCGGGCTTGGTCGCTAGTATTAAATAAAAGACATTTATAACAATAAATCCTCGAGAATTTACAAAAACACATGAAATAGAATAGAATGAAGAAATGGACACAAAAAACATCCAGATTTAGAACAACACTTTGTGTATCACGCAAAATGTTATCCATTGCAGCGTTCGAAGCCACAACATTAACAGTTCGGTGGATCATACAAACATACCAGAAGTGTACTAATAACATGATGTTCAGTAATATTTACCGGTATCTTTCTGATCGTC
Source organism: Phragmatobia fuliginosa (assembly GCA_932526445.1). Taxonomy (NCBI): domain Eukaryota; kingdom Metazoa; phylum Arthropoda; class Insecta; order Lepidoptera; family Erebidae; genus Phragmatobia; species Phragmatobia fuliginosa. The sequence goes on along the minus strand of OW052081.1, from coordinate 11,237,638 downwards.
CATGATTTCTCCAGGGCTTGCAGGTGGCTGTTCCTTTTCTGTTTCAGGGTCTTTTGGTTCGGGTCTCTCCACTTCAGTTTCTGTTAAAACCATATATTGTTAGACCACAAGTTCAATGTTGTTAATTACTTGGTTAATTATATATCTATACCAATTTTATAAAACTGCAGAGTTTGTTGGTTTAAACGCGATAATCTCGGGAACTACTGTTTCGATTTAAAAAATTCTTGTACTGTTAGATAGTCCATGCATCAAGAAATGGTATATAAAGGCTTTTAATGTCTAGAAAAATATATATGTGGTATTCAGCTTTCGATACTGAACACATCTATGTAATTAAAAAAAAAAGTTAATATTATCCCGAAAATTACGAAATTTTTGTTCATAACGCATGATATAGTTCACAACGTAATTACGTAATAATAAAATACCACTTAAGTGTCACTGCCCTTGAGTTGAACGGCGTATGACGCCACAGAATACCTACTGTGCCGCGCTTGCGACGCCCGCCCCGTCGCCGGCAATTTTTATTCATTGATCATTAATTTTAGTCGCCGAGGATCGAACTGAGTGGCGTGCAATTGGAGAGGCCTATGTCCAGCAGTGGACTGCGATAGGCTGATGATGATGATGATGATGATGATGATCATTAAAATACGTGTGCCCAAAATAATAGGTGTCCATAAATTATGGACGTATTTTCTCATTTTTAAAACTTTAATAACTTTATTTTTTTATGTGTTGGTTCTCTGTTTTATAGTGTTTTACGTAAGTATATACGTTTTGTATCTACCCCTAGTTTTTTATGGTAATGAAAAACTAACCGTGTATATGCTATGACCGATAGTGAAAAATTTCTTTCAGGAGCTTCGTGAAAATAATGTAATGTTTTTTTTAAAAGACCAAAGAAAAAGGAACAAAAGCATTTGTCTATATTTTAAGGTTGGCTCACTGTAACCTTGTTTAATGGGAAACAATATATTTGTTTCTGCTGTATGCAGACGAGATACTACATGAGCTTAGGTGAGAGGCTTACGAATATACAAACATAGTCAGAACAACAAAACTATGAACCTTCCTTTTGGCATCTAGTCTTAGTCGAATTGTCTAAACATTTATATGTCGGTTACAAACAAACAATAAAATCGGCTAAATGAGGTAAGCGTTCCGCAGTCACCCATAATGGTATGTGGATTTAAAATAGTATCCAATAGATAATTGTTGTTTACGTATTAATGCATTAATTTTGTATGACGTTTTCCAAGTGAGCGCATTTTACAAGTTAAGCCTCTATAACTCCTGAACTAACAAAGTCATCAAATCCGTTATAGTTTTCCTTCAAAGTTCATTATATGGACCACCATCACGAATTTTTCCAGATTTTTTGAGCCAGCCGTTTAGCTTTTAGAGGGGGGGACGCCCAGTTTTTACAAAAAAAGTGTCCTTTAAGGGTACGCATCCATTGGCCCGCGCCGGACGCACGGCACGCAACAGATTTTATTTTGCTTTGTATGATTTCACATAGTGCTGAGTCCACTATTCGCGCCGCCCGCACCGTACGCCGGCATTTATGAGCAAGGCAAATCCGTACAATCCGTTGCGTGCCGTGCGTCCGGCGCGGGCCAATGGAAGCGCACCTTAAAGTGGAATTTCTCTCAAACGGATACTTAAATCAAAAAATCGTATGAAAAACCCTTTATTGTTTGTAAAAGATCTATCTTATGGTACCCCACAAGATGGGGTAGCCGCGAGAAAAAAACATCCCCACTTTACGTGTAGGGGAGGTACCCCAAATGAAAATATTTTGCACAATTTTATTGTAGCACTTTGTCGACGTAATTACAACTCATATACGTGCAGTTTCATCTGTCTAGGACGGACGGACGGACATGTGATGACGGACGAATCTATAAGTGTTCCGAGTCATAAGCTTCGGAATCCTACAAACGAGTTAATACCTTTAGGCTGGCTCCGTTCTCGCTCCCGCTCCCGCTGTCGCTCCCGCCTCCGCAAGTCTCGTGCGGCGCGACGTCGACGTCTCGCTTCACGTCGGCGCTGGATCTCGCCCGGGGAAGCGGAACGTTCAGCTGCCGAACGTCGGGCCAAACGTAACTTGCGTTCTATCTCCCATCTACAAGAATAACCATAGACAATTATTAGACAAACGTAGCCACGTGATTATTTAAAAAAAACTACAGTCCTAGTAATAAATCTATATATATTTAAAAAAGAATTGCTGTTCGTTAGTCTCGCTAAAACTCGAGAACGGCTGGACCGATTTGGCTAATTTTGGTCTTCAATTATTTGTAGAAGTCCAGAGAAGGTTTAAAAGGTGAATATATAAAAATGAATTACTTTTTTTTAAAATAATGAATTCCTTTTGTTTGTTTTATGTTTATACAAAAGTTTAGGTCTTCTATTTATCGATTGAGGCAGTACGAAGTCTGCCGGGCCAGCTAGTAATAAATAAATATTAAATTGCTTGTATTATAAGTACTAGTCAACTGATATAAGTACATAAACATATTTTTGTAAATACATACATAATATAAATAGAAAACACCCAAACTCCGAAACAAATATTTGCGGATCACACAAACGTTTGGTTCCACCCAGAAATCGAACCGGAGACCTCTTAATCAGCAGCCGCATACGCTAACCACTAGACAACAAGGCAGCCAAATTCAAATATACATCCTGTGTCGCAGAGGACTTCCTCTCGAATAAACCAACAAGATATTTTAATGATAATTTAGATTGCACTTTGGAAAAAATTAATAAAATTCGGTAGTTTTGACGTGACAGCGTCTTATAATTCGATGGAGCCGGCTGCACGCACGAAAGAACATGACTCATGCGGCGTTACCTCGCTCTGAGGCGTTCCATTTAAGGCTTGAAGTGCAAGCGAGAGCGCGGAACGAGCGACAAAGAGGCACAATCTAATGACGTTGTCACGTTCAACTATCGGCAGTAAACCGACTTTGCAGACAACCGATATTTTTATATCGGGTTTGGTATTTCTTTGACAAAAGTCGCCATTTCAGACGAGGGTGGATGGTGATGGTGGTTATAGATACAATAAATGTATTAAAATTTAAATTTAAATTATTTAATAGCAAAAAAGACAAATTTGCATTTTTTAAAATATCAGTTATCCCTACTAATCCCTACTAATATTATAAATGCGAAAGTAACTCTGTCTGTCTGTTACGCTTTCAGGCCTAAACCACTGAACCGATTTTGATGAAATTTGGTATGAAAATAGAACTGAACTTGGGAAAGGACATAGGTTACATTTTACCGCGAAAACCGACATACACGCGGGTGGAGCCGCGGGCGAAAGCTAGTAATTTAATAAAATTATAGTAAAAGTCTCGTTGCTAAGGAGAATCTAATTTCTAGAAGTGGCCTGTTAAATGCCGTTGACAATTAATTAGTTACATTTGTGTGAGTAGCAAAGATTAATCGACAATTCGACACGTGATTCAACAAGACTGTGATTATAAAAATAATTGGGTATTTAAATAAATTATTAATTTTAAAAATACCGTCTATCAATTACCATTTGATATTTCAAATTTTTTTTTCAAAACAGTGTTAAGCTTTTTTGCCCAGTGCTCAGGCATTTATTCGAGCGTAAAGTCATTTATGCCCAATATCTTTATTTTTGCTTTCTACCTATTACTAGATACGTGTTATTACCGAAGGTCTACTCACCTCGTTTTCATGAGATCTCTCCTCTCTATACGTTTGAATATCTCTTGTTCTCTTTCCTTCTCCGACATGGCTGCCAAACGCGCCCTGTCCTCTTCATCCCCCATAAGGTTCTCATCGTACCTTCGATAAGAATAATATATTAATTTTTAAGGTCAATTATTAATTATAAAAAAAAAAAAATTTAAAATTTCAATGATTTGTGAGGACCAACAGTTTTTTTTCTGTAAATAACGAGCTATTTTTTAATGTAAGTATTGTAAATGAAAAGCAATTTTTTAATGTTAGTACTGTAAATAACAAGCTATTTTTAATGTAAGTATTTTTTTTATATTTTTAGCCCAACAAAGTGGTGACTCTCCTCTGCCTGATAGGGGTCACCATCCTCATTGTGAGTGACAATTCAGCATGGTGACCCACATCATGGCGGCTAAGTGAGATGTTTGTACATCATTCTCCCGGTGAATGTGAATGATTGGATGTTCGGTTTCACACTCACCAACGAAAGACTTTTGGTTGGTCTTCTGTGTGAGGGTAGTACTGCCCCAGTCGAGCCTTCTCATCGTGCTGAAATCCGCTCTACTTTACTTACTAACTACTTACTTACTAAATTTTAAATGAAACTTACCCATCATCAAATTCTTCTTCTGAATCAATGGAATCATTATCTGATGAATGTGAAGACACCTCGCCTGTAAATAAGTACATCATTACATATATACATTCAATTTTATCCTTGGGTAAGGCATTCTAAACAATAGCATTCATGCAGGGATATTCACCACTGAAATTAAGCTCTGCAACCTGTGTTGTTGCGTCCGTGTGGTGACGGATTAAAAATACAAAGTGTCACCACCCCTATTCATTCCATGGGTGTCGTAAGAGGCGACTAAAGGAACAAAATAAGCAGCTGACATCACTGCCAAGAGAAGGAAAACTTGAAACAAACCCTTTACCAACCCGTCTGGCCAGAGTGGTATAGTAGGCCAAAACCTCCTTACAAAGGAGAGGCTTATGACGAGCAGTGGACTGTTAAAGGCTGTTGATGATGATGATGATGACCTGTGTTGGCGGTGTAACGATGCCTGTTATGCCAGCATGGGGTGTAGGAGGCCTAACAGAGAAGTGGTTAATTCAAACTATATTAAAGAATAATAATTATCGACTTAATTGCCTTTTGTAGACTGAATTGGAAGTCGAAATTTTACAATATCAATCAATACAATCATAAACTCGACCCATCCAACGTTAAATGAATGACACGGCACTTGGAGTGAGGTCAGTAAACTAAACACAATTAAATCACTTGTTGAAAAGGAAATTTAAGCCGCTTTTCCACCGCCAACGTAACCGTCAAGAAGGTGACATTTACTATAATGTGTGCGTATCCGCGAAACGCCCGTCCTATATAGTTCGACGCTACCGGTAAATCGGCCCGAGATTGTCACTCGCTGAAGTAGCGGCAATATAAAATATGTATAAGCGTGTCCACCGCCACCAGGACGTCACCGACGAGATGATGATGCCGATTTGACTAAACTGAATCACAGACATCTCCCAGACAGACAAACGATCGCCGTCACGTCTAAGTGATCTAGGTGAGAAATAATCTCGTTCTCAGTGACATCCTGGTGGACAAACAGCCTAAGAATCTGAAAACGCCTTAAACCCCTAGGGAAGGGAAGGAAGAAGGCATCGGACTTCCGTAACCCAGAGGACAAACTGAATTCAAAGATTGAAACTAGTTGTCAATATGTGTGATGGCACTGACTTCCTAATAATAATTGCATTAGATGTTCGTGACAACCGGGACCGACTGCCTAAAGTGTTCTCTGAGGCACTTCATCCCAAAAACAATGACGAATGAAAACCATAGTTACCTTCTTCAGGTTCACTGTAGGTCTCCTTCTTTTTGCCAGACCCTGCACTGTCTGTACTCCGTCTTATCTCAGGCTTTTTAGGCTCGGGTTTCTTCCTGTTGTCTTCCGAGTGATCAGAAGAAGATTTCCTATTACTCCTGGCAGGAGATCTCTTTTTAGAAGTGTCACTCCTAGCGTCGCTCTCAGAATCTGAACCCGACGATGAAGAAGATTTTGCTGCTGTGAAGAAGATTAATGAAGATTTGTAGCAGAGTTTATTATATAGTTAGGGGAGGCCAGGAGAATGATGAGGAATAATCTGACCAGGCTGCCATGCCTTAGTATGGTGACCCCTATCCCTGGATTCATGCATTCCATCAGGCAGAGATATCACTTTGGTAGAATTAAAAATAAATATAAAAAATATACTACAATTAGTCTTTAACTGCGGGCTGCGGCCGCATGTATGCGAAATCTCTCTCTGCCAAATTTAAGGTAGTAGAGCCAGACTGATTTCAGCAGGGATGGGTCTGCTCAATCGAAGCAGTGCTACCCTGTAGTTGCATATCGTTGATTAGTGCGAGATCTGAGGTCGAGGGATGCCAAAGCATCTTAATAGGCTGCATTGTGTGCACTCACTATGAGGATGGTGACCACCACTCTTGGCTTCTGCTCATGCATTCCATCAGGCAGAGTAGTCTCTTTGCGAGGCTAATGTGATAGTCCATTGCTATAAAATAAATGTAATCACTTACAATTACTTTTCTTGTTGTCATGATCCTCCCAATCAGATTCACTATCTGACGATTGGCTCTTTGACTTTGATGGAGGAGGAGAATCATCCGTTTTTTTCTTTTTCTTTGCCAAGTTCAGAAATTGCTGTAGAGAAAATAATGTATTATTAGACATGCAACCTTTTTAGTGCAATTTAAGACTAGCTCTTGTTTATTTAAGACAGAAGGATAACAAAGTAATTTATAAAGGATTCATTTTAAATATCTACACAGTACAGAATACAACATCATTCATTCATTCATTCAACAGCCTTTAAAAGTCCACTGCTGGACATAGGCCTCTCCTTAGGAAGGAGGTTTTGGCCTACTAAACCACGCTGGCCAGACGGGTTGGTTTCAAGTTTTCCTTCTCTTTGCATTGATGTTGTCTTGCGTAGTTTATCCCTTAGTCGCCTTTTACGACACCCGCGGGATGAATAGGGGTGGTGACACTGTATTCTTAATCTGTCACCACACGTCCGTCACAACAGAATACAACAAATTTACAAAAATGTACAGTATAACCCAGTTTTGCTAGCCTAAAAAGGCACTACACTCTATGTTCGTATTGACTGCAAGGTCAGCACAGTAGGTCAAGCAGTCACCTCACTCCTATGTACTGTGCTTCAATACTTAACTCAGGGTTTAAGCCCTGCAGTAGAAAGACGGCTCATCATGTCGACTGATAGGCAGGGGAGTCACAGTTTTTGTTGTAAATAAGGAGATTTTTTTTTCTTTAAAAAGAAAAATATTTTTGGATTATTAAACTTTATTATTACTATTAAGAATATAAATCCCTGTGTCGCGAGGGACTTTACAAACATACATGTAACGAACACAAAGAACACCCAGACTCAGAACAACAACCCACGAAGAATTTGAACCCACGATACTTGGCGCAGTAGGACCGTAGAGTGGCAACCGCTTAAACCACTAGCAAACTATACAGTCAAAGCAGTGAGTAATACCGTGGAGCAAAGATGGCCTATATATAATTAGCCTAAGTTACTTCCAAGGTCATGAGCTTTCTGCAATGAGGATGCCGGCACTCATCTTGACTATGATCAGATTTGTTTAGTGAGAGGAGATGATAAAGAGTCGCAGGCCATTGACCTCACTGTCTTCTAAAAGCATGTGGTTTCTTTTAAACCTCTAAACCACATTGGTGCTATTAAACAATTCAGGGATTGGCTTAGTGGGTTAAATGGTTGCCTCAACACTTTCTACTGTGCCACATGGGACAACACTGTGTGATCCACAAATTGTTGTTCTGAGTCTAAGTGTTCTTTGTGTCCGTTTCATGTGTACACAGGATGTTTATTGTGGCAGTTGTTTTTTAAAACAAAAAGGAGGATTTGGGTAAAAAGAAGGATTTGGGTATGATCGGTAAGACTTTCAAGGAGTCGATTCTTATATTGGTCTATCTCTGAGGGAACTGCTGCAATGTTCACATACACGAGTATATACGAATATCTCATGACTTCTCGTTAACCATAGAGTATTTACAACACTCCTTTGATGATCCTTGTACCTTTTGTATATAGATAAGAAGTGTAGTGGATGCGAGAAGCCCAAAATCGATCGCAGTGGTGTGCAAAGGGAGAGGCCTATGTCCAGCAGTGGACTGTGATAGGCTGATGATAATGATGATGAAGAAGTGCAAACTCACAACCTCAGCCTCAACGTACATTACAAGTACCAAAGTAAATTAATGATGAAATTTTATAGAGGCATGCTACAACGCAGGTTATAAGAACAATAGTTAAAAACCAATGACTAAGGCAAAAAGAAACAAGTAAGGAAGAACTAATAGATAAAAGTAAGATGAAAAATAGAAATTAAACCTCCAGAAGATAAAACAAATAAAAAAACTTGGTACTAACAATACCAATAACATCTGTAGGAGAAAGGCTAGATTTAAAAATTATATAACCATAGACAGTCCTTAACATAGCTAGGCAGGTGAGGTAGTGTTTATTTTTTTCCCCTCACTAGTACTTGTCATTACCCATTCCTAAATTGAACATACTCTAACCAATTTTAGGTTTAGGATTATGTATAGTCACATATTATGAAAAGCAAGAATGTTAATATTCACTTATAAATGACTCATTCTACAGAGGCCATTTAAATAACATTGTTACATTAAAAACAATGATTCCTAAAAAAGCCCACAGATCTCACTTTTAACAATTTACGCACAAGAAAACGTCGTATATATATTTCTCGTGTATATCATACACAAAATGGTAAATTAGCACGAAGGAACATTGATCTTGGCCCATTTACGCAGTCAAATTATTGCAGAATGCCATCGAATCGTTACGAACAGACATAAATATATAACCTAAGGATTTTCAATAACAAAATGACTTACTGAATCCATATCAGACACCTCGCTACTGGAGTCGGAATCTATCAACGGTTTATTTTTTCTTTTAGCCATTTTTCACTACGAATCACTTTACACTGTTTAACTATACTACGAAACGAGTTGAAACGACACTGGCAAATACAAACGGACCAAACTGAATGAATGCGTTCTACTCGCTTTTTCCTCTTTCACGAACTCGTCAATAAACCACAGAATATAATAAAGAACAGAGCTGGCCAATATTGATTTATGAAGAAATCGACTAATTACGGAAAGTGATTTTAAATTAATTATAATCCTTTTATCTTACTCATTTGTTGGATATTTTACGGTTCCAAACTGGTCAATTCGGTTTTATGACAGTTTTATGACTCTTTGATCATTTTATTTACCAAGGTCCCGACCCACGCATCCCCGTCTGCGTCTTTAATAACCCAAGAAAAAGATTTATAGTATAGTCAGCCAACCTTAAAAGGTCGTGGATTTTCTTTTAGAATTTTTCCATTTGACGTACTTGTTAGGCTTGAGACGTATATACTGGAACAGGTGCGAAGATCACGTATTTTCCGGTACTAGGTGGCACTTAGTCCATAAAGTCTCAAGAGACTAGTATATGAAGTCCATGAAGTATCAGAGTAAAGTACCACACACACACACACGCACACACCACACCGTATTCCGCGTACGTATAATCTCGCTATACAACATTCGCAGGACGTTCCGTTTCACTTACTCATACTTAAAAACGTGTCTTGCTATCTTGCTCATTCATAATAGCGATGAGTCGTATATACTACAACAGGTTTTAATACTAGGTTTCACTAAAGACGTATGAGGACCGAGTTCCTAGTCTACGTATAAATGCGTTTCGATTATTTAGAAGTACCAATAAGTATATACAAGACCACCAAATCAAACGCGTTCACATACGCGTTCGATGAACACCAGTGTGAGTGAGGTGCTTGCAAAAGTCAAATGAAAATCAGTCTTAAGATGTGAATGTTAGGACACTTTAAATTCACTAACCTTGCAAGTTGTAATAGGTACACACTTCTACATGCCGAGACGCGTTCAACAAACATGTGTGAGTGAGGTGCTTACAAAAGCCAAATGAAAATCAACCTTATGTAGCGAAATTTAGGACACTTTTTAAATTCACTAAACTCGTAATACTCTATCACGGCAAGATGCGAACGACGAATACTATGTGTGAGTGAAATAAATCTCGATATCTAGTGACTATAGTTTAAAGGAATTTATAGATTATGACATTAAATTCATGATTGGAACGGGATGGATAGTCATATTTTCCATTGATTAAAACGAGACAGATATACCATTTCATAGCATTGAAAAAAAATAAAAAAAAACAAAAATCTAAAAAAAAACATTTTTTTTTGTAAGCATATACTTAGTTGATTTTGTAAATAGCCATACATGAATTAAAATCTTTTAAATACGCCTGCTTACCATTTTTTGTGTAACCTAACCTATACACAATATTTTTTTATAATTTGTAAATTGACAGTCCTAAGCCTGTAAGAGAAGTATGAAGGAAAGATTTTATTTCCCTGTGATTTTAATAGTTTTTCTTTTATCAAACCCATACATTATTCTGTTCAACTAAACATAATTCACATACAAAACAAAAAAAAACACGAAATTAATACTTTTATATGACTTTGCTATCGAAACTGTGCCCAATATCTTTTTTCCGAAACGCACCAAATATTCCATCAAGTGGGCAAAATCAATAATTAGTAAAAAAACCTAAACATAACATACATTATTAAGTACATTAAATACCTAATGATTTCATCCATAAAGTTCTAAGATACCTAGTCCTACTTACTATCTAAATATTATATTGTATCCAATTGTATCATATTCACGAAGTCCACCTAGTACCAATACTCCCAATCACCGGCAATACGCTTACCAATTGATACTAGGTGGGACTAGGTGGAACAGGTATTTGCATCAAGTATTTTAAAAGAATAGGACTAGGTGCACCTAGTATCTGTTTTACCTAGTCCAACCCATCTCTAGTACTTGTACATTATATTACTAATGACCATTTACGCAGCGCAGTCACGCAATGAAAGCTTTCGTTGGTAACAAATAAATATCGCTGTTTTTTATTTTCCAGTGATAATATGCTCGTATTAGTCGTAGCGCGATAATAATATAGCCTATAGCTATCCTCGATAAATGGGCTATCAACAGAGAAAGCATTTACAAATTTTTCTTTCGTTTCTGAGATTAGCGCTAATAAACCAACTCTTCAGCTTTATAATATCGGTATAGATATGGATAAGTTTTACTATTTATATTAAGGACTTTAATGCTGTCTCTTTATATTTGTTACTGAATAAGCTAATTTTTGCTATTTCGACCATGGAACTCTAAAATGGAGACGAAGATATTTTAATGAACGAAGTAAAAACTTTATCAGAGGAGAAGCAAAAACTGAAGGAGAGCAGAAAGCCAAATAAAAGAGTACTAGTAATAAAAGTACCAAGTCCAAATTTAAAAAATATGTTTTTCTACCGTTCTGAACATGGCCAGAATAATAAGATAGTGTTTCTTTAACCCATAGTACTTGTATTTAACCATTTAAAATCTATGTTAATTTCGGGTCATGCATGGTGATTTTAGTAGTGACTGTTTTGAAAATTATTTATATTTAAGCCTCTCACAAAAACTATGATGATTCCAAGGAAAAAGGTCACGAGTTTTAACAATTTACGAGCACTGACTCGTGGTATATTTATGAATACAACATCAAAGACTTATAAAAAATATTTAATTGAAAAGTTACTTAAACCGTCTATTTCACTCGTGGTATATTTAAAAATAGTTCATCAAATCAAAGGCTAATAAAAATATTTATTTGAAAAGTTACTAACACCGTCCATATCATTTTCGGAATAGTCGCTGCTGGAGTCAGAATCAGACAAATTTTTTCTCTTCGCCATTTTGCACTGCACTTTACACTGTATCACGATAACACGATACGACACTGCCGAACGCTAAACGATGACTACTTTACTTACTTAGTACTTGTGCCTACACTCTACTAACATATTTCGAAACTAACACGCCAATCGTGCACTCAGTGGTTGGGAGGATATCGTATTGCACGACGCGACGTGCAAGCGGTATCGTTTTGTACTATTTAGAAAGTGATCTTCCCCACCACTTGATATATATTTTTTTTTTAAATATATTAGAGTAATAAACTATTTTCAAGGAGAGGCCTATGTCCAGCAGTAGACTGTTAAAGGCTGTTGATGATGTTGATGAATAAACTATTTATTACTCTAATATATTTAAAAAAAATACATATATGTATTTGTTTATATATGTTGCTGTTTATATATTGTATATAGCAACATTATTTGGGGTCGGCTACTAGTGCAACCGGTTTTACCTGAATATCAATTTTTTACGGACCGACTGGCATCAGACCTCCGCAATACGCAACCCTAAGAGAGACCTGAAATTTGAAAATGTCCCTCCTCACACTCACAGGAAACGAAAGACTATCAAATGTAAATGTACTCCTCATCGTCATTTACGAGAATGCGACTATATTTGTGAGCCAATCCTCACGCCAATCACCACGAGATTCAAAAATTACACATGACGTGATGATATAAACATAAGGAAAATGGTTAATCTGTGGAAATCAATTTGATTGATCGATCGTGTCTATGACTAATTTTTAAAAATATCTGGAGTCTGTAGTATGAAAATTGGGAGTGTTTCGGCCGGTTCCTCAGAGAGCATGTTAAGCAGTTCACCATCGGGGTTGTGGAGATCTACTGCCAATCGCCACGTGGAAAAACGGATTTTCAGGTAAAACCGATAGCCGTTGTAGTCAACCCCAAATAATTTTGGGAATATTATTATGATAGTGTAGTGATAGACAAACTGTAGAAATTCATCGATCATCAATATCCTTTAGAAATACCCATGTGTTTTAGTCGATAATCTTGTTCAAAGATTGAGATTTAAATCAAACTTTGACATGATTAATCGATTCACATGCGATTGCAGAATTAAAATCTCTTTTAATCCCTTTTTTGAACTTTTTTCGGAACCATTGGAATGACGTTTTGAAGTTTAAACTTAAAAAAACTAGGAGTATAATATGTGTTCTGGGCCAAGAGTTTCGATTCATCGGTGCAATAAGTGCAATCTGAAATCGCAACTATTAATCATTAAATTTCTAGCCAAAGAGTATGTAACACTACATATTTCATAACAGGCACAAAGGTCAGGGTTCAAAATTGGTGCCATAACTGATATTGTTTTAAAGATCTCACCAGTCCTATCTTTAAATCGCAGAGCACATTGTATGCAGTTACGAAATCATATAGTGATACACTTTTATATATATTATTTCAATTTATTACTCAAATGTTTTAGAATATTTTATTAGATCGAAATCACAGTTTATATGTAATTTTGTTTTACTTCACAAAACCGCGCGAACTATATTGTTTTTTTTTTCACAAGTCAGACACCTATTGTCACTGTCTATGTATTTTTTTTTTAAAAGGAGTTTCTATTTCTATTAACTCCAAACAATAACCACTGAAGTAGGAAACTTAGGTCTATGCTCTTACGCTCTTAGTAGCTAGTGACACTAATGCACTGAAGTAGGAAACCTATGACAGTCAAAATTTGATGTCGATTGATGTATTCCATTTAAGTGTAGAAGAATCGTAGCCCGATATAGTCCCAGAGTTCTCTGTGTTCTTCGTAATTTTAACGGACTATAGCCGCCATTATAAAGGACGTTCGTTTCATATTTCATTTCTTTTATAAAGGAGTATCGTGTTTCGCCAGACTGTCACTCACTATCAGTATCAATCAATCAGATAAATGTGTATTATCTATGTCACTCACTTCACTCAAGTTCACTCAGTGTCAGTCACTCCAGTCACCAGTCAAAGCTCTGTTATTTACGAAATAAGTAAATATTATTCCAAATTTAAAGATTTAATTTCAACTTTTTTTACTATTGACTCATTGAAACATTAATTGTGATTACCGTGAACAGTTCAAGTGCAAAATAAAATAGAATTTGGGTTATAACGGTGTTATACCGTTATTCTAGAAGGTTCATCAATAAACACAATATGCCTCATGATATGAAGGAGTTAGGTGGAAGGAAATCGATCATGGTACGTTAATTCAAGGTTACACATTCGAAAATAACTAATAATTAAGTTTATGTGTGAATAATCTAACATAAACAGTCGCAGTTTTTCAGTATCTCATTTAGGCAGAAAAATTTACGTATAAGTGAACTTCTAGGTAGGCAGGTAGTTGGTTTGTACACCAACTAGTTTTTTAGTCTACTGCTGGTCATAGGTCTAAAGAAAGCCTTAGCTACAAGGGGTTCGATTCCCGGGTCGACCAAATATTATTTGTGTGATTCACAAATATTTGTTTCGGAGTTTCGGTGTCTTCTATGTAAAATATGTATGTATTTACAAAAAAAAGTATGTTTATATCAGTTGTCTAGTACCCATACCCAATCTCTGCTTAGTTTGGGATTCGACGGCATTGTGTGTAAGATGTCTGAAATATTTATTTATTGTAATCAATTCTATTTTTTAATCTGAAGAAACTTTTTGTACTTTCCGCATTAATTAATAATAACTTTATGCATTTCCAGCCTCCTTTGTCACCGACTCCATGCGCTGAGATCAGTGATGATGAGCTGGTATCAATATCTGTGAGGGATCTGAACAGGCAACTGAAAATGAGAGGCCTCACTAGAGATCAAATTGTCAGGTAATTCTTATATGTTGACTGCTAGAGTAGAACTATTTATTTACAATACCTACCAAAGTTACTGAGTATCTGCCTGATGGAAAGCATGACTAGAATCCAGGAGGTCACCTTCCTCATTCCGTGTACAGTCAATGTAGCCATGTTCTATGTTATGTAGGTCGGTTTCCGCACTTAGTCCTTTAAGTGGACCTTTGTACGTGAGGGAGGCCATCACTCCAGCCAGCCCACCTCCCTCCAGAAGCGGATAAGGTATCCGAGTCTGTCCAGACTTTCTGAAACAGATTTGGGAGATCCAAGGATGTTTTTCCGTGTTTCGGTGACACCTGTACATTCGATGAGTATATGCAACACCGCTTACTCTGCCCCTAAGCATGCTCTGCATAGGGGACTATCAGTTATGCCTATTGTGTGGAAGTGTTTATTTAATAAGCAGTGTCTGGTGACAGTTCCTGCCACCAGCTGCAGACTGTCCCTGTCCAAACGCAATAAACGTTTGGTTAGTTTATCATTAGGAAGTTGCCATGTTTGTAGCCATGTTTACCAACACTAAGGTAGCTTAGTGTGATGCTTCTGCATCGGCATTGGGCCTCTGGTCTCACACTCACCAATGAAATATGACAACATATGCTGTTATTTTTAGGTTAGTCTTATGAAGGTAGTTCCACCTCGGTTGAGCGGGTTCAATTCTGCTGAAATTGGTGTGGCTTTACTACTTAATAGAACTATAGCAGTGTGGGATCTGGTGAGATAGCAGGATGACTTGTGAAAGGGAGCTGGCACCAACTTTTTTTTATATAATGCAGCCAAAATGACTGCTAAGCCTGATGGAAAGCTTAATCAGAATCCAAAAGTGGTGGCCACCGTCCTCATTACCAACGTGGACAATGCAACACGGTGACCCACACTATGGCGGCCTAGTCAGATGTTTCTTCATGCCCCGCTTGAAGGATTTGGGATCATAGTAGGAAGGAAACACATGAGTTGGTAGGGAGTTCCAATTTTTTATTGCTCGGCACAGGAAGGAAGAGCCGAACCGCTTAGTTCTAGTGTGTATTGGTGCATACTCTAAAGCGGTGAAAAAGCATCAGACTGGGTTCTGTGGTGTTCCTTGGCAGAGGACTATGTACTGCAACAGGCTGTTAATGATGATGATGATACTGACAGCTAAGCTGATGCACATACATCAGCTTAGCTTCAGAAATATAAAAATAATATAATCTTTCTAACCTCGATACTCCTTGCCTCAGTGATGCAGAGGTAGTGTATGTGACTGCCGTGCGTGAGGTCTTGGGATCCCAATCTTTAAAAAATGAAATAAATATTTTTTTGGACATGTTACACACAACATCATCTAGTCCCAAACTAAGCAGGGCTTGTATTATGGGTACTAGACAACTGATATAAGTACTGATATAAACATACTTTTTTTTTGTAAATACATACATAGTATACATAGAAAATACCCAGACTCCGAAACAAATATTTGTGGATCACACAAATATTTAGTCCGAACCGTGATTCGAACCAGAGACCTGTAGATCAGCAACTGCATATGCTAACCACTAGACTAACAAGGCAGTCTTTACGAGAATTATTGATAAAATACTTATACACTCTTTGTTTGTAAAATATAATTGATAGAAAACACCCAAACTCTCCAAAATAAATGTCTGTAGATAACAAAAACGTTTGGCCCGACCCAGGATTTGTAAACGAGAACACAAGCACAGCAATCTCAGTACACCACCACTGCGCCATCGAGGCCTTTAACATTTTACTAAGAATTTCTTGTAAGAAAAACCCAAAATTACTTTCAGCCCCACCCGAGACTTTAGATCTTTGTAAAATTGATATTCAATTATTATTTACTTTCAGAATGAAACAACGCCGTCGGACCCTCAAGAACAGAGGGTATGCTGCCTCCTGTCGCATCAAACGAATTGAACAGAAAGATGAATTGGAAACTGAAAAGAGTCAGGTTAGTTTGCCGATACAGTTCAGCCCTCTAGCCAAGTTGCAACAAGATTATTGTTTTCTATTTTATATGCCATTCTATTTCTCTATTCTCTTGTTTGATTGGCTAATATTGCGTTTTGATCATGTGACTGAGTGGCATTAGCCATGACGATAAACGTGGTGCAACTAGACCGGGGAGCAGGAGTTGTAGCTGAGATAAATAGCTAAAGAGCTACCTATGTTCTTCCTCAAGTATCAGTAGTCTCCATGCCGAATTTCATTGAAATTTCCATAGCGTAATAGACAGACAGACAGAATTACTTTTAAATTTATTATTTTGAGAATACCTATGTTTGCACCTACCGCATCATATTTCTACAACACCTGAAGGTTGATTGGGACTGAATGCATTATGGTTTTAAGTTTAAAATCCATACAAATAATTTTTTTAACCTCCGCTCCGTTATCCGAGATTTTTAACAATAAACTACTAAACTTGTAAATAAATAAGAATTAACTACACATTTATTAATTACAGGAATGGCATGACATGGAACTAATGCAAGACGAGAACAACCGCCTCCGTGAAGAGATAGACGCTCTCAGGGGCAAATATGACGCACTTAAACGATTCGCGATCATGAAGAGCATACCACTGCCCCACGAACTTGAGGCTTTACCATGAGGATATTATATAAACCATATTTACCTGTAAAATACGATAGTATCATATCCGTATAGTCCCATAACCGGATAGTCCCATACCTATAAAACTGTATAGTCTCATACCTGTATAGTCCCAAACTAGAATTATCCCATACCTGGATAGTCCCGTACCTGACTAATCCCATACCCCTATAGTCTCATAACTGGATACTAGTCCCATACTGGAATAATCCCATATCTGAACAATCCCATATCTGGATAGTCTCATACTAGGATAGTCCCATACCTGGATAGTCTCATACTTAGATAGTCCCGTACCTGGATATATGTTTCATTTAATTATGTTTAAGGAAATTAGGTTGCGATAGTTATCAAATAAATACCACGATTGCCTGTAAGAGATTGCCCTCGAACGATAAGGTTGCTACTTATTTCCTTAGTTTTAAGATATTCTAGTAATTAATCTGGTGTACTATAAAGAGCTATATTATTATTATTTTTATACTAATTAGTTATATATTATTGACGGCACTTAGCTGTTTCGTTTCTTAGTCGATTTTAGACATGGCGGCCATGCAACTAAGCATAACTTAAGTGAATAAGCAGGTGCACTATTTGTTCCCTGACACACAATCTTATGATAATATATACTAGCTTACCTGGTCAACTTTGTGCGGACTTTGAATTATTAAATGTTGTGTTTAGTTATTAGCTGTTGGTGACAACAGCGCCACCTATTTTTCGAATTGTGTTTTCAGCCATTTAGGAGTTAGGTGATAAATATACATAGAGATAAGTTATATATAAATAAAGATAAAATGTACCTACAGACATGGACCTCTTACAATTTTATTTTGTGTATAGATGTGAAGTTGTGATCAAATATAATTTATTAAACACAAATATTGTGTATTTTTATTGCTTTCCTAAAGTACGGCCAACGAGAAGCGATACTAAATGTAAAAAAAAACAGCAGGGGTGCGTAACCTTTAGACATTTATTTTTTGGAGAACTTAAATCTATTGATTTATCAGTCGACGTACTTGATTGGGGCTCCATCAATTACCACTCTTAATAAAAAACAATGATCACCAAAACAAAATAAATAAATAAATAAACCAATAAATAAATAAACAACGAAATTTTTAACCCATAATTTGTCTCACTACGAGCCCGTTCCTAAAGGGAAAGAATCACTATTTTTACTAAACTGCTCGCCCGAAGTTTGGCGATTTCATCTTGATACCATCATTTTTTGCCGGGAGAACGAGACATTACGACCAGGAATAGTTTGGGTTGGGTTAACCTAACCGAAAGAATCTATTATTAACCCTTTTGAG
This sequence comes from Phragmatobia fuliginosa, assembly GCA_932526445.1. Taxonomy (NCBI): domain Eukaryota; kingdom Metazoa; phylum Arthropoda; class Insecta; order Lepidoptera; family Erebidae; genus Phragmatobia; species Phragmatobia fuliginosa. The sequence continues at coordinate 11,219,145 of OW052081.1, read as the reverse complement.
AATTGGTTAACCTGTATTATGGGTTAACATAAATAGCTGTTACTGAATTAAAAGTGTTAACAGGAATAGACTAAAACCGAATAATTACGGTTAATCTTAATCGTATCCATAAGGGTTTCTGGATGTCAGTAGGTACGTAAGTGAACTTTTGTATCGCTTCTCGGTAGCATACATAATAACATAGCTAAGAACACTTCCGACTAATTCACCTTTCAAACGAAAAAATAATAATCAAAATCGGTTCATCCGTTCGAGAGCTAAGATGCCACACACACACGCGCACACACACACACGCGCACACACACGCACGCACACACACACGCACGCACACACACACACGCACACACAGATACGTCAAACTTATAACAACCCGTCGTATGTAGTGACCATCTCTTGAATTGTACTCATGCCTTCCATCAGGCAGAGTAGTCATGTTTTTTTTCTTTTTTAGGGTTCCGTAGTTATTGACCCGAAACCCTTATAGCTTCGTCAGGTCCGTCCGTCCGTCCTCGACTTACTGTTGAAACAGTAAGTGCTAGAAAGATGAAACTGAATAGATATGTGTTTCTATCACTTCGATAAAGTGCTACAAAAAAATCTATTTAGGGTATCTCCCCTACACGCAAAGTTGGGATCATCATCATCAACAGCCTTTAACAGTCCACTGCTGGACATAGGCCTCTCTTTAGAAAGGAGGTTAAGGCCCACTATACCACGCTGGCCAGACGGGTTGGTATAGGGTTGGTATCAAGTTTTCCTTCTCTTTGCATCGATGTTGCAAAGTGGGGATGATGATGTTTTTTTTGGCTACCATCGTTGGATAAGTCTTTTAAAAACATGAAGAAGTTGTCAAGTTGATTTTTTATTTACGTATCCGTTTGCAAGTTATTTAAAGGCGTCCCCCTCCCCCCTCTAAAAGCTAAACAGCTGGCTCTAAAATTCTGAAAAAATTCGTAATGGTAGTCCATATGATGAACTTTAAAGAAATATTATATCGAATTACATAGATTTGTTAGTTCAGGAGTTATAGAGGCCTAACTTGTTTAATACGATTACTTGAAAAACTTCGTACAAAAATAACGAAATAATTAGTAAACATAACAATTATCTATTGGACACGATTTTGATTCCACTTGTAATTGTATATGACTACGGAACCCTAATCTTTGCGTGGCCGACCCGCACTTGCCCGATTTTTTAAAAAGATTACTCACGCATTAGGAATATAAATCCTGTGTCACTTTATACGCATACATAAAATGGAAACAAAGAACACCCAGACTTAGAACAACAATTTGTGAATCACACATAGTCCCAAGTTGTCCATGGAGTTTCTTGTCTGTTCTTCTCCATAGGATCTACGAATCGGAACAGACAATTAGCTTCACGACTGACTACTGACTACTTGACGTTTCAAAAGTGCCGTTGTATGGTTTATTTGAAATAAAATGGTTTGATTTGATTGAGTTATCCACCGTGGTATTTGAACCCACAACATTTGGCGCAGTAGAAAGCGGCGTGGCTACCGCTTCAGCCGTACCGTGCAGTCAATATAGATTGACTGCATGGTAAGATTATGGTAAATTTAAACGGTAAAATTAAAAATTTAAATAATTATTGAACATAGTTATTGTATTTTGAACTTGAAAAGCTCATAGACGAGTGGTCATAAGAGGCCGGCGTACGACACTCGAAACTGCAAGTTGAAATTTGTTCGTAAAATATTGCTGTCTCTGTTTGACAAAATACAACGTAGATACGACATACGAGTGCACCGCTGTATGTGTGTATGTGGATTGACATTCATTCGTAGTAATTCGGACTCTCTCGTTGAAGGTTCGACTATCATTATTTGACTGACACGAATCACACACACATTGAAATATTTTTTGATGCGATAGCACTACCAATTGCTTGAAATTTGTGAAAATATGGATGTGTTTCGTAATATCGAAAATCATGAATGAAAACTCAATATTTTTTCGATTTTTTTTGTGTAAGTAGTAGCATAATAATATGAGATGTTATTGATGAAACAATATTAGAAATATTTTTGTTTTTAAGACAGAAAAAAACAAAATGAAAACATGACATTTACAATGTAAAAGTAAAATTTAATTTGATTATATTTTATTCTAGATTAGTTTATTTTTAAAAATAAAGATGTTATAACCTAAATAAATACAGTCTAAGTCCGAATATCAACATATCATCGTGGAAATATGTTTATACTGCAAATGATCTTGGTATACCGTTTGTATGGACAATTCAGCCTCCGGGGGCCCCTTAAGTGATTGGAAACAATCACCGAGGGTATGAAACGACTGCGCGGTCAGACCTAGATGGGTGACCGTTTGTGGCATAATATGTTGTCAGCGTTTCCGTGATTCGGAGTTCACGTTAAGCAGTCGACTCGGTTGTTATCATAAGAGAGCAGTCGTGAAGCTTAGTTGGAGGCCTACGGGCGGGTTAAAAACATCCGACGGCAAGATTACGTAGCCACAACTTGTTTTGCATGTCCCCAACTCGCACTCGGCCAGGGTGGGGACGTATGGCCTTAACCCTCTCTTGAGAGAAGTGGGACGTTATGGGTTGTTGATGATTTTGAACTTACCTACTACTTTATTAGCGAACATTGTTAATTGTCACAGAAATTAAAGAAATCTATCTAATATATAAAAATGCATTATCAACTCGAAAGTGTTGAATAATCATAAAGTTAAAGTAAAAAGCAAGAAACTTGCATTCAATGATAATACCACTTTTTAGGTACATATATCGTTTACACAGTTTTTACCCATTTTGTGACGTATCAAATTCATGACTTTCATTTCTAACATTCATGGGTAGATATGTATTTTCTTGTTTGGTGCCGACTCAAAAATATTTAGGTATTCTTACATTAGGTTAATAAAAATTGCCTCGTTGGTGAAAAAGTGTTTTTGGGTTTTTCTTAGAAAATTCCTAATAGCAGCCCGGAGTTTGGAAGTTTGGCGGTGATTCACGCCCATGCCTCAGAGAGCACGGAAAGCCGTCGGTCCCGGTTGTCATGAACATCTATGGCAATCGTTATTGGGAAGTCAGTGCCCTCAAATATACCTACTGACAACTAGTTCAATCTTCGAATTTTAGTTCTCCCATAAGGTTGCGGAGGTCCGATGCCAGTCGCTCCGTGGAAAAACTGATATTCAGGTAAAACCGGTTGAACTGGTAGCCGAACCCAAATAAACTTGGGAATAAAGGCTAGGAGGATGATGACATTAGTTCAACCGGTTTCACCTGAATATCAGCTTTTCCACGGAGCGACTGGCATCGGACCTCGCAACCCTAAGAGAGAACCTATTAAGGTTAAGTAATAATAGTTTAATTTTTTCTGTTTCTCGGTTTTTCAGTAATTTTTTTTATTGCATGTATATTTATTGGCAAGTGTACTACGATTCAGAGAATTTTTGTAAATTTAATTTAACACAGAAATAACTATGCACAGAAGAGTTGTAAATCTTAATTAATAAGAGTAAAGAGTAATTAACAAGAAAAAAAGTAAGTTATGGAGTTTCTTGCTGGTTCTTCTCCATAGGGATGACTTCTTGAAATTCTTGAAATAAAATCATTATTGATTATAGATTGCACAAACTACGATACTAACAAAATTTGGTTTCTCATAGATTATAAAAATCGGGCAAGTGCGTGTCAGGCCACGCATAGAATAGGGTTCTGTAGTAAAATCGTGTTTAATAGATAAAAGTGTTGTTTACCTATTATTTCGTTATTTTTGGACGAAGTTTTCCGAGAGTGCATTTTACAAGTTAGGTCCCTATAACTGCTGAAATAAAAAAGTCGTCCTATAGCTATACTTTTCCTTGAAAGTTCAATATGTGGACTACTATTATGAATTTTTTCAGATTTTTTGAGAAAGCCGTGTAGTTTTTAGAGGGGGACGCCCTGTTTATAAATCAACAAATGGTTTTATCAGCCTCATAATATTTTTAAAAGACCTATCTAATGATAAACCACACGATGGGGTAGACGCAAAAAAAAGTCATCCCCACTTAACTTGTAAGGGAGATACCCCAAATAAAAACCAACCAACGGTTTGGGCGGTAGTTCGAGGACCGACGGACGGACATAACAAATCTATAAGAGTTCCGAGTCATGAACTACGGAACCCTAAAAAAGAGTTAGTAACAATTGAAACAATTTTATAATTATACTTCAAATATCATTTTATTTTAATCTAGAAGATTTTAAGTTTTAAATCAAATTTAAGGACCCCTCTTCATGCCATCGACCTTGATTATTCCAGCTGGTATCACTTGAACCGTATTTTTAGTTTTCAAATCAGACACATCGATTCTGGCGTTAGTATAAAATCCAACTTTTATTTCCTCAGTAGATTTTATAGTCATTGGTAATTTAACAATTTTTTGCATCTGACTTATAGGTAATGCCCACCAGTGATGACCCCTGTAACCTTTATCATAGTTACAGAATACTTGCCCATCCAATGTAGCTTCGTAGTCTACTTCAATGGTCATCGTTCCTTGTGTAGCAATAAGTGTAGCCAAGACTCCTTGACCCGGACGCACATTGGTTTCTACGCTAGATGTAGCACCAAGAGTGACTGACCTACTTTGAGTAGTCTCATTACCCCATTTTGAAGTATATGTCAAGGTCGTCGTACTGCCTATATTTCCAGCTCCAAAATTGAGACTGTAACTAATTTCTTGTTCAACTTCAAGCTCTCCCTCCTTACTCCAAGTATGGCTGACTGTCTCTTCAACAACCTGTGTGATACTTGTACTATAAGTGCCGCTGACTCTGGGGTGAGTATTAAAATATTCTGCTGTAGCGACACCTGCAGGTTTTGCGTTAACGCCAAGAATTCTTGTCTTTACTGGTTGGAGCGTCCTTTTAACTTGCTTCCAGCCAAATTTTCGGTAAACGTCTTCCCATGGAGTCGGCCTCTTGAGGAACACATCTGTGCAACTCTTTCCAAGTAATAACTTGGAGGCTTTCTTTAATGCTTCATCGGAGAGTTGGAATACTTTGCGGTCCTGGTCATTGATGATTGCAACATTTTCGCCAATGTAAGACACTGATGCCTTAGCAGCTGTTTTAGCTGTTTTGATGTTGATATTTATGCGGCCGTACACTAACGGACAGAATATCAGGATTAGTTGTTTGAACAACATCTTGATCTAGAAAGGAACACCATAAAACATTAATAAAGGATGTTAAGTTTTTTTTAAATAGTATTTTTTTCATCTCCGCAGATTAATCCCCATGCTTCATTCTCCCGACTTGCGGAAGGCGGGAGAATAATGCAGAAACATCTCACTGGGTCACCATGGTGAGGGTCACCATGCCGCATCATCTGTGACGGTGACCCCCCACTTCTATATTCTACTCATACTTTCCATCAGGCAGAGTAGAGTCAATTTGGTAGGCTTAAATATAAAAAAAAATTATGATCACCCATAGAGAATCCCTTACACTGATTCTATATAATATGTATTAAATTTATTTTACCAACAATATTCTACCACAATAATACTAGGCATGTATACTAGACAACTTACATTAATTCTTGTTTTTGCAAATGCATAGAAACTCAGAGAAAATGAAATATTAATTATTCATGCACTGAACGGTAACAATTCATCCCAAGTGCTCTGGTGTAATAGGTTATTATACTAACATATGGCCGACTAAAGTTCCCGTGCCTCGGAGAGCACATTAAGCTGTCGGTCCCGGCTGTCATGAACGTCTATGGCAATCGTTATTGGGAAGTCAATGACCTCAAATATACTGACAACTAGATCAATATTAGAATTTCAGTTCTCCCTCAGGGTTGAGGAGGTCCGATGCCAGTCACTCCGAGGAAAAACTGAAATTCATTCATTCTAGCACCCTTCGACATTCTAGCCGACATGGATACAATGGTCTACGACCGAACTCGTACGGTCGGTCGGAATGGCGAAGGGACAGCGCCGAATCATGAGCCTGAAATGCTAAACCCTACGGGCTTGGAGGGTACGGCTCGAAACACAGGGCTGTGCCAGCCAACGCGCTATTGGAGCCGTTCTGCCAAGGTTCTAAGCTTGGATAGAGAGGTCTGACTGTGTCATCTATCAATTGACTCAGATACTTACCGGACATGGTTGTTTCGGTGAGTATCTGAATAGAATCGGACATGAGGTTACGGAACAATGCCACCACTGTCTGCCCTGCGTGGGAGTTCGAGCGTCGAGACCTATTCGTTTAGATCAGACAAACCCTGTCACCGCCAGCATTGATCGCGGCAATGCTGGCGAGTGATGAAGGATGGGAGGCCGCGGTCTCCTTTTATGAGAACGTAATACTCCAGAAGGAGTCCGCAGAGCGGGATCGGGAAAGGGTCGATCCCAAGGGTAACTTATTGATTACCCTAGGATGTACCCTAGTCATGGCGTAAAGCAGGGGGGCTCCAGAAGTCGCTGATGCGTTCCTGGAGATCCTCCCGATTTCCGAGGTAGGCCGACGCGGGGCTTAGTGGGTAGACCGGTTCGCCAGGACTCCCACACACACCCTTCGTCTCCCCCACGGAGGTTATAGGAAAACAAAAAAAAGGCAACTAGTAGCCGACCCCTAAGAATATTGGGTGTAAAGGCTGGGATGAAAATAAAAAAAACTTTAGATCATATAAAACTATCAAATTTTGGTGAATTCAATAAATATTGTATAAGATATAATTTCTCGAACCTACCTTCAGCCAAGCCGAAACCAGATGCTCTGTAACTAAGAACAATGCGATCTAATGAGTAAGTTTCTTATCAAAACACTTTTAAATAATTATCTAACTGTGAACAATAAAATTACCAAACATTTTAAATGAAATGGAAAACTTTAGATAATCTAAATGGAAGTACGTCATAGCACCTATCTGTATTTTTTTAATTTCTTTATTCTATTTCTTTTTAAACTCAATTTAGTATTTTTGAGTATCAGACATTACCTGCGTGAACGCGTAACTACACCGTCATCCAAGATTAGCGTGACTTTTGAAAGGTAAGTTTTTTTTATTTAGTTCTACCAAATTGCCTGACGGAAAGCATAATTATGTATTTGTATAGATAGACTTAAGAGAAAAAAAATATTTTTTTTCAAAATTGTGTATCGACAACCCAATACATATCCATTACAAATGGGTTAATGTCATACGTCCCGACGCTGACCGAGTGCGAGTTGGGGACTGGCAAGAAACATTGTGGCATCTTGCAGTTGAATGTTTTAGAGCCGCCCGATAAAAATTATAAATAATAAATATTTTGGACATCTGACACACAACATCATCTAGTCCCAAGCTAAGCAGAGATTGTGTTATGGGTACCAGACAACTGATATAAATACTTAAACATACTTTTTTTTTTGTAAATACATACATATTATACATAGAAAACACCCAGACTCCAGACTCCGAAACAAATATTTGTGAATCTCACAAATAATATTTGGTCCGAGACCTCTTGATCAGCAGCCGCATACGCTAACCACTAGACCAACGAGGCAGTTAATATTAAAAATTAACCGCTTTACACAAGTATTAGGACTACATTTCTGAAATCCATATCTTAAAATAATTCCTTGGCTTCGTTATCAAGTTGCCCAATGCTTAAGTAATATTCACCTGATTCTCTTACTCTATTACAATAAACACAACATTTGCTACCGAATATAAATATACGAGTAAAACCGCTCTTCTTCTTTTCAGACCATCATGTTCTTCAAATACTTTCTCATGATTCTCCTTCCAACTCTTGTATATAGTCGTATTAACGTTAAAATTACTCCAGCTGGTGACGTCACCAAAGCATCCGTTGATTACCGTGGAGAAAACACAGCTATCATCAGCGACAAAGAACGAGAGTCTTTCCAACTTGACGATGAATCCTTAAAAAGAGCTACTAAAGAACTAATGGGGAAAAGCTGCAGTGATGTCTTCGTTAAGCGGCCGACGCCATGGGAAGATGTATATCGTAAGTTTGGCTGGAAGCAAGTGCAAAGAACTCTTAAACCGGTAAAAGCAACAATACTCGGGGTCAATGCCAAACCTTCAACTATTGCCACTTCTGAGTATACAAATACTCGTTCTGCACACGACGTTAAATACAAAGCATCCGTATTTCAAACTGTACAAGAAACTTTGACCCACACATGGAGTAAAGGCAAAGAGCTCAGTATTGGAAAAGATCTTAGTTATACTGTAGATTTTGGAAAGGGAAGTGTTGGTGGTAAGACAGGTTTGACTTACACTTCAAAATGGGGAAATAATACTGTCCAAGGAAGATCGCTGATTATTGGAACTACATCCAGTGTAGAAGTTGAAGTACCACCTGGAGATGGGGTGTTAGCAAGACTTATTACCACACAGGGCACAATGGACATTGAAGTAAGATATGAAGCCACTGTTGACGGACTTGTCTTTTGTAACTATGACAAAGGATTCAGAGGACATCATTGGTGGGCGTTCCCTGTTAATGTACTCCAGCAGAAAGGACATTTGCCTACCTCAATAAATTCAAGTGAAAAAATATCTGTCGGTTTCTACACAAATATGAGGATAGAGTTGTCAAGTTTGGAAACTAGTACTGTATTCAAGAAGGAGCCAGCTGGTGTAGTAAAAGTACTTGACTCTAGAAAAGTAGATTCTTAGGTATAATAAATACCTAAGAAACTACTGTTAAGAATCTTGATAAATGAATAAAAAAATTTAAATGACTTTTCTTTAGTTCCACTCAGCAAATTAGATAGATAGATATTATATCTTATATTCTCCCACTCTCCTCACTACAAAAGTCATTAAAAGCCAAGCCATCGTTTCTACGATAGTCTTAGCTCGGGCGTTGCTCAGTGTACTTACTTCGGTTTAAAGATATTTATTTTCTCAAAAAGACGAAATGTCACTTGCATGAGAATAAAACATTCATTGAAATAATTAACCCGATACAGGTGGGTATTTACAAAAATAATAACCAACGACGTATCTTGAGATGCGAGCTCACTGTAGTCAAAGTCGTATGGCTCAAGTTAAGAGCGACAAACGATTCTTAAAAGTTATCATATTTAATTACTTCGCTTTATCACAGAATACATAATAGTACCAGCACAGAAGACTCACTCCGAAAAGCAAATTAAAGTTATGGATACCCTCGGTGTCAAAAGATTAAGTTCAATTCAGATCGCACAGTGCCGAATCACTACGATTATATTTACCTACAATTGCGTCTCTTTCTATCGTGTAACTCTGAACTGTTCTGACGATGTCTGTTCGACCGGCGTGTCTGACCCGGCAGGCAGCCGGCCGACTATACCTAAACTGCGGAGTGACACCCCCCTGGCTTTATTAACAATGTCTATTACCCTCAATACTACATCAGAAGTGGGATTCCTATCCGCTCTAAGTTCAGTTTTCTTGAGTTAAATTCTGTATTTATTTAAATTAACGTATGGGTACCGAGTGACTACAGAAAAAAATATAATAATTAAACAATGACAAATTAAGATATTTGGTTAATCAACATCAACTCAGCCGATACACGTCCAGCCTCTACCAAGGCACTCCACAACAATCGATCCTGTGCTGTCCGCATCCATCTGTTTCCCGCAACTTGCACCTTCTATTTATTGTATAAATTATGATTTTGAAAAATCGAGGTGGGAGACTAGTTTTGCATAACGACAGCGAATATCTTATTTATTCGACATTTTTGTCAGGCCTATACTACTTTAATCCGTACCGTCTGTGAGTTTTTTTAAATAAATGACCTACGAAAATCAATCAAATCAAAAATCAAAAATGTTTTATTGTCACAGCAAGATTACATAGTGAAACTGTCGCTTGGCTTCCAAACTAAGTAAAACTTGTAATATGGAAGCCAAGTTGATTGATTCCCTCTAAATAGTTCACAAAAAAATGTAAAAAAAAAAAAAAAAGATAAAAGCTAAATAAAAAAGATCTGGAAAAAAAAAATAACAAAATTAAAAAGGAAAACAATAATAATACGTAGTGAAAACAGCAAAATCCATGCTCCAAGGTTTAAGAATTAGAAGGTATTTGTGAGTGTGTGTGTGTGTGTGTGTGTGTGTGTGTGTGTGTGTGTGTGTGTGTGTGTGTGTATGTGTGTGTGAGTGTGTATGATAACTTTTGCGCGTAAGCCATTTGGTTACAATGATTTTACATTTATGTTTTGTTTGCATGTAAATATTGTGAGTTTTGTTACAAATATTGTATAATTGTGTGCTTATTATCTCATAATGCCTTTTTGCCAATGTGGTTTTATGTCTCATAGTTTTTAATAATTTTGTGGTTTTGCGTTTGCTTGCGATAAAGCTGGTACTTTGGTTATCAGATGTGTGCTTCCTTAATATGGTATGGAGTATAAAGAGCTTTCTCACGGAGAGTAAATTAGAGTCAGCATACAGTTTGTCGGTTGGGTACATAATAGGCACTGAGATCATAATTTTGAGAACCATCCTTTGCGCTCTTTCTGTGTTTATCAGTAAAGTTTTTGGACATCCACCCCATACACAAATACAGTAAGTAATAATAGACTGGCACAAGGCAAGGTAAACTAGTTTTAATGTAGCAAAATCTGCACTATTTCTGAGTTTTTTGAAAATGTAAGTTAATTTTCGTAGACGAGAAGTTACGTTATTCAAGTGCGGGCCCCAGTTTAAAGTTTCATTAATTATGACTCCAAGATATTTGACGTTACTTTGTCTTTTTAAAAGAACACATGAACATTCGACTGTGGGGGATGGACAGGAGTGGGCTCTAATCGTAAAATCATCAACTGATGGTAGGAGATTTACTTTCATCCCGAATGGTACAAAGAGCGTCTTTTCGGTATTTAATGTAAGCTTACTGTTATACAGCCAGGCCATCACCGAACTCATGGCAATCTCAGCATTTCGTTTCACTTCCATCCAGGTGACACCATTTATTAATAGAGCAGTATCGTCCGCATAGGTGTAAACACTGCATTTTGGGGTTCTGAGGTTACAGAGTTCGTTTATATACACCTGAAACAACGTCGGACCCAGGATTGAGCCTTGTGGGACTCCAAACGTTAGCCATTCCAAGTCACTCACAATAGAATTGATTATCACACATTGCGTGCGATCAGACAGATAGCTCCTGAACATTTCCAGCACTGGACCCCGCACGCCGATCCTCTGGAGCTTATCTAATAATATAGGAACAGCGACAGTGTCAAAGGCTCTCGAAAGATCCAGGAAAATGCCAAGACATTTTGTTTTGTTATCTAGGTGAGAGACAATTTCATTAGTTAGGGCCAAGACCGCATCCTCTGTAGAGATTCCTCTTCTGAAACCATACTGGTTAGTAGCCAAAAGGTTAAATTTATTTAGGAAAGAAACCAGACGGTTGTTAATAGCTCTTTCCAGGATCTTCGAGATGGACGGGAGAACAGAAATAGGACGATAGTTGCTTATACTGGCCCTATCACCAGCTTTGAAGATTGGGAGAACGATAGCTCTTTTTAATACATTGGGAAAGGTGCCAGAAGCAAAGGATAAGTTACAGAGGTAAGTAATGGCTGGGACCAGCCAAGACCTACCCAGCTTTAGAATCCTCGAAGGAATACCGTCCCATCCAGCCGCTGAGTCCTCCTTTAGGTTGGCAATGAGTGAGCTCACTTCATCCTCATCCACGTTCAGCAATGCCATTGAATGAAGGCTTTGGGAATCTGGGAGCACTGATCTATCACCTGGCAAAGGATATCCTATACCATTTGCATTGAGATTCAAGGCAAGGCTTTTACCAACATTCGCAAAGAATTTATTTATAGCGTTCACCGATCTTTTAGGGTCTGTATCTATGTTCAAAAGTTCATTTGGTGTAGACGGCACTCGTGAGGTATTTGTAACTTTTTTTATACAGTTCCAGGTAGCTTTTATATTTTTATGTGCTTTTTGAAATTCGTTCTGTTCATATTCTTGTTTTAGTTTTTTAAGCAGATTGTTGCAAAAATTGCGGTAGCGACTGTACGTCAGTTTTAGTGTAGCATTCTCTGGATTTTTTCTCTGTTTAACGTGCATTTTATCACGTGTACGGATGCATTTGAGCAATCCAGGTGTTATCCACGGTTTGGATGTGCGTCTTTTACTGGGGATATTTACAAGAATAGTACTTTCTTCAACGATGCCAGAAAGAGTACTAACAAGAAATTCAGCAGCCTCGTCAGCATTTTTCATGAGGAATATAGGTGATAAATCAGAACTTTCGATTTTGTTTTTGGCCAACTCTTAGTTAATTTTTTTGTATGTGGCTTGGAAGTTGTTACGAATTATTTTAGTATTAAGGCTTAGCAGGAGTGGCTTGTGATCAGTTACATGAGTTTCAAATACTAAGGTAGTGGACTGTAAGTTGGTTTTAAGAATAACGTGGTCCAAGCAAGCATTTAATCTCGTCGGAAATTGGTGGCCAGGCAAAAGACCGTGATAAGCCAATAAGTCTAAATATTGAGCTGTGTTACTGGTAGAAATATTTGGCGATATGTCGATATTTAAATCCCCCATAACACAGATAGACCTCGAAGACCTTAGAGTACAGAGAACACTATCTAAACTGGTGACAAAATTATTAATGTTTTTATACGAGGGAGATCTATAAATTCCTAATATAGCAAGGTCCAAACCGATCCTGCAAACCAGACAATTTCCATCAACAATAGAAGGTTCATAGCATGAGAAATCAAGAGACCTTTTTATATACATTACTACCCCCTCGTTTTGGTTACAATTTTGCTTTGTGGAGTACGCGTTATATCCGGTTACTTGAGGTACATTTGTAGCACTCCTCAACCAACACTCCGACAAAATGATCACGTCACAGCTAATCTTAATTCTATCAAGTAGGACCAGTAAACCATCAAAATTTCGGTTTACGCTACGAATGTTTAAATGTAGTATAGTTACAGATATTGATGAGTCTTTTAGTACTTCTAAGCAGTGCTCGGGACTGCAAGTATAGGCCCTTGAAACTTGTAGCGAATCAATGTTATTTGTAAGAAAATGATTATCACAATTTGTCATTTAGAGATAGTAAATAAACGTCTAAAAAAAGTGCAATTCGAATGCCAGTGTAATTGCAGTTGAGATACAACCCATAGGTACTCGTAAGTAATATATACCGAAAATTTTGGTACTCTGAACGCTAAGTAAGCTTGGCCTTTGATTGCACCTTTAGTTGTTTTAAGCTTAGAGTTTATTTTGTGTATTTTGTGGAGCAGTAACATAAGTGTAGATGATTGGTTTGTGCATGAGTTAGTAGTTAATGTAATGTGTATGGAAAAATGACTAGGTATACTCAGTCTGATCTAAATCATCGTCATCTACAGAGTTTAACAGTCCACTGTTGGACATAGGGCTCTTCTTAGAAAGGAGGTTTTGGGCTACTATACCACGCTGGTCAGACGGATTAATATAGGGTTTGTTTCAAATTTTCCTTCACATTGCAGTGATGGTATATTACATAGTTCTCCCTTAAACGCCTATTACGATACCCATGGGGGTCGTGATACCACTTAATCTTAATTCGTCACAATACGGATAGTGTAACTGCATGATGAAAGTATGAGCAGAATCGGCGACCCACACAGGGCTGTAGCTAGAGTCGGATTTAAGGTAGGGCAATATAGGTTACAGGTAGAGCAGAAGTACTAAAAATAGGTTCCTCAACATAGGGATGACGACTTTTTAAGGTAGGGCATAGCTACGGCTATGGACCTACACTATGACGGCCTAGTAAGATGCTTCTTCGCTCTCCGCTGGAAGGAACCAGGATCACAGAGAGAAGGAAATACGTGCGTTAGAAATAATAGATAAGTTAAAATTAATATTATTTTAAAAAAAATCATTTAAAAGTTTGTAATTACATTGATCTATTTCATTTTGCCAGTTATGATGTCGGATATTTGTTGTGAGTCGGCGCCACTCACAGTTGCACTCCACGTTCGAGTTTCTCAAGAGGTTGATTGTTTTCTGTAAATATAATTCACATACAGCTATATTTTCATAAATAAATATTTTGGACTAGAAGTCAAGAACACAACGCCATCTAGTTCCAAATTAAACAGACCGTGTGTTACGGGTACTAAACTACTAATATAAATATGTCGGCGTATCGATTATTTTAGCTGGCAACACTGTTAAGTGTCTGAAGTTAAGACACTGACGCAACACCGAGCATTAGCGCCGCGCTAATAGCGCGGTGACCGTAGACCGTGCTGATGGAAATCATTGACACTTTAAAATAATAATTACACGATTGAATGATTGATTTTAGTCGATTACTTTCATATATCACAGGTGACAATGATTTTATCCTATCCCTAGATGATTTTTGTTCATTCATTGGTTAGTGAGTTCCTTTAAAATGGAACGTGATCGTGTAGCGAGCATAATTATCGTGCATCATCTCGTGTGAGCACCTCGTTTTCGGTGGAGTTTCATTAAAATTATTAATCATGGCCTGCTATTCAATGGCCTAACTGTATTTCTTTTACGAGAACTACAATGAACATGGCAATATGGCAAGAGAATATGGCAATACTTCTACAATCACAATCATGTACGAGAAGTATTGCCATATTCTCTTCGCCCGCCAACTCCCGTCTGCCCTCAATTAAAAATATTAAATATTAAGACCTATTAACGTTCCCAGTGAATGTGAGCTTTTGCAAATACATAAACATATTGTTTTATTTCGGCCGCAACGCACCTATCTCGTATCCCTTTGCAGCGGTCACATTTCTTGGTGTCTTAATCTATATGCCTGATCTCTGTCCGGTCGTGTCAGATACATGTCCCATCGGATTGTAAGAGTGAGGAACTAACTAGAGAGTGTACGGTCCTGCGTAGTTGGCTGGTCTCTAAGCTACAAATACCTGGTATCTACAACTGCACCCTACTTAGATATGCAGATCCCTAATTAATAAAGATGCAAGTTGTCTCACCGATCATGGTCTTGAGTTGCACTGAACACATAATGAAATCGTCGAACAGTATGTAGCCGTCAGTGGATCCATATCTGTTGGGGAAATACATTGACATTACATGCTTTTGTAAATACAGGAACTAGTCTCTTCCATATATTTGAAGGATCTCGCATCATAACGGGAGGGAAACACGTGCACTGGTAGATATTTCCAGGTCTTAACGAAAAAAATACAAAATATTAGCTGAATAATGACTCTGCCCTGCCTGATGGAAAACATGGATAGAATCCAGGAGTGGCGGTCACCGTCCTCACTGGCACAGCGACCTACACTATCGCGGCCTAGTGAGATACTTCTTCACACCCCGCTCGAAGGAGCCGAAATAGAGAGGAAGGGAAGGAGAGGCAAATACGTGCGCTGGTAGGGAATTTCGAGTTTTACCTAAGAAAGAAAGAGCCCAATCGTTTATTTCAAGAGCGTATGTCAACTACTCTAAAAGCGGTGGCTTTCAAGGCCAGCGCTTGTGGTCCTGTGGTGGAAGAGAGGGGGGGCCAGTTGGAAGAGCTTTTCAGAACACTCTTCATGATATTGCATAAAATGACTACCATGGAGGCGACATTTTTACGTGAGGTGTGAGTACGTACCTGGTAGCGAGTATGTTGAGCACGTATGCGTTAACGATGAAGCCGGCCGAAATTAGCGTGTCGCGTAGATCACGGTTTGAGATGGTGCCGCGACCGCTCATGTCGTATAGTTCGAAAACAGCCTGCATCACACAACACATTCATTTACAATGATTATGAATTACTACTACTACTACACTACATAACCTGATGCATCAAATCGTGGTTACTCATGAGAATCCATGAAACCATTTTATAAAAGAAACAAGTGTATTTCATAATATATTTTTTTTATTTCACCTTTTGCACATGCTTGCGACGCGACGTCTATAAACACCATTTTTTTTAAACTCACCTGCCAACTGACCAGATCCATCCACAGCGATCTGAACGCTTTAAAGTCAATTCTACCTGAATTATTCTTATCTAGCATTGCGATCATACTCCTGCATACGTCCTTAGAGAAACCTTGACTCTGCAATCCTGTAATGTTTATTTAACGTCTTATTGAGTATAATATACGGAGTTATTCGATAACCGCTATGGTCAATAAAGTCACCAGTGTTAGCGTCCTGCTTGTTACTAAATTAAATTGAAAAACAGTACACAAGCCAATAAGCCTAATATTGTGAAGATAGTTTGATTAGAGAACGGAGCAATGATTGTCGACATCGTTGTTCCTCATAACAAGAATCTTGTGATAGTTGCAAACAAATCATATCGGTTCGGGCCCTGATGAAGCATCTGGGCTTTTGGCAGCTTGCTTCATAGTTGGTTGGCGCTGCTTCAGCCTTTGGGTTATTTTTCCCAATTGGGGCAAGTGAGGCATGCTTCTGGTGCCTCAGAGGATAGTAGCAGTTAGATAGTAGCAGCAGAGATACACGCGTTTACCACATTGTGTCAACTGACGCGGCTTGCACATTGGCAACAACTTTCCTGTAGGATGGAAGTTGAGCTCCGGGCGGGTATAGGCATTCGATCCGCGCCCGAAGAGTCACGCGAGTGGCGTGAGGCACTCGTGGATCCATGGTGGCTCATTGGTCGTGCTGACCAGGGGCTTCACGTGTTGGCATCGCTGTTGTGGAGAATGTCCATACAGTCATCGTAGTGGGCAGGGCGTCGGTACGTGGCTCTTTTGTTCAGGATCTTTTCGGGCTAGGTTACTTTAGAAAGCACCTGAACTCGGTCGTTAGGAGAAAATTTAGTCTCACCATTTCGACTTGTACTGACTTTTCCTTTAAATAAAAAAAAACACTCACCCTCTGAATCTGAAGATATTACTTGTGGTTGTGTAGAATGAACAGCATCCTGATTGTTTTGCTGCTGCACCTGTTGTAGGTCGGCGCTGGACTTCTTGCAGATGGGAGAGCAGAGAACGCCAAGCAGCTGCTCGAAGCAGGACTGTTTTTGAGACTTCCCCGTATTGCTTTCGCCCTGCGGTTGGTAGTTCCCCCTTACGTCGTTGTGAGCGCCT
Source organism: Phragmatobia fuliginosa (assembly GCA_932526445.1). Classification (NCBI taxonomy): domain Eukaryota; kingdom Metazoa; phylum Arthropoda; class Insecta; order Lepidoptera; family Erebidae; genus Phragmatobia; species Phragmatobia fuliginosa. The sequence goes on along the minus strand of OW052081.1, from coordinate 11,202,049 downwards.
TGGTGACGGATGGCCAACTCTGTTTATATAGTGAGCAGCTCAGATGACTACTTGTTTTCAAATTTTACAGTGACTATATTTCATCATCATCAATGGCTTATGGCAGTCCACTGCTGGACTTAAGCCTCTCTAACATACAACTACAGAGCCTTAGGATGATGATTAATTATTTGCCGTTGCTTAGTAGCAGTAAATAAATAAGCGATGAAACATAGCCTGCCTGTTTATAATGTAAGATCTTTGTCTAAATAAACGTATTTAAAACTGTAGAAATCCCATTATTTGTTTATTTTATTAATATATATGACGGCGTTTACGTAAAACATCAGGTTGACAGGACTGTCAATGTCAACCTAGCGAAGCGTCATTGTCCATGGTAGTGCGGGCGGCTATCTTGAAGTCACTTTTGAACGAGCCGGCGCCCGCGCACCACGCTTGTGACGAATCGCTCGGAATTTTCACCATCGTGCTATTTTAAGATTGAATTAAGTTGATTTCGTAGAGTAGTAATTGTTAACTGCCTAACTATATTGTGATTACAGTGAATATTGATTAAAATACGTGAAGTGTGTTCTAAAGTCATTCATTTCTATTTTTGCGCCCACCTACCCACATAATTGGAAGAAGATGAGTTCTGGTGAAAATCATCCAGGCCCTCCTGCCTCTTCATATATTATCATCAAAATAATAACAAAAATGATAACAGTCGAATATCGACCAAAAGTTAAACAAGACTAATAAGTGGCACATACCCTCCCGCACGGCGTAGTCGAGGATCTCCTTAAGTTTCTGCCAGTCTACTTCCCCATCATCTCCAGCCAGTCGGTTGAATAACACCCGTACCGGATCAGCAGGCTCACAATTGAGGACTATGTCTTTTACCTATATATTTATGTCAAGGTAGTATAGCCACGCGTATTTATAACGAAATGTTACAAAGTGGTTGGTCAAATTGAATTATGAAGAAACGGAAAAAATGATTGGCACTATAGAATAAGTAGATATTGCCACGCACACTTCACCCAATGCAAATATACTTACACACACACACACATACACACACACACACATACACACACACATACACACACACACACACACACACACACACATACACACACACACACGCACGCACACACACACACACGCACACACACACACACACGCACACACACACACACACGCGCACGCGCACACACACACACACACACACACACACACACACACACACACACAAACATGCATGCTAAATATTAAACGTGTATTACTTTTACTTTTTTTTTCTTACTTTTCGTGATACAATTTGTTATTTCACATTGAACAAACGCAGATGTAAACACTAAGGAGAGTCCTGGAGATTTGTCACACAGGTTTCGAACCTGCTACAATATTCAGTTCTCACTAAGGTGTATTGTATATTGTTTATCAGTGTGTCAATTCAACAATGTACATATCTACCTTTTTGAGATAATAAATTATTATTAAATTAATTAATTATATTTTAGCACGAATGGTCACCAACCAAACTAATATGGCAGCATTCGTGATGTCATATTTCGTTGGTGAGTGTGGGACTGAAGGCCAATGATACAGTGGCATCTCACTAGGCCGCCATAGTAAGGGTCACCATGCTGCATTTTCTGCATTCACAATGAGTATATCGACTGCTACTCCTGGATTTCCATCAGGCAGAGTAGAGGAACTTCAGTAGGATAAATGTATATGCTCCATTCGCGCCCTATGAGTATAAAAATAGATAGTAGCCGATTCTCAGACTTACTGAATATGCATAAAAAATTTCATAAGAATCGGTCAAGCCGTTTCGGAGGAGTATGGAAACATTGTGACACGAGAATTTTATATACAAGAAGAAAGATATAAAAAGGTTCATGCTGGCCAGGTTTCGTTTGGATCAAGATGTCGTGACAACAGTTGTTCCTGGACTCTTCCTATTTCAGGTGCAGTGGCACGCCATGTGGTCAGTTCGACTCCGACACGGCTAACAAACCTCGGTGGGGTAACGGCCCGTGGTGGTTTCCACACGTTAAAAAAACAAAAACGGCCACGTTTTGTTTAAGGTTTGTTTCAAGTTTGTCACCTTGGTGCAGTAGCGTAAAACTCCTTTGCCAAGGAGAAGCCTATCTACAGATTTTTCAGGATGGTGACGAAGGTACAAAAGCATTTGAAAACTAAAACTAAAGTAGGTGAAAACAACTCACTCTTTCATCGATGTCTCCCATACTAATTTCTTTGTCATATTCACTGTAAATAAAAGTTTCATATTAATTAACTACCGGTTGTTGTAATAACAATAAATGATAAATGATAAATGATAAATGATATTTATTTCTGTAAGTAAATCTTTTCAGACATTTTTACAAGTCGGACTTATAGCTAGAAGACGCCGGCATTTCCTACGACTCACTCTGGGAAGAAACGCCGAAACAAACCACAGAGGTGTCTTTTTTTCTTTTTTTTTTTTAAGTCCGTGTACAATATTAAAGAGAACTATGTGAGTGCAGTATAGGGTCTGGGTTGGCCTTTTGAAGAAAGAACCATAGTTTTGAGTCGACCTGTCCATACAGACGGCACACGGGCCCCAGCCATCGTGTAGCCTAACCGATGTAGTCAGGATCCACAACCCGGAACACGACACTGCCGCCAGCAGGACACTTGAGTAGGCCGTGGAAACACTCAAAACCACCAGAAAATTACTAAAATATAAACTAACATTACAAGCCTACACTATACTCACATTTACAAACTTACACAAAAAAAAAAAAACAAAAAAAAAATAAAAAATACTATACAAAACAAAAATTGTGGGAGCGAGCAGCATCAGTCCCAAGCAAATTTATCATTTAAAAAATCAGTAACTGTGTAGTAAGCTTTATCACACAGTTTCTGTTTAACCAAGGACTTAAATTTGTTAATACTTAATTCATGAAATTTGCTTGGAATCTTATTGTAGAATCTCACACCCTGACATCGAAAAGACTTGCTTACTTTTTGTAGTCTAGTCGTTGGCAACACGAGTTTATCTTTATTTCTAGTGTTTATATTATGAATGTCGCTAAACTTTGTGAATGAATGTATATTTTTCTTAACATACACTAGATTTTCATATACATATTGAGATGCGACTGTCATAATTCCAATTTCTTTAAACTTATCCCTCAGTGACTGCCTATAACTGAGATTATAAATTGCGCGAATAGCTCTCTTTTGCAACACAAAGATACTTTGAATGTCAGCAGCATTTCCCCACAACAAAATACCGTATGACATTACACTATGAAAATAGCTAAAATACACCAGTCTTGCGGTGTCTACATCAGTTAATTGGCGAATTTTATAAACCGCGTATGCTGCAGAACTGAGTCTATTCGACAAGCCATCAATGTGTGGGCCCCACTGCAATTTAGAATCTAGAGTTATACCCAAAAACTTAGTGGTGTCCACAAGATCCAACTCCTTTCCATTTAACAGAACATTAGTTTTTACCTGCTTAACATTAGGTGTAAAAAATCTAATACATTTAGTTTTTTTCTCGTTTAAGAGCAAGTTATTAACGTTGAACCAGTTCACGACCTTGGAGAGAGTGTTATTCACATCGTCAGTAACTAATTGCTGTCGTTTTAGTCTAAATAAAAGTGAGGTGTCATCCGCAAATAGCACTATCTCCTGATTATCTTTTATCAGATTAGGTAGGTCATTTATATAAACGAGAAACAAAAATGGGCCGAGAATTGAGCCCTGCGGAACCCCCATAGTGACCAGAGACCCGAGGGACCTCTGTCCATTAACTTCCACTCTTTGGGTCCTATTACCCAAATAAGAGATAAGAAGATCCAAAGCAGTATTCCTTATTCCATAGTGATGCAATTTCCTGATCAATGTTTCATGAGAAACGCAATCGAATGCCTTGGATAAGTCACAAAAAACACCCAGCGCATCCTGTTTATCCTCCCAGGCACTAAATATATTTTCCAATAGTTCAACACCAGCGTCACTTGTCGAGCGTCCTCTTCTGAAGCCAAACTGTTTCTTGTGTAGAATTTTGTTTGCGCTAAAGTGAGTTTGTAACTGATCCAGTATAATTTTTTCAAAAATTTTACTGAAAGTAGGTAACACCGAAATGGGTCTATAATTTGTAGGATCGGACGTGCTACCCGCCTTGAACAAAGGAATGATCTTACTGTGTTTCATTAAGTCAGGAAATACACCACACTCAATGCACTTATTGAAAATTAAGGCCAAATCTGATGCAACTACGTTAATAATTGATTTGGTTATTTGTACAGAATTACCCCAAAGGTCAGAGGTTCTCTTTACACTAAGAGCACTGAACGTTTTAACAATATCTCTATCGGTGATACAACTAAATCTAAACTCAGTATTACAAATGTTAATATTTTCTTTCAATAATGATTCTGCAATAGTGGGGGACGAATTCAATGACTCTGTGGTCGAAACTGGAATGTCTGTGAAAAATTTTTCAAAAGCTGTGGCAACGTCTAAATCGGAATTTATTTCTTTATTATCAACTAAAAGACTGTAATTATTACCTTTGTTCTTTACTTTTCCAGTTTCGGCATTAATTATTTCCCATGTCATTCTAATTTTATTTGAACTATTACTAATTTTAGATTTTAAGTAATTAACCTTTGCGAGATGACATATTTTTTTAAATAAATTGGAATATTGTTTAACATATTCTCGAAATTCTACACTAGTGTTATAATTTCGTTCTTCATAAAGCTCATAAAGCCGTGTTCTACTTTTAAATATTCCAACCGTGGCCCATTCACTGAAGGTTGTAGTACCCCTAACTGATAACTTCTTAGGAGTAAAAGTTGACTCAAATTCTGAACAATACATGTTAAAAAAAGCATTATATAATTGATTAGGATCATCATTATAACCCAAGCACGGCAGTTTACTAAGCAGTTTATTTTTAAAAATTTCCATACGAGTTACAGTTTTAGGTACCACAGTAATATCTCGTGTTACCACTATTTTATTTTTTATATCAAACGCACACATCTGTCCACAGTGATCAGAATGTAGTTTATTTATTATTCCTTTAGTGTGTGGCAATAGGTCAGTAAATATATTATCTAAACACCTGGCTGTGGTGGCAGTGATCCTGGTAGGCTCCAGAAAGATGTTATCAAGGTTGTATGATCTAAATAGGTTTTTAAACCTTGAACTCAAGGATGTATCTTCCAATATGTTTACATTAAAATCACCACACACAACTACATTTTTGTTTGATTTACATACTTTCTGCAAGACTTCATTCAAAGTTTTTTCAAAACTAACATACGATGAGGATGGAGGCCTGTATACACTCAATACAATAAGTTGCTCTAACTCCACACATGCTATCTCTATTGTCCGTTCAACAGAGAAGCCCACAATATCAGTACGGTTCTTAAAACTAAAATCCTTTCTAAGCAAAATCAATGAACCGCCATGTACAGCATGCTCCCTGCAGAACGAACTACCTAATGTGTGATTACTGAAATTGAACATGAGCTGATGACTTTTAAGCCAGTGTTCTGTAACACAAAAAATATCAATTTTGTCACAGCTCATGAACAACTCAATCTTTAGGTGCTTACTAGACATTCCTTGAATATTTTGATGCACCAGAGTAAAAGTGGTCCTTTTAGGTGTTTCTGATACCATTCTATATGGTATATTTAAGTTAGAGGTTGCCTCTATTATATTACATTTATTAGTTATCTTATTATTTTTAATTAATTTACAATGATTGAACTTTCTGCTAGTGTTCAAATTAATAATGCAAGAGGTAGTCTCTATTGTCTTATTATGTATATATTATATATTATGTATGTATATATAATAATAATGGGTAACGCCGGGGGACGAAACCAGTCCAAAAAGTAGCCTAAGTAAGTAGCTGATGATATAAGGCATATCTTGAATCATGAGCTACCTACCAGCGAAAGTCCAGTCAATATCGTTCCATTCTTTCCAGAAAATAGCCGGTACCAACAAAAAGGTAGATTTAAAAAAAGAAGAATTGTTGATGTAATTATAAATGAATAAATAAAGAATTCAAATAAAAATAATGTAAACTAACATATTTATTTATTTTTAACCGACTTAAAAAAAAAGGAGGAGGTTATCAATTCGTCGGAATCTTTTTTTTTTTTTGTTTTTTATGTATGTTCAGCGATAATTTCGTCGTTTATGAACCGATTTCAAAAATTCTCTTTGCATTGGAATGGGCGTAGTTCACAGGTGGTCCCATCGTCACCATATCGAGATCTGATGATGGGATCCCAAGGAAATCGAGGGAACTCCTCAAATGTCATAGGCACAATTGTCGCGATTTGGGTACTCGGAATAGTTTTCATTGAAGTCGGTTCCTTTTTGTTAAAATTATATTTGTAAAGGAGAACTTACGTCATGTTGTTGCTCTCCTCAGAGAACACTCTCAGTAGGAACTCACCGACCTCATCCGGGTAGAAAGTGGAGGGAACTATTACATACGTGCCCGGGTCTAACTTGAATCTGAACAGTAAAAAAAATAAAGGTTGATTCATCATCTTTCCAGCCTTTACTTATTATTCCCAATATAATTTGGGGTTGGCTAATATTTGCTTTTGACTGCGCAGTGGCTGTGCATGAGGTATCGGGTTCGATACCAATTGTTTGTGTGATCCGCAAATTTTGTTTTGGATTCACGGTATTTTCTACTTATAATATGTATGTATTTACAAAAAAGTATATATGTATTTATATCAGTTGTCTAGAACCCTTAATACGAGCTCTGCTTTGTTTACGTTGTGTACCTATATGATGTTTTTTTTTATATAATTAATTCCAAAATGACTCTGCCCTACCTGATGGAAAGCATGAACAGAATCCAGAAGTGGCGGCCACCGTCCTCACTGCTACAACGGACAGTGCAGTACGGTGACCCACACTATGGCGGCCTAGGAAGATGCTTTTTCACGCCCCGCTTGAAGGACCCGGGGTTATAAAAGGCAGGAAACACATCCGCTGGTAGAGAGTTCCAGGTAGTACATACACCGTGCTCGGCACAAAAAGGAAGAGCCGAACCGTTTAGTTCAAGAGCGTAAGTCAACCACTCTGAAGCGGTGGCTTCTGGGAAGGGGGAAATCAGTTGGAAAAACTCTTCAGAACACTCTCCATGATGTAAGCGATTGCCATGGTGGTGACATTTCAATATTCGAAATATTTATTTACTTAAGAACTCCCTGATACGTGAACATGAGAAACTTACCGAGAGCTAACTTCCCTACGGTCGATGAAGTTTCGAAACCAGGGATCGTTCTCATTGTTCTCGAAGAAGTTCAAATCGAGTGGCTTCGGCACGTGGGCTTGGTCAGGCAGGCGGTACACTGCGAACCCTATTTTTAGGTACTTCAAACCCTGGTGGCGTAGAGAGCGTCGGTTTTTCTGCATCAAAGCTATGATTACCTAGAAAATTTAAACTGATTGGTAGATTCTAGAGAGTGTGTATGTATTGTGGTTGTCTGAAAGAAATCGCCATGATGAATAAGTTCATTATTTTTTTCTTTTGTATTAATATGTGTACACAATAAAGAGAAAACATCTGCCTAGCCTTTATTCCCAAGATTATTTGGGGTTAGCTACTAAAACTGGTTTTAATTGAAAATCAATTTTTACACGTAGCGACTGGCATCGGATCTCCGCAATCCTGAGGGCGTGCATTTAGTAAAAAACTGTTCATTTGATATTAGATGCAGCCACTCAAATTTTTTTACTTGTATAGATGTGTGGAAACCCCCTCGGACTGTTACTCCACTGGGGCTTATGGTGAAGTGGTGTGTTAGAATCGTAGCGACTAAGACTACACGGTGTGCGACTGTGCGCCTCATATGTGAGGGATTCAGCTGTTATAACTACATTCGGATTCTTCCCAATTCCTTAGCAATACTAGGTCCAGGAAACTGGATACTTACAGTACATTTATTCTCTCCATCGTCTTCATCAACGTCTCTCAACCTGATGGTGTACTGCGGATTGTGCCAGAACGTGTCCAGAAAGTTACGGCAACCGCCCGCCGTCACACCTTATCATATATGACACAATTAGTTTTTTTTTTATATTTAAGCCTAGCAAAGTGACTCTACTCTGCCTGATGGAAAGCATGAGTCGAATAGGGGTCACCATCCTCATTGTGAGTACATACAATGTCGCATGGTGACCCTCACTATGGTGGCCTAGTGAGATGCAACTGAATGATATTGTATTTGGTTTTCGTTTAGTGTTGGAGTTGAACCTGAAATACTGAGGGTTCGTTACATTCATATTCAATCACACTTTATATTCCCGTTGACACAAGCCTGTTTCTTACGTTAATGATGTCTTTTTACAACCTGTATATATGTTTGTAATGGTATATCCAAAATATGTGCAATTTACCTTTGATCCATTGTCCATCAAACATAGACACCTGCCACTTCTTCGTGGAGCCCTCTGGATACTCCTCAGGGTCCAAAGAGTCAAAGTTCAAGTGACATATCTCCACTCTGTAAACGAGAATTTACATATATCATGTGTCGCAGAGGACATACAAACATATATGAACCCACAATACTAAACACAGTACAAAGCGTTGTGGCAACTGCTTGAACCATTAAGCCAACTATGCAGTACAGAATTATAAGCGGTATGTTATGTTATGTAGGTCGGTTTCCGCACTTAGTCCTTTAAGTGGACCATTGTACGTGAGGGCGGCCATCACTCCAGCCAGCCCACCTCCCTCCAGAAGCGGATAAGGTCTCCGAGTCTCTCCAGACATTCTGAAACAGATTTGGGAGATCCAAGGGTGTTTTTCCGTGTTTCGGTGACACCTGTACACTCAATGGGTACATGCGACACAGTTTCCTCTGCCCCTAAGCATGCTCTGCATAGGGGACTGTCAGTTATGCCTATGGTGTGAAAGTGTTAAAAGCGGTATGATGGTTCACCTTGAGAAGTATCGGACAAAGTCTTTGTACGACATCCAGAATTCACCGTCGTCTTTAAAGGTGAGTTCTATTTCTTTCTTTTCAGCTTCAGAGATGTAACGCCAGAAATCCCATGATCTGTAACAATATTAATTTTGAACCTACCAAAGTAAATCTACTCTACCTGATGGAAAGCTTGAGTAGAATATATGAGTAGGGGTCACCAACCTCATTGTAAGTACAATAGGGCTGCCTCGGTGAAGCAGTGGCGGCGTGTACGGCTGCTGTGCTTCAGGTATCGGTTTCGATTCCCGGTTTGGAGCAAATGTTTGTGTGATCTGCAAATATTTGTATCGGAGCTTGGGTGTTTTCTATGTATATCCTCCTAGCCATTATTCCCAAGTTTTATTTGGGGTCGGCTACTAGTTCAACTGGTGTTACCTGAATTTCAATTTTTCAACGGAGCGACTGGCATCGGACCTCCGCAACCCTAAGGGAGAACTGAAATTCGAAGATTGAACTAGTTGTCAGTATATTTGAGGGCACTGACTTCCCAATAACGATTGTCATTGTAAATATATACATATGTATCCATATGTATATATTTACAACAGAAAGTATGTTTAAGTATATTTACCATTTGTCTAGTACCCATAGTACAAGCTCTGCTTAGTTTGGGTCTAGATATCGTTGTGTGCAAGATGTCCGAAATATTTTTTGTTAATGATTTAAAATATTTATTCATGCTTTCACAAAGAGGATGAAGACCCCTACACCTGGATTTTATGTATGCTTTCCATCAGGCAGAGGAGAGTCAGTTTGATAGACTTTAATATACAAAAATCCTGTTGCGAGTTACTCGATTTTAAAATCGGTCAAGTGCGTGTCAGTCCAAGCAAAGAATAGGGTTCCTTAGTCACTATAATAAAACGTGGATTTGAAATTTAAAATGTGTTCAATAGATAATTGTAATGTTTACTTATTATGTCGACGTAGTAAAAACACATATATGGATATCATGATGAAACTTTGCATGGGCAAAGTTTCATCTTTCTAGCACTAGCCGTTTGGACGGTAAGTCGAGAAAGGACATGACGAAACCGTGAGGGTTCCGAGTCATGAACAACGGAATCCTAAAAAACGAAATAAGGTATGTCAAAAACGAATACAAACTTATCACTCCAAGGACCATTCCACTCGACCTCATTACCCCAAGGGTTCCGTAATCTCAGCATCGGTATCTTGACACTGGAGTTTGGGGTCCCGATGGCTACGTACTTGACCTTCGTTATTGAGTACGAGTGGCCTATGATTAGTCCCTCAGGATTCATCATCTCCGAGTTCTTTCGGTCCGGCTGTAGAGGTACAAAAATTTCATTTTTTTTTCTGTTTAAACATGATTTATGATTTATGAAACCAATCCATTATTTATTTATTTATTTATTTATTTTATACTTATTGCACATGTTGTACAAAGGCGGACTTAATGCCATAAGGCATTCTCTGCCAGTCAACCTTCAGGTGTTGCAAAAATGTGATGCGGTAGGTGCAGAGAGAAAAAAAAAAAACCATTAATAGGAATAGGTATGTAAATAAGATTACCCTACTTAAATATTTTTTTTTTAAATACATACATATATACATATACGAGATATACCTAAATACACATACATATACACTACTACTCTATATATATAAAACTACATATACATACGTACATACAATATAATAAATATATACACGGGTACTATCGTTGTAGCTGTACTGCCAATTCGCTTTGAAGCAATTCGCGCACTTTCCTTTTAAAACTAATGCGATTTGTGGACATTCTGATTTCGGTAGGGAGCGTGTTCCATAGTAGGACCGACTGCACAAAAAAGGAGGAGTTGATAAAGTTGGAGGTGTGAGAGGGGCACAGAAGAAGTAAGTTGTTGGATGACCGGAGGCTTCGGTCGTGATTGGAGCATAAGAAACGGAAATGAGGTTCAAGGTATTCAGGTAAAGATGGGGAGTTGAGGAGAGAAAAGAGTGTAGTCAGAGCCCGCAAATTGCGGCGCTGACGAATAGGGAGCCATTGCAGCTGGGAACGTAAAGTAGACACATGATCATACTTGCGAAGATTGAAAACGAATCGAATGCAGTTATTGAGAAGGTCGGTCTAGTTTATTGAGGAGGTCTGCATTCAGGTCGAAATAACACACATCACCATAATCGATCAAAGGAATTATCAATGATTGCACGAGCGTGGCCTTGGTTTTAATGGGAAGAAAGTTCTTAAGGCGATATAGAGCTCGGAGACATGATGTAACCTTTTGACTGACGTGGGTAACTTGTGCCCGCCAATCAAGTGTTGAGTCTATATGTAGTCCCAGGTTCTTCACAACTGTGCTCAGGGGTATATTGACGCTGTTATACACGACTGGTGGAATGACAGCCATTTCCAACCTACTCACCATTTGCTTACTCCCCACGACAATCACTTGGCATTTGGTTGGGTTTACTGACAACCCAAAGCTTGTTGACCAGCTCTTAATTACGTCTAAATCTTTGTTGATTTTGTTAACTGCGTTGGCGATGTCTTCTACCCTTGACTGCGTGTACAATTGTAAATCGTCGGCGTACAGGTGATACGAACACTGAAGGTATTGGGTTACGAGATTAATAAATATTGAGAATAATAAGGGAGATAATATACCGCCTTGAGGGACGCCACTGCGAAGATCACTCCAACCAGATGACCGGTCGTCAATGTGAATACACTGTTGACGTCCCTGAAGATAGGAGGAGAACCATTCCAGAGCTTCTAAGGAGACCATGAGATAGGAGAGGATAGCTAGTAGGACGTCGTGACAAACGGTATTAAAAGCATTCGAGAAGTCAATCAAAGCCAGGACTGTGACTTTGGTGTCCTCCATACCCTGCCTCATATCGCCAGTCACCTTGAGGAGTGCGGTGGTTGTGCTGTGACCGGGTCTGAACCCAGATTGTAAAGGACTGAGGAGATTCTGCTGAGAAACATACTGTGAGAGCTGCCTGTGAACACAAACCTCCAGTACTTTTGAAAGAAAGGGAAGTATAGAGATAGGGCGAAAGTGTTCAGGAAGTGAAGGGTTGGGTATTTTGGGTAATGGGATGATGAAGGCCTTACGCCAGAGTGAAGGAAAGGTTCCTGAATCGAGTGAAAAGTTAATGATGTGGCATATAGCTGGAAGAATGTGATCGAGGATAGCAACAATCATGCGGCGGCTGATGCCGTCGCATCCCACAGCATTGGGACGAATGGATAGGATAATCTTTTTGATGTCCTCAGAAGACACCGGAGAAAAGTTGAAGGATACAGTATGAGCATGGGTTAGACTAGCTAAGTAACTCAATGTTTGAGTCTTAGTTTGATGATCCATCTGTGGTGTAGTTGTGAAATGACGGTTTATGTCATCTAAGCCAACCGTCGTCTTTACCTCAGGGCGTTGTTTTTTGCCTATGCCTAGTGTTCTAAGAAATTTCCACATGCTAGAAGTTGGACAGGATTCTATACTATGAACTATATTATCACAATAGAAATATTTATTTACATCAATTATTCCCGCCCTGCATCGTTCCCGGCGCAAAACTGCCCATGATATTGGAAGCGTTGCCTCGCTGAATTGCAATAGACCTCCTTTGCACTAGAAACGACCCAGAGCGGGAGTCAGCACGTGTATTTGTAATTCGGCGAACAATTTCTCCAATCAACTTTATAGCGTCCTTACGACGTGGGAAATGAACCTGAGACCTCTTGGAAATTGTGCTAAAACCTGAATTCGTCATATTGTCTACTTGTTTTGCGCAGTTAGGAATTATAAGATTACTAAAGTAGCGTTTCAACAACTTAATCTTTTTATGAATAAAAGATTGAGACAAATCGAATTGTATAATTTAGTTTGACATTCAACAAATTTTTGCTTGACCTTTTCTGCTTTACAGGGTCCTAAGTATTCAATAGGGACTAATAAAATAATAATATTTAATTGCCTCGTTGGTCTAGTCACTGTAAAACCTGTTGAACTAGTAGCCGACCCCAAATAAACTTGGGAATAAAGGCTCGGAAGATGTTGGTCTAGTCAGGCTAGTGGATTGTGAACGGGCAAAATGTTTGTAGGAATCTGCAAATATTTGTTTCGGTGTTCGGGTGTTTTCTATATATAATATGTATGTATTTACATAGTACAAAAGTTAATATGTTGTAATATCAATTCTCTATTACCCAATGCACAATCTCTGCTTCGTTCATGACTAGATGATGTTCGAAAATGTCCTAAACACATACGCACCGTGATATGGCACCCACTAAGAGCATTTCTCTTGTAAGCCTTGTGCAAAATGGCGAAGAAGTCTTGAGGCAGTTCTTTTATGTAATATATCTCTGATACTGCTCCCGTGAAGTCCTCTATTGCCTCACTTATATAGCCGCTTTTTAAGGCTTCGTAAGATCCGTGTAACCTGAAAATCGTGACCTCAACCATATAATAAGCTCCCGTAATAGGAAGATTCCTGTGTCAAGAACTTGTTTAATTTTTATATTACTAATTCAAAAAAATTTTTCCTAGCCTTATTCCCAATATTATTTGGGGTCGGCTACTAGTTCAATCGGTTTTAACTGAATATCAGTTTTTCTCCGGACCTCCGCAACCCTAACGGAGAACTGAAATTCGAAGGTTGAACTAGTTGTCAGTGAATTTGAGGGCACTGACTTCCCAATAACGATTGCCATAGATGTTCATGACAACCGGCACCAACGGCTTTACGTGCTCTCCGAGGCACGGGCGTGAATCACCGCCAATCTTCCAAACTCCGGGCTGCTTGCTATTAGGAATTCCTAAGAAAAACCCAAAAACACTTTTTGGCCCGACCCGGGATTTGAACCCGAGACCTCTTTGATTAGCAGTCGCTTAAGCTATCCCCTAGACCAACGAGTAATTCAAAATGCCTTGTTGGTCTAGTGGTTAGCGTATGCGTCTGCTGATCAAGAGGTCTCGGGTTCGATTCCCGGGTCAGACCAACTACGGAACCCTAAAAAGGACTTTTGCAAAGTAAAATCGTTCATAAGTTACAGTACGCTTGTGCGCACAAGTGCTTTCAACTGTTTATTCGCATAAAACACATACGCACACCACACACACACAATGAACTTACTTGGCATATGCCTTCTCCAAGAGCGCGCACCAGAACTCGTTTCTATCGGGCGAATGCAGGTATACGAGTTTTCCGTGGCACAGGGGCAGAAGGTCGTCTATGACCACGTCTACCCACCGTCCGTATTGCCAGAATCTGCATCCGCATATTGCTTACATTAACAGTTTTTAAAAACGGCAACAGTCTGTTCAATTTCAATTTATTCAAGCTTCGATTACACTATTATAACTTCTTGGTATCCACACTGTTATGGGGTTTTTTTTTTATATATAGCCTACCAAAGTGACTCTACCCCGCCTGATGGAAAGCATGAGCAGAATCCAAGAGTGGGAGAAACCACACATCATTGCTGCGAATACAGACAGTAAAGTATGGCGGCCCACACTATGGCGGCTTAGTGAGATGCTTTTTCACGCCCCGCTTAAAGGACCCGGGATCATAGTGGGAAGGAAACACGTGAGCTGGTAGCGAGTTCCAGTTTTTGACTGCTCGGCATAAGAAGGAAGAGCCGAACCGCTTCGTTCTAGTGCGTATTTCCTCCACTCTGAAGCGGTGACTTCCAAGTCCAGCACGTGTTGTCCTGTAAAGGAAGGGAGAAGGAGGGACCAGTTGGAAGAGCTCTTCCGTACACTCACCATGGTAAAGGCGATAGAGGACCACCATGGAAGCGATGTATCTCCGCAACTGCAGAGGCTCCAGGAACTCGGTAGTTTCGGGACTGTCAATAATGCGGATTGCTCGCCGCTGCAACCGGTCGAGAGCGTCAAGTAAATATTGTGCGGATCCATCGCAGAGGTGAGAACAGTACTCCACGCAGGAAGGAACCTGGGTCTTGTAGAGAAGACACAGATGCCCCGGCGAGAAAAACTGTCTCAGCTTGTTTAGCACACCGAGCTTTCGCGAGGCCGCCTTGGTGACGCTCTCTATGTATTCCCGTCGGTTGATATCCCGGCAAATATCCATACCCAGGATACCGAGCTTGTCCTGCATTGGCAGTTGAGTGTTCTGGAAGGTGGGGAGGGGAAGGAACGGAGATTGTTTTGTAGTGAGCGCGCACACCTGTGTTTTCTTGGCGTTGAACTCGACCAGATTCTCATCACCACATTGAGAAATATGGCTCAGAACCAGGTCAAGCTCAGCGACAAGCTCCCTTCGTTTTTCCTCAATATCCGCCGTTTTAGCAGATGGTTGTCCCAAATAGCGACCATGTACTGTGCTGTCGTCTGCATAGCAATGTATGTTGCCGAGTGCTAACATATCATTGATATGCAGAAGAAACAGCGTGGGCGACACGACGGAGCCCTGAGGTACACCTGCGTTTATCCGTTGAAAGTCGGAGGCCGCGCCGTCGCAAAGGACTCTAATGCGGCATTGATGTAGAAAAGCGGCTATCCAGCTGCAGAGTTTGGGAGGCAAGCCGAATGCGGGAAGCTTGGAGAGAAGCGAACGGTGCCAGACCCCGTCGAAGGCCTTGGCCATATCAAGGCTGATGGCCAGAGACTCCCTGTGCCTATCCATAGCCTCACCCCAAAGGTGTGTCATGCACGCTAGAAGATCACCTGTGGAACGGTTCGGTCTAAAGCCGTATTGACGATCATTTAACAAGGAGTGATCTTCTAGGCAACGAACTAATTGGCTGTTAATTATACGCTCAAACACCTTACAGAGAATGGAGGTGACAGCTATAGGTCAATAATTGGCTGGATCGGAGCTCCGCAAGGACATTCTTTTCCCGGATACGAATATCCCGCATTTTGGAGTCGCAGGTTGGAATAGTAGGCGGATTCACGCCACGGTCGTCGATTCGGGAGTTAGCCGCAAAAAGATCAACAAGCAGTTGCGCTTTCTCTTGCGGCTGGTGGGCCAGTGTTCCGTCTGAATATTTCAGCGGTGGTAGAGAAGGCCGGCTGTGGTTAGCCTGCACGGATTTGGCCAGTCGCCAGAACTTACGACTACCGGTAGGGTGTGCGACGAGTTCTTGGCCGATCCGTGCAATGCGCTGAGCATCCACTCTTTTGTAAGACCTCTTGCATTCCCTGGTAGCTTTATTGAACACTGCTTTAAGACGATCAACGTCAGGGTCACCATGTGCGCGAGCCCTGGTCCATGCGCGGTAGGTGGATTGCTTATGTGCGACTGCGTAGGCGAGTCCGTGCGCTAACGACCTCACTGTAGGGAATGTAATATTCCATACCAACAGTGATTTCGTCAGCGACGGCAGATGCACTCTGCGATAAGTCCCTACCTCCAAAGCAGCGTTGAGCCCAAGGGATGGAAGCAAAATAATCCCGCATACCATCCCAATCTGCTGACGAGTAATGCCATAATCGTCGCCTTGCTGCCACAGGTTGTGGCGGATAAGCATAAAGCACCGCAGTGGACACCAGGCAGTGGTCGGAGGATCCCAAAGGGGCGAGAACCGACACACAGTACTGCGCTGGATTACTCGTCAGCAGCAGGTCTAGCAAGGAGGGCGCTTGACTAGTTATGTCTGGTATCCTGGTGGGCTGGAGTACCAGCTGGGTTAGGTCATGCCTGAGAGCGAATGCGTGGACGGTTCGACCCGCGTGATCAGTTCTGGAAGATCCCAACCAGGACTCATGGTGGGCGTTAAAGTCTCCCAGAACTACCAGTTCGGCGGTCGGAAACTGTTCCTGCGCTTTATCCGCTGCCTGACTCAGGTGATCAAAAAGACGGGTTGTCTCACAATCTCCGGAATGGGACCGATAAAGGCACCCGTAGACTCGGCTTGTGGACCCGAGATCTACGTGGAGCCAGAGGACGGAGAAGGATGGGTTCTCAAGGTAGCGCAGACGACGACAACAAACATCCGCCCTAACGAAAAGACATACCCCGGCCTTTGCCAGGAAGCATTCCTCGAGCAAATAGCCGGGATAGTGGAGATATGCCGTGTCGGCAGGGCGGCATATTTGTGTCTCCGTAAGAAATAGCAGTGCCGGCCGTGCCGTCTCAAGATGTTGGTGGACGGCGTTGAGGTTTGCATGGAGTCCACGAATGTTTATGAACTCCACCTCAAAGAGTTGGTGGTAGATGAGGATGCCGATGTAGTACGCACTTTCTTTTTGCTACCATTTTAGTTTAAAGGGGTAAGGGAAACGTGAAAGACATGACAGTCATCGTGGCAGTGTGACATCGAGACTCAGAATGCTGTGTCGGCATGTAACGGTGTAGTGAGACGGTGACCGAACCGTCGGACGGAAGGGCCCCGTACCCTCCCGGAAGTGGTCGCCGGGTCCCACCATCCGGTCACCAACCGGCACGACGAGCCACTCCGAGATTATTCGCGACCTGACGGGGCGGCCTCCCAGGGTGGTTAACCGTAGTTGGGCCCCTCTCTATGCCGCGGGCGGCCAGTGGCACCACCGTTTCTACGGATCTCCCAGGCCGACGGCTCCATCCGCGCCCCCACACAATGACTACACGAACATTACTCTGCTCGCACACATACCACGATGACTGTCACCCCTGCATTGGGTCTCCGGTCTTACACTCACCATCGAAAGACGACAACACGGATGCTGTCATTTTAGGCTGGCCTTCAGTGTGAGGGCCCCGGTCGAGCCGGCCCATTCGTGCTGAAATCAGCATGGCTCTACTACCGGTAAAAATTGAAAATTGCAGAATGAAATAACTAGACGTGTTACCGGTGAAAATACCGGGGCGATACCACCCTGTTCCCGCCACTGCGGGACATCTGCGAAACGGAACGCTTGTCAAACTGACAGGCGAATGACGTTTGAACCGTGAGTACCACACCTTTTCTCATACAGTCTCACATTCCTTAACCTCTCCACACTGCTGTATAATACGCATCGCCCAAGGCGTGTACGTTACACACCCTCACACAGAAGACCATTCTAAAATAACAGCATCCGTGCTGTCGTGATTCGTCTAGTGAGTGACCAGAGGCACAATAATGCAGAAGAATCTAACTAAGCCTCATTAGTGTGGGTCACTCTACTCACAATGAGGATGGTGATCACTACTCTTGGATTCTCAATTATTTTACTGCTTCATTGATATAGTGATTAGCATATGCAACTGCTGATCAAGAGGTCTCTATTCCCGAGTCGGACCAAATTTGTGTGTGATCCGCATATATTTGTTACGGAGTTTGGGTGTTTTTATGTATTAAATGTATGTATTTAAAAAAAAAAGTTTGTTTATGTATTTATATCAGTTGTCTAGTTACCCATAATACAAGCTCTGCTTAGTTTGGGGACTAGATGGCGTTGTGTGTAAAATGTCCGAAATATTTATTTATTATTTATTTATTCCAGTTATGCTTTCCAAGCAGAGAAGTCCAAAATAGATCAGAGTGGTGTGCAGTGGGAGAGGCCTACGTCCAGCAGTGGACTGCGGTAGGTTGATGATGATGATGATTAGGCAGAGTGTAGTCACTTGGGTAGGCTTGTAAATTAAAACAAAATAGTATTTCTCTCACCGGAAATGGAATACACCAGCGTACTCTCCTTTATCAAAGCTCTGATCCTCTGGTACTACTTGGAAGAACAGTCTGAAATAAAGAAGATAATTCTATGAGTAAGTCTTGAACTAGCTTTTGCTCCTTACGTCATCACATTTCTGTCAGTGAAATTCCTGTCAAAATCGGTCCAGTGATTACCCGGAACAAACAAATACACAGATAGACAGACAAAATTCTAAAAGTTAAATCTTTTTAGGGGAACCCTTTTAGGTTCGTCATGTCATCCGCCCTTCCTCGACTTACCGCCTAAAAGGTTGTTGCTAGAAAGATGAAACTTTGTATGGATATCTTTTCATCACGTGCGGGTTTAGATAAGTCTTTTGAAAACATTGACGGGTTGCAAAGACGATTTTTGATTTTGAATAATCCGCAAACTTTTCGAGTTTTTGCACGCCACTTGGTGCGAATCTCGGCTTCTCGCATTCCTGCCACCCCTCTTTCGCAAATCATCACTCCACCAGGCCTGCGGACATTCTACTTGCTAATCCTGTGGGCTATGTCAATGATCTAAATAAATCCGTTCATATTTTATTGTTATTATGCTGGATAAATATATATGTTGGTAAATATATGCAAAATAAGGAAAACGTCTTAATTGTTTTCTACAAAACACCGTTGATAAAGGTGTAGTTTGGGGAACTCTTAATTAGAACATTACAATGTCCAAAGCCCTGCCGTTGGACGTCATGGGTTGTTGATTTGATTTGAATGTCCAACAACGTATGTATGTATATATTTGTACTTTGCTTGCTTTGTTGTGTAATTAATTATTTGCTTTATATTTATAATAGTGATTATTCTTAATTTTCAGAGCAGTACATATTCGTTGTATATATTTTTATAAAATTAATGGCTGTCTGTCTGTCTGTCTGTAATTGTCCGTGTGGTGACGGATTAAGAGTACAGAGTGTCACCAGTCCATCCCGCGGGTGTCGTAAAAGGCGACTAAGGGATAAACTGCGTAGTTTATCCCTTAGTCGCCTTTTACGACGCCTTCAAGTTTTCCTTCTCTTTGCATTGATGTTGTCTTGCGTAAGACAACATCAATGCAAAGAGAAGGAAAACTTGAAACCAACCCTTTACCATCCCGTCTGGCCAACGTGGTATAGTAAGACAAAACCTCCTTTCTAAGGAGAGGCCTATGTCCAGCAGTGAACTGTTAAAGGCTGTTGATGATTGATTATAACAGCGATTATTCTTCATTTTTAGAGCAGTACATATTCGTTGTATAGATTTTTATAATATTAATGGCTGTCATGGAAGAAACATAAAAGACATGGTTTAGATACTTACTTTTTGTGCAGCGTTAGACTGGCAACAGCAGCGAGGAGCCAGCAGTCGCCAAGCTTTCCCTGCTGCACATCGAACCGGCTGTAACCCTTCACGAAAAATTTTGGGTCTTCGAATATTTGCTGCAAGTGATGATTATTATCATCAGTTGGTGTTATTCCTTTTGTAACTGTTGATATTTTAGAAATCACAGCTTTCATAAGAAGCACAGTTGGCCTAGTGGTTTAATCGATCGCCACGCTTATTTCTATTGACTTAGTGTTGTTGGTTCAAATCCCGAAACTTAAAGGATTTGAACCTTTCGCGAAGATGATGTCGCAGGTACAACTGGAGATACACCAGTGTCTTTCTAATGGTGGGTTCCGTGGGAGGGAGTTAAAGACGTTGACTATGTCAAGACTGACAGACAATGCCAGAACCCGACTGGTGAGACCCGGAGGCCTACTGATATCGAAGCATAATAAGCCGCCATAGTGTAGGGGTACTATGCTTTATTGTCTATGCTCCCAATAAGAATGGTGACATCTGATTATATTTATGCTTTCAGTCAAGCAGAGTTGAGTCACTTTAATAGTCTTAAATAAATATTTTGGAAAACTTACACCCAACATTAACTAGTACCAAAGTAAGCAGTGCTTGTACTATGGCTACTAGACAACTGACATAAGTACATACACACTTTTTTGTAAATCCATACATAAAAAACACCCATACTATCTACATATAAGCAGATCTCTTTTGGTCCAACGCTCGAATCGAACTCGAGACCTCTTCATCCGCAGCTGCATACGCTAACCACTAGATCAACAAGGCAGTCGTTAAAAGTAAATGATATAAAGTGTGAGTACCGAGAACTTACCCCTGGTCTCATCCAAATGATTTTGTCTCTCGATTCCTCCTTGTAGTAAAGACTTCGAACAGTGGCTGGAAATACTGGATCTTCAAATAACCTGCCTTCGGCTAAGCATCGAGATTTGATCTCCTCAAAATCTTGGCACGTGACAGGACCAAGTGATGTGGGACGGGTCTCCCCAAGCTGTGGATACATATCTTTATATATATAATTCTTCTGTGAGTGTGTATGTCACTGAACTTCTCTCAAACGACTGGACCGATTATGATGAAATTTTTTGTGTGTGTTCAAGGGGATCTGGGAATGGTTGAGATTCGCAATTGGACCCGGTAGGTGGCGCTGCGCTCAAGTTCTGGAATTTTAAAGTTGGGCGGTACGAAGTTCGCTGGGTCAACTAGTATATAAATATAAATATATACTTTAGTCAACTTACACACAACATCGTCTAGTAGGATTATCAGGATATAGTGGCAATGGGCTGGCCATATTAGCCACAGAACCGAGAACAGTTGGGGTCAACGTGTTCTTTAGTGGAGACCGCGTCTCGGCAAACGTAGTGTAGTACGTCCACAGGCCAGGTGGAGTGATGATTTGCGCAAGACGGCTGGCAGGAGCTGGATGCGAGAAGCCGAGGATCGAACTAAGTAGCGTGCAATTGGAGTGGCCTATGTCCAGCAGTGGACTGTGACAGGCTGATGATGATGATAACTAAGCATGATGATGATAACTAACTACATATTATATACTAGCTGCGCCCCGCGGTGTTACCCGCGTAATCATTATGGTTGCTATGCAAGTGTGTTATGCATAGCAACCTGTGAAGTTTTGACAGGAGTTATACAGTGATACATTTTGACATCTACGATTAATGTATTTTTTAATCACATAGTTTTCGCCAGTGTATCTCGATTATTGCAGTAAAAAGTAGCCTATGTGTTATTCTGATATTTATGCTATATTACTGTAAAGTTTCATCCAAATCCGTTTAGTAGTTTTTGCGTGAAAGAGGAGCAAACATACATACACACATACATACATACATACAAAAGTTTCGCGTTTATAATATTAGTAGGATAAAAAACACCCAAACTCCAAATCAAATATTTGCCGATCATACAAACTTTTGGTCCGACCACGGAATCAAACCCGAGACCTGCTGCCTCTAGACCAGCAAGGCAAAACCTAACAGAGTTACATAAGCATTTATAATATAGGGATGTATACTGAAAAATTGATAATTTACAGTACGGTACGGTAGTTAAAGTACGGTATTTATGATATAGGGATGTATAAAGAAAAAAAATTAATTTACGGTACGGTACGGTAGTTAAAGTACGGTATTTATGATATAGGGATGTATACTGAAAAATTGTTAATTTACGGTACGGTACGGTATTTAAAGTACGGTATTTATGATATAGGGATGTATAAAGAAAAATTTTTAATTTACGGTACGGTAGTTAAAGTACGGTATTTATGATATAGGGATGTATACTGAAAAATTGTTAATTTACGGTACGGTACGGTAGATAAAGTACGGTATTTATGAAAGTTACAAGAAAAACTCGATTTAATTTTTTTACGTGTGTCTGTTTGTTCAGTATGGACATTTTGTGAGTATGGAAATATGTACATTGACAAGCTGTTAGTTTGTATTACAACCAGACATTTCAATTTTGTTATATATTGAAGATGTACCTGTAGATAAGATAAAACCTAGATGTCTAATTGCGAGTACCTGTAAATGGCTTTGTTGATCTATGTTTAATGTTTATCTTATAATATTTAAGCTGTTAGTATTCCGAACAACATAAAATTAAAAAAAAAATAGTTAAATATGAACTCTTTGATACATGACCCAAAACATTACCGCAAAGAGAAATAAAACTAGATTTTTTGGCCAATGTGGTGTGGCTAAAAGAGCTTTCTAAGAAGTGACCTAAATAAAAAACAACAATGATGTACTCAGGAGAGGGTTGATACCATACGTCCCCACGACCGAGTGCGGTTTGGGGACTCTCAAGACGCGTTGTTGCTACGTAATCTTGACGATGGATGTTTGTAAGCTGCCTGAAGCCCTCTATTTGCGACTGCTATTTTAAGATAACAACCGGGACCGACTGCTTAACGTGAATCACGTAAACGCTCATAGCATATCATACCACCAACGGTCACCAATATTAGTCTGACCGCGCCGTCTTTGCTTAATACGAACACTTAAATAAAAAAATCGGTTAATAAGAAACACAAACCCAAAATAGTTGTTCGCCTGTCGGCATACGCATTTGACTTCCACGGTAATTTGGAGGTATCTTCAATCTACACTCTTTAAGGTCATCAACAGTAGAGAGAACTTTTTGCGGGGTGCTAGATTTCTCTATTAACGTCGTTTGCCTGATTGGTTCCTTTCTTGATTGAATTTCGTCAGATACTCCAGCTTCTTTTATTCGCTTTTTATTCGCAAGTAAATCACTCTGAACCGTACAACCATATTTTTTTATTTCTTCTTCAACTTTCTCAGTATCTGTAGGAGCCGCTTTAGTAATCTTAGATTTATACGAGTTAACTTTTTCAACTTTAGGCTTTTGATTTATATAGTTTGAAACTTTGTCTTCCTTGAAATTGTCGTACATTTTAGAAAATAAATTGTTGTTTTTAATGACATTCTCATTCTGTTCGAAGTTTTTTGGACTCTTATCTGCATCCATATTTTGTTTTGATATTCTTTCTGATTTTGGAGTCACCGATTTCGTTTTCCACGGTGTTGCAGCATTCCCCAATTCACTCGTTTCGTAATATGTATTCAAACAGCCAATTTCTTCTTTTCCCAATTTGAAAAAGGCTTGCTCAAACACTTCTTCTACCATTTTGGTGATTTTGCGTGTTCATGTATTGATATGTATAAAACAACTGACTTATTTATTTGAATTTATTACAACATTTACCCGAGGCTCGATTTCTATTAAAAGTTGGATGTGTGAATAACTCAAGCGCGCTTTATGATTGGTGCAAATAGTGATTCAATATTAATAAATGTACAAATAATAATGAAACATGGTATTTTGAGTGCGGTGCTGAGGGAAAACTTTAAAATTATATTGTAATATTAACCATATTTGTCTATGTATGTATACAAATAAATAAAATTGGAGTATATGTATGTAGTATCATATGAACAGTTTTTTACTAAATGCATATCAAAGTGCGGTGTTAACATCAGAAAGGCAAATTTTTGTCTATCTGTTTGTTCCGGCTTTCCATGTGGTGATGGATTAAGAATACATAGTGTCACCACCCCTATTCATCCCGCGGGTGTCGTAAAAGGCGACTAAGGGATAAACTCAATGCAATCAATGCAAAGAGAAGGAAAACTTGAAACCAACCCTATACCAATCCGTCTGGCCAGCGTGGTATAGTAGGCCAAAACCTCATTTCTAAGGACAGGCCTATGTCAGTGGACTGTTGGAGGTTGTTGATGATGATGATGATGATTGTCTGTCTGTTTGTTCCGGCTAATCTCTGGAACGGCTAGAACGATTTTAGCGGGACTTTCTCTGGCAAAAATGACCTAAGGAGTAACGTTGGGTGTTTTTTAAGGATTAGCTTGCGATGTACAACAACAGCCGCGGGTAACACGGCCAGTCTATACTAACATTATGATTTCAAAAGTTATACTCTATCTGTCAATCTGTTACACTTTCACGGCTAAACCGGTGCACCAACTTCAATGAAATTCGACATAGGGGTCCTTTGTTTCTCGAGGGAGAAGTTTTATAATAATAACCGAAAATGTATGTATGTAACCAAATGTAACCAAAAATTGTAAAAACAATGTTGGAAAAGAGTGTCCATGGAGTTTCTTGTCTGTTCTTATCCATAGGATCTACGAATTGGAACAGACAATTAGCGTCACGACTGACTACTGACTGACTACTTGACGTTTCAAAAGTGCCGTTGTATGGTTTATTTGAAATAAAATGGTTTGATTTGATTTGATTTGAAACACGGGTAGAGTCAAGGGTAAGAGCTGGTCAAGAATAATTAAAATAAGTACTAAGAAGCTAAATTTTGCAATCGTTAGAAAACAAACAACACGTACCTATTCATAACTGTATATATATACGTCATGCTGCAATATTATTATGGCAACTAAACCGCTAAAAGGAAATTGACGTCCAAATTGATCTTTTAATGGTACCTTTTCCTTATAGTCTTTATTATTCATAACATTATTTGGGTCAGTTGCTAGTTCGACCGGTTGTTATTGTGTATCCTCATCAACAGCCTTTAACACTCCACTGCTGGACATAGGCCTCTCCTTTGAAAGGAGGTTTTGGCCTACTATACCACGCTGGCCAGACGGGTTGGTAAAGGGTTTGTTTCAGGTTTTCCTTCTCTTGGCAGTGATGTTAGCTGCTTATTTTGTTCCTTTAGTCGCCTCTTACGACACCCATGGAATGAATAGGGGTGGTGACATTTTGTATTCTTAATCCGTCACCATACGGACAGTTATTATTGTGTATAGCGAACTTATATCTTCAGGCTTGTTCAGTCGTCAACGTCACTTCTTGATCTCAATGAGATAATGATTGTCCGAATTCTACGTGCTTGATAATGGACTCATTTCTGGAATATGCTGGCCAAGCTTAATTCTGTTTATTCTAATTCTATCAATAACTTCAAACAATATATGATGTAGGAATATTGTGCAAGCGCGTTTCGAAAGGAGGTGGGGTGGACACAATAAAATCGTTTCAAATTATTTCCAGCTGTAACTAAAAGCTAAATATTTTTGTTTTTAGTATCCACAATGACTACAAAAAATTTCTTCAATCGAAATAAGAAACTAATTACCATCACAAAAATGATCACAAGTGAAAGCGAAATCGTTTGACACCTATAAAATTAAAACTGATGATAATTTAACATAAGTATACCACCTATGTTATATTTTCAGTTTTAATTCTACTGAGCCACGCTGATTTCAGCACGAACAGGCCGGCTCGTCCAGGGCAGTAGCAACTACCCTCACACAAATGACCATCTTAATTATGACAGCATTCTTGCCCTCGTATTTCGTTGGTGAGTTCGAGACCGGGGGCTCAATCATTCTGTATTATTCTCCCCGCGTCTGGAAGCCGGTAGAATGATGCAGAATTATCTGACCACGCCGTCATGGTAAGACACGGATGACACTGCTCGTCCTGTTAATGGCAATTAGGCAATTTAATGCTTGATTAATGGATCGTGCAGACCGGACCCGTTTTGTAGGAAAAGACGCAATCATTTTTTTGCCTCAATTTCGTTGGTTTGCTGTCACCTTCAAACATCATGAGAATTTTGTTTTTTTTTTGGAATGTAACAATATATTCATGTTTCATCACAATGAGCATCCCTGAATGTACTTTAACAACATTTCGAGCGCTATTGTTTTTTTTTATTTTTACTTAGATGAAAGTGTATAATGTTTAATACTAACTTTCGCCTGCGGATCTGCCCGCTTTTATGTCGCTTATCACGCTATAAAGGCTTTTTCAGGCTTTAGACTAGAGGCCTTTATTTTATAATGTGTAGTTCCTTTGTACACAATCAAAAAGTTACCGTTCTCATTTGTAAAAATAAATATTATGGCTAACATTAATTACGTAGGCGCTCGAACAATATTTTTACAACCTACCAGACTCATTTACTCGATCATACCATTAGTTTTTTTTGTGTTGTATACACGCCATCTTGTATCCCCCAATTCTACAAAGAATATTTTTGCTCATCCTAACTGTTCTGCCAGAAATAGAGATACACTATTTAAAAGATTCTCGATGCCTCCAAACATTCTGGTAAAAAGACTGAAAATGAAAGATGTACTCTAAAAAGGCAAATATGTCAGTTACCAATAGTTACCACTACCAGATAGTCTTGACCAGTATATTATTCTTGAACCTAATTTGGAAAGTTAGGTTTTATTTGATGCCTGACAAAGTGAATCTACTCTGCCTGATGGAAAGCATGTATAGAATTCAGGAGTGGGGGCTACCAGACTGTCCGCAAATGCAGGCAATATGGCAATGCCGATCAACACTATGGCGGCTTAGTGAGATACTGTTTCACGACCCTCTTAAATGACCCGGGATCATAATGGGAAGGGAACCACGTGAACTGCTAGTGAGTTCTAGTTTTTAACTGCTCGGCACAGGAATGAATCGTTTAGTTCTTAGTAACTTTCAAGGCCAGCACATGGAGTCCAATAAAGTAAGGGAGAAGGTGGGATCAGTTGGAAGAGCTCATCAGAACACTCCCCCGTGGTAAAGGACTAGAGAACTGCCATAAAGATGATATCTCTATGCAGCTCGAGGAACTCGGTGGCTTCAGGGGTATCAATAATGCGGACTGCTCGCCGCTGCAACCAATGGAGAGCGTTGAGCAAATACTGCGCGGATCCACTGCAGAGATAGGAACATTACTTCACGCAGGAGCGAACCTGGGTCTTACAAAGAAGACACAATAATTAATATTTCAAGGATAATGAAACATGGAAGTTTTATAAATTCCCTATATTTTTTTTCTGTTCAGAACATTTTAGATATTCTCATACGAAATATCTCTCTGTGGGCTCTCCCTGGCTCTGGTTGCATCAGCGAATGCTTGTGGAATCTCTTCTCCAGTCGTGCCGTTACTTACCTGCATTCTAGCGCTTGTGTAAAATCCAATGGATATCTTTTCAGTTGTAACCACTGACCTTTCTGTGAAATTTTGTACTATATCAAAAGGAATCGTATAAAAATGATGGCCCTGGAACTTATTGGCAAAATTACAAAATACATCTCCACTAGTCAATGTTGCCTCATAGTCTATTTCAACTTCCATTGTACCTTGCGTGGCTGTAAGTAATGTCACTACCTTACTTTTTGGAGGTATAGTAGTTGATACAGTAGAAGAAATTCCAAGTGTGACAGTTCTGGATTGGCTAGTATCTTTTCCCCAACTCGAAGTGTAAGATATTGAGGTGCTGCCTCCTACACTGCCCGCTCCAAATCTAATATTGTAATAAATGTCTTGTCCAACTTTTAATTCTTCTTCTGAACTCCAAGTATGTTCGACTGTCTCCTCTACCTGTTGCTTCAAAGTTGTACTATAGCTAACGTCTATTTGGTTGTGGTTATTAACATACTCCGCAGAAGCAACAGCAACAGGTTTTGACATAATGCCTAGAACTCTGGCTTCGATTGGTCTAATAGTTTTCATAAATATGTCCCAATTGTATTTTGCGTAAACATCTCCCCAAGGCGTGGGTGGCTTTACGAAAACATGGTCACAACGTTCTCCAAAATATATTTCTGATATTTTTTTCAAGGCTTCGTCGTCAATACCGAAAGTCTTTCGTTCTTGATCGCTAATGAAAGACGTGTCAGAACCCTTGAAATTAACAGAGATGTCATCTGTATTTTTGGCGGGTCTTACTCCAATCGTAATACGACTGTCCACAATAATTGACGTAAGTAATAAGAGTAGATACATTGTCACCATTTTGATCTGAAAGTGTACAAATACAATTATTTTATTTGTTTTTTACATTTAAGCTTACCAAAATGATTCTATTCTGCCTGATGGAAAGCATGACTTTGAGAGAAGTCAGAAGTAGGAGCCACCATACTTATTGTGAGTGCATGGAATACAATATGGTGACCCATATCATGGCGGCTTTGTGAGATATTTTGGCATCATTCTTCCGGCTTCCGGAGGCCAGGAGATTAATAAAGAATGCCTTCGGTCTCACACTCACCAACAGAACTAATATTGTCGTTTTAGATTGATCTTCTGTGTGAGGGTAGTACTGCTCTGGTTAAGCCAGCTCATTCGTGCTGAAATCCGCATGGCTCTGCTAATACGCATACGCATTGCACGGAACCTATTCTACTACCTACCATTCTAATTTACAGAATTTAAACAATACTTGGTGATAAGTTGCCTATAAATTTAGTTAAGTATAATTATATTATTAACTATCTTTTATTCGGTCGTATAATTTTTAAATACGGGGTTCGTTTTTACAAAAAAATGCTCTTTAAAGTAGAATAACTTGCAAACGGATACCTAAATTGAAAAATGGTTATAGCAACCCCATAATGTTTTTAAAAGGGTTATCTAATGATACCCCTCACGATGGGGTAGACGCAAGAAAAAAAAAACACAAGGGGAGGTACACCAAATAAAAATATTTATACTACACCTGATAGGAACAGTAGTCAATATTCCCTGAAAATGGAAGGAGAACGTTAGTCTTTTCCTTGACCTGAATAAGCGGGAGGAGAAAATGTATGGAAATCCATTTCTAACGTTTTTTTAGCGGGAGAGCAAGGTGTATGAATTTTCATTTCTCATGTGTTATCTTATCTATGTCGCGCGCCTGCCCAAAGAGTTTTCATATAATTTAAATATGGAATCTCCGTGCCACTGACATTCTTTTGTGAAGAATAAAAAAAAACAAAAAAAGCGCGAAATATTGGTCAAATTCTAAGCTAAATTGTGTCTTACGTGGTGTCTTACGTTTTGATTTTATTTTAAAAATACTTTAAATGTTCCTCACAGGTGTAGTATAAAGCACTGTGTAGCACTCGGGTGAAAGTCCCATTCCTACCTCGGGAGTATTGTGGCCCTATGCTGCGCCTTCGGCCACAAACTGCTCTGACTGACATGATGAATCTATAAGTGTTTCGAGTCATGAACGGAGCCCTAAAAAGCAGTTGAACGTCATAGCAAGCACAAATGTCGTAAAGGTTGCAAAAGGGTTTACACGACACTAAAGACACAGTAAGTAATAAGTAAGACAGGAGAGAGCGACAATGTGAATGAAAGAAGAAATACATGAAAGTTAAGCTCAGCCATTACGGCATGTAATCTCGAATGGTGAGACTGTGAAAACTGAGCGTGCACGACAGAGCGTTCGAGAGGCGCAGACGGAAATCTCGTGTAATGGTATATTTTACTGGAGTTTTCGATAAGTATTCTAATTTGAACATGCCGTCTACGCTGTTTACTCCAACTCAGTTGATGATGAACCGAGTCTTCCTTCCGTGCAATGCGTATTCCAGGTAAGACAAGCTGTAGGACTTCGTACCAGTCATCATTAGTGTGGAATTTCTCTTCCATTTAATTTGCTCTTGTTGCGCTGATCAGACTCGATAGTTTTGCAAACAAATGTGCCTCGCAATGTTTCCCTCTGTTCATTGTTATCTTCTCGGGACATCCAAAGTGCGATATCCAGCCAGTGACAAAGGCGTTAGCCACTGTATCAGCTTTCATGTCATAGAATGACATTACCCCTGGCTAACGAGTGAACCTGTCCACTGCGGTATGACAGCAGTTGTAGTCATGTAATGGTGGCAAGGGGCCTATCAGGTTTTGTTTACAAGACTAAATCTGTACGACGCAGGAACAAATTCATGTACAGGCGATCGAGTGTGTCTGGAAACTTTTGAACGACGGCATGAGACACAGCTGCTTCAGTCATTCTTGGTGTTGGGCCATACGTAATTTTTGTTATCGCCATCAGCTTTGCCGTGGCTTTAACTCCTGGATGACTGAGTCCGTGAATGCTGTTAAAAGCTTGTCAACGGTGTGGTGACGTCAGGTAAAAACTCGGTGAAGATCCGGAAACATCGTAATATGATGTATTGCTGAATCCAGAAATGGGTATTTTCCAGTCCAGGTCCAGTGAAGATTGTTAGTATTGTAGTAAATGCTGGAGTTCCTCATGTTGTTCTTGCGAGCTATTGCATAAAAATCTATCGCTGCCGAGATAGGTTCAACGCGAGAAATATTGTCGAATGCTACGTTCTCTTCTCCTGCGACTTGTAGTTTGTCCGTGGTAAATTGTGACACGTGATCAAAGTAACGGATACCTGAGAACCTGCGTAGCTCTTTGATCATTTTGGCCAGTGGGAAGTTTTGGATTGCCTCAACTTTCTGTGGAGGTGTACTTGTTCCTGCTGCAGACACGACGCAATTCCATTTCAAACTCACGTACTTTGACGAGTTACATCACAACTCCGTGTTCCAACGTATTCCAACGCTTAGAGGAATCTAAGCGTTGGAATACTTGTTCCAAGTGTCTGGATTCATCCAAGGAAGTCACAAGAATGTCATCAAAATAACAAAAATCCTTGTCTCTCAAGATCTCATCAATAAATCTCTGAAAGGTAAACTGGTATCTGATGATAAGCACGAATTGAATTGAGCTTGCGGAAGACCGTGCATCTGAAAAGGTTTTTTTGAAAAACCAGCAATGTGGTTAACCGGGTATCGGTCAGGTATAATACGTTAGCTTAATGCTCGATAGTCACACGGTCACCACTCATTATTTTCCTTTGCTATTAGGTGTAGCAGCAATGAACATGGACTATCGTCATGCACTTCAGAGCCCGCCAGTTCCCGCAGGTGTCGCAAGAACTGTGATGGTTCTTCGTGCGTTAAAAGATGCTCTTGAGAAGCCGACATATGAGAAATTAGTTCAGTCCTTGTTTATTGAACGCGGGTGGTTTACAAACAATATCTATTGTTACTTTTAGCTAATGCAAGCTGTGATTATAATAATTGCGTAAACCATAAGTTCAGTTTTTTCGGCCACGTGCCATATTCACACCGACACTACACAACTGCTCCGAGTCGTTTATAAGTTGCTTAATCGCCATCAGTGAGATGGCGATGAAGCAACTTACAAACACACTACACGCTAACTATATAACACCGCACAGCTTTTAAGTGTTCGTCGGGGTCACCTCTATAATGAGATATGATGCGTAGGCACACTTAGAAAAAAAAAGCAATTTAATATTTGTTATGAGGAAGACTCAGGAAAATTGAAAAATGAAATAACTGGACGAGTTTCTAGTGACAAGACCTTACGTATATTATTAAAAACAATATGCAGAATTCTATAAGAGCACTAGCTGATGCCCGCGGCTCCGCTCGCGTTTTAGAGGTATCAAAAATAGATGTTGGCCGATTCTCAGACCTACTGAATATGCATATAAAGTTTCATGAAGATCGGTCAAGCCGTTTTGGAGGAGTATGGCAACGAAAACTGTGACACGAGAATTTTATATATAAAGAAGATAATCAAAGATAAGCGCCTACTTAATTGTTAATTGCAACGTTTAAAAGTTTGCTCCTTTTATATAATACGTTGCAATTGATAATTTGGTAGGCGCTTGAACAAGCCCCAGGGCGTTGAAGGCAATGAGTTCAATCAACTACCTAGTCTACAGAAACTGGCAAAGGACATATCTTATTAAAGGTCCTTGTCTTGCTTTCAGTTGGCGTCTGGATGTCAGGAAGTGTTAGACTTGCTGACATCTGATACAGGGTGAACTGCTATAAGTAACTCTTCCTATATTTCACTTCAAAGGTGAAAGAATAACCTCTTTGACCACAAACAAACGACAATTTAAAAGAAAGAATTTAAATGAGAAATAAATCTTATAATTATTATTATTATGAAGTAATAATAATAGTAATAATTTATTGAAGTAAAGTAAATGTACAATAATTACAAAATTTGCTGATGGCACCCAAACTAAGCTACCCTTGTATCTTGGGCTGCCATAAAATTAACCAGTTACAATAGTAGAATAAGACGCGTACAATATACATTTCCAGAAAATATTAAATAAACTTATAAGATAGGTATAGGAAAAAGCTGTTCTTATGGTAAAGTTCCCATTAAAGGTGTAACCGCATTTTCTTCATTCTACGACAACGTAAACATAATAATAAGATTTATTTCTCAATACATGTACTAAAACACATATACAACGTCAAAAACACATGTGACATATTAATAGTATTTACGATGAACTCTGGGTGAAAGCCATTCTTGACTAGATTAAAACCTCGAAGGATCCTAATAAGTCCCAAAACAGGTCAGCACCGATTAATATATCCACATCACTGAATTTGTAAAATGTAGTATTAGCTAGACATATTTGAATTAGGTATTGCAATCCAGCAAAGCGGGATCCTGCGATCCAGCGGGATCCAGCTAAACCTTAGGCTCTGCGGGATCCTGCAATATCTTGCGGATCCGCAATGCAAATCCACAAGCATCAAGGGTTGCAAATTTATTCAAATTGCCGTCTTTAATCTACTCAGCAACGCTTTATTTCACTACTTTGCTACTTAGATTATTTCATATTTCTAATATTAAGATTAATTATTTGGTAAGTAAAATTAAAAGACTAGCTGACCCCGCGAACTTCGTACCGCTTAACAGTCGATTCGACGTCACTCAATTGTTTTGCCTTCATTGAACTAATCCTCTAAGCCTCTCCGCTAAAACTTAAACTTTATGGTATGGTGTTAAAGTTCAAATTGACTTAAGTATTTTTATTAATCTTTTGTATTCGAAAATAGAAAAGTGTTGTTTTTAGACATTTTCAGACAACTTTTTAATTTTTTCTCTCCGTAAGAGCCATCCTTGTACTTCAAGGAATGTTATAAAAAAATAATTATCGAAATTGATCCAACCGTTCAGGCGTGATGGCGTGACCAAGCGAAATAGGGATTCAATGATATAAATAGATATGTAGCTGAACTGGTAAAATAATTTAATTAGTCGATTATTAGTAAGTAATGCGTTGTTGATTTTTGTGTTTTCAATAAAAAGTTGATTATAACCATTGTAAAGTTTATTATTTTCAATTACATAAAAAGCTATAAAATACGCGGGATCCCGCTGTAACGAAGTCAATGCAGCAAAAATCCCGCAGGATTGGAAACAGTGCGGGATTGCAATTCCTAGTCTGAATCTACATTCAAGTCGGAAATCATAATTTCAGGACACAGCCGTGATTGTAATGAATGACAAAACAATATATAGTTTATAACTAAAACTATCATATAAAGACCCTAGACTCACAATACACATTTCACTTACCGTCACTTACGCGTGTAGATACGTTATTTACGTGGATGGATACGTACCTACCGGATTAGTACTAATTCCAATGTTTTCCACAGTCTTTTTGTAATAAAACTAGACGTGCTACGGCTCTCGAGTACCGCACGCACTATATGCACCTGATTGTTATGGTTCTACATTTTAATCAATGCGGTTGACAACACACGTCACATTGTTTACTATTGCCGCAGTAAGGGTGTTACCAGACTATCGAATATGGTCCGGAGCGCACCATCGCACTGTGCAAATGGCGCAACAGACGATCGAACTGCCAGACTGCGACTAAAAGAACAAAATAAACAGCTAACATCACTGCCAAGAGAAGGAAAACTTGAAACAACCCTTTACCAACCCGTCTGGCCAGCGTGGTATAGTAGGCCAAAACCTCCTTTCAAAGGAGAGGCCTATGTCCAGCAGTGGGCTGTTAAAGGTTGTTGATGATGATTGATCTTTTGCCACCTTTCCCTTAGACTTCTTCCCTTCTTCTTTCTAGATATAAAAGAAGAGTATTATTGTATTTCGTGGAGGTCCTTTGTATTATAGTGATATTCTGATGACAGATCTCTCATTTATTGTTCAAAGTCATGTAACTGGGTTCGTTAATACAGAGCTGTGATTTTTCAGACACTGTTATACTGTTATTCGTATAAATGTACGATAAAATTATATTAAATTATACCTATTTCATTTCACCAACAACATTTCCAAGAAAGGTTCATAAACACATTTTTCAGAGCAAGAAAATCACCTTTTTCTCCTCAACTCGGTCTATTTTCTGCTTAAAAATCACAAAACCAATAAAATCGACATCTAATATTTTGTGACATTGTATGATGATCACTTTTGTGAAATATGATACCCAACCATCCCCATTTTAATTTGATTTGACACATTTTTACAAGTAAAAAATAAAAACAACCAATTTTCAAAATTCCAACGTGAAATTCCAGATACTTTTTGCATCTTTTGAAACCTCTAGAAACCGAAGTAGATGTGAATTTGGCAATCCCTACGTTATTCTCGAAGATAGATATAGCCAAATTTACGTGTTACAGAAAAAAAAGGATCTGAAAATCATTTTCAATGATAAAAATAATAGTTTTAAAAAACTAAACAAACACGTAGTAAAAAGTAGAAAATAATTTAAATGTAACAAAGCGTGGGGCGTCGTTATTGAAATGAAAGCACCCCAGTTGCTTAGTTTTTTAAAACTATAATTTTAGACTAAGAAAAACTATTTTTTTTAAACATCTTTTTTATTTGTCATCAGTCCTCAATAAATCTACAAAGTTTGAACTAAATCTGGCCGTTTAAAGTGGGTCAATATCGCACCCCAAGGAGTCGGTTACAATCATACATACAGATGAAGCTAATATAAAGCGTGTAAAAATTCAATTTCAAATCAATTCACTAAATGACTTCGTTAATGACGAAGTCAACAACGATCAGCAGACTTGTTTCATTCAAGAAAGCCATGAATTTCCACATAAACTCTCGGGAATTAACGTGCCCTCAAAAAAAGTGAGAAAAAAGACCTGATGATGGTTACTATAAGACTGGGGAAACCCAACAACAACTTAGGACTACAAGTAAACCTTAGCTGCAAATGGTGCACCTGCTGATCGACGGAGGCTCTAGCTAACTAAACTTCCAGGTAAACGGCAATAGATTCGCCATTGTATCTCTCTCAATTTGGGAACAAGGCCCTTGTAGGTGAAGCAATCACCACTCCTCTCAGTTGCCTGCCATCTGTTAAACCTCTGAATAAGCCACGACTCCCACGTTCTCTTTGACTTGCTGTATGTACGTCATTCTAGGCCGTCCTGGTTTTCTCTTACCTCCTATTTTCCCTTCCAGTATTATTTTGCAGAAACTTTCTCCACCAATTACGAAGGATAAAAAATAGTGGAGAAAATTGGGCTTTGAAATTGGGAAACAGGCGTAATTATTTTATGTATGCTATGAGAAATTTACACTACTGCAGCATATTTACGTTCACAAGCAAACTTAAAAGAAAATTATTGGAGTGTGAGTAACAGTTACTGTGTGGTACAAATTGCTTTGTTTTTGTAAAATCTATCTAAATGCAAATAGCAAGCCACTTAACATAATTTTATAGCACAATATTTGTACCAACTCGTGTCAGCCCCCTTGGTCAAGATGCAATCATTTCTCGCCGATTCTGTCCCCCTTTTTTTTGTCTGTGCGGAAATCCCCTCGGATACCACCAGTTGGTGGTTATGTCGGACTCGAATCGAAAAAAACCGCTCGCCATTTCAAGGTACGCATGGCGCATCCACCCCGGCCTGCTTCTGCTAGGATGAGAGATGGCCTCACCTGTCATCCCCAGGCTAGCGCTTATGGAGGACGGAGAGCGTTCTGCCTCCTCCGGCGCCTGAGTCGTCTGCGGTACCGGGCCAGTTCTCGGGCCTGGCGGACCGGGAGCGAATCCGTCCCCCTAGCCAAGTTGCAAATGTTCTTCGTTCTGCAGCTCGCTGACGCCTCTATTATCTTGTTTGATTGGCTAATTTCACTCAGTCATGTGATCAAAACAAAATATTAGCCAATCAAATTAGAGAGTAACAATTCAGTAATCTGTGGTAGAGACTGTATACTTGTATACGCCCAAAATATTTATTTATTTATAACAGTGAACCCTAATAAAAAACAAGTGATAAACTGACCGCATTGACAGTTAGTTGAGGGTGGTATGTAGGGACCACCTTAGCGGCGGGTTCGACTCCCAGGCAACGTACGAAGGTGTCAGGTTACGCGGTGGCTAAAAGACGACCCGCCGTAACTTCCACCACAAGAATAATGGTTGTAAAAACAATTAAATTATTCGTGTTACAACGAAATACAAATGTTAACAATCTTTTTAGAGAAATAATTGATTGGTAACTTAGATGTATAGTTATTAAAAATAGTTAATAAATTTTATTTACCTTCCTTGACTGCCTTGTTGGTCTAGTGGTTAGCGTATGCGGCTGCTGATCAAGAGGTCTCGGGTTCGATTCCCGGGTCGAACCAAATTTTTGCGTGATCCATAAATATTTGTTTCGGAGTCTGGGTGTTTTTTATATATAAAATGTATGTATTTACAAAGAAAAAAATATGTTAATGTATTTATATCAGTTGTTTAGTACCCATAATACAAGCTCTGCTTAGTTTGAGACTAGATGACGTTGTGTGTAAGATGTCCGAAAAAAAATATCTCCATTCTCTTGTTTCATTGGCTAATGTCACACAGTCACGTGATCGAAACAAATTATTAGCCAATGAAACAAGAGAATAGAGAAATAGAATCCCTACTAATATTATAAATGCGAAAGTAACCCTGTCTGTGTGTCTGTTACGTTTTCACGGCTAAACCGCTGAACCGATTTTGATGAATTTTGTCACAGAGATAAATGGAACTTTTGGAAAGGACTTAGGCTACATTTTACCGCAATAACTGGTATACGCGCGTGTGGACCCGTGATCAAAAGCTAGTAGATAATATAATAGACAACGAAAAACGTTTGAATAATCTTTTCTTTTTCTTTCACCTCAATCCTCAAATATAAAGAACCATAAATAATGTCCGCCATGACAGTTAGTGGTGGGTATGCCAGGAATCCAGCGCATCACACCTCTCGCGGGCGGGACAAATAAGTTAGCCGTTTTATTGACAATGATACAAGATTATTTCGGTTGACACTTTATTTTTAACCGACTTCAAAAAAGGAGGAGGTTCTCAATTCGTCGGAATCTCTTTTTTTAGGGTTCCGTAGACAAATGGCAAAAAACGGAACCCTTATAGATTCGTCATGTCTGTCTGTCCGTCCGTAGGTCACAACCACTTTTTTTGAAAACCATATAGCTATACTTTTGAAACTTGGTAAGTAGATGTAATCTGTGAACCGCATTAAGATTTTCACATAAAAATAAAAAAAAAAGAGTACATTTTAGGGGGCCCCATACTTGGAACTGAAACTCAAAAAAAATTTTTCATCGAAACCATACGTGTCTATCTATGGATAGGTATTCAAAAATGATGTAGAAGTTTCTAACTTCATTTTTTCTAAGCTGAATAGTTTGCTCGAAAGATTCTTCCAAAGTGGAAAAATGTGTCCCCCCCTCCCTGTAACTTCTAAAATAAGAGAGTGATAAAACTAAATAAAATATATTATGTTGTACATTACCATGCAAACTACTAACGAAAATTGGTTTGAACGAGATCTAGTAAGTAGTTTTTTTTTAATACGTCATAAATCGTAAACTGCAATTCACCTTTAATTCAATCAATACACTATTATAAAACATCGATCCAAGTTACAACGAACTACAAGGACTTTTATATGATGTTACTTGCTGATACGGAACCCTTCATGGGCGAGTTCGACTCGCACTTGGCCGCTTTTTTTTATGTATGTTCATCGATAATTTCGTCCTTTATTTCTATTTTCTATATTAAAAAAGACTAATTAGGAATATAATTTCCTATGTCGCAGGAGACTTTACAAACGTACATGAAATGGACACAAAGAACACCCAGACACAGAACACAAAGTGTTATCATAAGTGGGATTTGAACCCACGACACTTGGCGCAGTAGGAAGCGGTGTGGCGACCGCTTAACCACTAGGCCAACCGTGCAGTAAATGTGATTCTCAACATGCAAGAGCGAGACATGACGTGAGAGAGAGACAGACATACGGAGGCTTTCAAGGTGGGCGGGCACATTCAGAGGCCGGCCCCCTGGACTATTATTGTTGATAATTTAGTAAGGATTTTTATTGAATGTATTTTTAGATAAATTATTTTAGGGTTTTTCTATGACTAGATGTGCCTTGTGGTGGTACCTGCGGTTGTTGTTCCCTTATAACAACACACAGCGGGTCATACCGTTTGATACTGGTCTATGCAAGTAAATAAAGTCTGTATGTAACTGCCTCGTTGGTCTAGTAAATAGCTAATGCGACTGCTAATCAAGAGGTCTCCGGTTCAAATCCTGGGTCGGACCAAAAAGTGTTTTGGGTTTTTCTTACGAAATTCCTAATAGCAGCCCGGAGATTGGAAGTTTGGCCGTGATTCACGCCCGTGCCTCGGAGAGCACATAAAGCCGTCGGTCCCGGTTGTCAAGAACATCTATAGCAATCGTTATTGGGAAGTCAGTGCCCTCAAATTTACTGACAACTAGTTCAACCTTCGAATTTCAGTTCTCCCTTAGGGTTGCGGAGGTCCGATGCCAGTTGCTCCGTGGAAAAACTGAAATTCAGGTAAAACCGGTTGAACTAGTAGCCGACCCTAACTAATATTGGGAATAAGGCTAGGAAGAAGTATGTAATATCAAATTAACAATTTCTTACTGAATGCATATAAAAGTACACTAGTATACGATATATACACCAAACATGCAATTTTTAAAATTCTGTTTGTCTGTTTGTTCCGGGTAATCTCTGGAACGGCTGGACCTATTTTGATGGGACTTTCACTGGCAGATAGCTAATATCTTAATTAGTAACTTAGGCTAATTTTTTGACTAACTTTGCTCTGTGGCGTTACTCCCGATTTACAACAATAACCGCTTGACTCAGTTTAGAATAAAAACACTTTTAGATGTTTTTTCATTTTTTTTCCATTCCTCCCAAAAATGTTAAAATTATTTTAACAAAAAAAACGACTTAAAAGAAAAATCATTCCGAGTACCTAAATCGCGACAGGTGTGTATATTTGAAGAGTTCCCTCGATATCTCTAGGATAATATCATCAGATCCTGGTTTTCTTATTATGGAACCACGTAGGAGGCACCAGCATTAAAATAGAAAAAATAATTATCAAAAAGTCAGTTAACCCGAAAGTTCTGAGGTAATAAAAAAGAAAAAAAACCGCAATGGAAACCTCGTCCTTTTTTGAAGTCTGTTATAAAAATACCTTTTCTCACGAGTTTTTCGGTCTTTTCGGTAACTACTTTTCATTGTTATAAATAATAAAATAATAAACTTTACAACATACATTACAATATGGAGTACAATACAACAATTATCGAAGCACATTTCAAGTGCAAAAACACCCTTGAAAAGTCGAGAGCCGTTCCCTTTTGGTTATTCAATCTACGGTTCCGTACAATTAAAGGTCAATAAATATTATTATCCAACTTTATCGCGGTAAAAAGTAGCCTATGTCCTTTCTCAGGCTCTAGACTATCTGTACAAAATATAATTTTAATCGGTGCAGTGGTTTTTGAGTTTAACGCAAACAGACATAAAGACAGATGCCGCGGAGGACTTTATTTTATATATTGATATACAGTGATGCACAACGAAACGAATAATAACACACATACATTCTGATAGCCGTGT
Source organism: Phragmatobia fuliginosa (assembly GCA_932526445.1). NCBI lineage: Eukaryota > Metazoa > Arthropoda > Insecta > Lepidoptera > Erebidae > Phragmatobia > Phragmatobia fuliginosa. The sequence continues at coordinate 11,161,953 of OW052081.1, read as the reverse complement.
GGTGACAAATTAAGTTAACCGTGTGGTGACGGATTAAGATAGCCGTGTGGTGATGGATTAAGTTAGCCGTGTGGTGACGGATTAAGAATACAGAGTGTCACCACCACTATTCATCCCGCGGGTGTCGTAAAAGGCGACTAAGGGATAAACTACGCACGACAACATCAATGCAAAGAGAAGGAAAACTTGAAACAAACCCTTTACCAAACCGTCTAGCCAGCGTGGTATAGTAGGCCAAAACCTCCTTTCTAAGGAGAGGCCTATGTCCAGCAGTGGACTGTCAAAGGCTGTTGATGATGATGATGATGATGATACATTCTGATACGATAAATTCGTAAACTATGTTGGTAAAGAGTGTCCATGGAGTTTCTTGTCTGTTCTTCTCAATAGGATCTAAGAATTGGAACAGACAATAAGCTTCACGACTGACTACTGACTGACTACTTGAAGTTTCAAAAATGCCGTTGTATTGGTGTATTTGAAATAAAAATAGTTTGATTTGATTTTTGATTTTAAGCAACTCTCTCTCTGTCTGTTATTCTTTCACAGGTAAACTGCTGAACGGATATGGATGATTTTTGGTATAGAGATTGATTTAACGATGGAGAAACACGTGAGCAACTCCTTGCCACTGTAACTGACATAAAACGGCATGCGACGTAGCTAGTATAAATAAAAATGCAAAGCATGGTTTTAACATACGACTTACGGTACCCTAAAACGGTACCGGTGTTATGGGCTTTTATGTCATTATTCAGCATATTGTTAGCACCCCATGGTTACGTAATGGGGTTGAAACGCCCCACGCTTACTGCCCCTGTTATGCTTTTAATGTCGGTTTGGTTATTTTTTTATAATTGATAATATTGATGGGCATGTATTTTCATAGGGAAGTTCAATGTTATTTAATAAAAATAATTATCACACAAGTTGAGTTAGGTGATCAGAAACAATCACAAGTAAGCAACGACGGTAAGGTCAGACCTGGATGGGTGACGGTTAGTGGCATGATATCGTGAGCCTTTCCGTGATTTGAAGGTCACGTTAAGCAGTCAGTCCCATTTGTTATCATAGGATATCCATCGTTAAGCTGAGTTTAAGACTTTTTGGCGGCTTAAAAACATCCAAAGGCTAGATTACGTAGCCCCAAAGTCGTCTTATCTGTACCCAAGCCGCACTCGGTCATTGTATGGACGTATGGCCTTAACCTTCCTCTTAGAGGAGATCTAAGCCCAGCAGTGGGACAACATGGGTTGTTGATGAATCACACAAGTAACAAAGTAATAGAGCAGCTGATTCCAGCACGCATGGGCCGGCTCGAACAGGCCACTACTTCCTACTATCGCATAGAACAACAAGCTCAAAATGACAGCATTTGTGCTAACGTATTTCATTAGAGAGTATGAGACCCGAAGCCCATGATGCATAAGCATCTCACTAGGCCCATTCTTAAGCTGGAGACACATTTTATCAGCCGCGTCCGTTCATACGTTCGTTATGTTCATACATACACTGAGCTGTGCAAACTATCGGACGTAAGTCGTGGACGTGAACTTTGACTGACCTTGAGCGTTCGGACGTCCGACAGAAATTTGGCACAAGACCGATTGACGAGACTGTGCACATTTATCAGTCGCGGCTGTCAGCCGCGTTCGATAATGTGTTTCCAGCTTTAGGAGTGGCTTAAGTCTAGCAGTGGTCTATTAAGGAGTAGTAGCGAGGTACACTAATTAGGGTAGGTTATCACTAGATCTAATCGATCGCAGTCTATAATAAAGCCATCAGCACACTTCCCCTATTTTGTTGTTCACAATCGCAAACGTTCTACAAAAGCCTTTATCTTGTAATCTTACACTATTGAGGTCTATTATGTTTTTGTGTCCCTCGGGCTGAGATCTTGACTGCAAAAGAGCGGCTTGAAAAGGCGCTTAGAACAACCCTTGTGGAATTTTAAGAAATGGTTCCGTACTATTCATTTTCAGGGGATAAATTGATTTAAGCTCAGTTTTAAGAACAGGCCTATGTCGAGCTGTAGATATTAAAGAATGAAGGCAGAACTGTTAGGTCTCTACTTGAATATAATCTGCTGACTTGACAAAGTTGCTTTTGAATACTACAGAACCTTCTTCTGAAATATGAGCGAGCACCATGTTTTCTTTGCATTTGACGGACCAATGTACTCTTGATTATGACGAGTAAGAAATGGTAATTTCAATTAATAATTATTTGAATTCTTAATTGAAAGGCCCTTGCAGAGACGTGGGGTTTGCAAAAGCTTATGCGTTCTCTTAGACAGAACATTGTCTTAAAATAATCCTAGCTCAACACAGGGTAATCTATTCTTTTATCTTCTAAAAGCGAGTATTATTTCATTCTTTAATTTTTAAAAATCCACTATATAAGTATACAAAAGTTCTCGCCTAGCTATAGTAGAACGCCGCCTAAAAGTAGTATTTCCAATAATTCAAAAGAGATGAAAATAAGGTTTAAAAAAAATACTGCAGAACCCTAAATGTCAAAAACCCGTCTCCCGCCAAAAAAACATGGCTACCGCTTACATCACCGAACAAAAGGCGGGAGAACACAAAAGTATAACAAAAGGTCCAAACAAGCGTATAACGATCTCATTCATAGCATTATACAAATAACAAACTTAGATATAATAAAAAGATTTGTCAACGATAGCGACTAACGATAAATACTTTTGAAGTATTAATGCATTTTAATTTGACAGTTACGTTTAGTTTTTGACAATGAATTTTGATTCTAATTTAGTCTATGGTTGTTTAAGATTTTTCTATTTGACTGCCTTGTTGGTCTAGTGGTTAGCGTATGCGGCTGCTGATCAAGAGTTCTTGGGTTCGATTCCCGGGTCAGACCAAATATTTGTGTGATCCACAAATATTTGTTTCGTAGTCTGGGTGTTTTTCTATGTTTATTATGTATGTATTAAAAAAAAAAGTATGTTTATGTATTTATATCAGTTGTTTAGTACCCATAACACAAGCTCTGCTTATTTTGGGACTAGATGACGTTGTGTGTAAGATGTCCAAAAATATTTATTTATTTATCAATTTTTATCAAGGTTCGGTTCTTCAATAATATAATGAGGCCCAAGTCGAATGAAGTTTTGATCTGAAGGATCTCAGGCATCTAAATACTCATTGTTGTCACTTGTAGGTATAACCTTGAGAGTCTTATTTCCCGAAGTTTATTTGATATGAATACTTTTAAATATTTTCTTTTACCTACAAATACCTAAATAAAATTTAAATAAATATTTGTAATTTCAAATTAATAGGCTTGCACTAGATGCTTGGAAGTATGCGTATTTGGCTATTTTTGTTCCGGCAATCATTTCTTTCACTTGCAGAAGGCCGTTGTTAGGAGTGACTTAGGCTACTATTTTAAAAAAAAATAGAACAAAACCAAAACCGATAAAATAGAGAACAATATGTAATTCAAAAGCAACAAAACCTAAGGTCAATACCGCAGGGCAGAGTTAGTATTATTTAGAATAGAACCGAAATGAGCATACAAAGCGCTCTACTTTTAAAGCACGGGTATTTCTATTGTATTTCGTAGGGCAATTTACATTCAACGAAACGGGACTTTTTTTAGAAGCAGGTCGTTTTTTTGTTTTAGGTACAACTTCTGTTTATTGTCCACTACTAAACGAAGCCCCATCGCCCCACCACCAACTAGTGCTTCGGATGATTGGCGCTCTTTGGCGGTGTGGCGATGGGTTTTGGGGTTTCGGGATCTGAATTAGAAAGTAAATCTATCTGTCAGTTTATCTATCTACATATTACGCTTCCTCAGATAAATCGCTAACCAATCGATTTCCATGTAATTTAAAATGGACACACTTCAAATCCTGAGTGAAAAATTGCTGTTATTTCAACTTATCCACACTCATGAACACAATTTCCAAAAAAATATTCAACGAGGCTCTTGTATTACTTATTTTTAATTTGTTTGTTTTGGAAATTGTATTAATTTTTATTTTATATTGTATTTCAACTATACTATATTTACTAACCGAAATATATAAATATTAAGTTAACTAGAACGCTGTCCATTTCAAACCGATAATGATGCCAAATGCTGTGGTAGCATCACTGAACAACAAATAAAAAAAAACCGACACTATCTTGTATTATACTCTTTCTATTTCTATCTTTATAATAAGTTAATCTTTATTATTTAGAACGTTGTTTCACACGACAAAAGCTATTTTAAAGTGATTCCACTAATTAATAATGGAATATCTCGTCTTGTTTGCCACAAGCTTAGTACAGAAACTGTTGTAAAGTTCAAATTGAAATCTACTTTTAAGTTGAATATGCTTTTTTTGGAACCGAAAAAGTGGTATGTTGTTTTCGATAACCTAAATAGTAGGTATGTTATTCGGAAACTTGTATTATAGTTCCAAGTAAAGCTATAATCGTCCCGTGCCCGTCCCGTCCGCTTTAATAGTCCTTTTAAAATTTCTCAGTAAACACATTCAGTATTTGTACACATGGACGCGTCGACTATTTTATATTAATACATCTTAATCAAGAAGTTATGATGACTGTGCGCTGTGACTAATGACAGGAAGTGGATTAAAATATGTGGACCTAGACGATGTGGTATTAACCGACTTCCAAAAAAGGAGGAGGTTTTTTTATATTCTGGACTGCTTCGTTGGTTAGCATATGCGACTGCTATCAATAGGTCTCGGGTTCAAATCTCAGGTCGGGCCAAAAGTATTGTTAGGTTTTTCTTTCATAAAATTCTTAATAACAGCCAGGAGTATCTAAGTTTGGCGGTTTTTCGCTCCTGTGCCTCGGAGAGCATGTTAAGCCGTCGGTCTCGGTTGTCATGAACATCTTTAGCTATAGTTATTGGGAAGTCAGTGCACTCAAATATACTAACAACTAGTATAACTTTCGAATTTCAGTTCTCCCTGAAGGTTGCAGAGGTCCGATGCCAGTCGCTCCGTGGAAAAACTGATATTCCGGTAAAACCGGTTAAACTAGTATCCGACTCCAAAAAATCTTGGGAACAAAAGCTACAAAGAAGAAGAAGAGAACTACTTCTTTACTTTACGATTTCGAAAATTATTTTCTGGAAGGATTAACTTCCGTTAGGTCCCTTTATTTACCCAAAGGGTGTCAAATTAAGAAAGAAAAATTATGAGAGTGATTGAACAGAGAGTCCACCTGTGTTTGCACACACACACGCACACACACACACACACACTATAATATCTTCTACGTAGTCGGCTGGTCTCGCTACGTCATCATAATACTGCCTCGGTAGCGCAGTGGTTAGCGTATGCGACTACTGTGCTTAAGTTCTCGGGTTCGATTCCCGTGTTTGACCAAATGTTTGTGTGATCCGCAAATATTTGTTTCGTAGTTTGGGTGTTTTCCATATATGTATTTACAAAAGAATATATGTTTATGTATTTCTATCAGTTGTCTAGTACCCATAATATAAGCTCTGCTTAGTTTGAGACTAGATAGCGTTGTGTGTAAGCTGGCCGAAATATTTATTTATTTTAATGATAATCTTAATTAAGTTAAAAAGCTTCACAATATTTTTTGGGATCAGTTATTAGTTCAACTAGTTTTATCTTAATATCAATAAACGGTGCGACTACCATCAGTCCTCCTTATCCCCAAGGAGGAACTGAATTCGAAGGTTGAACTAGTTGTCAGTATATTTGAGGGCACTGACCTCCCAATAACGATTGCCATAGATCTTCGTGACAACCGGGACCGAAGACTTAACGTGGGCTTGGATCACCACCAAACTGCCATACTCCAAGCTGTCACTTAGATACATAGAATTTCTTTTAAGAAAAATACTATGACCGTTTTTTCAGTTTTTCTGACAACTCAATAATGCAATCACAATGTATTTAAGTGAAACGTAGCTGTTCACAGCTAGCATACTATAACAAGTTGTATTAATCATATTTTCTTTTTGATCAACCACTCATAACGTCCCCCGGCTGGGCTTGAGTGTCCTCTCAGAAGAGTCACTCACACTGGCAGAGTGCGGGTAGAAGACTTTACACATCATCATCATCAACAGCTTTTAACAGTCCACTGCTGGACATAAGCCTCTCCTTAGAAAGGAGGTTTTCGCCTACTATACCGTGGTATTAAAAATATCACCACTCCTATTCTTCCCGTGGGTGTCGTAAAAGGCAACTAAGGGATAAACTACACAAGACAACATCAATGCAAAGAGAAGGAAAACTTGAGACTTTACATATACTCGTAGAGAAAATAATTCATGTCTCTATGGTTGGATTTATATATACGGAGTGTCATTTCAAATGAGCGACGTTAGAACCGACTGAGGGAACAAACAAAGAAGTTGAAGCATAGAGATGAAAAACTTGGAACAAACCTTTTGGCCAGTTTGAATAACGTCAGTATACCTAAGTGGCCAAAACCCCCGTCTACGGTAAAGACTATCTGTTGTACTGGTCTATTTAAGGCTTATAATGATCATAGTGAAAAATCTAAATTCAAATTTAAAAACAAAACAGATTCTGAAATATTAAACAATACGGTCACGCACAAGCCCGCATTCAACAAATAAAGTCCAAACTATTCAAAGACAAAATTAGCAGAACCAATTGACCGAGAAAGACCTACATTCTTACATTCATTACGTCACAAGTGATTTAATCACGTCAGCTGCCTACCCCGCATTGTAGGCCGACACAGAAATATCCACAGAAATTCACACAACAGGCCATAGACAACCATCCGCCTACATTACAAACACAATTGTTTCACAAAACTGAAAAATGGCGAACTTACGCATCCACCAATAGAAGGCGTCACCCTCCGAACACCAAAAGCAACCCTATTGGTTAATTCAAACTGTTCAATTCACGACGACCAATAGTATTTCTGAAAGGAAGTTCGAGTCAAACCAGTTCCATTTTAGCTATCGTGCTGTGTGCACGCATTTCAAATTTGGTATTGTTCGGTATTTGAAAAAAATCGAATTTCGAACTGATTTCGTGTTAACAGCCAGTGCGTTTAGTTATCAATAGTGTTTTATTAGTGCGTTTTATTTAGAACAATATTTGTTTGGTTTTTTTTTTGGTTTTGAACCGTAATTAGGTTGTGTTTCGTCACTGGTGTGGGTATTATTTTTAGAATTTAGCTTGTTAATGCTGTTTGTTGGTGTGATGTGAAACTGGTCTTAATTTAGCGGTGCACACGACTGTGAGTATAGACTGTCTTCCTTATTTTTAAGTCCGGCCGCCGTCGGCGGTATTTATTTAATGCCACCGTTCCAACGTCTGAATAGCATGCCACTTGTTTATAGCTAAAATACCCTAAGTCTTTTTAAATCTGTGTTAATTGTTTTAAACGAACGTATATACATAGATATTATTTTGTGGATGTGAGATAATTCGGGATAATGCTGTGAACTTTTTAAACATCTTTCTTCGTAAAATTCTCCTGGAACATATTTGCCTATGAAAGAATCTAACAATTTATTGGTCGGCAGTAATCTGTATGTTTCGCTTTGACTCAAAAAAGAGATTTTGTACATACCTTATCAATATTAGTAATATAAATTCTATAGTAAACCTGTCCGCCTGTCTGTATGTTACACTTTTACATCTTAAAAGCTAAACCGATTCGTTTTAACAGCGGTACAGAGATACAAAGGTAGTAGAGACACACTTATTTCGGCACGAAAAAAAAGAAAAAAAAAATTTCGGACATCTTACACACAACGTCATCTAATCCCAAGCTAAGCAGAGCTTGTATTATGGGTACTAGACAACTGATATAGATACATAAACATACTTTTTTTTTGTAAATACATACATATTATACATAGAAAACACCCAGACTCCGAAACAAATATTTGTGAATCACACAAATATTTGGTCCTACCCGGGAATCGAACCCGAGACCTCTTGATCAGCAGCCGCATACGCAAACCACTAGACCAACAAGGCAGTCAATGTGCAGAATGTGCCGGCTCGACTGAGCCAATAGCCCCACACAGAAGGACAACCTCATAATGACAGCATTCTTGCTGTCGTATTTCGTTGGTGATTGTCAGACTGGAGGCTCAATCATTCTGCATCATTTTTCTCCCTCTGGCCTCTGGAGGCCGGGAGAATGATGGAGAAATATTTCAATAGTCCACCATGGTGTGGGTCATAATGCTGCATTGTATGTACTCACATTGAGGATGGTGACCTGGTACTCCTGGATTCTACTCATGCTTTCCATCAGGCAGAGTCACTTTGGTAGGTTTAAATATAAAAAAAAATGGACCTTGGGGAAGGCAGACTTTTTGTCGCTAGCAACAAATATATATATATATATATATATACTTAAGTATATCTCTTGGAGGTGAAGAGCTTTCTGTTCGCTTGTTTATTAAAACACTAATATCTCGTGAACCACTAGTCCGAATCGAAAAATACTTTCTGAAATGCATAAATTTGTTTTACAAAATTATAGTCTACTAGCTGATGCCCGCGGCTCCGCTCGCGTTTCAGAGGTGTGAAAAATAGATGTTGGCCGATTCTCAGACCTACTGAATATGCATATAAAGTTTCATAATGATCGGTCAAGCCGTTTTGGAGGAGTATGGCAACGAAAACTGTGACACGAGAATTTTATATATTAGATATAACATCGCCGTACGACATTTATAAGCGCAATAGAAACCAAAAAAGTACATAAGACTTTTGTTAAGTTCCAAGTTTATTAGATTTTTTTTTAAAGTAGTTTAGCTGTCAAAATAAACCTTACTACTAATATTTTAATACGAAAGTAATTCTGTCTATATATCTGTCTGCCGTGCTTTCAAGCCAAAACTACTGCACCATTTTAAATGAAATTTGGTAGACAAATAGTCTAGAACTTGAGAGAGAAACTCCGCGATAGCCGACTTACACGAAAGCTACTATACAAAATAGTAACACATTATTCCACGTTTGGCTTAGTGGTTTAAGCGGTCGCCATGCCGCATTCTATTTCGCCAAGTGTCGTGGGTTCAAATCCTACGTGGGACAACCTTTGAGTGATTCGCAAATTGTTGATCTGAGTCATGTATGTGTGAGAGTTTTATGTATGTTTATAAAGTCCCCCGAGACACAGGAATATATTCCTAGTTCGGGAGTTGTTTTAGAAAACGTTGAAAGTAACTCTGTCTGTTTGTTTGTCTGTTACCGATTTCATTTATATTTATCATGGTACTTTGAAAGGATATAGGCTACTTTGTACCGCGACAATCGATATACACGAGGACGAACCCGCTCGCAATAGCTAGTGAAATCTAAATCAAGAAAGAGATAAATATAATAAGCTCAACAATAACCCAACATTAGATACTAATACAACGTCGATATATAAACGAATTTTACTGTCTAAAGTACATTATATTTGTGTAGTTCAATATTTTATTGAAACTAATTTATCAAGTGTATAGTTTTAATATAAACAACTGAAAATAAAGAACATTTACTCGAAACATCAAAAACAGTTTGTCATTCTGGCACATATATCTTTTTCTTTCTAGCCTTATTCTTTATATTATTTGGGGTCAGCTACTAGTTCAACCGGTTTTAAGTGTATGTCAGTTTTTCCACGGAGCGACTGGCATCGGACCTCCGCAACCTTAAGGGACTTCACACACTGGCCACGCGCAGCAGCACTAGCAGATTCTGCCCCCGCGCGTTTATTCGGGGCGGGCCGCAGCAGTAAACACATTTATATACGAAAATGAACAATGCCCAGCAATTTGGGATATGAAATGCAAAGAATACAGACGACGACGACCCAATGGCGAGTAACCTTTAGTTCGGCGCGGGCCGCGTACAAAGCCGACAGGCGCGTAGGCGCGGTAAAATCTGCTCGAACAGGCAGATCTGCTCCACCGTCGCCGCGCGCGTGAGCGCGTGGCCAGTGTGTGAAGTCCCTAAGGGAAAACTGAAATTCGAACTAGTTGTCAGTAAATTTGAGGGTGCTGACTTCCCAATAACGATTGCCATAGATGTTCATGACAACCGGGACTCCGAGGCACGGGTGTAAATCACCGCTTTAAAAAAGAAACAATCGACTGTCACTTGCACATTGCAATTAAAACAAAAAAAACAAATTTTACACACACATAGGTAAACATAATCCTTATCATAACAATGTGATGCATATACCCATTTGGGCTTATGCTTTGTCGGAGCGGTACGCCTGCGTGTGGATACACCTTATCGCGCTGCCGCTAGCCAAGTTACAAACGTTTTTCGTTTTCTATGCTATTTCTATATTCTCTTGTTTCATTGGCTAATGTCACTCAGTCAAATGATCAAGATAGAGTAACTTAACCAGGCTGCTCTATGGTCGTAAGTTGCCCAGTACACCGAAAAATGAAAAGAGCTATGCTCGGAGTCTCTAAAGAAAAAAAATAGTAATTAAGTGATCCGTCAAAGAACCAAGGTGACCAACTTTGCATAAAGTTAGTAGGCTGTAGGTGCAATGGACACATATATCGCAAAACCAATAACCGCTGGAGTAAGCGTGTTCTGGAGTGAAGACCGCGTCTTAGCAAAAGTAGTGTGCACGGCACCCTCTGACCAGATGTCGCGGCGACTTGTTTTAGGAGACCGGCTGCGACTAGATATAAAAAGCGGCCAAGTGCGAGTCGGACTCGCCCATGAAGGGTTCCGTATCAGCAAGTAACATCATATAAAAGTTCTTGTAGTTCGTTGTAACTTTCATCGATGTTTTTATACTAGTGTATTGACTGGATGAAAGGTAAATTGGGTGTTACGATTTATGCCGTAATAAAAAAAAACTACTCACTAGATCTTGTTCAAACCAATTTTCGTTGGTAGTTTGCACGGTAATGTATAACATATATTTTTTTTAGTTTTATCACTTTCTTATTTTGGAAGTTAGAGGGGGGGGACACACATTTTTCCACTTTGGAAGTGTCTCTAGCGCAAACTATTCAGTTTAGAAAAAAATGATATTAGAAACCTCAATATCATTTTTGAACACCTATCCATAGATACCCCACACGTATAGGTTTGATGAAAAAAAATATTTTGAGTTTCAGTTCCAAGTATGGGGACCCACAAAATGTATTGTTTTTTTTCTATTTTTATGTAAAAATCTTATTGCGGTTCACAGAATATATCGACTCACCAAATTTCAACAGTATAGCTCTTATAGTTTCGGAAATAATTGGCTGTGACATACGGACGGACAGACAGACAGACAGACAGACAGACTTGACGAATCTATAAGGGTTCCGTTTTTTGCCATTTGGCTACGGAACCCTAAAAAGTAGTAGACCAGGCCCTGTGTTGTATCTTGGGAGAGGAGTGGAGCAGAACAGCGAAGGGCTGACGATGATTCGATGTTCTATTAATATAATCTTTGAATTTTATACTAGCTAGCCAGTTTATACTAGCTCAGACACCGTCGTTTCCACTCTATCTGATCGTGACAAACACATAAAATTGTTATTATCTTAGTTTAAGGTAGGATAGAAAAACTGTACCTCTTTCTTGAGTAAATAAATATTATTATTATAAAAAAAAAAAAAAAAAATTGTTATTAACTTTAAAGAGTACGTGTAGTTTAGGCGCATAGACATATGGATGGAAGATGGAACATACACCGTTATACGTAAACTGATAAAATCAATACCTCTCTTTTAGGCTTCACTGCAGTCGGATAAGAAGGAACGTATTTGCTATATGCGTGATTGTAGGCTTTTTCATCACCAATAGTTACCATACACATTGCGAATGTAGACAATGTATGGAAGTTTTATTCTGAGATCTATTCTATTCATCTTCAACAAGCTGGACATGTCTAAGGAGGTTTTAAACTGCTATACCAATCTGGCCAGACGAGTTATCAACCCGTAGGATTTGTTTCAGCTTTAACATATATTCATGGATCCCCCCTATTTCAGGCGCAGAGTGGTTGTGTGTGGTTTTAGTGAGGCTATCACAGTCAATGTGATAGTATGTAAATTTGTAACTTTGCAGGGTTTTTCAACAAGAAATAAGTTTTCTAAAACAAAATAAAACAAAGAATTTATATGAAGACTAGTTGACCCAGCGAACTTCGTACCGCCCAACTTTAAAATTTCAGAACTTGATCGCAGCGCCACCTACCGGGTCCAATTGCGAATCTAAACCATTCCCAGATCCCCTTGAACACACACAAAAAATTTCATCAAAATCGTTCCAGTCGTTTGAGAGAAGTTCAGTGACATACACACTCACAGAAGAATTATATATATAAAGATGATACAAATTTTTATTGTATTACAAAAAGTAAAGGGTGGCAATTTTATTATGAATGAAAAATGATATCTGACAAATGTCAACCACGAGCAGGCTGACAAATGTCGATCTACGGAGCTAACATTTTTTACGACCGTTATTTATACATTTATTTTCAATTAGCTTTCCGCCCGCGGCTTCGCCCGCGTGTAATTCGATTATATCGCGCGACACGGTAAGGGTTGATTAAACAATCTTACATGATTTTGTGTTTGATATTAAGGAACTTCGACACAAACTTTGGTCCCCTATTTCAAACCCTTCTACCTTTATTTTCGCGATAAAAGTATCCCATGTCCTTTCCCAAGTTCAGTTTTATCTTCCAACCAAATTTCTCCCGCCCTTCGAAGGCCAGGAGAATGATGCAGAATAATCAAACCAGGCTGCCATGGTAGGGGTCACCATGCTACATTGCCTACCCTCACAATAAGCATGGTGACCCCTACTCCTGGATTCTACTCATGCTTTCCATCAGGCAGAGTAGAGTCACTTTGGCAGGCTTAAATATAAAAAAAAAAAAAAAAAAAATTTAATCAAAATCGGTTTTGTGGTTTAGGCGTGAAAGCGTAACAGATAGACAGAGTTACTTTCGCATTTATAATATTAGTAGGGATTACAATTGCCAAAATATTGGCAAAACACGAAATGCCATTTTTTTTTCTTTAAGTGTTTATAACTTTTGTAATTTTTTATGTGCTAATACACGGTTTTGGCACATTTTTCTGGACGTCATTCCGGATCCAATGTAGCTCATCGCACATAATTTTAAGAGCAGTATCTCTATTTTGTACCATTTTTAACTCGTCGACTAGACTACTTATTTTAGAAAAAAAAGTTCTTGTTGAAAAAAACCTTTACAACAATAACTTGTTATTATTAGGGGCCGGTTAATAGTCCAACCTCCCTAGTCTAGTGGATAGCGTATGCGACTGGTAATAAAGAGGTATCGGGTTCAAATCCTGGGTCGGACCAAAAAGTGTTATCCGATTTTTCTTAGGAAATTCCTAATAGCAGTTCGGAGTTTGGAAGTTTGGCGGTGATTCACGCCCATGCCTCGGAGAGCACGTAAAGCCGTAGGTCCTGGTTGATATGAACATCTATGGCAATCGTTATTGGGAAGTCAGTGCCCTCAAATTTATTTAATTATTAAGGTACAACTGGTTGAACTAGTCTTAAACTGTCCGTGTGGTGACGGATTAAGAATACAAAGTGTCACCACCCCTATTCATTCCGCGGGTGTCGTAAGAGGCGACTAAAGGCACAAAATAAGCAGCTAACATCACTGCCAAGAGAAGGAAAACTTGAAACAAACCCTATACCAACCCGTCTGGCCAGCGTGGTTTAGTAGGCCAAAACCTCCTTTCTAAGGAGAGGCTTATGTCCAGCAGTGGACTGTTAAAGGCTGTTGATGATGATGATGATTTATTTAATTATTAAGGTAAAACTGGGTGAACTTAATATTGGGAATAAGGCTAGGAAGAAGAAGGTTACTAGTTCAACCGGTTTTACCTGAACATCAGTTTTTGTACAGAGCATTCGATCCTCTGTAACCCTGAGGGCAATCTGCATTCGAAAGTTGAACTACTTACACAAATATATTGATGAAAACCGACAGCATGAAACACCACCAAACTTCCATATTCCAGGCCGTTATAAGTTAGCAGTTTTTAACAATATTTTATTAATTTATAACTTCTGTTTTACAAAGGTCAAGGGTCTACCCTACAATACATAATAATTTACAGTTAATAGTGCTCAAGGTAGTAGAGCCACGCTAAATTCAGCACAAACATGCTCGACCGGAGCAGAATCCAAGAGTGGGGGCTACCACACTTGCTGCGAATGCAGACAATATATTTGTGACAATATATGGCGGCCCACACAACATTCATCATCATCAACAGCTTTAACAGTCCACTTCTACACATAGGCATCTCCTAAGAAAGGAGGTTTTGGCCTTGGTATGCCACCGGGTTGGCATAGGGTTGGTTTCAAGTTTTCCTTCTCTTTGCATTAATGTTGTCTTGCGTAGTTTATCCTTTCGTCATGACACCCGCGGGATGAATAGGGGTGGTGACACTCTGTATTCTCAATCCGTCACCACAAGGACAAATGACATGATGAAATGACAACATTCGTGTTGTCGTATTTCATAGACTTGTAGACTTGTCTCACTAAGCCGTCTTAATTCACTATGTTAATGGCTACCACCACTCTTGGATTCTAATCATGCTTACCTTGAAGCTGAGTACAGTCAGCTCAGAAAGGAAGATCGGAACCGTTTAACTCTATGTCAACTACTCTGAAGCGGTGGTTTCAAAGGGCCGAATGTGTTGTTCTGTAGTCCTCTACCTCTAAGGTTACTGTGATTTTAGTCGGTCGTTCCGACCCACCACTCCGTCGCAAACCTCGGTGGGGTGACGCCAAATCTACACTTTAAACAAAAAAAGGCCCATTATCATTCCTTACCATTATATATTTGCGGGTAGTCGGATAGCGTCAACGCAATTATGTCTTCCTCGATAGTACAACGGTTAGCGAACGTGGCAGCGTATGTGACTGCCAATCAAGACGTCACGGGTCGGGCCAAAAATGTTGTTGTGATTTGATAACTCCATTTTGATGGTGTTTTATATCCGTGCCTTAGAAACCACGTTAAACCGTCGGTTCCTGTTGTCATAAACATGAATGGCAATGGCCATTGGGTCGTCAGTACCCTCAAAAGTATTGACAACTACTACAAACTTCGAATTATTAGCCCTTGGTGTTTCAGAGGTCCGATGTCAGTTGTTGCGTGGCAAAACTGATATTCATGTTACCAACAAAATAGTCTTTGGAATAATACTCGTAAAGGCTAGGAAGAAGATGAATTAATGTGACCTATCCACTTGTTGGTCATGTCATCAGAAAGATTTAAAAAAATGGCCTAAATAAAGATAGACGACCTGTGTGGCAATGTTAGATAGTGATTACCTTTGAACAAAGTCACAATAAAACTTGTTTTTCAAAATCGAACATCAATTTATACATTTTAACAAATTTCGTAACTTATCTTCAATGAAATCAAACTTTTTTGAAGACAAAAAACAATAAAGTGTCACATTCATAACAACCCAAAGTATATCAAGCCTTTTATAAAGTTTTTCTCTCACGAAATGGAGGGTTGAACAGATCGAAATCTTTTAAACCAACAGTCTCAAAGTTTTATAGCCCTATTAATTAAATTTTTCAATAATATTATCCAAAAAACATATGTAACGAATGTTCTCAAGTTTATTATGAACTTTTGGCCGTAACTTGTGGTACAATACGGCCGAACACAGCCATTAATTAGCCCCCTGGGGATTCAAAACATAAAAGTACATTTTTATGGACGCGCGATAAAATCTCAGACTGAATTGAGTTAGGCCTATTTGACGTTGAACAAAACCATTTATCTAATTGAAAGGGAGCATAAAAGTTTAAATGCGTTTTAATAACAACTTAAAATTGTTGATCAGTATATTTTTAATAGCGAGGAAGCTCTATGACATTCGTTTATAGATTTTAAACTGAACTTCTTCGCTTTGAATAGCTGCATAACTATTTTTTGTTATTAAACTCAAGTTAAACACAAATTAATACAATTAATATTAACGGCATATGTTTAATTATACATGTTACATCAATTGCCTATGTCACGGCGGCGGCCATGTTTTTAGAACTGTCATAGAATAATGACAGCACAATGACACTAATGAAATGTCATGTTGACAATTCTAAACTTAAAATGATAGAAAACGTTAACTGTTGACCAGAAATCTAATATGTATACAATCATCAATATGTATGCTTATTTCAGTAGATTGTATTCTTCTTGCTTTGGAATCTGATATTATTGACTATTTCTTTAGTTTTAATTTCGATCGCTCTCTACTGCGCTAAGTATTCTTGGTTCATACCATCGTGGGTAAAACTCTTTGTGATCCACAAATTGTTGCTCTGAGACTAGGTTGTGGCTACGTAATCTTGGCGTTGAATGTTTCATTCAAACCGCCCGAAGGCCTCCAACTAAGCTTCACGACTGTTATCTCATAACAACCATGACCGACTACTTCAAGTAACCGGCGAATCACGGAAACGCTCGTAGCATATTATGCCAGAAACGGTCACCCATCTAGGTACTGACCGCGCCGTCGTTACTTACCCTCGGTGATTGTTTCCAATCACTTAGGACAATTTGGCTATGAACGCTTTCTCCACATGCATTGTGTTATATTAAAACTTCAAGTAGGTAGGTACTATCATTAAATATTATGGTCAGTTTTGAAATAACTTATTAAATAAAAATAATATCTAAAACTCATTCCATGCATTAATTAGATTCTTAATAGGCTTAGTAATTAACAGACATTAATTTAAATATATTCAAATATCCATTTAATTAATTCAGTTATTTTATCAAAACGATTATCGATAAAAACAGATCATTATCAAGATGAAACTCACAACCGAATAATTGGTGTATCAGGGGATCAAATCCCTAAATAGTGGTGTGATTTGTACGGCCATCGTGGAGTGGTAAAATGTCGATAAATCTTGTGTTTTACAGCTGGTGTTGTGAGATAAAGATCGCTCGCCACGTGGGGTAATACTCGTGGTTAGTGATGGGACGATGTCGATACTCGATGTCGACTTGAAGTTATCTCGAGTGGCGCCAACGTATCAGAATAAATATAGCGAAATTATCGGATTATTACGGCTCCTTATTATAGGATGTCTATGGTGTAATATTGTTTGTAGAATATTCTGTATAAATTAATTAAATTGAAGGGTCTGTTTGTAACATCAATTTTTTTAATTGTCTGTCTGTCTGTTTGCTCCGGCTAATCTCTGCTAGACCAATCTTGACATGACTTTCACTGGCAGCTGTTGACATTAGAAGTAACTTAGGCTGGTTTTTTTAAACTAGGTTCACTCTCAACTTACATTAAGAACCGCTGGTAACACCGTCTAAAGTAATGAGTAGGTAGGTAATCAATGTTGTGCTTTTTTTGAGCCTTTTTAATTGTCGTAAACATTAATTGTGGCAATGTTGTTTTTAAATTTTTTTTTGTTGACATACTTTATAATGATTAAGTACTGTTAATTAAATTACTTTAAATTAAGTTAAAGTTTAAAAGAGAAGTTACGTCTTAGCTTTATTCTAAACTAGTTGACCCCCGCAACTTCGTTTGCTTCTTCATTTGTGTAACTATATTTAAAACTGTACATAACTTCAGAGATTGGCTGGAACAAACTAAATAAAATTTCACTTTTTTTTATAAGTACCAAATATACTTTTATATACAACTAGCTTTCGTCCGCGGCTCCTCACGCGTGTACTTACATCGGTTATTGCGGTATAAAGTAGCCTGTGTCCTTTCTCAGTCTTTGGACTATTTGTGTACCAAATTTGATTGAAATCGGTGAAATCACTTTCGCATTTATAATATTAGTAAGCATAGTGTAGGAGTAAAGATTAAATAGTGTAAATAGAAATACATACATATTAAAAATAAATAATGGCCCACTTTATATGTCTAGAAAAACTATTGCTAGTAAATAAAACGCGACAGTTATACATAAAATAGCTATTCAGGCGAATAATACCGTTTGGACATTATCCAACTTTTAACCATACAAAAACGAACCTTTTGTTCAATAACTTTAATTTCATTTCACTTTGTACATGCTTTGGATTGTCGCTGTTTATTTTGGTGTGACCAGGTTACGTTTTAAATTATATTCTTTTTCTGCGTAATTTGTTTAATTTTACCTTTGGCAAATATAAGTGTGTTAAATATTGTTAATATTGCTTGTTGGGTAAATTAATAATTTGCTGTTATTTCAAGAATCTATTTCGAAACACTAGGTTTACCAAAATATTGATAAGTCAGAAAAACTCAGGTGAGGTGAATGATGCCTGGCAGTCACTGCACCAAGGGCCTTCCCAGACTATCTTATATAGTCCGGAGCACACCATCGCTCAGTGCGATTCAGTAGGCGCAACAGACGATAGATAACGTACCGCACCGTCGCACGGTTCGGTGATGTGTTAATATGGTCGAATATGGTATAAAGAGCAAAATACGAACATATATTCCAGTTAATGTTAGGAAGTTTTATATAGATATGTATGCGTGAAGCCCGAAAACGTTTATAGTCAGAAACTAATAGAATACCTAGAATAATTTATGTTATTTGGTTAGTGGAAAAAGTACTTAAACCAACATTATTGTATGGGCCATACACTGTTGCGGAAGATTATCAGCACGGCTGATAAATAGCCCTAAATAGCCGAATAGTTTCTAACGACATATCTCTCCCGAACATGACGACGACATAAAAGGTCTGACAGTACGTACGATTATATTTAAGAAATTATTTTAGCTACAGTGCGAGTACTAAAACAACTCGAACTAGAAACAATATCCAAAGACAAGAAAAATAACAAACCATTATCTATGTTACAACCTATTCGAACTCTTTAACAAAAAAAAACAAAAACCATCGACAATAAACGCACATCACTGTTAACCCGTCAACTCCATATATCAACAGGGCCTCCCCAGCGATCGTGTCGATGATAAAAATTACTTAAACACCAAACATTTAACATCGTGCCCCTAAGCGACCCGCATCTATCTCTCTCATACTCTTTTTAACCCGTACAAAGGAAAGAGACAGCAGTATGTGTGAAACTTCTCTTTAAAAGTATTTTGGGCTTTATACCGAGAAATTTGGGAATTGTTTTATAGTATTTGTAAAGTAAATCTTCCGTTGTCTCGTCACTTGATCTTAGTGATTCTTCAAGCTACGTGAAGGTATTCTTGGTTTAGGTAATAAAAATATGGAAAATTAATGATAGTCTTCCAAAAGATTTTGTCTTTGAATCCGTTTAGAAATGAATGTTATGTCTCTGAGACGGCCCCCCTTAACAAGCATTTAGTTATTTATTTATGCTTGCTCGACAACGGAAGTAATGATTAAAATACATTTAGTTTAAATTAAGATGTCTTGAAAAACTATATTAAACTAATTAAGGTATAAAAAATTGTTGATTTTTTAAAAAGCAAAATATCTAACTTAGTGGACAAGTTTTATAATTTAGCAATCATTAAGAAGAAAAGATTTAAACATTTTTTACAATAAAAACATAATAAATATGTTATTAGCATTATAAAAATCCGTTTTTATCGTAGTTTGGTTTTAGTTGTTTTTTTTTTTGTTTACTCATTATTTCGTTATTTTTGTACGAAGTTTTACAATTTAAGTCTCTATAACTGCCGAACCAACAAAGCTATCTAAAGCCGTTATAGGTTTCATTTAAAGTTCATCACATGCACTACCATCACGATTTTTTCAAATTTTTGGAGTCAGCGGTTTAGCCCTGTTTCAACAAAAAATGCCCTTTAAAGTTGCACAACTCCCAAAAGGATACCTAAATGAAAAAAATGCCTTAGCTAACTCGCAATTTTTTTGAAAGACCTGGCAATTAACATTGTATGACGAGAATTTTATTTAAATAGAGTTTAAAGGCAGTAGTCTAGTATAGCCACGCTGATTTTAACACGAATAGGCAGGCTCTACCGGGGCATTGCAACCTTAACACCGAAGACCATCCTAATAATGACATGCTAGCTGTTGTATTTCGTTGGTGAGTTTTAGACTGGAGGCCCAATCATTCTGCAGCATTCGACCGGCTCCAAGAGCCTGGAAGAATGATGCAAAAACATCTGACCTGTCAGCCATGGTATAGGACACCATGCTGCGTTGCTTACATTCACAAAGAGGATGGTGACCCCTATACCTGGATTCTACTCATGCTTTCCTTCAGGTAGAGTCACTGTGGTAGGCTTAAATATTTAAAAAAAAACTTTGATTCGTGAGGAAGGACATACAGCAACCTGGTGTAGACGCGGACTGAGACACGGGTAAAAGCTAGTTGTAGCTAAATCATTAAAATAGTGCAGAATTTTCTTAACAAAAATTAATAAACTCTTGTATTTGTTCCAGGTATACGTTGCAAGTGATAAAAATAAAATGAAAAAGAAGAGAAAAACGTTCTTAATGTGAAACGCATCAATTAAAATACTTCAATAAGCATTTAACCTCAAAATATTGTCTTAAAAGACTGGCCAGACAGAGACTGGGTTACAATAAAAAAAACACATTCACTTTGTAAACAACTCACTTGTATTCCATAAACAAACTTAAAACCATTTTTAAAATCGGAACACAAATAAGTAATCGTCGTGGTTTAAAAGGTGATCGCTTTTGTTTAAACATTTTTGGGACTGCGCCTTTTTGTTTACTTATCATTTAAAAACGATATTATAAAAAACGACCATAAACAAAATCTCGAAAGGATTCATTAGTGTTTTGAAAAATAGAGTTTTATTGACAGTTTTGTTTTTTAATTAGATTAAAAACTTAAAATGCGCGCGTAGTGACTGTGACAGTTAAAAGTTTACAAAGTCAGTTTTGATATTTTTTCTTAAGTGATTTGTGTGAAATTGTGTCAAAGTGGCTGGAGACGAGCATTTGGACATGTTGGGGGGGCCCGAATGGGGACAGCGGGAGTCCAGCCCCCCTAGAGACGCTCCCCTGCCGAGCTTCGGTTTCACACAGGAGCAAGTAGCGTGCGTTTGTGAGGTAAGTTGCGCTTTTATATATTTGTTTATCATCGTTAATATTTTACGACCTCGTTATAAGTTTAATGAACAAAAATAATCGACCAACTGCGACTTGAACTAGCGCGCAATCGGTTCTTTACCATTACTAATATAACGTTAGACTATTAATATAAAATCTATTTGAAAAAAAACTGCATTCAATATTAATACAGTCTTAGTAACGGAGGTCTGCTTTTTGCCATTTTACTTAGTACCAAACCTTATTTAAGTAGTATGTGCAATAGGCGATTGATTTTTCTTATAAGTCTCAATTAGATACTTTTCATTTACTACAGATTTAGGGACAGCCTAGATACATCTGACCACTGTGGTCCTTCCGGATTTATATACGTAAGAACAATCATCATATAGATAACTCATGCCTAGATACAGGACAAGTGATCGTGTAAAATGATGCAGAAGTACCTACATTATTGGGTCGCTAAAGGTCATCACTAGGGCTCGGAATAGGTAGTTTAATTTTATGTACTTGCAGAAATAAAGTCAACGTAAGCAGAACATGGATAAACCATAACATAAAATTTGCAATACTGATTATTCCAAAATGTTCTTCAATAAAGGTTAGATCACGTCGAAGGTTAGGATTTTGCAATACTTCTTTCGCTTTCTTTATAGATTGTACTTCTTCATCATGAAATAAAGAAAGAATATGTGATATTTCATTAAAATATTTTTTATAGTAAGAAGCAGCTTCTAGCCATGTACCCCACCGAGTTATAACTGGCTCTGGAGGCAAGGGCATATAGTTTTTACAATCTCTGAAAATAGTAAGTTCCCCGGGATTTCACAGGCATATCCATACTATTTATGTCACAAAATCGCAAGTACATAAAATTAAACTACCTATTCCGAGCCCTAGTCATCACACTACTTTGTCTGCAATCCCATTGAATATCGTGACCCCAACTCGTAGATTCTAATAAAGCTTTCTATCAGGCAGAGTAGAGTACAGAGGCACTTAGGCAATCCTGACACAAAAGTCAGTTATAGCCAATAGAACAGTCAAAAACTTTGAAACCAGGAAATTAAAAAAAAGTCTTATGTGTATTGGTTATCACGTTAAAAAGTAGCCTATTTCCTTTCTCGGGCTCTAGACTATCTGTTATTATTATTATTGGCGTGAAAGCGCTAGTTGATAACGTTAGTAAGGATGTTATTACGAATCTATTGACACCACTTTGATGTTAAGTTAGATGCAACTGTGGAACATACAAAATAAGGGGTAGTAGAGGCACATCGAATGAGCCGACTCGACCAGTGCTGGATTTACACATTTGCCGCCCCAAAGCTTTAAAATTTTTGCCGCCCTACTGACTTCTAAAATTGGATACATTGTTCACAATAAAGCTAATTTACTTTTTTAGAAACTTAACTTGTTACTAGATTCTTTTTAAAACTTTTTTTTAATTTTTAAGCTAAGAAAAGCAAAGCTTTGTTTTTACTGCACTACTTATAAGGTGTGGAGGACTAAGGAAGATACGTAGGCAAGGCTCGGTACTGCTAACGACTTAACTTCTGGAGCTGTCTAAGTCGTCAAAAACACCCAGACTGCGAAATATTTAGTGGATCAAACAAATATTTAGTCCGACCCGGGAATCGAACCCGAGACCTCTTGATCAGCAGCTACGATACACTAACGCATACGCCAACCACTAGACCAATAAGGTAGTCAGAATTGTACTGAACCTGAATATGTTTAAGCACATAAAAACATTTATAAATGATAGAATAATCAAATTGGGAACTAACTTTTTTGTAGTTGGTTACAAATTGAAATATACAGCTATATTACTAAAAATTAAGTACGTTACTAACAATATCTCCATTTCCTGGTGCATGGTTGGCCTAGTGGTTTAAGTGGTGGTCCTGCGAGAGCGTTTCTCCCCCGGGCTCGGCGTAATTTGCTACGCTGATGACACTCTTGCCACGACCCGGGCGGGAGGCAACCTTTCAAGAGGCGGCGCGCCTGGCCACCACAGGAGTCTCCCTGGTGGTCGGGCAAATTGAGGCGCTGGGCTTAGGAGAAGACGGAGGCCCTTCTGTTCCATGGACCGCACCCCGGCGCCTCAATCGAGGTCAACTCGGTCCTCGTACCGGTCCGGGCCCAGATGAAGCATCTGGGAATGATACTTGCTCCGAAACTGATCGACACTGCCTCCGCCCTTAGGCGTCTATTAACCAATTTAGGCGACCCAGAGTCGCGATGAGGCAGCTATTTATGGTGCACTGGTGTAGGCGGCGGCTCTGACCGACCAGAATAGGGCGCGCCTTTGGCGGCCCCAGAGAAGGCTGGCGGTTAGAGCCATACGTGGGTACCGCACCGTGTCGACCGAGGCGGCGTGCGCCTTGGCCAGAACACCCCCGTGGGATTGGGAGGCGGAAGTGCTCGCCGAAGTTTATCGGTGAGTGGCTGACTTCTGGGCGGAGAGCGGATTTCGCCCTACGCCCGAGGACGTGCGCGAGTGTCACGAAGCCGCTCGCCGAACCACGATGTATCGTTGGTCGATTCGGCTGGAGACTCCACGTGCTGAATTCGTCGCCGTGGAGGCGCACCAGCCGGTGATCCTCGAGTGGGCAGGGCGGCAGTATTGGACCCTTTCATTCCGACTGACGCAGGTTTTTCCGGGCATGGTTGCTTCGTGAAAGCGAGGGTAATATTCCACCCGTCAGGAAATCGGAGGTAGGGACGGCTGTTCTACGAATCCGGTACAAGAACACCGCCCCCGGACCGGACGGGGTACCAGCTTGAGTACTGACCCGAGCCCTTGACCACATGTCGAACCACCTCAGGGATGTTTTGGACGCTAGCATGCCGTCCGGACGCCTCCCTGAGAGCTGTAAAATCGAAAAGCTGGTCCTAATGCCAGAAGACGGGACGGTCTGCCGATTCGGTCACGGCCTATAGGTTCATCTTATGGCTGGATGAGGTGGGGTGAGCTGTTTGAGAGGGTGCTTTCTGCCCGCATCGTTGGTGGGCCCCAATCTGTCGGACGTACATTTCGTATTTTGGGAGGGGCGTCTGACGATCGATGCCATATTGCGACTGAGGGCGGTGACCGAAGAGACAGTTAGCAGTGGCGGCGTGCTGTTGGCGGTGTCTGTAGTGCCGTACGTCGCTATAGAGAGTTAAGCAATCGACGGCGTCCACTTCACTGAGAGGAGGCACTAAGAGGGGTTTAGATGGCGTAATAACAGGTTTCCTGGATCCCTCCTATTCAGGTACAGAGTGGCACCATATTGTTTTAGTCGGTACGATTGCGACATACGGCCCCGCCGCAAGCCCCGGTAGGTTAAAATCCTTCGTGGAAAAAACACTTTGGGCGATTCACAAATTGTTGTCCTGAGTCTGAGTGTTCGCTATGTTCGTTTTATGTATGTTTGTAAAGCCCCCCGTAACACAGGACTTGTATTCCTAATTCGACATCGGTCTTTAAAAAAAACAGGTTTCCACAACCTTACTTTTTTTCTGTGTCATATTTTTTTTTGGACCTATCTGCCGCCCCCCTAATTTTGCCGCCCCAAGCTTCAGCTTTTTCAGCTTCTATGGTAAATCCGGCCCTGGACTCGACTGAAAAATAATAGTAACAGTTCTGTCTTATTCCACTAACCCTAATAGTGTGGGTCATTGTGGTGTGCTGCATTCTATTTTTTATATCTTACTTAAGAATTATTACGATCCCTCCCACCTTCCTAGTAAGAAAAATAAGACACGGTCGACTCCATTTCCTTCCTAAATCGTCTTACCTAATAAATAAATATATATTTCGGACAAATGTGACACACAACGCCTCCTAGTCCCAAAACTAAGCAGAGCTTGTATTATGAGTACTAGACAACTGATATAAATACATATCTACAATCTATCCTTATACTTTTTTATGTAAATACATTCATATTATACATAGAAAACACCTTAACTTCGAAACAAATATTTGCGGATCATACAAACATTCCGTGTGGTGACGGATTAAGATTACAAAGTGTCACCACCCCTATTCATTCCATGGGTGTCGTAAGAGGCGACTAAAGGAACAAAATAAGCAGCTAACATCACTGCCAAGAGAAGGAATACTTGAAACAAACCCTTTACCAATCCGTCTGGCCAGCGTGGTATAGTAGGCCAACACCTCCTTTCTAAGGAGAGGCCTATGTCCAGCAGTGGACTGTTAGAGGCTGTTGATGATGATGATGACAAACATTTGGTCCAACCCGGAGATCGAACCCGAGACCCCTTGATCAGCCACATACGCTAACCACTAAACCAACAAGGCAGTCGAGTCAATAAATGAATGTCCTCTAGGCCCCTATTAATAAATCATACTTACGATAGCTTGACTAAGCCATTTTGTGTTTATGACTTAAAATAGCTCACAGCTACTGACCGTACGTTCTTGGAACGCTTGCTAAGCACTTTGCTGATTGTACTGCGAATAACGCTTACAATGTAACAAATTTGTTCTTATTTTATCTTATATTATACACGTGCAACTCTTTCTAAAGGTTTGGATGAAACTACATTATAAACGATCCGTGTGGTGACGGATTAAGAATACAGAGTGTCACCACCCCTATTCATCCCGCGGGTGTCGTAAAAGGCGACTAAGGGATAAACTACTACTACAAAGAGACTTGAAACCAACCCTATAGGGTTGGTTTAAAGTTTTACCACATAGTTTTACCAAGTTTACCACGCTGGCCAGATGGGTTGGTATACCAACCCGTCTGGCCAGCGTGGTATAGTAGGCCAAAATATCCTTTCTAATAGAGGCCTATGTCCAGCAGTGGACTGCTGAAGCTTGTTGATGCTGATGAGATTATAAACAGTCCATAGCGTCCCACTGCTTGTCTCGGGTGTCCCCCCAGGAGAGGGTTAAGGCCATATGTCCCCACGCTGGTCGAGTGCGGGTTGGGGATTGAAACTAAAAACTTCACCGTATTTCCATCCACTACTGAATTAAACGCTCATTAATGGCCTTAGGTGATTGGAAACAATCGCCTAGGTTAGGCAAAGCAACGCGTCGCGGTCAGAGTTGACCGTCTGTGGCACGATATGTTATGAGCGTCGGTCCCGGTTGTTATCATAACAGAAGCTTAGCTGGAGGCCTTCGGTCGGCTTAAAAAAATCTAACGGGAAGATTACGAAACGACATCGTGTCTTGCCAGTTCTCAACCCGCACCGACCAGCGTGGGGACATATGACCCGAGCTCAGCAGTGAGACATTATGGGTTGATGATGGTTGAATTAATAGCCTCTCTGTTCGACAAGATAGTATTAGTACTTTGCCTGTATGTATGTTGTTTATCCCTGTATATATGAGCCTATGGCCTTCCTCAAAAATCTAATGGCAGTTTTCACCAACGTCACCTAAATTTAAGGTCATCTTACACACAACGCCATCTAGTCCCAAACTAAGCTTGTATTATGAGTTCTAGATAATTGATATAAATACAAAAACATACTTTTTTTAAATTCATACATAGGAAACATTCAAACTCCAAAACAAATATTTGCTGATTACACAAACATTTGGGACCCGGGACAAATGTTGAAATATTAAACGCAGACATAGAAGTACAAAGATTGAAAGAAAGAAAGATAAAAGAAAGAAAATAACTCGTTGATTAATAAAGATAGATATTTGAAATTCGAAAAATACTTCACCCTACCTAAACCTCAAGTAATGTAGACAGACCATTCAACAGTTCTTTTGAGATTTTCAAGAGACATTACAACTTTCTGCCGGCAAATGTTGTCGAGAACTTTTTTTAGAACTTTTAAAGGGGAACAATTGTTTCGTGCATTGTTTTTGTGAAACTTTAACCGTTTACGCGGCGCAGGCAATGGGAGCTCTCAAAAGTAGTAAGTTTTCCCTCGTTTTTACAACATTTTTTTTTGTTCATGATTCACTTTTTTTGACCCTAGCGTGATGCAGACGAGACGGTCAGCTAGTTATCTATATTATATCTATCATCATCATCATCAGCCTATCGCAGTCCACTGCTGGACACAGGCCTCTCCCATTGCACACCACTTTGATCGATTTTGGGCTTCTCGCATCCAGCTCCTGCCAGCCACCTGGTCGTCACTCCACCTCGCCTGTGGGTCCTGTCCTACACTACGTTTACTGAGACGTGGTCTCCACTCCAGAACTCTTCTGCCCCAACGGTCATCAGTTCTGCGGCTAATATGGCAAGCCCACTGCCACTTCAGCTTGCTAATCCGGTAGACTATGTCGATGACCTTAGTTCTCTGACGGATCTCCTCATTCCTGATACGATCCCTCAGAGAAACTCCGAGAATAGCTCTTTCCATAGCACATTATATCTATATAAATAATTAAAATTGTCTGTATGTAATATCAAATTATTTAACACTTTTTTATTAAACGCATATAAAAGTTAATACGATACTTACACCAAAATAGTAATTTCTAAAAATTAGTCTGTCTGTATGTTTGTTCCTGGTAATCTCTAGAACGGCCTGGTTTTGACGGGACTTTCACTGCCACACAAACACACTAAGCTGATGACCGAAGGAGTAACTTAGGCAAATTTTTTTTAGACCGGCTTCTCTCGCGGTACTCACGATTCACAACGAAGCCGCGGGTAACATCGCGAGACTCAGCAAGTTATTTAAAATACCACCACACCACGCCCTTGTTTTATCTGAACCCTACCTGCAATGTCATCATCCTCCTAGCCATTATTCCAAAGTTTATTTGGGGTTTGGCTACTAGTTCAACCGGTTTTACCTGAATTTCAGTTTTTCCACGGAGCGACTGGCATCGGACCTCCGCAACCCTAAGGGAGAACTGAAATTCGATGATTGAACTAGTTGTCAGTATATTTGAGGGCACTGACTTCCCAATAACGATTGCCATAGATGTTCATGACAACCGGGACCGACGGCTTCACGTGCTCTCCGAGTCACGGACGTGAATCACCGCCAAACTTCCAAACTCCAAATTAGGAATTTCCTAAGGAAATCCCAAAAACACTTTTTGGCCCGACCCGGGATTTGAACCCTCTTGATTAGCAGTTGCATACGCTAACCACTAGACCAACGAGGCAGTTATTGAACACTACCTACAATGTATGTACAAAAAATTTAACCGGCTGCATCGTGAAATAACCTCTTCATATAATCACCGTTCACGTCACAAACGAGTCCATTAAAAAACCTGACCACGATATACAGAATTAAGTCTTTCATGAATAAAAAATACAGAAGGTATATATTTAAATTAGAGAGGTTCTCCTGACACTCCTCCCACAAATAGCATCAAGAAAATGATATAGATTGGACACGGCAGCCCCTTCCCGCCACGCCCCTTGTAACTGGATATCCGTATAGATAGAAGCCGGGTTGTTAAGGAAACCGGTTAGTTTTATTTGTTATCCAGAGGCTTTATTTTATTCAAAGCTGGTAACGACTGGTAATAAGTATTAATTGTTAAATTTCATTTATTTATTTAGTTTATTTAAGACTTTATGCATAATTGTGAAAAAGACGGATATAATGCCCTTGGGCATTTTATACCAGTCGACCAGTAATGAGGGATAAAGTGTATGTAAGGAGAATTGTGTGCTAACTTTAATGTAATTGTGATTCATACTAGTGTTACAATTTCGAAAGTAAAATAAGTACGACAACTCCCCAACAATATAAATCCTGTGTCGCGGCTGACTTTAAGAACATACATGAAACGGAGACAAAACACCCAGACTCAGAACAACAATTTGTGAATTACACAAAGTGTTACCACGTGGGATTTGAACTCGCGACATTCCGCGCAGTAGAAAGGGCCGAGCGTGGTGAAAGCTTAAACCTGCCTGACAATGCGGCCGACAGCATTAATGGGTCAACTGTTAGACATAGGACTCTCATTAGTCCCTCAGCTTACCTTTGAAAATAAAAGATAATGGTAATGAATTTGAAAAAAGGATGGTTGCCACAACTTTTGAATTCTACTCCTGCTTTCCATCCGGCCGTGTAGACATTTTGATAGCCTTTAAATATATTCTAGAAAAAATCTGCCCTACATAAAGTAAATAAATAAATATTTCAGACATCTCAAACACAACGGCATCTAGTCCCAAACTAAGCAGAGCTTGTACTATAGGTACTAAACAACTGATATAAATATAGATACATCCTTTTTTTTCTAAATACACACATATTAAATATAGAAAACACCCAAACTCCATAACAAATCGCGTCCTTTAAACAGGGCGTGAAAAAGCATCTCACTAAGCCGCCATAGTGTGGGCCGCCATACATTATTGTCTGCATTCGTAGCAAGTGTGGTAGCTCCGACTCTTGGATTCATGCTTTCCATCAGGCAGGGTAGAGTCACTTTGGATGGCTAAATATAAAAAAAAAACTAATATTTATGTTTTCCACAAACATTTGGTCCGACTCGGGAATCGAACCCGACACTTCAAGCACAATAGTCGCATACGCTCCCACTGCGCCACCGTCAGTCAATGTGTTTTCATTTTTACTCCTTCAAATATACTTACGCCGAACCAATCATTTTATAATTCATCACCTTTCATATCAGATCAACAACCCCCCGTTGTCATGGCGCAAATTGAATGACTCTAACCCTCTAATGGCGAGTATCGGTTACAGTAATTTGCGTTACGCGCCGCGTAAATAATGAGATGACTGGAGGGTTGAAAAGCTATCATTATATGGGATTAGTTTTGGTTACAGTTCGTTAAAAATTTAGCATTAAAAGGTAGATGGAATTTGATTAATCCCCGCTTATCTATACAAATAAATAAAATTGGAGTGTCTGAATGTAATATCAAATGATCATTTTTAGGGTTCCGTAGCCAAATGGCAATAAACGGAACCCTTATAGATCCGTCATGTCTGTCTGTCTTTCTATCCATCTGTATGTCACAGCCACTTTTTTTCGAAACCTTATGAGCTTATACTGTTGAAAACTTGGTAAGTAGATGCATTCTGTGAACCGCATTAATATTTTTACACAAAAATAGCACAAAAACAATAAATTTTGTGGGTCCCCATACTTAGAACTAGAACTCAATTTTTTTTTTCATCAAAGCTATACGTGTGGATCGGTCTTTAAATATGATATAAGGTATCTAAAATCATTTTTTTCTAAACTGAATAGTTTGCGCAAGAGACACTTCCAAAGTGGTAAAATGTGTCCCCCCCCCATTTAACTTCTAAACTAAGGGGATGGTAAAACTAAAAAAATAAATGATGTACATTACCATGCAAACTTCGTACGAAAATTGGTTTGAACGAGATCTAGTATACAGTTTTTTTAAATACGTCATAAATCGTAAACTGCAATTTACCTTTTATTCAATCAATACACTGTTATTAAAACATCGATCAAAGTTACAACGAACTATAAGAACTTTTATATGATGTTACTTGCTGTTACGGAACCCTTCATGGGCGAGTCCGATTCGCTGCTCTGCTTTTTTTTTACTATATGCATATTAATGTATATACGGTACCAACATCAAAAGAGTAATTTTTAAAAATTTTGCCTGCCTGTCTGTTTTTTCCGGTTGATCTCTGGAACCGCCGGGATTTTAACCAGACTTTCACTGGCAGAAAGCTAATAACGCAAGCAGTGACTTAGGCTATTTTTTTAGACTAACTTCGCTCCGCGGCGTTACTCGCAACAGTAACCGCGTATAAATCACACGCACTTTATAAAAAGCACATACCTATTATGTTATTTACACTATTCCCCTATACTGTACTAGCATAGTTTTTATTTAGCCAATGTTAATGGGCCTAAAAACTACACCTCCGTGGTTTTTTTCGGCTTTTCTTTCCAGATTGAGTCTTGAGCTGGCGCCTTCTAGCTGTAAAGTCCGACTTATAAACATAACTGTGAAAGATATGATTAATATGTGATTAATAATTAATTTATACATGTCACATAATGTGTAAGCATCTGACATTACGTATATCATCTGAGGGCCAATTTTTGCTTTATTTTATGAGCAGCATGGGTATTATTATCAGGGATTAGTATAATATCACATGGTCTGGGCACTCACTAAAATAGTTCACATCTGAGGACGATAATCGAGGTAGATTGGTAGCTTCTAAGGGGCCATCCATAAATTACGTCACACGTAAAGGGGGAGGGAGAGGGTCGACAAAGTGTGACATTGTGTGACAAGGGGGTGGGAGGGGTCCTAACTTTCGTGACGTCACATATCAAAGTCTATTATTATCTAAGTGCTAAAATATGAACTTTAAACTTTTACTTTACGAAAACCTCAAAAACTTATACAACTACATCTGTGTAAATTTATGATACCTACCAATTGTTTTGTCGACCACTCGCTCTACTAGTGTTACGCGCCGACCGTCTAAGCGCCCTTTGATAGATACCGCCAAACGCATTGCACCTAGCCGTGACTTCTATGTTTGTATTTCAACTATTTCTAAATTTGCAAAATATGTGACGTCACACTAGGGAGGGGGGGGTCTCACAAATGTGACCAGCTGTGACAAGGAGGGGGGAGGGGCACAAAAATCATGAAATTCGTGTGACGTAATTTATGGATGACCCCTAATGTAAAAAAACACATGCTCCTGGCTTTTGCGTCCTTGTAAATGTGAAAAGTATTTTAAATATGGTTTTATTCGCTTTATTTGTTATAAATTAAGTCCTTTCTTTGGAGTTCTTTTGCCACACTAGATTTTTAAGTCTTTCACGATGATGCACAACTTCGATTTTACCACGCGGGGCGTCTACCAGCCGACTCCATAATCTAAGTAGATATACATATTAGACGATATTGACAAAGTTACAAAAAAGCACATGGAATTATCTTCACATGTTAATAAATAAGTGAACAAACTAATGGCAATATCAAAGAGAAGAAAAACTTCCAAACACTATAACAACCCGTCTGGTCAGCGTGGTATAGTGAGCCAAAATGTCGTTTCGCAAGAGGAGTTTATGCCCTGCAATGGGTTATTAAAACTATCGATCGTATAAATAGAAGATATGATAATATTTAGCAGCAGTTTAAATATGTATGAGTGTGTTTTTTTTTTTTTTTTTTTTTTATTTAATGCTGCCAAAATGACTCTGCTCAGCCTGATGGAAAGCTCAAGCAGAATCCACGAGTGGTGGCCACAGTCCTCATTACCAATGTGGACAATGCAACACGGTGACCCACACTATGGCGGCCTAGTCAGATGCTTCTTCACGCCCCGCTTGAAGGACCCGGGATCATAGTAGGAAGGAAACACATGAGCTGGTAGGGAGTTCCAGTTTGCGCGATGTTAAATTTATTAATCTCATTATCTTTGCAACTTTTGAAACTTCATCTAATGTTGACAAACAACGCGTTGGCCTAATAGACAGCATGAAAATCCAGGATTGGGAGTCATCATCCTCATTGGGTGTGCAGACAATGCAGAAAGATGACCCACCATAGCGGCCTCGTGAAATGTTTCCGTATTTTCTCCTAACCTCCGAAGACCAGAAGAATGATGACAAATGATTGACCCTTAAGTCTCACACTCGGCGAAAAATACGACAACACTAATGTTGTCATTTATTCTTCTATGTGAGGGTAGTACTGCCTCGGTCGATACGTCCCATTCGTGCTGAAATCAACGTGGCTGTACTACTTTCTACTACTGTTTTTAGACTTCGCGACTTTTACACATGTTTTTCCTATAAACGGGACTTATTCGCGATAATATTAAAAAGTTTACGATACCTTCTATTTTCCGACGTTTCGATCGGGTTATACCGCTCATGGTCTCGGGTAGACAGGTATCGTAACCTTTTTAATATTACCGCGAATACGTGCCGTTTACAGTAAAAACATGAGTACTTTCTACTAATTAACAAACATGATACATTTCGAATCAAAATAAACCTTAGCGTTCGCTACTCAACGAAGATCTTCAAGGTGTGTTTTATGAAGTTTCTACGCCGAGAGACAATGTTGTAAAGAAAATTCCAGCGAGCGTGTTTGTTATTTCGCAAAATACTGCGGCAAAACTTGATCAGATGCCAAATGATTTGTGTACATCGTCTTTAAAGTATATATTTGTAAGAGTATGCATGCACGAAATTCGATGAGAACAAGGTTATACAATATTTCAAATACAGTAGATATAAATACATAAATATGTAATTACGCTGGTATGCGTAAGCGAATATTCCCTGCTTTGATGAAATAATGAGTCAGGGCAAGTACTCAATTTTATATATCTATATAAAATGATGAATTTATTGTTATTAGTCTTTACAGACACTTGTACAAGTCGGACTTTACAGCTAGGAGGCGTGATTTCCTAAGACTCACTCTGGGAAGAAACACTGTAACAAACCACAGAGGTATCTTTTTTTGAGTCGGTGAACAATGTTAACGAAAACAACGCTGTTACAAAAACGAAACGAAATACAGTTTTTACACCGCATCGACTGGCATCAGACCGTAATCCTAAGGGCGCACTAAAATTCGGAACTTGATCTAGTTGTTTCCAGTAACGATTGCCTTAGACGTTCATGCATGACAACCAGAACTGACGACTTAACTTGCTCTTCGAGGCACGGGTGTGAAACACCGGCAAACTTCCATACTGCGGGCTGTTATTAAGAATTTCTCGTAAGAAAAACCCAACAACACTTGACCCGGACCGAATCTCTTGATCATCATTCGCATACGTTATACGCTAAACGAACGAGGCAGAGGAAGAATAGGTCTCTCGTAGAAAATTATAACTAAAACAGTTGATTTAAAAGAGCAACTAGCAGTTCAAGGACTTTTACTTGTAACTCGAACCACCAAACCGAGCCCTCTTTAACGTCACGTCTTTGTGTTCAAATCTGGGGTTCAATTCCCAGGTTGGTTTAAATGTTTGTATGATCTGCCAATGTTTGTTTAAGAATTTGAGTGCTTATGTAAAGCAATTAGAGCGATAACCACCCAGGATAAATCTTTGTGTCATAAACAAGATCGTTTGTTCTGTGTTGTGAGTGAAAATCTGACAAAAATATAGCAAATAAATGTTAATCTGACAAAAATATAACGAGATCTAAAACCGCAGATAGATAGCATTATCTATAGTCGTCACAAAATAAGAAGCCCGATTTGACATTTGTCATCGTGGCGTAACTAATACGACTAATTCGTGTTTTTGAGTGCAATTTTTCAATATCAAGTTAAACTTGATGCTTATTTAAGATATGCTTTGTGATAGTGTATGGGTAACATAGTAATTAAATAGGATTATGAATTTGATTTTTCTATTTTTTACATGCGACATGTCAAATGACAAATGTCAAAACGGGCTTCTTATTTTGTGACGACTATAGTATCGTAAAACTCATGCAAAATTTGTCAATCTATTCCGACTGTTATTTAAATATGGAATTACAAAAAATTGGCATCTTCCCGCCATTATTTGCTTAGAGAGTGTTGGTTTAGGCGCGAATATGTACCTACCGGATGTGAAGCGCCATGTGGGCGTTGTGCACACGCAGACGATATTTGTGACCACCCTTGCGCTGTTGACAGCCGATAAGGATGATTTTTTTGCAAAACTCTATAAACAGCTTACTAATTGCGATGTTTTTGGAATTCTTTTTTTATGTTTATGACTTTTAAAGTGACTGTACTGTGCCTGATGCAAAATATGAGTAAAATTCAAGAGCTAGGGGTTATCATCTTTACTGTGAGCACAGAAAATGCAGCATGGTGACCAGACAACCGCTGTTGACAGCGTATAAAACCTCCTTTTTGCAAAACTCCGTGAAAAGCTTACTAATTGCGATGTTTTTGGAATTATTTTTTTATGTTTATGCCTTGTCTTTCCGTGCGGAAATCCCCCTGGATGCCACATAATTGTGGCTATGTCGGACTCGAACCGACCAAAACCGCACGCCTTCTAGGGCACTAGAAGTCGGGGAACTAGGTGCAACCTCGAAAGGAAAAACACTGGGACCCCAACGTATCTCGGGAGATCTTGGTTTGCAGATGGCCCCCTGCTGTGCGAGAACGAATTAGATCAAATACTTGCCACCCCGGCCTGCTTCTGCTAGGCCTGCGCTTATGGAGGACGGAGATCTTCTTTTTATGTTTATGCCTGCCAAAAAAGAATCCATAAATAGTGGTCACCATCCTCATTACGTATGCAGCATGGTAAATTACACTTAGGTGGCTAAGGGAGATGTTTATGCTTCTGCATCTGGTCTCACACTTATCAACGAAACAACAATAATAATGCTGTAATTCTTAGGTTATTCTTTTGTGTTAGGGTAGTACCGCTCATCATTCGTGCTGAAATCAACGTGACAGTGTGACTTTCCATCTTGTTTGTGCTAACTTCTTCTAATAAACTTGACTTTACCATGCTAGCGCTAAATCAATAATACAATGTTATTTTTAACAAAGAGTATTTATTCGTGTGTGTGTCAAATACACGGTGAAGTTTTATTAATTGATTTAATGTATTTTTTCTGCATATTTAAAAAAAAATTGCTTCCTGCACTCTTGCACATAAACTACGGGTGTGCGGAATTTCATACTTTGGTTTTGCTTCACGAATTAATGTATAGATAACCTTTGTTATCCTTTAATTAATCAACGGCATCATCACCACGTACAACAGGCTAACAGATAGTATACCGATGGACGTAGACATATCCTTATATTAACTGACCCACGCCTATCCGTATGCGGTTTCTTTAGCCGTAGCGGGATGTATACCGTCTAAGCAAATTTGTTTCCCATAAAAAAGGTTATAGAGAGCTAACCTTAAAAGATAGACATATGCTGTTGCTGTTATATTTTAGAACTTTTCAAGAGTAATAATTCTTTCATACATTATTTTCACAAATCTTTACCTATTAACGCAGCACACGTAATGGAAGTTCTCAAAAGAAATAATTTTCCCCCGTTTTTGAAACATTTTTTATTGGTACTCCACACCTATTTGTCGTAGCGTGATGATGGTGATATATAGCCTAAACCTTTGCTCGATAAATATACTATCTAATAATGAAATTATTTTCAAATCGGACTAGTAGTTTCCGAGATAAGCGTTTAAACAAACAAACAAGTACACAGACTCTTCAGCTCTTTATAGATTCGCCCAAACTGTATCCAGTTTTCCTTTGTACTCACCTCGCCACTCTCGTTTCGAAAGCAGACAATGTACTATTTTTTATGTGTGGAAAATCAACATGGACCGTTACCACACTGGGTTACGGCGGGGTGGTTTGTCAGACTTGAACCGACTAAAAACCACACAGTGTGCCCTCTCCGCGCTTCTCCGTTTAGGAGGAGGAGAAGTCCAGGGTGGGATCTCCTTCTGAACTTCTCCAGCGCCTGCCCGCTCCTGATGCGGGCACCGTCTCTGTTCGACGACCCTCTCTTAGGCGGCGTCCGGCATACACCGACGCCGCCCCCTCGCGGCTGGCCACATAATGCGGGTGGAGGGAAAACCCGTCCCGTCCACCCGCGGCCACACTCAAGGCTGCATGAGGCGCAGATGTTCGCGCCTCCGCCGCCCGGTTCGCCGGCGGCGAATCAGGTCCGATTGGATGTCGTCCTCCCGGACCTTCTCCGCCGCCTCCTTCTGCGTGATTACGTCCTCGCAGAAGGTTGCGACCGCGGTAAATGAGCTCTCGCTGCCGGCCATGGAACGAACGACGGCCGGCAGTGAAGCAGACAATGTACTATGCTAACCGACACTATAGCGACCTAGTGAGATAATTTTCACATACAACTTATAGTGGGAATGAAACACGTGCACTGGTATGATTAGAACTTTCCGTAGGAATAACCGAACCGTTTAGAATAGAATAGAATATACTTTATTGCACACCAAATACAGTTTTTTTTACAGTTGAAAGTTTTATTAGATATGTACAATGGGCGGCCTTATTGCTAATAGCAAGCTCTGCCAGGCAACCTTTGGATGAAAATTTCCACAGAAGAGAAAGAATATTCGTTTAGTACCTTGTATTACAGAATATTTTAAAGTCGAAATAAATAAATAAATATTTCGGTCAACTTACACACAACACCGTATTATGGGTACTATACAACTGATATAAATACATAAATACTTTTTTTTTTAAATACATACATATTATACATAAAAAACAACCCAGGCTCCGATTCCTGAGTCGGACCAAATATTTGTGTGATGCACAAATATTTGGTCCGACTTAGGAATCGAACTCGAGACCTCTTGATCAGCAGCCGCATGCGCTAACCACTAGACCAACAAGGCAGTCAAATTAAACTTTAATCTCTTTCCCAGGTCCTCCAACAAGCCGGCAACATCGAGCGGCTAGGAAGGTTCCTCTGGTCCCTGCCAGCGTGCGAGAGGCTACACGCACACGAATCAGTCCTCAAAGCCAAAGCTATGGTGGCCTTCCACAGAGGGAACTTCAAGGAACTCTACCGGTTGCTTGAGTCACACACCTTTAGTCCTCACAACCACCCAAAACTGCAAAGTTTGTGGTTAAAAGGTAAGATTGATATAGAATACTAGCTTTTGCCCGCGGCTCCGTCTGTCATGGCCGTATATAGTAGCCTGTGTTTTATGTAATAAAATGTAAGGTATATTACTGTGAAGTTTCATGAAAATCCATTTAGTAGTTTTTTCGTGAAAGAGCAAAAGACATACATACTCACAAACTTTCGTGTTTATGTAGGATATTGTAGGATTTTAGTCTATTGCTCATAACTAATTTCCGAATAATCGCGTAGTCTAGCTTTTAGCGTATTAGATTACTAATTAAAAGATCTCGGGTTCAATTCCTGGATCAGGTCAAAAAAGTTTACTTGAGGTATTTAGTACTACCAATTTTAAATGTTGTTAGATAAATTGGTCGAAAGGCCTTAAAATGACACAATGGTCAGCAAATATCATTAAGACTTTATAATGTTTGTCAACAGCACATTATATGGAGGCAGAGAGGCTTCGAGGAAGGCCTTTAGGTGCCGTCGGAAAATACAGAGTGCGCCGCAAATTTCCACTTCCTAGGACTATTTGGGATGGAGAGGAAACGTCTTATTGTTTTAAAGTAAGTATTTTTATAAATTGTTCAGTTATATATATATATATCTTTAAATATATAATTCTTGTGTAAGTGTGTCACTGAACTTCTCTCAAACGACTGGACCGATTTTGATGAAATTTTTTGTGTGTCGTCAAGGGGATCTGGGAATGGTTTAGATTCGCAATTGGACCCGGTAGGTGGCGCTGCGATCAAGTTCTGGAATTTTAAAGTTGGGCGGTACGAAGTTCGCTGGGTCAACTAGTATATGTATATATTTTATATGTAGGCCTACCAAAGTGTCTACTCTGCCTGTTGGCAAGCATGAGTTCTCTACCCATGCTTGCCAACAGGCAGAGTAGACACTATAAGGAGTAAAGATGGAGACACATTATCGGACGCGGCTAATAGCCGTGATCTAGAGTATGAACATACATTGAGCTGTGCAAACTATCGGACGTAAGTCGTGGACGTGACCTTTGACTTACCTTGAGCGTTCGGTCGTCCGACAGAAATCTGGCACAAGACCTACTGACGAGACTGCACACACTTGTCAGCCGCGTCCGATAATGTGTCTCCATCTTTTTATTGTGACTACAAACAATGCAGCACAGTTTCCCCCACTATGGCGCCCAGGTGAGATGCAACTGCATCAGTAGGCTTCCGGTCTCTCACTCACCAACGAAATAATATACTACAGCACGACCGCTGCCAATCTTAGGTTGGTCTTCTGAGTGAGAGTAGTACTGCCCCGGTTGAGACGGGCCCATTCATGCTGAAGTCAGCGTGGCAGCGTATATCAACGAACAATCACCAAGGGTAAGGAACGTCGATGGGGACCTTCGGCACTTAAAAACATAGAACGTTTTCATGCCAGTCCCCAACCCACACTCGGCCAGTGGGAACGTATGGCATTAACCCTCTCCTAAGAGGAGACCCTTTTTTTTTTTTTTTTTTTTAATGTGTGAAAAATCATCATGGACCGTCACCCCACCGGGGGTTACGGCGGGGTGGTGTGTCGGACTTGAACCGACTAAAAAACTCACAGTGTGCCCTCTCCGCGCTTCTCCGTTTAGGAGGGGGAGAAGTCCAGGGTGGGATCTCCTTATGAACTTCTCCAGCGCCTGCCCGCTCCTGATGCGGGCACCGTCTCTGTTTGACGACCCTCTCTTAGGCGGCGTCCGGCACACACAGACGCCGCCCCCTCGCGGCTGGGCTAAGAGGAGACCCTAGCCCAGCAGTGGGACATGATGTTGATGATAAGTTTGTTCTACAGGAAAAATCGCGGTCCGTACTCCGGGATTGGTACTTACACAATCCATATCCGTCACCACGAGAAAAGCGGGAGTTAGCTGAAACTACAGGACTCACGACAGTACAGGTTGGTATATATTTACTCTTCTTATTTTCAATGAGGGGGTAGCAATTTCCACATACGTACGGCAACAAAACATTACGAATATATAAGGGTGTGGCGACTTCTATATACGACAGCGCCATCAAGCGAAGAAACACTGAACTACAAAAGAAAAGCACGTAACGATCTAAACGGAGTTATTACTAATCCTGAATCGCGAAAGTGACATTCGATTAGCCGATTAGCATTTATACAACATCCCAACATCAACTGTTGGGCCGTGGCCCGCCAGGCATGATCACCTCGCCTGGTCGGAGGATCCTCCCTTTGTGTTGGAGGAACACGACACCCGTTCCTCCACAAGGGTTCCGAGACGTGAACTCTGGAACCCTAAAAATTGAACTGCAATTCAATCTGAATTTGCAGATTGAAAAATGACATATTTTTCGTCGGCCTCCATGGAGTAATGGTCTCGTATGCGACTGCTGTGCTTGAGATCTCTGGTTCGATTCCCGGATCGAAACAAATGTTTGTATGATATGCAAATATTTGTATCGGAGTTTGGGTGTTTTCTATGTATACATACATATATCAGTTGTCTAGGACCTACAGAACAAGCTCTGCTTAGTTTGAGACTAGATGACATTGCTTGTCAAATGTGTGAAATATTTATTTACTGTGCATAGGAAAATAGTGCTTAGATGCTAACTAAATAAGTTCGAAACTTCCTTGAATTAAGCAAAATATAGAAAGATACGATGGGTTTTTTAATAGTAAACAGATCAGAGGCTGCGGTAACTCGACCCTCAAGTTGTTTGAGGAAATAATATCATGTTTCTACCGCAACTGGTCGTGGACTGAATTTTTTTTTTCTATATTGAGATCGTCTTGATGTTTTATTGAGAGATTGTAGATCGATTGTGACGTTTTAAACTGCTGGTAGCTTTCTTTGTTACCCGACTACGGCGGAGCCAAAATGAAGGGTAATAGTTTTGGCGATCTTTGTATGTTTGTATATCCCACTGTAGCGGCTAAAGTACTAAACCGATTTTAATGGAATACCAATGGATTCGAAATAATGACACAAGTTATATAAATTTTATACTTTTTCTTTTTTTATATTAAAGCCTACCAAAGTACTACTCTGCCTTGTCCAGGAGTAGGGGTCACCATCCTCATTGTGAGGGTAGGCAATGCAGCATGACCCATGCCATGGCGGCCTGGTCAGATAGAGGCAGGAAAATGCAGAATGATTGGGCCTCCGGTCTCACACTCACCAACGAAATACGACAGGTCCATTCAGGCTGAAATCAACGTGGCGCTACTACCTACCGATTCCGTATTTTCCTGCCTCTGCCTGGCCAGGCTGCCATGGTATGAATCACCGTGCTGCAATGCCTACCCTCACAATTAGGAAGGTGATCCTTACTCCTGGATTCTATTCATGCTTTCCATCAGGCATAGGAGAGTCACTTTGGTAGGCTTAAATATAAAAAAATCTCCTCCGTAATTAGCTGGACTCCGTTAGGGTGGAACACAGTGGTCTATAATCATCATCATTACATATAACAGCAGACGTTGATGTAATGTTAGATTTTGTTAAATAAAAGAATCTATGTTTAGTTTCCACTTGTATTTCACTAATTGTTATAAAATACGTGCGTACACCATTAGAGCCGAAAGGAAGAGGAAGACGGAATGCCTTTTACAACTGTCAGTTGAATGACAGTTGCTCTATGGATGCGTTCCGTTACAGTTGATGTGATAGGAAGCGTTAACCATCGCTTAATATAAGTTTTAAATTGACACTGCTATAATCTAACTAAAAATCTAATTTTGATATATAATAATATGTTTACAGGTCTCCAATTGGTTCAAAAATAGACGGCAAAGAGATAGGCAAGCTGAACATAAAGACAGGTAAGTTTTTTACTAGATGTATTTTTATTAACACGTTTTTTATGTGAAAAATATTCCTAAATCTTGTCGCAAGATAGCTATTTTAAGGCACGAATAGCAAGGAACCCAGGGCTTCTTTCTGAAGTAAAACTCAAAAGAAACATAGATATATAACATAGGTAAAATGTTGTAGTACGTACTCGATAACTTCAATATTATATATTATTTAAATAGTTATAATTTTAACAAAAAGGAACCGACTTCAAAGAAAAACTATTCCGAGTACCCAAATCGCGACAATTGTGCCTATGATATTTGAAGAGTTCCCTCGATTTCCTTAGGATCCCATCATCAGAGGCCGATATGGTGTCGATGCTGTAAGCCTGTAAGCTACGCCTATTCCAATGCAAAATGAATTTTTGAAATCGGTTCATAAACTACGTAATTATCGCTGAACATACATAAAAAAAAAAAAGATTCCGACGAATTTAGAACCTCCTCCTTTTTTTTGAAGTCGGTTAAAAATATAAATAATCTCTATGCGTAAGTAAGTCTGTCTCTGTCTGTCAGTCTGTCTGTTACGCTTTCACGCCTAAACCGCTGAACCGATTTCGATGTATTTTGATATAGAGATTGATGGAACCTTGGGCAAGGACATCGACTAATTTTACCGTGATAACCGCGATCGGACTCGCGTACGATACTTTCATATCATCAATCATCATCATCAACAGCCTTTAACAGTCCACTGCTGGACATAGGCCTCTCCTTAGAAAGGAGGTTTTGGCCTACTGTACCACGCTTGCCAAACGGGTTGGTATAGGGTTGGTTTCAAGTTTTCCTTCTCTTTGCATTGATGTTGTCTTGCGTAGTTTATCCCTTAGTCGCCTTTTACGACACCCGCGGGATGAATAAGGTAGGCGACACTCTGTATTCTTAATCCGTCACCACACGGACCCTACTTTCATATGCATTTAGTAAAAAAAATATCATTTGATATTACACACAGACTTGAATTTTGTTTATTTGTATCGATAGATTAAGGAAGTCCGACTTTAACCTAAAAACCCAGTTTACTAGTGAATGTTGTAATACAATATTATAATATTGAATTGTCTCAGAAATACGACACGTGCAGTTTAAATGTAACAATCAATAAAATGTGATTAATCAGGCGATCTTTGATTGACGCCGTCAGCATTCGTGTGACGAAATTCAGACAATACATTTTTGTTTGTTCAAAGATCCAAATTCTAGTACAGATTGAGGTTACCGATAATCTTACTAAT
The DNA here is from genome assembly GCA_932526445.1 of Phragmatobia fuliginosa. NCBI lineage: Eukaryota > Metazoa > Arthropoda > Insecta > Lepidoptera > Erebidae > Phragmatobia > Phragmatobia fuliginosa. The sequence goes on along the minus strand of OW052081.1, from coordinate 11,119,300 downwards.
ATTATAAATGCTTTAATAGAGAGATGATGATGATGATGAGAAAAAGATGGATGAAACCTTGGGAAATGACAGACTACTATTTACCGCGATAACCAACATACACGCGGATACAGCCCGTGTGGTGACGGATTAAGAATACAAAGTGTCACCACCCCTATTCATTCCATGGGAGTCGTAAGAGGCAACTAATGGAACAAAATAAGCACCTAACATCACTGCGAAGAGAAGGAAAACTTGAAACAAACCTTTTACCAACCCGTCTGGCCAGCGTGGTATAGTAGGTTAAAAACTCCTTTCTCAGGAGAGGCCATGTCCAGCAGTGGACTGTTAAAGGCTGTTGATGATGATTGATGATGATGCGGATACGCGGGTAAAATTTTTGTTACAACTTTTCTTCTTCTTCCTAGCTTTTATTCCTAAGATTATTTGGGTTCGGCTACTAGTTCAACCAGTTTTACCCGAATATCAGTTTTTCGAAGCGACTGGCAACAGACTACAGCAAACACTTTTATAAAATTTCAAGAAGAATAATTCTTTGATACACTAGTTTTCACGAATCTATTATTCATATTTCTCAGCATTTATTTATGAAAGGTATCCTTACAGATTACTGCCGGCACGTGTTACATATTAGGAGATTGATACATATAAGTCTCGACAGTTATGTAAGTTTAGCACACACAACATGAGTAAAACACATATTAAATTAAAATTAAAAACTATTATTTTTCATAAAACTAGAAACAAAAGAAGTTTGATCCGAAATAAAAAAAAAAACATACTATGAACATTGTGAAATTAATTATGTGATTAATTGTGTTACGACCCTCTTGTACGGTGAAAATCTAATATTAAATAATATTTTGGATATATTAGGTATATCTAAGGATTCGAATCGGTTCATTTCGTTGTATGTACGTGGTATGTAGATTTAAATATAAGAAAAATTGTTTCTCTGTTAGATGGTCCATTTTTAGGAATCGTCACTTTATGACTAATGCAAACGGAGTATAAATGAAAAATGTTGCAGAAACGAGAAAAAACTTATTTATTTGAAAGGTCCCAATGCGCTGCATAAATAATTACAGGTTTCTCAAATGAATTGTTCTTTTCGAAAAGTTTTCTCAAAAGAATTGTTCTTTTAATGTTGACTCACTGTAATCACACAGAAGAGCAACCTAATAATGACAGCATTGCTGTCGTATTTCGTTGGTGAGTGTGAGACCGGAGGCCCAATCATTCTGCATCATTCTCCCGTCCTCCGAAGGCCGGGAGAATGTTGCAGAATGATCTGAACAGGCCGCCGTGGTATGGGTCAGCATGCCAAAATTGCCTACCCTCACAATGAGCATAGTGATCCCTTCTCCTGGATTCTAATCATGCTTTCCATCAGGCAGAGTAGAGTCACTTTGGTAGGCTTAAATAAATAAAAAACTTTCATGGCAAACAAATTTATATATAACATCACGCTTCGGGCAATGGAAGACACAAACGTCAGCTAGTTATAATATTAATATGGATTCAAAAAAAAAGACATGATAATACATTTCTCTACCAAAAATAAAATGTACGACCACCCAACGGCTTTCACACTTGACTGTTTTTGTGCGGCGCTGGAGTCTGGGGCTTCTGCGCCGCTGCCCCGATACAGATGCCCCGACAATCCGGAGATGTAGATAACGAATTTACACATCAATAGATCGGTGGTTGATTAAATGCGTATCTTGATGAAGGGAAAGGTGTTCGAAATAATATAGAATACTTTGTTTTGTATTTAACAGCTGTTTTCATATATACAGAAGGTTAAAATTTTCTCCGAGCCATTTTATCCGGGTATATCCCACTGACTAGTGGACAGATTTGTTTCATAGAACAACCAGGTCGGCTTTAAATGTACTACGTTCGTACGTACGTTGGGACATAGAATTTGTTTATGTGTGTGTAATTCTAAATGTTTTGTTTTAATTGTTATGTTTGTAATTGCCTTGTTGGTCTAGTGGTTAGCGTATGCGGCTGCTGATCAAGAGGTCTCGGATTCGATTTCCGGGTCGGACCAAATGTTTGTGTGATTCGCAAATATTTGTTTCGGAGTCTGGGTGTTTTCTATGTATAATATGTATGTATTTACAAAAAAAAGTATGTTTATGTATTTATATCAGTTGTCTAGTACCCATAATACAAGCTCTGCTTAGTTTGGGACTAGATGATGTTGTGTGTAAGATGTCCGAAATGCAATATGGTGACCCGAACTATGGCGGTCTATTAAAATATTTCATATATCATTGGGGCTCCGGTCTTACACTCACTAACGAAACGTGACTATGTGAAGGTAGAACTTACTCGGTCAAGCCGTCCCATTCGTACTGAAATCATCCAGTCTCTACTACAACACCCTCCATCACATAAAAAAGCCTACTACTACATACAACAGCAGATAAGGAACAGCTGACGTTCTAAGATTAAATTTTTAACATTAATTTGACTGCACGGTTGGCCTAGTGGTGTGAGTTCACCGCGGTCGCAACCTTCTGCGAGGACGTAATCTTGCAGAAGGAGGTGGCGGAGAAGGCCCGGGAGGATGCCATCCAATCGGACCCGATCCGCCGCCGGCGCCCCGGGCGGCGGAGGCGCGCATACCTGCGTCTCATGCCGCCCTGAGAGTGGCCGCGGATGGGCGGGACGGGTTTCCCGTCCGTCCGCAGTAGAGGCCAACCGCGAGGGGGCGACGTCCGCGTGTGACCGGACGTTGCCTAATTAGAGAGTAAATTGTTAGATGGTGCCCGCAACAGTGCGGGCAGGCGCCGGTTGGAGTCCAGAAGGAAATCCCCTCCCTGGACTCCTTCCAATACAAAGGCGCAGAGAGGGTCACACCGTGTGGTTTTAGTCGGTTCGAGTCCGACACACCACCCCGCCGTAACCCCCGACGGGGTGACGGTCCGCGGGGATTTCCACACGTAAAAAAAAAAAAAAAAAAAAAAAAAAAAAGTGGTGTGAGTTCAAATCTCACGCGAGACAACACCTTGTGTGATCCACAAATTGTTGCTCTGAGTCTGGGTGTTTTGTGTCCATTTCATGTATGTATTTAAAGTCCCACGCGATTCAGGATTTATATTCCTAATGCGGGAGTCTTTTAAGTCACCTTTTTAAATTAAAAAATAAGGCTTCTTAAAAGTTCACTTCAGCTTACTGCCGTCCACTGCTGAACGAAGGCCACCAACCATCCCGTCCGCATCCATCCGCTGCCAAGCATTTTCACAGCACTACAGACCTGAGGGCATCCTACTTTTGCCTTATCGAGGTCTCCACTATAGTACTTGTCGGCTTCATCGGCTACCAGACCGCCTGAAGACAGCCCAGCCCGCTTCACCACTGATTATTGTAAATTGAAATTATCTTTGAAAATAAAATTAATATTACTTTAAATTTCACAAAGCTCTGTTTAGTAAACTCAAAAACTTTATTAGAGATATCCATACAGATATTATAAATTCAAAATTCAAAGCCAATGCACCGACTTCAAAGCAATTTGGAATTTCGATACTTTGATTTTGGAGGAAGGAAATAGAATATTCGTTAGCGCTTTAACCGATATACAGGCGGGCGGAGCCGCTGTCAAAAGCTAGTAAATTATAACGATACAAAGCCATACACATTACATCCACATAGTTATACCTACAAATATGTAAGTACAATAATACACAAAGAAGGGGAGTACACGTTTGCCTATCCATTTGGCTGGCTTCGAACGAAACCTGATATACCACAGAGTACATCCCTGGTACTTTATTATCTCATCTAGCAAATATAAGTCTTAATACCAGAGGCATAAAGTTCAAAATCAATTGCATATAAATAAGAGTATGATCGACGGTTACTTTGTTATAATTTCAAATATAGAATGCTACGGTTTTAATGTTAGAGTTGACGTTCGATTTTTGAACTTTAATTTCAAACTTAGACAATATTGCTAGAGGCAAAACATGTTTTTCACGTGTTTCCACTTAATTTTAAATTAAATAAATTTAATGTAAAAGATCATAACTGTGGAAGGAACTGTTCCATACGACCTATAAGTTAACCTGTTTTAATATATGTTATACGAAAAATATTTTCACTAAAATGTTGCCAAGAGTGACTCACACTGCATTAACAAAAAGTTTGCAGGTTGCTTAAGAGTCAAGCTGCTAACTCTACAAACTCTGTCGTTTGGTGAAAATCATCCTTCAAAAGTATTCGCTTTACATCTATTTGACGTCAGTTAAAGTTCAAATCTGCTGTTTAACGTTGCACTAATGCATAAGAAGAATATAGAACAAGAAATCATATCATTAAAATTTAAACGATGATTATGTTTTTTAATGTGCATTTAATTAATAAAACGATTTGTTAAATGTTTATAAATGATTACAAACGGACCGGTTGTTGTGGGCACACAATGTCCAACAGTGGACTGCTGCTGAGATGATAATAATAGGGCTAGAAAAATGTACTTTCCAAGAGTTTAAGAAATTTTCAAAATTTACTGACAAAAAATACTTCCATACTTAATATAAAAAAAAAACAAAGTGACACTGTCTGTCCGTTTACTTTTCACGGCTAAACCACGGCACAGATTATAATTAAATATAATCATGGAGATACTTTAATTCTTGAGGAAGCGCATTACCTACTCTTTACCGTGATAACAGACAAACACGCGGGCAGAGATGCCGTCAAAAGCTGGTATACTGTAAAGATATGTGTTAATGTAATAGACATCTCATCATTAAACTGTCGCAGTCCAATATCTTAAACAGTCAATTAACGAGACTTAATGAACGAAATCTCATTACAGTTGTGACGAACAGAATTCAGCCATCATTCATTGCCCAGCTGTGGGGGTATCTATATTTGTTGCCGTGGGAAAGGGACGGTGCTATGCATGTGAGGGAGACGGCTGTTGTAACCGGACACCGTCACATCTGCGGCCTAAAAGCGAACAGGGCTGCACTTAGAACGATATTGTTGGGAATTATTTTAGTTTTTTTTTATATTTTACTAAAATTGAGTATATCAGGTGTTTAGTTTAGTAATTTGATTTATTTTAGGACACTAAAATACGTTGATGTTCTTCTTAACCTTTGTTATATCCAAGATTATTTTGAGTCGGCTACAAGTTCTACTTGTTTTACCTATATATTAGTTTTTGTACGGAGCGACTGGCATCTGATCGCCACAAACCTAGGGTGAACTGAATTCAAGGATTCGACTAGTTGTCAGTATATTGGAGGGCACTGACTTCCCAATAACGATAAGATAAAAATGCCTAGTTGGTCTAGCGGTTAGCGTATGCAACTGCTGATTAAGAGGTTTCAAGTTTGAATCCCGGGTCGAGTTGTTATTGAGTTTTTATTACAAGTGATTGTTAATAGAAGCCCGAAGTATAGAAAATTACTGTTGTTCACGCCTGTGCTTCACTGAGTAAGTTAAGCCGTTGGTCCCGGTTGACAACTTGTTCAACCTTCGAATGCAGTTCGCCCTTAGGGTTGCGGAGGTCCGATGCCATTCCCTCCACGTAAAAACTGTTATTCAGATAAAAGCGGTTGGACTAGTAGCCGACTCCAAATAATCTTGGGGATAGTGAAGGCTAAGAACAAGATGAGGTAAATAAATGATCGAATGAGAATAGGAAATAGTTTGAGTACATTCCGATTAGATTTGCATCACCCGATGAATTGCTTTAATGTTGTATTGTATTTCTTTGAACGTTGTGTATAGTGAAACGTTTCGATATGGCATTTGATTCGTCATCGACAATCTGTATGAGATTTATGCAGCGGCCCTGTCGTTCGTAAATAGACCTAATTTTGACAGCACAAATAATTTGATCTTTTACTTATCTGGGCGACAAAACGCATAAAAAGTTGAAAACTCGCGGTTTTCCTAATATTACACTAATCTAGATCAATTTTTTACCCATTCATTTTCACCAAAATTTTCACGTTTCTAATTACAAATTGAAATATGTAATATTATATTTTATAAATTATTTTATGTTTCCGATCAAAAAATTCGTCCAGTTTCGGTACGTGACTTTATCAATAACTACTATATTATTATTTTTCCTTTCTGCTTAAACATGGAAGTCACTACCCTCACACAGAAGACCAAACAAAAAATTAAAGCATTCGTGTGTTATGCGCATGCGTTGGAGAGGGTATGAGACCGGAGACGGAATCATGCAGCAGCTTCTCACTAAGCGCCATGGTGAAGGTCACTATACTCTCTATGCTTCATTGTTTGTACTCACAATGAGGATGGTGACCCCTACTCCTGGATTCTACTCATGCTTTCCATCAGGCAGAGTAGAATCACTTTGGTACTTTTAAATAAAAAAAGTATTCAAAGCATTATTTGTTTTAATTTACTTATATTGTTAGTATTCAAATTGTACTAATTCTTTTACCTTGAAGTTTACCTTCACAAAACGGAAAACAAATATTTTAAAAAGTGTCTATTGAAATACACCGCAGCCATATTGTATTACTACAAACAAAATAAGTTTTTTTATCTAAAGTTTCAAACAAAAAGGTCTAATACGCTAAATCCTGTTCGTATTTAATCAAGTGGAAGCTTTCGGCTCAATGGACAATGTTCGGTCTTCACCGAATTAAAAAAAAAACTTTTTAATCCGTACCGTAGACAATGAGCCGCGTCTGTCTTGGCACGTAATTCTTATTTTAATTTTTTGTTTTAAATGTTTAAATAATAAGTAAAAGCCACTTATATACGTTATCTTCCTAGCCTTTATTATTCTCAATATCACTTAGGCTACTAGCTCCAGTTTGCCCTAAATATCAGTTTTTCCACGGATCGACTGGCATTAAACCTGCGCAACGCTGAGGGCGAACTGATTGAATTCAATAGGTTAAATTGCCAATAACGATTGCCATAGATGCCATGTCATGATAACCAGAAGCGACGGCTTAACATGCTCTCCGAGGCACGGGCGTGAACTTCCATACTCCGGGCTGTTATTAAGCATTACTATAATCAACAAATTCAATTTTGGCCCGACCCGGGAGTTAAAGCCGGAACCTCTTTTCGGCAGTTGCATAAGCAGATTAAGTTCATCAGCCTAGCACAGTCCACTGCTGGACATAGGCCTCTCCAATTGCACACTACCCTGATCGATTTTATATATACATGGGAAGTTGCAAATGCCCTTTTTTATTCCATCAATCTTTAATTAAATAAATACTTAATATACAGAGGTTAAGTTTGTGAGTTTGCGGCGTTGTACGGGGTAATCTCTGGACCTAGTGAATCGATTTAGAAAATTCATTCAAAAGAAAGCCACATTATTTTTGTCAAAGGCTGTAGCCTTTAGCAGGCAAAGCCACGAGCAAAAGCTAATTATTAAGATCATTTTAACCATATTTATCAAAATAAAACATTGAAGGCGAATACGGATGCGCATTTCGACCGGGAATAGCACCCGGAAATGGTTGTTTGGCAACCGAACAGTACAACGTTTGTTCAAAAAGGTCGCAGTTGGTGCAATAATAGATCGTAGTCACGTCTGTTTTGGTTATAATCACAGTAGCATGTTTTAATTGTTCATTTGATATCAAAATCTTTATTAATAACTAGATTTCGCCCGCGGCTCCGCACGCGGTTATCGCGGTAAAAAGTAGCCTATGTCCTTTCCCAAGTCCAGTTCTATCTTCGTACCAAATTTCATCAAAATCCGTTCAGTAGTTTTTGCGTGAAAGAGCAACAAACATACATACACACATACTCACAAACTTTCGTGTTTATAATATTAGTAGGATATATTATCATCTCGTTATGACCAATAGCAGCGGAGTATTAATGGATAATATTGTAAAAAAATCGTCAAGTGCGTGTCAGGCCACGCATAGAATAGGGTTCCGTAGTTATCCACATTGTCATATGGATTTCAAATCATGCCCAATAGATAATTGGGATGTTTACTTCTTTTTTTGACCATGAAAGTTTAAAACTATATATAAATAGTTAAAGTTTAAAATATTCAACGAAAGAATTGTCAAAAACGTAACATAATTTATAAATAAACCTAAGAAACTAGAAAATATATATTATTTTCAAATATGTATATATTTCTTGCAGTAAAGAAAAAATAATAGTTCTTAGAAGTGAGCAAGTCTGTTCAGGAGGAAGCACATTTGGACATTATGAGACCTGACAGTCTTCGGGCAAAGTAACCCGACACGAGATGTTCATTTTTTTTATTCAAATTCAAATTCAAATTCAAAATTCAAATTCAAATTCAAAATTCTTTATTCACTTAGGATGCAATACATCTCTTGTGACAGGTCAAGATTCTACATGTACATTTATGCCATGTTCGCAAACAATAGGTAGAGCCGGAGAAAAGAACATGGCAATAAAAACTCGCGGCCACTCCTTTCAAATCGCCAATGTTTACATAGTTTTAATGTTTATAAACCTGATATGGGGGTAAGGTGCTGCCACTAATATACTATACACCATGTTAGAGGACTGATGCAAATTATAGTGATTAAAAATTAGAACTTATGCTAATTTAAAAAAAAAAAACCACAGCCTCAGTGGGTACAACATAGTAGGAGCATCTACTTACAACAAAGGTAAAAACTATATGTGCTCAAATATTGGCCAAATTACTGGTAACGAAAGATTAAATATAAAATATTAATTATAAGATCAAAAGAAAGAGAAGAATGGCCTTTATTAGTCACGTAGAATCTTTACTTACAAAAGTATTAATGAATATACAGACGGGAAACTTTATGCTTTATAAGACAGTAGTTGTACCTAGTAGTTCTAAAAAAAGTTATTTGTTCTTTTACATAATAGAAAAGAATAAAAGACCCCGCTAATTGTCTATACATTAGTAGGTATACGAGATTTAATATTTATTCTTGAGAATAATTATAATAATTGTTCTTATTCTTTGAATTCAATTTAATAAAATACTTTTTTAAAAGATTCCGCTAATGCCTATACCTCAGTAGGTATACTGTATTTAGCATTAAAGGTTTAGTCGTGAGAATAAGTATAATAATAATTGTTTTTATTCATTCAATTAATACTATAAAAGACTTCAAAAAAGATTCCGCTAACGCTGAAATTTTCTATTATATTCTATTTCTCTATTCTCTTGCTTTATTGGCTAATATTTTGTTTTGATCACGTGATTCAGTGACATTAGCCAATGAAACAAGAGATTAGAGAAATAGAATAGAAAACGACAAACGTTTGCAACTTAGCTAGGGGGGGGGGCAGGAGGTTCTGACTTCTAGCTCAAACGATCTGCTGAGTTCGTTAAAACATCATATAAATGGAACCTTATGGAGTTAATGAGAAATTATGAAAGAATACCACTTTCAACCTGCTGCTACATCATTTTGATGCCTTTAACATTGACTTTGAATACTTTTTAACCGAATTAAAAAAAAAGGAGGAGGTTCTCAATTCGTCGGAAGCTTTTTTTTATGCATGTTCAGCGATAATTTCGTCGTTTATGAACCGATTTCAAATGCATTGGAATGGGCGTAGCTTACAGGTGGTCCCATCGTCACCATATCGGGATCTGATGATGGGATCCCAATGAAATCGAAGGAACTCCTCAAATATCATAGGCACAATTGTCGCGATTTGGGTACTCGGAATAGTTTTTCTTTGAAGTTTTTCTTTTTGTTAATATTATTGTTGATAAATTATTCTAGAGAATTTGTTTTCATTTTTTTCACAAATTTAAATAAATTAGAGGCCGAACTATAGTGTAGTCATCTAGAAAAAAAATTAGTGTCTCTTTGTATTTTGAAATTTAACTGAAATGCATATGAAAATATATACGGTACTTAGATCACACAAGCTATTTTATTTAATGATTTGACTGTTTATTGTGATGATAATGCAAGGGGTAACTTACGGCCCGTACGACCTTATAGCTGTGAGCGGTAGCTAAGAGCGAAACGCCGAGCGGTAATATCAAAAGTATAAAAATGTATGAGGCACGCCACGAGTCGCTGCACATAGCTATGAGCTTAGCTAAGAGCGGCGACTCGTGGCGTGCCTCTTACATTTTTATACTTTTGATATTACCGCTCGGCGTTTCGCTCTTAGCTACCGCTCACAGCGGTAAGGTCGTAAACGGGCCGTTAGACTTATTTTTCAGAACCGCGGGTAATTCCGCGGGACTCAGTTCGTTTTTAATACGATATTAAGTTTATAGTACCTTTGTCAAACATGATCGGCTCCTATTGACCTAAGCGTGATGCTAGCTATCCCATGTAAGGCAAGCAAATAAAACACGCGTTTGAAAGAGAAACGTGAGATTCGGTTACTTCATCGTGGGCAACAACGTGTATCTTTTCTCATATATATTTTATCTTTTTTTCCAGTGGGGGCACAGGCGACAAACAACTGGACTCTTCAACGGATGATGACAGCGACGCCCCACCACACGCACCCCAACCGCATGCGATGCCTACCCACGCCCCACAACCTTTATACCCCTTGTACGAACATCCCCTAGCTCACTTACAGTACCATCATACGTGACCAGCTTCTACGTATGGAATTACAATGAACATTATTTAATTTTTCGAATATTTATTTGTATTGTAATTCTTTTTATTTGTATTCTAATATTCAATAGTATGGTTGGCGCTAGTTTCACCAGTTCCTAATAAAGTATCTGATAGTTTTTTATCATAAAATAAAAGTTGCTGATAAATATATCTTACGTATTTGTCGTTTTCTAACACAACATGTTAAACTGAAATATTTATTTATTTGGCAGATAAGTACTTTATACGTTAGTGGTGAAACTTACCCTGATGCCCATTTTCACCTTAAACCGTCTCCTTTCTAGGTTATAAATTTTATGAGACGTCTAAGCACTTAGGTCTCTCCTAAAGCTTGGTAAAAACAAAAACATTACTAAGGGCTACCTAACTATTTCTAAATGGCTTCTTAAATTTAGGGTACGTTGGTGAAAACGGGCATTAATATCATAATTGTACATTAAACTTAGTTAATATTTAAATTAACATATATTTATAATTCAATAAAAGATTTCGCTAATGTCTTTACCTAGGTATGTATATAGTATTGGCTGACTCACTCATCGTTGTATACGTCACAAATTGTAAGTGGCGAAGTGGCGTGTGTGTAAATAATTGTCATTCTGAGACAACCTTAAAAGGCAGAAATTGCTCTCGCGGACTTTTTTTTAGTACTTTTTTTGTAATAGACAACTCCCGAATCATTAACATAAATACTGTGTCATGTGTACATGAAACGGACACAAAGAATACCCAGACTCAGAACAACAATTTGTGAATCACATAAATTGTTGTCCCAAGTGGGATTTAAACCAAGGACACTTGGCGCAGTAGAAACCGGCCTGGCGATTCCTTAAACCTAGGCTGACATTTTTATGACTGGCTGTCTCGGTGGCGCAGTTGGAGCGTATGCGACTACTGTGCTTAAGGCGATTCACACACTGCACCGCGCTACGTCGCGTAGCGCGGAGTGACAGATTTTAATATTGTATGCAAGTACATCGATTAGTATAGAAAACACGCCAGGTCCAACACACCAAACACGCGCCTAGGCGCGTGCCGCTAGCAGAACCTTTAGTTTGGTGCGGGCCATGTACAAAGCCGACAGGTGCGTAGGCGCGGTAAAATCTGCTCGAAGAAGCAGATCTGCTCTTCGGTCGCCGCGCGCGTGATCTGCTGCCACGCGCCTACGCGCGTGGGAGCTTCGCCAGTGTGTGAATTGCCTACGGTCTCGGGTTTGATTCCCGAATCGGACCAACTGTTTGTGTGATTCGTTTCGAAGTTTGGGTGTTTTCTACGTATTTAAAAAAAAGTATGTTTATGTATTTATACCAGTTGTCTAATACCCATAATACAATCTCTTATTTAATTATTATTTCATTTGTATTATCACAATAATATTATTATTTGATATATTGTGGTAAATACGTTTTACGTTTTTGTTTTATTATATATGTTTTATTTTTAAATATATTAAGGGCCAGTTTCACTAGCTCCTGATGAGATCTGCAATATAATATAATTATTTCACGGCTAAACCGTTTCACTGATTTCCATGTTTAACACGAAGATACGATAATTCTTGTGACAGAACATTACTGCGATAATCGACATACGCGTGAGTGAAGCCGCAGGCAAAATCTAGTAACATATGTCTATATTAGCCTATTAGTCAGAATTTTGTATTACAAATCATGAATAATATATTTCTGCACTAAAATGCCTACGATTTGTCGACCTAACAATATTAATACACATTTTGTAACATTTATATCCAAATCTCATTAAATAAATATAACAATTTTTCAAATAAACATTACAATATGTGTGTATAGAAATATAAATGTCGTATTTGTGTTTTAAATTATGTATATATTGTGTACATAATGTACTGTCAATAATAAACATGTACATTTAGTGTATAATACAACACCTATGTTTTACACTTTTTTTAATCGACGCTTTTATTTAATTTCAAAATGATTTTGTAATTTAAATTTTAATATTAAGATGTATAGGACCATGATAATTGATAATTTATAATATATGTTTGTGTGTAATTTATAATTATGTTTTAATAAATACATAACATAGTATAACAAATATTTTTAATTATATTTTTTTTGTAACAACAGTTTTATTAAGTTTTCTTAAAGTTTTATTAAGTTTTATAAAAGTTTGTGGGGAATAATATTTGGATATACTGAACCGATTTAAAAAAAAATTGTAATAGAAAGCCACATTATTTGTGTGTCATATATTATACGCTATACGAAAAATGATTACAGCGATTTCGGACATACACAATCATTCTGCATCATTCTCCCGTCAGGCCTCCGCAGGCCGGGAGAATGATGCAGAAACATCTGACCAGGGCGCCATGGCACGGTTCACCAAGCCGTATCGCCTACTCTCATAATGAGGATGGTGACCCCAACTCCTGGATTCTACACATGCTTTTTATCTGGTGGATTGAAGCCACTTTTGGTATGCTTAAATACATTAAAAAAAGACATGGAATGAATACACTTTCTTTAATGGGTGTTTAAATAAAATTTAATATTAATATTATTAATTTATATAAAAAAGATATAATTCTATTGAAACAAAGATTAAAGGTTCGAGCACATTATGCCGGGCCGCAGCGTGCCGGGGCGGAGCGCAAAAATCCGCTCAAATCGCTTCAATACAAATTGTATGAAGTATCGCACACTGTGTCGGGCCGCAGCGGCTCGCATTATTGCGACGCGGATTTGCGTCCGTGCGATGCGACCCGCCCCGCCCCGCTGCGCCCCGTCACAGTGTGCTATAGCAAGCGGATTGGTGTGCATGCGCGTACGTGTTTATTTTACGAAATTTGCGTTTTTTGATACTTTTTCTTCTAACTTTTTCTTCTTCTTCTAACAGCAGGCAAAAAAAAGAAAGTTCTTCGTCAGAGCTATCCATAAGGTACAGTTGCACTAAATACACAACAGTTGCGCATGCGGTACACTCTACTCAAAATCCGTCAATGCGCTGCGACCCGGCCCGTCACAATGTGCTAAGTTAGCATTTTGCGCTGCGCTGCGGCCCGCCCCGACACGCTGCGGCCCGGCATAATGTGCTCGAACCTTTAGTCATCATTTTCCTTCCCTTAATTATTCCTAAGATTACTGTGGGTCGGCTACTAGTTCAACCGGTTTTAACTGAATATCAGTTTTTTCACGGAGCGACTAGAATCGGACCTCCGCAAACCTGAGGGCCAACTGATTTCGAAGATACAAGTAGTCAGTATATTTGAGGGCACTGTCTTCCCAATAAAAATTGCAAAAGATAACTCTTCATGATATATATTAAGCCAAGTTCACATCAACCGGGACCAACGGCTTAACTAACCCCTAGACCAACGAAACAGTGAATATAGATATAACAAAGATATCTTTTTTTTAATTATTTGGGTTTCCAATGAAATTATCACTTTACATATCACGTTTATGAATAGAATTACCATCTTTACAATATTTTAGACCATCATCACCTTCTGTTTTTAAACTTTTGCTGTAAACGGTACATATCCGCGATAAATTAAGTCCAGTCTACCCGCCACCACGAGCTGTATAGCCTGTTCGAAACGTCGTAAAGTAGAAAGTAACATAACCTTTTTTTTTATCGCGAATAAGTCCCGTTTACAACAAAAACATGAGTATCATCATTTCCATTCTCAATTCATGGTTGGACATAACCCGTTACAGAGACGTCTCCAATCGCTGAACTTTCAGCTTGACAGCAAATTTAAATGGTCACAAACATCCTGTATATTATCAAATGTCCCAACACATTTAAAAAAAATCAAAATAGTGAAATTTATACAATATTTACTTGTTCATTGATCATTATATTAATGTTGAACATAACTAATTTTAATAATTATCAGATTAAGGATTCGCGCACACTTTATCACATATTCATGTAAATGTAACATAAAAGCATATAGTTATATTACTAATATAATTATTATGTCGATACCCGCTTTGATCGACTTATTAAAAGGTGGAAGGTCACTTGCTCAACTCTCAGCTTTACAGCAAATATGTTTCAAAGGCTATGAACACATTCTGTAGGTATGTTATCAAATGTCCCATCATATTAAAAACAACAACTGCTTGTTTATTACCTATTATAATAATGTTGAACATAACTAATTTTAATAATTATCAGATTAAGGACTCGCGCACACTTTATTACATATTCATGCAAATTGAAAGTGACAAAACTATACATAGAAGCTAATAGTTTTAATGCTAATGTGATTATTATGTCGACACCCGCGCTAATCGACTGATTAAAAGGTGGAAGGTCACTAACTTGGAATATATTTGTATAAATATTTATTAAAAAGCCATATTATTACAACAAAGAATCAATTTAAAAAAAAACACATTTATTGCGTGACTTTGTATTTTATGCTAGCCTAGTCCTGCGGTGTTACTCACGATTATTATTCTAAATCGCGAGTAACGCCGCAGAGCTAAGCTAGTCTAGCTAGCTAAAAAAATAACATAAGTTATACCTTATGTCATCAACTTTCTAAGTAAAGTCAAAAAGGAGGTAACAAGGCTGGAGCAGTCAGTCAGTCAGCAGTATCCCTGTTGAGGCTGAGGTTGCTGGCTGAGGTGCCGTGGGAATGAAAAAGATGGTGACGTTGCTGATCGCCTTCCGGCAGCCTTCAGCTGCTTCCAATCATTTCGGTGTCACCACTGTAGAGGTGTCCCTCCAACACTAAGGGAGGATCTTCCGACCAGGCGAGGTGAAGCGTAGTTTTAATAGGTAAAAACTACGCTTCAGTTGTATTCATTACCTAAAAGTCTTGCTCAGTATGAAGGATCAGAAGTTGCTGTTATATTCTCTTCATAATTTAAAGTTACTGCTATTAAATACAGAATTAAATTTTCTAATAAAAAGTAAAAGACATTTGTAGTCGTCTATAATCAAACAAACAGTTATGTACATAAAATTTCTTAAGCCAACTAAAACTATTAAAATTTAAGTATCGAACAGATTTAACTGATACGTGTAGTTATATAATTTTTTTATGTTATTTTTTGCATAATCATATTTGTACTTATATTATTAATTTATATTTATTAAATTAATATAAATATAACATTTTAATTCAGGTGAAATAACATAATTTGTAATATCTGTATTATCAAAACGTTTTAAATAATAATCTAACTATATTTGTTATATATCTTCGTTAAATTTATTTATTATAACTCCATCGCAGTAATTATAAAATTAATAATTTATGAACATATCACATAATATTAATTATTACCTGAATGTGTTTAATTTAAAAATTGAATTTTAATCTTTTGTGTAAAATATGCTTCCTATGTTTATATATATAGTTAAGAAAAAATTTAATAAATATTAAAATATATTATTAATTTTATTTGAAACTGAAAATTTTAGCTTTTACTTGTAAATATTTTACACATATTTATTTAATAAAAATAATAAATATAAGGTTACTACTTAGATAAGGTACTACAGGTAAATTAGCTTAGAGAAATTTTTGCGTTTGTAGTAGTGTATGGTCACGTGGCACCTGCGGACAGCGTAAACTGGTTTATTCTGGTTTTGTGCGTGTTTCCACTTTCCACTATCAAGTGACGATTTTTTGATTTAGATTGAAATATCTCGAAAACGGTGCGTCCTAGGCCAAAAATAACAAAAATTTTAGTCCGTAGTTTTAAAAACCTAGATGAAAGGAAAAAAAATATATATATATCGGTCTCTTCTCTTTGAAGTTTCACTTTTATCGTTTGTGAATCGCACACGCACCTTTTTTTTCTTATAAAGTCAAAACTTTTTCTTTAATATAAGAACTTGTTTTTATTGAAAACAAAAACCAGAGTGTTGCTAGGGATAAGTATAAAATTAAATAGTAATGTTAGGATATCGAAACATTTTTGTATAGGCCAGAACGATATAGTGGAAACGCGCTCCAAGATCTGTGTAATATACACACCACTACATATGCAAAAATTTCTCGAGAATAATTTCACTGTACTAGCTGTGTGTAGATAGGAACTTAATTTTAAGCTGTGCCGAAAGGAGAAATGTGGTATGTACGAAAGCTCTACAGAATGTCAAAACCCTAAATACTATGCTATAAAAAGAACGATAAAAAAAAACTCTTGTAACTGTGAGTTAAGGTCCTTTGATTAGACAATTATAACCCGACTATGGAGAAGCTAACAAGCTAATTACGCAAGACAACATCAATGCAAAGAGAAGGAAAACTTGAAACCAACCCTATACTAACCCGTCTGGCCAGCGTGGTATAGTAGGCTAAAACCTCCTTTCTGAGGAGAGACCTATGTCCAGCAGCGGACTGTTGAAGGCTGTTGATGGTAATGATGGAGAAGCTATAATAGACATGGTAATATTTTTTGCAGTCTATGTGCATGATTCACCAGTGTCTAAACTACTACCCCCTAGCCAAGATACAAACGTTTTTCATTTCCTATTCCATTCTCTATTCTCTTGTTCCATTGGCTAATATTTTGTTTTGATCACGTGTCTGAGGGACATTAGCCAATGAAACAAAAGAATGGAATAGAAAAGAAAACGAAAAACTTTAGCAACTTGACCAGGGGAGCTGAAGCTGAACCCATTTTAATGAAGGAGGTGTCAAAATATTTGCAACTATGACCTCTCTGACATCAATACATCATCATCATCATCAACAACAGTCTTTAACAGTCCACTGCTGGACATAGACCTCTCCTTAGAAAGGAGGTTTTCGCCTACTATACCACGCTGGCCAGACGGGTTGGTATAGGGTTGGTTTCCAGTTTTCCTTCTTTTGGCAGTGATGTTAGCTGCTTATTTTGTTCCTTTAGTGGCCTCTTACGACACCCATGGAATGAATAGGGGTGGTGACACTTTGTATTCTTAATCCGTCACCACACGGAGTGATCATCACCAATACAAATAAATTAAATTGGAGTGTCTGTTTGTAATATTAAAATAACCGCGGTACATATGCCAAAACAGTTTTTTTTACAATATTTGTCTGTCTGTTTGTTTGTTTTGGGTAATTTCTAGAACGGCTGGACCGATTTCGACGGGACTTACACTGGCAGATAGCTGATGATATAAGGAGTAACTTAGACACGGTAACGGGTAACACCGCGGGGCTCAGCTAGTAGTTTATATAAGTAGTTGAGTTGTTTAAGAATTTCCAATTTCCAAAACCATTTCTAACTTCATTAATCTATACTTCCATACTAATGTTATAAATTTGAAAGTAACTTCGTCTGTCTGTTGTGTATTCACTACTAAACCGTTACACTGTGTTCCATAAATTTTTGGATTCATGAAGATACTTTGATTCATAAGGAATGATACTCCCCGGGCGCATATCCAACATGCGGACAGAGCCTCGCGGAAAAGCTAGTATCTCATAAAACTAACTTCTTGAAACTGTTTACAATTTTTTTACAGAAAATTGTATTATTTCGTGTAAATTAGTTATTTGTATTCTTTGCACGTTTTAAAGCATTTTTTATTTATAAATTAATTGAAAATTAAATAAATATAAATAAATCGGTAAAGTTAGTTATAATTAAACTATTTCACCAAAATATTTTTATTATTTCTGACATTATTACCAAATGTAAATTTTAACATTTATTAAGTTATTATTATTACTATTGTGTAATTTATTTTATATTATCATTGTGCTGTACAATACTTTTTTAGTAATTAAACGATTTTAATTCGTTTGAGTTGATATTTTTTTTAATAAGTGTGATGTTATAATAGTGTTTTATTCATAATCATCGTCATCATCAGCCTATCGCAGTCCATTGCTGGACATCGGATTCTCCCATTGCGCACCACTCTGATCAATTTTGGGCTTCTTCTTTGTTTTATTATGTTTCATTTATTTCAAAATATTTTCCTCGCTTTGATTTATCATAGATAGGACGAGTTTTCACCAAATATACTTAAACCGTCCCCTAACGTGGGTAGTTATTGGAAGTCGATTCGCAATTTTTTTAATGATACAATAGTGACTACTCCGCCTGGTGGTAAGCATCAGTAGAATTCAGGAGTAGGGTTTACCATCCTCACTGTCAGGGTAGGCAATGCAGTATGGTGACTTATACCATGGCGGCCTAGTTAGATGTGTGGCGAATTCAACATACAGCGTAAGCGAATAACATACAACAGCGCCATCTACCGAGGAAGCATTGACCTACGAAGAAAACACGTAACGATCTATACGGAGTCAACTACTAATCCTGAATTCTGATTAGCATATATTTATCATCCCAACATCAAGTGTTGGGCAGTAGCCCGCCAGGCACGATTACCTCGCCTGGTCGGAGGATCCTCCCGTTGTGTTGGAGGAACACGTCACCCGTTCCTCAACAGATTATTCTGCATCATTCTCCCAGCATAATGATTGGACCTCCGGTCTCACTCTCACCAACGAAATACGCATGCTGTCATTATTAGGATGGTCTTCTGTGTGAGGGTAGTACTGGCCGGGTCTAGCCGGACTATTCGTGCTGAAATCAGCGTGGCTCTTGGGATTGGATTAAAGAGTAGAGGCTCATGCCAGCGTGATATAATGGTGATAGTTTGGAGCGAAACTGTTACCTGTAAGTGGTGAGATGCTTAGTTTCAATAACCTTAAATTTGTTAATTACCTAGTAATAGTGTACGAGCTGTTGGTAATACGACGACTATATACGACTAATAAATTAATAATTAATTCTTGAGGAAGGAAATAAACTACATACTATTTACCGCCTACCTACCTACTATTTAACATCGTAACATTACATAAACGGTATACATTCGGGTGAAGCCGCATGTATGTTGGATAATTAAAGATAGAAGTATAATTAAAGTAAGAAATGTTATATTTTTATGTTAATATAATAATAAATAACAAACGCTTGATGAGTGTATCATCGAATCGAGATTATTAATGTATTTTTAATTATTATAATCGCTTATTGAGCACCTAAAATGATTAGTCTTAACAAATGCATACCAGAAACTAAAATTAAATTAAAAACAGATTATAAAAAAACACTGGCTCACCGTAGGTACAAAAACATCATGCCGAAATAAGAGATTGCTAAAGGTTCTAGTCACAAAAGCCAAAAATCCTATACTAACCAAATACTATAAAAAGCGGCCAAGTGCGAGTCGGACTCGCTCATGAAGGGTTCCGTACCAGCAAGTAACATCATATAAAAGTTCTTGTAGTTCGTTGTAACTTTCATCGATGTTTTTATACTAGTGTATTGATTGGATTAAAGGTATATGGTAAAGGTGTTACGATTTATGACGTATAAAAAAAAAACTACTCACTAGATCTCGTTCAAACCAATTTTCGTTGGTAGTTTACATGGTAATGTACAACATTTTTTTTTTTTAGTTTTATAGCTCTCTTATTTTAGAAGTTAGAGGGGGGGGGACACACATTTTTCCACTTTGGAAGTGTCTCTCGCGCAAACTACTCAGTTTAGAAAAAAATGATATTAGAAACCTCAACATCATTTTTGAAGGCCTATCCATAGATACCCCACACGTATAGGTTTGATGAAAAAAAAAATTTTGAGTTTCAGTTCCAAGTATGGGGACCCCCAAAATGTATTGTTTTTTTTCTATTTTTATATAAAAATCTTAATGCGGTTCACAGAATACATCGACTGACCAAATTTCAACAGTATAGCTCTTATAGTTTCGGAAATAATTGGCTGTGACATACGGACGGACAGACAGACAGACAGACAGACAGACTTGACGAATCTATAAGGGTTCCGTTTTTTGCCATTTGGCTACGGAACCCTAAAAATTATGATTTTTTTTAAAGAAAGCTGTGATAACAGCTAAAAAACACCATTTCACAAAGAAAATGCGAGATTCTACAAAGTCAGAGCAATGTGGTCTATTATCAACGAGAGAACTAACAAAAAGATTAAGAGTGAAATATACAATATAACCCTACAAAAAAATAACGAACAGATCACTCAACCCAATGACGTAGCAAACATGTTTAATAACTTCTTTACTTCAATTGGGGAAAATAACATAAGTCGAATCGCAGGCAGACCAACAATGACCTCCACAATTACCCCTATAGAGAACTCATTTTTCTTAAGTCCAGTCACCCCTAGTGAAGCGAATAAATTAATAAAAACAACAACAAATAGTTACGGAATAGATGAACTTCCACCTACTTTGATAAGACAATGTGCAGATGAATTGACAATCAATCATTTGAAGAAGGGGCGTTCCTGATCTATTAAAGAAATCTATCATAAAGCCAATACATAAAAAGGGCACAAAAACAGACCCAAACAACTACCGTCCTATCGCTCTTTTACCGACAGCCTCAAAATTATTTAAAAAGGCTATGTGTACCCGCGTCTATGAGTTTTGTGAGAAATTTGGAATATTTAACGAGAATCAAAATGGATTTCGAAAAAATTGGTTTACAATTTTGGCGGTTTTTAAATATATACAAGAAACTTTACAAATAATAAACACAAAAAAATATGCAATAGGTATAATGCTCGATATGACCAAAGCTTACGACAAAGTACAATTTGACATTCTGTTAAATAAATTAAGTGGTGTAGGGATCCGTGGTAAATGCCTAGATTGGTTCAAATCATACCTAAAAGACAGGGAACAACTAGTAGAAATAGAATTCTACAACTGCAGGACAAACGAAATAGAAACGATCAGATCTGACCATAAACCTGTTAATGCCTCTATTCCACAGGGTAGTGTGTTGGGGTGTTTGCTTTTCCTTATACACATTAACGAGCTTCCTAAACATATACATGAACCATGTGTTTTGTTCGCGGATGACATATCAATACTCACCTCATGTGAAAACAATGGCAATCTAAATGAAAAATTGAATTCCATACTTACCACTACAACAAATTGGATGACCGATCATAATCTTGACATTAATTTTAAGAAAACAAAAATAATAACATTCCACCCATATCAGAAAACACCAATAAACATAAACTTCAGCTTTAATAATACAGACCTAGAAGTAGTCAATAAATTCACCCTATTAGGTATTGATATAGACAAACACATTGATTGGAAATCGCATATACAAAGAATAAAAACTAAAATTTCAAAATATACCTACGACCTCCGAGAAATAAAAAAAACTACAGACCTGAAAACCGCACTTGCTACATACTATTCATATGCCTACGCGTGGCTCACATACGGTGTAATTCTGTGGGGTAACAGTACAGACGCACCAACACTTCACCTTACAGAAAAAACTATTTAGAATATTTTTAATATAGAAGATACAGACAGTTGCCAACCGCATTTTAAAAACCTTAAAATTTTAACATTACTCTGTATCTACATCTATGAAATTTGTAAATTTGCCCGACAACGCCCAGAGTTCTATAGCACAAGGAAAGACCTACAAACCAAAATGACACTCAGACACAAGGACAGGCTTAACCTACCAACTTCTCGACTAAAAATGCATTCTTCAAGTCCATTAGTTATGTCCATAAAACTATACAATAAATTACCGAAAGACATTTTACAAAAAAATTAAAACAATTTCTATTAAGTAAGAACTACTACACTGTAAATGAGTACATAAGGGACAGAATGGATTGAGCTGAGTGCTTTTCTTCTTTTTTTTTCCTTTTGGTGCTGCTGCCGTTATCTGTTTTGAAATTGTTATTATTTATAGTAATTAATGCCTAGAAATGCCTAGTGTGTGTGCGTGTATGTGTGTGTATATATATGTATGTATGTATATGTGTGTTAAAAATATTCGAAAAAATATGTAACTAATAATAATATCATTAAGTATGTACCTTAAAATTAGCCCTCTTCCTCTCTCCTGCTAACCTAAATTGCTGTGCCCGACAGGGTTCACAATTGTTACTATTTATTTAACATGTAATTATTTCAGTTGCTTGCCAAATGATGAGTCATTATTATGGCTGCTGGTTACCTGTAAGTGATTGCCCCTGCACGGCTTCTACATTGGTACGTTATTTAATATGTTTACACGTGTAATTCTTGTATATTTATTTGGATACGTTATATATATTTGTGATCTCGGAAATGGCTTTAACTATTTCGCTGTGTTCGGGGTTGAAAAATTGATCTAGAATCTTATGATTGTCAAAACGGGAATTTTGAGAGTTTTCATGCGGTATTGCTTGCAAAATCTATACCAGTCTTTCAGTAATACTTAGTTGATTGGTGGTTGGTAATCCAATACAGCAACACTACAGCTACTTGAGAGAATACACAGACGGTGCTGTTGAACAATAAATAGTAGTAGGTCACCCAGGTAGATACTTTTACAATTCATCATCATCATCATCAACAGCCTTTAACAGTCCACTTCTGGACATAGGCTTCTCCTCAGAAAGGAGGTTTTGGCCTACTATACCACGCTGGCCAGACGGGTTGGTATAGGGTTGGTTTCAATTTTTCCTTCTCTTTGCAATGATGTTGTCTTGCGTAGTTTATCCCTTAGTCGCATTTTACGACACCCACATGGGATGAATAGGGGTGGTGACACTCTGTATTCTTAATCCGTTACCACACGGACACTTTCTACAATTAGCTGACGTAAATATCCGTATGTTTAAAAATTAAATGGGAGAACAGTATAAAATATTATGCATTGCTTATAAAATATAATCAATTCTTTTCTAGCTGTTAAATACTAAAATGAAAATAGAAACTTTTAATTACTTTAATGTTCAATATTTGTTAAAGTCAAATTCTTTTATAATATTAGCTTCCACAGTTTTAACCACAGCGGCTGTCTGTAAATCAGACAACTCAATCCTCATATTCGTATAGAAACCAATGGAAATTCTTTCGCTAGACTTCACCACAGTCGGTAAATTGCCATTCTTCTGGAGCAACCATAAAGGATACGCCCACCAATGATGACCTTTATACCCATTATGATAGTTACAAAAGACGTGTCCAGCAACAGTGGCTTCGTAATCCACTTCAATATCCATAGTACCTTGGGTGGCAATAAGAGTTGCCAAAACACCATCACCAGGTGGCACTTTCACTTCAACACTCGATTTAGTTCCAATCGTTATTTTCTTTTCCTTCGTAGTATCGTTACCCCATTTCGAAGTGTGGGATAAACTGATTTTACCACCAGTATTCCCTTTCCCAAAATCTACGGTATAACTGAGATCTTTACCAATGGTTAATTCCTTGCTTTTGCTCCATGTGTGAGTTACAGTCTCATCTACAGTTTGCTTGACTGCAGCTTTGTGTTTAACTGTGTATGCTGCATGATTATTTTTATATTCTGCTGTAGCGATAGCTACTGGTTTAGCATTAATACCAATCACTCTAGCTTGAATTGGTTTGAGAGTTCTCTTGATTTCTTTCCAGCCAAATTTACGGTAGACATCTTCCCAGGGCGTCGGCCTTTTAAGGAAGACATCTGTGCAACGTTTCCCTGAAAATATTTTGGAAGCTCTTTTTAAAGATTCGTCGTCAAGTTGAAACGCCTTCCGTTCCTGTTCACTAATGATTGCTTTATCTTTTCCGTTGAACAGGACCGAAGCTTCAGCAATATCTTTGTCTCCTTTGACCTTAATCTTGATATCACCGTAGACGAGTGCCGGGAGAAGTATCAGTAGAAGAAGTTTGATACACATTTTCATCTGTAAATACAATTTCGGTTACAAAATAACGATATTTACTAATTTAACGCGCGAACTCTTTATTTTATTTATTAACATATTTTAATTAGTAAGTTATATGTTACTTAAGATATAACACTATTAAAGTAGAAAATTAATAGCAAAAATTAATAAAAAGTAATTGATAGAAAAAAAAACTCCATATTTGTTCACCGTATCACAGATTTACAGGAGAATCTCGTACATTAAATGAAAAACATTTAACTTAAAATGGCGGCCTTATAGGAAAAGCGATATCTTCCAGGCAACCTTCGATTGAATTAAATGTTCCGGAGAAACGTACGACAGAACAAATAAAAGAGAACAAAAAACATCATTTACTTTTAAATACAATCACTGCTTATTTTTCTTTCAAAAAGACAACACCCAAGAACAACTGTGTCAAAGGAGACTTGACGAACATACAAGAAACGGACACAATCAACATCCAAACTCAGAATAACAATTTGTGGATTACACAAAGTGTTATCACACGTACAGGATTAAATAACACATATAGGATTAAAACTCACAACACTTGGCACGGTAGAAAGCGGCGTAGCGACCGCTCTAACCACTAGGCCAATCGTGTAGCCAGCTTTAAATTATCATAACCAACAACATCAGTTCAAATCAGCATCAAAGTTACTTTAAATAAAAATACAAAAAAATACATACCTGTTTAACAACATTAAACTGTACAGAACTACAGACAACCAACTTCTGGAACTCAACGACACAATTAAATCAATCTTAAACTAAATATCAATTAATATTATTAGTTGGTTCTTATCTAATGGGTTTTGTCATTTAATAACCACAAATATGAGTTAATTTCTGTTATTATTAAGCACTTCTCTATTGATAAAATCGTTAATAACTTGTTCATTTAAATTGAGTTACAGTATATTGTGAGATCAGTATAGAATAGCAGTGTCGAGGTAGGTTAAAAACTAGGTATTTAATTATTTTTTAGATATTATGAGTGTCTCAACCATTTTGTATTATTATTATTATTTTTACTTGTTTTTTTTTACAATATGTTTTTTTAAATTATATGAACCCCGTTAATATTCTGTGACGTCCACCTGGTTAGCATCAGGTAATCAGTGTAACCGCCATAGACAGAAATAGTGAAGTTAATTTTATTCGTAAAAAAAGATAGGAGTTCCTTTGGTTGAATGTCTCAAGAGGTCCCGGGTCGAATGAAATATTTGTATGATCTGTAAATATTTGTTTTAGAGTTTGGGTGCTTTCTATATATAATATGTATGTACTTACAAAAAAGATGTAAATAAATATTCAGTTTCAGTCAATCTAGGTTTCGTAGTACAAGCTATAATTTAATATAATTATAAATTTGAAACTTTGCGCCGTGGGTTACATGTCCGAAATATTTATTATAATTACCTATTAATAAAACTACTTTATTCTAAATTCAAAGGTAAAACTTAACATTATCTTACTTTTTCAGGTTACAATGTTGGCGAAATACTTGATCTTAATATTCTTACCGATTGTATATGGTACTATAAATATAAAAATAAAAGTTGCCAAAAGCGCTTCGAAAGCCTCTGTCAATTTTAACGGTAAAAATATAGCCATTATCAGCGACCAAGAACGCGAAGCGTTCCAACTTGACGATGAATCTTTAAAGAAAGCTACTAAGATATTTGCTGGGAAACGCTGCACAGATGTGTTTCTCAAACGTCCAACTCCTTGGGAGGATGTGTACAGAAAATTTGGATGGAGAGAAATAAAGAGAACCCTCAGACCAGTAGCAGCAAGAATCATAGGTGTTAATGCAAAACCTGTGAGTATAGGCTCAGCAGAATATATCAACACTCATCCCAGAATAAACGGTACATACAGTACATCTGTAACGCAAGCTGTTGAAGAGTCAGTTACTCACACTTGGACAAAGGGGGGAGAGCTGAACGTAGCACAAGAAATCAGTTACAGCCTAAATTTTGGAGCTGGGAACATCGGGAGTACAAACACATTATCTTACACTTCAACATGGGGACACGATAATTCAAAATCCAGAACTGTGACTCTTGGAGCAACTTCCAGTGTAGAAGTGCCTGTGCCTCCAGGCGGTGGGGTGTTGGCTACGCTTATGGCCACACAAGGAACGATGGACATTGAAGTAGATTACGAGGCTACTGTTTACGGACACGTATTTTGCAACTATCATAAGGGATACAGAGGTCATCACTGGTGGGCATATCCTGTGAGTGTACTGCAAGCAGTTGGACATTTGCCAAAGACTGTGAAGTCTACTGAGGTTATATCGGTCGGGTTTTATACTAGTGTGAGGATCGAAGTGTCTGATTTGAAGAGTCATGCCCCCATTACACAAATACCTGCTGGTATAATCATGATGAATGATTAAAATATGATTCTAATAGTTATAATTGCCTTTTCATTCTAAGCCGCATCATTCTATAGTTAACTTCGTTTATAATTAACATTAGGTATATATTTTCCGTTGAACTCATACATATGACAGCAATTGTGTTGTCATGTTTCATTAGTGTGGGTTACCATGTTACTCTGTCTGTGCTCAGAATGAGAAAGATGATCCCTAATCTTGAATTCTCATACTTGCATGCAGAGTAATCACTTTAGTCAGTCAGTAAAAATAAAAAAATAACAGTTGTAGATAAAATAATATTGGCGATACTGTTGTACATATCACTAAACTTAAATTCAATAAAAAAATTGTTGGAATATATATCGTCTCGCCAACAAGCTGAACAGCTTCACGAGTATTTAATTTATTGTCTTGAAAAATGTATTTTAAAACAAAGTCTGTTCGTTTTTGAATTAAACGTAATATTTTATTTTTAATGTATGTACAATATTGGTTATAAACTAAAACAATGAACCTAAAACTAAAAACCTTAATGAAATATAGTATTATAACTAAAATGTATCATTGAAAGGAGTCCCTTTAGGCATGGTTCCAAAGATACTGGCAGTGTTCCCCCTTTGAATAGCTAGACTAATTCTTTGTCCGAGGTAGCTGCCAGCTCTTCGGTCTCCTGTGATATCGACTAATCTTTTTGCTATTTCCTTGAATAGCTTTATAGTGCTAGGACCCCACGGCCCAAGGGTCTCGACACCGAATGGGACAAAATCATATTCGGAGCCTAGACCCTTGTGTTTGGATTATTTAGCTTTTTCAGCCGCTTCACATGCCGCACCAGCTCTGTTGTTGGTTCCATGTAGATGGGAAGGGGCCAGCGTGTCTGAACAGGTTGCATCCCATACCAGCACCCGGCCCATCTTCCATAAAGTAAAGTCTTGTCCTACATTACACAATGACACACATTGACGTACTTACAAGGAGAATTCGGAAGCGTATATTTATTTATAAATACCCAAGACATATATAATGGTAAAACCAATAGTTTTAAAAATCTTTTGGGGTACTGTGTTTAATCGTGGGGTGGTGTTTGTAAGATATCTTTACTAAAGTTTGAACAAGCATAGTGTTCAAATAAATGTATATATGTAATGTATATAAACAATATACAATAGTTTCATTTGAGCTCGATAGATGGCGTTGTACTGATTTTCTGTATCGCGATGTTAAGAGACTATGGACTATTGTATAAATACCAGCTAAGTCAATAAAAATTAGCCTCGTTAGGGCGTGTCCCATTTTCGACCGCGTTCCTAATCGACTACTCGTCAACTCCCAATATAAATCGCATATTTCATGAAGCTTCGTGTATTATTTGCCCTACTGTCTTACATAAATTATTATTCATACCTATTTTTATTTTTAGTACTACTCGTCTTCTATTACCCGTATCGTCGTAATGTTATATTTATATATATATATATATATTGTTTCCCATAAATAAAGTTACAGTTCGCCAACCTTAAGAGATAAACATACTGTCGCAAACTTCATTTTTAACCGACTTCAAAAAAAAGAAGGAGGTTATCAATTCGTCGGAATCTTTTTTTTTTTCTTTTTTTTTTTATGTATGTTCAGCGATAATTTCATCGTTTCTGAACCGATTTCAAAAATTCTTTTTGCATTGGAATGGGCGTAGCTTACAGGTGGTCCCATCGTCACCATATCGGGATCTGATCATGGGATCCCAAGGAAATCGAGGGAACTCCTCAAATATCATAGTCACAATGTCGCGATTTGGGTACTCGGAATAGTTTTTCATTGAAGTCGGTTCCTTTTTGTTAAAATTATCGTCAATCGTGAATATAGAAATTCTTAAGATAACGTTATAAAGATAACGTTGTTTATTTTTGAACGAAGTTTTCCAAGAAAGCGCTTATTACAAGATAGGCCCCTATTACTCCTGAAATAACAAACTTCTCTAAACAGACATAGTTTTTTCTTATAAGTTCATACATGGACTACCATAATGTTTTCTTTTCAATTTTTAGCTGCGAAATTGAATTACTCGCAAACGCATACATAAATCATAAATTCGTCTTTATAACAACCTCTCAATTTTTTAAAAAGACCAATCTATTGATACCGAACATGATGGGGTAGACGCGAGAAAAAGAAGAGAAAGAAAGAGAAACAAAAGTAGGGGAGACACCCCAAAAAGTATATATTTGGTGCTTTTATTGTAACAGACACTTGAATTTCATTAAAGTATATAGAAGTGAAATGCATTGTTAATTTGTACATTTTAGGACATAATTAAAATTGATATCGTTTGAGGTCGATAGTTAAAACTCATTTTATGGCTACATTTTATAAAGTTAAAGGCCTATTAAAGACTTCAAACTTTCTAAATTGTAGTTAACAATAACACTATCAGTTACCTTGAGATTAACTATATTTTGTAATTGTTCTTTGAAACGATAATAGCTATATTATAAGTTAAATACTATTACATTTTCGAAATAGTACAAAGAGCTGACTTCGAGTTGGTAGTAGGTAAGTACGGTATAACTATAATTGTTTGTTTCGTAATTTTTGACTGCCGACGCAAAAACGAAGGAACTTCATAAGTTTAACGTGGCTCTGTTAGGCGATTCATACACTGGCGACGCGAACACGCGCGTAGGCGCGGGCAGCCAATCCCGAAGCTGCTAGCCGCACGCGCTCACGCGTCGTAGCGCGTGTTCAGTGTGTTGGACCTGGCGTGTTTTCTATACTAATCGATGTACTTGCATACAATATTATAATCTGCCACACCGCGCTACGCGACGGAGCGCGATGCAGTGTGTGAATCGCCTTAATGTATATTGTTTCGTCCCGTTTATCTGCGGCCACACTCAGGGCGGCTTGAGGCGCTGATATGCGTGCCTTCGCCGCCTAGTGACAGATGGCGGAATGGAGACTAGTGGAGGTCATCCTCCCAAGCCTTCTTCTGCGAAATGACGTCATGGCTTCTGACAAACCCCGTGTACAGCTGTCTCGTCACGATTCTGGCTCTATCCAAATTGGGCAAAAGTCGCCCAAGGGCGGAGGCAGAGCCGATCAACTTTGGAGCAATCTAACTGAAGTACTCGTTGAAGAGTCACCTGTCGTCAAGGATTAGGCCCAGATACTTCATCTTGGAGCGGTACGAGGACCGAGTTGATCATGATGGAGGCGCAGAGAGGCGGCCCCGGGCGCCTCAACAATTAAAACGCTTCTAGTTCAACCTTCAAAATTAGTTTGCAGTCTCTTAGGGTTGAGGGGGTGCCAGTCGCTCCTTGGAAAAAGTCATATTCAGGTAAAACCGATTGAACTAATAGCCCCATAGTTGACTCCTAATAATCTTAGGAATAATACGGGTTACGAAGATGAGTTAAAGTATGTGCTTCAATGGAATTTTCATAGAAAATCAAAACCCTGAAAAATAATTTATATTTGATAGATGGTGAATGATTAATGAAATCTAGATTTTTGAATACAGTTCATAATGTATATTATCTATGTTTGACTTTCCAACAATATACAGGATGTAAAAAGACTACTACTTAGGACGAAAACTTAGGGGTTGCAATCGGAGTCAAAAAGTCAAACAGGAATCAAAGGACGGACAAACGGACGTAACAAATATATAAGGGTTCCTACTCATAAGCTACGGAATCCTAAAAAATGCATAGAATTTTTTTTTTTTTTTTTTCTCTTTATTTAAGGAGTTTTAGTCCTTAAGGACTACGCCACTCCATTAGATCAACTACAGCTACAACACAATTCTTAAATCTAGTCTACTGTGTACAAATTTACATACAAACTTTTATAATGGGCACACACTTTTTTATAACTAACAACTCCTGGATAATATTAAAAAGAAAACATAGCTCTGGTGGCGGTGCCTTCGGTAATGCTGTGTTTAATCATTGGTCGATGGTGATTCATCAGACAATGATCAAACACAACATTTATTAATTCTATGATGATAAGGATTTTGCCGGATCAGTCAGTACTTCAGTAGCTACATATATGTATTATAACAAAAATATATGTTTGTAATCATGCGTGTAATGGCCGCCGCCTCATTCCAACGAGCACTACCCTATACAGCGACTTTGCCGTCTCCGAAAGGGGAACAGATAGTATATCATAACAAAAGCCAGGTTGGTTATTTGTTATAATTAGCAAATCATGTCTCACGTCTTCATTCCGGACACACTCCATCATAATATGATACGCATCTTCTAAAATGCCACACTCTGAGCAAAGGGGAGATGGAACTTTCTTCATCATATATGCGAACTTATTAAGTGGGATGTGTCCGGAACGTAATCTGAACGCTGTTATTATCATCTGTCTATCCAATGTACAATCATCAAACCAGGGAGTCTTCCAGGGCTCGTTTTGAAGTGTTTTATACCATATACCTTTCTGTACTGATCGCTCGTCAAAATTAACTTTCCAAAGCATAAAACAGTGTTCTCGAATTAGATGTATACAATCAGTAAAAAACGGCAAGGAACCCATAACTACGCCATCACTACAAGCTAATTTCGCCAATCTGTCCACTTCCTCGTTACCTTTTAGTCCGATGTGCGAGGGAATCCACTGAAGAATAATGTCTTTTGAATTAGATTTTAATTCGAAAATTAAATTAATAATTTCGTAAGCTATCGGCATGCCTCTTTTATAAGAGGTACACCGAGCCACATGTTGAAGAGCGCTTTTTGAATCAGTTAAAATAACAAACTTATTGGCATTTATTGATTTGACATATGCTAGGTCTTCTGAAATAGCAATTAATTCGAGCGAGGTAATGGACATATTGTGAACCAATCTTAATTTTAAATATTGGTTAATCTGTGGATCATAAAAAGCAGCTCCCATATACAAGCTTTCTTTGGATCCATCTGTAAAAACTTTATAGAAATCAGAATACTTGTTTTCAAGAAATAAGGAACAGCTTTCACGTAGTAAACTAGGGTTGTAACTTCTCTTCGCAAAACGTACACATTCTATATTAAACTTCACTATATCATTTAAATTATACCAGTTTATCCAATAATCTAGTGAATACATTTCTAAACACACTCGTGAATCTATATTGATGTCCTTATAAGTTGAATTCATAACAACAAGGATTGGAATTCTCTTGCGTCTCCAGTATCTACGTGAAATAAGTGGGCTTAATTCTTCTATAACCTTAACTGTGTTATTATTAGTCACGGACCTAGATTTGAACCAAAATTTACCCCCCAGAAATATTCGGCGTATTTCTAAAGGTACGATACAAAGCTCACTCTCCATTACGTGGATGGGAGTGCTCCTAATGAAACCTCCTATTATACGCATTGCTTCATTCTGTATTTTATCAAGTTTGTACAATTTTGATTTGCAAGAACAATCATAAAAAAAACTGCCGTAATCTAAGCGACTTCTGATAAGTGATATATATAGTCGTCTTAGATGTTTAGGGTGTACGCCCCATCCCGAGCCAACTAGTACTTTTAAAACATTTAAATAAATATGTGCTTTCTCATATAGTTCGTTGATATGTTTGAACCATTTTAAGGATCGGTCCAACCACATGCCCAAATATTTCACAGTAGGTACTTCTACCAATGGTATATTATCTATCGACACAGTACAATTGTTTCTATTAATACCCTTTTTAAATATGCACATTTTACTTTTGGAGGGTGAAACACTTAATCCCAAATGTGCCAACGATCTCACTAGTGAATCTAAAGCTCCCTGAAGAGTGTTACGACTCTCTGACAAGTATCTTTCCGAACAAGACATGTACAAGACGAAGTCATCAGCATATTGAGAAACGAAAACACCAGTTATAGATTCACAAATATTGTATGTTGCAACATTAAATAACAACGGGGATAGTGGATCACCCTGTGCTAGTCCTCGACCGGTAGTGCGGGTAATAAAACTATTCTCATATTTAATTTTTAAATGTCTTACGCTAAGGAAGTTCCATAGATAATTGCATATTTTGCCACCAACATCAATTTTATCTAAGGTAGTCAGTAAAAAGTCAATATTTATATTATTGTAGGCATTGTCGATATCAAGGAAACATCCCAAGGTCATAAAATCTTTGGAGAAACCTGATTGAATCCTCGTAACTAAACGTGTAAGACTGTCTAAACTAGACTTTGACCTTCTAAAACCAACAGTTTCGCCTGAAAATAACCCTTTCCTTTCCAAAAACCATTCCAGTCTCTTGTTTAAGATTGAATGAAAAATCTTACAGACACAGGAAATCAAACTAATCGGACGAAGGGAGCTAGTGAGAGTAGGATCACGACCAGGCTTCGGAATCCCTAGATAACGCAGATATCCCGCCACTGATGAGGAGTGAAACCTGTAGATAGACATATATTGTATAGAGATAACAATACTCTCTTTCCTCTACTCGGTAAATTTTTTATCATTGAAAATGAGATGTCATCCCAACCCGGTGCCGTATCGCTTGTTTTGATGCAAGTTTCAAGTTCATGTAACGTAATTTCGGCTTCTATTACATTGTTCTGAGAGTTAAACTTAGGTTTACAATTAAGGACAAATGAAGGACATAAGTTAATCAATAGAGACTCACTTTTATCTCGGTCTATGAAAGAACTACGTATAACATTTCCCTTCATCCACTTCATTTTCCTCCACATTTCACTTACAGAAGAGACCTCATGTAAGCTATCACAAAATCTATGCCAACATTTTTTTGAGGCCTTTTTAATGAGATTCTGAGATTCTTTAATGCATTGGGTAAGGATAGTTAGGTTAGAGGGAGTAGGGTTTTTTCTAAATTTAGATAAAGCCAGTCTTCTTTTAGCTACTGAATGGGATAATTCGGGAGTCCAGTATGGTTTTGGGGTGAAACGGCTCGTGGGATTTGAAGATATTTTCTTTATGGGTATAAAAATATTTGCTGTTTGACTAATAAGCTTAATAAAATCATCATATAATCTCTCTGTCCACTCTAAAAGTACGATAATTCTTTAATTTAAAGTTAATACTAGGATTCAACCAGGTTTCACTTACTGCAGCTATATGAATTTTATCTTGTATTAATAATTGTTCGAATTCCAACCGTTTAGGTCTTAGGCTTTGAGCATTCCACTGTAAAATATTGACCATTACATTATTGGCCATTTTTATCATTTACAAACATATGGTATAAGTTTTCCAATATGGTTATGTTAGTTATATTATGCAAAATAGTAGATAGGCACCATTCCACAGATACATTTATAATTATTTTAATTTTTTGACTCCAAGTATATTTTTTTGATAAAATTAGATTTTTAATTTTTTTGAGTAGTGATTTGAATGATTCATTTTTCTGATATACTAAGTTAGGACTCGATTGCATATTACGTTCATCAGAAGCTGATATATTCCGTTGTGGTTCATTTATGTACGATTCACCTTTGTTTACACCTTCATTTGTCGTTGATGCTCGGCGTGGACGACGAGCGCGCACATGCGGCCGCTCCTCAGTAGCAATGCAGTCGCCTGCGAGGGAGGACATGTCGGCGTCTGATTCCGATGATGACCAATTTGGTTCGCATGTTATTTGATCCGACGAGCTGCATTTCTTCCTCTTAGAAGGAGTTAATCTGGTTTGATTAGCCGTATTCACTTCAACAACATTTGTTTTCCTATGTGTATTCGCTGTAACCGCTGCATATGATGTTGATGGTTGATTTTCTAATATAGCAGTTCTATTTGTAATCGATTGCTTTTGTAGGTGTATTCGTGATGAGAACGGAGGTATATACATGTCTAATGCTTTACGGTATGTACAGTTGAAATCAGACATCAAATCTCTTATCTTTTTTTCTTTTAAATAAACAGGACAAGACTTAGCCAGCGAGATGTGATTTTCTTTACAATTTACACATTTAAAAGTAGTTGTTTCACAATTCGCGTGATCTAGGCCA
This sequence comes from Phragmatobia fuliginosa, assembly GCA_932526445.1. Taxonomy (NCBI): domain Eukaryota; kingdom Metazoa; phylum Arthropoda; class Insecta; order Lepidoptera; family Erebidae; genus Phragmatobia; species Phragmatobia fuliginosa. The sequence goes on along the minus strand of OW052081.1, from coordinate 11,084,622 downwards.
CATTTTGGACAAATAATTTTTATAGATGGGCAGAATTTTGAAGGGTGACCGAAGCGCCAACATCGGGAGCATTGAGTTACCGGAAAGACAAAAGGTTCTACTTTTACTCTGATATTAATTATCTTAATATATTGCGGACGCGAGCTTCCTTTGATACAAATACGTACGGTCTCAGTAGGTATCCAACCAGCCTCCGGATCCCTCCGATTTAATCTTTTAACCGACAAAATCTCACACTCATTCATACTTTTAATAGATGACAACAGTTCACTTTCGGGTAATTCCAGGTCGATATTCCTTATGATGCCATATGTTACACCCACTTCCCATGTCTTGTATATTTTCCATCCCTTATCTTTAAAACTTTTACAAGAGATTAGTTTCTCGGCACTTGGTAAGTCCTCAAATGCTACAATTATTTTATAAGCATTTATATACTTAATAGATCGAATTCCCTCTATGTTTTCATTTAGAAATAATTTAGCAAACGCAAATTGTTTTGGAAGTTTTCTATGTGTGTAATACAAATATCAATTTTTTCATTTTTTCTCCTTTTTTCTCCTCCGCTCATATTCCATTCTCTCTCTCTGTTATTGCTTTCAACATAGTTGTTAGCTTCATTCTGTATTATGTCCTCTTCCTCCATACTACTACCGCTCAAACATACATTATCATCAGCCCTTGTACCGTCATGTTCAACTACACTTTCACTCATATTGCATAAAGTTCAATACGCGATAACACCGGGTGCGCTCGCGCGCTCCGGTAAAACCGGTTTCTAAGTAGTAAACAACAGTAAGATACTTTAATAATTCACTGTTAACACGTCCTATTCACCCGGAGAGTGGATCGAACTCAATAATATTTGAAATATAAATACGTAATTGTTCATACAAAAGTTTTTATTTAATAATTTCCTAAGAACTGCTTTTTTTCATGATCTGAAGTAGACTGAAATCGTCTCTGAAATATTTCGTGTGTCCCGATTTTTTTTTCCAAAAGGTGGTAGCCCTGTGCTAGAGTCAACACCGCCGTCAACCTGAGTTTTGAATAACGTAAAGGCGGCTCCACATTAGTGCCGTGAAGCTCCGTGAATAGGCGTGAACGTGAATGTGGATGGTTTTCGCGTGGTTCACGCGCGTTCACACCCGTTCACGCTTATTCCCCAATTAGAGTCGATATTTTGTCCCGCGACAAAGGGTTCGCGCCCGTTCGCGTGGCGTTCACGTGTATATATCCACATTCACGGCCCCATCCAATGAATAATGAAATAAAAGAATTATATCGTAAAAGGGTTTGTTATTTTATATAATATATGATTGTAGTCCGTGTGGTGACGGATTAAGAATACAGAGTGTCACCACTCCTATTCATCCCGCGGGTGTCGTAAAAGGCGACTAAGGGATAAACTATGCAAGACAACATCGATACAAAGACAAGGAAAACTTGAAACCAGCCCTTTTTTATTATTTTGAACGGTGTTATCTCCTTCTGGACCCCTCCCGGCGCCTGAACGCACTCTTGCGGGCACCATCTTCATAAATTTTACTTTCCATTTGGGCGGCGTCTAGTCACACGCGGTCGTCACCCTCTCGCGGCTGGCCACTACAGCGGATGGACAGGGAACCCCTCCCGTCCACCCGCGGCCACACTCAGGGCGGCATGAGGCGCAGGTGTGCGTGCCTCCGCCGCCCGGTTCGCATCCTCTCCGATAACTGCAGTGAGGACCCGGCGCTGTGCGGCCCATGCGAGGCAAACCGCCAGCGTGTGCTAGGCTAAGACCTCACTGCAGTCGCAGTGGTGGTAGGCGTCCTACCGTCGAGGACTAGGCCCAGATACCTCATCTGGGCCCGGACCGGTACGTGGACCGAGTTAACCTCGATCGAGGCGCCGGCGGGTGGACCACGACGGGGCCCATGAAATAACAGGGTCTCCGTCTTATCCAGGGCCACCACCCGTAGACCCAGCGCCTCGATGCGCCCGACCACTAGGGAAACTCCTGTGGTGGCCAGGCGCGCCACATCCTGGAAGTTAGCCCCCCGGGCCGTGACTAAGGTGTCATCAGCGTAGCAGATAAAAGCCAGCCCGTGGGGGAGACGCCCTCGTAGGGCCCAGTCGTATCCCATTTTACAGAGGAGTGGTCGGAGAACAGACCCCTGTGGAACACCGCACGACATGGCCCTGCGTCCCAAGACGCCATCTCGGTCCTCGTACATGACGGTACTGTCCTCTAAATAGTCTGCCACTAGCCGCCTCAGGTGCTCTGACACTCCGTGAAAGAAGAGCGCTTCCCTGATGCAGCTGAATGGCAGACTATTGAAGGCGTTGGCGATGTCTAAGGACACCGCCAACACCACTCCGCCGCAGCTCACGACCTCCTCGATCACGGCCCTATGGTGCATTACAGCATCGATCGTCGAACGCCCCTCTCGGAAATCGAATTGAGCGTCCGACAGATCGGGGCCAATCTCGCAGAGGTGCCGTACGATGCGGGCAGAGAGAATCCTCTCAAACAACTTACCCGCCTCGTCCAGCAACACGATGACCGAATCGGCAGGCTGTCCCGACTTCTGTAACAGGACCAGCTTCCCGCATTTCCAGCACTCTGGGAAGCGCCCGGACGCCAGACTGGCGTCCAGCACCTCCCTGAGGCTGTTCGACATATAGTCGAGGGCTCGGGCCATCACTCGGGCTGGTACCCCGTCCGGCCTGGGGGCGGTATTCTTGCACCGTTGCCTCCGGCTGATGCGGCCATCGACGGGGCTGTGTGCTCCGCCCGCTGCGGGAATAGGCCCTCGACCACGTCCTGCAGGAAGCTGGGCTGGAGAGTCACCGCACGATAAGGGCGACTCCAGGGGTCACGTTCGAGACTCTCCAGCATCTACTCTCTACACGCATCCTTGGCGCGGTAGATGGCCAGCCTCAGAGTTTTCCGAGTTTCTAGGTACTCCTCATGAAGCCGGTCCACCTCCTCACCCACAACGCGGTGGCGTCGCCTACTGCGAGTGAGGGACCTCCAGGCAGGAACGCACGCCACACGGAGGTCTGCCAACTCCTGGGACCACCAGTAGACCTCCTTCCTCGGAGGCCGACACCCACGAACGCGGAGCATGGCCGCATCGCAGACCCGCGTTAGCGCGTCAGCGAAGCGACCTAGCCCCGTCGACCTCCTCGGTCGGGGCCTGCGGAGACAGCCAAGCGTTAAGGTAGTAGGTCACGACAGACACAGGACAGCCTCTATTAGGTCCCTGTCCAGCTTGGCGACAACCCACCGTGGGAAGTGGGAAGAGAGCCGCGCCGCGTGACCCCTACTGGGGCCCTGGGATCGGGAGAGCTCGAATCGGATATACAAGTGATCCGAGAGCGTCTCAACCGCATCGAGGTCTCCAAGTTGTTAAGGAAGACCTCGAAGTCGCTCAGACTCCGGTTGGGGGAGAAATATACACCATAAATGGTGATTCCCCCCATTCGGCGGCAATATATCCAGTACCCTTGTCTCTTAGTGACAAGGGCGGGGAATGGGCGGCCGTGGAGCCGACGACTGCCACGGATCTGTCCCAGAAACTTGAAACCAACCCTTTTTTTTTTTTTTTTTTTTTTTTACGTGTGGAAATCCCCTCGGATCGTCACCCCGCCGGGGCTCTCGACGGGGCGGTATGTCGGACTCGAACCGACTAAAACCACACGGTGTGACCTCTCTGCGCCTGTGTTTTGGGAAGGGGGCCAGGTTGTTATCGCCTTCTGGACCCCTCCCGGCGCCTGCCCGCACTATTGCGGGCGCCATCTCCTTTTCCTCTCAAATTTTGAGCGACATCCGGTCACACGCGGACGCCACCCCCTCGCGGCTGGCCTCTACAGCGGATGAACGGGGAAACCCATCCCGTCCACCCGCGGCCAGAATCAGGGCGGCATGAGGCGCAGGTGAGCGCGCCTTCGCCGCCCCGTTCGCCGGCGGCGGATCTGGTCCGAGTGGAAGTCGTCCTCCCGAACCTTCTCCGCCGCCTCCTTCTGCGAGATTACGTCCTCGCAGAAGGTTGCGACCGCGGTAAAACAACTGTCGCTACCGGCCATGGAGCGTACTACGACCGGCAGCGAGAGTTCCTCTCCGATTACTGCAGTGAGGGCCCGGCGCTGCGCCGCCCATGCGGGGCAGACCGCCAGCGTGTGCTGGGCCGTGTCCTCACTGCAGTCGCAGTGGTGGCAGGCGGGACTCGATTCCCTCCTTGCGACCGAGTGCAGATACTTTCCGAAGCAACCGTGCCCGGAAAGCACCTGCGTCAGCCGGAAGGAAAGGGTCCCGTGCTGCCGCCCTGCCCACTCGGTGATGACTGGCTGGAGAGCCTCCACGGCGGCGAAACCAGCGCGTGGAGTCTCCAGTCGGGACGACCATCTTGCCAAGGTGGCTCGACGAGCGGCTTCGCGCCACTCGCGCACGTCCTCGGGCGGAGGGCGAGACCCGCTCTCCGCCCGGAATTCAGCCACTCGTCGATAGACTTCGGCGAGCACTTCCGCCTCCAAATCCCACGGGGGTGTTCCGGCCAGGGCGCACGCCGCCTCGGTAGACACCGTGCGGTATCCGCGTATGGCTCTGACCGCCAATATCCTCTGGGGGCGCCATAGGCGCGCCCTATTCTGGGCGGTCAGAGCCGCCGCCCACACCGGTGCACCGTACAGTGCCATCGACCGGACCACCCCCGTGTACAGCCGCCTAGTGGGAACACTGGCCCCGCCCAAATTGGGCAAAAGTCGCCCGAGGGCGGAGGCAGTGTCCACCAACTTTGGAGCTAGCTGTTTGAAGTCCTCGTCGAAGAGCCACCTTCCGTCTAGGACCAGACCCAGGTACCTCATCTGGGCCCGGACCGGTACGAGGACCGAGTTGACCTCGATCGAGGCGCCGGCGGGTGGACCGCGACGGGGCCCATGAAAGAGTAGGGCCTCCGTCTTATCCAGGGCCACCCGAAGACCCAGCGCCTCGATGCGCCCGACCACCAGGGAGACTCCCGTAGTGGCCAGGCGTGCCGCCTCCTGGAAGTTAGCCCCCCGGGCCGTGACTAAGGTGTCGTCCGCGTAGCAGATTACACCCAGCCCGGGGGGGAGACGCCCTCTTAGGGCCCAGTCGTATCCCATGTTCCACAGGAGTGGTCCTAGGACAGACCCCTGTGGAACACCGCACGACATGGCCCTGCGTCTCAAGACGCCATCCCGGTCCTCGTACATGACGGTACGCTCCTCGAGATAGTCTGCCACCAGCCGCCTCAGGTACTCTGGCACCCCGTGGTAGCGGAGTGCTTCCCCTATGCAGCCGAATGGCAGACTATTGAAGGCGTTGGCGATGTCTAAGGACACCGCCAACACCACTCCGCCGCAGCTCACGGCCTCCTCGGTCACGGCCCTAAGGCGCATCACGGCATCGATCGTCGAACGCCCCTCTCGGAAACCGAACTGGGCGTCCGACAGATCGGGGCCGACCTCGCAGAGGTGCCGGACGATGCGGGCAGAGAGTATCCTCTCGAAGAGTTTACCCGCCTCGTCCAGCAACACGATTGGCCTATAGGCCGCGACCGAGTCGGCGGGCCGTCCCGGCTTCCTCAGCAGGACCAGCTTCCCGCATTTCCAGCGCTCAGGGAAGCGTCCGGACGCCAGGCTAGCGTCCAACACCCCCCTGAGGTGGTCCGACATGTAGTCGAGGGCACGGGCCATCACTCGGGCTGGAACCCCGTCCGGCCCGGGGGCGGTGTTCTTGGATCGAATCCGCAGAACAGCCGCCCCTACCTCCGAATCCCTGACGGGCGGAACTTCGACCTCGCTGCCCCCGTCGTCTCCGGCTGATGCAGCCATCGACGGGGGTGTGTGTTCCGCCCGCTGCGGGAATAAGCCCTCGACCACTTCCTGCAGGAAGCTGGGCTGGAGAGTCTCCGTAAGGGGGGGGCCTGACGTGCGGAGCTTTTCACGCACCGCACGATAAGGGCGACCCCAGGGGTCACGCTCGAGACTTTCCAGCATCTCCTCTCTACTAGCGTCTTTAGCGCGGCAGATGGCCAGCCTCAGAGTTTCCCGAGCTGCTCGGTACTCCTCGTGAAGCCGGTCCACCTCCTCACCGACACCGCGGTGACGTCGCCGACTCCGGGTGAGGGACCTCCGGGCACGTACACAGGCCGCACGGAGGTCCGCCAACTCCTGGGACCACCAGTAGACCTCCTTCCTCGGAGGCCGACAACCACGAACGCGGGGCATGGCCGAGTCGCAAATCTGCATTAGCGCAGCAGCGAAATGACCAGCCCCCACGTCGACCTCCTCGGTCGGGGCCTGCGGAGACAGCCAAGATTGAACAATGGCCGCCTCCTCTAGTAGGTCCCTGTCGAGCTTGGCGACAGCCCACCGCGGAAAGCGGGAAGGGCGCCGCGCCGCGTGACCCCTACTGGCGTCCTGGGACCGGGAGAGCTCCAATCGGATATAGAGATGATCCGAGAGCGTCTCGACCTCATCCAGGACACTCCAGTTCCTTACTCGTGCGGCGACTGCAGGGGTAGCGAACGAGAGGTCCACTATCGACCCCCCCTGCTGTCGCACGCACGTGTTGGTGGCGCCCCTGTTCAGCAAACAGAGGCCCACTGACGCCGCCCACTCCTCTACGGCTGCGCCCCTGGCGTCCGTCGCCGGGGAACCCCACGCAATGGATTTTGCGTTGAAATCCCCCAGCACGAGGACGTGCCCAGACACTAGTCGCCGTATCGAGGTCTCCAAGGTGTTCAGGAAAACCTCGAAGTCGTGCAAGCTCCGATTGGGGGAGAAGTAGACACCATAAATGGTGATTCCCCCCCATTCGGCGGCAACATATCCAGTACCCTTGTCTCTTAGCGACAAGGGCGGGGAATGAGCCGCCGTGGAGCTGACGACTGCCACGGAGCCGTCCCGGTCACCCATACAGTTCGGACGGGGAGGGACGAAATATGGCTCCGCGACTACGGCAACACCTATCGACCACTGTGCCATGGTTTGCAGGAAGAGGTCCTGCGCCGCGGCACAGTGGTTCAGATTCGTCTGGACAAGAAGGTTGGAGACTTGATCCATTACTGGATCGTCTCTACAACCTCCTCCATGGGCGTCGGCGTCGACGCACGGTTGACGTCGGAGGCAGCCTGGATCGATTGGCTAGCCGCCGGCGTTCGCTGAGAGGCGCGGGGAGGCCTGCAGCCCCCCTGCCCCATTTGATGATTGGCGGGCTTTTTACCCGCCGCACACACGGGGCAGTGAGGAGCAGCAGAGCACTCTGCCGCCTTGTGCCCGGGTTGACCGCAACGGAAGCACAAACCGCTGCAGTCAAAACAGCTCTCGCACTTGGCGCGAGTGTGTCCCGCAGCTAGACACCTGAAGCATCGCATCGGCCTCGCTGACAGAACCGTGATCCTGGCATTTACGAAGCCGACGAGCATGCTTCCGGCGTCTCCCAACACTTTAGCCGCCGCCACGGGACAGCTAACCCACACAGCGCCGAGGCCTCCCGGACCCGGACGGACGGTGCCGACTCTGACGGTGTCCGCGGTGCATCCAGTCTTTTCCGTGACTGCATCGCGGACATCCTCCGACGTTACAGAGTCGTCCAGGCCCGAGATGCGCAGATCTGCGCACTTGGTGGGCCTGGCGATCTTAAGACCGTCCGTTGCGGCAAACATCACCCTCCGTCCGGCCCCTTTAAAGAGGGCCGCGTACGAGAGTCCGCCACTGGCCGCCTCCGGCGACAAGGTGACAACCACAGCCGCGGTTTTAGGCGGCTGCAGCTTCCGCGGCTTCTTCTTTGACGCCGTTGTCACCGGTGGTGAAGGCTGGGCTTGGCCCGCTTTTTCGGCCGCCCGTCTTGCCCGCTTTCGGGACTTCTTGGAGCCCTTCACCTCCTGCCAACCCTCGTTGGAGGGGGCAGGTGCAGAGGGGCCCGGCAGGGTTGTCGGAGTGGGAAGTGGAGGGAAATCCTCTCCACCACTCGGCCCCGCTTTAGGCCCCTTCTTGGCCGACGCCTGTGCCGGCCCCCTCTTGGTCGGCGCCTGGGCCGGCGCCTTAGCCGACGCCTGGGCCGGTGCCTTGGCCTTCGCCTGGGCTGGTGCCCCGGCCCCCTTCTTCTGCTTTTGTGCAGCCGATGGAGACGGGGCCGACGCGGCCGCTGCGTAGGACACGCAACCTCCCACAACCGGGAGTGCGGTCGGAGCAGCGGTCTTAGGCCGCTGTGACGCGAGCGGGGGGCGCACGACCGGCGCAGGGGGCTGTCTCGCCTCCAGTCCGGCGAGACGCCCGTCCAACATATGCCCAACTGCAGTTAGAATGTCATGCAGTTGGGCGTCACGTACCCCAGAGTTGGTGGTAGGGGCAGGCTGAGACGTCGACGGGGCCTCCTCATCGGGGAGCTTTGCCCGGAAGCGGGTGAATTGAGCGCTCAGCTCGTTCACTTGCTCCGTCAGCCTATCATTGGCCGCCTGCAGGCGAGTCACATCTCCAATCAGGTCCTCCACGACCTCCGTCATGGCGGAGGAGGAGTCCTTAAGGGCCCTCACAAAGCAGCCCTTAAGGTTCACGGACTTGGTGGCCACCTTTTTAACGATGTCCACCGCCGCTCTCGCCTTCTCCTGTACAGACACGGGAGCTTGGGGGGCTACTCCCCGCACTGGCTCCCGGATCTTAAGCAGGAGATCTGCGATCTCCTCCTCCGCTTCGACTTCGCCCTCTGCACGGCCACGCCTGTACGACTCCGAATTTGTGAATACAGAGCCGGACGAGACGGAGACTGGTGTTCGCGACCTACCGGTGCGGAGAGTCTTCTCGGGTGTCTCCTGGGATGCGACGCTCACTCTGTCGCAGGAGCGCTTCCGCCTGTCGCTCGCCTCTGTTTCCATCGGCTCCACTGCGACCGAGCTCGCGCTGTTGCCACCGCTCATGCCTGGCGTGGCCGACGAGGAGCGTAAACGCTCCGATGCTCTCCGGCTCCCAGTAGTCAATTTGACTCCTGGGAGCCTCGTCGAGATGGGCGGCCCGAGTACTACGACCGCCTCTTTGGACGTGACTCCGTCCACACCCGAAGGGCTCCCCTTCAGGGGACCCTCCTTCTCCTGCGTCTGTCTCTCCGTTTCGATGTCCGTATTGCTTGCCAATTTGTCATTAGATTTTATCGTTCCTGTTTTACTTTTATTTAAATTTATCAACTCCATAACTGAACCCACGAGTTGGGGAGAAATAAAAGTCCGCCCGGGCAGAGATCCCCGATACCCGGGTAAGCGTAAATTTGAACCAAACCGAGGGGTCCGCAGGTACCTCGGCTTGGGGTGCGCTCGCAACTGAACTTCCCATCAGCCATGCATCCCCTGGCCACGCACCAGAGCTTGAGATTCGGGGTAATTTTTTATAGAGGTTTTCTTCCTCGCGGTCCGGGCGGTTAAGCCAAGACCCACGCCCCCGGACAGAGCCGGGATTACGTTATGCCGACGGTGGCAGAAAGACTACGTCCCCCTGCCTGCTCGGTGGTAGTGTAAGTACACACCGAGCCCGTCCTCCTTTCTCCACCGCGAGCAGCGGAGAAAACTCTGGCCCCTCCAGGGCCCCACCTTCTGGTTTTTTATCGAGGTTTCCTCCTCCATGCTCCGAAGAGCGAAGAGCCAGCAGGGCAACCGGCAGACACGCCCACCCTGCTGGATCAGGCCTTGCCCAAGAGCCGATAAACGGCTTCCTCTTCTGCTAGACTATTAGCCGCTGGCGATAATCCTCTCCTCCAGATGACGCGGAGGAAATGAGGAGGAACAGCGTTATCGCCAGCGTTTCCAGGGTGCACCACGAGGAGGTTTTCTAGCCAGCACCCCAAACCAACCCTATACCAACCCGTCTGGCCAGCGTGGTATAGTAAGCCAAACACTCCTTTCTAAGGAGAGGCCTATGTCCAGCTGTGGACTGTTAGAGGCTGTTGATGATGATGATGATTGTAGTATTTTGTGTTCTTGTTTTGGACGTCTACATAGTGATATGTTGCCACAGCGAGCAAAGTTATTGCAGCAGCAGCTTCTACGTCCATTTCGCGGCGGGTTTCACGAACGACTGTGAACATCCATGTATTGAGGGTATCCAAAAGAAATTTCTCCGATATTTAGACTTTAAAGCACAGCAATGCTCGCTTGATTACTTTCATCGTTGTAGACGATATCACTTCCTTCCACTGGAATATAGGCGCCTTATAAGCGACATTTGCTATTTGACCAGCATCGCAAATGGAACGATAGACTGCCCAGAGCTGTTGGCTAAGATAAGTTTGCGTACCAACCAAATCGGTCTAAGACAACGACCTTTGCTGCATGTGCCTTTTGTGACCACCAACTACAGGAGCAATTCCTTCCTTCTCAGAGGTGCACGAAGCTTCAATGAACTCTGTGGCTCTCTACAGTATGATTTGTTCTGTACTAGTCCGATCACGGTGAGGCAGCTTTTATCGAGGCCATTTTTTGATGCAGGTGTCGTGTGCGGTGCTCAAACAATTAGTTAGTTAGTTAATATATATGTTGTAAGTAGGTACTGTTAACTAAAAAAAAAAAAAAAAAAAAAAAACGGTTTTAAATAAGTATTATATATGTTGTGTCTATATATATAATTTTAAATTGTGTTTCAGATTGCTCTCTTAAATAATCTTAATATTTTCTTGTGTAATATTGTAGTTTTTCTGTAGGTTTACCATTAGTTTCACTGTAATTAATTTTTGATTTTTCTTATTTGTCTGTCTGCTTTTGTATCTGTTTATGCATGTATATAACCTAATTTTTATTATATATATATAACCTAATTATATAAGTAGCACTGAGACCAGTGTAATATGTACAACATACATACGGAGGCTTGTTGTTAGCAACTTAAAAACTTAATTGTATTAACCATAAGTATATTAGTCTGTAAGCCTTCTTCAAAAATAAATAAATAAATAAATAAAATAAAATCCCATGAATGTGGAGGTCACAACTTGCGCCGCTAATTCACGGCGAGAATTCGCGCGTGCATTAACGGCACTAATGTGGAGCCGCCTTAAGGATTACGCCATATAAAGTGGAGGCGGAAACTAAGTAGATCTTAAGATTAACTAACTACCTACTTGCGTTAGTAGGCGTTAGCAAATTTACTCTTACGTAAGTAACTAAACATTCATGTAGCTACGAGGTTTTGGAGTGCTGAATCAGCCCCTTTCGTTCTCACTAGTTCTACTTTTACACCCTGTATATACATTTTTAGAGCCCCTGTTTAAATTCTGTACATTGACACCTGATGAAAACTAATTTATTTCAGATCAAAAGGATGATTACCAAATACCTATTCTTTTTACTTCTACCAGCTATTGTATATAGTCGTATTAAGATCAAAATAAAACCAGGCAAAAAAGCAGACGATGTCACCGTTGATTTCAGCGGTTCCGAAACGTCTGTCATTAGCGACAAGGAAAGAAAGACTTTCGGTCTGACCGATGCAGCTTTAAAAAGAGCATCAGGAAAATATAAAGGAAGACAGTGCAGTGACGTTTTTGTAAAACCACCAACCCCTTGGGGAGATGTTTACGACCAATATGACTGGACACCAGTTATGAGAACTATTAAACCTGTCGCAGCTAGAGTTCTCGGTGTTAATTCAAAGCCCGTTGCTGTTGCTTCAGCGGAGTATATTAATAACCACAACAAAGCAGATGTTACTTATAGTACGAGTGTAACGAATCAGGTGGAGGAGACAGTCGGTCATACTTGGAGTACCGGTGGAGAACTGAGCATTGGACGAGAATTCAACTACGAAGTTAATTTTGGAGCGGGAAGCGTTGGTGGCACAACCTCGATATCTTACTCGTCAAGTTGGGGAGAAGATACTACTGAATCTAGAACTGTCACACTGGGATCCACTTCAAGTGTATTAACTACTATACCTCCTGGAGGTAGGGTAGTAGCTGTGCTTTCGGCTTCACAAGGTACCTTGGATATCGAAGTGGACTACGAGGCAAGATTAAGCGCAGGGCTAGTATTTTGTAACTATGACAACAAGTACCAAAACCATTACTTTTATGGGTTTTCTATAAAAAATTTGCAACGGGTTGAAGGTTTGCCTACGGTAGTGCGTTCAACTGAAAAGATATCGGTTGGTTTTTACACGAGTGCTAGGATTGAAGTAAATAATGGCACGACTCAAGAAGAAATAAAAGAGGAACCGGCTGATATTGTCGCGGTAGGCCCGCAGAAACAAGTGAACAAAATTGCAGTGCCAGTAAATAAAAAAAAAAATTAATATTTTTTTTATGTTTTTTTGTAATGACTAAATAAATAAGTAAAAAGTCAAATAAGTTAAATAAGCTATGACCATTTTTAAAATTACAAGTGTTTTTTTTTTTCAAGTAACAAAAGTTCCAATTAATTACAATAACCTATTACTCATGTCTCGGAGAGCGCGTTAACCGTCCCGGTTGTCATGAACATCGATGATAATCGTTTTTGGGAAATGGGAAGTAGGTGCCTTCAAATATACTGTGTTTTATTAACGTGTGGAAGCTCCCTCGGGCGTCACTCCACGGTGGTTTGCGCCGGAGTATGTCTTGATGGCTGCATCACCAAGAAAGAACTTTGGCGATTAGTCAATCAAGCAAAAAATTTCAGCATTGTTAACTGTCACTGTCATACATGTTCAATTTATTACTAGCTTTAGCCCACGGCTCCGCCCGCGTGTAGGTCCGTCAAGGCGGTAAATAGTAGCCTTTTTTTTTTTTTTTTTTATGTGTGGAAAATCATCATGGACCGTCACCCCACCGGGGGTTACGGCGGGGTGGTGTGTCGGACTTGAACCGACTAAAAACCACACAGTGTGCCCTCTTCGCGCTTCTCCGTTTAGGAGGAGGAGAAGTCCAGGGTGAGATCTCCTTCTCAACTTCTCCAGCGCCTGCCCGCTCCTGATGCGGGCACCGTCTCGGTTTGACGACCCTCTCTTAGGCGGCGTCCGGCACACACCGACGCCGCGTCCTCGCGGCTGGCCACATAGGGCGGGTGGAGGGAAAACCCGTCCCGGCCACCCGCGGCCACACTCAAGGCGGCATGAGGCGCAGATGTTCGCGCCTCCGCCGCCCGAGTCGCCGGCGGCGAATCTAGTCCGACGGTAAATAGTAGCCTATGTCATCCTCCTAGCCATTATTCCCAAGTTTATTTGGGTCGGCTACTAGTTCAACCGGTTTTACCTGAATTTCAGTATTACCACGGAGCGACTGGCATCGGACCTCCGCAATCCTAAGGTAGAACCTAATTTGAAGATTGAACTAGTTGTCAGTATATTTGAGGGCACTGACTTCCCAATAACGATTGCTGCTCTCCGAGGCACGGGCGTGAATAACCGCCAAACTTCCGAACTCCGGGCAGCTATTAGGAATTTCCTAAGAAAACCCCAATAACACTTTTTGGCCCGATCCGGGATTTGAACCCGAGACCTCTTGATTAGCAGTCGCATACGCTAACCACTAGACTAACGAGCCTAAGTGTTATTCCGAAATGTAAGCTTGTATTGTGAAGTTTCATTAAAATTCGTTCAATAGTTTTTGAAAGAGCAACTAACATACATACTCACAAACTTTCGCGTTTATAATGTTAGTAGGATATAGGCGTATATAAAAAATGATTCTTTCGCCGTCAACTGCTGAACAAAGGTCTCCCCCAAGGAGTATCAAAATATATAATATATACAGGGTTACAGGAAAAGTCGTGCTAAATCCGTTAAGGGCGTAGAGTACCCATCATTTCTGACTTATTTCACTATGAAACACCCTTTTTTTTTTTTTTTTTTTTACGTGTGGAAATCCCCGCGGACCGTCACCCCGTCGGGGGTTACGGCGGGGTGGTGTGTCGGACTCGAACCGACTAAAACCACACGGTGTGACCCTCTCTGCGCCTTTGTATTGGAAGGAGTCCAGGGAGGGGATTTCCTTCTGGACTCCAACCGGCGCCTGCCCGCACTGTTGCGGGCACCACCTCTGTCGTGTACTCTCTAATTGGGCAACGTCCGGTCACACGCGGACGCCGCCCCCTCGCGGTTGGCCTCTACTGCGGACGGACGGGAAACCCGTCCCGCCCATCCGCGGCCACTCTCAGGGCGGCATGAGACGCAGGTATGCGCGCCTCCGCCGCCCGGGGCGCCGGCGGCGGATCGGGTCCGATTGGATGGCATCCTCCCGGGCCTTCTCCGCCACCTCCTTCTGCAAGATTACGTCCTCGCAGAAGGTTGCGACCGCGGTAAAACAACTGTCGCTGCCGACCATCGATCTTATGACGGCCGGCAGCGAGAGATCCCCTCCGATGACTGCAGTGAGGACCCGGCGCTGCGCCGCCCAAGCGGGGCAGACCGCCAGCGTGTGCTGGGCCGTGTCCTCACTGCAGTCGCAGTGGTGGCAGGCGGGACTCGGTTCCCTCCTAGCGACCGAGTGCAGGTACTTTCCGAAGCAACCGTGCCCGGAAAGTACCTGCGTCAGCCGGAAGGAAAGGGTCCCGTGCTGCCGCCCTGCCCACTCCTCGAGGACCGGCTGAAGAGCCTCCACGGCGGCGAAGCCAGCGCGTGGGGTCTCCAGCCGGAGCGACCATCTCAGTATGGTGGCTCGGCGAGCGGCTTCGCGCCACTCGCGCACGTCCTCGGGCGGAGGGCGAAATCCGCTCTCCGCCCGGAAGTCAGCCACTCGCCGATAAACTTCGGCGAGCACTTCCGCCTCCAAATCCCACGGGGGTGTTCCGGCCAAGGCACACGCCGCCTCTGTGGACACCGTGCGGTATCCGCGTATGGCTCTGACCGCCAGTATCCGCTGGGGGCGCCAGAGGCGCGCCCTGTTCTGGGCGGACAGAGCCGCCGCCCACACCGGTGCACCGTAAAGTGCCATCGACCGGACAACCCCCGTGTACAGCTGCCTAGTGGGGACACTGGCCCCGCCCAAATTGGGCAGAAGTCGCCCTAGGGCGGAGGCAGTGCCCACCAGCTTAGGACCAAGCTGTCGGAAGTGCTCGTCGAAGAGCCACCTACCGTCGAGGACCAGACCCAGGTACCTCATCTTGGCCCGGACCGGTACGAGGACCGAGTTGACCTCGATCGAGGCGCCGGCGGGCGGACCGCGACGGGGCCCATGAAATAATAGGGCCTCCGTCTTGTCCAGGGCCACCCGCAGACCCAGCGCCTCGATGCGCCCGACCACCCGGGAGACTCCTGTGGTGGCCAGGCGCGCCGCCTCCTCAAAGTTTGCCCCCCGGGCCGTGACCAGGGTGTCGTCTGCGTAACAGATTACACCCAGCCCGGGGGGGAGACGCCCTCGTAGGGCCCAGTCGTATCCCATGTTCCACAGGAGTGGTCCTAGGACAGACCCCTGCGGAACACCGCACGACATGGCCCTGCGTCTCAAGGCGCCACCTCGGTCCTCGTACTCGACGGTACGCTCCTCTAAGTAGTCTGCCACCAGCCGCCTCAGGTACCCTGGCACTCCGTGGTATTGGAGTGCGGCCCTGATGCAGCCGAATGGCAGACTATTGAAGGCGTTGGCGATGTCCAATGACACCGCCAACAGCACTCCACCGCCTCTCACCGCCTCTTCGGTCACGGCCCTCAGGCGCAGGATCGCGTCGACCGTCGAACGCCCTTCTCGGAAACCGAATTGGGCGTCCGACAGGTCGGGCCCCACCTCGCTGAGGTGCCGGACGATGCGGACAGAGAGAACCCTCTCGAACAACTTGCCCGCCTCGTCCAGCAACACGATGGGCCTGTAGGCCGCGACCGAATCGGCAGGCCGTCCATGCTTCTGGATCAGTACCAGCTTCCCGCACTTCCAACGCTCAGGGAAGTGTCCGGACGCCAGGCTAGCGTCCAACACTCCCCTGAGGTGGTCCGACATGTAGTCGAGGGCACGGGCCATCACTCGGGCTGGAACCCCGTCCGGCCCGGGGGCGGTGTTCTTGGACCGAATCCGTAGAACAGCCGCCCCTACCTCCGATTCCCTGACAGGCGGCACATCACCCACGCTGTCCCGACGACGACCACGACGGGCCATCGACGGGGGTGTGTGTTCCGCCCGCTGCGGGAATAGGCCCTCGACCACTTCCTGCAGGAAGCTGGGCTGGAGAGTCTCCGTAAGGGGGGGGCCCGACGTGCGGAGCTTGTTACGCACCGCACGATAAGGGCGACCCCAGGGGTCACGCTCCAGACTCTCCAGCATCTCTTTTCTGCTCGCGTCTTTGGCGCGGCAAATGGCCAGCCTCAGAGTTTCCCGAGCTGCTCGGTACTCCTCGTGAAGCCGGTCCACCTCCTCACCGCCTCCGCGGTGACGTCGCCGACTCCGGGTGTGGGACCTCCGGGCACGTACGCAGGCCGCACGGAGGTCCGCCAACTCCTGGGACCACCAGTAGACCTCCTTCCGAGGAGGCCGACGGCCACGAACGCGGGGCATGGCCGCATCGCAGATGAGCGTTAACGCATCGGCGAAGCGACCAGCCCCCACGTCGACCTCCTCGGTCGGGGCCTGCGGAGACAGCCAAGAGCAAACAATGGCCGCCTCCTCTAGTAGGTCCCTGTCCAGCTTGGCGACAGCCCACCGCGGAAAACGGGAGGGACGCCGCGCCGCGTGACCCCTACTGGCGTCCTGGGACCGGGAGAGCTCGAATCGGATATAAAGGTGATCCGAGAGCGTCTCGACCTCATCCAGGACACTCCAGTTCCTTACTCGTGCGGCGACTGCAGGGGTAGCGAACGAAAGGTCCACTATCGACCCCCCCTGCTGTCGCACGCACGTGTTGGTGGCGCCTCTGTTCAGCAAACAGAGGCCCACCGACGCCGCCCATTCCTCGACGGCTTCGCCCCTGGCGTCCGTCGCCGGGGAACCCCACGCAATGGACTTTGCATTGAAGTCCCCACTATGAAACACCCTACCCTAAACTTAACCCTTTTCGAGATATTCGACTTTTAATTTTTTTATTGAGAATTGCCGATTTTTAGGCTACTACATTTATTTTTGTTTATTTTGTGTATCTTAATATTATTATTATTGCATTTTTACATGTGTAGTTAGATGTTTTAGGACGTCGATCATTAAAATAGTGCATAAGTTAATTGAATAGACCGTAGTAGACAAGTGAAAGTAAAGAAATAAAAAAAAAATAGAAATGTTTTTTTCTCTAACGGATATCTAAAAAAATACTATGGTAATTGTTCGACAGATGTTTTTTAAAATATCTACGTTTCATCAGCTATCTAACGAGGTATAATAATCTAGGGTTTGTATTACATTGCGTGGAAAAAAAGTAGTATGGACGCTCCAGGTAGCAGTACTAACGGTTCTGCGCCTATTGTCCATCAAGTTAAGACGCACCAAGCGAGCGAGACAAGTGACGATTTATGTAGGTGCGAATGAAAGAAAAAATGTGTAGAGACCGGTTAGGGCTGGGAATACAACAGGGGGTATTGTTAGGTTGTCAGTCTGCTTTTGTGCTTCGTACATAGTAGATCTGATTTCGTTTTGCTCTTTTTCTCGACTTGGCTGTGATTCTGGACTATTTCTTCTGATTTTTGACTACTGTGTTTGTTAACCGGACTCTGATTTATACCTGAGATACGGAAGTGTTGAGGATGACGTCCTACACACCTGAGGAATATGCTGATATGCTTATTTGTTACGGACACTGCGATTGTGTGTCTGCGCAAGCTCGCAAGGAATACATAACTCGCTACCCCGGTCGTGGAGTGCCGGATGTGGCCGTTTTTGACAGAGTTTATCGAAGACTTCGAGAAACTGGCTCTGTTTTGAGACGAAATACAGACATGGGAAGACTTAAGAGAAAGGATTGTGGATGCAGCAAATAAAATGAGGATCACGTTGACCACTGGAGTAGTGAAGCCTGTCTCCGTAGAAGGATGCGAGAAATAGAGGCGGCCATGTTGAACATGAACTGTAGATTAAGAAAAAGTGGTGTGAAAACCTTTAATAAATGACATTTCATGCTTAACTAATGTTTAATTTTACTTTTTTTGGGCTAAGTACAAATTTTCTTCTCCACTGTCGCCTATGAAACTTAAGTTTTTTCAATGCATTTAAATAAAACCTTAGATTATTATACCTCGTTAGATAGCTGATGAAACGTAGATATTTTAAAAAACATCTGCCGAACAATTACCGTAGTATTTTTTTAGATATCCGTTCTACGAATAAATAATAAGTCAGGAAGTCTAACTGCGCTCTAAAAATGACCCAACAAAAGTCGTGTCCAAGTGGGCGGTGCTTAAAAGTCGTGTTCACCGCGTCATTAGTCAGACATTGTTCTTGCCAGCGATCACACTTCATATTTCGATTTATTATTCTGTTCTCAATAATCATGCCAGTGAAGTGGTGCAGGAGCCATACAAGCCAAAAATGTCCAGGGATCACTTTTCACTAGTAAGTAGTAGCATACTTATAATTATATTTAATGATTTGCAAATATGTTATCAAACCGAGATGGATAACACTATGCAACATGAAGTCAGTAAATTTTTGATTGAATTTTTTTCTTCTTGGTGAAATATTGAAAAGAATATCGATAAAATATTTTATTATTATAAAATAGGTATATTCATTTTGATAATTTTATAACGATAATGTATTTTGCATAATTTGTTTTCTTTTAGTTTTCCTGCTGATGCAATTCGGCAAAAAAGTGGATAGCTGCAGTTATGTTGGAAAGACAGGAATATGACTGGATGCCTGTGAAAACCAGCGGAGTATGCTCTATTCATTTTGATGAAAAAGTTTTTTACAAATCATTAAAAGGTTAAACAATGTTACATAAAACTGCAGTACCACTTTGTACAGTAAGTACTTACTGTTTTATTATTAAAATAATTATATTTATTACCCAATCTGAAATGAAACTGTTTTTTTACGCAGATGATTCGTCTTGAAGAAACGCCAACATCTTCAAGGAATAGTACTACAGAAAATGAAAACAGCACTACAATTGATATGTAATGAATGATAGTCTGGCTTTTTACACTTGTGAGAATTACTATAGCATTGAAAATAATAAGTTCCATGTTTAGTGGAATTAAAGCATATTTAAATTTTTTGGGTTGATGAAAATTCACGTTCTGCAAATTATGTGACCTTATCTTTGGGTTCGATATTTCGATATGTTTAATTTAGCTTTATGTATATACGTATCTATTTTAAATAAAGACCGTCTTTCCTAGCTTTGAAATTGATCATCTATGTTATTTTCAGGAGAATAAAATCATCACTGAATATAACGATGGTGTTAGAACCAAGAAAATAAAATTAAAAATAGACTTGTTTCAGACGAAATCAATACTTTTGAAAAACGAGTATTATGCGTACCATCATGAGATATTGAATCTGCTCTGAATACACCTAGAACACACATGTTAAAATATAAACTACGAAAAAAATCTATTTTGGCAGTGATACGACTATCACTAATCACAAATCTAGAATGCAGAAATAAAAGACGAATATTTGAAGAATATTTCGCTTAAAAATATTTTATCCCAAATTAAAGAAAAATGGATTTAGTAATACTGCGGAAAAACAGTCACCATACAAATAATGACCATTTTTTTTTTATAAAATGTGTAATCGTTAAATTTCTCAGAATCCGTCTTCACTACATTTTACCATTTTCGAAGTGCCTCTGTAGTGTGTGTAGTATTCATGTACATCTTAGCGATGTATTGTAACCTTATATAATAAGAATATTATATTAATAAACGGAGTATTATCGAAGATCTCGTTTGTTTCGCTTGTCTCCCAACGCGCCGCCTTATATGGCGACCCTGCTGAACGCGCAGCAGCGGGCCATCGTGATTTGTTTTACATTCCGTGACCTTATAAGTAATTAGGTACAATGTCGCATCTCACCTTAATAATCTTGCGTTCGTCGTTTGAGTTTGAACTATCTCGTAAAAAATTCGCGTTTTTTCTACAAAATGGGTGGAAGTAACACCAAAGAAGAGGTCGTGCTCGCACAAAACGCGGCTGGAGGTACTAACCAAGCCTCCATCGAGCAGTTGAGGTCAGACATTGGATTGACTAATATATGGCTGATGGTACTGGCCATTTTGGCGTTATTGGCAGTGATATACGGCGGATATTACGTCTTCAAAAGATGCCATGAGCAGTGGATGGAACAAATTGTTCATCGCCACGCACTTCGGCGATCATATCTGCGGCGAAACCCAAGCACGGGTCCCGGTCCAATTATATAGTATGTGGTAATGGCGTCAGGTGGTGTATAAGTGATAATGTGCGGTAATAAAAATAAATAAGTATCTATACATATAATAAATCTGTAGAAAAGTCATTTTTGTACATTGAAGAAATTGAAACAAAAAATAGCCAGCGTGTGAAAAGATAAGTAACAGAACCCATTTCCATCATTTTTGAAATTTTTGTCTGTTTGTCTGTTTGTCTGTTTGTCTGTTTGTTTGTGCGCACATCACGTAAAATCTACGAATTCAATGCTGACAATGTTTATATACAAAAATTATACGCAACTTGAGGTTTAACTTAGTTTTTGTTTCATCGAAATCGGTTCACTCTATCAAAAGATATGATTAATTTAGTGAGTTCAAGAAGTAAAATATTACGTTACGCAATTAAGTATAGTACTTGCAACGACATCTTAAGACTAAAAATAGAACTAATGTTGATAGTTGAAATCTAAATCCGATAGATGGCGTTGTGCAAATGACGTCATTTTCTGAATCGCGGTGTTAAGATTTTCCGCGCGAGGATGACGTCCACCGTGTTTACTAGGCAAATTGGGTTTCGTTAGGTGTCTTAAAAGTTCTTGCGTGTGTCGTAAAAGTTCTTTGGTTGCTTGGTTTATCGATTTTCTAAATTGGTCGAAAAAAAAGTATTTGCTTATCTTATTGGTTTCGTTTGGTCAACTTTGGTCATTGGTTTGAAGTACGAAGTTAAGATTGTATTTGATTTACTTCGTAGTTTGAATCCAATAGTGCCAATCGTTATACAGTAAGTTAGTGTTGCCAATTCGTTGAGTCACGACCACGAACAGACGATACGTTGTCACACTAGACAGTCAGTCATAAGTGTTGTTAGTTTTGTTTATTGCTTTAATTTTCCTTGAAAATGCCTCAAAGAAAAAAAACTAACCTTTCGCTGCGTAGCCGAAATGCGAAAAGGATGAGACTTTGTAGGTCTCAGGAATCGGAAGAAGATCGTGAAGCACGGTTATCTGCTAACCGAGAGCACATCGCTCTTTCACGTGAATCGGAAACGTTCACCGAAAGGGAGTCACGTTTAAGTTCACAAAGAACACGGACCGCGACTTTGCGGTCTCAAGAGAGTATCCAGGAACGCGAAGACCGGCTGTCTGCTGATCGGGAGCGCCACTCTCTCTCACGTGAGTCAGAGACATTCACAGAAAGGGAGTCGCGCTTAAGTTCGCAAAGAACTCGGACCGCGACTTTGCGTTCTCAAGAGAATATCCAGGAACGCGAAGTTCGGCTGTCTGCTGATCGGGAGCGCCACTCTCTCTCACGTGAGTCAGAGACATTCACAGAAAGGGAGTCGCGCTTAAGTTCGCAAAGAACTCGGACCGCGACTTTGCGTTCTCAAGAGAATATCCAGGAACGCGAAGTTCGGCTGTCTGCTGATCGGGAGCGCCAGTCTCTCTCACGCGAGTCAGAGACTTTCACAGAAAGGGAGTCGCGCTTAAGTTCGCAAAGAACTCGGACCGCGACTTTGCGTTCTCAAGAGAGTATCGAGGAACGCCAAGCACGTCTGTCATCTGACCGAGAGCGACACGCTCTCTCGCGCGAGTCTGAATCTCTCTCCCAAAGAGAAGAACGATTAGAAATAGCTAGACATAACTATGTAGGTGTACAAAGAAACAATGAAAGTTATCTTGCATCTGAAAGGGAAAGAATAGATGAACTAAGACGAGCAGAAACAGCAGAACAACGTCAATCTCGCCTAGAAATAGAACGAGCTCGATACCATATGAATAGAGAAACAAATAGCGGAGCTGATGAGTCCATGGAAAATGACGATGCAAATATTTTATTACCTTGGGACAATAGGGAAAAATCAGGGTTCACATATTCGTCTAGAATTAATTATGCTGGCTTTACTTTCGTGGGTGACATGAGAGAAATTTGTAATTTTTGTCATGCTTTGAAATGGAGGAAAGAGACAGATGGAATGTGCTGCTCAAATGGAAAAATTGTTCTTCCAAATTTCCAAGATCCACCACACTTACTTATAAGTCTCCTGAATGGCGATCATCCCCAGTCGAACCGTTTTTTGGATAATATTCGTTTATATAACAGTGCTTTCCAAATGACTTCCTTTGGGGCAAAACAAATAACGGAAGGACCGTTCATGCCAACCTTCAAAGTACAAGGTCAAGTTTATCACCTTATTGGATCTTTGCTGCCAGAAAATGAACCCAAATTTCTCCAAATTTATTTTGTATCCGATTACACGCAACAGCTCAATGTTAAAAATCACAATTTTCCCCAGCTCAATGCTGAGCTTTTGGGTCAACTTCAAGAATTGCTGCATCGCGTTAACCAGTACGTTCGTGAATTCAAAGCTGCATTGGAGTCAATTCCACAAGGCAGCAATGATTTCAAAATTGTTATAAGTGCCGATAGACGTCCTGTGGGTGAACACCGTGGAAGACACAATGCACCCGTCGCAGATGAAGTTGCAGTTGTTTTAGTCGACCAGGAGTGTGAGAGACGTGATATCGTGTTGCGTACACGCGACGATCGCCTTCAACGCATTTTGGAAACCCACCGAGCTTACGACGCCCTGCAATATCCACTAATCTATTGTCATGGTGAAGATGGGTACAATTTTGGGCTGTACCAAGTGAACCCTACTACGAGAGTCACTAATTATCAAAAAAAAATATCTGCTCAACAATACTATTCCTACCTTTTACAAATAAGGCAAAACAGTTTCGTATATTTGCAACGATTTCGTGGTTTGTTCAGCCAATTTATTGTGGACATGTACGCAAAAATAGAAACTGAACGTTTAGTGTATATTCGCACTAACCAGCGACGGTTACGCGCTGAAGAATACGTGCACTTGCGGGACGCCATGCAATCAGATAATAACGTCGAAAACTTGGGTCGATTGGTTATTTTGCCATCCAGTTTCACAGGCGGTCCGCGGTATATGCACGAACGAACGCAAGATGCTTTTTGTTACGTCCGTAAATACGGCCGGCCGGACCTTTTTATAACATTTACAACAAATCCAAAGTGGACGGAGATTTGCCAGGCACTTCTCACAGGACAGGCGTCATACGACAGACATGACATTATTGCTAGGATTTTTCATTTAAAACTCAAAGTCTTGATTAATCTACTTACAAAGGAGAAAGTTTTCGGTTCAACTCTTTGTTTTATGTATAGCGTCGAGTGGCAAAAGCGTGGTTTACCCCACGCGCACATTCTTCTGTGGCTGGAAGAAAAAATTCGTCCCGATGCTATAGACAGTGTCATAAGTGCAGAATTTCCGGACTATAATGCAGATCCGATTTTGCATGACATAGTAAAAACACATATGGTTCACGGGCCATGTGGCCTCTTAAACAGGGAATCACCGTGCATGAAAGATGGTCAATGCTCAAAAAAATACCCCAGAGCACTGAAAGAACTAACTATGGCTGGGGAAAATGGGTATCCGCAATACCGGCGAAGATCACCGTCACAAGGTGGTTTCACAGCTACTGTCAGATTCCGTGGACAAGAAATAATTCTAAATAATAGTTGGGTGGTACCGTATTCTCCAGTTTTGTCAAACGCTTTTCAAGCACACATTAATGTTGAAATTTGTAATAGCGTCGAATCTATAAAATATATATGTAAATATGTTAATAAAGGTAGTGATCAAGCCATGATAGCACTAAGAAATAACAACCAATTTGATGAAGTGACAAGGTATCAATCTGGCCGATACATAAGCTCTTCGGAGGCAGTTTGGCGCATTTTGAGTTTCCCTATTCATGAAAGGTATCCGCCAGTCATCCATCTTGACGTGCACCTGGAAGGCGGGCAGCGAGTTTACTTTCAGCCAGAAAATGTGGCAGAAAGAATGAACAACCCAAGACAAACCACCTTGCTCGCATTCTTTCGCCTTTGCGAAAGAGACAATTTCGCTAAGTCTCTGTTGTACAATGAAGTGCCACATTATTATACTTATAACAAGCAGCAAGGTGTTTTTAATCGCAGGAGACGTGGAACTGCTGTAGAAGGCGAGTCCGGCATTTTTAAAGAACACGTGATTGGAAGAGTATACACGGTGCACCCAAATAATGCAGAGTGTTATTATTTACGCCTTCTTCTTCACACAGTGCGAGGACCTACTTCTTTTGCTGAGCTCCGCAAAGTGGACGATATAGAATATCCCACATTTCAAGCTGCTTGCCGCGCACGGCATTTATTAGATGGCGATCAGCATTGGGATGATGCTTTAGCCGAAGCATGCGTCAGTGATAGTCCACATCGTTTGCGCCATTTATTTGCCATTTTGTTGACATTTTGTGGCCTATCGGACGCTGGGCAGTTGTGGCAAAAATATAAAGACGCGTTTGCCGAAGATTTTTTGAGACAGCAAAATATAAATAGTGAAACTTCTGACCAAGTACGTGAAAGCTGCCATAATAGGGCTTTGCTGGCTATACAAGATATAGTTACAAGTATAGGAGGGAACCCCCTCAGTCAATACGGCTTGCCGACACCGACAGTTGGTGGGGAACGAATTAATAGGGAGTATACATCTGAAATAAATTACAACCCCGAAGAGTTAGCAGAAATATTGCGAAATGGCTGTTCAAATTTGACGTCAGAACAACGTCAAATCTTTGATAGAGTATGCTGTAGTGTAGAACATTCATTAGGAGAAATGCTGTTTTTAGATGCACCTGGTGGAACAGGTAAAACTTTCCTCACTAAAGTTATCTTGGCTCAAATAAGGAGCCAAAACAAAATTGCCCTTGCCGTCGCTTCCTCAGGAATAGCTGCCACTTTATTACCAGGAGGAAAAACTGCACATACAACATTTAAAATACCAATCGACTTGGACCGCACAGAAAACCCTGTTTGCAACGTGTCTCGCAATAGTGATAAAGCAAGGGTTTTACGCGATTGCGCCCTTATCGTTTGGGACGAGTGTACGATGGCAAATCGTAAAGCTGTGGAAGCTGTAGATAGAACGTTGCGAGATATAAGACAAAATGACCGACCGATGGGAGGCTTAACGGTGCTATTCTGTGGAGACTTCAGGCAGACACTCCCTATAATACCCAGAGGAACGAGGGCCGATGAAATAGGTGCCTGTTTAAAGAGCTCTATTTTATGGCGTAGTGTCATATTAACTAATTTGAGCTTTAATATGCGAGCATATTTGGGAGGTGACGCAAACGCGCAGGTTTTCTCAAATTTACTACTTCAAATTGGTAACGGCACATACCCGACTCAAGAAGGAGGTAAAGTAACTTTAGTCGAAAGCCTGTGTTCTTCTGTTGCCTCACAGCAGGAACTCATTTCCTCTGTATACGGAGATCCATCAGAGATCTCGAACCATGACGCTGCTTGGCTATGCCAACGAGCTATTTTGGCACCTCGCAACGACCAAGCAGCAGCAATAAATTCTCAAATATTGGTACATGTTTCTGGAGAAAGTAGGGAATATTTATCTATTAACACGGTTTTAGAAGAAGGAGATGCCACCCACTATCCAGTAGAGTTTTTAGACTCTCTAAATACACCAGGTCTTCCAGCACACAAAATTTATTTAAAAGTCGGAGTACCAATCATTCTACTCAGAAATTTAAGCCCACCAAAACTATGCAATGGAACTCGGTTGAGAGTAACAAATCTCCAACGAAATGTCATCGAAGCCGAAATCTTAACAGGTTGCGGCTCCGGTGATGTTGTTTTCATTCCCAGGATACCCATTATCCCCAATAATTTTCCGTTTACTTTCAAACGTGTGCAATTTCCTGTAAGCCTCTGTTACGCTATGACTATTAATAAAGCCCAAGGCCAGACGTTATCCGTTGCGGGTGTAGACCTTACTTTTGATTGTTTTTCACACGGCCAACTCTATGTTTCTCTATCACGTGTTAGCAACCCAAACAACCTTTTTGTATATGCTCCGGGTAATTCCACCGCTAACATAGTATATAGAGAAGCATTAACGTAATCAACTATACCAAAGTCAGGACTCTTATCTAAATCATCAAAAAGGTGATATACTCTTATCTAAACGACGTTGTTTTGCTCTCGACAACCACGCGAACGAAGTCGCGGGCACAGCTAGTACATAATATATGTCTATATATAAAATAAACAAGAGTAAGTGAAAGGTGGCGGTATAATAATTAAAAGTAAATAAGTTATGTGTAATCGTAAATAAAAAAAAAAAAAAAAAAAACTCATCGCGTATATTCAAGAACATTAAACTGTAACGTAAACGTGTAACGGACATAATATATTATTATTATTAGTGATACTACCAAGGTTTACATAAAATCAAGTAATACATAATTAATTAACAAATATATTAATAAATTTCAGACCTTGTATACCGAAGTTACTGAGTTGTGTAGATCTTTAGAATTTGACGAATCGAAAATGTCAACTTTTAGCATTAAGGTCGCTTTGAGCCTTTTGCCACTCATGACCGATGAGGAATCCAATACTGAGCGTTTAATCGAAAATATCGAGTATTATGCTTCTACTCTTACTACGGATGTATGTAAAAATAAACTTGTCGAATTTGTCCTTAAAAGTAGGTTATCACATGCTGCTAAATTGCAACTAAATTCTAGTTATTCTTCTGTGACAGACTTAATCCATGATATGAAAAATACATTGTTACCAAAAAGATCCGCCTATACAGACAAGTTAAGTAAATATGTAGTAGCCCATCTCTTAACTTCGAAAAAGGCAGAAGAAGTAGGTAATGCTTTCGTAAACAGTTTTATACTCCGATATGGTATCCCACAGGAAATCGCTACAGACAGAGGTGCCGAGTTTATGTCTTCTGTATTCAAAGAGGTATGTAACTTATTAAAAATTAAACAACTTTCTTCTACTGCTTATCATCATCAAAGTATCGGCGCACTGGAGAACTCGCACAAACACTTAGGTTCGTATCTACGTATCCAAACGGATAATCATCCAGAGGCCTGGAGCCAATGGCTACCATTTTGGTCATTTGCATTTAATACGTCAGTACATTCTGAAACAAAATTTACTCCATACGAGCTAGTTTTCGGCAAAATTTGTAACCTTCCCAGTAATTTTAAGAATAATTTAGTAGAACCTTTATATAATCACGAAAACTATCCATCTGAATTAAAATATCGCATACAACTTTCTCAAAAAGAAGCTAGAGAAAACTTAATTAGCAGCTAGTTATGTAGAAAAACTGTATATGACAAATATGTAAAGCCAGTTGTTTATAAAAAGGATGACTTAATTTTGATAAAAAATGAAAATGTAAGTAAATTAGACACTATTTATTCTGGTCCTTATAATGTTGTTAAAGACATATCTCCAAATGTGCAAATTATGAAAAATGGTAAACTAGATGTTATCCACAAAAATCGCACAAAGTTATATGTGTCGAGTTAATTATGTTTTTTTAATGTGTTAACTATTATACCAACATATTTACACTAAATAGTTATAAGATTAAATCTATATGCTATGTTATTGTTAACATTTTTTTATTAAATCTTTATATTATCATTTTTATTTTACGGTGTATACTTGTTTTATTATTATAGAAAAACATTATATTAAAAAAAAAAAAAAATTGTATTCTTTTTTTTTCCATTTCAAATGGGCGTGTAGTGTGTGTAGTATTCATGTACATCTTAGCGATGTATTGTAACCTTATATAATAAGAATATTATATTAATAAACGGAGTATTATCGAAGATCTCGTTTGTTTCGCTTGTCTCCCAACGCGCCGCCTACGCGTGGCTCACATACGGTGTAATTCTGTGGGGTAACAGTACAGACGCACCAACACTTTTCACCTTACAGAAAAAACTAATTAGAAAATTTGTTAATATATAAGATACAGACAGTTGCCAACCTCATTTTAAAAACCTTAAAATTTTAACATTACCCTGTATCTACATCTATGAAATTTGTAAATTTGCCCGACAACACCCAGAGTTCTATAGCACAAGGAAAGATCTACAAACCAAAATGACACTCAGACACAAGGACAGGGTTAACCTACCAACTTCTCGACTAAAAATGCATTCTTCAAGTCCATTAGTTATGTCCATAAAACTATACAATAAATTACCGAAAGACATTTTACAAAAACATTAAAACAATTTCTATTAAGTAAGAACTACTACACTGTAAATGAGTACATAAGGGACAGAATGGATTGAGCTGAGTGCTTTTCTTATTTTTTTTTCCTTTTGGTGCTGCTGCCGTTATCTGTTTTGAAATTGTTAATATTTATAGTAATTAATGCCTAGAAATGCCTAGTGTGAGTGCGTGTATGTGCGTGTATGTGCGTGTATATATATATATATATGTATGTATATGTGTGTTATAAATATTCGAAAAAATATGTAACTATTAATAATATAATTAAGTATGTACCTTAAAATTAGCCCTCTTCCTCTCTCCTGCTAACCTAAATTGCTGTGCCCGACAGGGTTCACAATTGTTACCCCTGTCGGGTACAGCAATAAAGAATTGAGAATTAAAGTAGCGGCAGTCCGTGGCTCGGAGGAACGACGACATCAACAGTTATGATAAAACAATCAATAAGAAACAAAAAACTCGATTGCTTAAAAGCAACAAACTGAACTGAGTAAAACAAGTATCACAATTTAGAAGGTATATAAAAATCTCGTTTGGGAGTTTAACTGAACTCCTCCTAAACGGCTTGACCGATTTGTATGAAATTTTCAAATTACCTTTACCCTTTCAAGTTATTCAAGCGTCGTAAATATTTTTAGTTCTTCATGACTATTTCAGTTGCTTGCCAAATGATGAGTCATTATTATGGCTGCTGGTTACCTGTAAGTGATTGCCGCTGCACGGTGGTTGGTAATCCAATACATCAACACTACAGCTACCTACTTGAGAGAATAAACGGTGCTATTAAACAATAAATAGTAGTAACCGAGCTAAGCTCGGTCGCCCAATACAATTCATCATCAACATCATCAACAGCCTTTAACAGTCCACTGCTGGACATAGGCATCTCCGCAGAAAGGAGGTTTTAGCCTACTATACCACGCTGGCCAGACGGGTTGGTATAGGGTTGGTTTCAATTTTTCCTTCTCTTTGCATTGATGTTGTCTTGCGTAGTTTATCCCTTAGTCGCCTTTTACGACACCCACATGGGATGAATAGGGGTGGTGACACTCTGTATTCTTAATCCGTTACCACACGGACACTCTCTACAATTAGCTGACGTAAATATACGTATGTTTAAAAATGAAATGGGAGAACAGTACAAAATATTATGCATTGCTTATAAAATATAATCAATTCTTTTCTAGCTGTTAAATACTAAAATGAAAATAGAAACTTTTAATTACTTTAATGTTCAATATTTGTTAAAGTCAAATTCTTTTATAATATTAGCTTCCACAGTTTTAACCACAGCGGCTGTCTGTAAATCAGACAACTCAATCCTCATATTCGTATAGAAACCAATGGAAATCCTTTCGCTAGACTTCACCACAGTCGGTAAATTGCCATTTTTCTGGAGCAACCATAAAGGATACGCCCACCAATGATGACCTTTATACCCATTATGATAGTTACAAAAGACGTGTCCAGCAACAGTGGCTTCGTATTCCACTTCAATATCCATAGTACCTTGGGTGGCAATAAGAGTTGCCAAAACACCATCACCAGGTGGCACTTTCACTTCAACACTCGATTTAGCTCCAATCGTTATTTTCTTTTCCTTCGTAGTATCGTTACCCCATTTCGAAGTGTGGGATAAACTGATTTTACCACCAGTATTCCCTTTCCCAAAATCTACGGTATAACTGAGATCTTTACCAATGGTTAATTCCTTGCTTTTGCTCCATGTGTGAGTTACAGTCTCATCTACAGTTTGCTTGACTGCAGCTTTGTGTTTAACTGTGTATGCTGCATGATTATTTTTATATTCTGCTGTAGCGATAGCTACTGGTTTAGCATTGATACCAATCACTCTAGCTTGAATGGGCTTCAGAGTCCTCTTGATTTCTTTCCAGCCAAATTTACGATAGACATCTTCCCAGGGCGTCGGCCTTTTTAGGAAGACATCTGTGCAACGTTTCCCTGAAAATATTTTGGAAGCTCTTTTTAAAGATTCGTCGTCAAGTTGAAACGCCTTCCGTTCCTCTTCACTGATGATCGCTTTATCTTTTCCGTTGAACTGGACCGAAGCGTCAGCAATGTCTTTGTCTCCTTTGACCTTAATCTTGATATCACCGTAGACGAGTGCCGGGAGAAGTATCAGTAGAAGAAGTTTGGTACACATTTTCATCTGAAAATACAATTTCGGTTACAAAATGACGATATTTACAAATTTAACGCACGAACTCTTTATTTTATTTATAAAAATATTTTAATTAGTAAGTTATCTGTTACTTAATGATTTAACACTAGTAAAGTTAAAAATTAATAACTATTAATTTTATCGTCAAAATTAAAATATCTTTTGATGGAAAAAAACTTTATTTGTGCACTTCTGTGCACTTTTGCAATCGGTAATTGAGCACAATTACAGATTTACAAGAGAATACATCAAATGACAAAAATTTAACGTACAACGGTGGCCTTATAGGAAAAAACAATCTCTTCCAGGCAACCTTAGATTGAATTAAATGTTCCTGACAAACTAATTTACTTTTAAATACAAACAATGCTTATTTTTCTTTTAAAAAGACAACACCCAACCACAACTGTGTCAAAGGGGACATAACAAAAATACAAGAAACGGATACAATCAACATCCAAACTCAGAATAAAAATTTGTGGATTACACAAAGTGTTATCACACGTACAGGATTAAATTACACATGTAGGACTAAAACCCACAACACTTGGCACGGTAGAAATCGGCGTAGCGAACGCTCTAACCACTGGGCCAATCGTGTAGCCAGCTTTAAATTAACATAACCAACAACATCAGTTCAAATCAGCATCATAAGTCCTATTTTAAAATACAATAAAAAATACATACCTGTTTAACAACATTAAACTGTACCGACAACCAACCTCTGGAACTCAACGACACAATTAAATCAATCTTAAACTAAATATCAATTAATAATATAAGTTGTTTCTTATCTAATGGGTTTTGTCATTTAATAACCACAAATATGAGTTAATTTCTGTTATTAATAAGCACTTCTCTATTGATAAAATCGTTAATAACTTGTTTATTTGAATTGAGTTACAGTATATTGTGAGATCAGTATAGAATAGCAGTGTCGAGGTAGGTTAAAAAGTAGGTATATTATTTATTTTTAGATAATAAGAGTGTCTCAACAATTTTGTATTATTTTTATTTATTTGTTTTACTTGTTTTTTTTTACAATATGTTTTGAAAATTATATGAACCCCGTTAATATTCTGTGACTTACACCTGGTTAGCATCAGGTAATCAGTGCGCCATAGACAAAAATAGTGAAGTTAATTTTATTCTTAAAAAAAAGATAGGAGTTCCTTTGGTTGAATGTCTCAAGAGGTCCCGGGTCGAATGAAATATTTGTATGATCTGTAAATATTTGTTTTAGAGTTTGGGTGCTTTCTATATATAATATGTATGTACTTCCAAAAATGATGTAAATAAATATTCAGTTTTAGTCAATCTAGGTTTCGTAGTACAAGCTATAATTAAATATAATTATAAATTTGAAACTTGGCGCCGTGGGTTACATGTCCGAAATATTTATTATAATTACCTATTAATAAAACTACTTTATTCTAAATTCAAAGGTAAAACTTAACATTATCTTACTTTTTCAGGTTACAATGTTGGCGAAATACTTGATCTTAATATTCTTACCGATTGTATATGGTACTATAAATATAAAAATAAAAGTTGCCAAAAGCGCTTCGAAAGCCTCTGTCAATTTTAACGGTAAAAATATAGCCATTATCAGCGACCAAGAACGCGAAGCGTTCCAACTTGACGATGAATCTTTAAAGAAAGCTACCAAGATATTTGCTGGGAAACGCTGCACAGATGTGTTTCTCAAACGTCCAACTCCTTGGGAGGATGTGTACAGAAAATTTGGATGGAGAGAAATAAAGAGGACCCTCAGACCAGTAGCAGCAAGAATCATAGGTGTTAATGCAAAACCTGTGAGTATAGGCTCAGCAGAATATATCAACACTCATCCCAGAATAAACGGTACATACAGTACATCTGTAACGCAAGCTGTTGAAGAGTCAGTAAGTCACACTTGGACAAAGGGGGGAGAGCTGAATGTAGCACAAGAAATCAGTTACAGCCTAAATTTTGGAGCTGGGAACATCGGGAGTACAAATACATTATCTTACACTTCAACATGGGGACACGATAATTCAAAATCCAGAACTGTGACTCTTGGAGCTACTTCCAGTGTAGAAGTGCCTGTGCCTCCAGGCGGTGGGGTGTTGGCTACGCTTATGGCCACTCAAGGAACAATGGACATTGAAGTAGATTACGAGGCTACTGTTTATGGACACGTATTTTGCAACTATCATAAGGGATACAGAGGTCATCACTGGTGGGCATATCCTGTGAGTGTACTGCAAGCAGTTGGACATTTGCCAAAGACTGTGAAGTCTACTGAGGTTATATCAGTCGGGTTTTATACTAGTGTGAGGATCGAAGTGTCTGATTTGAAGAGTCATGCCCCCATTACGCAAATACCTGCTGGTATAATCATGATGAATGATTAAAATATGATAATCTAATAGTTATAATTGCCTTTTCATTCTCAACCGCATCATTCTATACTTAACTTCGTTTATAATTAACATTAGGTATATATTTTCCGTTGAACTCATACATATGACAGCATTTGTGTTGTTATGTTTCGTTAGTGTGGGTTACCATGTTACTCTGTCTGTGCTCAGAATGAGAAAGATGATCTCTAATCTAGAATTCTCATACTTGCATGCAGAGTAATCACTTTAGTCAGTCAGTAAAAATAAAAAAAAAATAACAGTGGTAGATAAAATAATATTGGCGATACTGTTGTACATATCACTAAACTTAAATTCAATAAAAAAATGTTGGAATATATATCGTCTCGCCAACAAGCTGAACAGCTTGACGAGTATTTAATTTATTGTCTTGAAAAATGTATTTTAAAACAAAGTCTGTTCGTTTTTGAATTAAACGTAATATTTTAT
This sequence comes from Phragmatobia fuliginosa, assembly GCA_932526445.1. Classification (NCBI taxonomy): domain Eukaryota; kingdom Metazoa; phylum Arthropoda; class Insecta; order Lepidoptera; family Erebidae; genus Phragmatobia; species Phragmatobia fuliginosa. The sequence goes on along the minus strand of OW052081.1, from coordinate 11,051,202 downwards.
TTTTAATGTATGTACAATATTGGTTATAAACTAAAACAATGAACCTAAAACTAAAAACCTTAATGAAATATAGTATTATAACTAAAATGTATCATTGAAAGGAGTCCCTTTAGGCATGGTTCCAAAGATACTGGCAGTGTTCCCCCTTTGAATAGCTAGACTAATTCTTTGTCCGAGGTAGCTGCCAGCTCTTCGGTCTCCTGTGATATCGACTAATCTTTTTGCTATTTCCTTGAATAGCTTTATAGCGCTAGGACCCCACGGCCCAAGGGTCTCGACACCGAATGGGACAAAATCATATTCGGAGCCTAGACCCTTGTATTTGGATTCTTTAGCTTTTTCAGCCGCTTCACATGCCGCACCAGCTCTGTTGTTGGTTCCATGTAGATGGGAAGGGGCCAGCGTGTCTGAACAGGTTGCATCCCATACCAGCACCCGGCCCATCTTCCATAAAGTAAAGTCTTGTCCTACATTACACAATGACACACATTGACGTACTTACAAGGAGAATTCGGAAGCGTATATTTATTTATAAATACCCAAGACATATATAATGGTAAAACCAATAGTTTTAAAAATCTTTTGGGGTACTGTGTTTAATCGTGGGGTGGTGTTTGTAAGATATCTTTACTAAAGTTTGAACAAGCATAGTGTTCAAATAAATGTATATATGTAATGTATATAAACAATATACAATAGTTTCATTTGAGCTCGATAGATGGCGTTGTACTGATTTTCTGTATCGCGATGTTAAGAGACTATGGACTATTGTATAAATACCAGCTAAGTCAATAAAAATTAGCCTCGTTAGGGCGTGTCCCATTTTCGACCGCGTTCCTAATCGACTACTCGTCAACTCCCAATATAAATCGCATATTTCATGAAGCTTCGTGTATTATTTGCCCTACTGTCTTACATAAATTATTATTCATACCTATTTTTATTTTTAGTACTACTCGTCTTCTATTACCCGTATCGTCGTAATGTTATATTTATATATATATATATATATATATTGTTTCCCATAAATAAAGTTACAGTTCGCCAACCTTAAGAGATAAACATACTGTCGCAAACTTCATTTTTAACCGACTTCAAAAAAAAGAAGGAGGTTATCAATTCGTCGGAATCTTTTTTTTTTTCTTTTTTTTTTATGTATGTTCAGCGATAATTTCATCGTTTCTGAACCGATTTCAAAAATTCTTTTTGCATTGGAATGGGCGTAGCTTACAGGTGGTCCCATCGTCACCATATCGGGATCTGATCATGGGATCCCAAGGAAATCGAGGGAACTCCTCAAATATCATAGTCACAATGTCGCGATTTGGGTACTCGGAATAGTTTTTCATTGAAGTCGGTTCCTTTTTGTTAAAATTATCGTCAATCGTGAATATAGAAATTCTTAAGATAACGTTATAAAGATAACGTTGTTTATTTTTGAACGAAGTTTTCCAAGAAAGCGCTTATTACAAGATAGGCCCCTATTACTCCTGAAATAACAAACTTCTCTAAACAGACATAGTTTTTTCTTATAAGTTCATACATGGACTACCATAATGTTTTCTTTTCAATTTTTAGCTGCGAAATTGAATTACTCGCAAACGCATACATAAATCATAAATTCGTCTTTATAACAACCTCTCAATTTTTTAAAAAGACCAATCTATTGATACCGAACATGATGGGGTAGACGCGAGAAAAAGAAGAGAAAGAAAGAGAAAAAAAGTAGGGGAGACACCCCAAAAAAAAAATATTTAGTGCTTTTATTGTAACAGACACATCAATTTCATTAAATTATATAGAAGTGAAATGCATTGTTAATTTGTACATTTTAGGACATAATTAAAATTGATATCGTTTGAGGTCGATAGTTAAAACTCATTTTATGGCTACATTTTATGAAGTTAAAGGCCTATTAAAGACTTCAAACTTTCTAAATTGTAGTTAACAATAACACTATCAGTTACCTTGAGATTAACTATGTATTGTAATTATTCTTTGAAACGATAATAGCTATATAAGTTAAATACTATTACATTTTCGAAATAGTACAAAGAGCTGACTTCGAGTTGGTAGTAGGTAAGTACGGTATACCTATAACTGTTTGTTTCGTAATTTTTGACTGCCGACGCAAAAACGAAGGAGCTTCATAAGTTTAACGTGGCTGTGTGAATGTATGTTTATTTGTCCTGCTTATCCACGGCCACACTCAGGGCGGCTTGAGGCGCTGATATGCGCGCCTCCGCCGCCTAGTTGGCTGACGGTGGATTGGAGACTAGTGGAGGTCATCCTCCCGAGCTTTCTCCGCCGCCTTCTTCTGCGCAATGACGTCATGGCTTCTGTCAACCCCCGAGTACAGCTGTCTCGTCACGATTCTGGCTCTATCCAAATTGGACAAAAGTCACCCAAGGGCGGAGGCAGAGCCGATCAACTTTGGAGCAATCTATCTGAAGTACTCGTTGAAGAGTCACCTGTCGTCAAGGAATAGGCCCAGATACTTCATCTGGGAGCGGTACGAGGACCGAGTTGACCATGATGGAGGCGCAGGAAGGCGGCCCCGGGCGCCTCAACTATTAAAAGTATTAAAACGCTTCTAGTACAGGATCCCTGGTTCATTTTTACTCTTGATTACTAACAAGCTAATTTTCCGTGAGTAGCTTCGTTTCGATGAGACGCCCAACTTTTACTGAGCGAAAATTCTCGATTGAGGTAGGTAACAGGGGTAGCAGGGATAAAATATGTTGATTTGATGATCCTCAAAAAATTATTACTAACAGGGTTTTCTTCGGTTAAATCTGATGATAGTTATCTAAATTATTCAAAAAAATATTTGTCCTACAAATTATATGGTTTGAACAAAGAGTACCCCTTCTTCCAACATGTATCGATAACGAGGTCACCAAAAATGATTACTAGCAAGCTGTTTTTTTTTCTTTTACTTACTTGATATTTATATAATTTAACGACTTCATTGTCCTACAAATTGCGTGGTAGGTTATCCCGGTCCTACGCTCAGAAATGTTTAATACTACAAGATTTTTTTTTCATTACTAACTGTAGGACAAGAATATTACATGATAGGTTAGTGTGTTCTCTACCCAAATGAAACAATGTCCTACAAAAAAACAGGTATGTATCACTAGTCCGACAAGAATTGTCATTCTTTCGTTTTCCCGTTTGTAACGTAAGATACTGTGAGAACAACATTTTTTTAAATATTAATAACTTTATTTTTTAGTAAGATGGGTAAATAATTAAGTATATACATAAAAAAAAATTAATCTTCATGAGATTCATCTGATAAATCTTCGCTATTATCGCTGTTATCTTCATCTATTTCGTTGTCCTCATTAGTGATATCAGTCTCTGTAATAACATGAAAAAATTATGTAAATTATATAATAACTAGCTGACCCGGCGAACTTCGAACTGCCTTAGAATATTAATTCTTATTAAAGTATTGTGTTTAGTTATTAACTGGTAGTGACAAATCGACAGCATCGCCAACTAAAGGGCCCTGGCCGGTAACGCATCAATCACTTTGTACCTGCATTTTAAATCTGTAATATCTTTAAAAATATTAATGTAAATTACATACTGTAAAGGACCATATTAATCTATATTAAATACACAATGTATTTAGGGTACTTAATTGGATATGGATTAATACTGTATTGCTTAAAATCGCTTCGTAAATAAGCCATTATTTCTCGTATAAAGATAAAATAAAAAAAAAAAATTGTAGACCTTTTTAAGGTGTACAATACTGTAGTACATTGTTTAGATCTATCTCGTAGGGTACATCCAGCGTTTGCAATGTAAGCGTAAAAAAATGGGTTTATTTACGACATGTTATGCATGTATCATACATAAAAACCTTCCTCTTTAATCACTCTATCTACTAAAAAAACCGCATCAAAATCCGTTACGTAGTTTTAAAGATTTAAGCATACATAGGGACAGAGAAAGCGACTTTCTTTTATACTATGTAGTTATGAATCAATAGATAACAATAGTATTAATTAATAGAGTACCTTGTATGTCAGAAGATAATTCTTCAAAAGATGGACTTTGGGGACCATCAAACCAATAATATTGATATTTGCCATCAATTATTGTCCATCCAAAATTTTCTGGCAATTTTTCATGTGTGCATTACACTAAACATTGCAGATGAACACGGTTCTTTTATTATGTTGCAACAATTCTTGATTTGTTGGTGGCAAACTGGAAGGATCATATCCTACGATTTTTTGTCTAAAAATTTCTTCATTTTCATTTTTTGATTTGAACCCCTTTTCAAACAACTCATAGCGTCCTTTATTGATATCATTTTTTATTTTTAATGAATACATTCTGCATACATACTGTTCAATCATTTCAACTACATCATTCGATGTTGTTAACGCAGTATTTTCAATACGTAAGAGTTGAATAAAAGCCTTTTGAAAATTAATATTTTTCTTCAAAATACTGAAAAGTCTTTTTTTCCTTTACGAAAGAAGGCAGAATTATAATTATTCCCTGTAAAAATATGACATATGGCGAGTGAACAAGAAAATTGATCTCCAAGCTTGGCATACATTACAAATTCTCCCATTAATTTGGGAAAGAAAAAAGTTGTTTTTATGGTAACACTATATATGTATTGCACTTATTGTTTTTAAATTTGATTTTAGCGTCATTTCTCTTAATATCAACGCTTAAACAATATCTTTACTTGTGAAAAGTATTTCTGCTTGATTTACAATAGTTTTATCACTTTGAATCCCATAATTTCACTACACATTTGGTCAATTTGTTTTCAATGAATTTTTCCTTGAATTAGAGCAAATCCTAATAGCGGTTTTAACGTTCTTGGTATGCAATTACACATTTAGTATATTATATATCAATGAGCAACATACAGTAAATAAATTGCTTTTTAATTTCCTTAATTTAAATTAGGTATTCTATTGGAGGACCGGGAAAACGTATGACGCAATTTTTAGAACAATGTAATTGTTGAATTATACAAATATTAACTAAGTAAAAAAATTTGTAATCATTTTTGGTGAGCTCGTTATCGATACATTTCGGAAGGAGGGGGACTCTTTGATATAATTTGTAGGACAATTTTGTTTTCGAATAATTAAGATAATTATCATCATATTTAACCGAAGAAAAACCTGTTAGTAATAATTTTTTGCTGTTCCCTACCACAACCGAGAATTATCGTACAGGAAAAGTTAGGCGTCTCATAGAAACGAAGCTATTCACGAAGATTCGGCTTGATAGTAATTATTTTTATATCTAGGATTTGTACCCTACTTTTGAGCGTAGGACCGGGATAACCTACCACGCAATTTGTAGGACAATGAAATCGTTAAATTATATAAATATCAATTAAGTAAAAGAAAAAAAAACAGCTTGCTAGTAATCATTTTTGGTGACCTCGTTATCGATACATGTTAGAAGAGGGGGTACTCTTTGATCAAACCATATAATTTGTAGAACAAATTTTTTTTGAATAATTTAGATAACTATCATCAGATTTAACCGAAGAAAACCCTGTTAGTAATAATTTTTTGAGAATCATCAAATCAACATATTTTATCCCTGCTATCGCTGTTACCTACCAAAACCAAGAATTTTCGCATCGGAAAGTTGGGCGTCTCATCTGAACGAAGCTACTCACGGAAAATTAGCTTGATAGTAATCAATTTTAAAAATGAACCAGGGATCCCGGACTATTCTAGTTCAACCTTCGAAATTAGTTTGCTGCCTCTTAGGGTTGAGGGGGTGCCAGTCGCTCCTTGGAAAAGCTCATATTCAGGTTAAACCGATTGAACTAGTAGCCCCATAGTTGACTCCTAATAATCTTAGGAATAATATGGGTTACGAAGATGATTTAAAATATGTGCTTTAATGGAATTTTCAAAGAAAATCAAAACCCTGAAAAATAATTTATATTTGATAGATGGTGAATGATTAATGAAATCTAGATTTTTGAATACAGTGCATAATGTATATTATCTATGTTTGACTTTCCAACAATATACAGGATGTAAAAAGACTACTACTTAGGACGAAAACTTAGGGGTTGCAATCGGAGTCAAAAAGTCAAACAGGAATCAAAGGACGGACAAACGGACGTAACAAATATATAAGGGTTCCTACTCATAAGCTACGGAATCCTAAAAAATGCATAGAAAATATTTGAAATATAAATACGTAATTGTTCATACAAAAGTTTTTATTTAATAATTTCCTAAGAACTGCTTTTTTCATGATCTGAAGTAGACTGAAATCGTCTCTGAAATATTTCGTGTCCCGATTTTTTTTCCAAAAGGTGGTAGCCCTGTGCTAGAGTCATCACCGCCGTCAACCTGAGTTTTGAATAACGTAAAGGCGGCTCCACATTAGTGCCGTGAAGCTCCGTGAATAGGCGTGAACGTGAATGTGGATGGTTTTCGCGTGGTTCACGCGCGTTCACACCCGTTCACGCCTATTCCCCAATTAGAGTCGATATTTTGTCCCGCGATATCCACATTCACGGCCGCATCCAATGAATAATGAAATCAAAGAATTAAAGAAGAAAAAAGACTCTTTGCTGTCTAGTTATCGTTTATATCGTAAAAGGGTTTGTTATTTTATATAATATATGATTGTAGTAGTGGCGTCCGTCGCCGGGAAACCCCACGCAATGGACTTTGCGTTGAAGTCCCCCAGCACGAGGACGTGCCCAGACGCTAGTCGCCGCATCGAGGTCTCCAAGTTGTTAAGGAAGACCTCGAAGTCGCTCAGACTCCGGTTGGGGGAGAAATATACACCATAAATGGTGATTCCCCCCCATTCGGCGGCAATATATCCAGTACCCTTGTCTCTTAGTGACAAGGGCGGGGAATGGGTGGCCGTGGAGCCGACGACTGTCACGGAACTGTCCCAGAAACTTGAAACCAACCCTATACCAACCCGTCTGGCCAGCGTGGTATAGTAAGCCAAACACTCCTTTCTAAGGAGAGGCCTATGTCCAGCTGTGGACTGTTAGAGGCTGTTGATGATGATGATGATTGTAGTATTTTGTGTTCTTGTTTTGGACGTCTATATAGTGATATGTTGCCACAGCGAACAAAGTTATTGCAGCAGCAGCTTCTACGTCCATTTCGCGGCGGGTTTCACGAACGACTGTGAACATCCCGTGAATGTGGAGGTCACAACTTGCGCCGCGAATTCACGGCGAGAATTCGCGCGTGCATTAACTAATGTGGAGCCGCCATAAGGATTACGCCGCATAAAGTGGAGGCGGAAACTAAGTAGATCTTTAGATTAACTAACTACCTACTTGCGTTAGTAGGCGTTAGCAAATTTACCCTTACGTAAGTAACTAAACATTCATGTAGCTACGAGGTTTTGGAGTGCTGAATCAGCCCCTTTCGTTCTCACTAGTTCTACTTTTACACCCTGTATATACATTTTTAGAGCCCCTGTTTAAATTCTGTACATTGACACTTGATGAAAACTAATTTATTTCAGATCAAAAGGATGATTACCAAATACTTATTCTTTTTACTTCTACCAGCTATTGCATATAGTCGTATTAAGATCAAAATAAAACCAGGCAAAAAAACAGACGATGTCACCGTTGATTTCAGCGGTTCCGAAACGTCTGTCATTAGCGACAAGGAAAGAAAGACTTTCGGTCTGACCGATGCAGCTTTAAAAAGAGCATCAGGAAAATATAAAGGAAGACAGTGCAGTGACGTTTTTGTAAAACCACCAACCCCTTGGGGAGATGTTTACGACCGATATGACTGGACACCAGTTATGAGAACTATTAAACCTGTCGCAGCTAGAGTTCTCGGTGTTAATTCAAAGCCCGTTGCTGTTGCTTCAGCGGAGTATCTTAATAACCACAACAAAGCAGATGTTACTTATAGTACGAGTGTAACGAATCAGGTGGAGGAGACAGTCGGTCATACTTGGAGTACCGGTGGAGAACTGAGCATTGGACAAGAAATCAACTACGAAGTTAATTTTGGAGCGGGAAGCGTTGGTGGCTCAACCTCGATATCTTACACTTCAAGTTGGGGAGAAGATACTACTGAATCTAGAACTGTCACACTGGGATCCACTTCAAGTGTATTAACTACTATACCTCCTGGAGGTAGGGTAGTAGCGGTGCTTTCGGCTTCACAAGGTACGTTGGATATCGAAGTGGACTACGAGGCAAGATTAAGCAGAGGGCTAGTATTTTGTAACTATGACAACAAGTACCAAAACCATTACTTTTATGGGTTTTCTATAAAAAATTTGCAACGGGTTGAAGGTTTGCCTACGGTAGTGAGTTCAACTGAAAAGATATCGGTTGGTTTTTACACGAGTGCTAGGATTGAAGTAAATAATGGCACGACTCAAGAAGAAATAAAAGAGGAACCGGCTGATATTGTCGCGGTAGGCCCGCAGAAACAAGTCAACAAAATTGCAGTGCCAGTAAATAAAAAAAAAAATTAATATTTTTTTTTATGTTTTTTTGTAATGACTAAATAAATAAGTAAAAAGTCAATTAAGTTAAATAAGTTATGAACATTTTTAAAATTACAAAGTGTTTTTTTTTTCAAGTAACAAAAGTTCCAATTAATTACAATAACCTATTACTCATGTCTCGGAGAGCGCGTTAACCGTCCCGGTTGTCATGAACATCGATGACAATCGTTTTTGGGAAATGGGAAGCAGGTGCCTTCAAATATACTGTGTTTTATTAACGTGTGGAAGCTCCCTCGGGCGTCACTCCACGGAGGTTTGCGCCGGAGTATAGCTTGATGACTGCATCACCAAGAAAGAACTTTGGCGATTGGTCAATCAAGCTAATAATTTCAGCATTGTTAACTGTCACTATCACACATTTTTAATTTATTACTAGCTTTTGCTCACGGCTCCGCCCGCGTGTAGGTCCGTCAAGGCGGTAAATAGTAGCCTATGTCATCCTCCTAGCCATTATTCCCAAGTTTATTTGGGGTCGGCTACTAGTTCAGCCGGTTTTACCTGAATTTCAGTTTTACCACGGAGCGACTGGCATCGGACCTCCGCAACCCTAAAGGAGAACCGAAATTCGAAGATTGAACTAGTTGTCAGTATATTTGAGGCCACTGACTTCCCGATAACGATTGCCATAGATGTTCATGACAACCGGGACCGACGGGTTAACGTGCTCTCCGAGGCACGGGCGTGAATCACCGCCAAACTTCCAAACTCCGGGCAGCTATTAGGAATTCCCTAAGAAAATCCCAAAAACACTTTTTGGCCCGACCGGGATGAACCCGAGACCTCTTGATTAGCAGTCGCATACGCTAACCACTAGACTAACGAGCCTATGTGTTATTCCGAAAGGTAAGCTTGTATTGTGAAGTTTCATTAAAATTCGTTCAATAGTTTTTGAAAGAGCAACTAACATACATACTCACAAACTTTCGCGTTTATAATGTTAGTAGGATATAGGCGTATATAAAATATGATTCTTTCGCCGTCAACTGCTGAACAAAGGTCTCCCCCAATGAGTATCAACTTCTTCTTGTTTATTCACACGCTTTTTATTGGCTTCACCTGTATGTTTGTTTGTTTATATGTTTAAGCTTACAACAATAACTGCGAGTAGGAATGAGCTACACCCAGTACTTGTTAGCTTGATCTTTTTGACAGATGTAAAAAATTCTGATCGACATAACTTTGCAATGACGAACATATTATTATCTTAATTCAATGATCTTAAAAATTGAAAAATATTTGAAAAATACATATAACACAAGGTCCCTAAAGATTCAAGCGTTATCAGATTTTTTATTGCTTCAAAGTAAAATTTCAAGTGTTTGCGCCTGGCCTTGGCCCAGCAGTACCAAACTGTCGGTACTTCGAAAATTATTTTTATAATATTGATCTACCGTACTTATACCTTTATGTACACTTGCAATTAGCCATTATACGATTAGCATACTAAATGTTGTAAAATATCTTAAGAACTACATTAAATGGTTTTATCACTTCAAAACAAGTTTTCATTGAGCTACTAAGCTCCAGTGTATCCCTATAAGATACATATTGGCGACCGTGACAGGACACGATCGATGTTCTACGTGTCCAACCTATATTGAAGATTTCGGCACAAGGATTAGTCAGCACAGCGCCGCAGCCATCAGCCGGTCAGCATCGCGCCACATCTACCGAAATCTACATTGAAGAAATCTACAGAGGACTTAGTAACGCCGGTCATTGACGGTACCAAAGCGTCAAGCCGCAGCGCAGGAGGATAATTCCAGCTAAGTGCCACTCCTTTCTTTCTTCCTACTACTATTCAATACCTATCCCTTATTCCTTTTCATAAACGGTGATCTGCTTGTGCAAACTTACAACTTCGTAGTTACAAGATTAAGTAGGTCAACTTGTAATTCATTTTATACATAACATTTAACTATTGTTTGAACTTTATAACGTAAACACAAATAGCTAAAAGTGATATTCAATTAATAGCAACGATATTTAAGCTCACTTCAATCTATTTAATAGATTTTCAAATATTTTTTGTACTTTGTACCTACCTACTAGTAGGTTACTTATTACCTATACTTTTACACTTGTGTGTTTGTCTGTGCAATTCATCTAGGGAACACTTTTTAAAGGCTGCCGCGCCTCAAAACACTTCTTTTAGTGACTATTCTGCCGAACATTTCAGATTTACGTGTTCCCTGAGTACGGCCGAGCGTTCGCCCTGCCCACAGAGGTCGCGCCGCCTGCGCTGCCTGCCGTCGCTGATCCCAGCGCACCAGATACCGCCAAGGAGGGACGTGAGCGTATCATTCACTTATTTATTTGGTTTTTAACAACTAGTTATTTTTACTCTCACACCAACTCACTTATTGGTTTAGATTACAAATTAAAATGACCGAAAAGTTATCCGAATTACTTATTAAACGCAGTTCTATTAAGGGGCAGGTAACCAAATTTAAAAACTACTTAGATAGATTGTCACAACTAGAGATTTTCACTGCGTCACACAGAGCGGAGCTTGTACTTAAGCTTAATAAATTCGAGGCGTTATCCTCTAAATTTGATGACCTACAGAGTGAAATAGAAGTTTATAGTGCCAGTAATTTACAAAATGAACTTAAAGAACGGGAAGCTATTGAGGATGAATTTGTTTGTAGTATTGTAGTGGCTCAAAATTTATTGCAAACATATTCTAAGGCTGAGGATCGCCACGACTCGTGTGTGCCTCATGAAGTAACTCATTGTTCTTCTGATCACAACTCAATGGGGATTAAACTACCCTTGATTCAGATTGCCAAGTTCGATGGATCATACCTCAGGTGGATGGAGTTTCGAGATACATTTAAATCATTAATACACGAAAACGATCAAATTGGTGCGGTTAGTAAATTTCATTATTTAGTATCGTACTTAGAAGGAGAAGCAGCACGGACTGTTTCTAATCTCGAGATTTCATCTAATAACTACCAAGAGGCTTGGGATCTATTGCTCGGACGCTATGACAACAAACGACTGTTGATTAGTCATCACCTTAATGCTTTAATTAACATTAATTCAATTAAAAGGGAGTCTGTGGGATCGTTGCGCTTCTTAGTGGACCACGTCATAAAGAACTTACGCGCTCTTACCAGTTTAGGGCAAGCTACCCAGCATTGGGACGTTATAATTATTCATTTAGTGGCTTCTAAATTAGACTTTCATACCTTTAGGAAGTGGGAGGAGCACCGTAATGCGTTATCTACTGACACGCCTTCACTAAAGGATTTCAATAAATTTCTAAACGAACGTGCAGCTGTGTTGGAGTCTCTGCACCACGATAAACCTGATGGTGGCTCTAGCCGTGCACACCAGCGCCCCTCACTGCTTCCTGGTAAACCTGAGCGGCCGCTCACGAAGTCATATGCATGCACGAATAACAAAGGTAATCAACCTTCAAAGTTATATAAGTGTGTCTATTGTGATTCTATTAATCACAGGATATATAATTGCCCTACCTTTAACGCAAAGAGTATAGATGAGCGTATAACGGAGGTGTCTAATATGAAATTATGTCCAAATTGTTTGAGACCTGGTCACACAATAAAACAGTGTCGTTCTGGCCCCTGTCAAAAATGCAACGAAAGACACAACACTATGTTGCATCTCCCAGTTAACACAGATAAGAGTGCAAACAGTGGAGTCGATACTACCAATACATCGGAGACGGTGGTTGGCTATAGTAATCAGTCTGTCAACCAGGCAATCCTCTCCACAGCTCTTATAGTTATCGAAAACCCTAAGACGCGTAAATCTGAAGTAGTACGCGCCCTACTTGACTGTGGCAGTCAGTCGTCATTTATCACATCAAATCTAAAACAAAGGCTCTCACTTACAACCTGCTCTACTGATGCTACAAATGTCGTTGGTTTTGGTAACAATACTTCAGGTACAATTACCGAGTATTGCATTGCCCTAATAAAATCACAACATACTTCATTTAATGTAGTTTGTAGTTTTTATGTAATGAAAAACCTAACAGGTGTACTACCAAACACATACATAGACATTAGTTCAATTAACTTACCCAAGAACATAATCCTAGCTGATCCCATTTTTTATGAGCCGTCTCAGATTGATGTACTCATAGGATCTGATTTGTTCTGGGATATCATTGGTCGTGAACAGAAGTCCCTGGGTCCCGGCTATCCCCGGTTGCACAGTTCACAACTGGGCTGGTTGATAGGAGGACCATTGCCATTTCAGACTATACACAATAAGAATACTATTAAATGTAATAACATTATTATGAATTATTCACAAAATAATAATATAGAATCTAGCCTAAGTCGGTTTTGGGAATTAGAAGAAATTCCAACAAAGACCTTTTTAAGTGATTGTGAGAAAGCATGTGAGCAACATTTTCTACAACACACCTGCCGCGTAGAAAGTGGTAGGTTTTGTGTTAGGTTACCTTTAGTTAGGTCAATTCATTGTCTTGGAGATTCATACACTATGGCAAAGAAAAGGTTTTACAATCTAGAGAAACGATTTAGAAAACAGCCAGAAGTAAAGTCTCAGTATATCGAATTTATCAGGGAATACGAGAGTTTAGGACACCTATCTCAGATAACATTATCTCAACCTATATCTAATTTACATTTTTTCTTACCTCATCACCCTGTTTTCAAGCAAAATAGTGAGACAACTAAAATGAGAGTTGTGTTCGATGCTTCAGCTCCCACAACCTCCGGTCTCTCTGTGAACGACTTGCAAATGATAGGGCCACAGATTCAAGACTCACTTTTCTCCGTATTAATCAGGGCTCGTCACTATCGGTATATTTTGACCGCAGATGTAGAAAAAATGTACCGCCAAATTGTGGTGCACGAGTCTGATCGAAATCTGCAACTTATACTATGGAGAGAAGCAGAACATCAGCCTCTACGAGTCTTGCAACTGAACACTGTCACTTACGGATTTGCATGTGCCAGTTACTTAAGTGCGAGGTGCATTTGGCAACTGGGCGAGGAGTGCAAGGATCCCTTAACCAGAACCATTATACAGCATGATATTTATGCTGATGATATTATAACCGGTTGTGATTCTGAGACCGAGTTAATTCAAATTCAAAAATCTATTTCAGAGACCTTAAGGGCAGGTTGTTTCAATTTACGTAAGTATCAATCAAATTCCAGTCAGTTACTCGAGTCTTGCTCATCTAAATCCACTGATGCCTTCATTATAAGCGAATCGGCAAGCGCTCTTGGATTGGGATGGGACTCAAAGACAGATCGTCTGCACTACTCCTTTGAGCTTACGCCTGACGATAATACTATCTCTAAAAGGTACATATTATGAACATCATTTAAAATATTTGATCCACTAGGGTTTATCAGCCCCTGTATTATTATTCCTAAATTAATAATGCAACAGTTGTGGCTTGATAAAATAGGATGGGATGATCCTCTACCAAGAGAGATAGAGAAAGCGTGGTGCAAATTTAATAATAGCTTATCATATCTATCTTCAATAACCTTACCGAGACGTGTCTTATGTGATTCACCAGTTGTGACTGAACTGCATACGTTCAGCGATGCCTCTCAGCGAGCATATGGCGCTTGTATATATGTCAGGTCTATTGATGTCGCAGGTAATATTTACGTGAATCTTTTATGTTCTAAGTCTAAGGTGGCACCTGTCAAACCATGTACAATTCCTAGATTGGAGTTGTGCGCTGCTGTGCTTGCAGTTCGATTATGCAAGGCAGTTGTCGAGTCTCTTCGACTTCCTATAGAGCGCAGATACTATTGGTGTGACTCCAGCGTAGTATTATCATGGATGCATACAAGCTCTAGAAAGCTAAAGGCTTTTGTGGCCAACAGAGTCGCAGAGATTCTAGAAGACACGGACCCATCTTCCTGGCACTATGTTCCTTCTGCAGACAATCCTGCGGATCTTATTTCACGTGGTGTGTATCCCCAGGAACTGATGGACAACAATTTATGGTGGTCCGGACCAGGCTTTCTAAACTTAAAAGAAGAGTCTTGGACCACATTGTCCAAACGTTATCAGCATATGACTGATTTGCCCGAATTGAAATCGTATATTAACCGAACCGATAATATTCCAGTTATACAATTCGATAGATTCTCAACTCTAATAAGATTAAGGCGAGTATATGCCTACGTGTTAAGATTCATTCATAATATACGTAACCCTAAATCCAAGCATACTCAGTGTACAAGAGTTACATAATTCTTTCAACCTTTTATGTCGTGTGGCACAGAAGGAATCCTTTCACGATGATTATGATACACTAATTAAAAACAAGCCCCTCGGCTCCAGGTCCGGCATTCTATCTCTTACACCTTTCATTGATGCAAATGGTTTGATACGGGTGGGTGGCCGACTGGAAGCGTCATCTCTGTCATTTGACAGTAAACACCCCATTTTACTTCACTCATCTCATCGTCTCACCAAGCTCATTTTCGAGCGTGAGCATTTGCACAAACTGCATGCTGCACCACAGCTTCTACTTGCGAGCGTCCGAGAGTATGTGTGGCCTATTAATGGTCGACGCCTCGCAAGGCGAACTGTCCATATTTGCGTTCGATGCAGGAGAGTACAAGGCAAGACTTTACCTCCCTTGATGGGGAACTTGCCTTCAGAGCGTGTTACGGTGGACTTCCCATTTCGCAGTGTAGGTATAGACTTCGCGGGTCCTTTCTTTGTATTAAACAGGAAAGGGCGCGGTTCACGTACTTCTAAATGTTATCTATGTATTTTCGTCTGCCTAAGATGCAAATGTGTCCACTTGGAAGCGGTGAGCGATCTCTCTGGTGACGCTTTTATTCTTACTCTCCGACGATTCATCTCTCGACGCGGTAAACCTCTTGAGATTTTATGTGATAACGGACGTAATTTTGTAGCCGCCGCCAAAGAAATCGGTGAATTCTTCAAATGTAATCGCGAAGCAATAAGTGAGTTTATGGGTGAAGAAGAGATTAAATTTTCATTTTCTCCTCCTTACGCGGCGCACTTTGGCGGTATCTGGGAGGCCGGGGTTAAGTCAGCTAAGTTCCACATTAGGCGTACAATGGCGAACACGCATCTAACCTACGAGGAACTGTCCACGTTGTTCGCACAAGTGAGGCCATTTTGAATAGCCGTCCCCTTTGTCCTATATCCTCGTCTCCTAATGATTTTCACTTCCTGACTCCAGGGCACTTTCTGATTGGTCGATCTTTGACTGCACTGCCTTCACCAAACTTTATAGATGTCAAGTTAACCAATTTAAGGCGTTATGAAAGACTAGAACAAGTTCGGCAGCACTTCTGGCAACGATGGCAACGTGAATATCTGGCGGAATTGCAGCAAAGATCTAAATGGCGCAAGGACGACAAGGCATTATCTATTGGAGATTTAGTACTACTGCACGAGGATAATCTACTCCCATTATGCTGGCGTTTAGGACGCATTACGAAGCTCTTTCCTGGACCTGATGGCGTGAGTCGTGTTGCTGACGTCCAAACAACCAGAGGAAGTTTCCGAAGACCGTTTACGCGTCTCTGCCCGCTACCAGCTACAGAGCAGTTGATTGAAGGTTAAAAGTCTGTGACTTTTAACGGCGGGGAAGATGTTTGCGCCTGGCCTTGGCCCAGCAGTACCAAACTGTCGGTACTTCGAAAATTATTTTTATAATATTGATCTACCGTACTTATACCTTTATGTACACTTGCAATTAGCCATTATACGATTAGCATACTAAATGTTGTAAAATATCTTAAGAACTACATTAAATGGTTTTATCACTTCAAAACAAGTTTTCATTGAGCTACTAAGCTCCAGTGTATCCCTATAAGATACAAATAGGAACACTGAAAATAATAGACGCTTGTACAATGTTACATCGGTCGGACGTATGGGACTGTTACAAATATCGATTACAAAAAATCATTATTAAAGATCATTGTTAAGTTATTGTTACGAACGGGTGTTCTTTTGGTAGGGGTCTCTTTGGCTAGAGGTTGGGTCTCTTCAGCTGGTAAAACTCTTTTTAGAAAAATCAGGTAAAAAATAATTAAATTCTAATTTGTATTACGCATTCCATCGTTCCATCGACGGGTCATACAAGCCGAACGACGGAAACACTTGGGGTCAGTAGTGTGGAGTAAGTAAGAGTAGTAGTAGTAAGTAAGAAGAGTAAAGTAAAGAGGAAAGAAAAGGTTAAAGGAAGAATTTAAGAGGAAGCAAGAATAACCTGCCCGTGACATTATTATTGTTTTGAATTAAAGTTTTTGTTTTGAACTTTTGTTAAACATGCCTAAAAGGGCGAAGAAAACTGTACTCAACAGTGAAATGCGTGAGTTTGTTACGCGATTATTTTGAATGTGAGATAGAACTGAAAAAAATTCGAAGCGCTGAAAACAGCTTTAGTGTGTAGACCGGCTTTGGGCAACAAAAATAAGCCCAAACTGGGGCGGTCTAGTGTAAGTAGTTCCGAAGATATAACGAACCAAAGATCGGCGCGCCGGTTCCTGAAAAATTTTGAAAACCTTATATCTTCGGAACGAGTGGTCCCAGCGAGCCGACGTTTTCGTAGGTAACCTTAGCGGCATCTATAGCACGCAAACAGGTAGTTTTTACAGAAATCACGAGATAAAAATTTTTTGGGGCCAATTCGACCATCGGAGGGTAGATCTTGAAAAATAAAGCCAGAAGAACCCAAACACGGGATAAATCGGTCTATCGGTTCCGGAGATACAGGGGAGTAACCACTTTGCGGCAACCATCTTGGATTGTAACCGCAATTTTTCAACCCCCATATCTCCGTACGCCTTTGGAGAAGTGGAACCGTGTTTGGGGTCATTGTAAAAGGCTCGGCGAGGGCTATTAGCTGGGTGACATTGCAGGACTCTACATAGAGCCTGGAAGGATTTAGTAGCTGACATCGAAGTTTTTTACATTTTGACTCCGGAATTTATTATACCGGTGACCTGCGTAACCCGCTAGCCTAAACTGAAGCTTGGCTCTACATAGAGTCATTAGTTTTAAATATTTGTAAAATTTTAATTTTAAGTCTTATTTTGTATTATATTTTATAACTTTATAACTGACCCCGGAGGTTACATACCTTTGCTTGCTTGCTTTCTTTGCTTTGCTCTGACATATTATTAATTTAGACCCTAGACAATTCAGACAGAGGACCAAGTAAAGTCCTCTCAATACTGACAAGAGTGAAGACACTGTCCAGAATGCGGACAGAAACGAGACAACCGTAGACACAACATAACTCTACACACATATAACACATACACCCTGGGTGACACACAGTAACACTTAGCACTATGCACAACACTACACACAAAACATCGACACAAGGGACAAAACTTTTCTAGGGCCATTGTCGAAGTCGAGCGCTGATACCGGTCGTGGAGCGGGCCTGTGCGTACGAGACAAATCTATTTTATTTAAATTGAATTTCCTTTAATACGTGTTTACAATTTATACAAACTTACAAAATACTCTCTTTTAATATTCTAAATTAAATTTTAATTTTAATTGTAAGTTTATTTAAAATTTTATCTTAAACGTTTAATTTGATTTTTGACTTTATATATAAGACGTGCACCTCACCATGTTCGGCATCCCCGACCCCCGTTAAAGGACCGATTTCTTCACCACAAAAGCCGGAAACAACACCTTCCGGCGAAATCACTAGCCCTGTAGTTGAAGTTATTCCGACAAAACCGGTCAGGCGGAGCGTAGACGAGCTGGAGCTCCGTGGAGCCACCCAGCGAAAGGATATAAAACCTGCATACCTTTCGCAAAGACCCAAAGAGGGACTCTCGGAACGGTCCCTGTTAACTGTTCCAGTAGCTCAAAAACGCGTTGTCGTAGCCACCCAGTGCTGCGAGATGATAAAGGAACAATTAAGTATGTCGAAAAATATGAAGAAGGAAATAAGAAAGGAGATAGAAAGTAGGGTTGATCTACTTGAAAAAATAATCAAGGCATACGAGGAGGATAGAAGGAGAGCAGCTAAGGTACAAAGTACGAGAGCTCCTGATGCTGGAGACGTTAATTTAAGTACAGGAATGACATCCTCAGAAAAATGGAAGAAAATGAAAGGCTATATAAGAAGAAAATAACCCCTATCATTCTACCATTTTCTTTCAGTAGCCTTAAAGTAGTAGGGAGTTAAAGGAAAGGATTGAAAAACAGGACGAAAGGGAAATAGAGAGAGAGCGGAAAGGCCAGACGACCTATGCCGCAGCTGTGGTGGGCTCTTCAAGTGTGCAGTCCCAGGAACGGATGACGCTACACTCAGTGGTGGTTACATCTAAGAACGAGAATGACACAGGAGACCAAGTAATAGAAAGACTAAGGAAAGGTGGGATACTATAGCAAGAGCCACCACACAATACCAGTGCTGAAGTTGCCCCGATGAATAAGACCCCATACAGAGTGCTGCAAGCGAACCTTCAGAGGCGAAAGCTCGCAACGGATGAGCTTATGATCGAAGCCTCCAAACGTAAAGCCGCGATCGCCCTGATACAGGAGCCTTATGTGGGGACGGTAAGGAGAATGATGGGATACCGGGGCGTAAGGGTCTTCCAGAACACTGGACATGGAGAAGAGACTGTAAAAGCGGCGGCAGTTATCTTCGACCCAAACTTAGACATTGTGCAATACCCGCACCTCACCACCGACAACATCGTGGTGGTGGGAGTCCGAACCAGTGCCTGGAGGATCACGCTGGTGTAGCTCTACTTCGAACCAGATGAACCCATAAAGCCCTACCTGGAGCACATAAAGAAGATAGGGCGCAAGTTAGGCTCCGAGCGGTTCATCATAGGAGGAGACGCTAACGCAAAGAGCACCTGGTGGGATAGTAGACTTGAGGATCGTAGGGGAGAGGAGCTCAGCGGTGTGCTCGGAGAAATGGACCTCCATGTCCTGAATAGTGGAAACGTTCCGACCTTCGACACTGTGAGGGGTGGGAAGAGGTACTGCAGCTACGTGGACATAACGGCCTGCACGAGCGATATGCTCGCCTGGGTTGAAGGCTGGAGGGTCGACGTGGGCCTTGTTAGCTCGGACCACAACGGCATAGTGTTTGACATCCGTCTGAATAGGGCCAAAGGCACTAAAATAGAAAGTGCAACCCGCATTTACAACACCAAGCGGGCAAACTGAGGCGAATTTAAGTCTCGGCTGACCCGACTTGTCTCGGATTATTATTATTATTATTTTTCTGGAAATACCTTACCATTATAGTAAGATATTGCTATCACGATCTAGTCTACGAACTAATGAGTAATTTTACTTTGACTTAAATTAATAAAACAAAACTATAATAAGATTGTGTCCATTAACACTATTCTTATTGTCTCTAATTAATTGAAGGCACTCTGTTCTTGTGTTCCTTTAATACACTGCACTAATGGTAGTATTTTGTTTACTTTGTACTTTCACTTAATTAACTCAAAGAGTTTTATCCTTTTGAGTCTCCTTTTAATATTCGTATTGTCAAGGAGCTGGATAGCCTCAACATTGGCGTGATGATGAAGTCGGCGTTCATGAGCTTCGGCGTACTTCGACTCGATGTCTGCGACGAGTTCAATTTTAAAGTCCCGATGGAGGTCGTTCATTCTAATGTACCAGGGTGCATTTACAATACCCCTAAGTACTTTATTTTGAAAGCGTTGTATCATCAGTGTATTGGATTGTTTGGTACATCCCCATAGCTGGATACCATAATCTCGGAAAATAACATCAAAGTTAACGATGTAACTAACCCTCAAGAATTAGAATACATCAGCGAGGAGTATACGAGATTGGTCGGGGAAGCATGTAACGGGAGCATCCCCAAGAAGAGCAAGACGGAGTAACTCACTGTGCCGTGGTGGTCGGAGAGATTAGCGCAATTAAAAAGTAGTGTCCGGACCAGTAGACGTCGGATCCGGAATGCAGCGCCAGTCCGAAGAGAGTGGGTAGTCTCGCAGTACCTAGAACAGAAACAGATTTATGAATCTGAGGTTAGGAAAGCACAGGTCGAGGGATGGAAGAACTTCTGCGGAAGGCAGGACATGGAGGGAGTTTGGGAAGGGGTATATAGGATTTTAGGCAGGGCAACTGTGCGGGAAGAGGACGGAATGCTGAAAGAAAATGGGGTCTACTTAGACGCTAAGGGCTCGGTTGAACTCCTCGCGCACACTTTTTACCCGGAAGATCTGGTGGAAGATGACGAGGTAGGGCATCGAAATATACGTGCAGCAGCGCAAAAGGAAGACGAGATAAGGGGCCATCATGACTATGACCCTCCCTTTTTGATGAGCGAGTTGATCGATGCACTATAAAAATTCAACCCGAAGAAGGCCCCCGGGGTAGATGGCCTCACTTCAGATATTTGTTCCCACGCCATAGAGGCTGATCCCACATTATTCTTGGGATTGCTTAACCAATGCCTCCATCACGGCTACTTTGCTAAAATATGGAAGGAGGCCGTGGTGGTGGTACTGAGGAAGGCGGGGAAAGACAGTTACGACATCCCCAAGTCATACAGGCCGATTGGGCTTTTGCCTGTTCTGGGGAAGGTTTACGAAAGGCTGTTGATTGCCCGCCTCAAATTTTATTTACTGCCGAGGATGAGTACTCGCCAGTACGGCTTTATGCCCCAGAAGAGCACCGAAGACGCCCTCTATGACCTAATGGATCACATAAGGGCTAAGCTCAGTGCAAAGAGAATAGTCACTATGGTATCCTTGGACATAGAGGGCGCCTTCGATAGCGCCTGGTGGCCAGCTATTATGCTACGTCTGGCTGAGGAAAAGTGTCCGGTGAATTTGAGACGGGCCATTGGCAGTTATCTCAGCGACAGAAAGGTAAGAGTGAGGTACGCGGGTGAGGAGTACAGCCGTTCAACGGAGAAGGGCTGTGTCCAGGGGTCAATAGGAGGACTCCTGTTGTGGAATCTTTTGTTAGACCCCTTATTGCACGACTTAGAAAGTAGGGCGGTGTACGTACGGGCATTCGCGGACGATGTGGTGTTGGTGTTCGATGGTGATACGGCACTGGAGATTGAGAGACAAGCCAATGCCTCTCTCGAGCATGTGCGGGAGTGGGGGATCGGAATGAAGCTGAAATTCGCACCGCACAAAACTTGTGCGATGGTAATCACGCGGAGGCTGAAATACGATCTCCCACGCCTCAGCATGGGCGAGATAGACATTGGATTGTCCACCGAAATCAAAATCCTGGGGTTCACCATCGACCACAAACTCACATTCACAAAACACGTAACGAACATTTGCAGAAAAGCGATTGGGATCTACCACAAGCTTGCGCGAATGGCCCGGATCAGCTGGGGTCTACACCCCGAGGTGATCCGGACCATCTACGTTGCTGCTGTGGAGCCCACCATTTTGTACTGTGCCAGCAGTTGGGGCGCGGCGGCAGGAGGGCTTGGTGTCCGAAAGCAGCTTAACGTGGTACAGCGCGGATTCGCCCATAAGCTGTGCAAAAGCTACCGGACGGTCTCCCTGCACTCAGCGCTGATCTTGGCTGGCTTGCTCCCTCTGGACCTCAGGGTTCGCGAGGTGGCCTCCTTATACGAGGCCAAGAGAGGGGTGGGCCAATCATGGTTGGGAGATAGGGAGGTCGAACGAATGGCTCCGGCTATTGAGGCACCTCACCCCGCGGAGCGTACAGCCTTGAAGTTCGAGAGTCTGGTAGACGAGAAACAAATTCAAAGTACCAACAACATCCAGATACGCATTTTTACGGATGGGAGCAAGATTGAGGGCCGGGTCGGCGCGGCGTTATCCGTATGGAATAGCGAAGCCGAAACCAAGGCCCTCAAACTTGCGTTGTCGCCCTATTGCACCGTCTACCAGGCTGAACTTTTGGCTCTATGCAAAGCGGCCAGTGAGAGAAAGCACGAAGCACAGTGATCAGATTGCCACCCTATCGTTGTCAATATAATGCCATAGAGCTGATATGGGCACAAATCAACGGTCAGTAAAATAAATATTTTTTCTTGATAAGTTCTTTAACATCTATTTCATTAATAGTATTATTTTAATAATCACTTACTTCATTCACACGAAACGCATCACGTACCAATACATCTCCTCCGTTCACCGCGAACAAAATGCTCCGTTTATTGGAAGAAGCTTGAGGTCAAGGAACCGCTGAAAACTGGGCGAATGTAGTACGACACGTCAAAAAAGCAATATTATCTGACTGGATGCGCGACGTCCACTTCGACAATTTTATTGAACACGGAAATATTAATTGAATTTCGAGATGTTGACACAAGCTCCGACGACTCTGGTGATGATGATCTTAGCTGTGCTCCTCTTCCTTAATAAAAACTGTTTTAAAGATAAAACTATTTTATTTTTCAACCTTAATTTCTACATACAGGGCTATTTTTGGACCTACCGACAAATTTAAATAGGTGGTTGAAATTTAATGTTTAATAGACCATGAAACTAAACAACTTTTCCAAAGAAACATGGGTCGAAAAGCGAAAAAAAAATCAACCCTCCCATAGGAAACTGCTCGATCACTTGGTCAATTGCGTATGTCAAGGTCTGAATATATTTTTTTCACTTTTCGACCCGTGTTTCTTTGTAAAAGTTGTTTACTTTCGTGGTCTGAACCACCTATTTTTTGGCAGGAGGTCCAAAAATAACCCTGTAATGTAATATTAACACCTTCACTGCGGCTTGAGGTTGATTCAGCCTCATGGTAGACTTTACGCTGGTGCGGCGCGTAAAACTGTGTTTTCTCTCTAGTGCGGCGGCTGTTTACACTCAACCGTATGAGGTATGACAAAGACAAATATAGCTTTCTTTATGTCTGCGAAGCATTGACTCAATATTGTAAAAAAAATATTTGAGGTCGAAATACGCCTCAAACGCACTGATCATAAAATTATTGAATAAGGTGCGGGTTGAGGCCGATTTCAACCTCCAGCGGCAGGGCGCGCGGGTGGCGTGAGAGCAGGTAAGTCGACTTTAGTGACGCTACCATAGTCGATACTGGAGCACGTGTCTTTGCGCAATCGTGCTAATTGTTTGTTTTTTATTTTTGTTAAATTCTTTTGTTTCATGTTTTTTTGTGTGTGTTCAGTTATATATTTATAGAGTGAGAGCCCGTGACACCCATACCTTAGTTATATTATAAAAGCTGAAAATTCTTCTATATATTTATTTATTTACACTTTCTGCAAAACATAACATAACCATTCAGAGTCTCAGCACATCCTTGCAAAGGGTCAAATAAGGAAACGTTGCGTCGTTTGCAATGCAAAATTACGATTTACATTAGGTGCCATGCAGGCTGCAAAGAAAGTAAAAAAAATTATGACTAATTGTTCACAATGTAAGAAAGCTATGTGCTTGCATTGTTTTAACGAACAGCATGCAAAGTAATATAGAATAAATTAGATGAACGAATAGTTTGTATTTTATTTAACAACACCCCATACTTTTATGCACAATACTATAACAATATATAAAAAAGTAATAGAAATATAACATAGACATGGACATTCATCGATTTAAATTCATTCCCATCACTAATGCCGCCCCGATTTAGTGCGATGTGAGGTCTAAAACGACCTCAAATATATTTTAGGTGTTTTCTCTAAAACTAAAAATCAGAACCCGGGGCGAAGCTAGGTGTACATAAAACAATACCATGCAAGTAATTTTAGCATAAAATTAAACATCGAATCACGCTCCTGATCAAGTTACAACACATTTACCAAATGATTGAAACATGAGGCAGAAAAGGTCTCAACCGCATTACAAGGAAGTTTAGCTTGGGGCTGATTCGACCTCAGCCGCACCAGCTGAAAGTTGTTCAAAATGTGGCCCGCAGTGAACGTGTTAAATAGGTACTTATTATGAATATTGACCCACCGTCTCTTATCTACCCAATGTTTTATATGTCCAGTGTAATAAAGAATTTCAAACATAATACACCGACTCCATCTCGTCTCAGTTACAAGTATTGTTAAACGTTATTTTTTGGACTACTTGATATTTTTTGTTTCCCATCAATAGCCCGTCTATCAAAAAAATTTAAACTAACTTGTACAGGGTACAGTAAATTCTAAAATTTAAATCTTGAACCAATCATTCAAAGAACCTAGAAAAAAATTAAACTAGTTTTACTTTTTAAAACCTAACGAAGTGCTTATCTGTGTGGTAACAAATTATAAATAGAGTATTACCATTCCTGTTGATCCCGTAGCGGCGTGGGTGTCCTATGAACGGACTAAGGGATGGGGCAGTTGTATGATATTAGTTTGCGCTGAATGTGGAAGTCCCTCTAGCTTATTAGTCAGAATCACTATCTACTAGACAGGCTTCGCAAAAATGATATAAAAGAAAAATGATAACTTAGTTACAGCACACATGTATGGTATACTGTTTTTATTTATTTACTTTAATATTGTGTACAAAGACAGAAATTAAGATTTCAAACGAAATTATTAATAACAGCTTAGAGTTTTTTTTTAATTAAAGCCTACCAAAGTGACTCAACTCTGCCTGATGGAAAGCTTGAGTGCAATCCAAGAGTAGGGGGTCACCAACTTCATCATTAGTATGGACAATGCAGCATGGTGACACTATGGCGGCTAGAGAGCCGCCACAGTGGCGCAGCCAGCGCGTGGAGTCTTCAGGCATCGTTGATCAGCGAGCGGTTCACGCCACTCGTGTTTCTCTTCAGACGAAGGTCGAAAACCGCTCTCAGCCACTCGCTGTCATATTTCGGCGAGCACATCCGCCTCCAAATCCCACGAGGTTATTCCAGCCAAGGCGCACGCCGCCTCGGTCGACACGGTGCGGTAACCGCGTATGGCGCCAATATCCTCTGAGGACACCAGAGGCGAGGCCACGAATAGACATAGAAATATACAAGTCACAAATGAAGCTCTCTCTTTATTCAAGAGTTCAAATTTGGTTCTAAAACAATGTTAGTTAAAGCTATTACCTATCTAGTTTGTAATATATTTTTTTATTACCTATTTTAGTTAATTATAACACCGTTAGTATATTACGCAGTACTTAAATAATAATGATCTATTACAATATTAGTTCAAACAGTTCACTGAACCAATATGAATAATGAATAAATATTTCTTACATCTGACACAACATCATCTGGTACCAAGCTAAGCAGAGCTTGCATTATGAGTACTAAACAACTGATATGAATACATGAACATACTTTCTTTTTGTTTATACATACATATTATACATATTGTGAATCACACAAAATATTGTTCGTGTGGTGACGAATTAAATATACAAAGTGTCACCACCCCTATTCATTCCATGGGTGTCGACGAAAGGCGACTAACGGCACAAAATCATCAGCTAACATCACTGCCAAGAGAAGGAAAACTTGAAGCAAACCCTTTACCCACCCGTCTGGCCAGCGTGGTATAGTAGGCCAAAACCTCCTTTCAAAGGAGAGGCCTATGACCAGCAGTGTACTGTTAAAGGCTGTTGATGATGATGATGATGATGATGATGACAAATAATATTTGGTCCGACCCGGAATCGAACCCGAGACCTCTTGATCAACAGCCGCATACGCTAACCACTAGACTGTATTTTTCGGATTTATTGTATAGATATTCTTTATAGGGTATAGATGAAGTCTGGGCCGAGGAACGTCGTGGTTCCAGGGACTCCCTTTCAAGGGTATTCCTGGTTCCTCGGGTCATAGTAACCGAGACGGCGTGCGGTTGTAGTAAATAAAACTCGGCCAAGTGCGTGTCAGGCCACGCACAGGAAAGGGTTCCTCAGTCACCCGTAATGTTTAGTTTAGCGGGTGAGGAGAATATTGTCGTACATTCACTTTATTGTAGCACTCGATCACGAAATACAGTTAGGACATTGAATAGCAGCCCATGATTAATAATTTTAAATAAGACACTCCACCACAGAGCAACTACTACTAGAGAAATCACTCTTATGGAGCTGTCAAATAATTGTTAGGGTCCCGCTCACCCGCTGCATAGATTTGGCGCTAGCGTCGGGCTATTTGATTGGTCAAAATTTTATGTCAAAATTAGTTATGATATGATTTTCGTTTTGTATTCTAACCTATAAACATTGTACTTTGTGTTTCTAACCTACATTAAATAAATGTTTTGTGATTTTTGTGATTGTGTACTGTGTAACGTTGCTTCTTTCAGTTATTTCTTACGCCATAAAAATATAGCCATGCCTAAATATAATAAAAAGTGTTGTGTTCCCAACTGCCAAGACATGGAAAGTAAACGGCATAGATTTCCCAAGTCTTCACCTTATCTTTTCGATATTTGGTTCAAAACTATTGGGAATGATAAACTAAATGCTCTTAGTACAGACAATGTATATAAATCATATATGGTATGTGAGAAACATTTTGAAGAACATTGTATTGTGCCAGGTACACGAAGAGGCCTTGTTAAGTAAACGACAAATAACGACGTAAACGACGTTGTTAGGTAAACGACGAATAAGTTTAGAAGAAATTAATTTGTTCCTAAGATAAAAGTGATTTATTTTGTTTTGTTTCTTACTTAAATATTATGTACCTATACCTTCTCTTTGATATTGGTGATTAGATGGTCTAGAAAATATGTATAAATAAACTAATATGTTTAACTATATAAATGTTTCTTTCCTCTCACCTCCTTACAAAGTAAACAATAACAATAATCAAGAACTTCGGAGATAGTGCCGAGTTCAAATTACCCGCCATTATGAAGTAATTCCCCGCTCAAACACTGGAGGCGCTGAAACTTTTTTCCAAGCTCTATGGGTAAGTTCTAACTCTAGTAGTAGTTGCTCTGTGCACTCCACCGAACACGTGGTGCTCACACGAGACGATCCGCGACAACTCTGCTCGTCAACGATGACGTTCCATTTTTAAAGGAACTCACGAACGAATGAACGAACAATAATCATCTAGGGATGGGATAAATCATTGTCACCTGTGATCCTTGTCTATGACTTATGACATGAAAGTAATCGACTAAAATCCGTTATTCAATCGCGTTATTATTATTTTAAAGTGTCAATGATTCCCATCCCTGCGGTCACCGGTCGCACGCGCCAGTGCCGGGTGTTGCGTCAGTGTCTTACCTTCAGACACTTAACAGTGTTGCCAGCTAAAATAATCGATACGCCGACATATATAAAAAAAAAGATTCCGACGAATTAAGAACCTCCTCCTTTTCTTTGAAGTCGGTTAGAAATTGATATCGTTTAATAGTTAAAACTCATTTTATGGCTACATTTTATAAAGTTATAGGCCTATTAAAGACTTTAAACTTTCTAAATTGTAGTTAACAATAACACTATCAGTTACCTTGAGATTAACTATATTTTGTAATTATTCTTTGAAACGATAATAGCTATATAAGTTAAATACTATTACATTTTCGAAATAGTACAAAGAGCTGCCTTCGAGTTGGTAGTAGGTAAGTACGGTATACCTATAACTGTTTTTTTCGTAATTTTTGACTTCCGACGCAAAAACCCAGGAGCTTCATAAGTTTAACGTGGCTGTGTGAATGTATGTTGTTTTGTCCTGCTTATCCACGGCCACACTCAGGGCGGCTTTAGGCGCTGATATGCGCGCCTCCGCCGCCTAGTTGGCTGACGGTGGATTGGAGACTAGTGGAGGTCATCCTCCCGAGCCTTCTCCGCCGCCTTCTTCTGCGAAATGACGTCATGGCTTCTGACGTCATTTCCCCCGTGTGCAGCTGTCGCGTCGCGATACTGGCTCTATCCAAATTGGGCAAAAGTCGCCCAAGGGCGGAGGCAGAGACGATCAGCTTTGGAGCAATCTATCTGAAGTACTCGTTGAAGAGTCACCTGTCGTCAAGGATTAGGCCCAGATAGGATAGGATAGGCGGACCGGGGCGCCTCAACAATTAAAACGCTTCTAGTTCAACCTTCAAAATTAGTTTGCTGTCTCTAAGGGTTGAGGGGGTGCCAGTCGCTCCTTGGAAAAACTCATGTTCAGGTAAAACCGATTGAACTAGTAGCCCCATTGTTGACTCCTAATAATCTTGGGAATAATAAGGGTTACGAAAATGAGTTGATGAATTTTCATAAAAAATCAAAACCCTGAAAAATAATTTATATTTTATAGATGGATAATGATTAATGAAATCTAGATTTTTGAATACAGCGTGTAACCAGACAACTTCCGAAAACGAAAGATGCAGCATCAGCACCCCAAAACTTATTAAAAAAACAAACAGTTGTCCTTAAACGTGTGACAGACAAGTCAAATATTCCGTTTATGTATGTACAGAATATAATACTTATCTATTTCTATGTGTAAATGTGTATAAATATGTGTGTATGTATGTTTATTTATATTTATGTATTTATATATGTATGCGCAGGTATTGTATATATATACTATTTCTTTATCTCAAATCACAGCACCAGATACTACTCCACACTTTCCATCCTATGTTTTTACTCCATCCCATGGTTGCCTGTAAGAGATTGCGTTTGAGCGATAAGGCCGCCACTTGTACCTCCTTATTTAATATATTATTGTAATTGATCTGGTGTACAATAAAGCAATTTATTATTATTATTTATTATTAAAAACAATTGTAGCCGGAAAAAACAATGTGACAAGATTTTTATTCATTTCAGAAGCCAGCAATGTATTGCGCACACTGAGTAGCCTATGCCTTTCATAACTATTTAATTTAACTACCTACGCGTCGCGGCGTCGGTAAACGGTGCGGGAAGTAGTGCCTTGACTTTCTGAATTTTTATTTTTTCTTATAATGTTTTTCATCTTATTCCTTGACCTCTATTTAACTTCGTGTTCCTAACCAAGGATTTAAACCGGTAAAAAAAAAATGAAAACACAAAGCGCAAAAAATATAATGCACCACGCCAGTGTCAGTGTCGGTAAAACACATTCACATTCACGGCCATTCACGGCTCAAAGAATTATGGTGGCTCCACAGTAGTGCCGAGAATTCTCGCCGCGAATTCTCGCCGTGAATTCGCGGCGCAAGTTATGACCTCCACATTCACGGGATGTTCACAGTCGTTCGAGAAACCCGCCGCGAAATGGACGTAGAAGCTGCTGCTATTGCATAACTTTGTTTGCTGTGGCAACATGTCACTATGTATACGTCCAAAACAAGAACACGAAATACTACAATCATAATACTTACAAAATAAAAAATCCTTTTACGATGTAAACGATAACTGGACAGCAAAGTCGCTTTTCTTCTTTAACGGCGGCTCCACATTATTCTTCTGTAGAGAAAGAGAGAAGGTGGGATCAGTTGGAAGAGCTCTCAGAATACTCCCCATGGTAAAGGCAATAAAGGACTGCCAGAGGTAAATTGTTTTTGCAACTGCAAAGGACCCTAATGCGGTGTTAGTGCAGGTAGGCGGCATCTGAATGCCAGAAATTTAGAGAGAAGTCAAATGTGACATACCCTATGGAAGGCCTTGGCCATGTCAAGGCTGATGGCCAGAGTTACTCCATACTTACAAGGCCTCACCCCTCAAGTGGGTGATGTACGCTAGAAGATCAACCGTGTATCGGCTTGGTCTGAAGCCATATTGCCGATCACTCAACTGGGAGTGATCTTCCAAAGTAAAGCACCAATTCCTTGTTAATTATATATTCCAGCACCTTGTAGAGAACGGGGGTGACGGCTCTAGAACATTAGTTCTTTGAATGGGAGCGGTCGCCATTTTTGGTGATGGGTTGAACATTCGCTTTCCTCCAGACCTCCGGAACAACTCCTGAGGAACATGACAGTACAGTAGACCACTCGGGTTCACAGTTCTTGAGAAACATCCACGGACATCACTCTTGTTGATACGTATATCGCGCAAGCATGCCCCGGTCGTCGCAGGTCGTGAGAGGAAGAGTCTAGAGGGGCGAGAACACATAAACTATCATAAGATTTTAAAGTTCAAAGTTGAATAACTCACAAACAGATACCGAAATCAAAGAAATGTTTGAGCAACCTCTTAATGTTTAGAAATGACTTATCTAATAATACTATGACTAACTATGAAAAATATGAATAACTATGAAAAAATCACTCCCTCTTTACGTGTAGGCAGGTACCTCAAAAAATATTTTTTAATGATTTTATTTAAGCACATGATCGACGTAATAAAAACAGATATCCAGGCAAGTTTCACTTTTCTAGCACTAACCGTTTTAACGGTAAGTCGAGGACGGACAAACGGATGTAAAAAATCTATAAGGGTTCCGACTCATAAGCTACGGAATCCTAAAAAAATGCATGGAAAATATTTGAAATATAACTACGTTAAAGTTTGAAACAAAAGTTTTTATTTAATAACTTTCTAAGAACTGCTTTTTTTCATGATCTGAAGTAGACTGTAATCCCACCGACCGTTTCTGAATTTTTTTTTTCCAAAAGGTGGTAGCCCTGTGCTAGAGTCATCACCGCCGTCAACCTGAGTTTTGATTACGCCCCATGAAGTGGAGGTGAAAAGTAGATCTTTAGATTACCTTAATACCTACTTGCGTTAGTAGGCGTTAGCAAATTTACCCTTAAGTAACTCAACATTTATGTAGCTACGGGAGTGGCGCGCAATATATTGCTGGCTACCGTTTAGCTCAAAATCTTAGCACATTGTTTTCTCCGGATATTTTTTTTAGAACTTATTTTATTAATACTTAAATTGGTTTTGGAGTGCTAAACCAGCCCCTGTCGTTCTCGGTAGTACTACTTTTACACCATGTATATACATATTTTAGAGCCCCTGTTTAATTTCTGTACATTGACACCTGATGAAAACAATTTATTTCAGATCAAAAGGATGATTACCAAATACCTACTCTTTTTACTTCTACCAACTATTGCACATAGCCGTATTAATATCAAAATAAGACCAGCCAAACAAGCAGACGATGTCTCCGTTGATTTCAGCGGTTTCGAAACGTCTGTCATTAGCGACAAGGAAAAGAAGAGTTTCGGTCTGACCGATGCAGCTTTAAAAAGAGCATCAGGAAAATATAAAGGAAGACAGTGCAGTGACGTTTTTGTAAAACCACCAACCCCTTGGGGAGATGTTTACGACAAATATGACTGGACACCAGTTCAGAGAACTATTAAACCTGTCAGAGCTAGAGTTCTTGGTGTTAATTCAAAGCCCGTTGCTGTTGCTTCAGCGGAGTATGTTAATAACCACAACTCAGCAGATGTTACTTATAGTACGAGTGTAACGAATCAGGTGGAGGAGACAGTCGGTCATACTTGGAGCACGGGGGGAGAACTGAGCATTGGACGAGAAATCAACTACGAAGTTAATTTTGGAGCGGGAAGCGTTGGTGGCACAACCTCGTTATCTTACACTTCAAGTTGGGGAGAAGATACTACTGAATCTAGAACTGTCACACTTGGAACCACTTCAAGTGTATTAACTACTATACCTCCTGGAGGTAGGGTAGTAGCGGTGCTTTCGGCTTCACAAGGTACCTTGGATATCGAAGTGGACTACGAGGCGAGATTAAGCGCAGGGCTAGTATTTTGTAACTATGACAGCCAGTACCAAAACCATTACTTTTATGGGTTTTCTATAAAAAGTTTGCAACGGGTTGAAGGTTTGCCTACGGTAGTGCGTTCAACTGAAAAGATATCGGTTGGTTTTTACACGAGTGCTAGGATTGAAGTAAATAATGGCACGACTCAAGAAGAAATACAAGAGGAACCGGCTGATATTGTCGCGGTAGGCCCACAGAAGCAAGTGAACAAAATTGCAGTGCCAGTAAATAAAAAGAAAAATTAATAAAAAAAATATGTTTTTTTGTAATGACTGGTACCTCATATTATAAGTTTTTTTTTCAAGTTCAAAAAGTTCCAATTAATTACAACAACCTATTACTCATGTCTCGGAGAGCGCGTTAACCGTCCCGGTTGTCATGAACATCGATGACAATCGTTTTTGGTAAATAGGAAGTAGGTGCCTTCAAATATACTGTGTTTTTTAACGTGTGGAAGCTCCCTCGGGCGTCACCCCACGTAGGTTTGCGCCGGAGTATAGTTTGATGACTGCATTCAAGCAAAAAATTGCAGCATTGTTAATTGTCACACATTTTTAATTTAGTACTAGCTTTTGCCCGCGGCTCCGCCCGCGTGTAGGTCCGTCAGGGCGGTAAATAGTAGCTTAAGTGTTATTCCGAAATGTAAGCTTGTATTGTGAAGTTTCAATATAATCCATTTAATAGTTTTTGAAAAAGCACCTAACATACATACTCACAAACTTTCGCGTTAAAATATTAGTAGGATGTAGGCGTATATAAAAATGAATCTTTCGCCGTCCACTGCTGAACAAA
Organism: Phragmatobia fuliginosa; assembly: GCA_932526445.1. Lineage (NCBI taxonomy): Eukaryota > Metazoa > Arthropoda > Insecta > Lepidoptera > Erebidae > Phragmatobia > Phragmatobia fuliginosa. The sequence goes on along the minus strand of OW052081.1, from coordinate 11,018,316 downwards.
GGTCTCCCCCAAAGAGTATCAACCAGTTCGCATCCATCCACTGTCAGCTACTTTTTTCAAGTCTTCACTCAAGTTTGCCTAATCGCAGTCTTCACTCTAGCATAATTCAGCTAAAACTTCTTAGGGGTAGCACAGAACAGAAAATAATGTATATTTCTCTGTTAAATAAAATAAAATTCTGAAAGGCAGTTATTAATTATGTTTTCTGTCTGTCTGTTTGTTCGGGCTATATCTGGAACGGCTGCACAGATTTGAACGGGACTTTCACTGGTAAAAAGCTGATGACCTGAGGAGTAACTTAGGCGATTTTGTTTTTTAAGCTTCGCTCCACGGCGTTACTCCCGACTTAAAACAATAACTGCGAGTAGGAATGAGCTATACCCTATACAAGTTAGCTTGATCTTTTTGACAGATGTAAATTTTTCTGATCAACATAATTTTGCAATGACAAACATATTATTTTCTTAATTCAATGATCTTTAAAATTGAAAAATATTTGAAAAATACATATAACACAAAGTCCCTAAAGATTCAAGCGTTATCAGACTTTTTATTGCTTCAAAGTAAAATTTCAATAGGAACACTGAAAATAATAGACGCTTGTACAATGTTACATCGATCGGACGTATGGGACTGTTACAAATATCGATTACAAAAAATCATTATTAAAGATCATTGTTAAGTTATTGTTACGAACGGGTGTTCTTTTGGTAGGGGTCTCTTTGGCTAGAGGTTGGGTCTCTTCAGCTGGTAAAACTCTTTTTAGAAAAATCAGGTAAAAAATAATTAAATTCTAATTTGTATTACGCATTCCATCGTTCCATCGACCCGTCATACAAGCCGAACGACGGAAACACTTGGGGTCAGTAGTGTGGAGTAAGTAAGAGTAGTAGTAGTAAGTAAGAAGAGTAAAGTAAAGAGGAAAGAAAAGGTTAAAGGAAGAATTTAAGAGGAAGCCAGAATACCTGCCCGTAACATTATTATTGTTTTGAATTAAAGTTTTTGTTTTGAACTTTTGTTAAACATGCCTAAAAGGGCGAAGAAAACTGTACTCAACAGTGAAATGCGTGAGTTTGTTACGCGATTATTTTGAATGTGAGATAGAACTGAAAAAATTTCGAAGTGCTGAAAACAGCTTTAGTGTGTAGACCGGCTTTGGGCAACAAAAATAAGCCCAAACTTGGGCGGTCTAGTGTAAGTAGTTCCGAAAATATAACGAACCAAAGATCGGCGCGCCGGTTCCTGAAAAATTTTGAAAACCTTATATCTTCGGAACGAGTGGTCCCAGCGAGTCGGCGTTTTCGTAGGTAACCTTAGCGGCATCTATAGCACGCAAACAGGTTATTTTTACAGAAATCACGAGATAAAAAATTTTTGGGGCCAATTCGACCATCGGAGGGTAGATCTTGAAAAATTAAGCTAGAAGAACCCAAACACGGGATAAATCGGTCTATCGGTTCCGGAGATACAGGGGAGTAACCACTTTGCGGCAGCCATCTTGGATTGTAACCGCAATTTTTCAACCCCTATATCTCCGTACGCCTTTGGAGAAGTGGAACCGTGTTTGGGGTCATTGTAAAAGGCTCGGCGAGGGCTATTAGCTGGGTGATATTGCAGGACTCTACATAGAGCCTGGAAGGATTTAGTAGCTGACATCGAAGTTTTTGACATTTTGACTCCGGAATTTATTATACCGGTGACCTGCGTAACCCGCTAGCCTAAACTGAAGCTTGGCTCTACATAGAGTCATTAGTTTTAAATATTTGTAAAATTTTAATTTTAAGTCTTATTTTGTATTATATTTTATAACTTTATAACTGACCCCGGAGGTTACATACCTTTGCTTGCTTGCTTTCTTTGCTTTGCTCTGACATATTATTAATTTAGACCCTCAGACAGAGGACCAAGTAAAGTCCTCTCAATACTGACAAGAGTGAAGACACTGTCCAGAATGCGGACAGAAACGAGACAACCGTAGACACAACATAACTCTACACACATATAACACATACACCCTGGGTGACACACAGTAACACATAACACTATGCACAACACTACACACAAAACATCGACACAAGGGACAAAACTTTTCTAGGGCCATTGTCGAAGTCGAGCGCTGATACCGGTCGTGGAGCGGGCCTGTGCGTACGAGACAAATCTATTTTATTTAAATTGAATTTCCTTTAATACGTGTTTACAATTTATACAAACTTACAAAATACTCTCTTTTAATATTCTAAATTAAATTTTAATTTTAATTGTAATTTTATTTAAAATTTTATTTATTTATTTATTTTACATCTTTATGCACAGTAAGTACAATGGCGGACTTAATGCCACAGGCATTCTCTTACAGTCTACCGTCGGGTGGTGCGGATATATTTGAGAAGGTGCACTACAATTTTGGCGAAATAAAAAGTAATATCTACCATGTATCTGGGTGTTCATTCGATAATCATACTCTGATACATACATACAATATACACATATATATAAATATATGTACATATACACACATACTCACATATACATATACCTACATATATACACACATACATATACACAAACATACATACATATAATAATATAAAGTGTCAATTTTGTGACGACTCTGCCAAGTTCCGAGCAAGGAGTGCTCGTACCTTTGCTTTGAAGGTATCGCGACTGGGTGCCATTCTGATTTCCTTAGGAAGGGCATTCCAGAGGAGGACAGATTGAACTGGAAAGGAAGAATGCACGCATGCAGAAGTGTGGGAGGGGCATGACAGAAGCAGACTGTTTGTGGAGCGGAGGGTTCTTTCGTGGTTAGAACCTAGGAGTTGGAAAGAAGAAGTCAGGTAGGTAGGCGTGTTAGGGGAGTTAAGAATAGAATAGAGAGTCGTTAGGGCGCGCAGGTGGCGACGCTGACGAATAGGGAGCCAGTTCAATTCGAGGCGGAAAGAGGAAATATGGTCAAATTTACGCAGATTAAAAACGAATCGAATGCAGTTGTTTAGAAGTCGGTCGTATTTGTTGAGTAGGTCTGCATTCAGGTCGTAATAGCACACATCACCATAATCAATGATGGGTAAAATCAAAGTTTGCACCAACATCGCTTTAATTTTGGACGGTAAAAAGTTTTTAAGACGGTATAACGCCCGCAGTGTGCCCGTAACTTTCTGACTTACGCTAGTGGCCTGTGTTTGCCAATTAAGGTTGTTGTCAATAAACAGGCCTAGATCCTTTACCGTAGAGCTTAAAGGAACAGTCAATCCATTGAATAATATGGATAGTAGTGTATTTGGGTCAAGCCTTCTGGTCATATACCGACTCCCTAAGATGATAGCCTGGCACTTTGTAGGGTTCACAGTTAATCCGAATCTTTCAGACCATCCACTAATAGCATCCAGATCGTTGTTTATCATGGTGATAGCTTCTGTTACGTTGTCTACAGCAGCATGGTAATAGAGTTGTAAATCATCGGCATAAAGATGGTACGCACACTGAAGATTTTTAGTGATAAGATTAATAAAAATAGAAAATAACAGTGGAGAGAGAATGCCGCCTTGAGGTACACCAGCAGCAAGCTCACACCATACGGAGGTTGATTCGTCGATATTGACGGACTGCTGGCGTCCTCGAAGATAAGAAGAGAACCATTCCAGTTCATCAGGTGATATCATATAATACGAAAGGATGGACAGGAGGACGTCATGACTGACAGTGTTAAAAGCATTTGAGAAATCGATTAGAACTAACACGGTAACTTTGGAGTTCTCAACTGCCGTCCGAATGTCACCAGTCACTTTCAGGAGAGCGGATGTTGTGCTGTGTCCAGGCCTAAAGCCCGATTGAAACGGACTAAGCAAGTTGTTGCGATGCATGAACTGTGATAGCTGTTGATGTACACAGGTCTCCAGCACCTTGGATAGGAAAGGAAGTATGGAAATTGGGCGCAAGTGATTTACAAGGGTAGGATTAGGGACCTTGGGGATGGGTATCACAAACGCGTTACGCCACAGTGAAGGGAACTTCCCTGAGTCAAGTGAAAAATTGACTATATGTGTAATCGCAGGAAGAAGGTGGTCGAGGATAGGAGTGATCATGCGCCGGCTAATGTTGTCACTGCCCATTGCATTGGATTTGAGGGAGAGAATTATCTTTCTGATATCATCTGATGCAACTGGAGAAAATTGAAAGGAATTGATATTAGGGCGTGGCAGGTCGTCCAGGTATCCCAAAGTGCGACACTTAGTTTGGTGATCGAATTGTGGAATAGACGTGAAATACCGATTGATGTCATCCAAATCAAAGGTAGCAGTTGAGACACATTTCTTGGATTTACCAATACCCAATGTGCCAAGGAATCTCCAGATACGAGAGGAAGAAGAACAGTTAAGATTATTGATGATATGGCAGCGCTTAGCGTTGCGCACCACCTGATTACACCGATTTCTCTCAACCCTATAAAGAGACCAATTTGCCTCGTTTTTGTTTCTTCGAAATTTACGGAACGCTTTGTCCCTGCGCTTCATTGCCTCGCGAACCTCCGAAGACATCCAAGGGGCTGGAGAACGTTTAATTCTTGCCTTCTTGATGGGTGCGTGTAGGTCGTACAGGTCAGTTACTGATGTATTGAAAATGTGAACCTTGTCATCTACTGTACGCGCTTCAAACAGATGTTTCCAACTTAGTGCTGAAGCATCACTATGCAATTTTTCTTCGTTTATCCGACCAAAGCAGCGAATGTGGCGAAACTTAGGACGAGGTTTAGGAGGTTTCAGGGCGTAGGACAGGTAGATGAGATCATGTTGAGAAAACCCAGGGGCCTCGTGTTGGCCATGGTTTCGGACAAGGGAAGGAGATGAAGTGAGGATTATATCCAACCAGGTGTCACGCACGTCACTGTTGTGATGTGTGGCTGACAATGGCAGCACCTGCAAACTTGATGATTCGACGACCTGGAGGAGTTTATGGGTACGAGGAGATTGGGAGGCGAGGAGATCGGTATTGAAATCGCCCATAATGATATGGTGTGTATACTCAGACCCTAAAGATTCCAGAATCGGTTCGAGACTGGAGAAGTAGTCGACGTTAGGGGGACAATAAACAACGCCCAGAATAGACTTAACTCCATTGAAACTGGCCTCGATGAAAAGATATTCTGCAGATGCAAGACAGGAGGGAGGGGAAGAGGTTAAGATTTTATAAGAGATTGAGCAGTGAAGATAAATGGCAACACCACCTCCTCTCCTCTCGGTTCTGTCGTTGCGAATAAGAATAAAATCAGGAATAGAGTATGAAGTTGATGGCAAGTTGGGTTTCAACCAGGACTCGGAAATCAAAATAGCATGCACTTTCGAGTCGGTGAAAGCTTCAAGCAAGTCGCTGTGATGGCTGGGAATACTTTGAGCATTAATGTGGCAAACATTTAAGCAGCACTTTGTATGGTGACCAAACGCTTGTCGCACGAAGTCGCCAAGTGTATATGATAAAGAGTCGAAACTTTCGTCATCGGAAACACTAGCAGATTCGTTCGCAGAATAGAATGACTCATCATCAGACAACATTATATAAACTTTGTAAAAAATATTATATAAATATAATGATAATAATTAAATAACAGTTTTCGAATTATAATATATAATTTTTAATATAAGTATACACTATATAAAATGAATAAGATATTAAATTTATTAGTATATTTAAACACTACAATAAAAGTATTAGTGCGTACTTCAATAAATGAACATAATCTGCACCACCCACCAGTCCCGACCACACAAATATACAATACAGATAAGCAAAAAAATAATAAAAGAAGCATTGTAAAACAACTGAAGTGATTGATGTAATGAGTTTCCGAACGAAACTTCAAAAACGTCATTTCAGAATAACTACTGTCAAAGAATTGTCAAAAGTTGCGATTGTTGTTGTTTATATTACTGAAATTTCTCCAAATTACATTGAAAATAGTAAAAACAAAGATATTGAGATATGGCTAACTCAAAGGTAAAAGAATGAAACAAAACTACGCCGATATAAATAGAGAACAATGCAGATAATCATTAAAAGGAGATATCATAAGATTTAAAGTTATTTCGAAGAAGAGTTGTTACCGCTGTTGTTGGCTGTAGAGGAAGTTTTACCAACCGCTCTGGGGTGCTTCTCCAGAAGCTGAAGAAGCTGCTCCGAGTCTGTTATCTTGTGGCGATGTCCTTCCGTCGTTTTAATCATGATGGTACCATCTTGCGTCCAAACAGCTCTCATGCCGAAGTGCTGTCGAGCTTTGCCGAAAATAGTTTGTCGAGTCTTGGTGAGAAACTCGCGCACTGAGACAGATGTACCCTTCAATGCCGACTTCGCTCTCCAAATGGAGGTTCTTGTTTTCAAGTCTGCAAAACGCACTAAAATGGGCCGGGGATGGTCATTGTTCGTGGCTCCTATTCTGTGACACACCCTGATGTCATCTGAAGAGACGGCGTCCATGCCCAACGTTTTATGGACCAGGTTGAGAATTGATGTGGAACAGTCTTCACTCTCCGCTTCAGCCACGCCCAGAAATAGAAGATTCTTTCTTCGCTGCTTTGACTCCAAATCATCAACGTGTCTCTGGCATTCAGAGATTTGTTTGCGAAGCAATCCAAGCATTTTGAACATGAGTTCGCGAAATGTTCGGAACTCATCTGCTACTCTAGCTACTGTGTCTTTGGTAGGCACTCCGCCGTGTAGTTGGGCCTCGAGTTCCATCATTCTTCGATTGAAGCTTTCCTCTAGGCTTCTTTGTGCTGATTGTATCTCCATTAGTTGAGGCATTGTGAACAGTTCAGTGAGTGTGGGTGTTAAACTGGCAGGTGGAATAGAAGAAAGTCCTTAAATTACATTAAATGTGCTGACTATGTAAGTAGGATCCAATTGCACTATGTAGCACTCAAATTAGTTGAAAAAGAAACAGGAAATTAACTATTTGTTTATAATAAAAAAATATTAAGAGCAGAGGATGTCTTATCTTATTTAGCACCTACCCACTTTTTTGTTTGAAAATTTTATCTTAAACGTTTAATTTGATTTTTGACTTTATATATAAGACGTGCACCTCACCATGTTCGGCATCCCCGACCCCCGTTAAAGGACCGATTTCTTCACCACAAAAGCCGGAAACAACACCTTCCGGCGAAATCACTAGCCCTGTAGTTGAAGTTATTCCGACAAAACCGGTCAGGCGGAGCGTAGACGAGCTGGAGCTCCGTGGAGCCACCCAGCGAAAGGATATAAAACCTGCATACCTTTCGCAAAGACCCAAAGAGGGACTCTCGGAACGGTCCCTGTTAACTGTTCCAGTAGCTCAAAAACGCGTTGTCGTAGCCACCCAGTGCTGCGAGATGATAAAGGAACAATTAAGTATGTCGAAAAATATGAAGAAGGAAATAAGAAAGGAGATAGAAAGTAGGGTTGATCTACTTGAAAAAATAATCAAGGCATACGAGGAGGATAGAAGGAGAGCAGCTAAGGTACAAAGTACGAGAGCTCCTGATGCTGGAGACGTTAATTTAAGTACAGGAATGACATCCTCAGAAAAATGGAAGAAAATGAAAGGCTATATAAGAAGAAAATAACCCCTATCATTCTACCATTTTCTTTCAGTAGCCTTAAAGTAGTAGGGAGTTAAAGGAAAGGATTGAAAAACAGGACGAAAGGGAAATAGAGAGAGAGCGGAAAGGCCAGACGACCTATGCCGCAGCTGTGGTGGGCTCTTCAAGTGTGCAGTCCCAGGAACGGATGACGCTACACTCAGTGGTGGTTACATCTAAGAACGAGAATGACACAGGAGACCAAGTAATAGAAAGACTAAGGAAAGGTGGGATACTATAGCAAGAGCCACCACACAATACCAGTGCTGAAGTTGCCCCGATGAATAAGACCCCATACAGAGTGCTGCAAGCGAACCTTCAGAGGCGAAAGCTCGCAACGGATGAGCTTATGATCGAAGCCTCCAAACGTAAAGCCGCGATCGCCCTGATACAGGAGCCTTATGTGGGGACGGTAAGGAGAATGATGGGATACCGGGGCGTAAGGGTCTTCCAGAACACTGGACATGGAGAAGAGACTGTAAAAGCGGCGGCAGTTATCTTCGACCCAAACTTAGACATTGTGCAATACCCGCACCTCACCACCGACAACATCGTGGTGGTGGGAGTCCGAACCAGTGCCTGGAGGATCACGCTGGTGTAGCTCTACTTCGAACCAGATGAACCCATAAAGCCCTACCTGGAGCACATAAAGAAGATAGGGCGCAAGTTAGGCTCCGAGCGGTTCATCATAGGAGGAGACGCTAACGCAAAGAGCACCTGGTGGGATAGTAGACTTGAGGATCGTAGGGGAGAGGAGCTCAGCGGTGTGCTCGGAGAAATGGACCTCCATGTCCTGAATAGTGGAAACGTTCCGACCTTCGACACTGTGAGGGGTGGGAAGAGGTACTGCAGCTACGTGGACATAACGGCCTGCACGAGCGATATGCTCGCCTGGGTTGAAGGCTGGAGGGTCGACGTGGGCCTTGTTAGCTCGGACCACAACGGCATAGTGTTTGACATCCGTCTGAATAGGGCCAAAGGCACTAAAATAGAAAGTGCAACCCGCATTTACAACACCAAGCGGGCAAACTGAGGCGAATTTAAGTCTCGGCTGACCCGACTTGTCTCGGATTATTATTATTATTATTTTTCTGGAAATACCTTACCATTATAGTAAGATATTGCTATCACGATCTAGTCTACGAACTAATGAGTAATTTTACTTTGACTTAAATTAATAAAACAAAACTATAATAAGATTGTGTCCATTAACACTATTCTTATTGTCTCTAATTAATTGAAGGCACTCTGTTCTTGTGTTCCTTTAATACACTGCACTAATGGTAGTATTTTGTTTACTTTGTACTTTCACTTAATTAACTCAAAGAGTTTTATCCTTTTGAGTCTCCTTTTAATATTCGTATTGTCAAGGAGCTGGATAGCCTCAACATTGGCGTGATGATGAAGTCGGCGTTCATGAGCTTCGGCGTACTTCGACTCGATGTCTGCGACGAGTTCAATTTTAAAGTCCCTATGGAGGTCGTTCATTCTAATGTACCAGGGTGCATTTACAATACCCCTAAGTACTTTATTTTGAAAGCGTTGTATCATCAGTGTATTGGATTGTTTGGTACATCCCCATAGCTGGATACCATAATCTCGGAAAATAACATCAAAGTTAACGATGTAACTAACCCTCAAGAATTAGAATACATCAGCGAGGAGTATACGAGATTGGTCGGGGAAGCATGTAACGGGAGCATCCCCAAGAAGAGCAAGACGGAGTAACTCACTGTGCCGTGGTGGTCGGAGAGATTAGCGCAATTAAAAAGTAGTGTCCGGACCAGTAGACGTCGGATCCGGAATGCAGCGCCAGTCCGAAGAGAGTGGGTAGTCTCGCAGTACCTAGAACAGAAACAGATTTATGAATCTGAGGTTAGGAAAGCACAGGTCGAGGGATGGAAGAACTTCTGCGGAAGGCAGGACATGGAGGGAGTTTGGGAAGGGGTATATAGGATTTTAGGCAGGGCAACTGTGCGGGAAGAGGACGGAATGCTGAAAGAAAATGGGGTCTACTTAGACGCTAAGGGCTCGGTTGAACTCCTCGCGCACACTTTTTACCCGGAAGATCTGGTGGAAGATGACGAGGTAGGGCATCGAAATATACGTGCAGCAGCGCAAAAGGAAGACGAGATAAGGGGCCATCATGACTATGACCCTCCCTTTTTGATGAGCGAGTTGATCGATGCACTATAAAAATTCAACCCGAAGAAGGCCCCCGGGGTAGATGGCCTCACTTCAGATATTTGTTCCCACGCCATAGAGGCTGATCCCACATTATTCTTGGGATTGCTTAACCAATGCCTCCATCACGGCTACTTTGCTAAAATATGGAAGGAGGCCGTGGTGGTGGTACTGAGGAAGGCGGGGAAAGACAGTTACGACATCCCCAAGTCATACAGGCCGATTGGGCTTTTGCCTGTTCTGGGGAAGGTTTACGAAAGGCTGTTGATTGCCCGCCTCAAATTTTATTTACTGCCGAGGATGAGTACTCGCCAGTACGGCTTTATGCCCCAGAAGAGCACCGAAGACGCCCTCTATGACCTAATGGATCACATAAGGGCTAAGCTCAGTGCAAAGAGAATAGTCACTATGGTATCCTTGGACATAGAGGGCGCCTTCGATAGCGCCTGGTGGCCAGCTATTATGCTACGTCTGGCTGAGGAAAAGTGTCCGGTGAATTTGAGACGGGCCATTGGCAGTTATCTCAGCGACAGAAAGGTAAGAGTGAGGTACGCGGGTGAGGAGTACAGCCGTTCAACGGAGAAGGGCTGTGTCCAGGGGTCAATAGGAGGACTCCTGTTGTGGAATCTTTTGTTAGACCCCTTATTGCACGACTTAGAAAGTAGGGCGGTGTACGTACGGGCATTCGCGGACGATGTGGTGTTGGTGTTCGATGGTGATACGGCACTGGAGATTGAGAGACAAGCCAATGCCTCTCTCGAGCATGTGCGGGAGTGGGGGATCGGAATGAAGCTGAAATTCGCACCGCACAAAACTTGTGCGATGGTAATCACGCGGAGGCTGAAATACGATCTCCCACGCCTCAGCATGGGCGAGATAGACATTGGATTGTCCACCGAAATCAAAATCCTGGGGTTCACCATCGACCACAAACTCACATTCACAAAACACGTAACGAACATTTGCAGAAAAGCGATTGGGATCTACCACAAGCTTGCGCGAATGGCCCGGATCAGCTGGGGTCTACACCCCGAGGTGATCCGGACCATCTACGTTGCTGCTGTGGAGCCCACCATTTTGTACTGTGCCAGCAGTTGGGGCGCGGCGGCAGGAGGGCTTGGTGTCCGAAAGCAGCTTAACGTGGTACAGCGCGGATTCGCCCATAAGCTGTGCAAAAGCTACCGGACGGTCTCCCTGCACTCAGCGCTGATCTTGGCTGGCTTGCTCCCTCTGGACCTCAGGGTTCGCGAGGTGGCCTCCTTATACGAGGCCAAGAGAGGGGTGGGCCAATCATGGTTGGGAGATAGGGAGGTCGAACGAATGGCTCCGGCTATTGAGGCACCTCACCCCGCGGAGCGTACAGCCTTGAAGTTCGAGAGTCTGGTAGACGAGAAACAAATTCAAAGTACCAACAACATCCAGATACGCATTTTTACGGATGGGAGCAAGATTGAGGGCCGGGTCGGCGCGGCGTTATCCGTATGGAATAGCGAAGCCGAAACCAAGGCCCTCAAACTTGCGTTGTCGCCCTATTGCACCGTCTACCAGGCTGAACTTTTGGCTCTATGCAAAGCGGCCAGTGAGAGAAAGCACGAAGCACAGTGATCAGATTGCCACCCTATCGTTGTCAATATAATGCCATAGAGCTGATATGGGCACAAATCAACGGTCAGTAAAATAAATATTTTTTCTTGATAAGTTCTTTAACATCTATTTCATTAATAGTATTATTTTAATAATCACTTACTTCATTCACAGGAAACGCATCACGTACCAATACATCTCCTCCGTTCACCGCGAACAAAATGCTCCGTTTATTGGAAGAAGCTTGAGGTCAAGGAACCGCTGAAAACTGGGCGAATGTAGTACGACACGTCAAAAAAGCAATATTATCTGACTGGATGCGCGACGTCCACTTCGACAATTTTATTGAACACGGAAATAATAATTGAATTTCGAGATGTTGACACAAGCTCCGACGACTCTGGTGATGATGATCTTAGCTGTGCTCCTCTTCCTTAATAAAAACTGTTTTAAAGATAAAACTATTTTATTTTTCAACCTTAATTTCTACATACAGGGCTATTTTTGGACCTACCGACAAATTTAAATAGGTGGTTGAAATTTAATTTTTAATAGACCATGAAATTAAACAACTTTTCCAAAGAAACATGGGTCGAGAAGCGAAAAAAAAAATCGACCCTCCCATAGGAAACTGCTCGATCACTTGGTCAATTTCGTATGGTAGGTCTGAATATTTTTTTTAACTTTCGACCCGACATAGAAACATACAAGTCACAAATTTAGCTCTCTCTTTATGCAAGAGTTGAAATTTGGTTCTAAAACAATGTTATTTAAGGCTATTAACTATCTAGTTTCAATAATTTGTTTATTACGTACTTTAATATAATAAAACAACGATAATAGTTTACGCAGTACTTAAATAATAATGATCTATTACAATATTAGTTCAAACAGTTCACTGAACCAATATCACTACATAGTACCACCATCATCACTACATAGTATAAAACAAAGTCGTTTTCTCTGTCCCCATTTAAAACCACGCAACGGATTTTGATGCCCTTTTCTTTAATAAATAGAGTGATTCAAGAGTAAGGCTTTTATGTATAATACATGCTTAAAATAGTAGATAATAATCTTAGAGGTTTCTAATGTGTGTTTTTTTACGCTTACATTACATACCCTACGAGATAGATCAAAATAATGTACTACAGTATTGTACATCTTAAAAAGGTCTACAAAAAAGTCCGCGATGGTATATATCTATCTCGGATAACCCACAATAACCATTTTTAGGGTTCCGTAGCCAAATGGCAAAAAACGGAACCCTTATAATTCGTCAAGTCTGTCTGTCTGTCCGTCCGTATGTCACAGCCAATTATTTCCGAAACTATAAGAGCTACACTGTTGAAATTTGGTCAGTCGATGTATTCTGTGAACCGCATTAAGATTTTTATATAAAAATAGAAAAAAAACAATACATTTTGGGGGTCCCCATACTTGGAACTGAAACTCAAAATTTTTTTTTTCATCAAACCTATACGTGTGGGGTATCTATGGATAGGTCTTCAAAAATGATGTTGAGGTTTCTATTTTTTTTTTTTTCTAAACTGAATAGTTTGCGCGGGAGACACTTCCAAAGTGGAAAAATGTGTGTCCCCCCCCTTCTAACTTCTAAAATAAGAGAGTGATAAAACTAAAAAAAATATATGTTGTACATTACCATGTAAACTACCAACGAAAATTGGTTTGAACGAGATCTAGTGAGTAGTTTTTTTTAATACGTCATAAATCGTAACACGCAATATACCTTTCATCCAATCGATACACTAGTATAAAAACATCGATGAAAGTTACAACGAACTGCAAGAACTTTTATATTATGTTACTTGCTGGTACGGAACCCTTCATGGGCGAGTCCGACTCGCACTTGGCCGCTTTTTTATTTTAATACGTCATAAATCGTAACACGCAATTTACCTTTCATCCAATTAATACACTAGTATAAAAACATCGATGAAAGTTACAACGAACTACAAGAACTTTTATATGGTGTTACTTGCTGATACGGAACCCTTCATGGGCGAGTCCGACTCGCACTTGGCCGCTTTTATTTTTTTTATTTTTACGAGAAATAATATCTTATTTACGAAGCGATTTTAAGCAATACAGTAATAATCCTTATCCAATTAAGTACCTTAAGTACATCGTCTATATAATATAGATTAATATGGCCCTTTACAGTATGTAATTTAAATTAAAACTTTTGAAGATATTACAGATTTAAAATGCAGGAACAAAGCGATTTTGGCGTACCGGCCGGAGCCCGTAAGTTGACGCTGCTGTCGATTTGTAACTATCAGTTAATAACTAAACACTATATTTTATGAATTAATATTCTAATCGCGGTACGAAGTTCGCCGGATCAGCTAGTAAATAATAATAAATAAATATTTCTAAGCTAAGCAGAGCTTGTGTTATGGGTACTAGACAACTGATATGAATACATAAACATACATTTTTAGGGTTTCGTAGCCTAATGGCAAAAAACGGAACCCTTATAGATTCGTCAAGTCTGTCTGTCTGTCTGTCTGTCCGTCCGTATGTCACAGCCAATTATTTCCGAAACTATAAGAGCTACGCTGTTGAAATTTGGTCAGTCGATGTATTCTGTGAACCGCAGTTTTGCGTGAGAGACACTTCCAAAGTGGAAAACCCTCTAACTTCTAAAATAAGAGAGTGATAAAACTAAAAAAAATATATGTTGTACATTACCATGCAAACTACCAACGAAAAGTGGGTTTGAACGAGATCTAGTGAGTAGTTTCATCCCCACTTTACAATTTTTTATATATTTAAACTTGCTGAAGTGACTCTACTCTGCCTGATGGAAAGCATGAGTAACATCCAGGGGTAGGGATCACCATCCGCATTGTTAGGGTAAGCTATGCAGCATGGTGACCCATACCTGGTCGGTTGTTTAAATAAATTAGAAGTGTCTGTTTGTATATCAAATGAATAGTTTTTACTAAATACACCAAATTATATAAAGTACTTGTAGTATATATATATAGTATATAGTAGGTAGTGGGCCAACTGGGGCAGCAGATCCCGAATCTGCTAGCGGCATGCGCTCACGCGTCGTAGCGTGTTTTTGGTGTGTTGGACCTGGCGTGTTTTCTATACTAATCGATGTACTTGCATACGATATTAAAATTTGCCACTCCGCGCTACGCGACGGAGCGCGGGGCAGTGTGTGAATCGCCTAAGCCTCGCAGTTTTTTCCGAGGGGAAAATTGCGATGCGGTGTTCCGCAGGGTTCGGTCTTAGTGCCACTCTTGTGGAACATCGGCTACGATTGGGTGCTTCGCGGTGACTTCTTAGATGGTATTGCCGTCACATGTTATGCGGATGACACCCTTGTGACGGCATGTGGCGGGACTCACCAAGAAGCAATCCTGAGGGCCACGGCCGGGGTTGCCCAAGTCGTGGAACGTATTCGGCGGCTGGGTCTTGAGGTGGCTCTGCACAAATCTGAGGCCTTGTTTTTTCATGGGCCTCGGAGAAAGCCGCCTGATGGACTCAGCCTCGTAGTAGGAGGCATTCGCATCGGCATCGAGCCCTCTATGAGGTATCTGGGGCTTGTACTCGACGGCCGATGGGACTTCGGATATCACTTCCGAAGTCTGGTTCCCAAGCTAGTTGGCACAGCGCGTGCATTATCACGACTGCTGCCAAATATGAGGGGACCCGATGACTCCTGCAGGAGACTCTACGCGGGGGTTGTGCGGTCCATGGCCCTTTATGGGGCTCCAGTTTGGGCGAAGGCCCTGAAGGCCAACAACGTCGTGCTACTGCGACGACCGCAGAGAGTGTTGGCCATTAGGGTCATCAGAGGGTATCGCACAATTTCCTTTGAGGCGGCGAGTCTCCTGGCCGGGACTCCACCATGGGACCTGGAGGCGAGAGCCCTTGCTGCTCTTTACCAGTGGCACAAGGAGGCGCAGGAGTTGGGCCGGAGTCCTGAACCTCGAGAAATCGAGGAACAGAAATCCCAGCTCCACCAGGTTCTCGTGGAGGAGTGGAAGGAACGACTTGGGCAACCAAGCGCAGGGCACGCCGCTATTGCGGCCGTAAGACCCGTTATGGAGGATTGGCTCGAGAGGCGTCACGGCAGCCTCTCATACCGCTTGACACAGATGATCACTGGGAAGGGATGCTTCGGAGATCACCTGTGTCTAATCGGAAAAGAGCCAACGCCTGAGTGCCACCACTGCGATGGCCGGACCGTGGATACATCGCTCCATACGCTGGCTGAATGCCCGGCGTGGGCGGCGCAGAGGAGAGACCTCGTGACGGCCATCGGAGTGGATATTCTCTCGCTCGGCAACATGATTGCGGCCATGGTGCGGAGCGAGAGCGCGTGGAACTCCGCCGTTTCTTTCTGCGAGCAAGTTATGCTGGCGAAAGAGATGGCGGAACGGGACCGGGAGAGGCTTAGAACCCTCCCGGGGTTCCAGGGATTTCCTTCCTAGGGTACACCTGGTTCCCCAGTCATTGGTACCTGAAACGGTGTGCGGTTTTGGTCGGTTCATGTCCGACATAACCACCAGCTGGTGGTATTCGAGGGGATTTCCGCACAGAAAAAAAAAAAGAAAAAAGGGGAAAATTGCGAAGCGAAGCTGGCTCTAAATCGCCTTAGCTAGTTGTAAATAAAGAAATATTAATGATTAATTAATGCCATCTCGTATAGAATAAAGACAACTCTCAATGCCTAAGTTAAAGTTTGACGTAAATAACGTCATATTTAAATGTATGACGTTTTAAATGTAATAATGTTTAAATGTATGACATTTTAAAAGTAAATGACGTAAAAATATTTTTATCAACAATATCTACATACGATGATAATGCCGTTGATAATCTTATACCGTACCTACTTACTACAGAAAGTCAGAAATAGCTTTTTAGGGTTCCGTAGCCAAATGGCAAAAAACGGAACCCTTATAATTCGTCAAGTCTGTCTGTCTGTCCGTCCGTATGTCACAGCCAATTATTTCCGAAACTATAAGAGCTAAACTGTTGAAATTTGGTCAGTCGATGTATTCTGTGAACCGCATTAAGATTTTTATATAAAAATAGAAAAAAAACAATACATTTTGGGGGTCCCCATACTTGGAACTGAAACTCAAAATTTTTTTTTTCATCAAACCTATACGTGTGGGATATCTATGGATAGGTCTTCAAAAATGATGTTGATGTTTCTAATATCATTTTTTTCTAAACTGAATAGTTTGCGCGAGAGACACTTCCAAAGTGTAAAAATGTGTGTGTCCCCCCTCTAACTTCTAAAATAAGAGAGTGATAAAACTAAAAAAAATATATGTTGTACATTACCATGTAAACTACCAACGAAAATTAGTTTGAACGAGATCTAGTGAGTACTTTTTTTTTATACGTCATAAATCGTAACACGCAATATACCTTTCATCCAATCAATACACTAGTATAAAAACATCGATGAAAGTTACAACGAACTACAAGAACTTTTATATGATGTTACTTGCTGGTACGGAACCCTTCATGGGCGAGTCCGACTCGCACTTGGCCGCATTTTACATCTCGCTTAGGCCCCCACTGAACTGGTAATCATGTAGCTATAAATACCCGAACGTTCATTTGTTTACTGAACCAATTTCATGGTCTGATAACTGCTATAAACATGTTTTCATTGAAGTAAAGGAAGAAAAAATTGTTTAAATTTCATCAAATTGTGCAAAACTTTAATATAAAATACTACCATAAAATTTATTAAATATAAAGGAACCATGTTCTCAAGCGCCCTCTGGCGTCGAGGATTAGCAGTTTAGAAAGAACCATAGACAATAAATGGTTTGTTTTGGTAGATAAAACATTGCCAAACCATATATATTTTTCGCGAGATAGGTATTACTATACATACGATTTTATTATTGTGAACAATAAATTTATATTGATATTTAATTAATGGTAGTCCTCGATCTCTTATACCATGGAGAGTGTTCTGAAGAGCTTTTCGAACTAGTCCCTCCTTTCCCGTTCCGTGCTGAGCATCTAAAACCTGAAACTCTCTATCAGTGCACGTGTTTCGGTGATGACGGTGACACCACTCCTGGATTGTAGATATGCTTCCCATCAGTCTGAGCAGTTTTTTAAACATTGAGAAAAGCTGTTGGTACATCAATGTCAAGTAAAGTTTCAGACTAAAACTATTAACAGTCTATAGTAACATTCAGATGTAGAATGTCCTGAAATTGATGAGAAAGATTCAATGAGCCTGGCTCTGTAACCAATTTTACCTTCATTGTATAATATGTATAATTATATATGTATAAATATGTATAATTGTATCATAATATAAACACCTACATGCTTTTCATCACTGTTTATTCTTCTTGACCATATAGCACACCGCTTACACCAAACTGCTAAGCTACGAGGGGAGATCAAAAAGTTCGCGGAATGAAAGTGAAGGGGGTTGAAATTAAACACCAAACTATTTATCCTTTTCAATATATTCTCCCTTAACTCTAATACACTTTTCAGATCTTTTAAAAAAAAATTGTTTATGCCATGCCAAAATGGGCCGAAATTGCCGACTTGACTTATTAATAGTCGTCAAATTTCCTTCCACGCAGCTCTTTCTTCATTATTGGAAATAAATAATAGTGACTAGGGGCTAAGTCTGGACTGCAGGGTGGATGGTTTCATAATTCATTTATTTATTAAACAATATAAGGTTTAGCTGTTCGAAGCCGCATCGGTGAATGGCAGCCGTCGCAACATGGCACGTGTGTACGAGAGCGTTGTCGTGCAAAAGGAGCACACCAAAAAAAAATTTATTTCGTGCTTTTATTGTAACAGACACATCAATTTAATTATATTATATAGACGGTAAATGCATTGATAATTTGTATATTTTGGGACATAATTAAAATTGATATCGTTTGGGGTCGATAGTAAAAACTAATTTTATGGCTACATGATGACTTTAAACTCTATAAATTGTAGTTAACAATAATAATTAAAATTTTACCTTGAGATTAAGTCTAGTTTTTAATTATTGATTGAAACGATAATAGCTTTATAAGTTAGATCCTATTACATTTTCAAAATAGTACAAGGAGCTGACTACGAGTTGATAGAAGGTAGGTACAGTATAGTATAACTGTTTGTTTCCTAATTTATTACTGCCGACGCAAAAACGGAGGAATTTCATAAGTTTAATGTGTATAATGTATCGTCCCGTTTATCCGCGGCCATAAAAAATATTTTTCATGATTTCACTTTAGCACATTATCGACGTAATAAAAACACATATCCAGGTAAAGTTTCACTTTTCTAGCACCAACCGTTTTAACGGTAAGTCGAGGACGGACAAACTGACGAAACAAATCTTTATAGATTTGTTACGTCCGTTTGGCTACCGAATGACTAAAAATCTTAACACATTGTTTTCTCCGGTTTTTTTATACTTATTTTTTTAAATTGGTTTTCGAGTGCTGAATCAGCCCCTTTCGTTCTCAGTAGTCCTACTTTTACACCCTGTATTAACATATTTTAGAGCCCCTGTTTAATTTCTGTACATTGACACCTGATGAAAACAATTTATTTCAGATCAAAAGGATGATTACCAAATACCTACTCTTTTTACTTCTACCAGCTATTGCATATAGTCGTATTAAGATCAAAATAAGACCAGGCAAAAAAGCAGACGATGTCTCAGTCTCTTTCAGCGGTTCCGAAACGTCTGTCATTAGCGACAAGGAAAGAAAGACATTCGGTCTGACCGATGCAGCTTTAAAAAAGGCAACAGGACAACGTAACGGAAAACCGTGCAGTGACGTTTATGTAAAACCTCCAACGCCTTGGGGAGATGTTTACGACAGATATGGCTGGACACCAGTTAAGAGAATTATTGAACCTGTCAGAGCAAGAGTTCTTGGTGTTAATTCAAAGCCCGTTGCTGTTGCTTCAGCAGAGTATATTAATAACCACAACTCAGCAGATGTTACTTATAGTACGAGTGTAACGAATCAGGTAGAGGAGACAGTCGGTCATACTTGGAGCACGGGGGGAGAACTGAGCATTGGACAAGAAATCAACTACGAAGTTAATTTTGGAGCGGGAAGCGTTGGTGGCACAACCTCGATATCTTACACTTCAAGTTGGGGAGAAGATACTACTGAATCTAGAACTGTCACACTTGGAACCACTTCAAGTGTATTAACTACTATACCTCCTGGAGGTAGGATAGTAGCGGTGCTTTCGGCTTCACAAGGTACCTTGGATATCGAAGTGGACTACGAGGCAAGACTAGACAGCGAAGGACAAGTATTTTGTAACTATGACAGCAAGTACCGAGGCCATCACTTTTATGACATTTATGTAGAAACTTTACAATTGATCGCATATTTACCTGAGGTAGTGTATTCAACTGAAAAGATATCGGTTGGTTTTTACACGAGTGCTAGGATTGAAATAAATAATGGCACGACTGAAGAAGAAATACAAGAGGAACCGGCCGGAATTCTCACGGCAGGCCCGCAGAAACAAGTGAACAAAATTGCAGTGCCAGTAAATAAAAAGAAAAATTAATAAAAAATAATAATGTTTTTTTGTAATGACTGGTACCTCATAAATAAGTTCTGAACATTTTTAAAATTACAAAAGTTTTTTTTTTCAAGTAAAAAAAGTTCCAATTAATTACAACAACCTATTACTCATGTCTCGGAGAGCGCGTTAACCGTCCCGGTTGTCATGAACATCGATGACAATCGTTTTTATGAAATGGGAAGTAGGTGCCTACAAATATACTGTTTTTTAACGTGTGGAAGCTCCCTCGGGCGTCACCCCACGGAGGTTTACGCCGGAGTATAGTTTGATGCCTGCATTCGACGTCCACTTCGACAATTTTATTGAACACGGAAATAATAATTGAATTTCGAGATGTTGATACAAGCTCCGACGACTCTGGTGATGATGATCTTAGCTGTGCTCCTCTTCCTTAATAAAAACTGTTTCAAAGATAAAACTATTATATTTTTCAACCTTAATTTTAACATACAGTTCTATTTTGGACCTCCCGACAAACTAAAATAGGTGGATGAAATTTAATTTTTAATAGACCATGAAACTAAACAACTTTTCCAATGAAACATGGGTCGAAATGCGAAAAAAAAATCGACCCTCCCATAGAAAACTGCTCGATCACTTGGTCAATTTCGTATGGAAGGTCTGAATATTTTTTTTCACTTTTCGACCCGTTTTTCTTTGGAAAAGTTGTTTTCTTTCGTGGTCTGAACCACCTATTTTTTGGCGGGAGGTCCAAAAATAACCCTGTAATATTAAATAGGTACTTATTATGAATATTGACCCACCGTCTCTTATCTGCCCAATGTTTTACATGTCCAGTGCAATAAAGAATTTCAAACATAATAACACCCACTCCATCTCGTCTCACTTACAATACAAGTATTGTTTAACGTTATTTTTTGGACTACTAGATATTTTCTGTTTACCATCACTATCCCGTCTATCAAAAATATCAAGCTAACTTGTACAGGGTACAGTATATACTAAAATTTTAATTTTGAACCAATCATTAAAAGAACCTAGAAAAAAAATTAAACTAGTTTTACTTTTTAAAACCTAACGAAGTGCTTATCTGTGTGGTAACAAATTAAAAATACAGTGTTACCATTCCTGTTGATCCCGTAGCGGCGTGGGTGTCCTATGAACGGACTAAGGCGATTCACACACTGCACCGCGCTACGACGCGTAGCGCGGAGCGGCAGATTTTAATATTGTATGAGTTGTCTTTATTCTATACGAGATGGCATTAATTAATCATTAATATTTCTTTATTTACAACTAGCTAAGACGATTTTGAGCCAGCGTCGTGACGTTGGCTGCCCGCGCCTACGCGCGTGTTCGCGTCGCCAGTGTGTGAAGTCCCTTAGGGATGGCGCAGTTGTATGATTTTAGTTTGTTGTTAGAATCACTATCTACTAGACAGGCTTCGCAAAAATGAAATAAAAGAAAAATTAAGAAAATAATAAGTTAGTTACAGCACACATGTAGGTATACTGTTTTACCACCAAGGCGCACGCCGCCTCGGTCGACACGGTGCGGTAACCGCGTATGGCTCTAACCGCCAATATCCTCTGAGGGCACCAGAGGCGAGGCCACGAATAGACATAGAAATATACAAGTCACAAATAAAGCTCTTTATTCAAGAGTAAAAATTTGGTTCTAAAACAATGTTATTTAAGGCTATTATCTATCTAGTTTGTAATAATTTTTTATTACCTATTTTAATGAAATAAAACATCGTTAATAGATTACGCAGTACTTAAATAATAATGATCTATTACAATATTAGTTCAAACAGTTCACTGAACCAATATAAATAATGAATAAATATTTCGGACATCTGACACAACGTCATCTAGTCCCAAGCTAAGCAGAGCTTGTATCATGGGTACTAAACAACTAATATGAATACATGAACATACTTTTTTTTTGTATATTCATACATATTATACATATTGTGAATCACACAAAATATTGTTCTTGTGGTGACGGATTAAAAATACAAAGTGTCACCACCCCTATTCAATCTATGGGTGTCGACGAAAGGCGACTAAAGGCACAAAATCATCAGCTAACATCACTGCCAAGAGCAGGAAAACTTGAAACAAACCCTTCACCCACCCGTCTGGCCAGCGTGGTATAGTAGGCCAAAACCTCCTTTCAAAGGAGAGGCCTATGTCCAGCAGTGGACTGTTAAAGGCTGTTGATGATGATGATGATGATGATGACAAATAATATTTGGTCCGACCCGGAATCGAACCCGAGACCTCTTGATCAACAGCCGCATACGCTAACCACTAGACTGTATTTTTCGGATTTATTGTATAGATATTCTTTATAGGGTATAGATGAAGTCTGGGCCGAGGAACGTCGTGGTTCCAGGGACTCCCTTTCAAGGGTATTCCTGGTTCCTCGGGTCATAGGAACCGAGACGGCGTGCGGTTGTAGTAAATAAAACTCGGCCAAGTGCGTGTCAGGCCACGCACAGGAAAGGGTTCCTCAGTCTCCCGTAATGTCACGTAGATTTAAAATCGTATCCAATAGATAATTGTTATGTTTACGCTTTGATTATAAACATGTATATAATCAAAGTGTTTACGTATGAATGCGTTAATTTTGTATGAAGTTTTCCAAGTGAGCGCATTTTACAAGTTAAGCCTCTATAACTCCTGAACTAAAAAAGTCATCTAATCTGTTACAGTTTTCCTTCAAAGACCACTATCACGAATTTTTCCAAATTTTTTGAGACAGCCGTTTAACTTTTTGAGGGGGGGACGCCCTGTTTTTACAAAAAAGTGCCCTTTAAAGTGGAATATTTCGCAAACGGATACCTAAATCAAAAAATCGTCTTAGAAACCCTTTGTTTTTTTTTCAAAGAAAGACCTGTCTAATGGTAACCCACACGATGGGGTAGCCACGAGAAAAAAAAACATACCCACTTTATGTGTAGGGGAGGTACCCCAAATAAAATAAAACATAATTTTATAATAGCACTTTGTCGACGTAATTACAACATATATTCATGCAAAGTTTCATGTTTCTAACATTTACCGTTTGAACGGTAAGTCGAGGACGGACGGACGGACGGACAGACGGACAAGACGAATCTATAAGGGTTCCGAGTCATATACTTCGGAACCCTAAAAATAGCCAACTGCGTGTCAGGCCACGCATAGAATAGGGTTCCGTAATCACTGCTACTAATCTAAACCGCTATAGTTTTCCTTGAAAGTTTAATATATGGGCTACTATCATGAATTTTTTCAGATTTTGAGCCAGCCGTTTAGCTTTAAGAGGGGGGGACGCCCTGTTTTTTGGAAAAGTATACGCTTTCAATTTGACTCATAAACGATAACTCATAAACGGATACCTAAATCGCAAAATGGTTTAAGAAACCTCACAATGTTTTTAAAAGACCTATCTAATGATATCCCCCACGATGGGTTAGACGCGAGAAAAAAAAATCATCCCCACTTTTCATTTTTTTATATATTTAAGCTTACTGAAGTGACTCTACTCTGCCTGATGGAAAGCATGAGTAAAATCCAGGGGTAAGGATCACCATCCGCATTGTTAGGGTAAGCTGTGCAGCATTGTGACCCATACCTGGTCGGATGTTTAAATAAATATGAAGTGTCTGTTTGTACGTTTTTTCCGAGGTTAAAATTGCGAGCCGAAGCTGGCTCTAAATCGCCTTAGCTAGTTGTAAATAAAGAAATATCAATGATTAATTAATGCCATCTAGTACAGAATAAAGACAACTTTCAATGCCCACGATAAAGTTTGACGTCATTTATAAAATTAATTTTATCAATACGCTACATACGACGATAATAATGCCGTTGATAATCTGATACCGTACCTACTTACTACAGAAAGTCAGAAATAGCTTTTTTACATCTTGCTTAAGCCCCCACTGAACTGATAATCATGTAGCTATAAATACCATTCAACGGTCATTAATTTGTTTACTGAACCAACTTCTTGGTCTGAAAACTGTTTTATACATATTTTAATTGAAGTAAAGGAAGAAAATGCGTTATCAGTAACCTTTTGTTTAAATTTCATCAAATTGTGCAATAACTAGGTAGGTACTATAATATAAAATACTTCGATAAAATTTATTAAATTTAAAGGAACTATGTTCTTAAGCGCCCTCTGGCGTCGAGGATTAGCAGTTTAGAACGAACCATAGACAATAAATGGTTTGTTTTGGTAGATAAAACATTGCCATAGTATATATATTTTTCGCGAGATAGGTAAAATTGAAGTATCCTACATCATCATCATCATCAACAGCCTTTAACAGTCCACTGCTGGACATAGGCCTCTCCTTTGAAAGGAGGTTTTGGCCTACTATACCATGCTGACCAGACGGGTTGGTAAAGGGTTTGTTTCAAGTTTTTCTTCTCTTGGCAGTGATGTTAGCTGCTTCTTTGTTCCTTTAGTCGCCTCTTACGACACCCATGGAAAGAATAGGGGTGGTGACACTTTGTATTCTTAATCCGTCACCACACGGATATCCTACATACGATTTTAATATTGTGAACAATAAATTTATATTGATATTTAATTCAAATTCAAATTCAAATTCAAATTCAAAATTCTTTATTCACTTAGGATGCAATACATCTCTTGTGACAGGTCAAGATTCTACATGTACATTTATGCCATGTTCGCAAACAATAGGTAGAGCCGGAGAAAAGAACATGGCAATAAAAACTCGCGGCCACTCCTTTCAAATCGCCAATGTTTACATAGTTTTAATGTTTTAATATAATAAACCTGATATGGGGGTAAGGTGCTGCCACTAATATACTATACACCATGTTAGAGGACTGATGCAAATTATAGTGATTAAAAATTAGAACTTATGCTAATTTAAAAAAAAAAAAACAACAGCCTCAGTGGGTACAACATAGTAGGAGCGTCTACTTACAACAAAGGTAAAAACTATATGTGCTCAAATATTGGCCGAATTACTGGTAACAAAAGATTAAATATAAAATATTAATTATAAGATCAAAAGAAAGAGAAGAATGGCCTTTATTAGTCACGTAGAATATTTACTTACAAAAGTAAAATCATGTTCTTAAACAATGTGATAACAACATTCACATGAGTAGAATAAAATGATAAGGAGCAAGTAGTCAAAACCATTTTTCTTTATCATTTAAAAATTCGTCAACTGTATAATAACCTTTACGTATAAGATAAGTTTTGACTACATTTTTAAACTTTTCCACTGATAGACTCATAACACTAGCTGGTAACCTATTAAAAAATCGCACGGAAAGACCCGTAAATGAATTATGCGTTTTATGTAGCCTATGATATTGACCTACTAATTTATGCTTATGTCTCGTGTTCACCGAGTGAACTTCACTATTCCTGTGATATAAATGCATATTTTGTTTTATAAACATAATGTTTGCAAATATATATTGTGATGCAACTGTCATAATGCCTATCTCTTTAAACTTTTCTCTAAGGGAAACTCGTGCACCTAGTTTGTAAATCGCACGCACTGCACGTTTTTGGAGAATGAAAATTGTTTGAATATCAGCTGCCTTGCCCCATAGCAGAATGCCATACGACATGACGCTGTGGAAATAACCGAAATATACTAGCCTTGCTGTTTCCACATCCGTAAGCTGTCTGACTTTGCTGACAGCATACGCTGCAGAACTGAGTTTCCCTGCGAGACACGATATTTGGGCGCCCCACTGTAACTTACTATCTAAAGTAATTCCCAAAAAAACCGTTGAATCAACAAAATTAATAACTTCATTGTTTAAAACTAGATTTGTACTGATATTCCTTACATTTGGCAAACTAAACTTAATACATTTGGTTTTTTTAGAATTCAAAAGCAAGTTATTTGATGTAAACCAGTCAAGGACTAATGCGAGGGACCTATTTACTTCATCAGAGTAATCGTTTTTGCGATTGGTTTTGAATATAAGAGAAGTGTCATCAGCAAATAGAACAATATCGCATAACTTACTAGTAAAAAATGGCAAATCGTTTATATACACCAAAAATAAAAAGGGACCCAGAATTGAGCCTTGTGGCACGCCCATACTCACTGGTGATCCGGAGGACCTTATTCCATTTATATCAACATACTGTATTCGCTCACTAAGATAAGAAGCAACAAGATTAAGCGCTGTACCTGTTATGCCATAATGCCTAAGTTTCAGCAGAAGTGTACTATG
Organism: Phragmatobia fuliginosa; assembly: GCA_932526445.1. Classification (NCBI taxonomy): domain Eukaryota; kingdom Metazoa; phylum Arthropoda; class Insecta; order Lepidoptera; family Erebidae; genus Phragmatobia; species Phragmatobia fuliginosa. The sequence goes on along the minus strand of OW052081.1, from coordinate 10,992,146 downwards.
CATCACACAATCAAATGCTTTTGAGAGATCGCAGAAAACACCAATGGCGTCCTGCGAGTTTTCCCAGGCACTATATATATGTTTAAGTAGTTTAGAGCCTGCGTCTACTGTTGAGCGACCCTTTGTGAATCCATATTGTTCACTATGCAGTAGATTATTAGAATTAAAATGTGTTTCTAATTGCATTAGTATGGCTTTTTCAAAGATTTTACTAATAGCTGGTAAAATAGAAATAGGTCTAAAATTACTAGGGTCGCTTTTTGAACCGGCTTTATTAATTTTTGGTTAATTAATGGTAGTCCTATATAGCTTATACCATGGAAAGTGTTCTAAAGAGCTCTTCCAACTAGTCCTTCCTCTCTATCAGTGCACGTGTTTTGGTGATGACGGTGACACCACTCCTGGATTGTAGATATGCTTCCCATCAGTCTGAGCAGTTTTTTTAAACATTGAGAAAAGCTGTTGGTACATCAATTTTCAAGTAAAGTTTCAGACTCTAAAACTAGTAACAGTCTTTTTTTTTTTTTTTTTTTATATATTTAAGCCTGCCAAAGTGACTCTACTCTGCCTGATGGAAAGCATGAGTAGAATCCAGGAGTAGGGGTCACCATGCCTATTGTGCATGGGTAGACAATGTAGCATGGTGACCCCTACCATGGCAGCCTGGTTTGATTATTCTGCATCATTCTCCCGGCCTTCGAAGGGTGGGAGAATGATGCAGAATGATTGGGCCTCCGGTCTCACACTCACCAACGAAATACGGCAGCAAGAATGCTGTCATTATTAGGATGGTCTTCTGTGTGAGGGTAGTACTGGCCAGGTCGAGCCGGCCCATTCGTGCTGAAATCAGCGTGGCTCTACTACCTACGATCTAACGTCTATAGTAACATTCAGATGTAGAATGTCCTAAAATTGATGAGAAAGAGTCAATGAGCCTGGCTTTGCAACCAATTTTACCTTTACTGTTTTTTTAAACACCTACATGCTTTTCACCACCGTTTTTTTCTTCTGGATCATATAGCACACCGCTTACACCAAACTGCTCACTTAGCTTTTCTGCACACATGTAGATTTTAACCCACACATTTCTCAGGTACACCGTCCTCACTGTGAATACAGACAATGCAACTAGGTGACCCACACTATGGTGGCCTAATGAGATGCTACTGCATCATTGGGCCTCCGGTCTCACACTCGCCAAAGAAATACGACAACAAGAATGCTTTTATTTTAGGTTGGTTAATGTAGGTAGGTCTTTTGAGTGAGTACTGCCCTTGACGAGCCAGCTCATTCGTGCTGAAATCAACGTGACTCGAATACCTTGAACATGATTTACTTGGTTCTTTCATTTATTACATGTTTATTCCTCACAGAATGTGTTATAAATAAAAATAAAATAATTTATTTTAGAAACAAAAACTCGTCTGTCTGCTTACAATGATCTGAAAAGAAAAAATTAAGTACCACAATATCTATATATGAAATTGGACTGTCCAATGCATTATTTTGTAAGCTTACTAAAAACTTTTTGGGGCCTTAAGAGGTGGCAGATGTAGTTTTGGTAGATTTTCCTTTGCCCGCAGGTAACAAAGTATTGTTTATCCCCGGATGCAACACCATAAAGTGTTTAATAAGGTTATAAAACAATGTATTGGTCATACCAATTTCATATAATATGTAGATATTGTGGTACTTGATTTTCTCTCATTCGATGCCGAACTCATCTGCTCAAAAAAAAAAAAGTTTAACTTGCAAAAAGTGTTCATGTAACCTAATTGCAGAATTAATGATTTGATTTCATTTCATTTGATGCCTATCTTGCTAAGATAAAAAAAAAAATTAACCACCTCAAACCCTTTTTACATTTGCGGGCACCATTTTGAAAATTTATATTGCATATGTACTACCACAAATCTAATGAATTCAGAAATACCTCTTAAGGTCGCTGCATACGTGACGGGATTTAACACGGATGGGGCGTGGACGTGGTTGCCTCGTTATAAACGGGAACGTGATTTAAATGCATACGCACCGTGACTGTGACTCGGATCTAACTTGTTAATGTTGTGAACAAGGAAAGATGTATTTTTCATTTCCAGAATTGGCTTTAATTGCTATTGACGTGCTAAACATCGTCGGCGACGATATTTAGCACGTCCCGTGCGTGCCACGTTCCGCCCCGTCCGTGTCTCCGTGAAGTACCTAGGCATTTCCTTATACATTTTGTATGTAACGATGTTTGCAAAACTTCCCGTCCCGTTTCGTCTGTGTTAAATCCCGTCACGTATGCAGCGGCCTTAAATATGTCAAAATAAGTCCAGTCGTTTATGCTGCAAGGTGTGAAAAAGAAATGGCCACACATATATACGCTCGAAAAATATTACCCTCCTTCTGACGCAGTCGGATAAATAGTGTATACAGATTAAATAATGTGAAATCAGAATAAATGTTGGCAGCAGTTGTGTATGTGTTAAGAAAATTATTTTCTTATATGATAGTAATTGAGGCTCGAAACCTATCAGTAAGCAGAAAGTAACCAAACCACGTTTTCAATCAGTAAAGTAAAAGAATACAGAGATTGGAAGTTATTCAGTTATTTTATATTTTAGTTACTTAATTTCTTTACAAGTAAACTCAAACAAACAAAAAAACTATTTATCATTAGTCATTTCAATTTACAATGCACAAGGGAATATTTAAGATACTGTGTGACAACACTCCCATTAAAAAACTTTCCATGTAGACTCCATTTCACGAAAGAAGTCCCGCAGACGCAGCGCTGTATTCGCGCGACATAATATTGCCAGAGGTAAATGTGGGGAAATCAGGGTAAATAATTTATCGTTCATTTACTTTCATTTTATTAACTACTATTACTAAATTGTTTCTAATATAATGTATTTTTAAGGTACCTACTTGATGTTCATACTACTAAGGTCAGATTAGTGAAAAATAAATCTTCCTGTAATTTCTAAAATATAGAATGGAGATGTTCTACCAACTTTAAATTAGAAAAATAAAATAACATTAAAACGTTTTATTCAAAGTTTTATTGAATAATATTATGATCGGTCATACTATGATCACTGTCAGAAGGGTAAATAAAAAACAGTGAGACAGAATCTGATTCTATCACGATATAATAAATGGATCCATTTCTTCATAAGACCATCATTTTTAAAATATTTTTCCTGTAGTTGTTTAAATAGTCTTCCGCTGTATGCGCACAATATGTTTTGGATCTTGGCCCACCTTTTTCTCCGATACCCGTCTAGTTACAAGGCTCCACATTTTTTCTATCGAATTGAGATCGCAGTGGTAAGGTGGCAATTACTCGCCGCTGTTGCGCCGTCTTTTATAACTCTCGTTACAGTTTTCTCTGACACACCTGCAATAAAATGAACAAGTATGAATGAATATTTTCGTATTTAATTACATTATTGTTGAATATAACTTTACAATTTTTTGTTGTGTTGTTTTAATTCCTTTAAAAAATTTCCTTAATAAAAATGAATGATTAAAAAAACTTAACTTCAATCTGTAAGAAAACAATCGGGAAAAAATATGTATATATGGCATCCCAAAAATTTACCTGTCATGGCGGCGACTCTTTTGCGAACATTGTTTATTGGTATTAAAACACCGTGATCCTTTCACAGATCTCCTTCATCTTTAATATAATTTCTTGACCAGTACTTTTTACAACTTCTGGCATCGTATATAAACCTTATAACGCACTAATCAATTAATAAATTCACAAAATATGTACCAAAACAAACGCACCTTGATAACATTGACAAATGACAACATGGCCGATCTCCCCATCTGTCTAATTTAGTTCCACAATATTCCGCGGGACTTCTTTGTCTGTGATGTTCATAGTGAAGCCCAGTAAATAAATTGTCATTGACTCAATTGTAAAATCGATTTTAAATATAGTAACTACTGAACGTTTCTGTTTTATATTTAAGTGGGTTAGTAAAAATAAATTCAGATTATTAAATTTAACCTAGTCAGAAATAATATTTCTACTTCTTTAAAGTGATTTGGAAATATACATATTTAGAAATGCTTTTAGAGTGATTTTTAATCGATTGTCACTTCGATTCGATTGCATGACTAACTCCGATTCACGTGATTACGTCACTCGGGCCAAGCGAAGCGAGCGGAGGGAGATGTATGAGATTCGTACTGTGTTAAAATTAATACGTCATCTCTCGTTCTAAAGTGATATCTATAATTTATTTTGATTTACTGCTTAGAAATTGTTTATAAAACAGTAAGTAAATAATTCTGCCATCGTTCCGTTCGCCGCTATATGTTACGGACGCGTTGTTTGGTTCCCTGTGCAGTGCCTATACAAATGCATAATATAACCTATCTGCGTTCTGCATAAATCTATGAGGCCGCAGCCTTGTAATTGATGCAGATCTAACCTTTGTGGAAATAAGGCGATAATGCAATTATAAAAAGTAGTTAGAACGTCATCACAGTGAAGCCATCAAGTTGAGGTGTTTTGCCGCGCTGTGCTGTGTTTATTGACGCGTTGGTTGCAATATTGCAGGCATAATGCCGGCGGCGCGTGGCGTAAAACGTACAGCGTCCAAATCATCTACCACGACGGCAGCGACCGCCCCTAAAAACAAGAAAAAACGTGGAGGTGAGTTCCAATAAAGGCATTTTGCAATTGTTTTCTTTACATTTTTGCTTAAGTCAATGACCTGTCAAACGAGATGGCGGGAAATGAGAGGCGCGAACTCTTGCTTTAATAGTTCATTTTGTTTACGGCATAACTGTACATGAATTACGGTTCCTATGGCTGTAGCTATTGCAGCGCATGATAATTCGTAAATATTGTTTGGTTATGTAAGCGTCGTACATAAATGGGTCGTTTTTTGAGGTTAGCCTCGTAGAACCGACGCTCGGGAGTATTTACAGTTGTAGTTTTTCTTATACTTTCTTGTTTGTACATATGTATGTCTGCAATTTACATAATAACTATTCTTAGAAAGTTTTTGGTATTTTAATAGGGTATGGAATTAGATAATGCGTTTATAAGTGGCTATTATTGCACCATCATAACCACTGGCTTATGGTTTTAATCAACTGAATAGTAGTGTTATTAATTCATGATGCTTGGGTCTAGGGTTCTTAGCTTTTTGTACAATAAATGAAGTATGTTGTGGTCATAGAAATTAATTTGTTTTGACGTTTTTAAAAATATGCTTTTTGGATCTTCTTGCAAATCCAACAATTTGTTATCATTTTATAATCTTCAGCCTTTTTAGTTAGTATTGTCATTTAAACAATATTTTGTATACTTTCTAACCCAATGCCATTTGTCTGCCAGTCAATGGTTTATAGCGTAAAGGGCTCCTTCCAGAGGAAAGTAGATCATTAAAATGTACTAATAAGGGTAAAACTTTATAACAACTACTGCAGGTAACACCGCACGGCTTAGTTAAGCTATGAATAAGTAATGTATACAATTACTAAGATATTTGTACAAATAAATTAATTTGGAGCATGTAATATACAATGAACAGTTTTTTACTAAATGCACATCAAAGTATATGTATATGATACTTACATCAAAAGGGTGATTTTCAAATTTTTTTGTCTGTCTGTCTGTCTGTTCCTGCTAATCTTTTGAATGGCTGGTCTGATTTTAACTTGATTTTCACTAACGGAAAGCTAAACGGAAAGGAGTACTTACCTTACCCCCATATCAGGTTTATAAACATTAAAACTATGTAAACATTGGCGATTTGAAAGGAGTGGCCGCGAGTTTTTATTGCCATGTTCTTTTCTCCGGCTCTACCTATTGTTTGCGAACATGGCATAAATGTACATGTAGAATCTTGACCTGTCACAAGAGATGTATTGCATCCTAAGTGAATAAAGAATTTTGAATTTGAATTTGAATTTTGAGTAACTCGGACATTTTTTTTTGCACTAGCTTCTTTCTGAGGCATTACTTGTGAATAACAACAATAACCGCAGATAACAGCACACTTGACTTGGCTCATATTAATTATAAAGAACTCAATTCAGATACAAGATAATATGATTTTAGATTACAATAATTAGCCTAGCAACACCGTTGACCTTGAAATAAAAAAATAAACATGAGTTGAAAACTTATCATGTTATACAAGTTTCTTTGTACCACTTAATTCAAGGAAACTAATGCAATTATAAATATAAATAAACAGGCAGTCAGTTGAAACAACTGATATAAGCCTGCATCTTGATAGATTCCAACCAATGAGGTAGTAGAGCCACGCTTGAGGTAGTAGAGCCACGCTGATTTCAGCACGAATGGGCCGGCTCGACCCGGCCAGTACTACCCTCACACAGAAGACCATCCTAATAATGACAGCATTCTTGCTGTCGTATTTCGTTGGTGAGTGTGAGACCGGAGGCCCAATCATTCTGCATCATTCTCCCGCCCTTCGAAGGCCGGGAGAATGATGCAGAATAATCTAACCAGGCTGCCATGGTAGGGGTCACCATGCTACATTGCCTACCCTCACAATAAGCATGGTGACCCCTACTCCTGGATTCTACTCATGCTTTCCATCAGGCAGAGTAGAGTCACTTTGGCAGGCTTAAATATAAAAAAAAAAAAAAAAAAAAAAAAACAGTTATTCCGCAAGTAAGTGTGCTGTCGATTTTTAAATTGGTTTAAATTTTGGGAACAAATAACTTCATCTGGTAGCTGGTTCCAAGCTCTGACTACGCCTTTACTCAAAAAGTGTTTCTGAGGATTGTGGTACAAAGTTTAAGTTTGTGGCCCCTCAGATGAGTATTGTCACTATATTCTGTCCAATTCTTGAAGGTCATAATGTCGTTTTAAGATTTCAAATAAGTCACTGCGATCCTTTAGAGTAGTAAGTATTTACTAGTAATTTTCCAAAAAAAAAATTACTACCCCAAGAGGTTACTTAATGAGATTTTTTTTATGGCTTATCAGCTGAACCTAGCTTTGAACCCTGCGTGTTATGTGTTACTAATTTATTTATACATACATGGTGCGGATGTTGTTTTACTTTTACAAACAAGTAAGAGCGAAGCTATTCTAAAAGAGTAGCGCAAGTTACATAAAATATCATCAGCCACCTATCCCTGTGAAAGTCCCGTCAAAATCTTTCCAACCAGAACAAAAGACAATTTTTTTTTTAAGTGACGTATATACTTTGTTGATATGCATTTATTAAACAACTGGTGTTACTTGTTTAACTCTGACTGAGAAACTACTGGAACGAAAAAATCTCACTAGTCCCATCATGGTACAATTATATGGGTCTAGACCCAAATACCTTCCTACCAAAAACCTTCCATATCAAATCTTCTGATAGACCAACATCTTACTGTTTCAAGGGACTTTACAAACCTACACGAAATTCACAAAGTCCAGTCCAATAGGGAGTTTTTCTTGAAGTTTAAACTACATGAACTTCAGAATGAGTCAGCTATACAGTCACAATCATATTAAACTACTTGTACATCTTCTTCCGAGCCTTAATTCCCAAGTTTATTTGGGGTCGGCTACTAGTTCAACCGGTTTTACCTGAATTTCAGTTAGTGTCGTGGCGTGTCGTGATGCGTCAGAAGCGTATCAGTTTCATACATATAATATGGTTAGGGACACATTTGCATTGGAATGGGCGTAGCTTGCAGGTGGTTCCATCATCATCATATCGGGATCTGATGATGGCACAATTATTGTCGCGATTTGGGTACTCTTAATAGTTTTTGTTTGAAGTTGGTTCCTTTTTGTTAAAATTATTTCTTATTCAATTCGTACTAACAGTTCCTGAGGTTAGCGCATTGGAGCAAACAAATTCAACTTCAATATTCAAATAGAAATAGTGAAGTCACCTTGTGTGAACAATTTACACTACATATATAAGTTAGTACCTATTTATTTCCTGTGTATGCAGTTAGAGGTAATATCAAGTTTACACTAATATAAGAATGACGTCATATGTGCATACATATAGATTGTCATGTTTGTAGTATTTGCGACTTTTAGTTAATCTTTGACTGCACGGTCGCCTCGCTGCTTTCTACTGCGCCAAGTGTCGTGGGACAACACTTTGTGTGATTCACAAATTGTTGTTCTGAGTCAGGATGTTCTTTGTGTCCGTTTCATGTATGTTTGTTAAGTCCCCTGTGACACAGGATTTATATTCATATACTAACTTTTAAACTGTCGCGGTCCATGATAATAAATATTATTTTTACGCGAATTAACGCGATCACTTATTAAAGGTACATTGGTTACATACCTCTGATTTGCCTGACGGCCCGTTTACGACCTTACCGCTGTGAGCGGTAGCCAAGAGCGAAACGCCGAGCGGTAATATCAAAAGTATAAAAATGTACGAGGCACGCCACAAGTCGCCGCTCATAGCTACCGCTCACAGCGGTAAGGTCGTAAACGGGCCGTCACGTTTCGACCAGGTTGCACTGGCCGTGGTAACAGACTGACTGAGACATCAGAGGTATGTAATACCTTTATTAAATGATCGCGTTAATTCCCGTAAAAATAATATTTATATTCCTAATCCGAAAGAGATCTAAATAAATATATTTTCAAAGTAATAAGTCCAAGCTGATTTCAGCACGACCTAGCCCGCACTACCCTCTTACAGAAAGACAACTCCCGCATTAAAACTATATTCCTGTGTCACGGGGGACTACAAACATATAAGAAACAGACACAAAGAAGACTCAGAATAACAATTATTGGATCACACTTAATGTTTTTCCGTGTAGGATTTGAACCCACAACACTTAGCGCAGTAGAGAGCGGCGTGGCGAATACTGAAACCATTAGGCGAACCGTGCAGTAGAAATATACCTTAATATAAATTAAATCTCTAAAATTGCATAGACTTATGAATGTATTACATCAATTACATGTAAATCTTATCAATTATCAATATCATCATACATAAGTCACTACCTGTTGCTGAAAACTACATTAAAATTCTTGGCTAGTTTAAAAGATCTAAGCGAACAGTAGGAACAACTTTATTTTAATAATATAAAGAAACTATACACATAAAATGACCTTCAAGAATGTTCTTGAAACTTCCATACGTCCCTCCCTACCCTCCCCCCCAAGGACGACAAATCACTTGTGATTTGCTCTTGTTTTAAAGAGGCAGTCTCGACTGAAGTTAAACCAAGTCCTACATAGACTCGTTAGGGGGCATCCATTAATTACGTAGGACGTTTTTGGCAACTTCGCGACCAATCTCTTAATCTCATGTAATATTTTTAAGATCCGAGTTTTTAGTGTAAATAATAATAAATTTAATACATTGTGTGTAAGATGTCTATAAATAAATTATTTATACAAAAGACTATTGAGACCGTAAACCGCGAGTAAGTGAAAGTCCCGCCAAAATCAGTCCAGCCGTTCCAAAGATTACCCGGAACAAAAAGATTGACAGAAATTTTAAAAAGTATGCATTTAGTAAAAAACTGTTATTTTGATATTACATACGGACACTACAATTTTAATTATTTGTGTAAAAATTAATAAATGAATTTTGTACTACTTTAAAAATATATAAATTACAAAGTATAAAATGTTGTCACTAGTATTATGTAAGTGGGTAAAATTGGATTGATTCTTAAAAAAAAAGATCAGCATTCATGATTGAAAGCAGGCCAGTGAAATTACAGCAATAAAAGTGAAAACTCAATGATTTTACTTTATTTGTTGTAAAAGAAAAGTTTGTGCTATTTCCCAAGACCCCTCGAGTAATATTAGATAAGATTTGACTGGACCCCCTCTTCCTAAACTCGTCTCGTAATTAATGTCCGCCCCCTTACTTTCTATCGAGCGGATGAGGTTACCGGAGGCCAAAACAACCCCTCTCCCTAACCCTCCCAACATTCTGGGAGCTTTTGGCAATGTGTGGAGGTTTCAGTTAGTCACTTGACATGATGTGATACGTTTGCTTGTTTTCGTTCATTCTGTTTCTTACGATTAAAAAACTAAATTGCGAGTAAATAATTTCAGTTCAATGTAAAATTATGATGTCATATTCTAGTTGTATTTTTTATTCAGTTTAAGCGGGAAATTCAAAAAAGTGTATTGTGTATTTTTATTAATAAAATCGATCAAAGTGGTGTGCAATTGGAGAGGCCTATGTCCAGCTGTGGACTTTGATGGGCTGATGATGATGATGTTCAATAACGCTAAAGCACGCTTCACACTTCACGATAATCGTTTCAACTTATGCCCCCCTAGCCTAGTTACAAACGTTTTTCGTTTTCTATTCTCTTGTTTCATTGGCTAATATTCTGTTTCGACTACTTGACTAAGTGACTTTAGCCAATGAAATAATTTTAACGAAAAGGAAGCCGACTTCAAAGAAAAACTATTCCGAGTACCCAAATCGCGACAACTGTGCCTATGATATTTGAGGAGTTCCCTCGATTTCCTTGGGATCCCATCATCAGAGCCCGATATGGTGACGATGGGACCACCTGTAAGCTACGCCCATTCCAATGCAAAAAGAAGTTTTGAAATCGGTTCATAAACGACGAAATTATCGCTGAACATACATAAAAAAAAAAAGATTCTGACGATTTGAGAACCTCCTCCTTTTTTTTAAAGTCGGTTAATAAGAGAATTGAATAGAAAACCGAAAAAAAATTGCAACTTGGCTAGGGGGCCTGTTCGCACAGACAAATGGAACGCTCCAAGCGATTACACACGCAGTATATAAAGTCATCGATCGTCAGTTCACCCAGGAGTTCTCGCATGAAACATCTCATGCACGATGGTAGATAATAATCTTAAAACGAACATTAATAAAATAGTAGTGAGTCTTAAAAAATGCTAAAAAAATTCTAGCTGTAAAGTCTGACGTCTAAAAATATCTATAAAAGATTTAGTTATAGAAAATAAATATCATTTATAATGTTCTTGTGATATAAGGTTTAATTACATTAACTACTAAAATTCTCCTCATATCTGTAATGTTTATTTGTAATTTCTATAATTTCATTTATTTATAAAAATAAATAAAAAAGTATTTCGAACATCTTACACACAACATCATCTAATCTAAAACTAAGCAGAGCTTGTATTATGGGCACTAGACAATTGACATAAATACATATACTTAAGTATTGATAGTAGGAATTTATTAAACCAGTTGATCCATGGAAAAACTGAAATTTAGGTAAAACCGAATAAACTAGTAAGCCGACCCCAAATAATATTGGGAATAAAGGCTATGAAGAAGATAGTAGGAATTATTAAGTGCCTAATCTCTAAAATTGAACGATGCCTTGTTGGTCTAGTGGTTAGCGTTTGCGGCTGCTGATCAACAGGTCTCGGGTTCGATTCCCGGGTCGAACCAAAAGTTGGTATGATCCACAAATATTGGTTTCGGAGTTTGGGTGTTTTCTATGTACAATATGTATTATATCAGTTGTTTAGTACCCATAATACAATCTATACTTAGGACTAGATGACTTTTATTTTTATATTCATAAAAGACTAGATTAAAACAATATTTATAGAAATAGGTGTCGATAGAAATTGATGACACATTCACTTTCAGCTAAGTACCGAGTAATATGAGCTTATTGATATGTTATCTATAGACAACGGCACTGTCATTGATTATTGTAAAATAAATTGTATCACCCTCTAGTTGTGACGTACAACGTGACTTAATCAGCATTTAGTTTTTTGGATGTATTTAGTTTGTTGTCTGATGGAAAGCAAGAGTAGAATCCAGGAGTGGAGGTGACCATTCTCGTTGTGAGTGCAGGCAATGCAGCATGGTGACCCACACTATGGCGGCTTAGTGAGACGCTTCTGCATAATTGGGCCTCCAATCAACAAAGAAATACGACACCACGAATGTTGTCATTATTAGGTTGGTCTTCTGTGTGAGAGTGGAACTGCCCTGATCGAGCCGGCCCATTCATGCTGATATCAGCGTGACTCTACAAACTATTGAAATTACATACCGTGTCGCCGAACACCCAGACTCGGTACAACAATTTTGAATAAGATAACTTTTTAATTTTTTATTGTTTTTATGTGCAGCGATCCAGTTGGAGATCCCACAGGCTCCGAAGCGCAGAGGTCGTGTACTCACTTGTGGGCAAGGAGACGTAGGCCAACTGGGCCTAGGGCAAGATGTTGAAGAGACTTCAAAGTGAGTATACTTAAATTTCTAATTGCATCGATGGCGCATTGGCAGAGTTTGCAACTGCTGTATTTGAGGTCTCAGTTTCAATTGCTGAGTCAAACCAAATGTTTGTATGATTTTCAAAAATATTTTATTTGAATGTATACTATGTATGTATGTGTTTACAAAAAAAGTATATATGTATTTAAATCAGTTGTCTAGTTATTATAGTACAAGCTCTACTTGTCTGGGACTAGATGATGTGTGTTTGGACGTCTGAAATATTATTATTAGAAACAAGATTGTAACAGTCAACTAAGGAAGTATAAACTACATAGGACAACATCATTGCAAAGAGAAGGAAAACTTGAAACAAATTCTCAACCAACCCGTCTGGCCAGTGTGGTAAGCCAAACTCATTTCTAAAGAGTGACCTCACCTCCTCATGGTCGGCTCTACCTGGATAGTACTACCCTCACACAGGAGACCATCCTAGTAATGACACCATTCATGCATGCTCCCGGCTTCCGGAGGCCGGGTGAATAATGCAGAAATATCTGACCAGGCCGTTATGATATGGGTCACCATGCTGCATTGCCTATCCTCACAACGCCGACTTCTACTCCTGGATTCTACTCATGCTTTCCATCAGGCAGAGTAAAGTCACTTACTAGAAAAGATACCAGCATCAAAACTAATTATTTCCAATATTTTGTTACAGATTCATGTTTGTGACGGCATTGGGTGACAAAATTATTGACGCGTATGCTGGTGGCATGCATACTATTGCTCTTGACAGCAGCGGGAAGGTTTGTATTTGTTATATTTAGTTTAACTGCACGCTAAGTTTAGTGGTTTAAGAGATCATCACGCCGGTTTTTACTGCGTCAAGTTTTGTGGGTTCAAATCTTAGATAGGATAACTTGGGTGTTCGTGTCCGTTACATGTATGTTTGTTAAGTTTCTTGCGACATAGGATGATGAATATTCTCAATGTATTTATCTTTTTAAAGAAAAAAAGCATCTTTTGTCTGTGGTTCTGCTCACGGTATATAATATATTGGTTATGTTGGTGATTACTTGAATCATTATAAGTTTTTTATTTATCAACCGATTTGAATAAAACAAACATTAAATATTTAGTGAAGTTTACCCATAACACATACATAAAAGAAAATACGATTGTACAAAACCTTGTCAAAAATCATGAAATATCACAAGTGAGTGTACTTACCGCTGAGAGATCAAATTTTAAGATTCTTTAGGTATTGAAAACACATGTGATTTTGGGTGGGGAATGGAGAAAAGTTCATCCTAAACCTAATTACTTACTAATAAAATACTATGATAGTTTGCAATCAACTGGTCATATTATTTTTTTCGATTTATAAAACAGGTATTTTGTTATAATTACTTAAAAATTATGTATTAGAAGCGGTTAAAAAGAATATGTTGTTATTAACTGCCGGCCGGTATGTATGTATGTGTCCAGGTGTGGACGTTCGGCTGCAACGACGAGGGAGCCCTGGGCCGCACCACGGCGGAAGACAGCGAGGAGCAGGTCCCTAAGGCGGTGACCCTACCAGCTCGAGCCGTGTGCGTCAGCGCAGGGGACTCGCACTCCGCCGCCCTGCTGCACAACGGGGACGTCTACGTCTGGGGAGCCTTCAGGGTATGCATCGCACATATTCATATATGCTGCTGATCAAGAGGTCTCGGGTCCGATTCCCGGGTCGATCCAAATATTTGTGTGATCCACAAATATTTGTTTCGGAGTCTGGGTGTATTCTATATATAATATGTATGTATTTACAGAAAAAAATATGTTTATGTATTTATATCAATTGTTTAATACCCATAATACAAGCTCTGCTTAGTTTGGGACTAGATGATGTGTGTAAGATATCTGAGTTTTTTTTTTACATTTTATTAAATATATATCAAAGTAAATACGGTATTGACAACGGCAATTTTCTCAAATTTTATCTTTGTTTGTTCCAACTAATCATATTTTTTAAAAGTCCAAACAATCTTCTAAAAATGTAAAGGACAATATATCAATAAAAAGCTGATAATTATAATTTACAGCAGCTATAAATAAATATGTACCAAATTACAAATCCACTCCACTCTTCATATCACACCATAGGCATTTATATTGGCATACAGAATATGCCAGAAACACATCTTTCCATGTAAACACTAGGACAATCGTTTATGTGTTGCGATAAGGTGTTACACAACCCACCTCCTTGTGCTTTCATGGGCTTCTATAAGTAATTTACCATGCCTTTTAATAAACTTCAGAAAAGGAGGAGATTCTCAATTCGTCAGAATCTTTTTTTTATGTATGTTCAGCGATAACTTCGTCGTTTATGAACCGATTTCAAAAATTCTTTTTGCATTGGCATGGGCGTAGCTAAAAGGCTGTCCCATCGTCACTATATCGGGATCTGATGATGGGATCCCAAGGAAATCGAGGGAACTCCTCAAATATCGTTTGGGTACTCGGAATAGTTTTTCTTTGAAGTTCCTCTTTGTTAAAATTATATCTTTATGTCAATATCGTATCAGATTGACGGGATTGTTTTCTATATACCTCTCGTATAAGTGTTATGTATATTAATATGTTGGTTCCTCCCCCAGGACTCTCACGGCAGCATGGGTCTGGTGGTCCGAGGTCGCGAGGCCAAGCCCAGCGCGACCCCGGTCAAGCTGGAGCTGGCTGAACCAGCCGTAGCACTGGCCTCTGGAGGAGACCACCTCCTCATACTCTCGGTCAGTATTGGACTTCTTTTATTATACTCTAGTTTGTATTCTATGTACTCAAAGAAATCATACAGCTTGGTATTGATAGACCTTTACTAAACCGACGTTACTTTGAACTAGGGATGTTCGGATATGGTTATGGATTTATAATTATTGCGGATTATCCGTTAGTTTCGGATAGTTTCGGTTACGGATATTAGATAGTAATCAATTTAATACTTAACATAAGACTTTCTGAAATAAAATTTTAACTTTTGATTAAAAACTTACCAGTTATGAAAGAGATTATGATAAGATCAGAAAAAACAAACAAACTACCCTCACACATAAGATAAATTTAAAATGACTGCATTCCTACTGTCAATTTTCGTTGGTGAGTGTGGGACTGGACGCTCAATGAGAGAATGATGCACAAACATCTCACTAGATATAGATCGCTATGCTGCATTGCTTGCACTCACAGTGTGGGTGGTGACCCCTACTCCTGGATTCTACTCATGCTTTCCATCAAGCAGAGTAAAGTCCCTTTGGTAGGCTTAGTTATAAAATAGTATAATTAAACATTAATGATAAGTAATAATGTGTTGTATGTGTAGACGTCTGGCGCGGTGTACACGATGGGGTGCGGCGAGCAGGGACAGCTCGGCCGCCTCTCGCAGCGCTCCGCCTCCAGGGACGCGCGGCAGGGACTCGGTCAGTACACCACACTCACCACCAGCACCACACGCACCATCCAAACCACACTCGTCACACTCACCACCCAAACCACACTCGTCAAACTCACCACCCACACCAAACTCACCACTCACACCAAACTCACCACCCAAACCACACTCGTCACACTCACCACCCACACCAAACTCACCACTCACACCAAACTCACCACCCAAACCACACTCGTCACACTCACAACCACACTCCTCACACTCACCACCCACAACCACACTCACTACCCACACCACACTCACCACCCACACCACACTCACCACCCACACCACACTCACCACCCACTCCAACCATATCATTATAAAACACATCTTTAGAAGACCAATTCTTGTATATAATATATATTTGTGATCTCGGAAACGGCTCTGAAAAACCCCCAAATACCAAATTTCAACGAAATTTTCTTGAATAATGGTATTTGGGGGTTTTTCGGAGGTGAAAAATCTATCTAGATTAGTATTAGGGAATACACGAATCTTCATGCATTCTTTATTACTGTTGTTTTGTCTTTTTTTTTTAAAAGACAACTCTTAGGAATATAAATTCCTGTGTCGCGGGGGACTTTACAAACACACATGAAATGGACACAAAGAACACCCCCAGACTCAGAACAACAAATTGTGAATCACACAAAGTGTTATTCTACGTGGGATTTGAACCCACGACACTTGGCGCAGTAGGAAGCGGCGTGGCGACTGCTTAAGCCAACCAACCGTGCAGTCGGCTGGGCCAATTAAAGATGTGTGTTTGTTTGTAGGTGCCTTGCTGGTGCCGGGCAAGGTGTCCCTGCGCGGAGGTGCAGAGCGGGTTTGGGCAGGGCAGCACGCCAGCTTCGCTCTCGACGCGAACGGGAAACTGCTCGCCTGGGGACTCAACAACTATGGACAACTCGGTAACAAAACATAACAATACTTCACTTATAACAAGGGCCAAAACTATTGACATCTCAAAACTCGTTACCTTACTTAACTGTTTTGTTGGTCTAGTGGTTAGCGTATGCGACTGCTGATGGAGAGGTCTCGGGTTCGATTCCCGGATCGGACCAAATGTTTATGTTATCCGCAAACTGAAACTCTGAAACAAATATTTGCGGATCACACAAACATTTGATTTATAATATCAAATTATATCACTAAAAAAAGTCTCCAGGACTTCTCTTCTTACTTTTATAAAACTATTGACTGAAAGACCAATATAGTTTGTCATCCATAAAAGTATTAAAAGCATTAATTACAAAATGTACATATGTACCTTAAAATAAGTTGTGCCCTTATTCTACTGGAAATGCTGTTTGCAGTTTACCTAAAATTTGTTGATGTTGATATTATGTTAACTCTTACTATAAAAATGAGATAAGTAACAAGAAATTGTATTGTTCCCAGGCGTGACAGGCGAGAAGCGCAAGACAGCTCTATACACTCCTACAGAATGTGACGCGTTCACGGGCGTGGGCGGGGGCTGGCAGGCCGTCGCGCCCGGACAGCACCACTCGCTCGCGCTCGACGCGCACGGACAGGTCTATGCCATCGGACGCTGCGAGTATGGCAGGTACGAACCACCCCCCATACACTCCCACAGAATGTGACTCGTACACGGGCGTGGGCGGGGGCTGGCAGGCCGTCGCGCCCGGACAGCACCACTCGCTCGCGCTCTACGCGCAAAGACAGGTCTATGCCATCGGACGCTGCGAGTATGGCAGGTACGAACCACCCCCCATACACTCCCACAGAATGTGACTCGTACACGGGCGTGGGCGGGGGCTGGCAGGCCGTCGCGCCCGGACAGCACCACTCGCTCGCGCTCGACGCGCACGGACAGGTCAATGCCATCGGACGCTGCGAGTATGGCAGGTACGAACCACCCCCCATACACTCCCACAGAATGTGACTCGTACACGGGCGTGGGCGGGGGCTGGCAGGCCGTCGCGCCCGGACAGCACCACTCGCTCGCGCTCGACGCGCACGGACAGGTCTATGCCATCGGACGCTGCGAGTATGGCAGGTACGAACCACCCCCCATACACTCCCACAGAATCTGACTCGTTCACGGGCGTGGGCGGGGGCTGGCAGGCCGTCGCGCCCGGACAGCACCACTCGCTCGCGCTCGACGCGCACGGACAGGTCAATGCCATCGGACGCTGCGAGTATGGCAGGTACGAACCACCCCCCATACACTCCCACAGAATGTGACTCGTACACGGGCGTGGGCGGGGGCTGGCAGGCCGTCGCGCCCGGACAGCACCACTCGCTCGCGCTCGACGCGCACGGACAGGTCTATGCCATCGGACGCTGCGAGTATGGCAGGTACGAACCACCCCCCATACACTCCCACAGAATCTGACTCGTTCACGGGCGTGGGCGGGGGCTGGCAGGCCGTCGCGCCCGGACAGCACCACTCGCTCGCGCTCGACGCGCACGGACAGGTCTATGCCATCGGACGCTGCGAGTATGGCAGGTACGAACCACCCCCCATACACTCCCACAGAATCTGACTCGTTCACGGGCGTGGGCGGGGGCTGGCAGGCCGTCGCGCCCGGACAGCACCACTCGCTCGCGCTCGACGCGCACGGACAGGTCTATGCCATCGGACGCTGCGAGTATGGCAGGTACGAACCACCCCCCATACACTCCCACAGAATCTGACTCGTTCACGGGCGTGGGCGGGGGCTGGCAGGCCGTCGCGCCCGGACAGCACCACTCGCTCGCGCTCGACGCGCACGGACAGGTCTATGCCATCGGACGCTGCGAGTATGGCAGGTACGAACCACCCCCCATACACTCCCACAGAATCTGACTCGTTCACGGGCGTGGGCGGGGGCTGGCAGGCCGTCGCGCCCGGACAGCACCACTCGCTCGCGCTCGACGCGCACGGACAGGTCTATGCCATCGGACGCTGCGAGTATGGCAGGTACGAACCACCCCCCATACACTCCCACAGAATCTGACTCGTTCACGGGCGTGGGCGGGGGCTGGCAGGCCGTCGCGCCCCCAGTATTTCATAAAAGCATCCACATTTCAAGTTCTCTAATCCCAAACATATGAACGAAACTATAAATTTTTGTATATTTCCAGATTGGGTCTAGGCGATCGGCCAGGGGACGCTGAAGCCCTGGAGCCAGTTCCAGCTCTTCAGAACAAGAAGTGTGTTAGCATAGCGGCTGGCACCAGCAACTCCTTTGCCGTCACACAAACCGGTCAGTAATCATTTAAGTAAACACAACGCCATCTAGTTACAAACTAAGCAGACATTTAATAAATAGAGCCACGCTGTTGTCGTATTTCGTTGGTGAGTGCGAGACCCGAGGCCCGATGTTGTTAAAGCATCTAACTAATTATCAACAGTCCACTGCTGGACATAGGCCTCTCCCTGAAAGGAGGTATTGGCCTATTATACCACGCTGGCCAGACGGGTTGATTTCAAGTTTTCCTTCTCTTTGCATTGATGTTGTCTTGCGTAGTTTATCCCTTAGTCGCCTTTTACGACACCCGCGGGCTGAATAGGGGTGGTGACACTGTATTCTTAATTCAAAGAATGGGTCAACATGCTGCAATGTCTGTTGTACTCACAATGAGTGCGGTGAACCCCTCTGGGATTCTACTTGTGCTTTCCATCAGGCAGGATAAAGTCCCTTTGGCAGACTATAAATAAAATAGATCTAGTACTGTGACTGCCTTGTTGGTTGTCTAGTGGTTAGTATGCGGCTGCTGATCAAGAGGTCTCGGGTCGGTGTATGGTCTGATCAAATGTTTGTGTTATCCACAAATATTTGTTTCGGAGTTTGGATGTTTTCTATGTATAATATGTGTGTATTTACAAAAAAAAATTATGTTTATGTATTTATATCAGTTGTTTAGTCCCCATAATACAAGCTCTGCTTAGTTTGGGACTAGATGATGTTGTGTGTAAGATGTCCGAAATATTTATTTATTTATTATAAATATTTGTAGGTCATCCAAGTATTTGATCTGATTCAGGAATAAGGAGCTAATACAAGCACAGTTAATACATGTATGTTAATGAGTGGTATTGTTTCCAGGTGAAGTGTTGTCGTGGGGTATGGGGTCTGAAGGGACGCTAGGGACGGGCCAGTCTGCGGACTGCTCCTCCCCCACTCCCGCCGTCACCCCCCCACTGGCCCCACGCGTCCCGGTACACATCTCGGCCGGGGGACAACACACTGTTCTACTTGTTGTATGTATACATTTATCTATTAACTAGCTAAACCCCACGGTGTTATCCGCGTTTGTCATTGTAACCGCGGGCAACGCCGCGGGGAGAAGCTAGTCTAAAAAAGTTGCCTAAGTTACTCCTTATATCATCAGCTATCTGCCAGTGAGAGTTCCGTCGAAATCGGTCCAGCCGTTCCAAAGAATACCCAAACAGACAGACAATTAAATTGAAAAAAATATTTTGGCATATGTACCGTGTATACATACATATGCAGTTAGTAAAAAGAAGTTATTTCAATATTACAAACACACTCCAATTTTATTTTGTTGTATAGATAAAATGAAAGATTCAAAGTGATATGACAGGTAGTTATTTTATAACGGAAATAACAAGTTACGTTTGAAAATCCTTATTATCATCAACAGTCTTTAATAATACTCTTCTGAACATAAGCCTCGAATAACAAATGAGGTTTTGGCCTACTATACCACGCTGGCCAGACGAGCCAGCCGAAAGAAGGCTTCTATTCCAAGTAGGCCTTTCAAAGCATGTCATTCCCATTAAAAGATCCAGCAAGTAGGTCCAGAAAGTTTTCCTTCCTTACCCAACACTGTTTGTATTGCATAGTTTAATCTCATAGTTAACTCTTACGACACCCACCTGATGAAATAGGGGTGGTGATACCCTGTATAATCCATTACCACATAGAAATTGCTACTTAACATACTAAATATTTATAACCATCATTCTATCTCTACAGGAGGATCCTAATCCACAAAAAGAGGACACTCCGCCCCCCCTAGAAAGCGAGACCTCAGAAGAAAAGGCGGAAATAGACTCCCAAGAATCGCAAGAAGATGAAGACGATGATGAGCCGAAGAATAAAAGACAAAAGTCGGAACAAGAAGGGGAGATAACCAGCACTTCATCGGCACAGCCCAGCGAGATCGGAGACAACAAACCACAGGTAACGTAATGTTCACTATATTATATTATGTTATAATGATTTAAATATCATCAAAACTATACGTTTGAGTTAACTTCAGAATAGTAAAAAAATCGGTTGTCTGTAAAGTACGATAGTTGAACATGACAATGTCATAAGATTGTGCCTCTTTGTCGCTCGTTTCGCGCTCTCGCTTGCACTTCAAGCCTTTAATAGAACGCCTCAGAGCGAGGTAACGCCGCATGAGTCATGTTTTTTCATACGTGCAGCCGGCTCCATCGAATCATAAGACGTTGTCACGTCAAAAATAATCTGGGTTCAAACCCCAGTTACACTACAGGGGAAAACTGTACAAATAAAATACTTGTACTAGTTGTAGGAGTTAATACCAATAACTTGAAAGTTTATTCTTTGGAATTTCATGTTAAGAAAGTAGTGACGCTTTGACCAAGTTCTGCCCCTTGACCAATCAGCCATCTTGGCCAAGATGTAATTGTTTCGTTTCGAACCTCTTTCTATAAACAGTATCGCCCTATTCTCTTGTATTATTGGCTAATATCTTGTTTTGAACACATAAGTTAGTGTTGAGAGAAATCATTCACTTACATTTGGTACAAAATTGGCTACGGAGAAAGCTTCAAATTGACTTGGTCGTTTTTAAATACAGATTCTGAAAATACTAATCTGTATTTGAATTTTAGACGTGTCTTAGTGAAATAATAATTTGTAAATAAAACATAGGGTAAAAAGAAAAAACGTGGCGCAGAAGTGTCGACGTCTAGCGCCAAACCGAAAGGAAAGAAAAAGGCGAGGCGGAACTAGGTTCTATTATTTAACATGTTCTCATATATATCATAACCTGAGTCTTGCATGAGCTTGTTTATTTTAAAAGGCATTAGACATTGCTTAGGATTTTATGAATGAAGTTCCAAAGATGCAGAAGAAACCCACAAGATCTAATGCTGTAAAGCCCATAGATTGTAGCCAAATAAGTGGTATTGTTACTGAACAATACCGCACAAACCTATATCGTACAAACCCAAAAGTTATGCTGAATATCGAAAGAAAGATTGCATTCAACATCATCAACAGCGCCTTTAACAGTCCACTTCTTAACATAGATAGGCCTCTCCTTAGAAAGTTTTGGCCTACTATACCAGGCTGGCCAGACGGGTTGGTATAGGGTTGGTTTCAAGTTTTCCTTCTCTTTACATCGATTTTGTCTTGCGTAGTTTATCCCTTAGTCGCCTTTTACGACACCCGCGGGATGAATAGGGGCGGTGACACTCTGTATTCTTAATCCGTCACCACACGGACGAAGATTCCATTAAATATATATAAATATATAGTGTTTAGTACTTTCTGTATGGTGACGGATTAATTAATAAAGGTGTCACCACTGTCATTCATCTCATGGGGTGTCTTAAGACAACTAAAGAAGCAAACCATGCAGGGCAACAGCGCCACAAAGAGAAGGAAAACTTAAAACAAACCCTGACTGGCTATTTTAAAAGATATAATGACAAAATATAAATAATTGTAGCCATTTTAAAGTTAATAAGCTCATGCCGGATTGACAATTTTAACGAGTTAGACATCTTGTATTTAAAATCCTTTTTTTTTTATTTTAATTCAATGTAAATCGTGGTTATGACACAAAATCACAAAACCCGATAAAATATCCTCACTATAAGTTAAATTATGGTCCCTATTCATCATAATATCTACCTAATGCCTTCTATTAATTAATCCATATCAAATTTGACTCGTTAAAATTGTTTAGGTTTTCTAATTACTGTTGCACAAGTAATAAAGTTATTCAATACAAAATTATTCCTGTAACGTTACTACAAAACTGATCATCCATTATTTGACTATTAAAACTTTAGCAGCATTTCACGCGAATAGTGTACCTAAAAGTATCTATATAATTATTAATACGAGGATTGTCGCTATTTATAGACATTACACACTATTGGATCTAGTCACAAATCAACCAGGCTCAAACCTGGTCAAGCTGAACAGCTGTCAGCTGGTGAGACATGATCCAAATGTTGGGCTATTCAATAGTGTTTACTGATCACAAAATTCTCCATATTAATAATTGTTTATATATCTTTGGAAATGGTTGTATTGAGTGCAACGGTAAGATTTTTGTGATGTATTTAGCGGTTGGGGCAGAAAGTAGTCTGTAACAATCAATAAAAATCTACAGATTAAAGATAAATGTACAATGTTATGGAAAGCACATATATACACTACTTATCCCGAAAAGTGTAGTGTTCCCGTGGAAGGAGCTACTGCCGATTCTTCTCGTGTAACGAATGCCATCAGTCCAGAAACCGAGTATTAGTAGCTATATAAATATGCTGATCGACGCGAAAATTCCTATATCGCGATGCAGGATTAGTTACTCAGTAGATCCGTGTAGATGGCGCTTAATACATTTTTTGACGCTACAATTTAAACTGTAACATAATTATACTCGTATTGTATGTAGATTAATCACGTTAGGCTCAAAATGAAGGGGGGGTTCACAAAATATCACAAGGAAGAGGGCGCGGGTTAAAATGCCAAAAAAATATACCGTTATTAACAGACGGCCCCACGTTTATCTAATGTGTTGTAGCAATATCTTTAATCTGAAGATTCGTTAGTTCTGTTATGAATATTTTTATGGATTGATTTGAACAATTTTATTGAAAAAAGTCGTTCTGAAATTATCTCGTTGTCATTATCAAGTGTTGTAAAGGTTGTTAGGTATTTTTCATGTTATCAAGTAAAGTTATTATATAACTTTCGGAATTAAATGAAAATCTTTTATTTTTTTTATTTTTTGTTAGCATCAATCCATAAACATTAAGTTGGTGGTGGCTTGTAGTATATTATTTTTTAGTCCATTGTGTTGTCTGTTATGTTTATTTTGTTTTTTTTTAACATTCGAATAGCATGAATAGGTATTACTTTAGTTTTATATATTAAAGTAGGTATGTACCTTAAAGTTGATTGTTTTTATCTTACCAGTCGGGGCTGTGTTCCAAATTTCTCATGTTTCAAGGGCTGGTCATCCAGGCTCTCTGGATGGATGAAGATATTTAATTAATTAATGATTGATTGTAATTATAATTATATGGTACATATAGGTCTAATCAAATATAAACGAGCTGTTTTTTTTTTTTCACACTTATAAATGTGTCTCTGTGGGTGACGGATTAAAAATCCATCTCTTTGCTATTAGAACCATTATATAGCCCCTAAACTTAGGACACGTTTGGTGATACTGGCATAAGGGTTACTGCCCCTATTCATCCCTTGAACGGACACAATGCACACCCAGACTCAGAACAACAATTTGTGGATCACACAAAGTGTTGTCCAATGTGGGATCAACGCTTGGCTCAACAGTAAGCGTCTTGGCGATCGCTTAAACCGCTAGTTCAACTGTGATCTAGCATGTGCCCTCGTCATATACTCGAATATAGTATCGACCGATTCGAAGTCTGCAGTTTTTATTGACTCTAAAGGATAAACTAAATAGAACAAATACGATTCCAATTTCCTTTCTGCCTCAGTCGGGTTCGATTCCCGGGTCGGACCAAATATTTGTGTGATCCGCAAATATTTGTTTCGGAGTTTGGGTGTGTTCTATAAATAAAATTTATTTACATATTTACAAAATAATAAATATTTCGGACATTTTACACACAACATCATCTATTCCCAAACTAAGCAGAGCTTGTATTATGGGTACTAAACAACTGATATAAATACATAAATATACTTTTTTGTATATACATACATATTATACATAGAAAACACCTAAGCTCCGAAATAAATATTTGTGGATCACACAAATATTTGGTCCGACCCGGGAATCGAACTTTTGATCAGCAGCCGCATACACTAACCTAAAAGGCAATAGTCATATAAAATATATTCATATAACTTTTCTAGTACCCATAATACAAGCTCTGCTTAGTTTGGGACTAGGCGATGTTGTGAGTAAGATGTCCGAAAAATCTTTTAGAAAGTTGTTGAACATCACAGAACATTCTTGCATGGTCTAACATTTTCTAGAACATTCGATAACTTTCATCATCATCATCATCAACAGCCTTTAACAGTCCCCTGCTGGACATAGGCCTCTCCTTTGAAATGAGGCCTACTATACAATGCTGGCCAGACGGGTTGGTATAGGGTTTAGTTCAAGTTTTCCTTCCAAGGTGATTATGTAGTGCGGCTCGTTTATATTTGAGACCTGGTATTATGTTAATTATAATTAGTTTAATAATTATATTTAATTTACAGAAGGTGAACGGTGATGAAAAGAAGGAGACGCCTATGGAGGTGGATGACACTGGTAAGATTTCTTACGTTTTATATCATAGCTGATGGATACAGATTGGCCAAGACCAGGATAATTGGCTCTCATTAGGGGAGACCTTCGCACCTGTGACGGTGTAAGGTTTTAGTCGGTTCATGTCCGACATATCCACTAACTGGTTGTATCCTGGGGGAAGGGGTAGTGATACGTATGCCCGTTTTCACCAAACATCCCCTATATTTAAGGAGCTATTTACAAGAACATCTACATCCCGAAAACTTCAAGTGCTTGTCTTGAAGTTGTCTCTCACTCACAAAAATTGGGGCTGGGGGGTTATGTTTCGATATAAAACACCCTATCGCATTTTTTGAAAACCACTTTTGAAAACTACACCATTTTGTAGTTTTCAAAAGTATCAGCTCTGTGTGTACACGCCTTAAATAGTTTGGAAAATTGTTTTAGAAGGGTTAGTTCATTAACTAAACACATTTTCTTTTCAAAAATTCATACACATTATATGTACATAAAACACCTAAACTCTCAAACAAATATCTGCAGATCATACACAAATGAAGAAGTATTGTATCTTTCTTTTACCTTCCGTGATTCGGATTTCACGTTAAGCAGTCGGTCCCGGTTGTTATCATAAGATAACAGTCGTGAGTGCTTCACGGAGGAGTTGGAGACCTCCGGGCGGCTTAAAAACAGCCAACGGTAAGATTACATAGCAACAACGTATCTTGCCAGTTAGTCACGTATGGCCGTAGCCCTCTCCTGAAAGTAGACCCTAGCCCAGCAGTAGGACATGATGTCTTGATGATAAGAATTTATCAATTTACAGACAATTCGCAAGAAACAGATAAGAAAGAGAACACAGAAAATAAATCAGAAGAACAAACAACAGACATGGAACAGAGCGAGGCGGATCAGACGCAGATAGAAGACTCCAAACCCGAGACCATAGACACATCTAGCCAGGAAACGACCGACAGCGATACCAAGACCCAGGACACCCAAGAACAGAAAGACGTTGAAATGACCGAGGAACGGACAGAGCTGAACGGTACACCGGAGAGTCCAACGATTGAACCCAAGTCTGTGGAAGTTCCGAGTGGTAACCCCATCACTACGACAGCGTGATGGTAGTGTTATGTGGCAGGACAGTACACTTGAGTTGGTTTCCACGTTCTGGGTTATGACTGACACCGTACTTGCATCCCGGATAAAATATCTTTTGTTGAACATTTTGATGCATGACATGGCTTATTTTGATGGTTGTATCTTCAGTATTTATATGACATTCATACTAAACTAACTTTCGCCCGCGGATCCGCCCGTCTATGTCGATTATTGCGGTAAAAAGTAGCCCATGTCTTTTCTCAGGCTTTAGATTATCTGGGTACAAAATTTCATTTAAATCGATCTAAGTGTTTTTAGGGTTCCGAAGTGTATGACTCGGAACCCTTATAGATTCGTCATGTCCGTCCGTCCTCGACTTACCGCCCAAACGGTAAGTACTAAAAAGATTAAACTTTGCATGAATATGTGTTGTAATTACGTCGACAAATGGGCATGTTTTTTTTTCTCGCGGCTACTCCATTAAATAGATCTTTTGAAAACAATACAGTGTTTGTAAGACGATTTTTTGATCTAGGTAGGGTACTTTTTTGTAAAAACAGGGTGTCCCCCACTCTAAAAGCTAAACAGCTGGCTCAAAAAATCTGGAAAAAATTCGTGATGGTGGTCTATATTAATGAACTTTAAAGGAAAATTATAACGGATTAGATGACTTTGTTAGTTCTGGAGTTAAAGAGGCTTAACTTGTAAAATGCACTTCCTTGGAAAACGTCATACAAAATTTTAAATCCACGTACCATTATGGGTGACAGAGGAACCCTTTGCTGTGCGTGGCCTGACACGTACTTGCCCGATTTAGAGTTTATTGAGCAGACTGACGAGGCGGAGGACTTTATTTTATAAAATGCAGTGATATGACTATCTATACATACTGCTGCTCCGACTTCAAAGAAATTTGGAAAAGCGATACTTTGATTCTTGAGAAAGGACATAGGCTAGTATTTACGCGATAACCGACAAAATCCCCCCTTTTGTAACATTTTTCATTGATATTTCGCTCTGGTTGTATTCGTAGTGTGGTGATGACATGTCCTATCATTAAAAGAATTGTTCAAACCTTGCTGAGGTTCAACCCAACAAACATACAAACAGTTAAGCTTTATGATTAACATTTAAATACATAACAATAATTATATACCACATTTATTATTTAAAAATTGTTACTTTAGATATAAGTATAAATGAGATTGTATAGCTAAAAGCTACACTCAAGCTCATGTTACGCATCAAAATGTTTCATAATATATAAAGACGATATTAAACATAATTTTGTCAGGTTTATTATGAAATAAATAAGTTATTGCGAATGCGGTGGTTTTGTTTGGATCTAAGCTTGACGGGGGTTGCCTGTGCCTTCTACAAAATGCTAATCTTAAAAAAATTGAAAATATAAATCTTCCAAATTTTAAAATAAACTTTCTTTACTGTCAAATTTTCGAAATAAGAACAATGTTTGACAGATGCATTTCAAACGTCATAATTGTCAAACTAGGTTTGACACAAGGCGGCCATCTTTCCGCTGGTTGTCACTTAACCCGAACGGAAAAATCGACTGAAGTACGTGAACAGTACTAGTTTGGCACTAAGAGCTAACACCGGATGGTACCAAATTCAATATCTATGTACTGTATTATATTGAGGATTATTTACATTTGTGAGAGTATTCGAAGTTGATCTAGATAATTTAAGACGTACACTAGTTCAATGATTTGACGGGAAGGTTGGTTTTTGTTATGTATTATATAAAAAGCACAATTTAGGTACTAAAGATCGCCTAGCGGTCAAAATTAGATCATATTTTACAAAATATTTACAATAACTTTACAGAAGGGTTTTGTCACGTTACGTTTATGGCCAGCCAAGTTGCAAACCTTCTCTAATTTCATTGGCTAATGTCATTCAGTCAGGTGATCAAAACAAATTATTAGCCTATGAAACAAGAGAACAATATAGAAAACGAAATATTTGACTAGGCCGGCAGCCTCCCTTTCAGATGGTTTGGTAAATTGTTTTAGAAAACTTATGGAGCTAATTACCCAAGGTAAAGGGATAAGTGAAATTTCGGATGGGGGTGTCCGAGGCTTACTGTGGTCTGTACTCCGGCGGGACTAAGATTTAGGTATGGCGGTATTTTTTACTCCTATTTATTCAAATTTTTAAGTAATATAAATGCTAAATGATTGATTTTGTATACAAAAGAGACTTGCTTTAGGAAACTATGTTTGCATGCCCTGAATTGTATATAATCAGATTAACAGATAAAAAAACTATAGTTATTAAATGTCATTTAAATTGTTCAAATGTTAATCTAAAAAGTGCTTTCCACTTTTTTTATGAAATATTATCATCAACAGTATTTAGTAGTCCACTGCTGGACATAGAAATGTCCTTATAAAGGAGATTATCTTAATATATGTATCAGTTACTTCCCGTCAAATATTTTGAGCTAATTTTTCCCCCCCTTCAATAGTTCAATGTTAGAATTATCCACATTTCACATATGTTTGTACAATTTTATGTTAAACTCTGTAACCAGAAACACTCAAATACGATATAAGCTACTTTCTACAGCATTTACGTGATTTTACAAGTCAATAAATTTGTTGTTTAGTTTAAAGTAGAAACATACAATTTATTTTATAATATTCGTAACATTTTTAACACAATTTTCATAATGAAAAGAAAAAGTAATGCAATTATTAATATAGCCTTATGAATTTATTCAATTTAATTAATGTAAAAAATTCAAATCATAGACAAATTTTTTTGTAAGGATTTTCAAATGTGTCGTCACAGTCTCCATAGACTAGAAAATATAAAGTTTTCAACTTCGAATATGGCAACAGTTTTAAATCGCGAGCGTGCGCGTCGATATTTTCGAATATGGCAACAGTTTTAAATCGCGAGCGTGCGCGTCGATATTTTGTTATAATTATTTTTATATACTGTATTTTTGTTTGTATAAATACGTATTTATTTATTCAATTAGCAAAATTTTGAAATTATAACATTTTTACATCACATTATTTAGTCTTGTCCCATATAAAAAATAACAGATGCGCATCATTTGACAGTAGTTATGAAAAATATTTAAAAACTAAATTAAAGTAAGCATAATATTAGACATAATTCGTTATAATTGACATATCTAACGACTGATAGATATAGTGTGACAGAAAATGATAGTTTAGAAGAGGTCCACCCTTACAGATAGGGGTGGGTCGGTAAAGTTGATGGAACAAATACTTTTATACGAACACAAGCAAGTACCGTCCCACGCGCTCGCGACTACCGCTGTATCTCGTTGGACCATCGCGCTGTCGATAACATGAGGTTGCTAGAATAAAGTATATGATAAAAATAATATAATTATAAGCGAATTTGTCGATTGTTGTATGAGTGTCCTTAGACTGGTACAAAAATATCTCGGGAGATAGTTAAGTATTTCTTAGTGAAACATTGAAATCAGTTAGTAAACGTTATGTTGAAAAGTTTTTTTTTTATTATTTTATAATAACGTTTTTTGTGCATGATTCTAAAAGTACAAAATGTACGAGTTCTTCACATGACGCTATATTTCTTAATTGTTAAAATAAAGATGAATGATATATGATAATGTATTGTGTTTTCCTAATAAAATAGTAGTGTAAATATTTGTTTTATTTATTGGTCCTGGCAACCCTGCTCTAGACGTCTATAGACAAATTTCTACTTTGTCTCTGTCAATAAGTCATGTAAAACTTAATTACGTAGGTAATAAAGTTTCATTAACAAAGGCAGAAATAAAAATTATATCATTTTCCTAGGCTTTATTGTGATTACATAATTGATTTACCAGTTTGACCTGAATATCGGTTTTTTACACGAAGCGACTGATATTGTACCTCCTCCGAAGGGGGAACTGAATTCGAAGGTTGAGCCAGTTGTCAGTAATATTAGAGTGCGCTGACTTTCCAATAATAATTGCCACGAGATTTTCATGACCCAAAATAAATAAGTAAAAAGGTTTTATTTAATTGTGAACTAACTGTATACAATATACGAACTCCGCCTGAATCCTGTTTCAATATAACGGTTTGTTCTCTAAAAGAAAGAATTTAGATAAAGATGATGTCAAATTTTTATTGTATTATGAAGAGAAAGTTTAATTTAATTAACTAATGGAATATTTCATCTGACAAATGTCCACCACGAGCACGCTGACCAGATGTCGATTCTTTCATCAAAGCTTTTTAACCACTTTTTGGCAAAATGGCGGGTCTATTTCCTTAATCACATCAGTTTCTGAGTTTTAAGATTCAATTGGCTCAGTAAAGACTCCTTTATATAGCCCCACAAAAAATGGTCTTAATTCTCTCTTGAAAGGAGACCCTAGCCCAGAAGTGGGACATTATGGGTTGTTTGAAGATCATATAAATTCTTTGCTTTAGAAAACAAAGTTCTTGTTGAAAAACTAGTTACAAGTAGATGGCGCCACAAGCACCCCTAGGATAACTTATTAAAACAGATATTTTTGTAGATATGGTTTATTTATCAAGTTGCAATAACTACATATTTGGAATACAAATACTACGCTACATGCGTGTTGAGCGTTTGTTATAACAACAGCAACAAGGCGCGCACTGTGAATAAACTTATAATAATCTCAATGAAAACCAAAGTTAAAACTTTTCTAACGAAAATAGGTCTCACACCTCAAACTCGAGGAGATATTATAATCTTTACAGATATCTTAATAGTTGGCCGACCGAAGACCAATAAAAAAAAATAGTTTTAAAAACTAAACGAACACTTTTAAACTAAAAAGTAGAAAATAATTGTAATGTAACAAAGCGTGGGGCGACGTTATTGAAATATTTCCAGAAAGCACCCATCGCTTTGCTACATTACAATTATTTTATACTTTTTTTTTGCTAATTTGTTTAAACATTTTGTTTCATATTAGTGTATTGTCATCGGTCCTCGATAAATCTACGAAGTTTGAACGAAATCTGGCCGTTCAAAGTAGGTCAAAATCGCACCCAAAAGAGTCGGTTACAAACATACAAGTGAAGCTAATAAAAAGCATACATGTAACGACAGCAGCGTGCCGTCTTATTTCGTTGGTGAGTGTTAGACTGGAGGCCCAATATCTCACTAAGGCGCTATACTGAGGGTCACCATGCTGCATTGTCGGATCTCATAATGAAGATGATAGCTCCAACTTTTACATTCTACTCAAACATAAGCTAACTTTGTAGGTACCTTATAATACAGTGTATATAACACAACCAATCCGTGTTCAGATCCAATAACAGTTGATTTATTTAAAGAACTCCTTGTCACGCTTGTCATTTGAATTTAAGCTAAGTTATGCCTTTTTTTATATGTAAGCCTACAAAAGTGACCCCTGCTTGATGAGTTAAATCCAAGAGTGGCAGTTTCCATACTGATTTTGAGTACAAGCAGTGCAGCATGGTGACCCACACAATGTGGGCTTGGTGAAAAGCTTCTGTTTAGGCCTCCGGTCTGACGGTCATCAACGAAATAGGACAACACCAACGCTGCATGCAATGTAATCTTAAGGTAGATCTTCTGTGTGTAGGTAAGGTAAGGTAGACCTACTGTAAAGGTGTAAGGTTGCCAAGAATAATCTCGTTAATTTAATCAACCGTGCGCGCATTGCCTGAGAGGTCTTTAATTATTTTTATAAGTATATACTAAGAAATTACATACAAAACTATTTTTTTTTCTTAAAAATTTGTTACGGTGAAAAAAGGCCTGAGAAATTGTCTTTTCTTTGGAAATACCCAATTGGTACTTTGGTCGCCATTTTTGGTTATATGATTTTTCAATAGGAACTAAGATTTCAATACCATACCCACAATTACTAAAATAGAAATATTAATGTACGTCTACGTGTACAGAATATTTCAATCACGTTTCCTTATACTCAGAATAACATGAAAAATTTGTAAATTAAAAAAATATTTGCTAATTCACTCAACTTGTCCGTGTCATGTTCGGCTCCTATTCATCTAAGCGTGGTGTTAGGTATTTTAGGCACGCCAGCAAAACACATATCATCAACAGCCTTTAACAGTCCACTGCTGGACATAGGCCTCTCCTTAGAAAGGAGGTTTTGGCCTACTATACCACGCTGGCCAGACGGGTTGGTTTCAAGTTTTCCTTCTCTTTGCATTGATGTTTTCTTATAACACATTTAGAAAAATATAAAATTCTTGGAAATCGCGACACGAGAATTTATTAATAGATGTGCATTTAACCAAAATTAACGACCAAATATTATAAAAAGTAGTTTCAAACATAAAGCGACCGTGCTTAAGCCAACTTTACACCAAAATATCACATACATAAATATCTTTGAACTAAATATGCAATATGTTATTCAATTTTCACCGCTATTTTATATAGTTCCTTGGCACTAATTGTCGAAATTAATCATTTTACGAACTAATAATTTTAGGGTGGAGAGATTTCAAGATTGTAATAAAGTGTAAAGAATATCATTATTAATTTAATAGCATACAATTATAGTAATTGTTAAACTAATTTTATTTTGGATAGACTCAAGAAAGATAGCTTAAGTACTAACCTTTGGTGGTTTTAAGTTGCTATTAATGTGTATTTGCTTTAATAATTATTGTAAAGGTTAATAAAAAAAAAATTAACTTTTCATTTTTTTATGCATACATTTCCAAAATTATTTAGATATTTTCACATTCCATTAGGACTGGTATTAAATACCCATAAGTGTTATTCTTATCAGAATTTTACTTAAAATAAGATTTTTTTTAAAACCGGTGATACATAATAATATAAGGGTTCCGTAGTTCAGAGTAGGAACCCTTATATTATTTGTATCACCGGTTTAAAAAAGATTCCGACGAATATAAAACCTCCTTCATTTTAAGTCGGTAAAAAATAAACTAAAATAGCACGCAGTTTTATGAAAAACATTTATTGGCACCAAATTTTTCTTTCAACTACAACATTCTGCATATTCAGTCCAAACTCACATCAAAACATATTTATAGAAATGGTTCCAAACATCTTATAATATTACAATAACTAATTTTATTGAACATTAAAAACATATTCGAGACTAACTAATTTAAAGAAAGCGCCTTTAATTTTTTACAAACTGAAATTGAATTGTGAAATGTTTTGAAAGCAGTGAATAATTACCAAAAGTCACTATTTAAATTGAATAATTCGATATTTTTTCAAAATGGCAAACTGTCGACAATTCTGCCAATTTCAAGTGCAATGAAAATACGTGGGTATTATAAAAAAAATACAAGAGTACTACTTTTTTTCTATAATTGTAATGATTAAAAAGTCAACGTTGCGGGGGAAAAGTAACAACTTACTTACATACAAACGAACACAAAGAACACCCAGATTTAGAACAACAATTTGTGAGTGACACAGTGTTGTCCCATTTACAATTGGCGCAGCAAGGAGCGTCGTGGCAACCGCTTAAACCAACTAGGCCAAGCGTGCAGTCAGTTTCTTCTTTGCTTGTTTCATTAAACAATAAAGAATCATCTAACATTATAAGTGGACCGAATGTAGGTCTTTTACATTAGTTCAGTACTCGACCAATAGGGCAGCACAAAATAACCAATAATAAAGGCTCAATAAACACAAACGCACTTAATTTTTAATTTTTTTAGAAATCCTAGACACACATGCTAAACAATCTCAAGTCTCTGGAACGGCCTTACCGATTTTAATGTAACTTTCACTGGCAGAAAGCTAATAACCTAAGGAGTAACTAAGGCTATTTTTTAAAAGTTAGCTTCTCTACGCGGCGTTACTCGCGATTTACAAAAAAAAAACCGCGGGCCTCGTATAGTAATAACTAAATTGGAAAAAAACTACTTTTCAAGGAGAGGCCTATGTCCAGCAGTGGACTGATAAAGGCTGTTGCTGTTGATGATGATGATGAAATTGGAAATAAAGAACGAATATATTATCCAGTGACTTCTGGTAATACTTCAACAATCAATTCAATGACTTCCACTGTAAAAAATACCTGTCACATTTCATCAGAGTTATGTTGAAGGGGCGCATTCTGTGGTATTTTTATACAAAATTGAGAAAGTGACAAAGCAAACGCTTCAGCGTGGACAAAACCCACTAATAATCTTGTTTAAATATATTGAAATGGTAGACATGTGGAAATCAAAAATAATTTCAATTTGTTAAAGTTTAGAATAAGATCAACGCATTTTGCCAATCTTGTTACACCTGCAGCTTGTTGACTTGTACTATGGGTACTAGACAACTGATATATAAATACATAATAGTTTTTTTTTTGTAAATACATACATATTATACATAGAAAACACCCAGACTCCTTTGGTACGACTCGGGAATCGAACCCGAGACCTCTAAATCAGCAACCGCATTCGCTAACCACTAGACCTACAAGACACACACAAGACCTACAAAAGCATGAGGTGCACAGTTAATTCGTAATAAGTATAAACTATATTTAAACGGCATCCTAACTAGGAGTACCCTAAGATAGGTAGCCGTTAGAGACATCTAAGAACTTAGGTGTCAACTAAATGTTTGTGCAATGAAAATATCACCAAGGCAAAGTGACTCCATTTTGTTGTAAACGGGTGTTAGTCGAAACAAGTCTTTAGAACGAGCAAAATGACTCATTGGTAAATATTAATCAACATATGTGACGTTGTTATATATTATGTACATTTATTGTACGTAATACATAATGTAAAAATAAAACATACATACATTTATTTATGTATATGTATATGTTGGCATGAGAGGCCTATGTCCAGCAGTGGACTGCGATAGGCTGATGATGATGAAAATGAAGTTGTTTACCATATCTATTCGCTTAGATCTTTTAAATAACATATATTAATGCAGTTTTCGGCAATAGATATAGTGATTTAAGAAGATGTATTATAGTAGAAGACAACTGATAATTACATTAGTTTCCTTGCGAAGCCGGGCAGTGTTGCTAGTACTTACTAATATTAATAATGCGAAAATATCTGTCGCTCTGTCGATCTAATTGGGGCCGTACATTAATCACATGAGCCTCGAGGGGGTGGGGGGTAACGAAAATCGCGGACGGCGGGGGGGTATAGTATAAGATATCACATGTATTTATTTTTTCCTCAAGCGCGCGATTTGTAAACCTAAACCGGCGTGCAGTGTCTCCTTGACTCGCCGTTTCCAAGTTCAAATTTTAATTTTTACATTTTTGAAGGTCCTAAATATTCATGATTTTGGTAGGGGGGGGGGGGGGGTGTTCTAAACCTCAACGTATGTCACCAGGAGGGGGAGGGGTTAAAAAAGGGCTAAAAAATATCACTTGATTAATCGACGGCCTCTATCTTCTGAACTGATTCAAATGAACTCGGTATACAGATAGTCAAGAGCCTACGGACAAAGACGCAGGGCAAAGTTAGTATGCTATAAAAATATAATTATTGTAAGATAATTTTCTATCTTAGAATGTCACATATCTACCAATCCAACATACCAAGTGGGCACAAATTATAAACATTTTTTTTTTGTAAGACATTTTTGGAAATTAACAATACAGTCCGCACACACACTAACATCACACTATCTATATGCAAGGCACTGGCAGTGTACTTGGTAATCATTTAGTTTGTTTTAATGAGAGATATGATATTTACTAACAAAAAATTTTTTTAAGAAATTCCTATGCTAGTTACAGTTTTACATTTTCATATAGATTTACTGAAGAGCTGTTAATTTAAACACACAACGCCATCTAGTCCCAAACTAAGCAGAGCTTGTATTATGGGTACTAGAAAACTGATATAAATACATCTTTATATATATAATTCTTGTGTGAGTGTGTATGTCACTGAACTTCTCTCAAACGACTGGACCGATTTTGATGAAATTTTTTGTGTGTGTTCAAGGGGATCTGGGAATGGTTTAGATTCGCAATTGGACCCGGTAGGTGGCGCTGCGATCAAGTTCTGGAATTTTAAACTTGGGCGGTACGAAGTTCGCTGGGTCAACTAGTAAACATATATTTTTTTTAGTAAATACATACATATTATACATAGGAAACACACAATCGACCCGGGAATCGAACCCTAGACCTCTTGATCAGCAGCCGCATACGCTAACCACTAGACCAACAAGGCAGTCGTTAAATTACAAACATAAACTTCTATTTTTTTCTATTTATATAGTTACAACACAATATTATCAATCTTTGCTAATGTACCAGTCTTTTTAAAAAGTAATTTAGTCTCTTAATATTTTTCAATTTGACGGATTACTTTTTTGGTTACAGTTTTGTCAGTGTGTGTGTGACCCGTGTGTGTGTGTACACATTTAAAAAGCAATATTAAACAAACAATTGACATTATTCTTTGAACAGCATCACTCTTCGATGTCAGCATCCTCCGTCTCCTCTGAAACAGAGACACTCTTATTATAAATAATGTCCCACTGCGAGGGTCTTTTATCAAGAGAGGGTCAAGAAGTCCCAACGCTGGCCGAGTGCGGGTTGGGGACTGATAAGAGAATGTTGTAGCTATGTAATCCAACTAAGCTGTACGCCTATTATACTATGATAACAACCGGGACTGACTGCTTAAAGTGACAACTGGATCAAGAGATTGTAAAATAATGTTTTGTATATTAAATAATATTGTTAAATGCTTTGAGACTGAAATTTTGAAACTGGATTTTTCCAAACAACATTCTACCTTAAATTATACTAGACTAGAAAGTTGGCCTAGTTGGCTTAAGCGGTCGCCACACTTTCTACTGCGCCAAGTGTCATGGGTTCAAATCCCACTTAGGATAACACTTTGTGCGATTCACAATTTGTTGTTCTAAGTCTGGGTGTTCCTTGTGTCCGTTTCATGTATGTTTGTAAAGTCCCCGCGACACAGGAATTATGTTCCTAATGCGGGAGTTGTCTTTTAAAAAAAAACAAATACAGCTGAAGAGTGTTTGTTTGGTTGAACGCGCAAATCTCAGGAACTACTTATACTGCAAGAATAAACCAGTGTAATAATAGGATTCGTTTGTGTCACTTGCCTCCTTTAACATACATCCCTACTTATATTATAAATGCGAAAGTAACTGTCTGTCTGTTACGCTTTTACGCCTAAACCACTGAACCGATTTTGATGTAATTTGTTATGAAGATAGAGCTGAACTTGGGAAAGGACATAGGCTACTTTTTAACGCGATAACCGTCATAAGCGCGGGCGGAGCCGCGGGCAAAAGCTAGTTATACATAAATAGATGTAGTTTTGGGTTGGGTTTCGAAATACGTCACCTGAATCTGAGGGTTTTGGTGGTGTAGGGGGCTTAAGGGAGTTAGTCTTAATCCCCCCCAAGTAATTTTGGAGTAATTTTGATTTTTCCAAATGGAATCAAGTATTTTCGGCGGGTAAAAATGGTGAGGCAGGGTTCAGAGGGTTCAGACCCCTCCCCCATCCCCCCAAAAACTCACAAAATATTTGAGTTGCGTCTAAATATTTTTAAAAAAATTTCAAAAATTCTTAAATACAATTGCAATTATGCAAAACGGAACGTATTTTTATGCTTTAGTACAGTTTTTAAAATGTAATTTTTAGTTTTTATATGAAAAACGTGAAACGAAACGCAACATTTTGACACTAATTGACAGCAAATTTCAAATTTATGCGTCATTCTTTTGCTTTCGAGTGTAAGTGAATGTGTTCTTCCGTATCGATTTGTGTTTTTTCTACGACTTGGCTCCGTTCTTGGATTCTGTTTGGATTGCTGTACTGTAATTAATTAATCAAGGTACTTATATTGGCACAATCCGACTTCATTGGGTTAGGTTAGATGGGTAAGGCGGGAGCGTAGCGCAGCGAAGCTGCCGCCTTACCCATCGTGGTTATTTTTTTTTAAACCACCCAGAAATAGGAGCCCCGCGTAGCGGGGCTCCGTCGACTATAATGCATAAAGCAATAAAACATGTATATAAAGTGGTATAAATAATGTTTGTACAAATTTCTGTATTTGATTTTTCCAAATGGAATCAAGTATTTTCGGCGGGTAAAAATGGTGAGGCAGGGTTCAGAGGGTTCAGACCCCTCCCCCATCCCCCCAAAAACTCACAACCCCTTAAAATGGCGACGTATTTCGAAATTTTTACCATTTCTGTTTTTAATTTTTTCTAAGGGAACCAAATATTTCCGGCAGGTAAAAATGGTGAGGGGGGGTTCCGACACCTCCCCCCCCTCCCCCCCAACCACTCACAACCCCAGAATCAGGTGACGTATTTCGAAACTTTAACCGTAGTTTTTAAGAGATTATCGTGAATGTTGCCATTTTAGACACATTAAAAAAAAACATAATTACTATTTACCATTTTGCGTATGGCCATTCTTGAGCCTCATCTGCCTGAACATTTGAACAGGGTCATCTGCAGACATGTTGACCTCTTCCGCATCTTCAAACTCATCTTCACCTGAAAATTTTATAAATACGGTTAGTCTAGCTGTGCCCTGCGGTGTTATTTTTGTAAAACGCGAGTAACGCCGCGGAGCAATGCTAATCTAAAAAAACATAGCCTAAGGCCTCATTCGCACGAGAGTTTTTTTAACGGACGTTAAAAGCGTTAAATACAACAAATGCATTCCCAAGTATGTGTTCATACGACAGCGTTTTTAAAACACGACGCTTTTTTTATCGAGCGGTGTTGCATTTTCAATTTTAGGCGTTGGACATAGACCATAATATTATGCAACTTCATACTTGAACGCTTTTTTAACGTCCGTTAAAAAAACTCTCATGTGATTGAGGCCTAAGTTACTCCTTAGGTCATCAGCGTTCTGGCAGTGCAATTCCTGTCAAAATCAAATCACTTGATTCACGGATCTCTAAGATCGGTCATTCAATCCAAGGCAGTAGAGTCACCGGGCGGATAATACCACTCACAGGTGACCAACCTAAAATGACAGCACTCATGCTGTCGTTATATTGTTGGTGAGAGAGAGAGACCAATGATGGAGGAACATCTCAATATGCCGCTGGTCACAATGCTGCATTTGCAAAGAGTATAATGACCACCACTCTTAGATTCTACTCATACTATCCATAATCATCATCATCAACAGCCTTTAACAGTCCACTACTGGACATAGGCTACTCCTTAGAAAGGAGGTATTGGCCTACTATACCACGCTGGCCAAACGGGTTTGTTTTCAAGTTTTTCTTCTGTTTGCATTGATGTTGTCTTGCGTAGTTTATCCCTTAGTCGCCTTTTACGACACATACCATATTCGACCAGTAATTAATTAATAAACATGGCTGCAAAAGAGTACACTGTAACTGTAATCGATACACCCATAAGTTCGGCATAATTGTTGGCCCCTACGACGAAATAAGCCTGAAGAAATAAGTTCGCTATAGCAGGCTCATTAAAAAAAAAACAAAAAGAAATTACAATACCTTCATCAAATTCTTCTCCGTCCATATAATTCTCTTCATCTTCATCTGGTGACTGATTGGGGTCAGGGTTTAAAGCCTGGCCCTGACTCATAGCGCCGTACATCAATTGTAAATCATTCTCGTTTTGTGGCACGAACCTGTAATTTATAATATATAACAATGGGCATAATTATGATAAATATCGCTAGCGACAGGCGTGTTGGTTAGCGAGACCGACTGCTTAGCCAGAAATCTAATTCTCACCTAAATAAATATTAAGTGATGAATAACTAACCTATCTATAGATAATATGTGTGTATTAAAAATGTATAAGAAATTGATCTGAAATTAATATTCATATTCTTACCGAAGTTGTGTGTATGCTTCTTCACCGTCGAATTCATTATCCTCATCATCATCTTGAGGAGCATCTCCACTTCCTGCTGACTGGCTACTCGGTCCTGGCAACCTAATGTGATATACAAGAAACAACAGTGATATTGTGTTTATATATTTTGGATAGATTTGTTGTGTGGTCCCATTAATGCACCCTGGAGAACTCCTTCTGTGACAGGCCTGATAAAGGATTAAATCTTTATAACAGTCAGTCTGACTAAGATTGCTTAAGCATTTATTGTAAACACATAAATGAGTAACAGATGAAAGGTTTTCGTTTTAAGATTTTGTCTAAGAAAATACAAAACACACTTATTCAAAAGCTTTTGAAAAAACATCTTAATTGAAGTTGCACTATGTGATTGGAAACCATTACGTTCAAATATTCCTTCTTTGTGCAGAGTTGTTGTTCTGCACAGTTTGTTTCCTTATTTGGCTCTTAAGATACCCACGGGATTAATATGGGTGTTGACACTGCATATTCTTAATCCATTACCACTAGGGCTCTGAAATCCTCAGGGTTGATATGAAGACAATGTAATTATTTCAGTGATATCACTAAGACTCACCTCAACTCATAATTGATGACCATGTACAAGGCTGGAGAAGGTGTTCTCTGCACAGCGTGCATTGAAATTGTGGGATACAGCAACTGGATGGTTGGTGATGGAACCCCGTTTATGCTTTCTCCACCACCCCACACCACATTGCTGAAATAAATAATATTTTTTTTTACATAGTTATAACAAACTCTCTTAAAATACAAGCTAATAGAGGCTAATAATAAGAAGAGCTCAATCAGGGCTGTACCATCCTCTCACAGATCCGCCTAAACACATAATTCACGCTAGCTATTTCATTGGTAAGTGTGAAACCAGAGACAGAAAATAATGTAGAAGCTACTCAATAAGTTGCCATAGTGTCAGTTACGACACTACACTGTCTACATTTACAATGAGTAAAGTGGTCATAACACTTAAGATTCTACACTTGCTTGCCATCAGCCTTAGTAGCCATTTTGGTTTGGTTTGGCTTTAATGAATATTTGAGTACAATTTAATTGTCAAAAAAAAAGGCTTTTATGGATCATAAATTAGCACAGCTAGGATTTTTTTTTCATTTGGAATAGGTAAGGTAGTGATTTACCGATGTTAATTGCTGGTAATAGAACTGATCTATAAGCTAAACTAATTTAGAAGATATTTTTTTCTGACTACAGGGAAGCCAAAAGGAAGGCTCTACGAACCTTTGGCAATCTGTTTATTTGTACCTTCTTCTTTTCCATAAAAGACAACTACCGTTTTAAGAATATACATCTTGTGACTGTGCACTTTACAAATGTACAAGAAGCAGACACAATGAACACCCAGAGCAGAATATCATTACACAAAGTGGAATATGAAAACATAACAGTTGGCGCAGCAGAAAGCGTTGTACTGATCACTTGACCCACTAGGCCAACCATGCAATCAGACCTACCGTTCCACATTCCATGATAGCAATTGATTGAGTGAATGACACTCAATCAATTTTAAATAATGTTGTGTAATAGATTCATAATAAAGTTATTGGTTTATTTTCAATCAAAAATTGGTCAATTTTGAAACACAGGCACACAGCAGATATATATCCATACAACAGATGGTACAAAGCTATGAGAAATGCCTATTTGCAAAATTTATTTTATATTTTCTAGAATTCAGGAGTCCTGAAATTATTGGTTTTTGTTTTAAAGAACACAGCGGGGCAAAGTTAGTCTACAATAATTAGATAAAGATACTCTTTAGAACATCAGCTATCTGCCAGTGAAATCTCGTGAAAATCAGTCCAACCGTTCCGGAGGTAACCAACAACAAACAAACAGATAAAAATGTGTGTAATGTATATACTGTTACTGTAATGTATAATAACTAACCTATCTATAGATAATATGTGTGTATTAAAAATGTATAAGAAATTGATCTGAAATTAATATTCATATTCTTACCGAAGTTGTGTGTATGCTTCTTCACCGTCGAATTCATTATCCTCATCATCATCTTGAGGAGCATCTCCACTTCCTGCTGACTGGCTACTCGGTCCTGGCAACCTAATGTGATATACAAGAAACAACAGTGATATTGTGTTTATATATTTTGGATAGATTTGTTGTGTGGTCCCATTAATGCACCCTGGAGAACTCCTTCTGTGACAGGCCTGATAAAGGATTAAATCTTTATAACAGTCAGTCTGACTAAGATTGCTTAAGCATTTATTGTAAACACATAAATGAGTAACAGATGAAAGGTTTTCGTTTTAAGATTTTGTCTAAGAAAATACAAAACACACTTATTCAAAAGCTTTTGAAAAAACATCTTAATTGAAGTTGCACTATGTGATTGGAAACCATTACGTTCAAATATTCCTTCTTTGTGCAGAGTTGTTGTTCTGCACAGTTTGTTTCCTTATTTGGCTCTTAAGATACCCACGGGATTAATATGGGTGTTGACACTGCATATTCTTAATCCATTACCACTAGGGCTCTGAAATCCTCAGGGTTGATATGAAGACAATGTAATTATTTCAGTGATATCACTAAGACTCACCTCAACTCATAATTGATGACCATGTACAAGGCTGGAGAAGGTGTTCTCTGCACAGCGTGCATTGAAATTGTGGGATACAGCAACTGGATGGTTGGTGATGGAACCCCGTTTATGCTTTCTCCACCACCCCACACCACATTGCTGAAATAAATAATATTTTTTTTTACATAGTTATAACAAACTCTCTTAAAATACAAGCTAATAGAGGCTAATAATAAGAAGAGCTCAATCAGGGCTGTACCATCCTCTCACAGATCCGCCTAAACACATAATTCACGCTAGCTATTTCATTGGTAAGTGTGAAACCAGAGACAGAAAATAATGTAGAAGCTACTCAATAAGTTGCCATAGTGTCAGTTACGACACTACACTGTCTACATTTACAATGAGTAAAGTGGTCATAACACTTAAGATTCTACACTTGCTTGCCATCAGCCTTAGTAGCCATTTTGGTTTGGTTTGGCTTTAATGAATATTTGAGTACAATTTAATTGTCAAAAAAAAAGGCTTTTATGGATCATAAATTAGCACAGCTAGGATTTTTTTTTCATTTGGAATAGGTAAGGTAGTGATTTACCGATGTTAATTGCTGGTAATAGAACTGATCTATAAGCTAAACTAATTTAGAAGATATTTTTTTCTGACTACAGGGAAGCCAAAAGGAAGGCTCTACGAACCTTTGGCAATCTGTTTATTTGTACCTTCTTCTTTTCCATAAAAGACAACTACCGTTTTAAGAATATACATCTTGTGACTGTGCACTTTACAAATGTACAAGAAGCAGACACAATGAACACCCAGAGCAGAATATCATTACACAAAGTGGAATATGAAAACATAACAGTTGGCGCAGCAGAAAGCGTTGTACTGATCACTTGACCCACTAGGCCAACCATGCAATCAGACCTACCGTTCCACATTCCATGATAGCAATTGATTGAGTGAATGACACTCAATCAATTTTAAATAATGTTGTGTAATAGATTCATAATAAAGTTATTGGTTTATTTTATTGTAACTCTGATTGTCTTTGTACATTTTTATCGGAGCTATTACTACTTGTAGTTCTTGAGATAAGAATGTTCAACTATACTAACAAATCCTTCAGCTTTCATTGTACATATTATTTTAGTTTATGGTTACAACCAGGCTATAGGAAATAGGAAGGCTTTACAATTTTGAAACACAGGCACACAGCAGATATATATCCATACAACAGATGGTACAAAGCTATGAGAAATGCCTATTTGCAAAATTTATTTTATATTTTCTAGAATTCAGGAGTCCTGAAATTATTGGTTTTTGTTTTAAAGAACACAGCGGGGCAAAGTTAGTCTACAATAATTAGATAAAGATACTCTTTAGAACATCAGCTATCTGCCAGTGAAATCTCGTGAAAATCAGTCCAACCGTTCCGGAGGTAACCAACAACAAACAAACAGATAAAAATGTGTGTAATGTATATACTGTTAGTTTGATATTACATACAGACACTTCAATATTATTTATTTGTATATAGATATATTTTATCTTAGAATTCAGATGTAGTTTCGATAATAGATGTTCGATCTATCGATCTACAGCTCAATTCTAAGGTCACTTGTTCGATAAATGTGTAGCCTAGTCAAAAAGCAGCTATAGCAGTTTTGTAACTTCAATTACGCAAGATGGTTATAACACAATAATATTGTAAAATTTATTATTACTAACGACCCAAGTCTACCAGAAAACATAACCAGCACTGCTTCATTGGGATATTAATTGTTTCTACTTTGTCTATCAACCAAATAATGGCACTGTCAAAAAATGATTCAAGAAAAAGCAGTTTATGTTATAAAGAACTCTGCTTACTTTTCGGTGATGTACAAAGTAGCTGTGCCAACTTCCAAGTCATTTATTATTAGTTTTGTATTTGGAGTTTGCAGTAACACGCCTTGGGCCGGCGCCGAAAAAGTCGAGGATACAACAACCATTTTTGGCAGAAAAACAAATGTTAATGATTAAATCAAACAATGTTTGCGCCAATTAAATTATTATTTGTAAGTCTATATGAGTTTTAGCACATGAGGAACAGCAAAAAAGTAATAACAAAATA
This sequence comes from Phragmatobia fuliginosa, assembly GCA_932526445.1. Lineage (NCBI taxonomy): Eukaryota > Metazoa > Arthropoda > Insecta > Lepidoptera > Erebidae > Phragmatobia > Phragmatobia fuliginosa. The sequence continues at coordinate 10,947,374 of OW052081.1, read as the reverse complement.
AATTCTCGTGAAACACGCTTCGCCAAAGAAAGAATAAATGCGTTTAGTTTTAGTGTTTGCTGTGTTTCACTTCTGCAGTTCTGCACCTGGAACTCACCAACTTTTTACTATTTCAACCAGCAAATCATCTTTATAATATGTGAACATATATTTTTTTTATGATATTACTTAATAATGTAAACCTGCCTCCCTATATGTTAAAGTATTTTTATTATTTCAGTAAATGTTTTAAGTTTTATTCATTTGGGTTGGAACTAAAGGATTTTGTTAACAAAACGCAATTATTTAATGATCATTGATGTAACTCGACAATTATGGTGACATAATTAGTTTAGCCCAGTAGTTTCTTATACTTGAATTTTATTCTATCTAACTTGTTTAGGCAATTAATTTAATTAATATTTGTATATTTAGAGATTAGCACTTGGTAGCTCTAACATAGTAATACTTTTGTGTACATTAACTTGTTGGTAGCACTGCAGCCATCTGTCACTTAAAAATTGAGATTGTCATTATAGTCAAGTCAAGTTGAATAGTGTAAATTAAATCCGAAAGACTGTGAATTTGCGATTGATGAAAGAAAATCTATGATAACAACATTTATTTCAATGGAACAATACAAAATTATACGTTCTGATATCCACTTTGTTAATGCATCGTGTGATATATTCGACGGACTCATAAATAGTGACAAATATAACAATAAATGTGATGATGTTAGTGTTTGCAGAAATATTTTTTTATTTTAACATTTTCTTGTATTAAAAGTTGTAAATAACTCAATATTCTTACTTGCTACTACTGTTATTTTACTAGTCTTCTTTTATTTTCTCAGTCTTTTTACTTGCAACTATCTTTTTAATTTAGAATTTCACAAATTTTTTTTAGCCCTTACAAGCACTAGGCAGTGAAAGCAAACCTAAGTTTTACAGAGTTAATAGTGAAGTTTTTGCTGAACCGTTCCTAAATATTTCAAATGGACTTAAAACTCATAAAAGTAAGTACTTTTTAAAAATATGTTTTAGAATGTACTTCTAGGGAAGATTAAAACAAGATTAAATCATATTTTAATTTTGTGAGATAAAATTCAAATTTGGAATAATGTTTGTAATCAGATTCTATCATTCAGGATACTTTCAGTATCATGGGCTCTTCTTTATATTTGTATATGAACTTGTTATGCTTATATAATATATACATACAGTAAAAGCTCCTTATTCGCGCTTCCTTCATTCGCGTTTTCACTATTCGCGGATTAAAAAAATGCGACCCAATTCCTATATTCGCGGCAAAAAATTTCTTTATTCGCGGATCTAATAAGTACATACATAATAATAATAAAAATATTTCAATAGGTATCCAACCCAATATTCTTTGTAAATACCGTAAAATGGACTAATAAAAAAAGTAAAATAGATCTCAGTACAACTTTGCCTAAAGTATGTTGTTGAATTATATCGCCGAGGACTTTGATATAAGCCACCTTCGCCGTGATTAGTTTTTGAGAATGTAAACAAACGGAATGAAAGCAACCTTGTTCCGTAATGAATAAAGTATATTGTTAAATGTTGCTGTTCGGTTCGGTACAAAAATTGTGATCGAGTAACACATTTCTACCGCTCTCTTCCTAATCTATAATGTCAACTAAAAAAGTGAGAAACTTTGCAAACCATTGCCTATTATTTTGTAACCTAGGAACGTATCCCCTATAATCCCATATAAATTACCATTCCGTATTCACGGTTTCTGTATTCGCGGCATATTCATGGAACGTATACCCCGCGAATAAAGAGCTTTTACTGTATATATCTTATTTTTGCTGTAACTTCTAAACTATCACATTCTTTAATATACTAGATTCCCCCTGTGGCTCCCTCGTGTGTATGTTGGTTATCATGGTTAAAGGTACCATATGTTCTATCTCAAGGTCTAGACTATTAGTGTACCAAAATAAATTTAAATTGGTTCATTTGTTTTAGCTTAAAAGCTTTTTTTTAATGTATTTGACTTTAGACTGTAATTTTTTATGCTACCTCAGAGGTGGACTGATTTTGATAATCCTTTTTTTATTTGAAAGCTGGTACCTCCCATGTGGTCTCATTATTAGGAAAGCAGGATATGATGATAGGATCCTGGATCGAATGAAACTCCTCAAATATCATAGGCTTACCTGTCGTGATTTGTGTACTCTGGATTATTTTTCTTTGAAGTGGTTTTTTTTTGTTAAAATTATAAAACTAGAAGAAATAAAAATGATGAAAGGGACAATGCTCTACAAAGCCGAAATTAGCGGAATATCTCTTTCTAGAGGTTGATGTGCATTATTTCTTGAGAAGTACTGTACTATTTATTAATCTGTGCTACTGTACACAATTTATTAAAGGGTACAGTACAGACTCAGGACTCAGACATACACATATTCAAGTTTAAAGGTTCGAGCACATTATGCCGGGCCGCAGCGTGCCGGGGCGGAGCGCAAAAATCCGCTCAAATCGCTTCAATACAAATTGTATGAAGTATCGCACACTGTGTCGGGCCGCAGCGGCTCGCATTATTGCGACGCGGATTTGCGTCCGTGCGATGCGACCCGCCCCGCCCCGCTGCGCCCCGTCACAGTGTGCTATAGCAAGCGGATTGGTGTGCATGCGCGTACGTGTTTATTTTACGAAATTTGCGTTTTTTGATACTTTTTCTTCTAACTTCTTCTTCTTCTTCTAACAGCAGGCAAAAAAAAGAAAGTTCTTCGTCAGAGCTATCCATAAGGTACAGTTGCACTAAATACACAACAGTTGCGCATGCGGTACACTCTACTCAAAATCCGTCAATGCGCTGCGACCCGGCCCGTCACAATGTGCTAAAGGTTCGAGCACATTATGCCGGGCCGCAGCGTGCCGGGGCGGAGCGCAAAAATCCGCTCAAATCGCTTCAATACAAATTGTATGAAGTATCGCACACTGTGTCGGGCCGCAGCGGCTCGCATTATTGCGACGCGGATTTGCGTCCGTGCGATGCGACCCGCCCCGCCCCGCTGCGCCCCGTCACAGTGTGCTATAGCAAGCGGATTGGTGTGCATGCGCGTACGTGTTTATTTTACGAAATTTGCGTTTTTTGATACTTTTTCTTCTAACTTCTTCTTCTTCTTCTAACAGCAGGCAAAAAAAAGAAAGTTCTTCGTCAGAGCTATCCATAAGGTACAGTTGCACTAAATACACAACAGTTGCGCATGCGGTACACTCTACTCAAAATCCGTCAATGCGCTGCGACCCGGCCCGTCACAATGTGCTAAGTTAGCATTTTGCGCTGCGCTGCGGCCCGCCCCGACACGCTGCGGCCCGGCATAATGTGCTCGAACCTTTAGTTAGCATTTTGCGCTGCGCTGCGGCCCGCCCCGACACGCTGCGGCCCGGCATAATGTGCTCGAACCTTAAAAAGCCATAGTTACATGAAAACATTACATAGAAACTTATCATAAAACTCTTAATAACCTGTGACTACGGCTTTGCTTTTTCTGTAGTCGGGTAAAAAAATGGTGCTTCCGTAGTCATCCAAGGCATGTAAGGTCTATGTGGCATGTGGACTTAAAATTATGTCCAATAGATAAATGCGTAGATAAATTCGTACAAAAATTAATAAATAATAAGTAAACATACTTATTATTTATTAATTTTTGTACGAACGCATTTTAGAATTTACTGACCTCTTTAACTCCTGAAAAAAATTAAAAAGAAAAACACTCCTGAAACAACAAAGTTCTCTGAGCTGTCATAGTTTTCCTTTAAAGTTCATCATATGGATTACCATCAAGGATTTTTTTGATGTATTTCGGATACGTAAATCAAAAAATACATTAGTATCTATGTTTTTAAAAGTCCCATCTAGTGATACCTCACATAATAGGGTTGACACAAGAAAATAACAATCATCCGCACTTCACATTTAGAGGAGGTATGGAGGTATTAAGTAGGTTTATTTTGGCACTTGGCACGTCGATGTGATAAAAACACATATTCATGTAATGTTTAATCTTTCTAGCACTAACTGTTTGGAAGGTAAGTCGAGGACAGACGGACGGATGGACATGACGAAACCATAAGGATTCCGAGACGTGAATTACGGAACCCTAAAAATGACATGGAAGGAATTACTCACTACCAATTATAGGAAGGATTTTTTAATATCTCAGAGTGCACTCGATCTAATATCACATTAAATTACAGACATCTTTACATACAAATAAATAAAATTGGAGTTTAGTTTTTTACTAAATGCATATCAATGTGATTACGGCACTGACATCCAAAATTTTTTTTTGTATGTCTGTCTGTTTGATCCGGGTAATCTCTGGAACGGCTGGACCGATTTTAACGGGACTTACACTGGCAGATGGCTGATGACAGAAGAAGCAACTTAGGCAAAACAATTTAGACTAGCTCCACTCCACGGCGTTACTCGAGATTGACAACAATAACCGCAGGTAACACCGGGGGACTCAGCTTTTAATAATATAAAACGAAATCACTTCAACGACATATCTGTTCACATCGATCTTTAAAACTAGGTACTCAATTTTCAGCAATAGATAGAGTGATTGTGATGCCATGCTCGCTCAAAAGTCCTGCTGGTGGTATCGTGTGTAGCCGGGTCGTACGATATGGTTGAACTGGACGATGGCTGGTGCATAGGTCATGCTCGTGATACGGGCGCCGCCAGTCGGGGCTGGTCATCTCACAACTTCTATTTATTGTTTCATTATTTTTGGACACTACCTGTGTAAATATCAGCATCGTTACATTGTCCTCACATTTAATAAACACGGACGGATGTCCGATAAGTCGTAGCTACGATTTATCGTTGAAGTGTGTACCAGGCATAACACACAACGCCATCTAGTCCCAAACTAGGCAGAGCTTCTGCTATGGGTACTAGACAACTGATATAAATACATAAACATACCTTTTTTTATAAATACATACACATTATACATAGAAAGAAGTCACCCATACTCCAATATGGCGAGTATTATTACCCAACTATTACATAACTTAAATTTAGGTCATATATGTAACGCGATCAATACATTAATGACCTATATTCAATCGCATTCAATCCCTTATTCATAATTACATGATGTAACCAGGCTTGTAAGTAACTTTAAACCACCGTTTTAATTTTACCGTAGATGGGCCAATCACAGAGACAGGTCAAGATAAGATCACGGTCATGGAAAATGTGATAGTTCAAGAACGTACTGGCAAGAAGTATAGAAAATATCACATCAATACTGAAGATCCATCGAGCTTATCTTGTCCGCAGGTATTTCTGTTTTGTTTTGTTTATATGTATTTTAACACTAGCTTAATCCCGCGCTTATTGTTATTTTACTACTAGCTTAGGCCCGTATTACACTGTAAAACATTTTATAAGACATATTTTATAAAAGTTATTTGACAAAGATCTTTGATAGTGTAATTGTGTAATAGGCCATATTTTATGAAGTATTTCTTTTATAACATTTATTTTATCAAATTTAATAGGATGGCATTACATTTTATATAAGAATGTGAAGAAGTACCTACTTAATTTGAGATTATTGTAGATTCCGAAATGGCAACAAATAAGTTCAGTTGGACTGTTGAAACAACAAAATGATTGATTTCCGAGTACGAATGCTACGAAACGCTGTACAACACAAAACACGAAGATTATAAACATAAATAAATAAAATAGAAACAAAAGGCAAGATATTTATAAAACAATTGCAGATCTTATAAACGGTAATGTTGATTACAAGTGCTAGACCAACAGTTTCAATGACGTTTTAATACTCTTAAGTACATCAAACTACACCAATATTTGATCAACAATGACAATTTACATGTATATTTGACGTAGTGTAAGCTCTAGCCACACGTCTTTTATAAAAGAACCTTTTTTTTAATATTTTATGACAGATGAAACCTATATTTTATAAAATGTTTTACAGTGTAATACGGGCTTCATTTTTGTTCTAAATCGCGACCGCCGTGGAGCAAAGCCAGACTAAAACCAAATTAGCCTAAGATACTATCGTTATGTTATCAGCTGTCTGCCATAGAATGTCCATCAAAATCGATCCAGAGATTAGTCCGAACAAACAGGAAGACAATTTTTTGTTTGTGATGTAGATAACGTAATTTCATATGCATAAAGTTAAAAATCATTAAAGTTGGCCAAGTGCGTGTCAGGCCGGGCCACGCATATAATAGGGTAGTCGTTCGTAGTCACCCATAATGGTAGGTAGATTTAAAATCGTGTTCGAGACAACATTAACTTCTAAAATATAAAAGTTATTAACACCACTATAGTTTTCCTTGAAAATTCAATATATTGGGCTACTATCGTGCATTTTTTCAGATTTTTTGAGACAGCCGTTTACTTTTCGGGGGGGGGGGGGGGTGTTTTTAGAAAAAATTGCACTTTCAAGTTGAATAACTTATTCACGGATACCTAAATCGAAAAATGGTTTTAAAAATCTCACAATGTTTTTAAAAGACCTATCTAATGATAACCCACATGATGGGGTAGACGCGAGAAAAAAAACCTACATATCTTTATATGTAGGGGAGGTACCCCAAACAAAAATATTTTTCATAATTTTATTGTAGCACTTTTTCCACGTAATTACAACACATATTCATGCAAAATTTTATCTTTCTAGCACCAACCGTTTTGGGCGGTAGGTCGAGGACAGACAGACATGGCGAATCTATAAGGGTTCGGAGTCTGAGTCTGAACTACGGAACACTAAAAACTGTTCAATTAATATCACAAACAAACACTTCAACTTTAAAATCGAAGTATTTGTTTGTAACTTCAATTAAACAGCTTTTTTCTGTTTGCATCTGCATTTAAGCGAATACATATAACTTACAGCAAAAAATCTATTTTTAAAATTGTGGCTGTTAATCTCTGGAACTGCTTGACCGGTTACCACGGAACTTTCACTGGCAGGTAGCTGCTGATATAAGGAGTAAATAAGTCCAAAGTTAATAGACTATCTTCGCCCCGCGGTGTTACCCTGTATTGTAAAAGTACAACAACAACCACAGAATACAGTTGATCTTTACTGAAAACTTATTACAGCCAAACTGCAGAAGCAGTTTCTCATCACGGAAACTCTTGAAAGCCCACATACGAAAAGTCCACTGCGCTGACAGGAGTAGATACGTTTGCGAAGCGTGCGGCGTTACGTTCTCCAGTCAATATCTGCTGGTGAGACACTCTGCTGTGCACGAAGGTAGGACAGTAAAGTGTCCTGTCTGTGGGAATGTGCTGAGTGAGAGAACTAGGTAGGTTTTGTTAAGGAAGTATAATATTTTTCGCAGTTTATATTTGTGTCTGCCTCGTTAGTCTAGCGAGTGCCGATCAAGAGGTCTTGGGTTTGAATCCTGGGTCGAGCCGAAAATTGTTATATTTTGAATTTCACTGATTATGGAAATACTTATTGGTAGTCCAAAGTTTTTAAGTCTGGGATTTAACCCGGAGAGCATGTTAAGCCATCGATCCTGCGTCTGATATCTCTGCGATCGTGTCGGAAAGCCGTCCCATCATATTGTGAGAATGAGGGAACAGAGTGAGCACCTGTGTTTGGGCACTAACTTGTGCACTATAATGTCTACTGTGTAGTTGGCTGGTCTCCAGTGAAATTGCAAAATGTGACTGAAATCATAATGGGTTCCCAATTCAGCACTATCGCTTCTGTCCCAATTTTTTTTTTATTATATAGAGTGGGATCTTTTTTTCCCTAATTATCCCCTGAGTGTCGTAAGAACTGAATGAGAGAGCAAACCACGAAGGAAAACACCAACTATTTTAAGCCTACCAAAGACACTCTACTCTGACTGATGGAAAACACAAGTAAAATCCAGGAGTAGGGGTTACCATCCTCATTATGAGTGTAGGCAATGCAGCATGGTGACCCATACCAAGGCGGCCTGGTCAGATAATTCTACGTCATTCTCCCAGGCTCTGTCTGACTTTCTCTTTCTTGGGTTTGTTTCTAGGAAAACTTGCAATGAACAAGGTGTTAGTGTGAGAATTTGCATATATTTGTATGTATATTAGGGTTTTTTTCAAATACTACAATTTATTTGTTAATAGTCTAAGCGCCCACCTGCGGACACACTCCGGGTCAAAGTCCCACGCGTGTTCAATCTGCGCTAAGTCCTTCTTGCGGAAGTCAACCCTGAACAACCACGTCAAGTTTGTCCACAGGGACAGTGAGCTGCAATGTCCGAAATGCCAAGAGAGGTAGGACTTTCATGATCATAACTGTCTTTATGCTACCAAATAAGTACCACTCACTCACGCACGAGGACATGACCTCGTGCGTGAGTGAGTTGTTATAGTTAGTATATATAGATAGTTGGATAATTAAATAAGTCCGATTTTGGCGAAATTGACTTATCCCTATTTTCAAAACACCTAAAACATGCCGCATATTTGAGCCTTACAGGCATTTTCGTATCGTATTCCGTTCCAAAAATATAGCCATTTTTGTCGGACATGTAGAATAATAAATATCTTCAGACAAACAAAAATATTTTGAAGGAAAAATAAATAACTCAGTAAATAAATCAATAACTGTGATCAATGATAAATTTAATGTCTAATAATGTAAATAACATGAGTTGTTGAATTATACCTCAACTTAAAAATTCTCTCACAAAACACTAAATCGCGTTTATCTCAACCACTAAATCAGAGTTATTTAATTTTCCTACTGCGGGGACGATAAACATACACACACACAAACACACGCACATATCCAGACATAATCGCACACACAAACACACGCACGCAGACACACACACACAAACGAGAAGGTGTAAAAAGTAAGACCAGGTGTTTTATTGTGACAGGTTCAAAACCCGTTCGCAATGGACCCGCCACGTGACGGCTCATCGAACAGACAAGTCAGATGGAGTACCACGCTAAAGAGAATTGGTAAGTCGTTGTCTTTATACATATTACTGAGATAGTTGATGAACAAATAAATATAATTGTAGTGTATGTTTGTCATACAAAATAAACAGATTGACTACCTATAAAAGTATATACTTACCTACGATGGTATATCAATATACATCCCTACTAATCTATATATAAAAAGCGGCCAAGTGCGAGTCGGACTCGCCCATGAAGGGTTCCGTATGAGCAAGTAACATCATATAAAAGTTCTTGTAGTTCGTTGTAACTTTAATCGATGTTTTTATACTAGTGTATTGATTGGATGAAAGGTAAATGGCGTGTTACGGTTTATGACGTATTAAAAAAAAACTACTCACTAGATCTCGTTCAAATCAATTTTCGTTGGTAGTTTGCATGGTAATGTACAATATATATATTTTTTACTTTTATCACTCTCTTATTTTAGAAGTTAGTGGGGGGGGGGGACACACATTTTTCCACTTTAGAAGTGTCTCTCGCGCAAACTATTCAGTTTAGAAAAAAATGATAGTAGAAACCTCAATATCATTTTCAAAGACCTATCCATAGATACCCCACACGTATAGGTTTGATGAAAAAAAATTTTTTGAGTTTCAGTTCCAAGTATGGGGACCCCCAAAATGTATTGTTTTTTTTCGATTTTTATGTAAAAATCTTAATGCGGTTCACAGAATACATCGACTGACCAAATTTCAACAGTATAGCTTTTATAGTTTCGGAAATAATCGGCTGTGACATACGGACGGACAGACAGACAGACAGACAGACAGACTTGACGAATCTATAAGGGTTCCGTTTTTTGCCATTTGGCTACGGAACCCTAAAAATGAAACCCGTTTTCCTTGGTCACGGCATCACGCGTGAATGGCTGGACCGATTTCACTAATTCTTTTTTTGTTGTATTTGTTATTATTAGGAGAAGGTTCTTAAGAAAAAAAATATTAAGAAAATCTCTCAGAAATATTGAAAAATAAACATTTAATTTTGCATATTTAAAAAAGCGGCCAAGTGCGAGTCGGACTCGCTCATGAAGGGTTCCGTATCAGCAGGTAACATCATATAAAATTATTCTTGTAGTTAGTTGTAACTTTGATCGATGTTTTAATAATAGTGTTTTGATCAATGATATTATAAAAAATCGGCCAAGTGTGTGATAATTGTTATGTTTACGTATTAATGCGTTGATTTTGTATGACTTTTCCAAGTAAGCGCATTGTAAAAGTTAAGCCTCTATAACTCCTGAACTAACAAAGTCATCTAATTCGTTATAGTTTTCATTTAAAGTTCATTATATGGACCACTATCACAAATTTTTCGGCGGGCGGGACGGCCTGTTTTTACAAAAAGTTTGCCTTTAAAGTGGAATTTCTCGCAAACGGATACCTAAATCAAAAAATCGTCTTAACAAACCTGTAATGTTTTTAAAAGACCTATATAATGATACCCTACATGATGGGGTAGCCGTGAGAAAAAAAAACATCCCCACTTTACGTGTAGGGGAGGTACCCTAAATAAAAATATATTTCATAATTTTATTGTAGCACTTTGTCGACGTAATTACAATACATATTCATGCAAAGTTTCATCTTTCTAGCACTTACTGTTTGGACGACAAGTCGAGGACGGACGGACGGACGGATGGACAGACGGACATGACATTTCTATAAGGGTTCGAAGTCATAAACTTCGGAACCTTAAAAAGTTGTAGATCTTTTAATTACCTACAACTTTGCCATTTAACTATTTTCCTTGTAGTTTTGCTGGAAATCGAGATATACCGTTTTTTACCCTTTGTTGTATATATTTAGCCATCCAATGGAAAGGATGCCTGATGGAAAGCATGAGCAAAATCCAAGGGTCGGGGCTACCACACTTGCTGCGAATGCGGACAATAATGTATGGCGGCCCACACTATGGCGGCTTAGTGAGATGCTTTTTCACGCCCCGGTTAAAGGACCCGAAAACCTCCCTCCCTACCCCTTCCCGACCTCAGATCGCCCGTAAATTATTTTTCCTTTCATTTTTATAATATTCTCCTCTTTTTCCAATAGGTTTCATCCTACTATAATTTTATTTGTTTTCAAAAATTATCTACACTGGTCTACTGGTCTATATGTCATTTACAAACTATCATTATGGTTGCCATGCAAGTGTGTTATTCCTAGCAACCTGTGAAGTTTTGACAGGAGGTAAACAGTGATACATTTTGACATCTTCGATTTATGTATTTTTATAATCACCTAGCTTTGGTCTTTGTGTCTCGATTATTGCAGTAAAAAGTAGCCTATGTCCTTTCCCAAGTTCAGTTCTATCATCATACCGAATTTCATCAAAATCGATACAGTGGTTTAGGCGTGAACGCGTAACAGACAGACAGACAGAGGTACTTTCGCATTTATAATATTAAGTAGGGATTAAAAAAAAAACTACTCACTAGATCTCGTTCAAACCAATATTCGTTGGTAGTTTGCATGTTTAACCTTTTGACCGCCAGGGTCACATATATGTGACAATCTAAAACTGTCCCTGTACGCCAACGTCACAAATATGAGACAAAAAAAGCGGTGCACCGAAATACGAAATAAAGCCTTTTAACATTACTTTCATGCCTTTAAATTTATATAAGTACCTTAAGAAGAAGCTCTATCTCTTATCTATTTCCATAAAACTATTAAAATTGCTTTATAATATTAAGAAATTTTACTCTAAAAAAGAAAGAAATAAACCCTTAAAAAAGAATGTCCTCACACGCCAGAGTCACAAATATGTGACCACTAGTGATGTTAGGCACGTTAGGTGATATCGTAAGTTTATATTAAAATTTCGTTAGCTTGTTTTATTTTTGTTCTTAAGTTTTGCTATTATACTTATTCTGTTAAAATGAGTAAGAAAGTAATTAACAGCCGTGCTCGTGAAATGATAATTAAAGTAGACAATTATTTTGTAAAGAAGAAAGATGACTCTTAGTTATTGATACAAAATATAAGCAGTGCCCTAAAAACTGCTTCTTACACTACTGAGGTTTAAATGAAATAAATAAAAGTTTTAAAATGTCCATCACAAGTTGCTTAGCTTTTTTTTCAGAATTCTACTTGTTACTTTTTATGCCAGGTTTATAGAAGCTAGTATTTAAAGGCTATAAACGTACATACTGTTTTACATTTTGTAAAAAAATTATATTTTTAGATAGTTGATTATATACTTAACCTATTTGAATCGTGTATTTTTTTTAAATATCTCCTGCAACGGAATTATAGAAATCTAATTTAAAATACGTGTTTTAATTATTATTAGTTAATATTATACTCGATAAGCGAGATAGTACGTTGCTACATCCTTATTTGAGAAGCGCAAAATTCATAAAAATGACGTACCGTCCACGCCAGGGTCACAATATCAAGACAACAGATCAAGAATAGTGTTGTACCTATAGTTATTATATTTAATTATATTGTCGTCTCAATTCTGTTATTACGGTAATAAACAACTCTGTAAATAGTGTATAACTATTACTAGAGTACGAAGAAGTGTAATGTTGAAATAAATTCAGTGTTATAAGGACATATATTTTGAAATTGTAGACGAAAAAAAAAATACAATTCATGTTATCGATAGAGTTTTGGAATGCTTATTTTTTTCGTAGGTATTTGCGCGAAATTTGTGGTCTGGCGTTGAGGGCAAGTTGATGAGTTTTTGCTCTGGCGTTCAAAAGGTTAATGTACAACATATATTTTTTTTAGTTTTATCACTCTCTTATTTTAGAAGTTAGAGGGGGGGGGGACACACATTTTTCCACTTTGGAAGTGTCTCTCGCGCAAACTATTCAGTTTAGAAAAAAATGATATTAGAAACCTCAACATCATTTTTGAACACCTATCCATAGATACCCCACACGGATAGGTTTGATGAAAAAAAAATTTTTGAGTTTCAGTTCCAAGTATGGAGACCCCCAAAATGTATTGTTTTTTTTCTTTTTTTATGTAAAAATCTTAATGCGGTTCACAGAATACATCGACTGATCAAATTTCAACAGTATAGCTCTTATAGTTTCGGAAATAATTGGCTGTGACATACGGACGGACAGACAGACAGACAGACAGACAGACTTGACGAATCTATAAGGGTTCCGTTTTTTGCCATTTGGCTACGGAACCCTAAAAACGCGCGTAACGAATGTCAATGTCATTCACAGCCATTGAGTGACGTTGAATTGGCGGTACGAAGTTCGCGGGGTCAGCTAGTATTATAGATAAATGCGAAAGTAACTCTGTCTGTCGGTCTGTTACGCTAAAGATAGAACTGAACTTGGGAAAAGACATAGGATACTTTTTATCGCGAAAATAAAGGTAGAAATAGGGTTTGAAATAGGGGACGGAAGTTTGTGTCGAAGTTCCTTATTATCAAACATAAAATCATGTAAGATTGTTTAATCTACCCTTACCGTGTCGCGCGATATAAAGGAATTCCACGCGGGCGAAGCCATGGGCCGAAAACTAGTTTAATAATATTTTTATACCTTTTCTTGTTGACATCATTCTTCCTGTAACGAATAGAATAGAATATACTTTATTGCACACCAAATTGTTTTTGTTTACACTTGAAAGTTTCTACTAGATATGTACAATGGGCGGCCTTATTGCTAAAAGCAATCTCTTCCAGGCAACTTTTGGATGGACATTTCGACAGAAGAGAATAAAGAAGGGTAGTTAGCGTGTGTTAAAGCTATTGTGAACCTCCGTAGGAAGAATGATGTGAAAAATGTTAGACATCAAATAATTTAACTTGACTGCCTGCCTGCCTGAACAGCTTCGTTTGTTTAGCGGTTAGGATATGCGACTTCCAAACAAAAGGTCTTGGGTTCGATTCCTGAGTCGGACCAAAGTGATGTTGGGTTTTTGTTCTAATAAAAATCTTAATAACAATCCGGAGTATGCTAGTTTGGCGGAGTTTCACGCCCGTTCTTCAGAGGGCTTATGTTAGGCCTTCGGTTGCTTTAAATAAATATTTCGGAAATTTTACACACAATGCCATCTAGTCCCACACTAAGCAGAGCTTGTATTATGGGTACTAAACAACTTGTTTAGGCTTCGGTAGTTAATTAAAACTATTAAAGTGGACTGTAAACTTATAATATTCGTTCTTAGTAGACAATACTATGTTGGAGACTTTGATGCGCGCGCGTCGGTTGTCGTTCGGTACACGAGTTGAAGCGAAGTGCCGGCTCGCGCCGCGCGCTGTCGATGCCGGCCACACCACGCCCTCCGCACGCCTCCCCGCGAGGGGAAGGATTCATGCGCTGTGCGCGTGAACATACTCCCCGGGTTGAAGACTTCAATCTATAGGAAGTGGGCAAATGTTATTAAAAGACCTCAGTAGCGTCCCCTTCTTCGTCTTCAGCTCGACCACGCGTGTAGTTCCGTCGCTTCCCGGAAAGACCTTGGTTACACGTCCCAGTGGCCACAGCAACGGAGGCTGTCCTCGTTCTCTCATGAGAACCAAAGTCCCTTCGGATAGTTGTCCTGCTGATGTAGGCCACTTTGTTTTTTGCTGAAGCAGAGAAACATATTCTAAATGAAACCGCTTCCAAAAGTGTTGTTTAATGAACTCTATTCTTCGGTAGCGCTCCAAACGACTGATGTCGGCTTCAGCCACCTGTGGTTGCGGAACAGCCATTAGCGATCGTCCAATCAAAAAATGGGAAGGAGTAAGGGCAGTAAAATCTAAAGGATCAGAGGAAAGTGGAGTTAAAGGACGTGAATTAAGAACAGCTTCAATCTGAGTTAAACATGTGATCATTTCCTCGTATGTGAAATGTGTTAATCCTAGTAACCTTTTCAAATGATATTTTGTGGAACGAACAGCAGCCTCAGCAATACCGTTGAAATGTGGAGAGTATGGTGGGGCGAAATTAAATTCAATGCCTTTCTGTGCAACTTCATACGCGATATTAGAGTCTTGTAAAAACTTATGTAATTCATTACAAGCGCCAACAAAATTAGTGCCATTGTCGGACAAGATGCTCTTGGGTTTACCACGACGAGCAACAAAACGGTTTAAAACTGCTATATAACCCTCTTTGGTAAGGTCTGTAACGAGCTCTATATGAACAGCTTTTACTGCCAGACAAACAAAGATACATATGTACGCCTTCAAAAGTTTGCACCCTCGCCCTTTTCGATTAGCTATCAATATTGGCCCGGCATAGTCTACACTGCTATTTAAAAATGGAAACTCTAAGTGAGTTCTATCAGTGGGCAACTGTCCCATGATTGGTTGCACATTTTGATTTTTATACCTAAAACATTCTATACAGCGTCTCACTACAGACTTAGACAAATTTCTACCGCCAAGAGGCCAATAACTTTGACGTATGTTTGTTAACAATAGCTGAGGGCCGGCATGAAGTAGAATTCTATGTTGCATTTGAAATACCATTTTTGTGAAATGGTGCTTGCCGCAAAGTAAAATTGGATGCTTTACCCCATATTCATATGGTGAGTTGTCTAGTCTACCACCTACACGAATAATGTTGTCACTATCTAAAAAGGGAGTCAAAGAAATAAGTCTGTTTCTGCGTGGTAGTGACTTCCCCGATCGCAATATCGCGTACTCATCTGGAAACATTTCAGATTGAACTACACGTAAAATTATAGTTAAGGCATTTTTGAGTTCCCTAATAGAAGGAGAACCTGTTACTTTAGAATTAGGATTTTTGCAATTGTATATAAATCTATGTATATATGCCACTATCCTTTGTAAACGATTTAAGTTTGAATGTTTGTGAATTAGTGATTGAATAATTGATGGATTTGTGAGAGACGAATGGACGTAATTTTGTGACTGTGTAAGAAATGAATGATCAATAAAGTTAGATTTAATGACTTCTGGTAGATCCTGTTTCACGCTTCTATTGGGCATGACGGGCCAGTCTTTTTCAGGACTCAATAAAAATTGAGGGCCTGACCACCATAAAGAACACTCGCTGATAAGGTCAGCCTTCAGCCCACGAGAAACAAGGTCCGCTGGGTTGCCCTTAGACGGGACGTAACTCCACGTATACCCTGCCGTGCTCTCCTGAATCTCATTGACACGATTACGCACGAAAGGTTTTAATAGATTCGGTGACATTGCCAACCAACACAACACAATTGTTGAATCACTCCAGAACTGGCATTTGGTAATAGACAGAGTAATCGAACCTAGGACTTTAGCACACAGCCTTGCACCTAGCAACGCCCCACAAAGTTCAAGACGAGGAATGGTTGTGGGCTTTATTGGAGCAACACGATTCTTAGACGTAAAAAGTTGCACCTGAACTATCCCTTGCTCGTTCATTGATCGTAAATACACACAACAACCAAAAGCTTTCTCTGATGCATCTGTAAAAACATGAATCTCATGTAATACAGCATTGTTACACACAACCCATCGCGGAATTTTTAAGTTATTTAAACTTGGGAGAGTGTTTATGAAATCGTACCACAGACTACAAACCGACTCTGGGACCTGCTCATCCCAATCACACTTAACTAGCCATAATTGTTGCATTACAATTTTTGCCTCGAGTACACACGGGCCAACCAATCCCAATGGGTCGAATATCTGACTTATGACTGATAAAATGTGACGTTTAGTTACTTGTTTTTTAGGGTCAATGTGAATAGAAAATGATAGATAATCTGCTTCACACATCCAATGTAAACCCAATGTTTTCGATGCCACATTCCTATTCTCAGCCAAGTTTAAGCAGCCTGAAACCTCTGAGGAGTCAGTAATTTGATTTAAAATAGACGAATTATTAGATTGCCATTTTCGTAAATGAAAGTTCGCTGATGACAAAACAGAAACAACCTCTCTGACCATATCTACCACGTCTGATACTGAATTCCCCCCTGAAATATAGTCATCAACGTAGAAATCACGTTCAATTGAGGACTTGACGGTTTTACTAGTAGCAACTTTAGCCAAACTTACTAAACACTTTGTTGCCAAATATGGAGCGGAAGCTGTACCATAGGTTAGAGTATTGAGACTGTAAGTTTTCAACGGTAGTTTGGGATCAGTCCTGAAAATGATTTGTTGCAAAGCAAGTTGTGAAGGCGTGACAGCAACAGCTCGGTACATCCTAGCTATGTCACCAGAAATGACATACTTGTGTTGTCGAAATCTTAACAAAATCGAAAATAGATCCTCCTGGACAGTTGGACCTACCATCTGAATATCATTTAACGATATACCAGAAGTAGTTACCGCTGAGGCATCGAAGACTGTCCGGAGTGGCGTTGAGCTAGACTCCTTTATGACCCCATGATGAGGCAAGAAATACTCAACATAATCACCTGTGTGAGGCTTCATAGAAGTTTGGTTTTCTGACATGTGGCCAAGTCGCTCGTATTCCTCCATGAAGGCTACATATTGTTTCTTGAAACTTATATCACGCTGGAAACGACGCTCCAGAGATAAAAATCGACGTTTAGCCATTTCATAAGACTCACCTAAAACGTTAGGGTTATTCTTTAATGGAATTGTTACAACAAAACGACCTTGTTCATCACGAATAGTGTTAGTGCGAAAGTTTTCTTCACACATACGTTCCTCCCGAGACAAAGAATGTATTGATGGTACAGAATCTAACTCCCAAAACCTGTTCATATTACTATTTAGTTCATCCATCGACACGTTACAATAGTGTGACTGTTTTCTAGACGATGAAACAATTGGAACTGGACCTGATACTATCCATCCAAATTTTGTGTCATGAAGTTTGGGTTGATTCTTACCTAAGTCAATCGATGATGTACCTAAGACATTCCAAAAGACTTCAGCGCCAACAAGAATATCAATAGCCGACTGAATGTAGAATGAAGGGTCAGCCAGTTGAATATCTGTTGGAATGTTGATGCTGCCAATGTCCACCATAGACGAAGGTAATATCCTAGTAATCTTAGGCAGTACAAGACAACTTATAGTCTCCCTGTAGACACCATTACGGGACTGAATTGTAAACCTACAAGACTGTGTGCTATTAGTCATCTGATTATTTATACCTGATATCGTGGAGTTAGCGTTACGCTTGGACAATCCCAGCTTGTTACACAGTGTTTCAGTAATAAAGTTGGCTGTGCTACCGTTATCGAGCAGGATCCTGGCGTCGAGCTTCTCACCCCGGTTGCTGACCAGTGTCACCAAAGCTGTGGATAGCAAAACAGAACGGGTAGAGTTTTCTGTAGTGTCACCCGACAAAACGACGCTTTCAGATGTGCTGTTCTGAAAGTGTGTACCTCTAGAAACGTCAGTAGGCAAGCTAGGCAAAGCAATACTAGGCATAGGATCCTGGAAGCTGCTTGAGCTGGGTTGGTCAACATGTAAAAGAGTATTATGCCTACGTTTACAATATTTACAATGCGACAATTTACACTTTTTACTAGAATGACCAAAACGTAAACAATTGAAGCACAACTTAAGCTCTTTTACTTTTAATAAGCGATTTTCTACTGTCAACTTACGAAAATCTTCGCAAACAAACATATAGGCTAAGTACACACGAAGCGTTTTTCTCCCGTGCCCGCTGCGGTCGTGGAACTGCGGTTTTTTTTCTATACACACGAAACCGGTTATTTGCGCGGTTACGCGGCCGTCGCGGTTGCGATCTTCGCCCGCCACGTTTGCGGGCAATGATCGCAAGACAGGCGGTTGCAAGATGCGGTAATGTTCAGTTGAGGTACAGACCGCCATGGACACACACCAGAAACGAGCTGTTGCAATATATTTACTTCACAGAAGAATTAAAAAAAGAAAGACCAGAAGGTTTTGGGTGCATCCACTAATTCAAATATATAAACATCCCGAGGTATACAAACATGTCACGATGCGGTCGCCGCCAAGCGAACGGGCGCAACCCGCAGAGGGCGCGGGCGACCGCTACCCGCGCGGTTCTACAGGTTGCCCGCCGGTGCAGCGGGAGCCGCAAACAACCGCGCACGCCGCGGGCGTAAAACGCGTCGTGTGTTGTGCTTTGTTTTTTTAAATACAAATCTGCATTCTACGGAAGCTGCGGGCCCGCAACCGCAGCGGGCACGGGAGAAAAACGCTTCGTGTGTACTTAGCCTAAGTGGTCCTTTTTGCACATAGGACATTTACTGTTATTTTTTGTATCTTTTTGATGTTTATTGTTGTTTAAATTATCGATTTTATTAGAATGTTGTGTAACTACCGCATAACTATTAGTACTATTATTATCCGTTTGATTTGATTGTTCACTACGTTCAACCTTCTCTAACAAATCAGCTCTCTTACTAACAAATAAACAAAACTGCGACAAAGTAGGAGGTTTAGGTAAACTATCGCAATACTCCTGCCAGTCCCTGTTAGTGACTTTATCCACTTTCTCAGTCAACATATACAGTAAGATTGTATCCCAATACTCGGTAGGTTCGTTCAATGTTTTTAGTGCTCTAATGTTTTTGTTAATAGTGTCAATAAATTGACGCAATTCCATATAAGATTCTTTATACACAGCGGGAACACTATACAAGGCCCGTACGTGATTATTCACTAAAAGCCTGCTATCGTTATATCGCTCACACAACAAATTCCACGCCATTTGGTAATGATCGCTTTTAAAATCAATATTTTTTATAATTTGTTGTGCATCTCCCTTGAGCGATGCACGTAGGTAATGGAACTTGCTAATATTATCGATATCACTGCTATTATGTATCAAAGAAATATAAATGTCTCTAAACTCAAGCCAACACTGATAACTACCATCGAATTGGGGCAAATCAATTTTAGGCAAGCGTACAAAATTACGACGTAACGATGCACCTGTATTCTTGTTTGTCGAGCCCGCCACAGACGCGGTGTCGTTGCCGGCATCAGCACTGTTCAGCAAACTGCGCGCCTGAGCTGCCACTGCATGGTAACGCTCCTCAAATTTGGTACGTTCCCCATACGCATCATCTGGTTTGTCAGAGAGCACCTCAATTTCCAACTGTAAATTATCAAATTCATCATATAAGGCATCAAATTTACTAAGGCGACTATCGAGTTCAATGCGCTGCAAGCTAGAAAGCGATTCGCAACTAAGAAGTACGTTTACATAATTGCAGAAGTTCGTGAGCTTAGCTTTCATAGCACTACGTTTTCTAAGTAATATTTCATCATTCGTCATTGTTAAGAAACTGGTTTTATTTAAATAGAAAAGAGAAATAAAGCTCCAAATAGATAGTGTGAAAAAATAGTATGAACAATAAGCATCAATATAATGTGAATATTGCAATGAATAGCCGTGCACTTTGACCTACTTAGCAAAGAAGCGATAGCAAACCGGTTTCCGTGCGGCTAGTATTCTTAAATGTAAACAACTTACGACAAACTTTAATGTACAATGTTGAAGAGGTGAAAAAACGATCACTTGATCACTCAAATTTGAAACTGAACTGAAACGGTTGTAACGGTTTTTTAATTTGAAATAAAATACTAGAAATAAATAGATAGGAACTTGGAACGATACACAAATATGCTTATCTTTGTCCACAAGGCGGACTGTGAAGATTCCCACGAAGCAACTTAAATGACTTGGCGGTTTCGACCAACGTAGTCGAGACTTGACCACCCGTCGACGTGAAAAACTCGGGAAGTAGTAGACGTCCTCTCCTCGTTCGTAATAGGGCCACTTCAACTTCAAACTTGCCTGCCGTTGACCGCAGCTTACAATGACACGTCGCCTTCGAACAATTTTTCGAGTTCAAAGTCCACCAACGTCCCACGTACTGCCACCGCGCGAACGTCTTCTTACTTCGTAATATAACGTTACGCGGATTTGATTGACGGCTCGAAGGACCAATGTTTAGGCTTCGGTAGTTAATTAAAACTATTAAAGTGGACTGTAAACTTATAATATTCGTTCTTAGTAGACAATACTATGTTGGAGACTTTGATGCGCGCGCGTCGGTTGTCGTTCGGTACACGAGTTGAAGCGAAGTGCCGGCTCGCGCCGCGCGCTGTCGATGCCGGCCACACCACGCCCTCCGCACGCCTCCCCGCGAGGGGAAGGATTCATGCGCTGTGCGCGTGAACACAACTGATATAAATACATAAACATTTTTTGTAAACAAATACATACATATTATACATAGAAAACACCCAAACTATGAAACAAATATTTGAGCATCACACAAACATTTGGTCCGACCCGGGAATCGAACCCAAGACCTCTTGATCAGCAGCCGCATACGCTAACCACTAGACCAACAATGCAGTGTAATGCACGTCTATGACAATAATTGTTGGTGGGAACTGACAAGTAGTTTATTATTGAGAAGTCCAAAGTGAAACCTGGCTATTAATATCAAAAATGTATAAGTAATTATGTCTGTCTGTCGCGCTCACACGCTACTACTACTCAAAACTACTGTACAGATTTTAATAAAATTTAATAGACAGATACTCTATATTTCTAGAATCTGAGAAAGGACACAGGCTTGTATACTTTTTACCTCTATATTTTTTTTTTAAAAGATAACTCCCGCATTAGGAATTTAAATCCTGTGTCGCAGTGGACTTTACAAACATACATGATACGGACACAAAGAACACTCAGACTCAGAACAACAATATGTGAATCACACAAAGTTTTGTCCCACGTGGGATTTTGAACCCACGACACTTGGCGAAGTAGGAAGCGGCGTGGCGACCGCTTAAACTACCATGGCCAACCGTGCAGTCATATTCTGTCTAAATTCACGTGTTTTCAATTTTTAGCGATTCACGCTTAAGAATACTCCTCACGGAAACTCATCTTCCTAGCTTTATTCCCAAGTTTATTTGGGGTCGGCTACTAGTTCAACCGGTTTTACCTGAATTTCAGTTTTTCCACGGAGCGACTGGCATCGGACCTCCGCAACCCTAAGGGAGAACTGAAATTCGAAGATTAAACTAGTGGTCAGTATATTTGAAGGCACTGACTTCCCAATAACGATTGCCATTGATGTTCATGACAACCGGGACCGACGGCTTTACGTGCTCTCCTAGGCACGGGCGTGAATCACCGCCAAACTCCCGAACTCCGGGCAGCTATTAGGAATTTCCTAAGAAAAAACCCAAAACCACTTTGGCCTGACCCGGGATTTGAACCCGAGACCTCTTGATTAGCAGTCGCATACGCTAACCACTAGACCAACTAGGAAAATGTTTGCGGAAAATTGTTAATATTTATTTAAAGCCACGCCAAGTACCAAGCGTACGCGGTGTGACTTAAAAATAGGTCGCGAAGCATTTGCATGTATTTTAAATTTGTAATTGTAGTGCATTTAAAAGTGTCTTCATTATGTACACACGAAATCTAAATAATGCAGTCGCATCTCAGTAGGCCGCCATAGTGTGGGTCACCAGGCTGCATTGGATCACAATGAGGATGCTGACCCACTCTCTTGGATACTGCTCATGCTTTCCATCAGGCAGAGTAGAGTTACTTTGACGAGCTCATATAGAAATTAATTTTAATGTAAAAAGCGTGGGGCGACATTATTGCGTTATTGAAATATTTTCAGAAAGCACCCCACGCTTTGTTACATTAAAATTATTTTCTACTTTTTAGTTTAAAAGCGTGTTTATTTAGTTTTTTAAAACTATTTTTTTAGAAAAAAGCCAAGCAGACTAATTTGTTTCAACATTTTTTTTTCTTAGTTTTTGTTTCAAATTATTGTATTGTCATCGGTCCTCGTTAAATCTACAAAGTTTGAACGAAATCTGACCGTTTAAAATCGGTCAAAATCGCACCCAAAGGAGTCGGTTACATACAAACAAACAAACATACAGGTGAAGCTAATAAAAAGCGTGTAAAAAATAATTAATTAATTTAAAATATTTAATTTTGGTCTAGTGGTTAGCGCAAATGCGGCTACCGATCAGGAGGTCTCAGGTTCGATTCGGTCTTAATATTTGTATGATCTGCAAATATTTGTTTAGGAGTTTAGTGTTTTCTATGTATAATATGTATGTACATATTTACAAAAAAAGGATGTATGTATATTACATATTTATATCAGCTGTCTAGTACCCATTTTTTTTCTTTTTTTTGTAACCTGCAATAGCAATAGAAGAATAGATTATTCATTGATAATCCGTCACGATATATAGCGTTACGTGGGCGATAATGCCCCCTGTGGGCGATGCAGGCCTAAAGGGGGGCGATAAGGGACCCAGAAAGAAAAAAAGGGAAGTTGTATAAATTTTTCAACGACACGAATCTCCAACTGCAAGGCGATAAACTAATTTTAATTAAAACAAAACATGTCGTTGTTGCTTTTCAGCCAAACTTCTTTTACACAAAATAATGCTCACAATAATTAATTAATATAATTTGAAATTATAGTGGTTTTTCAGTAGGTGAAAAAATGGGGGCGCTTAAAAATAATTTATTCGCAAAGTGGGCAGTAGGCAAAATAAGTACTACCCGACCCAGGCTGTAGTGCCCCGGTCGAGACTGCCCATTTGTGCTGAAATCGGCGAGGCTCTACTATCTATTACCTGTTAAATTCAATTTAAGTCAATTTTTAAAAGTGATTTATTAGACATATGGAGGTACGGTGATCATGTCACTCCAACACAAAGCTTAATATATGCCAATCGGCGTGAGAACTTCTATATCGCGACGCAGAAACAGTATTTACTTTGTGTAGTTTTGTTACTGGGTAGTACGGTATATCTTCGATAGATGGCGCTGTTATATGTTTTTCGCTTGCGTTGTATCTGGAAGTAGCGACAGACATAATAAAGACATATTGAATATTACAAAAATGGTCGCACACTGTTATCTCATTGTCATTGACCTTTTTGAAGGTGTGACGAAGAGATACGGCACATAAATGCAGGTGTGATATGTGTATACTACGTGACACCGACTCAAGTAAATAAAATTGATCTGTCTGTTTGTAACATTAAATATGCAGTTTTTTAGGGTTCCGTAGTTCATGACTCGGAACCCTATAAATTCGTCATGTCCGTCCATCCATCCGTCTTCGACCTACCGTCCAAACGGTTAGTGCTAAAAAGATTAAACTTTTCATGAATATATTTTGATTTGGGGTAGCTATACGTTAAGTGGGGATTTTTTTTCGCGGGTCTACCCCATCGTGTGGTGTATCATTGGATAGGTGTTTTGAAAAAATTTAGGGTTAAGACGATTTTTTGAATTGAACATCCGTTTGCGAGTTATTCAACTTTTAAGGGCATTTTTTTCTCAAAACAGGGCGTCCCCCACTCTTAAAACTAAACGGCTGGCTCGAAAAATCTGCAAAAAATTCATGAACTTTCAAGAAAATCTATAACGGTTTACGTGACCTAACCTAACTTGTAAGAAACGCTTACTTAGAAAGAAATCTTCGGAAAAAAATAACGAAATAAACATAATAGTTAACTGTTGGACACGACGAAAGCCATTATAGGTAACTACGGAACCCTACACGCACTTGGCCGATTTTACTAACTTGATTATTATTAAGCTAATTTTCCGTGGCCTTGGTTTTAATGAGACGCCCAACAATGTCCTGTACGAAACTCTCCACTGTGGTAGCTAACCGAGGTTTACAAGGATAAAATATGTCGATTTGATGATTCTCAAAAATTTATTGTTTCGGACTAGTGGTACATACCCAACCCGCGCTCGGCCAGCGTGGACGTATGGCCTTAACCCTCTCTTGAGAGGAGAGCTGTGCCCAGCAGTGGGACGTTATGGCTTGATAATATAATAATATAATTTTATTTATTATTCTTTCACAAAGGTTACAAGTACAGGTAATACACACAATGTATAAGTAGCAATTTTCATTGTTCCTTTGTGAGAGACTGGTGTCTATATTAGGAAAACCTGTGTTACAGATCACCAGGCTCCCACCTCTCGGACCCAATGATCTCGGTGATGATGAGTGGTACTACCTGTTTTCTTGTAGGCCATTTTTTCATTTGAATGATTCATGGATCCTGAACTATATACAATACTTACCTATAGCAAAATACTTTTTTTTAAAATTCCGTAGTTTTTTAATCTGTTTTCTTGAGGGACCGGTTTTGACGTTTACTTAGTTCATTTTTTTACGCCGCAGGATTTTAGCTATATGTATTTACAACTAGTTGTAACCTGCCACTGTTTACTGTGGCTACATTAATGAGAAATTAATAAAGACAAGAAGAACAGAATTGAAGAACCTTCTTCAATTGGTACCTACGAATGGCGTAGGGCTTTATTCGATCGCTACGCTGTTTAATAATAGTTATTTGCATGAATATGGTAAGTACAAAGTTATTTATTCAAATATACATGTGGAATCACAGCATATTCTGCCACAAGTCATCATCATCATCAACAAAAACCTTTAATAGTCCACTGCTGGACATAGGCACTGCTGCTGTCACAAGTGGCGTACAAATATTAAAATTAAAAAATGTAATGTACAAAAAAACAAAAAAGAAGTTCAAAGTTAAGGAGGGTATTTATTTTAAAAATCATGAATACTTAGGTGACAAAATTCTTCAGAAGGTTTATTGTGTATGTTAGGGGCTAAACAAAAAACACTATCTACCTACGTATACACAACATATTCCTCTTCTTTTGGTGAAATGGCAACCAGCTGAATATCAGCTATTTCTGCCAATCTCAAGTACTTAAAGTCTTCAGTTATAAAGTCTTCGTCGTAATGAATTCGTGGCGACTTCCACATACAGCGCGGCGTAAACATACAACAGCGCCATCTACCGAAGAAAACACGTAACGATCTATACGGAGTAACTAATCCTAAATCGCGAAAGTGACATTTTCGCGCCGATTAGCATATATACAACATCCCAACATCAACTTTTAGGCCCGCCAGGCATGATCACCTCGCTTGGTCGGAGGATTCTCCCTTTGTGTTAGAGGAACCGGCACCCATTCCTCCACAAATTTAATGATAAAAAAATGTGGATGAGATGAGATGGGGTCCCTATTTAATCTTATCCACATTTTTAGGGTTCCGTTGCCAAATAGCAAAAAACGGAACCCTTATAGATTCGTCATGTATGTCTGTTTGTCCGTCCGTGCGTATGTCACAGCCACTTTTCTCAGAAACTATAAGAGCTATACTGTTGAAACTTAGTCAGTTGATGTATTCTGTGAACCGCATTAATATTTTTACACCAAAATAGAAAAAAAGCAATAAAGTTTAGGGGTCCTCATACTTTGAACTGAAACTCAAAAATTTTTTGTTCATCAAAACCATACGTGTACGGTATCTATGGATAGGTCTTCAAAAATTATATTGAGGTTTCTAAAATCATTTTTTTCTAAACTAAATAGTTTGCGCGAGAGACACTTCCAAAGTGGTAAAATGTGTGTCCCCCCCTGTAACTTCTAAACTAAGAGAATGATAAAACTAAAAACAACATATGATGTACATTACTATGCAAACTTCATCATAAATCCTAAACCGTAATTTACATTTCTTTCCATCAAAACACTTGTAGGCTCCTTCTTCCACGCATCATTCAACATCATTTACGCATTCACATACATACTCTTTTCTTCCTTCGCCTCATTTCATCTTTATGAAAGTTGGGAGAAAATAAAACGTCATGTGTGACTTTTGTGATTTGAAAAATCTAGAGAGACTTCTCTTGCTGCTAGCTATGTCTCAGTTTCTATAGTTTAAACATCGGACCATCACGGCGCTCTTATACACTATTATTAAAGCATCGATAAAAGTTACAACGAACTACAAAAACTTTTATATGATGTTACTTGCTGCTACGGAATCCTTCATGGGCGAGTCCGACTCGCACTTGGCCGCTTTTTTTTTATCTTCCGAAAAAACGAAAAACGATCCTTCCACGACATATTTTTTCGCCAAATCGTACAATAACGTCAGATAAGCTAGGAAACAAAATAATGAGGATGAAGAAAATAGGTTTTACAACTGTCGGTTGTCTGTAGCCCAAACATAGCCCAGATACATCCTTTTTGACATTTGAAGGCCATGCCTTTATCCGTAGTTTTCCAAAAATAAGTGTGTTTTGTACTGCGTGTAGTGTTGCGAGTGCTAACCCCCACGTAACCCTAAGCTCCGTTAAAATCGACCATGCTGTTCCACAGATTACACTTAACGAACAGACAGACAGACCGTATATAAATAAGTTGGACCGTATTATGGGCATACATATGGATTTAGTGAAAATCTGTAAATTTGAAATTACAAAAAGACACGTCAATTTTATTTATTTATATAGACATATACAAACGTCTGGCGACCAATGGATCTTGCTTTATTATTTTAATTACGTAAATTAAACCTTCAAGTGGCCTATGTCCAACAGTGGGCTAATAAACGCTGTTGATGAGATTTTACCAGCTACGCCATTAAAATTAATGGTCTAATTGTTCTCACAAAATGTAAGTAAATGTATGAGAATAAAAAAAATTAAGTACCTAACTACCTCCTTCCAATAATATATTCAATTAAATCAAAGTGTCTAAGTAATATCAAAATAAGAGATTTTTATTAAATGCGTATGACAGTATACACCTACGTTACTTACACCATCCTCCTAGCCATTATTCCCAAGTTTATTTGGGGTCGGCTACTAGTTCAACCGGTTTTACCTGAATTTCAGTTTTTCCACGGAGCGACTGGCATCGGACCTCCGCAACCCTAAGGGAGAACTGAAATTCGAAGATTGAACTAGTTGTCAGTATATTTGAGGGCACTGACTTCCCAATAACGATTGCCATAGATGTTCATGACAACCGGGACCGACGGCTTTACGTGCTCTCCGAGGCACGGGCGTGAATCACCGCCAAACTTCCAAACTCCGGGCAGCTATTAGGAATTTTCCTAAGAAAATCCCAAAAACACTTTTTGGCCCGACCCGGGATTTGAACCCGAGACCTCTTGATTAGCAGTCGCATACGCTAACCACTAGACCAACGAGGTAGTTACACCAAAATAAGCTATTTAAATTTTTTTGTCTGTCCGTTTCTTCCGGGTAATCTCTGGAACGACTGTACCTATTTTGACGGGACTTTCACTGACAGAAAGGTGAAAACATAAAGAGTAACTCAGACATTTTTTAGACAAGCTTCGCTTCGCGGCGTTACTCTCAATTTACTACAATAACACGGCGGGAATTAGCTAGTCACCTATTATCTTTAAAAATCGTTACGAATAGTTAGCAACTTTCTTTTTTATATAAGACGCTACTCGACTCTGCCTGATGGAAAGCATGAGTAGAATCCACGAATGGTGGTCACTATACACTACACAATGCAATGCATAGTGACCCGTAAAACGGCGTCTTATTGTTTTTTTTTAAATACAACATTAGGAATATAAATCCTGTGTCGCGGGGGACTTCAAAAACATACATGAAACTTACACAAAGAACACCCAGACTCAGAACAACAATTTGTTCATTGTTTCACACAAAGTGTTTTCCCACGTAGGATTTGAACCCACGACACTTGGCGAAGTAGAACGCAGAGTGTCCACAGATTAAACCACCTGGCCAACCGTGCACTCGAGATGCTTCTTCATCAATGAGCCTCAGGTCTCACACTCACGAAACACACACAAACGAAACACGACATCACGAATACTGTCATTATTAGGATGGTCTTTTGTGTGAGGGTAGTACTGCCCCGGACGAACCGGCCCATTCGTACTGAAATCAGCGTGGCTCTATTATCTATCTTAACAAAAGATGGCCGGTAGTCATAGATAAGTAATGACTCATAGACAAGGCATTACTATTTGAAGAACTGCAACGTGTTCATTGATAACTTTTTCTTAGAAATCCTTATCTTTATAGAATACACGCATATATCTTCCAAATCATGATTTTTTAAACAGGGGTTCTCATACTACAAGGTGGTGGCGCGAGGACTACGAAGCGCCTCCGCCCCTTTTGGGATAAGTAGGGGTTCCTACGCAGGAGGGCCATCTATACCGTAGATAGACAGAGGTACTTCGGCTTCGGTTCTTCGGTTTATAGTACCCGAGACGACAAGCGTTTTTAGTCGGTTCTAGTCCGACATAGCCATCAACTGGTGATATCCGGGGTGATTTGATTATACTTTTTGTTAATAGCTTTTGCCGGCTCTATCCCTGGTTATCGCGGTATAGTGTAAGCTACGAGTATTATCATCAACAACATATCAAGTCCCACTGTTGGGCTCAGGTCTGCTTTCAGGTGAGGTTTAAGGCCTATGGCCTTCCTATATTGATATCTTGACTGCCTTGTTGGTCTAGTGGTTAGCGTATGCGGTTGCTGATCAAGAGGTCTCGGGTTCGATTCCCGAGTCGGACCAAATATTTGTTTCGGAGTCTGGGTGTATTTCTATGTGTAATATGTATGTATTTACGAAAAAAAAATATGTTTATGTATTTATATCAGTTGTTTAGTACCCATAACACAAGCTTTGCTTATTTTGGGACTAGATGACGTTGCGTGTAAGATGTCCAAAATATTTATTTATATTTCCTACTAATATTATAAGTGCCAAGGTCATTTTAAGGACGGATGTATGGAGGTTTGTTACTCTTTCATGCAAAAATTACTGATAATCCTGTTGTATTTATTCGCTGTTGAAGAGTTATGCTATGACCTACATGTCCCAACTCCACCTTAGCCATAGGTATACCACAAGAACATAGGTAACGATGTCAGACGATTCTTTTGTTAATTTTCGTCTGAATGACTGAGGTTATCAGAGGGCCAAATTTATGCTCATTCAAACTTTTATCTCTGAGCCAATCATTCTGACGTGATAGTGTTATTTTTGTAGTGTTGTAAGACAACCAGTAGGGACAACGTTATTGGGAAGTCAGTGCCCTCATATACCTATACTGACAAATTATTTATTACTAGCTGAGTCCCGTGGTGTTACCCGCGGTAATTGTTGTAAATCGCGAGTAACGCCGACAAGCGACACTAGTCTAAAAAAATAGCCTAGGTCACTCGTTATATCATCAGCTGACTGGCAGTGGAAATCCCGTCAAAATCGATCCTGCGGAATACTGCCGTTTTATAGATTAACCGGAACAGACAGGCAAATAAAATAAAAAAAAGTGGCCAAGTGCGAGTCGGACTCGCCCATGAAGGGTTCCGTATCAGCAAGTAACGTAAAGTTCTTGAAGTTCGTTGATTGAATGAAAGGTAAATTGCGGTTTACGATTGATGACGTATTAAAAAAAAACGACTTACTAGATCTCGTTCAAACCAATTTTCGATCGTAGTTTACCTGGTAATGTACAACATATATTTTTTTTAGTTTTATCACTCTCTTATTTTAGAAGTTACAGGGGGGGGGGACACATTTTTTCACTTTGGAAGTGTCTCTCGCGCAAACTATTCAGTTTAGAAAAAAATTATAATAGAAACCTCAAAATCATTTTTAAAAACCTATCCATAGATACCCCACACGTATGAGTTTGATGAAAAAAAATTTTTTGAGTTTCAGTTTCAAGTATGGGGACCCCCAAAATATATTGTTTTTTTCCATATTTATGTGAAAATCTTAATGCGGTTCACAGATTACATCTACTTACCAAGTTTCAAAAGTATACTTCTTATGGTTTCCTAAAAAAAGTGGCTGTGACATACGGACGGACAGACAGACATGACGAATCTATAAGGTTCCGTTTTTTGCCATTTGTCTACGGAACCCAAAAAATCCGTACAAAAAGGGTTAAAACGGAACCCTATTACTGACAATCCGCTCCGTCTGTCTGTGTGCGTGTGTGTGTATCTCATGAACCGTGATAGCTAAACAGTTGAAATGTTATCACAGATGATGTGTTTCTGTTGCCACTATAACAACAAATATTAAAAAAAAAGGATTCTCCCATACAACAAACTTACTACTCATGCTTTCCATCAGGCAGAGTATAGTCACGTTGGCATGGCAGACGTCTTTCCTGCGCGACTCCGATTCGTACTTGGCCGAACAGCACGGTTGGCCTAGTGGCTTAAGCAGTCGCCACACCGCTTCCTACTGCGCCAAGTGTCGTGGGTTCAAATCCCACGTAGGATAACACTTTGTGTGATTCACAATTTGTTGTTCTGAGTCTGGGTGTTCTTTGTGTCCGTTTCATGTATGTTTGTAAAGTTCCCCGCGACTCAGGAATTTATATTCCTAATGCGGGAGTTGTCTTTTAAAAGAAAAAAAAAGAAAAAGAAAAAAAGATTCCTGTGTCGCGGTGGACTTCACAGACATACATGAAACATCACAAACCACATCTAGACTCAAAACAACAATATGTACTGCCTCGTTTGTGTAGTGGTTAGTGTATGCGGTTGCCTAATCAAGAAGTCTCGGGTTCAAATCCCGGGTCGGTCCAAAACGTGTTGTTCGAGTTTTTCTTACAGAAAATTCTTAATAACAGCAGGAAGTTTGGCGGTGATTCACGCCCGTGCCTCGGAGACGGTCCCGGTTATCATACTATGACAATCGTTATTAGGAAGACAGTGCTTCAAATATACTGACAACTAGTTCAACCTTCGAATTTCAGTGCTCCCTCAGGGTTGCGGAGGTCGGATGCCAGTCGCTCCGTGGAAAAACTGATATTCAGGTAAAACCAGTTGAACTAGTAGCCGATGCCAAATAAACTTTGGAATAAAGGCTAGGAAGATGACTAAGTGTTGTCCCATATGGGATTTGAACCCACTTAACGCTTAGACCAATGCGATATCTGTGCAGTAAGGCGATTCACACACTGGCGACGCGCACACGCGCGTAGGCGCGGGGCAGCAGATCCCGAATCTGCTAGCGGCACGCGCGTTTTTGGTGTGTTGGACCTGGCGTGTTTTCTATACTAAGAGATGTACTTGCATACAAAATTAAAATCTGCCACTCCGCGCTACGCGACGGAGCGCGGTGCAATGTGTGAATCGCCTTAAACATCCCAGTCAAGCCGTCCAAAGCTCTCCTATGATACGATTTCCTAAGTCACGTGCGTCCCTTTACGAGTATTTGCTCTTTTAGGCCGTTTGTCCACCGCTACCATCACCGCGACGTCACCGAGAACGAGATTATTTCTAACTGAGATCAAATTACTTTTATTATTTATTATCACCGAGATTTTACTCATGCTTTCCATCAGGCATAGTAAATTCACCTTGGCAGGCGTTATATATAAAAAAAAATACGTGATGGCGATCGTTTGTCCACCGCGACGATAGCCGTTCAGTCATATTGTTGCAGTTGTTTATTGCGATCGCGGTCATGTCAACTTGATCTCGGAAATAATCACTTTCTTCGTGACGGCTCTTCGACAACTACACGAATAAGGGTGGGTAACTGTCCGTATTCTAAATCCGTCACCATACTGATAAAAAGCTATCAAAAAGCAATGCGTAGTTTATGTAAGACGCAAACGTTAAGCGTAAATACAATGAATCTGTGTGACATTCTAGGTTGAGCAAAGGACGCGTGAATCATACGGCCTGCCTGCGTCGATCGATGTTCTATTTCGATAATAGTTTGATGTTAATTATTTTATATTGAATTGCAATACAGTACGAAAAACTTTGTACGCAAAGAGATATGTAATTAACTGCCTCAATTGCGCAGTGGTAGTTTACCTACTGTGGTTAAGGTATCTGCAAATATAATTCGTTCCTGCTCGTTTCTGGTGCAAAGGTTGGCAATTGCCACACAACACGGCAATGTTGCTAGCATAATGGACACTTTTCCACCGGAGGCGATCAGGCACAGTTTTTTATTTTTTTTATTTTAGTGTTTTAAAATAAATAAAATAAAAATAAAGAGAAAACAAACATTTAATAAGAATATATGTGTGTGCGTTTGTAGATATTGAAAACTGTGTTACAGAGTATTAATAATATCTTTAAATTAAATTATCAGTATGTATGTAGGTATTTACAAAAAAAAGTTCTGCTTAGTTTGGGACTAGATGGCGTTGATATAAAAAAGATTAACTGCGTCCAGCGGGATTACTTGCGGATTTTGTTGCTTTTGATTTGAATATTGTTCACTACGTTTTTGGTTTTAACTTAACAAATTGGTACAAAATTTTTTTCTGCCTATCAATAGCTGATCTATTTGACTGTAAAAGTCACATTAAAATCGACGTCCAGTCGTTCAGAGATTGTTATCACTGTTATCAGACAGGCAGACAGAAATATTTGAATATTGTTTTTTTTTTATGTAAATACCGCATTCCTTTTCAGGGTTGAGTAATTCATGACTCGGAACCCTTACCTATATACATATAGATTCGTCATGTCCGTCCGTCCGTCCTCGACCTACCGCCCAAACGTTGGTGCTAGAAAGATGAAACTTTGCATGAATAAGTGTTGTAAGTTTTTATAATAGTGTATTAATTGAATGAAAGGTAAATTGTGGTTTACGATTTATGACGTATTAAAAAAAAACTACTACTTATAAGTGTTTTATTTACATTGACGAAGTGCCTTAATAAAATTACAAAAAAATAATAATTTGGGGTACGTAAAGCGGAGATGTTTTTTTTTTCTATCGTCTACCCCATCGTGTAGGGTATCATTAGATAGGTCTTGTGGGGTATCATTAGATAGGTCTTTTGGGGTATCATTAGAAAGGTCTTTTAAAATTATTGATTTTAAAATTATTATTCAACCATTTTTAGATTTAGGTATCCGTTTTCGAGTTAATCAACTTTAATTTTTTTTGTAAAAAACAGGGCGTCCCCCTCTCTAAAATCCTAACGGCTGAGCCAAAAAATCTGAAAAAAGTCACCCAAAACAATTTGTAAATCACACAAAGTGTTTTTCCATATGGGATTTGAACTCATAACACTTTGCGCTGTAGTAAGCAGGGTGGCCACCGCTTAAACCACTAGACCAATCGTACAGTCAAATTTTGAATCCGGGAACCGTACACCACTAAACTGAAAACCCAATCATTATCATTTATTTTGTGAGCCTGCTAAAATGATCCTACTCAGTCTGATGTAAAGCATTAGTGGAATCTAAGGGTAAGAGGTCACCATCCTCATTGTGAGTGGGCACAATGCAGCATGGTGACCCACACTATGGTGGCCTACTGAGATGCTTCTGTATTATGTCGATCTTAATTGTGATGTTTTTACAATCGATTTTCAACACACATCACGACTTCTGGACATAAGAGTCTCCTTTGAAAGAACATCGAAATCGAACATCAAAACAGCAAGTTTTCTACATAAATATAAATGGTTATATTTGGGAAATGCTTTTTATGGTGAAACGTATTAGCAATGATGAGAAGTGGTTATTAAAAGTATCTAGGTCGACTAATGACCATAATCTATGTCTAGTTTTCACTAGCTAGTTATTGAAAACGGTCTGAATTTACTTTAAAAATAGTATTTCTTAATTTTCTTGCCAACTAAATCTTGACAAAAAGAAAAAAATTATACAATGAAAGTATTAAGTGAAGCATAAAAAATGAGAAAAAATATACATAACTATTTTTAGACATACTCATGTTTTTTACAGTAAACGGGACTTATTCGCTATAAAATTAAAATGATTACGATACCTTCAACTTTCCGACGTTTCGAACGGGTTATATCGCTCGTAGTCACGGGTAGACTGTAACCTTTTATTTTTTTATTTTATCGCGAAAAGGTCCCGTTTACAGTAAAAAAACAAAAATATACATAGACAATTTCCAGCTACAACTAGAGAAAGGTTATTGATTGACGTGGTAAGACTATTTGTAACCCTTCTTGAAGAATTTTCAATATTTAAGTACAGTGGAAAGTAGTTAGTACTTGCTACAATTATTTAATATCATGTAACCTTGACTCATTGTCTAAAAAATAAAAAAAAAGCAAGTGCGTGTCAGGCCACGCGTAGAATAGATGTTATTTGATGTGTTTACATAATTATGTTAATTTCTTATTTTTGTACCAAGTTTTCCAAGTGAGCGCATTTTACAAGTTAGGTTTATATAACTCTTGAACTAACAAAGTCTAAGCCGTTATAATTTTCTTTTAAAGTTCATCACATTAACTACCATCATGATCATGAGATTTTTCAAATTTTTCGAGTCAACCGCTTAGCTTTTAGAGGACACCCTGTTTTCACAAAAATTGGCATCCATATTTATAGTTGATTAAGTCGCAAACGGACGGAACACAAAAAAATTGTTTTAGCAACCTCTCAATGTTTTCAACACGATGGGGTAGACGCCAGAAAAAAGAACATCCCCACGTTACGTGTAGGGGAGGTAAAAATATTTTTCAAGGTTTTATTTTAGCATTTTGTCAACGTGATAGATATACATATCCATGTAAAGTTTATGAAATTCAAGCTGTAGCTCATGTTACAGAGGTAGATAAGTAAGACAAAATATTTATATCGGCATAACTCGAATTATAATGAAAACTTAATTTTATATGTAGGAGTAGAGTAGATTTATTATTAGTTGCGAAATGTTTTCTACATTCATTTTACAATTGTGTTGTGAAAACCTGTTTTCAATGTGTTTATCTTTTACGCTTCTCTAGAACTGGTAATAATGTACAACTACAAATATGTATTATTAAAATGTAAAAAAATAAAAAAAATGTTGAACCGCGTGTTTAATAATAACTCTCTGTTAATTAAGGTTAATTTACAAATAGTTTTATTTTAAATTGCAACAAAATTCCCATAATATTAATATGACATCAGAAAACTTAAAAGAACTAAGAAAGATTATAAAAATACCAAACGCGATACCCACCTACTTAAAGATACGCACGGCAACATTATAAAAATTACGTAATACTTGACGGATCTTTTATACCTAACTCAATCGCACAACCGACATTTTGTATCTATCTGCGTTATACCGACTTAGATAAATTACCCTTGTTTTCATTATTATTACAATATTTCAACTAAAATAATAACAAAAAAATATACACCGTATGTTTCAAGTGCATATAATTTATACCTAATAGAACAAGGATATATACATAGCATGCATCATAATTATTTATTAGTGCTAGGAAGGCGATATCGCAACGCAACGGCCTCATAGCGCTCCGCTCACACCTATTTTGTTTTGCCGTCGCCTGGCGGCCATGTTGGCCGATGCGCCGCACCGTCCGCACACAAACCCGCCAGTTTCACGCGGGCACTGAGACGCGCATACCGCTCACGTCATTTTCGCGCCCGCACTTGAAATCCGCACGCGATCCACCGAAGGTATACGTCGCGGCGCGTTGCAATTTTTTTTTTATAATTTTAACCATGGTCAGAACGAAAGATGGGGACGGCATTAAAAGTAGTTCCATTATTACGGAGGTGAAGAGGAGAGCCTGCTTGTATGATACCAATGATCCAAACTACGGTGACAGGGCGGAGAAGGCGCGATGCTGGGAGGAAGTTTGCGAGTGTGTGGTGCCCGGCTGGGTTGCGCTCGGGCCGCCGGAGAAGTTTGCGGCCGGTATGTTTAGTGACGTTTTTATAAACCGTCTTATTCGCGGATGTCATCGCACGTTGGACGCGCGAACGTAGAGCACGTTAGCTGTAACCGGTCAGATTGTAATTGTCGCGTTCAAGTTGCGTGCTCTTTGTTCGAACGTTTGAATGCTTTCGAAATGTACCTAGTTCGAAATAACGCTCCAATTTATATGGCACGTGTTGTATCGGGCATTTATTATATTTTTGCATGGATTATGCTAGCGCCATTTTGTTGCGAATTGTATTTTTTTATAACAGGATTTTCCCTCATCTGTTGACGCATCAAAAAATCCTAAATGTTTTAATTTGTATTACACAATTTTGCAAGTTTTTTTTATTTTAAATGTACGACGATATTAAAAGTACGTATCATTAGTGTACACTATAGCGGTCGACGCGTCACTTATATAATGTCTTCACACACCCGGCGATAAAATTATTTTACAATATTGACCGTCACATGTACAAATATATTTTTGTACGTTTGCACTACACACCCTACCTCTACTTCCGGATACTGAATTAAAAAAAAAAAATCTCTAAGTAAATATTAACATAAATTTTAACGAAATCTATTTATTTACTCCTATGATTTTTTTTTTCTAAAGTACTACCTAATCGATGTACCTAGATTAGGTTTGTATGGGGTACCATAATGGCTTAATCATTATGTCGCCTTTGCCTTACATCCTTGACTATGACGCATTCGGTTATAAACTCAATTTATGCCAAAGAGGTTTAGTAATGAGTATTTATATGTATTAATAACTTGTTGAAATCAATGTCTACTGTAGAGTTTTGATGTACATATTTGAGAGTTACGTCATCGTTGATGCGGATACCTTAATCACGTGTTCATAATACCGAGTAACACTCGTGGAAGATTGTTACCTGTTGTATTTATGCTTTTGTACTTAGTAGGTACTTACAAACATTAAACTGCTCTATTAACTTTGTTCTTATGTATACTACTGCCTGAGTCCCTCGATATTACCCGCAGTATTGTTCTATAGCACTTCATTGGTCTAGTGGTTAGCGTATGCGACTGCTGATCAAGAAGTATCTGGTTTTAAATCCCCGGTTGGGACAAAGGTGTTGTTGGGTTTTTCTTACAGGTTTTTTTTATAACAGCCAGGGTGGGGACCAAGGGCCTTAACCCTCTCCTGAGAGGAGACTCAAGCCGCTTACAAACAGTTTTTTATTATCAGACATATTATGCCTTAAATTAATTAATAATAACGCAATTTATTTACTTTCATAATTTTTTTTTTCATTTGCCCAGAATCGAACTAAGGGGCGTGCAATTAAAGAGGCCTATGTCCAGCAGCGGACTGCGATAGGGTGATGAATGATGATGAATATACAATTAATAATATTTTGTAGTAAGTAAAAATATACTTGGTTCTAATTGTCTCGTAATGTCATCATTACTGACAATTAGATAATTGTGTACAAACATTTCTTTTGGTATTAAACTAGGTAAATCGTTTCTTATTTCGGTTGTTTATGGTTAAATAAAAGTTGATATTTAGTCTCTACGTGACATGGTCAAACAACCTTATTAATGTTATTAATGCGGAAGTAACTATGTCTGTCTATTACGTTTTCACGCCTAAACCGATGAATTTTAGTATACAGATAGATGAAACCTTGGGAAAGGACGTAACCTCGAAAACAGACATACAAGCGTTCGGAGCCACGGGCGAAAACTAGTTTTCTATAATTTGATGTTTTGGACAAAACAAAATACATAGGTACCTATGATATTTCTAAATACATATTAGTCCCACAGTGTTACCCGTTGTTATTGTTGTAATCGCGAGTAACGCCGAGGTTTGAAGCTAGTCTAAGAAAATATTCTTCAGATACATCAAATAAATAAAGAAAGCAATTTTAGCGGCGTTATCGGCAGATATTAATGATTGACTATCAACTTGTGCAGTGGTTAGTGACCTTGACTCCTTAACTCCAGAGGTCGTGGGTTCGGTTCCCATCTATTAGTGTGATGAACATGCTCAGAGTGTAGTTTATCTATACAAATAAATAAAATTGAATTACAAATGAACAGTAAATGCATTTGAAAATAAATTTATGATAAATGAAAAAAGCAATTTAATAACATTTTTATCTGTCTGTCTAAAAACATAATTTAAAAAAATACGAAAACGTTTGATTTTAATTTTCTTCTAAAACACAAAATATTGGCACAGATAAACCATCTTGTTCCTGTATCAACATAGTTATTTTTAAGAATGTTTAATTTGCATTCTTTAACATAATTAAAGAAAACCGTTTAGAATTTAATACAACAAGGTTGCAATAAATTAGTTAAATATACTGAATAGAACATAATTATTTTGAATCCGCCATCTTGTTATTGACTAATTTGCGGGCGGTTCATTTCATAATTAAAAAAAATGTATTTTCCTACTAATAATACTAATATTATAAATGTGAAAGTAACTCTGTCTGTCTATTACGTTTTCACGCATAAACTGCTGAATTGAAAAGAAACGGAGCCGCAGGTAAAAGGTACTCATAAATTTTAATTAAGTAATTTCCAAATTTTACGAAATATTATCACTATTATCAGTTAATGACCAAAAATAAAATACTAGAAATTTTGGTATAAAAATAGACGGAACCTTGAGAAAGGGCGTAGGCTAAAATTTTTACCGCGATAACCGACGTACACACGGGCGGAGTCGCGGGTAAAAGCAAGTGACTCATAAATTTTTAATAATAAGTTGCAAATTTTACGAAATATTAACAGATGATGACTGCACTAGGTACGTCAAATTCTTCTTCTTCTTTTGTTGAGATGGCAACCAGACGAATAATATGAGCCATTTCTGCCAATGTCAAGTATTTAACTCCTTCAATTGTAAAGTCTTCTAGTCTTCAACTTGTCGTCATGATAAATTTAAAGATGAGATGGAATGGAGACCGTCTATACACAATGATATTATAAAAAAAGGTAGATATCGCACTATCGCGCGATTATTGTTGAGGACAAATGTAGACAATCGTCGTGACTTCATTTAGTCGGCTAATAGAAGCTAGCGAATAAACACGTTGTCAGAGCGTTTCCGTGAAGTGCTTATTATTACCAAAATGCCGAGCTGTGTGTTAAGAAGGTGTAAAAACTATGGTTCCAAAGTAAATAAAAAGGAAGAGTGACATACCACGGGTAAGTATTTATAAGTAACTACGTAATATTTGTATTTTGTCACGGTTTTGTTTCCCATTTACCGAAATTATTAAATGATATCCAGTATTAGTTAAGGCGTGTTAAAAAAGGACAGAGGATAAGATTGTAACTGAAGTGTGACAAAGACAAGGCATGCGTAATAGATTAAATCAAACAGAAGGGATTTCGTAGGCACAATACATACCTATCGTCCGCGTCCTCCAGTACCGCCTAATTGATATGCTCATATTACTATTATGTGTTTAGTTGTCATTGTCTTTCAGTTAATATGATGATTATAATTATTATTTGGCAATAATAGTGTTAAAATGTATGTTGGTAAAAAGACAGTGTACATTGTTTTGTATTTTCCAGATTTCCAAGTGATGATCTTACTAGAATGAAATGCTTGAGAAACACCACGCAGCCCACACAATATGTATTTCGGAGAAGGCAAAGGCCCTAACAAAAACCCTTTGCCGACAAATATTATGTTTATGTAAAACATCTATAGCGAATAATTTGAATAACTATATAACCTTCTTTATCTGTACAAATTTACTGTGTTTTTATATTGAACTAAATCGATAATAACTTTCTTCGTTGTCTTATTAATACTACATTCATTTTATACGACACTCATTACGATACTGATTGGTACTTTTAGCAAATGGCGATATTCAATGTCATATCTGTATCAATTTTAACGTAACTCGTTCGTAATAATTTTACTACGAACCTCAAAGTGCAACTCGCAAGAGATAGCTATCTCTTTCTTTACCATGCATTCCGTATTATCTTTTGCATTCGTAATCGTAAGTATGTATACACCTATAAATAAGTACGTCATGTCATACCGCAACAATATCGAACGCCGTTTAGTATGAAGGTAACCTATCTTTCTATATAATATCATTGTCTATACATACAAAAAAAATAAAAAAACGAATTATTATCTCGCAAATATCATAGACAAAAAAATCCGCCGAATGCGTGTTAGGCCCTGCATAGAATAGAGTTTCGTAGTCACCTATAAAGGCACGTAGATTTAAAATCGTGTCCAATGGACTAATGTCGTGTTTACTTATTACTTCGTTATTTTTGTTCGTAGTTTTCCAAGTATTAGCGTATTTTACAAATTAGGCCTCTATAACTTCTGAATTAGCAATGGTATCTAAGTCGTCATCATATGGACTACCATCATGAATTGTTTCATATTTTTCGAGCCAGCCTTTTAACTTTTAGAGGGAGGGGCGCTCTCTTTTAGGGAAAATGCCCTTTATAGTTGAATAACTTTCAAAAGGATACCTAAATAAAAAAAGCGGCCAAGTGCGAGTCAGACTCGCCCATGAAGGGTTCCGTATCAGCAAGTAACATCATATAAAAGTTCTTGTTGTTCGTTGTAACTTTCATCGATGTTTTTATACTAGTGTATTGATTGGATGAACGGTAAATTGCGTGTTACGATTTATGACGTATTAAAAAAAAACTACTCACTAGATCTCGTTCAAACTAATTTCCGTTGGTAGTTTGCATCGTAATGTACAACATATTTTTTTTTTAGTTTTATTACTCTCTTATTTTAGAAGTTAGAGGGGGGGGGACACACACATTTTTCCACTTTGGAAGGGTCTCTCGCGCAAACTATTCAGTTTAGAAAAAACTGATATTAGAAACCTCAACATCATTTTTGAACACCTATCCATAGATACCCCACACTTATAGGTTTGATGGAAAAAAAAAATTTGAGTTTCACTTCCAAGTATGGAAACCCCCAAAATGTATTGTTTTTTTTCTATTTTCATGTCAAAATCTTAATGCGGTTCACAGAATACATCGACTGACCAAATTTCAACAGTATAGCTCTTATAGTTTCGGAAATAATTGGCTGTGACATACGGACGGACAGACAGACAGACTTGACGAATCTATAAGTGTTCCGTTTTTTGCCATTTGGCTACGGAACCCTAAAAACCGACTTAGCAACCACTTACTTAATGTTTTTAAAAGACCTATCTAATGATACAAAAAGTATTTCTGCAAAGTTTCATCTTTCTAGCACTCACCCTTTGGACGGTAAGTCGAACACGGACAGACGGACATGACGAAACAAGTCCGAGTAATGTGTTTTTTTGTTTGCGAACAGCACTTTTTCACTATTAACTTTGTGTTAATTGCACGGTAAAAGTCGTAAATTAATTATTAAATTGTAGCACATAGACGATTTTCTTCATTATTAAGACTAATTAGGAGTTAGAATGTGCGGTTTACTTATTCTTGATTTTAATACGAAAGTCAAAGACATGGTGGTCAGGTCATGGTGACGCTCAGTAGACCAGCATCATCGTCAAGATCCTCAGAAAATGGGAAACGAAAAAGAATAAATAAATAAATATTTCAGACATCTGACACACAACGCCATCTAGTCCCAAACTAAGCAGATCTTGTATTTTAGGTACTTGACAACTGATATGAATATATATTTACTTTTTTTGCAAATTAATACATATTATACATAGAAAAAAATATTTACAGGTCATACAAACATTTGTCTTGTTGACCCGGGAATCGAACCCGACTAACGAAAACTAAAGTCTAACAAGTAAAATTAAAAATTAAAAAAAATCCCGACTAAGGGCCACCGCACACTAGCTACTTTTAGCATCGGCGATCGGCAACTAGTCGCTTTTTAGAAGCTAAATACCGCGACCGAACGCTCTACACCGCACACTTAAAACGCTAAACGCGGCGATCGAGTCGCTTTTTAGAAGCGCGACACAGCAGCTGAACGCTACTCTCCGCATACATTCGGATGCCGGTAGCAGCGACTTGGCATCTGAGCAGTCGCTAAAACGCGCGTTTCCGATACCGCGATCGAACGCAGGAAGTCGCTAAAACGCGATGCAGCATCGATGCAGTCGCCAAATCGCCGATCGCCGATGCTAAAAGTAGCTAGTCTGCGGTGGCCCTAATTGGACTGATTTCCATCTAACTCCCGAATAATTCACCGTCCAAACAAAAAAAAAAAAACATGCGCGCGCCGGGGGTTATCAAGGCAGAAGAAGAAAGGGAGAATAAGAAATTCGAATATGAAATTAAATTTATTAATTTATGACCTTGACCTTGAGTTCAGAGAAATCTATTGATGACCTTTGAAGGTGCTGATTGTTATGACTCCTACTCAGGGTAAATATTATGTGTTAAGCATGATTTGAACTGTTTTTCTGTCATAATTATTTATCTACAATATACAATCTTTATACCTCGTTGGTCTAGTGGTTAGCGTATGCGACTGCTAATCAAGAGGTCTCGGGTTCAAATCCCGGGTCGGGCCAAAAAGTGTTTTTGGGATTTTCTTAGGAAATCCCTAATAGCAGCCCGGAGTTTGGAAGTTTGGCGGTGATTCACGCCCGTGCCTCGGAGAGCACGCAAAGCCGTCGGTCCCGGTTGTCATGAACATCTATGGCAATCGTTATTGGGAAGTCAGTGCCCTCAAATATACTGACAACTAGTTCAATCTTCGAGTTTCAGTTCTCCCTTAGGGTTGCGGAGGTCCGATGCCAGTCGCTCCGTGGAAAAACTGAAATTCAGGTAAATCCGGTTGAACTAGTAGCCGACCCCAAATAAACTTGGGAATAAAGGCTCGGAAGAAGATACAATCTTTATACCTAAATACAAATATTTTTTTCGTGTTTGTAATTGAACTCCTAAACGGCTAGACCGTTTTTTAGAACCGAATTTTCGATTAAAGTTGTGTAAGTTTGTGTGGTAATGTATATCTTATATTTTTTTTAGTTTTCTCATTCTCTTATTTTAGAAGTTACAGGGGGGGGGGAACATTTTACCATTTTGGAAGTGTCTCTCGCGCAAACTATTCAGTTTAGAAAAAAATGATGTTAGTAACCTCAATATCATTTTTTAA
This sequence comes from Phragmatobia fuliginosa, assembly GCA_932526445.1. Classification (NCBI taxonomy): domain Eukaryota; kingdom Metazoa; phylum Arthropoda; class Insecta; order Lepidoptera; family Erebidae; genus Phragmatobia; species Phragmatobia fuliginosa. The sequence continues at coordinate 10,903,806 of OW052081.1, read as the reverse complement.
GACCTATCCTTAGATACGTGTGGGTTTGATGAATAATAATAATTTAGTTTCAGTTCTAAGTATGGGGACCTCCAATTTTTTTTTCTATTTTTGCATGAAAATATTGATGCGGTTCACAGAATACATCTACTTACCAAGTTTCAACAGTATAGTTCTTATAGTTTCGGAAAAAAGTGGCTGTGACATACGGACGGACCGACAGACAGACAGACATGACGAATCTATAAGGGTTCCGTTTTTGCCATTTGGCTACGGAACCCTAAAAACGTTGCATATAATTCCTTTTGAGAGCTTACATTGCGTTCGCTGCGTAAACAGTAAAAGTTTTACAAACACAATGTATGGAAGATAGTTCCCCTTTAAAAGATTAAAAAAAAAGTCGGCGATAGCATTTGTCTATGTTTTATGGTCGGCTCAGTATAACTCACTAAGTATTTAGAAATATGTAAATAAGCATATTTATCAGTAGTCAGTGTTTTCTTTGTATAATATTATATTATTACTAGCTGATGCCCGCGGCTCCGCTCGCGTCCTAGGGGTATGATTAATAGATGTTGGCCGATTCTCAGACCTACCCGATATGCTCACAAAATTTCATACAAATCGGTCAAGCCGTTTCGGAGGAGTATGGTAACTTGGACTGGACCAAATATTTGTGGATCACACAAATATTTGGTGTGACCCGGGAATCGAACCCGAGACCTCTTGATCAGCAGCCGCATACGCTAACCACTAGACCAACAAGGCAGTCAACTTCTTTTGGACTAGCTTCCCGCGGTTACAACAACAAATGCGGGTAGCAACGCGGTACTCAGCTAGTATCTAAATGTAATAAATCCACATTAGCAAGAAGTATTTGCTTATGGATTTCGTTGTAAAGTGATAATATTAGATATCGTTAGAATGTATGACTCAGTGATATAAACATACGATATGTATCCTACTAATTTATTAAACGCAAACTGACTGCACGGTTGGCCTAGTAGTCTACTGCGCCAAGTGTCGTGGGTTCAAATCCCACGTGGGATAACACTTTGTGTGATTCACAATTTGTTGTTCTGAGTCTGGGTGTTCTTTGTGTCCGTTTCATGTATGTTTGTAAAGTCACCCGCGACACAGGAATTTATATTCCTAATGCGGGAGTTGTCTTTTAAAAAACAAAGAAAAAAAAACAAAGAAAAAGTTTGTGAGCATGTATGTTTGTATTTATGTTTGTTGCTCTATCACGCTAAAACTACTGAACGAATTTGGATGAAACTTTACAGTAATAAATATAGCTTAAATATGCGAATAACACATAGGCTACTTTTTACTGCAATAATCGTAAATTAGACCGTAAGCCACTACCAGTGAGGGCTTTAGAACTGATCCAACCATATCAAATACCAACATCAGATTTAAATGAACCAGATGATGTAAATGACCTCTTTGAAGATTGTGAGGATTTAATTTTTCATCCGACTTTCACAATTGATTCTTTTTAAAAATTTATATAAATAGGCAAAATTATCTGTCTGTCTGTTACTCAATTCGATTCGTTTATTTTTAACACAAGTGCAAGAAAGTACAACAAACAAACAAAGAAACCATAACAATAGAGCAAATCTATTGATGTTCAGTAATTTAAACACTAGAGTGAAATTTATTGACATGTATACTGCCAATACCCTTCCTGTTAGCTTTGCCTTTGCCCACAGACGAGTAATATCTCTATTAACAATCCTAAAACCAAAGAAAATAGTACAAAACTCGAGAAGCTTGTAACTTAAAGATCCTGGATGATTAGGATTTGTTTTTTTTTGTATTACTGGTACTATTGCAGGTTAGTTATTTATCAAGGTTTTGAATCCAACTAAGACAAGATATAGCTGTAAAAAAATAAATCCTGAAATAACATTGTTTGTTTTTTTCTCTCGTATTTTTCATGTTATGGTTTATATTTTTGTGTTATTTGTGTATGTTAAAGCCGCAAAGAAGGACATTAGTAGATTTACCAAACCTTATATGGGATCTAAGATTTTTTTTTTTTTTTTTGAATATTTACAAAAAAAAACATATCTTTTGATCAAAGCACATCAGGAATTCTTGTCTTTCTTTTTAAATTAATTTATCTATTTAATAAAAATATAATAAGAGGGTGGTTGTTTTTTGGGTCAAAACACATAATGCGCGGCATTGAGCCGTCAAAAAACTGATTGTTGTTACATCTTATATACATCTTATATCAGAGCACTTTTATACAATTTCATTCTAAAATAGATATTCTTTTATAGTATGAAATGATTAACTATTCACACTCATTGTTCATTCATCTGATTGAATGAGAACTGAACGCATCACTATTACTTTAAATATGGCAGCATTATTTTACTAAGTGACATTAGCTACTGTCAGGTAGCTTCGTCTAGTTAAAAATACGACTATAGGTGATTATAAAAATACATAAATCGTAGATGTCAAAATGTATCACTGTTTATCTCCTGTCAAAACTTCACAGGTTGCTATGCATAACACATTTGCATAGCAACCATAAATATAGTTTGTAAATGGCTAATTTAAAAATGAGTTCTGCATAATCACATATGTTTTTGCTACTTTGTATCCCGAAAATATGCGGGTCCCACCGCGAGGCACAGCTAGATTAGATTTCTATAATACCACACATCTCACAAACGACCGTTAAAGCGCAACGTACAGACATCATCATCATCAACAGCCTTCAACAGTCCACTGCTGGACATATGCCTCTCCTTAGAAAGGAGGTTTTGGCCTACTATACCACGCTGGCCAGACGGGTTGGTATAGGGTTGGTTTCAAGTTTTCCTTCTCTTTGCATTGATGTTGTCTTGCGTAGTTTATCCCTAAAGGTACGCGTCCATTGGCCCGCACGCACGCACGGCACGCAACGGATTGAACGGATTTGCCGATGGCATGCGTCCACTGTATCCGGATTTTTTATTTAGTTTCGAGAGTTTTCTTGTCGTGAATTGACGTATTCGGTCATGGATGGTCTCCTCCCAAATATTGTCTCTCCTTTGGACATTAAAATAATGTGTATGTTTTAGTTTGTATAATTCTTCACATCTTTCTACTAATATAATTAAAAGTGCGTCATCCATTTCATATTTTTGTCGTTCGCTTCTTAATTAAATAAGACAAACAGGACGTGCGGCAGTGGGCGATGCCAGCGGCGAACTGATTTGTGTGACTGTGACGTCACCGGCACGCAACGCATTTTTTGCTCACATAAATGCCGGCGTTCGGTGCGGGCGGCGCGGATAGTGGACGCAGCTCTATGTAAAATCATACAAAGCAAAATAAAATCCGTTGCGTGCCGTGCGTGCGTGCGGGCTAATGGACGTGCACCTTTAGTCGCCTTTAACAACACCCGCAGGATGTATAGGGGTGGTGACACTCTGTATTCTTAATCCGTCACCACACAACGTACAGACAGTTGCTTCGAATTTGTAACATTACTTGACCTGCGTGGATTATCGCGGTTAATTAAAATAGGTGCAGCGGTTTAGCCCTGAAAATTACAGAGACAGGTAGAGTTACTTACGAATGTAAATATTATTATGGATTAGCTAAGCCCGGCGGTGATAACCGCGTTTGTTTTTGTAACCGCTGGCGACACCGCGGGGAGAAGCTAGTTTAAAAAAAGTAGCCCAAGTTACTCGTAATATCATCAGCTATCTGCCAGTAAAAGTCCCGTCGAAATCGGTCCAGCCGTTCCAGAGATTACCCGGAACAAACAGACAGACAGGCAAAAATTGTGAAAAAAAAAAAAATTTGGTATATGATCGTGTATGCATTTAGTAAAAAGCGGTTATTTTAATATTACATACAGACACACGAAAAAATTACCTTTTTTTACAAAATATACACGAACGATCGAATAGTCAAAAATGTATCAAATTTGGTTACTTTGTTAAGTTACGTACACATTAAAGTTTAAATGAAATGCAAAAAGCTAAAAAAAATAAAGAAAAGAACATTTGATGTACTAATGCCGAAGTTTTACCTCTACTTAACCAACTAAAACATTAATAAAGTAATTTGACTGCACGTTTGACCCAGTGGTATAAGCAGTCGATAGTTGCTACGCCGCTTTCTACTAAGCCAAGTGTCGTGGGTTCAAATTCCACGTAGGACAACACTTTGTTCTGTCTTTGTGTTGTTCTGAGTCTGGGTGTTCTTTGTGTCTGTTTCATGTATGTTTGTAATGTCCCCCGCTACACACGATTTATATTCCTAATGCAGAGTTGTCTTTTTGAAAGCTTTTTTTTTTTTTTTTAGCTTATTTATTTATTTGATTTTGATTTGATTTTAAATATTAGTATATCAAAAAATTAAAATATTAGTATATCAATTATTAAGAAAAGAAACAAAATATATTCGTTTATTAAGTTTTAAAATTAAAGTTAAAAACAAGTAAAGAAAAAACTAGTCATAAAATACCTACAGCCGCCATTTTGATACGCACGGTTCTAAAACAGCTTGTGTTATCCTCGTCGTACTTCACAATGTCATATATTACCTACTTACACAATAAAACATTTTATACTCAATGTTACACAATTTGCAAGTTTTTAACAAAGCACGCAGCCGTATCATTTGCTGATTACGTTTATAAATGAAACAGTCGCAACTAAAATGAATTAAATCAAAGACAAAAGACTTAACTTGGACATTGCACACAATTTTTTCTGCATAGGCCTCATTGATGTCACTTAAGCGTTTTAAAAAAATATTCAAATAATTGTCAACTTTTCCCTCCAACATTTAGTTGACTAACAATAATTATTTTGCATATCATAATGAGTCACAAAACTATTAAAAGAACAACCGTCTATGAAGACGTGTAAATTATTTTGTAGTTTACTCTAAAATTCGCAATACACTACTTTTTTAATTTGGGTGCTAAATAAAAACTTTGGTGCGACAAAGCCAATGTATATAATTTACAATGAACACGGCAGTACTGTATTACCGTCATATAATGCAGTGGTAGGAACTTGTGCGGCGTTCGTGACTCAATCGACGCAAGGGGCCGGCCCGCACCAACTTATTCATAACCAGTAATACACACAACAATTGCTGACCAGCTTTAATATCATCCATTGCTCTTCAAACAAGACGTTCATTAGATAGCCAAGTAGGCGAACTATCAGTGTAAAGTGAACATTGAAATATCGTACAAAGGAAACCTGCTCTGCTTATCGACTGACGGACGCGCGGACGTTAACTAAACTCTTAAAAGGAACTCAAATGGTTATGAAATGGTAATTTATAAGTTTTATAACCATTCATTTAAATTTGTTGTAGTTTAAATTATCTACACAATTTTATTGCCGCTAGCTTTTTCTAGATTCCTAATTCAAATTCTGTTGGTTTTAACTTTTTTATATATCAAAATAGAATGAGCGTGTAATCTTACGCGTGATATGAAACAAGATGGCCGAAGTGGAGCCATAGCTTTATAAAGGTTTTTTTAAACTTACAATTTAAAACCGGTTGATTGTAATTTGTTTTGTTATCTTGTAATATCTCTTTATATATATATAATTCTTCTGTGAGGGTGTATGTCACTGAACTTCTCTCAAACGACTGGACCGATTTTGATGAAATTTTTTGTGTGTGTTCAAGGGGATCTGGGAATGGTTTAGATTCGCAATTGGACCCGGTAGGTGGCGCTGCGATCAAGTTCTGGAATTTTAAAGTTGGGCGGTACGAAGTTCGCTGGGTCAACTAGTTTTATATATATAATAATAATTACTTTAACTATTTAGATTTCGAAAACATAATTTATTATGTAAACCTGGATATATTCTTAATTAGAAACACTTTTTACACGCTTTATATTCTTTTACATATTTATATTACCTGTATGTTTGTTTGTACATATATTTGTAACGGACTCCTTTGGGCGCGATTGTGACCCACTTTAAACGGCCAGAAATCGTTCAAACTTTGTAGAGAAACTTTTATCAAGGACCGATGACAATACACTAATTCGAAAATAAAAAAATAAAATAAATATATTAAAAAAAATAGTCTTTTTTAGTCTAGAAAAAAGCGTGGGGCGACGTTATTGAAATATTTTCAGAAAGCACCCCACGCTTTGTTACATTATAATTATTTTCTACTTTTTGGTTTAAAAGCGTGTTTGTTTAGTTTTTTAACACTATAATTTTTTGTGCAGCAGTTTCTGTTCTTAAGTCACTGATCTACATAAATATATAAAAATTAAAGTAAATAAATAAATACTTTGGACACACAACATCGTCTAACATTATCATCATCATCAATCATCTTTGGCACCGATTTTGATAGGATTTTTACTGCCAGATAGCTGATGATATACCTAAGCCCTACTAACCCTTACCGCCCCGACACCGCGTATCTTAACTAATATTTTAAAATCATCTCTGTGCATATCCACAATAGTTTTTACGTAATTTTTAACTTCGTAACACATATTGCAGTCCTGGCTTAGAGAGTGGGGTATCATTTGTAATTCTCATCATATCCGGTCATATCCGGGATAAAAATGATGTTTCAATTTATATTTTTAGAAATATACCATTAGAACTTATTCGAATGGAAATGACTAAATAAAAAAAAACTGTTCATTTGTCCGGGTTTTGAAATTGCGTTTTTTGTCGTGGTTTCCAAATTTTTGAGATGGCAACCCTACTGTTACCGAGTAAAAAGGAAAGAATAAAACTATGAGCGACGGGTCCTCTTAGTTCAAAGTTGAAATTGAAGTTAGTGGTTTTATTGTTATCGCGACTTGTTTTTCGGACAGAAATTTCTTTTTTTTTTACTGTATTCAAACAAAGTGATAGATGAAAGCTTTTTTAGTTATATTTATTTTGTTCGTAAAGTATAAACGTGATATGTATAAGGAATGGGAAAGACCTATGTCCAGCGGTGGACTGCAATAGATATTTGATGATAATTTATAATATGTAGCTGTAAAGAATCGAGAAATAATCTTGAAATAAAAAGTTGTGCATACGATTTAGTAGTTTTTCCCCTCTCCTTTTTTTCTGTGCGGAAATCCCCTCGGAGACCACCAGTTGATGGCTATGTCTGACTCAAACCGACTAAAACCGCACGCTGTCTTGAGTACTATAAGCTGAGGAACCAGATGAACCCTCGAAAGGAAATCCCTGGAACCCCAACATATCTTCGGCCACCTACGGTTTGTAAATACTTAACAACTTGTTCCCATGGTTTGGTTTTGTAAGATGAAATCGAGCAAACAAACTCACTGCTATTTTTAAAAAACGAAATTATTATACATAACAATATGCATTCAGTACTGAGTCCCTCGGTTATTGTTATAAATCGAGAGTAAAGCTGCGGAACCAAGCTAAAGTAAAAAAAAAATAGCCTATGTTAGTCCTTGTATCATCAGCTTCTTGCCAGTAATAGTCCCTTTAAAATAGGTGAAAAACAAGTTCCGATAAAATTTTCAGATGCATAATAAAAAACTGTCCCTTTGATATTACATAGACACTTTAATTTTATTTATTTGTTTGAAAGTTATGATACCTACTGATACTGATACAAGAAAAAAAAATAGACTACTAAAAATAAGGTATACTAAATCGTAATTAAATAAGCAAAGATGCCACGCCCTTCATATTGTGCAACATTTTAAAAAGTTAAAATAATATTCATAGACAAAAAGACATACTTTTTTTAAAGTAAATATCATATTTTGTCCAAAGTCTTAAAGTCGGTCGGGCACAGACCACCCTGTTCAGCCAACCAGTGACTCAGTACTAAGTTATTTACTTTTACTACTTTGAAGAAACGAAGTCTGTGAAGTAAACTATTTCCGAGTTGACTTCTAGCTATATGTCATGTGAACTCATGTGTCAATGTCAAGTAGAAAACCTCTGAGATTATACGAGTATAAATACTGCACGGTTGGCTTAAGCGGTCGCCACGCCGCTTCCTACTGCGCCAAGTGTCGTGGGTTCAAATTCCACGTGGGATAACACTTTGTGTGATTCACAATTTGTTGTTCTGAGTCTGGGTGTTCTTTGTGTCCGTTTCATGTATGTTGACATGAATTAAATATTTTTACAGTTTTTCTTTCAAATACATGATATTGGCGAAATCGTGGTCACACTATACCAAAGGCCATTAACCAAAAGTTGAAGTAGAAAGTAATAGGCATTCTAGATTGGACTAATACCCCGATTAAATTGCCGAAAATAATATAGAATTTAATAAAAATATTTAAAAAGTTTTTCATACCTAACTAACTTCTAGTTTATTCTATACACATAAATTAAATTGAAGTGTCTGTAATATCAAATGAACAGTTTCAATGATATTTTATACATTAAATTTTTCTAACTAAATTTATATGAAAGTAAATACGGTACAATTTTCTTTTTTAATTTTTTTTCTGACTGTAGGTTCTGTTCAATCCCAGGTAAGTCTGGACCGATTTTGACGGAAATTTCATTGACAGCTGATGATAGAAGGTGTAACTAAGGCTAATTTTATTAGGCTAGCTTTGCTCCTTTACTCGCGATTTACGATAATTAAAATACTAAGCAAAATTGGGTAAAAGTAATATGCCATCGTCTAAGAAAATTTAAATTTTATCCTTTTTTCTATTTTTTTTTGTCCTCAATAATATATTTATCAGTCACACATCCATCCACTGACCGATCTGACAATATATCGTTTAACCTATCCGTTGATTAGTCCATTAACGAATGCAACTGGTTACGAGTTACGAGAGCCACACAGAATACTGAGAAAAGTGAACGCGCGGAGACGGCAGGTGCTGTGGTGACGTCATCTACGTGGACGTTCCATGTAGCACGTTCGCAATTCAAATTACTAACGTTGCTTGTTTTTAAATAATCATCAATCACTGGCGCTCTAGGATATTTGAAAATTAGAACGTTTGACAGTTCTAAAAAAAATACTTAATTTTTTAAATGTAGCTGTCATTTAGGTTTTTTTTTAAATAACTAAAAGGTTAGAACACAATTTTTTTAACAAGTCCTCTCATTGCTACTTATTTTGACTATACAAGGAATATTATTTTGAGAAATTAACGACCATTTGGAATTAAATCAAATCTTAAAAAAATTGCTTGTCAAAGATTTTACTTATAGATATTATGTATACCTAATAACGGAAATTATCAAACACAAAAAGGTTTCTCTTTCCGAAAAACATGTTTGGTCCTTTTTTTAATTTTGGAATTAGCTTAGTTTAAAAGGTAAAGAAAATAATATTACATTATTATTTAGCATTTTGATACGAGTGAGGAACGTCACGTTGTTGGCATCGTTGAAAAACATATTTGTCTCTCAAGTTTATCTTTCGAACCAAATATCTATTATCTATACAAATAAATAACAGTTTTTTATTAAATGCATATGAACGTACATACGGTAGGTATGTATATTGAAAAAGCAATTAAGTATTAAAATTGTTGTCTGTCTGTCTGTTGGATTCGGCTAATCTCTGGAATAGCTGGACAAATTTTGACGGGCATTCAGCTAGAGCCACTGCCAATGGCAGAAAGCTGATGACATTATAAGGAGAACATAACTTAAGCCATTTTATTAAAATAGTTTCGCTTCGTAGTTACTCGCGAATTATGAGTAACACTGCAGGACTCAGCTAGATAAAGGTAGTTTTGGCAAAAGTGAAGTATGACGTCACAACTTGTTATTTCTTAGGAATTATTGTAGATCGCACCGTTTTGACGTCTATCAGAGACGCGCTGATTTGAGTTGACAACTTAGCATCATGTATAATAATATTTACATTACAAGGTGTTTTCTCATATCGCCTAGTGTTGTGACGTCACTTTATTGTGTACTAGTTATCGGATACTTTACATGTGTACAATCTTATTGCTATTTTAAAAGTTTATAAAAAAATGATATATTTATTTCTGTGAGTCAATCTTTTACAGATATCTTTACACATAGGACTGTACAGCTAGGCGCAGGCGCCGGCATTTCCTAAGACTCACTCTGAGAAGAAATGCCGACACAAACCACATATTTTTCACTTAAAAATACTATACGGATTTGTATAGAAATAAGCACATAGTCTGAAAACTAGGTATGCTCCTTTTATCCCAAAAAAATTTTATAAAACCCATGGAATAAGTAAGGAAACACATTTGTCAAACCACGGGGCGCAGCTAACTAGCGTAGGAAGTGTAATGATTTATTAATTGTATTTTAAAAACTACCTTCGCCCCGCGGCGTTTTCGCGGTTTTGATTGTTAAGGTACAACAAAAACTGCGTAAAAGTCTAGATACTCATGATATGATCGGGTATCTGCCAGAAAAATAAATAAATAAATATTTCGGACATCTTACACACAACGTCATCGCCCCAAACTAAGCAGAGCTTGTATTGTGGGTACTAGATAACTGATATGTGTAAATACTTATACATACTTTTTTTTGTAAATACATACTTATTGTACATAAAAAACACCCAGACTCCGAAGGAAATGTTTGTGGATCACACAAATATTTGGTCTGACCCGGGAATCGAACAAATTTGTTCCAGCTCTTCCAGAGACTAATCAAAACAAACGGACGAGAGATAAAAATTTGAAAATTAACTTTTTAAGTACCGTATATGCATTTAGTAAAAAACTATTAATTTGAAATTACTATTCAATATTAGTTATTTCTATAGAAATTGAATAAAACGGCACAAAAAATCGAATTTGGAATTCGGGTCATCGTGACGTAATTTGCTAGAGGCACACTGTCTAGCTTGTCTATGGACGAGATACTAATGATTGATGTAGTCACTTTTTTTTTCAACAAACTGAACCTTTATTTGGTCTTGTAATATTCCTATTTTTTTATACTCTGCCTGATGGAAAGCATGAGGAGTAGGGGTCACCATACTCGTTGTGAGTCAATGCAGCATGTTGACCCTCACTACGGCGGCTTAGTGAGATGTTTTTACATCATACTATCACTCATTTACCAACTGTCATTTTAGCTTTACTGGTACTATTATGTATTCTGTGATTTTAGGTTTGTCTTCTGTGAGAGGGTAGTACCGTACCGAACGAGCCGGCCCATTCGTGCTGAAATCAGCGTGGCTTTACTACCTTTTACAAGTATAAAAGAGTTATAACGTAAATTAAACTAGGTTAGTTGGGCAGGTAATTTTACACTTGCTTTTTCGATCCATGACTAAGCAGAGCCTCTACCATGGTAACCAAACTGATGATAATGATAATATATTACTAAATACGTATAGTATTTTAGCCTTTATTCCCAAGTTTATTTGGGGTCGGCTACTAGTTCAACCGGTTTTACCTGAATTTCAGTTTTTCCACAGAGCGACTGGCATCGGATTACCGCAACCCTAAGGGAGAACTGAAATTCGAAGACTGAACTAGTTGTCATTATATTTGAGGACACTGACTTCCCAATAACGATTGCCATAGATTTTCATGACAACCGGGACCGACGGCTTTACGTGCTGTCCGAGGCACTGGCATGAATCACCGCCAAACTTCCAAACGTCGGGCTGCTATTAGGAATTTCCTAAGAAAATCCCAAAAACACTTTGGCTCGACCCGGGATTTGAACCCGAGACCTCTTGATTAGCAGTCGCATACTCGTTTTTATCTATACAATTATTAAACGAAATTAAAGTTTCTGTTTGTAATAACAGCTTTTCTCATAACACATACGAAAGTAAATACTTACGCCATTTATTTTAAATTATTGTTTGAATGTTCCAGCTAATCTTAGATAGGTCTTTTAAAAACATTGTGTGGTTTCTAAAACCAGTTTTCGGTTTGGTATCCGTTGAAAGCGCATTTTTCGTCGGGCGTCCCACCCTCTAAAAGCTAAACGGCATGCTCAAAAACACAGAAAAAAATTCATGAGTCAGTCCATATATTGAACTTTCAAGGAAAACCATAACAGTTTTTTATGTTAGGAGTTATAGGGCCTAACTTGTAAAATGCACTCACTTGGAAAACTTCGTACAAAAAATAAAGAAATAATAAGTTAACTTAACAATTGTCTATTGGACACAATATTTTAAATCTACCTACCATTATGGGTGACTACGGAACCCTAATTCCCCCCCCCCCCCCCGGAATCGAACCGACTAAAACCACACGGTGTGCCACTCTGCTCCTGAATTTTAGGAGGAGTCCAGGGAACATGTTATTTGTCCTTCTGAAAACGCCCAATGTCTACCGCAACCTTAGTTTTTTTTTCATTTAACTATTAAATGTAGGGTGTATGATTAGAGTTTTTAGAAATGGATAGTGAGATCGCAATTTACCTGATAATGTTTTTCATTGCCATTAAAAAGTTTTTATATAATAAACATAGGTCTAACCGATTAGTTTATCAGTTCTATCTGATTGCGGATTAGATTGGAACACACAGAGTGTGTGAAAAAGATAACTCGTTATTATTGGCCCGACAATTTTCTACTTTTGTTTTAAGATCGCCTGATTATGTGCAGCATCGGTAGGCACCCCAGAAGGTGGCCCGAGGACCTGGTAAAGTTTTCAGGAAGTTATTGAAAGCGACCAGTAAAGAGAATTTTGTGAATGTTTTGACTTCCACATACAGTGCGCTGTATATGGAAGTCTACACATTCACAAAATCTAGTGAAACATACAATAACGCCATCTACTTGAGATATACCAAACTATCGAGTAACGAAGTACACAGAGGAACTATTTAATCCTGTATCGCGATACGGAAGTTTTCGCGCCGATCATATGTGTCATATAGAAGCAAACATAGCAATATCCACTTTTTTTTCAAACCGACCTATTTACATCGCCACTGTCTACGTGAAATTCTAAAAGTGTTTTATAAAAAATACCACAAATGTTTAATAGTGTTTTTAGTGTTTTATAAATTTTATAATATAATTTATTCAAAAACTTATAGGTATTGATACAAACATGTGTTTCATTTAATTTGCCCAAAATTGCAATGAATGGAGATTGCTACATTTGCTTTTATATGACTCATATATACATTAACGGCGTATTGGAGGAACACAATACTCATTCTTCCACATAGATGACCTTCGAGGAGATCTAGCGATGGACCTTTTTCGACTAAGATAATGATAATGAATGTGTAACTTGGCACAGGTTTTGGCTAGTTTCTTTGGAAGCTAATTCATTTATTAATCAACTGAAAAGCAGGAGCTCATGTTTTTTTTTAAATGTTAACATCTATTAAAAAAGGTTTTTTAGAAATTGCACCTCAAACGGGGCAAAATGAGAGATAAAAGTTCGCCATCTTTTAAATTAATAATTTACGCCAGCGAAACTGCAGGCAATTGCTATATAAATAAATGACTTAAAATTTTTAATAAACAAAAATTAAATCTAATGAGACAACAAAACGTAATTTCCACTACTCTGCATCATGCACAACCACGTGTGTTTAGGTTCCAATTTCAAAAAGTTCACGCGTTTGTTAAAGTTTTAATATAATTTTAACAAAACGGAACCGACTTCAATGAAAAACTATTCCGAGTACCCAAATTGCGACATTGTGCCTATGATATTTGAGGAGTTCCCACGATTTCCTTGGGATCCCATCATCAGATCCCGATATGGTGACGATGGGACCACCTGTTAGCTACGCCCATTCCAACGCAAAAAGAATTTTTGAAATCGGTTCATAAACGACGAAATTATCGCTGAACATAAATTTAAAAAAAAAGAAAAAAAGATTCCGACGAATTGAGAACCTCCTCCTTTTTTTGAAGTCGGTTAAAAATGTGTATAACTATAGCTAAGTTAAATCAATAACTTTGTTTATTTATAAGATCAAAAGAAGCGTTCATAGCAGTGGCCTTAGGTGATTCGAAACAATCACCCAGGGTAAGCAACGACGGCGCTGTCAGACCTAGATGGGTGACCGTTTGTGGCATGATATATGTTATGAGCGTGTCCGTGATTTGTTATCATAAGATAGCAGTCGTGAAGCTTAGTTTAAAACCTTCAGGCGTGTTAAAAACATCTAACGTCAAGAATACGTAGCCACAACGTGTCTTGCCAGTTTCCACTCGGCCAGCGTGGGGCCGTATGGCCTTAACCATCTCCTCAGGGGAGACCTAAGTCCAACAGTGGGACAATATGGGTTGTTGATGATTGATGAAAAAGATGTCAAAACGAGACATAGACTGTAAGTTTTCCCGCGTTAATACGCGGGAAAACTTACAGTCTATGTCTCGTTTTGACTGGTACACCGAGTACAGTACTGGGCAAGAAATAATTGCACATCGACCTCTAGAAAGAGATAATCGGTTAATTTCGACTTTGTAGAGCATTGTCCCTTTCGCACGAAATACTACCACATCGCATTTAACGATCGACTATTTTTATTATAACAAAATATGTAGTGTGCGAAAGGGACAATGCTCTACAAAGTCGAAATTAGCCGAATGTCTCTTTCTGGAGGTCGATGTGCATTATTTCTTGACCAGTACAATTAAAACTGACCAATTAAACCAATTTTAAAAACTTTAATTTCGGAAAATGGAGTGTGAAGTGAAAGCCGTCCAAAACTCTACAATACATACACACATCAAAAGTGTCTAGGGATCAAGCATTTTATGCGGATTTCTTGAGATTGAGATGTGGCTTTGTAATAAATTTATGATTTTATAAATTTATATGGATCCTTTTTGGTGCATTTCATAATTTGAATCAGGAACTGTCAATCAAATTCGAGTAAAAGATGAAAATCAGCTGCCAATATTTTCCCTATAAAAACATACAACGCATTGAAGAAATTATTAGTGCTACTGTTTCCCTACTACTGATTAAAACCAACGTTATTATGGAGCGGCGACGTCATTTAAGCAGGGAAGAAATGCTCAGAGCCGTGGGAATGATAGAAGCTGGTTCCCGGCAACGTACTGTGGCTTTAGCTCTGAATACAAGTCAGAGTGTTATCAGTCGACTTTGGACACGTTACCGAAGCACTGGTACCGTGGCTGAGCGCCATGGAGTACGGTATCGCTGCACCACACGGAGACAAGACCGATACATTCAAATCTTAACTCGAAGAGCTCCAACAATAACCGCCATGATGTTAGCCGTGAGGCTTCATCACTCTTCAGGGAACTTAATTAGCGACCAAACAGTCAGAAACCGCTTGCATGAAGTGAACCTTCATTCCCGAAGACCGCTACGGGTACCACCTATAGCAATGCACAATCGTAGGATTCGATATCAATGGGCTCTTGAACACAGAAATTGGGCAGAAGAACAATGGCGTTTCGTGTGCTTTTCTGATGAGTCTCGTTTTGGTATGAGACCGGATACAAGACGTATACGACACTGGAGAACCCCTGGACGCCAACAGCGATTAAAATCCTGCCAGGAAGTCCATCCTTATAGTGGTGGAACCATCATGGTATGGGCGGGTATTTGGATCGGCGGAAGAACTGAGTTGATTTGGATCAGAGGCAACCTCAACGCTCAAATTTATGCTGAGACGATTGTATCAGACGTCATCGTTCCTCTACAAGTGCAAATCGGTCCCTTATTTCAGTTAATGCATGATAATGCACGACCGCACACCGCAAGAGTTGTAAGACAGACTCTCGCCGCAGCTAACATCAATGTCCTGCCCTGGCCTGCTCAGTCGCCAGACTTGAACCCGATTGAGCATGCATGGGATATGCTACAGAGAAGAGCTCTGCCGAATATGGAGGGTATCCAGTCGCAAGAAGACCTTTTTTTGTTGTTGCAACGAACATGGGCGGCCATTCCACAGCGTGATTTGGATGAACTCATTTTGAGTATGCCAAACCGATGTTCTTGTGTTGTTAGTGTTCGCGGTAGAAACACGGATTATTAATTGTTTAAGTTACCTAATAAAATTTTAAAGAAAACTGTTATTTCAGTCTTTTTTTCGAACTTTAATGTTAGTGGTTCAAATGTCAAAAATCCCTTTATTAGGAAAATGGCAAATTTCTTTACTAATGCAAAGGTGACTTGGTTTATCGTTACTGTGACAAACGAAAACACTTTATTTGATGAATCCTTAAAGAAATTTTTAATTAATATCAATCAGGAGAAAAGTTATTGCAAAAATATATGTTGATCCCTAGACACTTTTGATGTGTGTATTTACACTTATTGTGCGCGGGGAAATCCCCAGTCACGAAATCAAACCGGGGTTTTTTGTGGAAGTATACTTATTTTTTTAAACACTCCAGTTAGGGTCAGTAAAATAATGTCAAAAAACTCTTTGTTAACAAAATAACATGATAAGATAAGATAAGATTTGCGTAAACATATTTGTACATACAGTTCAAGGCATATAATTATGATGTTACAAATTTATAAAGAAGTTCTTAAGCAGGCACCACACTTCGTTATTCGCTATTCGTTATGTGTCTACGCCGTATTCGCCCGAATATTTGTTATGCGCGCAAACAACAAACACGCCACCACACTTCGAACTGGTATGTCAAATAAGGCAAATGTGTGTGTTGTAGAGATGTGTCATTGTCATTTTATGGTGAACGAAACGAATCCATACGAACGAGCGAAACATATTATTTTAATTTCCTTTTTATTTTATTAAATTTACAGAAACAATACTTAAATGAAGTCTAATTAATTTGATCGTATGATAGATTATTTTAATCGTTTAATCGATTTATTCTATTTCAAAAACTGTTTTATAGTCTATGGTTGTTAGATGAGCACAGGACATTGTCATTTGTATTGGTCAACGAACGAACGAAACATATTATTTTAATTCCCTTTTTATTTTATTAAATTGACAGAAACAATACTTAAATGAAGTCTAATTATTTTGATAATATGATAGATTATTTTAATCGTTTAATTGATTTATCTATTTCGAAAACTGTTTTATAGTCTATGGTTGTTAGTTATGCACACTATGCACAGGGCACTTCACTAGCCGTCCGAAGTGTGGGCAGTCGATGCGCGTATTCGCCTTATTCGTGTCCTTTGAAGTGTGTCAAAAAACCGACAAGTCGACGGATATGCGTATTCGCTATTCGGCTTAACGAATAAAGCGAATATTGGCGAATATACTCTCCACACTTCGCCGTATGCGTGCGAATAACCCGCATAACGAATAGCGAATAGCGAAGTGTGGTGCCTGCTTTACATGTTTAGGACATAAATTGGCGTGCAAATATTGTTGAAATATTAATAAACATTTAATTATTGATAATTTTTAAAATTAAAATATATGTCAAAAGTACAAAATAAAAATTAATAAAAATTGTATCATGTTACAGATAGCCTCTTGTAGAAAAACTGTGATGGCTTTGTTGACCAAAAACGTCTATTTTTTTCTTAAAATCTTCTGTCGCGTATCTAGAATTATATGACAATCTATCTTCTTCTTTAGGTACCATCTCCATCACGGAGGTCGGCGACCATATGTCTGTATCTATCCCTTGCTTCGGTCATGCGAATCAATGCTTCTGTGCTGTCCACCTTCAACCAATCTCTTATGTTTTTTGTCCAAGATATACGTTTTCGGCCTCTACCTCGTCTCCCTTGAATTTTCCCTTCAATAATTAATTTTATTATATTATATTTACTATTTCTATAAACATGTCCGAAATAAGCTGCTTTCCTCTTTTTTATAGTTTCGATTAATTCTACCTTTTTGTTCATAATTTCAAGTACTCTAACATTAGTGACTTTGTCTGTCCATTTAATTTTAAGCATTCTTCTATATATCCACATTTCAAAAGCTCTGAGTTTATTAATTAGTTTTTGTTTCAAGGTCCAACTTTCAGATCCGTAGGTTAAAATAGAAAGAATATAGCATTTCACCATTCTCCATCTGAGTTTTAAGTTGATCTTTCTATTAGTCAACAGTTTTTTCATTCTTTGAAAGCTGTTTCTGGCAATTTCTATTCTTGTCCTAACTTCTTTTTCTGAATCCCAATTTTCACTTAACCAACAACCCAAATATTTAAAGCTTTTTACTCTGTTTATTTTATTGTTATCTAAGAATAATGGTAGTTCTACGGCTGGAGTTTTACCAACAATCATATAATTAGTTTTATTTGTATTTATTTTTAGCCCATACTCTAAAAGTGACAAATTTAATTTCTGTAACATTATTTGGAGATCTTCAAGGTTACTGGCGAGCAAAACGGTGTCATCTGCGTAACGTATACTTTGTATTAATTTACCATTCACGCGTATTCCAAGCTCAAGTTCATTAAAGGCATTTCTAAATATCTCTTCTGAATAAAGATTAAATAAACAGGGTGATAAAATACAACCCTGCCTTACTCCTTTTTCTATATTTACCTCATTTGTTAAATTATTGTCAATTTTAATTTTAGCTTTTTGTTGCCAATATAATTTTTCAATAAATATAATGTCATTTCTATCTACTCCTATAGATTTTAATATTGTAATTAATTTATCGTGTTTGACGTTGTCGAACGCTTTTTCAAAATCAATAAAGCACAAATAAACATCCACTTGGACTTCCATACATCTTTGAACTAAAATTTGAATTGCTGCTAAAGCATCTCTGGTACCTAATCCTGCTCTGAAACCAAACTGTGTTTCACTCAGATGCTCTTCAATTTTCTTGTAAATTCTTGATTGAATGATTTTTAAAAATACCTTTAGGAAGTGGCTCATAACACTAATCATCCGGTGGTCACCGCAGTGCTTCGCGTCGTGTTTTTTAGGCAATGGTGTAAATATCGATAAGAGCCAGTCGTCGGGGAGCACGTTGTCAGGTTCATAAAATTTATTAAATAATAAAATCAAATTATCTACATTGTCTTCAGTTATTAGTTTTAATATTTCTACAGCGATTCCATCGGGTCCCAGTGCTTTTCCATCCTTCATATGTTTTATGGCCGAAATCAATTCCGATCTTAGTATTGTTGGGCTTGCAAGGTTGATCTCATTTAAAGGCTCAGGAAGCCTCCTGTCATCCCTGAAAAGGTTTTGAACATATTCCTCCCAAACTCTACAAGCGTCTTCTCCGTCAACAACTATACTTCCATTTTTATTTCTTAGTGTACTCTCTATTCTCTTTTTGTTTATATTTGTGAATTCCTTAACCTTTTTGTGCAAATTAAAACTATCATGTTTATTTTGTAATATTTCAATTTCAGTACATTTCTGTTCTAACCAATGTTCTCTTGCCTTTATAATCATTTTATTAATTTTTGTATCTATTTCATTGTATTTCTCTCTATTCATACTTTTATATTTCCTTCGTTCATTCATCAATTGTATTATTTCATCGCTCATCCACTCCTGTCGCTTGATGTTTTTCTTAGTAGCTAAATCTTCCATTGTTATATTTCTTATTCCTGTTGCTATACTTCTATATGTCGACAAAGCGTCTTCTCCCTTTCCACATACAGACTCAATGCAGTTGTTAATTTTTACACTTACTGATCTCTTTACTTGGTCATTTTTAAGATACTTTAGGTCAATTTGCGTTTTATTTGATTTAAGTTTAACCTTCTTTAATTTGATAATTATTTTAGCAAACACGGGATTATGGTCAGAATTTATATCGGCTCCAGGGTATGTTTTAACTTGAATTATAGAATTTCGATACCTCTCCGCAATCATAATATAATCAATCTGGTTTCTTACTACATGAGTTGGTGTATCTGCTGGTGAGCGCCAGGTATAAAGTCGTCTTGCAGGATGTTGGAACCATGTATTTGTAATAATCATATCATTATCAGAACAAAATTCCACAAGTCTATCTCCTCTTTCGTTTCGCTTCCCCAAACCAAATTTCCCTACAATTTTCCCTTCTTCGCCTTGTCCTACTTTTGCATTCAAATCTCCCATTATAATATTAATGTCTTGTGTTTTTACTGATTTTAGCAAATGGTTTATTTCTTCATAAAACTCCTCTAGCTCCTGAGCATCACTATCTCCTGTTGGTGCATATACCTGTATAATGTTCAGGTTTAGTGGATGAGCGTTGATTTTAAGCATCATACATCTGTTTGACAAGTGAATTATTTTGGATATATATCTCATAAGTTCCTTTCTCACTAAAATACCAACACCATGATAGTTTGATTTCAGATTCGATGGATTTCCCGTGTAGAAAAGTGTAGCGTCATCTTTATCAATTCTTCCACTGTCAGAGAGTTTTGTCTCACTGACTCCCATTATACTTATATTTAATCTTACCATTTCTGCTATAACATTATCCAGTTTTCCCGGTTTATTTAAGCCCCTGACATTCCATGTACTCAGGTTTAGGCTCTCTTGTTGTTTCTTCTTCTGTATTATCTTCATACTCGGAGGTTTCACATATTCTTCGCCAGTAACCAATTTAACATCGTCAAGCCTGGCAACTTTACGACGCCGAGCGCTAGTCGGTTCACATGGCTTACTACACTTTAATTTAGACATGACATATGGTTTTACTAAGGGCTATTGTTATGTAGTGGGGCCCCAAAATCCTTCTACATTTGACCTTTTTGAAGTTATTTAGTCTTCAAGGTTGCTGTTACCTCTTCCAGCTGGTGGTCCAGTCTGGGGGAATGGTTATACCGCCATTTACTCGGTCGTCAGAGCCCCGTCCGTTATCTAGCAGGGAGCACCACGGTAACAAGTTCGTCACCGCCGCCATGCGGCGCGTGCAGGTGGGGTTGACAATTGGGTCGGATAAGCTGTTATGCTCCGTTCTCCCCTTACTCCCCGACATGACAATCTATACATATAAATAAAATTGGAGTGTCTGTATGTAGTTACAAAGTAACAGTTTTTATTAAATGCATATCAAAGTATATACGATACTTACACAAAATTCAATTATTCGATTTTGTCTTCGGGTGGACCGATTTTGAAGGGACTTTGACTGGCAAAAAGCTAATAACATAAGATATAAGACACCAATACCAACAACAATAACATAAGAAGTAACTAAGGCTAATTGTTTTAGCTGCATATATGCCTCTCCTTACTGGGAGGAGAGTTAGGTCTACTATACCACGCTGGTCAGACGGGTTAATAATTGATATAGGGCTTGTGTCAAGTCTTCCTTCTCTTGGCAGTGATGTTTTCTACTTATTTTCTTCCTTTCCGTCTACATACAATGAGAGATCACGTTATACTGGTTATAGTGGTCATTGAAATAACGGTCAACATCTGACCTTGAGGCCATTTCTAATATTAATATAATTGGTTTCTAATGCTTTCATCTCTTGCTGGTATTAAGCCCCATGTTTTTTACAAACACATTGTATAGGGTTACAAAGACACCCTTCATGTAGTGTACAGGTCTGTATGATAAGAATATTATATCTATACTAGTTGACCCAGCGAACTTCGTACCGCCCAACTTTAAAATTCCAGAACTTGATCGCAGCGCCACCTACCGGGTCCAATTGCGAATCTAAACCATTCCCAGATCCCCTTGAACACACACAAAAAATTTCATCAAAATCGGTCCAGTCGTTTGAGAGAAGTTCAGTGACATACACACTCACACAAGAATTATATATATAAAGATAAATAAATAAAATTGAAGTGTCTGTATGTAATATCAAATTAACAGTATTTTTTTATTAAATACGTATTAAAGTATATAATATATATACTTAATTCTTCCCACCTTCTCCTTTCCTCTACAGGACTACGCGTGCTGGCCTTGGGAGTCACCGCTTTAGAGTGGAACCAATACACACTAGAACTAAGCGGTTCGGCTCTTCCTGTGCCGAACAATCAAAATCTGGAACTCCCTACCAACTCATGTGTTTCCTTCCTACTATGATCCCGGGTTCTTCAAGCGGGACGTGAAGAAGCATCTGACTAGGCCGCCATAGTGTGGGTCACCGTGTTGCATTGTCCACATTTTTAATGAGGACGGTGGCCACCACTCGTGGATTCTGCTTGAGCTTTCCATCAGGCTGAGCAGAGTCATTTTGGCAGAATTAAATATAAAAAAATATATATTCTACGTTACTTATACCGAAAATGCAACTTATAAAACTTTGTTGGATTCCTTGTTCTGATTTAAAACTTTGAGTTATTCTGTCAGTGAAGATACCAGTAAAATAGGTCCAACCGTTCCAGAGATCACCCGGAACAAACAAACAGTCAATTGGACAGACAGACTTACAATTTTTTTTTAATTGCTCTTTTGGTGTTAGTAACGTATATAATTTAATAAAAAACTGTTAATTATATATTACATACAGACTTCAATTGTATTTTTTGTATAGATTCGCCAAGTCAATGGGATTATGAAAGGCTCAAATATGTATGTATTTGCAAAGGCTATGGCAACATATTTGTGACTCATGTGCCCGCTGCACACGCAAGGATAACTCGTAACGATTTATCTGTGCAGACTATAGTTGCTAACCGTAGTATAATATATACAATTGTACTATATTTCGGGTCATCGTACTATAAACTGTTGGAAAAATATTAATTATGCAAGCAAAAGTATAGTACTTTTCACGAAAACCTAACAAGTAAATCTCCTAACGATTAATCCTTTGCCTTTGGCGCCGAACTTTAAATAGAACATTGTTAAATAAGAAATGGGTATATCTCTGACTAATGTCTTATTTTATCATAAAGTATTAACATAATTTAGGAATGTCGCTTATTTTGAAAAATACCATTTTGCGTCTAAGAAATATTGACAAACCGAGTGCAGACCGATATGCGCAGATTTATCTAACGTTTCTATGAGAAATTGTTGCAGATTTTCATTGTCTCGAAAAACATTACTCTCCTTCTGACTCACTTGGGTAAAAATCAAAGAAAATCGGTCAGCACAGATTAATCGTTACGATTTATAGTTGTGTGTAGCGGGCATTAGATGCAGTTTTTGCCATAGTCAGTGGTAGTCATTTTCCGATTTTCAGGGATTGTGTTTAAATGGGGACTAAAAAAAGAAATAGGTCTATCTAATAGATGGTAGAGCCACGCTGATTTCAGCACGGGTCTACCAGGACAGTACTACCCTCAAAAGACCTGTAATGACAGCTTTCGTGCTGTCGTCTTTCGTTGGTGAGTGTGAGACCGGAGGCCCATTCATTCTGCGTCATTTCCCCGGTCTCCGGAGGCCGTGAGAATGATGCTCAACACCTCACTAAGCCGCCATGGTGTAATCCACGGTTCACCATGCTATAATCTATTATTTACAAGTGACGTAGTTATGAGATAACAAATCTGTAAAGCAACCGCTTTTTTTATAAAAAAGCAAGTTTGTAAAAAAAATTAAAACAATCGGGTTTAATAAGATAGCACAAACTTTCACAAAACACGTTTATAACTTATTATTTCACCCGTAACCAATGATATTTTATATATAAAATGAGGATCATTGCCCGTAACGTAATAATTAGTAGAAATAATATATAATATAAACTAAGGTCAGTCTTATACATAATACTGGTACTTATAACCGCACACCTACCTATCTTGTATAACCACAGTGTTATCAGATGACCTGTTATCAAATTCTAAAGATAAGTAAAGATTTATTTCTGTTTCCATTGTTCGTTCACCCAAATATATAAATATACATAATTAATACAAATACGTGCTTCGCTGCGTGAAACTTAATCTGTATCTGTTATCGCGTTTGTTTTTAATTTCTCATCGTCATAGCACAAGAAACACTGCAGAAAGAATTGTGAGACTAGTGCTGCCATCTGTTATTCTTGGTCGGAACTAGTGACGTGGTAAACAAGCCAGTACATACATGAATGTGACGCGATTTTAGGTTTTTTAATAATAATAATAATAATAAAACTTTATTTGTACAAACACAGCACACAAACCAAGTTTACATTTTGGTAATAGTTACACAAGACATGATATAGACCTAAAAAGAAAGATTACAAGCATATTCTTTAACCGGTAACATTTGTAAGTAACGTCAAACGTCAATAAGTAATGACGTGGAATGTATGACGTGTCATTACATTAATATTTATACAAACTAAGTAACACTTACAATACAATTAATAAACTAAGCCTATAAGACGTCTTACTAAACTGTCTAATATCAGTTGGGGTTGTACGCTGTGTCTGGAACAAAATGGTTGGACACTCAGCGTTATTTGCAATGGGAATGAACCATTACAATACTGATTTTCAGTGCCCACCGTAACAGTCGACCCGAAGCCGATAGCTGCAGTTGCATCTTATAACTATGATACCTATACTTAAAAGATGCTTAAATATTATACTTTAATTGCAAGAAATTGCAGTAATATACTTGGGTTTTGGTAAGTATTAATATTTGTAATTTACTCAGTAATTTGCAAATACCTACTTATAATAAAGCCAAGGTGCAGTTACGCTAATGGGAATATCATTATCCTGTATTGTTATTTTAGGCACATAACCTTGAGAAATTCAAACAGCTGGACAAAAAGAAAATAAACATAAAAAGAAAAAAAATGAGACAAACAAAATTACATCAGAAATCACTATCTAAATCAGAAATATAAACTAAAATTTTAATTTCAACATCATACCAGGACACTAAGCTGGGAAGCAAGTTCATGTTTACATATCCTTTACACTCATGCTGGAAATATATTGTTGATGGATCATAATCTATAGGTAAGTAGACATGGTCATAGCTTGTTGTTTTTGATGTTCTAGGTAGTACTTTCTTAAATTATTTCTAAAAGAGAATATGGATTTTAGGTCCCTTAGTGGCGGTGGTATTGTGTTCCAGCATTTTGTCGCTGCATATTTAAAGCAACCACGAAACGCTGCAGTTCTGTGTCCCGGTATGCTGAGTGCCCTAGCTGAAGGTCTGATGGAGTATGAGAAATGGTTATGTCTCCAGTCTATTTTCTCACTTAAGTAAGTAGGACTACCCTTATTAATTACACCAAACAGTAAGCTGGCTAAATGCAGCTTTCTTCTGGCCTCCATCTTTAAAATGCTATGGTCATTTAAGTATGGTGTTACATGATGACGTCTGGGGATTTTAAAACAATAACGAGCACAAGCATTTTGAACCCTTTGTATTAAAGTTTTTGTTCTAGCCAGTAAACAAGGACCATATACCACATCACAATAATTAAATTTGGCTAATACTAAAGTGTCCATTAGTTGTTTTCTAAGAGGTATACTAAGGTAGTCACGGATGTTATATAGAATTTTAAGTCTGTAGAAACAATTTTGAACCATTTTATTAATGTGAGCTTCAAACCTTAGCTCTGGGTCCATCAGCAGTCCCAGATTATTAGCTTCAGTTACCCGAGTGATTTGTTGTCCATTCAAAATAATGATAGGGTTGTTTTGTAGAATAGACTGGATTTGCCCCTTACTACCTAGTATCATAAACTTGGACTTTGCTGGATTTAAAACTAATGAGTGTTCCATAGACCACCTAGCTACCCTTTCAAGGTCTTCGTTTATCCTGTTCACTGCAGAACCGGTTTCATTGGGCTTGAAAGTTAGAAACAGCTGAGTATCATCTGCGTACATATGGTATTTGCAATTTAGGAAACAATCAGTTATGTCAGCTGTGTACAGAATAAACAAAAGAGGCCCTAGAATGGAACCCTGAGGAACTCCTCTGGTCACAGCCAGGGGGGCGGAAGACAAAACTGATCCATCTTCTTTTTGTATTTCTACGTGCTGTGACCTATTAGAGAGGTAGCTGTGAAACCACCGTATGGTGTCAGGGTCAAATCCGTAATACGCCAACTTGGACAGGAGTAGAGATGTATCTATTGCATCGAATGCACGAGAGTAATCTAGCAGGGCAAGTATTGTTCCCTCCCCGCGATCCCTAGCTTCCAGGATGGTACCCACCACATCACACAAGGCCGTTGCTGTTCCACATCCTTTTCTGAATCCAGATTGTTTATCTGGGAGGACACCATTGTCCTCAAGGTATTTCATGACCTGTCTATATACCACCCTTTCCAATACCTTTGATAGACAGGATAGGATACTGATAGGTCGCAGGTCTTTTGTAGTATCTGGAAGAATTGTCTTAGGTATTGGTCGGACTATAGAATGTTTCCACATGTTTGGGAATGTGTGTGTGACAATAGAAGTGTTGACTAAGTCTGTTATAATGTCCAATGAGTAAGGTAATGTGAGTGTTATCATGTCAATGTTTATCTTATCTACACCCATGGCACTTGTCTTAATATTCTTCAAAATACCAAGTATGTCACTCTGATCTACAGGTTTCAGATTGAAAGACAGGTCCGGCTTGTATCTGTGAAACTCATAATATGTTAATTTGGATATTTTCACTCTACAATCACCTGGTATTTTCAAAAAGTCTTTGTTGATATCATCTGGACTATTGAAATGATCTGGCAAGAATTTAGGTTTATGTGATGGTAACACTTTATTTTTTAGATTTTTCCACAAAGAGCCTGGATTATTTATGTTATTATTTATATTAAGTGTGAAATATGCAGATTTTTCATTTTGAAGAGCTATCTTAGCTTGTTGTTTGAGGTCCAGATAATATCTCTTTTTTGACTGTAACTTTGTTTGTTGATACACTTTCCTAGCCCTGTCTCTCAAGCCGAAGATCAATTTAATATTGTCTGTCACCCATGGGGTACAGTCAGCCCTGAAAAATGAGTGCTTTACAGGAGCGTGGTGATCAAACAACTGTATCAAATGTTCTGACAGACCCTCAACCATGGCATCCACCCCATCCTGCAAAGCTAGGGCCCGCCATGGAATATGTTCCAGATCTGTATTAAAATGGATGGGCAAAATGTTTTTGAATGGTCTGTATGTAATCAGTCTGGGTTTGGCCTTCTCTTTCCTAAACACTGACTCACATGTCACTATTGAATGGTTACCTAGCTCGGGAACATGATTCACTACTACATTTTTCACACTAA
This sequence comes from Phragmatobia fuliginosa, assembly GCA_932526445.1. NCBI lineage: Eukaryota > Metazoa > Arthropoda > Insecta > Lepidoptera > Erebidae > Phragmatobia > Phragmatobia fuliginosa. Next base: position 10,876,908 of record OW052081.1, on the reverse strand, counting down.
TGTCTGTACATATAACATCTATCAAAGTGCTGCTATTTCCTATAAAATGTGTTGGACTATTAACTACTTGATGCATATTGGTATAGTATAAGAACTGTTCCAGTTTTTTAGTATTTATATTGCACTGATCTAGCATATTAATGTTAAAATCACCCATGAGTATAGTAAAATCAAAAGGGGCCAGTGCACTGATGCTGTCAGTCAGACTGTCTAGGAATTTGTCAACACACAACCAGGGGGGCCTGTAGGCTGTGCCCACTAAGAGTTTTTTCCCAGCTACAGTTAGTGAAAGCCAGTACTGCTCTACCTCCTTATGTGCGGGGTGACTCCTAGTCTGCACTTTAATTTCATTTTTTATATAATAACCGACGCCCCCACCGCGACCACCCCTGACAGATTTCGGTCTTGGGATGTGCCTCAGTCTATAGCCCGGCACAGTTGGTGCCCTCCCCTCCTCACCTGGCCTCAACCAAGTCTCGTTAATGGCCATGATGTCGACTGAATGTAGACTCATTGCCAACAAAAACTCATCATGTTTAGTTCCCAGTGAACCTGCATTAAGAAGACCAAACTTTAAAAATTTCCTACCGTTCATCTTAAATGAAGAGTTAAAATATTTAAATAATAGTTATATTCAATTAAACTAATTATATCTATCTGTTTGCAGGCAGTCATCATGTAAACCACCATAGCATTAGGCCATGTATGAAAATTCATATATACTGTAACTAAAATTAACTTAATAATATATAACACTAATCTTAACTTAATTAAAATAATGGTTATTTTTATTAGAAGTATGACATGGAGGAAGATCATAATATATATTAGGATGTTGTATATTGGAAACATGTTATTTAATTTTCTCTTTCCAAGGTATAAAAAGTATTTATTGCATGTTTCATAATTCACAACTTTATTCTCATATATTTTTTCCTCCAATGCCCTTATGTAAGAAGAACGTTTATAAGTATTTGTATATAAATATGTGTTACAAGCTACTGTGTATAATTTTTTTAAAATAATTGTTTGTAAATATGTTTTTAAAACTGTAAAAGTTCTAGATGTATGTACCACCAACACCAGCACAAAAGTAGCCCAGTTAAGGAAATTTTCAAGTAAAAAGTGAAGTATACTCCACATACCTATTTTAGTTCCATATAATAGTGTTAATACCTTGTCATATCTATTATTTATGCATGACACATGTACACAGAGACACTTTAAAGATGGGCTATTCCTTATCGGTCGTGACAATTTCCCTACCGAAAACCTGTTCAAGGTCAGTCTCCGAGCGTACTACGTGGGTGCGTTTTCCTTCAGCTTCCCTTGTTAAGATTTTACCGCGACTCGTCCACGTGAACTTCCAACCCCGACCAGCAGCCGCCTGTCGAGTGCGGTAGAACAGAGCCCTGTTGCTTCTGGTGAGCCTCTCGTTAAGGTAGAAATGACGCGGGGGCGCGTCGATGCCGAGGTCGGCTGAAGAGGCCCCGCGCCTCACCCGCGCGCTCCGCAGCAGCTCGTCCCGCAGCCCGCGCCGCGCCAGCCGTACCACGATATGGCGGCACCGCGCCCCGCCCGCCGCAGCCCCCGACTCGCGTAACCGCTCCACACGGGGGCCCACGCGCTCCGCAAACACTATGTCCCGCGCTTCTAAGGTTACTCCTAACTTTTTGGCAACCAGTTCCACAGTGTGCAAGACGTTCTCACCGGGACTCTCAGGGAGGTTCGATATCTCGACGTCAGAGAGCAGCAGTTCCTGCTCTCTTTCGCCGAGCTCCATTTGCAACCGCTTCACCGCATCTTCCAGCTGATCCACCGCAACTCCCGGCGAGACAGCCTGCCTCCTCTCGAGGTCTTCCAAACGACTCTCCAGGCCGTCGAGCTTTTTTCTGGATGTAGCTACTGCTTGACGGAGGTCACTCACTTCAAAACGGATCTCCCGTAACTCCGTTTTCATGTCCTCTCTCATTTCTCTCATCTCCGCTCTCATCAGCTGTAACTCGCGGACAATATCAGCTGTTCGCTCTTGTTCCCTATCTCCAGAGCCAGTGACAGACCGCGAGGAGTCATACGAGCTGACGGGGGAAACCTTACTCTCGTCGTCGCAAACTGGTTGGTCGCGGTCTTTGGCAAGTTTTCCCCTGCAGTCCTGGCACTGCCATTCCTTGTTTATCTTCGTTTCATTGACACAGGACATGTGATATTTTTTAGTACACCTGCAGCATACCGCGACACTCTTGGAAGACACGAATTTGCCACACGCTGCACAGTTTGCCATTCTATGAATCTGTCCGTCAATGAAAAGGAGTAGTCCGTCTATTCGACAACAGATGGCGTTGCTGTCGTTGTGTATTTAAGGCTGTATTTCAGGCTCACTACACGGGTTTTTCACTTTGCCCTTGATTAGCACTTCGACTACACGCCCAGGCCTATGCGATTAACGTTCACACAGAAGCAGACTTTTGATATAACTTCACTTCTCTTTTTTTTATTTATATAATAGGGTAGATTTTTTCACTGATATGATTTGTGTTTATGTTATATTAGTATATTTAAGATAAAACGATACTATATGTCTTGAGAACACTGTATAATTGTTTATAGAACACAGTAGAATTTCTAACAAATAAATTAATGCCACAAAACTAGTATATTATTTTTAAATGAATTACAATCCTAGCTCGCAACCGCTACTACCGACTACCGACCGAGCCCTCTAATAGCCCTCCCTCCATTAGCTTTTAGTTTTAAACATGATTATGTACTTAATAAATACTTTCATTATTAAAACAGGATCATAAGAAATCATGGATTAATGATATAAAGCATCGGAAATCAAGCCAGAAACCAATTTACACAATTTTTGTTACGTCGGTCGGATTTGCGGTTGAATTGCGTCAAGGCTACGAAATTTATCAAGAGATAATACTATTTCTTCGTTGACAATGGTGATATAATGAGTAATATTATTAATTTACATATTAATAATCACACACCATTGTATAATTTATGTGTACAATAGAAACTAGCTACCCAGTTACTGAAATCTTAATCGTTTCTAGCTAAAAAAATCTAAAAAGAAATGTTAATCGGATTTTAAAATGTGATATATAACAGGAATGAACTAAGTACTTTTCGAAAAGCGCATTTGTATAAATGTATACCAAAGTGCAATATGTATTTGTTGAGATCTCTCATAATCGGAGTTTAAGATAATTTACTTATTAACCGTATAAGAAGTTGAAGAAAAGACTTTAAAAACATACAAGATAAATTTTAAAATTATTTAATCAACGTATTGTAATAGAAATATGCATGTAATACTTTTGTTTGTTAATTTTGTAATAAAACCACAGTATTTTTACGGTACATGGCGCGGTGTCATGGCGGACGGACGGTTGTTGTCAGTCGTGCGACGCGCAATTGAGAAAATGACTCATATCATGCATATATAAAGCGGATTCCTTATTGAAACTGCATCTATTTTTATAACGACCTACTATAATATCAATCTATGAAAAAAGTGAGTTCTAGTTATTGTTGCTTCAAAATAGATGCAGTAAGCAAACAAAAGTAAATTTAGATAGGTACGTAAATATTCTTATGCCATTAACCTAGGGTTGCCATCCCCAAATTAAATTAAAAAACTAGGATTTGAAGTTGGAAAAACCGGGACAATTCACTTTAAGTTAAATTAATATGTAGTGAATATAGGTGAAATTAAACTTAAGTAGGTAATTCATCATTTTCATCTTCTTAGCCTTTATTCCAAAGTTTATTTGGGATCGGCTGGCTACTAGTTCAACCGGTTTTGATGAATTTCAGTTTTTCCACGGCACGGCACGGCAGCCTGATAACTTGCGACTGCGAGCCGTGAGTTCGTAACGTAACAATAAAATTTTAAAAGAGGAGCTCGAATTATTCTAAATTAAAAAATCCAGGACACTCCTTAAAAACTATTCAAGACATCCCAGGACACTACAAAAACTAGGACATGTCCTGGGAAAACAGGACGGTTGGCAACTCTATACAAGACCGACATAGAGTCGCTATGCTGTATCATCTGCAATCACAAAGTATAACTAGGTTTTATTCATGCTTTCCATATGGCTGAATAGTCAAATCGGGAGCTAATTTGTGAAAAAAATCATATCATCTCTGGTTATTGTACAGCGAGTGTTAAATAAATACTTTAATGAGTTTATTGATATCGTTTTATTTTTAAACTGGTTCCGACTTGATCTCCGGTGTGTGAATACTTACATATTTTGATTCTCGATACGAAAATGTGTTTATTCAGGTATTTTGCTATCTATAAACACAGAAATAAAATATCTGTTTGTAATATAAAATGATTTTTTTTAAAGTATTAATATTTAATCAATGCAAAGAGAAGGAAAACTTGAAACCAACCCTCTACCAACCCGTCTGGCCAGCGTGGTATAGTAGGCCAAAACCTCCTTTGTAAGGAGAGGCCCATGTCCAGCAGTGGACTGTTATAGGCTGTTGATGAATATTTAAAAAAAAAAAAACATTTTTATATAGTCTGTCTCTTTGTTCCGGCCTATTTCTAGAACGGCTGTACCGATTTTGATAGGATTTTTACTGACATAGCTTGTGACATATTAGTTTTTTTTTTTGGTGTCGTTAGTGTAACCTTTTATTAGAACTCGTCTAGTTTGTTAAATAACTTAGATATGGGTTTTTTGTTTTATTTGCAAGTGTAAGAAATATAAAACCTATCTTTTAATAATTATATAATATACTATAAGTTTCGTCGTATAATAATTCCGCCATCAAAACTTATTAGGTTTTGTCTGCGAAAATATGTTTTGGCCTCAATTTTTCGCCTAAATTGAAAGTTTAGCAGACGATGATGCCAGCAGCAGTGCGGGCAGGTGCTGGGTGGGGTCCAGATGTCGTAGCAGTACCTGGACCTCTCCCACCTCAAGCGCAGAGTGGCACACCGTGTGGTTTTAGTCGATCCGACCACCCCGCCACAAACCCCGGTGGGATGACGGCCCGCGGCGGTTCCCATACGTATAAAAAAGTTGTATACATAGTTTAACCGTGAGCGTCAGTGTTGGGTTTTAAAACAATACATATTATTTAATAGTTACAAGCAAATGCAGGTTATGCGATGATAACCCATTTCCCTCCGCTGGGTTAGAACACAAACAGATAAGGTGACAAACTTACGACAAATTGTAAATACCTAATAGAGACGAGAAACTTTGTATTATGCATTTAAATGTAAACATAAATATATCTGTATCTCAGAGGTATACAAAAGTAACTCCACATTTTGTCGAAATTACGTTTATAATACCATTGAAATCCCAAGAACCAGTTTTACATAATGGTATAAAGCATTAAGTCAGCAGCTTCTGGTGTCCCCCCTGCCGTACCTCAACGTCTGAGGTACATCCCGGGGTGACTAGTTTCACCCCCGGGGCAGGATGTTGTTGCGCCTCTCACCGCTCGCTCTGTAGAGTATGAGGCGGAACATCAACCCGCCTTAAACGACATCCCCCGGCCTCACCGGGACCGCAGCTACCCTAAAAGCATTAATGAAATTCAACCGATTAAAATGAAATTAACACTATTTTTTTATATGAGCATGCCAAAGTTACTACTTTTCCTGATGGAAAGCATGAGTAGAATCCAAGAGTGGTGATCACCATGCTCACTGTGAATGCAGACAATGTAGCATGGTGACCCACACTATGGCGGCCTAGTGGGATTCTTCATTCTGTCATTCATCATCATTCATCTCGCTCATCTGTCATTTTAGGCTGGTCTTGTGTGAGAGGGTACTGCCCAACGGTTGATATGAGCAGTTGTATATTTGCTAATCGTCGCGAGAACTTCTATATCGCGATGCAGGATTAGTAGTTACTTGGGACAGTTCATCATTCCGTAGTTCGTTTCATTACTCTGTGGGTCAGTGCTTCTTCGATAGATAGCGCTGTTTTCAGAGCTTCCAGAAACCGGGAGTATGATTTAGAAACATCCGACCAGGCCGCCATGGTATGGGTCACCATACTGTATTGCTTACCCTCACGATACGGATGGTGAACCCTACTCCTGGATTCTACTCATGCTTTCCATCAGGCAGAGTAAAGTCACTTTGGTACCCTTAAATATATATTATTAAAAAAAATCTAACGCTGTATGTATGGGTCACCACACCAGTTTACCTACCTACTAGGTGAAATTGCCATAATACTTCAGAGAAAATCACATCCAAATTTGTTCAACTACCTGTGTGACTAACGCGCACAAACACACAGTTAAACAGACAAAATTCTAATATAATAACTGTTTATTGAGTTCTGTTGCTTCATTAAAGAACCCTTTATAAGTTTTTCCTCAAAATTATAACATTTTTAGGGTTCCGTAGCCAATTGGCAAAAAACGGAACCCTTATAGATTCGTCATGTCTGTCTGTCTGTCCGTCCGTATATCACAGCCACTTTTTTCCAAAACTTTAAGAACTATACTGTGAAACTTGGTAAGTACTTAGATGTATTCTGTGAACCGCATTAAGATTTTCACATAAAAATAGAAAATAAACAATAAACTTTTGGGGGTTCCCCATGCTTAGAACTGAAACTCAAAAATTGTTTTTTCATCAAACCAATATGTGTGATCTATGGATAGGTCTTCAAAAATGATATTGAGGTTTCTGGTATCATTTTAGTCTAAACTGAATATTGCGCGAGAGACTTCCAAAGTGGTAAAATGTGTAACCTGTAACTTCTAGAAGAGAATGATAAAACTATAAAAAATATATGATGTACATTACCATGCAAACTTCCACCGAAAATTAGTTTGAACGAGATCTAGTAAGTAGTGTTTTTTCAATACGTCATAAATCTTAAACCGCAGTTTACCTTTCAAAGAACCCTTCATGGGCGAGTCCGACTCGCACTTGGCCGCTTTTTTACATATCTATCGAGTACGAGGTAATCGTACTTATATAGCTCATTATATAAAACGTAGCACTAATAATTAATGAATTTAATTAGAATCGACTGTTGAGATCACACTGTATTTATTTCACAGTAACTGCTTCATTCCTATGGCAATTATCAAATTTTCAACATAGCCTAAGCGCTCACAGCCTGTGGTGTTGTGGCCTTAGGTGATTGGAAACAATCACAGAGGGTAAGCAACGACGACACGGTCAGAAGTAGATGGGTGACCGTATGTGGCATGACATGTTATGAGCGTTTCCGTGTTTCGGAGGTTACATTAAGCAGTCGGGGCCGGTTGTTATCATAAGATAATAATAAATAAATAAATATTTTTGGACATCTTACACACAACGTCATCTAGTCCCAAACTAAACAGAGCTTGTGTTATGGGTACTAAACGAGACCTCTTGATCAGCAGCCGCTAACGCTAACCACTAAACCAACGAGGCAGTCGCATTGTGTGTATGATGTCCAAATCATTATTTATTATTATTACACACTAGCTGGGCCCCGCAATATTAATTGTTTTTTAAAATGGGTATTGTTGTCTATTTTATTTGACAAAAATACTTAGTAGTAATGGCGTCAACTTAAAATTATTAAGGTATACTTACGTTACTTTATTCAGTTAGTTATTAAGGTTAAAATATAATACTTAATTATTTTCTGCTTTTTAATTCTATTGGCGGTTAAATGTTTTGCAAAAAGTTTTTTTAAATATACATCAAAAACTACTTATTTTTGCCTTTAGATTCATACGTGATAATCATTTTTAACAGCGGGAGGTGTCGGCCTATTCTTATTCGGTAGCGGGAGGAGAATTCAAAATAGTGTTACGTAATAAATGAATTACCCCATAATTTGAAAATTCTAAAATACGTTTGTATATAGTTACTAGTTGACCCAGCGAACTTCGTACCGCCCAACTTTAAAATTCCAGAACTTGATCGCAGCGCCACCTACCGGGTCCAATTGCGAATCTAAACCATTCCCAGATCCCCTTGAACACACACAAAAAAATTCATCAAAATCGGTCCAGTCGTTTGAGAGAAGTTCAGTGACATACACACTCACACAAGAATTATATATATAAAGATAAGTTTTCACTTCTGCCGTCAGTCCTTATGACCCATTAGTCTTTTTTTATTATTATTAATATAGATATTTGTTACTGTTAAGTTAATTACATTTTTATTTATGTATTTTTTTTTTGTTGCAGGTAAGCATCGCCATTTTCTCTTAGTACTGAAAAAATTAAACCTGGCTCACATAAGTAAGGTATGGAACTCCATACTAAGTCGAATTAAATTGATTATAATATGTTATGTTCGTCTTAACAGTTCAGTTATTTTGTGATAAGACGATTTAATTTACTGACTGCACGGTTGGCCTAGTGGTCTAAGCGGTCGCCACGCCGCTGCCTGCTGCGCCAAGTGTTGTGGGTTCAAATCTTAAACTTGATTACACTTTGTGTCATTCTCAAATTGTTATTCTTAGTTTGATTGTTCTTTGTGTCCGTTTCTTAAATATTTTTGTCAAGTCTCCGCGATACAGGAATATATCCTAATGGAGATGTCTTTTAAAAAAGAAAAGAAAAAAAATATTTGCGAACTAGCTGTATCCTGCGGTGTTACCTGTGTGTATTGTTGTAAATCGCGAGTAATGCCGGGCGGAGTTAATAAAAAAAAATTGCTTCAGTTATACCTTAGGTTATTAGCTTTGTGCCAATGAAAGTCTTTTCAAAATCGGTCTAGCCGTTCCAAAGATTATTCGAACAAACAAACAGACAGACAGACAGACGGAGTGAACGACAGACAGAAATTAAAAAAAAAATCACATTACGACGCTATGGTGTGGTTCACCATGCTGTAATGCTAAATGCACAATGAGGAGGGTGGCCCCTGGATTCTACTAAGGCTTTCCATCAGGCAGAGTAGTATCATTTTCTTAGCGACATATAGACAGACAATTAAATTCGCATTTATAATATTTGTAAGGATTAACGAATTTTAAAAGTCAAAACAAAAATATCTAAAAAAATTTAATCTTGAATATTACTGCCAGTTTTTGTGAATGAAGCTATTAAATTTAATTTGGTTTCTAAACGAGATAATTAAATATATAATTTTGTTTGTGAACGTCTCTGTTTTATATACTTATAAAGTAATTTGGTTTATATACTTCTTATTATAAAACTAAAGAATTTGTACCAATGGAAAACGTTTCAAAAACGGGGGGAAAAATATTTCTTTTGAGAACTTTCCTGGTATTCGCTGCGTAAATAAATAAATAATAAATAAATATTTTGGACATTTTACACACAACGCCATCTAGTCCCAAACTAAGCAGAGCTTGTATTATGGGTACTAAACAACTAATATAAATATATGTATAAACATACTTTTTTTTTTGTAAATACATACGTAGAAACCGTAAATGGTAAATGTAAATGGTTAAAGATTCGTGAAAATAATGTGTGAGATAATGTTATAAAAAATTTGCCAAGTGCGTGTCCGGCCACCCATAGAATAGGTCCGTAGACACCCATAATGATAGGTAAATCTAAAATCGAGTCCAATAGATGACTGTCATGTTTATTTATTATTTCGTTATTTTTGTACGAACTTTTCCAAGCTTGCGGACGGACGCACGGACATGACGAACCTTAAAAATGTCTCTTACAGCATATTTAAATTTTTTAAGATTAGCTCACGATAACTAGGCTTAGTCTACGCGCAACAGACAAAGCTGTGATGGTCAACTAGTATATTCCAGAAGGAAATCCCTTCCCTGGACTCCTCCCAAAACATAGAACACAGGCCCATAGAGGTCACACCACGTGGTTTTAGTCAGTTCGAGTCCGACACACCACCCCCTTTTTTTTTTCGTATATGTGGAATATCATCATGGACCCGTCACCCCACAGGGGGTTACGGCGGGGTGGTGTGTCGGACTTGAACCGACTAAAAACCACACAGTGTGCCCTCTCCGCGCTTCTCCGTTTAGGAGGAGGAGAAGTCCAGGGTGGGATCTCCTTCTGAACTTCTCCAGCGCCTGCCCGCTCCTGTTGCGGGCACCGGTTCGACGACCCTCTCTTAGGCGGCGTCCGGCACTCACCGACGCCGCCCCCTCGCGACTGGCCACATAGTGCGGGTGACCGTCCGAGGGTATTTCCACACGTAACAAAAAAAAACGTGCAACAGACCAAGCTGCGTCGGTCAGCTAGTATATAATACTCGTATTATAAAATCGGAGCGGAACCGCCGGCAACAGCTAGTAATATTATATGAGAGGTTACTTTCTTTCCTTAAGTAGCTTAACGCGTTAATCTTAGAATTAATATCGTCACAGATTTAAAAACCTTGGTGGACATTATCCTTGAAGGGAAAAAACTGCAGTTCTGCAGGACGAAGTGAAGGACAACTTAAAAGCAACTAGTCTGACCAGCTTGGTATCATCATCATCATCAACAGCCTTTAACAGTCCACTGCTGGACATTGGCCTCTCCTTTGAAAGGAAGTTTTGGCCTACTATACCACGCTGGCCAGACGGGTTGCGAAAGGGTTTGTTTCAAGTTTTCCTTCTCTTGGCAGTGATGTTAGCTGCTTATTTTGTTCCTTTAGTCGCCTCTTACGACACCCATGGAATGAATAGGGGTGGTGACACATTGTATTCTTAAGCCTTCACCACACGCTTGGTATAGTAGGCCAAAACATCCTTTCTAAGGCGAGGTCTTTGTCCATCAGTGGGCTATGAACGGCTGGAGATGATGAAATATCAAAACATACGACTGTATCACAGAAACGCGTTTAAAGAAATCGTTGGAAATGAAGCATGAACCGGTCCGAATGACTCACAAAATATTTATCCGTTGAATACGTTGGCATTTCAACCATATCCCGATACATAGTATATATGATACAAGTAATGTATAATTCTACTTTTGCTTTCCATCAGGCATAGTGGAGTGTCTTGGTAGGCTAATAACTATTTCGGAAACGAAGACCAACTAATTAGAAGGAGATTTTTTTTGTTTTTTTGGACATCTTACACACAACATCATCTAGTCCCAAAGTAAGCAGAGCTTATGTTATGGGTACTAAACAACTGATATAAATAAATAAAACATACTTTTTTTTGTAAATACATACATATACATAGAAAAACACCCAGACTCCGAAACAAACATTTGTGGATCACACAAATATTTGATCTGACCCGGGAATCGAAGCCGAGACCTCTTTATAACAATCCGACCGATTTCAGCCATGGCGACCACTTCCACCCCTTATAGGGCTTGGCGCTGATGCGCCCGGAGATGGCTTATATAGCCGATTTTCGCAGCAAACTCCCTTGCACTAAGTGGGCATGTGTATATATGTGTATCCGCCCGCGTGTATGTCGGTTATCGCGGTAAAAAGTAACCTATGTCCTTTCCCAAGTTCAGTTCTATCTTCATACCAAATTTCATCAAAATCGGTTCAGTGGTTTAGGCGTGAAAACGTAACAGACAGACAGACAGAGTAACTTTCGCATTTATAATATTAGTAGGGAAGTAGGGATATAGTGCACAACTGTGTGGTCACAACAACTGCTGGTCTTATCATGATGACATAGCCTATAAGCTATAGCCTTCCACAATAACTGGGCTATCTAACATTCAAAGTTTTTTTAAATCGGATCAGCAGTTCCTGAGATTAGCGCGTTCAACCAAACAAACTTTGTAATGTTCGGTACTCGCTTTCACCTGCGACTCCGTCCGCATGTATCTGGATTGTTGCAGTAAAAAGTAGCCTATGTGTTATTCTGATATATTAGCTATATTACTGTAAAGTTTTATCCAAATCCGTTTAGTAGTTTTTGGGTGGAAGAGCAACAAACATACATACATACATACAACCTTTCGCGTTTATAATATTAGTAGGATATATGGCTTGTAGACACATTTTTCTTGTTTAGAATAGAATATTTTCCCGTTTGATGCCATTTAACGAAATAAATTCAACGCTAAGAATGAATTAAAGAATGAAGATGGCAGTTTATTACTAGTAAAGGTGATGATTCATATATTTTTAAAGATTACTCATGAAATTTATAAAAACTAGGCCAAGTGCGTGTCAGGCCACTCTTAGAATAGGGTTCCGTAGGTACCCATAATGACATGTGGATTTATTATTGTGTCCAGTAAGTAGATAATTGTTATTCATACATATTATTCCGTTATTTTAGTAGGTAAAAATTTTTTCAAGTAAGAGCTTTTTACAAGTTAGGCCTCTATAACTCTTGAACTAACAAAGTTGTCTAAGCCGTTATAGTTTTCCTTTAAAGTTTATAAACATGAACCACCATCATGAATATTTCCTGATTTTTCAGTACAGCCCTTTAGCTTTAAGGTGGGGAGGAGAATAAAAAGCGATTTAAAGTTAAATAACATGCAAACAGATACCTAAATAAAAATCTATGTTTTTAAAAGACCTATCTTATGATACCCCACACGATGGGGTAGGCGCAAGAAAAAAGAACATCCCACTTTACGTGTAGCTACCACAAAAAATATGTCTCATGATTTTATTTTGACACTTTGTCGACATAATATAAACATATCTATGCAAAGTTTCATCTTTTTAGCACTAACCGTTTGGAAGGAAAGTCGAAGTCGGACGACACGACGAAACTACAACGGTTCCGAGTTGTGAACTACGGAACCCTAGAATTATTTTTATTGCTTTCATTTTGTTCACGATAGCACTTACTCATCGCTTTTACTCGCACTTGACACCAGTCACCAGACCCTACACTCTGATAGTTACTGAGACTTTTATTTAAGTACTAGCTTTTGCCCACTGCTCCGCTCGCGTGCGGTAAATAGAAGCCTATGTGTTATTCTGATATGTAAGCTATATTATTGTGAATTTTTATCAAAATCCTTTCAGTAGGTTTTGCGTAAAAGAGCAACAAACATACATACTCACAAATTTCGTTTTTATAATATAAGTAGGACTAGCTTTTTCCCGCGTCTCCGCCCGCGTTTAGGTCCGTCTTGGCAGTAAATAGTAGCCCATGTGTTATTCCGATATGTAAGCTATATTATTGTAGTTTTTGCGTAAAAGAGCATCAAACAAATACATACATGCTCACACACTTTTGCGTTAATAATATTAGTAGGATTTATAATGTCAGACGCATTCATGACGCAGTGAATATGAGAAGTGGATTTCTGATCATGAACTACCGATGTCGTGGTCACTAAATCTCGGCGTTGGATGTTTTACGCAAGACAACATCAATGCAAAGAGAAGGAAAACTTGAAACAAACCCTTTTTTTTTTTTTTTTTTAGTGTGTGAAAAATCATCATGGACCGTCACCCCACCGGGGGTTACGGCGGGGTGGTGTGTCGGACTTGAACCGACTAAAAAACACACAGTGTGCCCTCTCCGCGCTTCTCCGTTTAGGAGTAGGAGAAGTCCAGGGTGGGATCTCCTTCTGAACTTCTCCAGCGCCTGCCCGCTCCTGATGCGGGCACCGTCTCTGTACGACGACCCTCTCTTAGGCGGCGTCCGGCACACACCGACGCCACCCCCTCGCGGCTGGCCACATAGTGCGGGTGGAGGGAAAACCCGTCCCGTCCACCCGCGGCCACACTCAAGGCGGCATGAGGCGCAGATGTTCGCGCCTCCGCCGCCCGAGTCGCCGGCGGCGAATCTGGTCCGATTGGATGTCGTCCTCACGGGCCTTCTCCGCCGCCTCCTTCTACGTGATTACGTCCTCGCAGAAGGTTGCGACCGCGGTGAATGCGCTCTCGCTGCCGACCATGGAACGAACGACGGCCGGCAGTGAGAGATCCCCTCCGATGACTGCAGTGAGGACCCGGCGCTGCGTCTCCCATGCGGGGCAGACCGCCAGCGTGTGATGAGCCGAATCCTCACTGCAGTCGCAGTGGTGGCAGGCGGGACTCAATTCCCTCCTGGCGACCGAGTGCAGGTACTTTCCGAAGCAACCATGCCCGGAAAGAACCTGCGTCAGTCGGAAGGTAAGGGTCCCGTGCTGCCGCACTGCCCATTCGCCGATGACCGGCTGAAGCGCCTCTACGGTGGCGAAGCCAGCACGTGGAGTCTCCAGCCGGACCGACCAGCGATCCATCGTGGCTCGGTGAGCGGCTTCGCGCCACTCGCGCACGTCCTCGGGCGGAGGTCCAACTCCACCACTCTCCGCCCGGTAGTTAGCCACTCGCCGATAAACGTCGGCGAGCACTTCCGCCTCCAAATCCCACGGGGGTGTTCCGGCCAGGGCGCACGCCGCCTCCATCGATACGGTGCGGTAACCCCGTATGGCTCTGACCGCCAGAGTTCTCTGCGGCCGCCTAAGGCGCGCCCTATTCTGCTCGGTCAGAGCCGCCGCCCACACCGGTGCACCATAGAGTGCCATAGACCGGACAACCCCCGTGTACAGCTGCCTCGTGGCGACACTGGCTCCTCCCAGATTGGGCAAAAGACACCCAAGGAAGGAGGCAGTGCCGATCAGCTTCGGAGCAAGCTGTTGGAAGTGGTCGTCGAAGAGCCACCTACCGTCTAGGACCAGACCCAGATACTTAAAGTGGGCCCGGACCGGTACGAGGACCGAGTTGACCTCGATGGAGGCGCCGGCGGGTGGACCACGACGGGGCCCATGGAAAAGTAGGGCTTCCGTCTTTTCTAGGGCCACCCGCAAACCCAGCGCCTCAATGCGCCCGACCACCAGGGAGACTCCTGTGGTGGCCAGGCGTGCCGCCTCTTCGAAGGTCGCCCCCCGAACTTGAAACAAACCCTATACCAACCCGTCTGGCCAGCGTGGTATAGTAGGCCAATACCTCCTTTTCAAGGAGAGGCCTATGTCTAGCAGTATTCTGTTAAAGGCTGTTGATGATGATGATGGATGTTTTAAAGCCGTTCAAAGGTCTCCAACTAAGACTTACGACTGTTATCCCAAAACTGATTGCTTAACGTGGCCTCCGAATCACGGAGACGCGTATCATGCTACTAACGTTCATCTATCATCCAAGTACTGACGGTGCCGTTGTTGCTTACCTTCAGTGATTGTTACTCATCACCTCGGCCAGAGCCGGATTTAGGGGAGGGCAACCTTCACAAAAGAGGGAGCACTCACAATAGAGACTTTTTATTTTATTTTATTTTAATGTGAAACATCTATAGGCGCACGTAAAATAGATTTCTGGCCTGGCGATTGGCGACGTGTCGCCACGGCACGCTATACGATGGTATATATATACAGTCTATATGCAGTAGTGTGTACGGTGTGGCGTAAATTATAATTATAATTATACTTATAATATAATTACCTATTTAATTATAATTATTATAATTATAATTATACGCCACACCGTACTATATTAATAATTAGTAATATTTTATTTTATCATTATGACATATTTAGTTCCTATTACAATATGTTCTTTTCTGCATATTACTTTTACAAAATAATGGCGATGTTTCACATCTGCCAGGCGTCCCGTGACGGCTCACGTTTTTTTTTATTTCACGGTTTTTTATTTCAAATACATTCTAATAAACATTAAACAACTTTTACTTTCATATTTTTTTTCGCGTTGTACCTTTACTTTTAGATAATTCTTGTTTCCGATTAAATTTTTATTTTCGTTAAATAATAAAATAGTACTCGGTTTCACAATAAATTATTAATGGGAAAACTAGATTGAAAAAAATTGTTTATTATATTTGGAAAATAATTTGGGACCAAAGGGTCTCCACTCCTTTGTTGCCCCGAGGCCTCTACACCTTTAAATCCGGCCCTGACCTAGGCTTGCATCTTGCCTATGAGTGTCACGGATACATGATAAATATCCTCCTTATAAAAGCGCCTTTTTGAAGAAGAGGCCTATGTAGAGTTGTGGATTAATAAGTTGAAAAACACGAGATAGAATATATTTTTACCTAGTTCTTCTTCTTCCTTCCTAGCCTTATTCTCTCAATATTATTTGGGGTCGGCTACTAGTTCAACCGGTTTTACCTGAATATCAGTTTTTCCATGGAGCGACTGGCATCGGACCTCCGCAACGCTAAGGGAGAACTGAAATTCGAAGGTTGAACTAGTTGTCAGTAAATTTGAGGGCACTGACTTCCCAATAACGATTGCTATAGATTTTCATGACAACCGGGACCGACGGTTTTACGTGCTCTCCGAGCCACGGGCGTGAATTAAAGAATTACTAAATTTCCTAAGAAAAACCCAATAACACTTTTTGGCCCGCTCCGGGATATGAACCCGAGATCTCTTCATTTAGCAGTCGCTAACGCTATCCTCTACACCAACGAGGCAGTTTTTACCTAGTTCTTCAAATGCAAATGATTTTTCACTTCATTGTCAGTAACTACCATGATACATACTAATAAATGGACCGGTTTTTGTTTCTATGGATCCACGTGACAAGATGCGTGAAGAAAAGCAATTATGCATGGGTCGATTAATTCTAAAAAACAATATTATATGGGCCCACTGTAGTGCCCCCGCCAAGTCTGCCAAAAAAACCCAATTGCCAACGATATTTTTTCCGAGATGTTCTAAGTGTTTTTAACCGACGGAAAAAACCGGAGGAGGCTCTCAATTCGACGCGTATAATTTTTTTTCAATACATAAAAATATATACGGGTACCAGGTATAACTTTTTACAGTAAATATAGTTTATTTTTTTCTGCTTTTCAGTTCTTTTTGCACGTATTTTTTAATTAAATGTTGTCAAAATCCTTTCATTTTCGGAGTTAATTTATTTGTCAACATCAAAGATTTTACTAGAGATGTATAGTTTTCAATTAATGACATAGTTATTGTTTAGTAGGCTATAAAGTTGATAAAAACCCGTACATACATAAATGTCAGTCATATTTTCTTTATATACAAAACTACATACTTTAAAATTTACCTATACAGTTAATACAATTTTAATCAATCCATTACGAATAAATAAAATTGATTTGTCTGTTTGTAATATCAAATGAACAGCTTATAGTGACTGGCAGGAACACTTTCATCATCATCATCATCGCAGTCCACTGCTAGACATAGGCCTCTCCCATTGCACACCACTCTCATCGATTTTGGGCTTCTCGCATCCAGCTCACTTTAATAAACGGTTATTAGAAAAGGGGATATGGTATAAGACTATACGATGTCAGCCTTTTCATGTGCTCAGGTGCATGAACAGTAGATTTAGTAGGCAAATAATTGTTGTTGCCCATAGATGGAAATGACATACGTTGTGCGTAAAAGTTCCCTAAAAGAAATAGAATTTTAAAAAATTAACAAGTTTTTATCAAATGCATATAAAAGTATCTACGACGGTATTTAAATCAAAAAAGCAATTTTTAAAATGTTTTGTTTGTCTGCTTGTCTGTATTTTCCGGCTAATCTCTGGAACGGCTGGACTGAATTTGACGAGACTTTCCCTGGCAGATAGCTGATTATGTAAGAAGTAACTTAGGCTAACTTTTTATACTAGCTTCGCTCAGCGGCGCTCTTCAACATCTACGACAATAGCACAAAACACCGCGGAACTCACCTAGTTAAGAATATAGACAAGTAGGTCATTACTATGTGTAAGTATATACAATTATTCATGTATGGAACAAAGAAGGTTTTCCATAAAATGATATTATTGAAAACAAAATCTCGCCAAGTGGTTTTTATACCGCAAACTGTGGTAAATTCAAACCAACTTTTATCTAATTAATTTGCTATTAAACAACATTTTAACCTATACAAAGAAATTAAATTGAAGTTTCTGTTTGTAATCTCAAATCAATAGTTGTGTACTAAATGCACATAAAAGTATGTACGATACATACACAAAAAGTAGGTAATTAAAAAAAAACTGATTGCAATCGCACAGTTTTAGCCTAGCATGATGTCAGACGGCTACTGTGTTAGATATGTCAAGTTACTTGTGTGTTGCGAGACTTGCACTTTTTTGTATCTTTTATGAAAATTAATTACCAACAATTTATTCGTAGTAACATTTTCTCATAATTTAAATATTCCGTACCTTCGACGAAGTATTAATGGTTCACTGCGTTCTCTTGTAGATGACCTTATTTTTTTTGGTACACAATAATTAATACTATACCTACTTTCATCATCATCATCAGCCATCGTAGTCCACTGCTGGACATAGGCCTCTCTTATTGCACGCCACGTGGTTCGATCCTCGGCCTATTTACTTTCCATTAATTTTGTAACATTTTTTTTCTATCCTACATGCTTAGATGTAATGTATACGAAAATAACAAAAGTTAAATCGCTGGCAGCCTTTTTTTGTTCATAATCACTACTTATTATAAAATAAAGTCCTCTGTCTGTCTGTCTGTTCGTGATAAACTCAAAAACCACTGCACCGATTTAAATTTATTTTTTTACCCAGTTTATCTAAAGCCTGAAGCAGGCACCACACTTCGCTATGCGCTATTCGTTATGCGGGTTATTCGCGCGCATACGGCGTAGTGTGGAGAGTATATTCGTTTCGTTCACCATAAAAATGACAATGACACATCTCTACAACACACATATTTGCATTATTTGATGCTTATTTGACATAACAGTTCGAAGTGTGGATGGCATGTTTGTTGTTTGCGCGCATAACTAATATTTGGGCGAATACGGCGCAGACACATAACGAATAGCGCATAACGAAGTGTGGTGCCTGCTTAAGAATCGACACAGGCTACTTTTTACTGCGATAACCGACGCGGGTGGAGCCACGGAGAAAGCTAGTATACAATAAAAGGTACAATTTTAATATTACCTACCTAAACTATGAGAAGATTTGGAATTGTAGAAAAAAAAGTAAAATTAATGGTAAGAGGAATATTGCTACAAATGACCTATGTAGGCATGCATACATACATACATACATACATACATACATACATACATACATACCTGAACAAATATGGATCGCTGGCCTGTTTCTTGAATAACACCAAAAAGTTTAATAATCTAAAAGATACGTACGTGATGGTTACTACGTTGTCGCCCGTGCGAGGGTTTTCCCCTTACACTTAAGGCAAAACTGTATTTTGTAGGTGTAGAGGATTTAAAGGGGTTTGCCGGACACAAGGTAGTCCAGGCGGGGAATCCCCGAAATATACATATTTGATTACAACTGTATACTTTCAATTGACAGCGTTTATGATTTTTAACTGTATAGGGTTCGTAGAACTATTTGATACTAAATAAATAATAGCAAAGATAAAAAACAAATATTAATAAAAATAGGGAGCTCTTTAATTTAAAAACAATAAGTAGGAAAAATTTAACACGAAGTATTGGTACCGAGTTTGTGACGTCGTGCATTGTAAATAGACGATTATCTTAGCGCATTGCGATAACAAACTATCGATGGCGTCGTTTTTAGTCATTACTAATCACGTCACTAATTAGTAATTTTAGTCATATCTTATATTTAACAATTCTGCCTTTAAATAAATTAAGAAAAAAAACTTTATAACACAATGGACTTACGTTACGTGAAAATTTTCTTTTTATGTGATGAAAATGTGTCCGTTTTTAAACAATATTTTTGTATGCAGAAGTGCACAAAGGTCATTTTTCTAAATAAGTCTACAGATATAGTCAATGAAATAAAACAATACATTCGAAACGGTTCAAAATCAATCGACATGTAATCTCTGGTATAGATGAAATTGAAAAAATATAATTAGAAGCTGTAAATTGAGGTGTATTGAAATTACCACACATACGCATCACGGTTTCGTTCTTTATAAAATATCTGCTTTCGCCCGCGTGTATCTTGATTATTGCAGTAAAAAGTAGCCTTTGTGTTATTCTGATATATAAGCTATATTACTGTAAAGTTTCATCCAATTATTAATTTTAACGTGAAAGAGCAACACACATACATACATACATACTCACAAACTTTCGCGTTTATAATATTAGTTGGATAAATATTCATATCATTATGTACCATGCCTGTTTTTTTTATTGTCTTCTCACAGTAAAGGTAGCTTTATTTCGCTATAACGTAAGATATTTTCCAATGAAGACCTCTTGAAAATCGGCTTAATTTTCTTAGAGATTTCCGGGGAATTATAAATTACAGAAATAAACATACTTCAATTCTGGTTTTATCGTCGATATTTATTTAGTAAAAATTTGATATTTTTACTATAAAAATATATACCTACTTTAATTTTACTGATTACTATACTGTTCTATAGCTGAGGCCGGACTGATACCGTGACTTATTTAGAAAATGACCGGTATTACAAACCACTTAGATATTGCAAAAGGTTCTAAAATTAAACTGGATAAAATGTATCTATCTCACAATTCTGTTTTACCAATGAGCACATAATAAACAGTAAAGTTTAGAAAATACAAAACTGTATCGTTTTATCGGAAACCGTTCTTAACATCGCGATAAAATATTATCTTGGAATGTGATTAACATTTAATTTGTAAATGGTTAAGTCTATAAAAACACATTTCTTTATGGTAATTCCGCTCACAGATACAAATCGACCGTTTAGCTAGAATAGGTAACTATGAATGTGTGTCATATTACGAACTAGAGGAACAGCCCTTTGTTAGGGGCTGATCCTGTGTGTGCCCCGTATAAACGCCTTAGCAGAGGAACCCTCAAAGCGCCAACGTTATTAGAGAGCTCCTTTGTCCGTCTATTCGCAGCATCATTCAATCAATATTCTTGTTACACCGTGTCACGAAACTGCATTAAACATTGCAAATAATTTACGGCAAGAACGAACATTGAGAATGACCAATGATGAAAGATTAATGCAGCGTAACACCAGTGTGTTCCCAAGTTCAAATTCGCTCATAAAAATATTTATCAATTTTATTTTGTTCATATTGAATAATAGTTGGCTTCCGTTTTGGAAAATTCCAATTAAGATTTTATATGTATGAGGACGGTGAGAAAAAAATAGGCGGACGGACGCTACAAAAGGTAAATGACTCTATAATAAAATTTAAAATTATTTAGACGGAAAACATGTACCAGAGTGAAATATAATGACCAGCATGTAGAATATTTCATTTTAATTTACTTTAAACGCGGACGAGAGAACGGAGTTAGGTTATTTATATACTTGGAAACGGTTGTATGAGGTAGCGAGCGACCGACCGAAGCCTCATACTGACGGCAGACTAGTTCAACGACAGTCCCGCGACGCGCGCTTGTTATTCGAAATACATTTTATCGAACGCCAGTAATGACGTTCTATTGAATAGCAAATTGAGAATTTAAAAATCGAAAATAATTACGCCATATTGGATATTATTCGCGGGTTGTTTAGGTGAAACCTAATTTTTTTTTTCTTTTTAAGTACGCAACGACCTACATAGTAAGTGCCAGTGTTAGTTTATTTTTAGTGTAATTGTTTCAATTTTGTTGACTATTCGTGTGTGTGTGTGAGAGTGTATATCTCCATTGTTCAGACAAGAAAAATAGAACAGTCTACAACTATTGAACAATAAATTACTTTTGTTAGTCGTCATATTTTAATCGAGTTTGCATTATTTGCTGCCTTTAGTGACGGTTTCGTAGTGTTGCATTGCCTCTGCGGCAATTGGAGTTTTTATTTTTTTTACATAATTTATTGCTGAAGCAACCGTGGCTACTGCTATGAAAAAAAAAGTTATGAGTAAGTAGTTTTTATTCACTTAATTTTGTATGAATTTTAAATTTTATTGGGTTTCTATTCTAATTTTAAAATACAAGGAAATATAATTTCCATAATTGTGTTCTAAATAGGTACATATATATAGATATATATTTAAAATGGTTTTGTTTCCTTGTTTTTTCTTTTTAATTTTATAAGCTTGGGCACGTAGACATTTTTCTTTATTAATCAACTAAATAAGAAGAAATATGAGTGACGCGGTTATTCTAGAAGATATTTGTAAACAAAATACCTTTGGTGTATATGTCAGGCAAATTATCTTTGTTTATATAATATGATCGGTATATTGCTACTGTTACTCCTCCCTGCCCTTCTCATGCCTCCCACGCCCTCCTAAAAGGTCAATGATGGACTTTTTTCTTCTACCTCTTATATGGATATCGATTATTTGCGTCGTGCCTTATATGTCCATTATCGATAAATATAAACTTCTGATAGATACTTCGCACTAGCACGAAACAGCTGATGGCAAGCGGTTTCCAGCGATTTATGGGTACCACAGCTTCATTAATAACCGTCGTTAACAAATTCTTGTACCTCGCTGTGTGGCCTCATGGCCCCGGTAACCTCACATTTACTCATCAGCCCTCCTCCCCCTTACTCTTGGCGGTACCGTCCCCCCACATTTTAGATAGACGAGAGTTATAGAGATGTCGGTGCATTTGTGACTCTTTAGCTGCAGTTCTCAAGGGTGGTGGTAATCACTGACCATCAAGTGACCCATTTTGTTCTTGTGACTCTAGTACCATAATAACTATTGTGACATCCCGTTGTTTTTGGAAAATCTACTTTTTAAATTCGAACCCGAGACCTATTAGACCTATTAGAGTAGTCGTATAAGCTACCATTGCGCCGTAGTGGTCGCATACGTTTCTGTTTGGTCTTCGGAATATCAGACTCTTTCACAAGCATTCTATCTTCAAACATTCAAGTGTCGCTACCTACTACCTTCTTCTTCTTCTCAATTTAAGGGTCAGTCCCTTGTCGGTGGAGCAATCGCCACTCCTGTCTATTTTCTGCAATCTGTTTGACCTCTTGATTCCTACTTTCTCCTTTACTTGCTGTATGTACGCTAATCTAGGCCTTCTACGTTTTCTTCTACCTACTACCTACTTCTTCTTAAATGATCGCACATCAATTTCAATAATAAAGACAACGAGGCTTAATAAAATAATAAGAAATTACTCTTGTTGTCTATGGTAATTCGTTATAAGTACATTCATAATACTGTCACACCCACACATCTTTAGTCCCGTTCACGTACGTACAAGAGTTGGGTTTATAACTATAATTAGTTCTTTAGTTCAGACTTCTAATAATTATAAATAAATATATTTATTTTCGAAAAGCACGTAAAGCCGTCGGTCTCGGTTGTCATGAACAAGCCAGTGCCCTCAAATTTACTGACAACTAGTTCAACCTTCGAATTTCAGTTCTCTCTTAGGGTTGCGGAGGTCTGATGATAAGAGCTCCGTGGAAAACTTGTTATATAGGTAGAACCTGTTGAACTATAAGCCGACCCCAAATAATATTGGGAATAAAGCTAAGAAAAAGAAGAAATAAATACATTGCGGACATTTTACACACAACGCCATCTAGTCCCAAACTAAGCAGAGCTTGTATTATAGGTACTAGACAACTGATTTATACACAAACTTTTTTTGCAGATACATACATATTATACATATAAAACACCCAAAATCCCAAACAAATATTTGAGAATCACACAAACATATTTTGGTTCTAGACCCGGGAATCGAACCCAAGACCTCTTGATCAGCAATCGCATATGCTAGCCACCAGACCAACGAGGCAGTCAAAATAAGGAGGAAGTCTGACTTCGACTTGCATTTTAAAAACTAGATGAAAAAAATTGGTGTACTTGTATATTGAAAGGAGCCCCCTAATGTAGGTGGCCCCTAAATTTTAAGACATCCAATCACTTAGGTGTTTCCTAAAAGTTAGTGAAAACGATAATTCACTAAGAGCTACCCAACTTCCTCTAAGTAGCCCCTTCAATTTAGGGGACATAGGTGAAAACTGTCATCAGTATGCTAAATCCGTTACCATACGCCAATACAGATTAATCGTTGGTCTAGTGGTTAGCGTATGCGACTGCTAATCAAGAGGTCTCGGGTTCAAATCCCGGGTCGGGCCAAAAAGTGTTTTTGGGTTTTTCTTAGGAAATTCCTAATAGCAGCCCGGAGTTTGGAAGTTTGGCGGTGATTCACGCCCGTGCCTCGGAGAGCACGTAAAGCCGTCGGTCCCGGTTGTCATAAACATCTATGGCAATCGTTATTGGGAAGTCAGTGCCCTCAAATATGCTGACAACTAGTTCAATCTTCGAATTTCAGTTCTCCCTCAGGGTTGCGGAGGTCCGATGCCAGTCGCTCCGTGGAAAAACTGAAATTCAGGTAAAACCGGTTGAACTAGTAGCTGACCCCAAATAAACTTGGGAATAAAGGCTCGGAAGATGACGCCAATACAGATTAAATCACATTTAAAAAAGTACTCAGCAAAACCGCGGGACGACCGTGACATAATCAAATCATTCAAATTCTAATTGAAGTGAAGTTGTCCCGGTTACATAGTCAAAATGAGGCCAAGTCAATATGAACGAACTTCGCGCATATACAAACTTTGTGTGGTGTTAGAACGACAGCAGTTTATTAATGTTATCTCAATTATTCTTATTTAAATACAGAACAATAAGTACTCTAGATTTATTAAAACAATTTTAAGAATTATTTTACCATCAGAAGTCACATTTTTTGTTAGTGTCATAGGCTAAAAATGATTGCCGCGATAAAAGACATGCACGCGGCGGAGCCACGGGCAAAAACTATTAAGGTACACTTCATTGGTAACAATTTATATTTATAGATTAATTTATTTTCTATTTTATGTATGATGTTCAACAATTTATTTCAGAAATTGTTAATAACAACAAATACCTACTTATCAATGACAAAACAATGTTTAAACTAAATAGCAAACCAAAAAAGAAGTGAATCTTTCATTAAAATACTCTAAAATTTTATTGTAAAATTAATAGGTAATTGAAAGACATCTTGACAAAAAATCCATCATGGCGGCCCGAAACAAGGAAAGTAAACTAATAACTCCAATAGTTTTCCGACACAGCTCTGGCACCTTGTGTTTTTGCAACTGTGTATACTATTCATTGTCGTCGCGAATTGTTTTATTAACAAAGAATATAGCTTTTGTATCGGCTATACAATATTCAGTTTGTTTATTTATACAATGGCGACCTTCAAGTTATACCGTGGTTTTTCGTTTCATTGATATCAGTATTGGCCGAAATTACTGAGGAGCGAAACAAGTGGCGTTCATTTTGAGACCTATGTCCAGGCTGATGATGATGAAACGAAGGTGTACTTGCTGACTACAATTTGGGGGCCCCATAGTAAAGCAAATAATCCTATTGCCGTTAAACGGATCCATATGGACCAAGAGCCCAGAGCCGCCAGACCTACGTCATTAGTGCAAAGCTGAAATTTTCAGGATTATTAGTTCAATGTCTTGTTAAGATGTATGCGTACCCATTAGCTTGAAAGCGGGGCCGTTTCTGAGGTAGCGCGAAGTACAGATGGATAAAAACCTTACTTACCTACGTTAAAGGTGCAAAGCTAGTATTTACATATTTTTTCAAGAATATTATTTAAAATTAAAATTCATTACTGCCAGACACTTTCCGTGGGCCATTACTTCTGCCAGACGTCTTGAAAGTTGTGAAAAAATTAGGTAAACTACGAAGTAGCAAACCTAAATTTTATACATAATTATTATCTAAGGTACTATTTTAAGACCCTTTGTATGCGGCCAGACCAATCCGAAGGGCCAATCACCCCCCCCTGGCGGCTCTGGGCTCTTGCTCTAATACATTTATTTCTAAATACTTACATAGTATACTTTCTATAAAAATCAATAACAGCATATTTTTTAATTACTCCCGTACTCTCTACGTACGAATGATGATGATGTCTTCCCAGGCGTATCCGTCGACGGCATACCCAGTCAATTTTTAGCTTACAGTTCTAGTTCATGTGCCCGTCCATGACTCGCAAAATCGAATTTTGAAAGAACTCTAGGAATACATTATGTGTAGCAGGGACTTTATAAACGTACGTTTAACAAACATATAGAACATCCAGACTCCCCACAGCAGTTAGTGGATCACACATTGTGTTGACCCATGTGTGGGGTGGAACCCATAAATCACTAGGCGAACGCTTGGTGAACGTTTAAATCATCAATCGAATTTTGAAAGAACTCTAGGAATACATTCTGTGTAGCAGGGACTTTATAAACATACGTTTAACAAACACAAAGAACATCCAGACTCCCCACAGCAGTTAGTGGATCACACATTGTGGTGACCCATGTGTGGGGTGGAACCCATAAATCACTAGGCGAACGCTTGGTGAACGTTTAAATCATCAATCGAATTTTGAAAGAACTCTAGGAATACATTCTGTGTAGCAGGGACTTTATAAACATACGTTTAACAAACACAAAGAACATCCAGACTCCCCACAGCAGTTAGTGGATCACACATTGTGGTGACCCATGTGGGGGGTTGAACCCTTAAATCACTAGGCGAACGCTTGGTGAACGTTTAAATCATCAATCGAATTTTGAAAGAACTCTAGGAATACATTCTGTGTAGCAGGGACTTTATAAACGTACGTTTAACAAACATATAGAACATCCAGACTCCCCACAGCAGTTAGTGCAATTTAGCACACATTGTGTTGCCCCATGTGGGGGGTTGAACCCTTAAATCACTAGGCGAACGTTTGGTGAACGCATAAATCATGAAGTTAATAGTGCAGTCAATAGCCTTAAATAGTCGTCTGCTATACTAAAAATGATATTAGAAACCTCAATATCAGTTTTTGATGAAAATAAAATTTTTGAGTTTCAGTTCCAAGTACTTACTTTGTTGTACCCCCAAAATTTGTTGTTTTTTTTCAATTTTTATGTGAAAATCTTAATGCGGTTCACCAAATACGAAGTCGTATAGTAGTCCTACTTACCAAGTTTCAACAGTATAGTTCTTATAGTTTCGGAAAAAAGTGGATGTGACATACAGACGGACAGACAGACAGGCAGACAGACTCCGTTTTTTGCCATTTAGCTATGGAACCCTAAAAATGGTTCTCCTTAGCAACGACGTTTTTGCCTACTGTACTATGCTGGCCAGACGGGTTGGTTTGGTATAGGGTTTGATTCAAGAATTCCGTCTCTTTCCATCGCTGTTGTCCGACGTAGTTTATTATCTCTAACAACACTCCTGATCCTCCGTATTTTGTCCATCATCACCCGGATTCAGACTTTAAATATTATTCTTAAAAATTCTTACTAGTTTTTATTTAGTTTTATTGTTAGTAATAAAGTTATTGGATACATCTATACCTACTTCTGTAATTAAAATGACCAGTTTTGTAATTTATGTTTTAATAGTCTAATCTCTGAAATTACGAGTCAGATTTTGGTTTCTCATATTAGTATTGAATAACGTATTAATTTAGGTACGCCATAGGGTACATTAAAGGTGAACCGGCTATCATAAATTTTAATATAAAAAGAACTGTAGAAAAATAGATTAATAATATCAGGGTAAAACTTTTATTAATTTGATAGCCTAATTGTTGAGGAATGTGGGCTATAGGCTATGTACAGCCACGTCATTTGAGAACAGAATGACAGCTATTTAGTTGATTTATTAGTGATTCTGTTGTTCACATCACTAAATTAAAAATTCACAAAACTTTGTTGTTGAATAATATACTTTAAACTCATTTGTTTACAGTCCATTTTTCAATAACTCAACTCAAAGCTATTCTTGCATTGAACTTAAAACTGGAATGTTGCCTTATCGTTAAAAAGCAATTTCTTCCAGACAACCTTTGAATGGAAAATCAAATGTAGGAAGATGTATTCATGATTAGTTTTTGATGGAAAAAAATAATTCATTTGGAACTGCACCCCTAGCCAAGTTGCAAAACGCTTTTCATTTTCTATTCTATTTCTCTATTCTCTTGTTTCATTCGCTATTTTAACCGACTTTAAAAAAAAAGGAGGAGGTTCTCAATTCGTCGGAATCTTTTTTTTTTATGTATGTTCAGCGATAATTTCGTCGTTTATGAACCGATTTCAAAAATTCTTTTTGCATTAGAATGGGCGTAGCTTACAGGTGGTCCCATCGTCGGATCTGGTGATGGGATCCCAAGGAAATCGAGGGAACTCCTCAAATATCATAGGCACAATGTCGTGATTTGGGTACTCGGAATAGTTTTTCATTGAAGTCGGTTCCTTTTTGTTAAAATTATTTTTGTTTACATAATTGAATGACATTAGCCAATGAAACAAGAGAATATAGAAATAGAAAACTAAAAACTTTTGAAACTTGCTTCGGGGGGTTGGTGCGAAAAGAATTTGTCAATATTGCTTTGGAATTTATACCAGTGGAAGTAGTAAGAAGGACCAAGGTAGCAGAGCGTAGCCTTAGACCTACCTTAGACACGAGCCAAGAGTAAGAACGGGCCGGTTCATCCAGGACAGTACTACTCTTTTACAGAAAACCACCATACTCATAAAATTCCAGTATTCCATGACAACAAAAACGCGGTCAAGGGCTGGTTATAAATACCTTTTCTTTCTTTTTAAAAGACAACTCCTGCATTAGGAATATGAATTCCTGTGTCGCGGGGGACTTTACAAACATACATGAAACGGACACAAAGAACACCCAGACTCAGAACAACAATTTGTGAATCACACAAAGTGTTATCCCACGTGGGATTCGAACCCACGACACTTGGCGCAGTAGAGAGCGGCATGGCGACCGCTTAAACCACTAGGCCAACCGTGCAGTCAATAAATTTAATAACCGAATAATCATTTTTCACGTTTGACACACAACATCATCTAGTCCCAAACTAAGCAGAGCTTTACTAGGTACTAGACAAATGATATAAAGACATAAGCATACTTTTTTTTGTAAATACATACATATACAAACGCAACAAATATTTGCAGATTATACAAACATTTGGTCTGTGGAGGAACGGGTGTCGTGTTCCTCAGACACAAAGGGAGGATCAGCCGTCAAGGCAAGGTGATCAAGCTTGGTGGGCAACTGCGCGATTTTAAAAAAAATATTAAAAATTAATCACTATTTTTAAATATGAAATATGAAAATTTATAATATTCAGCTTTTCATAAAGCGACGCCATTTTAATTAGTTTCCACTTGTGACTTAGCGAGTTCGATGTTGTACCGTAATATACAACGTTCACCTTTGACTTTTACTAGTTCATATTTATAACGAAGTAGATGTTTCCCGATGTTATATTCAAACGGATTTACAAGACTCCTGTGAAACAGCGAGTCGGTGCTGATCATTATTTTATACAAGCTGTGCCCCGCGGTGTCGCCCGCGGTTGTTGTAAATTGCCAGTAACGCCGCGAAGCTATTCTATAGAAAAATATAGTTTTAAAAAACTAAACGAACACGCTTTTAAACTAAAAAGTAGAGAATAATGTTAATGTAACAAAGCGTGCTGCGAAAAAAGACTAATTTGTTTAAACTTTTTTTTTTTTTTTTTTTTCAAATTAGTGTATTGTCATCGGTCCTCGATAAATCTACAAAGTTTGAACGAAATCTGGCCGTTTAAAGTGGGTCAAAATCGCGCCCAAAGGAGTCGGTTACAAACATACAAGTGAAGCTAATATAAAGCGTTTAAAAAAATATTTAAGTTAATCCTTATGTCTCAGCTTTCGGAGAGAGATAGTCCCGTCAAAATCGGCCCAGCCGTACTAGAACACAGAACACAGAACAAAAAGACAGACTGTCATTTTTTTTTTTATTACTTTTTTTGATAGAAGTATCGTATATACTTTGATATATACATGCATTTAGTAAAATAACTGTTCATTTTATATTGACATACAGGCACTCCCAATTTTATTTGTTTGTATAGGTTGTTTGTTTGTTTAGTTGAACGCGTTCATCTTATGTTCAATTTAAAAATCCATTCTCATGGTGTTAGGTGGCTCAGTTATTTAGGAAGTAACACTGCAGGACTCAGTTAGTAGATGATAAATCTCATCATCATCAACAGCCTTTAATAGTCCACTGCTGGACATAGGCCTCTCCTTAGAAAGGAGGTTTTGGCCTACTATACCACGCTGGCCAGACGGGTTGGTTTCAAGTTTCCCTTCTCTTTACTTTGATGTTGTCTTGCGTAGTTTATCCCTTAGTCGCTTTTTACGCCCGTGAGATGAATAGGGGTGGTGACACTCTGTATTCTTAATCCGTCACCTATCCGTGTGGATATCGGATAAATCTAAACTTTACGAATCGCTTTCTACAACCGCCGTTTAAATGATGACCTTAAAGAGCAAATAGCGCAAGGACAGCAGTGTAATATCGATATAATACATTGGCGTAGATACCGCCCTACTTGTGGTTATAGAACTTCACGCTTAAACACAGCTGGTGTAGGCAGAACTTCCCTCTTCTTGGGACATTCCAGAAATACATATTAGGCTAATTAATATTTCGCAAGTAAAAAAAAATATATATAAGACTTCTATTAGAAGATAGCCATTGTCCTAGGGTTTATTTTTATGTTTATTAGTAGTGTCTTAATTTATTCTGTCTGTCTGTCACGTTTACACGCCAAAACTACTGGTGCACAGTTAAATTTGGAACAATTTAGATAGTATAAATAAATAAATATTTCGGACACCTTACACACAACGTCATCTAGTCCCAAACTAAGCAGAGCTTGTATGGGTACTAAACAACTGATATAAATACATAAGCATACTTTAACTTTTTTTGTAAATATATACTTAATATGCATAGAAAACACCAAGACTTCGAAACAAATATTTGTGGATCACACAAATATTTGGTCCGATCCGGGAATCGAACCCGAGATCTCTTGATTAGCAGTCGCATACGTTAACCACTAGACCAACAAGGCAGTCAAAATTAAACTATTTACTATCTAAACAACAGAACATATTGTGTAGTCTACTAAAATTAAACAAACGGTAATACGAACGATTCAGATAATATATTTAGCGCCAACAGTTTCCATACCATCTATTTGAATTTGTAAACGAATTTCTTTTATATGTACTTGACTGTATCATAGATAATAATGCTAATTTTTTTATACGAAAACCTTGCCGTACTAAAAATAGCTAGAATTGAGTTTTATCCTGTTAAACGATGTTCTATGTATCAAAGATTGACTAAAATTAGAAATTTCACACAAAAAATTAACGTTATTTAAATACTTATTTATATTTAATAATTGTAATGTTTGGAAATAAAGAATATCTTCTTCTAATATATAAAATTCTCGTGTCACAGTTTTCGTTGCCATACTCCTCCGAAACGGCTTGAGCTTGACCGATCTTTATGAAATTTTATATGCATATTCAGTAGGTCTGAGAATCGGCCAACATCTATTTTTCATACCTCTTGGACGCGAGCCGAGCCGCGGGCATCAGCTAGTATTATATATTTACATAGGAAATATATCGTTTTGAAACTCACATCTGTACGAATAAACAAAAATTGAAGTTTTAAAAATCAAATTAACCGGTTTTTACTAAATACATTTAAAAGTATGTACTGTACTAGCATCAAACAGGCAATTTTTAAATTTTTTATCTGTTTTGTTTGTTCCGCGTAATTTCTGGAACAACAGGACGAATTTTGATGGGACTTTCGCTATGACACTAAAATTGCGAGAGTGATAGCTGATGCTGATGACGTAAGGAGTAACTTAAACTAAATTTTGTTAGACTAGCTTCCCTTCACGGCGTTACTCGAGATTGGCAACAATAACCGCGGGTAACACCGCGGCGCTCAGCTAGTATAATAAATAAAAACGTTTATTTGACACCAGAAAAAGAACACATTCACAGTGCATACATACATTTTAGACGCTATACATTTCTTGTTAGCTTTAGGGCCACCGCACACTAGCTACTTTTAGCATCGGCGATCGGCGATTTGACGACTGCATCGATGCTGCATCACGTTTTAGCGACTTCCTGCGTTCGATCGCGGTATAGGAAACGCGCGTTTTAGCGACTGCTCAGATGCCAAATCGATGCTACCGGCATCCGAATGTGTGCGGAGAGTAGCGTTCAGCTGCTGTGTCGCGCTTCTAAAAAGCGACTCAATCTCCGCGTTTGGCGTTTTTAAGTGTGCGGTGTAGAGCGTTCGGTCGCCGTATTTAGCTTCTAAAAAGCGACTAGATGCCGATCGCCGATGCTAAAAGTAGCTAGTGTGTTGTGGCCCTTAGGTACCAGACTGAGACTGTTTACCAAACTAGGCAAAGCCTATATTTTGGTTGACAGTGTTTAGTCGTGGATTAAAATAGTCACAGGTTTTGCTAACAGTCGTGAATGTGTGATACTATCTATTCCCCGCAACTTCACCTGGACGCTTTCACGATAAGACCGCTGCACCGACTTCAATAAACTTTACGCAAAAGCAAGAGCTAAAATAAACACATTAGACTTTCCAAACTAAATTGGTGTTTTGTGTCCTTGAGGAAACAGAATTATTACTAGTGGATTTATTTATCTCTAAACTGAATCACCGAATAATATTATCTACGTGAAACGGAAATCGTAATAATTAATCTGTTGCTAACCGTTTTTTTACTTTACTTATATTTGTTGAGTTGCCATAGAGCTAAAGTGGCGAGAGTAGCCATGGTTCCGTTCTCCTATGTAGTATAAGCCCAAATGGGCATATGCATGACACTGAATGTGTTTATATGTGTGTGATATCTATTCAAATAAATAAAATTGAAGTCTATATGTAATATAAAATAAACAGTTAAATGCATATGTAGGTATATAACTGCCTCGTTGGTCTAGTGGTTAGCGTATGCGACTGCTAATCAAGAGGTCTCTGGTTCAAATCCCGGGTCGGACCAAAAGTGTCATTGGGATTTTCTTAGGAAATTCCTAATAGCAGCCCGGAGTTTGGAAGTTTGGCGGTGAGTCACGCCCGTGCCTCGGAGAGCACGTAAAGCCGTCGGTCCCGGTTGTCATGAATACCTATGGCAATCGTTATTGAGAAGTCGGTGCCCTCAAATTTACTGACAACTAGTTCAACCTACGAATTTCAGTCCTCCCTCAGGGTTTCGGAGGTCCGATGCCAGTCTCTCCGTGGAAAAACTGAAATTCAGGTAAAACCGGTTGAACTAGTAGCCGAGCTCAAATAAACTTGGGATTGGGAATAATGGCTAGGAGGATGATGATGTAGGTAAATAACACTTTGTTGTCATTGTGAATACTTTTGTTTAGTTTTAAGAAGTGTAAATGTATATATATGTATGTATGTATTTATATATATATATATATATATATATATATATATATAGATATATATATATATATATATATATATATATATATATATATATATATATGTATGTGTATATATATATATATTAGTTTGGATATATGTATATTTGTATGTCTGTGTATGTATTTATGTATTTGTGTAGGTATAAGTATATGTCTGATGTCAATGAATGTATCTCTATGTATGATTCCTTAATGATATTCTGAAATATTTTACTATATAATTGTATGGTTGTCTGGAAGAAATCGCCTTGAGCGATAGGTCCGCCAATTGTTGTACATATAATTTGTAACTCATATGATTCTTTTCTTTTGTACTATTTTGTATTAACAATAAAGACAATAAATAAATAAATAAATACATATACGTTACTTACATCAAAAAAGTATTTTAAAAAAATAATGTCCCTCTGTTTGTGACGTGTAATGTCTAGAACGGCTGAACCGATTTTGATGAGACTTTAACTAGCAGAAAGCTGATGACCTAAGGAGTACCTTGAGCTAATTATTTATAGGCTAGCTTCGCTCCGCTGCGTTACTCGCGATTTACAACAATAACAACGCAGCTGGTTTAGAATATTTTAAACCGACTTCAAAAAAAAGGAGGAGGTTCTCAATTCGTCGGAATCTTTTTTTTTTTCTTATGTATGTTCAGCGATAATTTCGTCGTTTATGAACCGATTTCAAAAATTCTTTTTGCATTGGAATGGGCGTAGCTTACAGGTGGTCCCATAGTCACCATATCGAGATCTGATGATGGGATCCCAAGGAAATCAAGGGAACTCCTCAAATATCACAGGTACAATGTCGCGAATTAGATACTCGGAATAGTTATTCATTGAAGTCGGTTCTTTTTTGTTAAAATTATGTTTTAAGTGTTATATTATGTGAAATCGTATTGACAAGTGATTGTTTTTGTATGTGAGTGTAAAATGTGTATGTGTGCAGATTTCCCTCCAAAAACCCAGACTGTTGTGTATCGGAAAATGCCGCTATGACTACTGCCCTCCAGTCTGCAGGCCTGTGTTGCTCTGTCATTGCCAATTATTACCTGCTCTAGTAAACAAAATTGTAGCTATAATGTTGGTAACACTAGTGAAGCGAGTTTATCGATTGATATGTCTAATATTATAAACGCGAAAGTTTGTGAGTATGTATGTTTGTTGCTCTTTCACGCAAAAACTACTGAACGGATTTGGATGAAACTTTACAGTAATATAGCTTATATATTAGATTAACACATAGGCTACTTTTTACTGCAATAATCGAGATATATGTCTGTACCATAAACTACAAGTAGCATAGGCAATAGACAATAGACATGTTTATTTTTGTTTTCTTTTGTTTTTTATAATTTTGCAATTTTAATTTTTGGTAATGTAATATGAATATGTGAAAACTGTTTTGGATAATGTGTAATTTACTTGTTAGTTATTATTCTCTATTTTTTATCTGTTTCTTTCCATAAAAATAGATTTTAGGTTTTTATTTGATTCATCGAAATCTTGCTATTCTTCAATTTCATGATGTTCAAAAAACCGTCGATCATTAAATCAATTATATCTTACTAACAAATTCGATTAAGAGAAACTGGTTTCTTCACAACTTTTAAAAAACTAAAAAAATATATTGACATTACCTATGTCTATCATCATTGCGTATTTGACTTCAAGGGTACATCTATCGTGGCTTGCCTGTTTTTGATGAATCACCTACTTGAGATCTTAATTTTTTATGGTTCTAGCTTTAGTCCGCGGCTCCGCCCACGTGTGTGTTGGTTATCGTGGTAAAAAGTAGCCTATGTCCTTTCCCATGGTTCCATATATCTCTATATCAAGATTGATCAAAATCGGTTCAGCGGTTTAGGCGTGAAAACTTAACAGATAGAGTAACTTTCGCATTTATATTAGTAGGGATAAGGCAACAAATAAGCACACGGGTTACTTAATAGTACATAACATAACCAACAGAGTCACAAATATGTTATTGCTCTTTACCTAGCCCTCTCTCGAACTAATTGGCGAATGGCTAAGTGGCTTAAGCGGTCACCTTTCGCTTTTTACTTTGCTGAGTGTTGTGTGTTCAAACCCATACGGAATAACAGTTTGTGATCCACAAATTCTTGTTCTGAGTTTGGGTGTTCTTTGTTTCCGTTCCATGTATGTTTGTTAAGTCCTCTGTGACAGGAATATTCTTAGTGCTGGAGTTGTCTTTCTGAAATAATATGGTTACAATAGATTTATTTAATCACATTAAATATCTACATACCATGGAGAGAAGTATAAGAACGGAGGCTCGTTTTTTAGGGTTCCGTAGCCAATCGGCAAAAAACGGAACCCTAATAGATTCGTCAAGTCTGTCTGTCCGTCCGTATGTCACAGCCACTTTTTTCCGAAACTATAAGTGCTGTTAAAATTTGGTCAGTAAATGTATTCTGTGAACCGCATTAATATTTTTACATAAAAATAGAAAAAATAAAAAAAAAGTTGGGGGTCCCCATACTTGGAACTGAAACTCAAAAAAATAGCTGATATTAGGAGGCTGGAGAGCAGAGCTGCCAACAAAACAATTTATCTTGCTTGTAATGTTGTTACAATTGCGCCAATATTGCCAATCAACTAATCCTAAATGACTGCACGGTTGGCCTAGTGGCTTAAGCGGTCGCCACGCCGCTTCCTACTACGCCACCAAGTGTCGTGGGTTCAAATCCCACGTAGGACAACACTTTGTGTGATTCACAATTTGTTGTTCTGAGTCTGGGTGTTCTTTGTGTCCGTTTCATGTATGTTTGTAAAGTCCCCCGCGACACAGGAATTTATATTCCTAATGCGGGAGTTGTCTTTTTAAAAAAAAAAAAAAAAAAAAAAAAAAAAAATATTTACTTAAAAGCAACTTGATTTGCTTTTCATTTGTCTATATAATGATTGTAAATGTGATGTTGCTATCATAAAATATGATAACTTATCTTAATTTTTCTATATAGACTAATTTTAATAGAAATCTGGTAGTTAGGAAAAATTATTTAATGATGCAGCTAATAAAATACAAACAACTTAAAATAATTCAAAAACTTTCCTAAAACAATTCGTAAAAATACGTGCCCAAAATCGGTGCAAATATAAATACATGTAATACCTACAGCTTACATGTTTTCAAATCTAAATATTTAATTTGAAGTCCAAAGTATTAATAGCAAGAATACTTAACAAGTATATATAATTATATTTTTACTGTTATAATGAATAATCACCATTTGTGTTGGCGCGAGAGAAAATATTGCGAGGCAGTTCACACACCTGCCCCGCTAGCCAATTTACAAACGTATTTCGTTTTTTATTCACTTCTTTCATTGGTCAATGTCGCTTAGTCACGTGATCTAAACAAAATATTGGCCAATGAAACAAGAGAATAGAGATTAGAATAGAAAACGAAAAGCGTCAGCAACTTGGCTAGGGGGGCTGAAGACTAGATGATACTTGTGCGGGTGGTGATACGAATTGAGACGGCGAAAGTATGTGTGTATGTATGTTTGTCGCTCTTTCACGCAAAAACTACTGAACGGATTTGGATGAAACGTTACAGTAATGTAGCTTATACATCAGAAGAACACATAGGCTACTTTTTACAGCAATAATCGAAATATACGGGCGAAAGCTAGGTGATTATAAAAATACACAAATCGTAGATGTCGAAATGTATCACTGTTTATCTCCTGTCAAAACTTCACAGGTTGCTACGCATAACACACTTGCATAGCAACCATAATGATAGTTTGTAAATGGCTAAAATACACCGCGGGGCGCAGCTAGTAGCCCAATAAGACCGAGATCTCAGACCCGATTATTAGAGAAGTCATTAGGACATTTAAAACCGACTATCAGCATACGTGTTTTTCTCCCACTATGATCCTGAATCCTTCGAGCGGGGCATAAAAAGCATCTCACTTGACCAGGGATGGCGAATCTTTGTGTACTAACCTGCCATTTTCTGGCGGCTAGCATCGGACCTCCGCAGCCTTCACTGCGAACTGAATACGAAGGTTTAGTTTCTAGTTGTCAGAATAATGAATAAATAATTAAGAGCCTGATATAAATTTTATCAAAAGATTTGGTGTAGGGTTATTGATTTTTAAACTTATTCTTGCACATTACCTATTACTTGAACGCTTTATTAACATCCGAAGCTTTAACTTTGGTTTGAAAAATTCTTTCTGCGTTTTGTAGGTATACTCTTACGCATACGACCTTCTTGAACTGAACACTGTCGTGTATGAAACTGTGCATAACAGCTATGAATAAAATAACAATATAAATATATTAAACAAGCTTGTTGCTTTTTATTGCTATCTGTAACGTAATTAGTAATTCTAAAGTAATATATACTTTAAGTCTGTAAATTAAAGGTCACTGTTTAGTTAATTAGTGACCTTTGATTGTAGAACCTTTTCAGTTGGAATACGTACATTCTTGTATACTTCTGTTTCTTGTTGTATTGGACTTATTTGCGATAATATAAAAGGTCTACCCTTGAACACGAGCGAAATAACCCGTTGAAAACTTTTAAACACGAACAACCACCACGAAAAACCACCGACACGTCTTAAACGACTTTTTTTTTCATGTATTTTGGTTCAAAACAGTCATTAATACAAAGTAATATAAAAATGTACTTAACAAAGAGTACTCAATAATAAATTTAAAAATGTAGCACAATTCACAGAGCGTTAGCTTCAAGTAACTTGTAGAATTTAGACAAGAAATGACTACTTTACTATGAGGTAAAAGACAAGTATAGAAATTAGAATAAAGTCCTCCTAACCTTTATTCCCAAGTTTATTTGGGGTCGGCTACTAGTTCAACCGGTTTTACATGAATATCAGTTTTTCCACGGAGCGACTGGCATCGGACCTCCGCAACCCTGAGGGAGAACTGAAATTCTAAGATTGAATTAGTTGTCAGTATATTTGAGGGCACTGACTTCCCTATAACGATTGCCATAGATGTTCATGACAACCGGGACCGACGGCTTTACGTGCTCTCCGAGGCACGGGCGTGAATCACCGCCAAACTTCCAAACTCCGGACAGCTATTAGGAATTTCCTAAGAAAATCCCAAAAACACTTTTTGGCCCGACCCGGGATTTGAACCCGAGACCTCTTGATTAGCAGTCGCATACGGTAACCACTAGACCAACGAGGCAGTGAAATAGAATAAAGTAATAATAATAATTAAGTAGATGTTAACAACTAATGCTTATACATTTTTTTGACATAGTTCAAAGAGTTCTTACTTGAATACACACATTTTTAAGCTATTGTATAGCTTTTATCGCGGGCTTTGAGCGCGGCGACCGAATCCAGAAATTCCGTAACGAAAAAAATCTAACACCCTAAAAAAGGATAGAGAATATGATTGTAACTGCAGTGCGACAAGGATGTGGCGGCTCCGTGCTCTATAGGCAGATTAGCGCATGCGTGCTGCCGCCACCGGCCGTTATCCGTTGCCTTGACAACATAGACATTCTAGATTCTTCTTCCATGCTTTTCTATAATCCTATTGTAAAAAACTAATTACAAAAAATTCTATGCAATAGCTTTACCGTGGCAGTCCCCGAGTACCACACGACTTTTTTTTATCAAAATCGGTCCAGCCGTTTAAAAGGAGTTCAATTACAAACACACAAACAGAAGATTTATATATCCAGAGATAAATACCTATTTTAATGTTATTATCAAGAAAGGTCACATTCAAAACGACATAAAAACAATATTATTACCATTGTTTAGCTATTATTTCATTGCAGAACGCCATTGATTGACATTGACATAAAACCGTTTAGAAACTATATTTGTTAGGAGGTACTGTACAGATGTGTTGTCTGAGAGTTTGACGCATTAGTGATAATTATTTGAATGAGATTGTTAATTTCGTAGACTGTTTGGTTCAGAGATAACCCCCAATCTGAGTGGGGGTAATCTGTAGTTTGGTAACATTGTAACAATTAATTTGTTTGTAAAGGAAATTTTGTTGTACTATACCACGCTGGCAAGAGCCCAGACGGTTTGGTATAGAATCAGTTTCAAGTTTTCCTTCTCTTCACACTGATGTACATATATTTCGTACATTACGACATCCATGGGGTCAATAGGGGTGTTGACACTGGTACCCTATCAATATTCTTAATCACGCGGACGTTTTTAAGTTACCCCTTAAGTTTTAGGTTTTTGCAGGTACCATGTTCAACTTTCTTTTTGTTGCAGGGAAATCAATAATTTCTCCATTCACTCCACTTCTTCGAAAACGCACTCCACTTGGTTCGATTCTTGTCTTGTTCTTGTTTTCTCGCATCCAGCTCCTGTCACTCACTCCACCTAGTCTCTAGACTTAACACACTTAATTAACATTAATAGTTATTTATTTTATAACTAGCTTTCCGCGGCTCTGCCCACGTCTATATCGGTTATCGCGGTAAAAAGTAGCCTACGATGTCAGGCTTTAGTTTAGACA
This sequence comes from Phragmatobia fuliginosa, assembly GCA_932526445.1. NCBI lineage: Eukaryota > Metazoa > Arthropoda > Insecta > Lepidoptera > Erebidae > Phragmatobia > Phragmatobia fuliginosa. The sequence continues at coordinate 10,837,253 of OW052081.1, read as the reverse complement.
ATCTGAGTACGAAATTTCATCTAAATCGGTTTAGTGGATTTTGAGTTTGTCGCGAACAGACAGACAGACGTGGCCTAGGACTTTATTTTTATAATATGTAGGTAGTGATACACTCATAATATTTTATGCAACGCTGTATCGAACATAAAGATTTAAAAAAAAATACAATCTAAATAATTATTGTCTATTCTATCGTACTTGTATCAATAGTCTTGTCACTAACATGAGTTATTTCTAGATGCCGCGAAGTAATAATTAACAAGTATACGATTTTTATTTCACATCCATCTGACGTGCGCTAACGCTTCCTTCCCATGTGACAAAACAAAACACTGATACTTAACAAAACCGGCAAAGTGCATGTCACGCCACGCATAGAATAGGGTTCTGTAGTTATCCGTAATGGCCCGTCGATTTGAAATCGTGTCCAATACTTAATTGTTCTGTTGACTTATTATTTCGTTATTTTTGTACGAAGTTGAAGTTGCGCCTCTATAACTCCTAAACTAAGTTAGCTGTTATAGTTTTCCTTTAAAGTTCCTTACATGGACTACCATTATGATTTTTTTTCAGATTTTTCGAGTCAGCTGTACCTATAGCTTTTAAAGGGGGGACTCCCTGTTTTGATTCAAAAAATCAAATAATCGTTTTAGCAACCTCTCAATATTTTAGAAGACCTATTTAATGATACCCCACACGATGGGGTAGACGCGAGGAAAAAGAATCACCCCCACTTTACGTGTAGGGAGGTACCCCAAATAAAAATATTTATCATGATTATTCTTCACAACACACATTCCTGCAGTTGCATCTTTCTAGCACTAACCTTCATTCTTATGACAAAACAACAATTTAAATTAATACAAGCTTACACTCCAACAAAACAACATCTACATCTGCAATTTTTTTGTTAGCAACACAATAATCCCGCGCGATTCTTTATAAAATCAATTTCCGTCCGTAACGCGATTAAGTAAGATATAAAATAATAGTGTAATTTGTATATAAATGATAAAATTTGGTACCCACAGAACTAGTCACGGCGAGTACCCACAGAACTAGTCACGGCGAGTACCCACAGAACTAGTCACGGCGATGTTGGCTGGCCTTCAACTTGACTCGAACGAACGTCCTCCCGACCTCGAGGCTCTATCGTCACATGTTCAATTTGCGTTTATATAAGAGGACCTACTCTAAGTTTATTTCACGGTAGCTGAGCCTTGCGATGTTTGTCGCGTTTGGTTTTATACTTTTACAACAAAAGTAGTACCTTAAGTTATGCGTTATCTTCAATTTATATTTGAAAATCTTTATAATGTATCGTGTAAAACTGAAAAAAAAATTGTACACAAAGTTTCATTTTATTTAGATTAAAAGTTAAAAAAAAATCGGCCAAGTGCGTGTCAGGCCACGCACAGGAAAGAGTTCCTCAGTCACCCTTATTGGTACGAATATATGAACACTAAGAGAATAATAAAATAAAAAAAAGGTTAAAATAATCATGAGGAACTTTAGGCCCAGTGGCGGTAAACCGCTAAGTATTTCAATTTTATTCGTCACAGATTATAAAATTTGAAATATACGTTATTGTTTTTTATTACATCTACAATTTATACTTGAAAAATAATAATATAATATATTATTATATTGTGTAAAATTCTCAATCTTTACTATTTATACAAATAAAGAAAATTTAATTGTCCGTTTGTACTACCAAATAAACAGTTAAAATATAATACTCATATGCATTTTGTGTAGTGTATACGATATGTGTCTTAAAGAAGCAAACATAGCAATATCCACTTTTTTTTCAAACCGACCCATTTACATCGCCACTGTCTACGTGAAATTCTAAAAGTGTTTTATAAAAAATACCACAAATGTTTAATAATGTTAATAGTGTTTTATAAATTTTATAATATAATTTATTCAAAAACTTATAGGTATTGGTACAAAAATGTGTTTTATTTTAATTTGCCCAAAATTGCAATGAATGGAGATTGCTACATTTGCTTTTATATGACTCATATATTTCTGTCTGTTGGTTTCGACTAATCTATGGAACAGCTGACCCGATTATTTGAGAGATTTTGGCTGTACTTTTACTAGTAGGTAACTGATAATATGACTAAGGCAATTTTTTTTTTGACTAGCTTCGCTAAGCGTCTTTACTCTCAGTTTATAAGAATAACCAGGGGTAACAAACGCGTAACTTCACTAATTAGCTATAAAAAACACTAAAATCCCCAAAAGATAATTATTGCCTATTCTTGTCTCCAGGTAAAGAGGTACAGAAACGATGGCGGTCTATCCGGGACTCCTACACGAAGACCTTCAGACAGGGCAAGTGCGTCCTCCCGGAGCAGTGTCCTCCGAGCAGCAGGCGCTATCAATACCACCAACAGATGTCATTCTTATTGAAGGCACTACAGAACAAGTTAGTATTTTATCATAAAGGGATAAGCAACTTTACTGATGTAAAAATAAAGCAAATAATGGATGGGTGACCCTGATCTTTAAAAAATGTTCGCCTCAATGTTACTAATATAAATTGTTGGGATATACGACTTTTAATTAGGGTTCCGTAGTTGATGACTCGGAACCCTTATAGATTCGTCATAGGTTCAATCAAATCGCGAGAAAAAAAAACATCACCACTTTACGTGTGATGTTTTTTTTTCTCGCGATTTGATTGAACCTATGACGAATCTATAAGGGTTCCGAGTCATCAACTACGGAACCCTAATTAAAAGTCGTATATCCCAACAATTTATATTAGTAACATTGAGGCGAACATTTTTTAAAGGTACCCTAAATAAGATTATTTTTCATAATTTTATGGTAGCACTTTGTCGACACAACAAATGTTCATGCAAAGTTTCATCTTTGTAGCACTTACCGTTTGGACGGTAAGTCGAGGACGGACGAATGGACGGACGGACATGACGAATCTATAAGGGTTCCGAGTCATAAACTTCGGAACCCTAAAAAGTCCGCTACAGCATATGTCTATCTTTTAAGATTGGCTCACTATTACCTTGTGGTTATTTAAGTTTCGCTACGAAATTAATAGGAATTACTTTCGTCAACCATTTTAATCTTCATATTTGTCTCGTTACAGAAAACCAAGATACTCTCAAGACAAATACGAATCGTTCTCAGAACTTTCAAACTCCCCCCAACACCCACCTCCCGAAGATATCCTACCAAAAATCAAGAACGAAGTCTTAGAGAAACCCCTGGACCTCAAAACCAAGAACGAGGAGAAACAAACCTCAGATAAATGCAGCCAAGCCAACTGCCTCGATAAACCAAACTCCTTGGAGATCAAAATCGACGCAAACTCCATCTTACCCGAAGACCACTTCGATGATGATAAGCTTTTCATGAACTCCTTAATACCTTTATTCAAGAAAATGAATGATGACACCCGATTATTGTGCAGGATTGAGGTTCTGAAGATCATCAGGTATGCTCTACAAGGTCATAAGTCCTTTGAGGCTTTGAAAATGGCTGAAGATAATTACTTTAGGGATCGCATGAGCGGGATCCTGGGTAAGGAGGAAACTGATGTGTCTACCAGCTTGCAGAAGGGTCAGGAGTCGAGGTTATCGATGACCACACGTTCTGCTGATGGCAGTAGACCAGTCAGGAAAAGGAGGGTAAGTTATATTATTTACTACTAGCTGAGTCCCACGGTTTTTGTTGGAAGCCGCGAGTAATGCCGCGGAGCTAAGTTAGTCCAGAAAAATTAGCCTATGTTACTACTTATGTCAGCAGCTCTGCATAGTTTGGAACTAGATGGCGTTGTGAGTGAGATACCGTACCGTATATACAATTAGTAATATAACTGTTCAATAGATATCCCTACTAACATTATAAATGCGAAAGTAACTCTGTCTGTCTGTCTGTTACGCTTTCACGCCTAAGCCACTGACCCGATTTTGATGAAATTTGTTATGAAGATAGAACTGAACTTGGGAAAGGACATAGGCTACTTTTTACCGCGATAACCGACGTACACGCAGGCGGAGCCACGGGCGAAAGTTAGTTACCAATAAATACTTAAAATTTTATTTATTTATATAGAAACTCTGAAACTATATAGAAATTTGTTATTCCGATATGTAAGCTATATCATTGTGAAGTTTCATCAAAATCCATTCAGTAGTTTTTGAGTGAAACAGCAACAAACATACGTTACTCACAAACTTTCGTGTTTATAATATTTAGTAGGATAATCAGAATAACCCATTTACCGCTATAACCGACATAAATATGGGAGTAACTTCAAAACAAAAGCGATATTATGAACTAAATCTATAATTTGATCAATGAAACTTTCTAGGGTTCCGTAGTTCATGACGTCATGTCCGTCCGTCCGTCTTTCCTCGACCTACAGCGCAAACGGTTGGTGCTAGAAAGATGAAATTTTGCATGAATATGTGTTAAACGACTGGCCCAAAAAATCTGAAAAAAATCATGATAGTAATCCATATATTGAACTTTAAAGGAAAACTATAACGGATAAGATGGCTTTATTAGTTCAGAAGTTACAGAGGCCAAACTTGTAAATTACGCTTACTTCGTTTACTTGGAAAACTTCGTACAAAAATAACGTAATAATCATCATCATCATCAACAGCCCCCAACAGTCCACTGCTGGACATAGGCCTCTCCTTTGAAAGGAGGTTTTGACCTACCACACTACGCCGGCCAGACGGGTTGGTGCAGGGTTTGTTTCAAGTTTTCCTTCTCTGGGCAGTGATGTTAGCTGCTTATTTTGTTCCTTTAGTCACCTCTTACGACACCCATGGAATGAATAGGGGTGGTGACACTTTGTATTCTTAATCTGTCACCACATGGACAAACGTAATAATAAGTAAACATAACAATTATCTATTGGACATCGCTTGGCATTGTATATGACTACGGAACCCTATGCGTGGCCTGACACGCACTTTTTTTTTACCGCATTTATTTACTATTTTTCCTCAAAACTAGTTTGTTTTTACACATCTATCATTAATAGATGATTCAATTCAATAGAAGATCATTACCAAAGACCTACTTGAGTTTTTAAACATGAAAACGTAAGATCAAGAGTCATTGTACTCCTAAAAACCTTGACACCGCTGTTGAGGAAAATATCAATATAAGCATAAGTACTGTTACGAGCTGGGTATTAAATAAATTAAAGTAGTCGATTGATTACCAAAAAAATAACACAATATTTATTAACAACACTTTTACAATTACAAATCACTAAGTCACTCGTTAGTCGCACTAGAAGATCGCTTCGATGTTCATTCGCTGTATCTTGAAACAATACTGCCTGTACGGCTAAGACGTCTCGCTTTTATATGGCTGTCGAGATAACTGGAATGTACGACAATATTCGATCGATGGTTTTAGACTGAATAGATTATTCTAGAGCTACTTGTAGCGCCATCTAGCGTCGAGAAAGTCGTCATAATGTCCACAGTTATGCGCTACCCGACACTAGATCGCGCTGTCCTTGGTTCTATTGTCTTCTAGATTATTCCCGTACAAACGAGATTCATCTCCTTATGACACAACAGTACTAATAAATGAAATTGAACCGTCTGTATGAAATATCAGAAGATTTTTTTTATAAATGCGTACGGGAAATATGTACGGTACTTACCATCTATTACTATGGCTACTTTCTACCGTGATGGGATAGGATAATTATTTTTTATAAGTATTTAACTAAAGTTGTTTTTGTATTTCAGACCCGGTCACCTTCTCCATTGCCGGTGCCAACCAAAAAGAGAGGTCCTGGCCGTCCCAGGAAGGTAATCCACGTTAATATATATTTCACATTAGGACAATCCAAGTTGCCCTCGGTAAGCAACGACGACACGGTCAGTACCTAGATGGGTGACCGTCAGTGGTATGATTCGTTAGGACCGTGTACGTAATTCGAAGGCCACTTAAACCTGGCTGTCCCGGTTTTTATCATAGGATAACAATCGTGAAGCTTAGTTGAAGGTCTTCGGGCGGCCTAAAACAACGGTAAGATTAAGTACCTACAACATTGTTTTGCAACCCGCACTCGGCCAGCCTGAGGACGGCCTTAACCCTCTCCTGAAAGGAGACCCGAGCCCAGTATTATGGGTTGTTGTTGATGATGATGATTAATTTAGTGAGTTAAAGGCTGTTGATGATGATGAAATACGACACTTAAATAAAACATATTATGTTTAAAAATGTGTTTTATATCACAATTCTGATCCTACCGCATTATCTTTCTACATCACCTGAAGGTTGACTGGTAGAGAATGCCTGCGCATTAACTAAAAAAAAAAAAGTGTGCCGTCTCTTTCTATTTCTATCTCTATATGACATTACTTTTTATTTTCTAGATACGCCCTCCACCATCAGATTCTGATGAAGACCATCACGTCGCTCAAAGGAAGCGTCTACCAAAGCTGAGGGTCCCAGAGGCTCCTGTAGAAGAGGATTCTTTAAACAACGCTACCAGCGTGGATCAACTCTCCACTCCAATGTTCATGAAGGTAATTTATACTTTCTTTCTTCCAAATTCCAGCTTTTTATTCATCCTGCAGGTGACGTAAGAGCTGAATAAGGGACATGTGGCGGCGTGGCTTGATAGGTTAGCTGTGACTGTGGTAGAGGAGTTTAAATGAAACGTCCAAAGTGGTGTCTCGAACAGGGCGAGGCAAAGTTTATTCTTGCCACATTAAGAGAAAATTAACTACTAAATGGTGTTACCACCTTATAAAAAAATAATTCTAAATTATATTACAATATGGTAGTAATAGGTGTCGATGCCAGCCTTAACATGCATTCCAACTCGTCTGGCCAACGGGGAATAATATACCAAAGCCTCTTTTCTAAGGAAAAGCCTATGTCCAGCAGTGGACTGTTAAATGCTGTCGATGTAAGATTGACCAGGTAGGTTATGGGACCAATTTTGAATAACGTTATTAGTTGAGGTATAATATTAGCATTTTACAAACTACTCCAAGTCATGAATTTTTTTTAAATATTTGGACTTGGCAAACTTTGCACCATCTACTACAGCTATGTTCATATGGCAGTTTGTACGACGTCAGCGATATTGAGGCGGGTACTGACCAGCTCGGCCGTGGCAGTACTACCCTCACACAGGACACAAACCTTATAATGACAGCATTCTTGCTGTAGTATTTCGTTGGTGAGTGTGAGACTGAAGGCCCGATGATGCAGAAGCATCTCACTAAGCCGCCATAGTGAGGGTCACCATACCGCGTTGTCTGCACTGACAATGAGTATGATGACTCTAGGATTCTACTCATGCTCTCCATCAGCAAAGTAGTCATTTTACCCATATCTCGACTAGGGTTGTGACTACAATATCGAATTGGACTAGTCTGTAAGGGATATTGTTAGAAAGGTCTAAGGGCCACAGCACACTAGTCGCTTTTTAGAAGCTAAATACGGCGACCGAACGCTCTGCACCGCACACTTAAAAATTATTTGTGTGATTCACAAATATTTGTTTCGGAGTCTGGGTGTTTTCTATGTATAATATGTATGTATTTACAAAAAAAAAAGTATGTTTATGTATTTATATCAGTTGTCTAGTACCCATAACACAAGCTCTGCTTAGCTTGGGACTAGATGATGTTGTGTGTCAGATGTCCAAAATATTTATTATTTATTTATTATTATTATTATTAAAAACGCCAAACGCTGAGATTGAGTCGCTTTTTAGAAGCGCGACACAGCAGCTGAACGCCACTCTCCGCACACATTCGGATGCCGGTAGCATCGATTTGGCATCTGAGCAGTCGCTAAAACGCGCGTTTCTGATACCGCGATCGAACGCAGGAAGTCGCTAAAACGCGATGCAGTATCGATGCAGTCGCAAAATCGCCGAACGCCGATGCTAAAAGTAGTTCACTGACGATAGTTGAACGTGACAACGTCATAAGATTGTGCCTCTTTGTCGCTCGTTCCGCGCTCTCGCTTGCACTTCAAACCTTAAAAGGAACGCCTCCGAGCGAGATAACGCCGCATGAGTCCTGTTTTTTTGTGCGTGCAGCCAGCTCCATCGAATTATAAGACGTTGTCACGTCAAAAAAGAAAATGGTGCTCCTTGTATTTACACTTTCTATTCCTAAAATGTACTTCGTAGGCACATTTTCAGAAATGTCATTTTAAGACTACTAACAACTGTCATAGATATCAAGCTATATTCTAAAGAATTTAGGCACATTTAAATCACAAGCTTATTTACTAATTACAGATGTACAATCTAGAACGCTCCAAAGCAGCCCCAGCACTGGTACCACAGAACTTCCCCGTCTCAGTCAAAACGGAACCAGCCAGCCCTGAACCACAATCTAACTAAACCAAGTAGGCTATAGTACTATATGTAATAACACTATTATAAAATTATGTTCCATTTTTGGCTCAGTAGAAGTCCTGCTTACTAGACCAATATGTTACCGATGGCCTACTTTGTTTTAGGACCAAAAACTCTTTTATGTGATATAAGACTCTCATGATATTGTGGATTTATAATCATGTTTATATCCTGTTCTTGTGGAGATTTAAAGGGTAGTTGTGGTGCATTAATAATAGTTAAGGAGGTTGAGTTCAGGGTTGCCAACTTTTATTAGTAGAATTAATTCTATGTGTTTTCAATGTAGGTAAATTAAGAATATATTGTAAATATATATGTAGGGTTTTTTTTTATTGTTTTTTTAAAGAATTGTACGACTGCACATTGTAATTCATTAGTTTTTATAGATGAAGAGATCATTTTTAATCAATTTCATTTCAATCAATTTCCGCTCTCCTCGACCTTTACATGCAAAACCAAACACAGGTGTATTTGAAGCATTTGAAGAATAGTGTGTAAAATGGAGTATTTGATGGTCTCCTTAAATGATAGAGTACGCCTACATGATATATAGTACAACTATTGAGAGTACGGTTGGCAACCCTAGTCGAAATATGGGTAGAAACAAACCAGAACACTAATCAAACAAAATTGTATATTTCGAAATTATTATCCGATTTTTAGATCTTATTGAATTGTGAATAAAACAAAAATCGTATAAATTTTATTATCTACGTATTATAAGAACTTCTTACATGGGGCCCAATTTAATCCTTTTAGTAAAACCACTGTCTAAATAACCAGCCATATATTGGCACTTCACATAGCTTAGATAAATGTGAATCATAGAAATAGAAAATAAACATAAAATAATAATATTGATGTTGCTTCATTCAAGTGTAAATGCACATAAATATATCTAGTTAAAAGTTACACTTCGTTTCACTTTTACATAACTATAATTAAAATATAACGTGTCAATGTCATAATGCACTATTACATACAAATAAATGGAAAAATCTGAAAACGACAGTGTACGTCAAATACAAAAAAAAAAATACGTCGAAAAATCTTGGCGCGAAACTGAAATCGAATCATTGGCAGCCATATTGATATAAAATGAAAATGGCATGATCAACTAGCCTAAAAATCCTTTTTAAAGTTTTTCAATCTAATATTATTTATAAATCAATGGAGGAGAAGTCTATATGAGAATGTGAGTCACTACATTTTATTGTATAAATATATATTGAAATCTGTTATCTGTAAGAAATATCACTTTAGTTGTTAATATTCAATATCTAAGATTGAGATAATTGTCCATACTAAAACAAATATAGTTAGTTATTTAGGTCTTTATTGTGTTGTGTGTGGCGAATGAAATGTGATATAATTTTAGTTGTACCTATGTATGTGTGTAATAATGTATGTAAAATAAATCAATTAATTGTTTCAATATAATGTGAAAACGATTTATTCTTTACGATTTTAATATTTCAGACACCACTATTGCTTGAAAGCAATAGAGTTGTCATTAGAAGACTGTTGTGAATTGTCCCTAATTTCCTGAATGTTTGTTTTACCAACATAACAAAAAAACGCTTTTAAAAAAAGATACGATAAACATTTTCCCTGTAAATGAGATTGTAGTGCTTGACTGTCTCATTAAATAAGTTTTAAATAATGTTAACGTCATGTTTACATAAATGCCTTTTCCTATCGATCAAACGAATGATCTCAGAAGCGCGTAACACTGTTTAAATAAACCATATGGTAGCTAGTCTCTTGTCTATGAATGGCCATTATGTTTACGAGGATGTCGCACGACAATATTCTTAATTCAAATTTCAACGCGTTTTAATACAGGGGAAAATTATAATATTTTTAAGTTAATTGAAAAGCATTTTCTAGTTGTTAATTTTAGTTTTAGTAGCTTTAAAATAAATGTATCAGGTTGATATACTTGGTGGATAGGAAAGTCCAGGAACCATGTAGTGTTGTAAAGCTTAGTGTGTAAGAATTCTATGTTTAACACGAATGTGTTACGATGTCTGTACATTCCTTTAGTTAGGGATGAGAAAGAAATAAATAAAAAGTTTTATATAATATTGTTTTATTTACAAACCCCTATATAAATACTTCATTTATAATTATATTAAACATTGCCTGTTAAAAAAATATCTGATATTATTTGAACAACGGCAACATTTTCCCCATTACTCTTAAAATTAGCTGTTTGTTCACTATTAATTTGAATGCAAAATGTCTTCCTCGGGTTCAGTTATACTTAATTCACTAAATACGACTCTTAAGCCTTCTCGTTTAGGTGTGCAAGACATGGGACCAATGAAGTATTTGTCTCTGATCGGCAATGGGAACAGCCTCAATAGGGTCCAGTTGACATTGTCTGGGGAGTACTTGATACAAACTGCTGTACCCTTTTTGGTGACACGGATGTAGAATTTCTTAGGGTCATATGGATAAATACCTGTAAACAAAGAATAATTCTTGTTTTTAATGCTAACTTCTACACGATATACTTCTAAAATTATAAAACAAACTGATTCAAGTAAATAAAAGTGAAATGGTTTCAAGTAAAAAAAATCCTGGTATTGTTAGCACCCAGTGTTCAGGGTTGTCCGAATGTGATAATAAAGAAGGACGGCATCGGCATCTAGGCAATCGTAAGCTTAGTTGGCGACCTTCGGGCGGTTCCAAAAAATCCAACAACAATATTGGAGCCATCAAGAAGTGGGCCGATTTGGTTTGGTGATGTTGGTTTCTGTCTAAGTAATTAGTCAATATTCAGAGTTTAACTATATGAGTTATTCCCAAAGTCAACTACCAAGGTTATCTGACACGAGTCTCAGAACCGCACGTTTTTGGTGGAATACCCACATCCTAAAGCATATATTTTTTTATTGTGATACCCACAGCTGCTTCAGGGCATGTGTATTTGCTATCACTGAAGTTCAGAAGAGTGAGTACAAACCTGTTCCCCAGTCCGACAACTCATTGGTTACCACACTAGCAATCATGGGCTGCCCGTCATTAAACTCTATGCCGGTCTTCAACCAGTGTTTCTCGTCCAAGTATATCATGACACCAGCCTGGTCGTACAGCGTTTGGAACTCCGCTTCTATGCAGACCTGCAAACAAAATAGACGTTTAGAATTATTTATATACCGGTTATTTATTGTAAAAATAATAAATGTCTAATACTAGTTTAGCTTTAAGGGTTTAAGGCAATTAAGTTTATATCTATAGTACGGTTTTGTCTATGGTACAAGTAACTTAAGAAATACACAATAGACAATTGATTTAAAAGATTTTAACAAACGAAACACTGGTTTAAATTCCCAGAAGAAACGTCTAATAACGATTTACGTTATTTGGCGAATTTTACCTCAACATAAACATTTTCTCACAAAACACTAAATCGCGTTTATCTCAGAACCACAAAATCAGAGTTATTTAATTTTCCCACTACGGGGACGATATTAATACAGGTACTATCTGAAATATTTGTCGAAAAATCATGTTTTTTTATCACCATTCGAATGATAGCTCCAATCCGCTCAGTTGGCGGAGATATCAGTGATAAATCGTAAATCATATATTGCGATAATCTACTTTTCGATATGAAGGTACTTAATTTTAAAGTACTTAATGTTTAGCTTTTTAAATTACCAGTATCACCACCGGACATGTTGTCGGCTAATAATTTCCGTTTGGCTTGTGGTGTCACTTAGCTTAGAGCTTACGCAAATTTTATGTTGGATGACTTTAATCTATGCAAAGCACTTTTTTTTTTATTATGGGTCCTAGAGTTCGACAGACACGGTTTGTTTCTAGTCTTACACCTGAAATTATTACCCCATGTCTGTCTTTTCGCACATCTGTCCGGTGCTGTGCCCCTAAAGTTAAGGGACACCGTAAAGCTGTTTAAGTGTCGAGTGCCGCGGTGTTACCAATAGTTATTGTTGTAAAGCCTTATTAGCCTATGTCATCAACTTTCTGTCAGTGAAAGGGCCAGCCGTTCCAGAGATTACTCGGAACAAACAGACGGACAGACAGACAAAAATTTTAAAAATTGCATTTTTGGTGTAAGTATCTAACGTAGGGTTATATACTTTCAACTTTCATACGTATTTACTAAAAAACTGTTCATTTGATATTACAAAAAGACACTCCAATTTTATTTCTTTATATAGATCTAGATCAGCAAATAGCACTTTTGAATCCCGCTAACAAAAGTACATAAAGTCATATTTTATATACAGACAAGATCGCTGAACCGGATCGGGAAAAGGCCGATCTCGAGCTTAAGCGGGTTTTAGAGGAATCATCAATCACCACATACTTCTGGCAGAAGACAGAATCTCCAAAGAGCCGGAGATCCGGAGGGATTCCCCACTTCGTCAACAACAAAAAAGCGGCCAAGTGCGAGTTGAACTCGCCCATGAAGGGTTCCGTATCAGCAAGTAACATCATATAAAAGTTTTTGTAGTTCGTTGTAACTTTCATCGATGTTTTTATACTAGTGTATTGATTGGATGAAAGGTAAATTGCGTGTTACGATTTATGACGTATTAAAAAAAAACTACTCACTAGATCTCGTTCAAACCAATTTTCGTTGGTAGTTTGCATGGTAATGTACAACATATATTTTTTTTAGATTTATCACTCTCTTATTTTAGAAGTTAGAGGGGGGGGGGGGACACATTTTTTCACTTTGGAAGAGTCTCTCGCGCAAATTATTCAGTTTAGAAAAAAATGAAATTAGAAACCTCAACATCATTTTTGAACACCTATCCATAGATACCCCACACGTATAGGTTTGATGAAAAAAAAATTTTTGAGTTTCAGTTCCAAGTATGGGGACCCCCAAACTGGATTGTTTTTTTTCTATTTTTATGTAAAAATCTTAATGCGGTTCACAGAATACATCGACTGACCAAATTTCAACAGTATAGCTCTTATAGTTTCGGAAATAATTGGCTGTGAAATACGGACGGACAGACAGACAGACAGACAGACTTGACGAATCTATAAGAGTTCCGTTTTTTGCCATTTGGCTACGGAACCCTAAAAAAGAGGGGCACCATACGCAGGCGATCCCTCTGTCAAAGCCCAAATGGGCATATGCATTAGGACCACACTATTGTGTGTGAAATTTTGAGTTTTTCAATTGATATGTGTGAGTTCATAGTAACAGGCGATTGTCTTTGAATGTGAGTCTAAAATATCTTCCTCTTCTTCCTCTTTTGGTGAAATGGCGACCAGCCAAAAGTCTTCAAGTCTTCGTCGTAATGAATTTAATGATAAAAAAATGGGGATGAGATGAAATGGGGACTGTCTTCCGAAAAAACAAAAAGCGGCCAAGTGCGAGTCAGACTCGCCCATGAAGGGTTCCGTATCAGCAAGTAACATCATATAAAAGTTTTTGTAGTTCGTTGTAACTTTCATCGATGTTTTAATAAAAGTGTTTTGATTGGATGAGAGGTAAATTGCGTGTTACGATTTATGACGTATTAAAAAAAAACTACTCACTAGATCTCGTTCAAACCAATTTTCGTGTGTAGTTTGCATGTTAATGTACAACATATATTTTTTTTAGTTTTATCACTCTCTTATTTTAGAAGTTAGAGGGGGGGGGGGACACACATTTTTCCACTTTGGAAGTGTTTCTCGCGCAAACCATTCAGTTTAGAAAAAAATTATAAATAGAAACCTCAACATCATTTATGAAGACCTACCCATACACGTATAGGTTTGATGAAAAAAAAAATTTTGAGTTTCAGTTCCAAGTATGGGGACCCCCAAAATGTATTGTTTTTTTTCTATTTTTATGTAAAAATCTTAATGCGGTTCACAGAATACATCGACTGACCAAATTTCAACAATATAGCTCTTATAGTTTCGGAAATAAATGGCTGTGACATACGGACGGACAGACAGACAGACTTGACGAATCTATAAGGGTTCCGTTTTTTGCCATTTGGCTACGGAACCCTAAAAAACGATCTCCATCTAAAATGTCTAAATATAAAGATTTTCATTCGCAAAAAAATGCCAGACTGAGTTGTACCGTAAAGAGATGCTATAGCTATAGCATCCGGTCCGCGGGATGTGTTGCTATATTAAGTCCACGACACTGAAACATTTTTTTTTATTATAGTGAATCTGCTGGTCAGGAAAGAGAGGTATCAAAATCAATAGGAAATGCCGGCGCCTTGTGGCTTTAAAGTCCGACGTGTTAAAATATCTGTAGAAGATTTCCTTGCAAAATTAAACATCAATTAACTATAATAAAAATTCTCAGAAAACTTTTCTCAGGTCATTTATGTTTCGTAATTGACTTTTCTGATTTCATAAAACATTTAGTTACATCACACGACACGGGCCACATCAACTTGCTAGTTTTAACAGCCTGAGCTTTATTCTCAGAGAATAAATGTTTCCATAGCACATATAAAAAAAAAAAAAAATTAGCTATGAAAAACTAAGAAGTCCGTGTGTCGAAATGTCTGTGTCTGGTAGTGTCATAATTATTATAGATTTATAAACGACCAAAGAAAGCTTCTTTAATTACGCGCCAATGTTAATATATTTTCGAAAATAGTACAATACGTTTTATATCCGTAATGCGCCTCCCGGGGTCTACGGATTCGTGAGGACATAATACGCATATTAGTTGGAATCGTTCGATTCATGGAATGTGTTATAAGAATAAAAACACGCATTCCCTTAGAATTGCAACCGCTTGCTATATTAACAGCTTACCCGATGCTTATTAGTTATTTGCCATCGAAAAAAGCATATCCCCTAGTTCTAGATCATAATTAATCTATGCATAAAAAAAAAAAAAAAAAAAAAAAAAACTAAAAAGCAATATGAATTATTTCTGTTTCTCGTAATAATTAAAAATAAATTAATAGTCTCCTTACCTTAAAAACAAAATCGTCCTTGAGTTCAATACCATAGAGATGGCCAGTGTTAAAGTAAAAATCGTATAATGTGCCCTGCCAAAAGTCAGTTTTATCATTTGTGAGAAATGTTAATTTACCATCCTCTACAGACCATTCTTTTGGTTCGTTGAACCATTTAAATTGGCTAAAATTTATTGACGAAAAACTGCTAGCCTCCATTTTAACAGATAAATTATTTCTCGAATACACTAACACTGTTTTTTTTCAGTACCACTGTGCTCTAAAAGTCACTCGGTAACTCCTTAAATACTTGAGTGGTGCCCCCTACACCTTGAACACAAAAAAAGATACACATATTAACTTTATCTTATCGAGTAGTGGCTAAAGGCGTGTACCCAACGAATATCTTGTCAAGTTTTGTGATTGTGACAACATTAACATTTCAGCTAAAAATAGATATTTGTGATTGATATTTTGTATTTCCTAACATCAATAAACTATAGTTCATGTCATCCTGTGTCGGTGTGTCCGCCATGTTTGTTTATTTCAAAGAAATTGTGTCAATATAACAAGATAATAGATATACTGAGCCAGTAAATATTGGCCAATTGCACATTCTACTTATGTTTCCCAGCATGATCAAAACAAATAATAATTTATTTACTAATATTCTTGGTAGGTAACGGGATTAATGGAAAAATTTGATGCAAACATGTGTTGCCAACATAAATGTCGGCATTCGGCAAGTCGGCAACTTTTTTTTGGGAATGGAGACTCAGCTTAATGATGAATGATGTAATTTTTCCATATTGTTTTGTTGAAAATCTAGATAATAGTAGAGAATTGAAAGAAAATATAGTGGAAAAGCGGGAAGTTTTATTATGGCAATACTGTACACGTATTAAGTACCACGTTCAACGATATGTGTTGTCTGGTGCGTGAAGGCCGAGGCCACAATCAGTGATAGTGATGTAAATACTCGTAGCATTTGATAAAGTAAATAATAATATGTTTTTTATAGTACATCAAACTAAAGGCAGTGGCCCGCCAAGCATGATCACCTCGCCTGGTCGGAGGAGCCTCCCTTTGTGTTGGAGGGATACGATACCCGTTCTTTCAAAGTCCATTTATTGAGATGGTAAACTTTCTAGCGGTTTGTTTATGCGGTTGATGATGATCAAGAGATCTCGGGTTCGATTCCGAGGTCGGGCCAAATGTTTCGGCCACTGTACAAATAAAAAGTACTATACAAATAAATACAATTGAAGTGTTTGTAATTTCAAGTTCACAAGTTTCACCAATGGGCCGTCCATCAATCATGTGATATTTTTTAGCCTTATCCACTGTGGTTGTTGAGAGGGTTCCGCAACAACCACAGGTAACACCGCGCGGTGAAGCTTGTTTTCAATAAACCTAAAAAATGTGATGAGTGTAAAGGAATCACACGGGCTCTGTTACCAACCAATATAAATTTACTGTAAGCTTCATCAACAACAATGTTCGCAGTGATATACTAAAACAATTATTTTTGGAAGAATATTATATAAAGTTTGCTTATCTATGGAAAAGTAGGTAGTACCAAGGGGGTGTCACTCCGCAGTTTAGGTATAGTCGGCCGGCTACCTGCCGGTTCAGACACGCCGGTCGAACAGACATCGTCAGAACAGTTAAGAGTTACACGATAGAAAGAGACGCAATTGTAGGTAAATATAATCGTAGTGATTCGGCGCTGCGCGATCTGAATTGAACTTAATCTTTTGATACCGAGGGTATCTATAACTTTAATTTACTTTTCGGAGTGAGTTTTCTGTACTGGTACTATTATGTATTCTGTGGTAGTACATTAAAATAATCGCAGGAAAACCTTAGACAAAGAATTACTATAGACCTGAGTACCTGACACGCCAACAGCGTTACCACGAGCGAGTGAGATAACGATACCATTTTCCAGTGTGTTAGAGAAAAATAGAGACACGTATTTTTGTCCTTATCGCCGTATAGTTTGTCACTTAACCAGGGCCGGATTTACCATAGAAGCTGAAAAAGCTGAAGCTTGGGGCGGCAGAATTAGGGGGCGGCAAAATGGCCCAAAACATAAATTAGTACAGAAAAAAGTAAGGTTGCGGACACAGCTGGCTTTAATTTTTTTTAAAAGACCATACTCGCACTAGGAGTATAAGCCCTGTGTCGCGGGGGGCTTTACAAACATACATAAAACGAACACAGAGAACACCCAGACTAAAGGACAAAAATTTGTGAATCGTACAAAGTGATAATCCACGTAGGAACCCACGACACTTGGCGCAGTAGAATGCAGCGTGGCAACCACTTAAAACACTTTTTTTGACGTGAGGAAACTCCCTGGGGCCGTCACCCTAGCGGAGTGTGCAAATGGGCTGTATGTCGGCATCTAACCGACTAAAACCACATGGTATGCCACTCAGCACCTGAAATAGCAGGGGTCCAAGGAACCTATTAGTACGCCCTCTGAACCCCTCCCAGTGCCTTCGCTCATTGAAGCGGGCGCCATCAATTGCTTATATCTCCATGGCGACAAACGGCACATGAGGACATCGCCTCCTCTTAAGCCTGAAGGTCACTGAAGCGGATGGAGGGGAAATCCCGTTGGGTGGTTCCTAGCGCTTACACACTCAGGCAGCATGAACATGGCATAAATGATGTCTTCGCAGAAGGTAGCGACCGTGGTAACCCTCTATGGCTCTAACCGCCAACATCGTCAGGGGTCACCAGAAGCGTGCCCTATTTTGGGCGGTCAGAGCCGCCACCCACGCCGTTGCACCGTGCAGTGCTATAGACCAAACAACTCCCGTGTACAGTTGTTTTGTCGCGACATTGGCTCCACCTAAATTGGGCAAAAGTCGTCTAAGTGCGGAGGCAGTGTCGAAGCAAGCTGTCGGAAGTGCTCGTCGAAGAACCTCCTACCATCAAGGATCAGGCCCAGATAATTCATCTGGGCCCGTACCGGTACAATTACCGAGTTGACCACGATGGACCACGACCACGGCCTACGACGGAGCCCATGGGACAAAAGGGCCTTTGTCTTATCCAGGGCCACCAGTAAGCCCAACGTCTCAATGCGCCCAACCACGACCATGACGGTACGCTCGTCTAAATAGTCTGCCACTAGCCGCCTCAGGTACTCAAATCAAATCAGACTATCAAATGCATCGGCGATATCCATAGACACCGCCAACAGCACGCTGCCACTGCTTACTCCCTCTTCCGTCACGGCTCTCAGACGCAATATGGCATTGAACGTCGAAGGCCCTTCCCAAAATTCGAATTGAGTGTCCGACAGATCGGGGCCCACCTCGCATAGGTGCCAGCCGATGAGCGCAGGGAGTACCCTCTCAAACAGCTAACCCAAATCGTCCAGTAACTCGATGGACCTATAAGCCGTGACTGAATCGGCAGACCGTCCCTTCTGGAGTTTGACCAGCTTTTCGCACTTCCAGCTCTCAGGGAAGCACCCGGACGGCATGCTAGCGTCCAACACCTCCCTGAGGGATTAGAGGGATAAGATGTCCAAAATATTTATTTATTATTAACTTCAATTCCATATTGTTTTTAAAATTTGTGTTAAATTGAATTCAGTTAAAATCAGTTAATAACGTTTATCGAATGTGCAATATTTTGATTCAGCAGTTTTAAGACTATAACTCGACATTGGTAACTGTGCACCTGGAGCTGTCTAGGTCGTGTCGGTTGGCAGAACTTGAATTTTATTCACTCGCTCGCGTGCCTCTTCCAGACCTTGCCGCCGCCGACCAATTACTGCCAACTCTTGGATATATTGACATTGACAGGTGCATGGTTAGATCATAGAGGCCTATCTTCGCGACAGTTTGTGGGTCGGAACGGGATGGAGAGTCGAAGGGAAGTAGTGTGTGGTGGAATTCCTCAGGGCTCTGTATTGGGCCCATTATTATGGAACCTCGCATACGATGCGGTCCGTCGCACCAATCTACTCTCTGGCCTAAGTGTCGTCTGCTATGCGGACGATACCCCAATACTGGCTAGAGGGTCACGCTTCGAGGAAGTGCTTCTGCTCGCCGAGAAGGGAGCGGCTTGTGTTGTGGAAAAGATTCGTGAACTGGGCCTAAGGGTGGTGCCTCAGAAAACAGGTGATTTGGTTCCATGGCCTACGTAAGCGCCAGGAACCACTCAGCTCGCGGCTCCGAGTGGGTGACACTGAAGTCTGGGTGAGCCAGTACATGAAGTACCTGGGCCTCATCCTGGACGAGTTTCGAAGAGCATTTCGGGCGATTAGTCCCCCAGGTTCGAGGGTAGCAGGGGCGTACATCGTCTGCTGCCCACCTCGGGGGACCAAGGGAAAAAGTTCGCTGCCTCTACATGGGCGTCGTGCGATCCATGGTCTTCAATGAGGCACCTGTCTGGTCTATGGACCTGGCGGGTTTTTTAAAAAAAAGGTGCATGGTATCTTCCTTAGCCTACCAAACCTAATAAGTAGTGCAGTAAAAATCAAGTTTTGCTTAACTTTAAAAACAACAAAAGTTGTAAAAGTAATCTAGTAACTAGATTATTTCCTAAAGAAAGGAATTAACTTTATTGTGAACAGTGTATCTAATTTTAGGAGTCAGTAGGGGCGGCAAAAATTTTAAAGCTTTGGGGCGGCAAATGTGTAAATCCAGCACTGCACTTAACTTATGTGAAAAACAATGTTCAAAGCGGGAATTATATCAGGAGTGAAAATAAGACTTTTTGACTTAATTACTGTGATTTCAAGTGTATCTAATTGTTTTTAACCCAAATACTTTAAAAACTATGGTACAGTGTTGTGTTCTCGGCTGCAAAAGCCACAGTGATCGTAAATATGAAAATATAACCTTTCAGACGTAAGTATAAAAGATAGCGTTTTATCGGCATAATATTGTTTTTAATATTAACTACGATTAATTACATCAATTGTTGTTTGTTAATGTGCAGAAATAAGTTTCTAATTTAAAAAAATAAAAAAAATGTAATTAACCGACCAAATTGCGTAGGTTGTCACAGCTATAGTTTAAACGATCATTAATGAGTTAAGGTACTTTTGCAAGGTTACCAGCATTTCAGGGATAACGGCCTTTTGAAATTACCCCATATGGTGAGGAAATTTAATTTGATTGTTTTATTGTCCTCCAGATTTCCCTACGATGAAAATGTGCCTAAAATGTGGTTGAAGGCGACTAGGTTGCGCAATAGCAAAGCTATATGTAAAAATATTTGAACGTAAGGATACATTACAGTACAAAAAATTTGCTGAAAACTAAAGAGAAAAGAAAATAAACTAATTTCTTTGACAAACTTATTTTATCTATGGGCTAATAAATACTAAAACATTCTAAAAATTGCTTTTTTTTTAAATGTAATCAATCTCGATCCCGGTTACATCCTCAGCTTTCGTTTTGAGTGCCTACTATTCTAATCTAACCAATATTGACTGATTTGTTAAACGTTTGGAACAGTAAACGGATTAACGATTCCCACATATTAAAGGGGAATAGTTTTAACCTGGCAACATTAATATTTGATGTACTTTGTTTCTATATCCCTTACGGGTGCACGCTTATGTCAAGTCTTTAGTCATTCTTTGTCTAAGAGGAAAATAAACGTATCCGGTATAGTTTGTCTTACGAAAGAAGTCCCATGGTCAGAAATGAAAGTAAAGTGAGAGGTGAGAAAGGTCATTTATGTTTGTTCTTCTCAAATGTTGTTGTTAAAATTTAAATGTACTTTCTTTATTCATGAATAATATCGAAATTGTGGGAGTTTTGTGAAGCAAAACAGGAGATTTGGAACGTTTTGTTACCAATAAATGTTTTTTTAAGAATAGTCGCTAGGACAATAACTTCTTTGAGGTTGTCAGTACATGTAATAATCTTATACATGAAATTCACGTGTCACAATTTTAGTTACCAAACTCCTCCGAAACGGCTAGACCGATTTGTATGAAATTTTGTATGCATATCTTGTAAGTCAGTAGTATTTTCTGTACCTATGGAGATGGGAATATTTATAACTGTTTCAAATTATGATACTTATGTTAATCGACACTTTTGAAAACTCAGAATGCAACAACGAATGTATGAAAAATTATTTATTTAAAACTATGCTGGATAAAATCCATACAGTTTGAATTAATAAAATATGGACTACTACAGTAGACTGGCTAAAAACGAATTAGGAATTAAGTCCGTCATTGTACTTCTATGCAAAAAGTTATTAAATAAATAAATAGATGCCCATAATAAATATTAAATGACCCAAAATTTATAGTAGGCGGAAAAAGTGTTTTAAAGCATTATTCCAGAAGATGAGTTGGTATTTATCAGTATTTTTTTAAATACAATTATAGAATAAAAAAAAACAAATGTATATGAATTTTTTTTTTTATTATTCCTATTTATTTGATCACATTTTTAATACTTGATAATATTACATTTTTAAAGTTGATAATTTTACTACGTTTTAAGTTTAGAAAATCAGAACTTAAGTTTTTTTAAGTAAGACGATAAAGTTGAAGTACAAACCAAGTACCTATCTTTTTATCTGTGGTTCTACGCATGGCAATACTCAACACTGGTGGCAACATTGTTCAAGAACTTGACGCTCAGTGTTTCCACTTTTAGGGAATTCTCCCTATTTTAGGGACAAATAGCTGATATTTTGAATGGTTAAAGACAATTTTAAAAATTTAAGGATTTAGGGAATTTCGGGGAAAAATTAAAGCCTATACTGGTAACCCTGTAGTAAAGGAAATCATAGACTAAGCCACTGCTTTTTTCTTGGGGATTCCCCAGAATCCTAATAAATGTAATCCGTCTAATTTTTATTTACCTATTTTCGTTGATGTCACCAGAACTTAGTCGTATTGTAATGTTTTGATTTTATATGTTTGATGTTATTTCTGTATTGCGGAGCAGTAGTGGCACTAGTGGCATCAATTATTCAAGTTGCTACGACATTCAATGGAAGAAAATGACTATCAAGCATCATCTTCGACTCAAGATTGTTCAAGTAAAAAAAAAAATATGTGCAGAAGATTAAAACTTCTTGGTTGGAGCATCCCAATTTTAAGCCTTGGCTAAAAAGATCTGACAAAGGTGAGACTAAAGCTTATTGTACAATCTGTGATTGCGATGATGTGGAATGTCCGAGTTATTGAAACACCAAAAAAGTATCAAACACTTCAAAAAAATGTGTGTTATATCACAACGTGCAAGCATGTCAACTTTCATAAACAAAAATCAGAATCATACAATTAAGGTAATGCAAATGGAATTTAAAAATTGCTAAATTTTAGAATCGAACAGTGTTATGTTGCGTGCAGCAAGTGATTATAAAAGCAATGCGTCAACTTCCAAAATATAAAATCCTGTTGATCTATGATCTGTGGGCGTTTTGATATTAAATATATCTACATTAAATAATATGCTGTGGTTTATTTTCTGTATTTTATTTATTCTCCCTAAATAAAGGAATTATGAAAGTAGTTTAGGGAATTTTAGGGATAAATTCAAAAGAAACTAGGGAAAAATTGAATACGAAAGTGGAAACACTGTTGACGATGTTCATTTACTATGACTTCATTTCCGGGGGTAGCAGCGGTGTGTGAGGGCTCCGCGCTGCTCGTCAAGAAATTGTGTCATATATTTGTGTTAAGATAGTAAAAGTTATTTATTTAATTTGTTGGATACAGTTTAATCAATCAGCTCCATCAAAATGGGCAAGCCAGGTGAGTTATTTATCTACATTAATAACGATAGTCATTGATAAGGCAAGAGCGTGGTTGCCGCATGGAGCGGTTCGTGATTTATTTGTTCAATTAGTGTTTAATTTCTCTGTTTTTGTGTATTATAAAATGTACGGCTATAGAATTGTTACTCATTTTAGTTATGATTTGATCAAATTCTGAGGATTTTTTATGTGAAACACTCGTTTTGGTTTTTGAGGTTATGTTTAGTAGCGGCGTTATTGATTTTTAAATGGAAGTAGGATTAAAACGTTTTATTTTCAATAACGTATCGATATATCGATAGAAATAGAAGATTGTGTGCTATTTAGTTAGTAGCCAGTTAGTAACCACGCCGATGTAAATTAAATGATGTGCTTTAATAGCACACCCGGCTCAAAATGGCTGATGGAAGTTTCCTTGCTTTCTGTCGATTTTCATGTTTAAAAGCGTCGACAGAAGTGTTTTTTCGAATTAATATTAGTAACACGCTGTTATTATGTTAGTTTTGTTGACTATAATTAATACACGTGTTGCACGTGCTATATTTTTAAATGTCATTTTAAAAGGCAGACTAAACAATAATTGATATATATTTTCCCCCTGAATACCCAAATATTGTAACAAACCTGTAAACAATTTTAACAATATTGTATAACAACATTTTAAGAACTTAAAATACACCTAACCTCAATCTTAAACCAGTAATATTACACCTACAGTAAATTGTATAATATATATCATGTACTAAACATTTAATAAATTCTGCCATTAACAAACATAGATCTGTGGGTCTCCAGTAGGCACACCAAAATAAAAACATCACACTTTAAAAACACTGTACAGAACCTACTATGGTAACCTTACTGCTGATAAACATGTAAAATAACAACCACAAGTGATGTTTTTTGAAATAAATCAGTCATTAATTAATTTCTTTTCATTTTCACCGACTGACCTAGCTTTTGATAACTGAAACAGTTGCGGGCGCAGCTGTCAATTTGTAAATTATAATGCGTAGCTGAGCAACTTCATTCATAATTTATGATGGAAGCATTTACACAGGTTACTTTTGTATAAGTTAGGTTTTAAGTTCTAAATGATGATTGTGGTCCCTCTAATCTAGACCTATTCATGAAGACTATGTCCACATACCCACTTCTGATAACCTTCAAGTCTTCTCCATAAATACATTGTTTATACATGTAAATCTAACCAACAATAAACTTTCAGAGTTCAACGGAGGTCGAGGAGGCGGAGGCGGTAGAGGTGGATTTGGAGGTCGAGGCGGCGGTAGGGGTGGCTTCGGAGGTCGAGGCGGCGGTGGCCGTGGAGGCGGTGGCTTCGAAAAGAGAGGAGGAGGTGGTGGGAGGGGATTTGGTGGCCGAGGTGGTGGTAAGTGTCTGTTTGATAAAATATGTCTGGGATAGGTTATGAATTACTGTGCATAATTTTTGTGTAGATGATAATAGGATAACCGTCTTGAAGCATAGTTGGAGACCTAAGGGCTTAAAAACCTGTAGTCCATTTTCAAGCATCTAAAACTAAATAAAAAAATTGAATTATCTTTTCTTGTAAATTCTGTTTTATATTGAACAACAGTTCAACAAAATTGATAATTCAACATCATGATATTAATTCATCTACATCATACTTTTAACATACATGCTTCGACAAAAAAAAATTGTAGTACTGCACCGAGTGTGGGTTCGATTCCCACATGTACCATATAACCTTGTGTTTTCAGATAAACTGGTTCAGAGTTTGGGTGTTCGTTATGTCCTTTTCAAGTGACTGTGAAGCACATTGTGACATTGTCCTAGTGCAGAGAAGATGTCTCTTTATAAAAAATAAATACAGGTTAGGCCGAAAGATATTAACATGATGATTGTGGTCCCTCTAATCTAGACCTATTCGTGAAGACTATGTCCACATACCCACTTCTGATGCTGATCACACTTTACGAGTGTGATATGTGTCTGATGTTTGTGTTTATAGCAGTATGTTATGTTCAGGTCGTGGTCGCGGAGGTGGTGGCCGCGGTAGAGGCGGTGCTGGCGGAGGCTTCAAGGGAGGAAAGCAAGTTATTATTGAGCCTCACAGGTTTGTACACTGTTATCTTTATTGTAGTTGTAGGCTGTTGACTCTAAATGTTAGTTAGAAGCCATGACCAGCACTAAACTGCAATGAGCTGATGACAATGATGACACTTGTAAGGTTCCTTTGGCAGGTGGAAAAAAGTTTTGTTGTGTGCACTACAGTATTTTAAATATTGAGGGTTAATTTGAAGAGCCAAATCAGAAAATTAATTTAAATAACCAATATCACTGTAACCTGTGAAATGAGTTCTTGTTCCTACTCCCTAGTAAAGATTTTTTAACAAAACTAAAATGATGTTATTATATAACTTTCGTTCTTCTGAAAGCGAACGCTTGAAGCCAACTTATATTACTGATTTATTTATTATAAAATAAACAATTTGAGATCTCTTTCCTACACTAGGCTTATATACATTTTTTGTTGTTTAGACACCCTGGAGTGTTTATTGCGAGAGGGAAAGAAGATGCACTAGTAACTAAGAACTTGGTCCCCGGATCAGAAGTGTATGGTGAGAAGAGGATATCTGTTGAGGTTTGTACCACTTGATAAATTTTTTTTCATTAGATAAACAAATTTATATGTCTATAAACTTATTGTCTAAGGTATTTTAAAGGGTTTTGGAGTATTTTTGAGAAACCTGAGCATATCAATCTCCACATTTTTATAATTACCACTTCACCATTGTGCTTTTCACTGGCTTGTGCAATTGATCTTTGGAAAAGTCGGTGTTTCCAGATTTTGGATTCAGAGATCAACTGAGAAGAGAGAATAAACCTTCATGAAAGAACAAAAAGATTCTTGCTGGGCTTCCTTCAAAATCGAAATGCCAATTTCCGATTTGTTTCCAAAAGTCTACCATCAGTATTATGACCCTGACAAATATAGAAACTATTGATACACCATGTGCTGATTGCAGAAAACAAAAAATAAATTGTGTAGTAGGCCAATCATATCCCACTTCTGATATGGTGATATTAATTATGCTCACTAATAATTTATTTTTCTTCAACAGGACAATGGAGAAAAAATTGAATACAGAGTATGGAATCCGTTCAGATCCAAATTGGCTGCAGCCATCATGGGTGGAGTGGATGTCATACACATGCCTCCTGGATCAAGAGTGTTATACCTTGGAGCAGCTAGTGGAACCACAGTCAGTCATGTGTCTGATGTTGTTGGACCGGTAAGACTTGAATTTTTGTGTTATGTATTGGCTACTGTACATATGGCTTAGCTACTGATCCAACATGCTGGTAAAAAAGAAAAAAAAGTGGTATTAATACTGAAAGTGCTTACTCGTCATCATTTATTGACTTTCCAGTATCTTTGCCCCATGTGTACAGCGGGAAAAATACACTATGTTGTGTATTCAGTGGCATTTGCCCGAGTATTTACTATGATGATTGTGGTCCCTCTAATCTAGACCTATTCATGAAGACTATGTCCACATACCCACTTCTGATATTACCATTAACTTTGTAACATAACCCAACATATATCAGAACATGTATTTATATCTCGTGTTTCTCGTTAACAGGAGGGGCTGGTGTATGCAGTAGAATTCTCACACAGGTCGGGCAGAGATTTAATAAATGTTGCCAAGAAGAGAACGAATATTATACCTATTATAGAAGATGCAAGACATCCTTTAAAATACAGGTAATTTCTTATTATTCTATTTTTATTCCCCTTGTATACATTTATCTAGAATATCTTGAACACAGATGGAACAAATGCTGGCTGTTTAGTTGGTGTAGTGGTTCAAAAAATCACTCTGTGGTTTTTATTGTACAAAATGATATTGGGTTTCATTGATCCCCATATAGGACAACACTGGGATCCATTATTTATTGTTCTGACTTCCCAATAACGATTGCTATAGATGTTCATGACAACTGGAATTTCCTAAGAAAAACCCAAAAACACTTCCTACTTGCTACAACTGTACCCTAAATTAACAGTTGTTTCAGGTAAAACCGGTTGAACTAGTAGCCGACCCCAAATAAAATTGGGAATAATGGCTAGGAGGTTGACTGTCTTTACATATGAAGTTATTATGATGATAAACAGACGACTAAATTTTTCATGTTGAAAAACATTTGAACTCTCTCTCTGACTTAATCCATTTGATAACATCTCTTTCTAATCCAAGAACTCCACTAAAACATGTATTTTCTTACAGAATGCTGGTTGGTATGGTTGACTGTATATTTGCTGATGTTGCACAGCCCGATCAGGCTAGGATAGTCAGTCTAAATGCACAACACTTCCTGAAGAATGGAGGACACTTTGTTATATCTATTAAGGTGAGTAATACAGATATAATAAAAAAACGTTTTAGGCAGGGTTACTTGAATGTCTTGTTGCTATTTACAAAAAGTGTTTTAAAACTTCTCTGTGTACATGTGATTAGTTTTGTTTTGATGAGAAAAATGAATAAAATAGTTATGAATAATGTATAATTTAAACTCTGGTAATAAATTAAAAGTTTAAGGAAATGAACTTATTTTTTTTACATATAAAGTAAAATTGTTTTAATAAAAATATCATGGATCAGCCTAAATTTAGAAATCATGCTTTTTGAGATACCTTTCAACATAATTTACTAAAAAATGTTAAGGATATCAGTTACTAAAATATTAATTTCTTGTTTTTCATTGAATGTATTTACATATTTTATTCTAATGTTAGTTGTCGAGTCTACCTATGATGATACAAACAACTCTAAATTTGTCATGTTGATAAAATTGAACTCTCTCACTGAGGTTACCCACTCACATATCAATATACCTGCTTAAATAAGAACCAATTAACAAACTTGTATTGTTTCCACAGGCATCATGTATCGATTCAACAGCTCAACCAGAAGCAGTTTTTGCTGCGGAAGTTAAAAAACTACAAGCAGACAAGTTAAAACCACAAGAACAGTTAACATTAGAACCTTACGAGAGAGACCACGCCGTGGTCGTAGGAGTGTTCAGACCGCCACCGAAAAAAGCGTAGCCAAGTATTTTAGCGCGTAAATAAGTGATTTTATTTTTATTGTAATGAGGTTATTACTATTGTTTTATAATAAAACATAGCATTTTTTTTATATAATTTCTTAGAGTTATGCCATTTTTATATCATACTACCAGGGTATGTTTACTAAAAGTTTTTATCTTTGTGATATATAATACACTGATTCTATTATTTCAAATGTATAAAAGGGCTTCATATGCAGGTCATAATCGAAACATATTGACAAATGTAAAACTATGTTCAAAGTTGATAGTTCTGACTTGGTTACAATATTGTATTCTAAAAATAATCCTGTTTATATTATTACTTCTTGCACAGTATAGTACAAATATTCAATGTATCACTTTACTTGATTTAAAGACTGGCATATTACCTACTTATGTAATTAGCAACCTCATTCAGATTTGATTCCTCAATATAGCATATTTTTGTAATAAGTTCTAATCTAATTAAAAGTATTTAGTTGTATTGCATACGAGGTATGTGTATTAGGTTAAGTGTTGAATGAATTACAGGTGCGAATGACTACATTTCTGTTGTTTTCTTTGATCTTACAAACGTAACATTCTCACAAAATCCTAATAAATGGTGCACCTTTTTTTCTGTACAGAAATCCTATCGCGTGGTTATTTACGACTCGAACCTACATAAAACCGCATGCCGCCTCAGGTACTGGAAGCCGGGCAGGTCCACCCCAAGGATATCCGTGGAATCCCGACATAATCGCAGGTTACCTAAAGTTAATTGCCGGATACTATGTGGAACCCCTTGGCTTAGATTTCTGGTATTCAATTTCCCTTAGAACTCCAACCTAACTCATGCGGGCGCGCCACTGATACAGCCCAGCCCAGCTACAAGGGCTCTCATTTCTAGGTCGCTTGGTGGAGTTCCAGCCAGGAGACTCGCCGCTTCAGGGTCAGCGCAGACAGAACGGAGCGCAGCGGATAGGATTTTATTAACGCACTTGAAAAAAAACTATATTATAAAGGTGTCCAAACACGGCGTGCAAGGTGCGCGGCATTCGCGGGACAAATTTGCTGTGCACTAGTTTGAACTTTAACGAATGTTTGCGCGGCAGACATCCAAACACAGCGCGGCAAGCTGCCCGCGGCAGCCACGCACGATTGCCGCTCCATGTTTGGATACACCTTTAAAGTAAAGAACGCGCGGCGTTGAGTCGGTGCCCGCGTCGTACGCATACTTTCAGTGTTGTCACTGAGTTTGAAGATTTTTTTGGCATTTTCTTAGATTTTTAATCCGAAGTGCCTAACTAACGAACAGTAAACTGGGCGAAGAAATAGTACATTGTTCACCGAGGGAGGAAAGGGACCGATTACTAGCGAGGGAGCAGTTTGTACACAATACTCCCGAGGTAGGAATGGGACTTTCACCCGAGTGCTACACAGTGCTTAATACTACACCTGTGAGGAACATTTAAAGTATATTTAAAATAAAATCAAAACGTCAGACACCATTTATGACACAATTTAGCTTAGAATTTGACCAATATTTCGCTTTTTTTTTTGTTTTTATTCACAAAAGGATCTCAGTTGCACGAAGATATCATATTTAAATTATATGAAAACTCGTGGGCAGGCGCGCGCCATAGTTAAGATAACACATGAGAAATGAAAATTCATACAACTTTCTCTCCCGCTAAAACACGTTAGAAATGGATTTTCATTCCTTTTTTCCTCCCGCTTATTCAGGTCCAGGAAAAGACTAACGTTCTCTTTTCATTTTCAGGGAATATTGACTACTGTTCCGATCAGGTGTAGTATAAAATTAATATGTTTAGTATTATGTCATGAATGTTTATATAATGTGTCGAACTGAGCATATAGTGACAAATTCGTAAAGATGAATGCGCGGGAAAGAATTCCCGAAAAAATGGGAAAATTCACGAAAACTACACCTTTATTGCCAACATTCCTCGACTCATATCCTTCGTCTGACTTTCTGACGCCCTATTTTACTAACATGTTCTTTAATTTCTTCTTACTTTCGCGACAAACTGGCATGTTTACTGTAGAGTGGTAACACAGAACGATTACGAGCAGACGCGATCCGTAAAGAAAATGCCCGAGACCGCGCGGGGATTTTTCCTCTGTCTGGGCTGACCCTCAAGGGGACCCCAGCAACGGTGCTAAAGCACCTGCAGCTCGAGGATCAGACTGGAAATGATGTCATAATCCTGTTGGCCTTCGAGTAAAAGTCCTAGATACCTCATATAGAGGGCTCCATGCCGATGCAAGTGCCTCCTACTATGAGGCTGTCATATGATCGACGACATGAGATGGCTTCATCTGAGACCCGTGACAGAACAAGGCTTCGGATTTGTGCTGCGTCTTGAGTCGTTCTCTGCACTGCAACGTCGCATATTTCATACAATGTGATGATCTATATCTTTTACAATGCACTAACGAGACAACAGCTGTCTGATGTTGGAGTTAAACTCCACGAGGCTTCATCTCAAAGTGGGTAAAAAATTCAATTCCCGAGAGGCAGTACAAAATGCCTTTGAAGAGTTTGTTGCCTCCCGTCCAGCTGATTTTTACAAGAGCATCAATAAATTGCCAATGCGTTGGCAAAGATGCGTCGATTGCATGGGTGATTACTTCGAATAACAGAAATAAAAAAAAAATGAAAAAATAAGTACTTTCACTGATTGCATACAAAACGGCAATTTCATAGGTAAAGACCTAATATAAAGTATGTAAAAAGCGTGTGGCGACGTTATTGAAATATTTTCAGATAGCACCCCACGCTTTGTTAAATTAAAATTATTTTATACTTTTTAGTTTAAAAGCGTGTTATTTGTTTAAACATATTCTTTTTTCAAATTAATGTATTGTCATCAGTCGATAAATCTACAAAGTTTGAACGAAATTTGGCCGTTTAAAGTGGGTCAAAATCGCACCCAAAGGAGTCGGTTACAAATATACAGGAGAAGCTAATAAAAAGCGTGTAATAAATAAAACAGTCGTGTTATTATAAACTATTTATTAGTCAATCTCCGTCCGACTCATCTTCCCCGGGTCCGTCCTGTTCGCTGTCGAACTTGTCGTCTCCCCAGGACGCGTCGCTGTCTGACGCGTACGCCTCCGCGTCCATCTCGTCTGATGACGTATCTGGAAATATATGCTTATGTTAATGACAACTATCTGAGGTTTTTAAACACGAGTCTAACATCAAAAGGCAACTTCCGCATTAAGAATATACACATCATTGTCGCGGGGACTTTACAGGACAGGAAGACCCAGACTGAGAACAACAATTTGTAAATCACACAAAGTGATGTACCGTGTGGGATTCGAACCCACAACTCTAGGCTTAGAACAAAGCGACCCCTTAAACCACTAGGCCAACCGTGCAGTCTTTCTTGTCGCTGTTTAAGGTACCCAATTAATTATAACCAAGGGAAAAACCCCATAGCGCAGTTAGTTTCTAAAATTAAATTAGCTTATGTTACTTCTTAAACAGCTATCTTCCAGCCAGTGAAAGTTTCACCAAAAACAGTCATAAAGAAAAGACTTGCAAGGGCCTTTGAGCTTTTGTAGACTTGTTAACCTTCAGCAAACATGTAAATAGACTTTGAGATGCTATTTCAAACCTAAAATCTATCCTTTACATGATCCTTACTTCCAAAAAGTAAAGATATGTTAATATATAATTTAGCAGTCAGGTCTTGTTATCAAATGTTCAACCTACCTTTATAGGCCAGGACTGGATCCTGTTCTGTCTGCAGCGTATCTGCACTACGCTGTGATATCGTCAGGTCCAATCGACCTTTTAGATTCAGCAACTGACACAAGTGGGAACGCCTGTCAACAAAATATTTTGATTAGCATCATGGTGTAGAGGAACGGGTGTCGTGTCCCTCCACCACAAAGGGAGGATCCTCCGACCAGGCGAGGTGATCACCACTGCCCAACGGTTGATGTTGGGATGTTGTATATATGCTAATCGGCGCGAGAATTTCTTTATCGCGATTCAGGATTAGTAGTTACACCGTATAGTTAATTCCGTGTTTCTTCTCTTAATTTATTGTTTCTTCGTTAGAATGGTTTTATATGTAGAACTAGCATACCATTTCATTAGTTAATGACACAGTCACGTGATCAAAACAAAATATTGGCCAATGAAACAAAAGATTAGAAAAAATCAAATAGAAAACGAAAAACGTTTGCACCTTGGCAAGGGGGCTGTAGTGATATATGTAAGTTTTGATGGTATGCTTTGTTATCCACTTTCTGTTGCAATAAAGATACATATTTTATTATTATTATTTATATTTTGGTGTTCGGCAGTTCGCGTCCATTCCTATAATAATATTTGGGATATCTGACACACAAGATTATACAGTCCTAAACTAAAAAACAACTTGTACTATAGATACTAGACAACTGATCTGAGACACAGCAGTTGTAGAAGCTACCTCTGTGCCTCCGAGGCAGTCAAAACAATATTATTATAACTAATTATGCCCCTCACCTGTGTGTGAATATGGCCAGCAGTTGCGTGAGGTGGTCGGAGGCCCTGGATCCCATGGTGGCCAGCAACAGCGCCGAGTGACTCCGCACCACGGCCGTCAGCCACGTGCACACCGCTGAACATCTGGAACCAGACTTTACGTTAATATTCTACTGGTTGATGCAGTAGTTTCAGGGTTAGGTGCGGTACCCTCAATCTTTTAAATGGGGTACCACCCTGTCACAGAAGACTGTGGCGACTTCCACATACAGCGCGACGTAAACATACAACAGCGCCATCTAGCGAAGAAACACTGAACTACGAAGAAAACACGTAAAGATCTATACGGAGTAATTACTAATTCTGAATCGCGAAAGTGACATTCTCGGGCCGTTTAGCACATATACAACATCCCAACATCAACTGTCGGGTAGTGGCCCGCCAGGCATGATTACCTCGCCTGGTCGGAGGATCCTCCCTTTGTGTTGGAGGAACACGACACTCGTTCCTCCACAAGACCAACCTAAATTGACAGCATTCACGCTATTGTGTTTGTGCTAGGCCGCTATATGCTCCATGCTGTATTGTGTGAACAATGAGGATGGTGACCATCATTCTACTCATGCTTTCCATCAAGCAGAGAAGTCACTCTAGTAGGCCTAAAAATAAAAAATGCACCTTCCTACAGTGTTAATCCAACTTTCATTCGGATTCAGCGACCAAAAATATGTTAGAAATCATGCAGCACTTAAGTCATGTGTTCGCTATGTCACCTTTCTAAACGTTTTTTCAACAACCTCCCGCTCCCCTAATAGTCCTGAAGAGTTCAATAACAGACTGAAACTTTTAATAGTCTAGTACTTAGATTGTGGGAGACTGATGTCAGTCGCTCATAAGAAATAGAAGTTCAGTGATCTTGTAGTAGACCTCAACTAAGGATAGGAATATAACTTACTGGCTGGTTTTCCTGGTGGCCATGTCAGTGAGCTGCTCCAAGAGTAATGGGACATAGTCAGCGGGCAAGTTGCTCACTGTCCTATGTGCTACAGCGGGATCATCCTTTTGTAGTACTGTCAATATTATACTGAAAAAAAAATCAAAATGAGTTTCACACATAATATTTGTAAGAATTCATACTAATCTTACGTTAGGGAGCCATTCATTTATTACTTAAGATACGACTCTCCCCTCTAAATACGTGTGGAGGAACGGGTACCGTGTTCCTCCAACACAAAGGGAGGATCCGAACAGGCGAGGTGAACATGCTTGGCGGATGTTGTATATATGCTAATCTGCGTTTGAATTTCTTTATCGCGATTCAGGATTAGTAACTATCGTTATTCCGAGTTTCTATGTAGTTAAGTAAGTAGTTTAAAAGATTAGTCATCAAAACGAATTAATCAAGCGATTGTCATAAAAGATGGTCAGCTCATGTGTTTCCTTCGTACGATGATCCCGGGACCTTTGAAAGGACCGTGATAAATCATCTCACTAGGTGGCCATATGCAGTGAGTATGGCGATCCTCACTTTTGGATTCTATTCATGCTTTCCATCAGGCAAAGTAGGATCATCTATGTAGGTGATAAATGAAAAACAATAGATAATTTACCTTTTGTCCTTAGAATGCAACCCTTGCATCAGCAGCTTGGTCAGATTCTGGCTGACCGCAGACTTGCCTCGACTTTTAACGTCCAGCGCCAAGTTGGCGAGGCGAGCCTCCATTGGCACTTCCACCTGAAAATGGAGACACTATTAATGGGCCTCATCACATCTTACATACAACGCCATCTAGTCCCAAACTAAGGAATTCCTGTACTTGTACTAAACAACTGATATAAATACATAAACATACTTTTTCTGGTAAATACATACTACATAGAAAACACTCAGACTCCAAAACAAATATTTGCGAATAACAGAAACATTTGGTCCAACCCGGGAATCGAACCCGAGGGCTTTAGTACAGCAGTGGTGGCATACGCTACGGAATGGACTATACATTCATTTACATAATTTTACAAAATACATCATAACAAAAGCAATTCATCATCATCATCATCAGCCTATCTCAGTCCACTGCTGGACATAGGCCTCTCCCATTGCACACCACTTTGATCGACTTTGGGCTTCTCGCATCCAGCTCCTGCCAGCCATCTTGCGCAAATCATCACTCCACCTGGCCTGTGGGCGTCCTACACTACGTTTGCCGAGACGCGGTCTCCACTCAAGAACCCTTCTACCCCAACGGTCATCAGTTTTGCGGCTAATGTGGCCAGCCCACTGCCACAAAAGCAATTACGTCACATAATATCAGATAAAAAACAAAGTTTGGAAGATGATAATTAAAATCGTATGACTAACCTTATCTCCTGGCGTGGCTCGTTTCCTAGCGACCCCACCCATAGGTTCCACGTAAGTAACCGCTGAGGAACCATCTGATCTTGTTTTGTTCACGTTGTCTGTTTGTTTCTGTTTTTTCTTCGTCTCGCGGATAATAATCTGTGTTTTGGAAGTCAGTACTGGGGTCTGTGGTAAAAATATAATCCATTAGTCACTGGAAAACCATAACGCAATGTTTAGTAAAGCATTCCTAGCTAGATCTATCTATGGATAGTATGGCGACTTCAGCATACAGCACAAGAAAATTTCCTACACCGCCCTCTATGGAAGAGACATTGAACTACGTGGTAATTACTAATCCTGCATCGCGATATACAAATTCTCGCACAATCAACAACCCATATTTTGCTACTGCTGGTCTCGGATCCACTCTCACTCTCAGGAGAGGGTTAAGGACATGGGTTCACACGCTGGAAAAGTGCTGGAAGAGGATTGGTTACGTCTTGCCCTTGGATGATTTTAAGCAGCCTGAAACCCTTCAACTAAGTTTTACGACTGTTGTCTTATGATAACAATCGGGACAGACTGTTTTACGTGACCTGTGCCCTCCGAATCACGCCAACGCTCCAGGTCGGTCATTATGTATTTTAGGGTTTTTCTTTATTTCTTTGTTAAGTAATCCCATGTGTATCGTTTACAAGAAATCAATACAAAACAGTTGTAAAAGATTTTTTTTATGTATCAACATGTTTAAGCCATAGACGGCGATAGGAGAGCATGTTAAGTCTTTGGTCTCGGTTGTCGTAAACATCTATTGCACCTGTCACTGGGAAGTTAGAACTCTCAAATATACTGACACTTAGTATAATGTTCGAATTCAGTTCGCCTTCATAGTAGCCTGAAGCTAATCGCTCCGTAGAAAAACTAATACTTTCTATATCGCGATTCAGGATTAGTTACTCCGCGGTTCAGTGTTTCTTCGGTAGATGGCTCAGTATGTAGATTATTAAAATAACCGTTTTTTAGTAAATACATTTGTATGTATAAAAGGTATATAATGCCAAATTTTTTTTTTTTTAATTTTTTGTCTGTCTGTTCCGGGTAATTTCTGGAACGGCTGTACCGATTTCGAAGGGACTTTCACTGGCAGATAGGCGATGATATAAGGAGTAACTTAGGCTACTTTTTTTATAAACTATCTTCGCCCCGCGGCGTTGCCCGCGGTTACAAAATCAAAAGCGGGTAACACTTGGCTCTGCTAGTTAAAAATGTGTGTATAACATACCACTTTCTCGAACAAAAGTACAGGTGGGTCCGTGTAACCAATGAGCAGGTCTGAGGGTGTCAGCCGGCAGCACTGCAGGGGCAACGGACGGGCCTCACCACTGGCAACCTGGATTGTGACCGATGGTTTTATCGGCTTGGTTGATGACCTGCAAGTACACATATCAGATTATAAATCATCTATATAAATAAATAAAATAGGATTGTCTGTTTGTAATATTAATATAACCGCTTTTTACTAAATGTATATGTATGTATACATGGTACTTACTCCAAATTTTTTTTTTACAATTTTTGTCTGTCTGTTTGTTACAGTATATTATCAGTTTTCTGCTAGTGAAAGTCATGTCTAAATCGGTCCAGCCGTTCCAGAGATTATCCGGTTCAAATAAACAAAAATTTATCCAGAGTGGAAGTGTTAGTAAATGCTAGTCAAGGTATCTAAGTTAATAACATCATATAGATACATTACCTTAGATACCTTGACTAGCATTTACTAACAAAAACTGATATTACATTCACACTCCAATTTATTGTGTAAAAACAAAGTATTTTGATAACAAAAACCGATATGATAGATACCCTTATAAATGTATTGATAACGTCTCCAAATACCTGATAGCAACATAAATGATATTTGTGTTGTACTAACTAGCGATCCCGTGGCATCAGTTGTCTGCCAGTCTTGGCAAAATCTTTTTTTTTTTACATCTTACATGCAACGCCATCTAGTAGCTTGTATTATGGGTACTAGACAACTGATATAAATAGATACTTTATATATTATAGAAAACACCCAAACTTCTCGTCTTCATCTACACTTTCCATCAGGTGAGATGAAAGACAAACGCCTACACCATTACAACAATAAAAAAAAAAAAATTTGGTTGACCCCAGAATCGAACCCAAGACCTCGATCAGCAGCCACATACATACAGCTAACCACTAGACCAACAAGGAAGTGTATAAAAAGTTTTTAATACTTCTACTCCCAGATGTTAGCCAGAACCAACATACGCATAAAATATTTAAAAATTGATTTATTGATTGATGTAAGTTCTGTACAGATATGCATTTACATATCTGTACAGAACTGAACATCTTATCCTGAGTCGCCGAGGATCGAA
This sequence comes from Phragmatobia fuliginosa, assembly GCA_932526445.1. NCBI lineage: Eukaryota > Metazoa > Arthropoda > Insecta > Lepidoptera > Erebidae > Phragmatobia > Phragmatobia fuliginosa. The sequence goes on along the minus strand of OW052081.1, from coordinate 10,799,842 downwards.
CTGAGTGGTGTGCAATTGGAGAGGCCTATGTCCAGCAGTGGACTGCGATAGGCTGATGATGATGATGATGCATTTACAGAAAATTTACTTGAAATTACAAACTGACACTCCAATTCTATTTACTTGTACAGATATAATTAGAAATTCATGTCTAACCTACAACTGTGTTTCAGGAAAAGCTAGTATTTCAAATACTTACCCATTTAGTAAATGTCCATAATAATGCACCACTCCGCTTCGAGTAGTAGCTGCCAGCCTCAACCTCATTGCTCCATCATCCTCACGTAATTCCACATCAATAATCTTAGGAGCGTCTTCTAATACAAAGTTGTATGTCGGGGTTGTGGATGTGACAACAGACTTCGATACTGATTTCCTCCTCTGTTTTTTGTAGGGGGCTTCATCCCCATTCTGTTGAGGTACGTGTTCTTCTGAGATGGTGACATCCCAGAATGATAAAAGGCGTTCGTTTCTGGAAAAGAATAATGATTAGATGTTAGAACTGTAACAGTACTGCAATGAGAAGTAGATCTTCACACAAATCTGTACTAATATTTTATTATAAAGAGGTCAATTTTGTGAGTTTGTGACTTTGTAGGGGAATTTTTGGATCTACCGAATTAATTTTGAAAATCTTTTACCATTAGAAAGTGACATTTGAGAGTGTCATGTGCTTTACAAATGATTACTGCGATGTACACACGGGTGATAAAAGCTATACTATACAAATCCCATTTAAGGAAGAGGCTGTACAGCAGTGGAATACTTTTAAGCCTTCCAAAGTGACTCTTCTCTGCCAAGAGTGATCCAAGAGTGGGGCTCTAATACCTTACAATTTTGATAATGACCATTAATCAAAACTGATGGAACATAAAAAAAGCTACTTACTGTGAACCCTCAATTAACCAACAGACATCGTTTAACACAGCTATGCTAAGCAAAGCGGTGGGGGCTGCATTGTGACCTAAATTTTTAACCACAGTAGCTTCTCCATCATATAATCGCCATATTCGCACCTGGTACGACGCCGCGACAATATATCGCGCTTGTGTATTCTGTGAAAATTCAAAAATACGTCAATATAGTATTGGCTATTGATAAAAAATCAAAATTGCAGGTATTTGAGATAAAGGATGAAAATATATTTTATAAGGTGACAGATTAAGGATACAGAGTGTCACCACCCATAAAGGTGTCGTAAATGCCGATTAAGGGAACTATACAGGATGACATCAATGAAATGAGAATGCAAAATTGAAGAAACATGAGGCTAAATAATCCTAAATACATATACATAATCAAATTAAGCATTTTTTTCGTCAGTTGAATGAGCAAACAAGCAAAACAAACTGGAAAGTTGGTCTGTCGTCCAGTCAGGCAAGTAGGTCAGGTAGGTCAGGCAAACGCAGTGTTTGTACACTGCCAAATATGTCACCTATGGAATGGTGATGAATTTGTCAACAAAGTTCCCTAACATCATTCATATTGCAATTTTTGAGAGCCAAAAAGACGGTTTTTTTTTTTATTTTAAAAATAGAATATTAAGTAGAACAACACAGGAAACATTATTTTAAAAACATTTTAGTGTCCTTGAAGTTTTTTTTTGAGAAGTTTGTTTATTTACTCTTCTGTAAAGTAGTAATTTAATAATATGAACGACAATATGCACATTTATTTCATATTTCACAATTTGAAATACACATTTCGACACTTTGTCTAGTCCTAAACTACGTAAAGCTTGTGTCAAGCACAACTCTGGACAAGAACATCAATATTTACTTATAAATAAAAGAGTGATATGTGAAAATACTGACTCACCTGCTTATGCGGTACAATTTTAATTGCACTGACATTGTTTCCGTGTTTGCTCTTACTATCAATATTAACATTATACTTATATCTAACGGCCGAATTGTTCAAGTCCCACTCATAAATTTGATTATCCTTATTACAACTGTATAGTCCATATTTTCTGTGCCAATCTAATGTGTTTATGCAACTCTGTGTTGTCTCGTTGGATAAAACCGTTTCAACTTTATTTTGTGCGACAGAGTATATCAGTATTTTACCCGTATTTGTACCGAGGGCTATGTAGTGTGTTTCTTCACTAAAACTTTTTCGTCTTGCCCCTTTTTGTGGTGTTAGCTGTAAATTAGAGACAAGTGTTAGTAGAGAGACAAAGGTATTGAGACCTCATTAAATACAATCGGTTTGGTAATTTAGGAGCTACAGAACATGCAAACGTACATAGACTAAGTTACGGCATAACTGTTTACAAAATTAAATTGATACAAAATTATTATTATGTATGTCTACCAAAGTAAATTCGTCCTACTAAAGAAACTTATTTTATGTACCAAATTGACTTAAAATTTGTTATGAATATTTTTTTGTAACAATATGCTGGCTATCAAAATTCTATCCAAGTTTAGATGTCAGAAAAATAAATAGTGGTATGTACCTTAACTCAAACTTTATTTTTCTGAGATATCTGTGTAGGTTTACTTGCGAAATTGTTTTTAAAATTATTATTACAATAAAAAAGACACGAACTATATATTTCGATTGTATGGAGCTTCTGTAATTATTTTTCAAATAAAAAAACAAGATAAACAAATATGTTAGATACTAAATTATGGCTTACAGTTACATGTATTTTGTAATTAGTGAATGGTTATTAGTAAATTCTACTCCATAAACTATATTTATAAATATTATTAAATTTGTTTTCAAGGATAAAACTATCACATTACGATTTAGTTGACGTTTGAGGTTATGTTATAAATATTTACTAATTTTCTTTAGTAATTGACTGATTTTCGACAAAAAAAAAACATGCATAGCTATTAAACCATGACAATTAAGTCACTGATATCGTCAAATCTCCGTTAACCTAAGTCTTAGGTGTATGGTGACAGACAATAACAAAAAGTTTTTATAACTTTTGCAATGACACTGTCTTAATGCACTTGTACCAAAGTAAGCAAAAGATAGTCCAGGATATCTTAGACTATAAAAGCAGTAATAAACACTGGAAAACTTTGTATTAAGTCTTAAAAACGAAAAACCACGTGTACTCACAGTTGACTGAGATGCCGATATCCATTGCAAGCATGACGGCGGTGAAGACAAATGTAGATCTGGTGTATACTCGTTTTTAATTGAGTTTGTTTCTGTATCCCATATCCTTAATCTGCCATCCTGTGTGATGGCGGAATAATATTTTCCATCATCAGAAAACGCCGCCTCTGCCATGTTTCATAGCGAAATTGCGAACTGACACTGACTTGACGTGACTACTGATTCACGTTCGGGCTCGGTCAACACAGGCTAAATGTCATAGACTTGTCAGCACGTGACGTTCTCTTACCTTTAAAATTTATAAAACAAACTACTCTCTAACTTTAATATATAGAAATTAAATACTTTAGATATAACAAAAACTATTTTAAATATTAGTTGTACATAAAATTTAATCTTCTGTAAAGGAAAATAAAGAATTTCTGCGTAGAATGAAACGTATTGGAAATTATTCAGTGGGGTATACATAAGAAAAAATATTTTCGTGCGTTTTGTTATCATTGCAAAAAATAAATAAAGTTCATAAAAAAATTGAAATGTGTGTGTTTAATGACTTCTTTAGATAACAGTGGTTTTAAAACAATAAATATAATAAGAAAGAAAAAAAACATAATCATGTTCTTAAATGAGTGCAGACACTTTCTTGACGGAAACGGGAGCAATCATCTTTCCCACCTTGCATCTTGCACAATGGAAGTGTTGCCAAATCAATAAAACAATCGCCCACTATCAGCAGTTTCGTGTTGGACGTCACAAACACCTGTCTTATTAGACTGACATTATTGTTGAGAATTCGTTTCGTACTCTTTCGCGTTCATCTGTGCTCGCGAATGTTGTAGGCGGAGCTCGTAATTTTTTTAGTTTTTTGTGCTCTCGTTCCACTTTTTGATAATATTCTTTTATCATTTCAAATTTTCATGCTTTGTGCTGCTTTACCTTGAATTTTGTGCCTTGAGTGATGTGTGAGGGTTGTTTATGAGTTAGTATTTTGTGAATATGATGTCATTATTGTACGTGATACCTTGAAAACATGAGTGTTAGTGTTGAAGCAGACGTGTCCAGCCCTCTGTCAGACGGGCAGGACGCGACCCTGGATCAGACGATCTCGAAATCGTCGTCAGACAGCCATAGCTTAAAGAATGAGGAAGTTGAGGCAGGTCAAGACAAGAATTCGGAGCCGAGCACTCCGAAAGTGCATCCGATGGCCTTCACCATCGACTTTGGCGAGGGAAAGTCTGTTAATAACAGCCGTCTGGAGGAGCTAGCAAAGAAATCGCAGGCTAGACATCAAAGAGTACAGTCTATGTCTGCGAGTACGACACGGCCTAGCCCGACCCTCCAGCGACCTCCAATGAGCGCTAAACTTCCTCGTAAAGCGCAAGGCTACAACTCGGAAGGGTATTTTTCGTCGGATCAAGAGGATAGCGGCCTGTCTAGCTCCATCAAGCAACGTAACAGCCCATTAGCTCAAAACCCTATGCACATAATAAGTCCAATAACAAATAGAAGTATCAAATCTCCTATTGTAGATACTATCCAGCCAAAACGCACGTCCAAAAGTCCTATAGTTGATAACATAATGTCTAGAAGTGAGAACTTTATAACCCGTCAAGGCTTAAATTTGCCATTAAAAACGAATACATACATGAGAGATATATGTAGAACACCGAGTTATGGCAACATTAATAAGCAAGGCATGGGTGATATAATTGATCAAAGTCCAGAAGTTATTATGCTAACTGACATATCAAGTCCCGAATTGGATATTTTAACCCCTGACAATGGCTTATCTACCCCTGAACAGTCCAAAAGTCCTCTGATACGCAAGGGTAGAGCTGTTCCTGAAACTCCAGATTTGTTCAGAAAATGCATTACGAAAGAACCTTTATATGTTGATGATGATATTGATAATCAATCTAATTCGTCAACTGGTACATACACAATAGAAGGTGATAATTATACAGAAGAACAGAAGGCTAGAATGAGTATTGATAGAAGTTTTGGTACCGAAGTATTAACTAGTTCAGTTGAAGAAACAATAAAAAAACGGTCAACTGAAAGTAGTGATCCAGAATTGGTGTTTGATTTCCCAAATTCCATAAAAGTTATTACAAAAGAACCCAGAAGAGATTTAGACTTACGAAGTCCATTATTGAATCAAACCTTTGATCTATCAACTAACAAAGTATCTAAGGATAAAAATGTTTTAGAAATCTCATGTTGCTATGAATCACCAACAGAAAATGATCTAGCAGCTCAAACGTCAAAACAGATCAAATCAACTCGTAGTTATTTAGAAAAGATTAAAAACAGAGTTAAAACTATAACCGAGAAAACATTTGCTAAATCACCACCAAAGCATGGTGATGAAGTAGATATTGGTAGTTTTACATCGGTGACAACTTCTGGTGTTCTTAGTTCAAATAAGGCGCCTAAAGTTGAACCTGTCAAACGTAGATGTAGCTTAACCAAGTCTGAAATAGACCAAACCGATTATATTCACCGTTTGACTAGAGAAACATCAGTCCCAGTTTGTCTCGGTACTAAACCAATGTTAGATACCACATTTGAAAGTACTGTGCTGAAAAATGCTCAAAAAGCTATAAGGGAAGACAGCGGAGTGTCTTCAGACATGACACCGGAGCAAGTAGTTGGCAAGCTTTCATATTTGAGTATGAATAGATGTAAAGGGGATAAGACTTGGATACAGGACTGGGCAGAAAGTGCTAAAAAGTACAATGATAATGGCTTGACGAAAGAAGAGGGTGTATTAGGAATGGACAATGACAGGCCGCCATTGAGCCCGAGGACCATAGCTGGCAAACGTAAGTATTTTTTTTTATTGTTCGAATTTCAAACTATGGTGTACTGTTTTTTTTAAACCATTTTGAATCTGTTCTTTAATTAAATCTACTTTGGAAGATGTTGAAAAAAACATTACTTATACGTTTTCGGACATTGGTGCGGAAAGGTTGTTTATTTAGGCGGGCATTACAGAAAAGATGCGATTGAAACCTTTAATTGTAAGAACTCCAAATAAATACGTATATCCGTATTTGTTTGGAGTTCTATACTGAAAAGAATTAATATTTTTCTAGTACATACTTTGTTCTTATAAGAATCTAGCTAAACCTCGCCAAACTCCATAGTGAGTGCATTACGTCAAAATTGATAAAAGCAATCTTTCGAGTGTAATAATAATATCATGTCAAAATTTGAGTTAAATTAATGCATATTATTTTCAGTTTCTGAAGCATACACAAACCCAATAATCATTTTATGTAAAGACTGGCTTTCGTCCGCGGCTCCACCTGCGTAGTTGGTTATCGCAGTAACAAGTAGCCTACGTCCTTTCTTAAACTTTAGAATAGGTATCATTTCAGTAGTTATGACGTAATAGCCAGATAGACACACAGACAAACATAGTTACTTTCGCTTTTATAATATTATTAAGAAGTAGTAAGGATTATTGCATCATAAACATCATCTTCCTAGCCTTATTCCCAATATTATTTGGGGTCGGCTACTAGTTCAACCCGTTTTACTTTTTAAATATCAGTTTTTCCACGGAGCGACTGGCATCGGACCTCCGCATAAGGGAAAACTGAAATTCGAAAGTTGAACTAGTTGTCAGTAAATTTGAGGGCACTGACTTCCCAATAACGATTGCCATATGTTCATGGCAACCGGGACCGACGGCTTTACGTGCTCTCCGAGGCACGGGTGTGAATCACCGCCAAACTTCCAAATTCCGGACTGCTATTAGGAATTTCTTAAGAAAAATCCAAAAACACTTTTTGGCCCGACCCGGGATTTGAACCCGAGACCTCTTGATTAGCAGTAGCATACTAGACCAACGAGGCAGGTATTTAAATCAGGAAAATATGAAATTAAATTGCCGTTGTTATTCAGCCGTCCTACATTTTACTGAATCACTATAAGTAGATAAAAATATCAAGTAATGAGAAGCTATAGGTATATTTACACATAAAATACTTAAGTACTTAGTAAGTACTTAAGTTAATTGATAATTAAATTGTTATTTATTAATACATTTGCTTTCTTAAGTACCTACATACTCATTGTAATTAGCAAAGTTAGTACTCCTACTATACTCTGTCCATTCCTTTATTATCTTTTTGACAGTTCAACAAATTTCGAAATTAGTGACGCCCTCACACGTCACCGATTCGATTTGAAATCAATATCAATCGATATAATATTCTTTAAGTCAACACATTTTAAGTACATTTTAAGTCAGTGGTCCAAAAATAAATTAATTAATGCATAGATTAATTGTTCTTTATTCTAAGTTTGAACTTAAATTCCAAAATTTCCACTTAATTCCTTACAAATAATCAATCTTAATGTCATACTATTTTAATTTCCTTTTTATTTTATTAAATTTACAGAAACAATATTTACATGAAGTCAAATTATTTTGATCAGAATAATATGATAGATTATATTAAACGTTTCATCGATTTATCATATTACAAGAACTGGTTTATAGTTTTTGTTTTTTGCTATGCACTAGCCACTTCCCTAACCGTCTATAAAGTACGACATTACTACAGTAATGTCGTACTTTATAGACGGTTAGGGAAGTACAATATAACGAAAAAAAATTCCGGTAATTTATAGGCGTGACCTGTCAAAAAGACAATAAACGAATGGACAAGGTATAGCTACTAGTACAAAGTTACTCCTTGTATTGTGAGCTATCTGCCAGTGAAAGTCCCGTCTAAATCGATCTAGCCGTTCTAGAGATCCGCCGCAACAAACAGATAGCAAACAAAAATGATAAAAATTGCTTTTTTGATGTTAGTAACGTGTACATATACTTTCATATATGTACTGACTGCCTTGTTCGTATAGTGGTTAGCGTATGCGGCTGCTGATCAAGAGGTCTCGGGTTCGATTCCCGGGTCAGACCAAATAATTGTGTGATTCGCAAAATTTTTTCGGAGTCTGGGTGTTTTTCTATGTAGGTATATTAAGTATGTATTTACAAAAAAAGTCATCATCATCAACAGAGTTTAACAGTCCACTGCTGGACAAAAGCCTCTCCTTAGAAAGGAGATTTGGCCTACTATACAACGCTGGCCAGACGGGTTGGTAAAGGGTTTGTTTCAAGTTTTCCTTCTCTTGGTAGTGATGTTAGCTGCTTATTTTGTTCCTTTAGTCACCTCTTACGACACCCATGGAATGAATAGGGGTGGTGACACTTTGTATTCTTAATCCGTCACCATACGGACTTTCGGACATGTTACACACAACGTCATCTAGTCCCAAACTAAGCAGAGCTTGTATTATGGGTACTAAACAAGTGAAATAAATACATATTATAAAAAAAATTATAATTGTATTTAAATCAGTTGTTTAAAAAATTTATAATATGTATTTATATCAGTTGTTTAGTACCCATAATACAAGCTCTGTAGTTTGGGACTAGATGACGTTGTGTGTAAGATGTCCGAAATATTTATTTATATGAATTTAGTGAAAAACCGTTAATTCGAAGTGACAAACAAACACTTAAATTTAATTTATTCGTATAGACTAACTTTTGCCCAGTATTCCACCCGCATATATCTCGATTATCGCTTTAAATAGTAGCCTCTATATCTTTCTTTATGAATCAATCGTATTTCGTTGGTGAATGTGAGACCGGAGGCTCAATCATTCTGCATCATTCTCCTGGCCTCCGGACACTTTGAGCATGATGCAGAAACATCTGACCATGGTGGCCACTAGTCCTGGATTCTACTTAGTTATTCTATTCGGCTTAAATATTCATAAAAAATCTAAATGTCTCAATACCAAGTTTAGTTGTGAAGGTGTAATATATCTACGAGTACGTGACAACCCCATTAGTCAATTAATGTGACAACAGCTCTGTGTACACAGATGAATTTAGGACTAGTTTTGCCCGCGGCTCCGCCCGCGTGTAGGTCCGTCATGGCGGTAAATAGTAACCTATGTATTATTCCGATATGTAACCTATATTATTGTGAAGTTTCATCAAAATCCATTCAGTAGTTTTTGCCTGAAAGAGCAACGAACATACATACTCGCAAACTTTCGCGTTTATAAGATTACTAGCTTTCGCCCGCGGCTCTGCCCTCGTCTATTTCAGTTATCGCGGTAAAAAAAAATATGTTTTTTTCATAAAATGTATCCTATGGAACACCTAAATACCTCCAAGAATATATGTACAAAGTTTCATGATGATTGGTTGAGTAGTTTTCGCGTGAAAGCGTAACAAACAAACTTACATTCACATTTATTAATAGTAAAACACTAATGGGGATAGTTGGAAGCTGCATCTCAAATGAATAGCCTGCGGTTACGAGATTCACGACGGATTGCTAAATGATGGTTTAGCGAGTTGATGCAATTTATTGTTGCAATTTAAACTTTAGTTTAATCGCAACACTATACACTACTTTGACTCTCTCGTTGGTCTAGTGGTTAGCGTATGCGACTACTGATCAAGAGGTCTCGGGCTTGAATCTCTGACCAAATGTTTGAATGATCTACAAATATTTGTTATGGAGTTCGTGTGTTTTCTATGTATAATATGTATTTACAAGCTTTTGCCCGCGGCTCCGCTTGCGTGTAGGTTATCGCTGTAAATAGAAGCCTATGTGTTATTCTGATATCTAAGCTATATTATTGTGTAGTTTCATTAAAATAAATTCAGTAGTTTTTGCGTAAAGAACCAAAATAAATACATACTCACAAACTTTCGCATTTATAATATTAGTAGGATTAGAAAAAGTATGTTTATGTATTTATATCAGTTGTCTAGTACCCATAATAAAAGCTTTGCTTAGTTCGGGACTAGATGATGTTGTGCCAGAATTGATTTATTATTATTTATTTATTACAACAGTCTTTAGGATATAATATGATATCTACGAAACTGACGAAGTATTTTTAAATAAACGTCATTTCCACAAATCTTCATTACTAATAGTATAAAGCTAAATTGAGTGTTTGTTTGGTTATACGAGCTAATCTCCAAGTAGTACTGTCCCCTAACCAAGTTGCAAACGTTTTTCCTTTTCTATTCTATTTCTTTAATCTCTTGTTTAATTGGCTAATATCTTGTTTTGATCACGTGACTCTATGACATTAGCCAATGACACCAGAGAATAGAAAAGAAACCGTAAAACGCTTGCAACTTCGCTAGAGCAGGTCCGATTTGAACAATTCTTTCAGTGTTCGATAGCTCAGTTATCGAGGAAGACTATAGGTTATGTATCATCACGCTAAGACCGAAAGTAGCGGAGTTATAATAATCCCTACTATTAATTATAAATGCGAAAGTAACTCTGTCTGTTACGATTTCACGCCTAAACCACTGAACCGATTTTGATGAAATTTGGTATGAAGATAGAACTGAACTTGGGAAAGGACATATATTATTATTCTTTTGACCGCGATAACCGACATACACGCGGGCGGAGCCGCGGGCGAAAGCTAGTAATAAATATTTCGGACAATTACACACAACGTCATCTAGTCCCAAACTAAGCAGAGCTTGTATTATGGGTACTAAACAATTGATATAAATACATAAACATACTTTTTTTTTGTAAATACATACATATTATACATAAAAAACAGCCAGACTCCGAAACAAATATTTGTGAATCACACAAATATTAAGTCCGACCCGGGAATCGAACCCGAGACCTCTTAATCAGTAGCCGCATACGCTGACCACTAGACCGAATAGGCAGTCAACACAACAATGACTCCCTTTAACTATGTAGTACGACTTTTACAAATCATAATGAGGGATTATGGTCTTTAAGACCCTCCTTAGATCCCCTCTTAGACGAATTATAGTGCCACAAGGTCACTACCAGTATATCCCAACGTTAATACGCTTAAATAACACAAAAACAACACGTAAACACTAAAATTGGATATCGTTAATCCCGCAGCTAATTTTGTCGAGCCATTCCGTAGTTTGTGTGTCAAGGATGAACGAATCGCGCTTTTGATTTTTATTAATGGCTGTCGGACTGTCGATATTATTAAATAAATATTTAGGACATCTTACACACAACGCCATCTAGTCCCAAACTAAGCAGAGCTTGTATTATGGGTACTAAACAACTGATATAAATACATAAACATACCTTTCCTTTTGTAAATACATACATATCACACATAGAAAACACCCAAATTCCGAAACAAATATTTGCGAATCACACAAACAATTTGTCCGACCCGGGAATCGAACCCGAGACCTCTTGATCAGCGGTAGGGTTCATGATTTCTCGAGCTTTTCAATTTCTCGGGTCTCGAGAATTCTCGAAGCTAATTTCTCGGGTCTTCTCGGGTTGTCGAGAAATTTACATTTACGTACGTTTTCTCATATTATTTGCTTGCAATAACCTCAACAAATCCAATGGTTTCCCTCTCAAATAAAAGTATCAAATTAATTACAAAACTTTTTGATTATATATTAAAAAACATTAATTTAAATAAGCTAATTCATTTTTTTTTAAATCACCCAATGATTGTATTTAGTTTCTGTTGCTGCATACTTTCATACCCAGGCCTTTTTAGGGTTCCGTAGCCAAATGGCAAAAAACGGAACCCTTATAGATTCGTCAAGTCTGTCTGTCTGTCCGTCCGTATGTCACAGCCAATTATTTCCGAAACTATAAGAGCTATACTGTTGAAATTTGGTCAGTCGATGTATTCTGTGAACCGCATTAAGATTTTTACATAAAAATAGAAAAAAACAATACATTTTGGGGGTCCCCATACTTGTAACTGAAACTCAAAAATTTTTTTTTCATCAAACCTATACGTGTGGGGTATCTATAGATAGGTGTTCAAAAATGATGTTGAGGTTTCTAATATCACTTTTTTCTAAACTGAATAGTTTGCGCGAGAGACACTTCCAAAGTGGAAAAATGTGTGTCCCCCCCCCTCTAACTTCTAAACTAAGAGAGTGATAAACCTAAAAAAAATATATGTTGTACATTACCATGCAAACTACCAACGAAAATTGGTTTGAACGAGATCTAGTAAGTAGTTTTTTTTTAATACGTCATAAATCGTAACACGCAATTTACCTTTCATCCAATCAATACACTAGTATAAAAACATCGATGAAAGTTACAACGAACTACAAGAACTTTTATATGATGTTACTTGCTGATACGGAACCCTTCATGGGCGAGTCCGACTCGCATTTGGCCGCTTTTTTTTTCGGTGCACTCACACCTGAACTTGTAGATGCTTCAGATTCGGATTGCGGGCATTTAGTAATACTTACTGATTTTATGCACATGTGCTAAATATCTCACCAAACCGCTAGTATTTGAACCTTTACAAACAATGTTTTTTTGGAACTTTAGGCATTGCGCATTTGCAGATTCCTTTTTTTTAATATTTTCATATTTTTGATGCTTTCATCTTTACTGTTATAGTGACGTTTCGGTAAAATCTATAACAAACGCAATTCAAATTAATAATAAGCCTATTGAATAGTATGTGATATACACACACACACACACACACATACATCACAACTGGCAATATTCGTCTCACAAATTTAAAATGACATTAATTAATTTCAAATTACTTACATAAGAAAAACATATTAGAACAACTAAGCTTGTGTCTTGTTGTTTTACAAAAAAAAAGATTCCGACGTATTGAGAACCTCCTCCTTTTTTTTGAAGTCGGTTAAAAATAGGAAATGGAAGTAGACTAAGTAGTATAATTACCTAATGTATCGTTAGTTATTTTATGTATTAAAGTTTGACTAAAAATAATAGAAAAGAACACATAGGTACTCGTACCTAGTAAAATTTAAGATCATATTTAAATTATATTATTGATGAAAATAAAATAAATAATAAAGCCATTATGTGTCAATCAAAGTGAAAATACTTACCTGTTTGATTTCAATTTATCACGTAATCTGTGAAACACTACGTAAACTATCGTGTAAAAACGACGCCGCAGAGCGCTTGCAGTGTATGATATTAATGTTTAAGGGTGCCGCTGCGCTTTGGCCCGGGCGCCAAGCAACATAACAAACGGTAATTTAATTTCTATATAAGTACATGATTTCTCGAGTTCTCGACTTTTCTCGAGCTTGATTTCCCGGGAACAAAGCCCTACGATTTCCCGGGAATTCTCGGCTCGAGAATTCCCGGGAATAAACCCTAATCAGCGGTCGCATACGGCAGCCACTGCATCATCGAGGCAGTTGATATTAGATTTTGTGTTACTGTCGAGGTTCTCTTTTCTTATATGATGCTAAACTGATTCTACTCTGCCTGATGGAAAGCATAAGCAGAATCTAATAGTCATTTATCTATCTATGTTCTTCCTAGCCTTATTCCCAATGTTATTTGGGGTCGGCTACTAGTTCAACCGGTTTTACCTGAATATCAGTTTTTCCACGGAGCGACTGGCATCGAACCTCCGCAACGCTAAGGGAGAACTGAAATACGTAGATTGAACTAGTTGTCCGTAAATTTGAGGACACTGACTTCCCAATAACGATTGCCATAGATGTTCATGACAACCGGGACATATATCACATCTATCTATCTTCTATATAAATGGCTGTTCGTTAGTCTCGCTAAATAATTTTGATCTTGAATTATTTGTGGTAGTCCAGAGAAGATTTAAAAGGTGAATATATATATATTTTTTCTAGTCAACCTTCGCCTATGTGTATATTAGCTGTTTAAGCGTAAAGAAGAAGAAGAATCAACAGCAAACACACACACACACACACATTTACACCAACTTTCGCCTTTATATTATTAAGTGTAATAAAGTAAAATTTTCTAGCATTTATTGGAACTTGTTGTATATATAAATGTATAATATGTAAATATATATAGTATAATATTACATGATTGTCCGGTTATCGGATAAAAACATGAATAATTCACAATATTCACTATCTAAACGCATCCTAGATAAAATCTCACGTGTTTGCCAAGCAAGATAACTCACACAGTAGCGGCTAATGTGAATGCCCAATAACGCGATAATTATTGCGATAATTTTTAACGCGCTAAAGTGGGTGGCTACACTTGAACGGTCAACGTGAATGCTCATCATTGGCGATGTCTGTAATATAAACTCTGTAATAAAAAATTATTTTCTACTTTTTAGTTAGTAGTATAAATGCGTGTTTTTTTTTAACTATAATTTATTTACTAAATACATGTGACAGTAAGTAACTGCCTCTTTGGTCTAGTGGTTAGCGTATGCGACTGCTAATCAAGAGGTCTCGGGGTCAAATCCCGGGTCGGGCCGGTCGGCTTTTCTTAGGGAATTCCTAATAGCAGCCCGGAGATTGGGAGTTTGGCGGTGATTCACGCCCGTGCCTCGGAGAGCACGTAAAGCCGTCGGTCCCTGTTGTCATGAACATCTATGCCAATCATTATTGGGAAGTCAGTGCCCTCAAATATACTGACAACTAGTTGAATCTTCGAATTTCAGTTCTCCCTTAGAGTTGCGGAGGTCCGATGCCAGTCGCTCCCTGGAAAAACTGATATTTAGGTAAAACCGGTTGAACTAGTAGCCGACCCCAAATAAACTTGGGAATAATGGCTAGGAAGATGATGACATGTAAAAGTATTTCTTGGTGCTTACTTATATCAAATATAATAAGCAATTTTTATTTTCTTGTCTTTCTGTGTGTTGTAATGGTAATAAGGATATCATTTTGTACAATATCGTTTGCAGAGATAAAAGATTATGACTGTTTTTAGAGTTTTGCGACTTTTATATATTCTCATGTTTTTTTTCCCGGGAGTCTACCCGTGACCACAAGCTGTATAACTCGTTCGAAACGTCGGAAAGTAGAAGGTATCGTAACCTTTTCAATTTTATCGCGAATAAGTCCCGTATACAGTATTAAAGAAAAGAATATGAGCCCCAGATTTCCCTATAAATTTCCCTACTTACGCCGTGGATAACGACCATAAGTGGGGAAACTTATGGGGAAGCAGAGCGAAACTCGACAGATGAAAGTAATGCGTAACTCAGTAATTGTAAACGATTGGTTATGTACTAACTTGGCTTGAATAAGGCATTTTCAAACAATATCTGAAAATACTGTTTCTTTTATGATTAAAATCTTGTTATCTGTAATTATAAAAAAAATAACTTCAAAGAAAAAAAGTACCCAAATCGTGACAGGTATGCTTATAATATTTGAGGAGTTCCTTCGATTTCTCCAGGATCCTGGTTTCCTTATCATGGGACCACATGGGAGGCAAAAAAATCATCAAAATCGGTTCACCCAATCCAAAGTTCTGAGGTAAAACAGAAAAAAACAGTCGAATTTAAAAACCCCCTCCTTTTTTGAAGTCGGTTCAAAAGGACAACTCTTGCACTAGGAGTATATCAAATTAGGAAACCTTCTAACAAACTAGTTTTCGCCTGCGGCTGCGCCCGCATGTATGTCGGTTAAGTAGCACATGTCCTTTCTCAGTTTCTAAACTATCTGTGTACACGCGGGCGGACACACAGGCAAAATCTAGTTATAGTAAAATTTTACCCAGATACATCATATGATAGTGCCCTTTCACAACAATTTATATATGTGTATATATATGTATTGTGTATGTATGTATGCATGTATGTCTGTCCATGGATCGATAATATGTATTTTATTTACTTTAAAACTCAATGCACAGTCGACTACCACCGTCTCTCCGATATATTTGGATCCATTCTAAGGTTGCCTGGAAGAGCTTGCCTTTGGCAATAAGGCCGCCCTTTGTACACTACATATGTCATTAAATGTACTCTATTGTAACTCTGTAATAAGGTGTGAAAATAAAGATTTTACCCACAAAGCAATTGAACCCACAACCACTGGCTTAGAAATCAGGGTCTAAACCACAGAGCAACAGACCCAATAAATACCAATTTAATCGTCCAAAACATTAAAATAAAATTCGAACTTAAGACTACATTACAAAATAATTTCTTGCCAACACTTGAGCCTTAACTCGTCCCAATCTTTTGTTCCCCAGGTCATTGCACCTTGTATGTATGTATGGTGCATGCTATCACATAAATGTTTCACGACTTCACTTTAAAAGGGAAATGAGTTCTTACGCATGTTGTATTATTAAACGTTTAACTTTTATGAGTTAAGACAATGCTATGCATAGTTAACTTGTTCGTTTGTCTTCGTGTTTTATAACGGGAACTGATGTGCCTAATTTGAAAGGAATTTCTTTTACCGGGATTTTATTTATTACAACCCATAATGAACCTGCACGTTTGACCCAATGGTTGAAGTAGTCAGCAGTGTCGTGGGTTCAAATCCCACGTGCAAAAACCCTTTGTGTTATTCATGAATTGTTGTTCTTAGTCTGGGTGTTCTTTGTGTCAGTTTCATGTATGTTTGTTAAGTCCCCAGCGACACAGGATTTACAATCCTAATGCGGTGTCTTAAAAAAAAAAAGAGAATGAGGATGGTGACTTTTAATCTCGGATTTTACTCATGCTGTCCATCAAGCTGAGTAGTCTTTTTGGCAGGCTTCAATGACCATTTTCCTAGCCTCGTAAAATCGGTTGAACTAGTAACCGACCCCAAATAATGATGCAAAGATTATTTGGGGTCGGCTACTAGTTCAACCGGTTTTACCTGAATCAGTTTTTCCACGGAGCGACTGGCATCGAACCTCCGCAGCCCTAAATTCGTAGGTTGAACTAGTTGTCAGTATATTTGAGAGCACTGACTTCCCAATAACGATTGCCATAGATTATTATGACAACCGGGACCTCTGAAAGTGTTCTCCGAAGAACAGGCGTGAAACACAACCATTTTCTATACTCCGGGCTGTTACTAAGAATTTCTTGTAAGAAAACACAACAACGGCACGATTTGGGATTCGAACCCGAGACCTCTTGATAAGCTGTTGCATACGCTAATTTTCCCAGGCAGTTTAGCAGGCTTCAATATGTTTTTTTTATCCAGGTCTTACAAAAAGTGTGTTCAGTATGACGCATAATAAACCTGTATGACATCATCTTCAGAAGGCTCGTTATGCGTCAAGGTGTGCCCTGTACCGTATGTAGTAATATATAACTAGCCTTCGCCCGCGGCTCCGCTCGCGTCTATGTCGGGTATTGAAGTAAAAAGTCATCATCAACAGCCTTCAACAGTCTATTCCTGGACATATGCCTCTCCTTAGAAAGGAGGTTTTGGCCTACTATACCACGCTGGCCAGACGGGTTGGTATAGGGTTGGTTTCAAGTTTTCCTTCTCTTTGCATTGATGTTGTCTTGCGTAGTTTATCCCTTAGTCGCCTTTTACGACACCCGCGGGATGAATAGGGGTGGTGACACTCTGTGTTCTTAATCCGTCACCACACGGACATGAAGTAAAAGTAGCCTGTGTTATTCTGATACATAAGCTATATTACTTTAAAGTTTCATCCAAATCCGTTCAGTAGTATTTGCGAGAAAGCGCAACAAACATACATACTCACAAACTTTCACGTTTATAATATTAGTAAGATATAACTAGCTTTCGTCCGCGGCTCCGCTCGCGTCTATGTCGGCTATTGAGGTAAAAAGTAGCCTATGTCCTTTCCTAAGGTTTCGTCTATCTCTATACCAAAATCGGTTCAGCGGCTTAAGCGTGAAAACGTAACAGACAGAGTTACTTTCGCATTTATAGTATGTACTAGCTTTAGCCAGCGGCTCCGCCCGCGTGTATGTCGGTTATCGCTGTAAAAAGTAGCCTATGTTCTTTCTCAGGTTCTAAACTATTTGTGTACCAAAATTCATCGAAATCGGTTAAGCGGTTTAGGCGTGAAAACGTAACAGACAGACAGAACGAGTTACTTTCGCATTTATAATAATAATAGCCCGCGATTCCGCCTTATCTCCTTTCTTAACAATCAAAGTATCTGAAAGGCAAATTTAATTGTACCTGGTACAGCGTTTCAGCCATGAAAGCGTAACAGACATACGAATTTATGATATTAGTTTTTACTAGCTCAGTCCCCCGGTGTTGCTCGCGGTTAAGTTGCAATGAGCGAGTAGCGAAGCGGAGCGAAGTTTCTCTTTAATCTCTTGAACGGCTGGATCGATTATGACGGAACTTTCACAGGTATATAGCTGAAAACATAGGGAGTATCTATAGTTTTAATAGACTAGCTTCGCCCAGCGGCGTTACCCGCGATTTGTAACAATAACCGCGAGAAACACCGCGGGAATCAGCTAGTAAAAAAATATAATTCAGTTCATTTTTATAATCCCAATTCGCATAAAAATAATGAGTTTATGCCAATGATGATCTGAATAGAGGATTAAAACATCAGCTGGCTAAATAAAGTGTTCGTTCATTGAACCCTGCGCCGTAAGGGCGGCAATCAATGACACATTGACTCTATGGTGTAGTTCCATTGACCTCTTATAGTCTGTATTTGTGTTTTTAATTATCTGTATAGATTTTATTTAAAGAAACCTTCGCTCTTAGAAATATTTCAAGAGCGGAGGTTGCTTTAAGAAAATCTGAGATGACTCTACTAGGGTTAATGGACAGCATGATTAAAATCCGAGAGTAGAGGTCACCATCCTCATTGTGAGTGCAGACAATGCAGCATGGCGACCCACGCTATGGTGGTCTAGTGATTTCCCAACTCGCATTCGGCCTGCGTGGGCACACCCTAAATCCTGAGACTCCGAGCCCAGCACTCCAGCAGTAGAACATTATAGATTGTTGATTAAAAGTTTTTAAATAAAAAAAAAATTAGTATAAGAAACTCCTTTCAAATTAGACACATGAGTTCCCGTTATAAAACACAAAGATAAACGAACAAGTTAACTATGGATTGCATTGTGTTAACTCATAAAAGTTTAAACTGAAATATTCCAGGGACTTTACAAACTTAGGTAAATGAAAGTTTTTGTTTGTTTGTTTATTCCGGCTAAACTCTTTAACGGTTGAAGTCTGGAGCGAATTTCACCGGCAGCACGGGTGTCTTCACCTTCACCTATAGGATGTACATGGTTAGGAGCGCCGATGCACCTGCCGGAAACATTAAATGAACCTTTACTACGCTTACTAAAGGGAGCTAAAGTAATCATTGCACACGGGCGCTTTACGGGTTCGTGACGCCTCTGTCTGGCAGGTAGTTGATGACTTCATGAGTAACTTAGGATATATTTTTTTAGCTTCGCTTATTTACAAAAATTACAGCGGGTATCTCAGTTGTATAATAAATTCACACATTGTAAGAAAAACAAAGCTTTACCACAGAATACATAATAGTACCAGCACAGAAGACTCACTCCGAAAATTAAATTAAAGTTATAGATACCCTCGGTGTCAAAAGATTAAGTTCAATTCAGATCGCACAGCGCCGAATCACTACGATTATATTTACCTACAATTGCGTCTCTTTCTATCGTATAACTCTGAACTGTTCTGACGATGTCTGTTCGACCGGCGTGTCTGACCCGGCAGGCAGCCGGCCGACTATACCTAAACTGCGGAGTGACACCCCCTGGCTTTACTTAGCCACATTCAAAGTTGAAATATCTAAATATATATATACTTCAAAAGAATCAGTATTGATCTGTTCACGGTTCGGGTATAAATATTTGATCTGAAGCTTTTGACACCGGTCTATCTGTTTGTTTGTTCACGCTCATCTCGGAAACGGTTGTACCCGTTCGTTGTTATAGTTATTTCAGTAGTTGTATTGAATTTAACTTGTTATAGGTATAGGTGATGAATGATTAAAAAAATAAGCGCTGTAGAAAAAAATCTTTGCTCATAATAATAATTTCAGACAGTATTTTGCTCGATATTATGCCTGCCTTGTTGGTCAAGTGGTTAGCTTATGCGGCTGCTGATCAAGAGGTCTCGAGTTTGATTTCCGGGTCGCACCAAATATTTGTGTGATCCACAAATATTTGTTTCGGAGTCTGGGTGTTTTTTTATGTATGTATTTAAAAAAAAAAGTATGTTTATGTATTTATATCAGTTGTTTAGTACCCATAACACAAGCTCTGCTTACTTTGGGACTAGATGATGTTGTGTGTAAGTAGTCCAAAATATTTATTTATTATTATTTTTTATTTATTATATTAATAACTAATACTATTAACTAATAATAGCGATTCCAACTATCACTTAGCAGAGTTATTTGTTTACTTAATATGAATAACTCGTAAACGTAATTAAATTGATAATTATCTTCATAATGTTTAGTAAACAGATACAAAATGATTTTGATGTAATGATAATTATGTTTTAAATGGCGATAAGTAAGTATGTTTTTATAATAACTATACGGTCAACTATAAAATAAAAATCATTCAGTATTAATTGTGCGTGAATCATTAGGTTATCATTATTATGGACTTTAAGTAAATGACATATTAGATGTAATGTATACATATAAAAATAAATGGAGTGTATGTTTGTACATTAAAATTAACAGCTTTTCAACAAATGTATATGATAATAGGTACATATATACTACATCTCTAAAACGACTGCACCAATTTTGATGGTATATTCACTTGCAGAAAGCTGATGAATCTTCTTCGCAGCCTTATTCCCATGTTTATTTGGGGTCGGCTACTAGTTCAACCGGTTTTACCTGAATATCAGTTTTTCGAAGAAGCGACTAGCATCGAACCGCCGCAAACCTAAGGGTAGAACTGAAATTCGAAGATTGAACTAGTTTTCAGTATATTTGAGGGCACTGACTCCCCAATAACGATTGCCATAGATATTCATGACAACCGGGACCGACGGCTTTACATGCTCTCCGAGGCACGGGCGTGAATCACCACCCAACTTCCAAACTCAGGGCAGCTATTAGGAATTTACTAAGAAAATCCCAAAAACACTTTTTGGCCTGACCCGGGATTTGAACCCGAGACCTCTTGTTAGCAGTCGCATGCTCTAACCACTAGGCCAACGAGGCAGTTTAGTTTAGATAACATTAGGATTAAAACTTAGTCTAATTATTATATACCACCACGGGACTTTGCTAGTCTAATAAACAACAGACTCGATATAAGTATGGTGATAAAGATTGATAGAGAACCAATCCCACTAACTATTAATCGATTTATCGGTTTATCGGTTTTCCATAGGATACACTTTGGAGAGTGTTCGAAAGCCATACCCAAAAGTCGAACTAAACGGTTCGACAGCTCGTTTTTGGTGAGAGTCGCCAAAATTTGGAACGACCTGCCTGGGTCTATTTTTCCTGATAGGTTAAACTCCTTTAAGAGTAGAGTAAACAAGTTTCTTTTGGATGGGCGTGTACCACCTTCGTCTTCATCTACATCTACATCTAAAAATAAAACATTTCATCAACAACCCATAATGTCCCACTAAAGTGATCGGGTCTCCTCTGAGGGGAGAGCCAAGGCCGTATAGCGTAGCCCTAAACCCTCCCCTGAGAGACGATGCCAGTTGGGGACTGACAAGGCACATTATGACTACGCAAATCTTGTCGTTGAATGTTTTTAAGCCGTTTGAAGGCCTCCAACCAAGCCTCACGACTGTTATCTTATGATATTATTCGGGACTGGTTTCTTAACCTGACCTCTGAATCACGGAAACGCTCACTACCATCCAGGTATTAACCGCACCGTTGTTGCTTACCCTCAATGGTTTCCAATCACCTGAGGCCACTTGCCTATACGCGCTTCATAAATCATTTGGTGTTATATTATCTGTAATAGAAATTTAAAAAGCAATAACCCGCATTATGAGTTATCATTGACTGTTTGTTTCAGCTCGCACTCCCCATGCGGGTACTCCGACCAAGATACCAAGCCCTGTTGGTACTCTCATGCATCGGAGGACGCCGGTGAGTGTCAATATTTTATACCTTTATTATTTTTAAGACAGTTCTTAAAAAGTTGTAAGGCCATAGACAACTTAAAAATATGTTTGATAGTTTTTGTCTCTGACTTGCCTTAATCTAATTCTTCAAAAAAAACTAATTATTTTATTTTATCCATAATTTTTTAATAAAAGTACAAAAATACAATATTTTATATTTTAGCTTTGGCTAATATTTTTTTTTTCTAAAAGTCTAAATGAAAGAATTTTTTACTTGACAACTCTCACGCTCAACAAAATTCATAAAAAAATCATAAAGCATTTTATGTTTTTTTAAGAATGTTAATGACAGTCGAACACATTTTAAAAAGTTTCGTAGGCCGTTGTCTACTACACAAATATATCTTCTATGTATTATTTTCGAAATTAATAGAAATAACATCTTTTTCTTTCAATTTGTAAAGTTTACCGAATCACAAGTGCCGAGTAACAATCAATTGTGAATCCGGCCTTGAAATTAATTATCGTCTGCTATTAAGATCACTATAAATAACAATAAATGTATTAAAATCGGCCAAGTGCGTGTCAGGCCACGCACAGGAAAGGGTTCCTCAGTCACCTATAATGGTATGTGGATTTAAAATAGTATCCAATAGATAATTGTTATGTTTACGTAATAATACGTTAATTTTGTATGACGTTTTCCAAGTGAGCACATTTTACCATATAAGCCTTTATAACTCCTGAACTAAGAAAGTCACCTAATCGGTTATAGTTTTCCTTCAAAGTTCATTATATGGACCACCATCACGATTTTTTTCAGATTTTTTGAGCCAGCCGTTTAGCTTTTAGAGGGGGGGGGACGCCCTGTTTTTACAAAAAAGTGCCCTTTAAAGTGAAATATCTCGCAAACGGATACCTAAATCAAAAAATCGTCTAGGAAACCCTTTATTGTTTTTAAAAGACCTATCTAATGATACCCCACACGATGGGGTAGCCTCGAGAAAAAAAAATCATCCCCACTTTACGTGTAGGGGAGGTACCCCAAATAAAATTATTTTTCAAAATTTTATTGTAGCACTTTGTCGACGTAATTACAACACGTATTCATGCAATCTTTCATCTTTCTAGCACTTACCGTTTGGACGGTAAGTCGAGGACGGACGGACGGACGGACGGACGGACGGACGGACGGACGGACGGACGGACGGACGGACGGACGGACAGACGGACATGACGAATCTATAAGGGTTCCAAGTTATGAACTTCGGAACCCTAAAAAGATGAGTATTCTACATACTTAAGTCGATTTGTTCGGTTTTAGTTTACAATTACAATTAAATCTGCGTCTAAGTGAAAAAAATGTCATTGTTCTCAGTATAAACTAATCAATATAGTGACGCCATAAATGACGATAAATAAAAAGCCATTTAATAATACGATAACTGGTATCAGAAAAGACGTAAGTGCAGAAATTGCATTCCAATTCCAATTCACGGTAATTTAACCTGTAAAATGAATGAAATACAACACTCAGTTCTCAGGTTCAGGATTTCATTCGTTGGTTAAAACGTTTGCGATATTATACGTTTTTAAAAGTATGGTATAGAATAAAAAATAATATTTGGTTTATTCTAAACAAATGTTTGTCAGTTGTGTCTATATTATTTTTTTGTTGGAGATAGTTTTTTGTTTTTTCAAAGTTCTTTCCCAATTTCATCTCATCCACATTTTTTTATCTTAAATTACGTTTACGATTAATTAATTTAAATTACGACGACGATTTGAAGACCTAAAACTTTAAATTCGACTGTTTGACATCTGATCAAAAGAAGAAGAAGAAATGTTTTTTTTAAGCTTTCAAAATTCGAACTCATTTTCATTAGCAACTTGTTTTTTTTAACTACGAAAATTAGAGTAAGACCACCCCTCCGATACATTTTTTTTTATCGTATGACGTTCTAAAATCGTGTCACAAGTCACAATACGAATTTGTATTCGCGCGAGACTGCGAATTTAACTCATGTGGTTTCAGTTATTAACATTATTTGTTATTATATTCAGTAGTCACAATTGACGCATAATACTGATAATATGATATTTTTTTATCTAAAGTGAACAAACGTCACCGACGTCACGACAATTTTTCCAACGTTTATCCTATCCGTGGTAGAAAGATAAGAATTACTTTCGTCAAATTCGGCGATTAATAGTCAGCTTTCTGTATATTATAGGGGGCAAACGTACAGACCCCAACTTATAAGATACAAATGGCCTTGGCCTTTACCTTTTCAAGGCAGTAGGGCCACACTGATTTCAGCACATACGACATGTTATGATTTTCGTGCGAAAGCCCCCTCGATACCACCAACAGGTGGTTACGTCGGACTCCATCCCCCTAATACCGCCATCTAGTGTACCAGGTGTACCCTCGAAAGGAAATCTCTGGAACCCCCGCGCGGTAAAAAGCACCTAAAGAGTTGTTTAACAACGTTTTTCTTCTGTGAGACCGTGAGCCGATTGTGCTTAAAAATATAAGCCGAAGTTTGTTTATTCTGATCCAAATTTTATATTTTCATGGATCTGATGCATGACCCAAACATGTGATAATGTAATCTTCTTCGCAGATAGTACAAGGTTGTTATGCTTTCACGGGTATTAAGCGTTTATTATTGCATCATGATAATCAGATATCCAAAACCACTTGTGTTAACTCTACGTGTACGGAGAATTTATATTTGACTAGCTTTTGCCTGCGGCTCTGCCCGCCGGTGAAAGTTGTTCAGTAGTAGTAGTAGACATACAGACAGACAAATTTACTTTCAGCGTATGTGTATAATATTCTCTACCTCTTTATATAACTTTTATCCTAATAATATTAGTCTACATTTTAATGTATCAATAAAAAAAGCATGAAAAATAAAAATCTATGTTTGAAGACATAACCGACTTCAAAACAAATAAGAACGTAATGTAGGTTGCAGTATTTTTAATGTTTTGAAGTTGGTTCAACATTCAACATTTTCTTAGTCTTAAATCGAAATGATGTAGACGTAAATATGATAACCTGAATTATGTCCATAAGTCTACATTTCTAAGTAATATCAAAACAGAATTCTACCGACTGTAGAATCTTCTTCACAAACTAACTAAAAGACAGTTGAATCATACAAAGTTAATAAGAAATTTGGTTGGTATAAAAATATCGTTGACTTTTCAGGATGAACAGGAATGCATCATCCCCCCTCCCGCTTACACTTCAACCCCGCTTTCAAAACGCCGCTATTTACAGGTCGGCTTATGTCTAATTCTTCTTAAATTGTATTTAGAGTAGTATTTTATTTAAAGAAGTTTATTCGTTTAAAATCTCTTTTTGTATCTTTAATAATCGTATTGGGTAGCATTTTATATAGAGTACTAAAAAGTAGATACCGTACTAGGTATTTTGAATATTAGGGCCGCAAGGTGCCAGGGAGTGGGGACCTCTGGTGATATATTAATTGCTGCCGTTGGAGGATAACATGATCCGGGTCCTCCTAGGAGAAGGGCGTCTGAGCAGGCCGTCAGGGTGTTTTTAGTTTAAACACCAAATGGTTTCTGAGCCCCCATTGCAAGGAGCCCGACATCCGACGGTATATTTCCACCACGTGAACAAAAAAAAATGATTTTGAGTTTAAACTGTAACCCCCTTAATTAAAAGGCTATCCAACTCTAAGCAACAGTTGTTTTAATTTCAACTTTAAACTTACAGCCTTAAAGTTGAAAATAACACAGAACCGTTCCTTAAAGTTAAATACGTTACGTGCTGGCCTTAGAAGTCACCACTTTTGAGTGGTAGACATGCCCTCTAGAAATCTCTTGCTTCCAGTACCAAACAGTTAAACGTGGAACTTACTACCAACGCGCATATTTCCCTCTCACTATAAGCCCGGGTCATTTAAACGTGGCGTTAAAAGGAACTTCAGTACGCCTAGCACCTTACTGCATTGGTTCACTTTTGCTTATGAAACAGAAACATTTAAAAAAAAAATATTAGATGACCAAAATTGTTTGTTACGTAAATGTCTAGGTAGTTCGTAGGTGATGCACTTGGCACTCTTTGAGTTGCAGGCGTTTATGAGCGCCAGCTAACCATCTGCCATCAGCTGACCCGTCTGCTGTTCATCCGTATAATATAATAATACCTATGCTCTTTTCTGTAGTTAAAGTTTAAATTCCATTGTAATTGGTAATCAAGTCGTATTTGATAACTATCAATCGGACCATGACGATTATCCGATTTTTATTGTTCGCTTTAAAAATCGAGTTCAATTCGATATTCTTTGTTGCGATTTTGTATACAAGAAGGTTTGATTATGTACGATACTTATTTTTGACTTAGTTCAATATAAATTGTTACTAAAGTATATTAAAAAATATTTAGTTTTTATCAATTTTCTTGAATCCTTATTCGCTTTGACGTTGAGATAGTATGTAGCTACATAAAAAAATTGTAGTGGGTTAAGAACTCAATGGAGTCATTGCTTTTTAAACCGCAATACGCAATACACATGAAAAAATTAAAGTCGGTTTAAAAAGCAATGACTCCATTGTGTTCTTAACCCAACTTTACTATTTTCATATGTATTGCGTTATTTACAAACTAGTTTGAAAAAAAAATCTTCACAGGGTTGCTTCCTATACAAATTAAATGAAAAATTACCACTCCGTAGAATATTAAGGCGTCGAAATGGAGAATACAGTTTTCAATTAGACGTCATATAGGCGCATTTAAGTCGGTGCTATCTTTTTTTTTTTATTATTTCAAAGCTTATTATTGTCTATTCATTCTATACTCCTCTTCCATTCTAGGAGCACCCTAAATCCCTAAGACTATTCAGCATGTTTTATCCAATGGACGATCAAGATTGAAGTGATATAGTGTTACCAGACTACAAAACATCGGGCTTAAAATACCAATAGACAAAATGTTTTTATATACCATAGTGTTATAGCATAGTATTGATGTATAGCCTCTTTTTCTTGCATCTAAGCATGGTTAGTAACAATTTTCGTTTGAATAGGAAAGAAAAATGCACGAAGGAAAAGCGCGCGCTTGAACATTTAACTTACTGTCATAAATGTCAGATGTAAAGCGTTACCTTTCCCCTTCCACTTTTAAGATTTCGACAAAAGCTGAATAGACGGTTACGCCCCACAACATGTTTTTTTCTTAAATAAGAAGTTGTATCTTCGTCCTATAATTCAAGGTCAATATTCTGGTCTCTCTCTTCAGAGACACAGAAATATTCGACTGAATTTAGATGTATTTTTACTTGTCATACAAAAAATAAAAAACTGTATTTATATGTAGTTCGGCTGACGTTAGTATAATTTAGAATTTTTGGGTAAGTCTGATGATGGAAGTAGATACAGGAACTTCGCAGAATCTCCTCGTACATTATGAGCTCATGATCCGAAGGTGTAGAATGGACTGAACTTTCCGTGAGCTGATGATGAAGTCATTTCATAGTGATATTCCTTTTATTTTTTGGTTCATCGTTGAAGTGTTTTTTTAGTTTTTACGAAACTATAGCTAGTGTGTACAGATAATTCTTATGCAGCCTCGATTCAAAACCCTGAGATTCAAAACAAAAGAAAAACATTTTCGAATTCTAAATTTGAAATCCTCGACGTTTCCTCATTGTGTCAAAATGACAGCGATGAAGTACCACAATTTTTAACTAAAGGGTCGTTATACTACATACACACAACATACATACAACTTGAACTGCTTGAATATAAAAGTTAGAATTGATAAATATATTTTTTTTTTGCGATAAAAGTCTGATTAATTGGACTAAATATATTAGGGGTTCGATGATACAAAGTTATACACAATAAGGTGTACAACAAGAACCATAGATCTTAGGACAGATAATTAACCACGAGTTAAATAATAATAATAAATAATACTTAGGTATGTATTTATTAAAGTCAAACTCGTAACGATAAAATATTTTGTTCTGAATAAAATAGTGAATTTACAACCATTACTAACCATTGACAACCAATACAAAAAAATATTGTCATATAGTCTTTGAGCCTTCGGTGTCAAGGAGGAGCCCGGTTTAAACTTTGCACCGACTCCAAGAAACTTTGAGAGACGGGTAGAAAGATTATGTTGATGAGTTCTAAGTAAAATTTTATATTAGGAATTAAAAATATGCCATGTTTTGGTGGCAGAAGATTAATGCTAGACAAAAGCAACTAAGATAGAGCCTGCTAGTGCAACTTGTGACCTTTGTGTATGCATTTAAAACAATTTCAAACACGGTCTTGTACCTTTTACGTGTTACAAGAATGCGCCAAACGTGCTTTGAATAATAAAATGTCGTTAAGGTTCACTGTTGCATAACATTGGCATTGGTAAAAACCGCGCCAAAGCTTCTAGTTTGAATTTGACATTTTGTTTTTATTCCAAACCTTTTTGGTGCACATTTGTTTTGGTATTCGATATTCGAAAATATGTTTTTTTTTAATTATGAAACTGGGGTTTTGATTAATGGTCTTTTGATTTGTAAATGCGAAATGTAGTTTTAATTTCTAATCTATATTGTTTGTTTTGATAATAAATACGTGTTATATTTATGTGGTATTTTCTATTTTAATTACAAGGTTAATTTCTATTTGTTATGTCTGCACAGCGTATTTATGTGTGTTGTAAATTACACCTACATTAATTACCTACGGCTGACGATAAATGTTTATCGCGCTTAGTGAAGATGTTAATTTTAGAATATTGAATTTAGATGGTTCCTTATTTCGATACACTGAAATATATTTCTCCAGAAATATGATATTCCCATTCATTCTTCTAATTTTTAAACGCAAGCTTCTTTATTTCTTTACTCTCACAGTAAGTTTTCACCATAGAGCTCTCATCGTATCGACCGGGAATTTACTTTTTAACTGAAGTCCTTATTATTAGGTATTTCGTTATTTATAATATTTATACATTTTACCTAATGACAAAGACTGTCTCAAGCAAAATTAAAACGGGTAGGTTTTTTTGACCCAAAACTTCCTATAAAAATATAAATAACATCATGCTATTTCAAAAAGTAATTTAGAAAAATATTTTAATTATAGAATACTTTATTGTCTATGGTAAATACAAAAAAAAATGTAGAACTTTTTTTTAAGTCTACAAAATAAACATCTTGATTTTAGCCTGTCTAGTTTATTGAATATGTATGAATACTTGTGTTTTACGTAATATATCACTACCGGATCGGCACGTGGCCTCGAAACTACAGATCCGCCGGAAGAATAAGCCAATGATGTAAGTGCTGTTCTCATTTTATAATATAATGCAATATAAATAATATAATTGAATGATGATATGGTAAAATTGTTAGTAAATTGTTACATAGTCATTGCATTAAGACACCGATACTCAAACATTGGAGGGTGTTCAAAAAAGGTTATAATTTATTGTTTATAGCTCGACTTGTTTATGGAGTTTCTTGCTAGTTTTTCTTCATAGTGATGACATTTTGGAACCGCGCAAATAGAGTGAGTCCTCGTTTCATTTAATTATTATTTTTTATTTTTATCGTGATTTTCAATACAACCACGCATTGAAGGATAGAACACTGCACAATTGAAGACGTTAAATACATAGGCTGATTCGGCTGATTGCTATCTCCTCAAAAGAAGTAGGACTACCTTCAGATTTCCTAAATATTGAAGTTCTGTAGACCTTCATGCATATACTCAATCAAAATACCATATGATTATAATACCGTCTGCCCTACTTTTGTCAATATCTCGCATTAAAATGCCTGTTTTATTTTTATAGTGGCAATAAATCCTCTTTGATTAAGGAATTCGTACAATTTTTGACGCTTGACCAAAAAGGTCGTATTGTATAAACACCTTGCTAGCTATAAAAACATTAATATTTCATATATGGTGCTGCCATGTTACTACTGTTTCTGGTAGCGTCGCAGATAATAATAAGAAGTTACATAAATGGTGTTTGATGACTTAACTAATTCAAAAATCGTAAAACTTATCGATTTAGATCATAAAAAGGCAGTTAATATCTAAACGGTTATCGAATCATTTTTTGGGCTGCTTTATTTAGTTTTATGATCGAAATTTATAGGGCCACTAGCTTCCTATAAGCTTGGAAACGTAATTCTTATTTAATTAAGATGAGATGAAGTTGGATGTAGAACGAAAGGCAATGTATACTTTTATGCATGGCTCCGCCCGCGTGTTTGTCGGTTATCGCGCCAAAAAGTAGCTTGTCTTCAAAGCATAATCTATCCTTATATCGAAATTCATGCAAATCAGTTTAGATATAAAAACGTAACAAACAGATTTACTTTCGAATTTATAACATTAGAGTGGTTTAAAATTAAAACGGTTTTTTTTAAGTCAGAGGCATTAATGCTTGAATCTGGCTTAATCAAACAAACAACAAATACGAAGTGTATTTTATTATTAGTATTTTAGTATAGATATGATATAGATAGCACATTTGAACACTGATGTATCAAATAATTTTATTGCGGTATCAGTTTTATGTGTAGTCCATCAACTGGTCGTCACATTGCCGATCGTAAAAATTTTGTACACTGGCAACAATCATACTTTTTTAAATCGATTTCAACACAAAGGAAACCTTTTCTTCTTCATATGTGGAAATCGTTTTTTGTTTTTTTTTACAGCTGGTCCCCCATTTTATCTAATCATATATTTCATCATTATTTATTACGACGACAATTTGAAGACTTTAAATACTTGATGTTGGCAGAAATAGCTGATATTATTCGGCTGATTGCCATCTCATCAAAAGAAGAAGAAAGTTAAATGTCAACGGTTTCGCCAAACGGTTAGCTACAACGTGTCTTGCCAGTCTCCAACCCGCAATCGGCCAGTGTGGAGACGGCCTTAACCCTCTCCTGAGAGGACACCCGAGCCCAGCAGTGGGACATTAAGGGTTGATGAAAGTGAATACTCTGGTTGATGGAAAGCATGAGTAGAATCTAAGAGTTGTGATCAAAATACTGCGAATTCAGAACATACGGTATAGTGATCCACACTATGGCGGCCTATTGAGATTCTTCAGCATCTTTGGGCCTCCGGTCTTGCACTCACCAACGAAACACGACAGTAGGGGTCCCGTGGTTTGACTCTTGATATAAAACTACTTAGATTAATCGCCTACATAGGAAATGTTCTGCGGCTAATATGGCCAGCCCACTGCCACTTCAGCTTGCTAATCCGGTGGGCTATGTCGATGACCTTAGTAAACGGTCTCGGTAAACGTCCACAGGCGAGGTGGAGTGACGAACTGCGTAAGATGGCTGGCAGGAGCTGGATGCGAGAAACCCAAAATAAATCAGAGTGTTGTGCAATGGGAGAGGCCTTTGTCCAGCAGTGGACTGCGATAGGCTGATGATGATGATGATAGGAACTGTGATAATTTTAATTTTTTTTTTTTGATAAGTGTTAAGATGTGAGAGTTAATAATATTAATTAATCTGTAACACTTATGCGTGTTGGATAATTGGAAGCAATTAAAAAAAAAAAACTAGTTTATGGTCCAGACTAGATCGATGCGGATGTTGATTAAAGAAAGTGTTTTTTAGGGTTACGTAGCCAAATGGCAAAAAACGGAACCCTTATAGATTCGTCAAGTCTGTCTGTCTGTCTGTCTGTCTGTCCGTCCGTATGTCACATTATTTCCGAAACTATAAGAGCTACACTGTTGAAACTTGGTCAGTAGATGTATTCTGTGAACCGCTTTAATATTTTTATACAAAAATAGAACAAAAGCAATAAATTTTGGGGGTCCCCATACTTAGAACTGAAACTTAAAAAAAATTTTTTCATCAAAACCATACGTGTGCTATGAATAGGTCTTCAAAAATGATATTGAGGTTTCTAACATCATTTTTTGCTAAACTGAATAGTTTGCGTGAGAGACACTTCCAAAGTGGTAAAATGTTGGTCCCCTCCCCTGTAACTTCTAAAATATGAGAGTGATAAAACTAAAAAAAATATATGATGTACATTACCATGCAAACTTCCAACGAAAATTGGTTTGAACGAGATCTAGTAAGTAGTTTCTTTTTAATACGTCACAAATCATAAACCGCTATTTACATTTCTTTCAATCAAAACACTATTATTAAAACATTGATGAAAGTTACAACCAACTACAAAAACTTTTATATGATGCTACGGAACCCTTCATGGGCGAGTCCGACACGCACTTGGCCAATTTTTTTATAAATTGAAGCCTATCAAAGTGACTCTACTCTGCCTGATGGAAAGTATTACATACAATGCTGTATGGTGACCGACACCATTGCGGCCTATTGAGACAACTAAGAAAGGCACAAATGCTGTCATTTATGTTGGTCTTCTGTGAGGGTAGTAGCTTCCCGGTAGAGCCAACCCATTCGTGCTGACATCAGCGAGGTTCTACTATCTTAAATTTTGAGGTATAGCTCTACAGTGTTTTGTAATCCATGTTTTGTTACATTATAGAGATATTCAATGTGTAAAGTGAAAATAAGTCTTTCTAAATAAGCTAATCTTTTTACATGTCTACATGACGTTTAACAATACGGAGTGTTACCATCTCTGTTTAACACGTGGGTGTCGTAAGAAGGCAGTTTCATTTAAAAGCTAAATAATATAAAAAATAAATTTAAATATAAAAATAAATAAAATTGAAATGTCCGTTTGTTACCAAGTGAACAGTTTTTTACCAAATGCATATGACAATATACGGAACTTACATCAAAAAAGCATTTTTTTTAAGGTTTGTCTGTTTGTACGTCTGTTTATACCGGGTGATCTCTAGAACATTTGTAACGATTTTGACGGATCTTTCGCTGGCAGATAGCTGATAATATGAGGAGTAATTTAGGCAATTTTTTTAGACTCGCGTTACAGAGATAAACGCGGGTAACGCGCGGTTCTCAGCTAGTATAGTATAATAAATAACTTATATACCTACATGTTACTTCAATCTTCATTTATCAAACATTGCTCACAATTTATTGGGGTTACAATTTCCTTTGTGAATTGTTTTGTATAAATTTATTAATCAAATCCCGTGAAACATGTTTTTTGAGATGTACAAAGGTTACATGAAATATGTAATACATAGATATATTAATAAGTTTATACGTCCGTATGGTGACGGATTAAGAACAGTATCTTAGCCTTATTATTACCATGAGTGTCGAAAGAACGGATTACTACACTACAATAAGAAAGATTCTGAGTCCTCAATCATGAAAAGAAACCTATACCAACCCGCCTGGCCAGCGCGGCAGCAGGCCCAAACATAATTTTTAAGGAGGGGCTATATCCAGCTTAGAACTTAAAAACATCCAACGGCAAGATTACGTAGTCACAGCGCGTCTGCCAGTTCCATTGGCCCGCGCCGGACGCACGGCACGCACCGCATGCAACGGATTTTATTTTGCCTTGTATGATTTCACAGTGCTGCGTCCACTATCCGCGCCGCCCGCATCCTACGCCGGCATTTATGAGCAAAAAAATAAAATGGATGCCGCACTATTGATAATATTAGTAGAAAGATATGAAGAATTATAATTTAAATCATCCACATTATTCTAATGTCCAAAGAAGAGACAATAATTGGGAGGAAATAGGATCGATTTGTTTCGTCAAATGGGGTTTGAGTAAACCATATAGATTCATGAATTTAGCTCTTGACATGTGAATGTAATTAAAAAATCTTTCTTCATCTTGAAGTAAATCCGGAACAAATAATGAATGATACTCTCCAAATATTGCTCGCTTAAAATTTATTTCATGAACCCAAATTCTACGTTTAGTTTTACGTTGTTATTCATCTTCCAATAAGCAACTAATAACAATGATATCTTCATCAATCTCCATGACCGAATACGTCAACTCACGACAAGCAAACACTCGAAACTTAATAAAAAAATCTGGATACAGTGAACGCATGCCATCGGCAAATCCGTTTAATCCGTTGCGTGCCGTGCGTCCGGCGCGGGCCAATGTACGCGCACCATAACCTGCACTCGGCCAGCGTGGGGACGTATGGCCTTAACCCTCCTGTGAGGAGACCCCAGCCCAGCAGTGGGACGTTATGGATTGTTGTTCGTAACAGCCAAATACTACGTGGATTTAGTTGTTTAGAACCGAACCAAACTGTCGAAAATTGATACATAGTTTAGTTTAACCTACCATAACTGACTGACTGAATTTAGTTTTCGAAACAAAACACCAAAAAAAAAAAGATTGGTCGCCATATTTTTTATTTTATTTTTCTTGAAACTGAAACGTTACAGGTTTCGCTCAGCATGTACACAGATAATATATAATTACAGTTTATTAAGTGAAACCATGTGCATTTCACTGTTATGGTCTAAATATTCTGGTCCGCTTGTATAATTAAATATTATCTATCTTTTGTTAAGATATTGCTACCTACCTTGCTATTATGACGCACGGTTATAAGCATTAGGCTGCCATATTTGATATAATAATATGATTTTTTTTTTAATTTCAGCACATCCATAGTTTTCCATAAAAAGAAAAAAAAATGCAGATCTGTTACCTCAGATCTCCGACATTTGAAAGAACCATTAATCCCAAAATAAAAAAATCGGCCAAGTGCGTGTCAGGCCACGCACAGGAAAGGGTTCCTCAGTCACCTATAATGGTATGTGGATTTAAAATCGTATCCAATAGATAATTGTTATGTTTACGTATTAATACGTTAATTTTGTATGACGTTTTCCAAGTGAGCGCATTTTACCATATAAGCCTTTATAACTCCTGAACTAAGAAAGTCATCTAATCGGTTATAGTTTTCCTTCAAAGTTCATTAAATGGACCAGCATCACGATTTTTTTCAAAATTTTTGAGCCAGCCGTTTAGCTTTTAGAGGGGGGGGGACGCCCTGTTTTTACAAAAAAGTGCCCTTTAAAGTGAAATATCTCGCAAACGGATACCTAAATCAAAAAATCGTCTAGGAAACCCTTTATTGTTTTTAAAAGACCTATCTAATGATACCCCACATGATGGGGTAGCCTCGAGAAAAAAAAATCATCCCCACTTTACGTGTAGGGGAGGTACCCCAAATAAAATTATATTTCATAATTTTATTGTAGCACTTTGTCGACGTAATTACAACACGTATTCATGCAAACTTTCATCTTTCTAGCACTTACCGTTTGGACGGTAAGTCGAGGACGGACGGACGGACGGACGGACAGACGGACATGACGAATCTATAAGGGTTCCGAGTTATGAACTTCGGAACCCTAAAAAGGAAGTGGGACTAAGGGAATTATACCCTATACTATAAGGGTAATTCCTGTTTGGTTCCATTCAGATATTCTGATAAATTGAATTCCAATGTCTCATTGCAGGACATTCAAATTTAAAAAATCTAATTTCATAATGAAATTAAATTTTCTATGCTAACAGTTATTTGTTTATTTTATTTACATTGCGAGGACGTCTTGATAATTTAAATTCGGAATTGTGGCAGCCATCTTGTTAAATGACATCTCATCGTTCTTATACTACATCGGTGAAAGTGTTCACCGATTTCGACAAAAATTAGATAAAAAAAGTCATCATAATACATTTTAAGTCGAAGATTACATGAGTTTATATTACTGAATAGTAGGTTGCCTGTAAGAAATTGCTTTTCAGCGATAAGGCCGCCATTTTACATAGTCATTCAAATTGATGTGCTCTTATATGTAAACTGTAATAACTGGTGTACCTACATTAAAGTTTATTTAATTATATTCTCTGTAAGATTTGAATTTTTGAACTGGTAACATTAAGGAATAGATTCGCTGTCATGCGTGACTTTATGGTTATCATTTGATTAAATTGGCGTAAAAGACAGACTCATTTAACGATGTTCACAATTGAATCTATCTATTGTGTAAAGAAATAACTATATGTTAATTTGTCATGCATTGCAAATACGACTTATATTAAAATAGTTCAATTCAATTTTTTGAGTTTGAATTAATACTTCTTAGGTCGTTTATTGCGGTGCCACTGTTATAGTTATCAAAAATAGTTTAAACCGTCTCTATTTGATTGTCATATTGTGGTAAATCAGGGTAAATTACGAGTAACGTGAAGCGGAGATATTCTTATAAAATAGCTTTAATTATGTTATTTATTTATGTTTGCCAGTGAATGTCCCCGTAAAAGTCGGCCTACCTGTTCCAGAGATTAGCTGGAACAAACAGACAAACATTAAGTAAAAAGCTGTTTATTTGAAATTACAAACATACCTACAATTCCATTTACTTTATTTGTATGGATTAGACATATGTAAGTAGGTTAGCTCTTAGACATTTGAAACAACAGTTTGTTCATTATACAAAGTTATAATTAGAACTCCGAATGCACTTTACGTTCATAAGCAATATGGCGACGTTTATTTCTAGAATAATTGCACATTTTACAAATAGGAAAGGAAAATGCTTTGTTAAATAACTTATGAATTACTTTTATATGCAAAATACAAATACAGTATTTTATTTAATAAATATAAATTCACGAATAACCAGAGAGTATTGTGAGTACCGTGTGGTGACGGATAAAGAATACAAAGTGTCACCACCCCTATTCATTCCATGGGTGTCGTAAGAGGCGACTAAAGGAACAAAATAAGCAGCTAACATCACTGCCAAGAGAAGGAAAACTTGAAACAAACTCTTTAGCAACCCGTCTGGCCAGCGTGGTATAGTAGGCCAAAACCTCCTTTCTAAGGAGAGGCCTATGTCCAGCAGTGGACTTTTAAAGGTTGTTGATGATGATCTCTAGAAGTTTTTTATGTGTGAACCTGCCAAAGTGACTCCACTCTGCCTGATGGAAAGCATAAGTAAAATCCAGGAGTAATGGTCACCATACTCATCGCGAATACAGTCAGGTATGCTCACAAAATTTCATACAAATCGGTCCAGCCGTTTCGGAGGAGTATGGGAACGAACATTGTGACACGAGAATTTTATATATAAGACTAGCTGCTGCCCGCGGCTCCGCTCGCGTCCAAGAGGTATGAAAAATAGATAGTAGCCGATTCTCAGACTTACTGAATATGCATAAAAAATACATAAGAATCGGTCAAGCCGTTTCGGAGGAGTATGGGAACGAACATTGTGACACGAGAATTTTATATATAAGATTTAAATATACATGTACAACCAAAAATATCCGGGCGGAAAATTCAACCAAATCTCTAAAACATTTTTTTTAATCAATTAATTTAATTAGAATACGAGACTTATTGGTTATTTATAGCTATTTTACACAACTAATGATAAACGAATAATGATTTGCTAATGTCAAAAGACTCTACTTGTCTATTGATTTCTTTTCCTACCGTTTACTCGTATTACGTCATCTGAGCGAATTTTGCAGTTTAAATTTTCCACTAACTCTAATTTTGGTTCGAACGTTTTAGCTCTAAATAATTTTGTTTTAATGCGTGACTAAACAAGGAAGCATTGTTTCTGTGTCACTTGCTATAAATAGTATCGATATTTTAGCTAACTGTGGCCATGTTGGTTTGATATTGGCGCGAAAGTTTAATTGGATCCAGTTTAATATTTTAGAATTGTTGCAAATTAAAATAATTATAAATTATTCTTTGACACATATTTAAAAACCATTTCGAGTTGTCATGAACCTAAACGACAATAATTATTAGGAATTCAGTGCCTTCAAACATACTGACAACTATTTCATTCAGTTCGCAATTAGGGTTGCGGAAGTCCGACGCCAGTCGCTGAAGTAAAAAGTGTTATTCTAGTAAAACCAGTAGCCGACCCCAAATAATCTTTGGAAATAATAAAGGCTATGAATATGATGATACAAAATTTAAAAACCACACTTAAAGATGTTAGTTAGAACATTTTAAACATAGAAAAGCTATAATAAAATTTGATACAATAATTGTGTGCAAACCAACTTAACTGATTCATTATTAAAGTAATATCTATGCAACGGTTTATTTCATGGTCTTCTGTGAAATGGTTATTATTTATCGATTGTGGTGATTGAATCACAAAACCAATCCTGCGGTTTTAGAGTTTCAAATTCCTTTTTATTTAGTCGATTATATTAATGTAGTACCATCTTATTGTTTGGAGCATGATGGAAGTTTTACTTTGAACTCAACGGAAAATTCTATATGTAATGGTCAGACTGTGTTAATGGTATTTATTGTGCAACGCTGTGGAATATAATTATCTTTATTGTTCACAAACAATAAATGATAGTATCAAAACAGTGGCTTGGCTGTATAGAAAGATACCGACGCCACGCCGTCTTACCCGCGCAAAAAACTAGATCATGTAAAGATTTAGGGTTGCCAAATAATACATTATTCAAAATAGATAATTTATGATATGGAACCTCATTATTAACTACTTACTACTACCCTCATACAGAAGACCAACCTAACAATGACAGCATTCGTGTTATCGTATTTCGTTGGTAAATGTGAGACCGGAGATGGATTTTACCCATGCTTTCTATGAGGCAGTATAGAGAGTCACTTTAGTAGGTCTAAACATTAAAAAACAGGATTTCGTATTTATTATACTATTTCTTTATTAAAGTAAATTTTCTAGATAAAACAGCACAATAATTGTTAGTTCTCGAGACCGAAGTAGAAAAAGGACCTTTTTGCTGGATAAAAGATTAAAGGTCCTAAGATTAAATGTAAAAATTAATAGAAATAAACGGTTTATAAGTTTCGATGTAAAAGCGCGACAGATAGAGAGACAGAGTCACTTTCGCTTTTTTATTATTAGCAAGAACTCAAAACACGATACATACGTTTTGTTATCAAAAACGCTAACTGTAGTAGCCTAAATGCTTGTACACGCGGAGGAAACACTGCATCACTTCTTATCGCAGTACAAATCTAAGATTACGTTATATTTGAAGTTTTTTGTTGACAGAGATTACAATGGACAACGTATGGCGGTTTAATACGACGGTAGTAGGTTTTATACAGCTGGTAAGCTGAATAGTTTGATATTTTCAGAATTTTGATCTTCAATTGATTTGGTTGATTATTACTAGCTGAGTCGGAGACGTCGAGAAAGTCCCGTCAAATTCGGTCGCGCTCCTCCAGAGATTACCCGAAACAAACAGACGGACAGACACAATAATTTTAAGTTTCCTTTTTTTTGTAAGTAACGTATATGCTGTAAAATGCATTTAATAAAACACTGTTAATTTGATATTACATACAGACTTCAATTTTATTTATTTGTATATATATACAAATAATATGAATTTCTAGAAGTTCTAGAATCTGTTCTATGGATTGATGATGGATGGATGGATTAATGGATATGTTCTAGAACTAAATTTCTTCTAGATCTGTTGCTTATAATGTCACTGATGTCACTTTGCTTTTGTAAATTAGATTAATAAAGACAAAACCTTTTTCTAAATGAAATGTTAGTTTTTGGTAATAACAAACTAACATTGCGTAATATGAATTGGCAAGCAAAAAAACTCAGTTACTATACAGGGTGAATTTTTGAGACGGGACAGTAAGGGTAGGTACCTTAACCGTTATAGTTACAGGAAAACGCTTTTAGGAGACTATCCATAATTTTTTAAGATATTCTGAACTGCATTTACAGATTTTGAAAAAAATGTACAGTCAGCAAGAAAATGGTAGTTTTACACAAAAACTTTTTTTTGATGCCAATCGATCCTGTTTTTTCTAAGGATCAAAAGTCTCTATTGGACCGACTGAGGTTTGAGTTCTAGAAATGTCAGAAATCGCAAAAACTTATCCCATACATTTGTACGGAAATGAATAATTTTAATATGTATTTTAGACACAGAAAACTTATATTTAGATAACTTACATTTAATTAATCTTCAAAATAAATTGCTAACAACGACCGCCGTTTTCACGAATACATAAGTTCACTCATTTTTGCACTGAGCTAGTAGCAGCTGATAATTTTCTTGGATAGATATCATTTAAAATCCTTGTTAATGCATCTTTCAGCTCCTGAATACTGTTGTATTTTTTTGTAGTCCTGCAACTATAACGGTTGAGGTACCTGCCCTTACTGTCCCGTCTCAAAAATTCACCCTGTATTTGTATGTTGGAATCAGAATCAAAATGAATGTAACAGATCAAAAATATGGCTATGGATGGCAAGGATATCCAAAACTCTCATAATGCGCAAACCTCTACTATATAGAATGCATACTTCGTGTGGGTTTCATCTAAACTGTTGTTATATAGAGAAACAAGATATTTATTTGTACTTTTTGTTACATTGTAAATAATAAATGCAACAGAATATTTTAAGTGTCATAAACTCTAATTTCTCCAATAACAATCATTCGTAACATCAGTAGGCAGAATACATTGTTACCATCGCTGGCATACACTACAAAGAAATTGCTAACCCTATGGAATGTCTAATCGTGATTCACCTGTCCGTCAAACTTTCGCGCGGAAAAATTGCGCGCGCTTCACAAAAATGGCAGCGCTACGGTGACCACTGAATCATTGCTTGCGGTTTTAGTTTTATATTTATTTTCAGCATTCTGATCTCTTTTGGTGTGCATTATTCTGTCTCGCATAAATTAAAGATTTATCGCCATCAGCTGAATCGAATCGTTTTTAGAAAGTTAATACTGAAATATAATATTTCAGTTGCGATTTTTAATAAATTGTTTGAAGCGTTCAGTTATAATTTTGTTGGTGAAAGAAAACACGCACTTGAGCATAAAGTCACTGCAATAACTTATGCATAGAAATTGCACTTTCTAAAATGAAAATATTTTTATTGTAGTGTTGCCAACCGCAAAATGTTTTATAGAAAATTTGCAGAGAAACAATATGGCGACGGATACTAGTAGCCATAATCTTTGTTGTCAATCCATTTTTAACCGACTTCCAAAAAAAGGAGGAGGTTATCAAGTCGTCGGAATCTTTTTTTTTTTTTTTTTTTTTTTTTTATGTATGTTCAGCGATAATTTCGTCGTTTATGAACCGATTTCAAAAATTCTTTTTGCATTGGAATGGGCGTAGCTTACAGGTGGTCCCATCGTCACCATATCGGGATCTGATCATGGGATCCCAAGGAAATCGAGGGAACTCCTCAAATATCATAGGCACAATATCGCGATTTGGGTACTCGGAATAGTTTTTCATTGAAGTCGGTTCCTTTTTGTTAAAATTATATATTAAGAAGAACTGACGTGATTGCTTTTGAATCCTGATACGCTGATTGATTCTTATAATTAGATAGGTATCATTAACCTATTGCTGACCAGTACTAACTAAAGGTCTACTGTTGACAAACTAATAATTGAAAATAATATTTTATAGGTGTGGAGATTTTAAATTTCAAAGTACCGCATATTGTTAAACTTGAGGTATATTTCTACAGTTCAGTGTTGCAACATTTACTTAGTATCCGACAAAGCGAGGCGAGTTAACGGTTAACAAATTAGTTAAATACCTCTAAGAACGTTCTAGATTTTTATACCTTACCTGTAACGAATATGATCGTTTGTGGCATGACATGAGTGTTTCCGTGATTCGGAGGTCATATTAAGCAGTCGGTCCCGGTTGTTATCATAAGATAGAAGTCGTGAAACTTAGTTGGACTAAAAATATCAGACGGCAAGAAAACGTAGCCACAACTTGTCTTACCAGTTCTCAACCCGCCCTCTAGCGTGGGGACGTATGGCCTTAACCCTCTCCTGAGAGGAGACTCCAGCCCAGCAGTGGGACATTAAGGGTAGTTGATTTGCTTTTGATTTGAATATTTATAAAATCCTCGAAAAGTTTTAGGGTATATGTAACAATTAAACTCCTAAGATCTGGTTACTCTAAAACTATCTGGTTTATGTAAATTAGTTCCATGGACTTTTCCAAGCATTAGTGCTTGTGAGAATTACTTTTTGTTGCGGAAAATTATACCCATTAGGTCCACAAAGTCAGTTACAACCTAGTTTGTTGTATTATGACTATTATGAGCCTTTTCACTTGTTTTCTTTTGCTACAAAAATCTAAGAACATCCATGTCCGCAAGTATACCGACTTCTTTCATACAACTTCAACTTCGAAGACTAACCACAAATGTGGATCGAGTAGTGGTTTAAGGGATCTCAATGCACTGAGTGTTGCTTGATCAAACCCTACATGCGACAACAATGTGTGTGAACTGCAAATTGGTGTTCTTTGAGTCCGTTTCATGTATGTTTGTAAAGTCCCTGGGGACACAGGATATGGTCCTAGCGCGAGAGTTGTTTTTAACCGACTTCAATAAGGAGGAGGTTTTCTCAATACGTTGTTTTTATTTATTTTTATAAGAATAGTCCTGTGGTCTGACTCACTGGTGCAACTCAACATGAAATAAGACAAGACCATTGACCCATTTCTACCACATTTAATAAAACACCGTCATTACAAAGCGCAATGGAATGCGTATAACCTTTAGAAACCAGTTTAGTACTGGTATTATGGTGAGAGCTATTGTTGAGATGGCGGGAATCAGTGACTCAGAGTTATCTTGCAATCTTGCATTCCGTTTGAAAATAATTGTGTTTAATTTATTATAATATATATAAGTAAGCAAATATTTTTATAATTATTTAGAAATCCTGAAAACTATGTTTAACTAGAGGCTCAATGATGTTGAAGTATCTTAAGTTTCTTTTTCAAAATTTATATTTTTACCCATGGCATGGGTCACCATACAGCATTGTCTGCATTTGCTAGGAATAACGTGACCTTTACTCTTTAGATTCTACTTATGCTTTCCATCAGGCAGAATAAGTTCACTTTGGCAGGCTCATATAAAAAAAAACTCGACCAGAGAGAAATGTAAACCCGAGTTGAGTAACTTTCGTTGCTTTGCATAAAGTAAGTGAGGTTCTTGTAATCCTAGTCAAAATTTGTGGGGAGGAGGCACTAAAAGGGCGGCAACATACTCACACACATACTTGTGCCTCTTGAACAATGTACATATTGTGTTTATTCGTGTGGGTAATCACTTATCCACTTAATATCAACTCACTCGCCTGCATCTCTATCTATTATAACATAAAAAATCTACCGCGTTAGGCTTTAATCATAATGTGTAATTATTTATTAACTTACATAAT
This sequence comes from Phragmatobia fuliginosa, assembly GCA_932526445.1. Lineage (NCBI taxonomy): Eukaryota > Metazoa > Arthropoda > Insecta > Lepidoptera > Erebidae > Phragmatobia > Phragmatobia fuliginosa. The sequence continues at coordinate 10,756,710 of OW052081.1, read as the reverse complement.
CTTAATTTGTTAAACCTAAATTTTTTTTTATAATCATTTTGATATAGTTGGTCTTAAATTTCATAATCGCGCTAATTCATTACAAATATTGATGACTGGTAACCCAGTAAATGATATACATAACTGACGCCGAAGGCAGACAACATTACCATAATGAGTGGCATTGCTTTTTCTTTGTGCTAGAAAAAAAAAAGTAGTCTTCTGGTCACGTGATGTTTTGCTCGTTTCAATGTCAATTTATTCCAATTATGAAAGTGCACTTTTTTTAAAATAATAATTGTTATTAATCTTAAAATATACAAATATTAAAAAAGACTTTCTCAAGCTTTAATGATTGTAGTTTGTTATTATAAAAGTTATAAAACTACATTATTTGTGAAATTACTTTCGGCGCGAACGTAAAAGGCGGTAAATTGAAACAGTGACGGCCAAAATGGCTGCGGCGTGAGATATAGATAACGCTGTTTAAGGTTTATGGCGTGAATTAGATAAGTCTATAAATGTTTTTTGGCTACATTAAATTAAAATAAGCCGGACTTACAAGCTACAAACAGCTTGCTACAACTTTAATATCATTTCAGTGATATTCAAAAATTCTAGGGTTAATCGCGGTTTTATTTATTTCAAAGCTGGGCATGGGTATTTGTATTGTTTTGCAACAAGCTTTTATACAATATTGCCCAGTCTAACACGTATCAACAACTTGACTATAAATACGTAATTAACTGTGGTATTCAGACCGCTGAAGTACCTATCCTAATTTTAGATAAATTACACCCAGGACCCAGACACAGAACAAATGATCATGCCTATTACATAATCGGTATTCGAATTCACGACCTCTACTCTCACAGCTTAGTTGTCAGGGTCACCAACCACTAGACCAACAGGCCAGTCCAAAACGAGTTTATGATATTCAGCACCTTGACTAAACAATTCTAGTACAGCTAATTTAGACTCAATTAACACACAACTTACACAATCCAACTTGTTCTATGAATAATTCTTTGTTTACTTCATTTTTGTGTTAGCTGTGTACTTAACCAACATATTTCTGTTTAAGTTTATTAGTTTGGAACAATTTTTAGTGTCGAACTTTAAGAAAATAAAAATATACGTTCTGTAAAAAAGTCTAAGGATTTATGCATATTTTTCTATGGATAACATTTCATGAAGAAGTGACGAAAGTGTGAAACTGTAGGCCGCAATGATTATTATATCATTGGTTGGCCGTGAAATCTCAGCTAATGCACACGTGTCAGGCGAAACTACCAAGTTTCATACACCATTCACCATACTTGAATCATTGTTTTTAACGGCTAACTGGCAACTGCCAATGTGTCAAATTAAATTTAATATTTGTTACAAGGTATTATGTTATTGCCTTGTTTAAATTACCTTCGCTAATCCTTATTTTTCATTTTATGAACGTTGAAAAACATAAATAACAAACTTAACGGCCACCTAAGTAACCAAACATAAAAACATACTAACTATAGCAATATAAAAACATAAAATGAACTTATAAAAATTAACGAAGCAGTATTAACACTATAAATCATAAACTTAAATAAGTAAACATAGCAATGGTTGCCGGAAGTCATCCCTCCAGCCATGTTGCTGCGCGGGAGTCGGGGGCAACGCTCTCTAGTCTATGACTCAAGCTAAGAGACAATGCGATAAAAAAATTAAAAAGTTTAATTGACGATTCTAGCCGTCATCTTGTTGATGATAAATTGAAGAAAGATTTTTTCTTTTGTACGTTTTTTAAGAGTGTTAATAAGTAAATAAAAGTGTGCGGTATATTACGGTCAATGTCAAATTTTAGCTACCAACTTATTCTTTTTTGTTTTCTTTTTCAATTTTTTTAATTTTACTGCTTTTGTAGATTGGTTTCTTTATTTTTTAATATTTCATTAAGCTCATTTAAAAAACAACGTTTATTAAAGGAATATGGTTATAGAATTATTAAAATATTTTTAGGAAAGGAAAGAGCCCCTTATCTAGGATTTATTTCATCGAACTTTAAACAAAACCTTTAAATCACATTGTTGTCATTGTTATTTTAAAAAATGTATAATTTTACCACCTCTCACTCGCACAATTGAGATTTTTCTTTTGTTAATTCGGTCATCTTTTACACAATATCATCCATTCCCAAACTAAGCAGAGCTTGTATTTTGGGTACTAAACAACAGATATAAATACATAAACATACTTGTTTTATAAATACATACATATTATACATAGAAAACACCCAGACTCCGAAACAAATATTTGAGGATCACACAAATATTTGGTCCGACCCGGGAATCGAACCCGAGACCTCTAGATCAACAGTCGCTTAAGCTAAGCACTAGACCAACAAGGCAGTCAGATATATTATCTATATATAATCCCACAAAATTAAAATGTTATGTATTAGGAGAACATACTATTTTGTTCAAAATAAACACCTTCCGCGTTAGGAATATATTCCTGTATCGCGGGGAATTTATACAAGAAGCGGAAACAAAGTACACCCAGTCTCAGAATAATAATTTCTGGATCATACAAAGTGTTATCTCGGGTAGGATTTGAACCCACAACACTTGGCACAGTAGAAAGTGGCGTGGCGACCGCTTAAACCCCTAGGTCAACCATGCAATCAAAAACATGTACACACTATAGAAATTAACATACTATATTGTACATACACTCGAACTAAATTGAGTAGTATCAGCGTACACGAGACATGATTATTTGGGTTTCACGCAGTAAAAGTGACGAAACTAATTGCAAGTAACGTTCATTGTAGGCGTGTTTAAAAAAATCATAAACTGCACATAATGTGAAACATTCATTTATTAATAAAACGCTTTAACTTACATTTTCTTTTGAAAGCGTAGCAAGGCCGCGAGCCTTTCATTCGGCTTGTGATGTCACTCTAATGTTGACACGGCTAGTTCTAAGTTTAAAATTATATTTACCATAGACGATGCTCACTGATTTCTTTTTTATGGGTGTGCTATGAAAGCGTCGCTCCAAGAGCCTAGTATGGAACGTTTCGTAACGTAGACAATGAAAATTAATTACAATAATATTTTTACGCATCTTATACACGACCCTCTGATATCTCATTAATAAAACAGAGCCTATACTATTCCTAGCTTTTATACTTCTGATTAGCATATGTACATATCTATATATTTGTAAATATATATTATAGATAAATTTTACCCAGGAACAGAATAAGCTATTGTGGTCAATCGCGTGACTATTATCTGTCCTGAGTGACTATCGACACGGCAACCTCGTAATACTTTTTTGAATACATAAAGAGATGTAAGTTTATCTGGATGTTTATTTACATGTGAAGTGATCGCTATTTTTCATAGTATGTTATGGCAACACCGTGTCATTGATAGGACACCGGCTAGGAGTAATATACGATTGGCACGGCATTCACCGAGCTATTACATTGGATTCGAATTTAAATGGGCGCGGAATTCAATATTCTTATTTCGTTTAGATAGGAAGAAATTCAGTTTCCGTATATTACTGCTCATAATCTATAAACATATAAAAATCTAGGAATAAACAATTAAAAAATAATTCAACTTCAACTTGCTGGTGTTTAGTGTAATCAAAATTTCAGCAAAGTCGTGCATTTGCAAATGCAAAAGGATTTTAGTGTATTATTAGTAAAAATGTTGCAATAACCGGAATTTTGTAATGAATTGTAGCTTGAGTTGATTCTTGCTTGACACATAAGAGAACTGTCATTATGACGTAAAGGAGGTCGTATTAAATGCATGATACGACAAAAACGACAGACAACGAAAACTGTAAATACTGTATGGCATAACTGTAAATAACTGTAAAAACTGCCTCGTTGGTCTAGTCGATAGCGTATGCAACTGCTAATCAAGAGGTATCGGGTTCAAATCCCAGGTCGGGCCAAAAAGTGATTTTTGATTTTTCTTAGGAAATTCCTAATAGCAGCCCGGAGTTTGTAAGTTTGGCGGTTATTCACGCCTGTGTCTCGAAGAGCACATAAAGCCGTCGGTCCCGGTTGTCATGAACATCTATGGCAATCGTTATTGGGAAGTCAGTGCCCTCAGTTCTCCTCGTGGAAAAAAACTCCAGGTAAAACCGGTTGAACTAGTAGCCGACCCCAAATAATATTAGGAATGAGGCTAGGAAGATGATAACTGTAAATAACTAACTGGATAAATGTTACCATATTTTAGCTAAATTTATTTTTTTAATTTTATGTAAATGGTATTAGTAGCTACACACTCGACGGGTGTAATACAGAGCCTTCGTATAGTAAGTATGTCAGTGTACTCCTTAAGATGAGGAAATTTCTGCAAAAGAAAATCATTTCTCAGAACTAAATGTTATGTACATAAAAAGTTTATATTATGAACTCAATCTCAAATCACCTAAACGATTACGGGACAAATTACGAACATTTCTTTTTGGATCCCTAAAACGCATCTGAATCACTGAACCCTTTTCTAATATCATCAATATTTTTACTTCTGGCAATATTGACATAATTTTTAACCCTGGTAACACCTATGCCAATGAAGATTCCCATGTAACTCGAGTTCAATACCTTCAAACGAATACCAACAATACTCATGATTCTATGTAATCCATAGCATTCCTTTAACACGCCTTGAATAGCAATTAAATGTAAAGATTCTGAGAAGCTTCTGACCGTTTTAATGCGCCATTGAAAGTCTACCAGCTATTAGCAAGTGGCATTCACAATCGAGGGTAGTCTGGAAACAATATTTTTATATAAGGGGTCAACCATTTATTACCTTAGAAGTTTTATTTTATTTTAGGAAGGACTTTATTTAAACAATGCTGATCAAATCTATTTAGAAATGATATATTAATAATAAATATTTTTGGACATCTAACACGGATGCTATGGATGGATACTTGACAAGAAGAAACCTACATATTTTTTTTGTAAAAACATACATATTATACATAGAAAACACACAAACTCTGAAACAAATATTTGCAGATCATACAACCATTTGGTCCGCCGAACCGGGAATCGAATCCGAGACCTCTTGATCAGCAGCTGCATATTCTAACCACTAACTAGACCAAAAAGGCAATCTTATATATATATGTTTTTTGTATTGTTTTAAAAGACACAGTAAATTTTTAATCTAAAGGTTTTTTTTCTTTGCATCTGGGCTGTTCCTTATTAAATTTTGACTGCACGGTTGGCTTAGTGATTTAAGCGGTTGCCACGTCGCTTTCTATTGCGCCAAGTGTAGTGGGTTCAAATAACACCTTGTATGATAAACAAGTTTTTAATCTCTAACAAAAAGTCTGGGTGTGCTTTATTTTTCTTGTACGTTTGTAAAGCGACAAAGGACTATATTCCTAATGCGGAAGATGTTTAAAAAAAATAACACGCGGTTGTCAGCGGACATTCAGCTAAATTAAAAGTAACATCGTACGAAAAATATAATTATCGACCGGAAGCAAAAAGATTTCTTCCAATTAATACGATAAGTACTATATTTAATTATTTATCATGACAATATTGTCACAATGTTATCAGTCAATGACGGCGGGAAAACGTGCTATAGAAATGAAATGTCACTACAATGCTACATTGTGCAGTCTGATAATATATTTTTTATCTGTGCAACAATAAACAATCGAATGCCTTGTTTATCTAGTGGTAAACGTGTGCGGCTGCTGTTCGGACCAATTGTTTTCATGATCTTCAAATAATTGTTTCGGAATTTGAGTGTTTTCTAGGTATAAGTATATAATTACAAAAAAAATATGTTAACGTATTTGTATCAGTCTAGTATCCATAATACAAGCTCTGCTTAGTTTGGGACTAGACTATGTTGTGTGTAAGATGTCCGAAATATTTAATGTCTTCTTAATCATTACTCCGTAATTAGAGGAAAATGGTAGTGAGAGGTTATACGCAGGCGTTCAAAGCCTAAGCCCAAATAGGCCTACACATTACATTGTTATGACACAAAATTTGTTTATGTGTGAATGTAATTTTTAGTTTAAACAAGCTGAGTTACGTAAAAGTATGTGGTTATTTTTTAAAATCGCATTTAACGCCACGGCCCCAAGATATTAAAAAAAAAGGCTAAGTTACTTATTGTGTCATCAGCTTTCCGCCAGTGAAAGTACCGTAAAAATCAATACAAAATAGTAGAGTACAAGAGAACAAAGAAATAGAATAAAGAATAGAATAGAAAACGTTTGCAACTTGGCTAGTGGGGGCAGGTTATCATCATAATCATCAACAGCCTTTAACAGTCCACTGCTGGACATAGGCCTCTCCTTAGAAAGGTGGTTTTGGCCCACTATGCCACGCTGATCAGACGGGTTGGTATAGGGTTGGTTTCAAGTTTTCCTTCTCTTTGCATTGATGTTGTCTTGCGTAGTTTATCCCTTAGTCGCCTTTTACGACACTTGCGGGATGAATAGGGGTGGTGATACTCTGTATCCTTAATCCGTCACCACACGGATAACCGATTAACAATTTGTCTGTATTTTCTTACTAAATCTGAGAACTTATTCGGGAATTCTAGATTTTCATAAACTTTTCATAAGAAACTTCTAAATGTAACAAACTTCATTACGAAAAGTTTATTAAGTATATTGAATATAACCAACACTAGAAAATAAGTTTTAAATCTTACTAAACCTCTATGCAACAAATTTAAAGCTTTTTTAGGGTTCCGTAGCCAAATGGCAAAAAACGGAACCCTTATAGATTCATCAAGTCTGTCTGTCCGTCCGTCCGTATGTCACAGCCACAGTTTAGTTGTGACAGTGTAACAACAGCTTTTTTCTGTAAATAATGTTAATAGCTCTACACTATAATAGATAGTTTTGTATACCTACAATTATTGACATAGTTAACCGAGTCAATAACAATTTCTTTACAATAAAATTTAATAGTTTCTTGCCCGTTCTTCTCCATAGAGATCTACGCTTGGGAATGGGCAACTACAGTACTTTCACAGTTTTTATGTCTTGTGACTGGGACTGTAGCTACATTTTTGTTTCGACAATTCAAAAGTGCCTGTAACTGGCCTACTTGAAATAAATGCTTTGATTTTGATTTTGATTTTGAATATTGTTCGAAAATCGAGTCAATCGTATACGTAATTTTAAAATTCTGTGCCAACACTTAATAATAAAAAAGTCGACCAATTTTTTGTTGATGCTTATTAAAATGTTCTTTATTAAAACTAAAATTACGTAATGTCGATTATGAAATTTGATTGTGGTCGGTGTGCGGTTTATTACTTCATATCTAGGTCTATTTCCTCTCAAACCTCCCTCTTGGTTACAAAATATGTGTCTACAAAATTGTACCTAACAAAATAACAATGCTAAATAAGGCATTTAATTTTCAACCTTACCGTGAAAGCATTAGAGTCTACATTCCTTTAATTTAAAAGTCATACATATTCAGAGGACGAAAATAGCGTGGAACAAGGGCTGAATATTTAAACTGTTGTGGAAGTGTTGCCACTTGAAAAATATGTTTCTGAATTAAAAAGGATTTAGTGTTTTCGTAAATAATGTATTTAATTTAGACAGGGCATGTCATGACGAGATTTTAAAAAAAGAAAATTAAAATTGTTGGATTAAAATGAAACTTTATGCCTATTTAAACTACATACATAAAGGTTTTTTTATATTTTGTAGATTTTGTACTGAATATTTTGTAGAATACAAAAGAATGGTTATAGACTACAGGCCCATGTCAAAAATGGATGGGTCATATGAACCACCAGGTGACGTATATGGGACGATATAAAAGCGAATAATAATAAGATAAGCAAAAAATAATAAGATTCAGCACTATGCCGTCACTTGTAAGCTGTCCAACTGAGTGCTGGTGAGAATTCAAATGTGCAGGTAGAGTGAGTATATTTTGGTCATATATTTTTGTACGGCATTTTTACCATCGATAGATCCATGAAAAATAATAAGAAAGCGCACAGTGCCGTAAGCTGGCCAGGCCTGTAGTTTATTAGTTTTATGATATTATTATAAAAATAAATAAAAGTAATGTGTATGAAAGTATACACAATACTTAATTTTTTTCTGTCTGTCTGTCTTCTTATTTTTTGAACGGATGGACCGATTTTGACGGGACTTTTACTAGAAGATGACTGACGACATAAGGAGTAACTTCGACTATTTTTTTGAGACTAACTTTGCTCTGCGTAATAACTTGCGATTGACAACATTAACCGCGGGTAACACCGCGGGAATCAGCTAGTTTATTAATATAGAAGTATGACAAGTAAGTCGCATAATGATTTAGTTTAATACTTCAGTTCCAAATATGTTGTTTCCAGTCCGTGTGGTGACGGATTAAGAATACAGAGTGTCACCGCCCCTATTCATCCCGCGGGTGTCGTAAAAGGCGACTAAGGGATAAACTACGCAAGACAACATCAATGCAAAGAGAAGGAAAACTTGAAACCAACCCTATACCAACCCGTCTAGCCAGCGTGGTATAGTAGGCCAATACCTCCTTTCTAAGGAGAGGCCTATGTCCAGCAGTGGACTGTTAAAGGCTGTTGATGATTGATGATGAAATATGTTGCACAATATATGTATTGTCTATGATTGAGGAACAGAAATTAAAAAGTTTGCGAATTTTAAACTTGTCAGTATAATAGTTTCGAAGTAAATCAGTGACATACAGGACTTTAAAAATAATGAGCTAATTACAGAGCTATTAAAATGATACTGTTTACATTTTTGTGTTTTATATAAAACGTTCTTTTTTCATTCTACTAAATTTATAGTTGTAAAATTTAGATTTTTTTATGTTTGTGATGTCTTGCCGATATATCTCTGCTTTTGATGTTATTTCCAACGCGTTTTATAGACAATTGCAAAATGTAAATAGCTTTGGATTAGATCCAATGTTCATTGATGTTATTCTTTGGCATCAGACTTCTGGGAGGAAACCATGCCAAACGCCATGAGATACATAGTAAAATTTTATAGATGGCAAGGTTATGATGATAAAACACCAAGGATCCAATTCGAAAAAAAGTTTACCCATGTTGTCTTTGCCTTTTTAAAAATGTAGATGTCAACTTCTCTAATTAATTTAGCGCCTTATTTCATTCTTTTTGTCAATTAGCCGTTTAAAAGTCAAGGGTTTGTATTCTGTGATGGTCGCTTACTTATTATATACATAATTGTCCTTGAAGTATTGAATTATAATTTCTCGGTGGCTATATTTAGTTTAATATAAAGAACCTGGCTATCGAGAATAATAAGTAAATAATATATTCACCAATCTATTGTGCGCGTTAAATGAGACAAATATATTACCTTATCCAGAGCAGTTTTGGGGTTGGAGCTGTATCTTTATAACAACCACTGCGGGTAACACCGCGTGGCCAAGGTAGTCTAAAATAAAAGTTACTCCTTATATCTTCCAGCCGCTACAGAGATTATCCGAAACAAAGAGACAGACGAACAGACAAAACTTATGTTGTGTTTTGATGTAACTTTCTTACATACGCATTTCATATGCATTTCCTGACAAACTGATTATTTATTTGAATTTCCAAACAGACATTAAAATTTTATTTAGTGGTATAGACAGGGGGGTGTTACTCCGCAGTTTAGGTATAGTCGGCCGGCTGCCTGCCGGGTCAGACACGCCGGTCGAACAATGTCAGAACAGTTAAGAGTTACACGATAGAAAGAGACGCAATTGTAGGTAAATATAATCGTAGTGATTCGGCGCTGTGCGATCTGAATTGAACTTAATCTTTTGACACCGAGGGTATCTATAACTTTAATTTACTTTTCGGAGTGAGGCTTCTGTACTGGTACTATTATGTATTCTGTGGTATAGATTGACTTTCGCTTTATTTTTTTTTACAATTTAAATTCTATAGAAAGGCTATTTACCATTATGACGTAGTCGTAAGAAGCAAACTAGCGTCCATAAAGCTGCATTAAACAGATAAAAGTCAAACTACGTGTCGGACTCAATAATATGTCTGTCTTGTATTTGAATAGTTCTTGTAAAGACTTCTCAATGGTCAGTGTCATCTATAACAGACTTCCGTTATGACGAAGTGTCAAGTTTTGTCTATAACCAGATACGCTTCATTTATATTGTCTTTGATTAATAGATAAGTAAATATTTAAATTATATGACGTACCTATTTAAAAAAAAGAACATGGTATTATTGTCGATGTTGCCTAATCCAGGTACGAAGGCCATTATTTAGCATACCGGTGTCGTTCACATGTTTATTTCTTATTTTTGACCTTCACAAGGAGTAACTTAAGCCATTTTTCTTAGACTAGTTTCACTACGCGGCGTTACTCGCGATTTACAACAATTACGGCGGGAACAATAACAGCTAGTAACAAATTTAAGTAGCGCTGAATTATGGATGAGAAGATGTCTACTGAAAGAACTCACCTGCTTATAGCCAAAGCTGAATGCAGATTAAAATATCATCATCGTCAGCCTATCGCAGTCCACTGCTGGACATAGGCCTCTCCAATTGCATGCCACTTAGTTCATTAATATACATATAATATAATATTTAAAAAAAATGGGGATAAATTTCTTAAAATCCTATAAACGTAGATATGTACGTATATTATACTATACTACCTACCTAAAAAGCAAGCTATCAAAATTATTTTTTGTAGCTAGTTTGTATTGTGTCAGTCACTCAGGGCAAGTAATGTTTTTTTTATCTAAATCATCATTAGCTCATCATAGTCCACTGCTGGACATACAATAGCACGCCTCTTGGTATGACCCACTTAAATAAAAATTGAAATTCTCATTAGTATTGTTTGTTCACTTATAATACTTATTTTTTACTTGGATATTGTGGTTATGTCATAACAGAATATAGCATAATTACAGTGGCTATGAAAGAGCGTAATCGCCTGGATACCTCTATTCTCTATTGGCATCTATTGTACAAACAAAGAGGAAGCAAAAACAGTTCGAAATTTAACTGTTCTTCACTTTGCTTATCAAAGTTTTAGGTAGACACTGGGAATTGCCAATAAAACGTCTTTTAAATTTGTGTTATTCGGCATAACTCCAAAAATGGTAAAAAATGTAAAAAATATAACTCTAAAGAATAAATTAAACCTAATATTATCTTTCAATCATAAAAGGAGTGGCTCAAGCTATGTTTGATGTCATATTTAACAGTTAGTTAACCCGAAATAAACTTTAAACTATCTGATATCGGTATAAATTACAAAGCGACTGGCCAAACAAGGCGCGGTTTTGGCGCTCACGAGTTGAAAATGGAATTTAACGTTTGACATTTAATATTTTGTTTTCAAAATATGTTATTGTTTTATTAATTTTGAGATAACCATAAAAGGTGGTCTTCATTTATTTTCAACTTTTATTTAGCATAGAATTTTAAGATTTGTGAGATGATTTGTTCAGAAAAGGCCAACGACTTACCAAGCCGATCCAATTTAAAATATCCACTGTAAGTTGTAAGATAAATTTAAAAAAATGCAACAAAATTCTTAAGATTTTATTCATCACAATCTACAAAAACAAGGTTAATTTCGCAAAAGTACAGGAAACAAACAATTTTCTCTGGTTGCACCATAGATCAGGGACGTGGGAGAATTCTTTTTTCGTACAGATGATAAACAGTTACGTGATTACTTGTTCTTTGTGTCTGCTGACTGATGTTTATGCATTTTATGAACGTTAATCACAATAATTATATATAAACTAGGTGTTAATAAATGGATTATGAGATTAGTACGTGTACATCTACCTGTTATATCAAACTTTTTTTTTTTTACATTTGCGCGCCAAAGCATCTGTTTTTTTTTGGTATTTGAATTTAGAACAACCTGTTTGGTATGTTAATATGGTTTAAAATTAACAATTTTTTTGGACTTATTGGTTTTTAGTGTCTCTAAATACTTCGTTTGAGTGAGATATTAGTCAATCAAATATGTACTAGATTTAGAGACAGAAATACTCACACAGAAGACTAACTTCAAAGGACAGTATTCATATGCTCTCGTGTTTCGTTGGTGAGTGTGAGACTGGTGGTCCAATGATGTAGAAGCCTCTCAACTAGCCGCCATACTGCGTTCACAATGAGGATGGTGACCATTACTCTTTATTCTACTCATGCTTTCCATCACGCAGGGTAGAGTCACGTTGGCAGGCTTAAATATATGTATATATATAATATAATATATCTAGCTGCTATATAAGAATGTTGTGTATATCGGAGAGTTTAAAATCCATATCATTGATAATATTTTCAGTATTTTTTTATATTTAGCCTATAAAAGTGACTCTACTCTGCCTGATGGAAAGCACGAGCAAAATACAAGAGTTGGGCATGCAGACATTAAGTATGACGGGGCGTATAAAATAAAAGCATCTCACTAAGCCACTATAGCGGCTTAGTGAGATGCTTTTTCAAGCCCCGTTTAATCATAGAGTTTAATCATAGAGAGATCATAGAGTCAACACAGAATACAAATACTTGTCTATAAATGAATTACTTAATATACCTAACACTATGAGTGTTATGGCGGAAGTCATCGTTCTACGGTCATCGTCTCAGGAACGATGATGAATTATTATATAATGATAGTTTTATTGACTATAATATTTGAGTAAGCATAGTGGCTATCATAAAGTAATTTAACCATCTCTCATTTGTTGTAACATTACAAATAAATTGAAATGAAATAACACCGTGTAGGTAACACCTTATGATATATAGGAATATGTTTATGGCATGTTGACGTTTGGGTATTATGGCATCTCATCTGAATTTTGTTCAACAGACATTTATTATTATTACATTGCTAGTTATGCATGTTTATTTTGACGATATTTAATTTCTTGGTTGACATAAATAATATCTTTGACATTAGAGTTAAACATAAAACCATAGACAGTAGCCTCGAGGAAATAACTTTTAGTAAGTACCTATATGTGTAAGAGCAAAGGAAAGTGGTATAAATCCACAGTCGTCACGCCTGGCTTTTCGCTTCCGCCATTTCTGTAATGCTTTATCTAAATAATCATCTTTTAATGTACAGTCGTCGACACAAATGTATTACATTATATCTCTGTATTTAAATGGTTTAAAATAGCAAATTGACAGTAAGCCGATATTTTATTAAAGCAGGAATAAACTGGAATAGTGGTCTAAATAGCGTTGACACTCATTTATGTTAGATTAGATTTCGCTCTCGGCTCCGCCCGCGTGTCTGTTGGCTATCGCGGAAAAAAGTAGCCTTTCTCAGGCTCTTGGCTATCTATATATCAAATTTCATTTAAATCAGATTAGTAGATTTGGCGTTAAAGCGCGACAGACAGAATTACATTCGCATTAATAATATTATATTAGTAAGAATTGAAGTTGTAAGATTTTAAAGAACCGTTGTTTTAAATGTGTAATGTTTGTGTACACTTGCGACTTTACCTGAATACCACATGATAGACAGACAGATATAGCTTTGGTAATCACTAAACCATTGCTTTTGTTCTGTAAACTGAAGTATAAGACGCTACTTATCTCTGGTTCGCAAAGATAGTGCAGATTAAATAAATATCTTAAGGCCCCCCCGGAGGCTGAATTGTCCATACAAACGGTATACTAAGATCATTTGCAGTATAAACATATTTCCACGATGATATGTTGATATTCGGACTTAGACTGTATTTATTTAGGTTATAACGTCTTTATTTTTAAAAATAAACTTATCTAGAATAAAATATAATCAAATTAAATTTTACATATTTTACATTGTAAATGTCATTTATTCATTTTGTTTTTTTCTGTCTTAAAAACAAAAATATTTCTAATATTGTTTCATCAATAACATATCTCATATTATTATGCTACTACTTACACAAAATAAATCGAAAAAATATTGAGTTTTCATTCATGATTTTCGATATTACGAAACTCATCCATATTTTCACAAATTTCAAGCAATTAGTAGTGCTATCGCATCAAAAAATATTTCAATGTGTGTGTGATTCGTGTCAATCAAATAATGATAACCGAACCTTCTACGAGAGAGTCCGAATTACTACGAATGAATGTCAATCCACATACACACATACAGCGGTGCACTCGTATCTACGTTGTATTTTGTCAAACAGAGACAGCAATATTTTACGAACAAATTTCAACTTGCAGTTTCGAGTGTCGTACGCCGGCCTCTTAAACACTATCTCTGTAGAAACACAGTACTATATATATTTTTTGCAATATTGACCTCCTTTTACGTTTTAAAAAAAAAAACAGTAAAAACTTCTGTCACTGGTAGTACGTTGACTCATCGGTCCCGCTATGGCGGGTTCGAACCGTAAATTCTCATCAACAATTATGTTCTAACACAAAAAACCTGTGTTAGCGTATTGTTGCCAAATTTTAATTCAAAACGAATTTAACTAAGGAGCTATATTTAATTTGAAATCTTGCTTTTTTTCCATTTATGAATTTCCCTCCGTCGCAAAACAACAACACATCTATGGTTCAGTACATTTTTTAGGGTTCCGTAGCCAAATAGCAAAAAACGGAACCCTTATAGATTCGTCAAGTCTGTCTGTCTGTCTGTCTGTCTGTCTGTCTGTCTGTCCGTACGTATGTCACAGCCAATTATTTCCGAAACTATAAGGGCTATACTGTTGAAATTTGGTCAGTTGATGTATTCTGTGAACCGCATTAAGATTTTTACATAAAAATATAAAAAAAACAATACAGTTTGGGGGTCCCCATACTTGGAACTGAAACTCAAAAAATTTATTTTCATCAAACCTATACGTGTGGGGTATCTATGGATAGGTGTTCAAAAATGATGTTGAGGTTTCTAATATAATTTTTTTCTAAACTGAAAAGTTTGCGCGAGAGACACTTCCAAAGTGGAAAAATGTGTGTCCCCCCCCCTCTAACTTCTAAAATAAGAGAGTGGTAAAACTAAAAAAAATATATGTTGTACATTACCATGCAAACTACCAACGAAAATTGGTTTGAACGAGATCTAGTGAATAGTTTTTTTTTAATACGTCATAAATCGTAACGCGCAATTTACCTTTCATCCAATTAATACACTAGTATAAAAACATCGATGAAAGTTACAACGAACTACAAGAACTTTTATATGATGTTACTTGCTGATACGGAACCCTTCATGGGCGAGTCCGACTCGCACTTGGCCGCTTTTTTATACATGAAAACGAAATAAAAGAGCCACATTCATAGACTTTCCCGCGCTTCATCTAATTTATTTTCCGGAAATATAAAGATGCTAGAAAATTAAATAATGCAAATGTCTGAGTTAAATAGTACCATTATAAGCTAGTTGACATTAATTTAAAAAATAAACAAGAAATTAATAATGGCGAATGATTGAGTCGCCGACTTTAATACGTGTGACATTGACAGTGAAGAAAGTGGCACAGGTAACGAGAATACAATCGCATCTGCGTAGTGTTGTGATCCATTGTGATTGTTATAATTTCATTGTTTGCGATTGTCCCCTTATCTTGAAGTACGGTTTTATTCCAAGTTAATCCGCGGTAAAATATATTGTTGTGCCCTGTTATTAAGACATCCGGTCAAAAAAGAAAAGGCGCCTACTACAGCATATTGCTGCAGCCTGAGAGACTTCGATAGGGCCTGCGTCCGGTGACCCGCTGACCGGGGACCTACCACCATGATGTTTTCTTGATTTATTCAGTATACAAATTATTACGGTACATTATGTTGAAAGCGTATTGAAGTCAGTGATATTATTATCTTATACATACAAAGTTACCAGTGCCTGTTACGGTGTAAAAAAGGCCGATAATTGCTGTCACTGAAAGTTGTTATGGCGATTTGCACTTTTTTGCGACACACCCAACAAGTAGGTTCAGTTACGTGGTTTGTTTTTAAAGAGGCCGTCTGTACATGTTGTCGGTGCCAATGTGTATTAAAAAAATATAAAATACACCATTGACAGATAACAATTGAAATTTTGTCATTTTCTTCTAAAATTTAATTCGTAAAAAAAAAATGTATTAAATTTGCTTTTGAATATGTATTTTATAACACCTTTTAAATAAAATCCAATTAAGATAAATAATTTTTAATATTTTTAGGTAATTTATAAGGCCGCTTTTGTGTAACAGTTACGCTGTGTAAAAAATGGTATTTATTTATGAGAATTTTTATTTTCTGTAGCAACATCTTTTTAAATGATTTACGCAACGAACTAAAAATAATTATTTGTGTTGAATTTTAGTTCCGAAAATATTTTCTTGGAAATATAAATGTATATTATGAGGTAATAAGTTTAAAACCTATTTTTGAACAATAATTAAGATTACTGGATTTATTTGTTAAACGTATTCGTACTTAGTAATTAGGTAACTTAAAGATATTTCTTTCGGAGTTTGCGTATTATCTTTTTACATTTTATATGTGTATTAAAACAAAAAATATGGAATCAATATAGTTTCCGCACATGCTCTGCTTATTTTGAAACCAGTTGGCGTTGTGTGTCAATAAGTCCAATTACAAGCACAAGTAATGCGGCCATTTTGAAAATATAGATCGAATTTCAAAGTGCCGTTCCATTTATATATAAAACACATTCCGTTCAGAAAGTGATAGGATACAATATGACATACATTTCGTGCAATATTGAGGTTCGGCCATAACCTCGCCATGGTGGGATTACTTTAATTTAATTTTGTCTAATTAGTTGTCCAAGGTTAAACACGTAATATCATTAAAACACGCGGCTTTACCGACTACTTTGACGAAGCGTACGTAGTAATTTTGGCATCAATGTGCGCTTGTAAGTCCCACAGTAATATCTTAACTTCTAAACCGATTTTAATGAATGGGGTGTCAATAATTCGAGATATTAACCCAACCCCCCTAGGCTCTAACCCTCTATTCTTTAGTTTCATTGGCTAATGACTGAGTGACATTAGCCAATGAAATAAGAGAATAGAGAAATAGAATAGAAAACGATTGCTAATTGACTAGGAGGGGGGGGGGGGGGGTGACATAAGCTGGATAAAATTTGTTAATACATAGTTAGTAGTCTAACATGAACAACCACGGCTGGGCGCAGTAATTATAAAATAGAAGTTTACTAAGTTACTACTTAGATTATCTGCTATCTGGCTATCTGTCAGTGAAAGTCTTGCAAGATCGGTCCAGCCTTTACAGACTTAATTTAAAAAAATGCGTATTTGGTGTAGGTATATACCGTATATGTATATACTTTTATGTGCATTTAGTATGGGTGGTTGATGATGATGATAACTAGTAGTTAGTAACACCAAAACTGAAGCCAGCAACCTACTGGTACCTTGATATTGCATTTAAATAATAAAAAATAAACAAATATTTTGGACATCTTACACACAACGTCATCTAGTCCCAAAATAAGCACAGCTTGTGTTATGGGTACTAAACAACTGATATAAATACATAAACATACTTGTTTTTTTTGTAAATACATACATATTATACATAGAAAAACACCCAGACTCCGAAACAAATATTTGTGGATCACACAAATATTTGGTCTGACCCGGGAATCGTACCCGAGACCTCTTGATCAGCAGTCGCATACGCTAACCACTAAACCAACAAGGCAGTCAATTTAATCCGATGTCTTATGATTATTTCGATTTAAAAAACTTTCGCCCCTGATCTAAATGAGAGACCCCGAAACCCGATTGTCACGTCTCGAATAAGGTTGTTAGCGGATGTGTGGACTACCATAGACAAGACTATCGTGTCTATGGGCAGAGTAAGTTGACACGAATTGACAATAACGTTTGAGGTATCACGCTCAGTTGGTCACGACGTGTGGTGTATTGCGGTGTAAGGTGCAAGTCATAAGCATATATAAGTTTTTTTGAACTATAGTCGTCACAAAATAAGAATTTATTTATTTAATTTTAAATTTAAATTCGTGTTTTTGAGTGCAATTTTTCAATATCAAGTTAAACTTGATGCTTATTTATGATACGCGTTGTGATAGTGTATGGGTAACATAGTAATTAAATAGGATTATGAATTTGATTTTTCAATTTTGTGACGACTATAGTACAGTAGAAATATTTTTTCTGTCGGAAAATTGATAGCTCACATGACGCCAGAAATTCGGGGTCATTTTTTTCTGAGACTTCTTAGTTATTAGTAAATAATGTTTGTTTGATAGAACTGTTTCAGGTTCGATTCCCGGGTTGGACCAAATGTTTGTGTGATTTACAAATATTTTGTAGTTTCGGTGTTTTCTATGTATAATATGTATCTATGTATTTACCAAAACACTAGTATCTATATATATATATATATATATATGTGTATTTATATCAGTTGTCTAGTACCCATAATACAAGCTCTACTTAGTTTGGGACTAGATGATGTTGTTTGGTAGATGTCCGAAATATTTATTTATCTTTCATGTATTATCGGATGAATAGAAAATTCTTTGCAACACCTACTTCTAAGTTCTAACCTACAAAAGCAGAAGAAGTTGTCGTCTGTTTATCTTTGGCATTCCCTAGTTTGTTTTATTTCGCAAGAGAACTAAAACAAACTGACGGTACCGCCAAGATCCATGATGTAATAATATACTCCACAAGGTATAGCATTCAAAGTACTCCAAAGAACTAGTATGTATCATCATCATCAGCCTATCGCAGTCCACTGCTGGACATAGGCCTCTCCAATTGCACACCACTTAGTTCGATCCTCGGCTACTCGCATCCAGCTCCTGCCAGCCATCTTGCGCAAATCATCACTCCACAATCTTCTGTAACCATACTCAACCGAAACGGCTTGATCGATACTTATAAAATTGGGTGTTTTTTCTATTCGTCTCTTATGACCGGCACGGCATGAATAGAGGTGGTAGCACTTCACATTCTTAATCTACCAGCACAGGCAAATTCCAAAACTGTTTTTATGCCTCAAAGTAACCTCAAAATGTAATCATATTGAAAATATTACAATTCAGTCACATATTACATAGAGAATATAAACTGCATATGCGTCAGTCGCTATAAATACATAAAACAACATAAAAAAAAAACACTTTTGTTTAGATATACCTACAGCTGTGTTAAGTGGGTGTGTCGGTCTCGGTGGCCTACTTTATATAAAATAAATTATACCCGCCATATTTGTATAGCGAATATAGTGTGAATCATTATAATAACTGTAAGATATTTGATGCCATATTGAGACAATCTTATCAATTCGTGTCAAAGAAATCTTTTGGCATTGGTATAACTGTATTAGATGTGTGTCAGGATTAGTGTTAATCTCGAGTTTGAAATGACGATAATGTTGTAAAGTTTGATAAAGAATTTTGTATTTCAATCTTCTTTTCTTCTCCCTTTTTATTTAGGGTCGGCCCTCCTCGTTTTAAGGAAGACATTCGGTCTTGGGTTGTCTGTTCCACCACCTGAGCTTTGGTAACGGTTGTCCACCACGTGACCGGTGGTCGTACCTTGCTTTTCTTCTTATCTGGATTAGCTAGGTTTCCTTACGACGTGTTCTTCATCACGTCTCATCACATGGTCATACTAATGCCATGGTCGACTTTCAGCCATCTTTTCAGCAATAGGAGCGACTTTGAATGATCCTTTGATATACTCATTACGCACTTTATCGAGTCTTGTCACAATGTTTCAATAAGACTTAGAAATATATAAAGCCAGATACCTACCTACTATTTAGGAGACGGGTTACTTAAAGTCGCCTAACGCTAATGACATATCTATACTAATATTGTAGATTCGAAAGTAAGTCTGTCTGTCACGCTTTTTTAAATATATTTAATCCTACCAAAGTGATTCTACTCCGCCTCTGCCTAGAATCCAGGAGTAGGGGTCACCATCCTCATTGTGAGGGTAGGCAATGCAGCATGGTAACCATACCATGACAGCCTGATAAGATGTTTCTGCATCATTATCCCGGCCCCCGTAGACCGGGAGAATAATGCAGAATGATTGGGCTTTCATGACTATCATTTTCAATGAAATTTAGGCATAGAGATCCTTTGGCTCTTGGGAAAGGACATAACTCACACACAGAGGGAACCGCGGGCAATAGTTAGTAGCATTCCACTACACTCGGTAATGGAACCACTACGCCATCTATACAGTCAAACAAAAATAAAAGTTAGAAAATATAACTGCAAAAAAATATATAAATTGATATTTTTTTTATTAAGTACTGGCGTTACGGCAAGTAATTAATTAGCACGATAGCAATTAGGTACACAACAATTAACATTTAAAACGAGTAATACCGACTTCAAAACGTATAAATAATAATGTTAATTGTAGTTAGCCGTATTTTTCGTCTATACAATAAATATTTCAAACATCAAACACACAACGTCATCTAGTCCCAAACTAAGCAGAGCTTGTATTATGGGTACTAAACAACTGATATAAATACATAAACATACTTTTTTTTGTAAATACATACATATTGTACGGATCACACAAACATTTAGAACGACCCAGAAATCGAATCGGACACCTCTTGATCAGCAGCCGCATACGTTAACCACTAGAGTACTAGACCAATTTGATTTGATTAGATTTGTAAGTTTAATACATGCATTTTAGTAGAGGAACACTGAGAATTTCAAAGAAGAAAAGAAAGAATCCGGATCCGGATGTGAAGAGTTTTCAACAAAATTAAAATAAATGTAAATCGAGTTTGTGTAAATCCAATCAGATACAAAAAATAATTGTTGAATTCGGTTCAAAAGTAATGGGGTTACAAACAGGAGTAGTGCGTTATTAAAAAGATATCACATTGCTTAGAATGGTTTGAAAACATTAATAAAAAGTTGGATACATAAAACATACTTTCACAATAATATATATTTTAAGTCTATAAAAAACTATGAATTTGTGAAAAAACGCTGTCATCATTTAACCTACACCACCGTATTGTGGAACAGGGCAATCTAAAGTTACCTGCACCTGCCAATGACGTCATATCCGCACATTGTACCCGCCACCGGGCCTTTGTCCCTATAACAAAAAAAATGTTACAGCCTTTTTGTTTAAAACATTATTCGACTAATTTGCAATCGAATAATTTAAAGAACGCAATAACTATGTAGGTATATGATTTGTATTTGGAACGTTTGTGCTTCCTGTATTTTTTTAAATAAAATCTCAGACGTTTAGGTAACGGTGAACAGGAAATGAAACAGTTTTAAAGCACAGCACTTTTTACCGAAAAATTTAAAAATAATAATGTTAATTGAAATAAAATGTTATAAATGTGAAAGTTTGTTATGAATATTTTGTTATCCAATCGCGTCGTAACTGCTGCATGGATTGAAATGCATTTTGTAGCATCCTACTAATCCTACTAATATTATAAAAGCGTAAGTTTGTGAGTATGTATGTTTGTTGCTCTTTCATGAAAAAACTGCTGAACGGATTTGGATGAAACTTTACAGTAATATAGCGTATATATCTGAATAACACATAGGCTACTTTTTAGTGCAATTATCGAGATACAGGGGCAAAAGCTCGGTGATTATTAAAATACACAAATCGTAATGTCAAAATGTATCACTGTTTATCTCCTGTCAAAACTTCACAGGTTGCTATGCATAACAAACTTGCATAGCAACCATAATGATAGTTTGTAAATGGCTAATTTAAAAATGAATTCTGGATAATCAAATAAGAAGGCTACTTACTTTTTATACCGAAAATAAGAGGGTAACACCGTGGGGCGCAGCTAGCAGATAGAAAATTTAGATTGAACATATTAAAAACGTCTACTAATAGTCTATGGAATACACGTCTACGTCTGTTGTAGCTGTAAGATTCTGCTTCTTTCTGTAAAGTGGTCACGCCAGATCATCATCAGAGATCGGGTGAAATTTACGAGATTTTAAATTTCTTTTTTTTGACTGTGAACCAGCCAAACAAAACAATTTCTCTTAACCAAGGTTAGTAATTAACAATGTTACTGTTTTATAAAGTTAATAATATCATTTGAGGGATAGCCTTACTAAATAAAGCTAAAAATAGTGACATGAGTCTGAAGGTCAAGATCAAATAAGCACCGAAGATCTCACATGTCCGCCATATTTGGACAACACTTGTGATTCAAAGCTGAGTCACTTTAACGGATGACATCATATGCGATCACCGCTTAACTTGGAAACTGGGAGATGAGTTGTCAGATATATCTTACGAACGTAATGCCGCAGGGCGAAGCTGCCAGTGACAGTCTCGTCAGAATTGATTCAGCGGTTCCGTAGATTAGCCGAAACAAACAGACAGACAAGAAATTGCGTTTTTGGTGTTAGTATCGTATTAGTATACTTTCATATGCATTTAGTAAAAAAATTGTTAATTTGATATTTCATACGGATACTTTAATTTTATTAATTTGCATAGATTTAGAGCTGGATGCGAGAAGCCCAAAATCGATCAGAGTGGTGTGCAATGGGAGAGGCCTATGTCCAGCAGTGGACTGAGATAGGCTGATGATGTATGATGTATGTATGATGCATAGATTTATCTCATATCATAATCGTACGTCATGAATTTCACAAATCGCGAAATAGAAAATTCAAACAGAATTTGACACGTCCGTGTGGTGACGGATTAAGAATACAGAGTGTCACCACCCCTATCTATCCCGCGGGTGTCGTAAAAGGCGACTAAGGGATAAACTACGAAAGACAAAATCAATGCAAAGAGAAGGAAAACTTGAAACCAACCCTATACCAACCCGTCTGGCTAGCGTGGTATGATGATGATGCCGTAATGACTGAATTTTCATCTAAATTACCACAACAGGTAAAGAACCCATGATTCAAAGTGTTAGTCAATCTGTCTGTCTGCTTGTTTCTGCTAATATTCGAAACCGGTATATCTTTTTGGAAAGAACTTTCACTAAAAGATGTTAATCATAAACTTAATAACTTACAACGTTGAAAACATAAATATGTATACACGAGCGAATCCGTGGCTGATTATAATAAACATAGTCGTAAATTGTTAATTATTATCTGCACTTACAATGAAAATGTTGGCCCTTTACACTTTGGTAGGTATAAATAAAAAAAAATGCTATTCACGTGCCGTCGTATTACTATTAAAAAATGTTTTGTTTATGGACATTACGTTTTTTTATAGTTACATTATATGTTGGTAGCCAGACACCGGAGCAGATAAGAATCTATGACAGTAGTTTCAAAAAGGTGGTGTAAACGATCAAATTTGTTTGTCAAATTTACGTGTTTGTCAAATTATTTGATAGAGTGCTGTTGTGTTTGACGCGTTTGTCATACAAGTTTGATCGTTTACAGGGCTCTTTTGGATGTAAACGTGAAGTTTGAACAACAAATTTGTCAAACAAATTTGATCGTTTACCGGGCCCAAAAATGAACGTTGATAAAGTATTGATTGACTTAAAGATCTTAGTTACCAGGTCATTAAATTCCAAAAAAGTATTGAAGTCACGTTGAATGTCACACGTCTTTTTTTTGTTGACGGGGTGGAAAAATCCATTCGGATCTCCGGCTAGTTGGGGAACAGGAGCTAGGAGTGTGTGGTGTTTCTACTAAAACACCTCGACCTCTGACGCCCTGCTCCGGAAGGACCCGGACATTGTTGTTCTAGGTCCTCCCAATGTCACATTTATTAATTTTTAATGTTTATATTTAATGAGGAGCCAGTTTTTTGTTTTTTCGGAAGACGGTACCCAGTTCATCTCATCCACAATTTTTTTTACTAATAAATTCATTACGACGACTACTTGAGGACTAGGAGACTTAACAACTGAAGACGTTAACTACTTTACATTGGCAGAAATAGCTGATATTATTCGGCTGGTTGCCATCTCAACAAAGAAGAATATTGCATGTCTAGGTTTATCTTTAATGATATGCCAAAATATTGATTTACCATCATCATAGAAATTTGTTTTAACAACCCACAAAGAATATATTACCTATGTCTGTCTGTCACTTTGAAACTTGGAAAAGAAATATGATTTTCCAAGTTACATACTTAAATCAATTTTAAATTAACTTTGCAAGGAACATTGTTTATACTACACCTGATCGGAACAGTATTCATTATTCCCTGAAAATGAAAAGAGAAAGTTAGTCTTTTCCTAGACCTAAATAAGCGGGAGGAAAAAATTTATGAAAATCCATTTCTAACGTGTTTTAGCGGGAGAGAAAGTTGTATGAATTTTCATTTCTCATGTGTTATCTGATCTATGGCGCGCGCCTGCCCAAAGAGTTTTCATATAATTTAAATATGGAATCTCCGTGCCACTGACATCCTTTTGTGAAGAATAAAAAAAAACAAAAGAAGCGCGAAATATTTATAAATATTATGTCAAATTCTAAGATATATTGTGTCTTACATGGTGTCTTACGTTTTGATTTTATTTTATAAATACTTTAAATGTTCCTCACAGGTGTAGTATAAAGCACTGTGTAGCACTCGGGTGAAAGTCCCATTCCTACCTCGGGAGTATTGTGGCCCTAGGCTGTGCCTTCGGGCCACAAACTGCTCCCTCGCTAAGTCGCTAGTAATCGGTTCCTTTCCTCCCTCGGTGAACAATGTACTATTTTACATTGCTTCAAGCTTAGATTTTACGTTTGATTTGGGGGAACCCATTTTAAGCGTATATTTTATGTAAAGCAAATACAACTATTATATTTTAATAAATACGAAAGTTTTTGAGAATATATTACTCCTTCAAACAAAACTACTGAACGGATTTCAATGAAACTTACGATCAGAATTTAACAGACTAATTTTTACTGCGATATTCAAAATAAACTCGGACAAAATCGCTAGAAAAGGCTAATTTATATATATTTAGACTATATGTAAGTTTATTTTTATCAATAAATAAATAGATTATATACGTATGTATGTGTGTATAGGATCGGAAAGTAATAGTATGAGTGGAAGGAAACGTGAATTGATGAATGACAGATGCGAATCATGACAACTTCAGTGAAAGTGATGAGAGACTGAAAAACGGCAAAGAAGAAGAAAAATTTTTAAGAAGAAAAAAAAAACCAAGATCTATAGAAGTAATCCATTCCGCTCCAATTCAACCCTCCCCTCATGTATGTACTAAAAATATCAATCTCGTCTTTTAATTAATGCATATTGTTATAACGTGACCATGAAAGCCCACACGAATATACCAAACAGGTCTCAGTTCCTTGAACATCATTACGACATGTCATATTCGACCTCACGCGTTTCATGCAAATATGTAAATATTGTTTTTTTTTAATTAGAATGCCTGTACTTTGGCAACACATTAGCTAATTCAAATTAAGAACGAGTGCTTTTTTCTTTTTAAGTTGTTATGATGCTTTGTTGGAAATTCTGTTTTTTTTTAAACTGTTAAGACGGAAGCATACTAATAAAGCCTAATGAAATATGACACGCAACGCGGGTTGTGTCGATTCAAATCCTACTATTCTCTATGTCTAGCATTACACTATGGTAATTGATGCGACCGTGCGACACGACCACAAGTCAAGAGTTTGTCTTTAGATTGCTCGAATGGCAAGTAGGCTTTTGAGTTTTACATTTTAATTGCTAAAGTAAATTAACAATATTCGTCTTTTGATTTAAATCTAGACTTACTGTCAATAACGATTTTAGACTTTCGCGAATTTTTCACATAGTTTTTGTTGTATACATAATTTTATCGCGAATGAGTAATATTCATATACTACGAAAACCAAATTGTAAATACTCGGTGGCTAAGTCGGACTCGAACCGATTAAAACACGAAAGGAAGTCAATTTAACCCCGACAAAGTAGTGTTCACCTGTTGGTCACAAAGTTACTTGCAACTACCGCTGTGTTCACTTCACACACACGCACACCAGAATAAATTTACACACACTAGTAGGTATAGTAATGTTAGCGCATTTGTTCTGAATATTATTTTAATGAATTCTTTTGTAGTCATCGTCATCTAACTCAGACATATAAGGATTTGAGTAAAGTCATCAAAGTCAACCCAGTAAAACAATAATTGCTGAAACATAAAAGACTCTATATTACCAATGATCAGTACAGAAAACTTATAAAAAACAAGTATATTATTGTAACACACTTTCATAAAACAGAATTACATTACGTTGAACATTAATGATTCTACAAAATTTTATATAACATAACAGTTACTTGGCAACACTGAGAGCTGCCACTTTATATTCTGTGACATGGCAACATTCCTGCATTGCGATACTTACGCCACAAAATGGACGATTGTTGTGATTTGCCGCGAATTAGAATGACCCACATATTAGTGTTATTTTTGTGTGAGGTAGGTCGGCGACAATTTAGTGAGAAGAGCTAGGATTACATCTTAGAATAAGTGGTTCAAGAACGAATTGAAATAGAGTATAAAATTTGTTCTCTGCACAGAAAAAGATGTATGATTTTAAAAATATAGAACTTAATAAGAACCGTTTTTGAAATATAATTTGAAAATAGAACAAGTGTGTCTCTGACTTGCACTTTGATGGTTCCATTCAATCTACTAAAATATAAAGTTTTTCTGTGACAGTAATTTTTATTCTACTTCTTCTTCCTAGCCTTATTACCAATATTATTTGGGGTCGGCTACTTGTTCAGCCGGTTTTATCTGAATATCAGTTTTTCCACGGAGCGTCTGGCATCGGACCTCTGCAACCCTAAGCACAGATTACTATGCCCTAAGGGAGAACTAAAATTCGTAGGTTGAACTAGTTGTCATTAAATTGCGAGGGGGCAGCGTCGGTGTGTGCCGGACGCCGCCTAAGAGAGGGTCGTCGAACAGAGACGGTGCACGCATCAGGAGCGGGCAGAAGTTCAGAAGGAGATCCCACCCTGGACTTACCGCCGTAACCCCCGGTGCGGTGACGGTCCATGATGATTTTCCACACATAAAAAAAAAGTTGTCAGTAAATTAGAAGACACTGACTTCCCAATAACGATTGCTATAGATGTTCATGAAAACCGGGACCAACGGCTTTACGTGCTCTCCGAGGCACGGGCGTGAATCACCGCCAAAATTCTAAACTCCGGGCTGCTGTTAGGAATTTCTTAAGAAAAACCTAAAAACACTTTTAGGCCCGGCCCGGGATTTGAACTCGAGTCCTCTTGATTAGCAGTTGCTTAAGCTATCCACTAGACCAACGAAGCACATAAAAAGGGTTTTGAATGAAAGAAAGAAAGCGGATAAACCAAACATTTTTACAATTGCTACATTCCAAGTATTATGTTATCAGGGTTGCCATAACCAAATTAATTAACATTTTTTAGGAGAATATACTGAAATGTCTCCACATTCCAGTCTTGTTTAAAAAGATATTCGTTTTATAAATTGCTTTACTTTTGTGACAGTCGTTTCTAGAACAGGTGGACTAACCTTGCCCGCACCTTTTAAGGTAACCAGATGTCTTCAAAAATGGATTCTATTGCCATAATGTTACGTTACATACTGCCTATTATATCATATACACCATGATAATGTAGTACATGTAGTAGTTACATATTTCACAATAAATCAAACGACTATTGGCGTCGCATTCCAACACGTAACGGCTTTCACTTTTAAAACGTATTTTGATTTTGTTCAGACTGTGTAACGGATTATACTTATTATCTGTGACGGAATAAATGTTCAATTGTATTGGTGGTTTACTTTTAAAAAAAGAACAAGCATTGTCTATTAAAATTGTTAGTGCAGGTAACGAACCTTCGTAGATCTGCGCCCCTCGTCTAGTTGACATTTTACAAATGTGGAAAACTAAAATGTATGGGAATGATGTTTCTCAGCGCTAATTCATGTGGTCAAAACCAAATGATAATAGGAGAGTTAACTATTGTAGAAAAAGAATGCAAAACATTTGCATCTCGGCTAAAGGGGTGTGCAGTTCACATGATGCGTAAAGTTAAATAAAAAAAACACTGTCACAAATAGCGCGGGAAACTTTCAACAGAGCGTTAATTATGATTAAGACGACATTCAGTTATGATTTGTTTCATATTTTCATCAAGATTAATATTCTTATAACTTTTTCCCGGGACTCCACCCGCGTGGATGTAGTAATGAGAAGCCTATGTCCCACCTCAATACTCAAAGTAACATGCCTTGCACTTTCATTAAAATCGGAATAGCGGTTTAGCCATGAAGGTGTAACATTCCGATAGATTATTTTCGTATTTTTTGTTAAAATACAACTCTGAAAAAATATATTACAGTACAGACAGTTATTTGAATATGTAAAGAGACTAATTGACAGTTTGAAATTTAAATCCAATCTGTCGGGAATGCATTTAATTAATCGAATGTTGCCCGCTCAATAAAGAACATCTGCCTTTTATGTATGATCTGGTTATTATCTGAATCCACAGCACATAATTACGTGAACGTTATTCTAGAAATAGATTTTAATACAAACATATTTCAGTTCTAATACGCGACTTTATTACGGCGATTTTACTGCATACTTCAAAGATTCCAAATCTTTTATGATACTGTTAGAATATGGATGTTACGATTCGTTTAGAAATCAGAGAGATATTCCGCGAATTGGAACTCTTTGATAAGTTAAGCTCCTTTGCAGAATATCGTAAATAATTGACATTTCTAGTTATACGTATTGTTTCCAGCCCTAATTTTTATAAATGTATATAAAGTGACTCTACTTTGCTTGATGAAAAGCATGAGCAGAATCAAAGGAATGTAACTAAAAGTATTTTTTAAACCAAATTTTAGTTCTGTATCCTAATAAATAACAGCCTTTGACTATCTGTTCAGTCAAATAAATATCAGAAATGGGGCGATCGTGAGGTTTTCTCTAGGGAGGCTATCCAAATCTATCTGGGAGAGGTCAGACTATTGATCCGAAAGCTTTCTAAATCAAGATCAAATTGAGGTATCGAGAATAGAAGTAAACATTGATGTTTTATTTATAAATATACGAATTGCTACTTATTATTTGATTGGTAGTGGAAGTTAGGCCATCTATACAAGTAAATAAAATTAAAGTATGTGTTTGTGGATCGTAATCACAAAAATCACCTTTAGGAACGTGGTTGGAAATGAAACACGCCCACGCGAGGATAATTTTTATTGACTTATTTGGTATTTTTATAATAGTCAATAGTCTCTCAATATCGCGATACAGAAAAACGGTACAACGCCATCTATCGAGCTCAAACGAAACTATTATAAATTGTTTATATTGAACAGTTTGTAGTTTAAAATTTACTGAATAAAATATTGTAGTGAACGATTTATGGGTACTAATATTCCTGCATTCTGTACACAAAATTGACAGAAAAAAATATCTGTAGAAGCGTTTGTATTGCATTTGGCCAGAAAGCAATGTTCTGCTGACATCATCGTCCTTACAATGTATCAACAACATACCTACAGAGTTTGAAGTAGTACATATTATAAAGAGAATATTGTGTTTCATTCCCATTTTGAATTTTTTGTCAAAGTTAGAAACAAAAAAAATAGTCAAAAATTTCGGGTAATACCGCGGGGTGCAAGCTAGTATACTTTCGTTTCTTTTCTTCTTCTTTCTTCTGATCGAGCCATCTCCATTCCTTTATCCGACTACTAGGCGCAGGCAAAAGTTTCATCCATATGTTGTTGGCATACCCAAAAGACGAACTAAACGGTTTGACAGCTCGTTTTTGCTGAGAGTCCGCAAAGTTTGGAACGACCTATTCTTCCTGTCTATTTTTCCTGATGAGTTGACCTCTGGAGCCTTTAAGAGTAGAGTGAACAGGTTTCTTTTGGATGGGCGTGTACCATCTTCGTCTTCATCTACACTTTCCATCAGGTGAGATGGAAGACAAACTCCTATTCCATTACAACAATAAAAAAAAAAAAATCGGCCAAGTGCGTGTCAGGCCACGCACAGGAAAGGGTTCCTCAGTCACTTATAATGGTATGTGGATTTAAAATCGTATCCAATAGATAATTGTTATGTTTACGTATTAATACGTTAATTTTGTATGACGTTTTCCAAGTGAGCGCATTTTACCATATAAGCCTTTATAACTCCTGAACTAAGAAAGTCATCTAATCGGTTATAGTTTTCCTTCAAAGTTCATTAGATGGACCACCATCACGATTTTTTTCAGATTTTTTGAGCCAGCCGTTTAGCTTTTAGAGGGGGGGGACGCCCTGTTTTTACAAATAAGTGCCCTTTAAAGTGAAATATCTCGCAAACGGATACTTAAATCAAAAAATCGTCTAGGAAACCCTTTATTGTTTTTAAAAGACCTATCTAATGATACCCCACACGATGGGGTAGCCTCGAGAAAAAAAAAACATCCCCACTTTACGTGTAGGGGAGGTACCCCAAATAAAATTATTTTTCATAATTTTATTGTAGCACTTTGTCGACGTAATTACAACACGTATTCATGCAAACTTTCATCTTTCTAGCACTTACCGTTTGGACGGTAAGTCGAGGACGGACGGACGGACGGACGGACGGACGGACGGACGGACGGACAGACGGACATGACGAATCTATAAGGGTTCCGAGTTATGAACTTCGGAACCCTAAAAAGGCGTCCAAAGCCGCGAGAAAACGCTAGTAGTGTTTATACTTCTGTTCACAGCGTGTTCTGGTTTACTTATCTGTTCCAAAACGTTCACCTATCTGTTCAATGTAACATGATTGAGTCAGCCGTTACGCAGATTATGTGGAATAAATAAACATACAAAACGGGCCTTGTATTATTGTCTTATTTGACTGCCATGTTGGTCTAGTGGTTAGCGTATGCGGCTGCTGTTCAAAAGGTCTCGGGATCGATTCCCGGGTCGGACTAAATGTTTGTATGATGTGCAAATATTTGTTTCGGAGTTTTGGTGGTTTCTATCTATAATATGTATTTATGTATGTTCGTTTATAATGTTCGCAGAAACGAATTCTTTAATATTTACTGATCAGAATAATATTTACTGATCCAGTTTACTACTGGATTTAAACCTCTCCGCTGGAAGGAGATTAGACCTACTATACCATCATCATCAACCCTTAAGGTTCCACTGCTGGGATAGAGTCCCCTCTCAGGACAGGGTTAAGGCCATACGTCCCCACGTTGGGTGAATGCGGGTTGGGGACGTGCAAGACAACGTTGTGGCTACGTCAATCTTACCGTTGGATGTTTTTAAGCCGCCCGAAGGCCTCCAAGTAAGCTTCACGACTGTTATCTTATGATAACAATCGGGACCGACTGCTTAACACTTATAACATATCATGCCACTCATTGATTGCTTCTAATCACCCGGAACTTGGTGATGAGCGTCTAATACAAAACAATATGGCGACTTATAATTGTCACAGCTGACGTTTAAATAGACGTGATATTCGTTGTCTATGACATACTTCGGTGGGCGTCATTTTTGGACATGGCACTAATTTCCGCCAAGGTTGAGAGAAAGTGTCGGTCATCGGTCTCGTTTGACACATTGTGTGTCAAATACCGGTCTATATTGGATGAACTTTGAATATTACATGTATTTTAGTAAAAGTGACTAATTTGTTTATTTTTTTTTTGTTTAGATCTTGCCAATAATTTATACAAAAATAAATAAAATTGTAGTGTCTGTAATTTAAAATTGTCAGTTTTTCACTACATGCATAGTAAAGTATACTAGTTGGTCCAAAAGGTGTCAAGATTTAATCATAATAAATTTGTTCAAGTGGCAACATTATTGAGGTTTTATTGTCAAAGACTATAACTTGTATAATCATGGATTTCGCGAAGGCTAATTTGACAAAAGAGTATCTATGCGTGTCTATGTCAACTATGTGGCAGTGTGTGTAACGTTTTATTATTGACATTTTTTATGCGTAATTAAAAAAATAATAGCATTTTGCACTCCTATAGTGAACTATATAAACTATTAGTGTTCGAAATTACATATACCTCCTTCCGCGTAATTTACCAGTCACTATGGCAGGCACATATATAAAAGCCAAAGGTTTTAACATTTAAATTTGGTTAATATTAGATTTTTATTAAGTCGACATACTGGTTAGACACCAATATTCGCTTTAAATATTCTAATATTATGCTACAAGGTCATTTGAATATAAAAACTCAAAAACAGTTTATAACTAGTTTTATAGACTGATCAAACAAAATCTGTCATTATCAGCCTTGCAGTCCACTGCCTAACATCAACGATTGGGAGAGGTCCCATCAAATAAGATGTTGTGTTTAGTTGATCGAAGGTGTACATGTACCCTAATTTAAGAATTGACTCGTTGTTGGATGTCAGTCAAGATAAATAAACCTCTTTTTAACGACTTCAAAAACGGAGGAGGTTCTCAATTCGACTGTATTTTTTTGCTACCTCAGAACTTTCAACTGAGTGACCCGATTTTAATGATTTACTTTTTATTTGAAAGCTGGTGCCTCCCGTCCCATAGTATGGTCCCATAGTAAGGAAACCAGGATCTGATGATTCGATTCTGGAGAAATCGAGGAAACTCCTCAAATATCATAGGCATACTTGTCGCGATTTGGGTACTCGGAATAGTTTTTCTATTGAAGTCGGTTATATATAATTAAAATTATATTATACCTTAAAACGTCACGTCATGTTAAAAACATGTAGATATGTTAATCTAATGATTTGCATATTTATTATAATTCTTAAAGTAGAATATAGAAGATAAATATTAAAATTAACCTTATTTTTCTAAAAGTTCCATATGAGATTTATAAATAAATAAAATATTATTATATTTTATATTATACTACTCTGGCATTTCTGTGTCAAATAAGTGTTTATATACTTATAAATATTACTTTTCGTGATATCAAATGTCAGAATTCATGACTGCCATTTTTTTTACTAAACATCAAAAGATTTCACGTCAAAACAAAGGTTTAATCACACATTTTTGGACGAAAATTGTTAACTTTACTATTCTAATGAAAATCAATTTATTGTAGAAAAGTCACACATTTTGTATTTTTTCACAAGCAATTCTAATGGAATTTTTTCATTTGTTACAGGACCTAATTCCGACTCAAGACACAGAATCTTATCTCTTAAAAACTCAAAATGCCATCACTAATCTTCAAGCTCAGCTGCAGTCTTCAAGAACAAGCAACATCACCACTATTCCTTCTCAACTCACCTCTAGTCTTATCAGCGATAAAACAACCGTCTCTCGCCTCCCGATCTCACAGCTCAGCCGCTCCAACTCACTCAACTACCGACTCAGAAAGAAAGACCACTCAAATGACAGCAGTCCGTTAAGAAGTCCTGGTCACTACGTCATAACCGGTTCATCTAAAGTTCCAGAAACTACCAAAACACTTCTTAAATCTGCCACTAGGTCTTTAGATACAGATCGCCGTCATGATTCTAACATGAATAGTCCATCATCAGAAAGAGGTTTACAGTCAAATAGTTCTGATGATAAAACGCTGTCGAATAGACCTCACTATGTAGTAGAAGCTATTCTATCACCGCACAGAAACTCTCATTTAAGGAACAGAATATTGGAGGGGAGAGTGCATGATAATGTTACTAACGCGAACCCGACTGTATGCCTCAAGACTGTGTTGAAAAACAACGTCTTAGAGTCGAAATATCCAAGAATTGATCAAACCCGTTGTCAAGGCAACAAGAAAAGCCACCAGAGGGTTTTCAGCGATGGTATGAAGTTCAAATCGAATAATATTGGTTTCGGATCATCGATAAAGAGGTCAAGTTCTTTCAACACTGTAAATAAGAATAACAATTATCTGGACCAGAGAATAACGTCGAGACGTTCCAGTGGACATTCTGACGAGTACAAAGATTATTCGGATGAATCTGACAACGGATCTTACGATAAATCTCAAGACTTAAGATATAAGAGACAGATTATTAATAGAGGAAGGATAGATTCGCCTAACTTGAAGTCTGTTGCACCGGCTAATTCGCCACGGTGTCCGAACACACCAGAATTGCAAAGGAAATTTGGCCCAGGATTGATGAGGAATTCTGTGAGAGTGACTACTAAAGAGAGATTGAGTCCAAGGGTGTCTGAGCAACCAGTTGTGAGGGAGGAAAGGACAAAAGCGGGTAATCACCAGAGTAGGAGATCCGCAGAACCCAGGCCAACGACATTGAGTCGATTGACAAAGTCGAGGTCATCTACTAGAGAAGTGAGCCAGCCCAAACATTTAGATAAAGGTTAGTTTAGTACAAGATTACTTTTTAAACTTTAGCGTCCCGATTTAATTGACTTATCCGGTATAAGGTAATCCCACAGGACGATGTCAAGCCGTCGTAAATAGACAAGGTCGTAATAGCTATCATGAAAATATTGAAATCTAAATCATGTATTTTTTCAATTTATATTCTTTTTTTTTAGAGAAAACCTGTGACATGTTTTTATCTCCGGTTGCTTCAAATCTTTATTTTTATTAAACATTTTTTTCTTTTATATTAATGCCATGAAATAGTTGACTTACTTCTATGTCAGTGGTCGATGATCAATCACCGAATCACGCTTGCGGAAAATCAATATTTATTTGACTACAGATTTGATTTCCAATTAGTTTTACCTCTATGGTATTTATAGATAACTATGCCTTATAAATAGTGCAACAATGTTTACTTGTCTACTGCTGGGCTGAAGCCTCTCCTCAGAAAAGAAGCATAGGCCTACTATTTTTTGACTGCCTGAGCACAGTTGTAGTGTGTGCGACTCATTTGTATCGGGATTTGGGTGTTTTCTATGTATACTATGTGTGTGTGTTTCCAAAAAAAAAGTGTATAAGTATTCAATCAGATAATCTAGCTTTCATAGTACAAGCTCTGCACAGTTTGAAGTATCTAGCTTCAAACTAAACAGAGCTTAGTTAGTTGTGTTACATGTCTGAAATATTTATTCATTTTCTATAACCAACGCTGGCCAGACTAGTTGGTAATGGCTTTGTTTCAAGTTTTCCTTCTCTTTGAAGTAATGTTGTTTTACTATGTAGCTTGCTCCCTTAGGCAGTTCTTACGACGACAGGGTAAATTGGCGTGGTGACACTTCGTTTTCCTTAAATCCGCCTCAACAATATATCTGTCAAATTGCAATTTGGCGGGAAATAAAAATAATGGCCGACCATCGCTCGGTGTTGCAAGCATAACCAATTGTAAACCATTACCGGGCGTGACTCAAGGATATTTTGATTGATTATATTATTAGTAACGGCGTGTTCAATAGAAATTATCAATTGTATTCTGTGTTATGAAATTGGTTAATGAATGAAGGTTTTAAGGTAACCTCTTTTGGACGCTTCTGTTTATTGTTTGGCAATCAATGAGCTAAGTCGCGTATCAAGAAGTGGGTAAACTTCGTGATAGATTAGTTTCATAAAATCAAAACAAATATTGACTTAAAATTCAGATAATTTAAACACAAAGTTTGAATATTAGCATGGGTTAATGGGCAATTATCTATTGGACAATATTTTAAATCCACGTGTGCCATTATGGGTGACTACGAAACCCTATATAAATTAATCAGTTATGTTATGAAAATTGGTAGTAGAATAAAGGTTATTTTATTATATTTATTTTACGAAACCCTATTCGACATGGAGCCCTATGCGTGGCGTGACATTTAGCCGTTTTTTTGTATGTCTATTAATGCATTGGTATAAAGTTTCAAGAAAGTTTTTTCCTTTTGAGATATGTAGACGAAGTTGTGCGCATAAGCTAGTGTAATCATAAATGCATGTTAAAATTCACTTCATATACAAAGTTATATATATATATAAACGCTTTCACTTGTAACTATTTGACGTAAAGCAACGCAGTGTTACCACATTAGAATTAAAATATTGAAGTTTGATCTTAGATTCTCAATGGTTATTTAAACTTTAGTTACGGATGTTACACTTTACTACACCATAGACAATTACTTTTACTTCTTATATTTACATAATAGTTAACACGCGACGTGTGTATAATGTTTTGTGTAATAACAGTATCTGAGGTTATAGAATAATATTTACTACTAAAAGCAAAGCTGTATAATATTAGAAGTAGAGTACATAGTTTTATTATTTTATTATTAGACTACAATCAAGACAGCAATGAGATTACTGCTAATCAAGAGATCTCGGGTTCAAATCCTGGGTCGGGCCAAAAAGTGTTTTTGGGTTTTTCTTACGCAATTCCTAATAGCAGCCCTGAGTTTGGAAGTTTGGCGGTGATACACGCCCGTGCCTCGGAGAGCACGTAAAGCCGTCAGTCTCGGTTGTTATGAATATCTATGCCAATCGTTATTGGGAAGTCAGTCCCCTCAAATGTACTGACAACTAGTTTAACCTACGTATATCAGTTCTCCCTTAGGGTTGGTTGGTTGGTAGGTCCGATTATAGTCGCTCCGTGTAAAAACTGATATTCAGGTAAAACCGGTTGAACTAGTAGCTGACCCCAAATGAATAAGGCTAGGAAGAAGAAGAATAAGAATTAAGACAGCAATGAAGTAGATTTAGAACTACAGTACTTGTACCTACTAGAGTTTTGGTATTCTGATGGTAACCGGTCCACACAAAAATTCAAAGGTCAGCCATGTCGTGTGAGTGGAAAACCCAATGTAGCTTACGAATAGTAACTGAGGATAGTTTTTCTTCTTAATATTACAGGGAGTAATCAAAAATGTAAAGACGAGATGATCCAATGTAAAATAAATAGGTAGTAGATAGTAGAGCCAGGCTACTTTCAGCACGAATAGGCCAGCTCGACCGGGGGCAGTACTATCCTCACACTGAAGATCAACCTAAAATGAGTCTCTTGTTGGTTAATCTGAGACCGGATTCTCCATTATTCTACTGGGAGAATGATGCAGAATAAGTCGCCATGGTGTGGGTCACCATGCCGCATTGTATACACTAACAATGAGGATAGTGACCCCTACTCCTGGATTCTACTCATGTTTTCCATCAGGTAGAGCAGAGACTGGTAGGCTAAAATTAAAAATTCTTCTTTCCCCAGGACCAAAGAAACTGAGCCAGCACCGTTCATCATCAGCTCTTGCCACTAAAGAGATAGAGTTCTCCAACTGGAAGAAGCGGTCTTCTTACGACCCAATGAAGGCTGCGCAAGAAGGCAAGAGAAGACAGCAGATGGCTAAACGGCAAGATTGCATTAAGGATGATCTGAGTTCACCGAGGTAAGGCAATATACGCTAAATATAATTATAGCTAGTTCCGCAGTTATTGTTATAAAACGCGAGTAACGCCGCGAAGCGAAGAAAGTTTAACCCTTCGGGTGCCTGGTACCTAAAAATCACTTCGCATGCCTGGTGGGTCTGTGAGACCCGTAAACAAAATGCTTGGTTTTTACCTACTTAACGAGTCAGAAAGCTAAATACAGGGTTTTTATTAATTTTCACTGACATTTAAATTATATGATTGGAAAAATTAAAACTAAAGTTGTTTTACAAAATGTTTATTACCTAATTTAAAATTCTCATATTTTACGTAACAAAAATTCACAATTATCCAATTATCTAACCAGGCCGCCATGGTAGTATGGGTTTCAATGTTACTTTGCCTACCCTCACAATGAGCATGGTGGCCCTAACACCTGGATTCTTCTCATGCTTTCCATCAGTCAGAGTAGAGTCACTTTGGTAGGCTAAATTATAAAAAGAAAAAAAAATCGACGCGTGACACAAATTACTCAATGGCTGAGACATCTCAACATCACTGTCATCATTTTCACTATTATTGGGTTCAGCATGGACTTCTGCTACTTCCACAGCACTATCTTACCCATGTAGTACATCCAAGTAGACTGATTCATCTCCACTATCATCAAAAACCACATCTTCGTTTTCATATTCTTCTAAATCTCTCTCCAAAGCTTGACAGGTTTCAAAATTCGTTACTAACCATTTTAAACTGATAAAATATTATTTTGTAAACAATTTACCACACAAAACATAATAAACAAGAAAAAACAAAAGTAAGTACTTATCGAATAAAAGTTACGCCGCGTGCCTGGTCGGGTCCCTGAGACCCGAGCGCACATAAAACACCTCTTATCTGAATGCGTGTGCGTCGCACGTTCTTTCATCAGTTTTGTGCCAAAAGTCTCGTCAAAATCGTTTCAGTCGTTCCAGACTTTAGACGGAACACAGCCAGACAAATTTTTGATGCTAGTATACTTTCCAATATGTAATAAACTGATATTTTGATATTACATACAGACACTCCAATTTTATTTATTTGTATAGACTAGCTGACCCACGCGGCTCCGTCTGCGTGATATACAGTTTGTATTTGTATATCTTAAATCAGGTTCAAATCAAATCAAATCAAACCATTTTATTTCAAATAAAACGTCAAGTAGTCAGTCAGTAGTCAG
Source organism: Phragmatobia fuliginosa (assembly GCA_932526445.1). NCBI lineage: Eukaryota > Metazoa > Arthropoda > Insecta > Lepidoptera > Erebidae > Phragmatobia > Phragmatobia fuliginosa. Next base: position 10,718,230 of record OW052081.1, on the reverse strand, counting down.
TCGTGAAGCTAATTGTCTGTTCCAATTCGTAGATCCTATGGAGAAGAACAGACAAGAAACTCCATGGACACTCTTTTCCAACATTGTTTTTAAAATTTTTGGTTACATTGATTATGAACTAACATTATGAGATAGACATATGCTATTGCGGACTTTTCTTTAGAACTTTGAAATGGGAACAATTCTTTCCTCAAAAATCAAAGTGCTCGTATCCATGCCCAATTTCATTGAAATGCAGCAGCAGTTTAGCCGTGAAAGCGTAACAGACAGATAAACAATTATTTTCGAATTTATTATATGTATCAGTATACCTCTGATCAAGCCATATCACCATTCTTTTTCAGCCATTCATCACCGGTCCACCGCTCTCAATCCTTCCACACAACCAACATCGCCGACCTAGAAACCCTAGACTACTCTTCAGAGGAAACAGAAGATGATCTTGTAATCACACTGCCAGTCGACCCGATGATCACCTCAACCCATTCTGATATACTGGACTTGAGGCCAAAGGACTACAGGGAGAATTTAAGGAGACAGGCCATGACGAATGATGTGGTTCTAGCCAGGGATTATGTCGCAAACTTCCAGGTAAGAATCAGACCCCCTAGCCAAGGTCCAAATGTTTTAGTTTTCTATATTCCATTATATTTCTCTATTCTGTTGTTTGATTGGCTATATTTTGTTTTGTTCACGTGACTGAGAGACATAGAATAAAAAACTATAAACGTTTGCAACTTCGCTAGCATTTTTAAGCCCCGGCGATAAACGACGAGTTTTTATATATTTGAACTATCTCTCTCCCTCTCTCTCTCTCTCCCTCTCTCTCTCTCTCTCTCCCTCTCTCTACCTCTCTCCCTCTCTCTACCTCTCTCTATCTCTCTCTCTCACTCTGTGCGTCTGTGGCATCGTAACTCCCGAATGGATGAAGCTATTTTGTTTTTTTTTTCTAAAATGTGAATTAGGAGTGTTTATATTGTAACAAATGTAATTTGATGCCTTTACCATGCTGTACAAACATCACAAATTATTGTTTTTTTTTTATAAAGACTTGTTTTTATTTGGTTTAACATACATAAATACGTCTGTATCCTCGAAGAGTAAAAGGTATTATAAGCGCCAACTGTGATTTTGCTGCTCGTTATGAGGATACCTATATTTAAAATTAAACAGTCCTCACACATATAAATTTTGAGTATAACAAAAAAAATTGACAGTATATTTCAGGTACAACCCAATAACGATTACCATAGACAAATTTGTCATTGTGACCTCTTTACATGACCACAGATACATCAACATGCGCACTTGGACAAAAATCGTCGCAACATCTATGGGATCAACTCGGAGAAGCGCAAAACTTACATCATAGACGATATAACACCAACCAAAGAGAATATAGACTTTTTAACAAAGACAAGACAAGAGGAGTTGACCATAGACAAAAGGAAAACTTTCATTCTCGATAGTGACACTAATTCTACAACGAATGGCAGTAGTCCACGAAATTCTTCGATATTCAGTCATGAGAAGAACTCTTTGACGACGGGAACTAGTGATACGGAAGGCGAGAGCGGAACAGAGAGTGCGCCGGTCGTGATGAGACATCCGGGAGGGAAGAGGAGTGCTCCGGTGCAGGCTAAGCAGAGGTAACTTTTAAATTTTAACTAGTGATTAGTGTTATGATGGACATTTTACTTATCCCGTTTGGTACCTTTTGGTAGTATTTTTGAATTAATTTTTATATTTTAGTCGTACTGTTCCAATTGGTGTGTGATCGCTTGTAGAATGCATTCTACAAACGTAAAATTATATTCTGTGTAGGTGAGAGAGAAATGTATGACGAAAATTCTTTGAACATAGATTCTTATAATATATTAATAGGTTTTCAACTTCTAGAATCACATTGCTCGAATGTTTTTGTTTAATTTATGAGCATGCTAAAGTGATATGTCCGTGTGGTGACGGATTAAGAATACAGAGTGTCACCACCCCTATTCATCCCGCGGGTGTCGTAAAAGACGACTAAGGGCTAAACTATGCAAGACAACATCAATGCAAAGAGAAGGAAAACTTGAAACCAACCCGTCTGGTCAGCGTGGTATAGTAGGCCAATACGTCCTTTCTAAGGAGAGGCCTATGTTCAGCAGTGAACTGTTGAATGCAGTGGACTGTTGAATTGATGATGATGAAAGTGACTTTACTCTGCCTGATGGAAAGCATGAGTTCCAAGAGTAGTGTTCACCATACTCATTGACAATGCAGTATGGTGACCCCAACTATGGTAGCCTATTGAGATACTACTTTGTCAATGGGCTTCCGGCCTCACACTCACCAACGAAACGCGACCGCACGAACACTATCATTTTAGGTCGTTCATCTGTGTGAGGGTAGTTGCTGAAATGAATGAAGAATATTCTGTAATTCTCCTTTAATGTATTCCAGGTACAGCGGTGACTTTTCTATGTCATCGTCAACGACCTCAATAAGCCGCAAGCAGCCGATCCAGCCGAGATACATGGACATATCTAAATATAAAAACGAACAGTCTCCGAAGAACTTCCTTCGAAGGGACCCCAGCAAGACGTATGTTGGAGTCCTGGGAGATAACAAGACTGTTAGTAAAGGGAGTGCTCAGCATTATGAAATGGGTAAGAAAGATTTATTCTTCTTGTATGTTCTTTCTTTTGTTTGGGACAGAATTGTCAGAATTAACCGACTTCTTAAAATGAGGAGCTTCTCAATTCGACTGTTTTTTTTTATGTGAGGTAACAGAGGTGTACCGATTTTGATAATTCTTTATTTGATTTATTTAAAAGTTGGTGCCTTTTATGTGGTCCCATAATAAGGGATCCGGGATATGATGACAGGATCCTGGAGAAATCGAAGGAACTTCTTAAATAGCATAGGCACACCTGTCGCTATTTGGGTACTCGAAGTAGTTTTTCTTTGAAGTCTGGTTTATTTTTGTTAAAATTATTGGCTATATGTTTAAGCCTAACATAATGACTCCACTCGGCCTGATGGATAGCATGAGTAGAATCCAAGAATAGTGGTCACCATCCTCATTGTGAGTACAGTACAATTGCAGTAGGGTAGTTTTGCATCCTTGGGCCTTCGGTCTCACGCTCACCAACTTTATATGACCGCACGAATAGTGTCTTTTAGGCTGGTCTTCTGTGAGAGGGTAGTACCGCAGCAGTACCGTTAGTCTTTGGCAGGTTCTATAACCGGATATAGACCGGGGAGTACCTATCCTTTCACAGAAGACCAACACCTAGGTCTTCTGTGAAAGGGTTATTCCGCCGCGGTCTTTGGCAGATCCTATTAAGAAGATCTGGCAGATCCTATAAAGAAGATCTGGCAGATCCTATAAAGAAGATCTGGCAGATCCTATAAAGAAGATCTGCCAAAAACATTCTTTCGCCATTTTTTTATGTTTTCACGTAATCGTGTCACATAACAATGACAAGTATAGTTCGTGGTAAAAACATGTACTGTTATATAATTAGTCGCATTGTTATTGTGTATAATATAATTTTAGACAAATGTTACAATAAATATGTCATTAATCTTTGTGCAGTTAGTTCACATGGAAATATTTCTGTATATATGAATACAAAGTTGATAAATTTAAACTTCTGAATTATTTAAATACTGTTATGTTAAATAGGTATGTTATATAACATATTTAGTTCTCATGTCACATTGTTGCTCACGATAAACTCCGAAATTATCTGACCGTTTTTTTTTAATGTTTGTTTTCCTGGCGTGCCTAAGATAGGGCAGTAAACATCATGCTGAAACCAATAGAAGTCGAGCTTGAATAAAAAGATACAAAGCCGAAGCGCCGGCAGCTAATAAATATTGTAATTATGTTAACTATATAGTTGTTTGTAATTAGATTTTTAAATCCCGAATATAAGTTTCACGTGTCTGTGTGTCTGTCTGTGGCATCGTAGCTCAGGTGGTTTTTCTCGTAGACGTCTAGAGGTCTCGGGGTAACTTTACTAGGTCTACGGCCTGTCTAAGTGGTCTTCCGCGCCACCTGCAACTACAGGCGGGTCACTGAGTTGGGCCCTCTGGGAATATTGGTATTTTCTGGGTGTCAGTCTGGTGTGGGGGCGTCACTAACGAGGTCACACCATTGCGGGTGAGTCCCGCAGGGTGACCAACATGCTAGCTACGCCCGAGTCTGGTTCTGTGTAACCTCCTGTGCTTAGTGAGTTCGAGCTCCAAGAGGTGGGGACCCCGAGGAGCGTGGAACGGATGAACCGATTTAGATTTTGTTTTTGTTTGTTTGTAAGGTAAATTAGTCGGGAGTATTCTTCGCTATGTTTGATGGAATTCGGTCCAATTAGTGGCGGGTTTAATAAATTTTTAATTTTACTTGTGCCAAAATTAGTAGTATTTCTTTCGAACTGCGATTTAAGATTGTTGACAAAACAGCTAAAGTGCATTGCTTAATTTATTTTCTATCTTTTTTCAGAACAAAAGAAGCAAGAGTTAGAGAAGTGGAAACGTAGGGCTTCATACGACCCGAGGAAAGCGGCGGCCCTCGGCAAGTCAACCAAGCCACAGTCAAAGACCGCCAGGTGAGTCTACATAAAAAGTTTCTCTTGTCTATGGGTTTACTCCTTTGTTCGAATACTTAGTACAGATTAATGTGACAAGATGTTTAATTTTGACGTTTAAATTCTAAACTCCTATTGTGTAGATGTTATGGTTTTTAAAAAAAGTTTTGGTTATGTATTTTAAAATGTCTCCAAATTAAAACGTTGAGTCATAATCGCTATTTGAAGTGTGTATAGGCTTCGAAAACTGCATAACATTAGGTAGGTAATGTCACGACCCATCGGTGCTTTATCAAGCGTGATTGTACTGTACATAAATTATTTTTTAAGAGTTGATTATGGAAATATCAAGTGTATAAAGTAAAGTTTAACTTGTCGCATTTAAACCTGTACTAAGTTATTTCGTGAATAAAAATAAACCATGTAATAATGTAAAAGGATTATTAAATTATGTTATTGTTAACAAAGACAGTTTTTTGTTTGCCTAATATATGTATATGACTATTGTTTTCTTTTAAAAATATCTATCTTTTAGTTGTAAATAGTATTTTGTTAACATTTTCTTTTCATTTATTTCATTTAACTTAAGCTTATCTGTAATAATAAGATTATAAAACGGATTATTGTAAATTTTAGAGCGTGACAAATCTCAAAATGCATGCAATTCCGTGTAAGTGACATACGGGCCGCCATCTTGACGTGTAAGGTTAGTCAAATGTCAAAATGACAGGTGCGGCCTCAGCCGATTGTCAAACTGACAACCGAGGCACTTTTGGTGGATTTTTTCAGTTTATTGCTTTATATGCTTTACACAAAGCGCGGTTAAGACTTGATTTTTCATTTTTTTTTATGATTATGACTTTATGAACTTATAATTAGTGTGTTACTTTTTGTTTTCTTCTTTTGCCTATCTAGGTATTTTCTTTATGAAAAATCAAGAGCGTGCTTTTCACTTTGCTTTTAAATAAAAGCTAGAAAACATTCATGTTTCTAAATTGGCCTTATTCCATGGATACAATGGTTTTGGTGCATATTTGTAAATATTTACAGCAAAATTTTCTAGCTTGTCCGTTAATTCAAGCTTCAAGATTATACTGTTTTGTTTTATATTTTTTTTACTTTTCTGTATTCTACTAACAGCAACTAACCCGAAAATACTTCTTTTCTTTGCTTAAACCCCATTTTTGTCAATCTGTGTTACCAGGAACAAAAAAGACATGCTTACTTAGTACTTACTCTATTTGCAATGTAACAATGTAGTTCGAAATTTCACTAACCTATTTTGTTTTAAGCACTCTTACGATTAAATAATCTCTACCTTGAACTGCCTATCTTTTGAATATGGTGAAACTATTTCTTGTCTCGAGTTTGAGTAAACTATAAAAACAAAAGAACCTTATGCCTTATAAGGCTAACTTGGCATTAAGGTGTTCATAAATTTAAAAAAAAACTATCAAAATCTAAATTCGTCTGCTTTTAGAGAAAATAAAATAGCTCTATTTATTTCGGGTATAAAAACAAGTAAATTTCATTCCTTGGTAACTTCTGCCAACTCTAATTAAATATTATAATACTTAAACTTAATTGATATTTCTGGGCTTTGACTTTATAAATATCAATTACATAACGACGATTTACTATATAATACGTTATTAAAACTATTTACAGTAGCGTACTCCGGTCTCAATCGTTTCACGGTCCGGTGCTGACTTCCCCCGGGCTCCGCCCCCCTCCGGACCAGATCTGCGAGACGTACGACGCGTCCAGCGACAACGACTTCTAACGACTGTGTCGACATCTTTTAGCATTGTCGGCTACGACTTGTGATAACCTTTAAACACGTATTCAAGATAGAATAACTTTTGTCACTTGCATTGTAATGTATATGTAGTGTTGTGTCGATGCAAAATGATATAGAGTTTGCATTGAGTAAAACGATCTCAGATTGTATTAAATTTTACTAACTCAGACACTCTATAAAATTTGACAGATGTCAAATTGACAGCTGTCAATATAGCGATGTTTGTTCTGCCATATTTTCGAATGACATTGCGTTTGCATCGATACTTGTAAGTACAACGCAGTGTGTTCATTATTACTATAATGTATACATCGATACGAATTCTACTTTGGTTTAAAATACAAATTGTATTCGCATCGGTGTTAGGTCAGACCAGTAATGAGAGAATTGACTGTAATACATAATAATACAATGATCGTAAATATATTTATGGTAAATGATAGCTCGGTAAATTAATGTAACGTCTTTATTTATTATCATAGTGTTACGATTGTTAGAACACTCCATTATTAATGTACTATGGAGAGAATATATTTTTCATCCGTTGTTTTTTAAATTTTAGTAAAATATATTTTGTCTTTCATCACCAATTTTGTAGCATTTAAATTTGTTTCGAATTGAAAATAATTTACTAAACGTAACGTAACGTAGGTACGCGTACATAATTTTGTGATTTATTTGATTTAATTGTTTTTTAAAGTATTTAGTTGTTAAAAAATACACCTGTCAGCTGTCATTTTACCCGCCAAATGCAGAATTGATCTAAATTTTGCTTTTTAATGGCCAGAAATATGATTTTAAATTATTTGACGATTGTATGAATTTAATAGTTTTGGGGAGATGCAATTATTTTCTATTATTTTTTAAGTTATACCGCACAAATCGAGTACATATATGTTTTTAGTACTTTTTGTACTTAAGCACTCGATGTCTTGTTTTGTAAATTTGTTTCTTATAAACGTAAGTGATTAGGATAACGTATTAAATAATAATTAAATGTGATTTAATTAATAATGGCAAATGTATCTTTAGTATTGGCTATTATTATTTTCCACTAAAATCTATGAGATTAGTTTCTTTTGTAATTTGTCCATTAAATATAATATATACCTATCATAATTATCCCTTTTTATATTTGCTCATATCATTCGTACATCGATGTATTTTAGAGATTTATAACCTTTTTCGTTTATTTGTATAGTGCAACACTATTTTATTTGTCTACTGCTTAAATTAAGAACAAAGTATTCATTTAATAATATTTTTTATATTTTTCATATATTGCAGATAAAATATTTAGTTAAAATGGAATATAATAATTATACGTGATTGTTACATTCACAACTAAGCAAAATGTTTTTGGCGATGTTTATATAAGTTTAATTTTCCAAAGTTTTTAATATATTTGTTTAGTATTGCCAGGCTCTTAAACTACAAAGTCATAGTTTAAACGTCCATATTTAATTATGAAATGTCTCTATAATTAAAAAAATATTTGTGCATATATAAAAAATATGATCAAGGATTAGTTTAAGAGAGCATTCTTAATGTGCGTTTTGTAGTTTGTTTGTGAGCGATGAAAATAAATTATGTGAACTGGAAATATTTATGAAAAATCAGCTTATAATGTGACCTATTAAAAAGGTTTTTGTTAATAATCTGAGTGTATTCAATTTTAAGTAGTGATTTCGTATAAATTAGTAGAAGGCCTGGCTTTATTTAAATAAACGCGTAATGTACCATAAGCGCTGGAAGCGCTGTTTGTAAACGATTGATGTTTAGAGTTTTGTAAAAATATTATTTAAATAGCAAACAAATAAAAACAATGTTTAAAATTACATGACTTTTTTTGACAGCACGGCTGTCATTCTCATCAATATGACAGTTGTTGAATGGAATTTCGTTTTGAAACCCATCGGATGTGTTAGGTACAATCTTAGTACACTCACGGTAAAGAGTGACCTGTATCCTTCTTCAAGATTCAAAGTATTTCATTGAAATAAGTGCAGCGGATTAGGCGTAAAAACGAGAAAGATAGAATTTTATTATTTTATTAAATTAGTTTTTAATTAATAGCTAGTTGGTATCGCAAGATATGTCGTAATCTAATATCCGATTATCTAAACACTGAGTCGTGCGGAAGGTCCCACGGATAGCACCAGTGGCTATGTCGAACTCAAATCGACTAAAACCGCACGCTGTCTCTGCTACTATGAGCCGAGGAACCAGGTATACCCTGAAAGGAAGTCTCTGTAAACCCGACGTACCTCAGGCAACCTACGACTTGCTGATGGCCCCTTCTGTGTGGGAAACCCTCAGTTTTCACCCCCAGGCATGCGCTTATGGAGGATGGACATCGTTTTCCGATCCCGGGCGTCCGAGTCGCCTGCGCTACTTGGCCCGTTCCCAGGCCTGGCGGACCGGAAGAGTTCTAAACCTCTCCCGTTTAAATTTGCACCTAGTTTATTTCTATAATTAGAGCTTTACAATTATTCACACTTAAAGATTCCTTTAAAGTAACGAATTCGATCAAATACTTTATTAAATTATATATTAAAAAGACAACTCCAAACTGACATATTTATCCCACATCGTGGTGGACTTTAAACATTGTATGAAACGACACAAAGAACAGCCTGGCCGAGTTGCAAACGTTTTTCGTTTTCTATTCTCTTGTTTTATTGGCTAATATATTGTCTTGATCACGTGACTAAGTGACTTGAGTCAAACGGCTGGCTCCAAAAATCTGAAAACGTTCATGATGATAGTACCTACATGTTATGAACTTTAAAGGATAACTATAACGGCTTTGATGACTTTGTTAGTTCAGGAGTTATAGAGGCTTAACTTGTAAAAATGCGTTTACTTGACTATGCGTGGCCTGACACGCATAGAATAGGTCAATTTTTTTATTAATTTATCGCAAATAATTTCCGCTATAGGTACATCGAGAACAATGTGTAAATTCGCGAAAGTCTAAAAACCGTTAAAGAACACAGATTTAGAGCAACAATTTGTGGCTCACACAAAGTTTTGCCCCTTGTGGAAATCGAACCCACAACACACAACAGCCTGTACCAGTCCACTGCTGGACATAGATCTCTCCTTTAAAACGTTTTGGTATAGACTATAGACTTTGTTTCAAGTTTTCCTTCTCTATGCAGGGATGTTGCCATCATAAATAAAACAAGATATAGATACATTTATTAATAATGATTTTATTTTTTGAATATCAATTACACTTGTTATTATTATTTTATAAATTTTACATTTTCATCGTACTTTATATATCATGTAGGTAATATATAAATGTGCATCTTCTAGAATTAGCATTACAATACATAACACATTATTTATCGTTTCATACAAAACATTTGGGAACATTCAAACGAAAATTGTTATATTTTATTCATTTAAAATGAAAAAATCCTGATTCATTTTTTTCCAAAAATTGTTTTCGTTGTTTTGAACCAGTACATAAAAACACTTAATTAAAAAAACTCAAAACGTGAAGAATAACATTTCAAAGTCACTCTTTTTTATAATAAAAAGGAACTCTTTAGCCATCTTTCTCTTGTCCGTCCGAACTATACAATATAAGTCACAACCACAATATACATTTTCTTATTAAAAAAAGATTTAAAAAGGTTCTTTGTCTAGTTAGAAAGTAATTTCTAAATTGAGCAACTCTAAAGTGACTATCAAACGTTATTCGTCAAAGTTGTATCTAAATTTTTAAGTCGTTTAGCGACTATGGTTGACGTGACACTACTTTTTGATGTTTTTTGTTTAAAATACAGCTCCTTTTATATACAAACAGTGTTGACTAATTTTAAACTAGAACTCAACACTAAAATATTTATAACTTAACATGAAGTCAGTTTTCTACTATTCTCACACTGCACAAAACCTGTAATAAATATGTATGTATACATGCATTTTGCAATTACTACTTGTAATTCATGGTTGTCTTTATAATCAATTACTAATGAAACTGTTATTGTAATATTTTTGTCATCACATGAGAAATGAAGGCTTAAATTAAATGAACATCCTGTCCATCTTTCCCGCCTTCTAGAGGTTTTCAACTGACATTCAACGTGCTACAGACATAAATAAAATCTGAATAGTATCAAGAAGACACCGACCAACATTGACCTAAATATGGCCAATAAATTAAATAATAACATTATTAGTTGGTAGTCACAGTCCAATTTTTAATATTATTATTTTATTAATAAATTCTCCAAGTCTAGGCCAAGAGCCAAAAAAGTGGTCGATTTCGTTTGAGACCAATTGGTAAAGAAACTTTTGAGTTTTTGAAGCGTCCGCAAATGAAGTTAATATTATCATTTATTAATTTAAAGGAAGATTCTACTTTTATTTTACTTTATAGTATTAGTTGCACGCACTATATATATTAATATCTAGGTGTGCGTGTAAATCGAGCACTCCTTCCTGTAGCACATTGTGAAAACGATCTTTATAAAAAGCATTATTCTTCGCTAACTTAGAATAAATCTTAATAATGTGAGGCAGACATTATTAGTATTCTTCTAGTTAACTTCTCTTGAAATTGAAAGACCATTTCTGAGAGAAGAATAATTATTTATAGAAGACAGTGGGAGAATGGATAAAGCACAGCATAATTTCTGTTAATTTTTAAATTGGCACTAGTCCCACGGATCGATATTTTGGTACCACTAGCAGTAATGCGACCAGAAAATGTGGGCGGCTTTTTAGATAGTCTAAAGTAAATAAATAAATTTTGGTTGGAAGTCATTCATAAAATGTATCGTGCACCTTTGTAACGTCAATAGAAGTACAAATTTAAATATTATACTGTCGATCATTACAAGTAAAACTCAAATTTTCGATAGTTATACCTCCTGTTATGAACACCGACCAAATTTGGACTGAACGCGGACAATCAATTAAAGTTGTTTTTAAATATTTATTGTTTTTATGTAATAAATTAGTTATTACTTGAGAAACATATTAATACGCCTATTTTTGCTTTTATATTTCGACCTATATAAAAATTAATAAAATTACATTGCTATTGGAATACAGAATAATAATATTATTAATTTAATAATAAAGCCTTCATCTTTAAGCCAGAGCCCATACAAAGTGGTCGATATCCTATGAGCTGATTATAGATTTATAAATTCGAATTTAATTTATACCTTAGTTAACGAAAAGTTAATGTTACATTTTTCTTAATTATTATTTCCTTTCGATTTAATTTAATCGATAGAATAAGTCGATATCTTGCTTAATTTTACCGATACATTTTACAAACGGCATCTTTTTAACCTTATATGAATAATAAAAATTTGGCACATTTTCACTATAACAAATAGTTAAACTTAAATATTTTTTTAAAATATTGATAGTATTTTTTTAAGAATCTCATTTAATGTCTCAAATGCTTCATTTAATGCCACAAAGATTTTGTTTACCCTGTGATTTCATGCCTCGAAAAAACTAAATGCATATATCATGTTGGCACAAACAAAACAAGGGCACTACTCAGAGTAAAATAAAACAAAAACCATTATTTCTTAGTCTATCTTACGATAATTAAAGCATCCATGTTAATAACATGTTTAATTTCGTATGTAATATATAAATATGTATATGTACATATACATGAATATGTATACATATACATAAATATGTTATATATATATATATGTATAATAAATCTATTTGTTGTATCTGCTAAGTGTATAATCTTTATATGGCAATACTAATAATGCGTGTTTATTCTAATGAATTTTATTATGGTAACATCAGATAAATATTTTTACAAACATAATACATTTAGTATAGTTACATACAATTCATATCTACAAAACGTAATATTCCTTACTATAATTTTAAATAAAATTTAATAGGGCGGAATTACACCAATTTCTACTTTCCTTTTATTTTATTTACAAACATTTAAGCATTACTACATCTTATCTAAATTATCTAGGAGTAAAAATGGACCTTTCGAGATTTTACGATCTTAGAAGTGTAAATAATACAAAATTAGTTTTAAGAAAGTTATATGTAACGAGTTTTTCTTTAAATATCTTTTTACGATAGATAAAAAATTATAAAAATCAGTCGAAAGGTCCCGAAGATTAAACAAAATGTACAGATCCGTAGATAATTCGTATATTTGCCTTAACTTTTAGTATTTCCAAAAGCATTTACGTTTTCGCATGTGCGTTTGTTGACACAATATGTAAACATTATTCTTTGAGATTACGATTTCCCTCAATTATTGCAACAAATTCTTTACATTCACAAATTTGTTTAAAATTAATAAAAAAATGAAGTCACAGACTTGTTTATTTATTTGAGATCAAACCTTTATCTATGACTCAAAATGGCAGAAATAAACTACAATTTTATTTAATTATTTTGTATAAAAAAAAATCTAAAGAAGCCCCTTTTTTAAAATTTTTTATAATTATTTCGAAGTGACCTTCTTTCCAAAATATCTAAGTAGAAAAACTAACTGCTTAAAGTTTTTTCCATCTAAATTTTTTTTTTGCAAAACATTGAGTAAATTGAGCAACAATAAACTATTACTAAAAGCGATCAGGAAGCCTTTCTTCAAATAATCTACTCAACCAAAAAGAAAACATTTGTACACGTATCAATAAAATACAAATTTCAAAATAAATAAATCCTTTAATATTAGTCTTCACAAGTTCTATTTATTATTTAAAAAAGTATTTACAACTATTATTAGGTAACACTTCACAAGTGTCCGGCGGCACAGTCACACAACCCGTCACTTTCAAATTAACAGCTTATTTCAGAGTCCCCGACGTACTCCCCGTTGCTACCCTGTTTCATCACAATACCAATATCATCAAATTTCTTGCCGTTCGGAATGCTACTAGAACTTGACGACGCGTTATCACTGTCAGCATAAGGGACATCAGTCATCGGGCCGTTTAGCAAGCTCGCCGCTGAATTGGACTGTTTCAACTTTCCCTTCTCTTCCTTCGGCTCGGTTTCTTTTGGCAAGTCATCTATAACTGCTTTCTTGGGATCAATCTGTATTGTTTTAGATTCTGATAACTTATTTGGTGTTACGACATTTATATATGGCGGGAGAATGTTCATAGTTGTCAAATTGACAGATCCACTATTTTTTTTCAAAGCGTTTAGATTCTGTTCTAATTGGGCGGCGTCTAAACATAAAGGTTTTGGTTTTGGAGTGTATTTAGGCTGTGGTTCCTTCGCCCATGCGTTGATTCGCGGCGGATCTGGAGACGCTATAGGTGCGGTTTTGCGTTCCGGAATGAGTGCATTCTTGTGATTCGTTTTATCAGTTGCATTTAACTCTATAGCCTTTGAAAGTGCATTTTCAGGTGGTTTAGGGGATGTTGGTGTAATGCTTATTAATTTTTCGACCTGCAAAAAACAACCACTTTACTATCTCGAAATGAATTCTTTGTAGATTTTTAGCAAAAAAGGGACGTAAATTAACTATTTTCTACGATTTGGAATCGGTCAATCTTCTAAGACAAGTTATATACAACAACTATCGGTAAAAGTTTTATTTGAGTGCACAGTTTTTTGCCCAAATATAATTTCGAACTCTCTCTATGTACTCTCTCTATGTGTTATCACTGGCAAAAATTTTGTTTTAGGATCACGAAGAATTTCAACCTTTTTTTCAAATGCATATCTAGAGAAAAATAAAAATGTATTCTATTCCCCATATCAATCGATAGGTAATAAATAATTTCGAGTGCTGATTAACGAAGTCATCACGAATTTAATAATTTTTATGCATACATATATAAACATAGAGACGGCTAATTAAACGGCCGAATTTGACTCCAGAAATCCAATAGAAAAATTGTGTATAGGAATATTGAAATAATTAAATATTTCGGTCATCTTACACACAACGCCATCTAGTCCCAAACTACAGAGCTTGTAATATGGATACTAACAACTGATATAAATACGTAAACATACTTTTTTTTTGTAAAAACATACATATTATACATAGAAAATACCCAGACACCGAAACAAATATTTGTGGATCACACAAACATTAAGTCCGACCCGGAAATCGAACTCGAGACCTTTTCATCAGCAGTCGCATAAACAGGAACCAGGAACTGTACATTAGCGTAACAACCGAAAAAAATACAGTCTTCAAATTATTGCATTTTGAAGTTTAAACAATAAACAAAATCAGCGTTCACTCACCACTGGTCCATTATCAATACTCTGTCGCGGCTCCGGTTTGGGCTCGGTGAACGATGTCTCCCATATCACGGGTTTATCATCTGGCTCCGAAGCTGTATCATCGTCATCCAGTGACGCACCTTCTACTGAACTTAGCAACCTAAATTTAAAGTATGTGGCTTAATACTTTTTAATAATGAATGGTTTCATCTATATTACTTAATAGTTAAAGCTGAAGCGTTTGTTTGTTTGGTTGAACGCGCAAATCTCAGGAACTACTAGTCCGATTTGAATAATTCTTTCAGTGTTAGATAGCCCATTTATCGAGGAAGGCTATAGGCTATATATCATCACGCTAAGATCAATAGGAGCGGAGTAACAATGAAGAATGTTTCAAAATCGGGTTTTTTTTTCTGTTGAGAGATTTCGCTGCGTAACCGTCAAAGTTTTGCTAAAATCAAATATGACAGAATTGTTCCACTTAAAAAATGCTAAAAAAAAGTAAATGCGTATTTTGCTCAATTAGTAGCGTCTTACTTCAGAGTTAGGTCTCACAATTGGCTGTTGTGACCAGGGCCGTCTTTAACTATGCGGTACACAAGGTGTGTTGAATAAAAATATCAATCATAAATAGCGATCTAAGTAATTATTTCGATTATTTCCTATTGAACTTTAACCTTTTTGTGAAAAAAATATGTAATGTGTGAGAGAAACAAATTGTCGGTTCGTTGGAGGGCCTGCTGACGATGGTGGGCCCTGGGCATTGGCCCCGTGTGCCCTTATAGTAAAGACGCTAATGCTTGTGACACCCAAACTCCGACCCGGGAATGGAACCCGACACTTCTTGATCAGCAGCCGCATACGCTAACCACTAGACCAATAAGGCAGTCAACTATGAGGTGTAGCAGTATATGTTACCTGTCCGTGGAGTTAGACTGCAGAAACTTTGTGTTGGTCCTTGTCTCTGCGCCGGAGGTACCCGAGGCATCGCGCCTTACGCCGCTGCCGCCGCTCCGGCACGCCATTGGAATGTTGCCATAGTCTTGTGATGCTTAAAGTACAAAGTTTTAAAAATATAGATACAACTGAGAGTTAATAGTACAAAAATAGTCTTGATAAATACTTCGGATATATGACACACAACGTCAGCTAGTCCCAAACTAAGCAGAGCTTATACTGAAGATACTAGACAACTGATATAAATACCTACATAAAAATATATTTTACATAGAAAACACCAAAACTCCGAAAAAAATATTTGTACAAACATTTGGTCCGACGAGGGAAACGAACCCAAGATTTCTTTGATCGGCAGCCGCATACGATAACCACTGGACCAACTGAATTTACATTTAATATGATTGTCTATCTTCTTTTAATGCTGATTTTAAAAGTTAAACTTATCATCATCATCAACAGCCTTGAACAGTCCACTGCTGGACATAGGCCTCTCCTTAGAAAGGAGGTTTTGGCCTACTATACCACGCTGGCCAGACGGGTTGGTATAGGGTTGGTTTCAAGTTTTCCTTCTCTTTGCATTGATGTTGTCTTGCGTAGTTTATCCCTTAGTCGCCTTTTACGACAACCGCGGGATGAATAGGGATGTGAACACTGTGTATTCTTAATCCGTCACCACACGGATTCCGTTAAACTTATATTCTCCATAAAAAATTAGTTTGGAATTCGTATTAACCCTCTTCACTTTAAGAGCATTGCGCTGTATATTACCTCTCAGTAGAGGTGGATATTGTGAATCCTCCGTTTCTGGTCGGTCCTGGGCCGCCGTTGGCGATATGCTATGAAGTACCAGCTGATCCATTGAGCTACAACAATGCAGTCACATGTAATATATACCAAAAAGAAACAGCCAACATAAATATTTGTGCAGAAATGATTTACTAGCTGAAAAGTTGTGACTGCTAACTTCGTACAAAGGCAAATGTAAGAAAAAAAACTGATGATAATACCAACTAAATTCAATATTACTTGTCAGAAACATAAACCCAGTACAATTCTGGTTTCGATCTTTACTCAAAATAGCTAATAAAAAAATAAATAGCTAGAAAAAATGTAACCAAACGAATATGAAACATCTATACATAAGTAGCTAGTAAATTTTTAATTATTTTTATTAGTTGTTGCTTTATATTAATTGCTTTTATTGAAAAATAATTTGGAAAGGAAAGTTCGGCGACTAACATGCCATCACTGCTTAGTCTTTAAAGAGCAGTTCCATTGTTACTGCTCGCTAAAGCTTCAAAATTTTCTCAAAAACTATCCTTAGATACCTTTTATAATTTCTAAAGTATCATTATTTAAACCAATTAAATCGAAATTCGATAGCATTTATATAAACACAATCAATAAACATTTGAGAAGATTTTGATGTAGATACAATGTGATTTAATCCAAGATACAATAAAACAAGGCATAGCACTTCGAAACACGGTGATGACGTAGTTGACTCGACACGTCATCTTGTCCAACGAAGGCTCTCAAACTTTATAATTTCGGGAAAAATTAATTATCATTTTGGGAATTTTTTTTAGTTACTACCATTACTTGATTAATTTTCTCCAAAATTATAAAGTTTGAGAGCCTTCGATAGAGGAGATGACGTGTTTTGTGACGAAACGTAGGTCATCACCGTGTTTCAGAGTGCCATGCCTTGTTTTTTTTTATCATGATTTAATCATTGTCATATGATAAGTTACGAGACGACATCAAAGTGTGAAAGGATGTGCGACATATAATAATTAGATCTAAAAGTAGCTGATTTATTAGTTTTCGAGGACACTGGCAGTATTTTTTTTACTTTAATACTCAATTTTAACACGAATAATCAACAAGTACAAGTTTACAACAAATAACAGTAGAACGTATTTAGTCATTAAATACTTAGTTTACTCAGGGCCGTCTTTAACTGCGGGGGGCCGAAATAATTGAGTTTGATAAAAATATCGATTACTACAAGCTAAGTAATTATTTCGATTATTTCGTATAGAACTCTAACTTTTTTGTGGGGAAAAAAATATGTGGCTAACAATATCCTTCGAGACTAATATGTGTGGGAGAAACAAACTGTGGGTACGTTGGAGGCCCCCCCTGACGCGATGGTGAGGCTAAAGACAGTAATGAGTATAGTTAAGATTCTTTTAATATTTAAGATTAAATATATATATATATATTATATGCTTAATTAATTTTATGTACGTAATAAATCAATAAGGCACACATAAATAAATAACATATTTTTTTATCTGGATATGCTGGTTTTTACAAATTATTTTATAGAACAGATTGTTTCGTTATTCTTTTTAGGTAATTTCATTAATGTAATTTAATGGGTTCCTATGCCAATGTGTCTCAACGCCTGCCAGTCTCCTCGTGTATAAAATGGGGTGTTACCTAGTACTCGCCGTTGGGTTGTCCTGGGGCGACATCGGCACAAGGTAGTCACACGCCAGCCCTCGCTGCCAACATGCCACGCTCAGTACACATCACACAGGGGGATTTTGTTGTACTACTCCTATTTTACAGTTTAGGCATAGCTTTCCGAGATTTCAAAATATTTACTGGTTGTCTATTTTCAGAAATTACGTTATTATTCAAACTTATTACGTCTTTTATGGTATTTAATTATATTTATTTTTAGGAATTAACTTATCATGTGAGAGATGTTTCGGATCATGATGAATTTTCGATCAGATTGCAATTGTTTTTTATAATTATAGCTTTGTTGATAATCTAAGTCTTATACAAGTTTAGGACATGTCACGATCAGAAGAATTGATGAAACTCTGTATTCTTACAAATTATTTTCATAAAAATCTGTTTTATTCAAATTTAAATTTATTTATTTATTTCATTTATTTATTAATACTTGTATTTCAATTCTTTGAGTTTATTTTTGTTGCTAATCTGAATTGTTTTAATACACATACTATACTTTTAAAAATGCTTTATGTAAATTATTAGACAAAAATCATCGGAAAAGCTTCATTTAAAAATATTTATTTTTATTTAATCGCCCTGTGTTTGATTTTAAATTCTACACGTGCATTCCATTAGGGTTTATAAAACTTTAAAAGTTTTTGTTTATTTTTCTTTTGATTTAATTCATTTTTTATAAAACCCAATGGACGGGACAAAGGTAAAATAAAGAAAATAGATATTAAGGTAAAAATTTTCGCTATAGCTACTAGGCAAGTAAACACCCAAGATTTTTTTTAAACCGACCAAGAGATTCTTTGAAATGTCATGGAATTAAGATGGCGGAAATTAAATTTAATGAATCACGTTAAATGAAACATGCGTTTAAATGATATTTAACATTCCAATGAATCTCTGTCTAACTACAGGGGAGCTAGTTTCTACGCGATTTTCATTCAAGGAGGGGTAGGTAGAGTTAGAAATAAATGACAAAATAAAAACAAAAACAAAATGGAGGATCATGCGAACTCGTAAGCACGGGCTCAGAAATGACCACTAACATTGAACTTAAAAATATTTATCTTTAGTTTTAATTATGTTTAGTATATGAAAAAAAAAACTTTACTTGCTTCTAGTAGCCAGAGCGAAAACGTTTGAAAAAGAAAGTAGTTACAAATTAGTATGTTTGTTCTTTTAAAATAGTTATTTTTTATATACACTGAGGTTACACTCGGTAATAGGGTGGGGGGGTTCTTGGGTCTCAAACATACGAAACTAACAGAGGCGTTGTTCAGGGTCATGGGGGTTATTGTAGTTAGATACCTTGATAACATTGTGTTGTGTTTTAATAGATGTTGTGAGCATCTATCTTGTGTCGTGAGTATGACTATAAAAATAAAATTAAAATCAATCAAATTATAAAATCAATTATAAGAAAGTATTCTAGTCTTCTAATTTTTCGTCGTCGACTGAAAATTCTCCTTTCTCATTAAATAAGTCAACTCCCGCAATACCTAAAGCCGGTTCCAAAAATAACGGGTCAGTCACATAAACCAATAACGGGTCAGTCACATAAACCCGAATATCTCCCGAACTACGTATGCCATCCTAATGAAACGAAGACTGTTCAATTGAGAATTTAATTATACAGATAAAAAATAAAATAAAACTTAGTTACACCCACAATATTAATCTTAAATTAAAAAAAAACTAAAGTAGTCATATTTTTCTTAAGATTACATTTTTTTTATGATTGTTTTTTTGCTGTTTTTCATCACTTTCTTCATTTAATACTTTGTATTGCCTCCACGTGATGAAGCCTCCAGTGATGAAAAACAGCAAAAAAACAATCATAAAAAAAATGTAATCTTAAGAAAAATATGACTACTTTAGTTTTTTTTTAATTTAAGATTAATATTGTGGGTGTAACTAAGTTTTATTTTATTTTTTATCTGTATAATTAAATTCTCAATTGAACAGTCTTCGTTTCATTAGGATGGCATACGTAGTTCGGGAGATATTCGGGTTTATGTGACTGACCCGTTATTTTTGGACCCGAGTGTATATACAATCCCGAAAACTCTCAATACAATTTTCTCAGCTGTTATCTTTTTAATTTGAGTCTCTTTCAATACCTTTGCATAGGAAAATATTTATGAACCTTTATGTAAGAATTTTAATCTATATTCAGCTTTATAGAATAAGTCTCTAGGCAATTATAAAAGATAAGTACTCTTAGGCAAATAATTGAAAAAACAGAGGAGTTTAAACAGCCTCTCTGCCTGGCGTGGGTAGATTGGGCTGTCCTGGAATCCATGCAGAGATGCCTGGTTGAAAGCCGCTATATCCAAATAAACCGATTCGAAAATACGAAACCGCAACGATGACCGGCCAAGTATAAGGGTAGAGCCCAAGATCAACCCAATTGCATTGAGGGGTAAGACAGGGAGATGTTATATGTTCTTTGTATTGGAATACGTCTTCAAGACGCTTGATTCAAACAGACGGGGATTAACTTCGATCAGTAGCCGAGAGAAGGATTCGTTTGGGCTGGGCAACGTCGTATCTTTGAGTAAAGACCAAAGTTTTCAGCTAACACGTCCTACCCGTAATGACGTACGGAAGCTGAGACGTGAACACTCACAATCGGATTGGTTCACAAGTTTAGTGAGCGTGCGATGTTGGGTGTCTCTCTGTCCGATAAAATTTGATAGGTTATTCGATAGAGAAACAAAATAAACGACATCGCACGAAGAATCAGTATGCTGAACTGGAAGTTGGCCGGTCATATCTCCAGACAAACTGATGGTCGCTGGAGCCAGAGCGTGCTTGATTGGACATTACGATTAGGCAAGTGGACTATGGGCGCCCTGCAACACTATGGATCGCCGATTTAATGAAGGTGGCTGGTGGTGGATGGACGCGGACGGGGGAGACCTTCGTTCAGCAGTGGACGGCGATAGGTTGATTGATTGACCATCATTTTTATTATATTTTTATTTTGTAAAAGAACAACGCCTCCTAAAAATACTTTTAACTCTAAAACTAATAAATTGTTGCTAAACTCACCTGTGATCCGCTAGCATTGTACTGCGCTTCTGTAGAGAGAGGCAACAATGATCGAACTACCGGCAATGGCGCACTGACTATTGCCGCATCCTGAATAACAAGGTCATCGAGTTATAGTAACAAAAGTCATCAAAATGGCTAACAGATGGAAAAATGGCGGTAGAGTTCAGTAAAATAAACAGTCAAAAGCATTTAACAGCAAGATTACGCTGCCATCACGTTGTCTTGCTAGCCCCCAATCCGCGCTCGGCCAGCGTGGGGACATATAGTCTTAACCCTGTCCTGCTCTGATGAGACCCAAGCCCGACAGTGGGACATTATGGATTGAATAAGCATTCATGGGCAAGCATAAATTCTGTTTTCATAAGAAAATAATTGATTGTTGAGGGTAGTTAAATATAATTTCATAAGACAGTTTCTTCAAAATAATACGTGGAGGGAAAATAGAAGGCAAGATAAATAGAATGACGGCCTCGACTGAAATACATACAGCAAGTCAAAGAAAAAAGTTGGGGGTTATACAGATGGCAGGAAACCGAAAGGAGGGCGATTGCTTCACTAACAAGGAGGGCCTTGCTCTTAAATTAAGAAATAAGAGAGAGAGGGTAGTTTACGTCATCTAGCCCCAAACTAAGCAAAGCTTGCTTATAAAGATACCTTAAAAACTACATAAACATTTTTTTTTGTAAATACATACATATTATAAGAGTACATTGATAAATTATGAAGATAGTTGTTTGTTGAGGGTAGTTACACATTTGACGAACCTGTAAAAATGACTGTAGTGTCTCGAACATGTTTTGGAAGGTTGGTCGGGCGTTTGGAGTCGGGTTCCAGCATTCACACATCAGCCTGTATATTTCTTGTGGACATCCTGTGAGGAAATACAAAATTAGTTTTCGTATAATTTCAATTTTGTACCAGATTTGTATTTTGTCAAATTACAAAAACTATTTTTCTTTTACTATTTTTCAGACACTGTATAACTTGAAAAAAAATTATTTCAGTTATAATTTTTGACTGTCTAATAATTTCGTGTAAAACAGGAGAAAAGCATGCTAATATTATTAAACTAGTTAATAATTTAATGCTAAAACCATTACCTAGTATACCTTGTACTATTATATATTCTGTGCTAAAACTTGCTTTAATAAGATCAATTTTCTTTTGTCTGTCTATTTGTTCCGGGAAATTTCTAATACGGCTGGAATGATTTTGCCAGGAGTTTCGTTAGCATATAGCTAATGATATACAGAGTTACTAATAAGTACTTCTTTTTTTAAATGAACTTCAGCCCACGACGTTACCCACGGTCTTTGTGGTAGAGGCCCCACTTGGATTCTACTCATGTTTTCCATCCCGCAGAGCAGAGTCACTTTGGTAAGCTTTAATATTACAGGTAGCTTCTGTTAAGATATTTACGCTCCATAGTGGTGATAATATACTTCTCTTACCGTAAGGTTTCTCCAGCCTTCCACCACCGGAGACCATCTCCATAACTTCTCTGTTCGCACAGCCCGTGTACGGCATCACGCCCAGAGAGAACACCTCCCAGAGGAGTACGCCGAAAGACCTACGAATAATTTGCAATAGGGACAATTTTTATTCATTCATTTAAATAAATAAATATAAATTTAAATGTTTATCTGATCTTTTAGAAGATATTAGATATTAAAAGTATCCATAAATAAAATAAAAAGTTTAAATCAATTAAAAATCTATATATTTCAAAACACTCTTCGACGATGTACTCTCAATGAACGTCATTCAATTTATTTGAAAACTGTTGACTTAGGAAAAAATTTAATAATTATCAAAAACTTTGAAAAACATTGGCAAAATTTTACAACTAGTAGAATTATCGGGGTGGTTGTTGATTTATTTCTTCTTAGAATCGTTACCATTACATAGAAAAGAAAATATTAGTAAAATCAAAATAAAATAAAATAAAAGATTTAATAAATTTCCTTTCGAATATTAAATGCCTAAAGCTAATATTACAGATATTATATTTTATGGAGCTAGATGCGAGAAGCCGAGAATCGAACCAAGTGGCGTGCAATTGAAGAGGCCTATATCCAGCAGTGGACTGCGATAGGTGGTGATGATGATGATGATGACAGCTATTAAAGGCAATGTTCAGTACGGTCGAAATAAACTCACCAAACATCAGTTTTGATGGTAAACACTCCATCAATATAAGCTTCTGGAGGCATCCATTTAATCGGCAGCATAGCCTTGCCGCCCTTCTTGTAGTAGTCAGACCGATAGATATCGCGAGCCATACCGAAGTCTGCTATCTTCACCACTCGGCCAGGACCCCGGGAGGTCAGGAGACAATTGCGGGCAGCTATATCCCTGGAGTGGAGAAACGTACGGTAACTTTATAATTCTCCATTGTCGGCACTTGGGGGAAATTGTTGAAATTAAATATGACCGGTTTCAGCTTCACTTCTAGATCAGGTCATATCTAATTAAATAGTTGAATATATTTAAAAGTGAGTTATCTTAGAACATCTAAACATTTTGTGTTAATGTGTAAGCTAAGGCCAAAACAATATTTAATATTTCGGACATCTTACACACAGCATCATCTAGTCCCAAACTAAGCAGAGCTTGTACTATGGATACTAGACAACTGATATAAATACATAAACATCTTTTTGCTTGTTGTTTGCAAATGTTTGCAGATCATACAAACATTTAGTCTCACTCAGGAATCGAACCAGTGATCTCTTGATCAGCAGCCGCATACTCTAACCACTACCGTATGCGGCTGCTGATCAAGAGGTCTGAGGTTCAATCAAAGGTCCAGTAGCCTAGTACCCATAATACATGCTTTTCTTAGTTTGGGACTAGATGATGTTGTTTGTCAGATGACCGAAAAAATAAATAATTTCAATGCAAGAATAAGCTAACCTACCTGTGAATAAATCGCTTAGTCTCCAAATATCTGCAGCCCTTGCAGACGTCCAAAGAACACAGCAGAAGATCCTTCATGGTAAGGGCGCTGGCCCTCTCGGGCTTAGGTCGACTTTCTCGGAGGAAATTCTTGAGATCGCCACCAGCCAACAGTTCTAAGACTATGAACCTGCAAGAACGAAGGAATTGCATAATAATGGACGGTCTTAATGATTAATGTTTTTTTTAATGTATGAACTTTGGTTGAACGCGCTAATACTTGTCATTCCGGTCCGATTTGAAAAAATCTTCACCAATCAGTAATCAATTTCATCTCCAGAGTCACAACTATTCAGGAAATATTTCAGTAGCATCTACAAATTAACCTCCTATTGCATATGAATTCCAATTCCGGACATAGAACTCTGATTATTATTAACTGCAAAAGATTCTGATGTTCAAAATTAATAAGTTCAACCGAGTTTGGCAAAGTGCCATCTTACAATGCGCCGAAAATATTAATAACCTAACGCTCAAAACACACATCGGTGTGATATTAATTTTGAGACAGTATACATACATATTACTATTTACTTAACATTTACACGATTTTACACATTAATATATTAATAATCGTCACACAATATTTGCCCTGGATGGGATTGACCCACCAGAGGGGGTTGGAAGTCAGGCCGAGAGGCTAGGAAAATTGTATTACATTTCACAAGTAACAAATTGAAAGTAGCAAAAAAAAAGTTGTTACTTATTAACATGTCCTTTTGACGTTTAGTGAAAGACGATGACTTATTTTTCCAAACTTTATTATTAAAGTTTAAATACTAAATTATAGGTACGCTGATCAGCATGAATAGGTCGGCTCCACCGCAGTACTACCCTCACATAGAAGACCAACCTAAAATAGCAGTATTCGTGGTGTCGTCTTTCGCTGGTGAGTGTTAGACCGGAGGCCGTATCACTCTAAAACATTCTCCATCATCCCGAAACACCTCACCAAACTAGCCATGGTGTGGGTCAACATGCCGCATTGCACTCACAATTAGGATGGTGGCTCCTACTTCTGGATCGTACTCATGCTTTCCATCAGACAGAGTGTCTGATGTGAGTGAGAATCACTTTGGTAGGTTTAAATTTATAAAAAAAACTTTGCAGGATCACTAAAATATTTCACAAACCTGGGATGCCTATCGAAGCAGACTCCAATGAGATGCACAATATTTGGATGACTGAACTTGGCCATAATTGCAGCTTCCATGAGGAAGTCGGACTCTGCCTGCCCAGTGGAAAGCTCTGGAAGGGTCTTGACAGCTACTGGCATTTCTACTGTATCTCCGGTCCTGTGACGATACAGACCTTGGTAGACTTCACCAAATGCACCTTGTCCCAAAGCCCTGGAAAGAGATGTTTGATAAATAGAACCATAAAAACTGAAAGACTGGAAAATATTAAATTTTCCAGTCTTTCAGTTTTTAATGCGAAAGCAATATGTCGCTGTCTGGATATTGGTTCGGTGTTTCATAATCGGCTTACTCTTAGTCCACTGTTGGTCATAGGCTTGGTCTTCCTCTTCCCTTGTACCATTCAACGCCCATATCCAATATTTTCCTCATCCCTCCGCATAACATGTCCAAACCAAGATTTATTACTTCTAACTTTTCATCCAGTCTTGCTACTTTCAGACTTCCAAACATTTCAACTATGTTCAGGCGTCTCTCATCCGCTTTCTTAATAGCCAACTTACAGAACCATACAGGACAGCAGGTCTGATGATATTTCTATAGACTTGTCCTTGACATACCAGACAGCCATGATATGATTCTTGAATTAGGTCGTGATTATCGTATGAAAACAGCTTATTTATGTTCTATGAGCAGGTAAAGTCGCCGGTCCTACTCCTGATTTTTCCCTGGTCATATCGAATAGCTGTCCTAAGTGCATTATTTATACTAACTTGACGAGTTTTAAGCTCTCCCTGGAAACCTGTGGCAGACCTCTGACGTCAATCCCCTGGGGCAGTATATTCTCACTCCCGTAATGGGGGTTAAAGGCCACCGTCGCGTTGTCACTACCCAGAGGGTTGCGGAGTCTGAAGAGGGCCACGTCTTGTTCCCGACTGTATTTCTGCTGCTCTTCTGCTTCTTTCCTCCTTTGGTAAGTATTGTCTGAGGAAGAGATGGAGTAATATTGTTAGGATAGAGAAAAGTAGAGAGGAAAGTTGAATAAATGTGATTTTCTTTTAGTTCTATAGCAGATTACTTTGATAGTGACTAACTTTGCTATACTGGAGAATACTTAGTGTGTGGTACCACGACAAATTCATCATCAACAATAGCTTTTTTTTTCTATAGTGTATATAT
Source organism: Phragmatobia fuliginosa (assembly GCA_932526445.1). NCBI lineage: Eukaryota > Metazoa > Arthropoda > Insecta > Lepidoptera > Erebidae > Phragmatobia > Phragmatobia fuliginosa. The sequence goes on along the minus strand of OW052081.1, from coordinate 10,691,864 downwards.
AATGGACATAGGTAAAAACTATTTGTCGTTAATACGTATATTCCTACGGGGGAGAGGTGAGACCTGCGGGGAGGGGAAAACCCACGAAAAGTACCTAGTTAAATTTTTACCAGTCTATTTATACAGTTAATCAGTACCATTTACCGAATTTAATCTTAACTACATATTAAGTAGTATGTTTCTAAATCGCACAATGAAAGTCTTCACACTGAAATTAGTCTGCAGTTTGCCAGGTTGAAAGCTTGTTGTTTTTTTTGGAATCCCGTGTGGCGACAGGCTAATAATGCAGAGTGTCACTACCCCTATTCATCTCAGGGGTGTCGACTAAGAGGCGACTAAGAGACATCACAGACAGGACAACACTACAAAGAGAAGGAAAACTCGATACTAATACGTGTGGAAATCCCCTCGGACCGTCACTCAAACCGACTAAAACCACACGGTGTGACCTCTCTGCGCCTGTGTTTTGGGAGGGGATTTCCTTCTGGACCCCCCAGAACTTGACAAAAACCCTACACCAACCGTATAGTAGGCCTTCTTTCTAGCCTATGTCCATGAGTGTATTGTTAAAGACTGTTGATAATGATGTTTTTTAAGACTCTCGTATCTGGACAGTAAGAGAAGTAGGAGAGTGAGTATTACGTACAGAGGTAGAGACAGACGCAGAGGACGGCAAGCGCGCAGACGAGGACGGCCACAGACAGCACGATGATCAGCACCCATTGAGGACGCTGCCACACGTTCTCAACTGCGAACAATCACACAAACTCACTCTCTTTCTATACTTAATCCTCTCTTCACTTTTGGTGCATGCATAAAATAATTCACAGTCTATGATCCCTTATTTTTAAACTATTCCCTCAAGCTTCTTTAAGAAAATGATTCAAAAAAAAATTAAGTAATCAATTCCCCTTTTCAATAATCGTAAATTTTGTGTAGAAGACATACATATATTTTTTTAAATACTAAAAGGTGTACTTTAAGATGATATCGGTAATTTTTTGCAAAAAAAAAACTGGTAACCCAGATAAACGTGCAAACTTTGTGTTTTTTTTTCTTAAATAAAGCTGGTAGGACTCAATAGGACATAGCAATTTGATATTACGTTGCAGCTATTGGAATTTTTTTTAAAGGACACAAAATTTCCTACAAAACAAAGAAAAAATGATCTCAATACGATGAAAATTGACTAAGTTACAAGCATTTGAAAACTGTAAATTTTTCGATAAATTTTTTGTTGCGAAGTGTATTTAAATACTAATTAGTAGTAATTTCTATAGGTTTATGTACTGTATGTAGTACTAATATGTATGTATTTTGGATTGTTATCCAAAATACATACATACCTATTAGTAGGTATTACTAAAAAATATCAAGAAAAACATTAAAAAAAACAGAAAAACTGCATCAGTGTCTACAGGCAATTAAATGATTATAATTATGATTACGATTTATGATTATGATATAGAGGGGAGACTTGAAGACCTACCATCAGAAGTAGATTTTTAGACGCTTAGAGAAAAAGGTAATATAAATACTTACGTATACACTTGGTTGGATCATGAGCATCTGTGGTCCAAGTGGCTGGACAGTAGCACTTTACTTCGCTTCGATACTCGTTTAGTGCAACGCAGCGATAGTCACAATCGCAATCCTGAACAATAAAAAATTGTATTATTATACTTTTTTTAAAATGATTCGGGATGATTTCCATTTAATGGGCCAATAGTCGGTATGTAGCTTTTCAAGAAACTTTAAATGGCAATACCACCACGGTCAAGTCGGCCCGCGAGTGTTGGAATCAGCGCGACTCTACAACCTACTTCTTCAAACTTCATCTTTCTCTTAAATTTCTTTTTTTTAATTTTTTTTTTAAAAAGACAACTCCCGCATTAGGAATATAAATAGTATGTCACGGGGGTCTTTACAAACATACATGAAACGTACACAAAGAACATCCAGACTCAAAACAATAATTTGTGAATCACATAAAGTGTTATATAACGTAGGACTAGGCCAAGCGTGCAGTCAACATAGTGTTTTAATGTGGTAGATCGTGACCCATTGTTGTGGTGAACCTTGAGGCCTTGGTCATAGGCCCAGCAGTGGACATGTTATAGTCGAGGTGTGATTCTTACCGGTATAGCGGGTATGATGAGGAGTTCTCCCGGAGCGGTCCTGGGCAGTACGGCGTCGTGACTGTAGTCCCGGATGACCCTGGACGCCGCCACATACGACCAACCTCCACAACCGTGCATTCCACTCCCATCGGCTGTATTGCCCCCTGGAGGTGGAAAAAAGATTTAAACTACCTACCTTAATGTATTCAATCCTGTAACGTATTCAATCCTGACTTAATATTTTTATTTTTTTCACGTTTATTCTATTAATCTAATGTAAGGCAAAAATAAAATCTTTATAATAATAATTAGATTAGCTTTTTATTAAAAGTCTAGCTTTTTATTAAAAGTCTAGCCTTTTATTAAAAGTCTAGCCTTTTATTAAAAATCTAGCTTATTAGTACTAGACCAGCTTCAATTCAACGACTAAACTTGCGTATTGGTCGTCGATATTAGACTTCGTGAAAAAGTATTTGCAAGTACGAGTTATACGAATTTCAACACGATACTACAAAAATTTACGAAGACTCGTATAAGTTTTCAACTTCCGTTTTCAATAGTTCCTGGGCGACCGAGTTTTGCTCGGTTTAGTTTACCATGTTTATGACAAGGCCATCCATTCTCTCAAGTAAGTAGTTGTACTCACCTATCCATCCTCCTCCGCCGCCTCCTTTGAGACAGCCGCCCCCTCCCCCGCCGAACCCCCCGTGCGCGTCCCCGGCGCAGGCGCGTCCCCCCGCGCCCCCCTCGTGCAGCGCCGCGCCGCGCACCACCTCGTGCCCCGGGGTCACGGGTCCGTGCCGCCCCACCCACCCGCCGCCAGCACCTACACACGTACATCAATAGATAATAAATACTTTCGTTCATGTAATACACTACGCCATCTAGCTTCAAACTAAACAGAGCGTGTACTATTAAAGTTAGATTAACTGATAAAATTCTTTAAAAACTCCAAGCTCCGAAACAAATATATGTAGATCACACAAACATTTACTCCGATCTAAGATTTAAAACCGAAACCTCAAAAACAGCAGCCAGAGGAGCACACCATAAATTAGACGATTATATACACTATCAAAATGCCAAAAGATCACCGAATCTAACCCAATACTACTATTAGATAGTAATATTAGAGCTAAAACCAGTGATCCTTCGCCGTTGTGATAGTGCTAACTTGCAGTTAGTAACATCAGAACTGAAACCAACAATCCTCTGTCATTTATTTTTTCACGGGGGACTTAACAAACTTACATGAAACAGTAAAAAAAAACATCCAAACTTAGAACAAAAATCTATGGATCATACAATTTTTTTTCCGATGAGGGAATTTGGACCCGCAACTCTTGGCGCAGTAGCAACCACTAGACCAACTATGAAGTCTAATGGCCATTAATCGGTTCTTACGACACCCACGGGATGAATAGGGGTGCTGACACTCCATATTCTAAATCCATCACCACCAAATAACTTACCAGAAACTTTTCCCGGAGTTCCATACATGTATCCCGACTCTGGTGTGGCGTTGGTCAAACCTCTTGCGTATTGAGAGCCATCATCACGGAACCTGCCCACGGATATGCCGCCCCCTCCACCGGCTACCACCAGGGGAACTGCTTGGCCTTCCTTGTCCATCTGGAAGAGACAGAAGATGTTAGAAAGAATTATTGCGAACTATCTTCTGCCAGTAAACTCACACATCTCATAAGGCGATATTACACGGATCAATTCCATTGCTTCAATGGTATTGACACATCCAAACACATTTCAATTTGATTGTCCAATATCATTGAAAGTTTAGATTTATTATTAACTTTCAATGCAATGGAATCAATATTGACTCGAGTCAATTATAAACGCAAACGGCAGCGAAGGAAGCGGACCAGTACTCGTGAATACGAACAACTTTTTGTATGAAATCAACTTACCTATTCGAAAAAAAACCTACTCGATCAAATAGTCACAAACTAGTGAAACACCTGCAAGTAAGATTTGATGCAACATCGCTAGGCAAATGAACATTGAAAGACTTGTTGAATGTTTTGTGTGTAAATAGGAAATGGGTGCAATGTTCAATGCTTTTGAATGGAATTGCTGTCAATTTGGTTGATCCGTGTAATATCGCCTTTACAAGGCTGTTTGATTGAAAACTAAGGCACTGACTTCTGATCATCAATCATCCCATAATGTTCCACCACTGGGCTCAGGTTTCCTCTCCATACATCTCGACACTGGCCGAGTGCGGGTAGAGGACTGGCAAGACACGATGTGGCTACATAATTTTGCCGTTGGATGTTTTTAAGCCTCCTATAGGTCTTCAAATAAAGTTCAGAAGCTAGCTTCTTTGATTTTACACACACACTTCAATTTTATTTATTTGTACAGATAAAGATATTTGTGATGATATACTAGCTGATGTCTGCGGCTCCGCTCACGTACATTTCATTCTTTATTACCTAGGTATATAAAAAAATAATTGACATGCTATTGACCTACTGAATTAACACCCAACATCTCATGGATCGATCAAGCCCTTTTGTAGGAGTATGGCAACTTTGAAGATTGAATGTTGCCATACATTCTTCCACGTCACATAAATTCAAGGCATTCTACTTTACTTTTAAATATAACGTTGTTCGACGTACCAAGAACACGTAGGTAGCTCCCCCTCCACCTCCACCACCATCAGTCACGGTGGTCTTTCGAACCTCATGGGTTTTGCTGGTGTACACCAGGGAGGTGTTGGTCTGCTTCCGAGCACATTCCTGACTCTCTTGAGCTGATAGCGTCTGTTAGAAGAGAAAAATAATTATTTTACTAGCTTTCGCACGCGACTCCGCCCGCGTGTATCTCGATTATTGCAGTAAAAGTAGCCTATGTGTTATTATGATATATAAGCTATATTACTGTAAGGTTCCATCCAAATCCGTTCAGTACCTTTTGCGTGAAAGAGCAACAAACATAAATACATACATACTCACAAACTTTCGCGTTTATAATATTAGTAGGATACTACTGATACTAGTTTTGCATTAGGGTTCGCCCGCATTTCACTAGACCAACGAGACAGTATCACAAAACAAGTATCACAATATCTATATAAAACTAGTTAACCCAGCGCACTTCGTACCACCCAATTTTGATGTTATGAAAAATAAAATTCCCAGAACTTGATCGCAACGCCACCTACCACTTGAACACACACACAAATATCATATAAACCGGTCCAGCCATTTAGAAGGAGTTCAATTACAAACACACGAACAGAATATTTAAATATGTAATACCTTACCTTCTTACAAGCATTAAGCCCTTTCTGCCCCACCAGCACGTAGAGCCTCTCGGCCTTGTGCAGCTCCATCAGCACGCGAACGCTCGCAGCGTGAGAGACCCCCGCCCAGGCTGAGCCGAGACCACCGCTAGCTCCTGTGGCTATTATCCTGCGAAAAAAGATCACGAATAAGTATGGCGACCACCACCACTTTGACTGCCTCGTTGTACTGGTGATTAGCGTATGCGAGTGCTGATCAAGACGTCAATCTCGCAAACGTCGATATCTAAATTAAAAAGGAATCTTTGCAAGCTCTCAATGTTTTTAAAGGACCTATCTAATGATACCACACACAAAGGGGTAAACGTGGGACTTTACGTGTAGGGGAGGTACCGAATCGTACTACCAAACTTCCTACTAGAAAATTACGAAAAATATTGTCGACGTGATAAGAACATAATAAAAGTTTCATATTTGTAGCACCAACCGTTTAGGCGGTAAGCCGAGGACGGACGGATGGACTTGGCGAATCTATAAGGGATTCAAATCTCGAACTACGGAACCATAAAAAAGAAGCCTAAGTGCCGCCAAAATCGGTCCAGCCGCTCCAAAGAATAGCCGGAACAAATAAAAAGACAGACAGACACAAAAGTTTCGAAAATTGATTTGTTATATAAAGTACCATAGGTACTTATATTCTATCATATGCATTTTATTAATTTGTACAGATATTACTGTGGTCGTTTGCAGGCAAATAACCACACTAAGCAAAACTACTCACGTATAAAGTCCCTCAGCTGGCACCTCCCAAAACTGTATCCCCTGGTAGGGGGGGCTTTGTACCACGGTCACGGAGACCGGCGTGTTGTTGTACGCTATATCGCACATGGTCTGATTTGGACCAAACCGACCTGTCGCGCCGCATGTGGTGAAGCGGTAGTCTGATAAAAAAAATGGAGTTAGAACACATGCATGCATACTTACTTAAAATAAATCATCATCAACAACGCATAACGTCCCACTGCTGGGTTCGGGTCTTTTCTCAGGGAAAGGTTAAGGCCATACGTTCCCACGCTGGCTGAGTGCGGGTTAGGGACTGGCAAGATAAGGTTGTGGCTACGTAACTTTGCCATTGGATGTTTTTAGACCAAGGCGTCCAAGTAAGCTTCACGTCTGTTATTCTATGAAAACAACCGGGACCGACTGCTTAACGTCCTACATAACGTAATTGTTCCCTAAATTGTTCTATTTGTATAGTTGAAACTTCAATAATATAGTTTGTGTAAATAAATAAACGTGACCTCCAAATCATGGAGACACTCATTGTATTCTGCTACTAACAGTCACCCGTCCAGGTACTGACGGCACCATCGCTGCTTATCCTTTCCAGTCCATTTGTGAATAGCTGTCAGTAGCTACCACATTATGATTTTGTGCTATTCTTTCTAGGAAGTTGTAGAGTCACGCTGATTATTACAATACCTAACACAGACGACCAAACTAATAATGACAGTATTGGTGTTGTCGTCTTTCGTTGGTGAGTGTGAGACCGGAGGCCTAACGATGCAGAAACATAACTAGACCGCCATATATGTTGGTCACCATGCTGCTCATCAGCTCTCGATCAGCTGGACTCAGAAAATCTCCAATGTTGAGGTTCTAACACGTGTCGGTCAAATCCGCAAGTTGATGAAGACCATCAAAACAAGAAAAGTTGCCTACCTCGGTCATGTCTTCAGACACGAGAGATACAATTTACTGCAACTCAATAAGATGGGCAAAATTGCGGGGAAACGTCGAGTAGGCCGTAGAAAAAAATCGTGGCCTCGAAACATCCGCGAGTGGAGCGGAGTCAAGAGCGCCGCGGAACTCTTTCACCTCGCCAGGGACAAAGCGAGGTTTTCAGGGCTGATGTCCAACCTCCAGTAATTGGAGAGGAACAACAAGAAGAAGATGCTGCTCATACTGAGTACGGTCTACTACTCCTACTCTTATATTCTACTCATGCTTTCCATTAGCTGCCTTTGGTAGGCTTAATTATAAAAAAATATAATATGTATGTTTTTAAAACTAAACTCTTTAACTTACATAATCTATCAGCGAACGCAGGATGAGGGGTTGTCTTCTCCTCGAAGTCAGGATCGTAGTAATTGTACTCCCCTAAATCATCAGGGTCTATGTTCAGACCGAAGCACTCCGGAGCCATAGAGAAGTCGTCAATGGCGGAGTCGGAGTAGATCCGCATACCACGACGGGTCTTGAATTCTAAGAAGTACCTATGGAACATACAAACTGCATATATCCTTTGCATTCTCTTCTGAAGTGATTAATTTCCCTGTGGGGGAACGGGTGTCGTGTTCCTCCATCACAAACGGAGGATCCTCCGACTAGAAGAGGTGATCGTGACTGGCGGGCTACTGCCCAACGGTTGATGTTGGGATGTTGTATAATCGGCGCGAGAATTTCTATATCGCGATTCAGAATTAGTAGTCACTACGGATAGTTCATTCCATGTTTTCTTAGTGGTTCAGTGTTCCTTCTGTAGATGGCGCTGTTGTATGTTTTTTGCTTGCGCTATATGTGAAACTCGCCACACACCCTATTAGCACTACCTTGAACCTATTCTTGAAACAAATGTGGGCCTTTTCATTAATAACATCACACCATAACCATTAATACAGAGGCAGTGACCATATATGTGGCTGCGCTAGGCTAAAGGTAGTAGACGCCGCCTAAAAGAGGGTCGTCGTACCGAGACGGTGCCCGCATCAGGATCGGGCAGGCGCTGGAGAAGTTCAGAAGAAGATCTGACCCTGGACTTCTCCTCCTCCTAAACGGAGAAGCGCGGAGAGGGCACACTGTGTGTTTTTTAGTCGGTTCAAGTTCGACACACCACCCCACCGTAAACCCCGGTGGGGTGACGGTCCATGATGATTTTCCACACCAAAAAAAAAAAGGCTAAAGGTAGTAGTAGTAGTAGTTTTTTAAAGGTAGTAGAGCCACGCTGACCTCAGCTCGTATGGGGTGGCTCGACCGGGGTGGTACTATCCTCTCACAGAAGACCAACCTAAAAAATGACTGTGAGTGTGAGACCGGAGGCCCAATCTCAATAGGCCGCTATAGCCTGGATCACCATGCATCATGGTCTTCATTCACAATGAGAATGGTGACCTGGTACTCCTTGATTCTACTCATGCTTTCCATCAGGCAGAGTAGAGAAACTTTGGTAGGCTTAAACATATAAAAAGTGATCTTACCTGTGTGTAATATTAGGAAGTATGATGGAAGCTCTGTACCAGTTCTCCCCCTTATCTTTGGTGGAGAACCAGAGCGAAGTGGTGATGTTCCCCCTATTTGTCATCTCCACGACGTTCAGACTGAGGGAGCCGTAGTTTCGACCGTTTTGTTGGTAGTAGAACCTTATCTGGAGGAAGATGGTGTGGTAAATAAATAAATAAATTAAATAAATATTTCGGACATCTAAAATACAACGCCATCTAAACTTAAACTAAGCAAACCTTGTATTATGGGTACTAGACAACTGATAAAAATACATAAACATAAAAAATTATAAATAGAAAATACCCAAAATTCGAAAGAAATATTTGCGGATCACACAAACATTTGGTCCGCCCCGGGAATCGAACCCGAGACCTCAAGGACATCAGTTCTATACGCTACCGCTACGCCAACGAGACCAATGCAAATTAGCAATGGGTCTTTTGTTTTGTTGTTTCTGATAATACAAGTTGTTACTATCTTTATCTCTTCACTTCTTGTGTCGTTGCTGTACCTTTACGTATGTTTAATTTCATCATCACCTTCAACAGCCTTTAACAGTCCACTGTTGGACATAGGCCTGTCCTTAGAAGGAGGTTTTGTTTAATGTCATTAATCTTTTATTTTTCCGTGTGGTGACGGATTAAGAATACAAGTGTCACCACCCCTATTCATTCCATGGGTGTCGTAAGAGGCAACTAAAGCAACAAAATAAGCAGCTAACATCACCGCCAAGAGAAGGAAAACTTGAAACAAACCCTTTACCAACCCGTCTGGCCAGCGTGGTATAGTAGGACAAAACCTCCTTTCAAAGGAGAGACCTATGTCCAGCAGTGGACTGGTAAAGGCTGTTGACGAATCTTTTATTTTTCTTTTTTTGTTTTCATTTTCCTTTCTTTATTTCTGCTGTGGGCACGATTGTGTCAGCGCTGCACGGTCACCTTTCAGTTGAGATAGCAACCCATTCTGATCCACACATTCGATGCAGATCCTATTGATGTACACCTATCCTGTATTTGTTTCTATTATTTTACAGTGTGTGTGAACCATGAATAAATAATTTCTTTCTTTCTATTCTGATCAGACAGGTACATGTGACATACTACTACATTTATTACGCAATACTTACTATACAACAGTTGTAATATCTTGAATCGATATTCCCATGGACCTTTGGAGGAGGGTTGAAGATTGCCGTCCTCATGACAGCCGTCGAAGCGAAGTCCGGCTTTTCCTGATTAGGACCCGTCACGTTCATATTTACGAAGAAGTAATAACCCACGCACTGGTTGATGGAGTAGTTCAGGTGGGCTGGAAAGAGTGGGGGAACTACTAATGTGGGGTGGGGGATGGATGGACCACAAGTGTGGTCGTGGTTAGGACCTGTTTTGTCTGTGGGTGTTGGGCCGTTGTGGCGGGACCATTTGAGGATGGACCTGTGAAAAATTAAGGAGTATATTAGTTGAAAGATTGGTTTATGCTCAGTGGACTGATGGCAATTTGTTTAAAAAGTAAAATAATGTTAAAACATATACATACATATTTCGGACATTTTACACACAACGCACACCTAGTCCCCAAACTAAGCAGAGTTAATATTATGGAAAGCGATAATTGATATAAATAGATAAACATACCTTTTTACAACTAATTATACATAAAAAATAGGGGTGCTTTCTGAAAATATTTCAAAAACGTCGACCTTTTCTACTTTTTAATTTAAAAGCGTGTTTGTTTATTTTTTTAAAGACTAAAAAAGGCTAATTTGTCTATTTATTTTTTCAAATTGGTGTATTGTCATCGATCCTCGATAAATCAACAAAGTTTGAACGAAATCTGGCCATTTAAAGTGGGTCAAAATCGCACCCAACGGAGTCGGATACAAACATACAGGTGAAGCTAATAAAAGCGTGTAAAAACACCCAAACTCCGAAACAAATATTTGCGGATCACACAAACATTTGGCCCGACCCGGGAATCGAACCCGAGACCTGTTGATCAGTAGTCGCATACGCTAACCACTAGACCAACGAGGCAGTCTAATATTTGCTAATATATTTTTTAGACTCGTAGAATGATCGAAATTATTCTTATATATTTTTGAATACTGATTTAGTTGTAACAGTTATTATTTGTGGTTACTTCTACATGGACTAAGCATTTCTTCCTATTTCAACCCAAAATACGATGGACCCCCGGTAATCTGACAAACGTTTTGCATTGTCGAAATATCGAAATTGTTGATTCATAGAGTACTGCATAAGACCTCCTATGGTCCGGAATTTTACACAAAAGACTACCTTGTAATCCGAGATATTACAAATCCAATGATAAGATTTTATATGTTAAATAGTACTTCATTATATATGTCGAATTTAGTAGATAAATTAACGTCAATAAGGTTATAGAATTTTGTTTACTGTTCATACAATTTTAGATCAAATTCTGAATTTAAAACAGAGTCTGATGATAATCGCATTTGAAGTCTTTTTGTTTAGACGGAGTTTACACAATAATTTATGTAGATAGATAGAAAACTCTTTAACTGCTTCATTGGTCTAGTGGTTAGCGTATGCGACTGCTAATCAAGAGGTCTCGGGTTCAAATCCCGGGTCGGGCCAAAAAGTGTTTTTGGGATTTTCTTAGGAAATTCCTAATAGCTGCCCGGAGTTTGGAAGTTTGGCGGTGATATTCACGCCCGTGCCTCGGAGAGCACGTAAAGCCGTCGGTCCCGGTTGTCATGAATATCTATGGCAATCGTTATTGGGAAGTCAGTGCCCTCAAATATACTGACAACTAGTTCAATCTTCGAATTTCAGTTCTCCCTTAGGGTTGCGGAGGTCCGATGCCAGTCGCTCCGTGGAAAAACTGAAATTCAGGTAAAACCGGTTGAACTAGTAGCCGACCCCAAATAAACTTGGGAATAAGGCTAGGAAGATGATGATGAGATAGAAAACTCTTTACTTGTATACTGTTTACAGAGTTACAAGAACATACATAAATATTGCTAATACTCATAGATGAGCTATGATGAGCTCGTGAATTTGAATGTATATGAGATATGTATGTGACATGATCGTCCTCACTTAGTTGGTTGTAGGTTCATATCAAGGCAGAACCCACAACCTTGAACTACAAACTTGAAATTTTGACAGCTGATGCTATAAAAGAAGCTGACCTGATTAATACTGACCATCAGACACCCTGCCTACTCATTTTCCACCTTAAAAAAAAATCATAGAACTTACTGAGAGTCCGACATATTCTCGAAACCACAACCATCCATTTCGAAATTGCAATAACTCCCATACGGCATTTTGTCTGTAACAAAAAAATACTCTTTCAAATACGTTCTCTTACTTCTAAGACCTAGTGAGCTGCACCGTCATCTTCCACAGTTCTGATAAAAGAATTTACTAATATCTATAGCCGTTGGTGAAGGATTAAAATGAACAGTGTGTCACCACCACCATGTTTACCTCATGGGAGTAGTCAGAAGTGACTGAGGGAGCAAATTACGCTGGGCAATAGCACTTCAAGGAGAACAAACCCTTTACCAAGAATCCTATCAAAGTGACTCTACTTTGCCTGATGGAAAGTATGAGTAGAATCCAGTAGAGGTCACCATCCTCATTGTGCGGGTAAGCATGGCAGCATTGTGACCATGCCGCCATGGTCACAATGCTGCCAGATTATGGTCAGATTATTCTGCATCATTCTCTCGGCCTCCAGCAGAAGAAAGATTGGGCCTCCGGTATCACACTAACCAACGAAATACGATGACAAGAATCCTGTCATTAGAATATGGTCTTCTGTGTGAGGATAGTACTGCAAAGAGCGCCGTTTTTCCTGGTCTTGAGCAGTTCGCGATTCGGTTTGTGGTGGTACGATGCCAGTCACGCCGTTTAAAAACTGATATTCAGATAAAACCAGTTGAACTAGTAGCCGACCCAAATAAACTGGGGAATACTAAAGGAAGATACTTCGTAAATATATATATATTAATAACTACTAACCACAATTCTGATTCTCATCACTGCCGTCATCACAATCCCGGACGAGGTCACAAACTTGTTGTAATTTAATACACGAATCTCGCTGCAAAGGAAAGTTTTTTTTTAAATGTATATCTGTACAAATAAATAAAATTAAATTGTCTGTTTGTAAGTTAAATGAATACTCTATAATAAATACATGTAAAAGTCTATATGATACTCAAATCAAAAAATATAAATGTTTTTTATTAAAAAAAATGTCTGTCTGTCTGTCTTCCTGTTTGTTCCGAATAATCTCTTTGGACCGATTTTTGACGAGATTTTCATTGGCAGATAGCTAATGATTCAAGTAGGAACTTAAGCTACTTGTTTTTGACTAGTTTCGCCCCTTGGCGTTACCCATGGGTACATAACAACCTCGAGTAACACTGCGGGGCTTAGTTACTCATATATATAAATAAACTTACATTCATAATTTTGCACTTCATCTGACCAGAGACACAAGTTCCATTCGGGAGCACCGGAGGTTCAGGCACGCATTCCGACATCCGAATATTGTCTATGGCAATGTGAGGTAAGGCCTGAGAGAGGTTGACATAATTTGGACGGGTGACCTCGATGATGATGCGTACTTCCTGGAGTACCTTGCCGATTGTGAGGAACATGGGATACCATCTGAAAATAAGCATCTAATGTTATAACCTAATAGGATAACAGTCGTGAAGCTTAGTTGGAGGCCTTCGGGTGACTTAACAACAACCAACATCGAGATTACGTTGCCATAACATTATCTTGACAGTCCGCAAACCGCACTCGGCCAGCGTGGGAACGTATGGCCTTAACCCTCTCCTGCGAGGAGACCTTCCATGTGGTGACGGATTAAGAATACAGAGTGTCACCATCTCTATTCATCCCGCGGGTGTCGTAAAAGGCGACTAAGGGATAAACTACGCAAGACAACATCAATGCAAAGAGAAGGAAAACTTGAAATCAACCCTATATCAACCCGTCTGGCCAGCGTGGTATAGTAGGTCAAAACCTCCTTCTAAGGAGAGGCCTATGTCCAGCAGTGGTCTGTTAAAGGCTGTTGATGAGAGGAGATCTAAACCCAGCAGTGGGACTCTTATTGTTCCCGTGGATGCCGGAAGTCGACGATAGGATGCAGAACCACAGCATTATATAAAGAAGAAAAACTTGATACAAAACCATATAGCGTGGTATAGTAGGCCAAGATCTCCATTCTAAAGAGAAGCCTATGTCCAACAGGACTTTAAAAGCTGTTGATCTTGATGTACGGAACTTCAGTAGTGAGCGTTTTTAGATATTAGTCACATTATTTCTGTAGTAAAAATATTTTAAATTTATACGTAATACTCGTAGTATAAATTTCGACGCATAATTATATAGACATGTTATTTACCTGTTTCGGAATCTGTACTACGCCTATTATTAACATAAAATGTCATAAATTGAATATTAATATCGTAAACAATAGTAATATTTGATTTAGTTTTCATTTCAGTTTATAAAACCCTCAAGGCCGTCACCCTGTTTGTGGCGGGGTGGTATATCGGAATCGAACTGACTAAAAGTAAGCTACACTTGGCCCCTGAAGTAGGAAGGGACTGATGTTTTTGAGACATCCGTATCTCTCCCAGTACCTGCCTGCACTGACGTGGGCATCTGGTGAACTCCGTTCGCCTCGCAGGAGGTCAAAGGTCCTGGAGTTAACCTTACGGTTCTCACAACTCGAGAATTCATGTATTATGCAAAAGACTACTTACTTCCCGTTATTATTCCCGGCGACTTCTTGTAGAATCCATTGCATGTCTGTCTCAGTTGACTCCGAGATCAGACGAATGCTGGCGTTCTGCATTTTGCTCTGGTGTAGCATCACTTCAAACTGGAAGAGATATTTTTAATAGATTAGATTAAAAAGATGAAGCAGCGCATTGGAAGTGTTCATAGCCAAGTGGACTTAAGAAACAATCACCGAGGGTAAGCAACTATGGCGCGGTCAGACCAAGATGGGTGACCGTTTGTGGTATGATTTGTTATGAGCGTTCCCATGATTCGGAGGTCACGTTAAACAGTGGATCTACGTTGTTATCATAAGACTACAGTCGTGAAGCTTAGTTGGAGGACTTCGGTCGGCTTATAAACATCCAACGGCATACGGCAAGATTAATGTAGCCACAAGGTTGCCAGTCCCAACCCGCATTCGGTCAGCGTGGAGTCGTATGGTCTTAACCCTCACCTGAGAGAAGAGCTGTATCCAGCAGTGGCACGTTATGGGTTGTTGTTGAAAAAATACGTAAAGTAAATAGTAAATATTCGAGTGATTTCGGAGAAGTGTTGAAATTAAATCTAGCGAAGATCTTTAAGGAATACAGAATGAACTATTTTATTAATCCATTTCGCTTTGACTGCACCAGGGGCGCAGCGAGAGTGTGTGGGACTGCTGTATTTGAGAACTTGGGTTTGATCCCCGGGTTAGACCAAATGTTTATATGATCTGAAAATATTTGTTTCGGAGTTTAGGTATGGACGTAGTGTCACCGCCCCTATGCAGTCTTTGGGTGTCGTTAATACTAAGAGACTACACTACGCAGTTCAAGTCTCTACTAAGAGACAGTCAAAATAAAATATACTGATCAGCACGAAGATTTCTATATCACGATTCAGAATAAGTATATACTCCATTTAGGTCGTTACTTCGTAGTTCGCAGTATCTTCGATAGATGGAGCTATAGTATGTTTTTCTTACACCTAATACCAACAAAACAGGGCAACAAAAAATTTGTAAGTATTATAGGACACATACCTTACAAAAATCCCATAAACCTTGGAATGGTGGTGATTTTATCACCATATTCTCCATTGTGGGATCCACAGCCAAATATAAGAAGTGACCTGAAACAAACAAAACACTTGTTTTTATCTTGATAAATTCATTATCATCATCGTAGTCCACAGCTGGCCATAGGCCTCTTCAATTGCACGCTATTTATTCGATTATCGCCTACTCACATTCAGCTCCTGTCAACCTTATTGCGCAAATCATCACTCCACCTGGCCTGTGGACGTGCTACACTACATTTGCCGAGACGCGGTCTCAATTCAGTGGCCCGGTTATCCCACCAGTTGTTAGTTCTGCGGGTAATAAGGCCAGCCTACTGCCACTTCAGCTTGACAATACCTATGTGCGCCTACCTTACAAGATGTCTACACTACCCTAAGGTTGACGGGCAGAGAATGCCTAGGGCATTAAGTAAAAAATAAAAATAAATATATAAATAAATGATCAAAAAGTATTTGATTTTATAGGACTTGGCGGGGGCACTGTCGTGCACACAGAGATACGCGAAACCCAGGCTAAACAATAAACGTATTATGGTTTAGTTGACCCGCCAAAACTTAAAATTTTATAGGCGTAACTTTGTATACATCTTTGTTTTTGCTACATTTTCCTCATGGTCGTAACGTTATGTTACATAGCTTAATAGAGTTCATTTATAAATGGTTTATCGAGTACTAAAATAGTTTTTCAATTGGACCCAACAATTCATGAGCAATAATACATAGTGTGTTATACAAAATAAACAAAATCTTCAGTTTTTTTATGTAGCTCCTTATGTCATTAGCTATGTACCTACCAGTGAAAGTCCCAACAAAATCCATTTAGTAAAAAGCTTTTCATTTCATTCAATTTTATTTATTTGTATAGAATAATTATTTAGAGACGAGTCAAACATGACTTTATAGCTGATTCGATATTTAACACACCATTACAAACATATTGTGTAACAAGTGAATGAAAATGGCCCGCCATTTTACTCGCACGTGGGCGGTTGAGATTTAATAGGCACTGACTATGACATTGTATAGTGAAACAACAGAAGATTTAAACGTTTATCACTGAAGATTATTATGATTTGTTAACGTGAAAACGATTAAATTCATAGAGGGATAGATATTTTCCGAAATAATTGGGGTTAAAGTATGAAATTACCGTTTTATTGTATTAAGTACTTCGAATTGACATAGAACCTTCATGTTTTGAGATTTTTGAGTGATTTTTTTTTTCAAATCGTACCCATGAGGTTCTGTATTTTTTATTCAGCTTAGACGAGAAAGATGGATACTTCGAAAATATAAGTGGGTACTAGACAATTGATATAAATATAAATTTTTTGTTGTAAATACATACATGTTATACATAGAAAACACCCAAACTAAACTTAATAATTGTAGATCATATAAACATTTGGTCCGACCTCTTTTTGAATCCAAGACCTCTTGATCAGCAACCGCATGTGCTAACCAGTAGACCAACGATGCAGTCCAGTAGATTTATGCTAACTTTAAAACGAACGAAATAGCTCAAACGGGGCGTTACTACCCTCCTACAGAAGGCTAACCTAAAATGGCAGCAGAAGCAGAGTGTGGTGACTTCCACATACAGCGCAAGCGATAAACATACAACAGCGCCATCTACCGAAGAAACTGAACATCGAACTACTAATCCTGAATTACGATAGAGAAATTCTCGCGCCGATTAACATATATACAACATCCCAACATAAACCGTTGGGCAGTGGCCCGCTAGGCATGATCACCTCGCCTGATCGGAAGATCCTCCCTTTATGTTGGAGGAATACGACACCCGTTCCTTCACACAGAGCAATACTTATATACAATATAGGTATCGATTTTTGTCCGTGAGTGATAGACTTTAGGCTCAATGATTCAGAAGCATCTGAAGAGGCCACGATACTGCATTTTTAGCATTTACAAAGAGTATGTTGACCATTACTCATGGATTCCACTCTTGCTTCATGTAGAGTCAATTTGGCAGGCTCATACTTGTAAATAAGAAGTTATTACTGTGCCACAAAGTTGTCTCCAATAATATTAGAAAATAAAACTTACAATCGGCTCTCAATCAATATTTATGATGTAGGTATTAGAGCCACGCTGATTTCAGCATGAATGAGCCAATAATTTTGCATCATTCACCCGGCCTCCTGAGGCCATTGAAATATCTGACCAGGCCGCCATGGTATGGGTCACCATACTGCATTGCCTACCCTCATAATGAGGATAGTGGCCCCTACTCTTAGATTCTACTCATTCTTTCCATTAGGCAGAGTAGAGTCACTTTGGTAGGCTTAAATAAAAAAAATCTTCACAGCGGTTAATTTTCCACCCATTAAATAAATAGTTAACAGGTTGTACTGATCTTAGTTACTGATATTTTCTTGTACAGTGACAAAGAGACATCTGGCCGGTAGGCGGGCGAGTAATCGTTTCCATTAATAAAAGACAAAGTTGCTAAATTTGTGGTAATTGAAAAACGATCGTATTGACTAGTGGCAATAGGGGTGGAATTATATAATGTACATACATAGACTCAAGGGCGAATCCAAGGGGTGTTATTGAGGTCATAGCACCCTTTTATTTTAGTCTAGTTCGTACGATTTCGAGTAAGAAATGAAATTGAAGTTTGTCGTGATATTGTAAGATCCGGTTATCGTGCAACCCATAGAGCAATACAGACGGCCGGCAGACCAGACGCCCTAGCCAACTTGCAAACTCTATTCTCTTGTTTCATTGGCTAATATTTTGTTTTGATCACGTGACTGAGTGACATTAGCCAATGAAACAAGAGAATAGATAAATAGAATTGATAACAAAAAAAGTTTGCAACTTAACTAGGAGGCAGAGGAGAGAAGCCATAGCGATTTTTTCGAAACAAAACAGTCTATCATTTTTGCGAGGGAAAATCTTCAAACATACACATTTTAGACTGACAAACAAAAACAATCGCCTGTCACCACTTATTCATACATAACAATTAAAACAAAACATTCAAAACTTCACACACACATAAACACTATGTGCCATAACAGTGTAATGCATATGCCCATTTGGGCTTATGCTTGGACAGAGGAGAACGCCTATGCATGGCTATTCCATACCGTGTTACTTCTATGCGTTTAACTGGATTTTTTTTATAGACAACTCCCGCATTATTAGGAATATAAACCCTGTATCGCGGGGGACTTTACAAACATAAATGAAATGGAACAAAGAACATACAGCTTCAGAATAATAATTTATTCATCACAGAGAGTGTTATCATGTGTAGGGTTTGAACCCACAACATTTGACGCTGTAGAAAGCCTACGCCGTGCAGTCCTAGGTTGGTCTCCTGTCAGAAGATAGTACCAGCCGTTCGTGCTTAAATCAGTGGGGCTCTTCTACTGGCTATGCCTAGCGGGCAGGCCACTCGACGATGACCAGATGCTTCTGTATTTTGCGTTCACATCATGGCAGTCATCTTATTGCGTTCCAGACTTCTTAGAAACTCGCAGCGATATCTAGATTTGCTTGCGCGCCAACACACTTTCAATAGTTTTCCCGCGCATAATCGATTGAAGCCTCTTAGAATGAAATATTATAATCCACAAACACACACCTACACATTTACGAAGGCAGCACGCGTGGGTAGACAACTACTATTCTAGCAAACCCTTACGATTCAAGACTTATAGCTTGGAGCGTTTCATGTATTGCCCTGTTACAGCTAAAAGGTTACGACATTTTCGTGACCTTTACGTTTATATTTAATATAAATTATATAGAAACAAGATAATAAACAGCTTAACCCACGCTTTCAATGTATAAGTCAAAATAAAGTATAGGTACGTTTTTTTTAAACTGTATGCTGCTTTTTTGCTCGATTTGGCGGGGGTACTCCCGTGCCCCGCGATCTGTAATTTAGTGTATAGGTGTATACGCAAACACAAGTGCATTATCTGTTGCCTTACTCTCATAATCCAATGGGATTGCTCCTCGACATTCTCAGAAAGAAACCACGCGCATGATCGACCGGTTTACCTGCTCTCAAAGTAATGGAGTATGAGACCTCAACTTTTAAACTCCAGGCTTTTATTATGCATTTATATAATCAGAAAATTTCAATAACACTTAGAACAAGAAATCTTGGCTCGTCAGTTGCAGTGAGTTGCATAGCGAGGCAGTTATTATAGTAACTGTATAACTATAGTAAAATACTATCTGAGTCACGTGGTGTTACCAGCGATTTTTGTTGTAAATCGCGAGTAATGCTGAGGAGCGAATCTAATCTAAAAAATAACCTAAGTTACTCCTTTGGTCATCAGCTTTCTGTCATTGAAAGTCTAAACAAAATCGGTTTAGCCGTTCCAGAGATTACTCGAACAAACAAAAATTCAAGAAAAATCTTTTTGATGTTAGTACCTTATATACTTTGAAATGCATTTAATAAAAAAGAATTCCAATTTTATTTATTTGTATAAATGTAGATTATTTGTATAGATATAAATAAATATTTTCGGACATCTTACACACAACGCCATTTAGTCCCAAACTAAGCAGACCTTGTATTATGGGTACTAGACAACTAATATAAATACATAAACATTTTTTTGTGTAAATACATACATTTTATACATTGAAAACACCCAGACTCAAAAACAAATATTTGCGAAGACCTCTTGATCAGCAGCCGCATACGCTAACCACTAGACCAACAAGGCAGTCAAAATATGTATCTATAGATATTTGCTCTCTTAAAAGTGTCCCCATATCTTCTTTATCTCCTAATTAAAATAACACAGAGTACATTAACACCTAACTCCCACTCAGAAACAAATAGATATAACTAAAATACTAATTCACACAACTAACGGAGAGTTAAACTATTAATAGTGTGTCTCGACGCGCACCCAAAATAATTGCTTAGAAAATGGCGGAATTTAGCATGTTTCAGTCAGGGACGTATTCTGGTGAGAATTAAATTTATTTAGTAATGGCTTTTGTCTGCGCTTTTATACTATGAGGGGACAAAGACACTATTGATTGATCATCATCATCTGCCTGCCCTTATAACAATTTTATTTCGGGTCGGCACAGTATGTTTTATCCTTCCATTCTACTCTATCACTTGTCATTTCACTGTTAACTCCCTTCCTATTCATATCTTCTTTCACACAATTCATCCACCTTTTCTTTGGTCTACCTCTAGCCACGTAACCTTCAATTTCCATACCCAACAATTTCTTTGCCACATTTTCCTCATCCCTCCGCATAACATGCCCATACCAAGATAACCTATTCTTTTCATCCAGTGACGCTACTTTCAGACTTCCTCGTATGTATTCATTTCTGACCTTGTCCATCCGAGCTACACCACACATCCATCTAAGCATTCGCATTTCAACAACACTTTTCATTGATATGATCTGTAAATATTTGTTTCGGAGTTTTATATGTATAATTTGCATGTATTTACAAAAAATATATATAAATTTATGAATATCAGTTGTCTAATACACTTAGGACTAGATGATGTTGTTTGTAAGATGTCTGCAATATTTATTGTTATAATTTAATTTAAACCATCTAACAAAGTTTTTCTCTCTGTCAAAGCATAAGCCCTAATGAGCATATCTTAGCATATTTGCATTACACTGTCACGATACGATGTGTCATAACAGTGTAAAGTGTAGAAAATACACTGCGCCACAAAATTAGCGCAACAAAAATTTTCATCGAAAAATTTAGATTTTTTAAATGCTTGTAACTCGGTCAATTTTCATCGTATTGAGATCAGTTTTTTTGTGTTTTGTAGAAAATTTTGTGTACTTTCAGGAAAAATGCTGATAATAGACGATATAATGTCCAGTAGCTACGAGATAATGCCGCATGTCTTTTTATTGCCTGTGTGCTATGTCTCAATTAGGCCCATCAGATATTTTGCTTAAAAAACACAAAGTTTTCACGTTTGGCTGGATTATTAAAAAATCTAATAATCCAGGTAAACGTGCAAACAGTTTTTTTTATAAAAGCTGATAGGTCTGATTAATAGCAATGTGGAAGTATCTCGCAGCTATTGGACATCATATTGTCTTTCTTTTTTCTGAAACAACTCAAAATTCCCTACACAACCAAAAAATATATCTCAATAACATGAAAAATTTACAGAGTTCCAAGAATTTGAAAAATGGCGAAGAAAAATTTTTTTTGCCGAGAATAAATTGACATACATAAACACATTCTGTGGAATTTCTTTTGTTTTATTTGTTGTGTGTGAGTTCATAGTGACAGGCGATTGTTTTGTATGCGAGTCTAAAATGTGTGTGTGAAGATTTCCCCTTCCAAAAAATGACTACTCCCCTGAAGTCGACAGGAAGTCCTCTATGCCTAATGACAACGGTTAGTGACTACACACACGCGATCAAATAGTGCACTATAAGATAAAAAATTTTATAATAATAATAATATCTCTTTATTGTCTTATAAAAAATATATATGAATTTAGACCCTACCCCACACTAGAATTCCCTGTGCTGTGGGATCTAGCCTTTCGTTCGGTTACATTATTAGATGTTATAAGATAATGATGATGTGTGTTTTAGTGTGATGAGGTGAGATGTGTTGTTAAGATGTAGTGTGATGATGTGGTATGGTGTGGTGTGATTGAGATGATGTATCGTGTGGCAGTGTATTCTATCAGCTAAAAGTACACTATACAGCCCGGGAACATCTATGATGACCCTCTGGAGCCCTCGTAGTGTAAGTTCGCGGTAGGAGACGAGAAGACCTGATAATCACTTGCGACAATGTTCAAGATGGTGTGAGCCATTAGAAAACAAGACTTCTTTGTGATCGGTTCGGAGATAGTCCTGGAGATATTCTCTTCCCAGTTCTCTTCGCCTTGAATGTCACTCTGGATAGCCTGCATAGGTCAGGGTTCTTCTTAGTTACAAGGTTAGCGAGAAAACCTGGCCTCAACTCCATTACAAGTCAATATTTTTATAGGCCACTTCCTTATTAGCGTAACGATCGCAGTCGACTAGTGAATACTGATATAAGCTATATTTTTGAGTTTAATATTCTTTTCTAATATAAAACTTCGAGTTAATTTGTATTTTTAAAGGCAAAAATTTAAATCTATAAATATAATTAGGCTGTGTGTAATATCAAAAGAGAAGAATTGTTATTAAAAACATGGCATTGTAACCTTTTACGGGAACACATACTAATATAATATTATAGAAAGCAACTCTGTCCGTCTGTCTGTCTAACGCTTCAACGGGCAACTGCTGCTGCACCGATTACAATAAAATTAGAATAGATTAGAAATTGATTCCTGAGGCCAACATTAGTTTACCGCGATATACACGCGGGTGGAACCAGGAGAAAAAGCTAATATCTTATAAGTAAATAGTCATAATTTTATCAGTCTTCATACCCTCCCACGCAAAAAAAGACCATCTCACACTTTCTGTAAACACAAGAAAGCATTTTAACCATGCTATAAATAAACATAATTTATCCAACCCCGAGTCCACGTCTGGACAGTTAATTAAATGCACATAACAAAGGGAGGCTAAAAATACCCGCCATCGCTGTTTAGATGCACAAACTGCTGGTTGGTTAAACTCTATGCATTTGTGAGGAATAAAAAAGCAAAAAACTTCAACATTTCGCGCGGCAGTGTTCAGAGAAAATAATAGTTGTGAATGAAGTGAAATTTACTAAGTAAGTAATTATGCTATTACGAAATCTAAAGTAAGTAATTTTGTAATATTATCTTTTTATCTTAGTGAAAGTTATGATTTAATTTCTGTTGGCTACATTTGCAATTAAAAAAATATGAGACTTGGTTTCATTGTCTATGCTATTTCAAGTGTTAGCCTATTAAGCAGTTATAAAAATAAATAAATAATATAAATATTACATATCAGCAGCTGCCCGCTATAATACACGTGGGTTTATAATTTTGAATTGGATGTTATTTTAATTTTGCTCCATTTTTTTTAGTAACCCAAGTTACTTCTTATAAAATCAGCTACTGACAGTAAAGTCCAGTCAAGTCTTATACAGATTAGACGATAGAAACAGACAGACAGACGACATAAGTACCGTAGGAACTAGGAATGTACTTCCTTAAGCGTTTTGTGAAAATTTTGTAAATTTTAAATTGCAAACAGACACTTCGATTTTATTAATTTCTATAATATAGTTACAGATAAATAAATAATAATATATACTTATATAAAAAAGATCAACGCTGATGACGTGTGGCTGTTTTTTATGTAGAAATCCCCATGGATACCACCAGTTTGTGGCCATGTCGGACTTGAACCGAGTAAAATCGCACGTTGTCTCAGGTACTATGAGCCGATCCCCTCCCTGGACTCCTTCCAATACAAAGGCGCAGAGAGGGTCACACCGTGTGGTTTTAGTCGGTTCGAGTCCGACACACCACCCCGCCGTAACCCCCGACGGGGTGACGGTCCGCGGGGAAAAAAAAAAAAAAAGAAAAAAAAAGGTACTATGAGCCGAGGAACCACGTATTCCCTGGGAAGTAAGTATTCCCTAAGGAAGTCCCTGGAACCCTGACGTACCTCGGACCACTAACTGCCCCTTTTGTATGGGAACCCTCCCTATGTTCATCATATCAAAATGGGGTCACTTCACAACCCGCTACTAAACGTCCCCTAAATTTAGGGTGCTAATCAGACCGAGTGTTAGTTAGTGCTTAGATGTCTGTTAAAATTTAGGGGCTACCTAGGGGGCTCCTAGTAGACGAGTTAAGTATAGTTGGTGAAAACAGGCAGAAGTGGCAGTGGTACGTAGTAAATAGTATAGATTTACTTCATACTTTATAACAACAAACAAGTGTAAGCGATGAACATGTGTGCAGCGATTGTGGAATGTGAATTAAACAAAAAAGCGGCCAAGTGCGAGTCGGACTCGCCCGTGAAGGGTTCCGTATCAGCAAGTAACATCATATAAAAGTTCTCGTAGTTCGTTGTAACTTTCATCGATGTTTTTATACTAGTGTATTGACTGGATGAAAGGTAAATTGCGTGTAACGATTTATGACGTGTAAAAAAAAAACTACTCACTAGATCTTGTTCAAACTAATTTTCGTTGGTAGTTTACATGGTAATGTATAACATATATTTTTTTTAGTTTTATCACTCTCTTATTTTAGAAGTTAGAGGGGGGGGGGGACACATTTTTCCTCTTTGGAAGTGTCTCTCGCGCAAACTATTCAGTTTAGAAAAAAATGATATTAGAAACCTCAACATCATTTTTGAACACCTATCCATAAATACCCCACACGTATAGGTTTGATGAAAAAAAATTTTTTGAGTATCAGTTCCAAGTATGGGGACCCCCAAAATGTATTGTTTTTTTTCTATTTTTATGTAAAAATCTTAATGCGGTTCACAGAATACATCGACTGACCAAATTTCAACAGTATAGCTCTTATAGTTTCGGAAATAATTGGCTGTGACATACGGACGGACAGACAGACAGACAGACAGACTTGACGAATCTATAAGGGTTCCATTTTTTGCCATTTGGCTACGGAACCCTAAAAAGGGAAGTAGTAAACGTAGCGGTAGGCACAGACAATTTTATTAATCTCCATTAATAAAATAGACTGTGAGTACCGCTCTGAGAAATAGGTGTGAATTTATGTGTAAGTGCTCTTTAAAGTGAAATATCTCGAAACGGATACCTAAATCAAAAAATTGTCGTAGAAACCCTTTATTGTTTTTAAAAGACCTATCTAATGATACCCTACATAATGGGGTAGCCGCGAGAAAATCATCCCCACTTTACGTGTAGGGTAGTTCACTTCACAGGTAGTAGAGCCACGCTGATTTCAGCACGAATGGGCCGGCTCGACCCGGCCAGTACTACCCTTACACAGAAGACCATCCTAATAATGACAGCATTCTTGCTGTCGTATTTCGTTGGTGAGTGTGAGACCGGAGGCCCAATCATTCTGCATCATTCTCCCGCCCTTCGAAGGCCGGGAGAATGATGCAGAATAATCAAACCAGGCTGCCATGGTAAGGGTCACCATGCTACATTGTCTACCCTCACAATAAGCATGGTGACCCCTACTCCTGGATTCTACTCATGCTTTCCATCAGGCAGAGCAGAGTCACTTTGGCAGACTTAAACATAAAAAAAAAAAAAAAAAAAAAAAAAAAAAGGGGAGGGGAGGTACCCCAAATAAAATTATTTTTCATAATTTTATTGTAGCACTTTGTCGACGTAATTACAACACGTATTCATGCAAAGTTTCATCTTTCTAGCACTTACCGTTTGGACGGTAAGTCGAGGACGGACGGACAGACATGACGAATCTATAAGGGTTCCGAGTCATGAACTTCGGAACCCTAAAAACGGGAAATATATTTCTGATAGCTTTGAAAGCTTTAATTGCGTGCACTTCAGGAAGTTAAAGTTTTTCAAAATTAATGTAGGGATGGAAAAATTGTTCCACTTTACAAGTTCTAAAAAAACCGCCACGGTATATGTCTATCTTTTAAGTTTGATTACCCAGAATTTGCTTAGACGAAGTTGCGTGGCTCAGCAACTAATAGGTAGATAACAAATTTTATGTATTAAAAATCGACTAATACAAAATAAGTAGATAATTTATTTAAAGAAAGCTTGGTACATCTCAGTAATATTTCGTTAACTGTAAGTACTTGAAAATGTCAGGGGTGAGTTATATAACAAATCAGATGATTCTGTTACTGGCTGAATTTAAGTAGGCCGTAGATGTAGGCATGGCAACCATAGACTAGATATTCATATCAATCTGTTGAACGTCGATTCCCGCGCTGTCACACCCTTTTTTAATTAGAGGAACAAATGAACAAGACTCAATATGATATTGAATGATATTTTTTTTTTATTTTTTTATATTATGCTTCATTTTTTGAAAGGTTGGTAGAGATGTATTAGATAACATTTGAAAATTATATATTTGTTCCAATTATGTAGTATGGAAAATTCGGGAGTATTTTAAAAACAACTAGCTGAGCCCCACGGTGTTACCCACCTTAATATTTTAAATCAGGTTCTAAATCAAGAATTACGCAGTGGAGCGAAGCTAGTCAAAAAAACACTGGTTCACTAGATTTGATGACATAAGGAGTAACTAAGAAAATCGTTCCAGCCGTGACAGAGATTAGCCGGTATAAGCAAACAGACAGATAGACAAAATTTAAGAAAAATCTTTTTTGATGTAAGTACCGTACTTTCATTTGAATAAAACTGTTTATAGTAATTTGCTTAATTTCATGACGGGGATGGACAGAGGTGTATTAAACCAAAAGCACTTTTGAAAATTATATACTTTTCACACTTACTTTGCTGTAAAAATTGTGAGTATTTTAAAGACACATAGGTAAGAATTGTGTTGGTTCCACCCTCCTAGGTTTAAGGGTAACGGTTGATAAAGAATACTGCTTTGGGTTTTGTGAATTTACCCAAGTTCGTTTAAGTTATTGTCGAAGTCGAATTGGCTATTTCCGAAAAACTCAAGCCTCGAATTGGCTTTAGTCGGTTTTATTTAAATATCCTAAAAAAATTGGTCTAGTTGTTCATAACCCTGACTGCCAGGTCTGCGTTTGTGCCTGTTGTAATATCAAAAGGACAGTTTTTTACTAAAGGTACTTACATCAAAAAACAATTTTTAAATTTTATGTCTGTCTGTTGTTCTCTGGAATGTTGGACCGATTTTGACTGAGTTTCAATGGCAGAAAGCTGATGACATAGAGTAACTCAAACAATTTTTTTTTTGAGTAGACATATCCCCAACCAGCTCTCGGCCAGCGTGGGGACGTATGGCCTTAACCCTCTCCTGGGAGGGGACCCGAGCCCAACAATGGAAGATATCCTTACATGTTCATGACAACGGGGACCGGCTTAACGTGCTCTCCGAGGGATGGGCGTGAAACATGTTGGGAGTTTGCGTCAGAAGAACGGCTATGAAATAAAATAGCCATAACTATTTTAGAATGAAATGAAGTACTGTATTATAGAGGATATGGTTCGGAAGAGAGAGGGGAGTACCAGTAGTCAAGTGATAGAAGAGAATGGTAGAAGAGAAGGTATTGCGCCGACCCCAAATAAATTAGAGAAAAGAGTAAGAAAAGATAAAAGCGATCATTGCGAAGTGGACTCAGGTGATTAGAAACAATGACCGATGGTAAGCAACGACGACGCGGTCAGTAACAAGATGGGTGATCGTTTGTAGTATGATATGTAATGAGCGTCTCCGTGATTCGGAGGTTACGTCTAGCAGTCGGTCGCGGTTGTTATAGTAGGAGGCCATCGGGTGGCTTAAAACAGCCTACGGCAATAACTGTTTTAAGACATTCGCAACTTTTACACATACTCCTGTACACGGTGATAAAATTAAAAAGGTTACGTTACCGCTCGTGGTCAGTAGACTACTCTCTCCACGAGCGGTATAACGTGTTCGAAACGTCGGAAGTAGAAGGTATCCTACGCCAAGATTACGTAGCCACAACGTGTCTTGCCAGTCCCTAACCCGCACTCGGCCAGCGTTGGGACGTATGGCCTTAACCCTGTCCTGCAAGGAGGCCCGATGCCAGCAGTGGGATCTTATGGATTTTTGATGTAAGAAAATATGAAGTGTTGTTCTTAATAAGAATCATTTCGTAAATATTTTTTTCCTTACTTGTAATCTGAAATACCTACATTTAAAGGAAATATTGTTGTTTACTTTGATTGTTATACAAAAGTTTAACAATTACTAGCTAACCACACGCGGCGTTGTCTGCGTCTGGAATTGACCGAAGCGTGATGACACAATATTTGCAACTTTTTTCTTGATACTCCGGCGACGATTGTATAGCCAATAGGCTTAGCCTTTCTCGATAACTGGG
Source organism: Phragmatobia fuliginosa (assembly GCA_932526445.1). NCBI lineage: Eukaryota > Metazoa > Arthropoda > Insecta > Lepidoptera > Erebidae > Phragmatobia > Phragmatobia fuliginosa. The sequence continues at coordinate 10,663,420 of OW052081.1, read as the reverse complement.
TTAAGGAACGCTCAAATTTTTTTTCAAATCAGACCTGTGATTAACGCGATGAACCAATCCTACAAACTCTTCCGCGTAATAATAAAATTATAGATAAAACATTTCACGATTATTCATATATATTTTATTTCTAGTATCGTTTTCCCAAACTCGTAACAGAAACGGTATAGTAACAGGAAGTAACATATGTAAGGTAACTAAAGGAAAATCAATGTTACGAAGTTATGGTGCTGGTTCACGGTTCTGCACTTGCGTATGTTCAATTTGCGGTAATCATTTTTCGGGTTATTAAGTAGCTTTCTATTGGTAAAAACAATCTAAATCAGTTCAGTACATTTAGAAATTACCTGTTCACTAACTCACGAACTGTGCTTCTTTTTACTGTTAGTATGGGTAAGTACTTTAAAAATTACATTAGTATTTAAATTCTTCATCGATCACTCCTATTTTTTCAAATATAGAAACATGTTTAGACCATAGACAATGAATACTTAAAATTATTTTTAGATTATTATTAAATTAAAAAAATAAAGAAAGTTTAACATTAATTAAAGTTCATTTTGAACCGACTTCAAAAAAAGGAGGAGGTTCTCAATTCGTCAGAATCTTTTTTTTTATGTACATATGTTCAGCGATAATTTCGTCGTTTATGAACCGATTTCATAAACTCTTTTTGCATTGGAATGGGCGTAGTTTACAGGTGGCCCCATCGTCACCATATCGGGATCTGATGGTGGAATCCCAAGGAAATGGAGGGAACTCCTCAAATATCATGGCACAATTGTCGCGATTTGGGTACTCGGAATAGTTTTTTTTTGAAGTCGGTTCCTTTTTGTTAAAATTATTCAAATATAGAAACATGTTTAGACCGTAGACAAAGAATACTTAAAATCATTTTTAGGTTAATATTAAATTAAAAAATAATGAAAGTTTAACATAAATTATAGTTCATTTTTTTATTCAATAGAAAATTAAATCGAACTTAAAAATTAAAAAATATTTTTTTCTGAAAACTACATACCATTTGTGTTTCCATGAGCATCAGTCGTGGGTCCACTGAACTTCATCCCTCTTGTTGTCTGGTTCATCTTCACTAAGTCCGATGCAGTCACTACCCTAAACCCTAGACCGTGGCTAGATACCGTAGAGTTCCACTGCCACATACACATATCCTGGTCAGTTGTCATATTTTCAAAGTTACAAAACACTCCTGTAGCATGCGACACATAATTTCTATACACCGTCTCATATATCGGACCGTTCGGACGAAGACTATTAATTATTTTTTTTATTTTATTATCGGTCACCGAAAAGGTTTGATTATTATAAGTCTTCTGACTTATCTCTATGCCTTCGTTATCATTCATCATGGTTTCATTATAACTTTTATTCAATTGATGTATTTTGTCGACGCTGGATTTAGCTCCATGTCTTCGATTTTGACGCCTATCTTCCGTCCGATTCATGAGACTACTCAATTTATGAAACGAACCCCTCTCTTTACCAGGATTTGCGCTTCTATACTTCTGTCCCTTCTCCGGCGCCATGGTTTTCTTCGCTTTATTTTCTTTTTCGACTTCATGGTCGCCAAATGCGATGGCAACCACGAAAAGTATGGTGAATAACTTGCCAAACGCCATTTAGTGAAACAATATTGTTTTTAGATATATAGGCCGCTCGGCGCGGTCTGCCGTTTCGCTTGCATCGTTCGCTGTGTCGTACACACTCATAACAATAGTTAACACTAAAGTTCAGAACGAAATAGGTACGCGATTATCTTATTAAGCGTGTGTGTCGGACGCGGGTCGCGGCCTGTTGGAAAACGGCCAGACGTGCGCTCCGCACGGTCGATACTCTCCCATACAAATACATGTTGCAATAACACTCATTCGTGAAACAACATCTTTCACTTTTAATTTTATAACACTTGGAATTTTCCCTTGGATATCGCACACCCTCACAGTCCCTGGAAAACTGCTACTAATGGAGGACACCGAGATACGTGATACGACGTTAGCCCACACAGTTATAAACTCCCTAAACAGTTTCAGTCACTACTACCTAATATTAAATATTAAATTTACACTGATTCAAATTAAAATATGTAATTTATCAATTTATATTACTGTTAATACATTTTAAAATCCATATAACGAGGTATGTACGCCGCGGTCGGACTCCCGTGCGCAGCGCCACCGCGGGAGTATGCGGAACTACACGCCCGCGGACAGAAATAATCATTACTTTTCGCGAGATGTGATCTTGGAGCGGCGTTTGAAGGGATGCTGCGCAGGTGTAGTCCCGCCCCGGATCATTCCCGGGCTTTACGCGCAGGATGTAGTCGCATCGAAGACCGGTTATTGCATTGGCTCAATTAGTATCACCGTTCAAAGCGGAGCTCTCTTATTGGCTAAAACTACAGACAGTCTAACGTTATTGGTCGCCTGTGGAAATGCCGCGAAAACAGACCTATAGTGAGCAACACCGGAAATTGTATGAAGAAAATTTCCTCAGAAATTTGTTTACGCGATCGGCGGGTGGTTGTCGTTTTATTGCCGACTGCGGAGATTAAATTGGAGTTTTTTCCACGTCTATGACTTCTTATTTCATTAGAAATTCGTCGTTACAGTCAGTTCAGTGATATTGACGCAAATTACATTCGCGTCGGTTTTGTTTCATTTCTAAAGTGATCGATAAAAGTGTCCTATTGTTTATCTCTGGAATGAAAAACATTGTGTTCTAGTTTTTCACTTGGGGACTAGTAATTTATTCATTTTGGGTGGACGTTGAGTATTAATTTAAATGTAAGTATCGATATATGTGTGATAACATAAACAATTGAATAATTTTCTAAATTTATTGTCAGATGACCACTATTAGAATTTCGTTCCGAAACATGTTATTCTTTTCGTTCTTTTAGAGAAAATTAATAGTTATTTTAAAATACATTTATAGACAAGGTAGAGTTTATCTTAATGTTAAATCTGTGATAGTGTTAATCTTAAAACACAAATAACATATATAACAAATAAACCTAGTAACTTTAAAATTCTAAACACTATGTAGTTTGTTATAAACATGAATAACCCCTTTTAATTTCCGAACGCAATCATTACCAATCAGTCAGACAGTTCAGTCAGCCAACCAACCAGCCAGGCCAGTGCACTGTGCAGTATTAAAAACCACTCCTTGCGTTGTGTACGTTACGTTGACTAATTTGGTCCTGATAAGTAACTGCAGTTCTCTATAATAGAACTCGGTAAATTTAACAATAATTTTATACTTATTTTACAGAGTTCTTATTTAACTTGTGACAATGTTCAGAACAGTACTTCTGGAGTGATATCTGTGCTTTAATATTTGGATTGTTTTCTATTGTTTATTTTAAAACGGTGAGTCTTGCAATACCTTTACCCTTAATAAAAAAAGTAGTAAGTAGTACTTAACAATGCTTTGTGTTCTATATTTAAACCTTATCTGTAACATGTAAATAAATATAGAATGTATTTTTCTGTTAGGTAGTAAATTTCTAAAAACTATGATTCACTATGATCTTTCGGTAATTTGTTGAAGCTTGCTAATCTAATCGCTCTGAATAAATACGTTATGAATCTCTATATCGCTTAATTTGCAAATATACCTAGTTAAAAGCTTTTTTTTGTATTGGCTTATTGGTCTCAGATTAACCGAGTACATTTAGTGCAAACAGTGATGATTCACTGTCTCTTCTACATTTTCCTAATTAGACTATACAGGAAATCACTAAAGAGTACCTATTTAATTTTTAACATAAAGTCACTCTGTATTAAGTCCTATCCAACTCATAACATTAATGGGAAAGTTTATGAGAATGAATGTATGGACGTTTGTTACTCTTAAACACATAAATTACTGAACATAATGAAGTGAAACTTTATAGTGATAAAGCTTATGACCCTTAGACTTTTATTAATGTTGATATGATGATACATTAACACAAGTGGATTCACAGGCAAAATCACTTGTGTCGGTACTTGAATTACGTTAATTGGGTTTGTGGTAGCCCGTGTTCTGAACTGAATTTTGCCCTTTTTTGTTGATAAATAAAACGACTTTGGGTGTTTTCTATGTATAATATGTATGTATTTATAAAAAAAAAGTATGTTTATGTATTTATATCAGTTGTCTAGTTACCCATAATACAAGCTCTGCTTAGTTTGGGGACTAGATGGCGTTGTGTGTAAAAATGTCCGAAAAAAATGTCCGAAATGTCCGACTGTACTGTAGTAAGGTAAGTCAGAGTTTATATTGTAAATGAAATATCTGTACATATTTCGGGGAAAGTAGGGAGGTAGGGAACAATAATTTAACCAATGGGAACAATGGTATATCACGTCATCCCCTGTTGTTCTGATTGGTGACGAGAAGTCTTGTCAGTATATAAAGTTTGTTATATGCGTGAACAGCTATGTGAGTGTTTTATTGATACCTAACTCGTGATAAGGATCTCAATAAGTAAGTAATAAATTGGGTATAGATGTAATCACAGTTAATGATTCTATATCATAATACTGAGATGATTATCTTAGCATTTTGTGATCCATACCATACAAACAAACCGACAAAATGTTGATTAATAAGTGATATCACTTATACACATGTAAAGCCCAATTCCAGGTCAACCCTCCAAATTCCATTCTCTATTCTCTTGTTTGTAGAGAATAGAAAACCAAAAACATTTGCAACTTGGCTAGGGATACTGGCTGAAATATGTGCATTATTTTGGTAAGAATTTATTTACTAGCGGAATTCCGTAGTGCTACCTGCAGTTATTGCTGTAAATCGTGAGTAACATAGCAGAGTGGATTCAGAACAAATATACGGACAATTTAAAAAAAATCATACCTACTTGTGATGTAGGTATTAATTTGTATAGATAACTTCATGCACTTATGTATAAAGGCAAACCTAATACCACAGAATACATAATAGTACTCATACAGAAGGCTCACTCCGAAAAGTAAATTAAAGAACTCGGGACCCTAGGCGTTAAAAGATAAAGTTCAATTCAGATCGCACAGCGCCGAATCGACTACAATTATATTTACCTACCGTTGCGTCTCTTTCTATCGTGTAACTCTTACCTGTTCTGACAATGTCTAGTTGACCGGCATACTCGTCCGGGCAGGCAGGCGGCCGACTATACCTAAACTGCGGAGTGACTTACCCCTGCTAATACCCAGGGCTTTCTCTACCAGTCAACCTTAGGTCAGCTAGTGAAGGCAACCGTTTACATGTTAGAGAATTCTATATGACTCCTTTCTTTACTTACACATTTATAATTTACTAGATTTCGCCTGTGTCAGTTATCGCTGTGAAAAGTAGCCCATGTCTTTTCTCAGGCTTTACACTATCTGGATACAAATAGTGTAAAGCCTGAGAAAAGACATGGGCAGCAATTTTTGAGATTATAACAGGCAGACTGATGCAGCGGAGGACATCCAGAAGCGAACGGAGAACCATGCATGTGGCACTACCAAAACATACACTCTCGAAATAAAATTTTTGGCTATTCCTTTCTGTGTCGAGTAGTTAGAACCTGGAACTCTCTATTAGCGCATGTGTTTCCTTCCTTCTATGACTGTCTTTCAAGTGGGCCATGAAAAAGCATCTTACTAGGCCGCTACAGTGTGGGTCACAGTGCGCTGGCAGTGAGCTCGATGACCGCCACTCCTTGATTCTGTTGATGCTTTCCATCAGGTAGGGCAGAGTCATTTTGGCAGCTAATATATTTAAAAAATAGACTTTTCAATTCTGTTTATTTGCACAGTGCTTTACTATGTGAGTCATAACTAAGTTTTTTATATGGCTTGATATAAATTCAACTAATTTTGGTAGGTACTTTTTGCTATGACTGGTCATATTCACCTACAAACATTCAATTATGATTTTGTGATGTTTTTATAATACATATACATGCTATATATTTATTTAGGTACACAAGTTTTAATGTAACAAAAAATAATTTGTACCAGATTTCCGTCCATTTTGGACTGTTTGATATTTAGGTTCAGTATCTGTGGCCAGATTTCCGTTCGTTTATTATCTTAGTAGGATAATATGACTATGTTATACCTGCAGCTTTGTTTATGTTTCAATAATACCTATGCCCATTAAGATGGGGCCTAGTGTGAGTTTTGTTCTTCGATGTTGTGGTTGGTGAACATTTCGGTGCAAGCCAATTGCAATGCTGAACATGATCAGCACAAGTAAATAAAATTAAAGTCTCTGTTTGTAATATTAAATGAACAGTTTTTTACTAAATGAATATCAATTTACAAATATGGCACTTATAAATCCAAATAGGAATTTTTAAATTTTTTTTGCGCATTTAATCTCTGTTTGTTGTTTTAAACGGCTAGACCGATTTTGACGTCACTTTTACTGATAACATAAGGAGTGACTTAAGCAACACTTGTTGACTAGCTTCGCTCCGCGGCGTTCCCCGCGATTTACAACAATATCCGCGAGTGATACTCAGTATTCTTTTTTTTTATTTAAGCCTACCAAAGACACCCTACTATGCCTGATGATAATTCGGGTTCGATTCCCGGTTCGGACCAAATGTTTGTGTGATCCACAAATTGTTCTTCTGAATCTAGGTGTCATTTGTGTCCGATTTCATGTATATTTGTAAAGTCATCCGCAACTGTCTGTCTATTCGCGATAAACTCAAAAAGTACGGCACCGATTAAATTTACCGGCTATTTTTAACCGCGATAACCACCATAGAGGCGGGCGCAATCTAGTATATTTTTAAATCTTATTTTTAAATAAAAAATATCTAAACTTAATATATCTTTATTAGATGTGCTGAAAGATGTCAGCCGGCAACTCCAAGAACAAATCTCGCAGCAAGAAGCACGAAGGATGGGAGGAGGCAGGGGGAGAGTTCTACCAAGAGTTATACCCTGGAGGGGAACAGGAACTCTTTGAGAACTTGCAGAGGGCTGATGCTGCTAAACTTGCTACGCTACTGCCTTCGAAGCAGGCGAGAAATAGTAAGTGTTTTTTTAACCTACTCATTACATCTCATTCAGTAAATTCGGTTCAGTGTTTTAACCGCTATTGTGGAACATACAATTATACATACTGCTTAAACTACTTTGTAAATTTTTGAAATTGTTTTTTTTGTGTACCTAGGTACACAAAAAAAACAAAATATATACAAATATAAATTTTATTTGTTTGTATATATGTATAGGTAAATCAAGAAAAAGTGTGCCACTACATAACTTTGCACTGTAAAATTAATATTTCATTAGGATTTCAACTCAAGTTCCAAGACCTTTTCACTTTGCCCGGGACTTCCTGAGTGTCGTAACTTAGTGTGTCCAAATGTCACTGCTGTTTATTCAGAACTAGCTGCGCCCCACGGTTTCACCCGCGTGGAAATAGAAATATCTTTATGAATTGTAGTCTAAATGTTATTCTGATATGTAATTTACAAAATCCAATCAGTTGTTTTCGAGTGGAAGAGCAACAAACTACATACTCACAAACTTCCGCGTTTATAATATTACTAGCTTTCGCCCGCGGCTCCGCCCGCGTGTATGTCGGTTATCGCGGTAAAAAGTAGCCTATGTCCTTTCACAAGTTTAGTTCTATCTTCATACCAAATTTCATCAAAATCGGTTCAGTGGTTTAAGCGTGAAAGCGAGTTACTTTCGCATTTATAATATTAGTAGGGATTAGTAGGATGTTGGGAGGGAGTAGTCTCATTTACCGAAACATTGTTTAAGTATGTAATATAAAATGCCCATTTTTTTACTTAAATGCATAAGAAAGTATAGACGATACTTACATATGCTTTAAGTTTATCGCGAACAGACAGACGCGACAAAGGACTTTTTTTTACACTTTAATCACTCGAAAAACGTAAGATTGCATGTTACGATGATAAAAAAAAATTGCAAATTGAAGTATACTACTATAATTAACAAACAAATAAATAATAAAGTTAATATTAAATAAAACATCTACAATATTTTGAGAAAGTTGCAGAATCCACTTTAAAGTATATGCGTATATGCCTATTTATTACTATTTTAAGATAATTTAATACCTGAGTGACCTACGCAAAATTTTAGGCCATCAAAAGGTATTTTTCGATTGAAAATTAGGGTTTTTTTTCGGTATTCAGTCAAAAAAGGTGAATGAATAGATATTTCAAATCAAATAAATTACGGTATATTCAAGACATGAAAAGCTAAGTTTTTACAAAATTTCGTTAAAAAATAATTTTATTTGTAAAAGATAAAAATAAAAAAATTGAATTTTTCACATAAAATTTGAGGTTATGTGAAAAAAGTGTAAATGCAAAAGATGTAGATCTTTGTATTACCTACAACTTTGCCATTTAACTTTTTTCCATAGGACTTGTAGTTTTGCAGGAAATTGAGATAAGCCATTTTTTTCCCTTAAACCCCCCCCTCTCCCCCTTCCCGACCTCAGATCGCCCGTAATTTATTTTTCCTTTAATTTTTGTACTATTCTCCTATTTTTACAATGGGTTTCATCCTACTATAATTTATGTTCACTTTTTGTTATTTTAAGAGGCTTTTACCCTGGTCTAGTAGTGCAATGCAAATGACATTTTCGAACGTAAATTACGTTGATTAAAAAAGACGAACATAATGGTGTTATGTCTATTGTCTGACGTGTTTCATACGCTAACTGACTGCCTTGTTGGTCTAGTGGTTAGCGTATGCGGCTGTTGATCAAGAGGTGTCGGGTTCGATTCCCGGGTCGGACCAAAAATAATTATTTGTGGGATCCACAAATATTTGTTTCGGAGTCTGGGTGTATAATATGTATGTATTTACAAAAAAACTATGTTCCACTAGGAGACCCTATCTAGGCCTTAAATTTTAAACTATATATAGTTTGTGAACACAAACATTAGTGTAAAATCTTAAAATATGTACTATAACGGTATACGGACTGACCAAGTATCAAATCAAGCGACGAATATATAAAGATAAAATCTACCTTATAAATAAAATCGATTGTATTGCAATCTAATACGATTATCGTGTGCCTCATAAAGCACGTTAAGCTGTTTGTCTCGGTTGTTATATACATCTACGGGAACGTTATTGAAAAATTGGTGCCTTTAAAAAACTGAAAACATTCGAATTCAGTTTAGCGTTTAGGGTTGCGGAAGTCCACTGCCAGTTGCCGTTGAAATACTTATATTCAGATAAAACTGTTGAATTAGTAGCCAAACGATATAGCCGAAGCACTCATCACCTAGTGGCTTTGGGTGATTGGAAACAATCATCAAGGTTAAACAACGACGACGCGGTCAGCACCTAGATGGGTGACCGAAGCATATATGTAATGAATGTTTCCGTGATACGCTCCCGGTTGTTATCATAAGATCACAGTCGTGAAGGTTAGTTGGAGGCCTTCGATCGACTTAAAAACATCCAACGGCAAGATTTACGTAGCCACAACGTGTCTTACCAGTCCCTAACCCGCACTGGGTCATATGACCCCGCGCTGGCCGACTTCATCCTCTCCTGAGAGGCTACCCAGCCCAGCTGATGAATGACTAAAGAACTACTTAACTACAAATCAATCAATACAGACGTATCATGAGGCCCTGCCCCCATTTTGATTACTTGGAAACATTTATAACACATACTTAGATTAGATACCACGTATCGCATATACTTACTTCGAAAGCTGCAACGAATTATAATAACTACCTACCACGAATAATTTGGATTAAAAGTGGCAACATTATTATATTTCTATTGTCAAAGTCCGTGTGGTGACGGATTAAGAATACAGAGTGTCACCAGTCACCACCCCTATTCATCCCGCGCGGGTGTCGTAAAAGGCGACTAAGGGATAAACTACGCATTACAACATCAATGCAAAGAGAAGGAAACCTTGAAACCAACCCTATAACAACCCGTCTGGCCAGCGTGGTATAGTAGGCCATAACCTCCTTTTTAAGGAGAGGCATATGTCCAGCAGTGGACTGTTAAAGGCTGTTGATGATGATGATGTTGATTGTCAAAGACTATAACTTCTATAATCACGAATTTCTCCACACAGAATTTGACAAAAGAGTATCTATGCGTGTGTGTGTCAAATACATGGTGGTGTGTGTGACATTTCATATACTGATTTAATGTATTTCTGAGGCAATGTATTGCTAAAATTTAATGTATTGCTGCACTCCTCCTCTACATAGAATAGAAGTGTAAGAAATTTCATATTCCTCCTTCCATTCAAGTTCCGTAAAAAGGGCTACAAAGTTTTTGCATCACGTCTTAACTCGAATATCTTACATACGGCCGTCTAATCCCAAACTAGGCAGAGCCTATAGTCCTGTGGTATAGTAACCAAACTGCTGATAAATTGCTGATTTTAAGGTAGAAGAGTTACGCTGATAGGACTGGATCGTCCAGGGCGGTAATACCCTCGCATACCCAACTTAAAATGTCAGCATTCGTCCTCTCGTTTCGTTGGTGAGTGTGAGACCCGAGGATCAATGATGGCGAAGCATATGACTAGGTCTATAGTGTGGGCCTCCATACTGCATTCACAATAAGGATGATGACATCTACTCTTCGATTCTACTCATTGCTTTCTATCAGTCAGAGAAGTGTCATTTTTGTAGGCTTAAACATCTTATATATAAAATTCTCGTGTCACAATGTTCGTTCCCATACTCCTCCGAAACGGCTTGACCGATTCTTATAATTTTTTTTATGCATATTCAGTAAGTCTAAGAATCAGCTAATATCTATTTTTCATACCCCTAGGTCGCGAGCAGAGCCGCGGGCATCAGCTAGTAACATTTTAAATACATTCCAAGGACTCCTTGCTCAAATATGACTAAGTGAGTTAACACGTTGCAAAGTTAAGCTATCCTGGCTAGGTTAGTCTTTGGATGGGTGATCTGTCTTATTAGATTGAGACAAATCCGTGCTACAGAGAGTCTTGGTTGTCATACGAATATCTTTGACAATTTTATCGGTTTAAATCCTAAAAAGTCCGACTGTCTTAAGATTTACCTCGATATCATCTAGTACTTGCTTTGTGGCGGTTCTGCACTTCACGTAAAAAATTGAGATACCACCCTTTCAAAATAGATGCCTATGTCCAGCAGTGGACTTGACTTGTATTACCTGACGTTTTAGGCAGATTAAATTACCCGTAATCACAGGCAAACTTCCTGTCACACTCATCCTGCGATTACGCGATATTTAGGTATTTTATAATACCTATTAATCGCATTAATTTCGGTATTAATCATGTTACAGATTAATTTATTAAGTGCTTAATATCTATACATCTATATGTACAAATAAAGAAAATTTAAGTGTCTGATTTTATTTTAAATTGATAACTTTTCTGTACTGTAGGGGGTGTAAGGAGGCAAACACCATCTTTTGCCCTCAAGCCAACCTCACCTGCACGCGGTACGTCCTGCTGATCGACGAACGAGGCTCTGGCGACCGACTGATGGCGGTATAACCATCCAAATACGTGCAGCTAAATACCACAGACCGGTGATGGGCAGCAGCATCACCGGTAAAATAAGCTGTACCCTGCGATCGCCAACCCGCCTGCCCAGCGTGGCGATTATGGGTATATCCTCCCATGCAGATGCAACTAAGGCCACGGCCCCCAGTTCCCGGTAGCCCCACTATTCCTGGTTATGGTGGCGACCACGGTAACGGTGGGGCAGGGGGTGCTAAGAATCTCCGGGTTACGGGAGGCCACCACAACCGACTGACCCTGGCTACTTACAACGGACGCACGCTACGGCTAGACTCGCATCTGGCACAACTAGAGGTAGAACTTGGGAAAATTAGGTGGCACATCCTCGGGTTATGTGAAGTCCGAAGAGAGGGGGAGGACACTATAACCCTCGAGTCAGGCCACCTAATGTACTTCCGAGAGGGAGACCAACAATCCCAAGGTGGCGTGGGGTTTCTGGTAAACAAGTCAATATCCAACAACGTTGTAGAAATTTCCAGTGTGTCGAACAGGGTAGCGTACCTCATCATCAAGCTCACTGAGAGGTATAGCCTCAAAGTTGTGCAAGTGTACGCACCGACCTCGGCGCACACGGATGACGAGATGGAGGAAATGTTCGACGACATTTCGAGGGCCCTCCACTTTACCACTAAGACCCACTACAACGTTGTTATGGGTGACTTCAACGCTAAAGTGGGAGTACAGATTTGCAGCGAATCAGTAGTAGGATCCTATGGACTTGGAGTCAGGAATCATAGGGGGCAAATGCTAGTTAACTTCCTCGAGCGCGAGGGGCTCTTCTCGATGAATTCGTTTTTCAAGAAACAGCCCCAACGGAGGTGGACGTGGCAAAGCCCCGACGCTATGACTAAAAATGAGATTGACTTCATCATGACGAACAAGAGGCACATATTCAGAGACGTCTCAGCGCTAAATAGGTTTAATACCGGAAGCGATCACCGACTTGTCCGAGGCTCTCTGAATATCGACTTTAAGGCTGAACGTGCCCGCTTGATGAAGGCCAGGCTCCGACCTACTCTGCTCCAGACCATGGTAGGATCTGAAGCGTTCCAGTTAAACCTGGAAAACCGATTCGCTGCCGTGGAAACCACAACAGACGTAAACCAGAACCTCAAAAATGTGGTCGAAATCCTCAGGGAGGAAGGTGCGAGATTCTGCGAATTACAGCGTAAAGGCAAGAAGTCGAAACTTTCGGATGAGACTCTAAGGTTGATGAGGGAACGGCGTGAAAACCCACCCGTCACTTCGTCGGCAAAGAGGAGGCTGAACAGAGAAATTAGCAAGCTCGTACGACACGACCTCCGGTGCTTCAATACTCTCTCCATCAAAAGAGCAATTGAGCAGAATCGGGGGTCAAAAGTGTTCGTACAACCTCTGGGAAGAAGCCAACTGACGAAGTTGACCACAACAAGTGGAGAAGTTGTTGCCTCAAAACCGGTGGTCCTTTCGGAAGTGGAAAACTTCTATAGCCGGTTATACGCTTCGCATGCTTCGCGACCTGATCCCGAAAATGAGGACACCAGAGCTGCATTAAGGCGCCACTATACCGAAGACCTGCCGGAAGTCAGCACTGATGAAATCGAGATGGCTCGTAAACAGCTTAAAAATGGAAAATCCCCTGGAGAGGATGGTATTACATCAGAGCTCTTAAAAGCTGGAGGTAAACCCGTACTGAGGGAGCTCCAAAAGCTCTTCAACACTGCCCTCTTTGAAGGGAGAACTTCGGAGATGTGGAGTAGAAGTTTGGTCGTGCTGTTCTTCAAAAAAGGTGATAAGACCTTGCTGAAGAACTATCGACCCATTTCCCTTCTAAGCCACATCTACAAGCTGTTTTCAAGAGTCATCACGAACCGTCTTGCGCGAAGACTCGACGAATTTCAACCACCGGAGCAGGCTGGATTTCGGAGCGGATATGGCACCATAGACCACATCCACACAGTGCGGCAGATTATACAGAAGACCGAAGAGTATAATCAGCCACTGTGTCTAGCATTCGTGGACTATGAGAAGGCCTTTGACTCGGTTGAGATCTGGTCTGTTCTGGAGTCCCTGCAGCGTTGCCAGGTAGATTGGCGATACATCCAAGTGATGAGATGTCTCTACGATAACGCCACCATGTCCGTCCAAGTACAGAACCAGCAGACAAAGCCCATACCATTGCATCGAGGAGTGAGACAAGGGGACATTATTTCCCCGAAATTGTTCACTAATGCAATGGAGGATATGTTTAAGACGCTGAACTGGAAAGGACGTGGCATTAACATCAATGGCGAATACATCTCTCACTTGCGATTTGCGGACGACATCGTCATAATGGCAGAGACACTGCAGGACCTGCAACAGATGGTGAACGACCTAGCTGATTCTTCTATGCGCATCGGCCTACGGATGAACTTGGATAAAACCAAGGTCATGTTCAATCAACATGTACAACCGGAACCGATTGCAATACACGGTACCGCTCTCGAGGTTGTTCAAAAATATGTCTACCTTGGGCAGACATTGCAGTTGGGTAGGAATAACCTCGAGGACGAGGTGAATAGAAGAATTCAGCTGGGTTGGGCGGCGTTTGGAAAGTTACGTCGAGTCTTCTCATCGTCGATCCCACAGTGCCTAAAAACGAAAGTTTTTAACCAGTGCGTCCTACCTGTTATGACATACGGAGCCGAAACGTGGACACTTACAGTGCGGTTGGTCCACAAGCTCAAAGTTGCTCAGCGTGCAATGGAAAGGGCTATGCTCGGCGTTTCTCTGAGGGATCGTATCAGGAATGAAGTTATCCGTCAGAGAACTAAAGTCATCGACATAGCCCACCGGATTAGCAAGCTGAAGTGGCAATGGGCTGGCCATATTAGCCGCAGAACTGATGACCGTTGGGGTAGAAGAGTTCTGGAGTGGAGACCGCGTCTCGGCAAACGTAGTGTAGGACGCCCACAGGCCAGGTGGAGTGATGATTTGCGCAAGATGGCTGGCAGGAGCTGGATGCGAGAAGCCCAAAATCGATCAAAGTGGTGTGCAATGGGAGAGGCCTATGTCCAGCAGTGGACTGATATAGGCTGATGATGATGATGAACTTTTCTGTACTTACAGCAAAATATATTTTTTAAAGAATATAAAATTTATTGCCCATTTGTCTGATTGTTCTGGCTAATCTCTTCCTATAGTTTCGGTTACGGTTACGGAACTCCTTAACATCCCTGGTACGTAGCTAGACCAACTTCGAATAGTTACTTATAGCACAGGAAACCCTAGTTTAAGTAAGTGTTCATATTTTTTGTACTTAATTTAATTGATCCTAATAAACGTTATTATTATTTATATAAGAAGTAACTTAATCTACTTTTAACGCGGCGTTTTTTTTGTTAAATACAAACAAAAAACCGCAGGGCTCAGTTGTTAAAATTAAAGCTTTCTTTTTAAAATCAATCAAATGTTATCACCCGATACAAAAGATATTTATTGTATCTTTCAAATCTTATTTATTATACATCCGTTGAAATTCAAACACTATAGTGTTTATCTTATCCTAAATCGTTTAGTTTTATTTGAAGACTATAAAAAACGCACTACGCAATTAAAAGATACCACTTATCTTTTATATATTATGATTGTATTTCTTTATTGTGGGTTTTTTGGTTTGATCATTATTAGAGCTATACATGTTTTTTGTATGTAAGCAGTACTTATTCGCGATAAAATTAAAAAAGTTACGATACCTGTCTAATTTTATCGCGAATAAGTCCCGTTTACAGCAAAAAAAATGGTCAAGTGCGTGTCAGGCTACGCATAGAATAGGGTTCCGTAGTCACCCATAATAGTAGGTAGAGTTAAAATCGTGTCCAAACGATAAATTGTTATGTTTATTTATCATTTCTTTATTTTTGTACGAAGTTTTTCATGTGACTGCATTTTACAAGTTAGGCCCCTATAACTCCTGAAATACAAAAGGTATCTAAACCGCTATAGTTTTCCTTTAAAGTTCAATATATTATTATGGCTACCATCATGAATTTTTCCAGATTTTTTGAGGTACCCCAGACGCCTTATTTAAAAAAAAAATCTTTAAAGTTGAATAACTCTGAAACGGATACCTAAATCGAAAAATGGTTTTGGCAACCTAAAAATGTTTTTAAAAGATCTATCTAATGATACCCCACATGATGGGGTAGTCGTGAGAAGAAAAAAATCATCCCCACTTTACGTGTAGACGGGAGGTACCCCAAATAAAAATATTTTTCGTAATTTTATTGTCGCCATAATCACAAAACATATTCACGCAAAGTTTCAACTTTCTAGCAACAACCGTTTGGGCGTTAAGTCGAGAACGGACGGACAAGACGAATCTATAAGCGTTCCGAGTCATGAACTACGGAACCCTAATAATGAGTATGTCGCAAAAGTCTAAAAACAGAGTTATACATATAAATATTAACAACACAATTGTAATAAACTATGGATCAGAACGGATTAATTGAACAAATAACAATGTTATTATCAAATTGGTTATTGGATTATGTTGATAAATATTTATAGTCGTAACTTATCGGTCATTGAACCCTGTCTTCTTAGAAGTATTTCAGTAAGAAATGGTAGAAATACGCATTAGAACTAAACTACCAGCTCACGTGTTTCCTTCTTACTGTGACCCCGGGTTTCTTAAACGGAGCGTGAAAAAGCATCTTACAAGGCCAATCTTGGAATCTACTCGATGCTTTCCATCAGGATGGGTAGGGTGACTATGGTAGGCTATAAATATTATTTAATATTATACATAGAAAACACCCAAACTCTGTAAAAAATATTTGTAGATCATATAAACATTTGGTATGACCCGGGAATTGAAATCGAGGCACTAAGGGCCACCGCAGACTAGCTACTTTTAGCATCGGCGATCGGCGATTTGGCGACTGCATCGATGCTGCATCGCGTTTTAGCGACTTCCTGCGTTCGATCGCGGTATCGGAAACGCGCGTTTTAGCGACTGCTCAGATGCCAAGTCGCTGCTACCGGCATCCGAAATAGTGCGGAGAGTAGCGTTCAGCTACTGTGTCGCGCTTCTAAAAAGCGACTCGATCGCCGCGTTTGGCGTTTTCAAGTGTGCGGTGTGGAGCGTTCGGTCGCCGTATTTAGCTTCTAAAAAGCGACTAGTTGCCGATCGCCGATGCTAAAAGTAGCTAGTCTGCGGTGGCCCTAACACACACACACTAACATACGCACACGCTAACCACTAGACCAATAAGGGCCACAGCACACTAGCTACTTTTAGCATCGGCGATCGGCAACTAGTCGCTTTTTAGAAGCTAAATACGGCGACCGAACGCTCCACACCGCACACTTAAAAACGCCAAACGCGGCGATCGAGTCGCTTTTTAGAAGCGCGACACAGCAGCTGAACGCTACTCTCCGCACTATTTCGGATGCCGGTAGCAGCGACTTGCCATCTGAGCAGTCGCTAAAACGCGCGTTTCCGATACCGCAATCGAACGCAGGAAGTCGCTAAAACGCGATGCAGCATCGATGCAGTCGCCAATTCGCCGATCGCCGATGCTAAAAGTAGCTAGTCTGCGGTGGCCCTAAGGGAGTTAATATGATTATTTTTAATAATCAATATCACTACTATTTATAAAATAAAGTCCTCCGCCGCATCTGTATGTCTGTCTGTTCGCAATAAACTCGAAAAGCACTGCACCGATTGAAATGAATTTTGTACCCAGACATTCTAACCTGAAAAATGACATAGACTATTCTTACCGCGATTATTTCACTAAGCCGCCATAGTGTGGGCCGCCATACTTTACTGTCTGCATTCGCAGCAATGATGTGTGGTTTCTCCCACTCTTGGATTATGCTCATGCTTTCCATCAGGCAGGGTAGAGTCACTTTGATAGGCCAAATATAAAAAAAAAACATTAAAGCGAGTGGAGCCGCTCGGGCGAAAGCTAGTAATAATTATGAAAATAATATTAAAAAAAGCGCCAAGTGCGAGTCGGACTCGCAGGGTTCCGTATCAACAAGTAACATCATATAAAAGTTCTTATAGTTCGTTGTAACTTGGATTGATGTTTTTATAACAGTGTCTTGATTGAATGAAAGGTAAATTCCAGTTTACGATTTAGGACGTATTAAAAAAAAAACTACTTACTAGATTTCGTTCAAACCAATTTTCGTTGGTAGTTTGCATAGTAATGTACAACATATTTTTTTTTTAGTTTTATCACTCTCTTATTTTAGAAGTTACAGGGGGCCCTGTAACTTCTAAATAAACCTGGACACACATTTTTCCACTTTGGAAGTATCTCTCGCGCAAACTATTCAGTTTAGAAAAAAATGATATTAGAAACCTCAATATCATTTTTGAATACCTATCCATACACGTATGGGTTCGATGAAAAAAAAATTTTCGAGTGTCAGTTCCAAGTATGGGGACCCCCAAAATGTATGCTACGGAACCCTAAAAAAGTACGGCTTACATAAAGAACTTCTACGAAGGTACTTATATTAATTGAATGAAATGATGTGGGTATCTCATAGGTAGTAAAGCCACGCTGATTTAAGCATGAACGGGCCGTTTCGACCGGGGAAGTACTACCCTCACACAGAAGACCAACTTTAAAATGACAGCATTCGCGTTATCGTCTATTCGTTGGTGTGTGTGAGAGCAGGAGCCAGATGAAAATCTCACTAATCCGCCAAAGTATATAGAGATGCCATGGTAGAGAGAGCCAAGCTTTAGTTATTGGATAGCCAATATCTGGAGCAGGTATGGGAATTCGTCATCATCACCAACTTTTACCAGACACTGCTGAATATAAGCCTCTCCTTAGAAAGGAAGTTTTGGCCTACTATACCACGCTGGCCAGACGGGTTGGTAGTATGTATCAAGTTTTCCTTTTCCTTGCAGTAACACTGTCCTGCATGATTAGCTCCCTTAGTCGGGTCTTGGGACATCCACGGGAATAGCTGTGATGATTCTGGAACAGCGGTGGATTCGGTCTATGAAATGAAATGATTTTATTTGCAAGAATGTAGTACAGAACAGGTGATAATGATTACTCGAGGATCGAGTACATTCTATCCTAACAGTGGTGTGCTATAGCCGTTCCAGAAAGAAATGGACTGACTGAAAAACATTTTTCTTGAATTTGCTTTTTTGATTTATGTACCGTATAATACTTTTATATGCTATTAGTCAAAAACTGTTAAATTGATTTAACATACAGACATTTCAATTTTGATTATTTTTATATATACTATATTAAAATACAAGTATGTTTTGTTCACAGCAACGACGGTTAAACGGGCCCGATCTCAAAATGAACGTCGACAGTCCACATACGCGAGGACCACACAGAGCAGGGACATCCACCTGTCTATGCTACCAGACCTATCAGGTACGTTCAGCTACAGTTCTCTATGGTAATTCCGCGATTTGATGATGTGTGTCTGTCTATCTTTATTTACATACACGCGAGTATCGCAGCGGAACGAAGCTAGTTTAAAAAAATAGCATAATAAATAAATAAATATTTTGGACATCTTACACACAACATCATCTAGTCCCAAAGTAAGCAGAGCTTGTGTTATATGTACTAAACAACTGATATAAATACATAAACATACTTTTTTTTTGTAAATACATACATATTATACATAGAAAAACACCCAGACTCCGAAACAAATATTTGTGGATCACACAAATATTTGGTCTGACCCGGGAATCGAACCCGAGACCTCTTGATCAGCAGCCGCAAACGCTTACCACTAGACCAACAAGGCAGTCAATAAGTTTAGGTCATCAGCTTTTTGTCAGTGAAAATCCCGCCAAAATCTGTCCAGGCATTCCAGGGAGTATTTGGAACAAACAGACAATAAAAATTAAAAGTTCTTTTTGTTGTAAGTGTTGTAATTATGATATTACATGCAGAGACATCAATTTCACCGATATAAAAGCTGTCTAATTTATTACTCTGCCGAATGGAAAGCATGTATCTTCAACTGGTACAAGTCCAGGATGGCTGAAGGTATACACATAACATCAAGTGATCCGGATACACCTTCTTTTATGGCCACAGCACACTAGCTACTTTTAGCATCGGCGATCGGCAACTAGTCGCTTTTTAGAAGCTAAATACGGCGACCGAACGCTCCACACCGCACACTTAAAAACGCCAAACGCGGAGATTGAGTCGCTTTTTAGAAGCGCGACACAGCAGCTGAACGCTACCTCTGCACACATTCGGATACCGGTAGTATCGATATGGCGTCGGAAAATTATAGACAATACTACAGCCGACGCGATCCAGGCATCTGACCAGTCGCTAAAACGCGCGTTTTCGATACCGCGTTCGAACGCAGAAAGTCGCGAATGATCGCGAAGTCGCCGATCGCCGATGCTAAAAGTAGCTGGTGTGCTGTGGTCCTTACTCATCGTATTTTCAACAATAAACGCGTGTAAAACCGCATGATTCAGCTAGTTAAAAGAATGGCAAAATAATTGTTTAGCGAGAGTCATGTTTTATATAACTAACATGCATTTGATTGGTGGTACGCCAATTACCACTTCACGCCTAACACAATGTTGGGAAAACGAACGGTTCAAGGCGAGAATCAAAACGGTTACTGTGAAGTACCTACTTTCCTGTTTTATGCTAACTAGTAGTGATATAAATGGGTGTGATTGTGTTTGTTTGAACGCGCTATCTCAAGAAGTACTGTTCATCCACAACCCATAACGTCCCACTGCTGGGCTCGATGCTCTTCTTGACAGATAGTTAAGGCCATACGTCCCCCCACTGGCCGAGTGCGGGTTGGGGACTGGCAAGACATGTTGTGACTACGTAATCTTGGTGCTGGGTACCTTTCTTTTTTTTTCCCCGCGAGTAAATCCCCCCGAATGCCACCAGTTGATGTCTATATCGGATTCTAACCGACTAAAACCGCACGCCCTCTCCGGTACTATAAGCTGAGAAATCAGGTGTAACCTCTAAAGTAAGTCTCTGGAACCTCTGGGTCACCCACGGCTTGCAGATGGCCCTCTTCTATGAGGTCAAGAGACATGCTTGGTTGTGTTACCGCACTTTGACTGTCGATTATGTATATAATGCATATTATGTATGCGACTAAGCTTACTCCTTCAATGGTGGAACTAACTATGTATATAATGCGTATTATATAAGCCTGCTGTATCCAAGTGTGTTGGTCACCATTCTCATTGTGACTGCCTTGTTGGTTTAGTGGTTAGCGTATGCGGCTGCTGATCAAGAGGTCTCGGGTTCGATTCCCGGGTCAGACCAAATATTTGTGTGATCCACAGATATTTGTTTCGGAGTCTGGGTGTTTTTCTATGTATAATATGTATCTATGTGTTTACAAAATAAAAGTATGTTTATGTATTTATATCACTCGTTTAGTACTCATAATACAAGCTCTGCTTAGTTTGGGACTAAATGACGTTGTGTGGAAGATATCCGAAATATTTATTTATTTAATGTAGCATGGTGACCCACACTATGGCGGTCTAGCGAGATGTTTGTGTATCATTGGAACTCTGGTCTCACATTCACCAACAAAACACGACATCACCAATGCTGTCATTTAAGATTGATCTTCTGTGCGAGGGTAGTACTGACCCGGTGGCGTTACTCTACTTCTTCGTCCTAGCTTTATTCCTAATATTATTTGAGGTCGGCTACTAATTCAACCGGTTTTATCTGAATATCAGTTTTTACACGGAGCGACTGGATTGTACCTCCGCAACCCTGAGGGAGAACTGAATTCGAACTACACTCGGTTCCAAAAATAACGGGTCAGTCACATAAACCCGAATATCTCCCGAACTACGTATGCCATCCTAATGAAACGAAGACTGTTCAATTGAGAATTTAATTATACAGATAAAAAATAAAATAAAACTTAGTTACACCCACAATATTAATCTTAAATTAAAAAAAAACTAAAGTAGTCATATTTTTCTTAAGATTACATTTTTTTATGATTGTTTTTTTGCTGTTTTTCATCACTGGAGGCTTCATCACGTGGAGGCAATACAAAGTATTAAATGAAGAAAGTGATGAAAAACAGCAAAAAAACAATCATAAAAAAAATGTAATCTTAAGAAAAATATGACTACTTTAGTTTTTTTTTAATTTAAGATTAATATTGTGGGTGTAACTAAGTTTTATTTTATTTTTTATCTGTATAATTAAATTCTCAATTGAACAGTCTTCGTTTCATTAGGATGGCATACGTAGTTCGGGAGATATTCGGGTTTATGTGACTGACCCGTTATTGGTTTATGTGACTGACCCGTTATTTTTGGAACCGGCTTTAGTTGTCAGTAAATTTGAGGGCACTGACTTCCCAATAACGATTGCCATAGATGTTTATGACAACCGTGACCAACGGCTTTACGTGCTCTCCGAGGCACGGGCGTGAATCACTGCCAAACTTCCAAACTCCGGGCTGCTATTAGGAATTTCCTAAGAAAAATCTAAAAACACTATTTGGCCCGACCCGGGATTTGAACCCGAGACCTCTTGGGTAGCAGTTTTTGTAGCAGCATTTTCAGATATTGTTTTGATCACGTGACTGAGTGGCATTAGCTAATTAAACAAGATATATGTAATAGATAATAGAATAGAAAACGAAAAACGTTTGCAACTTGACTAGGGAGGCGGGCTGTTTATGAACGTCATGCGCGCGCCGGTTGAAATATCACCGGCATAGTCTATTTAATTGGTTTATTTTTTCTATGAATTGTTCTAGATACTGTCAGTCTATTTTTTCTAGTTTCTTCTGTTACACTAAGTTTGGTTTCTAACCGTTGTGTATAATTATTTCAATTGTCTTGCCAATTGAACCCCTAGAATTATTTAGTAATTTCTAATTCGATTTTTTCTCAATAGTTATCTAGTTAAGGAATACCAATTTATGTTTGTACATTGTAAATAATGTTTATAAATAAACGAACAATGCATTAATGTCATTTGTAGTAAGGAACAATGATCTACTATGATTTATAATGTTCGCTATAAGTTCTACAATGTAGTATAAGCTAGATGGGCAACGCGGTGTCACCAAGTTTTAGTTACTCCTTAAATCATCAGCTATCTACCAGTGAAAGTTGCGTCAAAATCGGTCCAGCCGTTCCAGAAATTAACCGGAACACCCAGTCAGGCAAACAATTTCTTAACATTGTTTTTAATAGAAGTACCATGTACTTCGTATACGTGTTCTTTCTGCAATTAGTAAAGAGCTGTAAATTTGAAAATTCTCTCTGTTTGTTTCCGTTATCTCTGGAACGGCTATATCAATTTTGATGACGTTTTCTTTGGCAAATTACAGATAATATGAGGCGTAACTTGGCTACTTTTTTAAAATCAGCTTCGCCCCACGGCGTTACCTACGGTTGTTTTACTATACTACTACACTAATCTTGAAATATTATTATTATTTTCTAAAATAACCTGTATACTTATGTAATTACTCTTGATCACAATCTACAGAGAACCTATCGAACGAGGAACGCACTTGGGAAGAAATCATGCAGATCAAAGCGATGCCAGTACCCATGAACCAGAAACGCGACCTCAAAGCAAGATTACAGGTATGTTTGGATAGTAAGCTGATTAATGCGTTACGCGAACGTTACGAAAAACGTGATCGGGTGCAGCGAACGGACATTGAGATGGAGATGTATAGATTAGTTAAGATAGAAAGAGATAGTTACAGTTTGTATTATTTGTTACTGTAGGCAAGAGAATGCAGTGCGCGAGTACATTTTCTTTCTCTCTTTTTACTTTTAGTATATCTAATATACGATGCAGGTCTGTTGTCTGTATTCTGTTCTTCTTTGTATGAATCCAAGAGTAATATGGTCACCATATTTTTCTGATAAATTTTTTTTTTTTTTTTTTTACTTTAGAAAAGACAAATCCCGCATTAGGAATATAAATTCCTGTGTCGCGGGGGACTTTACAAACATACATGAAACGGACACAAAGAACACCCAGACTCAGAACAACAATTTGTGAATCACACAAAGTGTTGTCCTACGTGGGATTTGAACCCACGACACTTGGCGTAGTAGGAAGCGGCGTGGCGACCGCTTAAGCCACTAGGCCAACCGTGCAGTCTGTATGCAGCTGTCTGCAGTAATAAATAAATATTTTGAACATCTTACACACAACGTCATATAGTTCCAAACAAAGTAGAGCTTGTATTATGTGTACTAATTCTAAACAACTGATATAAATACATAAACATACTTTTTTTATTAATATAATGTATTTACATAAAAAAAGTATGTTTATGTATTGAAGGTTGAATGAACCGGAAGGTATAATATGTATATATACATATTATACATAGAAAACATTCAGACTCCGAAACAAATATTTGTGGATCACCCAAATATTTGGTCCGACCTGGGTATCGAACCTGAGACCTCTTTGATCAGCAGCCGCATAGGCTAACCACTAGACCAACAAGCAATTCAGTATGGTGACCCCCATGACTATGACGACTTGTTCAGATGATTCTGATTAATTGGGCCTCCGGTCTTGTAATACAACAGCACAACATTTTAGGATGGTTTTCTATGTGAGGGTAGTACTGCCCCGGTCAAGTCGGCCCATTCGTGCTGAAACCAGTGTATCTCTACTACTAGTAGAAAGAAATCTATAGAACCTTGAACATGGTGACCCGTTTAATTTAGGGCCACCGCAGACTAGCTACTTTTAGCATCGGCGATCGGCGATTTGGCGACTGCATCGATGCTGCATCGCGTTTTAGGGCCACCGCAGACTAGCTACTTTTAGCATCGGCGATCGGCGATTTGGCGACTGCATCGATGCTGCATCGCGTTTTAGCGACTTCCTGCGATCGATCGCGGTATCGGAAAAGCGCGTTTTGGCGACTGCTCAGATGCAAAGTCGCTGCTACCGGCATCCGAAATAGTGCGGAGAGTAGCGGTCAGCTGCTGTGTCGCGCTTCTAAAAAGCGACTCGATCGCCGCGTTTGGCGTTTTTAAGTGTGCGGTGTGGAGCGTTCGGTCGCCGTATTTAGCTTCTAAAAAGCGACTAGTTGCCGAAATAAGTTTAAAAATGTAGTCAAAACTTATCTTATACGTAAAGGTTATTATACAGTTGACGAATTTTTAAATGATAAAGAAAAATGGATTTGAATACTTGCTCCTTATTATTTTATTCTACTCATGTGAATGTTGTTATAACATTGTTTAAGAGCATGATCTTACTTTTGTAAGTAAAGATTCTACGTGACTAATAAAGGCCATTCTTCTCTTTCTTTTGATCTTATAATTAATATTTTATATTTAATCTTTCGTTACCAGTAATTTGGCCAATATTTGAGCACATATAGTTTTTACCTTTGTTGTAAGTAGATGCTCCTACTATGTTGTACCCACTGAGGCTGTTGTTTTTTTTTAAATTAGCATAAGTTCTAATTTTTAATCACTATAATTTGCATCAGTCCTCTAACATGGTGTATAGTATATTAGTGGCAGCACCTTACCCCCATATCAGGTTTATAAACATTAAAACTATGTAAACATTGGCGATTTGAAAGGAGTGGCCGCGAGTTTTTATTGCCATGTTCTTTTCTCCGGCTCTACCTATTGTTTGCGAACATGGCATAAATGTACATGTAGAATCTTGACCTGTCACAAGAGATGTATTGCATCCTAAGTGAATAAAGAATTTTGATTTTGAATTTGAATTTGATCGCCAGTGCTGGATTTACACATTTGCCGCCCCAAAGCTATAAAATTTTTGCCGCCCCTACTGACTTCTAAAATTAAATTACACACTATTCACAATAAAGTTAATTCCCTTTTTTAGGTAATAATTTAGTTACTACATTATTTTTAAAACTTTTTTCTATTTTTAAACTAAGTAAAGCAAAGCTTTGCTTTTACTGCACTATTTTAAGATGTGTTGGGCTAAGGTAGATAGATGGGTAAGGTGCGATAGTGCTAACGATTTAGACATCTTGGAGCTGTCTCAGTCGTCATCTTTACAGTTACCAATGTCGAGTTTTAATCTTAAAACTGCTAAATCAAGATATTGCACATTCGATAAACGTTATTAGCCGATTTTTATTACACTCAATTTAACACATATTTTAAAAACAATATTAAACTGAAATTAATGATATAAATAAATATTTCGGACATCTTACACACAACGCCATCTAGTCCCAAACTAAGCAGAACTTGTATTAGGGCTTTCACCCACTGGCCACGCGCTCACGCGCGTGGGCGCGTGGCAGCAGATCACGCGCGCGGCGACGGTGGAGCAGATCTGCCCGTTCGAGCAGATTCTACCGCGCCTACGCGCCTGCCGGCTTTGTCGCCAAATTGCTGGGCGTTGTTCAATTTCGAATATAAATGTATCCGTGTCCAGATCCATCGTGAACAAGTCCTTATAGCACGAAAACAGGCGCGATACTTCGTTCAATTTCGTATATAAATGTGTTTATTGCTGCGGCCCGCCCCGATCAAGCGCGCGGTGGCAGAATCTGCCCGCGGCACGCGCTCACGCGCCTGGGCGCGTGGACAGTGTGTGAAGTCCCTTAGGCGCGTGAGCGCGTGCCGCTAGCAGATTCTGCCCCCGCGCGCTTAGGCGTGGCGGGCCGCAGCAGTAAACACATTTATATACGAAATTGAACGAAGTATGGCGCCTGTTTTCGTGCTATAAGGACTTGTTCACGATGGATCTGGACACGGATACATTTATATTCGAAATTGAACAACGCCCAGCAATTTGGCGACAAAGCCGGCAGGCGCGTAGGCGCGGTAGAATCTGCTCGAACGGGCAGATCTGCTCCACCGTCGCCGCGCGCGTGATCTGCTGCCACGCGCCCACGCGCGTGAGCGCGTGGCCAGTGGGTGAAAGCCCTTATGGTACTAGACAACTTGTACAGTGTCGTGAACTGTACATTACTATTAGTTAGTTAGTTAAGTTGTGAGTGTGCTGGTGAGAAGAAACTCTTCACGTAATATTAATAGGTTTATTGTTTATTAGTTACACCAATTAATATAGAGTGATTCTTACAACGTAGCGAACGTTACCGAGTTAAAGTGCACACTGAGTTGACAAAGATTATTACGGCGAAAAGGCAAGGAATCGACCGATTTGCGTATTTAGCGAAATAATGTTATAGTTGCCTATGTGTACGTAAACCGTACATATTCCCAACCCGGGAAAAGTAGCAAAAATGATAGTCTAAGGGCTTTCACACACTGGCCACGCGCTCACGCGCGTGGGCGCGTGGCAGCAGATCACGCGCGAGGCGACGGTGGAGCAGATCTGCCCGTTCGAGCAGATTCTACCGCGCCTACGCGCCTGCCGGCTTTGTCGCCAAATTGCTGGGCGTTGTTCAATTTCGAATATAAATGTATCCGTGTCCAGATCCATCGTGAACAAGTCCTTATAGCACGAAAACAGGCGCGATACTTCGTTCAATTTCGTATATAAATGTGTTTACTGCTGCGGCCCGCCACGCCTAAGCGCGCGGTGGCAGAATCTGCCCGCGGCACGCGCTCACGCGCCTAAGGGACTTCACACACTGGCCACGCGCCCAGGCGCGTGAGCGCGTGGCCAGTGTGTGAAAGCCCTAACCGTGTAAGAATCACCCGTACAAAGCAAAAAAATAGTTAAAAATTAAATTCAACATCGAGTGTAGGCTTCGGACGTGTAGTAGCAGGGACGGTCGCCTTCGCTTCCTCTCGAGTCCTTGTTTGCGGGCGTCCCATCATAGAGCGATACCGGAACAACTTCTTTATGCCGGTAGTAGGTGTTCTGGACTGCATCTCAATATCCTCAATTGTAACTGGAGAGTTGCTGGTGTTATCTGGTTGTTTATTGCAGTAACCACGTTTTCTCGCCATCCATGTGGCTATTGCGACTCCAATAACAGCCAGTAGCAAATAAGAAATGGCGTAGTGATGTATGTCGTGAGTAGTTAACGTCGGCGTTGGAAGTTCTTCTTTATTCTTTAGGTATCGCAGGCGGTCTTCGACTATTCTGATGTCTTCGTCATGGTTCGTTTTCAACAGTGGCGTAGAGCGTGTGTTGACTATGCCATTTATTGTTCTATCCAGGGAAGGAATTTGAATGTCGTAATCCAGCTTGACATTGCTGTAATAGTGATTATGAGAGTGTATTTTTAAGTGACTTGTTTGGAGAAGACAACCTTTTTTCAGAGATACAATTGATGATGTATTGATGACGTGCATTCTGACGTCACCTTCGCAAACAGTACGTATATTGCACGAGTTGCAGCACGTCACCAACCACGTATTCGTATTGTGTAATTCAACCCAGGTTGTATCGCATTCCGTTTTCTTTGTGATACAGGGTAAAGTTGATTGATGTCCTAATAGTTTGGCTTCACACGGTGCGTTGGTGCTTTGTAAGTTGAAAACAGGTAGGTTCAAGGTGCAGACGAAGTTATCCCGTTGCCGTTTAACGCAGTGATTTAACTCGTTCTCGTTACATATGACATAAGTATTTTTCTCTAAGTTCACAACGATGTATTTTGATGATACAGAAACAGCTGTTGTCTCTTTCGGCACGTATGGGTTCTTCATAGGTAAAAGAAAAGTTTTGTACAAAACAAAGTCTTCGTCGCTAGCTAGTGGAATGTGAAACTCATACATAAAGTACCTGTCGGTAACTCGAGCCTTGACGTAAATTAATTCATATATATCTTTTATTTCATCTTGAATGTTGGCTACCGGTAATGTCAATGTCTTGGGTAACTGTCCTGAGATAATAGTGAGCTGTTGGATCAAGTTGACTGGAGTAAGTAGATGAATATCGATTCTCCCCTTATAGGTATCCATCAGAGTATTGAAAAGAGTTTCTTGAATGTTTTTCAAGTTTGCTAGTAATAAATGTGCAGCGAGCGAAGCCGAGGTAAAGAAGGATGTTGCCATAGCCACTTCGATTCCCGATTCGATCTTTATTATCGATTATAGTCGATAGATATCGATTATAGTTGCCTATGTGTACGTAAACCGTACACAACTGATATGAATACATAAATATTTTTTTGTAAATACATACAAATTTTACTGAAAATAGAAATTAAGTACGTTACTATCAATATCACTATTTGACTGCACGGTTGGCCTAGTGGTTTAGGTGGTCGTGAGAGCGATGGTGATATTATAGAAAGACGTGCAGACCTCCGATTTCCTGAATATATCGGATATTCAGGAAATCGGAGGTCTGGACGTCTTTTCAACGGATCCGGTACGAAAACACCGCCCCCGGGCTGAACGGGGTATCAGCTCGAGTACTGACCCGAGCCATAAGTCGTACCACCTCAGGCATGTTTTGGACGCTAGCATGCCGTCCGGACGCTTCCCTTTGACCTGGAAGAGCAAAAAGCTGGCCCTACTCTAGAAGTCGGGACGGCCTGCCGTTTCGGTTACGTCCTATAGGTCCATCATGTTGCTGGACGAGGTGGGGTAAGCTGTTTGAGAGGGTGCTCTCTTCCCGCATCGTCCGGCACCTATGCGATGTGAACCCAGATCGGACGGTCGATGCCATATTGTATATGCCATAGTGACCGAAGAGGCAGGCCGTACCGACTTCTGGAGTAGGACCAGCTTTTCGCTATTCCAGCTTTCAGGGAAGCGTCCGAACGGCATGCTAGCGTCGCGTCGGCGGCGTGCTGTTGGCGGTGTCTGTACAAATCGCCAATGCATTCAATAGATTACCATTTAGCTGCATCAGGGAAGCACTCCTCTATCATGGAGTGCCAGAGGACCTGAGGCGGCTAGTGGCAGACTATTTAGAGGAGTGTACCGTCATATACGAGAACGGAGATGGTGTTTTGAGACGTCGGGCCTAGTCGTGTTCCGCAGGGGTCTGTTCTCGGACCACCCCTGTGGAACATGGGATACGACTGGACCCTTCGATGGCGAGGGAGTCCTTTTTATTCCATGGGCCCCGTCGTGGGCCACTCCCTGGTGCCTTCAACTTGGTCCTTCGTCAGATGGAGTATCTGGGTCTGATCCTTGATGGTAGGTGGCTGTTCGACAAGTAATTTCGACAGCTTGCCCCAAAGCTGGTCGACACTGCCTCCGCTCTTGGACGACTTTTGCCCAGTTTGGGTGAAGCCAGTATCACGACGAGACAATTGTATACGGGAGTTGTCCGGTTTATGGCACTGTACGATGCACTGGTGTGGACAGCGGCTCTGACCGCTGAAAATAGGGCACACCACTGGTGACCCCAAAGGATTTTGGCGGTTAGAGTTATACACGGTTACCACACCGTGTCGACCGAGGCGGCGTGCGCCTTG
Source organism: Phragmatobia fuliginosa (assembly GCA_932526445.1). Taxonomy (NCBI): domain Eukaryota; kingdom Metazoa; phylum Arthropoda; class Insecta; order Lepidoptera; family Erebidae; genus Phragmatobia; species Phragmatobia fuliginosa. The sequence goes on along the minus strand of OW052081.1, from coordinate 10,633,522 downwards.
GCTGGTATACTCCCGGGACTCAGCCCAGCACACGCTGGTAGTTTGTCCCGCATGGGGTGCGCAGCTTCGGGTCTCACTGCAATCATTGGAGGAGATCTCTCGCTACCGACCATCATCCGCTTCAGTCACCAGCCGCGAGGAGGTGACGTCGCCATTGAGAGATAAGCAATTGACGGCGCCCACTTCACTGAGAGGAGGCACTGGGAGGGGTTTGGCAGAGTGTCACACCGTGTGGTTTTAGCTGGTTCGATCCGCCGTCCCGGTAGAGTGACAGCCCCAGGGAGGTTCCACACGTTCTAAAAAAAAGTGTTTTAAGTGGTCGCCACGCTGCTTTCGCTCCAAGTGTCGTGGGTTCAAATCCTACGTGGAAAAACACTTTGTGCGACACACAACTTGTGTATCGCACAAAATGTTTTGTGCGATACACAAGTTGCGAGTCTGGATGTTCTCTGTATTCGTTTTATTTATGTTTGTGAAGCCCCCCGCGACACAGGATTTATATTCCTAATGCGAGTGGTATTTTAAAAAAAAATAGTTGTGTGTCCGCAACCTTAGTATTTCTCTGGACCATATTTTTTTTCGGGCCATTCTGCCGCCCCCCAAATTTTGCCGCCCCAAGCTTCAGCTTTTTCAGCTTCTATGGTAAATCCGGCCCTGCCGATCGCCGATGCTAAAAGTAGCTAGTCTGCGGTGGCCCTTACCCGTTGGTTTACCTACTCGTCTCCATATTCGGACTCAATTTTGTAGGTTACAAACATTTTGTATAACTGATAAATAAAATCTTTCCCCAATTATTCTACAGGAATTTGTTGAATATTTGTACAGGAAATTGTTGAAAAAATTTGTTTTTATCCTGTACAAATAATTTATTTATGGACCCCGCCTCGAGACTTTTGTTGCTTTTGATGTTGTTCACTATTATTAATAATTTATTAAACATCGGTGGAATGAGTTACTCCTTTATTTTAGAAGTTACAAGGGGGGGGGGGGCACATTTTATGACTTTGAAAGTGCCTTCAGTTCAGAAAAAAATAAAATTGGAAACCTCAATATCATTTTTGAAGACATAACCATGATACCCTACACGGATGGATTTTGAATTTTTTTGAGTTTTAGATATAAGTATGGGGAACCCCCAAAATGTATTGTTTTTTTTTTCTATTTTTGTATGAAAATCTTAATGCGGTTCACAGAACACATATACTTACCAAGTTTCAACAGTAAAGTTTTTATAGTTTCGGAAGAAAGTGACTGTGACATACGGACGGACAGACAGACATACATGACGAATCTATAAGGGTTCTGTTTTTTGCCATTTGGCTACGGAACCCTAAAAATGGCCGTCGTCTGAGGGCTGATTGCCAGGAGGCGCTCCCGTCGATGAGTCATGCTCCTCCCCTCCAGCTGGCAACAGCAACACTGGACTGTAACTAATTATTGTACTCGTATCATTCACAGAATGCTACCAAACTCCGGCTCCAAGGCTTAGAACAGCTCCAATGGAGACAACGGAAAGTATGGCACCGCTTCAGACTCAGCTTATCCGAGATAGTTGGCAAGCTGGAACTCTGGCACTCTCCCATGAGGGAGATCGAAGGGAAATTCGGCACCGGCGTGGTCTCCTACTTCATGTTCCTGAGGTGGCTTCTATTCCTAAACATAATTATATCATTTATTATAATAATATTCATGATTCTACCAAAACTAGTATTAACAGATGCGGAATATGAATGCAAAGAATCCAATTCAAACTCTTCTGGCTGCTGTTCAAATGCTTACTTCTCTAAAAATCTGTCCAATTCCAACGTCTTCTTCGATGTGATCCAAGGTACGGGATGGATGGAACGTACAATTTTGTTCTACGGAGTGTATTCAGACCAAATATACACATACCAACTGCCAAGGTTATTTGAAAGTGAGATGTATTACAATAATCCTATGGCATATATTCTGGTAGCTATTTCTTGGGTCTTACTGTCTCTTATTGCTATTGTGAAGACCGCAGCTAAGGGCTTCAAAGAGAGATTAGTTGAAAGCGAGGGTCAATTTTATATGTATTGTAATTTGGTGTTTGGTGGATGGGACTTTTGTATACACAATGATAAATCTGCTAAGATTAAGCACAAAGCTTTGTATAATGAAGTGAAAGGGTGTCTGGAAGAGGAGAGGTATAAAGAAGAAAAACAGCTGAGGAGTAGAGAAACACAAATTTTATTACATTTAAAGAGGTTACTTGTAAATTTATTGGTTTTTGTTATTTTGATAGGATCTGGTGTGTTAATCTATGTGACGTTTAATTATTCTACGAACAGATTGAATCAAGAGATTACAGAACAAATTAATAATGAAATTATCAACACCACTAAGGCAGCGCTCACAACTAGTCTCAGTTTGTACAGAGAAGGTATGACCTTCGGACAACTTGAGAACACACTATTAGAATTCCTACCTTTCATCACAATAGTCGTACTTAATTTAATTGTACCAGAAATATTTAGTTATTTAATAAAATTAGAAAATTACACACCGCCAAATTTAATTTTGGTAACTTTACTAAGAACTGTCTTACTGAGATTGTCCTCTTTGGCCGTTTTGCTCAGCCAAATGTATATGTATATAAGTGAGAATGGTTTTGTATGTTCGTACAATAATTATGATACATCAAAACTGGAATGTTGGGAGACATATGTTGGGCAGCAATTATATAAGTTGATACTGACCGACTTCGCTGTACAATTTTTCACAACATTCTTTATAAACTTACCCAGAGCTTTTATAGCTAGGCATACAAACAGCCGATGTCTAAAAATTGTCGGTGAACAGGATTTTTATCTTCCAAAGCATGTTTTAGACATAGTATATATACAGACTATTATCTGGATGGGTTCGTTCTTCTGTCCATTTTTACCTTTGATTGGTACAATATTTTACTTTTTGATATTTTATATCAAAAAATTCACTTGTCTCATCAACTGTACGCCTTCACCGGTTGTATATAAGGCATCAAAATCCAAATCTTTATTCATGTCGGTACTACTTCTTGGTTTTGTGATATCAATCGTTCCGGTTGCTTATTCGGTCGCTGAAGTTTTCCCTTCGGTCAGTTGTGGACCTTACAGGGGTAGGGATACGGTATGGGATTTCGTTGTCCAGACATTTGATGGTTTCCCATATATCGTCAGAGAAATTATTTTCCTAATAGGCACATCTAACTTTGCTGTGCCAGCATTTGCTATTTTATTACTATGTTTATATTATTATTGGGCTGTAGCGACAGCAAATAGGCATATGGTGACGGTTCTCAAGAACCAGCTGGTGTTAGAAGGTCATGATAAACAGTTCTTGCTGAATAGGCTCAGTGCGTTTATAAGGCAGCATCAGAAACGGTGTGAGAGGAGGAACAGGGCTAGTTTTGTTGATGATGATACTGATATTACGCAGAGTTCTAGATAAAATTATTTATGAATTAATTAATATTGTCTGATATGGTATTTTATAATTTATGTTGTATATAAATAAATAAATAATAAGCTTTGACCCATGTGATTACAGTCGTTATCATATAGTTTGGTCTCCATGACAAATGGCTACAAAACTGACTAAATAACTTTGAACTTTATGTTACTTGTATTTTCATTCTAAACCTGCTAAATACAAAACTGTCAGAGATAAAGCTGTATTTTAACCTCGTAAGGCCCAACCTAAATTTAGGACGATATACACTTCGACCCAATGTACTAAAAATAGGCGCAAGTAGTTGCGGCCCAGAACTTTGGTTTAGTAAAAAAGTGTTAAAATGTAATGTTTTTGCCAAAGTTATTTTAGGGGGTATTTCCTATACCGAAAGTTAACTATTCCATGCAAAAAATATGTTGAAATAATTTTTCCTTTTTTTAGGTTACTGGGTCATAGTTATAGGTATAATTGTTCGAAAAAATCAAATTTAGTAAATTTTTGATCATGTCATAATTTTAGGTCGCTGGGCCGTAATTTAATAATTTTAAAAACTGTCTTGGGCCGGAACGTCAAAATATTTTTGTCATTAAATTAGGTCGTTGGGCCTTACGAGGTTAAGGACCATAGGCTCTTAAAAAAAATGACGGAATTGTCTATGATAAATTGAAAGTTTATTTCGATCTACCCTCATTTTTGTAGTAAACATATTTGATTCGGAATTTCAATTATAAAAAATGAAAATAGTGTCAAAACATAATAACCATTCATATATAACATGAAATATATTGTACCATATAAGACTATGCATTTTTATAAGTACATTTAGTATAAAGTATGTTAAAATATCAGCATAGATTATTTTAAAAAAAATGCCATTATTTATTGTATCCTTCTAGTGGTGTGTTGCCATGTCAAAAAATATTTTAGTCATGATTTCGTAAAATACTTTTTTTATAGATTCGTCTTCATATGTCTAATATTTAACAATGCTCAAATCATGACAATCGTAGGACTGCACGGATGACCTGAGTGTTGTATTCTCAAATCCCACATGGGACAACAATTAGTGTCATCCGCAAATTGTTGTTCTGAGTCTGGGTGTTATTTGTGTCTGTTTCATGTAGGTATGCTTGTAAGGTCGCTTACAACACTGGTAATAGGGTTATCTCTAAAAAAGTTTTACTTTTTTTTACTGTATCCAGTAAATTATTTATAGACATATATTTATATATGGAAGTATCAATGTCTAAATCATTGAATTTACTCGTAATAGCTTGAAATATAACATAATTATCGTCAGCCTATTGCAGTCCACTGCATTGATCAGAGTGGCGTTGAATAGACCACTCCCATTGTTCGCCACTCTTATCAATTCAAGTCTTCTCGTATCCAGCTCCTCCCAGTCCTCTTGCCCAAGTCGTCCACCTGATGTATTATCATCAAGTTCCATTTACATCTTCAAATTGACGTTTAAAAAAAAATTGACAATACCGAGGTATGACGTCACGCCTTGGTATTTCATACAAAATGTAACGGTATCTATCACGTCAAAAATTGTTTGTCTGTAAGTCGGTTTACGGACGTTAATATTACGTGATAACGTCATAAAAAGAAAACATTAACTTTTCACTTCACTTTATAAACAGTTGACAAAACAGTTCACGTTGTGTCCTGCCGCTACCGATCGTAGCTCTCTATCGCTTGTTCGGTGCTCTCGCTTGCACGCTCGGCTCGAGTGAAACGTGACAATGAGTCATACTTATTCTTGCGTGCAGCCGATGTTCATCGATTTACAAGACGTTATCACGTCCAAGATACTGATTTGACATAAAACTTATCTACCGTTTTTTTTTTGTTGACGTGGTGTAAAAATCCCTTCGGATCTCCGGCTCCTCGGGGACTGAGGTACTAGAAGTATGTGATGATTCCACTAAAAAACACTCCGACGGCCGATCTCAAGTACCCTACTCCGAGGAGGACTTGGACCATATTACTTCAGGTCATCCCCAGGATCAGCGCCACGCCTAAAGGCTCTTCCTAGAGCTCATCAAAACTTATCCAACCTAATATTAGTTTATATCAATTTAGCATTTTCTATTTAAAGTTATCTCTATACCCGACTACGTGGAAGCCAAAAGAGGATAAAATTTTGACAGTCTATGTATATCGACCATAGCGCTTTGCTACTGAACCCATTTTAATGAATGGGTAGAATGAATAGATTCGTAATAGTGGACCGAGTATTATATATGTATACAAAAGTAACTATGTCTGTCTGTCTGTTGTGCTTTCACGACAAAATTACTGAACTGATTTAAATGTACACAGCCTGAAGAAGCACATAGGGTACTTTTTACCGCGATAACAGACAAACACGCGGACGAAAGTTAGTAGTTTACGTAAATTTCATCAAAAGTTTTTACGTAGACGGGTTATTTATTAGTTTTTTTTAACATTTTCTTGTTTACAAAATGCATAATAACATCACAGAATAATGTATATAGTTAATTAAATATAATATACCGTAAAGACCGATATTAAAACAGGGATGTTTTGGTATATCAACCGTTCTAGTACATTATTATTACAATACATCATAATGTATAATTAAACACTATAGTTTATTCGCATTGGCGGTGACAACAGTGAGTGTGATACGTCACTATTTTCTTAACGTGAATAGCCTACAGTATCTTTTAAGTCTCATCAAATGCAATTAGTTGATTTACGTAAATCAATAGTTAAATATTTATATTAAATTAGACTTCAAACTTTTAGGATTATAAAAAAATATTTTTAATCTATAATATCCATTTATTTCACGTACAATCTAAATTCAAAATCATTTGAAACTGTTTCATTATGACTTAAAATATTTATTTTGACATTTGTATTTAAAAAAAAAAGACTTGTTCTTACCATTGCATAATATTTTATCCACATTCCTGTCATATACTATATTCCTCTATTAATTAAAATATTCTGCCTGTAATCCAAAAATAAGACTGAAATAATATTGTAGCCATTTCAATTTTAATCTACAGTGTGTTGCTATTTTGCTCCATCATTATCAAATTATTATTTGGAATAATTTGGCATAATGTATAAAGTGTTACATGATGTATCAATTAAATTTAAAATGTGAATATGTCACATAATATTATAAGAAATATAAAAAAAAAATGTAAATTCATTAAAATTTTATATGTGAATTGTATAATAGCAAGACTGTTTCTAAAACTTTCGTTATTTAATTAAAATGTCTTGCTCAAATGAGTTCTTGAGACTTATTGTACATTGTTTAGATAATTTTAGGGCACATGCACACTGGGTAATTTATACCTGATCGTATCTCAATCCTTAAATATAAATGTACATGTAGATACATGCAAATGAAATCCTAATTATCCGTCCTATTAACTGACAGTTGCTCATCCAATTTTAACATTTGCAAACCCTTTTAACTCTTTTAAGTGACTAAATGCCTAATTCGAAGGTCACGTTAAGCAGCTGATCCCGGTTGTTATCATAAGACAACAGTCGTGAAGCTTAGTTCAGGGCCTTCGGGTGGCATAAAAACATCCAACGGCAAGATTTACGTATCTACAATGTGTCTTGCTAGTTCCCAACCCGCACTCAGCCATAGTGGGGACGTATAGGCTTAATGCTCTCCCGAGAGGAGACTCGAGGCCCAGCAGTGGGAGGTTATGGGTTGTTGATGAGATAAAGCCTGGTGAGATACGGACAGCATAGTCTTATGGAATCCTAAAAAACGACTTCATTTAATTTGTATCCAACAAGAATGAAAGGGAACATTATAGGACTCACCAATCAATTTTCAGATTCATATTCCCTTTTTCTAATTATTAGTATACAAAAATATTTTTTAAACCCGATTTTTTTTTTTAAATTCACGTTAAAAATTGCCCAGTGTGCGAGAGCTTGTTCTTTAAACTAAATGCTCATTTTTACATTTTGTAACAATTTATTAGCGATTTTCATCAATTACGATTACGTTCTTTTTTTTAAATTTGACAAAGAATGAAAACTTTACGTAATGCCTACATTTGTAGAATGACTACTTTTTAAAATGACCCATTATTAAATATTAACTTAGCAATGTAACCCTTTTAGAAAATGACAAGTTATCAAATTTTCCCCTTAACAAATTGATACTTATCACAATTACCCCTTCAGGAAGAGACAACTTTTCAATATTACCCCTTGATTTTTTTTATTGAATGTTACCTACTATTTATATTATCCTTGGTCATTTTGCGAAGTAGTAGAAAGCGCGAAATGTCTATTCGTATCAGATAATCTTTTGTAAATCTGTACATACCTACATACTAGCATTTATTAGTATATAAGTACCTAGTTTCTTTAGTGATCTCAATAAAGAATCATTACATTTATACTAGAGTGGCCAATCTTAGGGCTACATTTTTTATATAATTTATTATTTTATACAAATAACAAAATGACTTATCTACGCTCATATAAACACAAGTAAATGTAAGCTTAGAAAATTCTAGATTTTTTTTAATGTACAATACAATAATAAATTATTTTGTATTTTAACTGACGTTTTAAATATCTAGTCAGAATTTACACTAGCTAATTTGGTTGTAAAATAGTTATTTGAGTTGTTTTGTCGCCATCCCTGATTGGTTACTTTCGGTAGTACGTCAATTAGTTCCATATTTTCATCTACCCTCACATCTTAAGGTTTTAACTAACCCAGTGATACATTAATTCTAATCTTCTAAAAGTGCCAGGACACCTTATCTGCTAATATCAAGACAATGTAATGTTTAGTGGATACAAATTCATCTTTAGTTCATAAAAAGTGAAAAAAATATATAGATAAATAAGCCACTATCACAACAAGCATTTAAAAAAATACATACCATAGTTACCTAATTATTGACTAAAATTAGAAATGTCTCACTGGAAATAGACGTCATCTAAATACATACAAGAATAGCATTTATGAAAAAAAACTTACTAACACGCGAGAAATTTGGAGAAAGTTTAGTTATGTGTTGCAAGAAGAGATATTAGTTTAAATGTTAGCTATAATCTACACTAATATGAGTAAGCTAATAGATAGTAGAGTACAGGGCAAGAAATAATGCCCATCGACGTCTAGAAAGAGACATTCGGCTAATTTCGGCTTTGTAGAGCATTGTCCCTTTCGCACACTACATGTGCTATGTTTTGTCAGTCGTTTGACAAATGCGGTGATAGCACAGAATACATAATAGTACCAGTACAGAAGACTCACTCCGAAAAGTAAATTAAAGTTATAGATACCCTCGGTATCAAAAGATTAAGTTCAATTCAGATCGCACAGCGCCGAATCACTACGATTATATTTACCTACAATTGCGTCTCTTTCTATCGTATAACTCTTAACTGTTCTGACGATGTCTGTTCGACCGGCGTGTCTGACCCGGCAGGCAGCCGGCCGACTATACCTAAACTGCGGAGTGACACCCCCCTGGTGATAGTAGTATTTCGTGCGAAAAGGACAACGCTCTACGAAGCCGAAATTAGCCGATTAAATCTTTCTAGAGGTCGATGCGCAATATTCAAATCAAACCATTTTATTTCAAATAAACCATACAACGGCTATTTAGAAAGGTCAAGTAGTCAGTCGTGAAGCTAATTGTCTGTTCCAATTCGTAGATCCTATGGAGAAGAACAGACAAGAAACTCCATGGACACTCTTTTCTAACATTGTTCTTACAATTTTGGAAAAGAGTGTCCATGGACATATTACTTGCCCATTACTCTCATTTATTACCTAATGAAAACAATTTTAGTTCTAAATCTTGGCTAAACTTAATTTTAAGCATTCCAAGTTCCTGCATTTTTCAACTATTATGAAATTCCTTTAAATTTTTTTTGAGGATTATTATCTTAAATTAGATTTAAAAACATTTTTTATAATTTAACACCAATCCTATAAGCGATGGCGATAAAATAACTCAAATTCCATTTAACCCATAATTGTTAGGTATTAAATTTAACCTCATAAGTAAATCTAGGAAATTTTATTTACTTTTTAGTTATTAAAACTATGTTGTGTCCTATTATTTTTACTTACACTTTTTACTTACACTCTCGAGATACAGGTATCCACCTAGTTCGAGAGGTTGGGTCTCAAATTATTGTGTACAATTATATTGAATAAAGTTATTATTATTATTACTTAGTTTAAATTTATATATTCTTTATTAATGTTAAATATTCAAAATTATGTCCATCCGCCGAACAGAAAGAAATAACAGTAATTATTATTACAGTATGTATTACGTTTATTAAACTGTTTTATGAATCCTATGGTAAAATACTATGAATTGATAAAACTGTAAAATAATTTAAAAAAATGCTTTTTTTTTATTCCGACTTCCGGTTTCTTGTAAAACCAAATTTTACAATAAACTACAATTTTATACAGGACAATTTAAACTTGTAAACGACACTTGGCACACTATAATAAGGTATACCTCATTCGCGTATAGAAAATAATGATCATAAATCTAGACCCGCCCCGTGACACTTTGTGTGAAAGTGTGTGTGAAACTTTGAATTTTGATTGGTTAATTCGCGGAGTTTGAATTGCATCACTATTTACTTAACGCGAATGTACATATATCCCCAGTAACTTAAAATCTAGTGCTGAAAGTATGTAACCAAGTCTCAGAAATATAGTTATGATTGTAAGTACAACAATAATCTACGTGGTGTTACCACGACACACTGCCATAACTGTCTAAATATTCATTATATAAATGTAATTATTGTAAACATAAAAATAAAAACTGTACACCTGATTTTGTGTTTGTATTTTCTAGTAATCCCTGAAGTTTTTGCACAGTATTCCGTAATTTTTCAACATAAGGGGAGGCCTTGTGTGCATTGTGGTAGTGGGGACCTTACGAGTTCAACACTATTTTGTCAGAATAGGCAAAATATAAAAATACAATCTACTGAGTGATGTGGGTGCTCTATAGTCACACAACATTTCTGTGATCCACAAATTAGAAAAGAGTAATCACTTTGGTAGACTCGTATAAAACAAGGTCTTTAATTTGTATTACTAGAGTGGAATTGAATATTGATAGTGTGCTTTTATTAGCTATAGCTACATGAGAACTTAGGCATTCATGTCGACCATTGAGTTTAGGTCACTTTGGGTTTGGGTAGGTTACGATTACGCGGTAAAAGCAACGACAATACGTCACAGCGTTATTCTACAAGGCCGTGGAATCAGTGGTCGAGCCTGATCTGACTCATAGGTACGCCTATCACTCTCCCACTGTCTAAACTTTTTACTTCGATTTAATTAATTTTACTGCGAGTACCCACATGAGTTTAAAATTGTGGTAAGTTGGTTCAAGTAATCAGAATAATATTTAAACGACACACCTTTTATTTACAGTGATTATGAAGTGAAATTGTTTAAATACAGCTGTATCCTTGAATTTCCAATAGGTACATATATGTAATTGTGAACAGCATAACATCAGTTGTAGTGAAAATTAAGTAACGTTATGATTATTTATCATATAAAATTATTTTAAGATATGTTATAGACTACCCTCACAAAGTAAAGGTATTTGCTGCGGTAATGTGTAGTCTTTTGTGTAGTAATGTTTTGTGCTTTTTGATTAAAAATAATCAATTATTATTATCATTAGTAAAAGAATGAGAATGAACATTCTAAAAAATAAAATGCAGTAACCGATCCTTGAAAAATATTAAATTAAAATATAAATCCAATTTCATTTACCTATTCACTATTGATAACACTGGCCACATTCACCTCGATCGCTATTGGTAACCGTTGTGTCAACAAAAGTTTTTTGTTTACAAATGGCCACTGGTGACAAATTCAAATTTGAAACACGTATTTGTGTTATGAAAAGTGTTTTTTTAACGTAATCTAGTTGTATAAGTTGTGTTAATAATGGGAAATTGTTGTGGAAGCATTTTCCGACGTCGTAACCAACGTAGACATATTGTACTAATATTGATAGGACTTGATAACGCGGGAAAAACAAAAACTGTCAATAACCTAGCTGGTGAAAAAGATGATAAGGTTCTACCGACTGTAGGTTTCAAAGCTGTGAATCTTGTGCATAAAGATACGCCTGTGACTGTTTACGATTTAGGCGGTGGGCCCCATTTTCGCCAAATATGGTCACAATATTACAGCGAAGTGCATGGTGTAATATTCGTTATCGACTCAAGTGATTATTCACGGTTGGATGAGTGCAGAGCTGTACTTGAAGAGGTTTTATCTCACGACAAAATATCAGGTAAGGGTTTTTTTCTAATTTCCTGTTGAAACTGTCATGGTAACCATGGTAAAATATAATAGTAGGGCTTTGTAAAATCCAACCGAAGTATTCGAGATTTGCCAAACAAAATTTTTATCTCAATTTTTTTATTAATTATTAAGAAAAAATCCGTACGTATTTTCAAGGCAGTAGAGCCACGCTGGTTTCAGCACGAATGGGCCGACTGGACCGGGGCAGTACTACCCTCACACAGAAGACCATCCTAAATAAAAATGACCGCATTCCTGCTGTCGTATTTCGTTGGTGAGTGTGAGACAATGATGCAGAAACCTCTCGCTAGGCCGCCATAGTGTGGGTCATCATTCACCATGCGACATTGTCTGCTTTCATAATGACGATGGTAACCCCTACTTCTGGATTCTACTAATGCTTTCCATCAGGTAGGGGAGAATCACTTTAGTAGGCCAATATATGAAAAAAACGTTACCAATTTCACAAGAAACTGACTATACAACTCTAATCTCTCTTGTTACGTATTTTAATGAACAGAACAAACACGCCAATACGAACTTGTACAAGTTAAAACACGGGTGTTTGCACCAATGGCCGTATATATAATTCAATCGAATGACGGCCTTGGACCTGCTCGATGCTTGAGAAGCCATAATTCACTTTTGGTATAAAAAAGTTCTTTTCGGATACGAAACGGTAGCTTCGACTACCTTTGAACCCATTAATCCTGATCCATGAGTCCTTTACCTACTTGCCCCATTAATTATAAAAGATAATAGCTCAGTTTCTTATACGTATTCCTCAAACTTATTCTTTAAGAGAGAGATAAAGTTGACTGGTTACGAAAAAGGTAGGTATTATCCCTACTAACATTATAAATGCGTAAGTGACTCTGTCTGTCACGTTATCACGCCTAAACCGCACCCATTTTGGTATAGAGATAGATGAAACCTTGGCAAAAGAAAAAGGCTACTTTTTACCGCGATAACCGCCATTGCCAGCCACCAAGAAAGTGATCAATAAAACATAATTCTTGGAATTTCATGATCAAAAATTCAAGCTAACTAGCTAACTACACCAGCATAAAATAGAGGTAAAATGTTGAAGAACCACCATATCGCCGTGTACTGCCAGGCTGACAGCCACTGTCTTCAAATTTGCGGTCCCCCGTGCCGCGGGGGGCCTTTAATCGCGGACTCCACTCTAACATATTTCGTCGCCATCGGCCATCGGTTAGTCTTTAGACATGACCGGCTCATTACCACTTCAGCGTTCTACAGAAGTACAGACACACACAGAAGAACAACCTAAAAATATATAGTTTTAAAAAACTAAACAAACACGCTTTTAAACTAAAAAGTAGAAAATAATTTTAATGGAACAAAGCGTGCGGTGCTTTCTGAAAATATTTCAATAACGTCACCCCACTATATTTTTTTTATAGACTAAAAAAGACTAATTTTTTTTTTGGAATTAGTGTTTTGTCATCTGTCCTCGATAAATCTACAAAGTTTGAACGAAATCTGGCCGTTTAAAGTAGGTCAAAATCGCGCCCAAAGGAGTCTGTTACAAACATACAGGTGAAGCTAATATAAAGCGTGTAGAATGATAGCATTACTGTTGTCGTATTTCGTTGGTGAGTGTGAGGCCGAAGGCCCAATTATGTAGAAGCATCTCAATAAGCCGCCATAGTGTGGAACACCATACTGCATTGCCTGTACTTATAATGAGGAGGGTGAACTCTTGGATTCTACTAATGCTTTCCATCAGGCAGAGTAGAATCACTTCATACACTCAAAACTATAATCGTTTCTTCAAAAGGCCTTCTCGTTTTAAAAAAGATTTATTTACAGAAATAAATATAATTTCTCATAACAGCAAATGTGGGTATGGCCATGGGGCGAAGCTAGTCTAAATAAAGAACCCAAGTTACTCCTTATAACATCAGTTGTCTGTCAGTGAAACTCCCATCAAAATCGATTCAGGTGTTCCAGAGATTACCCGGAACATATAGGCAGATAGATAGTGTAGTCCTAATGGAATTTATATTCTACTAGCTGACCTGACAGACGTTGTCCTGTCATAATTTTCTAATTATCCACCATAAGAACCTTCTCCTGACAATAACAAACAAAAAATTACTGAAATCGGTCCAGCCGTTCACGCGTGATGGTGTAACCAAGGGAAATAGGGATTCATTTTTGTATATATAGATTTCCTAAAAAAATATGCTACTAAATATCACACTACTACCTAAAAAAGGAAACCTTAAAGTATTTATCACTAAAATTGTGTTCGCTTAAAATATAACGCCCAAGTCAAATCGATTCTAGCAAAACTATAAAACTACCCACAAGTGGTTACGGTCAAGGAACGCGCTATCGTGACTGTGTGACCTTGAGTCACAACCCGAGATCAATAAGCCATTGCTCTGAACTGGTAAGTCGTGTGGAAGAAACCTTAAGAATCTGGTTAGCTATAGCAAGCCTTTTTAAGATTCCGTAGTTTATAACTCGTAACCCTTATAGATTCGTCATGAATGTCTGTCTATAAGCCCTCGACTTACCGACCAAATGGTTAGTGCTAGAAAGGTGAAACTTGGGATGAATATGTATATTAATTACATTTCATTTCATAGGTCGTAGGGTAATTTATTTGTAATACTTTCATATGTCAACTGCCTCGTTGGTGTAGTGGTTAGCGTATGCGACTGCTAATCAAGAAGTCTCGGGTTCAAATCCCGGATCGGGCCAAAAAGTGTTTTTGGGTTTTTCTTAGGAAATTCCTAATAGCAGCCCGGAGTTTCTAAGTTTGGCGGTGATTCACGACCGTGCCTCGGAGAGCACGTAAAGCCGTCGGTCCCGGTTGTTATTAACATCTATGGCAATAGTTATTGGGAAGTCAGTGCCCTCAAATATACTGACAACTAGTTCAATCTTCGAATTTCAGTTCTCCCTTAGGGTTGCGGAGGTCCGATGCCAGTCGCTCCGAGGAAAAACTGAAATTCAGGTAAAACCGGTTGAACTAGTAGCCAACCCCAACTAAACTTGGGAATAATGGCTAGGAAGATTACTTTCATATGTCATAAAATTGCGTAGAATCCCTATCTGATGCTTATATTCTGCGTAAACGGAACTAATATTGAAAATATTACTGCAATATGCCGATAAACTAATTTTAATTAAAGCGCTTATCAGCGTGACATTACCGTGCGTACCTTTGTTTGATCAATGTATTTATTTTGCTGATCGGCATAACCTACGTCAATGAGTACAACTGTTATTTAATAATTAGCTCAGTGTTACCCGCCCCGCAGTCCTTGTTGGAAATAGCGAGTAGCGCAGCGGAGCGGGGCTATTCTAAAAAATAGCCAAGTTTTTTCTTACGTCATCGTATCCGTCAGTTTGAAGTCCCTTCAAAATAAGTCCATCCCGTCCAGAGATTAATCGGAACAAACCGACAGACAGACAAAAATTTTAAAATTGCTCTTTTGATGAAAATAACGTATAAATTTTCAAATGTATTTAGTAAAAATCTGTTCATTTAATATAATCAACAGATACTTAACATTTATTTGTATAGATGGTTTAGATAAATTCACATGTTTCACACAGTGCCATCTGATAATAAATACTGCCGCACCCCATGAGGTACATCCCAGGGTGATAAGAAACACCTCCCTAGGACGCAGCGACCCTTGAGCGACAATTTAGGGAACTAGCGACCTCTGTCCCGTCCCTTTCGTCTTTCTCGAGCGGAATCGGCCCTTTCCTGATCCCGCTCTGCGGACTTCTTGTGATGCATAACATTATCACAGAATGAAACCACGACACTTCAAATCCGTCACCATCCGCCAGCTTTGCCGCGATCATTACTGGCGGAGACAGGTTTCGTCCGATCTGTCCGACTAGGACTCGACGCTCGGACCCACGCAGGGAGACTACCAGCGTGTCCCGGTCGGACTCGTAGCGGTGGTGGCGGTTACCTCATGTTCACGTCCGATTCTATTCAGATACTCATCAAAACAAACGTATCCGGTGAGTTTCTGAGTCAATCGGTAGCTAACACAGTCGTTTATCCAAGCTTCAAAGCTCGGCAGAACAGCTCCGACAGCGCGTTGACAGTCACAGCCCTGTGTTTCGAGCCGTGGCCTACAAGCCCGTAGGGCTTGCGTGTGTGCAAAGCTTGTGCTATGGGCACTAGACAACTGATATAAATACAAATATACTTTTCTTTTATAAATACATATGTTCATATTATAGGTACATAGAAAACAATCAAGGAAACTCAGCATGGAGATAAATAAATGTTTCGGACATTTTACACACAACGCCATCTGGTCCCCAAACTAAGCAGAGCTTATATTATGGGTAACTAGACAACTGATATAAATACTTAAACATACTTTTTTTTGTAAATACATACATAATATACATAGAAAACACCCAAACTTCGAAACAAATATTTGCAGATCACACAAACATTTGTTTCGACCCGGGAATCGAAACCGAAACCACTCGTTCAGCAGTCGCATACACTAAACCACTAGACCAACGAGGCAGTCGAGAGTCGAGATTGTTTGATTCTTGAGGAACGACATAGACTATTCTCTACTGTGATAACTGACAAACCGGCGAGCGGAACAGCCGGCAAATAATAGTTCAATAAAAAACATTACGCCCTATGCGTACATATGTTTAAAGGTAAATTGAACCGTCACCGTTGAGCCTTGTTAGGAATAGTCCAGTGCCCTGAACATTCCTCTGGATTCGAGGAAAAGAATACTCTTTACCGCGATAACCGACATACACGTGGGCAGAGCCACGGGCGTACTACGGATCCCTAAAAAGAATCAGTGTCCTGGTGAGCTCAAGACGTATAATCTCCTATGAATCATTAATACAGCCACAACTTGCTAGTGTTGTGAAATATTCTCAGAATTATGAGTCACTCGTTCGGCTTGAATCGATTTTCAAATCGCGATTATTGAAACAAGCATCAGCAAAGTGTGGAACAAAATAATGTGGCTGATGATGGTGATGAAGCTATGCATTGATGTGTAATAAAGAAGCGGAATCGCCAAAGCTTATATCATCAAATTTACCGATTTACTCTGCGTAGATAAATATACTTTAAATAAAAATAACACAAATAATTGGCATGTTTATGTAAATAGGCAATACATAAAACATTCCAATTTTACGGTAAACATTGCTGTGCCGAATAACTTATCAAAGAAATGTTTGTACTTTATCGGCTACTAGATTTAGCCCGCGGTTCCGCCCGCGTGTAGGTTCGTCATGACGGTAAATAGTAGCCTATGTGTTATTAGTGTTATTACGATAGGTAAGTAAGGTATATTATTGTTAAGTTTCATCAAAATCCATTAAGTAGTTTTTACGTGAAAGGGCAACATACATACTCACAAACTTTCGTGTTTATAATATTAGTAGGATTCTCATGCTTACAAACTTTTTATACAATATTTAAGCCTACCAAAGTGACTTTACACAGCCTGATAGAAAGCACGAGAGGAATCCAAGAGTAGGGATCACCTTCCTCCTTCTAAATTCAGACAATCCAGTATGGTAATGGCTGCCTAGTGAGATGCTTCCTCATTCTCCGTCTCCTAAGCCACCGGTCTCGCACTCACCAACGAATTACGACAGCACGAATGCTCCATTTTAAGTTAGTTTTCACCCCCCGGTCGAGCCGGCTCATTCGTACTGAGCCTACCTAACACCTTAGGCTACGTCCGCACAGGCAGGCGGCTTGCTTAGCTCCTAGAGCCTAGCGAGTCACCTAGCGAGTAGCTAAGTATAACGAACGCTCTAGCATGTTTGCGAATGGCCGCATTGTGCGCTTGACGCCTAGGGGCTGTCCATTAATCACGTGAGGCTTAATAGGGGCGGGGAGGGGTTCACAAAAATTACGAAATATGACAAGGGGGAGGGGGGGGGGGTGTAGTAATATATCACGTGTATTTATTTTTTCTGCAACTTTCAGTGCGCCCACCGTGTATCCTAGCAAGTAGCCAGATTAGAAGCCACTTAGCTCTAGGCGCTAAGCAAGCCACCTGCCTGTGCGGACGTAGCCTTAGTAAACTTTAATAAGCTAAATTTATTAAAGTGATGTTATTCTCCTAGGTAAACCTATACTGGTGCTCGCAAACAAGCAAGATAAGACAGGCGCTTTGGATGACATCGACGTTGTTGAAAAACTAAATATCGAGCCTCTAGTTAATAAGTGAGTATGCGTTTTTTCTCTCCTTTGAGCCATTGAATTATAACCATATGTAGAAGGTACAGTAACTACTCTTTCCGTCAATTTTCTAGAATGCTCAGTAGCACGTTTAACACGAAATTCCGAGAGATTATTGCTGATTTTTTTGTGTTAGATGCGAACAGCACAGTACCGGAGAAAGTTGGGAGAGTTTCATATATTGGCGTCTTTTGGCTTAAATGATTATGATGAAAGCGTGGTAGCTCTGGTGAAAATGAAAGGATCAAAATAGATTTATAGATGCAGGGCTGTCACTGTATTAAAAACTGGCTACCATTCAAATAAAAAGTCTAGGTAAACTCTTTGCCTCCGAAATTACATAATTTCCCCTAAATTATAAGGAAAAATTTACTTAACTTCAGCCTATTGCTGTCCACTGACAGCTTCTCCTAAAAAGCTCCAATCTTCCAAGAATATACTTAGTTGGTTTATCTATCAGGATATATGACTATATCTAGTACATAGCATAATCTATATCAGTGTTTTTTGTTGTCTCTTTCAGATATCGTTGTCCAACTCTAGTAGAATCCTACAGCGCATTCACTATAAACCCCAAAACTAAAAAACTTAAAGTTGACCCTGGACTCCGTAAAGGTTACCATTGGTTATTAAACTATATTGTACGACGCTATGGAGACATCAATTTACGCGTACAGACAGACATTCACGCTGAACTTGAAAGACGCAAACGGATGCTAAACAAAGCATCCAATACTACACTACAAACTTACACAGCTCTGAGCGATGAAATCGCCACTCAAACTGGATTCGAAAATCCGAATTACGATCTCGATAAATCGACTAAAGTCGACAGCGATGACTTGCGACACGGAGTCATAATCGTTAAACCTATATCGCACAACCCTAATAGCATCGACTCGACTATTACAATCGAGAGCGTTGAGGACTCTGATGCCGTCAGTGTTGCCAAGCCAAAACTATCGCCACTGTTTGGTAGGGCCAGTAATTCTACTGTAGAAACGGTGCGGATAGAATTGGAACCGCGGAGTGAGTTCAGGAAATTGTCGCCGATTGTAAGGAACAAGAGCTCAGCGAATCAGCACATTGATTTCAAGAATAGGCCGCAGTCGAGTCCCACTTTTGGGAAGAAGAAGGTATATAGTGTATGTTTCAAACTTATTATATATGACCAAGTACCCTGCATTCCTTTCAGCCCAGGGGTTTAAATATTGAAAAAGCTGCCCGACTTTACTTTGCTTAATGGAAAGCTTGAGAAAGCACCTCACTAGGCCAGCATACTGCATAGTCTACGTTTGCAATGAGGATGGTCACTCTTAGAAGAATTAGGCAGTGTTATTACACCAAAAAAGTTATAATACAGATTATTTTAAAATTCGCGTATCAGTTACATTTATGCCTCTGTCATCTATTCTTTTCCTAGGCCAAAATTCAGATCCATCCATCATGTGATTTGTGCAGTAAATCTTTCCTAAATATACTACAGTTAGGGCCACAGCACACTAGCTACTTTAAGCATGGACGATCGGCGACTAGTCGCTTTTTAGAAGCTAAATACGGCGACCGAACGCTCCACACCGGTCACTTAAAAACGCAAATCGCGGAGATGGAGTCGCTTTTTAGAAGCGCGACACAGCAGCTGAACGCTACTCTCCGCACACATTCCGGTAGCATCGTTTTGGCGTCTGCCGAACACGACTTTAATTTTTTTTTATTTGTAAAGAAAACCACAGATTGCAGAATACTGCAATATCATTGCAAATCACAGACAAGTAATCAAAGTTACAAATCGAAGACAGCGCTACAGCCGACGCAATCCAGGCATCTAAGCAGTCGCTAAAACGCGCGTTTTCGATACCGCGTTCGAACGCACAAAGTCGCTATGCAGCATCGATGCAGTCGCAAAATCGCCGATCGTCGATGCTAAAAGTAGCTAGGGTGCTGTGGCACTTAGAAAGTGTGCGAGGTGGTAAATCATAAATGATATTTGTTTTTGCAAGTAAATATTTTATAGATATATACATTTCACACATTGTATACTTTTCATTTTACAAATACTTTTACTTGTCGGACTTTACAGCTAGAAGGTGTCTGCAGTTCCTAAGACTCTCTGGGTAGAAATGCCGAAACAAACCACAGATAACTCTTTTTTTGTTAAGTTCGGTAGTAATGATTAAATAGTAAACTATGAGAGTACAGTATAGGATCTGAGTTGGCCTTTTGAAGAAAGGACTTATACTGTTCATAAAATATGTTTTAAAAAATACTTAATTTTATTTGTAATATGTCCTTTAGCTGGGTCCATCATTATCTAGTCAAAACTCGTCGCTCCAGGATGAGGACATGAAGCCAGATGGCGATTTGCCCTACACTGGTGACAGGAACATCACCTGGGATCTTGTTGACAAGAAGGAAGCAAAGCTGGTCAACGCTGCAGAACTATACCAGATGCATAGGGAAATTGTGCTGAATGAGAGAGGTAAGGAAATATAGGACAGTCCACCGTTGGACATAGGTCTAAGTAGAAACGAGGTTTGGACGAACCACCAGATACCACTCTGGAATGTCAAGTTTTCCTTTTCTTTCAATGCTGTTGTCCTACATAATCCGTCCTTTAGTCGGCTTCAGCACAAACCAAAGATTCCCTATGTACTCCCCCCTCACCAAATAATACTCTATATTTAGTTGGTCTAGCGCTTGATTTGTGCGACTGCCAATCAAGATTCTTGGTTCCAGCCAAAAGAAAAAGTTTTTCTGGTTATAGAAATGTTAAATAATAGCCCTGGGTCTGGAAGTGGGGTCTTTACTCTCGCTTCTCGAAAAATATTGAATGCCCTCGACACTGCATCTAATCTCTACCAGGTCATGTCTCGTCTCGAAAGTGTAGCTGTGTTTGAATATACATTCGTCTTTTGAACTGATCGAGTCATCTCGATTCCTTTATCGGACTAGTAGGCGCAGGCAAAAGTTTCATCCATATGTTGTTGACATGCCCAAAAGTCGAACTAAACGGTTTGACAGCTCGTTTTTGGTGAGAGTCGCCAAAGTTTGGAACGACCTGCCTGGGTCTATTTTTCCTGATAAGTTGAACTCTTTAAGAGTAGAGTGAACAGGTTTCTTTTGGATGGGCGTGTACCATCTTCGTCTTCATTTACACTTTCCATCAGGTGAGATGGAAGACAAACGCCTATTCCATTAGTTGGATTGGCCGTCGTAGCCGAAATCATCTAGGAGTATTAGATAATCAATCGTGTTACAAGAACACCATGTCCCCAGACTACAACAACAAGACGGCGTGTTCGGAGGTGACGCTGCAGGCAGCCACCCTCCCCCTCAGCCCTCGCCCTGCCTCAGCCTCGCAGCTGGTGCGGAGGCAGCTCGAGATGTGCTCGCACCACAAGAGACGCCTTAGCCTCAGATGTGAGTATACCAACTCAGTTTAAAGCACACTTGCGTGTTGTATAGTGTCGCGTCATAGCCCCCACCACCGCTCTGGCGCAATCGCGTTGCGAAACAACACAACATGCAAATGTGTCCCTCCCTAACCATATTAAATGTATGAAAACGCTTCTGACGCGTCACGACGCGCCACGACACGATGGTATGTTTCCGCCTTTACAGTACGCAGATACATAATCACACACATTTTATCATATTAAAATAAGCTTTGGACTCAGTTGACCGAAAAGCCCGTAGGGTAATTAACAACGAAAAGCTCTCAAATAGCAGACTACACACCCCTGAGCATCGTCGTCGACTTGCCAGCTTATCGGTTTTTTATAGGATGCACTTTGGAGAGTGCTCGAAGGCTCTTTTCGAACTGATCTAGACATCTCCATTCCTTTATCGGACTACTAAGCGCAGGCAAAAGTTTCATCCACACGTTGTTGACATACCCAAAAGTCGAACTAAACGGTTTGACAGCTCGTTTTTGGTGAGAGTCGTCAAAATTTGGAACGACCTGCCTGGGTCTGATTTTCCTGATGGGTTAAACTCCGGAGCCTTTAAGAGTAGAGTGAACAGGTTTCTATTGGATGGGCGTGTCCCACGTTCGTCTTCATCTAGGGGAAACTGGGGACACTTGATCCCCCCTTTTGTTTTTCATCCCTAATTTCTTTAAAGAGTATCCGTTTCAAAAGATTTTGGTACTGAAATTGTTGAAATTTATTTGCCCATAATGACTGTAAGAGCCAATGATCTAAGTGTCCAAGTTTAGTAATTATTTGTATAAAAGCAAAAGTAGGGAATTGTACCAAGTGTCCCATATATATGTGAGACTTGATCCCACCGTATGGGATACTTGATCCTAGGGGACCAAGTCTCTCATATTTCGGGTCACATGATACAATTACTAAAGAATTAAATGAAAAATGGCTTATAATGTACTAGAACTTTACTTATTGCTTTCAAAATCACAATTCAATTGACACATGCAGTATTATAATATTGCGATTTCATTACTCCGAATGTGATTCTATGTAACTGTTGCAGTTTTTCAAATATGTATGCGATGGTAAAAGTCGTTAGCTATAGCATACGTTCGCCGGATGTTACATTAGATTCCTGTTTAATTCCTTTACATTTTTTGGTTTTTAAACTGTCGTAATTTCATCCAGTTTCATAGATGTTCTAAAAGTTCAATCTTTGTACTAAGCTTGACAAATTTTGAAAAAAAGCAGGTGCGAAGCTGGCTTGTGGATACGGGAACTCTGAGTGATAGCTCTTTGTGACGGTCCTTAAAACCGTAGAACCAATTAAAGTTTGCTTCATCATTTTTGGACCATTTTGGTGGTGTTTTCTTTCATATTTTCAGTAGCATCTTGAAATGCCAGTTGCCAGGTGTTAACTCATGATACAATTTGTTGGCCATCATTAAATAATTGACACATTCACTCCCCTCCGTATTTGAAAAAAATGTGAGTGACGATAATTTGAAGTGTATTCAACTTCATCAGTTGTAGCATCTTTCCTCCACTTCACGTACCTTTTGAGTGTCACAAAGAACTGCTAGCCCTACTTTTTTACAGTACCAGGATTACTATTTTGTTTTAAACACTCTGGGCATATTTGTAATCTGCAATTAACTGAAAAAAATAGTTAGGGAACACTTGATCCAGGGGGATCAAATCTCCCGTAATAAAAATTACCAAGTGTACCCTTAGCAGTTAGAGGTTAAAAACAAAAATATATTCAAATGTCTATTAGGTTACCACTTTTTTAAGCAAAAAAATGTTTCTTAAATAGATAATGTTTCGTATTAAATTCAGATACACTTCAAAAGTATATCTAAATAAATGTTAATTAAAAAATAAAACTTACGAAAATCTTCTTTCTGTAACAACAATCCTTCGGCCGCCTCCCATTTACGAAAGTATTATATGTGACAGGTGTACCGACTTTAGAAAGTTAACGGGTACCATATACAACCGATTTTGCCACTAGAAAACTGAATATTGTCTATACAAGTTTTGTAAATCTAATGTACCTAGTCTCCCGTAAGGATCAAGTATCCCCAGTTTCCCCTACACTTTCCATAAGGTGAGATGTAAGACAAGCGCCTATTCCATTTCAACTTATAAAA
This sequence comes from Phragmatobia fuliginosa, assembly GCA_932526445.1. Classification (NCBI taxonomy): domain Eukaryota; kingdom Metazoa; phylum Arthropoda; class Insecta; order Lepidoptera; family Erebidae; genus Phragmatobia; species Phragmatobia fuliginosa. The sequence goes on along the minus strand of OW052081.1, from coordinate 10,609,900 downwards.
AAACAAAAAAAAATGTTGCCGAAGACGAATTTTGACGATGCCGTGAATTTCCTTCATATCATTAAGCCTTGGATAACTAAGGTATGTTGGGATGCATGTGGAATAGGGATAAATTATATTTGAAAACAAAAGTGTGCCCCAAGGTAGTATACTTGGGCCGACTTTATGACTGATTTTTATCAATAGACAAATGTTTTTAGACAAAGGTTTTAACCACAACGTTTTGTTCACTGCGCCTGTTAGAAAATACAATCGGTTAATACCAATTCAATACTTGAAAATTATTGAAGACCAACCCAGTGTTGCCTTCGTGCTGTCATATTTCGTTGGTGTGTTTGAGACCAAAGGTCCAATGATGTGAATCCATGAGTAGCATCGGAACTGGCAGCCAAAGTAAGGGTCATCAAACTGCATTCGCAATCTGCGTGGTCTATCATACTCCTCGATTCTACTCATGCTTTCCAACAGGCAGAGTAGCATTTTTTACTTTCATCATCAACAGCCTCTAACAGTCCACTGCTAGATATAGGCCTCTCCTTAGAATGGAGGTTTTGGCCTACTGTACCACGCTGGCCAGACGGGTTGGTTTCAAGTTTTCCTTCTCTTTGCATCGATGTTGTCTTGCGCAGTTTATCCCTTAGTCGCCTTATAACGACACCCGCGGGGTTGATTAGGGGTGGTGAGTGACACTCTGTATTCTTAATCCGTCACCACACGGACATTTTTTTACTTTGGAAGACTCAAAATAAAAATCCATTGTCTGTTTCCAGACATGCAACGCAACAAGACAAGTCCTGAACGCGTGTCCATGCTGATCTACGAGCCGAAGGCGCCTCAACGTCACCTCGACAAGGGAGATTTCTCACATTCAGCCACCATCAACTGATTATGGTAATGATTTTATACTTCTCTGTACACTTAAAGAATGGGGGAGATCTTTAGAAGTTCTCCTTGAAATTTATGAAGATAATTAAATAACAGGTGTATTGATGATCTGCGCAAGACGAGCTGGATGCAATTAGCAGACGATCGAACTAAGTGCCGTGCAATTGGAGAGGCCTATGTCCAGCAGTGGACTGCGATAGGCTTATGATGATGAATTGAATAAATTACCAGCCACAGATTTTGCTTACTCTGGAACTCTTTTCTGCACAAAAGGGCTGGCTCTATCGGGTCGATACTGCCCTCTCACAGAAGATCAACCACAAGTGACAGCTAGTGATTTGTTGGTGAGCGAGAGACCGTTGGCTCAAAGATGCAGAAGCATCTCACTAGGCCGTCATAGTATCAGTCCACCACTATTGTTGTATTCTACTCATGCTTTCCATCAGGCAGAGTGAAGTCACATTTTAGCTCTAACTTAAGTAACTATATGTACTTCCAAATTAACAATCTCAACATGATTCAATAAGCATTTCTTAGCATCATGATCTTCGCAAAATCAATGATATTGGTACTTAATTTTTAGCAGTACCCTCAATTATTAAAAAAAAGTTGAAAGTTCAATTACCCCCTGTGGGCTCGTTAAGTCTCATACATTCGGGATCAAACTCAACTTAATAATATCTATCTAATTTTCTTTTGATAATTATTTATTTATTTTTTCATTTCAGGATTATAAGAAATTCGGTGATTCGAATTCGTTACTTCAATATAATATAACAAAAATTAATATATAGAATTTTGATTGCGTAAGCTTATAACAAATTTGTAATTGACACTTGTTAAACAGGGTACATACTCGTATATAGTTTTAAAAATAAGGTGCTCCAAATTTGGAAACTTTACAACTTTATAGTCCAGTCAATAAAAGCTTAACTTTGCCATTTTGGTTGAACACCTGCAACCAACGCCAAAATTTCCGTAAGTCTTCGTAAATTAATATACTAAAATTGCAGGGTGCTGCAATACCGGCAAAGGGTGCAAATACATTGCAAAAGGGTGCAAAAACAACTTTTTTGTCTATATCTCGCGATTGGCTGGAAAAATAAAAAAAGATCCTACTACAAAATTGTAGAAAATTAAATCCCCTACAAAAACTTGGAAAAGTATTTTGGCGTATCTCTCATAGTTTTTGCACAAAATGCATATAAAAGTGCAAAATTGTAAAAATATTATTATTAATCTTTTTTTTTTCATTTTGAAGCGATCCGACATGTTTCCTTGGGATTTAATTAATATTTTTCGGACATTTTTGTTTACTTATTTATACCTTTTTTTCATATACCTAATAATCTTGACAAAAAATTCATTTCAATTTTATTAAATGATATTTTTATTTTATATTTTTTTTATTCCATCGGATTCAGCGCAAATTTGCAAATTTTCAAATTTGAGAGGATGGTCATCTAATGAACGGGAGGCATGTAATATGCCTGATAGAAATGTTATATACGATGGTGATACAAGAGGTGAAATGCCTAAACATAGTTTACTAGGATCTGCATAGGTGATGTTTTTTAATCCAGAAGGCAATCTGTAGTGATATCTGTTGTAGATGCTAATTGCGCTGCAGATTTTTTTACATTTGATTGGAGTTCTTTTATATCAAACACTACTTGCTGGTGTGTACACTGCTATGCCTCATAAACAATGAAAAGTCTCCTGACTACCTGAGGTTCTTATACAAGGTGGGCCAAAAGAAGTCATCCGATGTTGTTTGGCTCTCAATTTTTTTCTAAATGAAAAACTTCGATTTTGTTTTTTGATTATGTTTATTTGAACCTTTAGAATTTTATTAGTGAAGTCGAGAAGATGATATCGCCCAAATGGGCGCAGCCGCAATCGATTGCTATACGGGCTCGTTTTATGGCATTTTTCATTACTTCAGGGAGAACTTCGGGCGACAGATTCTCGCACTCGTGTCGAATGTTGTCCTTGAGGGCTTCCAGGGTCTCGGACTTGTTCACATAAACACGGGACTTCAAAAAACCCCACAAAAAAGTCTGGAACGGTTAAATCGGGCGATCTTGCGGGCCAGTGCAAATCGTCAAAACGAGAGATGATTCGACCCGGGAACGCCGCCTTCAGAATATCGGTTGTGTCTCGCGCAGTGTGTGCCGTTGCTCCGTCTTGTTGGAACCACATGTCCTCCAGTCCTAATTCGTTCAATTGTGGCAGAAAAAACTCGGTTAACATGGCCATATAGCGCGCACCGTTCACTGTTGTCGTTTGACCAGCGGCGTCCTCGAAAAAAAATGGATCGATGACTGTTCCAGCTTGAACAGCGCACCATGCAGTCACTTTTCGCGATTATAATGGCTCCCGTTGCTACACTCGTGGATTTTCGGTGCCCCAGAAGCGATAGTTTTACTTGTTCACGTACCCACTGAGGTGGAAATGAGCCTCATCGCTCATTATTATTTTAGTCGAAAAATCGTCTACTTCGTCCTCGAGATTGAGAATCGCATGGGCGTAGGCTACATGCGTTTGGTGGTCGACAGACAGCAGCTGACGCACGGACATGCGGAGGTCTTTGACCAAAATTCGCCTTAGGGACGACCGGCTGATGGCTTATTGCGAGGCACGGCGTCTGGTCGATGTTTCAGGCGTCAGCTCGATATCCTCAGCAACAGCTGCGATATTCTTGGCAGAATAGGCGCTCCGGGGCCGGCCACTCTTGGCAGCGTCTCTTGTGGTCCCTGGCCAAACGGCGCAGTGTTTGCGCAGTTAGTGCCGGACGACCGGGGAATCGGCGATGGAATTCGCGCTGCGCCAACACCACAGACGAATTGTTACGCAAAAAAATAGACACGATTATTCCGCGTTCCGCGGGGAGTGTATCGCTCCATGGCTTGTTCACTTGTATTCTACATCTGTCTAGTTTATAAATGTCAAAACAGATTTGACATTGGCCGCCATTTGCAAATATGTATAAGAGCATCTTTCGATAGGGTGATTTCTTTTGGCCCATCTTGTATTACGGTCAGTATTATCAAAGACATATTGAAGGAAAGCATCAGTAATTATAGTCTTCTGAGGTTAAATTATTGATGAAGCTTCATGAAGCTAAATATTATGGTATGATGTGCAAACACAAAGTTTGCTTAGTAGATTGATAACTAACATCGATCCTGTTTTTCGGTAAATGTATGTCTCAACAGCTAGTTGAAGAAACGAATGAAGGATTTAGGACGAAGTGCTGAAATAATACTATAGGCAATAGTATCTATTTTAGGGATCACAGAACATTCATCTCACACGATATTTTTATCATTTAATATTAATTTATGTATGAAGCAAGTTAATAGTGGAGATATTTCTGATACAACGTTATCAGGGAATTTGTCCGGTTGTAGATAACTTTTTGTTTCGTAACGAGTTTATTTTGTCCTGTAAAATTTCTGCACATACAGTGATAATTGTTTTCTTAGCCATTTCACTGAGGTCCTCACTCTTACAATACCAATCACTACAATCAGTATGCAATCCTGAGAGGATTGCATACTTTTCACAACAATTGTTGCATCTTACGTTTTCTTCATATAAATAGAACATAAAAAAGAAGGATTCATTGTTTCCTTTAAATTGAAAACAGTGAATCAAGTTTATTTTGTAAAAAATCACTTTTGGACAGTCAGACGCACAAAAACGAAATATCCCTGAAACGACAGTTTGGAGTATAGTGACAGTAAGCGACAAACAGTTAGTTGAGCATTTTCTGCTGCAGTCTTACTCATTGCACTCAGTGAGATAGATAAACAAGCGCATGTGTGTGTGTGTGTTCTCAATGGTACCATTTTCGTCGAGCGCAAGGTTCTCATTTTTGTCTAAATCTCTATCTCTTTCGCTCTTGTTAGGAAACGTATGGTCTTATTCGAGCACATGGGTCCTATTTTTCGATCCTATCCTATAGATCTTGAATGGGACTATTTACGTCGAGCGCAAGGGTCTCATATTTGTCTTATTCTACCTATTCACTCTTATATTGAAGACTCTTACTATAGAAAATTGGAATCAGTGGGAGCAAAATAGTAGAATAGTAGTAGAAAGAATAATATAAAATATACCACGCTCTTTCTCCGCCAGTGATATATTATTATAAACGTCCTCCTGAAATTAAATTTATAATAGCTCAGGTAAATGGAGAGGTAATATATACTGCAAATATACGTTTCAAATGCAATTTTACTCTGAATCCAATGGAATAAAAAATAAACTAAAATTAAATTATCACTACATAGTATAAGCCAAAGTCGCTTCCACTCTCTGTTTGTCCGTATAAATGCTTCGATCTTTAAACTTACTTTGACGCCGTTTTCTTTACTAGATAGAATGATTCAAGAGGAAGGTTTATATGTTTAATACATGCATAAAAGTAGAGAAACATTGATAATTTTAGAGGTTTTTAATGTGATGTTTAAACCCATTTTTTTACTCTGACATTGCAAACGCTGGCTGTACCCTACGAGATAGATCAAAATAATGTACTACAGTATTGTACACATTAAAAAGTTCTACAATACTTTTTTTCTTTTTACTAGAAATAATGGATTATTTACGAAACGATTATAAGCAATACAGTATTAATCCTTATCCAATTAAGTACCTTAAATACTTTGTGCATCTAATATAGATTAAAATGACCCATAACAGTATGTAATTTAAATTTAAATGTTTTTTTGCCAAGATGAATTGAATGATTGAAAAAAAGTGTAAATAAATAAAAAAAATGCCTGAAACATATCATTTGAATCCCAATGAAACATGTAGTATCACTTCAATATGAAAAAAAAAAGATTAATAGTAACATTTTTTTCATTTTGCACCTTTAAATGCATTTTGTGCAAAAACTATGAGAGATACGCGAAAATACGTTTGGAAGTTTTTGTAGGGGATTTAATTACCTACAATTTTGTAGAAGGATCTTTTTTTATTTTTTAAGCCAATCGCGAGATATAGACGAAAAAGTTGTTTTTGCACCTTTTTGCAATGTATTTGCACCCTTTGCCGGTATTGCAGCACCCTGCAATTTTAGTATATTAATCAACGAAGACTTACGGAAATTTTGGCGTTGGTTGCGGGTGTTCAACCAAAATGGCAAAGTTAAGCTTTTATTGACTGGACTATTAGCAAGAACAGCCCAAGCCCGTACAACCTCACGTCATATAGATAAGTGACATGACAGCTGTCAGAAATGACAGTTGTCAAAATAAGCAACGTAAGGTCGTAGACTTTATGGTGATTAAGTTTAGTATATACACTAGTATTATATAAATATGCCCCATAGTATATAAAATATATATATTTAGTTATGATTATAACATTTAAATGCGTAGATTAATTTAGTTTTGTATTTTGTGTACTACAAGATAGACTAATAAAAGTTATGTTATGAGGTCCTTGTTTCATTAAATTTATAGTTTTTATATCCTCCTTTCTATTTATTATGCCGTTTGTGACGCGACAGCAGCAGCCAGTTGAGTACTTCCTTCATCTTGGAGGCATCATCGCTGGAGGAACTCCCTAGAACCACGCCCTGACTATGTCTCCTGTGCTCGCGAAATAAATTATTTTGTTGATTGTAACTTTCTTCGAAGTAATAAATAACCTGTGGGTCCTCGTGACCGAGTTCTAATTTCTCTCATTTTACTTCACCACTTGGCTAGCAAGCCCCTTAGGGCCATAGCACACTAGCTACTTTTAGCATCGACGATCGGCGACTAGTCCCTTTTTAGAAGCTAAATACGGCGACCGAACGCTTAAAAATGTCAAACGTGGAGATTGAGTCGCTTTTTAGAAGCGCGACACAGCAGCTGAACGCTACTCTCCGCACACATTCGGATGCCGGGAGCATCGATTTGGCGTCGGAAAATGATAGACGACTATAGCCGACGCGATCCAGGCAACTGAGCAGTCGCTAAAACGCGCATTGCATTCGAACGCAGAAAGTCGCGAATGATGCAACATGACGCACGATTTTGATACCGCGATCGAACGCAGAAAGTCGCTCGCTAAAACGCGATGCAGCATCGATGCAGTCGCAAAATCGCCGATGCTAAAAGTAGCTAGTGTGCTGTGGCCCTTAACGTTATACTTGGCTTCCAAGCCCCCATAACGTGACACTTTCTTATATAAAACTATTTACTTCGTATATTTAAAAGGTCCCGCGGTGTTACTCTCGGTTATCATTCTAAATCGCGAATAACTCCTATCTATGGATAGGTGTTCAAAAATGATGTTGAGGTTTCTAATATCATTTTATTCTAAACTGAATAGTTTGCGCGAGAGACACTTCCAAAGTGGAAAAATGTGTGTGTCCCCCCCCTCTAACTTCTAAAATAAGAGTGATAAAACTAAAAAAAATATATGTTGTACATTACCATGTAAACTACCAACGAAAATTGGTTTGAACGAGATCTATAGTAAGTAGTTTTTATTTAATACGTCATAAATCGTAAAACGCAATTTACCTTTAATTCAATCAATACAGTAGTATAAAAACATCGATCTAAGTTACAACGAACTTTTATATGATGTTGCTTGCTGATACGGAACCCTTCATGGGCGAGTCCGACTCGCACTTGGCCGCTTTTTTTGATGTAAATACCTTATATACATACGTTCATATACATTCAGTAAAAACTGTTCATTTGATATTACAAACAGACACTCCAATTTTATTTATATTTATGTAAAAATTATCCTAGTAAAGTAACTGGCCTTAACCCTCTCTTTAACCCTACAGAGGGATATTATGGGTTTTTGATGAGTTTCATGACAAAATAAAACAATCCAATAAAAATACATAATTGAACATTTATTTCGAGAAAAATAATATTCATCATAAATACAGGTACAATTTAGACATATCACCTATGTACAAAGCTAAATAGGATTTATAAATAAATACATTAAAATGCGCGCCAAATAAAATCAACGGCAATATCTATCGTGTTGCCAGTTCATAAAATAAAATTACCTGAATCTCACAAGAACTGTGTCGCCACTTTTTACGGAGAAAAATGCGAGGTCTTTCATGACGTTGTCTAAACATATTTCTGCGCCGTTCATCTGCTCATCTAATAAATATAAGGTCGGAGTGCCTTTGTGTCCCTTCGAGAATAGTCTCTGGGCCAGTGTTACCAGTTTTTGAACGAGCATGGAAGATGGGAATTTCTTTTTCAGCGATTTGCCACTCTCGTCTTTTAATACTATTTCTAGTAGTTGGGATGTCAGTGTCATAATTTTGGGTTTGTTCTCAAGCAAGCTGTCTTCTGGGATGCCATATTCTGGAAATTTAAAAAAAAAATGTTTTTCATTATAAAAAATATAAATGTACTCATGAATTTCTCTAATGTTTGTGTCAACCATTAATTGATGAAATATCGATTAAGTAACATAAATCGTATCTTTACTAGTTTTCTTCAGCCTCATTTTTGTATCAATCATCATCATCATCTTCATCATCTTCCTACCCTCTTCCCAAGTTTATTTGGTGTCGGCGTAATGAGTTTTCTTCTTCCATTCTTCTCTATTACTCGTCAGTTCACTGTTTATTCCTTTTCTGGCCATATCCTCTTTCACGCAGGTTATCCACGCAATACTGTCATTATTAATATTATAAATGTGAATGTGATTCTGTTTGTCTTTATGTTGCAATTTTACTTTTAACCGCGAAAACCAACATAGAAAGCTAATAATATTATAAATTCGAAAGTCATTCGGTCTGTCTGTCTGTTACGCTTTCACGGTTAAACCGCTGCACCTCATTCAATTAATTTTGCCGTGGAGATAATTTAATTTTTTGAGGAAGAACATAGGATAAAAATATTACATTTATTGTATCAACCGGATTACAAGTTTGCTAAGTTACAAAACAAAGACATGTATTCTTACTTCACATAGTGCTGATAGCCGAGTGGCCTTAGGTGATTGGAAACAATCACCGAGGGTAAGCAACCGGTCAGTACCTAGATGGGTGACCGTCTGTGGTATGATGTGCATAGATGGTCACGTTAAGCAGTCGGTCCCGGTTATAATAGTCGTGAAGCTTAGTTGAAGGCCTCCGGGCGGCTTAAAAACATCCATCGGCAAGATTACGTAGCCAACCCACATTCGGCCAGCATGGGGACGTATGGCCTTAAACCTCTCCTGAGCGGAGCCCAGCAGTGGGACGTTATGGGTTGTTGATGATGTACTCACTGTCAATGAGCTGGCTGAACCGGCAGTGCTGCAGCGCGAAGGCGTCTCTCAGTCCAGGGTCCTGCTGCGAGAGCTTCCATTCAGCGCCGTACCGCTTGAGGTAGTCGTACTCCGCACCACGACGAAGCTCACTCGTTACGGACGAACCGTTCAGCTCCTGATATAAAAAACCACCACATATATTATTTCGACAACAATAATATTACAATTTGACTGTGGTTTGAATAGTCGTCACGTCACAAGAAATTGTCGTTCAAAGTCTGGATGTTCTTCCGTCTTGTGTCCGTTTCATGTGTGTGATTGTAAAGTCAACCGCGACACAGGATGTACGAGTATATACCGAATGCGGGAGTTTTCTTTTAAAAAAAAATACAAATGCTAAATCGCGCAATTGAATTTTTCCAACGACCGTCAAACTGTTTTGAAGATATTTTTGATGAGAAACATCTATAGCGAAAGATCGGGCCTGCCATGGCATGGCACGTATGTACTTTTTGTTTCTTTTTCTAAAGTTATCCTATAATATCCATTATTTTTACAAAATACTGTATGTTTCTGCGATAACTCATTTTTTTTTGTGTTTGAGAGACACATTGAGTTGAGTCTCCATTGCACTTGGGTTAATAACAACCGCAGGTAACACCGCGGAACTCGGTTAGTCACTACATATCATAAAATAAAGTCCTCCGCCGCATCTGCTGTTTGCGATGAACTCAAAAACTACTGCGAACGATTTAAATGAAATTTTGTACCGAGATAGTCCAAAGCCTCAGAAAGGGTATAGGGTAATTTTTACCGCGACAACCAACATAGACGCGGGCGGAGTCGCGGTCAAAAGCTAGTACTCAATCAAAAGTAATGGTCTACCATCAGGCCCTTAAGTTAAAACCCAAGTTACCTTCAGTGTCCCAATCTTGGCTGTGATGAGTTGTGAGCAGGTGTCGTAGTCTTCAGTGCTCTGTATGGGGTTCCTCAAGAAGTACAGCTTCTTCAAACACTGCAGCTTGTTCAGCTCGCTCAAAGATCGCCACTGGAAAGGAAATATCCCAAATAATAATAATATAAAGACTGCTTGAGGTCTCGGGTTCGATTCCCGGGTCAAATGTTTGTATAATCTGAAAATATTTGTTTTGGAGTTTGGGTGTTTTTTTTTGTATAATATGTATGTATTTACAATAAAATGTATTATTATGTATTTATATCAGTTGTCTAGTACTCATAATACAAGCTCTCCTTAGTTTGGGACTAGATGGCGTTGTGTGTAAGATGTCTGAAATATTTATTTATTATTTACGAGTAATAATCTCAGACATGTCTGATCTAAAACTTCAAAAAAAAAAGAGTTCTACATCAGGAATATACACCCTGTGTTACGGGATTCTTTTCAGACATGCATGAAAAGAACAGAACATCGAGACTCAGAACAACAGTTTGCAGATAAGATTAAAATGTTGTGCCATGTGTGATTTAAACCCACGACACTTGGCGGCAGTAGAAAGCGGTGTGGCGACAATAAGCCACTGCTGTATGGGTATGGTATGGGTCACCATATTGCATTGCCTATCCTCACAATGAGGATGGTGAAGGATGACCCCTACTCCTGGATTCTACTCATGCTTCCGTTAGGCATAGTAGTCACTATGGTAAGCTTAAATATAAAAAATGTCTAGTACCCATAGTACAAGCTCTGCATAAAATTTTCTGACTAGATGGTGTTGTGTGTCAAAATATTACTTCTTCCTAGCCTTATTCCCAATAATATTTGGGGTCAGCTACTAGTTCAACTGGTTTTACCTATATATCAGTTTTTCCACGGAGCGACTGGCATCGGACCTCCGCAACCCTGAGAGAGAACTGAAATTCGTAGGTTGAACTAGTTGTCAGTAAATTTGAGGGCACTGACTTCCCAATAACGATTGCCATAGATGTTCATGACAAACTGGACCGACGGCGTTACGTGCTCTCCAAGGCACTGGCGTGAATCACCACCAAACTTCCAAACTCCGGGCTCCTATTAGGAAATTCTTGACAAAAAACCACAAAACCACTTTCTGGCCCGACCCGGGATTTGAACCCGAGACCTCTTGATTAGCAGTCGTATACGCTCTCCACTAGACCAAGGATATCCTAAAGCTCAACTAAATACAATACTCACATCATCAATCCTATTCCTGTTAAGGAACAGCACTTCCAAGTTCTCAAACATATCCACCTTCTCATTAGGATTATCATTAAACCTGATCTCGGATATCAGACAGTCGTTCAGACTCAATATCTTCAAGTTCTTGAGCATTCCGAGATTCATAACTTCATACCAGGACTCCAACGGGTTCCCATCCAGTCTGATGGTCGTCAAGGTCCTCAGGGTCACAGTAGGAGGGATTATAGTCTTGATTCTATTGTAAGCTGCTACAAGTTCGGTGATTTTTGGGAATAAATGTGAGATGGAGAGAATGTCGGCCCACTCGTAGTCGCAGACGGAAATGTTGAGTTTCTCCAGGGAAGCGAAGTTTATGGATAATTGGGTGAGGGTCTCCTCTGGCATGTCGATAGCCATTCGATTTTTGCTGTGGAATTAGAGAGATATACTGATTAGGTGACCCGGCAGACTGCGTACTGCCTCAATCGATAAATAGAAGACCTAAACTTTTGTATAAAATAAACTTAAACAATAGGAATTCATAATTAATAAAAAAATTAAATTCATAATTAATGTCCGCAAAAACTTATGTCTCTTATTATTATTCATCATCATCATCAGCCTATCGCGGTCCACTGCTGGACATAGGCCTCTCCCATTGCACGCCACTCTGATCGATTTTGGGCTTCTCGCATTCAGCTCCTGGCAGCCATCTTGCGCAAGTCGTCACTCCACCTCGCCTGTGGTTTATTATTAAGGTTCTATATAGCCTTTTAAAAAAAAAAAAACGCAGAGGCAGGGCTAATATCAGAATGGAATTCAATAATAATAGGCTGACGTCATAGTCTGGAGTTCAATAGTGTTTTTTTTATATGGTTTATTACAAACATTACAATACCCATACCTGACATCCAGTTCCCTCAGGTCTGGCAGTTGAGCAGACAGCTGGATCACCTCGCGCCAGTTGCAGAACAGGTTGCGGGAGACATCCAGACTCCTCAAGTTTGGACACAGGGAAGCTACATCACCAGCTTTAGCTATATTCTGGTCGTGCACGCATACTTCTAGCAAGCGGTCGAATTTTCTGGAAAAAGGAGAAAATTGTTGATAGTGTGGAGGGAGCGGGTGTCGTGTTGACGTGGAGCCTAAGTTACTCCTTATATCATCAGCTATCTGAAAGTGAAAGTCCCGTCGAAATTGGTCCAGCCGTTCCAGAGATTACCCGAAACAAACAGATAGACAGACAGTAAAAAATTAAAAAAAAAAAAACTCATATGTACCGTGTATACATACATATGCATTTAGTAAAAAGCGGTTGTATTATTATTACAAACAGACACTCCAATTTTATTTATTTGTATATATGTGTATGCAAGTCTCAGATGAATTCATCTGTAGTAGTAGAGTTTATTCCATAAATAGTCTATCACTGATCACCTATAATGCCCTTTAATGCATATGTAAGGGCCACAGCACACTAGCTACTTTTAGCATCGGCGATCGGCAACTAGTCGCTTTTTAGAAGCTAAATACGGCGACCGAACGCTCCACACCGCACACTTAAAAACGTCAAACGCGGAGATTGACTCGCTGTTTAGAAGCGCGACACAGCAGCTGAACGCTACTCTCCGCACACATTCGGATGCCGGTAGCATCGATTTGGCATCTGAGCAGTCGCTAAAACGCGCGTTTTCGATACCGCGATCGAACGCAGGAAGTCGCTAAAACGCGATGCAGCATCGATGCAGTCGCCAAATCGCCGATCGCCGATGCTAAAAGTAGTGAGTGTGCTGTGGCCCTAAGTGATGATATGTGTTATTGTATTGTTCAGAAGCAATAAAGGTCAATATACCTTGTACAATCGGAACACTTGATAAAAAGTTGTGAACAGTATTATTTAAGTACATAAATGAATGATTATGAAATTTTGATAACTGCAATTTATTGTGGTGATTTCAATGTTAGGGGCCGTCCATTAATCACGTTAACTTTTTTTGGCATTTTTTTAACCCCCTCCCCCTTGATGATACATGGTGAGGTTTAAGACTACCCCCCATATCATGGATATTTTTTTAGGTACCTACAAAGAATCTTATTTTTGTTTTGAATATTAATAAAATACAGTATCAACTAATTTTATTATAGAAATTTAAAGATTAATTACGTTTAGAGGTAGAGTAGAAAGGTTGAAGGTTGTTTTTAACTGACAAAATAATAAAAGAAATGCGAAAATATAAATACACTTGATATTTTACTACACTACCCTTGTGATATTCCGGGATTTTTTTGTGAATACCCCTCCCCCCCCTTTAAGCCTCACGTGATTAATGGATAGCCCCTATTGCAGTTTTAACCATACCTAAGCTCAAATGGTATGCGAATCTAAAATATGTATTTGTGAAGATTGTACCTGCAAAAAATTACTGACTTATTTATCTCAGATGATATGGCTACCCTTATCTGTTCAGGGAACTGTGTTGGTATTGTGAAGAGGAGAATGTCTTATGTATTTACGTCTTTTTTAGGGTTTCGTAGTTCACGACTCGGAACCCTTATAGATTCGTCATGTCCGTCCGTCCTCGACCTACTGCCCAAACAGTTGGTGCTAGAAAGATGAAACTTTTGAAACATGAATGTGTTGTAATTACGTCGACAAAGTGCTAAATAAAATTATAATAAACAGACTCCGAAACAAATATTTGCGGATCACACAAACATTTGGATTTGTAATGTTTGCAATATCCATACAACAGTTATAAATTGAATAAAAATAAAAAAAATCAACGCACTGTTTCTGGTGTATCTTGTCGAAACCGACCATTTCAATGAACGGAGCACCCATCTCTCTCTTCCACTCATTGATGACAGTCCTGCGATGAGCGGCCACTGTTTCATCCTGAAAACATAGCATCAATAATGTAAGGCTATTTAAAATAAGTTTAACAGAAGAGGCAATTGATAAGACACGACAACCTTTTAAAACCATACTGGAAGGAAAGATAGAAGGTAAAAGAAAACGCGGAAGGCCTAGATTGGCGCACATGCAATATGTATGGGTCAGCGCCGACGGACGGAGTAGCGGCGAAGAGACTAATTCAGTAACAATTTAACAGAATACAACTGTATTTGGTAGAACGAAATACAATGACTGCGGGCGACATAAAGCGCGGTCGAGAGGCACGCGGAGGCGCTCAGAGTATCGCGGAGGTATTCGGAGTAACGCGATGGCTCTCATAGCTATAGGGGCGCCTCGTCGTTGACCGCGCGCCGTTTAGTGGGTTTTGCGACCTCTGAACTACTCTTCGCCGCCACTCCGTCCGTCGGCGCTGACCCTAAAGGAGAAAGTAGGAGTCGTGGCCTATCAAGAGGTCAAACGAATTGCAGAAAATAGACAGAAGTGGCGATTGCTCCAACGACAAGGGCCTGACCCTTAAATAGAAGAGAAGAATAATTTAATACTGGTGTTAAATTTTTAAGTCAACAGTTCTCTTATAGCAGTTCTATTACAGCACTTATATGCAGATACTTGTAATTACTAATAAGTTTATTTAATTGTAATAATACAACATTGCTATAATTTGAAGAGAATGCTTGAAGATCTTTAAACTTACAACTCTAAACGATCACAGAGAATGCGATGACTTAATCGAAACATATCCTTCTTCCTAGCCTTAATGCCAATATTATTTGGGGTCGGCTACTATGTCAACTCGTTTTACCCAAATATCAGTTTTTCCACGTACGGACCTCTGCATCCCTAAGAGAGAACTGAAATTCGATGTTTGAACTAGTTGTCAATAAATTTAAGGGACCAACGGCTTTACGTGCTCTCTGAGGCACGGGTGTGAATTCCCGACAAACTCCCAACTGCTATTAGGAATTTCCAAAGAAAAACCGAAAAAAACCGAAAAACATTTTTTAGCCCAATCAAAACATAAAGTCTTAAAGGACATGACCTTCAAAAATTGGACTGAATTTTTACTAGAAGTGACAATACTCATCTGAGAGTCCACAAACTTTAAACTTTGTACCAGCTTCACGAACAACAATCCTCACAAACACTTTTTGAGCAACCATGCAGTCAGAGCTTGGAACCAGCTACCAGATGAAGTTATTTCTGCCCAAAATGTAAACCAGAATCGACTTGACATTTAGTTGCTTAAATCCATAAAGAAGAGCTGATTGGAACCTATCAAGATATGGGTTTATATCAGTTGCTTTAACTGGCTACCTCTCTTTATAATAATAATAATATATGCCTAAGTTTCTCAAATAATAAATAAATTATACATTTCCCCAACCCCTTATGGCCCTAACCCTTTCCTGATGATTATGATGATTGATGATATATTTATACTAGCTTAGTAGGGGGTTAAGCAAGTCTAAAAAAAGTAATCTTAGTTGCTACTTATTATATCAGCTTTCTGCTTTCTCCTGTCAAAATTGGTACAGCCGTTTTCGAGATTAGCCGAAAGGGACAAAAATGTTGAAATTTGGTTTTTGTTGTAGGTGATGTAAATAGTTTCATATGAATTTAGTAAAAAGCTGTTAATTTGAAATCACTTATTACAATAAATTGTAAAGATTTAAGCTTGCCAAGGTAGCTCTTACTCTGCCTGATGATAAGCATGAGTAGAATCCAAGAGAAATTGTAAATATATACATGTTATACATAAAAAACACCCAGACTCCGAAACAAATATTTGTGGATCACACAAACATTTGTTGCGACCAGGGGATCGAACCCAAGACATCTTGTTCAGCCACTGGACCATCAAGGCAGTCAACTAGCAGAACTGGTAGATAGGATAAAGTTTATAAAGCCCATTCTTGAAGCAGTTTAGTAAAGAAGCCATAACCACAATCTCCAGGAGTCAGTTTCAGGGTGTCACAACTGGGTGAGACAGGAATCTGGTGATATCATATTAAGCAAAGTGTTAGGTATGGGAGTTATTAGGCATAAGAAAAGAAGTGGACAAAAGAAAAGTTGAATGGACCATGTGATAGAGGATATGGCTAAGAAGGGAGTAACGGTGGAACAACAAGTGATAGAGAAGAATGGAAGTATAATAGTATGTATATATTATACATACTATTATATATATATTATACATACTGTAGTTTATGTATATATTAGTATGTATTGGTATGTATGAGTATAAATATGAATCCTTTATTTATTTTGATCAAATCATATTATAAGTTGTGTGCATCTACCTAGTTGTTGGCTCTGCATCACCCTAAGGTCGACTGGCAGAAAATGCCTACGGCATTAAGTCCACCTTTGTCACTGTTATGTGCATAAAGAATAAATAAAAAAAAAAAAAAAAAAAAAAAATAGTAGTATACATATTGTGTCAACTCGAAAATGATAAAATCAAAAACCTTTTATAGGACCTATAATGAAATTTGAGATGAAGCCAGCCCAGGTCAGTAGTCTATTGCTCACAAAAACTTCATGACAAAACAATCTAAATGATCATATTGCTTTTCTTATGTGTTTTCCTGGTGTACTAGTTGACATCACATTTTGATTTCATTGATACCATTGTCTGTCGAGCTGTGTACATCATTGGGCTCAGCTTCTGAGCCAGCATCATCTCTATAGTAGCACCATCAATCAAACCTGCATTAATTTACTGTCTTAAAAATATTTTATTATTGTAAACTGTGAGTAACGCAGTGAAACGAATCTAGCCTACAAAAAAAAATCTCTAAGTTATGGTTGAAATTGGTCGAGCCTTTACAGAATTTTTTGTTTAATATCAAAAAATTGTATAAAGGCTCGACCAATTACATATATATAATTTACATTAATAAAATATTATCTTTGTTAGGGTATGACCCTAATACCCTAACAAAGAGACAGACAAAATAATTTGCATTTTTGATGTTGGTACTGTATATACTTTGATATGCATTTAGTAAAAAACCATTCATTGGATATTACAAGCGGACACTCCAATTTTCTTCATTAGTATACATTTTTAGAGTATATATGATACCTGCAGCTTCATTGTGTCTGTTTCATCCTTTATTAGCTAGGGCTCCACAAAAATCTATCATACCGTTCAAAGGAGTATGGCAACTAACACTGACATGAGAATTTATATATGGGTTGAAGTTTTTATTTAATTAGATGTCCCTAAAATACCAATAAGAAACTTTGTTGACAATGCAATACATATATATATACAATGTATGTATATGTGTGTTTGTGCCAACAATGACAATTTGACCATATTTGGGTCAGAATAAATCAAATGAACTAGAAAAACAAACAAAGGGCCTTGGCGAACACATATATAGTCAAAATAAGACAAACAACACCCACGCAACAACACTAAAAGTCAAGTAGGCGATGTGACCTATTGACCTTAGCCAATGCTAATATTAAAAAAAATCTTTAAAAAGTTAGAATAACAAACTCACCTCTCTATCTCCGTAATATTTCCGAATAGCGTCAGAACAAGTCCGCAACGGAGTTATTTTGTTCGGACGAATAAAAGACCCAGCACCAGGTTTTGATGTTTTAAAGTATTGAACATCATCCAAAGAACCATCATGTTTCCCCCTGGTGGGGTTTTCCCATTCCACGCCGTACCAAATACCTTTATAGCCATGCACTTCACCAATATATTTCACCGTACCGAAGTCATTGCTACACTTTACGCGACTCCCGATATGAACTTGTATTTCGTTTTCGTCAGTACCATTGTGACTGTCCATGGTACCGTTGCAAAATTTTGGTATTAAGTTAACAGGCATTGCGCCCACCATTATTTTTGTGTTTTCGAAAAAGGAACTGTTTATCAAAAGAAAAACAGGCTGACTTCTTTTCCCGAAAACCGTTGTCATTCGCTGTCAAACAGGGAAATATTTAATAATAGAGATGTCGGAATTGAAATTCCATTAAATGGTTTTAGTCGATTAGTTTGACTTCTTTTTTGTACTAGAAACTTCAAAAACATTACCCTTCTTCTAATGTCGTAGGGTACAATCTAGTTAATCAGCTTTAAATATATCTGCAAGTGAAACTAAATAGTAAATTTAAAATATAAACAGTATTTATTAAATATTAAATCTCATAGTAAAGCTGCCATTTGCAAATTTGCTAAACATTACTTAATAGTTTCGCTATCACTCAGAAGATGGAAGCACATGTATAGTTTTAAAACAATAGGGTAAAATACGATTGGCAGTCGACAGGAGTAGTACATTACCCGCCCAAGTTTGGTAGAAACACTTAATAAGGACGAAAAATTTAAATTTGCGTTCCGAATCGTAATGTAAGCTGCAAAGCTGCCACTGGGACTGTCAGTGTATTTGAATTATCCTTCTATGTGGAAGGTTTAACAGAGGGGAGTTACACACTTGAAGTGCGAATCGGACATCATTGTACTAGGATTTGCAAGGGCCCGGTTCAATGTTCCATTTATTTTCATTCGTTGTCTCGGCGCGGCGCTAGCGTCATCTCGCTCATAATTTTCCGAAATCGGGAATCGGGACGTAAAAAGTGTTTTTTGACAAAAATGGCTTCCGAAAGTGTCCCAGCCGTAAACTCCAGTCTATAATACGGAAATGTCTGTTTGTGTTAGTGGAAATATGCAGTTTATAAGTGAACAATTGTTTCGTGCTGTGCAGTAGTGCATACGGATTGGTCACGACAAAGGATAAGAGCGTCAAAATGAGGTATGTATATCGAGTTCATCGCACCAGAGCTTTCGTTAGCAAAACAAATAAATAATTACAAAAGATCATCTTGCACGCATCGATCTATTTACGTCCATAAAGGATTTAATGTTAACCGGCCTTCCGTTTTGATCCCTTGGTGTTTTTTTTTCTTTTAAAAACGTAAACATTGAACGGGCGTGCGTTAGTTATGGTTCATCGATTAGTTGATTACAATCATAATTACGCAAGTTGATGAATGACATCGTAATTAAATGATGCAAAAAACTGTGAATTAACCATTCTTCATTGCATATAAGAAAGATTGAAACGTTTCCGATACATATTGATTTTTTCTGAGCATTTTGAAGGGTGTCCCCACACGCTGTCATACTAGATTACTTTCGTTTTGGCTATTGCAATAGCGATTTAGTAATGACCTTGCGCAAGTAGAGAGGTAATTTGGTAATATAGGGCACAGTTTGTCCGAAGGGGATATTCAGACGCGTAACGTTTCCCCGAAATGGGGTGGTTGGACCCCCAGGAAGGGTGTCTCCTTCGCATATGACTAATAATACACACCCTCGCGGTATTTCGCAGTTAAAATAAAGGTGTGTAATATTTTAAGAACTAAATAGGTTTTCAACATCATTAAGTACCTATCATTGATAAATAAATGATAAATGTTGCAATCACAACATTTCAGATAATAGATAAAATACTTATAATACTGACAGGTTTATTGTATCATAATAATTTAATTTGATTTTGTAGTCACAATAAAAAAAAAATGGCATTGGCATTCATTAATATTTTTATTAAACTAAACAGCTTTAAAATGAAACTAAGTAAATTACTTAAATTAAAGTAAATTAAAAAATGCAGGGTTGCTTTGTTTAAAAAGTTTATCAGAAAAATGCCCATTATGGTATTCTATCTCAAAAATAAAATGGGGAGAAAGAAATGGCATTTTGTTTACTAAGTCTTTGCTTTTACTAGTTTTTGTTGGCTCTACAACCCTTATTTGTTGATATTCTTTTCAAAAACTCAATCCAAGGTCCAACTCAATCTGTATACCAAAATTCATAAAAATCGGTTGAACAGTTTGGCCATGAAGGCATCCATGAAACAGATAGACAGTTAGAACATCATCAATAGCCTTTAACAGTCCACTCAGGGCCGGATTTACCATAGAAGCTGAAAAAGCTGAAGCTTGGGGCGGCAGAATTAGGGGGCGGCAAAATGGCCCAAGAAAAAATATTTGTACAGAAACAAAGTAAGGTTGCGGATATTTTGTATATATTGTATTTGTATATTTTGGATATATTTGATTTTATTGTATAACTGCGAACATTTTGAATTGTACATGTGAGCACTTTGTAGTCACTGGTAGCATAAGTTTGTTGACTGGCGGTTGTGAGTATGTCATGCTCGCTCAAAAGTCCTGCTGGCGGTGGCGTGTGTAGCGGGTCGTTCGGCTCCCTACGTTAAGGTTGAACTGGACGATGGCTGGTGCATGGGTCATGCTCGTGATACGGGCGCCGCCAGTCGGGGCTGGTCATCTCACAACTTCTATTTATCTTTTAATTGTTTTTGGACACTACATGTGTAAATATCAGCATCGTTACATTGTCCTCACATTTAATAAAATGCCTTAAACAATGTAACCAAAAATTGTAAAAACAATGTTGGAAAAGAGTGTCCATGGAGTTTCTTGTCTGTTCTTCTCCATAGGATCTACGAATTGGAACAGACGATTAGCTTCACGACTGACTACTGACTGACTACTTGACGTTTTAAAAGTGCCGTTGTATGGTTTATTTGAAATAAAATGGTTTGATTTGATTTGATTTGATACAACTGTTTTTATTTTTTTTAAAGACCATACCCATGGAACAGTAACCCCAACGCCTCAATGCGCCCAACCACCAGGGAGACTCCTGTTGTGGCCAGTGTGGCCAGCCTGAAAGTTCACCCCCCTTTCTGTAGCTAGAGTGTCATCGTCGTAACAGATTACGTCCAGCCCAGGGGCCCAGTCGTATCCCATGTTCCACAGAAGTGGTCCGAGGACTGACCCCTGCGAAACACGACTAGGCCCGACGTCTCAAAACACCATCTTGGCCCTCGTACATGACGGTACGCTAAATAGTCTGCCACTGGCCGCCTCAGGTACTCGGGCACTCCGTGATAGAGGAGTGTTTCCTTGTTGCAGCTAAATGGCAGACTATCAAATGAATTGCCTGCTTACTGCCTCTTCGATCACGGCTCCCAGGCGCAATATGGCATCGACTGTCGAACGCCTTTTCCAAAATCCGAATTGGGTGTCCGACAGATCGGGGCCCACCTCGCATAGGTACCGGACGATGCGGGCAGATAGCACTCTACCCAACTCGTCCAGCAACATGATGACCTATAGGCCGTGACTGAATCGGCAGACCGTCCTGTCTTCTGGAGTTTGACCAGCATTCCGCTATTCCAGCTATCAGGGAAGCGTCCGGACGGCATGCCAGTGTCCAACACCTCCCTGCGGCGGACACCTATGGACGACCGACAAATTCTGCTTAGTTTGGGACTAGATGGCGTTGTGTGTGATATGTCAGAATTTTTTATTTATTATTATTAACATCAATTCAATATTGTTTTTAATTTTTTTATTAAATTAAGTTCAATTAATAGTAGATTAGTAGCCAATGGCTGTAAGGCATCAATTGCAGCCCGAGATATTTAGGCGCACGAGCGCAGCGAGGGCGCCTATAGTTCGAGGGTGCAATTGGTACTCACACCCGAACTAACTATTCTGCTTTACATCTCGATTGTGAGGTAAGTAGAAAAAAACCGGCATTATAAGAATAAAACATTTTATCTTCAGCTTCCATTTTTATTGAATCGGGAGTGCAGCTTCATCTTCATCACTTGAAGAACTCATGTTTTTTTCCTAATTAGCACGTAATTATGAAAAAAAACCCAAAAAAAAAACAATATTTAAATTAAAAGTTTTCTATTCCCGCCTCTTTTCATTAAAAAGAAACTAGTAAAGAACTTTTTAATTGTTTTTTTCAAGACTTGAGCTTCGCCGTTCGATATTTAAAATTGATGACTAATATACTCACACGAAGACAAGGCTGAATAGCAAAGCGACCTGTTTGGTCATTGGGCTGAATGCATGATGTCTTTGCCAGTATGTGGTTAGATGTACGCGAACTTTTTGTAAGGAAGAAGCGTTTTTTTTTAATTACTTACCGCCCTAGGGCTTTTCTAACTACATTATTACCCTAGAGCGCTAATAAGTCACTTACAAGCCCCATTTGGAGGTAATAAGAACCTACTTCCCGAACATGAGAGATGTAAAATCAATTAATAACGTTTATCGAATTAGCAGTTTTAAGACTAACTCGACTTTGGTAACTGTGCACCTGAAGTTGTCTAGGTCGTGTCGGTTGGCAGAACTTGAGTTTTTTTATTCACTTGCTCGCGTACCTCCTCCACACCCCGCCGTCGCCGACCAAGTACTGCCAACTTTTGGATATACTGACGTTGACAGGTGCATGGCTAAATCATAGAGACTTATCTGCGCGACAGGACATTAACGTTTGTAGATCGGTTGGTGGCGCGATCTCCACCCTTTGACATCTGGCCGACATGAATACGATGGTCTACAACCAAATTCGTTCTGTGGTCGAAATGGCGAAGGGACAGCGCCGGATCATGAGCCCGAAATGCTACGGCAGAACGCACAAACGCCGGTCTTGGAGGACACAGCTTGAGACAGTGCTGTGCCAGCCAACAACGGTCTGGGACTCCGCCCAGCACACGCTGGAGGGCTGCCCTGCGTGGGAGTCGGAGCGTCGAAACCTGGTCGGGCAGATCGGACGAACCCTGTCATCGCCAGCATTGATCGCGTCAATGCTGGCGAGTGTTAAAGGATGGGAGGCCGCGGTCTTCTTCTGTGAGAACGTAGTGCTATAGAAGGAGTTCGTAGAGCGGGATCGGGAAAGGGCCAATCCCGCTCGAAGGAGGCGGCGAAATGGACGCGGTAGAGGCAGCTAGTCCCCAATCGTTGCCTAAGGGTCGTTGCGGCCACATCTTGGGGAAATGTGATCACGGCAAGCGACCCGAGCAGGCGACACCATGGTGCGGCTGGGGCGGGTCGGTGTCCCACCTTTTACTGTGTAAAACGGCGAGAAGCACGATATCGTCCTGTCCCAAGGGTAATTTATTGATTACCCTGAGATGTACGCCGGTCATGAGGTAAGGAAATCCAGAAGTCGGAAAGGGGGGAATCCAGAAGTCGCTAATGCGTTTCTGGAGCTCCACCCAACTGCCGTGGTAGGCCGCCGCGGGGCTTAGTGGGTAGACCGGTTCGCCAGGAGTCCCACACACGCCCTCCGTCTCCCCAACGGAGGGTATGGTGCGAAAAGCATTTCCCGCGAAAACAAAAAAAAAAGGTAAATGGTTAGCAGTATCGGACCTTACTTACCTATCTTCCTACCAAACATTATAAGTAGTGCAGTAAAAACCAAGCTTTGCTTAGCTTAAAAAACAACAAAAGTTGTAAAAGTAATCTAGTAACTAGATTATTTCCTAAAGAAAGGAATTAACTTTATCGTGAACATTGTATCTAATTTCAGGAGTCAGTAGAGGCGGCAAAAATTTTAAAGCTTTGGGGCGGCAAATGTGTAAATCCAGCACTGAGTCCACTGCTGGACATAGGCCTCTCCTTTGAAAGGAGGTTTTGGCCTACTATACCACGCTGGCCAGACAGGTTGGTAAAGGGTTTGTTTCAAGTTTTCCTTCTCTTGGCAGTGATGCTCTTACAGCACTTACAACACCCATGGAATGAATAGAGGTGGTGACACTTTGTATTCTTAATCTGTCACCACTTGGACATTCTTAATCCGTCACCACACAGACAGACAATTACAACATTATGTTCTAATTTATGTTAATAGTATGGGTTAACATGTAACATAAATACACAATGAGATATAGAAAGTGAAAACGTTTTCATAATTAAATCACTGCTGTAATTATTAGTTAATTACTTAATTTAAATTTTCATGACCTCAAGATTCTTAAACTACTTTAATTAGTAGGTAGTAGAGCCACGCTGATTTCAGCACGAATGGGCCGCCTCAACCGGGGCAGTACTACCCTCACACAGTAGACCATTCGAACAATGACAGCACTCTTGCTGTCATATTTCGTTGGTGAGTGTGAGACGGGAGGCCCAATAATGTTGTACCGATTTTAATGAAATTTGGCATGGAGGTATGTTGATCCTTGAGGAAGGATATAGGCTCTGTACCATATTAATTGTCTTATATTGGAGGGAAAGCTAGTAACGATTTACTAGTGTGGTTACAGATGTTACCTGTGTTTATTTTTGTAAATCACTGGCAACACCATGGAACAAAGCTAGTAGAATTTTTTTTGTATAAGTTACTCCTTATATCATTAGCCATCCGCTAGTGAGATTCACGTCAAAAATGATTCAGCCATTCCACAGATTAACTAGAACACAGTCGTCAAAAATTCTTAAAAATTGCTTTCTTTGACATAACTACCATATATACTTTCACAATGAACATGCACACTTAACTGAGAGGTCACTCCATAAAATTTGGTGCGCTAACAATCCCCAAAACCATTTCTTACCAAACCATGTGGTGCGAATGTGGAACTCTTTACCAGAAACCGTGATTAGTGCCCGTAGTGTAAACATTTTCAAAAACAGACTTGATAATCTTTTAAAAACACAAGTGTAATGCATCGGCTATAAGCTGCTTGTGTATTAAATAATAATAATTATATGTATTTATTAAAAAAAAACTTATCAATTGATGTAACAAACAAATTTACATTAAAATTTTATTCATTTGTATATATAACTATAATACTTAATGATATTGAAGTAAAATTATATTATATTTGATACAGGTTATTATACAAGTTGCATGTTCAACCTTGGCTAGAATATAATGTTCTATTTTAATAAGCAAGAGTACTCCATGATAAATATATTCCAGTTAAATATCATGCAATTTTTTAAATGACTCATTCTTTACTTAGAATGGTGAGTAATCTAATTTTTTAATGTACCATAGAGTTAAGTTGTCAGTCAGGTGTTTTTTTTTTCAAATTGCAAATTAGAAAACTAAAATTATTCAAATCAAATCAAACTTCATTATTACTAAGTGGGATCTATCCCACTAGTCCCATTAATTTGTCCTATGATGGGACTAGTGGCTTAAGTATTTCATTCCCAGAAGTTCCAATCAATCATCAACAACCAATAACATTCCACTACTGGCCTATGGTGAGATGGCTCTCAGGAGAGGGTTAAGACCATATGTCCCCATGCTAGCTGAGTGTGGGTTGGGGACTAGCAAGACACATGGTTATCTTGCCGTTAGGTGTTTTTGAGTCATCCAAAAGGTTTCCAACTAAGCTACACAACTATCTTATGATAAAACCGGGGCCGATTACTTAACGGACTACTTAACGAGACCTCCGAATTACGGAAACGCTCATAACATAATATTATGCTACAAAGGATCACCTATCTAGGTAGTAGGACTTCTACAACTGAAATTCTAGCGTCACTTGTCCTATAGGACTATTAAAATGGAACAGTCTCATTTGTACCGTCATGGGACAACTCAATGAGACTAGTGGGTTAGTCCCATTGAGTTGTTACTTAATCTTTGTAGTATCTTTAAACGATATATTCAAGTATACATATATATATTTATAATTAAATTTGTGATCACGGAAACAGCTCTAACGATTTTGCTGAAGTTAAATTTTTCGTCGTTTTCGGGAGTGAAAAATAATAAAATTAATATTTCGGACATCTTACACACAACGTCATCTAGTCCCAAACTAAGCAAAGCTTGTATTATGGGTACAAAACAACTGATATAAATACATAACCATACTTTTTTTTTGTAAATACATACATATTATACATGAAAAACACCCAGACTCCGAAACAAATATTTGTGAATCACACAAATATTTGTGGATCACACAAATATTTGATCTGACCCGGGAATCGAACCTGCTACCTCTTGATCAGCAGCCGCATACGGTAACCACTGGACCAACAAGGCAGTCAAAATCGATCGAGATTAGTCTTATGTTTGGGAAAACGCGAGTTTTCGTCAGTTTTTCTTTCGTATTTATCATAACTGTTACCATTGCTTACAACATCTATACTACTCTTTCAGTAATACTGCTGGTACTATTATGTATTCTGTGGTAATACATAGATGGTCGGTTAAACAAAAAATAGTATTATGAGAGCAAGGCTCGGTTGCCCAAGTCCTTAGCTAAAAATTGGTAATGCCTATGATGAAAACATTTTTTTTTTAATTTGTACCGAATTGTATTTGATTTCAAAAATTATTTATGATAAAATTTATTGAGTAACTTTAAAAAACCACACTTTCGTATTTTTCATAACCATACTAAATGTATATTATAAAACAGACCAAGTCCTGTGGTGCTACTCGCGGTGATATTGTGCCCGCGATTAATACCGCTGTGCCTAACTTAGCTCTGTCTGTCTGCCTGC
This sequence comes from Phragmatobia fuliginosa, assembly GCA_932526445.1. NCBI lineage: Eukaryota > Metazoa > Arthropoda > Insecta > Lepidoptera > Erebidae > Phragmatobia > Phragmatobia fuliginosa. The sequence continues at coordinate 10,583,369 of OW052081.1, read as the reverse complement.
ATGCCTGGAATACAGGCTGTGACCATAAACTACAAAACCTGAAATGGTTAAAATGCAGTAGAGAAAAATTAAAATGGCTTAAGATATCTGTTTATGGACATACTGTACCAAATAGAGGTAGAACGACATATAAGTATTTAATTATTGCAAATAATTCAACAAATTACTTACCTCCTCCCATGTATACAAATAAATAAAATTGTAATGTCTGTTCGTAATATTACTTAGATAAACAGTTTTTTTCACAAATCAGTTTTTGTCTGTCTGTCTCATCATCATCAACAGCCTTTAACAGTCCACTGCTGGACATAGGTCTCTCCTTAGAAAGGAGGTTTTGGCCTACTATACCACGCTGGCCAGACGGGTTGGTATAGGGTTGGTTTCAAGTTGTACTTGCTTCGGCAGTACATATACTAAAATTGGAACGATACAGAGAAGATTAGCATGGCCCCTGCGCAAGGATGACACCCAAAATCGTGAAGCGTTCCACATTTTTGTCGGTGTGTGCCGGACGCCGCCTAAAAAAGGGCCTAACCGAGACGGTGCCCGCATCAGGAACGCAGGCAGGCGCTGGGGGAGTCCAGAAGGAGATCTGACCCTGGACTTCTCCTCCTCCTAAACGGAGAAGCGCGGAGAGGGCACACTGTGTGGTTTTTAGTCGGTTCAAGTCCGACTCACCACCCCGCCGTAACCCCCGGTGGGGTGACGGGTCCATGATGATTTTCCACACATAAAAAAAAGGGTTGGTTTCAAGTTTTCCTTCTCTTTGCATCGATGTTGTCTTGCGTAGTTTATCCCTTAGTCGCCTTTAACGACACCCGCGGGATGAATAGGGGTGGTGACACTCTGTATTCTTAATCCGTCACCACACGGACACTCTGTCTATATGTCCGGTTAGATCCCTGAAAGACCTGGCCCGATATTTACGACACTTTCACTGATAGTTAGCGTATTTTTTTTTAGACTAGCTTCGGCCCGCGTCGTTACTGGCGATTTACTACAATAGCTGCGGGTCTCAGCAAGTCTGTCATAAATGTCCGTTGGTCACCATTAATGGAACAGGTTTTTTCAAGGTGAATAACAATTAATATATTCGTTTGGTAATGTTAATTACGTATGTACGTGGAAAGAATGTGACATTACATACTTTATGCAATTAAATGGGCAAACAAGTATATAGCAGATAAAAAATACTAGCTTTTAGTAATAAATCTAAAGTTAGATAGGTACTAAGATTATCTATTTACTGATTACCATATCAAGAGGTCTCGGGTTCAAATCCCGGGTCAGTCCTTAAGTGTTGTTGGATTGTATGTAAAAGTAAAGTTTTCGATTCCTGTTGTCATGAACATCTATGGCAATCGTTATTTGGAGGTCCGATGCGAGTCGTTCCGTGGAAAAACTAATATTTAGGTGATACCGGTTGAACTAGTAGCCGACCCCAAATTGTGTTGGGAATAAATCGGGATGAAAAATAGATGTTAACCGATTCGCAGACTTAACCGATATGCACACAAAATTTCATGAGAATCGATCGAGCCATTTCGGAGGAATTTAAACAAACCGTGACACGAGACTTATACATAACTTATATATAAAAAGATATATTTAAGCCTACCAAAGTGAACTGTGCCTGATGGAAAACATGAGTAGAATCCAGGAGTAAGGGCCACCATCCTCGTTGTGAGAGTAGGCAATTCAGCGTGGTGATACATACAAATACAGATAATTCTGCATCATTCTCCCTACCTCCGGAGATCAAGAGAATAATGCAGAATGATTGGGCTAATAACGACAGCAAGAATGCTGTCATTATTAGCATGGTCTTCTGTGCGAGGGTAGTACTGCCCCGTTCGAGCCTGGCCATTCGTGCTGAAACCAGCGTTGTTCTTCTACCTGTTATTCTTCCAAAAGCCTAATAGTCCCAGAATATTGTGCCATATTCTTCTAGCCATATTGTCATCCTGGTCATTAGGTCGTATTATGTTCACGTAACCTGTTACCTCACATCCCGAAATTACGCCAAATAGCTCCACTTCCTCCTAAACAAACGGACACACAATTAGTACCAATTAATATTATTTTACATCGTTGGGAATAATATTATGTGGGAAATAGTCAAAATTCTCCTTTATATATATTTTAAAGTTACATTTCTTCAAATATCTCAATTTTCATAATATTTGGACTGTCTCAATGGGGCGGTGATAACGTATGTGTTCATCAACAATCCAAATTGTTGCACTGCTGGGCGCGGTTCTTAGGAGACGGTTAAGACTGTGGAGGAACGGGTGTCGTGTTCCTCCAACACAAAGGGAGGATCCTCCGACCAGGCGAGGTGATCATGCCTGGTGGGCCACTGCCCAACAGTTGATGTTGGGATGTTGTATATATGCTAATCGGCGCGAGAATGTTACTTTCGCGATTCAGGATTAGTAGTTACTCAGTATAGATCATTCCGTGTTTTTCTTTGTAGTTCGGTGTTTCTTCGTTAGATGATCGCTGTTGTATGTTTTCGTCGCGCTGCACCACAAAGACCATACGTCCCCACGCTGGCCAAGTGCGGGTTGGAGACAGGTAAGACACGTTGTGGCTACGTAATCTTGTCGTTGGATATTTTTGGCAGAGCAGGCTTATATAAAAAAGTATAAAACAAACACCATTTGGGCTTATGCTTTTACAGAGGGTATGCTTGCGTATGGCTACCCTGTATTTCTATTTGATTGGTGGGAATCAAATCTACAGCCTTTGACTTAGCTAGACCTTCACGAAAGGCGATAAATATACTAATAGGACTTTCGTCAGATTCTGTCTTTGTTGTCATGGCAAGATTACGTTCCAGTCCGCTCTCGTAATACTTCAGTGCTGCTTGAGTAAAGTAAACATTATTGCAGTGTATGGATCAAAATGTGTATTGTTTATGATTGGTCAGATACTGATATATTATACAAGCGCAGGTGGACATTAAATGACTGGAATATTGTTGACATATCTATACTATTAGTATTACTACATATTTTAAAACAGATTCCTCTGCCATGTCTGTCTGTCTGTTCGCGATAAACTTAAAAACTACGGCACTGATTTTTATTCTTTTTTTAGCAATGGATAGATTGATTCTCGAGGAAGGTTTTACTATATAATTTTTAAAGTTTAAAATGTTTTTACACGCTTCGTATTATCTTCACCTGTATGTTTGTTTGTATGTTTGTAACCGACTTACCACTTTAAATGGCCAGATTTCGTTCAAACTTTGTAGCTTTATCGAAGACATATGACAATACACTAATTTGTCTTTTTTAGTCTTTCTAAAAAAAAGTTTTGAAAAATTAAACAAACACGCTTTTAAACCAAAAAGTAGAAAATACTTTTAATATTACAAAGCGTGGGGTGCTTTCTGAAAATATTTCAATAACGTCGCCCCACGCTTTGTAACATTAAAATTATTTTCTACGTTTTATTTTAAAAGCGTGTTTGTTTATTTTTTGAAACTTTTTTTTTTAATACCTACCTATATATAAGCGTGCAAAGACGAGGCTTGCCGCTGGTTTGTAGTATAACATCACACTACGGACACTATAAGACCAGACGAAATTACGTGTTCTGATGGGAAAAATTTTTTTAGTATTTCTTTAAGATCATATCTAAATTTCCTGTTTTGGTAGACACATTTGTAGTACATAATCTTTCTTATGAATTTTTTACTCTTATATTTAATTCTTCTATAAATTAGTAATAGCCAACTAACAGCTAAATTTTGAGTTAAGCGCTTACCCTACCTCAGGCAAGTAGCTATTTAAGTATTTGATTTAAATTTAAAAATGTACTTACCTATGTAAACATGTATAATTTAATAGCATTTCGTTAATGTTACACTAATGTAACTTTGTCTAATTAATACCTTGAGAACTACTTACTTTTATATGGAATTTTCTATGCTGTAACATGTATAACTAGCTCTGCCCGCGTCTCTGTCTATGTCCTTTTCCAAGGTTCCATTTATCTCTATACAAAAATTCCATCGAAATCGGTTTAGCGGTTTAGGTTTTAAAACGTAACACACAGAGAGACAGTGTTATTGTGGCATTTATAATGTATAGTAGGGATTATTGGTCAATTAAATAAATCTTATAATTATTATATCAAGGTATGTGTCGAACTTTTTGTAAGTAAAATTTGTTTATATTCACATAACGTCAGAAGCTAAACAAACAGGTGAAATAGCTCAAGTGACGCATCATCCGGATATACGCAAAGCTGGTGATTGGTTTCTTGCTTCACGACATCTGAGGCCCGTTAAATGACTAATAATGCTAATATTGCTTTTGACATCACAGTTATTTGCTAATGTGTTGGTGACAATGACTCTCACGTGTTTTGAAATTGATTATACTTGCTGAGTTGATACCCGTAGTTAATATTGTAAATGCCACGGATCGAAAACAGTCTAAAGTTACTGATCCATCCATCCAATAACATCAAAATCGATTTTAGAGATTAACCAGAACAGATAGACTATTGTATGTTCCTAAGTTGAACTTACAGTGGAAGGAACCCGCCAGGTCCTCAGGCCAGACGGGTGTCCTATAGATAGAGGACATTGGATCGCTCTCCAAGCTACGGGAGTTAAGGCCCCCAACTTTCAAACTGATACGTCTAAACATATTAAGTATTTCATATTCTGACTGCCTTGTTGGTCTAGTGGTTAGCGTATGCGGCTGCTGATCAAGAGGTCTCGAGTTCGATTCCCGGGTCAAACCAAATATTTGTGTGATCCACAAATATTTGTTTCGGAGTCTGGGTGTTTTTCTATGTATAATATGTAAGTATGTATTTACAAAAAAAAAGTATATTTATATGTTTATATCAGTTGTTTAGTACCTATTATATAAGAGTATTCGGGTTCAAATCCCGGGTCGGGCCAAAAAGTGTTTTTGGGTTTTTCTTAGGAAATTCATAATAGCAGCCCGAGCCTCGGGCGTGAATCATCGTACCTCGGAGAGCACGTAAAGCCGTCGGTCCCGGTTGTCATGAATATCTATGGCAATCGTTGGGAAGTCAGTGCCCTCAAACTAGTTCAATTTTCGAATTTCAGTTCTCCCATAAGGTTGCGGAGGTCTGATGCCAGTCGCTCCGTGTAAAAACTGAAATTCAGGTAAACCGGTTGAACTAGTAGCCGACCCCAAATAAACTTAAAGGCTCAGAAGATTATTATTAAAGAAACTCAATATCACTTTTCGGCTCGATCCGGGAATCGAACCCGAGACCTCTAATCGACAGTCGCATACGATAACCGCTAGACCAACGAGGCAGTACTAATATATGTCGTAAATAGCTAATGCATGATATAATACCTATTTCTTCATACCTATACTTCTGAAATGCTTTTAATATGTCAAGGTACTAAATATAAAGCCTTCTAAACGATTTCTGATGACATGACAATCGATTGCCAACGTACAATTACAGAGCAGAAGTTTAATTTTGATCGATAATATTTTTACTTCGTTGTTCTTATATTAAACTAGGTCTTGGCACCGTCAACGTTCGTGTGCATGTCTCTATTACGATTAAAGGTAGTTTATGTTATTTGATTATGTAGTTTATTTGGGCTGACACAGTTTAGTAGTTAAGGCTTGAAAACAAACAGATATTCGCATTTATAATATTAATTACAAATACGATTGGTAGACAAATTCGAATGCACGTTTGGCCTAGTGGCTTAAGCGGTCGCCACGCCACGCCGCTTCATATTCAATAAAGATACACAAATAAATACGAGTATATTCAGTACAGTATAAAGGTCCATGTGTTTACCTGTAATTAACTCAAAGTGGTACTTTACTATGTTTACTGTCTGACCAAGCTACGTAATTAGAGGCACAGAATAAATAAAAAAACCCTCTAAAAAGGTTTTATCCTCTGCGGTTCCGGCCAAAAGTTAGAGGGGAAAGCTGTTGAACAATTTTAATGCAAATTTTGTCTCTGTAGTTCAAATTTGGTTAAAGCGTTTATTTATACTGTTTAGAATTTTTTCGACTAAAATACATTACATAGTGTTTATTTCTTTCTTTTCATCTGTAATGGTGTTTTTAGGGTTTCGTAATCGGAATAGTAACCCTTATGCCTATTATAACGTAACGGTAATCGTACCCAATAATCTCTGCAGATCGATTTGCGCAGTTTCATCGAACGTGTGTATGAGTAATCGTTGCAGATTATTGGAAACTGAATTATGATACATGACACACAACGCCATCTAGCCAACGCCCAAACTAAGCAGAGCATGTAATAAGGGTACTAGACAACTGATATATATATACCTTTTTTGTAAATACATACACAGAAAACACCCAGACTCCGAAAATTAAACACTTCTCAAGACCATTTGTCAATTATACTTCTGTGCTTTAATTGTATTGTGTTTACTTATTACCACTTACAAAGTTCTGAAATCTCGTTAACGAACTGACTTATATTACTTTTGTATATCTTTATTGCGAAATACCTAAAAGCAAAAGCTAATTTTGTTGCAAACAAACTTTCGAAGTATGAAGATTACTTTGGTACTAAGTTTGAAAAAATACCTCCTCCTTGCGTAGCGTTCCTCAAATCTGAAACGTAACCTTTATTTGCGAGTATTCTGCGAGCGGCCATTTGTCTTTGTCTTGAGCAGTATGCAGGGCAGCATGGATCGTACTGATGAAAATTTATTAAATAAGTAGGAATTTATTTCATTAAATCAATTTCATCATCATCAGCCTATCGCAGTCCACTGCTGGAAGAAATGTCGCCTCCATGGCAGTCCTCTATCGCTTACATCATGGTGAGTGTTCTGAAGAGTTGTTCCAACTGATCCACCTTCCCCTTTCCTATACAGGACAACACGTGCTGGTCTCGGAAGCCACCGCTTCAGAGTGGTTGACATACGCTCTCGAACTAAATGGTCCGGCTCTTCCTTTCTATGCCGAGCAGTTAAAACCTGGAACTCTCTACCAGCGCATGTGTTTCCTTCCTTCTATGACCCCGGGTCCTTCAAGCGGGGCGTGAAAAAGCATCTTACTAGGCCGCCATAGTGTGGGTCACCGTGCTGCACTGTCCGTTGTGGCAGTGAGCATGGTGGCCTCCACTTCTGGATTCTGTTCATGCTTTTTTGGCAGAGTCATTTTGGCAGCTAATATAAAAAAGCGGCCAAGTGCGAGTCGGACTCGCCCATGAAGGGTTCCGTATCAGCAAGTAACATCATATAAAAGTTCTTGTAGTTCGTTGTAACTTTCACCGATGTTTTTATACTAGTGTATTGATTTGATGAAAGGTAAATTGCGTGTTACGATTTATGACGTATTAAAAAAAAACTACTCACTAGATCTCGTTCAAACCAATTTTCGTTGGTAGTTTTCATAGTAATATACAACATATATTTTTTCTAGTTTTATCACTCTCTTATTTTAGAAGTTAGAGGGGGGGGGGGGGACACATTTTTCCACTTTGGAAGTGTCTCTCGCGCAAACTATTCAGTTTAGAAAAAAAATATAGAAACCTCAACATCATTTTTGATCACCTATCAATAGATACCCCACACGTATAGGTTTGATGAAAAAAAAAATTTTTGAGTTTCAGTTCCAAGTATGGGGACCCCCAAAACGTATTGTTTTTTTTCTATTTTGATATAAAAATCTTAATGCGGTTCACAGAATACATCGACTGACCAAATTTCAACAGTATAGGTCTCATAGTTTCGGAAATAATTGGCTGTGACATACGGACGGACAGACAGACAGACAGACAGACTTGACGAATCTATAAGGGTTCCGTTTTTTGCCATTTGGCTACGGAACCCTAAAAAAAGACATAGGCTTCTCTCTTTGTACACCACTCTGATCGATTTTGGGCTTCTCGTATCCAGCTCCAATAGAATAACAACAATTTATTAGAAACTGGCTTTCACCCGCGACTCCGCCCGCGTGTTTATCAGCTCTCGCGGTCTAGACTATCTCTGTACAAAATTTATTTAAATCCATTCATTGGTTTTGCCTTGTAATGCCTTGTACTGCCTTGTTGGTCTAGTGGTTAGCGTATGCGGCTCCTGATCAAGAGGTCTCGGGTTCGATTCCCGGGTCGGACCAAATATTTGTGTGATCCGCAAATATTTGTTTCGGAATCTGGGTGTTTTTCTATATATTCACAAAAAAAAAGTATGTTTATGTATTTATATCAGTATTCATAATACAAGCTCTGCTTAGTTTGGGACTAGACGACGTTGTATAAGATGTCCGAAATATTTATTTATATAATATTTATTAAGTTTTGGCGTGAAAGCACGACAGACAGACAGACAGACAGACAGGGATTCTTTCGTATGTATAATATTAGTGAGTTTTAAAGTCAACAGACTTTACCCTTGATTTTCAGACATTAGACTGTAACGAAGGCCGCTTCAAATGTAAAAAAAAAAACAATTATTCCTATAGCACTTAAGTAATCACATAGTACCTAAATTAATTTGATTATAAGTTCTTTCGTAAAAGCCCTATGTTTGTGTTAACAATTGAATATTTCGGAGTAATTTGAATCGATATATAACTCAAATTAGTCTATAAGCACTCATAGACAAGAGGCCTTAGGTGATAGGAAACAATCACCGGGGGTAAGCAACGACGACGCGGTCAGTACCTAGATGGGTGACCGTCTGTGGAATGATATGTTAAGAGCGTTCACGTTAAACATCTTCTTCGTTGTTAGCATATGATAGCAGTCGTGAAGCTTAGTTGAAGGCCTTCGTAGCCACAACGTGTCTTGCCAGTCCCTAACCCGCACTCGGCAGGCGTGGGGACGTATGGCCTTAACCTTCTCCTGAGTCCCAAGCCCAGCAGTGGGACGTTATAGCTTGCTGATTACCGTAAGGCAGAGTAGACTCACTTTGGCAGGCTTAATAAATTATAATAATAAATATTTTGGACATCTTACACACAACATCATCTAGTCCCAAAGTAAGCAGAGCTTATGTTATGGGTAATAAACAACTGATATAAATACATAAACATACTTTTTTTTGTAAATACATACCTAATATACATAGAGAAACATCCAGACTCCGAAACAAATATTTGTGGATCACACAAATAATTGGTCTGACCCGGGAATCAGACCCGAGACCTCTTTGATCAGCAGCCGCATACGCTAACCACTATACCAACAAGGCAGTCAATAACCAACCAACCACAATTGTCTGTACATCACATTAATATATAGAATGCGGACACGTATGTTCTAGATTTGCAAATCAAAACAACGCTAGCGTATTCTTGATCTTACAAGTGCAGAGGGCAATGAAATAACCCGCCTGCCGTAGTCAATGAACTTGTTTTGATCTACAATGAGTTATTAATACTAGTTGTACTTCCCCGCAGTTTGTTCAAGGTTAAATCACTACTCTGCTCTTCATCCGTCAAAGATTTCACCCTTATATATTAAATAATATCCGTATATATAAAAATTAATGTTTGTCTATATGCCCTTTATAGAATCGTAAACTATGCATTTGATCATGTCATGATCTTCAGCAAAGTGTTGTGCATGAGCCCTCAAGTTTCTGAGCTTTTTTTTTTCAATTCCTTTATGTCCCCAAGGAGCTCCAAATGCTATCATGCTATAAACTGTCACCATCTAGGTACTGACCGCACCATCGTTGCTTGCTACCAGTGATTGTTTCCAATCACCTATGGCCACTCGTCTATGATCGTTATAATAATTTAAACTAATCGTAATGAAAAGTACCGTATATAATACTACATCCATCGTTTACACCCAAATTTTAATCCCAAAGGTTTACTTCGTCTATTAAATATTTTGCGACCTACCCTCACTAATATACGTCGTCCAAATAGGGTAGTTCTATTTTTAGTTTGACATAAACAAGTACGTAGCCATTAAATAATAGATTTAGGGGTTGTCGGAGACACTTATTCGTGGTCGTCTCTGCCTTTGAGGGTAGCAAAAGTTGTTTATTTCCTTTTCCGAATATATATTATCTAATATACTAAATTTAATTTACGATTATAACACTCGTATGGAAATAGTAGTGAATAGTAACATTACATGTTGGTAACATGTTAGTATTTCATATTACCTCACAGTAAATAATGTTGCATGGTCCAACGATTCTCAACAGTACAATCGTAAACAAACCTTATAGCTTCCACTCCCATGAATATGTTTGTAAAAATGTGTGTCAGAACATCGTGTGAGTATTAAGTTTTACTTTTAGAAAACAGTGGCCACTTTGGCAGGGCAAGGCAAGGGCCTAATAAAAATAGGCTAAGGGAGCTAACAAGGATGTGATACTGCATATGCAACAACAATTTCTTTTTTTTTACCGAGACAGGCTACCGAAGATGCAAATGCAATACTCCCTTCCAAAAAGAAGGAAAGGGCCTACCTTTCTCCTTCCAAATAAGGAGTATCAAGTTTCTTGTATCCCTTTATTTGAAAGTAAATAGCCAACAATAGTAACGTACCTGGTGACCCTTATTTTTACCTTTACAAAAATTGCTCTTTCTATAATATTGCTACGTGTTAGGGTTATCGCACTGTAGCTCAAACAGAACTGAACTGCCCCAACAACTGTCAACGAAGCCCCTTTTTTATAAGACGCCAAGGGTACGGTTTCAAGTTCGAAAATGTCCTTTATTTCAGAACATTCTTAAATTACCGTTTCTGAGAAAATGCATGATAATTATAATCGATTTTATGCATATTCCTTGTACCTTGAACTTGTACGGCCAAAACCGAATGGCGCTTCCCTTTTGAAATATTCTTCGTAACAATATAAGTAATAGTATGAAAATGTATAACTTTATAATAGAGACACAATTCTCTTTTGTATCAGAATGTAGAGTGAATGCATTATGTATGCGAGTGTACCCGCGGAACGTAATGTATACGCGATGCAGCGAGCATTGTTATGTAACTGTGTCAAATTGAGGGTAGTTGGATAAAGTTTGAGAGCTATTTTTCAATATTATAGAGAGGATGTTTTCGTTCTATTGAAAAATGTATAATATAAAATGAATCGTTTTTTTAATAAATGCGGGTGAAATTATATACTTACATTATACGGTACTTACATCAAAAAATCATTTTTCTTTCATTTTTGTCTGTCTGTTTGTTTGTTCCGGCTAATCTCGGGAACGGCTGGACTGATTTTGACGGGACTTTCACTGGCAGAAAGCTGATAACACAAGTTTAATAAGGCTAAGTTTTTGAGACTAGCTTCGCTCCGCGTCGTTGCCAGTGGTTTACAAAAATGACATCTAGTATATCCCTACTAATAAAATGCGAAAGTAACTCTGTCTGTCTGTCTGTTACGCTTTCACGCCTAAACCACTCAACCGATTTTGATGAAATTTGGTTTGTAGATAGAACTGAACTTGGGAAAGGACATAGGCTACTTTTACCGCGATAACCGACATACACGCGGGTGGAGCCGCGGGCGAAAGCTAGTATAAAATAATAATAATCAATAAATATTTCGGACATCTTACACACAACGTAATCTAGTCCCAAACTAAATCAGAACTCGTATTATGGGTACTAAACAACTGATATGAATACATAAACATACCCTTTTTTTTGTAATACATTCATATTATACATAGAAAACACCCAGACTCCGAAACAAATATTTGTGGATCACACAAATATTTGTTTTGACCCGGGAATCGAACTCGAAACCTCTTGATCAGTAGCCGCATACGCTAACCACTAGACCAACAAGGCAGTCGTACATGTAATATATATAAAGTTTTATTAACTTTATATTGTATATATGTTTGGTCTTGATGTCAGTATCAGCCTCTGCCTAATAGTCTAAGATCCCACCGCTTGATTCTGCAGCTATCTGTTTTTTCGATACAACTAATTTTAAATTAATGTTTATAAAGTATACAATGCATTAGGGATAGGTTGCCTATCAAAAATTAGCCGCAATTACCTGAAATTAATTTCAGTAAAATTATTTTGCTGATGAAATTTGCAGCTATATGTTTTTTTAGTGAATTTTACGACATTTGAAAGAAAATAATGTTACGAATTCAAAAAGAATTGGTTGCCAGCTCTCAGTCAGCCGCAACGTTAGGGTTGCCAGGTGCAAACAGGTATATTAGTGTTAATTATATACACACACTTGTTTTTTTTAAATCTTAATACAAAATAAATACATTAAATTTTTGACAGGCATCTGTCACCTTATATCAAACATTAAACGAATGTGAAAATCGAGAAGAAATTAATGTTCCTTACAATTCACAGACCTCTCCAACCCAGGCCTACAAACTTTTACATTACTTACTTACTTCCATGCATTTAGTAGCTGTAATTATTCAGCTGCGTTTTATGATAAAGGAAAGATCAGGCCATTCAAAATTTTTTTAAATTTTGAAAAATATACTATTTGAAAGGTCCTATTAGGACCTTTCAAATAGTTTTCGCATCGTTGACTAATGCAAAGTCCTTTTTAATGATGAAATAATTTCTGTTGTTCAGAAATTTACCAAACTTTTGTAAGGCGTAAAAAATGCAATATGTTAATAGAGTGTAGCCTTATTGCATTTTTTTTGGATAGATTTTACATTTGCATAAGATCTTCCAAAAATAATATTCAGGGACAAGAAGTTTTTTTTTTTTTTTAAAGAACGTCACGAGTTTTGACTCGAAATTGATTCCCTTATTGGAAATTATAAAAACAAAATTTGTTGAGAAATTGTTTCATAAATTGCATGTGGCAAAATGTAACTAAGCCATTTTGTATTACTTTTAATCCAGAAGACTACGGTTGGTTAGTAATTGATGGTAATTTAAAACCAATATGGTTCATTGGCGATCCAACTCCAATGACTGTAGAAGATATAACTTTAGATGTACACCAACAAGACATAGATGAAAATATAGAAGTAGATGATGACTCTGATGATTCAGATGATATTGACACCGATACATACAATGAATAAGAAAAATTTAAGACTTATAATTATAAGATTTGCATTAAGAATAAGTATAATGATTCAACATTATTAAATATATAATTAAATATAACATAATTAGTAAAAAATCAAACATTTTACTTTTATAATAAAAAAACTGAAATAAAAATCATTCTTTAACGTCATCATTATATGTTCCATTGCTCTGATTGACTAATTAAAATTAGTGTGTATGAATTGATGTGTACTAATTATCACAAATTATAAATGATAATATTAATAAGATTAATCATAATAAAAGCCGTTATTAATCTAATAAAATCAGAAATATTACTATACATGAACATTGAACTAATAAACAAAAAAACTCCGATTTTCGTAGTAATGTTTAAGCAAAACAATAGTTTTCCCAGAATGTAGCTAAAAATTTGATAAGAGCTTCTTTGAAACTGATTTTTCATAAACTTTCGTAGAAGTTTTCAGGCCTGGGTTCTAGAGGTAGGTTAATTGTGTATGGAACATCATTACTTAATATAAATGTTTTACCTGGCAACCCTAACGTTGCGGCTGACTGAGAGCTGGCAACCAATTCTTTTTGAATTCGTAACATTATTTTCTTTCAAATGTCGTAAAATTCACTAAAGAAACATATAGCTGCAAATTTCATCAGCAAAATAATTTTACTAAAATTAATTTCAGGTAATTGCGGCTAATTTTTGATAGGCAAATTATCCCTAATGCATTTTATACTTTATAAACATTAATTTGAAATTAGTTGTATCGAAAAAACAGATACCTGCAGAATCAAGCGGTGGGATCTTGTACTATAAGCTAGGACGTCACTAATTATGTGCTATATCAAGTGACACAAACACTAAAAAGTAATTTTAAATTGTATTAAAAAATCCATCCTATATAACTATTTTCTTAATAAGAAAAAGTATAATACTGAACAAATTGTACCGCTTACTAAAAAAGTGTCGGCCATTCGTCCACAATATAGTCGATTAATCGTACCGCCAGTTATTTCCGTCTAGAGCTTTCGATTTGAACCTTTTGTATTCGATGCGTCACTTCGGTAGTCAATATTTTTTACTCGTCGTAACTTGCTGTATAATGCTCTCTTTATCACCCTTTAAGCGATGAATTTGCAAACAGGAATTTATAAAAATACTAGCTTTTGCCCGCGGCACTGCTGGCTTGTTGTATGTCAGATATCGCGGTAATTTTTGATGACGCAAATTGCTATCTATATCACTACGCGATGAATTTTCATACGGGAATTTTTAAGAATACTGGCTTCTGCCCGGCCTCTGTTTGCGTGTATGTCAAGTATCGGGGTATTTTCTTTTTCAATTCCTGTGACACACAACACTGAGGCTTTCTATTGATTAAAGAATATTCAAAATTGGGTCAGTAAATTCTGAGACTACCTCGTACAATATCACAAACTTCTAGCTTTTGCTTTCTTTCACTCCTTAAACCACTTCTTTTAACGTATTGAAACCCCCTCTGGCCGTCAACCCGCCGGGGTTTGCGGCGGGGCGGTGTGTTGGAATGTCAGAATCGAATCGACTAAAACCACACAGTATGCCCTCTTTGCGCCTGAAATAGGAGGGGTCCAGGGGCTATGTTAATACGTCGTCTGGACCCACCACAAGGCAAACCGTACAGCCAAACGTTGAAACAATACTACAATATTATATTTGAGGTACACAATACATACTTTAAAGAATGGAGGACACGCATGTACACACACATACAGGCAGGAAATAGCATTGTACAATTGTATAGACAATAGTGATATATATGTATTGTTCCAACTATATTAGGCTTCTGGCTAAATGGTAGCCGAATAGGTGATATCCTAATAATATTATAAACGCGAAAGTTTGTGAGTATGTGTGTATGTATGTTAGTTGCTCTTTCACGCAAAAACTATTGAACGGATTTGGATGAAACTTTACAGTAATATAGCATATATATCAGAACAACACATAGGCTACTTTTTACTGCAATAATCGAGATAAACGGGTGAAAGCTAGGTGATTATAAAAATACATAAATTGTAGATGTCAAAATTCCCCTGTCAAAACTTCACAGGTTGCTATGCATAACAAACTTGCAGGGGCGCAGCTACTTACAACCTAAAGCAATCTTAGGTATGTAATAGAGTTATCCGACTTTAGAACGAATGGGGGGGCTTGACTGGAGCGGTACTAACCTTAGATACAAGATCAACATTAAAATAACAGAATTTGTATTACCAGAGGCCCTATGAGGCAGTTGCATCTCACTAGACCGCCGTAGTGAGGGTCACCATGATGTATTGTCTGTACTCACAATGAGGATGGTGACCCCCACTCTTGCATTCTACTTATGCTGTTTGGTCTTTTGTGTGAAGATAGTATCGCACCAGTCCAGCCGCCCCAATCGTGCTGAAATCAGCGTGGCTGCTACCTTGACATCATCACTACGTAGAGAAAGAAAACCCGTTTTTTTTGTTTCGTGTGGAAAATCATCATGGACCGTCATCCCACCGGGAGTTACGGCGGGGTGGTGTGCCAGACTCGAACCGACTAAAAACCACACGGTGTTCGCTCTCTGCGCATCTCTTTTTAGGAGGAGGAGAAGTCTAGGGTGAGATCTATAACAACCAGCCTGGCCATCAGGTCAGTAGACCAAAACCTTTTCAAAGAGTGACATATGTCCAGCAGTGGACTCTTAAAGGCTAAAGATGTGATAGAAACTATGATGCCCACACACACTTATTGTATTTATCAATAACCGGTAACCTTTGGCCTCGGGTCTCTTATCAGGAGAGGGTTAAGGTCATACGCAAACCAGGCTGGCCGAGCGCGGATTGAGGACTGGCACAACAGGGTTGTGGCTACGTAATCTTACCGTTGGATTTTTTTAAGCCGCCCGATTGTCTCCAATGATACTTCACGAATGTAACCGCTTAACGTGACCCCCGAATAAAGAAAACGCTCATAACTTCACCCATCCAGGTATTGACCGCAGCTTCGTTGTTTACCCTTGGTGATTATTTCCCATCACCTAGAGCAACTTTGCTATGAGCACTTCACACACACTAAAATATTAACTTATCTAAATTGGTGTTAATATATTCTTCGGGGAAATGTATTTTATCTTATCTTTGAATAAAGTGAGTGATATGGGTGAACACAGGAAGGTAGGTCGATGACCTTGTCAGTCCACGCTACTTGCTTACGTGGGCGTTTATACATATCTACTTATCCCTTTATAGATACTAGCGTGAAGGTGTGGATATAATTTATTAGATGACTCGCGCAACTTCGCCTTTTTTAGGGTTCCGTAGCCAAATGGCAAAAAACGGAACCCTTATAGATTCGTCAAGTCTGTCTGTCTGTCTGTCTCTCTGTCTGTCTGTCTGTCTGTCTGTCTGTCCGTCCGTATGTCACAGCCAATTATTTCCGAAACTATAAGAGCTATACTGTTGAAATTTAGTCAGTCGATGTATTCTGTGAACCGCATTAAGATTTTTATATAAAAATAGAAAAACAACAATACGTTTTGGGAGTCCCCATACTTGGAACTGAAACTCAAAAAATTTTTTTTCATCAAACCTATACGTGTGGGGTATCTATGGATAGGTGTTCAAAAATGATATTGAGGTTTCTAATATCATTTTTTTCTAAACTGAATAGTTTGCGCGAGAGATACATCCAAAGTGGAAAAATGTGTGTCCCCCCCCCCCCTCTAACTTCTAAACTAAGAGAGTGATAAAACCAAAAAAAAAATATGTTGTACATTACCATGCAAACTACCAACGAAAATTGGTTTGAACGAGATCTAGTGAGTAGTTTTTTTTAATACGTCATAAATCGTAACACACAATTTACCTTTCACCCACAGTTGCGCGCGAGACGCAGTAACGAGCGCACGGATATTTACTGTGTATCGAGCTTGCAATACCTATTTAGTTTAAAGTTTTTAGTTAAAAGCAATTATGGTTGATGGCGATTCGGTGTCTAGTGAAGATGACGGTGATAAAAGTGAAACGGATATAATAAATCAGTGTGAAAGTGAGTTACAAAATTTATGTCGAAATACCCTCGGTGATAATAGTCAAAATGTAAATAATTCTAAAGTTGTGGAAAAAAGGCAAAGGGAAAGCAGTGAGGGTAGTATTGAAGAGGGCTTTATTACGGTTGTCAGGAGAAGACCTAAGAGGCTTTTGAGGAGTTATTCATCGGATGTACGGGATATGAGTACAAATGAAGAAGGAGAAGAAATTGAGGGTAGATGCGAAATAGTTTTATCTTCACATAAAATGTTACCAAAACAAATGGCATTGGCCAAGCTATTAAGGGAAGAAAATGTTCAAAATATTATTACTTTGAAATATAAGAATCCATATAAAGTGTTGGTACGATTAAGTTGTAAAGAACAAGCAGAGAAAATAGTTAATTGCCAAAAATTAGTAGAACTAGACATTAAAACAAATTATGCAGATCAAAGCATTACTTCCTACGGAGTAATAAAAGGTGTGGATTTGGACATAAGTGAGGATGAAATTATGCAATCGTTAACCTGTGTAACTAAAATATTGGCTATTAAAAGGATGAAAAGAATAGACAGAGTTGGAAAATGGATAGATAGTGAGTCTGTACGTATTTGTTTTCAAAGCGCTTCTATTCCGCCGTATGTCTATGCCTATGGTTGTAGATTTAGAGTAGAGAACTACATTTTCCAAGTTATGCAATGTTCTGCTTGTTGGAGATATGGTCACATTAAGAAATTTTGCCCATCTAATCATGTTCTATGTCCTAAGTGTGGACAAGAACATGCCAACTGTAATACACAGACATTTAAATGTTTGAATTGCAAAGGCCCTCATATGGCTCTTGATAAGTCATGTCCTTTCTTTTTGAAAGAAAAGAAAATACGCCTAATCATGAGTCAAGAAGATGTAGGTTACAAAAAAGCTTTACAGATTTTTTTAAAGAATGAACAAAAGGATAAAGCCCGCAAAACTACAGAAAATGCTGCTCGAACATCCTATATGAATGTTAACAATACCTATAGTAGCATTGTCCAAATGACATTAACCGATCAAGATAAATCATCTGATGAAATTACTGAAACAGATCAAAATGTACAATTGTTTACAAATCAATCTACTAATGCTGAGAAAACTACAAAAAAATCTAAAAAAAAGAAGTCAAAAGATATATTAGAGGCGACAGAAGTGCAGACAGAACCTAAAAGTATATGTATCGAAAATTCACAAAAAGCTGATAGACATGAAGAACAAAATTACTTTAAAAGTTTGTTGAATAAATTAAAGTGTATTACATTGTCTCGAACGGATATTGAAGATAAAATTTATGAAGTATTTAAGCTATTATTAACTGAATTAAAAAAATATTTCATGAAGATCCTAAAGCAAACTGAGTTCTGTAATAGTATTTTAAATCTGTTCTGTCATGGCTAGTAAATCTTCACATTTGAAGCTGAATATAATCCAATGGAATGCTCAAAGTGTAAAACCGAAGCAATCGGAGTTTGAATGTCTATTACAACAAGAAAATATTCATATAGCCATCTTGAGTGAAACATGGTTGAACCCAGGTATTGAACTTAATATTAGTGGTTATTACACATACAGGAGAGACAGAGAAGATTCATATGGAGGTGTGGCGTTTGTTATACATAAGTCAGTTAAGGTAGAAACATCCTTGCATAGATTAAATAATTTAGGTATAGAAATAATACATATTAGATTATTAAATTGTCACATTCTGGAGAATATTGTGTCTGTATATTGTCCGTCAAGTGTTAGTACTTCTCAGATAGATTGGGATAGTTTGTTTGGGTTATTTTCAAAAAAAACTTTGATAGCGGGTGATTTCAATGCGCATCACACAAACTGGTCATATAAAAATGACACAAGAGGTGTTCAAATAATGAACGCTTCTATAGATAATGGTTTCGTTTCTTTAAACGACGGGAGTGCGACTAGATTAAGACTTGTCAATGGTACGCTTCAGGAATCTTCTCCCGATATAACATTTATTTCCACTGATATTGCTGTAAGCTTTATTTGGAATGTGACAAGTGAGACACTTGGCAGCGATCACTTGGTTATAAAAGTGTCGTTAGATTATAAGAGTCATAATAATTTGATTGTAAGGCGCAATTATAAGTTGGCTGACTGGAGCAAATACAGAGATATTCTTATGAATAGCTTCACGGGCTTGAAATTAACAAATAACGTCCAAGATCGGTATGATTTCTTTGTCGCACAGATTAATTACGCGGCTGATCACTGTATCCCTATGATTAAAATAAGTAAAGATCCTACAGGTAAATTCCAACCAAAATCCTGGTGGACACCGGAGCTCTCTAGGTCTGTTGCTCAACGTCGCCTATTATTGAAAACGTTTAGGAAAAATCCTACTCCAGATAACTTCTCTAGACTGGAACATAAAATACGTGACACAAAACGTTTGATAATGAAAGCTAAGTCGGAGAACTGGCGTAAATTTTGTGATGATATTGATGAGACTGTTTCAGTATCAGAGATGTGGCGTCGAATGCGATGGATTAAAGGATACAAAAAAAAATATTTCCAAGTTTCTATCGATCAAAAAGAGGATTTATTATGCAATTTGGCTCCTGACTTTGTGAGGGCACAGACACCAACATTTAATTCGATAAATACATCTCTTGAAACTGATTTCAGCATGGAGGAAATGATGAAATGTTTAAAAAAGAAAGACACAGCTCCTGGAAATGATCTCATTACATACTCAATGTTGTATAATTTACCCTCTGTAGCTAAATCTTATATGTTAGAAATATTTAACCTAATATTTAACAATGGCATAGTTCCTTCGCAATGGCGCAATGTGAAGATTTGTCCAATCCCCAAAGTCAATGACACTGTTGGCTCCATACCCAAGCTAAGACCAATCGCGTTAATTTCGTGTATTTGTAAAATTTTCAATACAATGTTGGCAAAACGTTTAGAATGGTATGTTGAAAAAAATATTTTTTTGTCACCCAAAACAACTGGATTTAGACGGGCACAATCAACATTAGACTCTTTGGTAAGGTTAATAGGTAATGTACAAATAGGATTTTCAAAAAACCAATCTACCCTTGCATGCTTTCTAGATATCGATAACGCATACAACAATATTTCGGTAATAGCAGTGGTTAAAATTTTGGAAGAATTAAATGTGGGTGCTAAAATATCAAAATATCTGTGGTCCTACTTAAGTGAAAGGCGATTGTTCATAGAAATAAATGACGGGAGTTGCTCTGACGATAAAATCTGTCGTTGGACTAATAGGGGAATTGGGCAAGGTGATCCTCTTTCACCGCTATTATTTAATATTGTCACTCATAAGATATGTTTAAACATAGCAGAGGTCGAAATTTGTCAGTATGCCGATGACTTCGTTTTGTATACAAGTAGTCAAGATATTTTGAGGGATAGTGTAAATAAAATGCAAAAATCTTTAGATACAATGTACAAAATATTACAAGATGTTGGCCTTCAACTATCTGGCAGTAAGTCGAAATATGTCATATTTAGTAGAGGGCACAAAAAAGTACAAGTAAATTTACAAATTGATAATTTAGTTTTACAATCGTCTGAAAATGTTAAATACTTGGGTGTATGGCTCGACAGGTCTCTGCGCTGGGGGAAACATATTAATGAGACAAGTTGTAAAACGTATAGGTTCCTGAATCTTCTTAAGCTTTTATCAGGCCATTCATGGGGTGTTCATCCCAATTATTTGCGTAGATTATATATAACACTAATTAGAAGTAGGATAGATTATGGTAGTTTTATTTACGATAACAGTGCGAAGGTACATTTACATAAACTAGATATTGTTCAGAACCAGGCGCTAAGAATTATCGGCGGTTTTATCAGGAGTACGCCAATTCATGTCATGGAGAGCGAGCTGAGTATTTCACCATTGTTTGTACGTAGGGAATATTTAGCTATAAAGTATTTATTGAAACTAAAATCATGCTCCAATAATCTAAATTATGAAATATTATGTGAACTAAGCACTCTTTGTACCAACAGCTATTGGTCAAAAAAGAAGAAACCGCTTCTGGTAATAGTGCACAACAAAGTTAAACAGGAAGATATAAATACTAGTTATCCTTTAGAAATGTTTACACTAGATACATGGGTTTCAAATATCAATACTTTTCAAGTGATACATTATAATTTGGATTGCATTACATTAAATAAAAATATTTATAATCGGGATACACTAAAAATTAACATCCTTAATGAACTTCACAATAAATATAACGGTTATCACACTATATATACTGATGGTTCAAAAAGTGCTAGTGGTTTGGGGTCGGCATTTTTTGATCCTTGTAATAAAATCAGTAGTAGTTTTAGGATATGCGATAAAAATTTATGTATAATGACAGTGGAATTGACTGCGATTCTGGAGGCGTTGCGTTATATTAAAAGTAATAGTTTTGAAAAGGTGGCCATATTTACTGACAGTAAAAGCGCCCTTCAACATTTGGCTCGATGCGCCTCTGGATCCAGAGGTGCATCGATAGCCTACAAAATTTTAAATCTGCTATATTGGTTCGAAAATAATAACGTCTCTTTGAAGTTGCAGTGGGTACCATCGCACATCGGATTAAAGGGAAATGAGCTGGTTGACACTTTAGCGAAAAGTGGAGCTATTAATGGTACAATTATTAATATCAAACCTTGTTATTTTGAACTCTTACCTAAATTTAATGCTAGTTGTTATGGAATTTGGAAAGAATATTTTGATAAACTTTCACAAGAAAAAGGAATATGGTACAAAACGATGCAGTGTGAACCTCCTCGTATCCCATGGTTTTCAAATAATAGTATTAATAGAAAACATGTAATTATTGCACATAGATTAAGGTCCGGACACGTTCCGCTTAACAAGTTTGGATTTTTAATGAAAAAAGTCAGTAGCCCTAACTGTGAACTATGTGGAATTGTTGAAGATGTCCATCACTTGTTGGTGGAATGTGTTCGATACGGAAAAGAAAGGGAAACATTGGTGTCCAGCTTAAAAATTAATATCTTAAATATAGGTTCTTTTCAGTCAATCTTATCCAAGCCGTGCAGCGAGGACGCAATCAAAATTTACACATTTATTCACAATTTAAGGAGAGGTAACTGACTGTTCAAAGTGTGAATTTAGATTGAGTCTCTTTTTTTGTAGTGGTAATAAGTACAGGTATTATTTTTTATTTTTTTTAAACTGCCCATACAGTATATATAATGTAAATAGCTATTATAGGATACAATGAGGCTGGCATAATCATGTTTGATTAAAAGCCTCTACATTTTATATGTAACAAATAAAGAATAAAAAAAAAAAAAAAAAAAAAAACCTTTCACCCAATCAATACACTACTATAAAAACATCGATGAAAGTTACAACGAACTACAAAAACTTTTATATGATGTTACTTGCTGATACGGAACCCTTCATGGGCGAGTCCGACTCGCACTTGGCCGCATTTTTTCATATTTGACCTGCTAAAGTGATGGAACTTTGCCTGATGGAAAGCATGCTCAGAATTTAGGAGTGAGAGTCACCATCCTCGTTGTTAAAGCAGACAATGCAGTATGGTGACCCACACTGTGGTGGCCTAGTCAGATACTCCTGCATCATTGGCCTGCGACTCTCAGATGTTAGAAATTTTATAAATTAAGTTAATTTATCTAAATTCTTTTTTGTATTTTTCTGGTTCCATACTCATAGTACAACATAATAGGACCCTAACAAATATAATAATAAATATTTCGGACATCTTACACACAACGTCATCTAATCCCAAACTTAGCAGAGCTTGTATTGTGGGTACCAGACAACTGATATAAATACATAAACATACTTTTTGTTTTTGTAAATACATACATATTATATTTAGAAAACACCCAGACCCTTGTAACAAATATTTGTGTATCACACAAATATTTGGTCTGACCCGGGAATCGAACCCGAGACCTCTTGATCAGCAGCCGCATACGCTAACCACTAGACCAAGAAAGTATTATAAAGCTGAAGAGTTTGTTTATTTGATTAAACGCGCTAATCTCAAGAACTAATGTTATGATTTAAAAAAAAAAAGTTCTCGTAAAAAGTCAATGTCTTTGTGTTAGTATAATATCAATGATTTCTAAGATTCTCATAAAATGTCAAGTCCTACGTAGTTTTAACACGACTCCATGGGCAGTGGTTAGGATTGTTTAAAAGAGGAGGACCATGAGAGCGAATGCATGAGAGACATGAAGTCGTTGGCGAGCATTAAACAGAGTAACAAGTGTAGTAAGTAAACGATGATTGTATTGAGAACATGTGCTAAGGCTGCCTTGTTGGTATAGAGGTTAGCGTATGCGGCTGCTGATCAAGAGGTCACGGGTTCCCGGGTCAGACCAAATATTTGTTTCATATTCTGGGTGATTTTCTATGTATAATGTGTATGTATTTACAAATTTACATAATACAAGTTCTGCTTAGTTTGGGACTAGATGGCGTTGTGTATAATATGTCCGAAATATTTATTTATCCTACTAATCCTACTAATATTATAAACGCGAAAGTTTGTGAGTATGTGTGTGTTTGTTACTCTTTCACGCAATAACTACTAAACGGATTTGGATGAAACTTTACAGTAATATAGGTTATATATCAAAATAACACATAGGCTACTTTTTACTGCAATAATCGAGATACACGGGCGAAAGCTAGGTGATTATAAAAATACATAAATCGTAGATGTCAAAATGTATCACTGTTTATCTCCTGTCAAAACTTCACAGGTTGCTATGCATAACACACTTGCATAGCAACCAAAATGATACGCGGGTAACACCGCGGGGCGCAGCTACTTTATTTCTAAAGCATAATACAAGGCTATATTTTGACAACGTTTTTCACTAAAATATTGAATTCTGACTATGCCCAACAGATATCTGTAAATTGTCTACGGTCTGTTATATAAATAGTCATGTTATTTCTTTACAAAACCACAAACAAAAACGGTCATCACTCATACGGACATCTTGACTGTGTGAGGTAAAAAGAGAGTAATGTTTTTTGTACTTATTTGCTCCAAGGGACCCCACGTCAAAGCTTTCTTTTATAAGAAAGGAGTGCTGATATGATTTATGTTTTGGTTTATTGTACAAATGAATGCGTGGGATACTTTTGTATCTAAGTTTTTCTTATTAGATCGTTTTGTTTTCTTGGTAGCGAGAAAATAGAACATTGGACTCTAAGAGTACCGGCTGTGAAGCCTCTGAATCTAAATAAATAAATATTTTCTAATAAATTCGTGCTTTCCATCAGGCAGAGTAGAGTCAGTCGACTGCCTTGTTGGTCTAGTGGTTAGTGTATGCGGCTGCTGATCAAGAGGTCTCAGGTTCGATTCCCGGGTCGGACCAAAATATTTGTTTCGGAGTTTGGGTGTTTTCTATGTATAATATGTAAGTATTTACAAAAAAAAATTATGTTTATGTATTTATATCAGCTGTAGTTACCCATAATACAAGCTCTGCTTAGTTTGGGGACTAGATGGCGTTGTGTGTAAAATTTCCGAAATATTTCTCTCTATAGAAGGTCTCGGGTTCTATTCCCGAATCGAACAAAATGTTGGTTTGATCTGCAAACGATATATTTTGTTTATGTGGAATAAATTTATGCCTACACCGACAATTCCATTAATTCCACATCTATGAAGCGATGTAAACAATTTCCACCACGCACTTCCTCATCCCAGGAATCTCTGGCAGTGGGAATTGTCGTTCGCAGACCCACTCATCGCTCGTACTGACAAATCTGTCATGCGTCATATATGTACATAATAGACTGCATTTATAGGCACTGCTCTGTTCCTAAAACGAGTTGCGCGATGTTAAAACTCTTTTTAGCATTTCTCAAATATTTATTTTTCTTTGTATACAACAATGTTAACCTTTTTAAAAAAAAAGATATCGTAAAACTGATACTTAGTTCCTGAGATTTGGGGGACTTTACGAACATACATAACGGCAGCCGTAGCGTAGGTCGCCGTGCTGCATTGTCCGTAATGAGTGAGGACGGTGATCACCACTCCTAAATTCTGTCCATGCCTTCCATCAGACAGGGTAAAGTAATTTTATCAGCTAATATCCCTCAGGACAACAGTTTGGTAGGTAACACAAAGTTTTATACTGAGTACTCAGCGCAGTAGACGCAGATTTAATGACCGCTTAAACAATAATAGCCAATTTTAATAATCCACTGCTGAACACAACTCTCTTTTTAGAAAGAAGGTTTGGGTCTTCTATACCACGCTGGCCAGACGGGATTGTGTTAAGGGGTCGCCGGGAGGGGTCCAGAAGGAGATAACACTCTGGCCCCCTCCCTAAAGACAGGCCCAGAGAGGTCACACCGTGTGGTTTTTAGTTGGTTCGAGTCCGACACACCGCCCCGCCGCAAACCCCGGGCGGGGTGACTGTCCGCGGGGATTTCCACACGTTAAAAAAAAGGGTTTGTGTGTAAGGAGTCCGTATATCATAACAGCACCAGTTCCCGGAGGGCTATTTGAGGCGTCGAGTGGCACACCGTGTGGTTTTAGACGGTCCAATTCCGACAGTAGTTTGCGTAAGAAGTGTTTTTAATATACAAATATATAGTAAAGCTTGACGTGTTCCACGTAACAGCGTGTTGTGTTAGCGGTTGGGCAATTTTTTAGCTGCCACCGTTCAATGCTCGGAGCTTAGCAATTAAGTGTGGTGTAAGTTATAACCGGTAGCGGGTTTTATATAAACTAATATTATAAAGAGGTAACATTTGTGAGTTTTTGAGTTAATGACGTTGTATCTCTGGATTTATTGAACCGATTTGGAAAATTCTTTTACCAATAGCTAAATTATTTGCGAGTCTCATAGGCTAGTAACACAAAAAAATATTGATGCGAAATCTGACACATACGCGGGTTTTGCTTGCTAATCTTAAAATATTTGTTCCTAATAGTGTTTATTTGATAAGTATGATATATATATGTGGGAAACCAGACTTTTGTAGGTTTTGTTAGATTAATGCGTTATTTTCAAAGAGAGCTTCTGTCTGAACACAGTCTAAGTCTTTTGAAATACAGTCGATAGTAGAACTATTTATTTATCCATATGAAATAATTTGCTCTGTCTGACCGATTTTTAAGCTGCTCTGCGTTGAACTTTTAAATTTTGTTATCTTATGATTTATATGTTATAAGCTTATTAAGAATTTATCTCCTAGGATCTGCCCGTGTGGTGACGAGTTAAATATCACCACACCTATTCATCCTCATCATCGTTAATGTCGTAAAAGGCAAATAACAGCGCTGCAATGAGAAGGATAACTTGAAACAAACTATACCCACGCGTTTGGCCAAACGGAAAACCGTTAGTTGATTTTTTCAAGAAATCAATGTATTTCTATACATATAACAGTGAACTCGCATTGTATTAATATTACGAGGGTATACATAAGTATGTATAGGAATCATAAGGTAAATAGTTTATTTATGTTATGTAGCCGTGCCATCGGTTGTTGTTAAAAGTTTAACAAACGCGGGTAACACGAGTCTAAAATAAAAGTAGTTTAAGTTACTTCTTATATCATCAGCTATATGCTAGTGAAAATCCTTCCAAAATCAGTTCAGCCATTCCAGAGATTATACGGAAAAAACAGAAAAAAAATACTTTTTGATCTAACTACTGTATGCAGTTAGTAAAAAAATGTTCATTTGATATTATAGACACAATTTTTATGTAAAATAAGGTAAAAAAACTCACGTCATTGACCTGCCATTATAAATTTTAATTTAAAAATTCTGAAATTGATACGAAATTCAGTTTTCTATTATTTTACGTAGCAACAACGTTGTCTAGCCAGTCCCCAAGACGCATTCTGCCAGCGTGAAAACGTATGTATGTCCTTAATCTTCTCTTGAGAGAAGACCCAAGCCCTGCAGTGAGACGTTATGGGTTGTTGATAATTATTCTTTTGTGTGATGAAGAATTACCTAATTATTTAATAAACTATGTTTTCGATTTGATTTGTTTATTAGGAAATCATTGTACTGCCTCGTTGGTCTAGTGGCTAGCGTATGTGACTGCTAATCAAGAGGTCTCGAGTTCAAATCCCGGGTCGGGCCAAAAAGTGTTTTGGGATTTTCTTAGGAAATTCCTAATAGCCCGGAGTTTGTAAGTTTGACGGTGATTCACGCCCGTGCCTCGGAGAGCACGTAAAGCCGTCGGTCCCGGTTGTCATGAACATCTATGGCAATCGTTATTGGTAAGTCAGTGCCCTCAAATATACTGACAACTAGTTCAACCTCCGAATTTCAGTTCTCCCTTAGGGTTGCGGAGGTCCGATGCCAGTCGCTCCGTGGAAAAACTGAAATTCAGGTAAAACCGGTTGAACTAGTAGCCGACCCCAAATAAAATTAGGAATAATGGCTAGGAAGATGGAGGATTAGGAAATCATTGTAATCTCAGTTTACTATATTGAATAATTTGTGAATTAATATTTTAAATTGAATAATTTTCCTTGTAAAGTACCTAGGTAAACATTTCCTTGAATTAAGTATTTATATAGGTATTTATTAATGGTCTATCTGGTTGTTTGTCCGAAGTATGAATCAACTTTGATTTAAATATTTATCAAAAATTGTGTTAAGTTATTGAATCCAAGGACGATGTCTAGCCGTTGCTGATAATGATTCTGTCAATGCAAGTACAGATTGAGGTTGAGAATCCGATTAAGGGTGTTCCCTTACCAAGCCGCAGCACCTAACGGAACCCCAAAGTGAACGATATTTCCATCAAACGGTAACTCCTTTCTAAAGAGAAGTCTATCTGTGGTCATAATGATGCATCATGCAAATTTAATGAGAACTTGTAAAAAGCAAAAAAGAACTTATTTTAGCTATAGAGTTCTCCAATTGTATGCTATTGTGAGAACTATGGACCATCATTGGACTTCAGTCAGCTGATGATAGGCTTTTTGCAGAATAACTTTTTGAATCACTCAAATTTATCTTACCTAGTAAATGTATATGTCTAGGTATACGATTTCTCGGTAAGGTAAATTAATATTTGTGTCACTGTGCAAAATGGTCTCATTCTATCTAGGTTTTGCAAGGTGACAATTCAAATGTTTAAATCATTAATACCGGCAACTTTCCGTTTACGATATAAATACTGAATATATATACAAACTAATAAAAAAAGTATATATTTGTTAGAATTAACAGCTTTTCACTAAATGTCAAATTAGTTTTTGTTGGCCTGTCTGTTTTTTGTTCTGGTTAATCTCTGGAACGACTAAAATTATTTTGGCGGGCTACTTTTATTTTAGAAAAAAAAAAGAATTACGTGAAAAAAAAAATTAAATCGTTGGGTTGCGGTGATCAGCTAGATATATACGTAATATAATAATAAAATACACTCTCACACTCAAAACTTAAAATCGCTCTCTTTGAGGTTCATACCTTAAAACACGAGTCTCACACAACAAGTAAAAAATGTAAAAATCTCTATCGCTTATGCTTTGCACCACACATTTACAGTTAGGGGCCCTGACCACGTTCGATTTAATAGACTCATCCGTCCGGACATATTGTGCCACAATTCGGCATTATCCAACTATATTAGGAAGGAATGCGGCCGCGCATATATATTCACATCCGTAGTGATTCTCATTTTGGTAGGGTAAACACATGGTAAATAGCTCATGATGACGTATTTGTGACGTAACCGTAACATAATTATACTTTTTAATTAATGTATAATTATGTTTGTTCATGAAAATATCAACGTGTAATATATTAGTAAAACTTATAGGTCATGGTTGCTTAGAAGTGAAACTACTTATGAAATAGTTGTAGTTATTTTATTGCTCTTTAAATTAGACTGCCTTGGTCTAGCGGTTTAGCGAATGCGACTGCTAATTAAGAGGTTTCGGGTTCAATACCCGGGTTTTTATTTTACCAGAAATTTCTATTAAAAGCTCTTAGTATGAAAGTTAGTGGTGTTTTGCGTCGTTAAGCTGTCGGTCGCGGTTGTCATGAACATCTATGGCAGTCGTTATTGGGATGTTAGTGCCCACATCTATACTGACAATTAGTAGCCTTCGAATTTAGTTCGCTCAGGTTTGCGGAGGCCTGATGCCAGTCACTCTGTGGAAGAACTGATATTCAGGAAAACCCTAAAATAGTAAAAACTAATCTCTGTAACGGCTGGTCCGATTTTGACGGGATTATTATTACGAGTAACTAACTCATTCTATTTTTTACACGCTTTTTATTAGCTTCACCTGTATGTTTGTTTGTAACTGACTCCTTTGGGTGCGATTTTGACCCACTTTAAACGGCCAGATTTCGTTCAAACTTTGTAGATTTATTGAGGACAGATGACAATACACTAATTTGAAAAAAAAAACAAAAAACAAAAAAAAAATTAAACAAATTAGTCCTTTTTAGTCTTTTTTCTAAAAAAATGTTTTAAAAAACTAAACAAACACGCTTTTAAACTAAAAATTACAAAATAATTTTAATGTAACAAAGCGTGGGGCGACGTTATTAAAATATTTTCAGAAAGCACGCAAGCAAAAAAGAATAAAAAGGACTAATTTGTTTAAAAATTTGTTTTCTAAAACTATTTTTTATTTTTAAACTAGTTTCACTCCGTATCTTCACTCGCGGTTTACTACTACCGCAAGTAACACCGCAAGTCTAAGCTAGTCGTAAATATAAAGCATATCAACACCTGTTATTTGAAACTGTATCCGTAGCCACATGGTCACAATTAACGGTGTGTAAAATTAAAGCCATACAAATTCTCACGCAGGTAGCATGGTGTTGAAAGTGTTTTTTGCACAATTTGGTTCATAACGGTAAAGGCGATATTACACGGATCAACCAAATTGACAGCAATTCCATTGAAAAGCATTGAACATTGCACGCATTTCCTATTTACACTGAAAACATTTAATAAGTCATTATTTAATATTAATTTGCCTAGTGATGTTGCATCAAATCGTACGTGCAGGTGTTTCACTAATTTGTGACTATTGAATAAATGAGTTAAATAATAATATAAAAAAAATTACATTACTCGTGAACACGAACAACATTTTATATGAGACCAACTTTTCTACTCGAAAATAAAATCAGCTGTTCGATATACTTTGATCGAGTGGGTGTGTAGTTATTTACCTTTAATGAAACAGCATTTTTTTTTTTCGAATACGTAATTTGATTTCATACAAAAAGTTGTTCGTATACACGAGCACTGACCCGCTTCCTTCGCTGCCATTCGCGTTTTTATTGATTCGAGTCAATATTGATTCCATTGCATTCAAAGTTAATAATAATTCTTTACTTTCAATGATATTGGGCAATCAAATTGAAATGTGTTTAGATCTGTCAATGCCATTGAAGCAATGGAATTAAAAGCAATATTGAACTGAAATTGATCTGTGTAATATCGCCTTAACATATCTTTAAACGACAACTGTCGACAATTGATCCATTTTAAATCTGTTATCTAATAGTAATACTTACTAACATTATAAATTCGAAAGTAACTGTCAGTCTCTCTGTTTACCCTTTATGGCTAAACTGAATTGGATGAATTTCGTTAAAGAGATAGATTGAACCATAGACAACTACATAGTGTAGACTATGTAGTTGTCTATGGTTCAATCTATCTCTTTAACGTTTTTGTTGCCATATACATATAAAAGAAATCGTTTAGTAATTACTTATTACAATAATAAAAAAAAAATGTTTAGGAAACTAAAACAAGCTACAGAATTCTCTTACAAACAAACAAACATACAGACAAAGCTATTAAAAGCGTTTTAGGATTGTATCAAGGTTTCTCTATACTGCCTGGTGGAAAGCATGAGTGGAATCCAAAAGTGGAGGCAACCACACTCTTTGAGAATGCAGTATGACAACTCCGACTATGGAGCCTAGTGAGATGTTTTTTCACGGCCCACTTAAAGGACCCGGCATCATATTGGAAAGGACGTTTATGGTTTTGACGTTTAAAAAATCATTTTGACTTGTCAGTCATTAACCCCACTAAGTGTTGGTACAAGAATTGCCCTAAACTTGACCTAATCATAATCAACCCTCGCTTGACATTTTAAAGGTCAACGTTTAATTTATCTGTTCAAGATGCTACCCACCCTGCGAAAATTCATTTTCGTCTTAAATTTCCCCGTTTTAGGGTCATTTCATGATTTTCGGCTCTTTTTCGTCGTAGCGTTATGTTATATTATGGGTGACATATTTTATTGATTTTACGGGTTATTTATGTTATTTTACTTATTGGTAAAATAATTTTCAAAATCGGTTTAGTAGATTTAGACACATATTTTACCTCTTTAATAGTATAGATAGTTTTCTTCGATAAACGAGCTACCCAAAACTGATTTTTTTTTTAAATTCGGACGATTCTTTCTTGAGATAAACACTTTCAAAGACACAACCTTTTTTAAGTTATATAATATTGGTGCGAATATTGCCGAATATTTTAGATATAATATGAAAATAAATGGCCCAAGTTATATATGCGAAAGTTTGTTAGTATTTATGAATGTTTGTTATTGTTTCACACAAAAACTACTGAACGTATTTAGATGAAACTTTACAGTAATATAGTTTACAAAACAGAAGAAAACATAATCTACTATTTACATCGATAACCGACATTCACGTGAGCAACATTTAACAAGTTCCGGGTGTAATATCCGGCTTATGAAGTAACGACCCTGGCTTGGCTGTCCGATATAATATGTTGATTTATTTACCATGTATTATGGCGAAGCATTGTTTTAATATTTGCTAAAAAAATTAATAAACAAATAAACGTAGTGTAAGACGTCCACAGGCCAGGTGGAGTGATGATTTGCGCAAGACGGCTGGCAGGAACTGGATGCGAGTAGCCGAGGATCAAACTAAGTGGCGTGCAATTGGAGAGGCCTATGTCCAGCACTAAACTGCGATAGGCTTGTTATTTTAGGAAGGCGGTCCCCATATCATTTCATCGACATTTTTTATAAATAAATTCATTACGACGACGACTTAAGGACTGTGAGACTAGAATTCGTCATCAGCCTATCGCAGTCCACTTCTGGACATAGGCCTCTCCAATTGCACGCCACATAGTTCGATCCTCGGCTACTCGCATCCAGCTCCTGCCAGCCGTCTTGCGCAAATCATCACTCCACCTGGCCTGTGGACGTTCTACACTAAATTTGCCGAGACGCGGTCTCCACTCAAGAACACGTTTACCCCAACGGTTGTCGGTCTGCGGCTAATATGGCCAGCTCATTGCCACTTCAGCTTGTTAATCCTGCGGGCTATGTCGATAACTTTGCCGGATTACCTCGTTTCTAACACAATCCTCTAGAGAAACGCCGAGCATAGCCCTATCCATAGACTACTTAGAATTGAAGATGTTAAATACTTGGCAGAAATAGCTGATATTATTCGGCTAGTCGCCATCTTATCAAAAGAAGAAGAATATATTACAAAAAGCTTGTTTTAATATACAGGCTGTCCCAGAAAGAATGGATTGCGTTACTTCTACATTCACCCTAAATGAAGTTCATGTTTGCGTATTCTTGTGCCGTATATTAAATATCATTGATTCACAAATCAGTTTTTTGTACCCCATATAGCTGTACTACTTAGCGCTCCAGGATTATCCATTTTTTTCTGGGACACCTGTATACCTATCAAAGGAGAGAACTCTCTCTCTCAATCTCAACAGCATATTGGTTTACGGATACAATGTCAAGACAAAATGAGATTTCATAAAAATAAAAGTTCTTTAAATTCCGGGCTTAAGCGTCTCTTACATTTTAGGTATTAGACACACTGGGGGAATTTGCGGTTGTCGCTGAATTAAGATCTATGTAAATAAATAAAGTTGAAGTGTCTGTTTGTAACAGTTTTTTACTAAATGCGTATAATAGAATATACGGTACTTAGATCAAATAAGCAATTTATAAAATTTTGTTCTGTTTGTGGCTAATCTCTGGAACGGGTGGACTGATTCTATGATGATTCTATAGGCCGACCGTTTATCTGAGTCCTCGCCTGCGGTAACAGGGGCGTGGGGGTATGACGACAAAGGGGACTGAGACAGGTGCGGGCGGCGGGGGCGCTTAGTGAGATACACACGAGATGTCCGCCCGCACCTGTCTCAGTCCCCTTTGTCGTCATACCCCCGCGCCCCTGTTACCGCGCAGGCGAAGACTCAGATAAACGGTCGGCCTATAACGCGACTTTTATTGACAAATAGTTGATGAAATTATGACATAAGTAGTAACTTAGGATTATTTTTTTAGACTAAAATAAACATACATACCTTATGTCATCAGCCACCTGCCAGTGAAAGTCCCGTTTAAATCGGTTCAGCCGTTCCAGAGATTAGCCGGAACAAACGTATTCAATTATCAATTTCGTACCTTATTTATTGTTAGACAAAATTGAATTTTAGATGTGTACGTTGTCCTAACGCTGGTGACCCTGCCAGTCGTAATAAGGACATCCGTGGGTGTATTGACATACTTTGCCCTATGACGAAATTGGGAATTAAAATTGTGGCACTCCTACCAATATTAAAAGAGTAAGAGACCTCCCGATAAGAGGAGAGGTGCTTTTTCGGGTACCGTAGTTCATGACTCGGAGTACTTTAGTTCATGACTCGAAACCCTTATAGATTCATCATGTCCGTCCGTCCTCGACTTACCGTCCAAACGATTAGTGCTAGAAAGATATAAATTTGCATGGATATGTGTTTCTATCACATATCATATTTAAGTATATTATATCAATAAAATCATGAAAAAAATTTTTGTTTAGGGTACCTCGACTACATGTAAAGTAGGAATGGTTTTTTTTTCTCGTGTCTACCCCCATCGTGTGGGGTATCAATAGATAGATCTTTTAAAAATATTGAGATGTTACTATTACGATTTCTTCATTTGGGTATCCGTTTACGAGTTATTCGACTTTAAAGGACATTTTTATCTCAAAACAGGGCGTCCCCCCCCCACTCTAAAAGCTTAACGGTTGGCATGAAAAATCTGAAAAAAAATCTTGATGATAGTCCATGTGATGAACTTTAAAGGAAAATTATAGCGGTTTTGATATCTTTTTCATTCCAGGAGTTATAAGGGCCTAAGTTGTAATAACACTTACTTGGAAAACTACGTACAACAAAAATAAAGAAATAATAAGTAAACATAACAATTATCTATTGGACACGATTTTAAAACTACCTATCATTATGGGCGACTACGGAAGCCTATTCTATGCCTGGCCTGACACGCACTTAGCCGAATCTTTGGTATTGCTCAGGTCATTATAATGCTTTTTCATTTTGTTTTATTCATTACTAGGTGAGAATTCTAGTCTCCTTTCTTTGTTAACCATTAAGTGAGAATTTCTCGTTACATTTTTTCCGTCCAACTGATGTTCATCATCCGCCTCCAGCACTACATTGCAAATGCTGCCAACCTCTCTGTGAATTTACTTTTCTTTAAAAGTGCCAAGAGACTGGTGTATCACAGACCTTAGGGCGACGAAACTAGGACATTGGCCGGGGCGCTTCTCTGCTGATGCAGCTTTAATTTCCGCTCTCAATGCGTTGGGTGCTTAAATCAACAGCATAAACCTGCATCTTGCAATTAAAAGATATTGAGCGTAATTATAGGAAGTTTTTGTTGTTTTTATATTTTTTGTTTTTTATTCAATACGTGGTGCTGTTCTGCCTCGCTGGTATAGCGGTTAGCGTATGCGACAGCCGATCAAAAGATTTCGGGTTCGAATTCCGGGTTAGAGCAAAAACTGTAAATGGATTTTTCTTAAACGAAATTCTTTATAATAGCCCGGAGTATGGAAGAGCGGTATATCACTTCCGTGCCTCCGAGAGCACGTTAAGTCCAATTTTCATGATATACTGACAGTGTAGTTCGACCTTCGAATTGAATTCTCCCTCAGGGTTGCGGAGATCCGATGGGCGATGCCAGACCTTAAATACTTTTGGGAGTAATAAAAACGAGGAAACGGGACGGCAATATGTAACAGGATCCAAGAAAAACGCGTGCTTTTCGATTTGATTTTCGAACACATATTTAATCGAATTTCAATTGTATGACATTGTGACATTGCAGTTTCCGTTGTTTTGCGGTTGTTATGATATTTAAATCACAGTGTACAAAATAATAATATAACTGATAATTATATATTTTTGTATAGCCTACGTCATTTTAGATAGTGGTTAAGGACTTTAACTGTCAACAGAATAAATGTTATCTTCCCGATTTTACCTACAATAAAAAACCGCAGTCAACAAAACAGCCTCGTTGATCTAGCTAGTGGATAGCGTATGTGACTGCTAAAAAAGAGGTCTCGGGTTCAAATCCCGGGTCGGGCTTATAAGTGTTTTTAAGTTTTTCTTATGAAATTCCTAATAGCAGCCCGGAGTTTGGAAGTTTGGCGGTGATTCACGCCCGTGCCCCGGGGAGCACGTAAAACCGTCGGTCCCGGTTGTCATGAACATTTATGGCAATTGTTATTGGGATGTCAGTGCCCTGAAATTTACTGACAACTAGTTCAACCTTCGAATTTTAGTTCTCCTTTAGGGTTGCGAAGGTCCGATGCCAGTCGCTCCGTGGAAAAACTGATATTCAGGTAAAACCGGTTGAAGTTGTAGCCGTCCCCAAATAATATTGGGAATAAGGCTAGGAAGAAGAAGAACAAAAGTGAGAGTGAAGCTAGTCTCCAATAAAAGTAGCCTAAGGTATTTGCATATATCGAAGTTTGAAGTTTTTTTGCATATATCGAAGTATGAAGTTTTTTTTTTAATTCCGTACCATTTGCAAATACGTTCGTAATATGCATTTATAATGCAAGCATAGCCAATGCGTAGAGATTATAAATGAATATATTTATGTAGCTCATATGATCTTTCACTTGGATTAACTTTGTCTTCTCATTTCTGTTGCTTTATCCTAGAACACGAGACACTGGAATAGTGTCTCGTTTCGGTAAAATAATTTAAAAAAAAAACCAAATGTCATTAGCAAGACCTACTGTAAAAATATTCGGCCAGCCATTACGAATAGTTGTTTTAATATGTGTTAATGAATTTATTATCAAAATTAATTTATGTGTGGTTATATGTACATCAGATTTACTATGACATTGGTAATACGTTATCTTTAAAACTATCGAATTACAGCGCCATCTGTTGCTGCTGTGAAGAGTAAAATATCTCTAATTATCGAGTTCCGTCGATCCATAGTATAGTCACAATAGTAGTTCACGGAAACTATAATGGATGGCGCTGTTTTCAATATTTTTGTCAATTTTATACATCAAAAATTAATTTATTTTATTGAATTAATTGTATTTTTTTTTGTTTCAGGTACACACGAGTTTTCAGCATGTTTAATGAAGCCTTTAGTAAGCTATGCGACGATTGAAGTTGTACATTATTCGTTAATATGACACTTATTAATCTATATTAATACATGTCTTATATTTCATAACTTATTTTAATATATCGTGAATTATCAGCTCACATAGACTGACAATGAATATCGGAATAGAATTGACTAAATTTGTGTAGTAACTAGAGTTTATTCCCGGGACTTCTCGAGCCGAGAATTCCCGGGAAATCCTTGGGCTTTGTTCCCGGGAAATCAAGCTCGAGAAAAGTCGAGAACTCGAGAAATCATGTACCTATATAGAAATTAAATCGCCGTTTGTTAAGTTGCTTGGAGGCGCGGCCCAAAGCGCAGCGGCACCCTTGATCTCACTACAAGCGCTCTGCGGCGTCGTTTTTACACGATAGTTTACGTAGTGAGTGTTTCACAGATTACGTGATAAATTGAAATCAAACAGGTAAGTCTTTTCACTTTTATTGACACATCATGGCTTTATTATTCACATTATTTTTATCAATAATATAATATATTATGATCTTAAATTTTACTAGGTACGAGGTATCTATGTGTTCTTTTCTATTATTTTTAGTCAAACTTTAATACATAAAATAACTAACGATATATTAATTATACTACTTAGTCTTATTACATTTCCAATTTTTGTAAAACAATAACACACAGCTTAGTTTTTAATTATTCTGATATGTTTTTCTTATGTAAGTAATTTGAAATTCATTATTGTGTCATTTTAAATTTGTGAGA
The DNA here is from genome assembly GCA_932526445.1 of Phragmatobia fuliginosa. Classification (NCBI taxonomy): domain Eukaryota; kingdom Metazoa; phylum Arthropoda; class Insecta; order Lepidoptera; family Erebidae; genus Phragmatobia; species Phragmatobia fuliginosa. Next base: position 10,546,093 of record OW052081.1, on the reverse strand, counting down.
CGAATATTGCTAGTTGTGTTGTATGTATGTGTGTGTGTATCACATATATTATCCAAGGGCTTATTATCATTTTGATTTGCGTTTGTTTTTTTACCAAAACGTCACTATAACAGTAAAGATGGAAGCATCAAAAGTATGAAAATATTAAAAAAAAGGAATCTGCAAATCCGCAATGCCTTAAGTGCCCTATTAATACTAGCGGGTTGGTGAGACATTTAGCACATATGCATAAAATCAATATTACTAAATGCGTGACCCAAGAAGAATCCGAATCTGAAGCATCTGATCTACAAGTTCAGGTGTGAGTGCACCGAAAAAAACAGGCCTGGGTATGAAAGTATGCAGCAACAGAAACTAAACTTTAAAACTCCACCGATACAGTCATTGGGTGAAATATTGACGAGGTTGGCTGCAAAAGACGGTTTCACTATAAATGGAATCACAAAAAGGGAATTCATTCGTTTTTCACTTTCTGTTGGTATGGTGCTGTGATTGTAATTTAATTATAAGTTAAGATATTAACGTTTTCTTTCATGTTGATTATTTGTTTAGTTTAATAGAAGCTACTTTTGTTTATAAGTTCTAAATAACCTGCCAAAAATGTTGCTGTCATTATAATTATGAGTCCGAATAATATTTTTTTGTTTTTTTTTTTTTAATTTAATTAGCTTATTTGTAAGATTAACGTTTTTGAATATAATCAATAAAAGTTTTGTAATTAATTTGATACTTTTATTTGTGAGGAAAACCACAGATTTTTTTGTTAATATGAGAAAACGTACGTAAATGTAAATTTCTCGACAACCCGAGAAGACCCGAGAAATTAGCTTCGAGAATTCTCGAGACCCGAGAAATTGAAAAGCTCGAGAAATCATGAACCCTAGTAGTAACAGATCAGGAATACCAAGTGTCCCCCCCTTCCTTAGACCACAGATCAAGAAGGTGTTAGAAAAAAGTCTTTAAAATAACGATTATTACATTACCTACCATACCAGGAATTACCAGTGCAGTCCCCATCAACATCAACAGCCCTTAAAAGCCTAGGACATAGACTTTTCCTTAGAAATAAGATTTTTATTTTTGATCTACTAAACACGGTCGCCAGTACGCCAGTCGCAACACGGTAGTCGAGTTTGTAGTTTGCACCCGTACGACACCAAGCCAGGGCTGGTGACACTGGTGACACTCTGTATCCTAATCGGTAACTACGCGAATAATTCGCCATGCTGGTAAAGCAGTAGGTTCCAATCAGTAACGCTGTATCTTCAAGCTATACCCACAACTTGTACCTACAATTGTGATGTGACTGTATGCCTAAGGTCTGCACTCTCTGGTGACATTGGCCGAAATACTGATTAAATTCATTCTAAAATCAACACTGTTGTCTAAACAATAAGGTTTCAATGAAAAGATAGTATTGTTACTCTTCGGGAGAGTGATCTTAATCTATTTTTAATTACTTAATCACAGTGATTACAAAAGGTGAGTTGAAAGTGTAAGGATTTTTTAACCTTTTTTGTCGAACATAGATTTATCATACGCTCAGCGCCATCTATTGACGGTTGTTAAATTTCTTATTGTTTTTGATAGGCTATAGCGATCTCTATCGGCGGTAATTATGTTCTGGTCAGTTGAAGTCCCTATTTTCCTTTTCCAAGGGCGTTTGAGGAAGGAAGGAAGTATTTTTACTTTAAAAGATTGTGTCGTAACAGTCTGTCTGGCTGGTATAAAACAATGACATTGTTTTAAAAAAGAAATAAATACCCCATACTGCATATCGTGGTTTATTTTATACATATGTACATAATCGTAAAGCGTGGCGACGCATGTCGTAGTGATACGTCGCCACGCCGACAACCTGTCTAACTATCTTTGTAAAACTGTTCAGATAAAAAGGGGATAGTTCCTTCCACTTAGTTCACTTTTTCGCGCAAGTAGTTTAGGTACACTATTCTTCGTACTTTTGATGACCACACACAATTGCTGAGGGCAATTGTGTGTAGTTATGGCAGTGAACCGACAGACAAAAGATATCGATCATATAGCTGCCACACTGAACAAACATACTACGATATATATAGATATATATATATATATATATATATATATATATATATATATATATATATATATATATATATATATATATATATATATCTCGAATGTCAGGCGCATCCTCCGACAGATTCATCTCAATATACCGGCCATTGTCACTCGCCGTACTCTCTGTGTAAACACACGTGACAATGATTATATACACAATGTAACAGACAAGACATGCATGTTTGTATTCTGCCTACCACAAGATGCAGGTACTTACTTCTGAAGGGGACGGGTAATTCTAGTATTTATCCAAGAATAAAATGCCATTTTAAGGTTTAAATGAAATGAAAACATCAATGCAAAGAGAAGGAAAACTTGAAACCAACCCTATACCAACCCGTCTGGCCAGCGTGGTATAGTAGGCCAATACCTCCTTTTCAAGGAGAGGCCTATGTCCAGCAGTGCACTGTTAAAGGCTGTTGATGATGAACTGAAAATAGAAGGGAGGTTTCAAATACTGTTTTTTTTTGCGAATCTTTATTTGTTTACAGAACAGGAGAGAAGTGGTTGATATTTTGGGTCAAAAACCTAGCCTACGTTACTCTGTATGTCATCTGTGAAAGTACCAATAAGTCGGTCCAGTCGTTCCAAAGATTAGCCATATACAGACAAAAAATTAAAAATGACTTTTTTATCATCGTACCGTATTTTTTTCATATGCATTTAGAAAAAAATGTGTAAAGTACAAATGTCCCCACAATTGTAAGAATTCTACAATTTCCATCAGTTTATTCAATGTTCACACCGCACACTGAATACCTACTTTGCATTTCTTTTAAGAGCTGTAATCATGAATTTTTCATTTGAATAATATACAGACTGGCAGTTCTTTTAACTAGATGTAAAAAAAATCATTCGTTTTCTTTTTTAAACAACTACTAGTACTTCTCCGTAGTTTTATTTGCATCTTCTTTAGTCACAACTGTTAATTTAAGTTTTAAAGTACGTGTACGTATTCTGCTATTCGGTGAAGGAGAAAAATCTGAAAACTAAAACGTTAATAAAAATTGATCCAGTTATTCTTGCTTTATGAAGATGTATCTAAAGACAGACTTTATTTATATTAAGATATTTGAGGTCAGATTGATTGATGTATGTACTTTCTATGACCTAAGAAGTTTCAGTTCCTCGGCAATCACACTTAAATAAGAGGAGATGTGCTTTAAACATTTATTTATTAAAACGGGCTACCACGATATCACTTCAGTCAAGCACAGAGATTATTGTACAAAATTTTATAGAACAGTATTGTTATTGTATTCATAAATACAACTCACTATCATTTCGCAGAAACTGAAATCCTCTTAGCAACATCTGTAAATATTACCTTAATTCTTAATTAAGCAGTATTGCCTCAGAGAAGCAACAAGCATATATCCACAATATCTCTCTGCGATCACCTCACTTTTAAACGTCAACTTACATTACTTCAATGAGACATAAACAAATCGCTATTCGTCCTTTTCTTCTGTCATCAGTCCCTTTCACACACGTTGTTTACAATTTTCCCGCGCGTTGCTTCAGTTGCGCGAAGACCTTGCGCCGGCGCAGACGTATATCATTTAAGAAGTACTTATATAGTGAGTGCAACATGATAGTGTATGGTTACAAAGACCAATTGTGATTGGAACGGCATTCCTTAGTGTAGTGTATTATTAGTTTTTATAACGACGATTTCTTTAAACTAGTTCACCGAAAGGTAACAGTAGTGAGGTTATGACTTGACCATAACAATTAATTACTTATGGGACATATAGGTCTTTTGATTTCTTTGGTTCTGAACTAAATCCTTTTAAATCATGACAATTTGATATAGGCTTGGAAAAAGACACAGAAAATGAGAATATTTTTTCTATACCGTAGTAAGAAAGATGTCGTTGGATAAAAATTGTAAAAAACGGGTAGATTGAAGTATGTGAACTCCCTTCCTCTCTTTAAGCACCATCTTTGTGAAGTAGAATATGTAATTATACCGAAATTAGGAGCAAAACTTTATAGATTCAACTTTGTTCTCGTAATAGTCGTTTACACTAACGTCCCCTAATTTTAATGGACCACTTATAGACTAGTTACGTAACCCTTACTAATAATTAGTTTTCACCTACCTTTAAGGGTGACATTTTTAAAGGAAATTTTAAAAGGAATGTAAGCACTTAAGTATTCCCTTATAGGTTGGTTAAAACAAAAATATGACTAAGGGTTAGATAACTTTCTCTCTAAGTGGCCCTTTTAATTTAGGGGACTATGTTGAAAACTCATTAGACTCGAGTTTTAACTCTTCTTCCTAGCTTTTATTCCCAAGATTATTTGGGGTCGGATAGTTTTCAACCGGTTTCACCTGAATATCAGTTTTTCCAAGAAGCGACTGGCATCGGACCTCCGCAACCCGAAGAGAGAACTGAAATTCGAAGGTTGATTGTACTAGTTGTATTGTTATATTTGAGGGCACTTCCCAATAACGATTGCCATAGATATTGATGACAACCGGGACCGACGGCTTAACGGGGATTAAATTTTGGGAAAACTCTAGTTAAAACTCGAGTTTTAACTAGAGATAGGTTTTGAAAATGGAGATAAGTCTGCTTCAGTATCCTTAATAAAAGCTCTGCTTAGTTTGGTGTTAGATGGCGTTCTGTATCGGATATCCAAATCTATTTAATTATATTTCTGACTCCTCCAATTTTGTTCTGGGTATTTATTTTCTAGCGGGTTCAAAGACAGTCAATTTTCCTGGGACTTCTAGAATCAGTGTGGTCTTAGGGATTGTTGATCCTTGTGGAGATACAGTGTAGTGGGCGTGCAGGAGGGGTAAGTCCCATATAAAAGACTATATCTCTACACCCCCCAAAGGTTGGCTGGTAGAGAATGCCTTGGGCATTAAGTCCGCCGATGTACAAAAGTGCATGAAGTTGTAAATAAATAAATAAATAAAAGACCTTAAGTAATTAATTGTTATGGTAAATATATATTTCAGTTTTCAACTCGTGAATATTTATAATTCTTAAGATATTTTTTCACACACAACTCAGGATCGAATACAATTTAATGTACCTTTCACATTTTTACTCTTTAATTATTATCTTGTACCACTTTGAATATTTTATGACATTTAATTTGTTGATTAAGATCATTGTACAGCGAGACATTGCTATATTGCAGTGACTGACACACTTTTCTTTGATTAGTTGACAGTGCCTGGGCGACCGAACTTATTATTTAGCTCATTTAACTATTATAATTATAATCCCCTGAATGTTATATTTCAGAGAAATCTTTAGAGCCGTTTCCGAGATCAAATATATAATTATATACTAATACTAGCTGACGCCCGCGGCTCCGCTCGCATCCTAGGGGTTTGAAAAATAGATGTTGGCCGATTCTCAGACCTACTGAATATGCATATAAAGTTTCATAAAGATCGGTCCAGCCGTTTCGGAGGAGTATGGCAACGAAAACTGTGACACGAGAATTTTATATATTAGATAAGATAATAAAGCTTTGTTTTGCTGAACTACTCAGAAATCTCAGGAACCACTGGTCCCATTTGAAAAATTATTTTAGTGTTAGATAGCTCAATTATCGAGGAAGGCTATATATCATCACGCTAAGAGCAATAGGAGCTGAGCACCAATGAAGAATGTTTCAAAATTGTTTTTTTTTTTATCTTGACAGCTTCCGCTCCGCTGCGTAAACGGTACTGTAACTGTAAACGGTTTAAGTTTCGCAAAAATCATGTATGACAGAATTGTTTACCTTATAATTTTAACAAAAAGGAACCGACTTCTAAGAAAACCTATTCCCAGTACCCAAATCGCGACAATTGTGCCTATGATATTTGAGGAGTTCCCTCGATTTTCTTGGGATCCCATCATCAGATCCCGATATGGTGACGATGGGACCACCTGTAAGCTAAGCCCATTCCAATGCAAAATTAATTTTTGAAATCGGTTCATAAACGACGAAATTATCGCTGAACATACTTACATAAAAAAAAAAGATTCCGACGAATTGAGAACCTCCTCCTTTTTTTTGAAGTCGGTTAAAAAGTTCTGAAAAAAGTCAACGACAGCATATGTCTATCTTTTAAGGTTCGCTCACTAAAACCTTTTTAATGGCAAACAAATTTGTTGCCGCTGTATAAAATCAAGCTACGGATAGCAGCCGCAAACTGAGGTTCGTGGGTTAGCTAGTAATGATAGTTTTCACAAATGTAGAAAAATAACGTCATCTCATCGCTAGAACACGTGGGCAAAACAATACATTAGCCAATAATAATAATACAAGAGAAGATAGGCGTTAACGATTGTAGAAAGAGAATTGACGCGAATCGTTTGCTGCTTTCAAAGGAGAACGCTTTTTATTTTATAAACATACATAGACAATTCAAATAAGGTATTTTTACAATTTGATCCTTAGGTCGTAAAATAATAAAAAGGTCTGGATGTCTTAATTACAGCAGTTCCACACAAAACCCCGCTGCAAATCCTGGTGGAGTGGCGGCCTAATCACAATTGATTCTAGGAGTTATTTTTCCGGATTCTTTACAATACCTAACTATTTTATACAAGTGTAGGTACCTATTTCAATGTTTTTAACTGTAGATAACAATAATATACTTTATTCAACAATGTTCAACATAATATTAGCAGTATTAGTTACATTGCGGTTTTGATAACAATTGAATAGGTATTTATATAGGTACATAAATATTATCTATTCTTTGTTATATGTTAGTATATTATACATTATATAAATGTATAAGCTGTTCCCGTGGTGTTGCTTGCGGTTATTGGTGTGAAACGCGAGTAACGCCGTGGAAGTTAGCTAGTCTAAAAATAATTTGCCTAAGTTACTCCTCATGTCATCAGCCCCGTCAAAATCTGTCCAGCCGTTTCAGAGGTTACCTGGAACAAACAGGCAGACAGAAAGACAAAAAAAATAAAATTAAGCATTTTGAATTTATAAATAAGTTCTATGCGTAGCATTTCCTGTCGTTATAAACGTCTATGGTTCCACCGCAAATTTTTTTAGTCGCCATTATAAAGATTTATATTTCGTCAGAACAATATTTCTCTATAATAAAGTTCTCAATTGAATCTACTTTCACTCAATAAGACCTTTTGTTTGAGGTGAAAAGATCGGAGATAATACGTGATTTGTTTCGGATATACATATTTTTTTAATTTATTTGAAAGTTTGCAACCATGCTTTTTTTGGTTGCCACAGAGTTATGTTCGTTGATTTAAGTAGACAGTTCTAATCTTCAGCCTTTTATGAGTCTACTCTGCCTGATGGAAAGTATTAATAGAATCTAATAGCACTCTTAAGGGACATTAATGACCCATACTCCTGGATTCTACTCCATGCTTTCATCAATCAGAGTAGATTCGCTTTGATATACTTAAATATGTAAAAAACATGTTGACAACCATAATAGACTAATCTCAATCATGTTTTTATGTAAGAAAGAAACTATAATTCAAAATAAATACACCATGACAGGGTCAGCAGACTTCCGACTTCTAATCGGCATTCCTTTCGCAGTGATCTGAGAATGTGGGGAATTTTAATGGTGTCTTGCAATAGTGTCATGGTCATCACAATGCTTATTGCTCGGGGTATTGACGGGTTATAAGTAGGCAAGCATATTTGTACGGTGGCTTTTTGTCCAGAGTAGGGTTGGCGACTTCTTTATTGTATTGTGGTGTAATGGTGAGCCGACTGCTTGAAAGAGTTCGTGGGTTCGATTTACATCCATTAATAATTTCTTTTGTAGTGTGTCTGAGTGTACAAATCTATGTGATATAACGGATTAAAAATACAATGTCACAACCCCTATTCATCCCTTGAGTGTCGCAGACTGCCTAGTTGGTCTAGCGGTTAGCGTTTGCCGCTACCGATCAAGAGATCTCGTGTTCGATTCTCGGTTGGATTTAATGTTTTTTGGATCTGCATATGAATTTACCAAAACAAGTATGTTTATTTATTTATATCAGTTGTCTTGTACTCGTAGTACAAGCTCTGCTTAGTCTGGGACTAGATGACGTTGTGTGTCAGATGTCTGAAATATTTAAAAAGACTAACTGAGAAGTGAAAAAAGCTCTCTGAATTTAAGAGATCTGAAGTATCACAATCCCTATTCATCCCTTGGGTGTAATAAGAATTGAGCGAGCAAATTATGTAGGACAAAATCAGTTTTGTCCCTCTTTGCAGCGAAGAAAAACTTAATGCAAACCCTTATGCCGATACGATTGGACATCGCAATGTTAATAGTAGGCCAAAATCTTCATATAAAGGTGACTCAGCTCTGTGTGATGAAAGCAACATCACTACAAAGAGAACGAAAACTTAAAAAAATACTCTATGCCAACCCTTCAGCAAATTGAAAAAGAAAATTAAAGGTTTATACTTCCAACAAGGGTTTTAACCCGAAACTAGGCCGAAACTATACAATTTCACTTCATTTATGAGTTTAGAGGGATAGCAAAAAGTCAAGTGCGCTGTCACCATTTTGAAACTATGTTCGTTGAGAGGGCTCTAATTAGTTCAAGATTCAGTCCTTTGTAATGAAACAACTTTGTATCTAAAACTAAACAAACTATTTTGTATCTAATCTATATAAATAAATATAATTAAAGTGTCTGTTTGTAATATCAAATGAACAGTTTTTTACCAAATGCATACGAAAATATATGTATACGGTACTAACATCGAAAAAGCATTTTTTTTTTATTTCTGTCTCTGTTCCGGCTAATCTCTGGAAAGACTTGATTGATTTTGACGGCACTTTCATTGGCAGATAGTTGATATAAATTGTAAAGTAGACTAATTTTGTTTAGGGGATATATTGATTGCCTCTGTGGTGTAATGATAGTGAATGCGACTGCTGTGCTTGAGGTCTCGGGTTTGATTCTCGGGTCGGACCAAATGATTGGTTTCGGAGTTTGGGTGTTTTCTATGTAAAATATGTATTAACAATAAGAAAAAGGTATGTTTATGTATTTATATCAGTTGTCTAGTACCTTTAGCACAAGCTCTCCTTAGTTTGGGACTAGATGGCGTTGTGTGTTAGATATATATATATATACTCGCGATTTGCGTCAATAATCTAGGATTCAGCTCGTAGTAAATAATATAAAGTAACGCTTAGTATTCATTACCTGTTGTTAACAGTGATTGATATTATAAACACACGTTGTGGTGTCCTTCACATTCATTTATCTATTAAAAAACTATTAACAGTATTTTATACTCCGCTACAAAATAACCAATTTTCTTTCTTTTGCAGTGCAGTTTGTCTAACTTAGTTTGCTCTTTATTTAGAATATCACTACAACAAGAACTCATAATATGCCCATTAGGGGCCGTCCATTAATCACGTGATCTATTTTTTGAAATTTTTTGACCCCCCTCCCCCTTATGATATTTCGTGATTTTTGTGAACCCCTCCTTCGAGCCTCACGTGATTAATGGACAGCCCCTTAGGTTTGCCCATAGGATTTCGTCTCAGGGTATGGTTAAAGCCATACGTCCTCATGCTGGACGAATGCAGGTTGAGGATTGACAAGACAATGTCGTGACTTAGTAATCTTACCGAGTGACTATTTTAAATCGCATAAAGTTCTCAAACTAAGATTCACGATTGTTATTCTGAGGTAACAATCGGTCTGACTGCTTAATCACGGAGACACTCTTGATATGCCATCAACGGCCAGCTATCCACCTCGGTATTTATTTATAATCGCCGTGTTTCCTCTCGAAATACTGACGGCTATCAAACTTTTTTACGTAATTCTGATTATATAGAAACACATACCGCCTGTATTGATACTGCCACGGTCTTCGGACGGGTGATTCGAACAATGAACAACGGGACCATTAAGATTCCCACGAAATGTGCCTCGTTAATTACCCTTTGGTTTATTAACATCGATATTTTTGTTCTTAAGTTTTGAGAACGTAATTTATTTTGAATTTGAACTATCCTAGTTAATACTTAGAGCTTTGGGTCGTCGGATTATATACACTGGACATATGTATAGATAGTAGAACCATGGTGATGTCAGCACGAATGGGTCGACTCGATCGGGGTGGTACTCACCCAGAAACTCATGCTTGCTATCAAGCAGAGTGGAGTCAATTTAATAGGCTTGAATATAGGATACTGACGGACTCATAAACTGCATCAAACTTCAGGATTACTTTGAAATGATTTTTTAATAACAGGATACACAAACCCTATACATAGGTCACAACTTCCTTGCTAAGGAGTCTTACATCCAACAGTGGGCTGACTACTGTTGATGTGTAATGTAATACGATAAAATACAGCAAAAACTAAAAGTAAGCTTCGATTTCCTTTTCATAATCATAAACTATTATTGTATGTTTATTCCCAATAACTGGATGTAAATGACGAGATTGTATCGACTGCAAACCACAACAATCAAGTACTCGCTTCACTGCGTAGTGGAAATCCTTGTTTTACATGTATATTTGTTTTCCGGTGACTAGAATGTTATTGTTATGTCTCTTGCTATCTGTACGATTCGCTACGACATTTCTATGAAACACGTACGAAACAAATAACACCCAGGTTAGATTCAGAACAACGATTTGTGGATTACACAAAGTTTTGTTCTATGGGATTCGAACCCACAATACTGGCGTAGTAAAAAGCGGCGTGAACCACTAGGCCAACCGTGCAGACTTCTGGTTGGATTGATGAGAAATGACGAACAAAATTGAAGTAAAAAATAATGAAAACCATATCTCAAGTAGGTTGTATCATCATCTTCCTAGTCTTTATTTTTCCAAATTATGAGGGGTTAGCTACTGCTCTGAAGCAGATCGTCACGTCGCCGGCTCGCGTGTAAAACAGCGTTGCGGCAGAAAAGTACATGTTTAAAATACATTTTACACGTTAGCGCCTCCTGCCCTATTAATTATATAAAAAGTAACAACAATATTGAACTAAAACTTTCGCATGTATACCTAAAAACATGAAAGGAGCTTACTAATAAAAGCCTAAAAGCATACCGTAAGTAGCGGTATTAACGTCAACAGAAATTACATACACGAAATAACTAAAAACAGTCATGTACGACGCTAAACTACACCTACACACCATTAAATTTGTATAATGTGGGTAGTTCGAATTTCTAATGCAACTTTTATGCCGCGAAATCAGCAATTTGGTCAGTCTTGCGTTGGCGTTGACCCCGGCCGGACGTTCTATATGGATATCGAGTTTACATTTATGGAGAGATAATAATATTGTTAATGGATTTTTTTAAGTGTATTTGACAAGGAAGTTTGTTTATTAGTTTGATGGTGAAATGTTTTGTTTCTCTTTAGTTTGAAATATTAATGGTTAGCTGACCCACGCAGCCCCATCTGTATCTTCTATTGCCTGTAACGTAATGCATTGCAGTGGAAACAAGATTTTTATCAATAAAAAAGATTATTTTGAGTCAACCCTAAAAGATACACATACTCGTAGGTATGTTCTCGCGGACTTTTTTTTAGATTTTTAAATGTGTGGAACATTTACAAAGGAATAGGAACTGACTGCCTCGTTGGTCTAGTGGTCAGCGTATGCGGCTGCTGATCAAGATGTCTCGGTTTCGATTCCCGGGTCGGATCAAATATTTGTGTGATCCACAAATATTTATTTCGGAGTTTGGATGTTTTTCTATGTTTAATATGTATGTATTTACAAAAAAAGTAATTTTATGTATTTATATCAGTTGTCTAGTACCCATAATAAATGCTCTGTTAGTTTGGGACTAGATTTCGTTGTGTGTAAAATGTCCGACATTTTTTTTTTTCATTCATGTATTGTTTTAGTGAAACTATCCGTTAACGCATCGCACAGCTTCTCTGGTCTCACTCTGCATTCTGCATCATTCTCACCAAAGAAACATCTCTCTAGGTCGCGTAGGTGTGGGTCACTACGCTACTTTGTCTGCACTCACTATGAGGGTGGTGACTCCTTATATATGCTTTCCATCAGGCAAATTAGAGTAATTTTAATAGGCTATATTAAAACATAGAAAGAAACACACATAAATGGGTTTCTTTAGTTCGGAATGTCGTTCTTTAATTGTTTTTATATCGTACCACTCTCTATAACCCTTAGTCGGAATGTGATTTCACAGTTGTGCCCTTGGTGGTACGTGATAGCTCGTGGTTTATTGTCAATGGGACACCGTGACTTGGGATCTCGTGATGGGAAAAAATAGTTATGGTAAAAGTCAAAAGCGTTAAGCGGGGAAGTAATTAATAATATAATAAATCGCTTTATTGTACAACAGATAACTTAACATGGAACTTAATGCTTGGTCAGTACAAGTGGCGGCCTTATCGCACTACGGCAATCTCTTACAGGCAACCGCTCGCGCTGGTGGGAAATAAAGACCGTATAGGGCAAATGTATAGGGTAGTGCCCGGTGTATTAGTGTTGATTGGAAAAGGAAATAAAGCAGTTTAGATATGTACTAGCTGACCCGGCGAACTTCGTACCGCCTTAGAATATTAATTCTTAATAAAGTATTGTGTTTAGTTATTACTGTCACTGATAGTGACAAATCGAAAGCAACGTCAACTGGGGCCCCGGCCGGTGCCGCCAAAATCGCTTTGTTCCTGCATTTTAAATCTGTATTATCTTCAAAAGTATTGATTTAAATTACATACTGTAAAGGGCAATATTAATCTATATTAAATACACAATGTACTTAAGGTACTTCATTGGATAAGGATTAATACTGTATTGCTTAAAATCGCTTCGTAAATAAGATATTATTTCTCGTAAAAATAAAAAATAAAAAAATGGTTGTTGTGGGTTATCCCTAAGAGATAGACATAAACCATCACGGACTTTTTTGTAGACCTTTTTAAGATGTACAATACTGTAGTACATTATTTTAATCAATCTCGTAGGGTACTGCCAGCGTTTGCAATGTAAGCGTAAAAAAACACACATTAGAAACCTCTAAAATTATTATCTACTATATTATGCATGTTTTATACATAAAAACCTTCCTCTTGAATCAATCTATCTATTAAGGAAAACGGCATCAAAATCCGTTGCGTAGTTTTAAAGATTTAAGCGTACATGGGGACAGAGAAAGTGACTTGGTTTTATACTATGTAGTGATATACAATTCAGAGTAATATTAACACATTTTTTGTTTTTTTAATATTTCGGCCTTCTTACACACGTCATCTAGTCTTAAACTAAGCAGAGCGTGTATTATGGATACTAAACAACTGATTTATAAACTGATTAAATACATACATATTATACATAGAAAACACCCAAACTCCGAAATGAATATTTGTGGATCACACAAATATTTGATCCGACCTGGGAATTTGAATTTGAACCCGAGACCTCTTGATCAGCAGCCGCACACGCTAACCTCTAGAGACCAACAAGACCGTCACATGTTTAATGACAAAATACAAGCACATAAATAAATCTATACACACATTCAAATATATACACACATTTATACATACATACACATATCCATATAATAATAAGCTTTTTAAAATTGATTACTGTGACCTCATTGACTAATCATTATGGTAAATTGATATCTTCCAGGTAATATTCCTTTATCAGTTTCTTATAGGCAGTTATTGTATGTGCACGTAATTAATGTGCAAGTAAATGCGTCTTGAGACTCTGACCCGTTTCTGTTAAACCCCGATTGAGGGATGAAGAACAGTACTGCAAAGCAAAGAAAACCTGGACCCAAATTTATACTAAACCTACAACCAGCGTGATATAATAGCCCAAAATCTTCCTTCTAAGAAGAGACCTATGCCTAACAATACAATATTAAAGGCTGTCGATAAATGAGAATAAGTTAATATACTACAATGACCGACATACACGCGGTCGGAGCCGATGGAAAAAGCTACTGTTTTATTATGATTCTTTTATTAATACCAGGGGGGTGTCACTCCGCAGTTTAGGTATAGTCGGCCGGCTGCCTGCCGGGTCAGACACGCCGGTCGAACAGACATCGTCAGAACAGTTAAGAGTTATACGATAGAAAGAGACGCAATTGTAGGTAAATATAATCGTAGTCATTCGGCGCTGTGCGATCTAAATTGAACTTAATCTTTTGACACCGAGGGTATCTATAACTTTAATTTACTTTTCGGAGTGAGTCTTCTGTGCTGGCACTATTATGTATTCTGTGTTAATACACACACAATAAATAAACAACTGTTACAAGGTTGATCATTACCAAATCAATTGTTGAGATAACGGTCACTGATTCATTTGACATTTCATGGCGTTCCTATAATTGGTTTTTAAGGTTTATATTGAACTTCATTTACAGTGTCCTATATAGCAATATGTTTTAAAAATTGCTTTAAAAACACTCCAATGTGACTGTTAATAGTCAAAAAAAAGAGGTTTTTAATTTGGATGCTTTTTGCTAATATTTTCTTCCTAACCTTTATTCCCAAGTTTATTTGGGGTCTCTCCGAGGCACGGGCGTGAATAACCGCCAAACTTCCAAACTCCGGGCTGCTATTAGGAATTTCCTAAGAAAAACTCAAAAACACTTTTTGGCCCGACCCGGGATTTGAACCCGAGACCTCTTGATTAGCAGCCGCATACGCTAACCACTAGACCAACGAGGCAGTTTTTTGCTGATATGTAGGCCTGGCATAATTCGATCATATTTAAATGTATGTTACAAATTACTGTTCCAAAGGGGTTTATTCAGAAATGTTCCCAGTTAAATTTAATACAGATCTGATGATGATGATTTTGAAAGACAACGAAACTCTTTTTAAAAAATGACAACATCAAAAATCTAGTGATTGCAGGCATCGCATAAATATGCATTGTTTATGCTATCATATAATAATTCTTGAAACTCGTGTTGAACTTTTTTTTAAAACGGATTTATAATGAATTAATTTATTATAGAAATATGCTATGTAACTATTATGTGTCGTATTAACCCCCGAATTATGAGAGATAACTACACAAGGCAACAACGCTGCAAAGAGAAGGAATAATAATAATCCCTACTTCCCTACTTTATAATCCCTACTAATATTAGAAATGCGAAAGTAACTCTGTCTGTCTGTTACGCTTTCACGCCTAAACCACTGAACCGATTTTGATGAAATTTAGTATGAAGATAGAACTGAACTTGGGAAAGGACATAGGATACTTTTTATCGCGAAATTATAGGTTTGAAATGGGGACGAAAATTTGTGTCGAAGTTCCTTAATATTATTATCAAACATAAAATCATGTAAGATTGTTTAATCTACCCTTGCCGTGTCGCGCGATATAAACGAATTCCACGCGGGCGAAGCCGCGGGCGGAAAGCTAGTAATATTATAAATGCGAAAGTAACTCTGTCTGTCTGTTACGCTTTCACGCCTAAACCACTCAACAGATTTTGATGAAATTTGGTATGAAGATAGAACTGAACTTGGGAAAGGACATAGGGTACTTTTTACCGCGATAACCGACATACACGCGGGCGGAGCCGCGGGCGAAAGCTAGTAATAAATATTTTGGACATCTGACACACAACATCATCTAGTCCCAAGCTAAGCAGAGCTTGTGTTATGGGTACTAGACAATCCAATAATAATATAATATCCAAGAATCTAATAGTTTACAGAAACCACTCTATCTGGCTGAAACGGCTTGCGAATATTATTAGCATATTATTAAACAACCTCTGTTTTAGGTGTACTAAGAGTTTTGTCCTAAGACATCGTAATCTCTCCCGGTTATAGTAAAAATACTCTACAATAGTATTTTATTAACCTCCTTTTCACAAACAACAATTTGCACTTTGAAACCGCAATATCTTGTAACTTAGACCATCAAGTTCCGCACTAGTGCACCAGAAACAACTGACAGCGGTTCCACTACAGATGTTCTAAGAAACACCACAGCTATATGCAACGACACAGTACCTTAACCCGACTGAATAAGGTCTACATTCGATTGGTAGACCAGTAAAATAACTTGGTTGGAGTAAATCCATTGTTGGGAAGATTTTCCGAACTCCCTTTTGTAAAGAAAGCATTGTTTGTTAGCTCTAAATCGGATTACAAAGTTATTGAACTCGAGATCAGAAAGTAAGTATAGATTAGTTTGTATAAGACTCACAAATATTAACTCTTAGGATTAATTCTTATTGTTTTTGGTAGTTAATCTTTATTTTATTGTAAAAGAATATTAAGATCTATCTTTCATGGAAGAAATAAGTTTTGATACCACTGGGCGAACTCAGTCACTTGAATCCATTGGAGTATTTAAGTTATAAAAGTATGGTTCTGAATCTATCTGTTGGTAAATAATAATAAATATTTCAGACATCTTAAAGACAACGCCGTCTAGTCCCAGACTAAGCAGAGCTTGTATTATGGGTACTAGACAACTCAAACACTCCAGGCTGTTATTGAGAAGTTTCTGTAAGAAAAACCCAATGACACTTTTTGCCCGATCCGGGATTTAAACACGAGACCTCTTCGTAAAATGTTTTTAAAATATAAGTGCTGGTTTTAAAACGTAATCTTGAGCCAGTGTAGTCACAACTTGAAACCTTATGATGTTCATTAAAAGACGCATATTGCGAAGTCCCAACAACATCCATGCGTAAACATCTTTAGTATAAAATCTAGCATACCTGCCTGGGGCTATCATAGTGAATACCGTCTTACACGTTGACTGGGAGTAAATAGCTTCATTCTGAAATGGTATTTGCTGCTAGATAGCATCCGCATCTAGATTGGATGCTTAGACGCAGTAACAGCTTGTGCTACTGCTGTGCTTAATGTGTCAGGTTCGATTCCCAGATCGAACCAAATGTGTGATCTGCAAAAATTTGGTCCGGAAGAGTGTATTGTATGTATTGATATCAGTTGTCTAGTTAGTACCTTTAGTACAAGCTCTGCTTAGTTTGCGAATAGATAATAAATAAATAAAATTAATTAATTGATTAATTGTTTTTCGGACATATGACATAATATCATCTAGTCCCAAAGTAAGCAAAGCTTGTACTATGGGTACTAGACAACTGATTTAAATACATATATGTACCTATTTAAATATACCTTTTTTGTAAATACAAACATAGAAAACACCCAAACTCCGAAACGAATGTTTGCAGATCATACAAACATTTGGTACGATTCGGGAATCGAACCCGATACCTCTTGATTAGCAGCCGCATACGCTAACCACTAGACCAACAAAGCAGTAAAGTGCGTGAAACTAGTAAAATAGTGTAATTGAGTGAAAATTCTGTGTTTACCGCCTTAATAGTACTTATAAGTTAATACCTAATGATAAATTAATGTAGGTAACGTTGAAGAGCTTAGTTAGATATCACTATTTACCCTAAATTTAGGGATATATTAAGTTTGCCACACTGGATTTTTTAGAACTTTTTGCAATCCTTACCACTTAAACAGAGTAAGAATTATATTTGCCGATCGATCGATATACATTTTCGATGACGCATACGTGGTGCGTCATCTGCAAAAATTGTGATAACTTTTTGGGAATGCTTTTTCGGGAAAATGTTGACTCACTGTGTTCTAAATAGGGTCAAATCGTTAAATTATTATATATCCTGATTCCTAATTAGGCTTTAGTGTATTTAAATGCTATTTAATAATAACTTCTGTAAAAAATGTACCGTTAATGAATTAGTAAATTTATGGAGGTTTTTAATGGCAATACTGCGTAGGTGCTAGACATCGTTAACAAAATGTATAAATTAATGAGCAACACATCTGTTTTTTTTTTTATATAGGATAGTGCATTTAGTTTACTGTGAACTTAGTCAAAGGCTTACACAGTAATTTCGATTTTATTGCACATAGCGAAAATAGTTTTTATTAAATTAACATCACACGGCATAGTCTATTAACATCACACATCAACAGCCTTTAATAGGCCACGACTGGAGACTGACCTCTCCTTAAAAAGAAGTTTTTGTCCTACTGATCAGTCACTAGTCAGGTTTCATTTCAAGTTTTCCTTCTCTTTGCAGTGCTGTTAACCTGCTTAGTTTGCTCTTAAGACACCCATTGTATGAAATGGGACGGTGGTATTCTATATTCTTAATCCGATACCACCCAGTTACATTTCATTCGCGTTAAGAAAATAGTGACGCATCGATCGCGCCTCACACCTTAACTAATCAGGTGCCAAAAATTCGTATGAAACGATAATTTCTTACAACGTGATTGGTCTGTCTTGATCTTGAATTTCAACTTACGTACGTATATTTACTGACATAAGCTATATCCATTCATTACAAATTACTTAACGATTACAAATTACTAGCATCCATTGAATGTTTTGTTCCACTTCATTAACCAACACTTTCATATGTAATGGTCTGTGTATATCTCCATAATTTAATAGCCGATCGTTATTCACGCCATGAATTATTACAAAAGTTTTTACTTTAGCGGTTCCATGGTTTTTTATAGCTGCTAATTGTCGTGTCATTTATCTATTGTTGTTTTTACATAACTGTATTTTAAAGAAGGTTATGTTTTTCCAATGTGTGCATATTTCTTTCGTACACTGTATTTTATAGAGCATATAAAGGCGTCGGTTCTGCACCTGATCTTACCCTCGGATAGCCGTACTTTCAAAACAATCCGGACTTTAACGTGCTCTCCGAGGCACAAAAAAACTACTTTCTAGATCTCGCTCAAACCAATTTTCGGTGGAAGTTTACATGGTGATGTACATCATATTTTTGTTTCAGTTTTATCATTCACTTTCATTTTAGAAGTTACAGGTGGGGGGGGGGGCACATTTTACCACTTTGGAAGTGTCTCTCGCGCAAACTATTCAGTTTAGAAAAAAGTGATGTTCATCATCATCATCATCATCATCATCAGCCTATCGCAGTCCACTGCTGGACATAGGCCTCTCCCATTGCACACCACTGTGATCGATTTTGGGCTTCTCGCATCCAGCTCCTGCCAGCCATCCTACGCCAGTCGTCACTCCACCTCGCCTGTGGGCGTCCTACACTACGTTTACCGAGACGCGGTCTCCACTCAAGAACTCTTCTGCCCCAACGGCCATCAGTTCTGCGGCTAATATGGCCAGCCCACTGCCACTTCAGCTTGCTAATCCGGTGGGCTATGTCGATGACCTTAGTTCTCTGACGGATCACCTCATTTCTGATACGATCTCTCAGAGAAACGCCGAGCATAGCCCTTTCCATAGCACGCTGAGCAACTTTTAGTGACGAATCTATAAGGGTTCCGTTTATTGCCATTTGGCTACGGAACCCTAAAAAGCGTTAAAACACGATCTCCAAAATTGTATTTCCTCAGGTTCATCGTTCTTTACAGGACGCTATGTAACGATGTTAATATCTCAAACACGCAACATTAGTACCAACACACATAATCTGTCACAAGTTTTAATTTACGACTGCGCTTGCGCCGGTACTCGGCGTCCATTGACAAGATCCGCCGGATGAGACTCACCGGCTTGTTTTTTTTCCAACCGGCTCGTATTGTACTCGTTTTCTCATGATTTGCACGTACGGTTTTGATAATAATAAATTGGTGGTCGGCATTTGACTGTTTTTAATAGTGATTTGGCTAGTGTAACGTGAAAACCTGGAACTCTTTACCAGCGCACTTGCTTCCCTCATTCTATGACCCTGGGTCCTTCAAGCGGGGCGTGAAAAACCATCTTACTAGGCCGCCATAGTGTGGGTCAACGTGCTGCTTTGTCAGCAACAGCAGTGAGGACGGTGACCGCCAGTATTGGATTCTCTTCATGATTTACATGAGGCAGGGCAGAGTAATTTGGCAGCTAATATATAAAAAACTAGCTGACCCCGCGAACTTCGTACCGCCAATTCAACGTCACTCAATGGCTGTGAATGACATTGACATTCGTTACGCGCGTTTTTTTAAATATGCAAATTTAAATGTATATTTTTCAATATTTCTGAGAGATTTTCTTAATATTTTTTTCCGTAAGAACCTTCTCCTAATAATAACAAATACAACAAAAAAGAATTAGTGAAATCGGTCCAGCCATTCACGCGTGATGCCGTGACCAAGGAAAACGGGTTTCAATTTTATATATATAGATAAAAATTAAACTACACTTGTACCGTGATACAAACTAGACTTTTATAGCTTTAACATATGACTTAAAAAGTATTCGCAATAACCTGATCTATCTTGTAGAGAACGTTAAGCCGTAGGTCCGGTTCAATATGGAATACAATTCACCCTCAGGGTTAGAAAGGTCTACATGCCTTAACTACTACTACACACTAGTACTACTTACAACTCCGAACAAATAGAAAAAAACGCGCTTTAATTACCCATAATTATTTTATATTTAATAGGAAATTAAACAACTTTTTATCGTTCCACTGCGGTCTAATAACTGAACCACAATTACAATACCGGACGTGCGTTATTTAGCAGGAAGGAGGCAATCGCGGCCCCCATTGGTCCACAATTAACAGTACACTGACATTGACTGATGATGGATCAGCTGTGAGATTGTAACGACAAATATTAATTGTAAATTAACCCTGAATGGCTTTATGGATAACCATAATGACAGCATCTATTAGAGGGTCAGTATTGGCTGACGTAAAATTGTAATGTATGATTGCACGGTTGGCTTAGTGGTTTAAGCGGCTCCGGCTGGAGATCCCACGTGCTGGCTTCGCCACCGTGGATGTGCATCGGCCGGTCATCGACGAATGGGCAGTGCGGCAGCACGGGACCCTTACCTTCCGACTGACGCAGGTTTTTTCCTAGCTTGGTTGCTTCGGAAAGTACCTGCACTCGGTCGCCAGGAGGGAATTGAGTTCCGCCTGCCACCACTGCGACTGCAGTGAGGATTCGGCTCATCACACGCTGGCGGTCTGCCCCGCATGGGAAACGCAGCGCCGGGTCCTCACTGCAGTCATCGGAGAGGATCTCTCACTGCCGGCCGTCGTTCGTTCCATGGCTGGCAGCGAGAGCTCATTTACGCGTCGCAACCTTCTGCGAGGACGTAATTACGCAGAAGGAGGCGGCGGAGAAGGCCCGGGAGGACGACATCCAATCGGACCTGAATCGCCGCCGGTGACACGGGCGGCGGAGGCGCGAACATCTGCGCCTCATGCCGCCTTGAGTGTGGCCGCGGGTGGACGTGACGGGTTTTCCCTCCACTCGCACTATGTGGCAAGCCGCGAGGGGGCGGCGTCGGTGTGTGCCGGACGCCGCCTAAGAGAGGGTCGTCGAACCAAGACGGTGCCCGCATCAGGAGCGGGCAGGCGCTGGGGGAGTCCAGAAGGAGATCTGACCCTGGACTTCTCCTCCTCCTAAACGGAGAAGCGCGGAGAGGGCACACTGTGTGGTTTTTAGTCGGTTCAAGTCCGACTCACCACCCCGCCGTAACCCCCGGTGGGGTGACGGTCCATGATGATTTTCCACACATAAAAAAAAGTGGTTTAAGCGGTCGCCACGACGTTTTCCACTGCGCAAAGTGTTTTCGGTTCAAATCTCACATGGGACAGCAATTTGTGATCCACAAATAGTTCTTCTTAGTCTGTCTGTTAATTGATTCCGTTTCATGTATGTTTGTAAAGTCTTAAAGTCTGTCTGTAAAGTAAATTTTAGTAGTGTACTATATTTTTTAACAGCTTATTTTGAAAAATACAATTTAATACCTAAGAAATACTGGCAAGCGTAGTTATGGCAGCGAATATTATGTGTGTATACAAAGAAGGTCCCAAACAAATCAATAATGGGCTCGCGTGTCTAGCCGATCTCGTCTTACTTATCGAGAATCTTCTTTCTTAAAACAAGTATTATGTATCGCTGAACATTTGTGTTCAATTGTATCTTTACAACGATTAGTTTATTAAACCATTGCTCTATGCGTTAAGGCTCTGTTTCTGGGTGTAATCTATGGTAACCTATACAAAAAAAGTCTGTTTTTAATATAATGTTGTTAATATTAAGTGAACAGCTTTTTTTACTAAATGCATATGAAAATATATAGGTACTTACATCAAAAACATATTATGTTTATACTCTTTTTATTAGTTTCAACTGCATATTTGTTTGTATGTTTGTAATCGACTCCTTTGGGTGAGATTTTGACCCACTTAAAACGGCTAGATTTCGTTCAAACTTTGTAGATTTATCCAGGACCGATGACAATACGCTAATTTGAAAAAAAAAAGAACAATATTTTGGTCTTTTTTAGTCTTTCTAAAAAAAAATGTTTTGAAAAACTAAACAAACACGCTTTTAAACTACTTACAAAGTAGAAAATAATTTTAATGTAACAAAGCGTGGGGTGCTTTCAGAAAATATTTCAATAACGTCGCCCCACGCTTTTTACATAAAACATATTTTTTACTTTTTAGTTTAAAAGCGCGTTTAGTTTTTAAAACTATTTTTTTTTCAATTTCGTTTGTCAATATGTTTGTTCCGTCCAATCTCTGGAACGGCTGTACCAATTTCGACTTTAACTGGTAGATAGCTGATGATATAAGGAATAGCTGGGCCCCACGTTTTATCCGTAGGTGTGTGTAAGTAGGGTAAGCAGGAAGATACCAATCGTGTGTTCTCATTGAAGGGCAAAGAACATGGACTGAGGATGTGTGCGTGATGAGTTCACACAAAAACATGTTTATTACCCTGTACTCATTATAAGATACCAGAGTTATAATTATAGACATTTATTCAGTTTTTATTTTCACTTTACTAAAACATAACTTTACTAAAACAAGTCCATGTGGTGACGGAGTCCGTGCGGTGACGGATTAAGAATACAGAGTGTCACCACCCCTATTCATCCCGCGGGTGTCTTAAAAGGCGACTAAGGGATAAACTACGCAAGACAACATAAATGCAAAGAGAAGGAAAACTTGAAACCAACTTTATACCAACCTGTCTGGCCAGCATGGTATAGTAGGCCAATACCTCCTTTTCAAAGAGAGGCCTATGTCCAGCAGTAGACTGTTAAAGGCTGTTGATGATGATGATGAAAACATATCTGATCAAGGTAGTAGAGCCACGCTGATTTCACCAGGGCGATACTATCCTCAGATAGAACCAACCTAACAATGTGGGCTACCGCAAGCGAATTCGCCGCCAGGGGCGCTAGTGTAGAATCAAGTTTGAAATGTCAAATTAGATTGTTTCTGTAGGCGAGAATTTAGTTTCGAATGAAAATTAACTCTCTAATTATGTTTGTGAATATTTTTCCATACGCGACATTAATTAAGAAATTTACAAATCACGGCTCAATGAATGTATATGCTTTAAAAGTGGAGATGAGAAAAAGAAATGAAAAATTAAGCGGTCAAACTTTAAGAGCTAGGACCTCATTCTACAGTGGCGACCACAAAAAGTATGGCCCTCATTCGTGCTTTCCATCAGGCAGAGTAGAGTCACTTTGGTCGACCTTAATATAAAAAAACTTAAAATATATATAGTGACCGCCACTCTTGGATTCCACTCATGCGTTCCATCAGGCAGAATAGTCACTTTGTCAGGCTTATATTTAGGCGGTCTGCTTCTGTAAAAATGTTATACTTCTGAAAGATTCTGCACACCGGGATCGGTAAAGGGCCCTGCTACATGAATGCGGCGTAAACAAAAGGCTTATAAATTTTAAAAACACATACGGTCTTAAAAATATTGCTTGAGCTGTGTGTCAGGTGACTACGTAACTGTCAAAAGAGGCTTTGAACAAGCGTCATGTTTATAAATCACCTATTACCAATAAGTGCAAATATTATAGACGTAAATTTCAGACCTAAAATGTACCTTGTAATTTGACAATAGTGACAGACAGAATTTAAATGACAATAGTAGCTGTCACATATATCAAACAGGGACAGACAGCCAAAAATTAAAATCAATTTTTTTGAGGACCGTATATTTTACTAACTTTTAAACTTTCGCGTTCCATGATAAATAATATTATTTTATCGCAATCGTCTCGCCAACAAGCTTAACAGCTTGGCGAGTGTGTTAATTTATTGTCCTTTGTAAATCGGTAATTTAAAAAAATAAAAATAAAAAAAAAAAAACGGGAAATAACGCGATCACATAATGAAGGTATTACATACCTCTGATTTGCCTGACGTTTTGACCACGGCCAGTGCAACCTGGTATCGCGGTAATTCCCGTAAAAATAATATTAATTACGTATATACTTTCATATGCATTTAACAAAAACATAACAATTTGAAATTCCAATTTGTTTGTATCAAACATTTCAATTTTAAATATTTCAATAGATTTCCAAGATATCTCTGATAGGAAGCATAATTCCTGCAAGATGGAAACAAACAACTGTAGATCAGCTTTTCTGACCTTCCACAACCCATTCTAAGAACAATTCAACCCATTTGGCACACAATACTACCAACTGAATAGCACAACATTATCAGATGCGTTTACTATGAAGAAAGAACAATGGGATCAGGTCTTGAACTGACGTCAGAAGTGATCGTTTGTGATGGATTCCACGTCAGATACCCATACGTGGAAGAGAACTGCACTGAGAGGAATGGCATGCAGAGTGTCTGACCTTTAGAGTGCCAATTTACTTTTTTCATATCAAAGTATTATAGCCACGCCCTCTCACAGAAAACTAACCCCTTGTGGTTCGTTGTTGATGGAAATGGAAGAGAATGGAAACTAGTACTCTTGGGTTCCACTCACGCTTTCTATCAGTGAGTAGTGTCATTTTGGCTTCAATATAAAAAAATACAAACAAATTAGACACAATAAAAAATACCTTGCTCATCACATACTTATTTGATCTTGACGGGTATTCGATTACGAAAATGTTACCTCAGGACTTTCGATTGATGAACCGATTTTGATCATCCTTTTTTATTTTAAATCTGGTGCCTTCCACTCCTCAAATATCATAGGCATACCTGTCGCGATTTTTGTACTCGCAATAGTTTTTCTTTGAAGTCGTATTTTTTTGTTAAAATTAATTTTTAAATTAGGCCCATTTATCAAAGAATGCTATGGAAAACACCATGCTCTTAGCATGCTGTTGTTGCTTGGTCTTCCAACAGGGACAGAGTGTCTATCAAAAGTGTTGCTAGAATGGGGAAAATTTATAACTACGAGAGAAACTGACGTAGTTGCACGGGTCAAATGATGATGAATTCTAAATTGATGATAAATTCAGGCACAGTATACATCATCATCAGCATCAACAGCCCCAAGCAACCGTTCATTAGGTATGCCTATGGGGGTCAATTTATCAAAGCGGTTTTGTCCACGCTGGCCATACGGGTTCAAATAGGATTTGTGTCGAGTTTTAATTCTCTTTGCAAAGATATTGTCCTGCGTAGTTTCCTTCTTCTGCTAACCTTTTACAATCCTGTGCTGGACATCGTAGGCCTATTTAAAAAAACGTAGTGAGTCCTCTACCACGCTAAAAAAACCTGGCTGGTTAAGAGTTTGTTACAAATCTCCCTTCTCTTTGCAATGCCAATAGCACTGCAAAGAAAAGGGAGATTTGTAGTAGTTTGCTCCCTTAGTCACGGATGAATAGGGGTGGTGACACTTCTTATTCTTAATCCGTCACCGCACTGACTTCACAGTATTACAAGTGACAAATTAGTTCACCCAATCGTCATCACGTCCTTAGCTAAATAAAATTCCGACAACAATAATACAATCTGACACCAGGCAACCATACTCTTATCTCAGTTTGCTACATGTGTACACTTCCGTCATAATTATGCTCCACTTTTGATAAGGAATATTATATTGTTTTTTTTTTATTCAGTGTAAGAGGCCATTGGCTGATTATGCCAATTATTTTTTTAATATTAAGTTTGTGAAATGTTTCTAACTCAATAGGCCGCTATAGTGCCTTGTTGGTCTAGTGGTTAGCGTATGCGGCTGCTGATCAAGAGGTCTCGGGTTCGATTCCCGGGTCTTACCAAATTTTTTTTGTGTGATTCACAAATATTTGTTTCGGAGTCTGGGTGTTTTCTATGTATAATATGTATGTATTTACAAAAAAAAGTATGTTGATGTATTTATATCAGTTGTCTAGTACCCATAATACAAGCTCTGCTTAGTTTGGGACTAGATGATGTTGTGTGTCAGATGTCTAAAGTATTTATTATTATTATTTATAATAGTGTAGGTCACCATACGACATTGTCTGTATGAGGATGGTGACCACTACTGTTTGATTCTACTCATGCTTTCCATCAGGCAGAGTAGAGTCACTTTTGGTAGGCTCCTTTAAAACAATGCCAAACGGAAGGGTAACAGTCTTGGCAGTCATAATGAACTACTGAAGCAGCCTAAACTACTAAAGCGATTTGAATGAATGACGTGTCAATAAATTCGTAAAAATAGCCCGGGTGACTTAAGCTATATAATTTTATCCAAAAACAAACGTAGATAAGTTACTAGTTTTTTTAACATATTTTTGTTTGTGAAAATAGTCTTAACCATAGACCATAGATTTTTTATAATCGTCCTTCTTATTTTTTTAATTGTTTCGCTCTTTGTAATGAAATGCTACGTATGTCCAAATTTTTTTTAATACCTAATTAGGTTTAAATATTCTAAACTACTTTATTTATCACCTAACCGGTAAAAGACCGACCTAAATACCTTATCTTTATGTAAACAAATGTTTATATACACATAGCTTATTTGTTTTAAGTGGTAATTACACCGCTACTTATGTAGTTTATCGGGCGTTTTTGTTATGTGAAGATAATTAGCATTAGTTTTAGTTATCTTTGGTAGGTTTGGGAGCAATGACAGACAAACATTACAAGAAGAAATGTATACTAATGTTATTTTAAATGCTTTAGCAATTATTTGTTAGGAATAATGTACTTCGAATGTGAAGTTATAAGAGTTAGAAGTAAGGAATGTTTTTGTTTTAATTATCAATCTTGTTAGTCTTTATTATTTAAAAGATTATTGGGGGGGTTGATTTTAGCACGAATGGGCTGTCTCGACCGGGGAAGTAACTACCCTCACACAGAAGACTAACCTACAATGAAAGGATCCGTGCTGTCGTCCTTTTTTGGTGAGTGTGAGACCGGGGACTTATCATCCTGTATCATTAGAGGGAGGGACAATCATGCAGAAACATCTAGCTAAGCCGCCATAGTGTGGTCAACATGCTGCATTGAATGCATTCACAATGTGTACGGTGGCCCCTACTCGTGGATTCTACTCATGCTTTCCATCAGGCAGAATAGAGTCACTTTGGTAGATTTAAAAAAATCCAATTTTTATACGAAGCGAATGACATCAAATCCTGAGGGCCCAACAGAAATTCAAAAGTTGTACTAGTGGTCAGTATATTTGAGGGCACTAGCTTCCATAGATGTTCATGACAACCGGGACCGACGACATAACGTGGTCCCTGAGACACGAGCGTGAAACACCGCCAACTTTCCATACTCCGGGCTGTTAATAAGAATTTCTTGTAAGGGAAACATGACGATATATTTTGGCCCGATCCGGGAATCGAACACATATAAGGTAATGGGGTTTCTGACCTCAACAATCTCCAGCTGTCGTTATCACCTGTTCCGATAGCTGCATCATATAAAATAAAGGAATTTCATTAGCTTCCTTCTCTATTTATGTAATATATGCATTAAAAATAAACTTCCGGTGGAGATTATACCGTTCAAATGTCGGGATTCTCGTAAACATGGAGGTATACTGGTTTCTAACTGGAATGTCTCCAGATGTTTTTATCACCTGCTGACCCGTTTGAATAGTTGTTGCTCCTGATATAATGGAGTTTGAATTGAGTATGTCTATAATAATAATAATAATAAAGCCTTTATTACCGAAAAATGTACATGTTTGACAGGCATTTTAACCTTAGTGAATTTTTTATAATTAGAAAAAGTTTTTTTTTAATTAAAAGGTTCCGTTACATTTATAATTATAAAATATCTCTTATTTCGGTGTGCCTTACGGCACGATACGGCAGATTGGCTTCTATCAGCCGTATATGAAAGATTTTTAGAACTTTTAAAACTGAACAATTCTTCCATACATTGTTTTTGTGAAACTCTAACCGTTCATGCAGGACACGTAGTGGAATTTCTCCCGTTTTTGTATTCTATATTTCATTGATACTTTACTCCTATTAGTCGTGGCGTGATGATATATAGCCTATAGATTTCCTTGATAACTGGGCTATTTAACAGTCAAATAATTTTTCAAAAAGGACAAGTACTTCCTGAGATTAACGCGTTCAAACAAACAAACTTTTCAGCTTTATAATCCTACTTCTTAAACGCGAAAGTTTGTAAGTATGTATATATGTATGTTGCTCTTTCACGCAAAAACTACTGAATGGATTTTGATGAAACTTCACAATAATATAGCTTACATATCGTTATAACACATAGGCTACTACTTACCGCCATGGCCGACATACATGCGGGTGGAGCCGCAGGCAAAAGCTAATAATAGTATAAATATACAGCACTAACATAGAAAAAAAAACATTTTTTAATGTGTTGTTTGTTTGTTTATTAAAGAGATCTAAAGTTATTACGGCCAAAAGATTGACAAATCAAAATTCCTAAGAAAATTTACTAACAGTAGTACGAAAATCTACGTAAGAATGCATGAGACATTCCTGATTATAATACTCAGAATTATAATATTTATTGGTATTGCAGCGTACGAGTTTTAAGGTGATTCACGGCCGTGCGTCGTAGAGCACGTTAAGCCGTCGGTCCCAGTTGTCATGAACATCTATGGCAATCGTTATTGGGAAGTCAGTGCCCTCGAACATACTGACAACGGAAAATCCTCACGGACCGTCACCCCGCCGGGGTTTTCGAATCGGCGGGGCGGTGTTTCGACTCGAACCGACTGAAAACCACACTGTGTGCCCTCTTTGAGCTTCTCTTTTAGGGGGAGTCCAGGGTGAGATCTCCTTCTGGAAAACATACTGACAACTAGTTCAACCTTCGAATTCAGTTCGCCGTCAGGGTTGCGGAGGTCCGATGCCGGTTGAACTACTAGCCGACCCCAAATAATCTTCGGAATAAAAGCTAGGAAGAAAAAAGATCGTATGAGTATATCAGTAGTAGAGATTTATTTATATCTTTTTTTGTGTGTGAATCACTTCCTAACACCACACCTTTATAGATAAGGTTCCCAATACAATAATGACTTATCAATATTGCTCATAATAACCCGATTTTATATCACAACATATTATAAAACAAAGTCCTCTGCCGCGTCTGTCTGTCTGTTCGCGATAAACTTAAAAACTACTGCACCGATTTTTTTGCTGTTTTGAGCAATAGATAGATTGACTCTCGAGGAAGATTTTAGCATATTACTTGTCAAGTTTAAAATGTTTTTAAATACCTATATACTACTATACTAAACAACTATAACCGCAGGTAACGCTGTGGGACTTAGCTAGTACGAATAAGAACAATCTGCTAATCTCTCAATGTTCCTCTTCAGTCACATACCTACAACTACTCATGAATACAAATGAGAACTCATCACTGAACCATCAGAATGTACATACGTCTTAATTTATTAACTCAACATTGAGTGCGTAACAAATCTTTGTCCATTGCTCTCATTACGAACAACATACAATTAAATAAAATGGTTGGCGAGGTAAGCTATAGCGCGCATTGTACGACTTAGTCGCGAAATCGCAATTTAAATTAATATTTCGGACATCTTACCCACAACGCTTTCAAGTCCCAAACTAAGCAGAGTTTGTATTATGGGTACTAGACAACTGAGATACATACATAAACATACTTTTTTTTGTAAATATGTAAATACATATTATACATAGAAAACACCCAAACTTCAAATAAATATTTATATATACCCGGGAATCAAACCAGAGACTGCAAGCACAGCAGTTGCATACGCTCCCACTGTGCCAACGAAGTAGTGATTAAGTTCGTGTCAAATCTATGCTTTTAATGTTTAGTCGTACTATTAGAAGTCAAATAACTGTCAATTTTTTCCTGTGGACACGTGCACTGTTAGATCTGTGGTTGATGTTTATGCTCTCCCTCTTTTAAATATGTTTAAATCTGTCAAAATGACTACTCTACCTCATATAAGCATAAGCAGAATTCAAGTGTGGTGGTCACCATACTCATTCTAAATGCGGACGGTAAAGCATGGTGACCTGCGACCTATTGAGATGCTTCTGCATTATTGGGCCTCCGGTCTCGCACTCACCCTTTTCCAGAGTCAGGAGTAGGGGAAGAAAGCTTTAATCAGCCAGTTTAATTATCCGTCTAACTTCATTTATCGTTGGTTAAGATATACAACATACCAGAAATACTTCCTATTAAATACTTTAGGCCTAGTGAGATGCCACTGTTCTATTGGGCCTCCGGTCTCACACTCACCAACAAAACAGACAACACGAATGCTGTCATTTCTAGGTTGGTCTTCTGTGTGAGGATAGTACTGCCCCGGTCGAGCCGACCTATTCGTTCAGAAATCAGCGAGGCTCTGCTACCTCCTACCTAAACTGTCGCACAATACACGTGCTATCTAATATGCTAGTAAAATGATGTCACAACGCCTTTTCCTATTCTATTGTTCTGTTACTGATACGATAAGATATATTTGATATAGACGTTAGCGTATACAATAGTTGTTACACTTACTGCAGACATAATATTTTGTAACAATATTTATCGTACTGACGTAAGTGCGCGCTGTTGCTTATTAGAAGTTAAATTGTAATGGACATCGATACTATCCGTCAAAATACTATTCTAACATTATAATTTTGAAAGTAACTTTGTTTATCAGTCTGTTACGATTTCACGGCTAAACCGCTAAACATAACATAGCAGCATAGCACGAATTACGTGCATTGACCGCGTCTATACATTTTTTTTTATCAAGAAATAGCTATAATATGTATTAGAAAGAAAACTATGGATTGTCTTAGTAATAACTATTTATTATATACCATACTTATTCTAAGAAAATAAAACCGATACAAGAACTACACGGCCGTGTTGTATTACTGCTTTCCCACCCAGTAACATTGCACTCGTTCACAGTAACCCACAATTTAAGCAAAAAATCATTAAATAGGACAACCCAAATATAAACCTTAAACAGTTGCAATAGAGTCCACTCATGCGCATGTACTTTTGTGGAGCATCTGATCGATCAATGTCCCATCGATTGAGTGGAAATATTTCATTGAATCTTACTGCTGTGAACATAAGGTTGAAAATAGTTGAAGTTTATCTGGTACTATCGTATGTCAAGAAAGATAAGCGATGAGGTTCAGTGTTCAGTCACTTTGACAACTGTGTCAGTCAGTCGGTAGTCGCACGGCTGCGCATGCGCATGTCTCGCGTTAGGCGCGTTGTTTAAAGGTCGTATTTGTTCCGATGTTTTCCTTATGAGGCTATTAATATCATGTAATTTATTACAAATATTTTCCGTTGAGTTGTGTGTGAAAAGATTGAAACCAATTTATTCTTGTGATAGTGAATTGACTGTGATATAACAAACATTCCAAAATGAATCGTCGAATGAAGCTGAATGTGGATCCCGATTTGGGCGATTTAGAGGAGATGTTAGCGAATGTCCAGAACCAGTTAGAACATGAGATAGACCTTGAGAAGGAGAAGGAATCGAAGATGACTTCCCTTATAAACGTCCAGGAGTCCCCCAAGATGGTTAAAAGGGCATCATCTTTAAACAAAAGCCAGAGTTTTGATTACAGAAGAAATGGTCCGAAGCTACCGCCTTCTAGATCAGATTCCTACAATACTTCAATAAGTGATCACTATGGAGAGTACAGGAATGGAAGTGATGGTTACAAGAGTGAGGAGTACTCCCAGCCAGAGACCAATAGCAAATTTAAAGGATCTCAGTCTAGTTTGAAGTCTGATGAAGGATCTCAGATTTCCTTTCAGTCTTTTCGTTCTGAGCCTTCAAGGCATTCAGTATTGAGCCTTCGGGAGGAGAAGCGGAGTTCTTATGCTTCTTTGAATGGCAGATCCAGGACGGCGACGCTGCCAAGAGGATATGGGTCGACGAAGGAGAAGAATTGGGAGGAATATTGGTCATAGTGAGTATATTTTTTTGTTTCTTTCTGATGTTAAGCAAAGCGAAGGGATTTATTATTTGGATTGTGCAATTTTATCTAAACTAAGTAGTACTCACAATATTACCGTAAGAACTTAATTTAAATACTAGTTACGCCCTGCGGTGTTCCCCATGGTATATTAAGCATTCCTTGCTCATCTTACTGGAACAGTTTTTCGGGATATTTTTTTTCTATTAAAAAAACATTAGGAATATACAAGCTGTGTTACGGACATAGATGAAATGGACACAACAAACACCCAGACTCAAAACAACAATTTGTGAAACACACACTGTAGTTCCATGTGAGATTCGAGCCCCCGACCCCTGGCGCAGTAAAAAGTGGCGTGGTAACCGTGTAAATCAATAGGCCAACAGTGCAGACCGTAACTTATGTATTAATCCAGGGTGTCAGCTACCTGCTGAACAAATTTTATCAATTTAGGTGCACCCGTTTGGGCGTGAGGAATTAACAAACACTATCTTTCGCCTATATTAGTATGAAATGTGATTTTATGTAGTTAATTATGGATTGTCAGCCGGTCGAATTTCGATCAAGAATGTCTTGTTTTGTTTCAATGACCAATGGAAGTTGATATGTTATTATATAGACTACTAACTGAGTCCCGCAGTGTAACGCCGCGGAGCGAAGCTAGTCAAAAAAAAAACCTGATTACTTCTTAGTTCATCAGCTTTCTACCAGAGAATGTTCTGTTAAAATCTTAACAAACAAACATAAAGATAACAATTTAAAAATAGACTTTTTAGTGTTAATTACCGTATATAATACTTTGATATCATCATCTCGTCGCAGTCCACTGCTGGACATATGCCTTGCCCATTGCACACCACTCTGATAGACTTTCATATGCATTTAGTAAAAAAACTGTCCATTTGACATTACATAGAAGACACTTTGACTGCCTCGTTGGTCTAGTGGTTAGCGTATGCGGCTGCTGATCAAGAGGTAACAGGTTCGATTCCCGAGTCGGACTAAATATTTGTGTGATCCACAAATATTTGTTTCGGAGTCTGGGTGTTTTCTATGTATATTATGTATGTATTTACAAAAAAAAAGTATGTTTATGTATTTATATTAGTTGTTTAGTACCCATAACACAAGCTCTGTTTAGTTTGGGACTAGATTAACAAAAAAAATTAACAAAGGAAAAATATTTCATTACAACAGCTATATATGTCATAGTATTGATAAAGTTTACTCCTATTGGTGTTAGCGTGATGATACATAACCTGAGACCAATATAGCCTTCCTAGATAACTAAGCTATTTAAAACAGAAATATTTATTCAAATCGGACCAATACTTCCTGAAAAGCGCGTTCACCCAAACAAACTCTTTAGCTTTATAGAAATTAAATATAGATTTATCTGAAGATTTACTGTATTTTATATTAATGGTTTTCAAGTTATAAATGCAATGAACGGACGTACAATCAATCCTTGTTGTAAGAATCGTTCTAGTATCATTATCAACAACTGACTTTCAATATCTTTGATTTATTTTAGTAGCACTAGCTGACCAGTACAGTACAGTTGTTTTGGCGTGAAAGCCCGACAGACAGACAGATGTAGTTACTTTTGAATTTATAATATTATTGTATTTGTACCTTACCTCCTTCTTTAACTTTACAACTATAAAACTTGTGCCCTTTTTTATATGTATTCTTTTATCTATGGTGTATTTTTTGGCGCGGTAATTAAAAAAAAGTTTTATTCTCAGAGCCGAATACTTTTTGTTAGTTAGGTTAATGACCGTATTGTAGGCTGTTTGACGCTGCGACCGTTGCCTGTTTTTGTCTATTGTTTGATTTCGAGTAATTATTTGAATTCTGATTTGTCATGGATAGTCTGTTTTTTTTTAGTGAAATAGCGGGAATCTTTAATTTCGAAGCGAAGCCGTAACGAAAGGTATAGATTTTGTCACTCGTACCGCCTCAAGTAATGAATGAGGTGTCAATAGATTCTTAAGACACATTTTAGTGACCGGGGTGATGGATATTTTGGAATAATATGCGCAATATTTCACTCTAAAGACAATTAAAGTTGGTTATGGGTTATAAACTAAACTGGAGGTTAACGTTGCCTTAAAAGGAAAGATCCTTTAACTCGTATGAGAAAGGATTTTATAAGGATACTAGAACGAAATACCTAATGTCATGAGAGCATACGCATGTAATGTTACAAGGTTGAAACGTACATGTAGTACTTAGTGTTATAAACAGACAGTCTTACGGATGTTTTTGGTATAATCGAAAGTGAATTTGATCTTGAATGACAAACTGACGTGTTCGATCGCTAGCTAAATTTTTTTTTTTTTTTTTTTTTTTTTTTTTTATTTAAGCCTGCCAAAGTGACTCTACTCTGCCTGATGGAAAGCATGAGTAGAATCCAGGAGTATGGGTCACTATTATTGTGAGGGTAGACAAAGTAGCATGGTGACCCCTACCATGGCAGCCTGGTTGGATTAAACTAATCCTAGTTGTTAGTTCACGCAATAATTAAATTAGCAAACTAGCTTTAGTCGGGTCTACCGCATCATATATCTACATTGCCTGAAGGTTAACTAGGAGAGAATGCTGTATGGCATTAAACCGGCCTTTTAAAAATGTGCAGTAAATTTTAAAATAAAATAAATAAATCGCGAATAGCGTTAAAAAAAATTTGGCCTAAGCCTTGTCATCAGATTTTTGCCAGTGAAAGTGTCGTCAAAAATTGGTCCAGCCGTTCTGAAGGTCACCCGAACAAACAGACAAAATAAAAATAAAGTTTTTTGATGTTAATACCGTAGAAGTTTGGACTGTTTTTGTTATAACCGGCCGCCCGCCTGACTCTTAAGGATTTTTTGTAAACATATTTTTTTTGGATGGCATAAAGAAATGGGGTAAATTAGGGTACAGAGAGGTAGCCGGCGTGTCCCTAAGTCGGTCCTATGATTAGAAAGGGCCAGTCGGACAGAGTCATCATTTCCCGTAGTAATAATATTTAGTACTAGCTGAGTCCCGCAGTGTCACTTGCAGTTATTGTTGTAATTCGCGAGCAACGCCGCGGAGCCAAGTTAGTCTAAAAAAATTGCCATAAATTATGTCATAAATAAATTAGCTTTCTGTCAGTGAAAGTTCCGTCAAAATCGATCCAGAGGTTTCAGAGATTACCCGCACCCCGATAACAAACTGACTGACAGACTGTTTTTTTAGCTTCACTTGTATGTTTGTTTGTATATTTGTAACCGACTCCTTTGGGTGCGATTTTGACCCACTTTAAACGGCCAAATTTCGTTCAAACTTTGTAGATTTATCGAGGACCGTAGACAATACACTAATTTGAAAAAAAAAATGTTTAAACAATATAGTCTTTTTTAGCCTAGAAAAAAAAAAGTTTTAAATAACTAAACAAAAACACGCTTTGAAACTAAAAAGTAGAGAATAATTTTAATGTAACAAAGCGTGGTGTGCTTTCTGAAAATATTTCAATAACGTCGCCTTACGCTTTTTACATTAAAATTATTTACTACTTTTTAGTTTATAAGCGTGTTTGTTTAGTTTTTTAAAACTATTTTTTTTTTATGTAAGTACATTTAGGCTTTTGCTTTAACAGAGGGGTACTCGTGATTATGGCTACTGTTGCTTTGTGTATCTATTAAATTAGGCGCAGTTATTGTTGATATCCCAGGTAACGCCGCGTTGAGATATTAGACTAAAAAAAACTTAGCCTTAGATACTCCTTATAACATCACCTATCTGCCACCAAAAGTCCTATCAAAATCGATCCAGCCGTTCTGGAGATTAGCAAAAAATTGTAACAAAGGAAAAATATTTCATTACAACAGCTATATATGTCATAGTATTGATCAGTTCCATGTTAGGTCCCGGATGCAGCTATTTCATAGGAAATGTCTAGCTACCCTTAAACCAGGGTGCTACTACGCATGTCCAGAATCCTGGGCAGCGAGGGTGTATGCTGGCCTAAATAAATCTACAAGTGAGGGGTGCCTTTCACAAGTCGTAACACCCTACACGAAATGTTATTATACTACAACCTATCGCCCACGGCTCCGCTCGGTTTTTAGTCGGATATCGCGGTCAATAAATAAATAAATATTTTTGACGAATTACACACAACATCATCTAGTCCAAATTAAGCAGAGCTTGTATTATGGGTACTAGACAACTGATATAAATACATAAACATAGATTTTTTGTAAATACATACATATTATATATAGAAAACACCCAAACTGTGAAACAAATATTTGCAGATCGTACAAACATTTGGTCTGACCCGGGAACCGAACCCGAGACCTCTTGATCAGCAGCCGCATACGCAAACCACTAGACCAACAAGGCAGTATCCTATGAGTTATCATGATAAAATCCGTTCAGTAGTTTTCGCGTGAAAACGTAATACACAAACCTATAATCACATTTTATTATATTAAGTAGGGATAATTATGAAGAACTAGCTTTCCGCCCGCGGCTTCGCCCGCGTGGAATTCGTTTATATCGCGCGACACGGTAAGGGTAGATTAAACAATCTTACATGATTTTATATTTGATATCGTCGAAGTTTATCGGGTTTGAAATAGGGGACGAAAGTTTGTGTCGAAGTTCCTTATTATGTTTGATAATAAGGAACTTCGACACAAACTTTCGTCCCCTATTTCAAACCCTTTTACCTTTATTTTCGCGATAAGAAGTATCCTATGTCCTTTCCCAAGTTCAGTTCTATCTTCATGCCAAATTCCATCAAAATCGGTTCAGTGGTTTAGGCGTGAAAGCGTAACACACAGACAGACAGAGTTACTTTCGCATTGATAATATTAGTAGGGATTAGTTTTTGATTGTTTCTTGAGTATGAAATTTTATTAAGACTTTTAAAATGTGATTTTAAAACAATATTATATTAATTGCTATAAGCTACGAATGATTGAACAAAATCATAGAATTTATTATTATTATGCTGTATTGTGTTGTATGATATTATTATGCATAATTATGTTATCAGAAATATGCCAGTGAAAGTTCCGTCAAAATCGGTCCAACCGTTCCAAAAATTAGCCAGGACAAACAGAAAGGCAGTCTGACAGACAGACGGACAAAAAAAGTTGCTTTATTTTTGTAAGTACCGTATATAAACTGTTCCGTTACTGACTCACTGACAGACAACACACAACCAAAACTAGTGGGCGCAGGAAGCTGTAATTTGCCACGTGTATTCCTTAAAGAGCGTAGGTTTTTGGAAAATTCCACCCCTAAGGTTGTGCAATCAAAGTAACACACTAGAATAACACTAAGCCGAGGGAAAAAACTATATAGTACTAGCTTTCGCCCCAGGCTCCGCCCGCGTGTATGTCGGTTATCGCGGTAAAAAGTAGCCTATGTCCTTTCCCAAGTTCAGTTCTATCTTCATACCAAATTTCATCAAAATCGGTTCAGCGGTTTAGGCGTGAAAGCGTAACAGATAGACAGACAGTTACTTTCGCATTTATAATATTATATAGTAGGGAAGTAGGGATTATATGTTTTACTTTAAGTGTGTGTGTACTTGTGTAGTAGTGCTTTGACAGCAAATGTTTGTTTACAAACAACTGACGTCAACATATCGTGACCTTCATTTATTGTTTTGGCGCCATTTGTGTGTACAATAAGCGCGAGTAAAAATGCAGGTCTCCCACAAACGGTCACCCATCTAGATACTGACCGCGCCGTTGTTGCTTACCCTTGCTCTTTAAGAAAGACCCCAGCTCATTTTAAGCCGCACGTTAAACTGTCGGTCCCGGTTGTCATGAACATCTATGGCAATACTGATAAGACAATAATCTTTGAAGTTATTTCTATTTTGTGTCAAAATGAGTATGAGTTTTTTTAATCAGACAAACCAATTTAACATTTAATACCTACATAAAATATTGAAGTTTTGGAAGTTACAAAAAAAAAAGAATTCGACATATTTTGCCCAAAATTATATTCAACAAAAACACCTGATTTTAATAGTCACCTGTACCCTTTGCATTTAAATCAATCATCAGATGCATGCGCGCTGCGTTTGGCCTTCACATCACAGATCAGGTCCTGACAGCCCATGTAACAGCCGAACTTCGCGCCATATGGCCGCGTTTACAATCGGAGTTTCCGCGAGTTCAACTTTTATTTTTAATCGACTAATCTATCAAAAATCGACTATCTTATAATCAATATTACACCTGTTTAACTTACTTATCGCACCTAATAGCTTAATTTTTTTAGCTAGCAATCTTTATCCGCTTATATGAAACCATTTTGTTTGAGAGTTGCCACAAAAAAAAATTATACGGTTAATAAAGCGAAAGCAACAAAAAATGAAGTAAAGTTTAGATATATAAAGAAGAAACGCATTTTATACGCGTTTAGCAAGTCGATAATTTCATTCTGTAGTTTCAACGTTGATTAATTTTTTTTTTCGTGACTGCCGTTTAAACATGTGGCTCACATCTTTGATTGTTGCATCTTTTCGTCAACCGGTTGCCTAGCAACCGTCAACTTGAAACGCTTAGTAAAATAGCGCGAAAATGTAGCTTGCAGAACGTTGGTTACTAAATGTATGTATTCATATTTACTAAACATTCACGTAGAATATTGAGTTTGTTACTTGTATTTAACTACCCAAAATTTTTGGATACCGAACTTTGTAATTCATCCTTAATTAACCGACTTCAAAAAAAAGGAGGAGGTTCTCAATTCGTCGGAATCTTTTTTTATTTTTTTTATGTATATTCAGCGATAATTTTGTCGTTTATGAACCGATTTCAAAAATTCTTTTTGCATTGGAATGGGCATAGCTTACAGGTGGTCCCATCGTCACCATATCGGGATCTGATGATGGGATCCCAAGGAAATCGAGGGAACTCCTCAAATATTATAGGCACAATTGTCGCGATTTGGGTACTCGGAATAGGTTTTTTTTGAAGTCGGTTCCTTTTTGTTAAGATTATTATATAGGTATTTTTAATGCCTATTTCGATATATTCTAGAATCGTTTTCGTAGATAAGTAACAAGTTTTTAGCAGCTAGATACTAGTTAAATATTAAATATCGTCGCGATTCTTTAATACTTAATATGATATACTGAATTATTTCTAGAAATTTCCTCGAAATGAGGGCTTCTTTCAACGCATGCGCAGTTGAACTAAACAACATAAATATTTTTAAGACAGTTTGTACTTTGTGATCTCAGTTGAGAGGTGCTCCTTAAAAAGCTGAGCACCAACTTTTCTCTTTGTACGTTTTTGATCAATTTACTTTTAAAACTGTGCTTCTAAAAAAATTGTGTTGTGATTCTTCAATCAAAGAAATCAAAATTTATTAGTACGTTATTGCAATTATTAAGTGAACTATTAACCAGTTTTAAGACAGTTGTGAACTGTTCTCAGAAAGCTAGTCTTTTCTTCTTCTCGTGATTAGCAAAAACAAAATGGCCGACCTCGTTTTAAAATCAACGAAATGTCAACGGAGAGCAAGTTCAGTTATGCGTGTTTTGTTGAAATTATTTTTGATTTTATTAATTTGTTTGTATTTATATCTGTTATTCGGGGTACCGAGTAAGTATAAATTATTTGAATTCATTTAATAAAGATGATTGTATGTGCCGTAATATAAAAGTCTCAAGTTCTTGGGGCATTTACTTCAAAATACCATTTCGTTAATGTAGAAACATCTAATTTCTATAGCTAAAAACTGTCAAAAACACTTCATATTGATTGTTCATCAACATTTTTTTTCTCAACTTGGCTGGAGCACTACCGTAGCACAATTTTTACTATTCAAATTAACTGTCAACGTCTTATATATGGTAAGGCGCCCACTTAATCACCTGCGAGTACTCATTGTACTCGCTACCATGCATTTGTACCACTACCATACTCCTTAAACAGGCTTCAGTTGTTATAGCAATACGTTTTTGGGTGACAATCATGCATGCAAATGTTGAAAAGTAAGTTTACGATGACACTTTACTATTTGGTAGTTCATGACAGCATTTAAATTGCGTAATTAAACATTTAAAGTTATTGCAGTATACAGTACTTTACTAGACTTCAGACCAGGCTTTAAAAAAGTAAAACCCGGGTCACGTTAAAACTTTTGATAAAATGGATGTAGCTTAATTATTGACTTCCTATATGGAGCAGTGGTAGCGTATGCGACTGCTGTGCTTGAGGTCTCGGGTTCGATTCCCGGGTCGGACCAAATATTTGTGTGATCCACAAATATTTGTTTCGACTGTTTTCTTTGTATAGTAAGTATGTATTTACAAAAAAAAAACAGTATGTTTATGTATTTATAGCAGTTGTTTGGTACCCATAATACAAGCTCTGCTTAGTTTGGGACTAGATGGCGTTGTGTGTAAGATGTTCAAAAATATTTATTTTTATTTATGTCCCCCGGACTATTATTACAAATCCATTGACACGACGAAATTAGGCGAAAAAACAGACAAAATCTAAAAAATATTTTTGTCTTTTGTACAGCTTTCATAGACATTATTTTCATATTGATTCAATGAAACGCTGTTGAAATAATGAATAGATTAATTTTATTTATTTGTTTGAATTATTATGCCACCTAAGTGGTAACTAAAGGCTTTATATAGATTAAGAAACGAAGGCTACAACCCAAGACAGGTGAGACTAAGCCGCCCGAGTTGCCAACCTGTCTAACTTGTCCGGTTTGCAAAATATCGAAACTTGCCCATAATTTCACAACTCAATGTTCAACCAATTTAGCATGCGTGCTTGACTGTCGCGGTTATCGATAGAGTCATCTGTAGCCCTACCCCCCTATCCAAGTTGCAAACGTTTTTAGGTTCTCAATTCGTCGGAATCCGACGGAAGAGATTCCGACGAATTGAGAACCTCCTCCTTTTTTTTGAAGTCGGTTAAAAATGGAAAACGAAACCGTGGTTAGGGGAGCTGATAACCACGACAATGCTATTTGTTTCGCGCACAGATTCAAACAGAGGTTTCAAGCTGATAACTTAGTGCTTTCAAGTCATGGGTTAAAATTTATTTGATCTGATCTCAAATTTTGATGTCCATAAAAAATATTATCTGTTTTCTTATACATAAAAATGTTTGTAAGTAATGTAACGTTAGTGTCAGTGTGTTTAAAAACTAGTTCTGCTCTAATTGAGCACAAATGACGCAAAACACAACCCGCTTAAATTATCGATCATGGTATTATACCACTAACGGTCACCCATCCGGGTACGAACCGCACTGTCATTGCTTACCCTCAATACTTGCTTTAATCACCTAGCCCAATTTAGCTATGGGCGTACCACTCATATGAGTCACAGAATAACGTTTTTAGATACAGCTAGTTATACATAGCAAACCAATCTTACAAAAAAATCATGTACTTAAGTATTTACACACAAAATAAAATCAATTTGTCGGATATCGAGAAGTCAATTTGCTCATACACATTGTGGGTTAAGTACTACCCACTTAGGTTAAACTCGGTCATGTAATACCAAAAGCAGTTCCGTTACTGATGTCGCCTTTTGTGGTAATCTCGACCCACGTCGCTTCTCGGCAGCTTTAGGTACTTATTGTGTAATTATGCCGCCCTTGATTTTGAGCCTTTATAAATAAATAAAGAAGTGCTCAAGTGGCATTAGGTGAAAGGAAAACAACAGTACCTAGATGAGTGCCCGTTTTTGACATGATAATGTTATGAGCGTTTTCGTTATACACAGTCGTGAAGTTTTAGTTGGAGTTTATCCAACAGCAAGATTTACGTAGCCACAACATGTCTTGGGAGTTCTCAACTCGGATTCGGCCAGCGTGAGGACGCATGGCTTTAAGCCTCTCCTGAGAATTGACCCGAGCCCCGCACTGGGACTGGGTTGTTAGTGAAATGAATAATGGGCTACTCATGATGTTCTAGATCTTTTACTAAGAAACATAAGTTGCTCGTTGTATTAGCTATTCGATGCTAAAAGTCCCGTGAAAATCTTTTCTTACCGTTCAGGAACTTTGATGAAACAAATTTACGAAGAAGAATTTTGAGATATTTTTTTATATTAGCCTGCCTCGTTGGTCTAGTGGTTAGCGTATGCGACTGCTAATCAAGAGGTCTCGGGTTCAAATCCCGGGCCAAAAAGGGTTTTTGGGATTTTCTTAGGAAATTCCTAATAGCTGCCCGGAGTTTGGAAGTTTGGCGGGTGATTCACGATCGTGCCTCGGAGAGCACGTAAAGCCGTCGGTCCCGGTTGTCATGAACATCTATGGCAATCGTTATTGGAAAGTCAGTGTCCTCAAATATACTGACAACTAGTTCAATCTTCGAATTTCAGTTCTCCCTTAGGGTTGCGGAGGTCCGATGCCAGTCGCTCCGTGGAAAAACTGAAATTCTGGTAAAACTGGTTGAACTAGTAGCCGACCCCAAATAAACTTGGGAATAATGGCTAGGAGGATGAGCCTGCCAAAGTGAGAGTCACTTTGGCAGGCTCATATAAAACTCTGCCTGATGGGAAGTATGAGTAGGATCTAAGAGTTGTCACCGTTCTCAATAACAATGCAACAATGGCCATATATAGTGGCGGTCTATTGAGATGGTTTGCATCATTGAGACTCCGATCTTGTACTCACCAATGAAACAGAAAACCACGAATGCTGGTAGTACCAAAGTAACTACCCTGCCTGAGGGGAAGTATGAACAGAATCCAAAAGTGGGGGCCACCATACTTGCTGCGAATGCAGACAATAAAGTATGGCGACTCACACTATGCCGGCTTACTGAGCTGCTTTTACACGCCCCGTTTAAAGGACCCGGGATCGTAGTGGGAAGGAAACACGTGAGCTGGTAGTCAGTTCTAGTTTTTGACCTTTAAACTAAATACTAAAAGTAAAAATTATCTATATTATAACAAGGATTTTAAGGCCGTTATAAAATTCT
This sequence comes from Phragmatobia fuliginosa, assembly GCA_932526445.1. Lineage (NCBI taxonomy): Eukaryota > Metazoa > Arthropoda > Insecta > Lepidoptera > Erebidae > Phragmatobia > Phragmatobia fuliginosa. The sequence goes on along the minus strand of OW052081.1, from coordinate 10,502,880 downwards.
AACGGTCTCTACAGAGTCTTGCTTTTAACGTCCATCGGTTTTAAAACCAACACCGTCCTGCATATAATCATATATTTAATTGACCTTGATATGTGTAAATAAGTATCGTAATGTTCATGTAATTAGTTATCCTCATAAACGCAGAGTCGATTTATATTTAATGTAAATATTTACCGCGTTTTCCGATAGCTGGTTCTGTTATAATTGGTTTGAGGTTTGTTCAGGTTTTAACGCAATAAAATAGTAAAACCTTATTTATTGTTATTTTTTAATTAATTAGTTCTACATTTTAACCAAACCAAACAATAACTAAAGCGGGTATTATATAATGTCTATATATATACAGGGTGAATTTTTGAGACGGGACAGTAAGGGTAGGTACCTTAACCGTTATAGTTACAGGAAAACGCTTTTAGGAGACTATCCATAATATTTATGATATTCTGAACTGCATTTACAGATATTGGAAAAAATGTACAGCCAGCAAGAAAATGGTCATTTAAAACAAAAACTTTTTTTGATGCCAACCGATCCTGTTTCTTATAAGGATCAAAAGTCTCTACTGGACCGACTGAGGTTTGAGTACTAGGAATGTCAGGAATTGCAAAAAAAAAACCCATACATTTGTACGGAAATAAATCATTTTAATAATGTATTATAGACACAGACTAACATAGCTTACATTTAGATGATCTACGAAATAAATTGCTCAAAACGATCGAAATTGAAGGGTCTGTTTGTAATATCAAATCATCAATTATTTACTTAACGCAAATAAAAGGGTATACGCTACGTCAAAAGAACAATTTAAAAAAAAATGTGCGCATCAAATTTCGTGTGAATTGGTTTAGTAGCTTTGCTTTGGACGGGCAGAATTACTTTTGCATTTATTTATAATATTAGTAAGAATAAATTGTATAAGTATAATAACTAAGGATGATAGATCAAAATATTATATTTTTTATACTATTATAATATAGTTTCTACATGTTGTCCGTCCGTCAGTATGAATAGACGGGCTAGTTATTATAGTTCCGTCCGTCCATATAACATAATTAGGCTGTTGGGAAATTCGCTACTGCTCAAAAGCCCTGGTTAAACTACGGTCGAGCCCTATTGCACTCAACCATGGCTGTCCTACGTACAACGAATAAATGAACAAGGTCATATATTACGACGTATGTATGGCAACATAAAACTATTACAAAACTTTTCACTTCCCCAACCTACACTATTTAAAAATGTGGCAACTATCAATCAGACAATTGCTACAATCTGATACTGTGCCCTTTTAGCTACGCGTAGGACAAGTGTGGGTTGTGTTTACGTAACAGTTACGTCACATAATATAGGTAATCGCAAAGGGCCGTACTGCAAATGGAATATTTAATTTATGACCAGACACTACCAAACTCCTTTTTGTTACGTAAAAGCTGTACATAAAATCAGAGTTTTTATTATGCTGGTCAAAAAGTGTGGTTTAGATAACCATAAAAAAATTAAATCAAAACGCTTTTTTTAAATAGGCCTAGTCAAACAATTTTGAAAGGTTCCATTACGGACTCTCTATGGATGCGATTCTAAAGTTTCCTTCTTATGGAGATGAAGCGGCAAGTAACTGCATCATTGTCATTATGCCAGCCATCTTGCACAAATCGTCACTCCACCAGGCCTGTGGGCGTCCTACACTACGTTTGCCGAGTCGCGGTCTCCACTCCAGAACTTTTGAAACTGCATAAGGATACTCTTTAAAAAATCATATTTACAATTCTTGTGTATATATTTTTTTAAATGTAACAATAACCTAACCACTCCGTTTCTTCTGCTTCTGAACGCGGTAGTTATGATTCGCCGGGAGTACCACATACGCACATTATCTCTCTCATAGAGGGTCTGGTGCACAAGAAGAAATAAAAGCGTATAATCTAAAAATAATGTATAACTTCAGTCGCAATAAATTCTTAATTAATATATTCTCATTATTTCTGAAATCATCAGTGTGTATAACTCGTAATTTTTCTTTTACAGCGAACAATCAATAAGCAGCGCCAGAGCATCTGTGATGGTATACGATGACGGGCTCAAGCGCTGGGTGCCCTCAGGGTCCAGCTCTGGGCTCTCAAAGGTTCACATATACCATCACACGCAGCACAATACATTCCGGGTGGTAGGGAGGAAACTCAATGATCATGAGGTAAGAGATAAATATTAACAGTATCTTGCTTTCAGTATTCTTCTTAATCTCCCTAAAGCTAGACTTAAAAGCTTATTTAAAGTAGGATATTCGGTAATTTTAACCTGCAATCAGTTGATTACAAGCCAGACAGACGATGGTCTTGATAAATAAGATCCAACTGACCTAGTTAGCCATCCCTTCTGATGGAAAGCATTAGTAGAATCCAAGAGTAGGGGTCGCCATTCTCATTGTGAGTACAGACAGTGCAGACCCCACACTACTTCTGTAAAAAATTATCATCATCAGCCTTAGTTTACTGCTTTACTTAAAGAACTCCTCAGAAAAAAGATTTGGTAGTATACCAAGTTTTCCTTCTATTTGCGGTACTGATGTTATGGTAATTTACTCCCTTGTCGATTGTTACATCCACGGGATAATTAATAGAGGTTGTGACACTCCGCATTCATAAACTGTCTCCACCCATATTCAGATGTAAAACATTTGGTTTTACATCTGAATATGGGTGGAGACAGCGATCGAATATTGTACTCTAGCTTTTATCCGCGGATCCACCCATGTGTATGTCGGTCATTACAGCAAAAAGTAGTCCATGCCGTTCCTCAAGTATCAAAATATCTCCATGTGAAATTTCATTGCAATTTGTTCTAGTTTTGAAAACTAACTAAGAAAAGTAACTGACAAAGTTACTTTGGAATTTATAGTATGAGTAAAATAAAAAGATCAATTAATTTAAATCCTCAGATATTTAATAAAGATTTAACCTTGATAAGATTTTCTGATTTATATGGACCGTTGTAATACGTTACCTTAGCAAAATATTTCATCTCAAAACAAGATAAAGTTTTCTTTAGTGATAAAATATGACATATGTCACGTTTATCAGATAAGCTATTGTCATCGAGATAGATAATCTGATCGGACTAGGCCTTTCTATACCTTTTCATGTATCTTACAGTATTAAATACAAATGAATCTATTTAGGAATTCCACAGGGATCAACATTAGGGCCTACATCTAAAGTCAATAGATTAGCAGCTAATGATATCGAGATTCCATGTAATGTGTTACTGAGGTAACAGGCTAAATACGATTCGTACTCGCATACGTAGTATTCCGTACCATATCTATAAAACGTTTATTGTTTGGGAACCCCCTTAAAATTTATATTATTCGGTTTTTAGGGTTCCGTTGCCAAATGGCAAAAAACGGAACCCTTATAGATTCGTCATGTCTGTCTGTCTGTCTGTCCGTCCGTATGTCACAGCCACTTTTTTCCGAAACTATAAGAGCTATACTGTTGAAACTTAGTCAGTAGATGTGTTCTGTGAACCGCTTTAATATTTTTACACAAAAATAGAAAAAAAGTAATAAATTTTGGAGGTCCCCATACTTAGAACTGAAACTCAAAAATTTGTTTTTCATCACAACCATACGTGTGGGGTATCTATGGATAGGTCTTTAAAAATGATATTGAGGTTTCTATTATCATTTTTTTCTAAACTGAATAGTTTGCGCGAGAGACACTTCCAAAGTGGTAAAAAGTTGGTCCCCCCCCCTATAACTTTTAAAAAAAGAGAGTGATAAAACTAAAAAAAATATATGATGTACATTCCCATGCAAACTTCCAACGAAAATTGTTTTGAACGAGATCTAGTAAGTAGTTTTTATTTAATAGGTCATAAATCATAAACCGCAATTTACATTTCTTTCAATCAAAACACTATTATTAAAACATTGATGAAAGTTACAACGAACTACAAAAACTTTTATATGATGCTACGGAACCCTTCATGGGCGAGTCCGACTCGCACTTGGTCGCTTTTTTTTTTAGTATTTGTTGTTATAACGGCAATAAAAATGCGAGTCACATAATCTGTGAAAGTTTCAACTGTTTAACTGTTACGGTTCATCCTATACAGCCTGGTGAGAGACAGACGGACGGACGGACAACGAAGTCATGGTAATTCTGCCCTTACGACACGGAACCCTATGAACTGTAGACTTGCATGAGGAGAATGAATACGTAGAGTTAGGCTACGAGACTAGATTCATTTATACGGAGATAGATTAAGGATAGGGAGTGGCACCATCCCTATTCATCCCATGGACGTCATTAGAGTAACTAATGGAGTAATTTACATAGGATGATGTAGATCAGGTTTTACATCCATCACACACGCTCTTCGTCTCACCAACGAAGAGGATGGTTAGTGCATATTTCCTGTTCTGTGCTTGGAGTGGATTCTGATATCTATAGAGACATCAGCTCACTATTAATACACAGACTAAGCTTCTGTATACATCTATATTTATTATTTTTCTCGTATTTAGGTGGTGATAAATTGTGGTATAGTTCGGGGTCTGAAGTACAATCAAGCCACGGCGACCTTCCATCAATGGCGCGACTCTCGGCATGTCTACGGCCTCAACTTCTCATGTCGCGAGGATGCAGACAGCTTCGCAAGAGCTATGATGCACACACTTGAGGTGAGGACCTGAATATCTTGGAATTATTATTTTAACTGTTTCGGCTATTTCATCCTCCTAGCCATTATTCCCAAGTTTATTTGGGGTCGGCTACTAGTTCACCCAGTATTACCTGAATTTCAGCTTTTCCACGGAGCGACTGGCATCGGACCTCCGCAACCCTAAGCGAGAACTGAAATTCGAAGATTGAACTAGTTGTCAGTATATTTGAGGGCAATGACTTCCCAATAACGATTACCATAGATGTTCATGACAACTGGGACCGACGGCTTTACGTGCTCTCCGAGGTACGGGCGTGAATCACCGCCAAACTTCCAAACTCCGGGCTGCTATTAGGAATTTCCTAAGAAAATCCCAAAAACACTCTTTGGCCCGACCCGGGATTTGAACCCGAGATCACTTGATTAGCAGTCGCATACGCTAACCACTAGACCAACGAGTGTTTAAAGGTTTCAGGTTCAATGCAAGGGTTGGACCAAATATTTGTATGATCTGCAAATATTTGTTTCAGAGTTTGGGTGTTTTCTATGTATAATAAATTAAAAAAAAAAGTATAAATGTATTCATATCAATTGTCTTACCCATAGTACAAGCTCTGCTTAGTTATTATTTGATACAGATTTAGTTATTATAGATATATAACTCGTGCGAGCTAAGATGGCACCTGGCTCAAAACGAAACATGACACCGTTCCCCCGCGTGATACCCCTCTGTCATCCTGCGAGTAGCGTTAACAACACTATTATCGTTGCAAGAATCTTTCAATAATAATTTTAGTTTATTAGGTATTACCTAATGTCATATAAATCACTCCACGAATTTATTTTATAAATATATCATTAGATTTGTCTGGATACCCCAATTGTTTTAAGAAAGGTCACACGAAAAAAACCAGCATGACGACTATGAGACGCAATAGTTTAAAATAAAGAATATCGAAATACATATGATTTTCAGAGACTACGATTAAAAGGCTTATCATGACTTTAAATTGTATTTTAAAACCATATTTCAGTTCGTAATTTCGTTTAAAATTATATTAGGTATTACCTAATATTATTTATATCACTGCACGAAGAATGCATTCGGGTAAATAATGAATGAGGCCTGCTTCCTATTGGTATGCATACGTATTTTCTTAACTCAGGTAGTAAAGTACCACTTAAGGTAAATTAGTATGTTATGAGAAACTAATTGAAACAAAATAAATGTAGAAATTTAAAAAAACTAGAATAAATTATATTTTTCTTGCACTCAGTACTTCAAACGACTGACATTTGAGTCAGGTGCCATCTTAGGTCGCACGAGTTATACAGTATTTGAACGGTTATTCATGTTTGTTACAGATCCTCGCGAACAAACCCAGCGGTAACTCTGCGCCCGCTCCCCCTCAGCCTCCAAACCCTCCGGTACCATACAATGGTCACGTGCATAATTACGACGAGGATATGGGTTACAGGTTAGTAGTGGCATAAATATTATATCCAGCAGATTGGGAATACAGAGTTTCAACACATCATTCCTTGGGTGTCGTACGAGCCGACTCAAGGAGCGAACTAAGCTGGTCAACATACTGTAATGGAGGATTGACTCAAGACGTCACGGGAGCCGCTCGTACTGGCTTACGCAGGTCATCACTTGAAAGGGATATTTCAGTGATTGCCCGTGGAACCACTGCGTTGGCCGGACCGTGGACATGACGCTCCACACGCTGGCAGAAAGTCCGGAAAGCAAGTTATGCTTGCGAAGAAGTTGGCGGAACGGGATTGGGAGAGGATTGGAGTCCTCTGGTACCCCGGTTCTTGACTGACATAATTACCAGTTGATGTTACCCGAAAGAATACAATATACTGAAAAGAGAAGGAAAAATGGTAAACTGCTTAGATGTTTTGGGTAACATGTTTGAGTGTTAATTACTCAAATATAATACTTAACTACCTTGCCTTTAAGTATATATTACACAAACTCAGATCTTAGTTTATTTTTACCCGTCTCATGAATCCCCTGTTTCTTCTACCCAGAACAATGACCCGGGAAGACGCGGCGATATTCCAGCAGCCTCAGTACCACGCTCCCCACAATCAGCAGCATCAGCACCCTGTCCAGCAGCCCCAGTACCATCAGCAGCCGCAGCCGAGCCAGTACCATGCACCGCACCAACACCACCAGGTAATACCATGTGGCATAGAATAGCAACTCATATTGGTCTATTTTAGCTTACAAGAAAAGCTAGGATTGTTTTTCTCTACTTTTTATTAGTTTTAGATGTTCCTGTATAATTGTGAAGAAAAAAATGGCCAATGATGCAGTTGCATCTCATTAAGCCGCCATAGTGTGCGTCACCATGCTGCATTGTCCTACATTCTCAATGAATATGGTGACCACCACTCTTGGATTCTACTCATGCTTTCCATCAGGCGCAGTAGAATCATTCTGCAAGACTCATATTTAAAAAAAGGACTAAAATAATTATGTTAAATTATTGTATTGCACATAATTTTCTTTTCTCTCTCAATTGATTCTTTTTTTTTAAATACCAATGGGGCCAATATTGTGGGCCGCCATATTTATTATCTGCATTCACAGCAAGCGTGTTGCCCCTACTTTTGAATTCTGCTCGTTCTTTCCATCAGACAGGGTAGAGTCACTTGGGTAGCCTTGTGGAGAGACGGGTGACATGTTCCTCCAACACAAACGGCCCATTCACGACCTTTCCGCTGTGAGCGGCAGCGAAAAGCGAAACGCCGAGCGGTCATATCAAAAGTATAGAAATGTACGAGGCACGCCACGAGTCGCCGCTCATAGCGAAAAAGCTAGCGGTTTTTGCCGAGCGAATTGCTACAGCGGCGGGCGGTATGGAGAGCGGCGGGAACAAAGGCACAAGTTAGTATGTGCGACGCCACGAAACACGAGCGGCGTGGACAGCGGTGCAGGAGTGACGGACTCAGCGGCGTTAAATAAAAACAAAAAATTTTAGACGATTTTATGGCGGTAATGGATACCGAGGCTTTTATAACAGAAATTTAAATAGACCGCCTATATGGATGTCAAAATATCCCCAACATAAATATAAAAAGGTTGTGGGAAGAAATTATACAATGTTTTCCGGAATATAATGGTACTTACGTTTAATTTAAATTGATAACACAAAAACATAGAACCTAGGTACCTACCAAACGAAGCCACTGATATGTTGACAAAACTACTGCTATGTTTACGTAATGTAGGTCGATAGTTGACAAGTTTTAAAAGTTAATTTTTTTCTCTGTCAGTAGGTACCTAATTAGCAAAACAGTTTACATATCAGTAGTTTTGTCTGTAGATATAACTACACACGAAACTACTAGTATGTCTTATACGCAATGTAAGTAGTTGACAAGTTTTTAAAGTTTTTTCTCTCTGTAAGTACCTACTTAGCAAAACACTTGGAAACATCAGTTACTTCTTATAGGTAGGACCTTCGTATAGGTCACTAAATCCACCATCTAAATACCGATCTTTATTTAGTTCGTGCACTCATTCTATCATATTTAAAAAAAAAAATGTGGTTTTTAAACAGACAGGGGATAATTTTTATAACGCCATGATTTTTAACACGTTTCGACTACCTAAATACGTCCACCGTCGTCGCTGCAACTATTCGCTACTAGGGTTCGTGGCGTGCAAAACGCACCGCTCACCGACGCCGCTCCGCTTTTCGCTAAGACCAAAACTCGTGGCCAGGCCGAAAGGGAGGATCCTCCGACCAGGCGAGGTGATCATGCCTGGTGGGCCACTACCCGACAGTTGATGTTGGGATGTTGTATATATGCTAATCGGCGCGAGAATGTCACTTTCGCGATTCAGGATTAGTAATTACTCCGTACAGATCGTTACGTGTTTTTCTTTGTAGTTCCGCGTTTCTTCGCTAGATGGCGCCGTCGTATGTTTTCGTCGCGCTGTATGTGGAAGTCGCCACAGCCTAAATATATATATTTATAAAAATATGTTGCAGCCCCAACAGCCAGCGCCCCCCGCCCCGCCCCCGCACGGCGTCCACCACACCCTGCCTCACCAGCCCAGCCAGCCTGCAGTCCATCAGACGCCTGGACACCATCGTACTAATAGGTGAGCAGCTCACCATCATCTTTTTATCTATATCATCTATAAAAGTCCACTGTTGGATATAGAACTCTACCTAAAAGATGAGTTGGTACAGGGTTTGTGTCTAGTTTTCCTTCTCTTATTGAGAGCTTAGTGTAAGCTTCACATTAAATATGGTTCAGCAAGCGTGTTCAACTTTGATTGCCCTTGATGAAGATTACAATGAGAGCCAATCGTAACACTGAACTCAGTCATAATTACCATCAAGTAGCTATGAAATAAACTCACATTAGGCATCTGGTCAATTATTGTACTATAAATTGTAACCTAATATGTTATGATTATAGATCAATAGTTAAATGTTGTTGTCATTAATTAGTAATGGCCGAATAAAAATTTTTGAATTTCAAATAGGCATGTTGTAAAATATTATGTATGTCGTATATATTTAATTATTATCCTAGAATAAAACCCTTATAATGTTGATGATATATATCGATGTCTGTCTGTGTCAGCGCGCCGATGCCGCCCAACATGTCTCTGACAGCGGCGGGGCCCCCCGCCCCGCCCCCCGTGCCCCCGCACCAGAACCTGCCGCCCCCCGCCAACGTGAGTACACGCGCACACACACACGTCACACACACACGCACACACATCAGCAGAACTGCAAGGATAGGGTTCAGTTAGGGAGAAGTTCAGAAGGAGATTCCACCCTGGACTTCTCCTCCTCCTAAACGGAGAAGCGCGGAGAGGGCACACTGTGTGGTTTTTAGTGGGTTCAAGTCCGACACACCACCCCGCCGTAACCCCCGGTGGGGTGAAGGTCCATGATGATTTTCCACGCATAAAAAAAAAGAAAAAAAAAGCTTGACATACTCTCGCCTGAAAAGAAACAGCATATCAGATTTACAAAAGGGATTTGCAAACAAAACACAAGTGATGAAGTTAGGTACTGATGAAAATCTGACAAAATATTGGATTATTGTTTTGGAAAGAAACAGATCGCTAAGTAGCAGTATATAATATATAAAGAAAAATAAAAAACTATTCATATTTACAATTTTCAATAATATTATTCAAGTACTTTAGTAGTCCAGCAGTGGACTGAAATAGGCTGATGATGATGATGATGATGAAGTACTTTAAATAATATTATTCTATTTATCAAATTTTGGGTTCTCAGTAACAATATATTTTTAGTTCTTTTCATTTCCTCTGAGAAACATATCAACGGTCCTTCACCATCCATTGCTAGACATAGGTATCTCGTTTATAGATTACTTCAAAATACATTTGACAATTTCTATAGTTACCTTTAAAATGTAGTTAGGCATAAAAGCGTAAAAAATATACTCTCACATCTATAACATTAGTTGAGTGTCGTAATATATTCTTATTCACAAAATTTACATATTTTTTTTAAATTTTTAGGGTCCCGTAGCGCCACCTACACCTCAAGCGGCACCACAACCACCTCCAATGGTAAGTTTTTTCTTTTTGTTTAAATATGCAACTCCTGTATTAGGAATATACATATCCTGTGTCATGGGGGACTTAACGAACACCAAGAACACCCAGACTCAGAACAACAATTTGTGAATTACAAAAAGTGTTGTGCCTTGTGGGATTTGAACCCACGACACTTGGTGCTTGCTTTCTAAGCGGAGTAACGACCAATTTAACCACTGGCCAACCTTGCAGTTATTTGCTTAGCTTGTTAGATATTAATACTTCATAAGTAAATATAATTTCGTCGGCTTATTGCAAGAAGTCATTAACTGCAAAAAATCACTAAATATTTTTTTATCTTTAATGGTCTCAAAATTATAGATAAAAACGTATTTAGTTATTTTTTGCAGTAATTATTATATCGTTGGCTTATTGCAAGAAGTTATTAACTGCAAAAAATCACTAAATACGTTTTAATCTATAATTGTGAGACCATTATAAATAAAAAAGTATTTATTGATTTTTTGCACTTAATGACTTCTTGCAATAAGCCGACGATTTATGAAACTGTTAAAATAAATAAAAATAGATAGCCCTGAAAGTAAATACATTTGTTATATAATATATTTCTAGATTTGGTATCGAATCCACGACTTCTGGACCAGTCAGAACCATTAACCACAAGACATACAAGTTGATTTCCGACAATTTTTTTTTCTACTTTACTATAATTTTACGACTAAATTAAACTAATAGTTCGGAAATCTAACACATAGCGCTAATTTCTGACTAACAAATCTTGCACTATGAAATCTGAAAAACTTATAAATAGATAATGTTTATAAAAATAAATATTTCGGACATCTGACACAACGCCATCTAGTTAAAAACTAAATAGAGCTTGTGGGTACTATGTGGAACTATGGGTACTAGACCACTGATATAAATACATAAACATTTTTTTTTATAAATACATACATATTAAACATAGAAAACACCCAAACTCCGAAACAAATATTTGCAGATCACACAAACATTTGGTCCAACCCTAAATCCGAATTCTACTTATACTTTTTTAAAACATAGTCAACATATGTAGCTACTAGGCAATAGCCTATTCTACTAATTCTAGGTACATTACATCACTATAGATCAAATACACTCGCCTAAAAAAATGAGATCATAGGGTGACGTAGTCCAGTATTAATTTGATAATTTAATTACCATTAATACTTATACCATTGAATATTGACATTGCCATTTCAGTTGTCCGTTTGTTTCGACTCAAGTGAGTGTTCAGATACTAGTGTACCTTTCAGCAACAAGTTTTGACCACTGCTGGGCATAGGCCTCTCTTTTGAAAGGTTTTTGTTTCCTAATCAAACCATTTTATTTCAAATAAACCATACAACGGCACTTTTGAAACGTCAAGTAGTCAGTCAGTAGTCAGTCGTGAAGCTAATTGTCTGTTCCAATTCGTAGATCCTATGGAGAAGAACAGACAAGAAACTCCATGGACACTCTTTTCCAACATTGTTTTTACAATTTTTGGTTACATTGTTTAAGCCATTTTATTAAATGTGAGGACAATGTAACGATGCTGATATTTACACAGGTAGTGTCCAAAAATAATTAAACAATAAATAGAAGTTGTGAGATGACCAGCCCCGACTGGCGGCGTTACTACGCTGGCATGCGGGTTTCTTCTCTTTGAAGTGATGTTGTTCGATGTCGTCAGCTTCCTTACGACAATCGGTAGTCTATCTGTATTTTGAATCATTCACCTCACGTATAGACATACTTCAATATCCTTTTAAATTTAGTTCTTGATGATGTGTGTGATCTGAAGATAGTGTGTTCTTGTGTATTACAAGTAAGTGTTAATATAATAGCGCGCTAGCTTTTAGTGAAGAAGCCTTATTAATCTGTACAAATAAATAAAACTACGCAAGACAACATCGATACAAAGAGAAGGAAAACTTGAAACCAACCCTATACCAACCCGTCTGGCCATCATGGTATAGTAGGCCAATACCTCCTTTCTAAGGAGAGGCCTATGTCCAGCAGTGGACTGTTAAAGGCTGTTGATGATGATGAGTGTCTGTATGTAATATCAAAAGAGCAGTTTTTAACTTGAAAGTATAAATTTTAAAAATATTTGCCGGCCTGTTCTATCCGTGTGGTGACGGATTAAGAATACAAAGTGTCACCACCCCTATTCATTCCATGGGTGTCGTAAGAGGCGACTAAAGGAACAAAATAAGCAGCTAACATCACTGCCAAGAGAAGGAAAACTTGAAACAAACCCTTTACCAACCCGTCTGGCCAGCGTGGTGTAGTAGGCCAAAACCTCCTTTCAGAGGAGAGGCCTATGTCCAGCAGTGGACTGTTAAAGGCTGTTGATGATGATGATGATGATGTCTGCCTGTCTGTTTGTACCGTCCTATTTCTGAAACCGCTGAACCGATTTTGATGAACCGAAGCTGATGACATGAGGAGTGACTAAAGCAATTTTTTTAGACTAGTTTCGCTCCCCGGCGTTACCGCGGGACATGTCTATATTAATATTAAAAAGAGAAGCCTGTGAGGTTATATGTTTGTGACGTTGTAGTCGTCTACTAATAAAAAACAACATTATTTGTGAGTGTAATATTAACCAGGGCCGGATTTACCATATAAGCTGAAAAAGCTGAAGCTTGGGGCGGCAGAATTAGGGGGGCGGCAAAATGCCCCAAAAACTAAACTGGTACAGAAAAAACCTTTTTTTAGGCATATAAATCTTGTGTCGCGGTGGGCTCTACAAACATACATAAAACTAACGCAGAGAACACCTAGATTAGGACAACAATTTGTGAATTACACAAAGTGTTTTCCCACGTAGGAACCCACGACACTTGGCGCAGTAAAATGCAGCGTCGACCGTGGCGACCACTTAAAACACCTTTTTATTGACGTGTGGAAACCCCCTCGGGCCCTCACTCTACCGGAGTTTGCAACGGGGCTGTATGTCGGCATCGAACCGACTAAAACCAAATTGTGAGCATCTCTGCACCTGAAATAGCAGGGGTATAAGGAACCTGTTATTACGCCCTCTGAACCTCTCCCAGTGCTTCCTCTCACTGACGCGGGTGCCATCATTTGCTTATCTCTCCATGGCGACGTACGGCATAGGTGGACGTCGCCTCCACTGAAGCCTGAAGGCCACTGAAGCGGATGGAGGAGAAAATTTTCAGTCCATTTGCGGCCACACTCAGGGTGGCATGACCATGACTATGCCGAAGGTATATATCGCAGAAGGTTGCGACCGCTGTAACCGTATATGGCTCAAACCACCAATATCCTCTGGGGTCACCAGAGGCGTGTCATATTTTTCATAGCCGCCGCCCACACCAGTGCATCGTACAGTGCCATAGACCAGACAACTCCCGTGTACAGTTGTCTCGTCGCGACATTGGCTCCACCCAAATTGGGCAAAAGTCATTCAAGTGCGGAGGCAGTGTCGACCAGCTTCGGAGCAAGCTGTCGGAAGTGCTCGTCGAAGAGCATCCTACCGTCAAGGATCAGGCCCAGATAACCAACACGACCTAGACAGGTCTTGTCGATACCCCGCCGCTGACGACCAAGTACTGCCAACTCTTGGATATATTGACGTTGACAGGTGCATGGTTAGATCATAGAGGCCTATCTGCGCGACAGGACGGTGAAGTTTGGGGATCGGAACGGGGTGGAGAATCGAAGGGAAGTGTGTTGCAGGGTTCCTCAGAGCTCTGTATTGGGCCCATCATTATGGAACCTCGCATACGATGCGGTGCTTCGCACAAGTCTGCCCTCTGGCCTAAGTGTCGTCTGCTAAGCGGACGGTACACTAATACTGGCCAGAGGGTCACGCTTCGAGGAAGTGCTTCTGCTCACCGAGCAGGGAGTGGCTTGTGTTGTGGAAAAGATTCGTGAGCTGGGCCTAAGGGTGGTGCCCCAGAAAACTGAGGAACCAACCCAAGCGCCAGGAACCACCCAGCTCGCGCTTCTGAGTGGGTGACGCTGAAGTCCGGTTGGGCCAGTACATAAAGTACCTAGGCCTCATCCTGGACAGTCGTGCGATCCATAGTCCTCTATGGGGCACACGTCTGGTCTAAGGACCTGGCGGGTTCCTCCCGCTGTAAGGCTCAACTTAGGAGTCTGATGGCCATTCGGATCCTACGGGGCTACCGTACGATCATGAGCCTATAATACTAGGGCAGAACGCACACACGCAGTTGGAGGGCACGGCTCTAAACACAGGGCTGTGCCAGCCAACGCGCTGTTGGAGCGGTTCTGCCAAGTTTCAAAGCTTGGATAGAGAGGACCGACTGTGTCCCCTACCGATTGACTCAGATACTCACCGGACATGGATTTTTCGGTGTGTATCTGAATAGAATCGGACGTGAGGTTACGGCACAATGCCATCACTGCAGGTCCAATGGGGACTCCGCCCAGCATACGCTAGAGGACTGCCCTGCGTGGGAGTCCAAGTGTCGAAACCTGGTCGGGCAGATCGGACGAACCCTGTCACCGCCAGCATTGATCGCAGCAATGCTGGTCAGTGATGAAGGGTGGGAGGAAGCGGTCTCCTTCTGTGAGAACGTAGTGCTCCAGAAGGAGTCCGTAGAGCGGGATTGGGAAAGGGCCGATTCCGCTCGAAGCTTTTGCTGTTGCGGTTCCATCTTGGACTTCTTGAAAATGTGACCACTGCAAGCGACTCGAGCAGGCGACACCCCGGTGCGGCTGAAGGGTTTCGTGTGGGGCGGGTTGGTTTTCCGCCTTTTACTGTGTAAAACGGTGATATCGTCCTGCTCCAAGGGTAATTTATTGATTATCCTGAGATGTACCCCAGTCAAGGGGTAAGGCAGTGGGGACTCCAGAAGTCGCTGATGCATTCCTGGAGTCCCTCCCGACTGCCGAGGTAGGCCGCCGCGGGGTTTAGTGGGTAGACTGGTTCGCCAGGAGTCCCAAACACGCCCTCCGACTCCCCCGCGGAGGGTATGGTGCGAAAAGCATTCCCCGCGAAAAAAAAAGGTGCATGGTTAGCAGTATCGGGCCTTACTTACCTATCTTCCTTATCTTACCAAACCTTATAAGTAGTGCAGTAAAAAACAAGCTTTGCTTAGCTTAAAAAAAACAAAAGTTATAAAAATAATCTAGTAACTAAGTTATTTCCTAAAGAAAGGAATTAACTTAATTGCCAAAGTGTATCTAATTTTAGGAGTCAGTAGGGGCGGCAAAAATTTTAAAGCTTTGGGGCGGCAAATGTGTAAATCCAGCACTGATATTAACCCAAATAATGAAAAGACTTTTTAGTGGTAGAAGGATTTGTTTGAAAATATTTTACGCTTTTTGAACGGTGTAAACGCAACGGTGAAATTTAGGTATTGTCGGAACACACGCCCTTCGCTTACCCCACGAAGGGTGTGGTGCCAAAAACATTCCCCGTAGAAATTAAAGAAAAAAAAATGGTGTTTTTAATATTATGTATATATTAATATACATAATATGTACTTATACAATATTATGTATATTCTTTTATATACTAAAAAGTGATGGGATATCGAGAATGTTTGTTAAAAAAAAGAGAACTTCATGTTATGTAATATTTTTTTTCATAAAATTTAATACTTGAACTGTTTCTAGTTAAAATATCAATGTTGATTTATCTGAGCAGTCGAATGTATTTGGCCCACGTTAATAAAGTCTTTAAGAATTGTTATTTATTTACTTTTGCGCGCTGTACAGTCATGAAGGGCTGTATTATAATGCAGTTTTCTTTTTATGGTAGTAGTCTATTCACACTAAAAAAATAAAGACAAGGGGTCGAGGCCCCCGTCGAAATCAGGATCTAAGAAATTGTTGATCCATGTGAAAATTTTAAACTTAAACTTAAAATTTTTGATGCGTCACGATGTGGGGCTCGAATCAGCCGTCACTATTACCTCACTATTTTCTTAACGCGAATGGGGTATAGTTGTTCAAAGCTAAAACAAAGTTTGACTGTAAAAGGCTCAGACACGATGCAAAATAAAATATTGTATTTCCACAGATGCCACAAGCTCAAGCGGCGGCTGTTCCTGCGGCGGCCCCGCCCCCCTCGGCCGGTCCCCCGCCGCCCCCTCCCCCGCCGGGCTCCGGGGGCGGAGCGCCCGCGGCTCCGCCTGCTTCTGTGACGTCACCGCCTCCCCCGCCCCCACCGCCCGCGCCCGCGCCCCCGCCAGACGCCACAGGCCTCGCCGCACAGCTGCAGCAGGCACGACTCAAGAGGCAGGCCAAAGTAACTACTTCACTTTAACTATCATTCATCAACAGTCTTTTACAGTCCACTGCTGGACTTAGGCCTATCATGGAACGGAATATTATCTTACACAATTTCGAATACAGAGTAGATCAAAAGTTCGTTTAAATTTGAATCGGTAGCTGCGACGAGCAGCGATGGCGGGGTGGGATGGAGGGGCTACGAAGCGCAAAAGTGGCCAATCGGAATTCAGTACCATGGCGTCGTCGTCGTGATAAACAAAGTGCGTTATGTGTACGCGAGTACTACCGCAACAACGATTCTTTTACTCTAGCGCAACGGAACCACCATGAACACCCCATGGAAAGTTTCATAATCATGGTGACAATAGTGTCACCATGATTATGAAACTTTCTGGTTTTCTCCATGTGGTGGTAGATTAAGAACAAATAGTTGTTCTTAATCTACCACCACATGGAGAAAACCAGATTATTATAATATTTCCAGCAGCAGACCAACGGCCAGGCTACGGAAGCAGCATCTCCTCCAGGAGGTGCAGAGCACTCTGGCTCCTCCTCCTCGTCGTCCTGCTCAGCGGCCCGCGGGACCCTGTCCTGCATGATGAACGAGATGCAGCGGACCCTCGCCAGGCGACGAGCGCACTTGGATAAAGCTGAGGTAAGGGTCACCCATCCTACACTATTTGTTTCTGTGTTTGTGTATTTTCTATGTATGGATAATATGTATGGATGGATATAATATGTGTGGATTTCTATAAAAAAAAAGTATCTTTATGTATTTATATCAGTTGTCTGGTAACCATAATACAAGTTCTGCTTAGTTTGTGACTAGATGGCGTTGTGTGTAAGAGGTTCGAAATATTTATTTAACATGTTTAGGAGCCTCATAAGAGAATATGTGTTCCCAGGAGTCGTCAGCAGACAACTCGATGAACAACACGCCGATGAAGACGTGGGAACGTTCGGCGACGTTGCCGCACCGCCTGCCCAACGCCGCATGTAATGGCAACACTCGTGAGTCGCAGCGCTTCACTTTACTTTGCCATATTAATATTATTATTTACTAGTTGCGCCCCGCTGTATTACCCGCGTATCTAGAATCCCGCGATTATCTAGAACTCATTTTTAAATTAGCCATTTACAAACCATTATTATGGTTGCTATGCAAGTGTGTTATGCATAGCAACCTGTGAAGTTTTGACAGGAGAAAAACAGTGATACATTTTGATATCTACGATTTATGTATTTTTATAATCACTTAGTTGTCTCGATTATTACAGTAAAAAGTAGCATATGTGTTATTCTGATATATAAGCTATATTACTGTAAAGTTTCGTCCAAATCCGTTCAGTAGTTTTCGCGTGAAAGAGCAACAAACATACACACATACTCACAAACTTTCGTTGTATTGTACTAACTAATCAGAATCCTTCATAACTCATTGCACCGTCAACTACAGTCTAAAACAATTTGATCCATCCAAAGGTTACCTGGAAGTGATTGCTTTTGGCAATAAGGCTGCCCTTTTTACCATATATGTATAAATTATATAATAAGTTGTACAAATACAGAGTTTTGTGTCAATGTATTATAACTTTTGAACCCTGCTTTGCCCGCGTGTATGTCGTTTATCGAAGCAAATACGAGCCTATGTTCTTCCTCGAGAATCAAAAAACAATTATCGAATTTGATATATATATATATTTTTTATTGTTGTAATGGAATAGGCGTTTGTCTTCCATCTCACCTGATGGAAAGTGTAGATGAAGACGAAGATGGTACACGCCAGTCCAAAAGAAACCTGTTCACTCTACTCTTAAAGGCTCCAGAGTTCAACTCATCAGGAAAAATAGACCCAGGCAGGTCGTTGATGCAGCAATTTAACCGATAGAAAGACAGACTGTGTTACTTTCGAATGCATATTAGTATGAATTTTATCTATTTGAGTCCCGCAGTGTTACCCGCAGTTAATATTATAAATCGCGAGTAAAGCCACAGATTGAAGCTAGTCTAAAAAAATTGGCCAAAGTTACCCCTTAATTCAGCAGCAATCTGCCAGTGCAGTGAACAAACAGACAGACAGACAAAAAATATTTTTTATGTAAGTAGAGTATATACATATTTTTTCATATCTATTTAGTAACAACTTGGTCATTTGACATTACACACAGACATTTCAATTTTATTTATATATATAACGGGTCCAATCCCTCTCCTCCCTCCCTCCCACTTTAACTCCTGTACACCAAACTGAGACAGTAGACCCATGAGCACACCTAGAATCTCATCTCCAGCGAACAACTCATGGAGTTCATGTATCACTCGGAACTCTTATAGATTCCCTATGTCCGTTCTTATTTTATGCGTGACCTGACACGCACTTGACCAATTTTTAAAGTAAAGGTACTACATTCCCAATTTTGTAAAAGGTCAACGGAATGTGTAACAATGCTTCGGTGTTAAAATTCGATTAAATATTGAGTGGATGATGATATGCATAAAGAAAAATACTCGATATTTAAGGAAACTGGAGAGAATTTAACTAAATATTTGTTAATACAATTTTATGTAATAAATGTCATCGTCAACAGTTTTTAACAGTCTACGGCTTGACATAGGCCTCTCCTTAGAAGGAGGTTTTGGCCTACTATACCACGCTGGCCAGACGGGTTGGTATAGGGTTGGTTTCAAGTTTTCCTTCTCTTTGTATTGATGTTGTCTGGCGTAATAAATGTATTTTTTTTATTAATTGTATAGTGGCATCATGTATATTGCCATATTAATTAATTATGTGTCTATTTTCCTGAAATAAACTTTAATTATTATGTATTATTTTTCAATTGAGCTGGCAATGGCTTTACGCAGTACTTGCAAACAATTATATATATGTAAATACTTTGTAAGATAATCAATGAACATATGATATATTGCAGCTAATTCTGAGTCAACGACGCAGCAAGCTCCACAGTCACCGCGCTCCGTTCGCAAGAGATTTGGCTCAGCCAGCGAGGAAACTATACTAAAGGTAAGACCTACAATCATACTTCAGTTGACTGGCAAGTGTACTCTACTGATGGTAAGCATGAGTGAAATTCAAGAAGAGAGGTCACCATACTTTTTGTGAATGCAGCATGGTGACCCATAAAGCACTCATAGCCGAGTGGCCTTAGGTGATAGGAAACAATCACCGAGGGTAAGCAACCATGCCGCGGTCAGACCTGGATGGGTGACCGTTTGTGGTACGATATGTTATTAGCGTTTACGTGATTCGGAGGTCACGTTAAGCACAACGTCCACATTAAACAAGCAGACGTTGTGTGTAAGATGTCCGAAATATTTATTTATAATCCTTAGTTTGAAGGTAGATGGCGCTGTATATCAGATGTTCGAAATATTTATTATTAGTACTAGTTGACCCAGCGAACTTCGTACCGCCCAACTTTAAAATTCCAGAACTTGATCGCAGCGCCACCTACCGGGTCCAATTGCGAATTTAAACCATTCCCAGATCCCCTTGAACACACACAAAAAATTTCATCAAAATCGGTCCAGTCGTTTGAGAGAAGTTCAGTGACATACACACTCACACAAGAATTATGTATATAAAGATTATATAAACTTTTCAATCTTGTAATAGTATAGGTATTAAATTTATATATTTTTTTGTGTGTGTTTAGCAAGTAAACGGGGGGAATGAAGGCGTTTGTATGACGGCGGCCGAGATCGACGCATTCAAACAAGAGATGCTGCGAGAGATTAGACTGCAGTTTAATCAGATGAAGAAGGAACTGTTAGACGGTATGTCACTTATCTCACTACTAAATGTACACTAATAATTAAAATTTAAGTGTCCATTTATAATTTCAATTTCACTGGTTGTCACCAAAAGTTTTAAGCTATTGCATAGCTTTTGAACGTTGCGACCGAATCAAGAAATTCCATAACGAAAATAAAACCTAACACCCCATGTTAATAAAGGATAGAGAATATTATTGTAACTGCAGTGCGACAAGGACAAATAACAGGCGCCTGGCATGCGTCATAGATTAGTCAAATAGAAGGGATATCGTAGGCACAATTCAAAGCTTCCGCGTCCTCCAGTACCGTCTAATTCAATCTTTGTGTTTTTTTTATTCCATATGTTCATATTACTATTATGTTCCCTGTTTAGTTTTCATTGTCTTGCGGTTAATAGGATGAATATATTGTTTGGCAATAATACTGTTAGAATGTATGTTGGTAAAAAGACAGTGTTTGTTTTGTTAACTTGAATTAATAAAAAAATATAAAATACTGCATAAATAAAAAAATATAATTGCATAAGTTGATAAAAAAAATGCTATGCAATAGCTTTACCGTGGCAGTCCCCGAGTGCTACATTTTTATTTTTATAATAATATGTAAGCTTTCTAAAGTGAATTCAAGAGTCGTGTTCACAATACTCATTGTGTATGCGTCCTAGTGAGATGATTCTGAATCATTGGACCCTCACCAACGAATGCTGTCATAGGTTAATCTCCTGTGAGAGGCTAGTACCACCCCGGTCGAGTTTAATTAACTCATGTTTTAGGGAGTCATTTTTTTAGATTAGCTGCGACCTGCGGCGTTCCTCGCGATCATTGTTGTAAACAAACGGTTGTTTGTTTGTGGGCAAGACCCCAGGGCTCAACTAGTTAAGCTAGTAAAAAATACTTATTTCACTGAAAGGGCGTTAATGCACTTCATGTCTTTTATTTAAAATGTTAAACAAAAAAAAACTAAACATGATATTTTTCCTCCTCAGCAATGAAGGCGGAGTTCGCTCGCAGGTAAGGCTGCAGGTCACTCTCATGATGCTAGTCCACACCCTCGCGCATGTGAACATATATCTTATTGTACCGACCGCTGCACCACACAACCACAAGTGTGTGGATCAGGCACTACTCTATATATGTAGGACTATTTATTAGCTGTTGTAAACAGTAGAGGAGGAACACCATCTTGGGAAAGTCTTAAAGGTCCTAAAAATTAAAAAAAAAAACACTAAAAAAAGAGTCTAGAGTGGAGGGACTTTTCGATTGAATGTTGCACCTATCTATTTTACTGTATATTTATCTCGAAAAATATTTCTTAAATTTCCAAAATATAAATCAAGCATTAAGCTTGGTAATTTCAATGACAATCATCAACAGCCTTTAACAGTCCACTGCTGGACATAGGCCTCTCCTTTGAAAGGAAGTTTTGGCCTACTATGACAAATTACCTGTCAATTTTCTTTACACAGTACAAGTGAAAGAAATTGACATGAATTGACAGCTGTCATATTACTTGACGTTTATAGTGAGGTAATACTAGTCCGTTTTATTTTATTTACAAAACGTGTACTAAGATTTAAAAACATAAAATTCACCAATTTAGTTCTAACAATGAAATTATTTTTTTAATTATTGCATATATTCGCGGCATTTTAATTTCAAGTAGAAGTTTCTTCTTTCTCTAGGCTACGCTAGCGCCACCTATATATTCTGACGAATAGTTTTCCACATAGATGGTGTTCCTTAATTTGCTGTTGTCTTTACAATGTTTAACAGCATTTTATATTAAACAATTTAATATTTAAACTTGTACTATGTATCAATTGTAGCTACGGAATGAGGTGTTTAGATATTACTACATCAGTTGATTTAAAAAAAAATTGATAAATAGATGGCGCCACTCGTGCATTAAATGTAAAATAAACATTTCTTGTACAATAATAAAATAAAATGGGTGAATTTCATTAAAATTGTAGTTTGACTGGATTAAATATTTTTTACGTTTTAGTGGCGCCTCTATCGGTGAAAAATTATACTGTACGTCATATACACATATGATTTTCAATTTAGAATTTTTATTTCTGTTAACATTAGCCTATGCACTATGGTCTAATTGTTTTTTTTTGTACGATATTACTGTGACTTCGGTTAAATGAATAGGGCCTTTAATATTTAACCTATATGTCAACTGTCAGATTTTGTGTTCTTTTGAATCCGCTTTGTAATAATATACAATTGTATAATAAATCTACTTAGGAATTGTTTTTTTAAGGCCTCGACATTTTTGAAGCACTTTAATCAAGTTTGTGATATCTATTATTAATCTTTTATATTACATTTAATACAATTTTCCATTATATTTAAGTATAATATTATTCTATGGGAAATGTATTTAAAATAAAATATATGTTCATAATTAAAGACGCGGTTAATTGTGATGAAAATGACGTATTTCGTAATATTATAGTGTTGCCCACCTAGGGCGAGGGAAAAGTTAAAAACAAAAACAACGATAAACTTGGCAACACATTTGTATAAATTTTGCCAGTTATAATCGGTCTAGAAGATTCGGTCGATTTGATATCGATTAAGAGATGTTGTAAAAATGAATCGATTATCGGAATCGTGAAGAGCATAGACTTAACGCACGAATATCGAAAGCATAAAAGCAGTTGTGTTTTTTAATTTTATACTTAAATAAAATATTTATTCGGATACGTATTGTGTAAGGTCTCGGATGTATGATGTAACTATATTTTGAATTTTGCTTTTTTACATTAATAAATAAAAAAATTACTCCCCTTAAGTACATAATAACGATTGTCGAAGTATTCGTTTTGAGAAGCAAAATTCAAAATATACGGATTTTAAATAAAAAGGATATATAATTGTAATATTCAGTTAGTGTCAGATAACGTTAGTATTATTCTATATTTATTGACGTATGCGTACCAGCGCCACACTAGTATAGGTGATATGATATTATACATTATATACTATGGGTAAATAAAATATTAATAAATGTATGTTACGACTTGGGTAATGAGCAGTCGAAAAATAGAAATCGACTAATTACTACATGTAATCGACTAACTTATTCATCAAAGTACATCACTAGCGTAGGTAAAAAAAATAAAGACTTAATATTATCTATGGATTTTTGTTACTGTTGTGGAAAAAAGCATTTTTTGTGTGTCTGATTTTTGAACTGTTCATTACCTAAATATTTTTTTTTTTAATTTCTGGAAAAAACTAAATATCCACTAGAATTTAAAACCCAGGACACTTGACATCTTCCCATTAGATCGTCTTCCATACCTCATAAGTTTTGGTGCCAGTTTTAATATTGTAGTTTTATAATATGGCAACCCATCACTTTCAATATTACCCACAAAACTAAAATAATTTTAAAAAACTACCTACAACACTATTATTTTTTAAATCTGAATTATGATCAAACCAAATTTAATAAATCAGTACCGCAATTTGAAATAACTTGTTATTTCGCGATATTGGAATACATAACGCGTATATTATTAGTACTAGGAACATACTATGAGTTTCCGCCATCTTGTGTATGACGTCACGTCTTAGTATTTCGTTCAAAAATGTACTATGAACTATAATCAAAAAATTCTCGTAACAGAAAACGTAGAAACGTTTTACTGTTAAAAGTATTAACAGGATAAAAAAAATATATTTGTATTCTGATTACAAAAACTACTGACAACACATATAAAAAGGTTTTTTAATCTCTATGGTCTCAAAGTGACATTCATATTAAGGTACATGTGTTAAGTATATTACTTTAAAATAATAGTTGTTGTCGTTTTGACGTTAATAAAAAGATCTCGATGCAACTTGACAATTTAATTATATTTTGGACTATAATCTTCTTTCATTCCTTTCATTTTATGATTACATTCCTTCGATTGCCAGCCCAAATAAAGCGGAACACGAAAAAAATGAGGCAGTATTAAAAATCTTCGACATTAATCTACTATCAAAATATAAATTCATTCATTTCCATTAGGTTATAAATCATTATATTTAAGTAAATCATTCACTTTAGAATTAGTTCACTGAATAATTGTTGCATGTTATCATTCATTTTATCATTAATTAGGTAACTCATTGTCATTGGCTTATTTTGCCAAATTCTTAATATTCTTCTCAGAGACACTGAACATCAATAACATCACCCGTGATAACTGTTCTACATTCCTGAATCCTACTTATCTTCTAGAATATTCCTACCCTCCGAGACTTTTTCCCTAACTGGGATACAGTCAGCTGTAAATCTTCTATACCGCCTAACTTTTTTGTGAGACTTCCATCAGACCTTCACAAGTTAATTACTAAGCTATATGGAAGTTCTAGAATATATCTATTAGTCTGTTGTACAACGACTGTTTTAGAAACCGGGTCTAATACTGGGCAGGGTAAAGTTATACAGTGTTAAGTCCGACTTCAACTTGTTAAAATCACACATATTGCCATTATATGTATGTCTATTTGTAGAGGGTCTTATAGACTTAAGCCTTGAGACCATACAGCTTGGTTTAATCAATCACAGTAAGCGATACCTCCTTTCTAATTTCGCTAATGTACATTAATATCATATGCGTGTTAATATTCGACATATCATTTATAACATTGCATCTTTGTATATGGCTCTGCTGGTCTTGTCTATCAACATCCTTTATCAGTCCACTGCTGGACATATACCTCTTCTTAGAATGGAAGTTTTAGCGTACTATGGTACTGACTGAAAGGGGTGGGATAGGGTTTGTGTACAGTTTTCCATCTCTTTGTAGTGATGTTGTCCACCGTAGTTTGCTCCGTCACATGACACCCACCGGATGAGAAAGGAATGTAATACTACGTACTCTTGTTTTGTTTCTTTTTTTCTCTATCAGGAAAACGAATTAACAAGTTATTTCAAAATTAAAATTTGAGTTTTTTATAATTTCATTGGAATCTCAACTCAAATGACGAAAATAAAATCATGACTCTTTTTGATAATTAAAAGTAATTTCACTCTTTCCACTTCTACGAGTCGAAATAACGCAATGCCATTTTTCAGCTCTGATAATTAAATATATAAATATTAATCAATAAATATTACTTCTTCTCCGAGTAATAGTGAAGAATGAAAGAAGAAAATTCATTGCACCGACCCCAAATAAATTTGGAATGAGGGTAGGAAGATGATGACATAGTTACTTCTTCTTTTATTGAGATGGCAACCATTCGAATAATATCAGCTATTTCTACCAATGTCAAGTATTTAACGTCTTCAATTGTAAAGTCCTCCAATTTTTTAACTCATCGTCATTATAAAAATATAGTTGAGGTAAAATGGAGACCGTCTTTAGTGAAAATAATCTCTACGTAATTACAAAAACTGACAGATAAAAAGGCGGGAACGTATGCCATAAACAATAAAATTTTCTTTTTTAAATTCACAACACAATCATAAATGACATCATTAGACCGATTTTATATAAAAACACGGACAATTTTTGAATATTTTATGTAGTTGTATAATCCTCTTTTGGGATTTCTTATTCTCGACAGCACGCTTTTACATATTGCTCGTAGTCTGTTTCTATTGTAGAAACATCGTATGTAACTAGAAAATACTTTATGAAGATCAGTTAAATACAAAAGATTGAAAAATTGAGAATTAAGTTACTTAAACTTTGCACTAATTGATTTAAATGAATTTGTACATCTGATCACAAAGAAACAAAAAATATTACAGACATCAGACACAACGCCATCTAGTTTTAAACTTAGCTGTGTATTATATAGAAAAAGGCTACGAGTACGCAGTAATGTTGTCTTCTATACACTTGAAATACATTAAATTTATACTTGAAATTGAGTTTAAAATCTGGTGCTCAAATTTCTGTATCTATTCCATTATTATTTATCGACTGACTAAGCATTTACGGTGTGAGTTTATTAAGTTCTAACTGAAAACACTGATCCCAATAACTTAAACTAACAAACATAAGTAGTGATATATTATTATACATATAAGTAACTATAAGTATTAAAAAGTTAAAAAAGGACTAACCAAATTTAGTTGGGTTATTATTTTAATTGTATTATTGGTCTCAGTTATGTCAAAGATAGTAAAGAATGAATGAAATGGAAAGCTGAAAGGTATTTAATGTATTTGCTTCAAATTATTTTTACTAAATATATTTTTGGAGCGAAGCAGTAATTAAAAATTAATTTGCATAGTTCTGTGAGAACTGTCGATATTTTAGTCGATTTTCTAAAAGGCACCCCTAGGGTTGTACCTTTAAATTTAGTTACAATTTCGTAACAAATATAATATGATTTAGTGACATTATTTAAAAATACTGTTTTTTTGGTCGATTAAGTTCTTTTTGACTTGGATTTGAATTCATAGTAGTAAGCGCTAGAAAATCGACTATCGTAAGAATTATCCAGTATTTTTGTTTAATTTAACGACTTAAATTCATATTTTTGTTAGTAATTTTTTTGTGGTGCATTAATAATGTAAGAAGTAGATAAGAGGTTTCACAAAATATACTGTGGATTACGGTTTCTAGTGTTTCTTGTGATATAACGATTAAAGAACTTCGATAATGTCTGTTACTATCACTGCTTAGGGTAAGAGATGATAAAACATTAATGAAACTGATACAAATCATGTTATAAAGTAAGCATATTAAATCCACGGTATATTCTGTCTACCTCACACAATGTATATTGAAAAGATTTTCTGTAATTTATTAAGAGACGAATTCTCTTTTGTAACGTATATTAAATTCTCGCTAGGGTAGGTTACCATAAAGTGTTGTACCGTAACTGTATCAATGTGTATTATTTCCAAGTCACATCATGTAAATAGAATTTTTGGTATCGAAATATATTTTTTGTGATCGTCTTTTTTTTATTTTATTTCCTTCCGTTTTTTCTTCCAATTCATTTGACAAACAGGCTAGTCGATTATTAAAATCGACTAATGTTTTTTTTTAAATTATTTTCCCTTAATTTCAGTAACCAGGAGAGGTTATTAAATATTTTAAGTTTTTCTAGTAGTAGAACAAATAAGAAGTAAGCAATTAAATCGTTTGTTTACTGTGGCATGGCATGTAAAAGGTATTATATTGTGTAAGAAGAACGGGAGTGACAGCATTGTTTCGTAAGTGTTAGCTTATTGTTGTAAATGTACATACTGCTGGCGTCAATAAACGGATAAATCAATGAAAATGTTTATTTTATTTATAGTATAAACTCCCCAAATAAATAAAAGCCCGACTTACATTTTGCTAGACACCATAGACTCACTTACTAGGCAAGTCTATTGTATTCATTCAACCGAGCACGTTGTCAGGTAAAGCTCACCTTGTCAGGAAGGGAAAGGTAGAAGGTTAGGTAACGACCTACCCTGTGAGTGGGACACAATGGTATTTTCGTTTAAAGGAAAGGCATTGGAAGAGTTTGAGTGAGGGATTGAGATTGAAAACATAATCACTTTCTACCGTTTGATTCAAGTTATGAAGTTAAAGGCGAATCGCAACTTCTTTTTCCTTTTTAGGGTTCCGTAGCCAAATGGCAAAAAACGGAACCCTTATAGATTCGTCAAGTCTGTCTGTCTGTCTGTCCGTCCGTATGTCACAGCCAATTATTTCCGAAACTATAAGAGCTATACTGTTGAAATTTGGTCAGTCGATGTATTCTGTGAACCGCATTAAGATTTTTACATAAAAAAAGAAAAAAAACAATACATTTTGGGGGTCCCCATACTTGGAACTGAAACTCAAAATTTTTTTTTTCATCAAACCTATACGTGTGGGGTATCTATGGATAGGTGTTCAAAAATGATGTTGAGGTTTCTAATATCATTTTTTTCTAAACTCAATAGTTTGCGCGAGAGACACTTCCAAAGTGGAAAAATGTGTGTCCCCCCCCCTCTAACTTCTAAAATAAGAGAGTGATAAAACTGAAAAAAATATATGTTGTACATTAACATGCAAACTACCAACGAAAATTGGTTTGAACGAGATCTAGTGAGTAGTTTTTTTTTTAATCCCTACTTAATATTATAAATGCGAAAGTACCTCTGTCTGTCTGTCTGTTACGCTTTCACGCCTAAACCACTGTATCGATTTTGATGAAATTCGGTATGATGATAGAACTGAACTTGGGAAAGGACATAGGCTACTTTTTACTGCAATAATCGAGACACAAAGACCAAAGCTAGGTGATTATAAAAATACATAAATCGAAGATGTCAAAATGTATCACTGTTTACCTCCTGTCAAAACTTCACAGGTTGCTAGGAATAACACACTTGCATGGCAACCATAATGATAGTTTGTAAATGACATATAGACCAGTAGACCAGAGTAGATAATTTTAGAAAACAAATAAAATTATAGTAGGATGAAACCTATTGGAAAAGGAGGAGAATATTATAAAAATGAAAGGAAAAATAATTTACGGGCGATCTGAAGTCGGGAAGGGGTAGGGGGGGGAGGTTTTCGGGTCCTTTAACCGGGGCGTGAAAAAGCATCTCACTAAGCCGCCATAGTGTGGGCCGCCATACATTATTGTCCGCATTCGCAGCAAGTGTGGTAGCCCCGACTCTTGGATTCTGCTCATGCTTTCCATCAGGCAGGGTAGAGTCAGATTGGATGGCTAAATATATACAACAAAGGGTAAAAGACGGTTTATCTCGATTTCCGGCAAAACTACAAGGAAAAAAGTTAAATGGCAAAGTTGTAGGTAATTAAAAGATCTACAACTTTTTAGGGTTCCGAAGTTTATGACTTCGAACCCTTATAGATATGTCATGTCCGTCTGTCCTTCCGTCCGTCCGTCCGTCCTCGACTTATCGTCCAAACAGTAAGTGCTAGAAAGATGAAACTTTGCATGAATATGTATTGTAATTACGTCGACAAAGTGCTACAATAAAATTATGAAATATATTTTTATTTAGGGTACCTCCCCTACACGTAAAGTGGGGATGTTTTTTTTCTCACGGCTACCCCATCATGTAGGGTATCATTATATAGGTCTTTTAAAAACATTAAGGGGTTGTTAAGACGATTTTTTGATTTAGGTATCCGTTTGCGAGAAATTCCACTTTAAAGGCCACTTTTTTGTAAAAACAGGCCGTCCCGCCCGCCGAAAAATTTGTGATAGTGGTCCATATAATGAACTTTAAATGAAAACTATAACGAATTAGATGACTTTGTCAGTTCAGGAGTTGTAGAGGCTTAACTTTTACAATGCGCTTACTTGGAAAAGTCATACAAAATCAACGCATTAATACGTAAACATAACAATTATCCATTGGATACGATTTCTAATCCACGTACCATTATGGGTGACTGAGGAACCCTTTCTTGTGCGTGGCCTGACACGCACTTGGCCGATTTTATTTAAGGTATGTTCATAGAATCACTATAGTTTAGTTTAGTTAGACTAAACTAACTAATCACTATATTAATATCTGAACAATCTCACGTACTACCATCTAATCCCAAACTAGGCATCAGGTTCTATACTATTTTAACCAGGCTCCTAATAAACATATTGACATTTTTATAAAAACATACATAGACATAAATTATGTATAAACAGACAGAAATAATGATCGCGCCCATCATCATCATCATCATCAGCCTATCGCAGTCCACTGCTTTACATAGACCTCATGCACGCCATTTGGTTCGATCATCGGCTTCTCACATAGATCACACTATTTTTTCTGTGCGTAAATCAGACTCTCGACCTTATTCGTCGGCCTGTCAAAGTTGCATTAGTTATGAGCTGGGCTTTATACTATAGGTATTGTCAATACTGAAAATTAGACCAATAGTGATTTCCTGAATAAATTTTCTGCCTTGTTGGTCTAGTAGTAAGAGTATGCGGCTACTGATCAAGAGGTCTCGGGCTCGATTCCCAGGTCGGACCAAATGTTTATTTGATCTACAAATATTCATTTTGGAGGTAAGGTGTTTTCTAAGTATTA
This sequence comes from Phragmatobia fuliginosa, assembly GCA_932526445.1. Classification (NCBI taxonomy): domain Eukaryota; kingdom Metazoa; phylum Arthropoda; class Insecta; order Lepidoptera; family Erebidae; genus Phragmatobia; species Phragmatobia fuliginosa. Next base: position 10,472,567 of record OW052081.1, on the reverse strand, counting down.
TGTGTATGTATTTACAAAACCTCCTTTCAAAGGAGAGGCCTATGTCTAGCAGTGGACTGTTAAAGACTGTTCATGATGATGATGATGATTTACAAAATAAGTGTGTTTATGTATTTATATCAGTTGTTTAGTATCCACAGTACAAGCTCTGCTTCGTTTGGGACTAGATGATGTTGTGTGTCATATTTTATTTTAATTTTATCATTAACTTAGCCTAAAGACGTTCATTGCTGGATAGAGACCTCCCCAAGGCTCACCATACCAACCGATCCTATGCTGCCCGCATCCAACGGTTTCCTACCCACCCAGGTGGCCTACCCACGCTCCGTCTTACAGTACGTGGAAGCTACTCCAGAATTTATAAATTGTATAAGGTTGTAAATAAAACTTTGTTAACTCTTAACCAAATTACTGAAATGATTTCTACATCGCCCTACCTAAATTAATTGCTTAAATTGTTTTAAGAGTGAAATGGTAATCAATCATCTTTAATCACTAATCTTTTTAGTTCACAGGAGTCTTAAATCAAAACAACTTTTGAAAAAAAGGCATTTTATTAAAAAAAGGGGAAAAATAAAATTACATAGAACACATTGCGCAACATTTATAAATAATAGTAATAATATATTTTATACGGACCCACATAAAAACATTATGCGATAACAATCTTAGTTTACAAATTAAAGTTTGTCATGTTTACAATATATTATGAACCATTACCTTTTTTAAAAATAAAGTCTTTGTGCTACAAATATTATGTACTGAGAGGGAGATTCAAAACCACATCACTAAATATGGACTTACATTATGTGAAAAAAAAAAATTTTATTAAAACTTCAATCGGATTAAATTTGTAAAGAATTTTTGAATCAAGATTTAAGCATAATCTGGCAAAAATCTACTAAAACGTTTAATCTCAACTTTGATGCTTAGTGTTATAAATTATGCCGAACCTAAGGCCACACTTTATTCCAATCCATGGTCTTAAGGAAAAAAAATAAGGCACAAAATATTTGTAGCAATACATTACATTGTCAGTCACTCTAAATAAACAAAAATCAACAATACGCGTACTTACTTACGAGAAAATTACAAACTATTACTGGAAATGTAGACTTCTGAAAAAGGTCTTATTTTCTAGATGGAACGGATTTCTTGAACATCTGCGTGAAGTGTAGGGAACCGAGACTCTCATATTAGTCGAGTAGTCAAGATAGTCGATTAGTAACTTTTAATTAATCTCCATCTCCAGTTTTAGTTTATTCAACTACTAGGTGGTCATTGTCAAATTATGGCCAAATACATTAAATACTAAGATAGTAAGGTATAAATTTGAAAGCTCAAAGCACGTGTATATTAAGTAAATATTAGACTTATTGCACATTTGACGATTATAGATCACAATTTTGTGCATAAAAAGCACATTTAATAATAACTAAACATAAATATGTCTACATAAACAATTCGATTTAAACATTTAGTATTTTCCAACAAAATAAATAATAAAAAACAATGGTAACTATATTTTTGTAGTGACTGAAAAGATGAGGTAGAATAATTTTGTGTTGAATATCAAAAGAATATCAGTTGACCGCGTAAATAGTCCACTGGTTGACATAGGCCTCTGGTTGTGGCCTACTAAAGGACTAAGAAATGATGTTAACGTGTGTATAAGAATTTTGTATTCGATTTTAAAATCGATTTCGTGACTATGAAATCTAATATTTTGCTTCAAAATTGGCTTTGAAGGTGGGCTCTAGCGATACCTAAACTAATCCTAACAATGTATTGCCAAAGGGACTGTGATTCACTTAGACTTTGGCAGTGGAATAACCAGGCAGCTTGACTTCGGTATTTGGACAGTGATTTTTAATTTTAGCTATTTCTTGTAACTGTTTTCTTTAAAGCTTTGATAGTGACGGCACTATTTGTCAAAATACTGAAAATAATTACGTTAATCTATAAAAATAAAAGGTTCATTGATTTTGAACAGAAAAGAGGGTATTGCAAGTAAAATTTAGAAAAGATTAAGAATTTTTAAGAGGTAACTAATAGTAATGAGCTGTGAAAATTTTCGTGTAGAAACTCATGTGACGTAAAACCTGTTGCATTAATTGAAAAAATCCCATAAACTAAAATTATTTCTGCATCATAGTTATTATAGATTAGGCATGTATGTAATAAATAGATTTAACCTTTTTATTATTTAAAGAGGCCGAGTAAATCACATCCCTAGTCTCACAAGAAGCGGGTAACATTTTCCAACATTTTAAATATCGAACGACGCTTAGACATCCTAAGTATTACTTAAAAACTAATTTAAAATTTCATATTTTTTCATATAAATATATGTAAAAAGCCTATATAATGTATACGTCAGCGGGGTTACATAATATGTTGTACTTAGAGAGATTTCTTTTTCTAATAATTTAAGTAGATTTTCAAAAATGATGCTTTGTGCACGTTTAGCAAGCGTTTTCATGAGATAATCACAGCATTCGTATGTTTTTGTCTGCGTATGGAGATGCGATGTAAGTCCTGCAAAAGGAAAATGGTCGCTATCATTATTTTACATCAAAAGAATTTCATAAAACACTGTATTTCCTTTAATAGACGTCAAATTAGAAAATGTGTCATATTATTTCAGTCTCAATGTAAAAAGAAATATTAAAATATCGCGCATAATACTATCTTCAATATTTGACGTCTAAAAGGGCGGGAAACGAAAACAACTGACTAAACATCTACATGCAGACGACATCAAGTGTGTATACATGTGTTAAAATAATATATAATATTTAAATAAATATAAAAGCAGTAATATCAAAATACGAAATTCCTTCAACGAAAATAAAATAAATAGGCGTGGGAGGATTAGTTTGTTTTTAAATTCCATGCATAGTAAATAACTGTCTTAAAGAAGCACACCAATCATGAAAATAAAACAACTCATGCTACACAATAAAAAATAAATAAATATTGACGACTACAAACTTTAATATTTTAAAGAACCTGAGTGAAAAATGCTTGTAATATTATTTTTTTGTATTTTTTTTATTTTTTTTCTTGCAGTCTTCTCGCTTAGCTTGACTATTCACATAACACAGGGAGCATGGATCTAGAAAAATAGTATAATCTCAAGTTAATATTGGACTACAAATACATTTCTACATCAATATTGTTTAAAGAGTTAATTTATGTTTTGCGCTTTATCACTTTAATCAAGAATATTTTAACTTCCACAGCGCAAACCATAAACAATAGAGGGATAGGTGTAAATCTAAATAAAATAATCGTGACACTGTAGAAAATTGAAACTATTATATGAAACTTTATGGTAAGTAGGCAATGATTACAATAGAATCGGGTCTTGTAAGCAAAGCGAGTGTGATTGATATGTATTTAAGTACATATTTTTAATATCAAAGATTTTTTTCTGTTACTTTTATTGTTTCTTTCTTTATATTTTATATCACGAGCGTGAAGGGCCTGCCGCAAAACAATAAAACATTACTTCGGATCTTTAAACACTACTTTTTAGATATAAATATAAAGAAATAGCCTAGCAAATATGGAGCTGTTTAAAGACCCGAAGTATGGAGCTGGTATGCTATTGGAATATTAAAAATGATAGAACTAAACAAGTACCTTCCATTTCCAAAGCTATGGGAATGGGACCTTTGGCAGCGTTGAAAATAAAAATACATATAAGCAATACAGCATAGATGAACCAATACGCCCACCCATACAAAAAGACATAGCGACGTAAGGTCGGGATACATTGGCCACCCTAGGTATCGGAACTTTGACCAAAATTATCAAAAAATATAAGTCTTTAGCAAGGTTATTACAGTAAATATAGATTATATTGTTCTTTTGGTAGTTTTGAACAACTGAATTGTAGAAACATTATAAAAACCATCTGGCAGTTCTATCAAATGACTTGTCAATGGCTAATCTTTTTTTTTTGTTTTTTTTATCGTGTGGAAACGCATCATGGACCGTCACCCCGCCGGGGTTTTATTCGGCAGGGCGGTGAGTCGGACTCGAACCGACTAAAAACCACACGGTGTGCCCTCTCTGCGCTTCTCTTTTAGGGAGGAGGAGAAGTCCAGGGTGAGATCTCCTTCTGGACATCAATGGCCAATATACCAATATATATATGTATATATATTTATAATGTTATATATTAGCTATGGCTATATACTACATTATTGACATGTATGTATTGCTACTATCTTAAGCTAAATTACTTTTTTTTTAATTTTTGTATGATAGAATTTCAACAGTTCTTTTTGTATGGGCATATCAGGATTAATTGCGTGTAATATTGAAAAATGCATATAATAAATTATTTATTTACCTTTATAAGAAATAATATTTTTTTATAAACTCTTGCTTAGAAAGGCTAAGTACACACGAAGCGTTTTTCTCCCGTGCCCGCTGCGGTCGTGGAACTGCGGTTTTTTTTCTATACTCACGAAACCGGTTATTTGCGCGGTTACGCGGCCGTCGCGGTTGCCATCTTCGCCCGCCACGTTTGCGGGCAATGATCGCAAGACAGGCGGTTGCAAGATGCGGTAATGTTTAGTTGAGGTTCAGACCGCCATGGACACACACCAGAAACGAGCTGTTGCAATATATTTACTTCACAGAAGAATTAAAAAAAGAAAGACCAGAAGGTTTTGGGTGCATCCACTAATTCAAATATATAAACATCCCGAGGTATACAAACATGTCACGATGCGGTCGCCCGCCAAGCGAACGGGCGCAACCCGCCGAGGGCGCGGGCGAACGCTACCCGCGCGGTTCTACAGGTTGCCCGCCGGTGCAGCGGGAGCCGCAAACAACCGCGCACGCCGCGGGCGTAAAACGCGTCGTGTGTTGTGCTTTGTTTTTTTAAATACAAATCTGCATTCTACGGAAGCTGCGGGCCCGCAACCGCAGCGGGCACGGGAGAAAAACGCTTCGTGTGTACTTAGCCTAACGGTTTTATTTTCAATTGTGGTAATAAAATATTATTTCTGATAAAGTTAATGTGTTGTATAGCAATAATCCGCTCAAAAATTAACATAATTGGAAATCATTTGCTAAAGTAATAACAATATGGTAACTTTAATTACGGTAATTTTGTGGATTATATTTTTACAACACTAAAGTTACAGGAGTGAAGATTTGAATGAAATAAGCTGTCAAATTTCTGACATATGCTACTTTATTTTTAAATTGATATAGATAATAGTTAACTAGATGCGGATAATATTAGGATCTGAAAGTATTTGAATAATAATAACCATAAAATACTACTGTTAGCAAGTTTATCATGGAAGGATAGTGTTTGCTGAATATTACCTAAGGACTTGTGATTGTTTTTAAAAAGTCGTAAATAAGATTTTTTTTATAGCTATTTTTTACTGTAGATACATGTCAACGATCGAGGTCTATCGGTCTAAAGAGTCAACTAGATGAACGATTTACTTATGGACATGGACAACACTTACAATTTTTTTAAAAAGTGATTCATTCATATTTTTTTCTTCAGTTCTTTAAATTAGTTTAAATTAAATTATATATAGCTTTTTGTTATTTTGCGAGTATTAATTATATAAATTAAAAATATTACCAACTAATTAACTTAATTTCATATCGCCTCTTTAACTCAAACACTTGCTAGTTTCTTAAATATGTCTAAGTAAACAAGTCCTTTAAAGTAATTTAAAGTACTATAGCCAAGCCTTAGCCTCCTAAACAATACTAAAAAATTCTAGCAAAAGGTTTTTTTTTAATTTTACATAAATTCAATAACTTGGCAACATAGTAACTTGTAAAATGTGTGGTATTTAATGCTGCTTAATTATAGACTTACATACCTGTAATTAAAAATTGAAACATTTTGATGACTACTGTTTTTAATCGACTTTATACTCATTCAACTTTTAATAAACTGAACAAGAAGTTCATTATTGTTAAATAAATATATTTATTTTTGGTGACTAGTCATTTGTTGGGAATAATGTCGAAACAAAATCCTACGCAATCTCTTTAATAAATTCAATACTACGAATTCATTGTTTTATTAGTCATTTGTAAAAAAATCTACCAAAATAGTAGAAAATTACATAAAAATTACTTTGGTATATACCATTATAATATTATTGCGGGTGCACCTGCACTGATCTTTAAACCTGATAATTATCGAGATGATGACTGATTACCAAATGTAATGATATGTTATAATGATAGTATAGTGTTACATACTGTTATAATGATGAGATAGTTATATATTTGTGAGTTCTTGTTTTAAATGTCTTAATGAATTATTTTCAATTCAATGAGAGCCATGTGGGTGCTACTGTAGAATGAGGTCCTCAAACAGAACTGATAGCTTTCAAAGTTTATTTATAAATACGCAACGAAATTTTTAAAACATTAAAACCGTTTTGTTGTAGTGGCGTGGCGCAGTGTTGCGTAGTTTCGTTTTGTTTGGAAAAAACGAGAGGTAGGTAGCAGAGCCACGCTGGTTTCAGCACGAATGGGCCGGCTCGACCCGGCCAGTACTACCCTCACACAGAAGACCATCCTAATAATGACAGCATTACTGCTGTCGTATTTCGTTGGTGAGTGTGAGACCGGAGGCCCAATCATTCGGCATCATTCTCCCGCCCTTCGAAGGCCGGGAGAATGATGCAGAATAATCTAACCAGGCTGCCATGGTAAGGGTCACCATGCTACATTGCCTACCCTCACAATAAGCATGGTGACCCCTACTCCTGGATTCTACTCATGCTTTCCATCAGGCAGAGTAGAGTCACTTTGGCAGGCTTAAATATAAAAAAAAAAAAAAAAAAAAAAAACGTAAATTTCCGAAAGATAAGTTAAAAACAATTTCAAAGCACAGACATTCACTGAGCCGGCATTCGCATTTTCCGCAATTTATGTCGCGTATGACAAAATCATAACAAATTTAATTCGGAAATAAACTCCCGCTCACATAAATGTAATTTGACATGTCGAAGTCCTTATGCTACACTAGCGCCTCTGGCGGCGAATTCACTCGCGCTAGCCCTCATTAAAATATTTTCTGGATAACATCTTTCTCACAATTTCCAACTACATTTGTAGTTTTTTTTTAGCTTTAAGAAGTTCCTGATAAAAACTCCTTAAGTAATGTAACTATATGTAATGTAACTAATTAATCTTTGTTTCATAATAGTGTACTAGTTTATATAAAGCGGGAGACTTATTACAGGAGACAGTGTTCTGTAATACCTAGCATGTGAGACAGGGACTTCAAATAGTTGTATTGTGTATTGTATGTCAAATTATTATAAAGATTATTATTATTATTATGCTAAAATTTGTCGGAGACTGTCGTATGTGTACGTAGGTGTGTTTAGGGCTATGGTAGTGGTACTTACAGCTCCATGTTCTGCACGGTGGACTTGGCGCAAGTGCTGGGCACCCGCACGTGGCAGTGCTTGTGGCACTTGAGCAGACAGTCGCGGCACTCGTACCCTTGCTTGCCGAGCCGCCGCGCTATCGTCTTCTCGCAAACTGCGCATACAGTGCCACTGGAAAAATGTTGTATGATTATTATATTATATGGCGGTTGTGACGTTTTGGATCTCGAGTTCATGTTCTGTTAAAAATTATTTGTAACAAGTATTTATTTAGTTATCATCATCATCATCAACAGCCTTTATTAGTCCACTGCTGGACATAGGCCTCTCCTTAGAATGGAGGTTTGGCCTACTACGCCACGCTGGCCAGACGGGTTGGTATAGGGTTGGTTTCAAGTTTTCCTTCTTATTGATGTTGTCTTGCGTAGTTTATCCCTTTGTCGCCTTTTACGACACCCGCGGGATGAATAGGGGTGGTGACACTCTGTATTCTTAATCCGTCACCACACGGACAGTTATCATCAATACCCCATAATAATCTTTCCAAATCCTGCCAAAGGGGAAGAGGTAATCAAATAAAAGGGTAACAGCTCCTGAGATTTAAATACTTCACATGTGAATAAGTTATAACGTCCACAGTCACATCACACCAACAGTCATATTTAGTCCACCGCTGGAGTTAGGAGTCTCTTTATAAGTTATAAAGGAGATTTTTACCTATTTTACCACGCTGGTCAGATGGTTAGGATTTTTAGGCTGCCATGAATCTACTGTGCCTGATGGAAAGCATGAGTAAAAACCAAGAGTCATGGTGACAATATTCGACATGGTGTCCTACACTATGTCGGCCTAGTAAGAAACTTTTTATCGCTTAAAAAACTCGGGATTATAGTGGACGAGAGACATTACAGGGACAGAGATTTCCCATGTTGTCCATGTGTCTAAAACCTATTCTATATAATCTATATATCAAAATCGGTTCAGCGGTTTAGGCGTGAAAACGTAACAAACAGACAGAGTTACTTTCGCATTTATAATATTAGTAGGGATTTGTGATAACTTACCCACTCAGATGTTTAGCAATAAATGTGTGTTCATTATAAATATGCAGTTTAATGCCCTTCCGTCGCCATCTTGACCTTTGCGCGATGGTAAGAGGCACCAGGTAGTGCTTCTTGATGCCAGCTTCTATGGTCTCCAGGACCAGGGTCGAAGCTTCATGGATGAAGGTCCTGGCTGATGCTGTACTGAACCCGGACATTTCGCTAAGAGAGGACCTTTAGGTTTAATTTTAGGTGCAACAGAAATATGTTTATAAATGAAGTATTTATTAGTGACATGCATTTAAATTGAAAATGTGAAGAATGTATAAAAATAAATAGATGAAAGAAAAAACATTTTTTTAGAAATAATAATAAATAAATACGATAAAGACATTAAAACGAATCAAATACGAGAAATACATACATTAATGATGAAATGAGAAACATGCAAGTAATAAAAGATTATTTATTTAAATAGTAACAAAATTAATAAAATATAAATAAAAACAAAAAAAAAGTAGTGCCCAAGCATAAAGTTTATAACATTACATAATTATAATAAAAAAGCGTTAACATTCCAGCAAATATCAAAAAATAGTTTAGTAGAAAAACCGGTGTTACCAGATTGCAGAGTGCCATTACCCCCAACGCATGTGAGTGTTGATAGATGAAAAAAAGATAAAACGTACTTTATTAGTATTGTTGATGTTATAATCGCAGCTCGTAAATAATTTACTATGGCAAGACAGCATTATTCGTAGTTAAAAGCGGTGAGTTAGTTATTATTTCTATATATTTTTAAATAATGGATCAATAGTAAGTTAGAAATAATGCGATCTTGCCAAGTTACTAAATCCAAAAGTAAATCTGAAACTTTAATTTATTTTAAGCTCTAAATTGGTAATGGTTAAATTAAGCTTCTAGAAAGAATAAAACTTTTTAAATCTATTTTCGTTTCGTGGAAGGAAATAATAATTATGAACGTTCTAATATTTTTGTGGTGGAATCCAGTCAAACATATTTAACTACAAAAGTCACTACGTAATCATAGTTAGCGATATTTTCACTAAATCCAGTATCAACGGAGAAATAAAAAACCAAGTTCAATAAATAGTAAATATTTCTAATATTTTTTTAACAATTAGACAGAGCGTCATACTTTTTAAACTTTAAAAAACAAGGATATTCTAAAAATTACACGTAAAAAATCATGTTTCAGAAGTGTGTCTACTTATGAATATATTTTTTATTTTTATAAAAAGTAGGTATACTTCTAGTGACCACACTTGAAGGAATGAAGAGTTTAGCCTAATACAATTCATCACCATGTAGAGGTATTATTTGCGTCAGATATACCCTAGAACTTTGCTAATTATGAACACAGTTGAATAAAACCTTTTTTACCATAATGGTAGATTTATGAATTTAACAGTTGGTATCCCTGAAGATTTTAAACAGATAATGAAATGAGAACATACCTCCGCGAGGTCCGAGATTCATCGCCCGACTGTGCGGGCGAAGCACCAGCTGAGTATACGTTTCTATTGGGGATGGACAGTGCTTTTTCTGAAAATTTAAATTATGGAATTAAACTTACACAGAAGACCATTCTAATAATGACAGAATTCTTGCTGTCGTATTTCGTTGGTGGGTGTGATACTGGAGGCCTAATCATTCTGCATCATTCTCCCGGCCTCAGAGGGCCGAGAGAATCATTCAGAATTATCTAATCAGGCCGCCATGGTATGGGTCACCATGCTACATTACCTACCCTTATAATGAGCATGGTGGCCCCTACTCCTGGATTCTACTCATGCTTTCCATCAGGGAGTAAAGTCATTTTGGTAGGCTTAAATATAAAAAAAAAAAAATACAAGTCATTGACGTCATTAGGATCCTCTTACGCAGAATCAGGGAGAAGTAGATTTTGGGATTCTGTAATCTTTACCTTAAGTAATAAAAATTGTTAAAAAAGCAAATACCACAGCACAGCGATTTGAACAAAATTTCTTAACATTAGCAACAGCTTAACATCTGTTCTTTATGAAACCGTGTTATCTTCTGGTCGAAGCACCTAATATATACCGAATCATAGCAACCCCACACAGAAGACCAACTTAATAATGACAGCATTCGGGCTGTCGTATTTCAATGGTGAGTGTGAGACCGGAGGCCACATCATTCTGTTAGCCTCCGGAGGCTGGGAGAATGACGCAGAAACATCTGACTAGGCCCCCATAGTATGGGTCACCATGCTACATTGTCTAACCTCACTACTCCTGGATTCTACTCATGTTTTCCGTCAGGCAGAGTAAAGTCACTTTGGTAGGCATATACATAAAAAAAATTGAGATCCAAGGTAATTTTTTTTTCATTAAATATTTTATACTGTATTATGAGTACATGTATTTTTATCAACCTATTTATGCTGTTTATTACTGACCATGATTATTCCTCTCGGCACTGATGCTACGAATACGACTCTGGTTCTCCACCTCAGAGTCTGTGAGGTCGAGAGATTGTCCACGATTGCGGGACCGGCCCAGTCTGGAAATAATACATTAATGAACATTACAAAACTGCACTTCAATAAGTTAAAAAGTTCTGCATCGATAGAACCTTCGCTCAAACTGCATCAAAGATTGTCTTCTTTTTTTTCTGACAACTAAACCTAACTAACTTTCCAGGTAGAGTGACGACTTGCGCAGGATGGCTGACAGGAGCTGGATGCGAGAAGTCTAAAATCGATCAGAGTGGAGTGCAATGAGAGAGACCTACGTCCAGCAGTGGATTGCGATGATGATCATTATGATGAAGCCTGTTCTGTAGAACCGGTACACGATATGATTTTGGTACCATAAAATATAAATAAATAAATATTTCGGACATTTAACACACAACGCCAACTAGTTTCAAAATAAGCAGAGCTTGTAATATGAAATCTAGATTTACTAATAAATACTTATCATACTTTTGTTATTAAATACATACATATTATTATTACATAGAAAACACCCATACTTCAAAACAAATAACTGTAGATCGCACACAATTCGATCCAGGATTTGAAACTGAGACCTCCAGCACAGCGCCATAGAACATGATAGCCCGAGTTTGAGATCGGAGAGATTAAATTAATTAAAAGCTTTACACACCTTCTCTTAATGGTTCCAAAGAAGTCCCTCCTCCTCTTTTGTCGTGGAGCAGGTTCCGGTGGGGCGTTCTCATTTTGATGACGTACATAATCTCCCTGCTGGAAAACATATATTTGAAAAGTGGATTGGATAATCTATAATACTATTATTCTATCTATTCAAATTTACAGGGCTTGAATTTAAATATAATTCTAAACTTCAAAATATTAGGGCATAATTAGATTTTTTTATTTTCAAAAAAATTGAATTAAATTTGTAAAACTTATCTACACTTCTTATAATAGTAAATATTTAATATTTTTTATCAAAACTGTAGACCCGTTAATTTCTGTTTTATTTTAAGTTTCAAGAAGTGCAACAATTTTTTTACTTATCCAAGAAAAGTGTTCAGAGATATTAATAAAAAAGTTTAATAAATATTTTATAAATACACAAATTAAAAACTACAGCACAACCACAAACTAATAAGGGGGCGTCCATAAATTACTTGAGGTGTTTTTTTTAATTTTCTGTCCCTCTCTCTCCCCCTGGTGAGATGTCGTGAGATTTCATTCAACCCCCTACCCCATCCCCCAATCTCACGTGAGATTTTTATAAATTTGGATTTCTTACGTAAACCCGTTGGATTTTTATTGTAAAAAGAATAAAAAAAATTAGTTCGTGCTTTTATTTACGACTAGTTAAGACTAGTAATCAATATTGTTAAGAGTTTAATTATAAGTGTAATAAAAATTTAACAATAGAATACTTAAATCGTAACTACTGTGATTAAAAAACTAATTAGAAATTCGTTTTTCTTATTTCTCTAATTCACTACTCGTTTCTCTAATTCAGTCCATGGAGAATCATGCGCGGTCTCAAGAGAGACTATTGGAACCAACATGTCCATATGATTTTCATTTACGAATGAATTAGTGAATGATCTTAATCGTATTACGATTACGCTTAAGATTAAATATTAAGCATGTACAATCTGGATTAAATGGACCAAAATAGTTTTTATTTTTGTAAGAATCAGAAAAAATAATTGCGTGATATTTGCCGAGACCCCCCCTCCCTCCAACGTAATATTAGATGAGATTTGATTCGACCCCCTCCCCCCCTTAAACATCTCACGTAATTTATGGACGCCCCCTAAAAATAAAATTAATAATTTTAGTATCTAAAAGAAAATAAAACCACAGTCAAAATCAATACCTCGGTATCTCCATTAGCCTTAGCACCGTTTTCTTTAATCCTGACAGTCTTCCCTGGAGACTGGTTAGGACTTGGTGTAACAGACGTTTCGTTCAAACTCTCATCAATTATAGCACTCTCTTGAGGTACTGCCGGTTCAGCATCTGCTTTCTCCACTTCGATGAATTTCCCCGAGTCGGTTATTTCAACCTTGTTTGGTAGATTATTGGAGTGTTAGTGTGGCAACACAGCAAACGGGGATTATGGTAGTTATTTTGTGATATCGGGTGGCAACATTTTCGTTTTCTTTTTATTGTGATATTATGCTTAGTTTGCACTTATTATTTAGCCTAAATAGCATGAAAAATTTAATACTCTGTATAATAAAAATATGCTATACGTTGCGTCTATTGCATATGGCAAAACAACGGCATAAATAAATATATTTTTTTGTTATTTTACTACACAGTTTTATCACAAAATAACACCTGAAACAACATGCTTAAAACCATAAAACATATTTACAAAACCCCCTCCCCAAAAATATAATTATTTGTAAGCAACTCTACAGCGTTATTTTTAACGCAGAGTTAGCAACTGTTTAGACAAGACAACATCTTGTTAAATCTAAAAATCTTCTAAGAAGATTTTTTACATGGCAACACTGTTTAGTTCTATTTTTTATTTACTAAGTAACTTTTGCTAAGGAAACAACGTCTTTTAAGCTCTCATAATGCGATAATTCTATAGTATTTTTAAACAACAGGATGTTGTAACAGGAAACTCACCTTAATGGATTTCTTCGGCTCCTTTTTAATATCACAGCACACGCAGGCAATGAAAGGAAAATCAAAAACTTGTTATCGATAGGGTCACACTATTTACACTCTCAAAATTTGTATTTAGAGTGTAGATTAAAGTGTTTAGAGGAACGAAAAGTGAGATTGTTATATTTTCATTATATGCATGATATTTTTAGATTATTTGTACTTAAAAATCATTTATAAAATGGGGTAATATAACTTTACCCAAAACTATTGTTAGTTATTTGAAGTTAATTCTATAAAATGAATTATTTTCGATTGATTTTTCTTATTAATAAAATTTAAAAGTTAAAATGATAACGTTCCCTAAACACTCAACAATCAACAAAATTCACAACAAAAGCCAGGTCTATTCCACTAGACAGGCTACAGGCTATATGGTTCAAAGGAAAACAAATCTTAAAACAATACAATTAAAGACACAAACCCTCTGCACAGAGTGTATGATGAGAGTGGACTTGTTGGCGGCACTGGCCGGACTCAGCTCCAACTCACGGAGGGCTGACTCCGTTAGCTGAGAGGTGTCGTGGCCTGAGGAATATAAACATATATAACTATCTCCTTCCCGTGGTGGCTATTCTAGCTTCACAACCACTACTGAAGCTAGTCCATAATATAAGTAACCTACGTTAATCCATATATCATCAGCTATTTTGCAGGTTAAAAGATAAAAAAATCAGTTCAGCCGGAACAATCAGACTGACAAAAAAATGCAAGCTACTTGTGGTTCTGCTCGCAGACCCCAGCTAAGGTCTCGAGGTAACTTATCCAGGAGTTTTCCACGCCACCTGTAGTTGCACACTGAGGTCACTGGGTTTGGCTCGGCTGGGCCTGTTGGTAGTCCCGGGATGTTAGCCCAGTGGAGGGGGGGAGGGGGGATACCATTCAAGCTTCGTATATGCTTTCACATGCATTTGGTCAAAGGTTGTTTTGAAATTTTGGAATTAAAAAAAGACACTTAAATTTCATTTGTACATATTTAACGCTCTATCGTTCATTATCAACAGCATTTTACTGTCACAGGACATAGGCCTGTCCTTACTAAAGAAGATATTTGCCCACTATACCACTGAAGAATGAGATCTGATCAGAGAGGGCACACCGTGTGGTGACAACCATGTGTGTGGTGGCACGAAAACCACACGGTTTGGTGTGAGTTTCGGTCCGAGTCAAACACACCGCCCCACCGCATAGAAAACCCCGGCGGGGTGACGGTCCGGAGGGATTTCCACACGAAAAAATAAAAAAAAAGGGTTTGTTTTCAAGTTTTCCTTCTCTTTGCAGTTTGCACCCTTAGTCAGCTCTTAAGACACCCAATAAGATGATTAGGGATGGTAACACTCGGTATTCTTATTATTGTGCTCTGGTAACCTCACTAACAGGGTCAAAAATACTAACCATTCTGTTTAAAGGTAGTCTTAGTGGTAGTTGTGAGGTGGCCATGTGGTGAGAGGGTGCGAAGACTCTCCTTGATCTTGAGAGGACGAGTCCCCAGGTCTGGTATATCAGCTCCTTCGATGAACAGGAACTGGAAAAAAGTATTTTGAAAAGTTCCGGCTGCTAAGCCTGAGGTAGTGGCTTCGATTCCATCCAGATAGTGATTGACTGAGTGTTAGTTATATGGAAAGTGGTAAAGAGAGGGGAACAGAGAGAGAGAGAGTGATAAGGGATAGCAGAATGGAGAAAAGGAGATGGGATTAAAGGATGGGAAAAGGAGAAAAGGGAGACAGAGTGGAGATGTGGCGGAGAAGGATGAAGAGGGGGAGTTATGGGTTCGATTCCATCCAGATAGTAATTGACTGAGTGTTAGTAATATGGAAGGTGGTAAAAAGAGGAGGATAAAAAGAGAGAGTGTTATATGGGATGACATAGAATTGGGGGAGAAAAGGAGACGGGGTTAAAGGGGAAAGAATAGGAGAAAGGGGAGATAGAGCAGAGATGGGGTGGGGCAGGGCAGGCAGGGATAAAGAAGGAGATTTATAGGTTTTACTTCATTCCACCCTATATTCCATATCTAATAGTAGAAAGTAAGGGTATTTGTACCTCGACAGTGAGGGTGCCGCTGACGTCATGTTGTTCCATGGGTCTGGTTTGTAGAGCAATCTGTTGTCTTTGGGATGGAGCTGCCAGGAGTTCGTCTATGCCCACTAGACCTAAGCCGAGGAACCTGGAAAAGGAAAATTTGTACATTAAAAGAGATTTGTTTACAATTCAAAATTAAAGTCATTGATTCCTGGTTTTATTTTATATTTACTTTTATAAGCAATTACTCAAGTCAATCCCCGGTTGGATTCCTGGTTCAGACCAAATTTTTGCATTATTTGCAAATATTTAGATCATACAAACATTTGGTCCGACCCAGGAATCGAACCCGAGACTTTTAATCAGCAGCCGCACACTCTAACCACTAGGCCAACAAGGCAGTCATGTCATAACTCAAGACTTATGAAGAAGAATGTACCTGTTTTGGCTGACACCCCCTCCAGGGGAGGGAGGGCCGGTCCGGTCGTACACTTCAAACAGTAGCTCTGCCGTCTGAGGAGATAGATCACTGCAAATATATAATAACTACATTATTTTCAATACGAAGGTTATTATAGCTTTTAATTTCACTGTTGGACATAAACAAATATAACACTAACACATAAACAATCCCTACTAATATTATAAATGCGAAAGTAACTCTGTCTGTCTGTCTGTTACGCTTTCACGCCTAAACCCCTGAACCGATTTTGATGAAATTTAGTATTAAGATAGAACTGAACTTGGGAAAGGACATAGGCTACTTTTTACCGCGATAACCGACATACACGCGGGCGGAGCTGCGGACGAAAGCTAGTAATACATAAACAAAGGTAGTGTTCCTCAGAAAGGATGTTCTAGTCTCGTATGAGCCTTTCAAGGTGACTACTCTTCCATACAGCGAGCCATTACAACATATAGTGTTACAAGTTTGATAATAAAATCATGTTCATATATACATATCAATATGAATACCTAACTCTTATAAAAAGTATACAACATTTAACAAATGCACTCAGATTTGTGGAAAATAAGTCAACATCCGGATACTAAGTAATCGTAAGCATGATCAGAATAGTGGATTTAAAAGGCTCTTAAGACACCCATGGGATAAATAGTACTGGTTTCATTCCATATTTTTAATCCGTCATCATTTACTGTAGGCGCGCGAGTTCATGTCCATCCTGAGTATGCGGTAGTGCTGTGACCTGATTAATTATGGAAATGTCGATAGAAACAACCGATTTACTCAACAGCTGTCAATTTGGTTTATTGTAACTTCAGGTAACTTTGCATTTTATGAAGTTAAATTAATGTGATAGGTAATAACTTAACTATTTCTAACAGAGAAAAATATTTTTTAAATTCTATTTCAATCAGTATCAGATGAAAAGACAACCGACAGCTCAGAGTCGGAATCTGTATCTTCGCCGTCGATGACTTAAATTGCTTCGAAGAATGAAATAGCGTTAGCGTTAATTTTCGGTATCGATAAGCGCGCGTCACAACCGTCAAGCACAACACTCGAAGTCAGAGAAATGAGGCGAGGTGAAGCGAAGCCGCGTCGTTTCTGTCCCCAAAGGAAATGAACTCGCACCCATACAGTACATTGATATGTATTCATTAAATAAATAAATCCAATAAAAAATTCTACTATACATATTTTACTTTAAAAGCTGGCAACTTTTTTTTTAGAAAATCAGCATCTAGATGGCTATACTACGATATAAATATAATCTACTTACAACAAAAAGTGTTCTTCCCATTGTGGGCTGGTGGTCTCCTTCTTGAAGCCTGTTTGGTTCTTTTGTGGAGGCTCGTCCATTTCCACCACGCAGTATGGTGCTATGCAACCGGTTTTACCTGGAACCGAAGAGTTAAGTGGTCAAGCTACCTACCTTGAGCGTATGATAAACTAGTTTTATATGAGGAGCTTAAAAGTGAAATTGTCAATTAGATAAACTAAGATCAATATCAATTTGGATGCGAGAGGCCTAAAATCGATCAGTGCAACGGGACAGGCCTATGTTCAGAAGTGGACTACTGCGATATGCATATGATGATGGTCAATTTGTGTATAAAAGATTTCGTTTTCGTTTACAATTCAGCCACCCTAGCCAAGTTGCACACGTTTTGCGTTTTCTATTCTCTATTCTCTTGTTTCATTGGCTAATGTCACTCTGTCACGTGATCAAAACAAAATATTAGCCAATGAAACAAGAGAAAACAAAAACCGTTTGCTCCTTGTGGTTCTTCTCGCAAACCCTAAATAGGGTCTCGGGGTAACTTATCCAGGCGTTAGGCCTGCTAAAGTAGTTTTCCGCGCCGCCTGCAACTACAGACGGGTCACTGGGTTTGGTCCGGCTGGGCCTGATGGTAGTCCCACGATGTTAGTTCGGTGGGGGGGGGGGGCGTACCAACGAAATCGTGCTAGTAACGCCGGGGTCTTGTCCAGTATGATGACCTGTGCTTAGCGAGGTCGAGCTCCGAAGGGTGGGGGCCCTGCGGAGCGCCCATCAGCTAGCACCAGGTCGGATGTTGGGGATGATCCGGAAGGGGTTGCCACGGAGACGAGATCTCGCGGCAGTCCATACCTGTCCGGCGGTCGTCGGTGGTAGGGCGCGAGTTCACGCAGGTGACGGGTATGCGAGCCGTCAGCACGCACGAACAGGTTGGTGCTCAGGCGTCTCACGAAGTCATCCAGGTTTTCCACGCGCAGATCCCTGGAGATCGTCCTGTTCCGCACAAAGCGAGGGGCGTTGGCAATTGTGCGCAGTGCGAGTGACTGCTGCGCACGCAGCCGGCGGCGGTTCGTTTCGGACACAAGCGCGAACCAGGCCGGGGCACCGTAGGTCATTCGGGTGCGTATATAAGTCTTGTACACGCCAAGCTTTGCGCGGAGCGGCAATCGGGATGACAATACGGGTCGTAGAAGGGAGCGTGTAGCACGTACCTGAGCAACGACGTGGTTCACGTGAGGCTTCATGGAGAGGGTGCGGTCGATGGTCACGCCGAGGTATTTTACCGTCGCGGACCACTCGATATTCTGCCCCATGAGCTTCAGCTGTGGTAGGGTTACGCTTCCTATTGAGATCGCCTGAGTCTTCGCCACGTTGACCGTCAGTCTCCAGTCCTCAAGCCAGCTGGGAAGTGCGTCTAGTGTGCTCTGCATCTTGGTTACAGCGTTGGTGGCACTTTCGGACATCGTTATGTAGGCCGCGTCATCAGCGTACAGCGCAAGCTTCACGCCTTCGGTGACGGGGATATCATCTGTGTACCAGGAGTAGCACACTGGTGACAGGCAACTTCCCTGCGGCACACCGGCACAGATAGGTCGCTCTGTGGACAGGGCGCTTTCAACCGCCACTTGAAAGCGTCTGTCTTGCAGGAAGGTGGCCACAATCTTCACTACTCGACGAGGAGTAGTAGATGTGGACAGCTTGTACAGCAGGCCGGCGTGCCAGACACGATCGAACGCCTTCTCCATGTCGAGGAAGACTGCGACGACCCGTTCGCGCTTGTTGCGCGCAACCGTTATGTCATGCAATACCCTCGCTAGCTGGTGTGTAGTGGAGTGTTCAGCGCGAAATCCGAACTGTTCGTCGCGTGGCTTAAGGTGCGGCGTCATGTGCAGCAGTAGCAGTTTCTCGAACAACTTCGACGTCGTCGAGAGGAGCGTAATAGGGCGATAGCTTCCCGGTAAGAGGATGTTCTTCCCCGGCTTGGGCAGCATGATGACTCTGCCAAGTCGCCATGTGGTGGGAAAGTGTCCGGTGCGGAGGATACCGTTGAAGAGACGCGTCAGCGTTGCAATTGATCGCGAAGGTAAGTGACGCAAGGCTTCATTGGTAACCCGATCAGGACCGGGCGCTTTACGAAGAGGCATGCGGCGAATCATCCGCTGAATTTGTCCAGGGGAGAAGATGACGGGATCCTCGGTTGGGGCTATCGGCTGCTCGAAGTATAACTTAAGCTTTCTCTCGACTTCTGCCACGTGCTGCACGTTGTTTACAGGATTCGGTCGGAACTGCGCTTCCAGGAAGTCGGCGAACATCTCCGCTCGGTCCTCTGCACGGTAACGTGGGGTTCCGTCGCCGGCCATTAGAGGCCTAATCGGAGCTTGTTTCCCGGAAAGTTGGCGGCACAGACGGTGTATGCCCGACCAGTCTTCACTAGCTCGCTCGATGGTACGTTGCCAGGACTCTGTCGCATTGGTAGCCAGCGCGGCAGAGATCTTCGCAGCCAGAGCATTGAGCTGAGATTTCATGATCGGACATCGGGCGCTCTGCCACTGCCGACGCAGTTTCCTCTTTCTCTCAATCATCGCCATGATGTGGGCGGGGAGCTGAAAGGGCTTCCTTGTTGTAGTGTCATCGAGTTTCGACATACGAAGTGCGGTCTGTAAAGTATCAATGAGATCTGTCGAAAGCTTCTCGACGTCATCGGATGTCTCCACTGGCAAGGAAGGCGAGTGCTCTGCCATATAATCAGCAAAGACCCGCCAGTCTTGGCATGATCGAGGGGGTAACTGGAACGTTTGCGGGATGTCATCCAGAGTTAAGCACACCGGCTGATGGTCTGAAATGAGGTGGTCGTCCAGGACGTCAAGATATACAGCCGCGTCAACGCCGCGCGTAACGGCTAAATCTATGACATCCGGTGTGTGGGCTGTGCAGTACGGATAATGCGTCGGAACCTCTGGTCCTAGTACCTGGTATTGGTTTCGGTCTGCATCATCGAGAAGGCGGCGGCCTTCTGGGCATGTAAAGTTGGAGTTCCATGCTGTGTGCTTCGCATTAAAGTCACCAGCTATTATAGTGGGCAGCGGTGATTCCAGCAGTGTGTGCATGTCAGCCACTGCGAGGCGCTGCCCCGGTGGCCTATAGAATGCGAAGACACGTGTGGGCTGGCTTCCGATGCAGACCTCTACGCCCAGGGCGTACGCAGACTGCAGTGTCGGTACTGGTAGCGCTTGATGGACGACTTTCCTCTTGACCAAGACTGCTAATCCCCTATAAGCAATCCCTCGTGGTGAGCGTTGGTCCTCCCGGTAGACATGGTATCCACCTATCTTTAATTGGTCTACTGATCTAAGGTGGGTCTCACTAAGCAGGGCTATGTCAATTTGCCGTCTTGCCAACAGCAACTTCAGTAGCCTGCTCTTCTCTGTCGACATCCCGTCGGCGTTCCAAAAGAGTATACGCAACCTACGCAGATCCAGACTTACATAGCTCTGCTAGGCAGCTGAGGATCAGTGGGACGGGGTCCCGCTTCTCCAGTAGCGCCATCAATACCTTTTGAAGGGTATCGATGACGCTGGTAAGTCTGGGGTCCAAGTATACCGTAGCCGGCTGTGGGGCCGGTTTCGGTTGGACAGTCCGCTTCGCCTTCGTCCCCTCTGGTGGGGCGGCGACCACGGCGTCCTCCTGGACATCGTTGCGAAGCACGTTTGCCTGTTCGGCCTGCGACTTCGCCCTCTTCTTGCGTCGCTTCTTGCGACTACCACGTTCCTCTTGTGATGGGTTCGCAGCTGCCATTAGCGATGTAGGAGCATTGCCATCCTCAACAATAGCGGGTTTCTGTGTGTGCGGTACAGCTGCTGTTGTTCTTGCGACAGTACCGGCCTTCCGGTTCCGAATTTCCTGTTTGAACACAGGACAGGCAGCACTATTTGCAGTGTGCGCTCCACCGCAGTTTGCACACGTAGGCGGCTCTTCTAGAGGGCGAGTGCAGTCGCGAGCGGTATGAGCTCCGCCGCAACGCACACAAGAGAGCGGTCTATGGCAATTGTGGGATGAGTGCCGAAATTGTTGGCACCTGTGACATTGCGCGGGTCCCTTTTTTCCGCGCCATGCTTCTATGTGTACGCCGGGCATACATAGAAGTTCTGTTACTTCATATATACCCGGCGTAAGGTTTGAGGTGCGCGCCAGCTGTGCGAAATATATGCATCCCGGACGACCCTGTCGGGCTCGAATGGGACGCACGAACTCAGGTGTAAAACCGAGTTCGGTGAGTTCTGCCATGATCTCCTCTGGTGAAGTGTTGACTGGGAGGCCACGGATAGCCACTTTGAGGCTGCGTTCCGCGGGAAGGGAGTACGAAAACCACGAAATCTTTTCTTTTGCCTCCAACGAGTATAAGTACCGCTGGATGGTGCGGTACTCTTGGTCCGATTTAGGTATGAACCGTACTCCTTTTCCGAATGGGCGTCCATTGGGTGCGTGCCCGAGTTGATTCTTAAGCTCCCGGAAGTGTGTCGGCCAGTCCGGGAGTGCTTCAACCACTAAGGGCGGGTAGCGGGTTGTTGACTGCTTGTTACCAGCGGTGGAGGCAGCGGCAACAGCATTGATGGGTAGAACGGCGGGGGTGGTGGCAGGAGCAATAACAGGGGCAGTAGATGTAGCGGCGGCATGTGCGATGACGGAAGCACCAGCAACAGTGGCGTAAGTGGGCCCCGCGACTTCCATGGGTGACCCTGTTGTTGTTATTGATTGGCCAAAAGGCGGCGTCGTGAAAAGCGCCCTCCGTTCCTCCATTTGTGGTGGGGACGGAAAGCGGTCGGGTCCGATTGTAGTTTGCGGACCAGGGAAGCGTGGTGGGGGAGCTAACAACTTTTTCGGCCTTTGTGGTATCAGTTGCGTCCCCTCTGTGCAAGTAGATGAAGGTGGTGTGGCATCAGGGACATTGACAAATGCAGTTGCATGTGCGGTAGTCGGTTCTAACCCGGGTGGGTTGCTAGTGGACGGACCGAGTGTAGGGGGTGTGTTAGGTCGCGAGACTGTGGGGAGGGCAAAAAATTCCTCCCCTGCTCCCGGCATCGGCGTCACTGCTGTATTCGGCGGCGTACTTGGACGAGCGCTCAACTCATTGAGTGGGGATCCTGATGGCTGCGAGGGTCGGCGTGTCAGCGAGGCTTGGTCCGCGGCTACTACACGATTCAGCGCGGTTAGCGCCGCGCCGCGGGAGCGGACGTAGATTCGCTTCGCTACCCCGGAATTTTGTTGCGGCGGGCGAGTTGCCCGACGTGCGGATGGAGGTGGCATTCCAGATGACGCCCTTCTTTCTTTATTTTTTGTGAAGTGGCATTGATGATCTAGCGGCTTGATGGTGTGCTACACAACCAACACCTTTCGGCACAAGGTACCCACTGAACCGGCCCACCGGGGCTTGCCGCTGGTGGCAGACCGGGGGCCGAAGACGGCAGTGTACCCTGCGATATCCTAAGGCGTTGATGTGTACGCGGTGTTAAAATAATTTGCTTGGCGCGCCAACCGCGGTCGTTCGGCGTTCAATACGCGGGTTTGTTATTGTCGCTTCGCTCGGAACACGAGGCGAATAACGCCTGTACCGAACGAAGTGACGTCACGAACACGAACGGTGAGAAATCAGCGAGACGTGCGTCTTTCTCGGCTGCGCGTAGCGGACTCCCAAAAAACCGTTTGCAAATTGGCTAGGGGGACCTGTTCTGATCTATTCTCTATCACATAAGAAAGGTATTCTCGTATGTTGTTATATCACATTGTTACCAAAAGCTTGAAGCTACCAACAACCCAATACCCATAATGTCCCACTGCTGGGTTCGAGTCTCCTCTCAAGAGGGGGTTAAGACACGTTGTGGCTACGTAATCTTGCCATTGGATGTTTTTAAGCCATCCGAAAGCCTCCAACTAAGCTTCACGACTGATAACAACCGGGACCGACTGCTTAACGTGACCTCCGAATCACAACATATCATTCCACAAACGGTCACCCATCTGGGTCTGACCGCGATGTCATTGCTTACCCTCGGTGATTGTTTCCAATCACCTAAGACCACTCGGCTACTAGCGCTTCAGTAATCAGATGATCTTGATAATACTTTGCTACTTTATTACAAATATAGTTTTGATGAAGTTGAAACATACATCATCATTCATCAACGGCATCCAGTATACCTGGATATAGGCATCTCCTTAGGAAGGAGATTTTGGCCAGTATACAACGCTGGTCTAACAGGTTTGTGTCAATTTTGCGTACATTGCTCTCTCAGTCGGTAAATACACAGGCTGACTTTGAACACAAACAGTGATGAGGTAAATTATTTTTCCCCAGTGGAATTGTTTCTGTTCTTACCTCCCAGGTCCTTAGCAGATACGACCTTGACCAGCAGTCTCTTGTCACCAAGGAGCACCATGCTGCCGGCAGTGGAGTTAGGAGTGGACGTGTACATCTGGCGGTCGGACTGTAACTGGGCAAAGAGAACATGATAGGATAACCAGAGCGGCTTCGCAAGATCGGAATGGAGTAGCTGCTGCGATAAGGCATTTTAAAGAAAAGTGAAGAAATCATCATGACAGCAGATAGATAGATGAAGAGTTCTGAGTCACTTCACGCTGCCGAATGCGTTGCCGTCCTTCAACACCGTTCCATGATACTAAGGTACCAGAAGTATTTAGTAATCCTCTTACTGTTTTTCACTAAGTGGAATATGTTAAGACCTAATTCTTCCTCTCGAATCATGTAAAAACTCTTGGATTTTGGAAATTCTCAAATCTACTATCAGATCATGAAAGACTGGAAAATATTTTTCTCATCTTAATTGTCTTTTTGTTCTCTTACCATGGCATCATAGTGAAGGGGCAACCTGTGAGGAACAGTCTCCACGTAACGGCGAAGACGAGGACACGTTGGGTACTGGGCAAGGTTGAACTGCAGGTTCGTGCTGCGTAGAGCGCTTACTACGATGTCGCTGTAAGTAGAAAAAATCGCATCAGCAGAGACAATTTTTTGGAAAAAAAAAACTTGAGAACTCTTCTTTTGAATTCAAATGATTATAAAATCTAAACTTGGAGTCTGTTTATATTGTTTTAAACTTTCATGGTCAGTAACATTTAAATATAAATCTGCGGGATTGCTACCATGTACCATGTGATTGGAGTCTGTTGCTCATAAGGGTATTATGACCAGAGTACATGCTGTCATATGCTTGCGATCTGACTCCAACAGACTCTTTGTAAAATGGATCATTTCACTAATAGTTTCAGAGCTGTAATTTGCTAGGATGTTGTATTCCACTTCTAAAATCTCATCAGTTCATACATCAATGTCAGTAATACTGAAAATATCGGCAGTTCTTGACAGGAATACCTTAAGGATTTACCGCTGCTTAGCAGCTAATTTCGAAAAATATAGGAGTGCTATTTTTCCTGGGCTACATGGATAGGCTGAAAAGTTTCCAACCCCAACGTTCAGATATCAACACTCGTTAATTAAAACTAATGAAGGTATCTATATTATGTATTTTGTGCATCGCTGGGAGAAGAGTGCAGGTTCAATATAAGGAGATTGTCCTGTATCATCTTTAGGTCGCAAATTTTCAGGCCCTAGAATTTCCAAGATGTTTGTGAAAGTATTCATGTATAAGGTTGTAGCATTATTTTTTATAGTTCTTTACCTGATTGCGTTTTGCAGGTTATTTTCGGTGGCGTTGGGTCTGAGAGCCCCAACTGGAGCCAAGGCCACCTTCACTTCCGGCCACCCATCGCACTTCAGTTCACCTGTCAGCTTGTCTGTCACGCAAACCACGTTCAGTCGTGCACGGAATCTGGAGTTAATTAAGAGTTTGGTAAAGAAATCATCATTAGGAGAAAATATCTTTGATATGAGAGGTTGTGAATTTTCTATTATTTTTAGTTGATATAATCATGAAATATCATTTTGCTTTTAATAAATGTTGTGTGTTTTATTTATACTGGTAAATTTATAGTTTTAATTTTGTGGTTATGTTGTTAATATGAAATAGACATGTCTTGTTAAATCATCGCGACAGTACTTTTTGATTAAATACTCTGTAGTTTATGGTTTTTGTAATTTGGCCTTACAAGCGTCATTTAAATAGTTTATAATTACAGTGGAAAATATACCTGTGTCGCATATCGAAATAAAATACGGAAAAAAGAATGTCTAGACACAAGACAAAACAAATGACAAAAGGAGGTTCCTAATTAGATATTTTTTAGGGTTCCGTAGTTCATAACTCTGAACCCATATAAAGGGTTTTTCAACAAGAACTTTGTTTTCTAAAACAAAATAAAACAATGTATTTGAAGATGATTAAAATTTTTATTGTAGAGAAAAGTGAGGCAATTATAAATGAAAAATGTTCACCACGAGCACGCTGTTAGATTTCGATTCTTTCAGCAAAGTTTTTAATCTTTGTGTATATATATTTAAACGACAAAGTGCTAGAATAAAATAACGAAAGAAATTTTTTTCGGGGTAACTCCCCTACACGTAACGTGGGGATGTTTTTTTTCTCGCGTCTACCCTATCGTGTTATTGCGTGTTATCGTCGTTAAATAGGTCTTTTAAAAACATTGAGAGAAACATTGACATTTAAAAACATAAAAAACATAGGTAACTCTTTGTGAGTTATTTAACCTTATAGGACATTTTTTGCAAAAACAGGGTGTCCCCCCCTTCTAAAAGCTAAACGGCCCGCTCGAAAAATCTAAAAAAAATGTTGTGGTAGTCCATGTGATGAACTTTAAAGGAAAACTAGTGGCCTAACTTCTGAAATACGCTTACTTGGAAAACTTGATACAAAAATAACGAAATAAACATAATAATTATCTATTGGACATCGACCGGCAGTGTATAAGACTACGGAACCCTATTCTATTTGTGGCCTGACACGAAGTTGCACATTTTTTTTAAATGTTTGTTACCTCAAAAACATTTATGAGTTTCTGTAAATTCACTTCTGTCATTCCAAGAAAATTAGAAGGAATAGTAATGATGATAAATTTATACATATATATGTATGTTTGTCTGTTTGTTTGCTCTAGCCTGCCTGAAACGGCTGAATGTAGAAGCATCACAAAAAACGGTCTATCATAGCGTGGGTCACCATGTTGCATTGTATGCAATGAATACGGTCACCGCTACCCTGGAATTCTACTCATGCTTTCCATCATGCAGAGTTGGTAATCACTTTAGCAGGCTCATTTAAAACAAAGGTCTTACCTGTTTACGTTAACCCTGTAGTGTGATACCTCCACCTTCTCCCCACGTTGGCTGAAAGCTTTGAGCTGGAACGCTGGAGTAGCATCGCAGTCACAAGTGATGGTCTGAAAGAAAATATTTTTAAAATATATGCATATTTAAAGAAGAATGATATGTAGGTAGATACTGTGGCGACTTTCACATACAGCGCGATGAAAAACATACGCAACATCTATCGAAGAAACACGTTTTTAAGGCGAAGATCGAAGGCCTCCAACTAAGCTTCACAACTGTTATCTTATGCTAACAATCGGTAAACGCTCATACCACAAACGGTCACCCATCTAGGTACTGACCGCGCCGACGTTGCTTACCCCGGTGAATGTTTCCAATCACCTAATGCTACTTGGCTATGAGCAATTCGTTCCTCCATATAAATAAATTAAATTTTATACTAAAAGCCAGACCCAATCTAGTTTGAAAAGAAAACTGGGAGAGAAAAATAATAATGTTATTTGACTTCCAAAATAAATAACAAAAGGATAAAAGAGAAAAGAATATTAAGATATGTCCTTGATTCTCACATAAATAACAAGTTCAATGGCCGAGGGAAGGGACAAACAACTTACGTAAGAGCTCTGTTATACGTATCTACTAATATTATATATTCGAATGTAACTTTGTCTGTCTGTTCCAATTTGGATGATATTTACAACGGAGTTCCTTTGATTCTTGAAGAAGGACAAAGTCAATACTTATTTACAGTAATAAAGAATAATTTTAACAAAAAAACTATTCCATGTATCCAAATCACGACTGGTATGCCTACGACATTTGAGGAGTTTCTTCTATTTCAACAGGTCATCATCAGAATCTTGTTTCCTTATCATGGGACCACATGGGAGGCACCAGCTTTCAAATAACAAAAAATAGAATTATCAAAATCGCTTTACCCAATCCAAAGTTCAGAGGTAATGGATATAAAGAAAATACAGTCGAATTGACAACCTCCTCTTTTTTTTAAGTCGGTTAAAAAACACGCGGACGTAGTAGTACTCCGAAACGGCTTGATCGATTCCTATGAAATTTAGTGTGTTTATTCAGTCGTACCTAAACTATTTTTATACGAACACTATGTAATATAGGATGAGACGGACGCGAACGGAGTCGCGAGCATCAGCTTGTATTCATAAATATTCATATCACTATAGACTTACAATGCCTATAATTATTAGGGTGTTGGATTAAAAAAAACACAAAACTCGGGAATCGTTCGATCGATTTGATTTTTTTTTCTTTAAAGCATAAGGAAGCTTCTTCTGGAGAGAACAAAGATAAAAATTGCGAGGAAAATAGCAATAGATTGAATTAAAATATCTATCCGATATTGACGTTACTTTCACTGGCAGATAGATGGTAATATAATGAGTAACTTAGATAAGTTCACCCCGCTGTGTAACACGCTATTTACTACACGCGGGTAACACCGCGGGGCGCAGCTAGTATATACGAGTAGACTGAAAAGGATCCATATGTATCTGGCTGCAAGGAACTTCTCTAAATCAACAGTGTTAGTTACCATACTCCTCCCAAAACAGCTGGAGCGATTTGTATGCATATCGGGAAGGTTTCAGACCTTCCCGGCCAAAATCTATTTTCCATATCCTTAGGACGCGAGCGGAGCCCCAGGCATCATCTAGTATAACTATAAAAGTCCAATATATTTTGTTTCTCACGGTACAAAAGACCATACTATGACATACAACTAAAACAAGTCAATCAATAAAACAAATCTTCAAAATGGCGACATTCTAACGCGTGAAGATCTGTAGGCAATATTATCGTACACCCACACAACTTACTCATTATCACAATAAACATGAAACCTTATTTGAGATTTGTCTAACGTGGGGATATAGCTCAGTGGCAGAGCAATCGACTGCAGATCGATAGGCCCCCGGTTCAAATCCGGGTGTCCCCTTTATTTATTCTATTATTTTTGTGATTTTTTTGAACATATATATTCCAAAAAACCAAAGAAATAAATAAATGTATAATGTAAATATGTAATGTAAATGTATAATATAAACATAGTTTTGTTTTAAAAAGATCCGAACTCCGAAATAAATATTTGCGGATTACACAAACAATTGTTCCGACCTGGGAATCAAACCCGAGACCTCAAGAACAGCAGTCGCATACGCAACCATTATGCCACCGAGGTCCTCTTAATATATAATCACGTTTAGATCTATAGAAGCCGAGCATGAATGAAAAGGAATGCAGACTACGTAACGTCGGTCAGTTTTTATACAGGGTGGACCAAAAGTTCGTATACATGATGATGATTTAAAAGAAATTAGCTATGTGAGATAAAAACTGTTCATTTACTATTAAAGTACAGAAATAGGGATTAAGTATATTAAAAAAAAATAAAAAAAAATACATCATCCATATGTGATTCTTGACTATTTTGACACTGCTGCAACCTGGAGCGAAAAATTTCAATGACGACCTCGCAAGTTTTACATTTCCTCTCGAATATTTTCTTTTGATTCCTCTAGGGACTCTGGATTGCCGTTAAAAATTTCGCTTTTAAGGTGTCCCCAAAGAAGGAAGTCCATTGGGGATAAGTCCAGGCTACGAGTGGCCAGTTAATAGCACCCCTTTTGGATATCACTTTTTGTCCATTTCGTTTGCAAATTGGAGCCTGTGAGCGCGATCTTGAAGCTTTACTTCCTGTAACATTTGAATTTTGTACGGATGTAAATGCAAATCTTTGTGAAGAATACGAATCAAAGATATTCTGGGCACGCCTAAAGCGTTAGACCGCTTCCAAGTAGAGAGTCCAGGATTTTCACGAATAGACGCTCGACGTTTTCGGGATCTCAATGTTCTAGGTCGGCCGGATTGTTATGGATTTGGCGACTGCATCGATGCTGCATAGCGTTTTAGCGACTTCCTACGTTCGATCGCGGTATCGGAAACGCGTTTTAGCGACTGCTCAGATGCCAAATCGATGCTACCGGCATCCGAATGTGTGCGCTACTCGCGTTCAGCTGCTGTGTCGCGCTTCTAAAAAGCGACTCAATCTCCGCGTTTGGCGTTTTTAAGTGTGCGGTGTACAGTGTTCGGTCGCCGTATTTAGCTTCTAAAAAGCGACTAGTTGCCGATCGCCGATGCTAAAAGCAGCTAGTGTGCGGTGGCCCTTATTGTTGAACCTGTCTCCTCGAACTTCTGTACCCATTTTCTAATCAATTGAATCGATGGAGCTTCATTTTTACGCCGTATGTTGTAATGAACGCAAAATTTTCGTTGCGCTGGAGTAAAAGAATCGTTGTTGCGGTAGTACTCGCGTACACATAACGCACTTTGTTTACCACGACGACGACGCCCCTCCGCCCAACCCCGCCGTCACTGCTCGTCGCAGATACCGATTCAAATTTATACGAACTTTTGGTCCACCCTGTACTTTGACAGAGGGAAACGCCTGCGTATAGCTACTTCGTTACTCTATGTATCACTCCGTCTAAGAGGCCCATATACAATAATGTCACATTATATAACCCATAAGGTTACACAATACGACATTAAATGTTAGATAACAAGAAACAAAGCACAATGACATTCTACGGTCCGTTTTACGTGCGGAACAATTCAATTTCACTTAGCGGATGTTGTGATTACGTTAAACGGATTGCATTCAAGATATTACAATGAAAGAGGACATATAGGTATGTAGTTTTGTTTTGTGATTTTCGTTTCATTGGACTGCATGGATGGCATGGTGGTTAAAGCGATCACCTGCTCTGTGAGACCTTTTTAGTAGTAGTAATAAATAAATGTTAGTAATAATATTTTTTTGTAATCCACATATTTTTGTTCTGAGTCTAGGTATTCTTTATATATTATAAATCGAAGATTTTGTGCAAATCACGATAAGCAGTCGGTCTCAGTTGTTATCATTAGATAACAGTCGTGAAGCTTTGTCCAGCGTTGGGACGAATGGCCTTAATCCTCTCCTGAGCGGAAACCCCAGACCAGCAGTGAGACGTTATGAGTTGATGATGATAATTTAAAACGGTACTTACAACATCATCTTTGGAGTCACACTCACAGAACACGTTAGAGATGTTAGGGGGGTGGCAGTCGAGAGCACGCACCAGCTCCACGCCAATGCCTTGCTGGAACAAGAAAAACACGTGTTAATATACAATAATAATTAAAATACGAACTTTATATATATATATCTAATCTATACATACGTATATATGTCCGTGTGGTGACGGATTAAGAATACAGATTGTCACCACCCCTATTCATCCCGCGGGTGTCGTAAAAGGCGACTAAGGGATAAACTATTCAAGACAACATCGATGCAAAGAGAAGGAAAACTTGAAACCAATCCTATACATACCCGTCTGGCCAGCGTGGTATAGTAGGCCAAAACCTCCTTTCAAAGAAGAGGCCTATGTCCAGCAGTGGACTGTTAAAGGCTTTTGATGATGATGATGATGTGTATGTATACGAAGCGCTCACAACCAAGCGGCTTTAGGTGATTGGAAGCAATCACCGAGGGTAAGCAACGTCGGCGCGGTCAGACCTAGATGGGTGACCGTTTGTGGCATGATATGTTATGAGTATTTCCGTGGTTCGGAGGACACGTCAAGCAATCGGTTGGTCCTGGTTGTGAAGCTTAATTAGAGGTCTTCGGGCGGCTTAAAACATCCAACGGCAATACTACGTAGCCACAACGTGTCTTGCCATACCCTCACGCGCACTCGGACAGCGTGGGGACGTATGGCCTTAACCCTCTCATGAGGACCCGTGCCCAGCAGTGGGATGTTATGGATTATAGTTTACGTATTTATATACAAAATTCTCGTTTCTAAACGTGTGTGTTAGTTGCCATACTCCACCGAAACGGCTTGATCGATTCTTATGAGATTTTGTGCGGTAGTTCAGTACAGTATTTTTTACATGTTACCCGCATTGTTGTGATTAAAATAGACCACAGAGAAACAATTATACAATACTTATGAATAATAATGTAAATACTAAACTATATAAATGATCTCGTATCATGTCCCTCCTCCTCCTAATAAGTCGAGGTAACCTTGACTGGCGAGCCACTGCCCAACAATTGATGTTGGAGTGTTGTAAATATGCGCTAATGGGTGCGAGAATCTCTCTTTCGCGATTCAGGATTAGTAGTTACTCCGTACAGTTTGTTACTCCGTGATTCTTCGGCAGATTTGCTGTTGTAGGTTTTTCGCGCTCTATTTGGATATCGCCACAGTCGTAATTCATATACTTGACTCAGATAGAAAAAGAACCGAAAGTAGTTGTTGAGAAATAGGTCGTTTTTTTTACAACATCATCTAGTCCCAAACTAAGCAGAGGTTGTATTATGGGTACTAAGCAACTGATATAAATACATAAACATACTTTTTTGTTGTAAATACATACATATTTAATAGAAAACACCCAGACTCCGGAAAAAATACTTGTGGATCACACAAATATAATTACATTCCGACCCGGAAATCGAACCCGAGACCTCTTGATCAGCAGCCGCATACGGTAACCACTAGACCAACCAGCCATTTTCTGCCTGATGGAATGCGTGAGTGGTGGGCGCCATCCTAATTGTGACTACACACAATGCAGCATGGCGACCCACACCATGACGGTCTAGTCATCTAGTGAGATGCTTCTTCATTATTGGGCCTCCGGTCTCACACTCACCAACGAAATACAACAGCAGGAATGCTGACATTTTTAGATTGGTCTTCCAAGCAATGGTATTACGGAATCGGTAGTGAAGATCCTACTTCTAAAAGATCTAAAAGGTGCCGTTCATACAATTTAAACTTGTTAAAGTTACCCAAGTACCATAAAACACGTTAAGAAACTATGAAAAACATTGTAACAAGCATTCTTATCGCTTTTCTCATAAATTGTTGTGTAGATTCTGATAACTGTGGTGTTTTGTTGCTTATTCGTAAGTTTTCTACTTGAAAGAGTTTAGCTAGTGTACTCAGTTGAGTCCATAAACTACGTTGACCTCAAAAGTTGAGTTCATAACGTAACCTCAAAAGGGTACTTAGGATGTTATGGTAAGATTTTTTTTATGCTTTATCCAATATCTTATTCAAGATTCATGTCATGTGTGGGTTCATCATCATCATCATCAACAGCCTTTAACAGTCCACTGCTGGACATAGGCCTCTCCGTAGAAAGGAGGTTCTAGCCTACTATACCACTCTGGCCAGACGGGTTGGTATAGGGTTGGTTTCAAGTGCCGAAGAGGTCAACGTGGGGGCTGGTCGCTTCTGCAGTGCGATTACGCAGATCTGTGACGCGGCCATGCCCCGCGTACGTGGGCGTCGGCCTCCAAGGAAGGAGGTCTACTGGTGGTCCCAGGAGTTGGCGGACCTCCGTGCGGCCTGTGTTCGTGCCCGGAGGTGCCTCACTCGTAGTCGGCGACGCCACCGCGGAGTCGGTGAGGAGGTGGATCGGCTTCAAGAGGAATACCGTGAGATCCGGCAAACTCTGAAGCTGGCCATCTGCCGCGCAAAAGAGGAGAGCCGCAAGGAGATGCTGGAGAGTCTCGAGCGTGACCCCTGGGGGCGGCCCTATCGTGCGGTGCGCAAAAAGCTCTGCGCGGGGGGCCTGCCCCTCACGGAGACTCTCCAGCCCAGCTTCCTGCAGGAAGTGGTCGAGGGCCTATTCCCACAGCGGGCGGAGCACACGCCCCCGTCGATGGCCGTCATGGCCGGAGGCGACGACGAAGGCGAGGCTGATGTGCCGCCCGTCAGGGAATCAGAGGTAGGGGCGGCTGTTCTAAGGATTCGATCCAAGAACACCGCCCCCGGGCCAGACGGGGTACCTGCCCGAGTGCTGGCCCGAGCCCTCGATCATATGTCGGACCGCCTCAGGGGAGTGTTAGACGCTAGTCTGGCGTCCGGACGCTTCCCTGAGTGTTGGAAAAGCGGGAAGCTGGTTCTGCTCCAGAAGCCAGGTCGGTCTGCCGACTCGGTCGCGGCCTATAGGCCCATCGTGTTGCTGGACGAGGCGGGTAAGCTGTTCGAGAGGGTGCTCCACGCCCGCATCGTCCGGCACCTGCGCGAGGTGGGCCCCGATCTGTCGGACGCCCAATTTGGATTCCGGGAGGGGCGTTCGACGGTCGACGCAATTCTGCGTCTGAAGGCCGCGACCGAACAGGCGGTGGGCTGCGGCGACGTGCTGTTGGCGGTGTCGTTGGACATCGCCAACGCATTCAATAGTCTGCCATTCAGCTGCATCAGGGCCGCACTCCAGTACCACGGAGTGCCGCAATACCTGGGGCGGCTAGTGGCAGACTATCTGACGGAGCGTACTGTCATGTACGAGGACCGAGAAGGAGTCTTGAGACGTCGGGCCATGTCGTGCGGTGTTCCACAGGGGTCTGTCCTCGGACCACTCCTGTGGAACATGGGATACGACTGAGTCCTGCGAGGGCGTCTCCCCCCCGGGGTCGGTGTAATTTGCTACGCCGACGACACTTTAGTGACAGCCCGGGGGTCGACCTTCGAAGAGGCGGCACGCCTGGCCACCACAATTGTCTCCCTGGTGGTCGGGCGCATTGAGGCGCTGGGTTTGCGGGTGGCCCTAGAAAAGACGGAAGCCCTACTTTTCCATGGGCCCCGTCGTGGTCCACCCGCCGGCGCCTCCATCGAGGTCAACTCGGTCCTCGTACCGGTCCGGGCCCACTTAAAGTATCTGGGTCTGGTCCTAGACGGTAGGTGGCTCTTCGACGAGCACTTCCAACAGCTTGCTCCGAAGCTGATCGGCACTGCCTCCTTCCTTGGGCGTCTTTTGGCCAATCTGGGAGGAGCCAGTGTCGCCACGAGGCAGCTGTACACGGGGGTTGTCCGGTCTATGGCACTCTATGGTGCACCGGTGTAGGCGGCGGCTCTGACCGCACAGAATAGGGCGCGCCTCAGGCGGCCTCAGAGAACTCTGGCGGTCAGAGCCATACGGGGCTACCGCACCGTATCGACGGAGGCGGCGTGCGCCCTGGCCGGAACACCCCCGTGGGATTTGGAGGCGGAAGTGCTCGCCGACGTTTATCGGCGAGTGGCTAACTACCGGGCGGAGAGTGGTGGAGTTGGACCTCCGCCCGAGGACGTGCGCGAGTGGCGCGAAGCCGCTCACCGAGCCACGATAGATCGCTGGTCGGTCCGGCTGGAGACTCCACGTGCTGGCTTCGCCACCGTAGAGGCGCTTCAGCCGGTCATCGGTGAATGGGCAGTGCGGCAGCACGGGACCCTTACCTTCCGACTGACGCAGGTTCTTTCCGGGCATGGTTGCTTCGGAAAGTACCTGCACTCGGTCGCCAGGAGGGAATTGAGTCCCGCCTGCCACCACTGCGACTGCAGTGAGGATTCGGCTCATCACACGCTGGCGGTCTGCCCCGCATGGGAGACGCAGCGCCGGGTCCTCACTGCCGTCATCGGAGGGGATCTCTCGCTGCCGGCCGTCGTTCGTTCCATGGTCGGCAGCGAGAGCTCATTTACCGCGGTCGCAACCTTCTGCGAGGACGTAATCACGCAGAAGGAGGCGGCGGAGAAGGCCCGGGAGGACGACATCCAATCGGACCAGATTCGCCGCCGGCGACTCGGGCGGCGGAGGCGCGAACATCTGCGCCTCATGCCGCCTTGAGGTGGCCGCGGGTGGACGGGACGGGTTTTCCCTTCACCCGCATTATGTGGCCAGCCGCGAGGGGGCGGCGTCGGTGTGTGCCGGACGCCGCCTAAGAGAGGGTCGTCGTACAGAGACGGTGCCCGCATCAGGAGCGGGCAGGCGCTGGAGAAGTTCAGAAGGAGATCCCACCCTGGACTTCTCCTACTCCTAAACGGAGAAGCGCGGAGAGGGCACACTGTGTGGTTTTTAGTCGGTTCAAGTCCGACACACCACCCCGCCGTAACCCCCGGTGGGGTGACGGTCCATGATGATTTTCCACACATAAAAAAAAAAAAAAAAAAAAAAAAAAGGGTTGGTTTCAAGTTTTCCTTCTCTTTGCATCGATGTTGTCTTGCGTAGTTTATCTCTTAGTCGCCTTTTACGACACCCGCGGTATGAATAGGAGTGGTGACACTCTGTATTCTTAATCCGTCACCACGCGGAGTGTGTGGGTTATATGTTTATTATTTTGTATCTTTTATTTAGTTAGGAATTTAACATGTAACTTTTTGAGGAATTTTAGCGCCGATTAGCATATATACAACATCCCAACATCAACCGATGGGCAGTAGCCGGCCAGGCATGATCACCTCGCCTGGTCGGAAGATCCTCCTTTTGTGTTATAAGGAGACCACACCTGTTTCCTCCACATTAGAAAACCTGCCTGTTTATGGCCCTGTTCTTCAGACGGTTCGTGATTCAGGTTGAAAAAATGATAACCATACATAGAAAGAAGGCTGTGGTTATAATGATGACTTGTTATATCTGCATGCAATTTAAATGTGATATGGAGTGTCAGTGAAATGCATACTGAACTTGTGTTAACTATCGTTCTTATGCAATAGTCTGTGGATAACGATCCATTCGTAAATGATTGCTATGAAAGTATGCATATAATCGTTTTTGATGTCTATTGATGGTTTACTTTCGCGACTTATATGGAAAGGAACTCATAAAAAAAGACGTATCGGTTGTAAATGTGAGTGTAGTAGTCTAAACTTATAATATTAGTTAACAATTACTTATACTTTGTCCATTCGTTTAGTCTTTTTGACAGGTCACGCCTATGAATTACCGTTTTTTTTCTTCGAAATATATACTACAGTTATTTCGTACTTTATGGACAGGTAGTGAAGTGCCCTGTGCTTATCTAACAAATACAGACTATAAAACAGTTTTGAAATACGATAAATCGATTAAACGAATAAAATAATCTATCATGTGATCAAAATAATTTGACTTCATTAAAGTATTGTTTCTGTAAATTTCATGAAATAAAAGGAAATTGAAATAATATGATTTCAAGTTTTATTATTTGCAAGGAATGAAGTCGAAATCTTGGAAGAATTTAAGTTCAAACTAAGAGTAGAAAACAATAACTCTGCGCATTAAGTTATTTTTGGCCGACTGCCTTAAAATGTAACTGTGCACGCGTTAGTTAAATAAAACTAATGAAATAATAATTAATATTTAAACTAAAAGTCTTTAATTAAATCGATTCAAAGTTCTTCTTAAATAAAATTGATTTTGATTTCAAATCGAATCGGTGACGTGTGAAGGCGTGACTAATTACGAAATTTCATCACACAAACATTTAGACCAACCCAGGAATCGAACCCGAGACCTCTTGATCATCAGCCCTTCACCCTGTGATCGTACCTGCCCAGCGTTTTGATTGTGGGTTAACCCTCCATGATCAAGCAACAAAAGCCACGGAACCCAGTTGCTTTTTGTTCCCAAAAAAGGCACGTGGGCGTTGTAATCCTCGCACCGCCACATAGGCCTCCCCTAAGGCCGTCTATCCGCGATGTGTACCTGACCTATCTATATATATTTCGGACATCTTACACACAACGCTATCTAGTCCCAAACTAAGCTGAGCTTGTATTTATGGGTACTAGACAACTAATCTATACACACAAATAAATAAAATTGGAGTGTTTGTTTGTAATATGAAAATAACCAGTTATTTACTAAATGTATATCAAAGTATTTATGGTCCTCCTAGCCATTATTCCCAAGTTTATTTGGGGTCGGCTACAAGTTCAACCGGTTTTACCTGAATTTCAGTTTTTCCACGGAGCGACTGGCATCGGACCTCCGCAACCCTAAGGGAGAACTGAAATTCTAAGATTGAACTAGTTGTCAGTATATTTGAGGGCACTGACTTCCCAATAACGATTGCCATAGATGTTCATGACAACCGGGACCGACGACTTTGCGTGCTCTGCGAGGCACGGGCGTGAATCACCGCCAAACTTCCAAACTCCGGGCAGCTATTAGGAATTTCCTAAGAAAATCCCAAAATCACTTTTAGGCCCGACCCGGGATTTGAACCCGAGACCTCTTGATTAGCAGTCGCATACGCTAACCACTAGACCAACGAGGCAGTTATCAAAGTATTTTATGGTACTGACATCAAAATAGAATTTTTAAAATTTTTGTCTGTCCGTCTGTCCGTTTGTCTGTCTGTTTGATTAGGGTAATGGAACGGCTGTATCGATTTTAACGGGACTTTCACTGGCAGATGGCTTATGACATAAGGAGTAACTTAGGTAAATTTTTTTTTTCTTCAATACATACTTATTATACATATAAAACACCCAAATTCCGAAACAAATATTTGCGGATCACACAAACATTTGGTCCGACCCGGGAATCGAACCCAAGACTTCAAGCTCAGTACTCGCATTCGCTCCCACTAAGCCACCAGTCAGTCCGTTATGTATTTATAATTAATAAACTATGGCTAGATTTTGAAACGACTTGCTTCTAATGCACACAATAATGTCTACGGATGTGTTATCTCATTTGTTTAATCTATACTAAACCGAATCTTCGAAAATAAACTTTAAATTTAAAGGAATATTTCTCAAACATGTGTGTATGTGAGTATATATTAAAGTTTTTGATAAATTACTAGAGCAATTAGTTTATAATTATAAATACTGATGACCTCAAATCGAATAAATTACGTAAGACGCGAACGACACGTGTAGTTTCGTTTGTCATAAACTTCTGAACTAGGTATTTGGCATTGGTAAACGATTTTAATGCCTAATGTATTGTTTTTGTTATGTCAGACTCGGTATTAGGCTTTGTGTGGTTTCCTTTGCTATTGACTAATTGAAAGTTCATTGGAGGGAAATTGAAATGTCATTCGCAGCGAAGAGTTCGAAACTAAAGTTTTTTTGCATTATTTTATTTCTTGACTAAACTTAAAACCCGTCTGTACTTTTATTAGCGGTTTTTTTACTTAGGCATTATGTTTTTTTAAGAATTCACTTAAAATGACGTAATAATTTTAATAGGCGACCTTCGTTTTGACACGTATTCATAGTTCGTTCACCATGATGATATCAAATAAAGCTTATGTAATTGTAAAAAAAATTAGTTAATATTTTCAAGCTAGCTCTTAACAGCGCTTATTGTTATAAACCGCGAGTAACGCCGCGAAGCGAAGCTAGACTATCAGCTATCTGTCAGGGAAAATACCTGCCCCCTAGCCAAGTAGCCAACGTTTTACGCTAACGCTAATATTTTGTTTTGATCACGTGTCTGAGTAACGTTTCGATTACGGGTTTACGGGGGTAAAATCGATCTAAATAAATCTTTTGTTTGCAAAAACGCAAGTTATCGAGTTTTCATGCATTAGCGATATCTATACTATTCTTTCAGTAACATTTAGTTGGTGGACCATTACATGATACAGCAGGTGGATAATAGATGGCGTTGATAAACAATAACCAGTATTAACCGAGCAAAGCTCGATCACCCAGGTACTATATATAAAGAAGATATCTTTGTAAATCTCAACATTAACCTTGCTATTACACGAGGCAGAAGCCAAATATCCTCAGTTATAAAGCTAATAGTATTACTTATCTAACATTACATCACCGTTACAATCCCCACAGACCGACAAAATACACTATGCCATGAACAGTGGCTACATTTCCAAGGTCAAGGTCACTTGGAGGTCGGAAGGTCACGTGGTATTATTTGATTAGAGTGAATCACATACCATTAGTAAGTTTTACTAACTTAATCTAATTGACATTGTTTCCATCAATTTTTAAACGCAAAAGGGCGTACTTAACAGATATCTGGTGAACATAAACCTCCTCCTTTCATCAACAACCCATAACGTCCCACTGCTGGGCTCGGGTATTATCTTAGCAGAGGAATAAGGGCCATACGTCCTCACGCTGGTTGAGTGCGGGTCGGTAAATGGCAAGACACGTTGTGGCTACGTCCTCCAACTAAGCTTCAATACTTTTAACTTATGATAACAACCGGGACCGACGGCTTAACGTGACCTCCGAATCACGTCACCCATCTAGGAACTGACCTATATACAGTAAAGTAAAGGTAAAGTATTTATATACGGTACTTAGAGAAACGATTTTTTAAAGTTTTTGGCTTTGTGTTTGTCAGTTTCTTCTCGTTAATCTCTGGAAAGGCTGGACTTTACTGGTTGATGACATATGGAAGTAGCATAGGCTATTTTAAACTATCGTCGCAGTGCGGCGTTACTTTCGATTGACAACAAAAACAGCGGGTAAAACCGCAAGATAAAGCTAGTACAAAATTCATCTTAATGATCTCTAGTTCACATAAAACATTGATTTGTACGAACAAAATCCATTAAATAGCAATTAACTTCCTTCTTGCAAATCTAATTAACCAACAGACGGAAATATTTAAGGAAAAATAACATTCTTATTTATGTCCCTTCAGGCCACGTAGTTATTGAAACAAAATAATCCCCAATATAATCCGATTAACATCTAAATAACAAAATATTCATCTAAATATTTATCACAGACTTACTGAAGATTTCAAGAGATGGAGTAATGTCCATAGATCTCATAAAACAATGGTAGTCTGGCAAGAAGCCAGTGCCATCGCGCCAAACGACCGATAGAGGTTACTGGCAGTGGAGACAAATTACGTGTGCATATAAAAAAAAAGAATTTGTCTCTGCCCGTGTTCAATCAATGTCATAACTTCAAGTACATAGTTGATTCGATATTTAAAAATAGTATAATTCACTATCTGATTACATGTTATTTTTGAGATCAATCTTGTAACAAAAAATATTACTAAATAGCTGAGTCTTGTTCTTGAAAATCGCAAGTAACGCCTACGGAGCTAAGCTAGTCCATAAAAAATTGCATTAGTTACTCCTTAGCTTTCTGCTAGAGAAAGTCTCGTTAAAATCGGTCCAACCATTCCAGACACTAGCCGGAACAAACAAACAGACAGACAATTTTTTTTTAATTATTTGATGTTAATACCGTATATACTTTGATATTTAGTAAAAAAACTGCTCATTTGATATTACATACAGACACCCCATTTTTACTTATTTGTATGGATTGTTTTGCAAATGTTGTAAAGTGTATCATCTTCCTTGCCGTTTTGCGATTTCCTTTTCCGTTGGCGCATTTTAACTGTAAGAAGTAGTCTGGCGGTGATTCACGCCCATGCCTCGGAGAGCACGTTAAGCCGTCGGT
This sequence comes from Phragmatobia fuliginosa, assembly GCA_932526445.1. Taxonomy (NCBI): domain Eukaryota; kingdom Metazoa; phylum Arthropoda; class Insecta; order Lepidoptera; family Erebidae; genus Phragmatobia; species Phragmatobia fuliginosa. The sequence continues at coordinate 10,431,715 of OW052081.1, read as the reverse complement.
CCCGGTTGTCATGAACATCTATGGCAATCGTTATTGGGAAGTCAGTGTCCTCAAATATACTGACAACTAGTACAATCTTCGAAGTTCAGTTTTCCCTTAGGGTTGCGGAGGTCTGATGCCAGTCGCTCGGTGGAAAAACTGAAATTCAGGTAAAACCGGTTGAACTAGTTGCCCCAAATTAACTTTTGAATAAAGGCTAGTAAGATTATGTTATAATATATATAATGGTTTACAGATAATTTCGGTGGATAAATTAAGTAAGAAAAGATGCAGAGACTTATTTAGCAAGTGATAAAACAAGACCATAAAAGCTTGACAAATCTGTAATGACCTAAGTCTATATCTTGATTGAAAAGTCCTCTACGAGTGGTGAATCAATTGAATAATTTTAATATTTGAACGAATATTTGTCTTTGTCACTACACTGCATTAAGCAAACAGGCTTGCGGACTGGAGGAGTCATAATGTTTTTTTCCAATACAAAACTGTCGGTCATTTTTTGTGGGAGGAAATCTTCACACACACATTATAAACTCATATACCATCGCCTATCACTATGAACTCACACATAACAATTATGACAGCACGGTTGGCGTAATAATATAAGTGGTGAGACAGAGCCCGCAACAGGAACGGGCAGGCGCTGGGAGGAGTTCAGATGGAGATCTCAACCTGGATCCCTCCTAAAAAATATATGCGAAAAAAGGGCACACCGTGTGGTTTTTAGTCGACTCGAGTCCGACACACCGCCCCGCCGTATAGAAAACCCCGGCGGGCTGACGGTCGGTGGGGATTTCCACACGTAAAAAAATAAAATAAAAGTGGTTTAAGTAGTCGCCACGCTGTTTTCTACTTTGCCAAGTGTCGTGACTTCAAATTTCACGTGGGAAAACACTGTGTGATTAAAAAAATGTTGTTCTGAGCTGGCTGTTCTTTGTATTCGTTTCATGTACGTTTGTAAAGTCCTTATCCCATCTTACTACGCCGCCATAGTGAGGTTCACCATGTTGCATTCTCTAAATACACAATGAGTAGGGTAACCCCTACTCCTAGATTTTAGATCAGGCAGAGTAGAGCCACTTTGGTAAGCTTAGATATAAAAAAATGTATCAATCTATGGTATAAATACCAAATGGAACATAGTTCAAGTTCTATTTTTAAATCTCGTGAGTGAAAGTATACAATCAAGATCGGATCGAGTCACAGATCCGCGTTCTAAATTTAAATCTCCCGCCAATCGACCTACATCGCCTGTTACCCGAGGGACAGACATTTGACAGATTTTCAAACAGATTTTAATACGTCCGGAAATTTAAAAAATATTGCACGAAGTTTAATGGCGATTTAGAATTTCAGTGAACTATATTTTAGTAATGTAATGAACTGTACGCAAAATAACGTTTGTTTAGTTACATTTATCCAGTCCTAAATTGTCAGATAATAAAACCTAACCTTTTTGTAACCGAACAAACAGTTTTTTTTTTTTTAAAATGGTTTAACGTTGTAGGAAACGTATATAACCAGTTTAGTAAAAAGTTGATAATTTATAATTATAAACATTTTTACAATTTTACAATTGTATATATAAATCTTTTTCAGCTGTAATTTGATTGTTTATGTCTCTTCTATCTTCCTTTCGTCATAGCTACGGTCATAGACTATAATCATAAACCTACCGTGTGTATGTTTGTCTATGGTTTCAAGAAAATGCCAGGATATTGCTGCATCAGACATAAGGAAGAAACAAACATAAATTTTACGCGACATCTTTCAGTCAGTCACGACTCACGACTCACGAATGACCGCCTAATCTGTATTTTACAACCGGTGTTACGAATTTTAGGGTCTTAGAGACCGAGTACGTTATAATCCGACTAATTCCTACTAATATTATAAATGCGAAAGTTTGTAAGGATGTGTGTGTTTGTTACTCTTTCACGCAAAAACTACTGCACGGATTTTCATGACATTTTGTAGTAATATAGCTTAGACATCTGAATAACATAATAAGTTAAAAATTTTAGTTTTTTTTTAATTTGGTAGTAATATAACGGTAACTTACGGTAACGGTACATAACAAGTCGGAAAAAAATCAGCCCTCTGAGAGCTATCTTGGCATGCGCTGCCCAAACCGTTGGAGTTACACAAATATAATTACTGTAGAATTATTCGTCTTAAATAGTTCTAAATAAAAGTCCGCGACAACATGTATTCACCTTTTATGTGGAAGTCAATTAAGTAATTTGGACGTATAGTTTGAAAATTATCATGATATGACTGAACTGAATGATGCATCATTGAACGCCTACTATGAGAGAGAGAGAGAGAGGGGGGGGAGGGCGGGGGGGGGGGTCGAGGGGTAGTATTATAGATGCGAAAGTAATTAGATCTCTTTATTACACTTTCACGGCTATACCGATTTTAATGAAATTTTCCATGGAGATACTTTAGACATTGCATAGGCTATGAATTACCACGATAACCGACATACACGCGGAAGGAGCCGCGGGCAAAAGATAGTATGTACATAGATAAATATAATTATGTTTTTACAGTTGTACACATTGCTTGCGCATATTTTAGGGTTACAACTGACTACAAATTATTATTATTCGCGATAAAATTATGTAGGTATTTAAAGTTTACGACACCTTTTTTACTCACCGCAGGGACCACAAGACCTTTTCGGAGCTCCCAACCTCTGTTCCTACTCCTGATCTCTACTGATGCTTTCTATCAGGCAAAGTAGTCACTTTGGTTGGCTTAAATGTAAAATACTCTGTCTGATGGAAAGCACGAGTAAAATAAATAAATATTTCAGACATCTTACACACAACGTCATCTAGTACAAAACTAAGCCAGAGCTTGTATTATGGGTACTCAACAACTGATATAAAACATAAACATACTTTTCTTTTGTAAATACATACATAGAAACCACCGAGACTTCGAAACAAATATTTGTGAATCACACAAATATTTGGTCTGACCCGGGAATCGAACCCGAGATTTCTTGATCAGCAGCCGCATACGCTAACCACTAGACCAACAAGCAGAATCCAAGAGTAGGGGTCAATATAATCGTTGTGAGTACACACAATGCAGCATGGTGACATACAATATGGCGGCTTAGTGAGATGCTTCAGATTGGGCCCCCGGTCTCACACTCACCAACGAAGTACGACAACGCAAATGCTGTCATTATTAGGATGGTCTTCTCTGTGAGGGTAGTACTGATCCGGTCGAGCCGGACCATTCGTGCTGAAATCAGCGTGGCTTTATTACCTTGTAAATCTTATTATTCTTAGTTTCTCCATATACGGATTGTCACAACACTTTTTACACGCTTCATATTAGCTTCACCTGTATGTTTGTTTGTTTGTAACCGACTCCTTTGGGTGCGATTTTGACCTACTTTAAAAGGCCAGATTTCGTTCAAACTTGTAGATTTATCGAGGACCGATGACAATACATTAATTTGAAAAAAGAAATGTTTAAACAAATTAGTTTTTTTTAGTCCAGAAAAAAAAAGTTTTAAAAAACTAAACTAAAAAGTAGAAAATATTTTTTTATGTAACAAAGCGTGTGGCGACGTTATTGAAATATTTTCAGAAAGCACTGAAATATTTTTTTTTTTTTTTTGTTCGTGTGAACAATCTATATGAGATATAAGCAATCTCACAGACACCAATGATGCAATGATTCTGTATTAGATTAGATTATTCAGATCCCAGATATGGATACATTATACATTTATACGTATATTGTTATGTTTTCTTCTCACAAATCATACTTCAACTGTCAACTCAGTGTAATTGAATGGTATCCGCAGAAATTGAAGAAAATAATCCCCCGACCTGCTAAAGGGCGCAGAAAACTACTCCTTAACAGTTGTCCGCACCCTTTAACCTGAACATTAGCCTCCCTAGGCCAGGCTAGGTCCAGCTGTGGACGTCTTCCAGCTGAGATGGTGATAGTAGGAGTTTAATGCTAGTTTCCACTAACTATACTTAAACCGTTCCCTCACTAGGAGACCTCTTCACTTTGCTCGCGTTCAGGAGCCCCTAGCGAGAAGACGATCTCCTAGTAAAAGCTAACTAAATTTCATCAAAAATTTAAACACTTGGGTGTCCGCTAAAGTTTGGTAAAAACTACTAAGAGTTACCTAATTCTTTCTAAGTGGCACCATTGACTTAGGAAACGTTGGTGAATACGGTCAAAATATTCTCAATAGGCCGCGATAAAAGAGGATAAATTGACCTTTGCTTTCTCTTCTTCTGTAGTCCACTGTTGGACATAGGCCTACAAAAGGAACACCACAGACAACAGCAACATCATTTACTTATAGTTATTGAAATGTTCAAGTTATTCACGTTTTATCTCTCTGTTTACACGGCCAGCTACTTTGGGAGTGTGACGTCACCGGTGACATCATGTTCGTGTATTACGTGAGCTCCGAACAAAGGAGAGTGACAAAGAGGCAGTAATATCCAAATAATATCCTACTAATATTATAAACGCGAAAGTTTGTGAGTATGTGTGTATGTTTGTTGCTCTTTCATGAATGATGAAACTTTACAGTAATATAGCTTATAATATCAGAATAACACATAGGCTACTTTTTACTGTAATAATCGAGATACACGCGGGCGGTGCAGCGGGCGAAAGCTAGTACTTAGGTAAAAAAAATTGTATGGACATTCGTATTTAGAAAATACTACCTGTACCTCGCAGTGTTACCCGTGGTTGTTGTAAAGGTACACGGAACGCCGCAGGGCGAAGCTAGTCTAAATATAAGTCATCATCATCATCATCATCATCATCATCATCATCATCATCAGCCTTAGTTACTACTTATATCATCAGCTATCTGCCAGTGAAAGTCATGTTTTTTTTAAATTAAATATTTCGGAAATCTTACACACAACGCCATCTAGTCCAAAATATGCTTGAATTATGGGTACTCGACAACTGATATATAAATACATGGACATTCGTTTATTTTGTAAATCCATACATATTATACATAGAAAACACCTAAACTCCGATACAAATATTTGCATTACACAAACATTTGAACTAACCCGGAAATCGAACCCGAGACCTCAAGCACAGCAGTTGTATAAGCTCCTACTGCGCCACCGAGGCAGTTCAAAGACTTCAAAGTGTTAAATGTGATATGCTGTTCCAGAGATTAGTAGAGTAATACCGTCGGATCATAAAACGAAAAAGATTAATAAATATACTGACCTAATTACTAAAACTATTTATGTCATAACTAAAAACTTTGTAATCTAGCCCACTAGCTCGTTCTTGGAAGTTTAATTTACTTAATAAAACTATAAAAGCAAAACGATCGTAAATAAAAATGGCGGTAAAAATGACGTTTCGGTTGTATATGCTGTAGTAGTCTACACTCTATGGTAAAACAAAATGGCGGTATTAAAACGATGCTGTCTTGGAAATGGTTTATTTTTAGTTATTGTTTGTTTATTAGTTGCTTGTTCTAAATTGCGCAATGCGATACGGATAATGCTTAGCAGTTCTCGTGGATAGAATTGGTTTTAGAAAATCCATCTGAGATTTCTCCCGCTCATAGTCAAGTTACCCTAGCTGATTAGAAGCAAGCAAAAGGGAAGCACACTCAGTAACTGTATGGGTGATTCGCAGGTCACGTTAAGCAGTCGGTCCCGGTTGTTATCATAAGATAACAGTCGTGAAGCTTAGGAGCCTTCGGGCGGTTTAAAAACATCCAACACCAAGATTACGTGTTTTAAAACATCCAACGTGTTTTGCCAGTCCCCAACCTGCACTTCGCAAGAGTGGGGACGTATGGCCTTAACCCTCTCTTAAGAGTAGAACAGAGCCCAGAAGTGGGACGTTATGGGTTGTTATTTAAATAATTAATGCCTTGACCATCTGACATATAGCCATCTGATCCGGTAACAGGACTGCCGATAAACGTCTTCATTAATTATATAATAGAGTTTATAACTTAATTCTTGAGTCATGTCGGCGAGACTCTGTGTCCTAGTTACAATGGTCACATTTGACCTCAAATGTTCGATTAATTGAAGTAACCTTAACATCACTTCATTCATTTGATAAAGTTATTTTTTTTTATAAGAGCTTGCTAATCGACTCTGCCTGATTCGTGATAAGACAAAAAACGGTTGATTTGTAGTTACAAGCAGACACCTCAATTTCATTTATTTATATGGATAATTATAATAATTTAATACAATACAGTAACTGTCACTAGAAACTAGATACTAATATTATGGCTGACTCGACTAATTGAATATAAAAACTCGACTAATTGGATGCGTCAAAAATAGGGTTGTCACAATCAACAACCCATAATGTCCCACTGCTGGGTTCAGGTCTCCTCTCAGGAGAGGGTTAAGGCCATACATCCACGGGTTGGGGACTGACAAGACAGCTTGTGGCTACGAAATCTTGCCGTTGGATGTTTTTAAGCTGCCTGAAGGCCTGTTGTTGTTGTCACAAAATACAAGTTAATATTTATCTTTCAGATGCAGTCAACCATAGTAAAATTTTCAACCAACATCTGATAAAGAAACTAAATACATTTGAAACTACATGTCTTTCGATGCTATGTTGCTATGCATTAAACTTGCCAGAAGTTATAAATTAACATTAAACAGGGTTGTCACGATAATAGTTTATTTCGATGGTCCAGTATCGAATAAAATCTAGCTGAACCCCGCAGTTTTATCCGTTTATTACTATTACTTTTTCCAAAATTTAGACAACTTTTTAGTGGGTAAAAAATTCAATTCCCGAGAGGCAGTACAAAATGCCTTTGAAGAGTTTGTTGCCTCCCGTCCAGCTGATTTTTACAAGGGCATCAATAAACTGCCAATGCGATGGCAAAGATGCGTCGATTGCATGGGTGATTACTTCGAATAACAGAAATAAAAAAGTTTGAAAAAATAAGTACTTTCACTTATTGCATACAAAACGGCAATTTCATAGGTAAAGACCTATTATTAATTAAAATAGATCTCTGTGTACAGAATTATATTTATTGATTTCTCATCAAAATGTAATTTATGACTTTCACCATAAACGAAAAATATTACTAGTGACAGCCCTGTTTATAGCTTATGTGACGTCACCATACCTTGAGCCAAAGCCATTACTGATGTTATTACTATTGCACACTACAGAGGTATAAAATCGTGTAGTTGTTTAAGAGAAATTATATTTAAATTAAGAACAATATAGATTACATCATTTTTGACGGACGAAAGTGACGTTTGTGACGTCATTAGCTGACCAACGCAGCTCATTGTGCGTTTTCTATTGCCCGTAGCGTGAAATTGTAGCGCGGAAGCAAAAATTAGTTTCCTAAAAAAGGTTATAGTGAGACCACCTTAAAAGACTGCTGTCAAGTACTTTTTTAAGAACTTTTGAAGAAGAACATTTATTTTTAACATTATTTTCACGAATTTGTAACCATACACGTAGCGCACGCAATGTAAGCTCTCAAAAGAAATAATCTTCCCCCGTTTTTAAGATGTTTTCATTGTAAACTAAGAGTAAAATAATGTTTCAAATCATACCAGAAGTTCCTGAGATTAGCATGTTCAAACAAACAAACTTTTCCGCTTTATCATATTAGTAAAGATTTCACCTAATCCCTGTCTCTGGAGAGAGGTCCTAAGATGGACAATGTACCAGTCCATTTGCACGTTTTTCCATATATGTATGTATATTATTTATATCACAAAAAAAACTTTTTTTTTATATATATAACGCCTGCCAAGGTGACTTTACTATGCCTGATGGAAAGCATGAGTAAATTCCACAAGTGGGGGTCGCCATACTCACTGCAAATACAAGCAGTATACCGAACCACATTATGGCGGCCTAGTGAGATGCTTTTTCACGCCCAACCTATAGGACCTAGGATCATAGTATGAAGGAAAAACATGAGCTGGTAGTGAGTTCCAGTGTTTAACTGCTCGGCACAAAAATTATAAACTGAAAATTATTTGATTTGACAATTCTTTACAGGCTGTTGGCCTAATTAGGTATTAGTAAACAACAAAAATGTTTATTACACCTACAACTCCGAACTTGGAGCAAGGTGTATGCAAATGATGTAATTACTATAAAAATAAATAGTTACGCTATTTCTAAACACAGTCATATATTATATATTCAGGCAACGAATGCGTCGTGCAAATAATGTAAATGAAGCAAACATATTAACGTGATGTCATAGGTCGTGGTTTGTAAACACATACGCACACACTCGCATACATACTTAAATTAGGGTTGCCACACTTAACACACATGGTCTCATACCATATTGTGATCAATGTATTGTATTCTGTAACCCTAGCCTTGGTTGAAATTCACGCAAACTATTTTAACGCTTCTGTTGAGACCTCGGCAGGGGGCTCCTCTCCCCTTCAAACCTTGACGCAGTTATTTTTTATTATTACGATGTCCAGGTATGGACTGCGGTAGGCTGACCTGATTGTGTTCATCACACAATTATTTGCCCTGATCTTTTGAATCCAAGATCTCTGGCTCACTCTAAAAAATACTGTATCACTGTTTATGAGTAAAAAGTACGCCATATAAAACGTATATAGTACTTACAAAGTCTACATAATTCATGAACGCTATTTTATATTTAAATTGTGTATTTATTCAGCATGTAAGCATGTAAAGTATTTGTTCATATTTAAAGGCACTTGCACATAGAACAGCATCCTCATCTAAATAATTTTAAAAAATTGCTGAATAACCAACTAAAGAAAATAACTAAATCGCGAAAAGATCTATGCTCAGCGAATCACAATATTTCTAACGTTCTAAAAACGATTTAAAGTAATATTATTTTACAAACGTAGTTTAAAAATGAACTCAAGAATTCTAAAAACAGTAAAAGAAATAATGTAACTTTTTTATGTTAATTTGATTTAAATTTGCATTCGTCTCATGTTCGCTATTCAAATGAGTTGTAAATGACGTGGAAATAGTTTTTTGTCATGGCAACGTAATGTCATCAATTTAAAAATGCCGGTTTAAGACATTCCTTTTTGGTGAAGTCATTTATTATATTAGAAGCAGTGCACTATTTAAGCATACATAATACTAGTGTTATACATAATACAACCATTATAAGCGCAAAAATATGTAAGAATAATAATAAAATTATAATTTCACATATCTGAAACATGGATATTCAAAACTAGGCAAAGCCAGGGTTTATGTAACCAGACTGTTGTTGACATACATCATCATCATCATCATCAAACTATCACACTCCACTGCTGGACATAGGTATCTCTCATTGCACACCACTTAGATCGATTTTCGCATCCAGCTCATTCCAGCCATCCTGCGCAAATCATCACTCCACCTGGTCTGTGAGCGTCCTACACTAAATATACGTATATAATATATACTTATTTCCAGCTACGGTCCTGTAGTATTTTTTTGTCACTCAATAACGTCAGATCGGCTTACCAGCCCTCCTAGCCAAGTTGCAAACGGTTTTTCATTCCTCAATCGCTAACGCCTCTATTCTCTCGTTTGATTGGCTAATATTTTGTTTTGATCACGTGACCGAATGACATTAGCTAATCAAGCTACTTTGGAAAACTTCGTACAAAAATAACGATATATTGAGTGAACTTAACATTTATCTAAATTATTGGACACTATTTCCAATTCACGTAGGTGACTACGGAATCCTATGCTATGCGTGGCCTTTTTTTTACAGATTGGTTTCCACGGAAATCCCCTCGGTCGGTCACCCCGCCGTCATGTGCCGGACTCGAACCGACTTAAACCTTGGTGTGCCTGGTGTGTAATTTTAGGAGGAGTACAGGGAACAAATCTCCTTCTGGATCCCTCCCAAATGCTTTGCGTGGCCTAACACGTACTTGGCCTAATTTTTTTAATGAGGGTTTTGCTGGCGCACCTAAGATAGGATAGGTATCACGCATAAACCAATAAGTGCCGAACACAATTGATGTGATATAAATTGATTGCATTTACAGGTTATCATCAACAACCCATAACGTCCCACTGTTGAGCTTCGGTCTAATCTCAGGAGAGGGTTAAGGCGCCATATATTTCCCCTCTCGGGACTGGCAAGACACGTGGCTACATAAATCTTACAGTTGGATGTTTATAAGCCGCCCGATAGCCTCCAACTAAGCTTCACGACTGTTATCTTATAATAACAACAGGGACCAACTGCTTAACGTGACCTCCAAAGCACAGAAATGCTCATAACATACCATGCCACAGACGGTCACCCAGCTAGGTACTGACCGAATCATCGTTGCTTACCTGTCTACTACTATGGCTATGAGCTTCTTCTTCTTTACAGTTAAAACTTATTTAATTAGGTCATCTTTATTTTGCTGTGCTAAAATTTAAAATAGAACATGCATCCGTTTCTATTAAATTTAATCATGGATCTTTTTACAAATCAATCAACTATGTTTTAAATTAAACCCATTTTTTTAACATGACATATGTAACACGTGTAATACTGCCTCGTTGGTCTAGTGGTTAGAATCAAAAGGTCTCGGGTTCAAATCCCGAGTCGGGCCAAAAAGTGTTTTTGGGATTTTCTTAGGAAATTCCTAATAACATAAATGTCACTCTGTATTCTGAATCCATTACCACATCATCATCAAGCAGCCTTTGACAGTTCACCGCTGGACATAGGGCTCTCCTAGAAAGGTGGTTTTGTCCACGCTAGCCAGAGAAATGGTAAAGTTTTTTTTTATGTTTACCAAGCTGACTCTACTCTGCTCTGATAGAAAGCCAGCCAGGAGTAGGGGTCACCATCCTCATTGTGAGAGTAAGCAACCCAGCATGATGACCCATACCACGGTGGCCTGGTCAGATAATTCTGCATAGAATGATTGGGATCAGGTCTCACACTCTCCAAAGAAATACGACAGCAAGAATGCTGTCATTATTAGGATGGTCTTCTGTGTGAGGATAGTACTGCCCCGATCGAAACGGCTTTGAAACGAAACTGTTTGTAAAAAGTAAGTTACAACACGCATAATTATTACAGATATAGCATTAGTTTTATTTAAAAGTCCAATGTATTTATAACTCCTGATATTACGCTGACTCAAGACCGGAAACCGTTGACATGCCATTAGTAAAAGTAATATTTATTAAACCTTTGTAAGTCCAAAAAAAATACAAAGTCATCGTATTACCTAACAATAATATCTCACTCAAAGTAACATCACTATTTACGGTTCATTTATCGACACGAATCGTTACTTCTGACCTAATATCGGTCAGCACTATCAGCGTAGTTTACTCACATCTTTCTTACGATGGAATAAGGTTTATTTCTGTTGTGAGGGTTTATTTTCGAAGCGTCTTGTGTTATTCCAGAGTATTTACTAGTACAGGATATGAATCAACTATTTTTTAACAGAATCTGACTCAGTGTATATAAAATGGTATGAAAAATAATAGAGAAGGAAGCTGGAATAAATATTTTTTCGGACATCGGACAACTTACACACAACATCGTCTAGTCCCAAACTAAGTAACTGGTACTAAACCCATAATACAAGTTCTGCTTAGTTTGGGACTAGTGGTTAGCTGCTGATCAAGAGGTCTCAGGTTCGATTCCCGGGTCAGACCAAATATTTTTGTGTAATCCACAAGTATTTGTTTCGGAGTCTGGTGTTTCCTATGTACAATATGTATGAATTTACAAAAAATATATGTTTATGTATTTATATCAGAGTGTCCATGGAGTTTCTTGACTGTTCTTCTCCATAGGATCTACGAATTGGAACAGACAATTAGCTTCACGACTGACTACTGACTGACTACTTGACGTTTCAAAAGTGCCGTTGTATGGTTTATTTGAAATAAAATGGTTTGATTTGATTTGATTTAGTACCCACAGCACAAACTCTGCTTAGTTTGGGACTAGATGATGTGTGTAAAAATAGACTTCGGAACTTCGTTGTGATATAATTTGTAAACAAGATAGATAGTTTAAATAGGTACTCCTTATTGGACACCATTGTATTGTATGAAAGATACAATGCAGGGTGTACAAGATGATACAAAGTATATTGTACGAGCAAACCCGTACATTTATACAGTTAAGGAAATTAGCTTACATTAACACATTTGTATTGTACTCATATTACTTTATGCTTTAACTTCTAGCGCATCATTCTGTACATTATTTAGTATCGGTAAAATTGTCTACTCATTAATCAAAACAACTATCAATAATGTTAGGGAAACTACCCCTACATTAATGGTCCTTCGAGCCGGATCTGAACCAGCGACCTATGGATGGAGGTTTATCATATATCTTGAAGGTTGATTTCATTATAAACGGGTAGGCTTTTACGGTGCGACACTACCGTCTTACAGAGGGACCAATTTTAAGGGCAGCATTCGTGCTGTCCAGTTTCAGTGGTGAGTGTGAAACCAGAGGCCCAACGATGCATAGTGTAGGTCACCATGATGTATTGTCAATGAGTATGGTGACCACTCACTCAGTGATTTTATGCTAGCAGTTGTCGACAGGACAAAACCATATATCCATGACAAGTTTCATCTTTCTAGCACTAATTGTTTCGACCGGTAATTCGAGGACAGACGAAGACTTGATGAACTATAAGGAAATTTAGAGAGTATTCTTGGAATAGTACCACCAGGAGACAGACATTGTGGAGGATGTTTTAAATAGTTCATGTTTTTAAAAATCATGTTTAGAAAAAAAAACTTTTTTATACCTATTTAAAAAAAGAACTGAAATATATACCATTTGAATTACTCATGTATCATATCACATAAAAAATAATAGGCATTTGATTACTTATTTAATAGACAGTCATCATCATTTGAGCGTTATTCTCGGTTGCGTCTGGGGACGCCCAGGGTCCGCTTTCCGACTGTTCTTCCTCCACAGACAGTGCCTCAACAAATTTTGGCGCGGAAATCAATGGCTGCATTATCTTTCAATTAGTGCAGAATCCCGGACGAACATTAAAATACATTTTTAGAACAGACGGTTAGCCGTCTGTCTTTGCTAAACATTTTTTTTTTATTTTGACAGCTGAATAAAGAATTGGCGCCAATTTTTTACAATTGATGAAAAGATAATAAGCTCGATGGCTTACGGAAATATGCTTTTGATTGTTTTTTTTTCCAAATTATTATATTATACGGGGCAAACGTGCAGACGGATCACTTGATAGTAGGTGATTGCCACCGCCCAGGGACACCCGAAACACCAGAGGAGTCACAGGTGCGTTGACGGCCTTTAAGATGAGAGTATGCTCTTTTTTTAAGGTTTGAAGGTCGTATCGGTCCGGAAACACCGCAGGCGACAGTTCAGTCCACAATTTAGAGCGAGGCAGGAAATTTCGGGAAAAACACATTGTTGTGGACTGACAACCATCTAAGTGATGGGGAAATTTATGAAATTGAGATGACGAAACAATTATAAATATATGTAATTCTAAAGTTTTATCGTACCTAAATCTAGACACATCCTTTCGTCAAGCCAACGTCACACGGCCTTATGCCAAGGTCTCTTTGAGTTTATTATTGTTTATCTGCAACTATTCGGTATTTCGTTTAGAAATCAGCAGTTTCAAATGACAGATACGGATTTATTGAAAACAATAGAAAATAATTATGTAATAATTATAAAAATATCAAGTTCAGAAACTGTTATTGTTTTGTCAATCAACATTGTTAAGATTTCTAAACTTCAATTTGCAGTGATAAATAATCTTGACCAGTGCCAAATTCCTACATTTATCGACAATATTTATTACAAAGACATATTTAAAAGTCGAACGAGAAATTAGAATCACAGATAAATAAACTTACCTCTTCGACGGATTTTTTGGAGAACTCGTTCATAGACACAATCCATTGCTGTACTAGCTCATTCACTATAACTAAATCATTATATAACCATGTCAACAGGTCGTTAACCCATTGCACACTTGCATGGTCGGGTCCCGTACACGTTGGGACCAAGATGCTTTGGTGTTTCTTCAGTGTCAGCTGCTCCGGGCCGGGTGACATGCGACCCAAACGCTTTTTATTTGGCGGTGTCGCTGGCACGAAACCACTCGGTTTTGGAGGTTTACTGCTTGTAAACGACGCACTTTTTACTTTAGCACTGGTCGCTAAAACACTATCAGCACTAGATATTATTTCGTTCGAAGTTTTTTTCGGTTCATCGATCGTTTTTTGTTTTGTATCGACCTCGGTAAGTTTTTTAGCGAATCTCCCGTACGCCCATTTCGCTATACCGAGGAGGACGATAGCGAAAAGAATCCATATAAATATTAACATGACTAGGTTGTCCATAGCAGTGTCCATATAATCGAAGCTACATATGAGGTCGTCAACTGCTTCGGCCAGGTCCGCCATACTTTTCCATGGTGTTTGCCACCATTGAGCGGCGTCGACACTCGCCGCTTCCCTTTCCGATACTGATTGGGAGCTAGACATTTTTTTTCTATTTTTGAACGCACTATTTTGGGACGCAGCTTGCTGTCTCGCTGTGTCTGTCTCTTTCTATTTTGGATGCGTTCGTGTTTTTAGATTATCTGTGGGCGCATTTCGTTCGTTCGCGTTTTGTTGTGATCTTAAATTATAGTCTCCTGTTATTCTTTTCAAGCAGCATTTTTAAGACAAACTGTAACAATAGAAAAATGTAATTAATTATTAACTTTTAGTGTGCGAAAAGTACAATACGTCAATAGTAATTAACATATAACTTTATATTTATATGCAATTGACTATTACATTTAACTTTTTATTAAAATTAAAAGTAATTTATGTTCCCAGAACTAGATTTTTACATTTTTTTGTGAATAGTAAGTTATAAACTAATTATATCTACAAGTAATTTATTGTTTTATCTAAAATAGTATGTTTAGGTACTGCAAATCAATAATGTCGTTTTAAAAAATAATATAAATAAATAATTATAAAAAAGTTAATTAATTCTAGTGAAAAGAAACTTTTTTTATATACTTCTTGTTGTGCTGAATCTGGGTGTTCTTTGTGTTCGTATCATATAATATAACCCGCGAGACTAAGCTAGTCTAAAAAAAGTATGTCCTCCTCCTATCCTGTATCAGATTAACCGGAACAGACTGACAAAAATATTGAAAAGTTCGTTTTTGATGCAAGAACCGTATATTATATGTATACCACACTGTGCATTTAGTGAAAAACTGTTTATTTGACAGACAGACACTAGGATTTTATTGATATAATTAGTATAGATACCCATGTACCACCTATATTGCTTAATCATAGAACACCAGTCTTTTCAGACATGTTTACTGCCGAAACCATTCTTTGCTGTGACATCATTATTAAGTGTGACCATGGAAACACCTGTCTTGAGACAAGTATTTAGAAAAAAAAAATCTAACATTGATTATACAGTTATTATTCCAATTAGCTTCTAAAATGGTACTATTAAATGTATAAATTGAGTGTTTATGATGAACTGCAAAATCTTAGCGTGACCGAGAGTGTGGCGTCTCTTTTAATCCGGTGACTCGGCGGCCGGGAATAATTGGGATAGTATTGAATTGAGCGGGCTGAGAGAAGAATACCCTGGACTACCCAGTATGAAATATCCAGTAGTTTCGATATGTATTGTTGGCCCACACCATACTCTACTTCTAACTTGGATGGATTTTTAATAAAATTTGAATGGAATCAAACATGTCGTACATTATTTCTTTCACGCTTTTCGATTTATTTATAAATGACGGAGATTTGCCATTATAAAAAGGAATACTTTAAAATTTTCCCACTATTGACATGTATGTTTTTTCCAAACAAACTTTCCACTCTCTACTGGTATAAATCACAGTGAAATTTTAGCCAGATCTTTTGCGGTGAACATGATATGAACACAAAGTACCCAGACACGGACCGTAACATAAAAATAAATAAAAAAATAACGATGGCCTGATTTCCATCAAACATAGCTAAGAACACCATACTTATTCACCTTTCCAACAAAAAAAAAAACACAAAATCAAAATCTGTTAGGTTTTCTGGTTCGGGAGCTACGATGCCACAGATAGACACGTCAAAATTATAACACTCTGTCGTTTTTACGTAGGGGGTTATAACAGATATGGTAACAGTGTTGTCCCTTCCGGGATTTAAACCCATAATACTCAGCGGAGTGAAAACGAAGTTTCGACTACTTAAACCACTACGCCACACATCCAGTTTAGCAAAGCTAGTATATGATATTATGTTCACATTTAAAATGTGTAAGTACTTAAGTTTATTACTAGTCTGCTTATGGTAACCACAAGGCTACTCAAGTTTTGCCTAGTTTCAGATTAGACGCCTGTCTGTGAGATGTTTATGATTAAGTTATTATTTATTACTAGCTGAATCCCGCAGTAATACCCGCCGATATTGTTGTACATTGCGAGTAACGCTGGGGAGATGTAGATGTAGTTGATGGTCCAAAAAAATTTACCCAAGTTATTCCTTAGGTAATCAGATATATGCCAGCAAAAATCCCATTAAAATCAATCCGATACCACCGAACAAATAGACAAACATTTTAAAAATAGCTTTTTTGATGTATTTGCAGTATTATATGTACACTTTCATATGCATTGAGTAAAAAACGTATCATTTGATATTACAAACAGACACATTAATTTTATTTATTTATAAGGATTCTTACTTTAATATGGTGTTGCGTTCTTTGACGGTGTGTGAGACTTAATTTAATTTTTGGTTATCAGTCTCATCTTTCTCTAGTAAGGAGGTTTTGGTGTACTATGCCACGCAGGCCAGACGGTTTAGTATGGGGTTTTTTTCAGGATTTCCTTCTCTTTACAGAGACATAGCCCTATATGTTTGTAGTTTTGTATTTTTACACGCCTTTAACGACAGTCATGCGATGAATAGATTAGTAGTGACACTCTTAATTCATAATTTCATCACAATATGGAAAGTATAGGCGTATTGAAAGTTATATTTTAAGTAAATAGCAGGAATATCCTGACGGATTCCTCTTGTGTGGTCACACCAAGATCAGACAATAGTCTATTGCCCATTGTTTCATGATTCAGTACGACATTGTATATAACCATGACACATACAATATAATCTTTTCATGTTGTTTAAACAACTCTTCAAGATGAAAACTATACATTGATGTTTAAGATAATTCTTTGTATTTATTATGAGAAAAGTTCGAGAACCGACTGCCTTGTTGGTCTAGTAGTTAGCATATGTGGCTTCTGATCAAGAGGTCTCGGGTTCGATTCCCGGGTCGGACCAAATGTTTGTGTCATCCGCAAATATTTTTTCGGAGTCTGGGTGTTTTCTATGTATAATATGTATGTATTTACAAAAAACAAGTATGTTTATGTATTTCTATCAGTTGCCTAGTACCCATGCCTAATACAAGCTCTGCTTAGTTTGGGACTCGGTGGCGTTGTGTGTAAAGAAAAAAAAAATGTATTGGAATGTTAAAAGTTTATAAGAGAATCCTAACTAGAGCAATACAGGCCCGCGGACGGGAGGGGAGTACACGTAGCGTCTATTTTGAAAACAAATCAGTTTGTATTTTTAGGAGGGGTAGTCTTCACACATACACATTTTAGACTCACATAGAAAAACAATCGTCTGTCACTATGAACTCACACAACAAAAAAACAAATAATAAAAATTTCACACACATAATAAAATAAATTTGTGGTGACTATACTCATTGACAGACAATGGAGCATGGTGACTTACTGACATGCTTCTGCATTATTGAGCCTCCGGTCTCACACTCACCAACGAAATAGGTCAGCAAGAATACTGTCACTATTAGGATGGTCTTCTGTGTGAGGGTAGTACTGCCCGGTCGAGCCCCCTTATACTAGTTTATCCGTCTGCCTATGTATTTGTGCCGTTGAGTAAATCGTCATCATCATCAACAGCCTTTAACAGTCCATTGCTGGACATAGGCCTCTCCTTAGAAAGGAGGTACATATTGGCCTACTATACCACGCTGGCCAGACGGGTTGGTTTCAAGTTTTCATTCTCTTTGCATTGATGTTGTCTTGCGTAGTTTATCCCTTAGTCGTCTTTTACGACACCCGCGGGATGAATAGGGGTGGTGACACTCTGTATTCTTAATCCGTCACCACACTGTTGAGTAAATAATAACAACTTACTTTATAAGATAGCTATCTCTTGCAGCCATAGATAAACCATCAATTTACACTAAGCACTTCTTACAAATCCGTCAGCGGTTTTAAGTCAACGAGTGAAGCGACCTACCGCGTCCGTATCAGGCGCCACACTCGATTTAAAAACTCCGTACAAAGCTCACAGTACGTTTTGTAGTTATCATCGATGTTAATCCAATTATATCTGAACCAATTATAGTTACGATCAGTGTTAAATGGAAGACAAGGGCAGCGTTAAAACACGTTAAATACGAGAAGTTTATGTAACTCTATGTAATCTATATTTGGGGCGTTGTATTGGTTCAGTGGTTAGTGAGAACCTAGGATGAACCTGTCAGACTGAGTCAACTCTTGCTGGAAATATACATGATGGCCAATAATAATGGGCTGTTCTGATGACTGAAAGTAAAGAGGACTAAGACTCCATCACAACTAGTCCTAATCAAATAAATGATCATTAGCGTTGATTTAATGGGACAAATTAGAGGTCAAAAGGTACTAGGTCAGAATGTCTAGCGAATACTTTATACAGCTCGTTATTTGTAATTTACGACTACATTCTATTGGTGTTTTTTTTAAGCCATTTCCTGTCTTCCATTTCCAGCCTTTCTTGCCATAGATGTTCCTGACCGGGACCGACGGCTTTACGTGCTCTCCGAGGCATGGGCGTGAATCACCGCCAAACTGCCAAAGTCCGGGCATAAATACGGCTGTTTTGACAATCTACTAAAAGACCTTAACCCTCTAATGAGAGAAGAGCCGAGCCATGACTAAAAGACCACACACGAAAATATTATAATGGAAAACATGAAAAAATCTGTCTAATCTAAGTAACTGGTAGCCCTGTAGGTTCTAAGCAAAAGATGTACATAAGCAAACAAAATTACATTATATACTTTATTTAGTAGTGAGTTTTGGGTTGTGGGTTGTTGGTTTTTGGGTTTTACTTAGGAAATTCCTAATAGCAGCCCGGAGTTTGGAAGTTTGGCGGTGATTCACGCCCATGCCTCGGAGAGCACGTAAAGCCGTCGGTTCCAGTTGTCATGAACATCTATGGCAATCGTTATTGAGAACTCAGTACCCTCAATTATACTGGCCACTAGTTCAATCTTCGAATTTCAGTTCTCACTTAGGGTTGCGGTGGTCCGATGCCAGTCGCTTCGTGGAATAACTGAAATTCAGGTAAAACCGGTTGAACTAGTAGCCGACCCTAAATAAACGTGGGAATAAAGGCTAGGAAGATGAATTAGTTGTGGGTTACACAACTACACGCAATAAACGTTTAAAAACAACACAGGTAGTAGAACCACGCTGATTTCAGCACGACTGGGTCGGCTCGACGGGGCATTACTACCCTCACACAGAAGACCATCCTAATAATGACAGCACTCTTGCTGTCGTATTTCGTTGGTGAGTCTGAGGTCCAATCATTCTGCATTATCTGACCAGGCTGCTTGTGATGGGTCACCATGCTGCATTGCCAACCCTCACAATTAGGGTAGTGACCCCTTCTACTGGATTCTACTCATGCTTTCCATCAGGCGGAGTAGAGTCACTTTGGTAGGTTTAAATATATAAAAAAACACATATACACATTTAAATTAAAGTATGGTATAAATTCAGTGAGCATAGATTAAAAAAGCTGTACGCGACCTCGCAATTACGTCACGCAAGGTCAAACAGTGTATTACATTACGATACAAGAAACGTCCTATTACGTGTAATAGCAACAAGGTATGCTATGAGGAAGGAAACTCTAGGGACCGGTTTATTTTTGAAAAACTAACAATGGTAACCGGATTTTTCTAGAATATTATTTATTAAGCACGTTGTTAATTTATTAATTTTGATTCAAAAATGGTCTTTTTCATGGAAAATATGTCACACTGGCAGACGAATCAACTGATGGTAAATGACTATCGACACACATATTAGGCGCTTGCGTAGTTTTAGTAGTAAAAACTAATGTATACAAATAAATAAAATTGAATTTTCTGTTTGTAATATCAAACGAACAGTTTTTTTACTAAAATGCACATGAAAGTAAATACGGTACTTAGATCAAACAAAAAAGCATTTTTTTTTGTCTGTCTGTTTGTTTCGACTCATCTGGCAGTTAGCTGATGATGACATAGGAAGTAACTTAGGATAATTTTTTTAGACTAGTTTCGTTACTCGGCCTTACTCGCGATTTACAACAAGAATCGCTGGCAACACTGCGGAATTCAGATAGTCTCTAATAATACCCGTTCTAACATAGCTAATGACAAAACCGCTGCATTTAGTTAGTTAACACTTGATTTCTCTTCTTTCTTCTCTTCATAAAAATTTCACACCTCGTACTAATATGAAAATCGTTTTTTATTCTATTACTCCAATAAACTTCAAATAAAGACAAAACTTTTTTTATAATATTGACAGAACGAATGCTTTTAGACTTTTGCGACTTTTACACATACTGATGTTTTTACTGTAAACGGCACTTATTCGCGATAAAACTAAAAAGATTATGATACCTTCTATTTTCCGACGTTTCGAACGGGTTACGGGTAACGGGTTACGGTGTAAAATTGACAGAATGGTTTGCTATTATGTCAATAGCAATTTAACTTATCAACAATACGTAATACCTACCGAATTGACAGCTATGGCGATCTGACTCACAGGCTGTCTGAGGCTCGTTACAATTTATCAGACGCGGTGACCTAATTGTCTATGATGACATTTAACCACGACTTCTGGACATTACCTCATTAAAATATTAAAAAATAACAAATTGCTCTTTGGACACGCATTGTAGAAATTCTTATTAGGGTTCCATTTCACAAAAGGACAAAGGAACCCCTGTTTTATCACTTTATTGCGCGTCGATGTTTTCTTCTAACTATATTAATGGAAATTAATATATATTATGTACTTCTTCTTCTTCAAGTGCCTCTTTAATCCTGAAGG
Organism: Phragmatobia fuliginosa; assembly: GCA_932526445.1. Taxonomy (NCBI): domain Eukaryota; kingdom Metazoa; phylum Arthropoda; class Insecta; order Lepidoptera; family Erebidae; genus Phragmatobia; species Phragmatobia fuliginosa. The sequence continues at coordinate 10,410,506 of OW052081.1, read as the reverse complement.
TTGGCCGTCAGTTTCCTGTATTTTTATTTGTCCTTGGCCAGGCGGAAAAATAGTATATAATAATATGCTGCTTAAATTTATAATTGGTATGGCGTGCGATGGTCAAAGAAAAAAATCGGAGCTGCGAAATGTTTGACTGCTTCTGTAGCGCAGTGGGAGCATATGCGAAAGCAGTGCTTGACGTTTCGGGTTCGATTCCCGTATCAAATGTTTGTTTGATCCGGAATTTTTTGTTTTGGAGTTTGCATGTTTTCTATGTATAATTGATATGTTTGGTATAAAAGGTATGTTTCTGTATTTATATCAGGTGTCTAGTACTCATAATACAAGATCTGCTTAATATGGGACTAGATGGCGTTGTGTGTATGTCCGAAATATTTACATATATGTCTGGAAGTAGCCTGGCATCACCACCTTCGTTAAACAACTGTTCTGCCAGGCCATCGACAAGGAGGATTACAAGAAGCTGATGCCTATATGTATATGCATAAAATATCAATGGCATTAAAAAAAACTGACAGCAACCCATTCTCTATAGCCTTCACCGTTGAGCCATAGACAAAAATACATTTACAAAGGTATAATTCCCACACCTTTGTACTAAGACCTTCAATTTGTCTAATTATACCAATAACAATTCCTAATTATACCACTATAGTGTTAAATAAGTAGGTACTTACAAACAAACCAAAAATAATCAATTCATCCTAATTTTAGAGCAACCTTTTCGATGATATCATTTTTATTTCGCCTCACGCAGGTAATTCGTAGTGTTGTATAATAACTTAAAATTTGTATAAAACTGTAAACCCTTACTAACTTACAAAATTGTTGAGTTTGTTCGTTAATATCAGAAACTACTGGTCCCATTCGTATATCCTCCAATATATAGATAGAAAACTTTTTTTAATACATAGTATTACAGATTTACAAGAGAAAACAAAAATGACTTATATTTAACGTAGCTTTCGCCGCGGCTCCGCCCGCATCTATCTTAGTTATAGCGATATAAAGTTTTTTAGGCCCTAGTCTATCTGTGTACCTAATTTCATTAAATTCGGTTCAGTAGTTTTGAGTAGACAGACAGAGAAACTTTCACATTTATGATATCATCTTCATCATCATCAACAGCCTTTAACAGTCCACTGCTGGACGTAGGCCTCTCCTTTGAAAGGAGGTTTTCGCCTACTTTATCACGCTGGCACCAAAGTGTTTGTTTCAAGTTTTCCTTCTCCTATTTCTTCTTCTTCACAAAACAATCTACAATACAATATTCCAAGACACAATAAACGACATTTCATGCAATTATTACTAGGTAGTAATTGAAGCCACGAGCAGAGCTAGACAACTGATATAAATACATAAACATACTTTTTTTTAAATACATACATATTATACATAGAAAACACACAAACTCCAAAACAAATATTTGCAGATCATACACACATTTGGTCCGAACCGAGAATCGAACCCGAGACCTGAAGCAGAACAGTCGAATACGCTAGCATACTTGACTGCCTTGTTGGTCTAGAACAAGGTAGTCAAGTATATATTGGAGATGACTCAGACGGGTCACAGCGCCTTATTATCAGTCTCACTCGTGACTAATTGTGACTAAATAAATTACTAAGTAGTTACTAATCTTGACTATTGAGTAAGAGGTCAAGGGTTCAATTATGTGTGTGTTCGTAGAGCACGGTGTAATCTATACTAATAAATAAACTTGGAGTGTCTGTTTGTAACATTAAAATAACCGCTTTTTACTAAATGGTAAAAAAATTTTTTTTACAATTTTTGTCTGTCTGTTACAGGTAGTCTCTGAAACGGCTGGACCGATTTCGACGGGACTTTCACTGGCAGATAGCTGATGATATAAGGAGTAACTTAGGTTACTTTTTTTAGTCTAGTTTGGCCCTTGGCATTTCCCGCGGTTACAACAACAAACAAAGGTAACGCCGCGAAGCTCAACTATCTCTAATATAATTTTAACAAAAAGGAACCGACTTCAATGAAAAACTATTAGTACCCAAATCACGACAATTGTGCCTATGATATTTGAGGAGATCCCTCGATTTCTTTGGGATCCCATCATCAGATCCCGATATGGTGACAATGGGACCACCTGTAAGCTACGCCCATTCCAATGCAAAAAGAATTTTTGAAATCGGTTCATAAACGACGAAATTATCGCTGAAGATACTTAAAAAAAAAAAAAAAAAGGAGGAAGTTATCAACCTCCTCCTTTTTTTTGAAGTCGGTTAAAAAGTGTTAAAGTAAATAAGAATTTTCTAAAGATTTACAAATCATATTCAAAATGAAAGGTTTTAAGTGTTTACAAAAAAAATGTTCAAGTTCATCAGACGTAATTAATGAATGATCCCTTACAGTCGAATAATCTGACGTCTTGTTTCATCTCCTCTCTATCTACAATGACATGAATCGACTCAATGAACACACACACATCAATTATAATCTCATTAATATGCATGTTACCTCCAACCTCATTTACGACAATAATGCTATTCATCCATTAATATTCAACTTTCATCACTTGAATTCATCAGCAAGAAAAAAAATAAAAACGTTACGAACTTAAAACTTTCTGTGTGTAAATCTAATAGAGTGCTCTCCATTAGATTTTTGATTTACACACTACTGTGTATGTGTGTGTAAAAACCCTAAACCCTTTTTTTTTTCTTTTTTGTTCGTGTGGAAAATCATCATGAACCATGACCCTGTAACACTTTTTTTATGTAATTAAAAATTAACAAAGGAACTTTCTATATTTAAAAATAATTTGATGTGAACAAGAAGGTTTTCTTCAGCAGGGTGGTGTGTCGGACTCGAACCGACTAAAAACCACACGGTGTGCCCTCCCTGCGCTTCTCTTTTTAGGAGTAGGAGAAATCCAGGGTGAGATCGCCATCTGGACTCCTCCCTGCGCCTGCTAAACCGTATACCAATCTGTCTGGCCAGCGTGGTATAGGAGACCAAAACATCCGTTCTAAGGGAGGTCTATATTCAGGAGTGATCTGTTCGCCATATTCGTTTAAAAACCGATACAAATAAAAAAATACGGATTCCTATACTTCTTCTTCTTTCTAGTCTTTATTCCCAATATTATTTGGTTTCGGCTCACCAGTTCAACCGGTTTTACATGAATTTCAGCTTTTACACGGAGCGACTGGCATCGGACCTCTGCAACCCTAAGGAAGAACTGAAATTCGAAGGTTGAACTAGTTGAAGATATATTTGAGGGCACTGACTTACTAATAACGATTGCCATAGATGTTCATGACAACCGGGACCGACGGATTAACGTGCTCTCCAGGCACGGGTGTTAATTACCGCCAAAATTCCATACTCTGGGCTGCTATTAAGGATACCTATAGCCAAAGAGATATCAACGATATGTCAAATAAGTAGTTTTTTTTATTAAAAAAAATTAAGTAGATTAAGTTAGTAATACATAATACATAATAATGTATCTACATAATAACATAAATACATACAATACAATATATCAAGATACACTAGGTAGTAATTGAAGCCACGACCTCAGACTTATCAGTTAGGATCCCTGACCACTAGACCAACATGATCGTCAGCACAGATAAGTATTACATTTATACAATTTTTAGGGTTCCGTGCTCCATACCAAAAACGAAACACTTACAGGATGTCTTTATTCTTTATTTATTTGGTCAAGTGGTCTCGGGTTCGATTTCCGGGTCAGACCAAATATTTGTGTGATCCACAAATATTTGTTTCGGAGTGTTTTTGGGTATTCTATGTATAATATGTATGTATTTACAAACAAAAAAGTATGTTTATGTATTTATATCAGTTGTTTAGTACCCATAATACAAGTTCTGCTTAGTTTGGGACTAGATGAGGTTGTGTGTAAGGTGTTCGACATATTTATTTATTATTCGACCCTCTGTCTGTATATCAAGAATCAGCCCCTCTAGCCAAGCTGCGACTAAAGGAACAAAATAAGCAGCTAACATCACTGCCAAGAGAAGGAAAACTTGAAACAAACCCTTTTTTTTTTTTTTTTTTTTTTTTATGTGTGGAAAATCATCATGGACCGTCACCCCACCGGGGGTTACGGCGGGGTGGTGTGTCGGACTTGAACCGACTAAAAACCACACAGTGTGCCCTCTCCGCGCTTCTCCGTTTAGGAGGAGGAGAAGTCCAGGGTGAGATCTCCTTCTGAACTTCTCCAGCGCCTGCCCGCACCTGATGCGGGCACCGTCTCTGTACGACGACCCTCTCTTAGGCGGCGTCCGGCACACACCGACGCCGCCTCCTCGCGGCTGGCCACATAGGGCGGGTGGAGGGAAAACCCATCCCGTCCACCCACGGCCACACTCAAGGCGGCATGAGGCGCAGATGTTCGCGCCTCCGCCGCCCGAGTCGCCGGCGGCGAATCTGGTCCGATTGGATGTCGTCCTCCCGGGCCTTCTCCGCCGCCTCCTTCTGCGTGATTACGTCCTCGCAGAAGGTTGCGACCGCGGTAAATGAGCTCTCGCTGCCGGCCATGGAACGAACGACGGCCGGAAGCGAGAGATCCTCTCCGATGACTGCAGTGAGGACCCGGCGCTGCGTCTCCCATGCGGGGCAGACCGCCAGCGTGTGATGAGCCGAATCCTCACTGCAGTCGCAGTGGTGGCAGGCGGGACTCAATTCCCTCCTGGCAACCGAGTGCAGGTACTTTCCGAAGCAACCATGCCCGGAAAGAACCTGCGTCAGTCGGAAGGTAAGGGTCCCGTGCTGCCGCACTGCCCATTCGCCGATGACCGGCTGAAGCGCCTCTACGGTGGCGAGGCCAGCACGTGGAGTCTCCAGCCGGACCGACCAGCGATCCATCGTGGCTCGGTGAGCGGCTTCGCGCCACTCGCGCACGTCCTCGGGCGGAGGTCCAACTCCACCACTCTCCGCCCGGTAGTTGGCCACTCGCCGATAAACGTCGGCGAGCACTTCCGCCTCCAAATCCCACGGGGGTGTTCCGGCCAGGGCGCACGCCGCCTCCGTCGATACGGTGCGGTAACCCCGTATGGCTCTGACCGCCAGAGTTCTCTGCGGCCGCCTGAGGCGCGCCCTATTCTGCTCGGTCAGAGCCGCCGCCCACACCGGTGCACCATAGAGTGCCATAGACCGGACAACCCCCGTGTACAGCTGCCTCGTGGCGACACTGGCTCCTCCCAGATTGGGCAAAAGACGCCCAAGGAAGGAGGCAGTGCCGATCAGCTTCGGAGCAAGCTGTTGGAAGTGCTCGTCGAAGAGCCACCTACCGTCTAGGACCAGACCCAGATACTTAAAGTGGGCCCGGACCGGTACGAGGACCGAGTTGACCTCGATGAAGGCGCCGGCGGGTGGACCACGACGGGGCCCATGGAAAAGTAGGGCTTCCGTCTTTAACTTGAAACAAACCCTATACCAACCCGTCTGGCCAGCGTGGTATAGTAGGCCAAAACCTCCTTTCTTAGGTGAGGCCTATGTCCAGCAGTGGACTTTTAGGATGATGATTGGTTAATATTTTGTTTTGATCACGTGACTGAGTTACATTAGCCAATGAAACATTAGAATAGAAAACGAAAAACGTTTGCAACATGGCTAGGGGCCGTACCTTATTTATTTCTCTCAGCAAAGCGAGGCAGTTTCAAATTGAAAAGTCTATGGTCCTATGCAGCAGTGGAAAAATAAACTTCTAAATCGACATGATCAAAAGATATGGCATATAATGCGCCGTTTTTGATTAATATTTTGACACTTAAAATTATTTACAGTTGTTCACATGACCTATGTTTATGAATACAGACAGCAGTTAGACTGCACGATTGGCCTAGTGGTTAATGTGACCGCCACACTGCTTTCTACTGCGCGAAGTGTTATAGGTTCAAATCTACACGGTATAACACGTTGTATGATTATCAAATGGTTATTTTTTTTTTTTTTTTTTTTTTGAAACAAGCAAATGAACACAATTTAATTGTCTGTAACAACTTTATTAGTCGATTTAACAAACGTACATTCAGGATCGTGAATGCGAACCTCAATGTAGTGAACAGTCTTATAACTAACTACTAAGTAACACTTCAGAAAATAAAAGAAACTTGGTTTCACCTGTAACTAAATGGACATTGCTGACTTTAGATGAAAAACTTATTTGTATTCTATTTGTATGTACATGAAAGTGATAAACTAACTAACTCCCACATAAAGTAACGGAAAAGTGCTGAGTTTGTGACATGCCACGTCTCTCTGCAATACAGGAACGGATGCTATCTCTATATAAAGCTATTTCTAAACCACCACCAACTTAATCTTATGCTAACACTGATGATAAGCCATGTAAAATCACCTTTCTCATAAATAAAACCGCCACCAAAATATCTTACTCTAACATGAACGTGAAATGTGAATGTGAAATCACAGAATTAAGTAAATTGAAAGAGCGCGTTGCACTGCACGCCGCTCATGCCGGAGCCGCGTCAGCCGCGCTGGCCAGCGGCGCGGGCGGGCGACGTCCAGCGACGTCGGCGCCCGTGGCATCGGGCCGCTGTGGCCTGTCGCCGTTGTCAGGGTTTGTCATCGCCCCTGCCATACCGCTACAGGCCACGTGATGACAGGAACCCTGGCTCAGTCCCGTCGCAGTACCCGAATGAATATTCTGAGTTTGTGTGTTCTTTGTGTCCGTTTCTTGTATGTTTGTAAACTTCGACGATACAGGAAGATATATTAATGCGAGAGATGTCTTTAAAAAAAAGTTAACTAACTGTAAAGGTAAGTTTGTCCTTATAATACTAAAAGTTTGTACGGAACCCGCGATGGCAAGTCCGACTCGCACTAGCTACATACCTATAGCACATTGTGGTTGAATCGAAAAAAAATTTTTGTTGGAGTAGGTAGTGCTGTTTAGGCACGAATGAAAAGCGAACGGGGCAATACTACCCTCTCACAGAAGATCAATCTAAAACAACACCATTCGTGATGTCGTATTTCGTTGATGAGTGTTAAAAGAGAGTTCGGAGGTCCACTAATGCAAAGGAATCTCACTAGGCCGCCATAGTGTGACCACCATGATGACTCCCAAGCCGATTTCGGCGACGGTGACTGGTTATCTTTGAGCATTTAAGTTTCGGGCGTATCCTATTTTGGCCTGAATGAGCGTGCACAGTGGGGACAAGTAAACACACCATCCAGGTGACCACCATGCTCCATTGTCTGTACTCACAATGAGCATGGTGTAGCACTTGGATTCTAATCATGCTTTCCATCAGGCAGAGTGACTGTCACTTTGGTAAGTTAAAATTTATGAAAAAAAAAGAGAACACAACTTTGCAACTATCAATCCCAAGAAAACATCTTTGAAGCAGGTTGTATATTCTGTTAAAGTTTGAACTCAATCGGTGCAGACCTCTTTGAGACTTAGAAGTGCACAAATCAACACAACATTATATTATTACTACATATTATAAAATACAGTGCTCCGCCATGTCTGTCTGTCTGTTCGCGATAAAACCAAAAACCACTGCACAGATTTACATGAATTTTTTTGCCGAGATAGTCTAGAGCGTAGGAAAAGACAAAGGCTACTTTTTACCGCAATAACCAACATAGAAGCGGGCGTAGCCGCGACCAAAAGCTAGTTATATATAAATACTTTTCTTGTATTTAAATATGTACATAAATATAGATTCGAACTCACGACCTCTAATGCAGCAATCGAATGCACTAATCTGTCGTAATACGACCATGTATTTTAAAAGTCAAATATTTCACATTAAGTATAATATCGTAAACTTAACCTTACCGTGTAAGATTATGTCATCGACGTAAATGCACAAAGATAACACACACACAACACAACCACTCGCGGTGATACGTACGAGGAGACTGACCGAATTGACTCAACCGGCAACTTTTTTTTTTAACTTAACCTTCCAGGCTTAAACCGCTATCGTATTAGGCCTAATGCATAATAGGCAATGTTTAATTGGTTTTCAATTCAGGTTAGACTCACGTATTTGGATCGAGAGTGATTGCGGTTGTTGTCCAGCTTATTAGATGAGCAGATGCGCTGCACTGGGTGTCTATGATTGGTTTAGCAATTACCCTAATTTTGATGTGGCAATTGACTTCTATTTAACACTGGTCAATAAATTGATAAATTGATTTCGTATGCACATTGCTTATAAAATTGACAATATTAACTGTGGAGCATAAAAGCCTTTTTTTTTATTTAACACTAGTGGTTACACGCCAGTGACGACGCAGAGCGAAGCTAGTTTAAGAAAATTTAAAGGCTAAGTTACTCCTTATATCATCAGCTATCTGCCAATGAAACTCTCGTCAAAATCGGTCCAGCCGTTCCAGAGATTAAACGGAGCAAACAAACAGACAGATATTTATTTTATGATATGCTTTTTTTGCTGTAATTACCGTATGTGCTTTCATAAGCATTTAGTAAAAAAACTATTCATTTGATATTACAAACCGACACGTCAATTTTATTGTTGGTCTAGTCGACAGCCTTGTTGGTCTAGCGGTTAGCGTATGCGGCTGCTGATTAAGAGGTCTCGGGTTTGATTCTCAATATTTCTGTAAGCAACAAATATTTGTTTCGGAGTCTGGGTGTTTTCTATGTGTATATGTATGTATTTACAAAGAAAAGAGTATGTTTATGTATTTATATCAGTTGTCTAGTATCCATAGTTTGGTACAAGATGATATTGTGTATAAGATGTGCGAAATATTTAATATTTATTTGTGTAGATGTGTAGCTGTATACAAGGAAAAAACCACGAAATGTCAACGAAACCGCGAGTTTTGAGTTAAAAATAAAACTGATTCGATAACTTCTTCCTTTTCAAGTCAGTTTAAATATAAAAACTTGTAAAGTTGTTATTCCTTGTGTGAAAACATTGTGTATTAAAAAGATAAAACCCAAATCAGCCGGTCATCATTGAAATACTTGCACACTTATCACCCAGAACCCATAATATCCCACTACTGGGCTAATGTTCTTTTTCAAAAGAGTTTAGGCCATACGTCCTAACGCTGGCCGAGTGGAGATTGGGAACTAGTTACAACTAAGCTTCCCGATTGTCCTATAATAACAACCGGGACCGACTAGTTAACGTGACTTCCGAATCACAGAGACGTTCATGTTTTTATGTCACTAACGGTCACCCATCCTAGTACTGACCTCACCATCGTTGCTTGCCCTCGGTGATTATTTCTAATCACCTAGGGCAACTTAGCTTTGAGCGCTTCACACCTAAGTAAACTTTCCCTCTTAAGTATGATTGCACGTTTGGCCTAGTGGTTAAAGTGTATCCGCTTTCTACTGCACCAAGCGTTGTGGGTTCAAATCAGACATAGGACAACACTTTGTGTAACTGTTCTGTGTAACTGTGTCACAAACTGTTGTTCTGAATCCGGGTGCTCTTTGTGTCCCTTTAATGTATATTTGCAAAGTCCCTCACGACTCAGAATGCGCATTCCAAATGCAGAGTTGTCTTTTAACAATTGATAAAATTCTCTTTTCCCTAAAAGTTGGGTAAAATTACCTAACCCAGCAACACTAAATTCAATTCTTTCTTGCAGTTTATAAAAACCCGCCAATAATAAGGAGAATCCGGTAACGTATAAACATGTAACAATCGCTAGACATAAATATTTCGATAACGGAATCCGATGCGGTACAAACTGTATTGAAAATAGACCAAGCGCATCAATGTTCAAGGACAAACATCGCTACCTAACACCAAATAATAACACAGTGAAGGTTTACTATAAATGTACTCGAGAGCTTGTTATTATAAATCTCAAGTAGACTTGTCTGTGCGTATGCATATAAATATAATCGAAGTCTCTGTATGTGATGTCGTAATAACTCGTTATTTATACAATAAATGTATATACATGTATGTAATATAAATGTTAATACAACAATGTAACCAAAAATTGTAAAAACAAAGTTGGAAAAGAGTGTCCATGGAGTTTCTTGTCTGTTCTTCTCCATAGGATCTACGAATTGGAACAGACAATTAGCTTCACGACTGACTACTGACTGACTACTTGACGTTGACGTTTCAAAAGTGCCGTTGTATGGTTTATTTTAAATAAAATGGTTTGATTTGATTTGATTTGATATAATGTGACTGCCTTGTTGGTCTAGTGGTTGGCGTATGCAGCTGCTGATCAAGAGGTCTCGGGTTCGATTAATGGGTCGGACCAAATATTATTTGTGGTATCCACAAATATTTGTTTCGGAATCTGGGTGTTTTCTATGTATAATATGTATGTATTTACAAAAAAAAAGTATGTTTATGTATTTATATCAGTTATTTAGTACTCACAATACAAGCTCTGCTTAGTTTGGGACTAGATGACGTTGTGTGTTAGATGTCCGAAATATTTATTTATTTATTTCAATGTTTACACTTAAAACAAATAAATGTTGGAATGTGCGTGTGTTTAGTGCGGCAACAAAGACACAAACAGAAAAATACGAATCATCTGAATAGCCCTTATTATTAATAAGATTATTTGGGGTCAGTTACTAGTTCAACCGGTTTTAGCTGCATATCACTTTTAACACGGAGCGACTGGCATCGGACCTACGCAACCCTGAGGGCGAACCAAATTCGAAAGTTGAACTAAGGGTACTAGACTTCCCAATAATGATTGGAGACAAGTCCCGCATTAGGAATATAAATTCCTGTGTCGCGGGGACTTTACAAACATACATGAAACGGACACAATGAACACCCAGACTCAGAGCAACAAATTGTGAATCACACAAAGTGTTATCCCACGTGGGATTTGAACCCCTAACACTTGGCGCAGTATAAAGCGGCGTTGCGACCGCTTAAACAAATAGGCCAACAGTGCCACCAATGTTCATGACAACCGGGACAGAGGGCTTAACGTGCTCTTCTAGGCACGGGCGTGACACTCCGCCAAACTTCCATACTCCGGGCTGCTGTTAAGAATTTATTGCAAGTTTGCCGACCCGGGATTCTACACCGAGACCTCTTGCTCGACAGTCGCAAACGCTAACCGCTAGACCAACGAGGCAGTCGAAAAATACTAATCTATGCAAAAAAAATAATTAAAATGTCTGTTTGTAATACAAACTGAACAGTTTTTTCTAAATGCATATATATTACAGTATTTATGGTACTTACCTACATCAAAAGCATTTTTTTTTGTCCGTCTGTTCGATCCGCCTAATCTTTGGAACTACTAGAGTCATTTTGCCGGGACTTTTACTTTCAGTTCGACATAAGGAGTAACTTAGGCAATTTTCCACTAGCTTTGCTCAACGGCGTTACTCGTTTACAACAATAACGGAACACAACTAGTAGTTCCATAAAAATGATTCTCCTTGAAAATCAACAAACTTCGATTAAATAATCGGCCTTTTAATTATATTATCATATGCCGAAAACATGTTTAAAACTGGGTTACGATGTTTTCCCACCGCGAGGCCAAGGCCGCTTTGGTTAGTTAAGAATGGTTTGTTTACCTTTCAACCCAAAATCATTGTTTAATATCAATTATAATGGTATTGTGAATAATATTCACACATACTAATTAGAGCTATAAATATTATAATTATGATGTTTTAAACTGAATCGTTTAGAACTAGGTGAGACCCGCGGTTATGTTGTAAACGCGAGTAATGTCGCGAAGCGAAGGTAGTATTAAAAAAATAGCTTAAGTTAGTCCTTATGTGTTTAGCCATCTGCCAGTGAAAGTCACGTCAAAATCGGGTTAGCCGTTTCAGAGATTAGCCGGAACAAACGGATAGACAAAACTGTTTAACTTATTTATGTGAGCACCATATATGTATATCCTTTCATAGCATTCAATGAGATACTGTTATATGAAAATATTACAAACTAACACTTGAATTAACTGCCTTGTTGGTCTAGTGGTTAGCGTATACGGCTGCTGATCATGAGGTCTCGGGTTCGATTCCCGGGTCGGACCAAATTTATTTGTGTGATCCACAAATAATAAAATTGTTTCGAAGTCTGGGTGTTTTTCTATGTATAATATGTATGTATTTAAAGTATGTTTATGTATTTATATCAGTTATCTAGTACCCATAATACAAGCCCTGCTTAGTTTGGGACTAGATGATGTTGTGTGTAAGTAGTCCTAAATATTTACTATTATTATTCTCTATAATTAAGTCTTTATTATTATTTAATTTTATTTATTTGTATAGATTTACTTTGAGTGCAGCTCTGTGTGTAACCGTGTTTAACGGATATCGAGACAAAAAGGTCTATGTCCTTCTTCATGATCCATTCTATCTATATACCGAAATTTATCCAAATCGGTTCAACGGTTTAGTCGATAGAGTGTGACAAACGGACTGACAGCCAGATAAAGTTATTTTGGAATTTATGATATTAGTATGGATTATGTTGTGTATTCTAAACAAAAGTATTTCAACGAATTCCAAAAAAAGGTTCTGTGTGATGAAACCATTTTGGATTTTTTCCCCGGTTTTGTAACGCTTTTCATTGACAATGCATTTCTTTTGGTCATAGTATGATGATATAAAACCTTCTAAGATAACAGGGCTATCTAACACTGAAAGGTTTTTGCAAATCGGACTAGTACTTCCTGAGATTAGCGCGTTTAAGCAAAAATAATGATTAGCCTTTATTATTAGTATGGATTTAGAGTACAAAAAATCTTTATAAATTATAACTTATTATAAGTACAACTTACATCATAATGTTTCCTAATAATACGTTGTAAATATAACAAAAAATATATAATTTAAAACCTTTTTCATGGTCTTATTCGTAAACTTTAGTGTTTAAAGTATAAAAAGCGCGCGTTTTATAAGGTTACGTCATTAGGCGTAGGGGAGCTTACGTCACAACATGGCGGTCAGGTGAACAACCCACGGTTTAGAAACGTATTGTTAAAATTGATTTTCTTCACTTGAATATTTAATTAATATATAAATAGTCGCACGTTCAGGGGTTAATGTAAATAGAATAAATTGTTATGTAAAAGGAAATAACTACTGTTGTGAACAATGACTTCTAATTTTATGTAGTTTTATTACTTTTGCAGGTTTTATGAGGGCAGGTAGGATTATTATGTACCCATAGAATAACACAGGCTCGAGGACCGGAGGGGAGCAGTCATAGCCTCTTATTCCGATACTTGAACCCACGAACCACCCTCTTTAAAATTACTTTTGCATGTTTAATAACATTGGCAATGCATTGACTACCCCCACTCCCCGCGCCCCCCGCACTTCTCTCTCTCTCTCTCACAGTAGGCTTAATGATGCTTCATTCATTTCAGTCATATCGTGATAATTTTAAAACTATTCGTCCAAATTACTTAGTGTAAAAGACAAAGTTTATCTACATTCAATACTTAAACTGACACATGTATCAATTATGATAGGAGTTCGATAAATATTCCAAAATGTGCATTGTTAAAAAATATCCAATTTTATTGTATTTATGTTTCACTATTTTGGTCATACTGACTTCCAAATAAAATGTAGATACATGCTGTCGCGGACTTTAATTTAGAACTACATATTTAAGACGAATAATCCTACAGTGAATATCTTTGTGTAACTCCAACGGTTTGGGTAGCGCACGCATAGATAGCTATAAATAAATAAATAAGTTTTTCAGATGTCTAAGCTATATTACTGCAAAGTGTCATGAAAATCCGTTCAGTAGTTTTTGCGTGAAAGAGTAACAAACACACACACATCTTTACAAACTTTCGCATTAATTATAATATTAGTAGGATTTAGACCTAGAGTCAGTGTGGTGACGGATTAAGAATACAAAGTGTCACCACCCCTATTCATTCCATGGGTGTCGTAAGAGGCGACTAAAGGAACAAAATAAGCAACTAACATCACTGCTAAGAGAAGGAAAACTTGAAACAAACCCTTTACCAACCCGTCTGGCCAGCGTGGTATAGTAGGCCAAAACCTCCTTTCCAAAGAGAGGCCTATGTCCAGCAGTGGACTGTTAAAGGCTGATGATGACCTACTAAAGAGACTACTCTGCCTGATAAAAAACATGAGCTGAAAGCAGAAGCGGAGTGGGCGAGGTGAACGAACTTTTAGAACTTAGGACGTCGCTTTTTTAAGGTTTTAGGTTTAGGTTTTAGGTAGTAGAGCCACGCTCCTGACCGTACCCTCGCATAGAAGACCAACCTAAAATTACAGTGCTGTCATATTTCGTTGGTGATCGCTAACCGAAGGCCTAATGATAAAGAAGCATCGCACTAGGCCGACAGTGTGGGTCAACAAATTGCAAAGATCGCAGCAGTGGCAAAATTGCGCCGATTCTCGGGAAGTTTGCGGCTGTTCCCCTGATACGGTATGCATAGATGCAGCATTGCTTCGGGAAAGGGGGATACAATATAATATAATCACACAATATAAGACCTCTCCAGACTGGGCGTCTAAGACAGGATTGTTTGTGGAAACACCATATATAACTCGTGCGAGCTAAGATGGCACCTGACTCAAATGACAGTCGTTTAAAGTACCGAGTGCACTTTTTTATTTAATTTCAACATTAATTTTGCACTAAGTAGTTTCTCACAGCATACCATGTTACTTTTATGTGAATTGGTACTTTACTACCTCAGTTAAGAAAATACACATGCATACATTACCAATAGGAAGCAGGCCTCATTCACCCGAATGCGTTCATCGTGCCGTGATTTAAATAATATTAGGGACCGAAATATGGCTATAGAATACCATTTTAAATCGTCATGATAAGCCTTTTAATTGTAGTCTCAAAATTTCATCATCATCATCATCAACAGCCTTTAACAGTCCACTGCTGGACATAGGCCTCTCCTTGAAAGGAGGTTTTGGCCTACTATACCACGCTGGCCAATCGGGTTGGTAAAGGGTTTGTTTCAAGTTTTCCTTCTCTTCGCATTGATGTAGTCTTGCGTAGTTTATTCCTTAGTCGCCTTTTACAATACCCACCCGCGCGGGATGAATAGGGGTGGTGACACTCTGTATTCTTAATCCGTTCATCACACGGACAAAAAAAATGCATATATTTTTTACTTTAAACTATAGCGTCTCACAGTCGTCATGCATGCTATCACCTTGCTTAAAACAATTGGGTTATCCAGACAAATCTAATGATATTAAATAAATTCCTGCAGTGATTTAAATTATATTAGGTTATATCTTATAAACTATAATTATTATTCAAAGATTCGTGCAACGGTAATAGTGATGCTAACGCTACTCGCAAGACGACAGAGGGGTATCACGCGGGGGAACGGCATCAGGTTTCATTTTAAGCCAAGTGCCATCTTAGCTCGCACGAGTTATAGTTCTCCAAGTTTCTACGTAGCCACCAAGGTGTTGCCATGGGTTCTCCTTTTAGATCTGACTGAATTACCCACCCGTAACTAAATTCAAAGAGCATTATGGTGCGTTTCTATTTATGGATAATCACTACATAGTATAAAACAAAGTCGCTTTCTCTGTCCCTTTGTATGCTTAAATCTTTTAAAGTACGCAACGGATTTTGATGCTATTTTCTTTAATAGATAGAGTGATTCAAGAGGAAGGTTTTTATGTATAATACATGCATAATATAGTAGATAATAATTTTAATGTCGTAAATAAGCCCATTTTTTTACGCTTACATTGCTAACGCTGGCTGTACCCTACGATATAGATCAAAATAATGTACTAAAGTATTGTACATCTTAAAAAGGTCTAAAAAAGTCTATCTCTTAGGGATAACCCACAATAACCATTTTTTTAAGCAATACAGTATTATTCCTTATCCAATTAAGTACCTTAAATACATTGTGTATTTAATATAGATTAACATGGCCCTTTACACTATGTAATTTAAATTAATACTTTTGAAGATATTACAGATTTAAAATGCAGGAACAAAGCGATTGTGGCGTTACCGCCGGCCGGGGCCCATTAGTTGACGCTGCTGTCGAATGTCACTATCGGTTAATAACTAAACACAATACTTTATTATGAATTAATATTCTAAGGCGGTACGAAGTTGGCCGGGTTAGCTAGTAAAGAATAAAAAAAAATAAAAAAAAAAGATTAGTCTAACAGTCTGACCGTCTGAATGTGTCTAACCACCTGAAGCAGTCTGGTTGCCTGAATCTCTCTAACTGCCTGTAGCATCCAGCTACGATGACATAACGCCAACTTACGCCGCGCGTACTCGGCGGTCGACGAGGGGTGTTACTATGCGCCCGCGCCGCCACCTAGAATCAGTCAGCCGTACGCTCTCGCCGCGAATCCACGTTGCTTGACTAAATACTTTTACTCCGCGCTTACGCTTACATTTAAGTGCTTAATATTTGTAATTCTATTTTCTAATCTTTGCTTGAACTGTATTTTACTTTGCTTTCTGTGCCGCGCCTTGTGTATGTATTTCCTTCTGTAATTAAATAAGTGTTAATCTAAATCCGCGTGTATTATTTAAGAACTTACAATCTTAACTATACGCAGTGAATATAGTGGTAGTAGGACTAAATTGATAGACTTATCGAGCTACCTAGCTACTTATAACAACTGTACAAACTACAGTGATCAATAACTACAGTGGTGACCCCGCCTAAAACACGTTTTTACGAATATACCTACGTACGCGCACGGATTCGAAAAAATGCCGAACGGTTTGAAGAGTGATTACGTAGTCCAGGAGCCAGTGACGCCGCTGCCAACTGAAATATCTAGTATTGCTGTTCGCATGCCTCCGTTCTGGCCCAGTAAACCTGCATTGTGGTTCGCACAGGTAGAAGGTAACTTCATGCTTTCAAACATCACCTCTGACGTCACAAAATTTTACTATGTAGTATCACAACTCGACTATCAAATTGCTTCTGAAGTGGAAGATATTATAACATCGCCACCAAACACGGATAAATATGATAAATTAAAGAGTGAGTTAATTAAAAGATTATCTAGGAGTAAAGAAAACAAAGTCAAACAATTACTGCTTCACGAGGAGTTGGGAGACCGTAAGCCTTCACAGTTCCTACGGCACCTGCATTACTTAGCTGGTAAGGATGTTTCTGATGATTTTTTGAAAACAGTCTGGTCTAGTAGACTACCTAATAACATCGAAGCGGTCCTAGCATCACAACCTACCCTCGACTTACAATCATTAGCAGACTTAGCGGACCGATTGCATGATATCGCTTCTCCCCAAGATATTGTATCGATGACTTCAAAGTCATCGCCGATCACAAAGGAGGATATGGCTCGACAAATTGCCGAATTAACTAAATGTGTGGAACGTTTGTCTCGACATGATATTCAATCACGACCTTCAATACGTGACAAGAAAAAACGAAGTTCGAGTCGTTCACAATTTAGTTATAGTAAGTACCCAACATGTTGGTACCATACAAAATTTGGTTTAAAAGCAAAACTTTGTATTAAGCCTTGTGATTACAGACAGGATCACTCAACAATGGCTGTAGGAGACTGCTCCACTTGTCACGGCCGCCTATTTATTACAGATAAGTATAGTAAGGTTCAATTTCTTATTGATACTGGTTCTGACGTTTGCGCCTACCCTCGGAAATTGCTTAAAGACAGACCTCAAAAGTCTAAGTATGAACTTTTCGCTGCAAATGGGTCTACAATCTCAACATATGGAACAGTCGAACTAAACCTCAATCTAGGTCTCCGTAGAAGTTTCACCTGGAGATTTATCGTGGCAGATGTATCAAAGCCTATAATCGGTGTTGACTTCATAAGTTTTTACAACTTATTAGTCGACTGCCGTAACCACCGCTTGTTAGATTCTGTTACAAGTTTATCAGTAGAAGCGCCATCATTACACAGCCTAGCCCATGAGTTGGTTTCACTTAAAGTGTTCTCGGCTGACTCACAATACCATAAATTGCTTGATCAGTTTCCAGAAATTACAAGACCTGCTGGATCCTGCAGAACTATAAAGCACAACACCAAGCATCATATAAGGACTACGCCTGGACCGCCCGTGTCTTCTCGCCCTCGTCGTTTGGCACCTGATCGTCTGAAGATTGCCAAAAATGAATTCGAAGACATGTTGAAGGTTGGAACTGCTCGCCGCTCTGAAAGCCCATGGTCTTCACCCCTGCACATGGTTCCTAAGAAGGACGACAGCTGGAGACCCTGTGGAGACTACAGAGCACTCAACTCGAGAACAATACCAGATCGGTACCCGGTGAGACATATCCATGATTTTGCTTACCAACTTTCAGGAGCCAAGATTTTCAGCAAAATAGATCTGGTGAAAGCTTTTCACCAAGTACCAGTGGTAGATGAGGATATACCGAAGACGGCTATAACCACGCCGTTCGGTCTCTTCGAGTTTCCCTTCATGACCTTTGGTCTTAGAAATGCAGCACAAACCTTTCAAAGGTTCTTAGATGAAGTTCTTCAAGGTCTAGATTTTACATACGGATTCTTGGACGATATTTTGGTCTTCTCCAAATCCGAAACTGAACACCTGCAGCACCTGGAGATTTTATTCGAACGCCTGAAAAAGTATGGTTTACTTATAAACACTTCTAAATGTGTTCTAGGTGTAGAAGAGGTTACATTCCTTGGCTACAAAGTCTCTTCTGCTGGAATAAGCCCTTTGCAAGAAAAAGTTCAAGCCATTCAAGCTTACCCAGTACCTAAGACGGCCAAACAGCTTCGCAGATTTCTTGGCATATTAAACTTCTACAGGAAGTTCATTCCGAAAGCTGCCGAAATACAAGGACCTCTCAACGCAATGCTCGCAGGTAAGAATGTCAAAGGAAATACACCCGTACATTTTACTGAACAAATGCTAAAATCATTTGAGGATTGCAAAACCAGTTTAGCGAACGCGACTCTCATCTCACACCCAGATCCAAATGCAGAACTAGCCCTATTTACCGATGCCTCGGATATCGCCATAGGTGCTGTACTGCAACAAAGAGTCAGTAATTCGTGGGAGCCGCTAGGATTCTTCTCGCGCAAACTGACATCTGCCCAGACTAAATATAGTCCCTACGATAAAGAACTCTTGGCAATATATGAAGGAATTAAATATTTTAGATACATGGTTGAGGCTAGAACCTTTATAGTGTTCACCGACCATAAACCGATCACGTTCGCCTTCAACACAAACCGTGATAGTTGTTCTCCACGCCAGCACCGTTACCTCAATTATATAGGTCAATTTTGTACAGACATTCGACATGTGTCTGGAAAAGACAATGTTCGCGAGCCGTCATTGTGTTCGGCCACTCTCGGCTGTCTTCGGGAGCCACCGGCGGAGCAAGGCGACAGCGGGGGGACCACGGGGTACGGCGGGTACGCGCCGACTGGAAGCGCCCCCGATCGGAAGACACAACGCGACGACACTCCGCAAGCATCTCACGCGCATCTTTTATGTATCAATATCAATATTATAGCAGTTTATTATACAGTCCAGCCTTTACCTTTATACCCGTACATCAGGGATTTAACATTGGTCCTTCAGCCATCTATTACGCCGCGAATTGATAAATTCAAGCCGTCGGCAACCGGCAGAAGAAAGAAAAAAAAAAAGAAAAACCGTTGAAGGTTTAAAGTGTCGTGTCTTCTAGCTAGCGGATAGTTGAAGTCATTCTTATTGAAGTCTTCAAGACACGGTGCACAATACAACAAGCACTGAGTCACCACTTCGAGAAAGAATATACATAATCAAGAGGATTACGAAGTCTTCAAGACTGCAGTTCAATCATTCTGGAATAACTGCCGAGTCACTGCTTCGCTTAACCTGTGGAGGGGACAGTTGTGGTATCGTTCCAACATTTTTACCTTTCTTTCCTATCCAACTTCAGTTTAATTAATTTTATTTTAAGTTGAAATTATTTTTCAATTTTTTTTCTGTTCACCGTCACTATTTGAATCTCACATTAACCAGACGGAGTTGTATGACCCAATTTGCGCATTGCCTATATTTTGCGCTTGCTTGTTTACATCGCTGTTTAAAGTTGATCATAGTAAATATACATTATTAAATAAGCAATCGTAGCCGCAGCGCAACCGCTTGTACCAACCCACCTGCATTACTTTTTTTCTGTTTTCAACGTCAGCTGATTGACGTTATAGTTGCTTTATTTTTCACATTTTCGTTAAGATTTTATAGACAGTTAGTTAATCGTTTTATATAATAATTCTTTTCTAAAATGGCCAATTTAGAATTATTAATTAAGAAACGAGGTGGAATGAAGGCTAAGCTTACAAATTTTGCTAATCATATCAATATACTACTTAGCTGTAATGCCCTCTCTGATTTACAGTGCATTGAGTTACAGGGGCGATTGTCAAAATTTGAAAATTTATACGATATTTTTATTTATATATTATATACAATTACTGCAGGGTATACGTGGAACTATGTACCGTCTAAGGACAATCCAGCGGATCTTGTCTCTCGCGGGCTGAAGGCTGACCACATCAGCAGTTGCTCTTTATGGTGGTCAGGTCCTAATTTTTTGTTAAATGACGAAAGTCACTGGCCAAAGATGCCCAATCAAACGCTGAGACAGGACCTACCGGAAATCTTATCGTCTCATGCTTCTAATTCAAGTATGCATGCAGTTTCATTTCACCAATCGATCAATAATAATTCCATTAATCACTTCATAAACTCATTGATTCATAGATATTCTAACTTAAACCGGTTACAGAGAGTGGTAGCATATGTACACAGATTTATTCACAATGTAAAAAATAAAAATAAATTAATAGGAGACCTAACGGGACAGGAACTTAATCATTCGCTTAATTTTATATTGCGGCAGGCTCAAGGTGACATGTTTCCTGCCGAAATTGCGTTATTGCGGGTGAACAAACCATTATCAGGAAAAAACAGACTTGTGTCATTGAGTCCTTTCATGGACGCGGACGGTCTGCTTAGAGTGGGTGGCAGACTCGACAACTCTCCTTATGACTACAATGTCAAGCACCCTATTTTACTTTGTAGTAAACATTACATCACAAAACTAATCTTCCAAAAATACCATAGCGATCTATTGCATGCTGGTCCACAGCTCTTATTAGCTAATGTACGTCAAATGTTTTGGCCTCTAGGGGGTAGGGATCTTTCTAAAACTACGGTCAAAAAATGCATCAAATGCTTCAAGTACAGATGTCAAGCCATTCAACCTATTATGGGTCAGTTACCTACTTCAAGAACTCAATTAGAGTTTCCCTTTCTTAGGTGCAGTGTCGACTATGCCGGGCCAGTATTGATCGCTGACCGTAAGGGCCGAGGATGTAGACTTATAAAGTGTTATTTGTGTATTTTTGTTTGCTTGGCAGTTAAGGCTGTGCACATAGAGCTCGTTACAGACTTAAGTAAGGAAGGTTATATGGCTGCATTAAACCGCTTCATTGCTCGACGTGGCAAGCCCCAGAGTATACTATCCGATAACGGTACAAATTTTGTTGGCACATGCAACGAATTGAATGAGTTCTTGCGGGACTCTAATTTGGACACTGAAGTTGCTCAACGTGGCATTGAATTCAAATTTATTCCACCTAATACACCGCACTTTAATGGCATTGCCGAGGCTGCCGTGCGTTCCACTAAGCATCATTTAAAGAGGCTCTTGAAGTTATCTCACTTTACATATGAAGAGCTGGTCACATGTGTGAATCAAATAGAAGCAATTTTGAATTCTCGTCCTCTGACCCCTCTTTCCTGTGATCCCTTAGATCTAAGCGCCCTAACGCCTTCTCACTTCCTAATTGGACGATCACTAACATCTGTGCCCTATCCACAGATAACTGACATCAACATTGGTCAGCTGGAGCGATTCCGGAAATTGGAGCAGATTAAGCAACATTTTTGGAATCGCTTCCAACTGGAATATGTGTCGTTGCTTCAACAGAAAACAAAGTGGAAATCGTCTTCTGGGCAGCTGACTGTGGGGACACTGGTCCTGATAAAGGAAAGAGGACAACCACCATTAGTGTGGCTGTTGGGACGGGTTGTCCAGGTATTTCCTGGTAGTGACGGAGCTTCTCGCGTGGTCCAGCTTAAAACCAAAAAGGGCCTACTATTGAGAGCATTTAATAATATTTGTCCTCTGCCTCTTTAGTTAAATGCTTCAACGCCCGGGAGGATGTTCGCGAGCCGTCATTGTGTTCGGCCACTCTCGGCTGTCTTCGGGAGCCACCGGCGGAGCAAGGCGACAGCGGGGGGACCACGGGGTACGGCGGGTACGCGCCGACTGGAAGCGCCCCCGATCGGAAGACACAACGCGACGACACTCCGCAAGCATCTCACGCGCATCTTTTATGTATCAATATCAATATTATAGCAGTTTATTATACAGTCCAGCCTTTACCTTTATACCCGTACATCAGGGATTTAACAGACAACGTCGTAGCGGACGCATTTTCCCGTGTTGAGAGTATTGTGAGTTACATCGACTACAGAGCATTAGAGAAGGAACAACAATCGGACCCAGAGTTACAAAACCTTCTTAAGATGGGTACATCTTTAAAGTTAGAGAAGATTTCAACATCTGACGCCACACTATATTGCGACGTGTCTACACCTTACCCAAGGCCTTATATAACACCTGCATTTCGTCGTCAGATATATGAAAGCTTACACAATCTAAGCCACCCGGGACCATCAGCTACAGCTAGACTCGTGTCAGAACGATACGTATGGCCTGGAGTTAGACGTGACTGTAGAAAGTGGTCACAGACATGCACTGATTGCCAAAGAAACAAAATTACCCGTCACACTATCTCTCCTTTGTCATCATTTCCTTTGCCCTCAGACCGATTTTCCCATATCCACATGGATATAGTAGGGCCATTACCTTATTCTTGTGATTACAGGTACTGCCTAACCGTCATCGACAGATTCACCCGATGGCCTGAGGCGTTCCCGTTGGTCGACATCACCGCCGAAGCTTGCGCCAAAGCCTTCATATCCGGCTGGGTCGCGCGTTTTGGCTGCCCTCACACCATAACTACAGACCGGGGCCGACAGTTTGAGTCCCAGCTGTTTAAGAATATCTGCAGCCTCGTCGGTGCCACGCATCGCCCCACTACAGCCTACCACCCTGCCTGTAATGGAATGGTTGAACGACTGCACCGACAGCTGAAGGCGTCCATCAAATGCCACAACAACACCCAGTGGTCAGAAGTTCTTCCGCTTGTGCTCCTTGGCATTAGGAGTGCGTGGAAAGAAGATCTGAAGACGTCTGCTGCAGAATTGGTCTACGGAGAGCCCCTGAGACTACCTGGTCAATTCTTTTCGCCGAGTCACAACACTGAAACTGATGTCACCAGCTTCACTTGTCGTCTCCGCAACCACATCGCCAATCTGTCTCCAACTTCAGCATCTTGGCATGGTAAGAAGACATTTTATTTACCTGCCGACATCTTCACCTCAGACTACGTGTTTCTTCGCACTGGTCCAGCCAAGATGTCCATGGAATCACCTTACTCCGGCCCTCACAAAGTCCTGGAAAGAACAGCTAAGACGTTTAAAATCGACGTGAAAGGAAAAGGTATCACAGTCACCATAGATAGACTAAAACCTGCTTACCTGGTAGACAGTAGTCCTCCGTCCGAAACTAGTCCACTAGTCGACGCTGCACCACCTGTGAAAAAGACTAAGAGTGGAAGAGTAGTAAGATTTCCAGATCACTATCGACCGTGAACCGGTCTCCGAGGGGGAGTGATGTAGCATCCAGCTACGATGACATAACGCCAACTTACGCCGCGCGTACTCGGCGGTCGACGAGGGGTGTTACTATGCGCCCGCGCCGCCACCTAGAATCAGTCAGCCGTACGCTCTCGCCGCGAATCCACGTTGCTTGACTAAATACTTTTACTCCGTGCTTACGCTTACATTTAAGTGCTTAATATTTGTAATTCTATTTTCTAATCTTTGCTTGAACTGTATTTTACTTTGCTTTCTGTGCCGCGCCTTGTGTATGTATTTCCTTCTGTAATTAAATAAGTGTTAATCTAAATCCGCGTGTATTATTTAAGAACTTACAATCTTAACTATACGCAGTGAATATAGTGGTAGTAGGACTAAATTGATAGACTTATCGAGCTACCTAGCTACTTATAACAACTGTACAAACTACAGTGATCAATAACTACACTGCCTGAAACTGTCTGGCCGCCTGAATATGTCTAACCGTCTGAATCAGCCTGACCGAATGATCTCTCTACCTGCCTGAAACTGTCTAACCGTCTGAATATGTCTAACCACCTGAAGCAATCTGGCTGCCTGAAACTCTCTGACCGTCTGAATATGTCTAACCACCGAAGCAGTCTCACTGTCAGAAACTGTCTGAGCTTCTGAATATGTCTAACCGCCTGAAGTTATCTGACTGCCTGAAACTCTCTAACCGCCTGAATATGTCTAGCCGCCTAAAGCAATCTGACTGTCTGAAATTCTCTGTCCGTCTGAATATGTCTAACCGCCTGAAGCAGTCTGGCCGTCTGAATATGTCTAACCGCCTGATGCAATCTGTCCGCCTGAAACTCTCTAACCGTCTGAATATGTCTAACCACCTGAAGCAATCTGACCGTCTGAATATGTCTAACCACCTGAAGCAGTCTGGCCGTCTGAATATGTCTAACCACCTGAAGCAATCTGGCTGCCTGAAACTCTCTGACCGTCTGAATATGTCTAACCACCGAAGCAGTCTCACTGTCAGAAACTGTCTGAGCTTCTGAATATGTCTAACCGCCTGAAGTTATCTGACTGCCTGAAACTCTCTAACCGCCTGAATATGTCTAGCCGCCTAAAGCAATCTGACTGTCTGAAATTCTCTGTCCGTCTGAATATGTCTAACCGCCTGAAGCAGTCTGGCCGTCTGAATATGTCTAACCGCCTGATGCAATCTGTCCGCCTGAAACTCTCTAACCGTCTGAATATGTCTAACCGCCTGAAGCAATCTGACCGTCTGAATATGTCTAACCACCTGAAGCAGTCTGGCCGTCTGAATATGTCTAACCGCCTGATGCAATCTGTCCGCCTGAAACTCTCTAACCGTCTGAATATGTCTAGCCGCCTGAAGCAATCTGACCGTCTGAATATGTCTAACCGCCTGATGCAATCTGACTGCCTGAAACTCTATCCGTCTGAATATGTCTAACCGCCTGAAGCAATCTGGACGTCTGAATATGTCAAGCCGCCTGAAGCAATAAGGCTGCCTGAAACTCTCTGCCCGCGTGAATATGTCTAACCGCCTGAAGCAGTCTGACTGCCTGAAACTGTCTGACCGTCTGAATGTGTCTAGCTGCCTGAAGTTATCTGGCTGCCTTAAACTCTCTGACCGTCTGAATATGTCTAACCGCCTGAAGTTATCTGACTGCCTGAAACTCTCTAACCACCTGAATATGTCTAGCCGCCTAAAGCAATCTGACTGCCTGAAATTCTCTGACCGTCTGAATATGTCTAACCGTTTGAAGCAGTTGGGCCCCCTGAATATGTCTAACCGCCTGAAGCAGTCTGGCCGTATGAATAAGTCTAACCGACTGATGCAATCTGTCTGCCTGAAACTCTCCAACCGCCCGAATATGTCTAACAGCCTGATGCAATCTGACTGCCTGAAACTCTCTATCCGCCTGAATGTCTAACAGCCTGATGCAATCTGACTGCCTGAAACTCTCTATCCGCCTGAATATGTCTAACCGCCTGATGCAATCTGCCTGCCTGAAACTATCTATCCGTCTGAATATGTCTAGCCGCCTGAAGCAATCAGGCTGCCTGAAATTCTCTGACGGTCTGAATATGTCTAACCGTCTGAAGCAGTTGGGCCGCCTGAATATGTCTAACCGCCTGAAGCAGTCTGGCCGTCTGAATATGTCTAGCCGCCTGAAGCAATCAGGCTGCCTGAAATTCTCTGACGGTCTGAATATGTCTAACCGCCTGAAGCAGTCTGGCCGTCTGAATAAGTCTAACCGCCTGATGCAATCTGTCTGCCTGAAACTCTCTAACCGCCCGAATATGTCTAACAGCCTGATGCAATCTGACTGCCTGAAACTCTCTATCCGCCTGAATATGTCTAACCGCCTGATGCAATCTGCCTGCCTGAAACTATCTATCCGTCTGAATATGTCTAGCCGCCTGAAGCAATCAGGCTGCCTGAAATTCTCTGACGGTCTGAATATGTCTAACCGTCTGAAGCAGTTGGGCCGCCTGAATATGTCTAACCGCCTGAAGCAGTCTGGCCGTCTGAATATGTCTAGCCGCCTGAAGCAATCAGGCTGCCTGAAACTCTCTAACCGTCTGAATATGTCTAACGGCCTGAAGCAGCCTGACGCCTGAAATTGTCTGAACGTTGAATATGTCTCGTTAACAGAAATTGACGGAAATCTGTTTAACCGGCTGAATCTGTCTGGCGTCATAATCTGGCAGTCTGAATTTGATTCAGATAGATCTGGCCGGCTGAATCTCACTGGCCCTCTGAATCTGTTTGTCCGTCTGAATCTGTCTGACACACAAGCATGTTCTAAAATATGCTCAATTTGGTTCAAACCAAGACTCATTTTTAGAATTTTTCGCGGTAAGGTTTTTTTCCTCTCATTTAAAAGGGGGAAAATATTATTTTCGTCTGAAATTGTATAACCGTCTGAATCTGTCTGGCTGTCTGAATCTGTCTGGCCGTCTGAATCTGTCTGGCCCACTGAATCTATCTGGTCGACTGAAACTGACCGTCTGAATCTAAATAGCCGGCTGAATCTGTCTGGCGTCATAATAGGTCTGTCCGTCTGAATCTGTCTATTCGTGTGAATCTGGCTGTCCGTCTGAATCTGCCCGTTCGGCTGAATCTGTCCGTCCGTCTGAATCTATCTGTCCTTCTGAATCTGTTTGTCCGTCTGAGTCTGTCTGACACCCAAGCATGTCCTAAATATATGCTCAATTGGGTTCAAATCAGGACTCATAGTTTGAACATTTTTAGATTTTTTCCTTGCGCTTTACCAAATTCCCGCTTTTGAATGAGAGAAAGGATTCTCTCATTCAAAAGCGGGTTTTTTTTTTTTGCCCTGACTTTTGTATGAGTTGCTAAAGCTAAAATATAAATATGATCCTATTAAAATCGGTAGACAACGCTAACTGTCAAAGTCTATTTGAAGTTTATAAAAAGGGTATTTTAATTAAATTTGGTAAAAAAAGGAAAACCTGTCCAGCCTTTGCGTATAGGTCTAATCAAATATTTTTTAAATATAATACTAAATTACCTTTCTAACCAAAATTATATCTCACTTATCCCTACTTCCCTACTAATATTATAAATGCGAAAGTAACTCTGTCTGGTCTGTTACGCTTTCACTCCTAAACCACTGAACCGATTTTGATGAAATTTGGTATGAAGATAGAACTGAACTTGGGAAAGGACATAGGATTTAGGACTTTTATCGCGAAAATAAAGGGTTTGAAATAAGGGACGTAAGTTTGTGTCGAAGTTACTTATTATCAAACATAAAATCATGTAACATTGTATAATCTACCCTTACCGTGTCGCGCGATATAAACGAATTCCACGCGGGCGAAGCCGCGGGCGGAAAGCTAGTTATACTATAAAACTAGCTGCGCCCCGCGGTGTTACCCGCGTATCATTATGGTTGCTATGCAAGTGTGTTGTGCATAGCAACCTGTGAAGTTTTGACAGGAGATAAAAAGTGATACATTTTGACATATACGATTTAATGTATTTTTATATTCACCTGGCTTTCGCCCGTTTATCTCGATTATTTCAGTAAAATGCCTATGTGTTATTCTGATATATAAGCTTCAATACTGTAAAGTTTCATACAAATCCGTTCAGTAGTTTTTGCGTGAAAGAGCAATAAACATACATACATACATACTCACAAACTTTCGCGTTTATAATATTAGTAGGATGTTATATTAAATAACTTGAATTTAAAAAGTGCTACAACAGCCCCGGGTAAACCGCAGGGCGCAGCTAGTACGTCATTAATATGAATATCTCATGGGAATCTATAATTTTTATTAACTACCCCCGTAGTTACCATCCCCTCCTAGCAACCGCCACACAAACACTGTTTTGTAAAGCACTTTTACCGCATACATTTCTTTACATAAATTCTTTTGTAAGTTAATCATACAGAACACACTGTTATTAGATTTCTAGCTGAGTTATTGTTGTAAATCGCGAGTAACGCCGCGAAGCTAAGCTAGTCTAAACACAATTGCCTCGTTGGTCTAGTGGTTGGCGTATGCGGCTGCTGATCAAGAGGTCTCGGGTTCAATTCCCCGGTCGGACCAAATATTATTTGTGTGATTCACAAATATTTGTTTCGGAATCTGGGTGTTTTCTATCTATAATATACATATATGTATTTATAAAAAAAAAGTATGTTTATGTATTTATATCAGTTGTCTAGTACCCATAATACAAGCTCTGCTTAGCTTGGGACTAGATGATGTTGTGTGTCAGATGTCCAAAAATATTTATTTAAAAAAAAAATTGCCTAAATTACTCGTATCACCTGTAAAAATCGGTCTATCCATTCTAAAGATAACCCAGAACAAGAGACAGACAGACAGACGGACAGACAAAAAATTAACAATTGCTTCGAGTCTGACATAACCACCAGTTGATGGCTGGTTTTATCCGCACGGGCAAAAACGGTTGTCTGTAAAGTCGGTTTACTGACGATAGTTGAAAGTGACAACGTCATAAGATTGTGCCTCTTTGTCACTCGTTCCGCGCTCTCGCTTGCACTTCAAGCCATAAATGGAACGCCTCAGAGCGAGGTAACGGCGCATGACTCATGTTTTTTCGTGCGTGCAGCCGGCTCCATCGAATCATATGGCGTTGTCACGTCAAAAACGATTTTTTTTATTAAATTAATGAACATCGAGAAGAAAAAATAATACACATTTATAACCAGTAATTACGAACCAACTTCACGGTAAGTAAGTACTAAAACGTATGCTTATTTCAAGGTCATCAAACTGGTTTTCTTCCAACTGATAAACAGATAGCCGGTATAAAAAATGGCATATTTAATGATAATTCTAACATTATCTTTGTCTTAAAAACTTGCATAATGGGCTATTCATCAAGCATGTCCAATATTAAAATATATTCTGAGTGGAAGACATACGCTCCAGAACTAAGCGGTTCGGGTCTTCCTTCTTGTGCCGAGCGGTTAAACACTGGAACTCACTACCAGCTCATGTTTTTCCTTCTTACTATGATCCCGGGTCCTTTAAGCGGGCCGTGAAAAAGCATCTCACTAGGCCGCCATAATGTGGTTCGCCATACTGCTAGCATTTGCAGTGAGTATGGCGACCCCCACTTATGGATTTTACTCATGCTTTCCATCAGGCATAGTAAAGTCACTTTGGCAGGTGTTTTATAAAAAAAAAAAAAATAATGCTAACTTGTGCGTGTATAATAATATGATGTACTCCTGGGCATAGCCAGACCAGTCAACTTCTTCATTAATACACACAAGTGCCCTTCTTCATTCGTTTCGCTATTGACAGAGCGGTCGTGGTCACGTTGAGGCATCCATCTCTGGACGATCTCACGCCATCGCTGTCTGTTGGCAGACTGTCGCGCGCAGTCAGACAAACGGTTACCCACTGCGGACTTCACTTTGACAGTTCAGCGCATAGGTGACCTGCCACCACTATGCAGTCGCCATCTCGCCTAGAGACATGCCCAAAGTATCGTAGAATGCCGGCCGACAGACACTGCGTGATACCGAGCTCCCGGAGTATAGACACGTTGGTGCTAAACTCCGTCCATGATATCCTAAGCATCTCCCTCCAGCACCACTTTTCCAGAGCACAAGTAGGAGCAAACACAGGTGCACTCTCTGTTCTCTCACTCCCAATCAGAAGGGACGGCTATTTGACACGACCAGGGAGAGATCAGGTGCTCTCCGAGGGATGTCCAGACTCAGAACAACAATTTGTGAATCACTCAAAGTGTTGTCCCACCTGGGATTTGAACCCACGACACTCGGTGCAGTAGAAAGCAGCGTAGCGACAGCTTAAACCACTAGGCCAATCGTGCCAATATTGAAAATAATATTAAGTCACTATAATTTATGCAAATACTATTCAATTACTGTTTTTAGACTTTCGCGACTTTTACACATACCTACTCATGTTTTACAGTCTACCCGTGACCACGAGCGGTATAACCCGTTCGAAACGTCGGAAAATAGAAGGTATCGTAACGTTAATAATATTATCGCGAATAAGTCCCGTTTACAGTAAAAACATGACTATTCAATTAGACAGCCGAAGTGTTGTTTGTGAGAACAAAACATAACAATGTACAAATGTTATAATGTATCCATATCTGGGATTTATTCAATCTAATCTAATACGTGTGGTGACAGATTAAGAATACAAAGTGTCACCACCCCTATTCATTCCATGGGTGTCGTAAGAGGCGACTAAGGGAACAAAATAAGCAGCTAACATCACTGCCAAGAGAAGGAAAACTTGAAACTAACCCTTTACCAATTCGTCTGGCCAGCGTGGTATAGTAGACCAAAACCTGTTAAAAGCTGTTGATGATGATGATGATGAATCTAATACAGAATCATTGCATCATTGGTGTCTGTGAAATTGATTTTATCTCACAAATATTGTTCACACTAGTAAAAAAAGTGTTGTAACAATTGACGTGTGATGAATTAAGAAGAGAATGCTGAGTATCACCACCCCTTTTCATCCTATCTAGCATCTGATATATGTTTATGGTGTTTTCTATGTATAATATGTATGTATTTACAACAAAAAAATGTATGTTTATGTATTTATATCGGTTGTCTAGTACCCATAATACAAGCTCTGCTTAGTTTGGGACTTGATGATGTTGTGTATGTATGGATGTTTGTGGCACTTTCACGGAAATAATACTGAAAGGATTTGGATGAAACTTTACTGTAATATAGCTTATATATCAAAATAACACATAGGCTACTATTTACCGCCATGACGGACCTACACGCGGGTGGAGACGAGGGCAAAACCTAGTATATCAGACAAATGTAGGTGTGCACTGTGCATATTATGTGTACGTGTACATTCATACCACTATAACATAATGAAAAATATTAATGACATTATTCCTATGAGGAAACTACGTTTTACAATAATATCTGCAATTATTTGTCACGTGCATAACTATCCCTAGTATTTATGAACGATATTTAAATGTATACGAGGGTCACGCTGATCACAGTGGCAGTACTACCCTCACACAGAAGACCATCCTAATAATGACAGCATTCTTGCTGTTGTATTTCCTTGGTGAGTGTGAGACCGGAGGCTCAATCATTCTGCATCATTCACCCGACTTCCAGAGACCGGGAGAAATATCCGACAAGCCGCCATGGTACGGGTCACCATGCTGCATTACTTACCCTCAAAATGCGGATGGTGACCCATACTCCTGAACTTTGGTAGGGCTCATAAAAAAATTAAAAAATAAGTTGGCATTTTAGGAGGCCTTTGTCGATAGACAAGCTGTCAAGAAAAAATTAATAAGTAGGCATGTAATTTAGCATTGGTCTGTCTTGTTGGTCTAGTGGCTAGCGTATGCGGCTGCTACTCAAGAAGTTTAGGATTCGATTCCCGGGTCGATCCAAATGTTTGTATGATCTGCAAATATTTGTTTCGGAGTTTGTGTGTTTTTTATGTATAATATGTATTTGCAATTAACAGTCCAAGCTTCGCAACCATAACAAACCATTAAACAATTTAATCCTTACTAAATCCAATACTCAATTAAAAGGTGATTTGAATGCTCTATCAATAGTTTTATCTACTACATACTTTCAACTGCAACGTTGTACGTTTTAATAAATATTACAAAATGAATAAGCATACCATCATGTCGCTATTGTTAATTAGGTATTACAGTTATAATTAACATGTTAATGTATTGTAATTAATTCAACAAACATTCTCGGATAAAAATAAATGAGTAAACAAATTCAAAATGGCGGCGAATGTAAATAAATTAAAATTTGCACGACGAGAACCTTTCATGATTAATTTTTTTATATGTTTCGGACATCTTATACACAACGTCATCTAGTCCCAAACTAAGCAGAGCTTGTATTGTGGATACTAAACAACTGATATAAATACATTAACATTCTTTTTTTAGTCGTCGTAGCTGTCGCGGACTTATAATTTTCAAGAGGAACAATTCTGACGAACACTATTTTCACGAATCTTAAACCAATTATGCAGCGCACTCAATGGAAGCTCAAAAGAAATAATTTTCCCCCGTTTTTTTAAATATTTTTCATTGATTTTTGTCTGCCTCAGTGGCGCAGTGGTAGCGTATGCCACTGCTGATCAAGAGGTCTCGGTTTCGATTCCCGGGTCGGACCAAATGTTTGTGTGATCCGCAAATATTTGTTTCGGAGTTTGGGTGTTTTCTATGTATTATAGCGTATGCGACTGCTAGTCAAGAGGTCTCGGGTTCAAATCCCGGGTCGTTCTTAAGTGTTTTTGGGTTTTTCTTAGGCAATTCCTAATAGCAGCCAGGATCCAAACTCCTGGTTAAGTTTGGCGGTGACTAACGCCCGTGCCTCGGAGAGCACGTAAAGCCGTCTGTCCCGGTTGCCATGAACATCTATGGCAATCGTTATTGGGAAGTCAGTGCCCTCAAATTTACTGACAACTAGTTCAACCTTCGAATTTCAGTTCTCCCTTAGGGTTGCGGGGACCGAGCGGCTCCGTGGAAAAACTGATATTCAGGTAAAACCGGGTGAACTAGTAGCCGACCCCAAATAATATTGGGAATAAGGCTAAATAGAAGAAGTAGGATTTGGATCAGACTTGTAGCAAAACCTCCTAGCTAAGGAGTGGCCTATGTCCAGCACTGAACTGTTATGAGGTGTGCATTTGGTTTGTCAGTCAGCAGAAGCAGAGATTTTTAAATGTCAGTAACTCATTAAATGTAGTTTTTTTTACGAATGCCGGTTGAACTGGTTTTTAGGGTTCCAAAGTTTATGACTCTGAACCCTTATAGATTCGTCATGTCCGTAAATGCTAGAAAGATGAAACTTTGCATGAATATGTCATTGTGTTGTAATTACGTCGACAAAGTGCTAAACTAAAATGATGAAAAATATTTTTATATGGGTCACCTACCCTTCTCGTAAACTGGGGATGTTTTTTTCTACCGTGTTTATTTCTACCCTACGCTATGGGGTAGCCGTGTGCGGTATCATTAGATGGGTCTTTTAAAAGCAATATAAAGACGATTTCTTGATTGAGGTATTCGTTTACGAGAAATTCCACTTTAAAGGGCACTTTTTTGTAAAAACAGGGCGTCCCCTCACTAAAAGCCAAACGGCTGGCTCAAAAAATCTGGAAAAATTCGTGATGGTGGTCCATATAATGAACTTTAAAGGAAAACTATAACGGATTAGATGACTCTGTTAGTTCAGGAGTTATCGAGGCATATCTTCCTTGGAAAATGTCGTAACAATAATACGTAAACATAACAATTATCCATTGGATACGATTTAAATCCACGTACCATTATGGGTGACTGAGGAACCCTTTCCTGTGCGTGGCTTGACACGCACTTGGCC
The DNA here is from genome assembly GCA_932526445.1 of Phragmatobia fuliginosa. NCBI lineage: Eukaryota > Metazoa > Arthropoda > Insecta > Lepidoptera > Erebidae > Phragmatobia > Phragmatobia fuliginosa. The sequence goes on along the minus strand of OW052081.1, from coordinate 10,376,857 downwards.
GATTTTTGGAAATTGTGTCGTCAAATGTTGCCAGGCCAAAGAATCTTTGCGCTAAAAGCAAGCCATAGGGCCAATAAGGTCAAAATTGTCTTTTACAATTTATTTATTTTTTAATTCTACCCCCGTATTATTATTATACATCGGCGTTATGTCTCGGCGGGACTTTAGAAACGAAACATACACGATATTGACACAAACACACCCAGTCTGAGACTAACAATTAGGTGATCACACAAAGTGCTGTCCCTTGTGAGAGTTAAACCTACAACACTTGTCACGATAGAAAGCGTCGTGGCGACCGCTCATACAACTGGGCCAGGCAGTCATTTGTATACTATATTATAAATTTAAGCACATTAATAGAAACATTTAATAAATCTTTGTATGGATGGAAATTGCCGATATAAATAAGCGTAAGCTATTGGCGTACTGAAAATATTTACAACTGTTTCAGTTCCTCGGTGTTTACTTAACATTTTGCTTTGATCACGTGATTGAGTGACATTAACAAGAGAATAGAGAAAAAGAATAAGAGAATAGAAAACGAAAAACGTTTGTAATTGTACGTTGTTTCCTTCTGAGTACTGTTAATTGTTTTAATTTTTATACTTCCGTATATATATTGTATTTATATACATATGCATTTATTGAAGTATAACTTTATCAGCAATTATTCCTGGTACTTCATTAAAATTATCGGAAAGTATATTTTAAATACCTACCTAGCCTTTAAATAATACACTACAGAAGTACATAAATCATCAATTTAGAAAAAATCCTGTCATTTTTGTAATCATTAAACAAAATTTAAAAAAAACAACAGAGGTGGGATCCCTTAGTCGATTAAAAATAATAAATAGCTACCTATAGCTATGCGAGTGAAAAGTAATACGAAATTAATATCGACATCAGAAAAGAAAAGCGTGAAATCGATTGCTTCAATGAAAATTAATGAATAACACATAAATCTCACCTCATTTAAATACCAAAAACAATTCCATTATCATAGCACATAACAGCAATGTTTTCAGTGAATCACAATTTTTTTTATTGTAATAATAAGAAAAAAAAACACGATAACACGCGAACTCTGTCTGATTTAGTGATGAGACAACGTATTATTTGTCACGTTTTCGATTAAAAAACATCAAAATAACACTGTGTCATTCAGGAACGAGTAAAATCGATAAATTAACGCGCGAAAAGCGTCCCCATCAGAGCAATGCCGGTGCCGCACTGACTGCAGACTGACTGACATACTGGTTAAGTTTCAAAATGGCGAACTTAGGTACTCGAGTTTGCGCAATGTATCTTTCGATGAACATTACTAAAAAGCAAGATTGTTATTTACTTCGTATAATTGTTTATCAAATCTAATACTTAACAATCTATCTTTTAAATTGTATAACATTGAGCTGTAATTAATAAATTTTAAGTTGGGGCGTGTTGAAAATCAATATTTACATTTGAGTATTTTGCTTATAATGTGCTGCGGTATTTTGTGGTCGTTGACCTCTTGGAGAAAATATTGCAGTTATGTTCTTTCTCATTAATATGTTAACGTAAGATAAACGTTATAATTACATAAAGAAATTATCTAAGACTAAAATAATTATATTAGCAGACACACTATACGAGTATGACTCGTAATACTTCATGTTTAGACCACAATTTAAAACGATGATATGGACGTGACATAGTGCGTTAAGCTTTGATAACTGAGGTCAGATTAGAGATGGGTAACCAGTTGGATCTTAGAAGTAGTAAAGTTATAACAAATATGAAACTGTGAAGATAGCAATCTAGCTAAACATACCGCTTAGCTTAATTCCTAATCTATATTGGGTAGGTAACGTGGGACTTTATCGACAAGGGTGGGCGCCAATCGGTGACTTTCTTTTTAATCCCTACTAATATTATAAATGTGAAAGTAACTCACAGTAACAGACAGACAGACAGACATGTCTGTCTGTCTGTTACGCTTTCACGCCTAAACCACTGAACCGATTTTGATGAAATTTGGTATGAAGATAGAACTGAACTTGGGAAAGGACATAGGCTACTTTTTACCGCGATAACCGACATACACGCGGGCGGAGCCGCGGGCGAAAGCTAGTATAAAATAATTTAAATAAGGAACCTAGGTATATCAGAAGGAGAGTCACGCACGACTATCTATCTCATCATAGTTATACACTTCCTAGAGAAGATATTCTATTCAATTCTTTACAAATAAATAAGTTGAAGTGTCTGTTTATATGAATTTCGCGACTTTTACACATACTCATGTTTTTACTGTAAACGGGACTTATTCGCGATAATATTATAAAGGTTCGTCGATACCTTCTATTATCCGACGTTTCGAACGGGTTATACCGCTCGTGGTCACGGGTAGAGTCTACCCGTGACCACGAGCGGTATAACCCGTATTATACAGTTTTTTTACTGAATGCCAGAAAGTATATACCTATATCGAAATATATATGATATACACATAAACAAACAATTTTTAAAATGTATGTCCGTCTGTATGTTTATTCCAGCTAATTTCTGGAATGGCTGGATCCATTTGACTAGATAGTTATCTCTGCCAGTTAGCTGATGACATAGGGTGTTTTTAGACTTACTCACGATTATTGCGGCGTCGTTACTCACGATTTACGCGGGTACCGCGGGACTCATCTAGTCTGTAGTGTATAATAAAACCAGAGGGATAAATGAACGATAAAACTATTTCCGAGGCGAGACGTTGTATTTCTTACATCTAATCAAGTGTAGATAAGATTAAAAACATAAAATAGATTAGACAACTTCGTAGATATGTTTTGATTCGTGATTTTTATTGTTATTTTAAGACGAAAAGAAATAACATTTAGCAAAGAGCCGATGGGGTAATCTCATTCCTTTATCACGTAAAATGATTTAGGGGGGAGGGATCGACAGTGTCTTATACGTAGTGTTACATACTCTTTGTCTTATTCGTTCTTGCGTGGGGTGGAGTCTTGATAGCTCATAAGATCACAGAAATACGCAAAGCTATGTGTGATGATTTCAACCAAATAATCAAAATGATTCCATTCATGGGCGTACCCAGGGGGGGGCAGGGTGGGGCAGCTGCCCCCCCCTGGAAATCTCGCATAACATGTATAACTTGCCTAATTATTAATCAAAATGTAAATGGGCCTTATGCTCTAACTTTTAAATAAGCCGCGCAGTAGGCACTGGCAAAATGCAATACCAAAGATAGCCGAGCGTTAGAACGTAACGTAATACTTTGATGTGCGTTTAGTGTATTGATTGAATAAAGGTAAATTGCGGATGAAGATTGATGACGTTTTAAAAAAACTTCTGACTTGATCTCGTTCAAACCAATTTTAAGTGGAAGTTTGCATGGTAATGAAGATCATATATAATTTTTTTAGTTTTATCAATCTCTTATTTTAGAAGTTACAGGGTGGGGCACACATTTTTAAAGACCTATCCTACCTACCCATGCCCCACACGTATGGGTTTGACGAAAAAAATTTTTTGAGATTCAGTTATAAGTTGGAACCCCCAACATTTATTGTTTTTTTTTTTATTTTTGTGTGAAAATATTAATGCGATTAACAAAATTATACATCTACTTACCAAGTTTCAAAAGTATAGTTCATAAAGTTTAGGAAAAAAGTGGATGTGACACACGGACGGACAGACAGACAGACATGACGAATCTATCTATGGGTTCCATTTTTCGCCATTTGGCTACAGAACCCTAAAATAGGGTTATTTGATATTACAAACATATTGTATAGATGTTATTGTAGGGTTGCCAAATCAGTAGTTGTACCACTTTAGTAGTTTTTATTTTTGAATCGTAGGAATAAAATATTTTTGGTAGATAGTAGATTTTGTCAGTAGCATGGTTGGTGATATCAGTATTTACAAATTTTAATTTCTTAATCATCCCATGTCAGCATAAAAAGTTAAATACTTTACTTTTCTCATGAATTGCTAAAATTAAATATGAATACCATATACAGAGCCGTACAGTTATGGTATGGTATACTAAATTTTGGAGCTGTAACTTTTATTATTTGTGCAGGGTGTAACAATGAAAGAGCAAACGCTGGTGAATGTTCTTTACCGAATCTCGCCTCCAATGAGGATGATAATGAATCCAAATCCAAATAACACATACAACGATCGGCGAAAATATTCGGTTAACGAACCAGCTGGACGATTTGCCCTATATTGTCGGCGGCTTGCTGTCCTTGGACGTAGTTTAAGTTTCAAAACCTTAGCAATTTCATTGGCTGATATTAATAACTTTTCAGTTTCTTCCTTGATGAATCCATTCATTTCAGTAGCTATTGAGCATCAATTTTTTGTAACTCGACAAAACCGATTGCACCATCATCAACCAATTTTTCTCTAATTAGAACTCCACATATATTTAAAATCTTATTTTGTATTTTTGGGGACGTATATTGAGCATTTTATGGCCTTCTTCGGTTTTCGAAAAAATTCATCACCAGAATCAATTTTCAGTTTCAACAAATCTCGAAAAACGCCTTCATCGTTTTCTTCCTCACAATAGCAAATTGTGAGTACCGCAAGAAAATATTGTATTAACTATAGGTTGTAACGTATTTCTGTTCTCTTCAATAAGTTTTGCTTGGCCTGTTTGCAACGCAATCTGTACATTTGTTTTTGCGTTGCCAATACAATTGGCAGCTGCACTGATTCTCTTTATTGTGTATATCTTTATATTTAGTGAACGGTCTGACAATTAGATATTCCTGTACACCACGGACAAGTTTCGGCGGAAATACGACGCATAATTTCATTATGATCCTCATTAGAGAGATTCGGTAGAGAACATTCACCAGCGTTTGCTCTTCCATTGTTACACCCTGCTCAAATAATAAAAATTACAGCTCTAAAAATTTAATAAAATGTATGGACGAAATATCCCAATTTTATGAATTAGAAGGGATCACATCTAAATGAACAATGGCGCACTTTTTGGGTTAATAAGCAGGAGAACTTCGAGATAAGGGATAAAGGAATTAATTGAACAAGCAGAATATTTTTATCCAAAAGTGAAAACAGCCCTAGAAGTTTTACTGGCAATGCCTTATTCCACGACAACAATTGAAAGATCATTCGGTAAATTTATATGTGTAAAAACGTGGCTGTGATCAAAAATAATTGAAAACAGATTAAATGGAGTTTGTTGTCTTAGTGTACATAAAAAACTTTTAAACAGTATGGGCGATTCTTTCACGGAAGACGTTTTTTTACGCGGGTTATGCTTTTGGCACCATACATTTCGTGGCAGCGTACAGGCGAAGGGCTTGTGTGCAAGGGTGCAAGGGACTCCCGGGCATCCGGTTTACCGTTAAACCCCGCGGCGGCTTTCCTCGGCAGTCGGGAGGAACACCAGGATCGCTTCAGCGGCTTCTGGTGCCCCTCTGCCTTACCCCTTAACTGGGGAACATATCGGAGTGACTGGACTCACTCCCGAGGCAGAATGCTGCTGCGCCTCTCACCGCTCTGCACAGTAAGAGGCGGAACATCCACCCGCCTTATACCACACCCCAGGCCGCACCGGGATGTCACCTGTCTCGGGACGTTTGCAGCGGTCACATCTCCCCAGGATGTGACCGCAGTGATCCTTAGACGACGATTGGTGTGCTAGGTGACCTCTGCCGCGTCCCCTTCGCCGCCTCCTTCGTGCGGAATCAGTCCTTTCCCGATCCCCCTCTGCGGACTCCTTCTGAAGTATTATGTTCTCACAGAAGGAGACCGCGGCTTCCCATCCCTCGCCACTCGCCAGCATTGCCGCAACTAATACTGGCGGTGACAGGTTTTCTCCGATCTGTCCAACCAGGACTCGACCCTCGGACGCCCAAGCAGGGCAATCCTCCAGCGTGTGCTGGGCGGATTCCCGGTCAGATCCGCAGTGGTGGCATTAAGCTGTTGTCCCCCGTCCTATTCGGTGAGTATCTGAGTCAATCGATAGGTGACACAGTCGGTTCTCTCTACCCACGATTCGAAGTTCGGCAGAACGGCTCCGATAGCCCGTTGGCTAGCTCAGCCCTGAATTTCAAGCCATGCCTGCCGAGTCTCCAAAGTTCGCTTATGCGCGTTCCACCATAGCATTCCAGGCTCATGGTCTGACGCGGCCTCCCCAGCACTCCGACCGACTGAACGAATTTGGTCGTAGACCGCGCCAGGACCGTCGCTGCCTCGTACGAAATCGGACGGTAGCCTCGTACGATTCGTATGGCCAACAGCCGCTGCAAACTCCTGAGTTGAGCCTGGCAGTGGGAGGAGCCCGCCAGGTCGTCCCTCGTACTCGGGGGAATAATCGCCCGACATATACCTAATGTTTCATGTAGGTGTGTTTGTGTAGTGTGTATGACAAAACAGCCGCGGACAATCCGTCCTATAAAAATTGACTTGCCCCCCCCTAGGCCAAAAGCTGGGTACGCCCATGATTCCATTCAACATGATTGTCACAGAGCAACTAGTACTAAAGTCAGAACTTACCCATAGAGCTTGGAAAAAAGTTTCAGCGCCTCCAGTGTTTGAGCGGGGAACTACTTTATAATGGCGGGTAATTTGAACTCTGCACTATTTCCGTGGTTCTTGATTATTATTATTGTTTACTTTGTAAGAAGGTGAGAGGAAAGAAACATTTATATAGTTAAACATATTAGTTTATTTATACATATTTTCTAGACCATCTAATTACCAATATCAAAGAGAAGGTATAGGTACTTAATATTTAAGTAAGAAACAAAACAAAATAAATCACTTGTATCTTAGGAACAAATTAATTTCTTCTAAACTTATTCGTCGTTTACTTAACAACGTCGTTTACGTCGTTTACGCTAGCGCCAAAGTTATGCAGTGGGTGAGCGAGACCCTAACAATTATTTGACAGCTCCATAAGAGTGATTTCTCTAGTAGTAGTTGCTCTGTGATGATTGTAAGATTTTCTAAAAAAAATACTTTTAAAAATTACCATTGACACCAGACAAAGGTATTTTCATTTTTTTCTTTAGATTCTTATGTAATAAATATTAAACAGGGGGGAGGGGTCCGCTTATTCTTTTTTAGTGGAGGGAGGGGTAAACTAGTAAAAATCGTCTTACATCATAGATGTGTAGCCCCAAAGCGGCCAAAACTTTTTCTTTTTCGTCAAGTACCATCATAAATCAGCAGGGGCGTCTTTATTATTTATTTATTGGTTAACCAGTAGTTATTATACTAAAACATACGCAAGTACAAGACAAAATAGAACACAAAACAATTCATAATCTTAGTGTAAAACTTATGTAGGTTAACACTACATGCATATACACACAGAAAATTGTCCATTTGTCCAAAAAACGAGCAAATTAATGTTTGTAGGTACATTGGTGGCTATCCCCATACTGGACATCAATCAGTACATTTTTAAAGTGGTAAGAATTTGGACTCGGCCCTTAAATAATAAGCAGTGAAACAGGAGAACTAGAACCTAAAACTGTTCTTCAAAAAGAGGTATGTAGAAGCATAATTTTTATTAGGGGGTATTTAGGGGCGCCACTGCACTGGTTATGGCTCTTTTAATAAACCTCCGTGTATTCTAAAGGGCGCTAGAGTTAATGATTACACACGGGTGCTTCACGGGCTAGATATGCCTCTGCCAATCTGGGCTCAAGTCTCTTCTCAATATAGGGATAAGGCCATACGTCTTCACGCTGCCTGGGTGCGGGTTGAGGACTGGCAAGACACGTAGTGGCTACGTAATCTTGCCGTTGTACGTTTTGATACCGCCCGAACGTTTCAACTAAGCTTCACGACTGTTATCCTATGATAACAACCGGGACTGACTGCTTAAAAGTGAAATTTTAAAAGTGCACTAGGTTCTACTTGATACGTAATGTATTTATCATAACAAAGTAATTCTACTATCATGGTTTTGCCTAAATTGGAGGGGCAGGGGGGGGGTAACTTAAGTGGCCTCATTAAGTTAATGAAATTTATCACTTTGGATAGACACACACCCTATGGAATTTTGTAACTTTCCCTCATTCCAGCCTAAAATAGACAAGTTGCATAGTTTCTGAGAGTGTCACAAAATAACAACGAAACTGCGAAGTTACGAAATTACAGAACACCTAAGTTGTATACTATACATCACTACATGCTATAAAACAAAGTCGCTTTCCTGTCTGTCTGTCCCTATGTATGCTTAGATCTTTATAGACACGCAACCGATTTTGATGTGGTTTGGTTTTTAATAGATAAAGTGAATCAAGTGAATGTATGTACATCGACTACAGTACACAAATACTGATAATTTAAAAGGTTTGTAATGTCATGTCGTAAATAAACACATTTACTTGCGATTACAATGCTAACGCTGGCTAAACCCTACGAGATAGACAGAAACAATGTAGATACAGCAGTATTTTACACCTTAAAAAGGCTTACAAAAAAAGTTCGCGATGGTATAAATATCTTGCCGGGTTAACAAATGTTTTTATGATCGGCAGATATTTGTTTCGGAGTTTCATACGCTATATAGAACAACACTTTGGGTGATTAAGAAATTATTATTATTATTGTTCTGAGTCTGAATGTTCTCCTTGCCCATTTGTAATAATAACATACGTAATGTTTCAAATAACAATAATAAATCTTTCGAACATCCAACACTATACCTACTGATATTCACAATAAAATACTGATTTAGGTACCTTATTTTTTGTAAACTCATTTAATAGACGAGGGAAACGTCCAAAGTCGGAAACAAATATTTGGAGATCATAACTATAAATATTTGATCCAACCCAGGATTTTCACCCGAGACCTCAGTCGCATAGAGTGTGCTCCAGCGAGGCAGTTTATGCAGCAGTTGTTTTTTTATAAGCACAAGGATTATCATTAACATTAACTCCATAAATTGAATGACCCACGCGCTGGTGGCCTCTTAGTGATATATCCACCTGGGGTTACAAAATGATATAGGTATCCGTCCGGGATTTAAAATATCCACCTAGGGCCTTGCTCCATAGTATAAGCCCGATGGTTTGCAATGGCTACGGCAGTCACTGTATACCGTCTTATTTGATTTGATTTCTAATTTGATTTCTTTTATTTTTCTAAATTGAATGTAGTATAGTTTGTTTTTAAGAATTATGTCAGTCATCATCATCATCATGGATTTTTTTGAAGAAAAATGTAAAACGTTGTAAAAAGTTCTCAGTGGCAACACTGTAATAAACTTCAAGTCAAGCACGATCTTGTCAAAATCAAATCAAAAATTTTGGCGGGCAGTTTACACAACACACAAACAATCACGTTAATATTTTTAATATAGCAGAATGGCAGAAAAACTTGAGGATCTGAATCTCCCTATGACTGTAGTCACAAGAATAGTTAAAGAAGCTTTACCAGAAGGAGTATCAATATCAAAAGAGGCGCGAACAGGACTTGCGAAAGCCGCTTCTGTTTTTGTGTTATATGTGACTTCAGCGGCTACGAACATTGTTAAGAATAAAAAAAGAAAAGCTTTGACTGGTCAGGACGTGTTGGATGCTATGCGGGATATAGAATTCGACAGGTTCGTGGATCCATTAGCCGAAGCATTGGAACATTATAAATTAATGGTATCTGCTAAAAAAGCAAGTTCTGGGAAGAAAAAGGACGAGGGTGACGACGCAGAGGTGATAGAAGACGACTAATGTGATATTTAAACTTTTAGTGTTAAGTATATTTAAGTATTTGTTAATAAAGTGATTTTAACTTCATTGTTTTGTTAACATAACCTATAAATAATGCTTTCTTTTTATAATTGGAATACTTGAATTATGAACGAGATAGGCTGTAGAAACAATAAAGTAATTATTATGGTTAACTTACAATCTCAGTACAAAGTTTAATTATTATTCTAAAAGCTATCATGCTATTTACACTTCTTAAAAAACTATACATGTCTAAAAATCAAGAAAATTGTAGTGTCTGTAACAGCTTTTTACTAAACATATGAAATTACATACTTATACTTAGCAATTGCTACCTTTTCCAAAATCTAGTTGATATGACTATGTCTCGGTTTTGGTCTTCCTCTCTTTCCTTCAATTTTTCTCTCCATGATAATAATTAAATAATTAATATTTCGGACATCTTACACACAACGCCACCTAGTCCCAAACTAAGGAGAGCTGTATTATGGGTACTAGACCACTGATATAAATTCATAAACACACTTTTTTTTTGTAAATACATACACATTATACATTGAAAAACACCCAAACTCCAAAACAAATATTTGCGAATCACACAAACATTTGGGCTGACCCGGGAATTGAACCTGAAACCTCTTGATCGGCAGCTACATACACTAACCACTAGACCGACGAGGCAGCCAATAAAATGTTGTTACTTAGTAGATATCAGCAGCTTTTTCTGTTTCATTCTTTCTAGATCTTCGTTGGTAATTTTTTTCTGTAAAGCTGATTACTTCCATGCTTCTCCAGCCCCACATTTCAAAATGATCCAGTCTTTTCTTATTTATTTATTATTCATTTTACAACCATATGAAAATAATAATATCTAGAGAACTATAATTAATTTAAAAGGACTATTGCAGTATGAATGTCTGAGAAGTATGTATAAGAAGTATTGTCAGATTGATGCTTGAAGCGCCTTACACAAGAACAATGCATTTCAAATAAGAATAGGATTGAAAATCATTTTTCTATCGTAATCATCCTAATTTTGTAACTGTTAGTGCAAATGTCAGGGACCAGTTAAAACCAGTGCTGAGTTCAGTACAGCATGAACTGAGCTGGTAGCCTTGGCTATGTAATGTAATGTATTATTACTTATTTTGATTATATCTGATATGTATATTTTATTTTGTAGTAAAATAAATGGTTTTAATCTGTCACCTTGCCCTGCATTTGTCAACAACAGATACAACAACAATATTTTTATTAGAAAATCGATCTCTATGTTAGCATTTATTTTAAATTGATGCCATTAATTGATTTCTAAATAAAAATATCTGAAGTTATTGACAAATGCAGGGCAAGATGGTGGATTTGAAAACACTATTCTAATTTGAAACAGTTTGTATTTCTTTCGATGTTCTTCTTCAAGTGAGTTTATTGAAGACTAAACTGCTTTGTCTCTGTTCCTGGAGGGGGGAATAATCAAGATTCAGAGTGTTCCTGAGTTGTCATCACACCAGCAGCGAATGTGATCTGCTTTGATTCCTATATAAAAATATTGCCCACAAAAGTTAAAACTTAAACAGCTATTATATTTAGATATTCAAAATTAGTTGTTAGACTACTCTGCCTGATGGAAAGCATGGGTGGAATCATAGAGGTCACCACTCATGGTGAATGCCATCAATGCAATATACACCACACTATGGTGGCCTAGTAACCTTCTGCATTATTGGGGCTGGGGTTCTCACACTCGTTAATTGATTCAGAATACAAACGAATAATAAGGTGATCACACAATCCTTTTCTTCGAATTAATTTTATGTCTTCATTTGATTTTTTTTTATTGATTTCAAACGGAATGTACGAAGTTTTCCAAGTAAGCACATTTTACAAGTTAGACCTCTATCTTAAATCCCGTAAGGTGGGGAGAGAGGGGTATACAAGAAACTGAATGTTATTATAGACAATGTAATACAGTTTTAAATAAACTAGAAATGCCACAAGAGCTAAAAAAGTGTTCAGGTCCAGTGGCGTAACAATAGGGTGGCAGGGCTGGCAAAATGCCACGGGCCCCCTACCCAAGAGGGCCCCGGCCCAAGAGGCTGCGATCTCAAAAATATTTTTTACACTCGAACCTGAGTATTTCATTTTATTTAAAAAAGTATATTTTTATAAGTTTGCTCTTTTATTGAATACGAAAATGATGGTAAAAAAAGTATAAAGTTGATTGTGAAAGTTAGATATTAAAATGTCTAGTTCCAGAAAATATTTAAGTGGGAGCGAAAAACGAACGAGAAAGAGGGAAACTGAAAAAAAAAGCAACCTGAAATTAGTCAGTACTTGAAAACTTATGACTTAAAGAATTGGAACTTGGAACTGGATGTAAAGAATGCGACCTTACTAAAAGTATACATCCAGTTCCAGAACAACCACAACAAGGTACTAGCAAAACTCAAAGATAATTATATTTTAGCATGAACAATATTGTATATTCGCCATATGTTACATAAAAGGGTAATTTTAAAGAGCTAACTGAAAGCTAAGGGCTAAAGTGAAAAGCTAAGGGCCCTTTCTTAAATGATAGTGACAATAGATCTTTTCTAGAAAAACATTACTATATTGTTTTCAAGTCTGGCGTGAAACTTGAACGTACATGACTATCCTATTCTTTAATACTTCAGAAGGCGTATTGTGAACTGTTCGCAAATCGGGAATCTAAGAAAATACAAAATGTTTGGATTGAGGGTTATGACGACTGGAAACATATTGTAGATGCCATATAAAGACACGAGACATCACGAAATTCATCTGGATTCCTGTCTTACGTACCAACAGTGGCGGCTACATGGAACACTCGATGAAGAGCAAGAGTCTATGATCAAAAAAGAAAAATCTTTTTGGCGCCAAGTACCTTCAGGCTCCTTGATGTTACTTTGACACTTTCAACGTGTTCTTTAGCCTTTCATGCCCACAGAGAAAACGCATATATCAGTGATCCAAGCTCCAAAGGAAAATTTTTGAGTATTGTTTAGTTATTAGGAAAATAAGACCCGATTTTACAAGAATTGTTAAGTAAACCAAAGGGCCAGATAAAATACTTAAGTCCAAAAATACAAAATGAGCTAATTTTTGTGCTGGTTCTAAAAGTAGAAAATTCACTGATAAATGAAGTACCTAATGCCGCACAATCTACTCCATCATATTCGATACAACTTAAGATATTTCATAAAATGATCAAATTTGTGAACTTTACGGTTAATGTATGATCGAAAAAGATGTTAATGGGATCCCAAAGGCACTTGTCATTAAAGAAACATTTTAGGATTTCATGAAGTTAAGGATCAAACTGCCTTAGCAATGTCCAAGCAAATTATTAAATCCATAAATGACAAAAATATTTCTTAAACAAGTGTCGAGGACAAGGATATGATGGTGCTAACGCAATGAAAGGGACATAAGGTGGAGTTCAAAAACTCAAAAAAAAATGTCGAGCCGAATGCCGTATATGTTCACTGTGTTGCTCATAATTTAAATCTAATACTCAATGAGAGAGAGGTGAGAGAGGTTATTGATATGCAATTTGTTTTTAAACAGTTCAACAAATGTACAATTTTTTTCGGGCATAGTATCAAAATATGTATATTCCATATATTTTATCAAATACAGTTTAAGTCTTATATCTAAAAAAGAAAGGGAATCTTCAACTTCAATAACATTAAAATCATTAAACCCTACTAGATGGGCAGGACGTTATGATGGCGTTTCTGCTTTAAAAGTTCGGTTCGTTGAAGTCCAAAAAGCGCTAACTCTTCTATGGATGAATGTGAAGTCTCCAATATGCATTGGGCTAGCGTGGGGACTACTGACCATTCCCTCTCGCCTAAGAGAGGAGGCCTATAGCCATTAATAGGACATATACAACGTGTAATCGAGTACGCTGAAAATATTGAAATTTATTAAAATTAAACTGAGTACAACGAGGCAATTTACACTGATAGGGCCCCATCATAAGAATTCGCCACGGGCCTCAGGTGGTATTGTTACGCCACTGTTCAGGTCTCACATGCAATGTGTTACTTCATAGGCAAGTTATTGACAATTTTTATAATAGTATTAGTGAGTCACTGAAGGCAGCAGCCATTTCTAGTAAAAGGTGTAAAACTAATACTTGTAACAATAAAAAGAAGAAACGTGTGATAGGGTGGAACTCGCATGTCATGGAGGCACACAGGAAAGCTAAAGAAAAGTTTTATCAGTGGTGTTCACATGAAAAGCCCCGTTCAGGTATATATTATGATGAGATGTGTGAGGCAAGAATTTTTTTTAAAAACCGCCTTAAGTGGTGTCAAAATCACGAAGAGCAAGTGCGTATTGATATTCTAGCCTCATACCACAAGAAAAAAGACTTTCGATCCTTCTGGAAGGCTACGAATAAATTAAATCTTAAACCAGCTGTCCCTGTGTGCGTCGATGGCGTGACGGATGCCGCCGAAGTAGCTAATATGTTTAGGGAGCATTTTAGAGTTGAGTCGCCGTTGGGGTCGTCGATGTCGGTGATCAATGCTCAGGTTGGTAGGACTGTGACCTTTACATGCTCGGCGGAGGAGATACATTTAATAATTTAGTCAATGACAAGAGGTAAGTCACCTGGCCATGACGACTTGAGCATTGAGCACCTACAGAGTGCCGGACCCCACTTACCGAGACTGTTGTGTGTGCTCTTTAACCTATGTATTGAACATTCATACCTGCCAGATGAAATGATGAAAACCATAGTAATACCTGTAGTTAAAAATAAGACTGGTGATCTTTCAGATAGAAATAACTATAGGCCTATCTCTCTTGCTACGGTGATTTCTAAAGTGTTGGATGGCGTGCTTAACTCACAACTGACCAAACATATCCAACTTCACGATAACCAGTTCGGTTTCCGTGCCGGACTATCAACTGAAAGTGCAGTGTTGTGTGTCAAGCATGCCGTTGAATACTATACGAAGCGTGGGACGCCTGTACATGCATGCTTTCTCGACCTCTCCAGGGCATTCGATCTGGTGTCCTATGATACTCTGTGGCGTAAATTGGAAAATTCAAGCCTTCCACATGACATTATAAATATATTCAAATACTGGTATGGAAACCAGACTAATAGTGTGAGATGGACGGGAACCTTGTCGCAGTCTTATAGACTGGGGTGTGGTGTGCAACAGGGTGGGTTGTCTTCGCCGACACTATTCAACCTGTACATGAACGACCTGATTGTCAATCTCAGTAGTACTCATGTCGGCTGTCATGTGGATGGAGTTAGCGTAAACAATATCAGCTACGCTGACGATATGGTGTTGCTGAGCGCCTCTGTCTGCGGGTTGAGGAAGCTTGTGGCGATGTGTGAGGCATACGCTGCAAGGCATGGCTTGCTATACAACGCCACAAAAAGTGAAGTCATGGTCTTTGGGGTCAGTGACTCGAGTGACTTTCCGAAACTTGAGCTTAGTGGAACAACCTTGAGAAGAGTTAAAAAATTCAAGTACCTAGGACATATATTGACTTCTGACCTCAGGGACGATGATGACATAGAGCGGGAACGAAGGGCGCTGGCCGTGAGAGCGAACATGATAGCTCGCAGGTTTGCACGTTGTTCTTCCGAAGTAAAAACAACACTATTTCGTTCGTACTGCACATCATTCTACACGTGTAGCCTGTGGGCTGTGTATACTCGGAAGTCCTATACTGCCCTCCGGGTCCAGTATAATAATGCGTTCAGGGTGTTGATGGGGCTGCCACGATTCTGTAGCGCCTCAGGAATGTTCGCACAGTCTTACGTTGATTGTTTTTACGCGACAATGCGTAAAAGGTGCGGCTCCTTATTGCGCGGGGTTCGTGGCGGCAACAATATTGTCCTGGGAATGATAGCAGATCGTCTGGACTGCTTGTATAGATATAAATCACTGTTCTGCAGTCGCCAATGGAATGGCGTGTTAATATTAATTATTATTACATTTTATTTTATTAATTATCAGTCTAATTTTAATTAAAATTTTTATTTTATTTATTTATCAATACAATTTGAATTATTTTAGTTATTATTATTTGATTTTAAAATTTGTAATAGGAATTGTTTTTAAATGTTTTGATTTTGTATTAATTTATTTTATTTAAGCTTTTTATTCTGTTTATTTTAATAATTTTACTAACCATAATATTAAGATAATTGTAACTAACAAAAAAAATGGACACAATATGGTCTGAATAAATGATTTATTATTATTATTATTATAACTCCTGAACTAATAAAGTTATCTAACCCATTATAAATTTTCTTCAAAGTTCAGCATATGTATCATAATTTTTTTTTAGATTTTAGATCCAGCCATTCAGCTTTTAGAGGAAAAGGCCCCCCCTTTCGTCTACGTTACGGAATGCTCTGTTTTTACGAAAAAACACGCTTTGAAGTTGAATGAGTTATTCAAAGTAAACAGATACTTAAATCGCAAAACGGTTTTAGCCACCTCGCAATGTTTTTAAAATAAAAATATTGTAGCACTTTGTCGATGTAATCACAACACATTCACACAAAGTTTCATCTTTCTAGCACCAACCGCTTGGGCGGTAAGTTGACGGACGGACACGACGAATCTTTAAGGGTTCCTAAAAACCTGATACCTAGCCCTGAGACTGGTAGTTGGGGTTTTAACCCTCGTCCCGATGTACAATGTCTTTGATAAGAGCAAGTAGTATTACTTGCTCTTATCAAACTGGCGGTATCGCCGGTCCTGCGTCTGATTTCTCCCCTATCTCATTGTTACTGTTTAATCTACCAATGACAATAGGTAGATTAAACACTAGCAGTGAGCTAACTGAAGGTAATAGGGTTTATAAGAGCATCGTGAGTTCCCAACCCGTACTCGTGGAGACGTATGGCCTTAAACCTCTCCTTAGAGAAGATCCGAGCCAAATGATAAGTCACAGGTTAATCATATTACATTTTTTAAAATAAACATACTTATTCATTATCATCGGTGAGATTCGTACCCACGACGTTGGCTAGCGAAGTAATCGTAACACCAAAAGTTACTCCCTAAGTGTTAGACAATATGCAATAAGGGTTAATAAAATTAAAACAAAACGTTTTATTCATCACTTTATTTGGGAATAAAATCTGTTCACAGACAATTTCGAAATAACATCGAACCGACAATTTACCGCAGGGCACTACTTCCAGCTACACTTCTTATTTATATACAACCGTCCACCACACATTCCTACCTACCCTCTGATATAACGAAAATAAATATTCATATCTCTAATTTATCATTTTCGAATGCTAATATAATCTAATTTATAATTTCCTCTGATTAATCTTTTTTTTTACTTTTACAATTAATACTATGAATTTTATTAGAGAAAAATGGAAAGATCTTATCCTAAAATAAATTGTCAATATTTTTGTACGACCTATTCATAGAAACTACAGGAAGCAAAGCTAAAAACTTATATTTAATTTTATAAATATTTTATTGTGAGGTAACACAGAGCTGTTAAATTTGAATTTCTGTTAAGTTTATAGCGGTTGAAAATTAAATTTCTTAGGGTGAGGAAAAGTGAGCATTTTCGTATCGTATTCCATTTAATTTCATAGAAAAGTCTTGTGTGTGCTACGCGGAAACTTAGAGTGAACTCATTTTGGATTACCGTGTGTCTACAGACTCACAGACATGATTTCAACATTTTCAACCGAACTGCGCTCGGCAAGGGGAAGGGACCAAGTAGGTACAAAAGGTGGAGCGACAAAAACATGAGTCAATATGAAAATGAATGCAACATTACATCTTAAGAATTTAGGTACGCTCGTTTTTCCACACCCTAAAGATTAATCGCAATACAATCAATATTAAATAAGAAAATTTAAGTTTTCCTTTTCAATCACAATCAGTTTTATAAACAATACTGACATCGTTTAAAGAAGAGGAAAGGGTTTATACAGTTACATTGAGATCACACAATATACAATGAAAACATATGTAAAATGAGTTTGGATATCATTTTGAAATGTAGTAGTTTAAAATTAACAATATTAAAGAGCATTTTATGCTAATTATACGTCTAGACTTTTATATTATTAGAATTTTAATAGACTTTTCACGCCAGACTTTATTGTATAATATTTATTTTTAAATTCTAAAGAGTAGATAATTATTATCATCTATAATTTTGATTTGTTAGTTACATTTAAAATCAAAATCTACTGGCTTCAAAAGGTTTGCTCAATGGTATATATTTTAGTATAAAGGATGGCAATCATTTCGCCAAATACAGGTAATCATAAACTGTTTTTTAAACGACTTTATTTAGGGCGGTTCTTAATTCGATTGTATTTTTTATAAACTTGAATAAATTCTTTTTTCAATTAATATTAATTAGACAGAAAATTTAAGTTTTTAATACCTTAATGTAGGTCTATGAAAACTCAAATTTATAACTCGCGTAACCCTTCTAGGAAATTTTTGCGTAATAATTTCAACAGAATAACTTGTCTGGTGTTAAGAAACCTTTTGGTATTCTGAGAGAGATCCTGCATATCTTTACAAAGCCAATATTTCTGGACATTCCAATGTTAACACTACACTATCTGAACAGTAACTAACAAATCAAAAGATTTGTTTATCTCAGTACTGGTGTTCTAATGTTTCTTTAAATCTAATATTTCGAAATATACCTACAAATACATCTAAATTCTAAACGGGACTATACGACCACGATATTTATACGCTATCCAATTTTCCTTATTACAGCCATTCACAGTCTAACTGCCAAGCTTTTTGGCATTCTTTTTGCTTGTAGACTTTAATAATAAGTTATTGTTCAATACTTTATTAAATTTTGCAGTCCATTCGCGCTAAGAAAACAGTGACGTATTATGAGCGTCTGACAGTCTAACCAATTAGAGTTGTGATGACGTCATTCCCGTCATTATAGAATGTCAACTTGGCTAGGGGGCCTGATTGGTCAAGACTAGTAAAGAGGCGGGGCTTAATTACATTAGATTTGAGTCGTCACTTTTTTCTAAACGTGAATTGACTAATGCCATGAAGAGTTGTCATACGAAGCCTCTTGATTAATAAACTTCAGAATAAAGTCAGATGTTTGAGACATCAAAAGAGTGTATGAACATTGTTAAAAATGATCGCTATCTTAGTTCAATAGTTCTTGAAGATGTTTTGAGTTAGTTCTATCTCAATACTTTTGTTTTTTTTTTTACTAATAGCCTGCCAAAGTGCTTTTACCCTGCCTGATGGAAAGCATCAGTAGACTTCAATAGTAGTGGTCACTATTCTCACTGAGTACGGCTTAGTGAAATGATTTATATTTTAAATTTCAGTAATGAATTTAGTTACTTAACAAGCGAAACTGAACTGAACTGTAGTTTCTTTGTTATGAAACTGTCCTCTAGCAAAGTATAGGCCGACCGTTTATCTGAGTCCTCGCCTGCGCGGTAACAGGGGCGCGGGGGTGCTTAGTGAGATACACACGAGATGTCCGCCCGCACCTGTCTCAGTCCCCTTTGTCGTCATACCCCCGCGCCCCTGTTACCGCAGGCGAGGACTCAGATAAACGGTTGGCCTATAGCAAACGTTATTAGAACGTTATTAGTTCTATTAAATTTCTCTATTCTCTTCTTTCATTGGCTATATCACCCAGTCACATGATCAAAACAAGATATTAGCCAATGAAACAAGAGAATAGAAAATGAGAAACGTTTGCAACTTAACTACGGAGGTTAGTATTTGTAACCCAAAATGCACCTTATCTATTCATAATTAACGATAAATGTGTTCTTAATACATTTCGCAATCTGCAAAATTTTAGATCTGTATTCAAATACCGAGTGTACCTATATTTTTATCGGTTTACTACAAAAAATTCGTCTTCATTGGCATATTAATTAATTATATATGAAAAATTGTGTTGAAAGGCATATGCTTCAAGGTAATTACACGTTAACTAATATCTTTTAACATGTAATGTAGGTATGTGATACAAAACCATGGGAGGTACAGTTGCTTGTAAAAGATGTCTACTGATACTAGCAAATATATCAGCTTAGAAGATTAATACTTGTATTACAATTTCGTTGAAAATTAAAGTCCGAATTGTATTTGGTCTTACAAATGTTGTAAAAGATATTGTCGGTGTGTTCTAAAACCAGCCAACCAGCAGAATACGAATACAACTTTTGTTTAAAACTGGCGGAGTCCCGTGGTGTTACCCGCAGATGTTTTTAAAAATGCCGAGTAAAGCCGCGTAGCGAAGTTAGTCTAAAAAAATTGCCTAAGTTACACGTTATGCCATCAGCTGACAGTGAAAGCCGTCAAAATCGATCTAGCCGTTACAGTCATTAGCTACATTAGACAAACACAACAAAAATATCCTTTTTTATGTAAATACTGTATATACTTTCACATGGATTAAGTAAAAAAACTGTTAATTTTATATAAAAAACAGATACTTCAATATATTTCAATCCACATTCAGATTCTTCATGCATTCAAATAATTCCCCAATAGAATATATTATGTTTTAAAGATCAACATAAAATATACGAAAAACTATTAAAAAAAACAAGTTCTTTCAAAAAAATAAATAGAAATGGAATAAAAGGTAAACCAAAAAAACAAGATTGTATAAAATAATATTTATTGGGAGGTATAAATAAAAAGGATTAATAAAAAGCAATATATACTGCGATTTTTTTCTCACTCTGACAACGGAAACCATTTTAAAATTATTTCATGTGCTCTTTGGCACCTATAGTTGGTAAATAAGGTTAAAAAAACGTACCAGTGTTGCTATACTTACAAAAAAATCACTGGTAACCCAGTTCAATAAAATATATCTTCATTCTAGTGAAACCAGCCTTTAAAAATCAGTCTGACGGATTATTTGCAGTTTAATTAATTTACAATTAAAATATAACATTCCTTTTACTATTTTTCAGTTTACAAACAAAAATAACTAATATAAAAGAGGCATACAATATACATCCGCCATGACGAATATTAAAAACCTAATAATAATCTCACAAGTAAAATTGAAAGTAAACACTATTTTACATTTTTGAGTTCTATAAGCCCACCAATACATTTTTATTTAGTAGTAATTGGAGTTCCAACAATGGCAATAACTTGTCTATGGTTACACATCCAATAGTCGCAGTATCATTAAAATAGATCCAGTAGAACGATCTAACTGTTATGATAGTGAATAATAGACAAAAGAATTCGACAAGTTAAGAATTTCTTTACATATTTTTTTTACAGATTCTTCTCAACTCAGGCCGACAAATTGTCAACATCGCCGTTAAAAAAAATCAGTTATATTATCTATGGCTAACGGTATTATACAATTGTACTAAAACTAAGTGGAATAA
Source organism: Phragmatobia fuliginosa (assembly GCA_932526445.1). Taxonomy (NCBI): domain Eukaryota; kingdom Metazoa; phylum Arthropoda; class Insecta; order Lepidoptera; family Erebidae; genus Phragmatobia; species Phragmatobia fuliginosa. The sequence goes on along the minus strand of OW052081.1, from coordinate 10,355,713 downwards.
TCGTTATATTTACAAAAAAAAAACTAAACAAAAATACACAAGCTTCGTTCACAAATTTTCTATGTTAAAATTATTTTGTAAAAAATGTCTTTTAATATTTTTTTTTCGTTACATGTTTAATCATGTTAAACCATGTCGTGAAGAAAGCCCTCGCATTACCGGACATCAAGAGGGGCAAAGGTCGCCCGCTTGCAACGTGGTGGTCCACCGTATCAAAGGACTTGAAACAGGCCCAGTTAAATATGGAGACAATCCAGGATCGACCAACCTGGAGCATGAAAACGAGGAGGGCCGACCCCAAATAATGGGAAGAGGCACGGAAAGAAGAAGAAGAAGTTACATGTTAAATCACATACTGCGATATAAATACTAAACAATGAATAAATAAAGTTTACTATTTATATTTAAATTATAGGGATTACAATGTCTGTTAAATTAAAGGGCATATACTAAATATGACCATAAATATTAGCGTTTTGTAAATTATACTCGCTGAATCATGTAAAACCTTATTTATAACACAAGACATCATCTTTGTGTTAAATTATATTTTAATAGCTGTTATATATTAAAATAACACATTAATGTTTCCATTTTAATTAATACAGAACAGCACACTTTAACCTGGCTTTGCACTTTTCATTTTGACAGTTTTGACAGCTGTCAAGTGTGTTGGGCTGTGTATAGTCGTCACAAAATAAGAAGCCCGTTTTGACATTTGTCAACGTGTTTTTTAATCAAATCAGTTTTTGAGTGTATTTTTCAATATAAAGTTAAACTTGATGCTTATTTATGATACACGTTGTGGTAGTGTATAACATAGTAATTAAATAGGATTATTAATTTGATTTTTGACATTGAAAAATGATGACAAATGTCAAAACGGGCTTCTTATTTTGTGACGACTTTAGTTATTATAAAGCACTTTCTTGTCATTGCAATTGTGGGCAATAAGCCTGAATTAAAGATTAAATAGTAATACATGACATATGTAATCAAACTGGTAAAATATCCATCAATTACAGTCCTAATATTGTATAGCTTAGAATTTTTACTTAGATTTTCATTAAATGGTTATTTATAGACAGGGACTGTGGTAGATGGAGAGCTACAAGCTCGGTAGAGGGCCTAGTGTAGGCCATCAAATGTTGAAATTATCCTCTATCACTCTCTTTGCTCTAGATCCCAACTATGATTAATATTACATCATAAAAATGTGCTGTCAGTCTAATTGACTTAAGTATATTAACTGTCATAATGGTGTTCGTTTCAATTGAAGTTGTTCGGTCATTTTTAATCGCTCACTTTATCGATTATCGACGCATCGGTGTCACATCATATATATTCCTGTGTCGAAACTATAGTTTGATCTCTGTGTCAAATGTCACTAGTGTCATTTTAGAAGTTACGAGGTACATTTTAGATATGAATTCGCATATTTATAATATATTGCACTTCATTTATGGTAAAACTAGCACGCAAAGAATGAGAAGATAGATGATACAAAATCAAATTACTTGTTGTAAATCAAAAATTCTTTCGATGGTTTCGTAGCCACTTGTCAGAGATCAAGCTATATTTGAAGTATTATAGTGAGGAATTTCCGAAATACGCATAGTTTTATGTAATTGACAAGTGACAAATATGTGAGTCAACTGTCATAATTGTCCTAATTTCAAACCAGACCTGCAAATTAGCCCGCCTAAAAATTACTCCTGAATTTTGCTTAGGATATATTCCTTAAATCTTTGAAAACTAACATTAGGTTACATTAATATTTAACGTTTGCTAATCAAACTTATTGCTTTTCGGAATGATATACTAAAATGGCAGTGACATTGGGGATTTAGGTAATCGACTAATATTTATTATAATATTGTTTTTTTTACGCAAATATTCAAGTCTATTTGGTACGACAGGTACTTGGTTCACGTAGTTTGACAGATAAAAAGGCGGGAAGTTATAATGTTGCCAACGTTGAAAAATTCTTAGGAGTAGTAGTAGTAACCTTTTTAAAACGAAACTCAAACAAGTATTATGAGACTGATAATAATAGATGTTACTATAGATTTTAGCTGTCCTATATAATGTTACTCGTAAAGTCGCGGATTTGTGCGTTATTGTATGATTTTTATAGGTTTATAAAAAAGTGTAAAGAATAACTTTCTGTATTTTGCTTCATGCTTGTGAATAAACCAATCAGAATCTATCTTGCAATAATATTATTCGTTGTTTTATGTTGAATGCCCTTAAATTGCTCAAATAGTCTAAATCCCATTCGAGTTAAGAAAATAGTTACGCAGGATTAGGCTTTCTTGGCATCTGATTGGTTAAGGGGCGCTTAACCAATCAGATGCCAAGAAAGTTTCTTTACGTACGAAGACTGACGGCTATATGTCATCTACTTACACTGGCTTTATAACAGGGTTTTGTGGACTGCATTTATTTGAAATTAAATCAAAATCTTTATTTTTAATGTACCAGAAAAAAAAGCTAGATAGTGTCATATGAGAAATTATAAGACTTGAAAATTGTATCAAATTATTATTACCTTTTATCTGCTTCAAAGAAAAATGTCTTTAAAAAACAATGTTTTATCTTTAAATTATGAAAAAAACCTCACGACTTATTTTCATTACTTCAAAAAATATTTCTTCGTATATAAAGCAATAACAAACAAAATTGAGTCCTAACAGAATGCAATAGGATTCATAATTAACAGTAGAGGTTATTTTTACAACTACCCACCGAAGGTTTTTTATTTATTTGTTATAATTATTGTTGAGATAGGTCAAGTAAGTATATAACAATACGCTAAGACCTTTTAAGAGCGAATCAGTGATTATAAACGGAATAAAAGTTTTGGGGCACTTTTCTTTGAATTATATACTAAGCCTTTTCATCACATTCTAGATGAGGTAGTTAGCCCTTTTCTTGATGATTTAAAGGGATTTTAATGGGTACTTATTTTTGTTTAATGCTATTAGCATTTAGCAAGAAAATCAGTATTTAAAACATCGTGTTCAATATATGTTAAAAAAAACCTCTTTATATTCCTCAAAGATCACTTGTTACCACACCATACTGGGACTGCGGGGTCCTAGGTTTGATTCCCGGTCGTGTTCTCTCAGTACGAGGCTTCGTGACCGGCTAGTATGTAGAGATCATTCCCATCTTCACTCGTTAGAGTGTTGCTTTGAAGTGTGTGCGATTCTAGAACGACCACCCTGAAAATTAAATAATATTAATAACCATCTTGACTTGTTGGTTAGCGTATGCGGCTGCTGATCAAGATGTCTCGGGTTCGATTCCCGGGTCGGACCAATTGTCTGTGTGATCCACAAATATTTGTTTCGAAGTTTGGGTGTTTTCTATGTATAATATGTATATATTTACAAAAAAAAGGCCTTAGGTGATTAGAGACAATCATTGAGGGTAAGCGTCGACGGCGCGGTCAGACTTAGATGGCTGAACGTTTGTTTCATGATATATATTATCGTTTTCATGTTTCGAAGGTCACGTTAAGCAGTCGGTACCGGTTGTTATTATAAGATAGTAGTCGTGAAGTAAAGTTGGAGGCCTTCGGGCGGCTTAAAAACATCCAATGGTAAGACTAAATAGCCACAACGTGTTTTGCCAGAACCCAGCCCAGCAGTGGGACAGTATGGGTAGTAGATAGATGGTTTTGAATTACTTACTTGTCATGTGGCAGGAGTCTGTAGGACCTCGACTGGTCCGTGATCTCCTGGGTGATCTCCGCATTCCGCAGCGACCGGCCCTGCACCCCGTGACGGTGGAAGGCCAGCACCGAGTCCGCCAGGCACACTGGACATAGATACAACACATTGCTAGTAATAACAAGTCAATCCTAATAATGACAGCATTCTTGCTGTCGTATTTCGTTGGTGCGTGTGAGACCGAAGGCCCAATCATTCAGTGAGAATGATGCAGAATCATCTGACCAGGCCGCCAAGGTAGGGTCACCGTGCTGCATGGTCTACCCTCACAATGAGGATGGTGATGCCTAGTCCTGGATTCTACTCATGCTTTCATCAGGCAAAAAAAATATATATATATCACAAATGAGAAAGTTTGTAAGGATGTCATTAGTTACTCTTTCCGAAGAATTACTGAACGGATTACGACGAAATTTTTACAATAATATAGCTTATCCATTAGAATAACATCTAGGTTATCACGATATGATAACCCGGGCGGGCTGGACAGACTAGAGTCGGGACCAAAGCTAGTGGTAGATAAATAAACACAATTGCAATACTCACATATGCTGTCAATATTGAAATCGAATTGTATCCTATTCAGGAGTTTCCCCCTCCGCTTGTCGGGCTCCTGCCTCCAGCGGGAGTCCACCGAAGCTGGTAACACCGGAATTATATCCACAACGTTCTCATGGCACACCAACACCTGAGAACGAAATAAAAATCAGTATGATAAACTCACAAATATCGAATGATATTCACATTCAAAACAACGCCATGTAGTGACAACCAGTCGAACTACACAATTCTCCAGTTTTTGTCATTATCATCCAGTCGCTATTGACAGAAATAGGCTTCTCCTTGGAAAGTACGTTTTGGCCTAATATACCACGCTGGCCTTTTAATTGAAATTGAATGGATTTAGTGAAAAATTCAATGAGTATACTGTTCATAGTAAAAATAGTTTTTCATCATCAGACTATCGCAGTTCACTGCTGGACATAGGCCTCTCCAATTGCACGCCACTTAGTTCTATCCTCGGCTACTCGTATCCAGTTCCTACCAGCCGTCTTACGCAAATCATCACTCCACCTGGCCTGTGAACGTCCTACACCGCGTTTGCCGAGACGCGGTCTCCACTCAAGAACACGTTTACCCCAACGGTTGTCGGTCCTGTCGATAACTTTAGTTCTCTGCCGGATTACCTCGTTTCTAATACGATACCTTAGAGAAACGCCGAGCACAGCCCTCTCCATGGCACGCTGCGCGAATTTGAATTTGTAGACCAGCCGTAGTAGTGTAGATTATTATTTGAATCGTCTAATTGAAGGATCATTGTGCTAAGTTCTATGTTTTCACTTTTGTCGAAGTAATGTAAATCGGTACAAGATTGCAGATGCAAAGAGTGGTTGAAAGTTATAATAAACATTTTAATACTACTGATCTAATAGTCAAATGGTCTGATGATCTAATTGTCGATCAAATCAATGATCTAATATAACAAAATTGAACTTGAAGCAAAAAACCTGTAATTATAACTTTACTACAAAAAGTCGTGTGGCACTCGGGGACTGCCGCGGTAAAGCTATTGCATAGCATTTTTTATCAACTTATGCAATTATAATTATTTATTTATTTTTTATAGCAGTATTTTTTTTTCTTTGATATTAATTTTATTTAGGTTTACAAAAAAATATACACTACATTCTAACAATAATATTGCCAAACAATATAATCATCCTATTAACCGAAAGACAATAACAACTAAATAGAGAAAATAATAGTAATATGAACAAATATAATATAATATAGAATAAAAAATACACTAAGATTCAATAGACGGTACTGGAGGACGCGGACGATATGTATTCTGTAGATAACAATGATTTATTTTGTTATTAGTTTTTTACAATAGGATTATAGAAAAGCAAGGAAGAAGAATCTAGAATGACTGTGTTGTCAAGGCAACGGATAATGGCCGGTAACACGCATGCGCTAATCTGCCTATAGAGCACGGAGCCGCCACATCCTTGTCGCACTGCAGTTACAATCATGTTCTCTATCTCTTTTCAGGGTGTTAGGTTTTTCGTTACGGAATTTCTTGATTCGGTCGCCGCGCTCAAAGCCCGCGATAAAAGCTTTACAATAGCTTGATAAGGTAAATGTCGCTGATGACACGTCCATCCTGACGTTTGTATTTATACCCTTGCATCGTGTCGTTTATATTCCTAAATAAATTAATAAAGATACTAAATCACGCAATTCGATTTAATGTAGGCGCATCTTGCGCCTACATTAAATCAATTGCTTTAGTGATGTCACAGAAATTTAACACCCGTTTACACTTATAGAAAGTGTGAAGTACTGACCGAGTCCTTGTTGAGCTGATGCACTGCCCGCAGTGTATGTAGCCGTTCAGGTCGAGGTATCACCGTGTTGGATCCTCCCACACATACCTCCAGCTCGTCGGAGTGGAACCAGCTGGCACCTGCAGTCATCACAGTCATGATTATAGGATTCAAGGTAGTAGAGACACGCTGATTTCAGCACTATGGGCCCGACTGGGGCAGTACTGCTAACACATAGAAGACCTATTTAAAAATGACAGCATTCGTGTTGTCGTATTTCCTTGGTGAGTGTGAGACAGAGAAGCATCTCACCAGGATCCATTGTCTGTACTCACAATGAGGATGGTGACCCCTTCTCTTGGATTCTACTCATGTTTTCCATCAGGCAGAGTAGGTAGTATAGTAGAGTAAAATAAAACTAAAAAACTCAGAAGAAGAAGATTTGACATTAGATTAGAATTGTAGATAGGAAACTCTAAGAACAATCTTCTACAACATTTTTCGACGTAAATGCTGCCGTAAATCGTTGTTATTATGAGCTCACCAGAATTAATATTGAGCAGGTTCAGCCTCATGGGTTTCCTGGTGGCGCCCACACAGAGCAGAGGGTACTCCAGCTCAGGAGTGATGATCAGCTCAAACACCAACAGCGGAGAGGGTAGAAGACATTCTATATTCTGTAAGTATGTTGATACATTGTTCAGTATAAAAAGTGGTTGTGTTGAAGAGATTGATGTCGTATAAACAACCTTTGATTTAAGAAGGGAAGAAAAATTAATAGACCATACGCAATAATATAAAAATGAATCTCTATTTCCCATGGTCACGCCATCACGCCTGAACGGCTGGACCGATTTCGCTAATAATTTTTTTATAATATTCCTGAAAATTGACTGAAAAAGTCTAAAATCAACACAACATAAAGATTCGTAATAACACTTAAAAGTCAATTTGAACTTTAATACCATACCATAAAGTTTAAATTTTATTGGAGGGGTTCCGAGAATCGACGGTTAGGCGGTACGAAATTCGCGGGGTCAGCTAGTGCCCAATATAAATTAAATAACTATTTACTTTCTTCAAGAAATAAGCTCCATAAGGTATGTAGATTAAATGAATTAATGTTCTCACGATTGATATCTAGTACTCTATAATCAGCCATGATTGGTAGTCAGCCTGTGAGCAGTCCAAATTGCCTAAATTGGTACGGAAATCTCAGAACATCTTCCATTGTTTCGAATCTTGCAATGTCATTTGAAATTACAATCAAGACTATTTATTATTAACTATAAATTATTAACTATGTTTTGACATACCTTTAGCAGCATAAACTTCCTAAGTGGATCATACCACTGCATGAGGAACAGCCCCGCAGGCGTAGCCCCACAAAGGTACTTGTAGCCGTTGTACGGGTTTCGAGCCACCGCACAACGCGTGCAACCTGCTCACACCAGACAAATATTATTTTAGTGAATCATCATCATCATCTTCCTACCCTCTTCCCAAATTTATTTGGGGTCGGTGCCATGAATTTTTTTCTTAGATTCTTCTCTATTACTCTTCAGTTAACTGTTTATCCCTTTTCTGGCCATCTCCTCTTTCACGCAGTCCATCCATTTTTTTCTTTGGTCGCCTTCTACTCCTATATCCGTCAACTTTTATACTTAAAACTTTCTTCACTACATTTTGCTCTTCTCTACGCATCACATGTCCATACCAGGATAATCTCTTGCTTCTTAACTTTTCATCTAATGGAGTTACTTTCAGGCTTCCTCTAATAAACTCATTCTTCACCTTGTCCTTTCTACTCACGCCACACATGCATCTCAACATTCGCATTTCAGAGTAGGCGAAATTATAATTCATTTTAGTGAATAATAATCAATATTTCAGACATCTTACACACAACGCCATCTAGTCCCATATTAAGCAGAACTTGTATTATGGGTACTAGACAACTGATATAAATACAAAACATACTATTTTTTTTGTAAATACATACATCTTATACATGGAAAACGCCCAGACTCCGAAACAAATATTTGTAGAATACACAAATATTTGGTCCGACCCGGGAATCGAACCCGAGACCTCTTGATCATCAGCCGCATACGCTATCCACTAGACCAACAAGGCATTCGTGCAATTTTTTTCGGATAGCCCGTTCATTAGGAGAGCAATAGACTATAGCATCATGCTACGATAAATAGGAGCTGCACATCATTGATATGAATATGAGTATGAGTTTTCAGAGAATCAGCTGAAATTTTCACTAGTCATTAGGTTCAATTTCAATATTTAGTTATTATCTAATAAATTCTGTTTGGTCCGTGTGGTGACGGATTAAGAATACAAAGTGTCACCACCCCTATTCATTCCATGGGTGTCGTAAGAGTCGACTAAAGGAACAAAATAAGCAGATAACATCACTGCCAAGAGAAGGAAAACTTGAAATAAACCCTTTACCAACCCGTCTGGTCAGCGTGGTATAGTAGGCCAAAACCTCCTTTCAAAGGAGAGGCCTATGTCCAGCAGTGGACTGTTAAAGGCTGTTGATGATGATGATGATGAAATTCTGTTTAAGGATTTTGCTGCCACTTACCTCTTGTATCTGGTACTCTAGTCGTAAGAGCAAATCTTCTAGGTAATAACCGAGGTGGTAATACCCTGAGGGATCGTCCACCACGTGCGCTGCCAATTAATGCTAATAACTCGTGCCTGTATAATGAAGGGGTCTTGCCTGCAAACAATAATTTACACTATTAAGTTTTTAAGAAATTGGACCTAATGTTATGCCTTGGGGTACACCTTTAAAAAAATATTCTTTTATTTATGTTTTACTTTAATAATCGGGATTATTAAACATTTATTCATTTTTTTGTAAATTAAATATAGTTGATATTAAAATAGTGTGTTTAATTATAAAATAATAGTATTTCAGTGTTGGTCAACACAATCCAATGCTTTTCTTGATACACCTTATACTATGATATTATTAAATACATACTATAACAAACACTCTTTTTAAATTTCATGAATTGACAATGTTTTCAATAACATATCTCTAAACTAGAACTTATCGGTTATTGAAGACGGCCGTTAATTCATAGATCAATTTCTATAATATTGATCCCAATTAGTGTGAAAACGGTTGTATTTTTACTATTGATTACTTAAACTAGGTCTTTTTTAGTTGCTTACCAGAGAGAGACATGAGAACATCTTTAATAACATGCAACCATATTGTTCGCCTTGGACATAATTGGTCCATTGCCGTTTCATGTAATTCGTTAAGGTTTAGTGTGTAGATGCCTTCTTCAGCACCTGCAAATATAGATATTACCAAATCTATTACTAGTTTGCTTCAAACACCTAACATTTAAAGCGACCAAATTTTAAAGTCACTTACCAATTAGGAGATGCTGATCTCTCGTATCCGGATGTATCCACGAGGCTGTACAATTTATTCTCAGAGGACATCCATTGAATACCTGCAAAGAGATGTGTTGTAATTGCATTATTGCAGATAACAAAATATTCTACTACTAGCGCCACCTGGTTGACAGAATGTTAGTAGTAATAGATTCAGTGTAAAATAAATTATGTAGTCTGTTTAAAGCCGCCATTGCGTTTGAATTTGAATAGGTTAAAAAACCCTTAAAATGCAAAATTTTCTTCAAGTGCTTTGGGAACGTTTATTTTTATAAATAAAGTACATTTTACTCTGGATGGATTCAGTAACCTACCACGAAGAGTTAAAAACAGATGATGGATTTGGTAACCTTGAGTTAAATTTTAAGTATCAGCTAAACAATTAAGTCTACCCTATGATTGGTGAACTTAAGACATAAATTACATTGTTTCAAAATCCTCTAAACATCACGTCAAACGAAACGCATATGAAATCCTTACCTTAGAGAAGCATGCTCCCATGTGTACTTTAGGTGTGGGCGGCAGGCCGTTAGGGGCGGCCCGAGCTGGGCTGTGGGCGCGACGAGACCGCGAACGGCGAGGAGGAACGGGCGGGGTACCCGTCTCCACCGACACTATGAACGACAAATCATTATGTTTATTTAGGACGACTAGAAATATGGTGTATGGTGCCCTAAATTCCTCTGTTGCCAACAAAAATGTGTCCCGAAAAGAAGCGTTGGCTGTGCACAATTGTGTGCCATTTACAAAACTTAACTATGGTAGTAAATTTCGGGTATAGCAGAAGAGGCACGAAAATAGAGGATAAGAGAGATAAGTTCCCTAAGAATAACCCTTCTGGGAAACAGGAAATAAGTATGTTATCTAGGACGAACGATGAATTAGCGTCTAAGTACGTACCTTTATTATCAACTTTGGCTTTATCCCTCTGACTATCAGACAGACTCCTCTGTCTCTGACTAGTCTTCCCCTCCTCGTCTATGGTCTCCGCCTTGACGTCCCGTCCGTTTTCGTCAACCATCTTGAATATCTCGTCGACGGATGAAGTCTTTCTTTTCACCTCTAGCTCGCACTGACAGAACTGACTAAGATCGATGCCTGCAGTAACGGAATCCGAGTTATGCCTATTGTGTTTCTTCCTATGTTCATATTTTTCATCCATATTCATACTTATATCGATTTTCCTACAGAGATCATCGTCCGACGAGCCCCCGTTGTGTAGTTTATCATCTTCGGATATTCGTAATCTATTCGCGATTTGCAAAGCCCTAAAGTTGGACACGGAAATCTTTTGCTTTTTACATTGCTCACAATACACTATACCCGAATCAGTGTTTTGGTTTGAACAGTTTCTGTAATAGCTTAGTATGTCTCCGTTTGAATTGCATACGTCACAAGAACACTGGGCCACAGATCTTTGAAGATCGCTTAGAGTGTTATTGTCTCTGGGTTCCGGTTTGGGACACAGTCCACATTCGCAGTTGGCGTTTCTTAGAGGCGTATCTATATGTTCGCTTTCTAGTTGATCTACGTAAAGTATATCTTCACCTATCTTCCGACATAGAGGATCATCAATAGATACCCTAGAAGCACCAATGGGACTTAAATTCGAAGCGAGATTTTGGTAGATATTTGCAGTGGAATTATTAAGGAAATTTTGTTTTAATTGTATGCACTGTGAAAGGTGTTGGTCGTGGATTGATAAGCCTGAATTGCTAGCTTGCGCCATTGATGCGGTGTCAGCCGTTAGAGGTAGAGTTGCCCTGTAAAAAATATGAAATTGGTACATTTTGGTAGAAACTGGTTGAAGGTTTTAGTAGTTAATGGAATCGCAGTGCTGTTAGGATCCGAAGCTTCTGGAGTGCGGTTAGACACAAATGTGGGTAATAAAAAGGTTTTTAGACAAGCATTTTTAATTTATATCTTATGGTGTTAGATAACAAGTGGTGCTGGTGGGATTTATTCATATGTATCGAGGATTTCAATAATTTAAACCATCGTTTAAGGGACATGGGTTTGGTTTCTACTTTTTTGTAAATATTTTAAGCGGCAAAGCTGCGTTAATTTTTTCCAATACATGCTTCATGCTACGACTACGCTCTAAAAGCATATTCGACTTTGCCCATACTTTTAATAATTTTGTCATTTTTTAATCTCAAATTTTCTGGTTTTTACAGACTTTGAAGTAACTTAAGGAATTCCTATCGTGGGTTTTCATCTATTTTTAAGTGTTGTGTACCTGATGAAGGTATAATAATGTGGCATCTTAAACTTAATCGAAAAACGTGGCCAAGTAGTTAATAATCAATTGTCCCTGACGGTAAATTCCTCTAAAATTTAATCTTGAACGAAGCGTATAATTTGGTTTGTTAAGGATAAATTGATAAGGAAGCCCTTTACTTCTTTCAGCCCCCTAGATAACGTTTCGTTTCTATTTTCTATTCTATTGGTCTATTCTTTTGTTTCATTGGCTAATACTTTGTTTTGATCACGTGATCGAGTGACATCAGCCAATAAAACAAAAGAATAGCGAATAGAATAGAAAATGAAAAATACTATTCAAGAAACCAAAGTTTTGGCCAATCAGGTTTCTAAGCTTTCGTAACAAAGGTTAATTTCTCAGAACATGATTGTCTAGAACCCCGCCTTCTAGCCAATCAGAATTTTGACGGTCATGTCACTTTATACTTAACGCGAATAGACAGATTAATGAGTGCTTATTGAATATATTGGAATGTTACTAGACCAGTATTAGTATTGTGTAATTTTTCATACATTAGTAAGGTGTACCAGAAAACAAAACTATAACAAAATTTTCTACTGGAGATAATAAAAGCTTATGACATGTCAGAATTGTGTTACTAAAAAGTCTGTAAAATTTGTATTAGTTTGAACATATTTCTCCTTAATTTCTACCTCAATCTATTAAAACAAATAATCTACACACATAGGTAATTATTACAACCGCTAAACTAGAAGTAGTTGTTCGGAATATATTTTTTATCATTGTACAGCAACTGGTGAAGAATTTTTGACGTGACAACGTCTTATAATTCGATGGAGCCGGCTGCACGCACGAAAAAACATGACTCATGAGGCGTTATCTCGCTCTGAGGCGTTCCATTTAAGGCTTAAAGTGCAAGCGAGAGCGCGGAACGAGAGACAAAGAGGCACAATCTTATGACGTTGTCACGTTCAACTATCGTCAGTAAACCGACTTTACAGACAACCGTTTTTTTTTGTGTTAAGTCTTATTCTTGACCGTGAAAAAGTGACTTTACTCGGGCTGATAGAAAGCATGAGACTCGTGCATGCAGACAATGCAGCATCCTTCCTTATGGTGCCTCTCCTTTAGTGAAGGTTGGCCGTGAGCTCTGCACATTCCCTTCTGTTTTTAGCCAGACAAAACAGTTTCTTTTTGCATGCAGCATGGGGACTCTTATTACGTCGACGGTCTTGCAGTCACCAACGAAAACCAACTGTTTTCAATTTTATTTATTGCATTTCATAATGTACATTGAACGATGGGCCGACGATTTGGGGAGGGTGACTGATGCGGATTGCCCAAGAACGGGATGTTGGCGTTCTTTGGGGGAGACCTTCGTCCAGCAGTGGACGGCGATAGGTTGACACTATACCATATATTTATAGGTGTTGGGGATTCTTAGGTGTTTTTGGTTGGTCTTCTGAGAGAAAGTAATAGTAGAAGGGTATTATCTATATAACATTACGCTATATCCAATAGGAGCGGAGTACAAATGAGAAATATCACAAAAACAAGGGTACATGATTGCTTTCGAGAATTTCCATTACGTGCGCTGTTTAAACTACTAGTTTAATAAAAATCATGTATTGAAAAATCGTTTATCTTTGACGTTCCAAAAAATATCCTATATATACATATGTAACTAGCTTTCGCCCGCGTCTATGTCGGTTAGGGGACGTCCATAAATTACGTAAGGCATTTATGAGAATTTTTCGACTCTCCCTCTGCCTTTGGTGAGATATCGTAAGATTTTCCGTAAACTCCCTCCCCCTCCCCTAATCTCGCGAGATTCTTCAAGACATCTCTTCATTAAATAATGAATATATAATAATTAATATGATATGAAAATAATGAAAAATAATTACGTGATATTTGCCAAGACCCCCCCCTCCCTCCTAAGTGAGATTTGAAAAGATCACGTAATTAATGGACGCCCCCTTATCGCAGTTAAAAGCAAACGCGACGGAGGACTTTATTTTATTAATATGTAGTGATATTGTTTTGAAAGGTGTCATTACATTCATCTGATAGAGTGCCACTTGGCACAAATTAAAATTACCGTAGTTTTTTTTATATAACTATCTTGTTTCATTATTCCGAACAACTACCAAAGCTATGTATTAAACAAACAAAAAAACACATAATATAGTATATATCATGCATTCGTAAAACCTCAGAGGTTACCTGAGCATTAATTCTTCGTCAATATATTGCAAGAGGCTCCTAAAACAAGAAAGACAACAAATAATACCCTGGCAATACTTACTGTTCTTTTGAGGGACCCTACTCCGTATATACGTTCTGAATAGATCAGAAGAGAGGAGAAAGAGAAAGACAGAGATGGAGAAGATGACTGATAAGGGTCCATCCATAAATAACGTTACAAGTTTTTTTTAGTTTTTGGGGATACCAGTTCTTGTTAGGGCCACCGCAGACTAGCTACTTTTAGCATCGGCGATCGGCGATTTGGCGACTGCATCGATGCTGCATCGCGTTTTAGCGACTTCCTGCGTTCGATCGCGGTATCGGAAACGCGCGTTTTAGCGACTGCGCAGATGCCAAGTCGCTGCTACCGGCATCCGAAATAGTGCGGAGAGTAGCGTTCAGCTGCTGTGTCGCGCTTCTAAAAAGCAACTCGATCGCCGCTTTTGGCGTTTTTAAGTGTGCGGTGTGGAGCGTTCGGTCGCCGTATTTAGCTTCTAAAAAGCGACTAGTTGCCGATCGCCGATGCTAAAAGTAGCTAGTCTGCGGTGGCCCTAACTTGTTCTATTTGTGAGTTTAGACAATTGTCTTGGCTTACCGTGACGTCATATTTATTGCAATTTCACATCCTTCTTTTTAAAACTTTATTTGTTTTCAATGAGACTGCTGATCAAGAGGTTTCGGGTTCAAATCCCGTGTCGGGCTGTTGTTGGGATTTTCTCAAAAGAAAGCCCGGAGTATGGAAAATGGTGGTGTTTCTACCTCGGAGAACACGTAAGCCGTCGGTCCCGGTTGTCATTAACATCTATGGCAATCGTTATTGGCCTCAAATATACTGACAAGTAATTCGACCTCTGAATTCGGTACGCACTTAGGTTTGAGGAGATGCGATGCTAGTTGCACTGCGTTGAAAAACTGATTTTCAGGTAAAACCTGGTGGAACTAGTAGCCGACCAACAAAAACTTACGAATGACAAAGGCAAGGAAGAAGGTTCAATTATTTCAAGAAATGATAGTATGAGTTAAATCCCCTAGAACCTCCTGAGATCGGTGTTGAAAAAAATCTAATCCCGTATCCCCTAAGCAGAAGATCCTAGTAGACAAGATCGATTTTGACGGGACATCTAGTCCCCAAACTAAGCAGAGCTTGTATTATGGGTAACTAGACAACTGATATAAATAAATAAACATACTTTTTTTTGTAAATACATACATATTATACATAGAAAACATTCACTGACAGCTGGATATATATGGAGTGAGAAAAGCTACTTAATATTATGATTAGCTTCGCCTCGCGGCGTTACTTGCGGTTAAGCTATAACAACCGTTAGTTGTAAATAGGATATTAGGGAGACATATTGTGTGCGCTTTTCGTTTTTCATTCTCTTGCTTTTCACTTTCTCTATTTACACACAGTAAATTATTCTTATTCGGTTATTGTTAGTGTTAAAACAATTAACCTAAGTTACTAATAATGTCATCAGCTTCCTGCCAGTGAAAGTCCCATCAAAATCGGTCCAGCCGTTCCAGAGAAACAGACAGACCGACAATTTTTAAAAATTGCCATTTTGTTGTAAGTACCGTATATATTTTGATATGCATTTAGTAAAAAACTGTTCACTTGGTGTTGCAAACAGACCTATGAATTACTTGAAAATCTCATATCTTTAATTTTTTAAAAACCTATAGTCGTCACGAAATAAGAAGCCCGTTTTGACATTTGACATGCTGCATGTAAGAAATTGAAAAATCAAATTCATAATCCTATTTAATTACTATGTTACCCATACACTATCACAACGCATATCTTAAATAAGCATCAAGTTTAACTTGATATTGAAAAATTGCACTCAAAAACACGAATTAATCGTATTAGTTACGCCACGATGACAAATGTCAAACCGGGCTTCTTATTTTGTGACGACCATAGCTTTTTAACGACATCAATAAAAAAAATTAAAATGATCAATCAACTTTTTCACACAATCTTTATGAACGTGAATTTAATTTATTTTGTAATATCAACATTCTTTTGGACAAGTAACTGCGTCTAATAATCAGAACAGATAAGGAAGAATAATCAATTCGTTCCAAAGACTAGCCTATGTCCAGCAGTGGTCTATTAAACATAGTGGATGATCATTAACGGCCCATAATGTCCCACTGCTATGCTCTGGTCTTCTCTCAGACGAGGGTTAAGGATCAATTATATAGTTAAATAATTATATTAACCTTGGTCTAGTGGTTAGTGTATGCGGCTGCTGTTTAAGAGGTCTCGGGTTCGATTCCCGGGTCGTATCAAATATTTGTGTCGGAGTCTAGGTGTGTTCTATGTATAATATGTGTGTATTTACAAAAAACAAGTATGTTTATGTATTTATATCAGTTGTTTAGTACCCATAATACTACCTTAACTTAGTTTGGGATTAAATGACGTTGTGTGTAAGATGGCAGACATTTTTTTTAAATTATTTAAGGTAAATAGTTTTTAGGAGATTGGTCAACTCGAATTCTTCTATTCTCCTCAACTTCTATGATCTCTATTACTCTGTTTTTGACATAAGTGTCTCAAAAATCTATTTTGCATTTGATGTAACATATACGATAATTGTTATTTAGAACCAAAATCAGATATTTTTTTCTGAAATTTAATATAGGTATTTACGGTAGTAAGTATTTGAAAACTAAATAATACTTTTATGGAAGTTTCAATTTGATGCCTTATTACTATCACTTTAAGGTCTAAATTTGGTCTAAAAGTGCTAAATACAGCAGCAAATGTAACAGAAACATCAGAGGAAAGTCAAATTTAGACCTTATTAACACGGAAATTCAATAAAAAAAAACACACAAAAGGCAACACAGCGTCAAACACATCGATTTTGAATTTTGAACGCATTTGAATACATTACCTTTACTTATTTATGGGCGAACCCCATGGAAAAACTTATAGACTATACAAAATCCAATCGCTCAAACTCATGCGCATTATCAAAAGTGAATCTATACTATCGCATTGTTCATTCCACACAACAATCAGAAAAAAACTTCAAAAAATAAAGAAAAAAATAATAAACCTCCACCAGAAATTAATCAGCACACTTAAAATCCTATCTGTTAGTAGAGAAGAAGAACGAAAGAGAAATATAATCTTTTCATTTTATTATTTTTGGCTGAAAAAATATTTTCGAAAATACCTCAAACTCATTTTCAATATATCATCACCCGTGATCACCCGACACCACTTGCTATAACATAATATATAAACGTATAATAAAAAAAGCAAAAAAAAAAGAATAAATAAAATAAAAAAGATTTATTTGGGTTACATACTTTTCGCTTGAAGGTATCGTGTCTGTCGAGAGATCTTGCGTCAGTGGGTTATGTTTTGGACAACTCATCAACGAAGCTACGCTCCAGTCTTCACTAGATTGTCTATGGTACACTGAAAGAAAAAAAAATAGTGTAAAATTTAAAGGTAATAGAGCTACTCTTGTGGTGACTTCCACATACAGCGCGCGCGAAAAACATACAACAGCGCCATCTACCGAAGAAACACTGAATCACGAGAAAACATGGAGCGATCTATATGGAGTAACTACTAATCCTGAATCGCGATAGAGAAATTCTCGCGCCGATTAGCATATATACAACTACAAAAATATATACAACATATCATCAGCCTATCTCAGTCCACCGCTGGACAATATATATACAACATTAACTGTTGGGCAGTGGCAGTTTTACACATGACATGCTTTCCATCATCCAGAGTAGTCACTTTGGCATGCATGTAAAAAATATAAATAATGTAGGTAGTAGATTTCACGCTGATGACATCACGAATGGGCCAGCTTGACCTGGGCAGTACTACCCTCACACTGAAGACCATCCTAATAATGACAGCATTCCTGCTGTCGTATTTGGTAAGTGTAAGACCAGAGGTCCAATCATTCTGCATCATTCTCCCGGCCTCCGGAGGCTGGGAGAATGATGCAGAAACAACTGATCAGGCCGCCATGGTATAGGTCCCCATTGCCTACACAATAAGGATGGTGACCCCTGGCTCCTGGATTCTACTCATGCTTTCCATTAGGCAGAGTAGAGTCACTTTGGTAGGTTTAAATATAAAAAAAACATCTATACATGATAAGTCTTCTACACATACCTTTCCTCTTAACGGTATCCCCATCACAACTCCTATTGACCTCCGCACTGAAATTGATAACCTTCGGCATAGAGCGGACGCTCAGATCATCATCAGCGTCCAGGTCCACAATCGGCGAATCATCGTAGACCCCAGACCTTCGACAGGGTTCCCTTCCTTCTGCTGTCAACCCTCGTTGGCGGTTGGCAACCTGGACTGGATCCTCGTGCATGAGCGAGTGTGGTCTGGGAGCGGCTGGGACGCTGAGCTCTGAGAGCAGACTCCGGGGTCTGACGTGGTTGGTGGAGCGAGATTGTGATAGCTGAGCTTGTTCGGCTAAAATCCTTCGGCCACCACGTCCTGTGTGTTTGGATGCGATGCGATGTGGTACGTTTGATATTGCCTGGAGAAAAACACCTTGTAATTAAAACATGAAGAATATGCGATTGTCAATTTTGTGCCTTTCACAGTTGGCCCAGTTGTTTAAGCGGTCGCCAAGTGTCGTGGGTTTAAATCAACACAATACTTCGTGTGATCCAGAAATTGTTATCGCGAGTCTGGGTGTTTTTAGTCAGTTTCATGTATGTTTGTAAAGTCACAAGATGTATATTCCTAATGCGGGAGTTGTCTTTTTAAAACGGACAGAAAACAATTAAGAGGTCTCGGGTTCGATTCCCGGATCCGGTAGTAAGTGGTTTTGGGATTTTCTTACAAGAAATTCTGAGTAACAATCCGGAGTATTGAAGTTTGGCTATTTCCACACCCGTGGAATCAATGACAATATGTAGTGTATGTCTCACTAAGTTATTCATTCACTCGTTCACTATGAATTAATGAGAAGGAAGCATTATGTCATCTCCAGAGTACGTGCGGTCGTGACACAGTTCAGTCGACTGTTAGCCACGATAGCGAGTGGGCGCGTGCGTCTGTGAGCCGACAATATAGAAGGATATACTACACAATCGTTATTGTAAAGTCAGTGCCTTCAAATATACTGACAACTAGTTCAATCTTCGAATTCAGTTCGTCTTTAGGGTTGTCAAGGTTCAACGCTAGTAACGCTAACAACTCATTTTCAGGTAAAACCGGTTGAATTATAGCCGACCTTAAATATTATTGGGAAAAAAGGGTAGAAAGAAGAATTTGTAGTTATATCAACTTACCCCGTCATCGTCTTCAGGGTTGAGACAGTGCGTGGGCGGGTTGGAGTACTTGTGCAGCAACTCTATCGCCAATCTCTTGCTCATGTCTTGTTGGAAGAACGCGTGCTGGATAAAACAGTAAATTAATATTATATGGAATATTATGATATACATATATTTTTTATCAAGTCTCGTGAAGCCAGATCGTAAGCCATTCAGGAGGCAAAGGACGGTAGGATAAATTAAAAAAAAATACAAGTACCAAAAGCCTTTACATAGGGACTGGAAAAAAAATACTGTATTTCAGCTCTGTACCTTAGAGGTTATACAACATTACAGTGAAATTAGTCTCGAGAAATTTTTGCATATGTAGTGGTGTGTGTATTACTCAGATCTTTGAGCGCGTTTCCACTATATCGTTCTGGCCTATACAAAAATGTTTCGATATCCTAACATTACTATTTAATTTTATACTTATCCCTAGCAACACTCTGATTTTTGTTTTCAATAAAAACAAGTTTTCATTTTAAAGAAAAAGGTTTTGACTTTATAAAAAAAAAAAGTTGTGTGTGCGATTCACACACGATAGAAGTGAAACTTCACAGAGGAGAGACCGATATTTAACTTTTTTTTCCTTTCATCTAGGTTTTTAAAACTCCGGGGGGTCTACGGGGGGGTCAAAATTTTTGTTATTTCTGGCCTAGGACGCACCGTTTTCGAGATATTTCAATCTAAAGCAAAAAATCGACACTTGATAGTGGACAGTGGAAACACGCACAAAACCAGAATAGACCAGTTTACGCTATTCGCAGGTGCCACGTGACCATACACTACTACAAACGCAAAAATTTCTCCAAGCTAATTTACCTGTAAGTGGCTAAAGTCAAATTTTACAGGAGAGGCAAAAATGCGCGTAGTGATATTTGAAGGGGTTATAATAAAGGCAGAGTAATTTTCTTAGCTGTATTTTTTATAAGAAATAGAGGGGAGTATCACGAATTAAACATAATTATGATAAATCTATCTATTATCTAACATAATTTGAGATTCTATACCCTGTTGATATTTGTATATCTCTTTTGTAAATATTTGTACATTGTATATCTCTTTTCATAGAAGACGTAGGACTTAATGCTTTATACCATTATGTAGAACTGGTTCTTGGGATTTCAATGGTATAATAAACATAATTTCGACAAAATGTGGAGTTACTATTGTATTCCTTTGAGGTCGGTTTTTAAGAGACTGATCTGATATTACAGATCACTAGCTTTATTCTTGATTTCAATGTCAATCAATCGGTATTTCGGTATTAGTATTAAGACGTTTCCTATTCTTAAATTCGTTATTAAGTAACTATTTTCATCATTTCTTCAAATTGGATTCGTTTTAGATTGAAATTGCGATTTAATTCAAGAGTAAGGCCGCTGAAGCCATATGTGAGATGTCCATTTATTATTACCTGTAACAATTTGTCAGCTGTTGGCCGCTTCTTAGGGTTCTTGGTGAGCGAGAGTTTCAAGAAGGAGTGGAAGACAGCGGACCAGCGCTCACGCTCCTTTAGCTGCGGGGGTTTGAACCCAGACTTGGACATGAGGAATAACACCCTCATGGGGTGGAGTTCGAACATCGGCGGCTGGAGTTCTGCTAGCTCTGGACAAAAGAAGAAAAATACGCCACAACTTTATAATAACTTGACTACATTCTTAGTTGATCAAGACTTAAATAAAAAGGCTTTGACAATCTTTCAAAATAGATTGATTTGTATTTTTTATCTCCTTAAACATAACTCCCGCATTATGTAATACATCTTGTGTTGCGGGGGACCTAACATATATACATGAAATGGACACAAAGAACACCCAGACATAGAACAACAATTTGTACAAAGTACGTAAATTGCACCATGTGAGAATTGAACCTACACCACTTGGCACAGTAGAAAGCGTCATGGAGACCACTTAATCCACTAGGCCATTCATGAATCAGACGGAGGAGGAGACTTTGAATAAGCTATTTAATTTTTATCTCCTACACAGAAGCCAGAGAGAGAATGAAATTGTAGAAAAAAAAAACCTATCAATGGGACACTATTCTAAATGATGAAAAGCATGAGTAGAATCCAAGAGCAAGGGTAAGCATCCTCATTGTGAGTATAGACAATATGGTGGCATGGTGCCCCACACTATGGAGGCTAAAACCTATCTCATATGCTCTAAATTGACACTAGATACAGCTGTCAAACAGATCAAGTTATTCATGGATACGAGGAAGTCGGAAAGTAGCGCCACTGGATGAAAACTTAAGAACTAATAGGTTATTTTAGTATGGACATGTTATGCGGAGGGATGAGAAAAATGTGGCAAAGAAAATGTTGGGTATTGGTAACACCAAAGAAAAGGTGGATGGATTGTGTGAAAGAAGATATGAATAGGAAGGGTGTTAACAGTGAAATGACGAGTGATAGAGTAGAATGGAAGGATTAAAACATACTGCGTCGACCCCAAATAAAATTGGGATAAGGGCAGGCAGATGATGATAAAGGATAAGGATATGATGGTAATAACTCACCAATAGCAGTGATCCCGCAGGCCCATATATCACAGAGCTGATTGTAACCACCCTTGCGTTCAACTGCTGCCACCTGGAAATTATGATTGGTCATTAAAAAACGCTTACAATTTATGTATAAATATTCATACTTGTACAACTAACCTCTAATTTATAAATAGCGATAATAATATTTATACCCACATTATTAACCAAATTTTTGATTTTAAAGACAACTCCATTAAGATAATTTAGATATATTCCTATGTCGCAGTGGACTTAACAAACATACAAGAAACGAACACAAAGAACACCAAGACTCAGAATAACTATTTCAAAATCACACAAAGTGTAATCTCGTGTAGGTTTGAAGTCAGAAAACTTGGTGCAGTAGAAAGCTGTGTGGCGACCGCTTAAACCACTAGGTCATCCGTGCAGTTATATTATTATATATATCATCATCAGCCTATCGCAGTCCACTGCTGGACATAGGCCCTCTCCAATTGTCGCTAATGCGTATGTGACTGCCGATCAGGAGTTCTCTGATGAAAATTCCGGGTCTGGCCAAAAGTGTTGTTCGGCTTATATGACATGAAATTCTTTATAACAGCTCAGCTGTATAACAGCTCGGAGAGCACCTTAAGCCGTCGGTCCCGGTTGTTATGAAGTCGGTGCCCTTATATATACTGACAACTAGTTCAACTTTCGAGTTTCAGTTCGCTCTCAGAATTGCGGAAGTCCAATGCCAGTCGCTCAAATCTGATATTCAGATAAAACTGGTTGAACTAGAAGCTGACCCCAAATGGTCTTGGACACTATAAAGGGTAAGAAGATGAAGGAAGATGCTATACATACTTCAGGAGCCATCCAATAGGGTGTTCCGATGAAAGACTTCCGCTTGTTAATAGTGGCTGTGATCTGCGCTGACACACCAAAGTCTGCCAGCTTCACATCACCGCATTCTGTCAGCAGTATGTTGGCACCTTTTATATCACTGAAACGTGAAAGAGCAACACATTATATCAAAAGTTCTTGGGTTGGTGTACTCTGTATTTGTATTTATTCTATATTGTACACTAAAAACTTAAATATAGAAGGTAAAAGGAAGTGTAATCTCTACAAAGGCGAGCTTAACCCAAAATTGAGTTTTCTTCCAGCAAACCCTGAGTAAATAGAGGATATCAGTTAAATTAAGGGCACAGTCATGCGAACTTATCAATCAGAAAAGAAACGAATATATTCATAAAAGTAATAATAGTAGTATAGACATTTATGTAGCAAAATACATTGTTTTGTTAATCTAACCCAACACTACCTATATATCTCTGTGCCAAATTTGATTCAGATCGGTTCAGCTGTTTTATTGTATAATATCCACCCAAATTTTTGCGTTTACATTATCAGTAAGACAAGACACCGACTATACAACAGATTTGGAGTATAGAACATTGTTTTTCTTATACGTAACTAGCTTTCGCACGCGGCTCCGCCTGTATGTCGGTAATCGCGGTAAAAAGTATCTCCTTTCTCAGGCTCTAGACTATCTGTATACCAAATTTGATTTAAATCGATTCAGTAGTTTTGGCGTGAAAGCGCGACAGATAGACAGAGTTACTCTCTCATTTATATTTATACGATTGGCATGAATCAATGCATGTGATGACGGAATACGCAATGTCACCACCACCGTAAATCCCGTGGGTATCGTAAGAGTCGATTCAGGGTGCAAACTATACAACATCACTGCAAAGACAAGGAAAACTTGAAACAAACCCCTCGGACCTTCACCCCGCCGGAGTAACCACACGGTGTGCCCTCTTTGCTCTTCTCTTTTAGGAGGAGGAGTCCAGGATCAGATCTCCTTCTGGAGTCCCCCAGCGCCTGTCTTGAAACAAACCTTATACCAATCATCGTCTGGTCTGCGTGGTACAGTAGGCCAAAAGCTTCTTAGTAAGGAGAGGTCAATACAATAACGCTATTCTCTGCTACCAGTAAAACTTTACCGCCGATTGTTATATTTACATACTTTGTATCACATCTATTGTCACCTCTTTGTCATTTTTTTGTGTATGTATACAATAAAGATATAAATAAATAAAACTCACCGATGCATCTTCCCCATGCTGTGCAGGTACGAGAGTCCTGTGAGGGTCTCCCGGCACATGAAGGCTATTTGGAGCTCTGACAGCGGTCCGGTCACGTGATAGATATCCTGAAAATGATTTAACGATAATTTTAACAAAAAGGAACCGACTTCAATGAAAAACTATTCCGAGTACCCAAATCGCGACATTGTGCCTATGATATTTGAGGAGTTCCCTCGATTTCCTTGGGATCCCATCATCAGATCCCGATATGGTGACGATGGGACCACCTGTAAGCTACGCAAATTCCAATGCTAAAAGAATTTTTTAAATCGGTTCATAAACGTCGAAATTATCGCTGAACATACATAAAAAAAAAAAGTTTCCGACTAATTGAGAACCTCTTCCTTTTTTTGAAGTCGGTTTAAAATAAACTAATTTGCTTTACGATGTTTTTATACATTTTGAGCTATAATTTAAGAGCTGATATCAATATAACGTCGTCTCTTATAAATTATCACCATCATCAGCTTATCCCATTCACTTTGATTTTTTTTTTCAATTATGCACGGTGTGTTAAAAACGTGCAACGGCCAGATTACGTAGCCACAATGTTGTCTTGCTCGCCAGACTCGGCAATAGTGGGGAGGTATAGCCTCTCCAATAGTGGGACAAAGTCTACATAACACTAGACAAACCTGCAAGCTGCCGCCCCCACAATACTCCATCGATATCCATAACTTATCTCGTCTGAGATACGAGCCGTAGTAAGCCACTATATTGGGGTGCCTGCAGTCCTTCATCATCAGGATCTCCTGCTGGATGATGGCAAAGTCATCACCCGGCTCCAGCTTGATCACCTTGATGGCGGCCAGCTCGCCATTGCCGTTGAGCCTTTTCGCCTAGAAAAAGATATATTTACATTGAAATGTTGATATAAAAAGTGTTAATTATTGAAATTCTCTGGTTTAGATTGCCTAGGTTTGGAAATTTCTGGAAATATGTTACTCCAACAAAAATAGTGTTCAATATTAAAATCTTCTTTGTAGCTGTGTGTGATGCGTGAAGGATATCTAAAGGACGTTACAGTATAACTTGTAAAACTTGAACATATAATAAATCTTTATAACAAAAGTAATACAAATAGAGAATTGAACATCTTGTGTGAATTTAATGTAGATATACGTAAACAATAAAATTAATACTAAGTTAAAATCAGTTTTTATGAGGTAATGCTTGTTGTAAATTAATTGTTATATGAATGTAAAATAGTCTAAGGTAACAATCAGTTCAGTCGTTTTCGAGATTGATCAGAACAAATAATTTTTCAATATTAATTGCTTTTTTGATGTAAATCATTCATATGTATTCAGTAAAAAGCTGTTCATTTGATATTACAAACAGACACTTCAATTTTATTTATATGGATAGATTGGTACTATAAATTGAAAAGGAGTGGGGTAATGTCTCCCCTACGCTTAATAACCCCACCAAAATGGGTAAATAAATTAAGACTGGCAATATTCTGGCATCGCTAAGAAAGAAGCTTTGTAAACCAGCGAACCGTTGTCAGGAATATTAACTTAATTAATATTACTTCTACTTGGTATACACTAAGTTAAACGCTTTGCCTAACACAGTTTCGAAGGACCAAGTTTGTGGAAGAATTAAGATAAAAATTGGTTCCTTTCAAACACTAGCGCAATGAAGGTTAATGTTTATACAATTTATTTATACAAATAAATAAAATTGTTCTTTTTTTTTATATTTAAGCCCGCCAAAGTGATTCTACTCTGCCTGATGGACAGCATGAGTAGAATACATGAATAGGGGCCACCATCTTCATCGTGAGAGTAGGCAATGCAGCATGGCGACCCATATTATTGGGCCTCCGGCCTCACACTCACCAACGAAATACGACAACAAGAATGCTGTCATTATTAGGATGGTTTTCTTTGTGAGGGTAGTATTGCCCCGGTCGAGCCCATTCGTGCTGAAATCAGGATCTACTACCTTGATAAGAAGTGTCTTTGTATTATATATTTAAGCCAAAGTTACTCTACTCAGCCTGATGGAAAGCATGAGTAGAATCCAGTAGTAGGGGTCACCATCCGCATTGTGAATGTAGGTCAAGGCAGCATAGTGACTCATCATCATACCATGGAGTACTGGTCGGAGGTTTCTGCATCATTCTCTCGGTCGGAATGATTGGGCCTACAGTCTCACACTCAACAACGAATACGACAGCAAGAATGCTGTCATTATTAGAATAGTCTTCTGTGTTCGTTATTTTAAATTGATAGCTTTTCATTAAATGCTTATGTAAGTTTATTTTTAAATAAAAATTGTTTGTCTGTTTGTACCGGCTAATATCTGAAAGGGCTGGAAAAAATTTGATGGCACTTTCACTGCCGGATAGTAAAATTAGTAATTTAAGCAATTTTTTTAGACAGCGTTATTCGCGATTTAAAACATTAATCGTGGGTAACACCACAGAACTGTGTATCACAATACTTCTCCAATTATTACTTACTACAATTTAAAATTGAAAAGAAAACCTTAAGTGTTTAAGATTGGGGCAGACAGCGGTCAAACACTACGACACCGTGCGACGTCTTAATACTATATCATAACCCGTCGGCTGTCTGGCAAGACCTTTAAATTGCCGGGGGGGTCACTAATTTAGTTATAAGCTTCACACGATGCGCCTACAAATACGATGTACCGTTGACCCCAAGTTTTATTTAACCTCACACACACAAACATACACAGCTGTTAATACACACGCCGTCTATATAAAGTGGTACATGTGAACAAACACACAGACAGACTACCGTTGCGGTTTGATGATTAATACCGTTAAATTGTTGTTTTTAATTTTTAATTTAGACTAGCTAAGTCCCGCGGTTACTGTTGTAAATCACGAGCGAGTCTAGTCTAAAAATATAGCCTAAGTTACTCCTTATGTTATCAGCTAACTGATAGCAAAAGTTTCGTCAAAATCGGTTAAGCCGTTCATGAGATTAGCTTGAACAAACAGACGCATTGTTTTTTTTATGCAAGTACCGTACGAGTATAAACTTTCATTTGCAATTAGTAAAAATACTGTTAATTCGATATTACAAACAGACATCCCAATTTTATCTATTTGTGTAGATGATTTTACTTATCGGGTGAGATAAGCGTATCTACATAATGTATCCACGCAGCTGACCCCCGCATCTTCATCAGCGTCCCTTGAAAGAAAGAATTTTTCCCTGCTTCTGCTCGGCTCCTTTAGGTCGCAGAGACTAGTCACTACATATTATAAAATAAAATCATTCGCCGTGTCTGTCTGTTAGCGATAAACTCAAAAAACTGCACTGATTTAAATAAAATTTTGTACTCAGATAGCTTAAAGCCTGAGGAAGGACATGGGCTACGTTACCTCGATAATCGACAAAAATGCGGGCGGAGCCTCTGGCGAAAACTAGTTCTCTGTAAATAAGCTAATAAGCACTTAAAAAATTGTAAAGAATGTTGATTTAATAAAAGTTTCTTTAGCAATTAGTTTCTAGTTATTCGGTTATACTCGGCTTCGCTTACCTATTGTGATGTAGAACATTAGATTGCGTTTTTCTCCCCCTTACGGGTGGAATTTTTAAAATTATCTCTTAGTGCTCGCTTGTAATATGAAATGTTACCTGAGTATGTATTTACAAAAAAATAATATGTTTATATATTTATATCAGTTGTCTAGTACCCATAATACAAGCTCTGCTTAGTTTAGGACTAGTGTGTGTAAAATCTCCGATATATATTTATTTATTTACATCAATAAACGCGGGTAAAACGGCGGCTCTTATTTAGTGGCATCTAAATTAATCATGACATAAAATCCACTACAGTAGGTTAGCTTCCAATATAGGGTTGTATAAGGGACAGCGTCACCACGGAAGAAAGGGTTGAAGTGCTATACCTACCCTTTTATGTACATCTAGATTCGTTCAACTGTTCTGGCGTGACTGAATATCGAACATGGCGAACATCCATCTAAAATTTAGTATTTAGGGCGAGAGTAAAAATTGTATAGTTTAAAAATAATACATGATGTATTATATTTTTAACCGACTTTCAAAAGTAGAAGTTATGTATACCTGACTGCGGTGAAGTGAGGGTATTTTTTTTGCCAGTTTATGTATGTTAGTACGGTCGACCGTAAACGGTTAAACTACTAAAGCGGTTTTAATGAGTAAGGTGTCATAATAAGTAATAGCCGAGTCACGCGGTGAAGATGGTCTACAAAATTGTCTAAGTTACTCTCTATTTCATCAGCTACATGAAAGTTATATGCTCGTCAAAATCGGTCCACCCGTTCCAGAGATACAGGAACAAATAATCTGACAGATAAAAAAATATATGCTTTTTTGATTTAAGTAAGTAAAAAGCTGTACATTTGATTTTACATAACATAAAGAACTGCCAGACACCTTTTTATTCCTATAGAAGTATGCAAAAGTGGGTAATTCCAATTCAAAAAGTTTTCCATGCCTCGGTGAATCTTTTTAAACGTCCAAAGAGCACATAAAAATCCTACCCTTGTCAAATAATAATAAAAAGTTGGCACTTTATTGATTCAAATGGGCAGACGTCGGAGGGACAGAGAGAGAGGGAACGGACGGGAAATTGCAGGTTACTATGTTCATGATATGATTGTGGAAAGTAGACCTATTGTATTATAGCAGTATCTACTATTTATTTGTGTATATTTTTAAATTTCTTTAATTTTCACGTTTAATTTTCTGACATTTTTTAATTATGCAAACGTATTGGTTGTGTTTGTTAAAAAAAAACCCTCATTTTCTTTTATTGAGGGAATTTATAATGTACTAGTTTTGCCCGCGGCTCAGCCCTCGTATAATTATGTTATCGTATGAAGAGTAGTCTAGGTCTCTTTTTTGTTTTACGTGAGGAAATCCTTTGGGACCGTCACCCTGCCGGGGTTTTCGATGCGGCGGGGCGGTGTGTCGGACTCGAACCGACTAAAAACTACACGGTGTGCCTTTTTTGTGCTTTTCTTTTAGGACGAGGAGTCCAGGGTGAGATATCCTTCTGGACAAGTACTATATGTCCTTCCTCAAGGATCGAAGTATCTCCATGGCAAATTTATTTTATATCTGTTTAGCAGTGATAGCGTAATAGACAGATAAAGTTACTTTTAATTTGTAATATTAGTATGGTAGTAAATTGGAATAAGGAGTTTTTCACATGTTTAATTTTACTCCGCCTGTATGCACTGGTTTCAGCTAGATTCCCTCTAAAAGGTTTAGCACAAGTCACTCCATGATTATTGCAGCTCTTAAGGGGTCAAAAAACTCAAATATTTAGTTCAAAGATTTAGAGCCCTTCATTCGAACATTGCCACTACGGAGTAAAATAGAAGCCTTGACGTGGTGTAATTTGTTCAGCATGGGTATGGTAGGCCGGTACCATCTTTCTAACGAGAGGTTTATGTCCGGCAGTGGACTGTTAAAGGATTTTGTTGTGATGTGATATCAAGGTAGAAGATCAACCTACAATAACAGCATTGGTGCTTGCGAGTTTCGTTGGTAAAGCATCGACGCAGGAACATCTCACTCATTTGCCATAGTGTGGGACACAATTCTGCACTGTCTCATCTTCTTCCAAGCCTTATTCCTTATTATATTAATTATACACTTATTATACTAGTTCAACCGGTTTTACCTGAATTTCAATTTTTCCACGGAGCGACTGGTATCGGACCTCCGCAACCCTAAGGGAGAACTGAAATTCGAAGATTGAACTAGTTGTCAGTATATTTGAGGGCACTGACTTCCCAATAACGATTGCCATAGATGTTCATGACAACCGGGACCGACGGCTTTACGTGCTCTCCGAGGCATGGGCGTGAATCACCGCCAAACTTCCAAACTCCGGGCAGCTATTAGGAATTTCCTAAGAAAATCCTAAAAACACTTCTTGGCCCGACCCGGGATTTGAACCCGGGACCCCTTGATTAGCAGTCGCATACGCTAACCACTAGACTATATTGATACCAATAATGATGGTGACTCCTACTCTCGGATTTTACTCATGTACCTATTCCAACAGGTGGAGTAGTCACTTTGATAGGCCTAACTATAAAAACTGTTGTACCTATACATATTAACGCAGACGGGTTAATCTCTTTCCAATCATAATCAACTTATTTTCTCCATTCATGTATTTCTAGGTACTCCAAACGTATGATTACTTCACTCACCAAACATAAGCTATCAACACACAAAGCAAACCAACACGAAATTACAGTATCACCGTTATGACGTCAGCGGAGTCAATGACCCGCGCGGCAGTACTGCCAATTAGGTACTCACTGTGACTGTTTGGGCTACTTTAGCTGTTTTACGGTACTTGAGTAGGCCTAGCCAGGCCATGCTCAATATTTTTATGGCTATCTTTAGCCCGCGGCTCTACACACGTCTATGTCGGTTTTTGGAGGCAAAAAGTTGCCAATGTCCTTCACTTTGGACCAATCTCTATACCGAAATTTAGCGCCCGTGCCTCAACATAAGAACAGGTGGCGCTAACACTAACAGAATGGCTTCAAATAGGGGGTACGACACATCATCTGCAAGCTGTAGGTGGCCCGAGGTACGTCGGGGTTCCAGGGACTTAATTTCTAGGGTATATCTGGCTCCTCGGCTTATAATCCCGAGGCGCCGTACGGTTTTATTCGGTTCGAGTCCAACATAACTATCAACTGGTGATATCAGGGGGGATATCTGCACGGGAAAAAGAAAAAAAAGGGGGGTACGACACTACTATACTAAGTACTATGCGATGCGAGTAAGTAGATGCTAATGCGATAGTGGTCTTAAAAAAAGAAAATCAAAAGTAGGCTCCGTTCACCTAATCACATAATAAAAAGCAACGGAATAACTTATTTGATGACATATCTACGCATCAATAAGTTTGATTGATAAATTGTGAAACCAGTTGGACAAAACGGCCGGATGGAGTTCGAGTAGATTTCGTTTTGTTTTTTTATAGACAAATTGAACGCATTTTTTTTATATTTACATTGATAAGAACATTGTTTGAGTGCCTCTGTGGCGCAGTGGCAGTGTATGCTACTGTTGTGCTTGAGGTCTCGGGTCCGAACCAAATGTTTGTGTGAACCACAAATATTTGTTACGAAGTTTGGGTGTTTTCAAGGTATAATATGTAGGTGTTTACAAAAAAATGAATGTTTATATGTTTACATCAGTTGTCGTTGGCGTTGTGGGTAAAATGTCCGAAATATTAAAAAAACAATATTTAAACACGTTGTGGCTACGTAATCTTGCCGTTGGATGTTTTTAAGCCGCCATATTGGTTTATGAGAGAACAATACCACAATTTGTCCTAAACAGGTTTTCTATGCATCGACATTACAGTCTGTAAAACACCAAGCGTAACACGCGTTGTTTAGCTTTCACTTGTTTTGTTACACGACCTTGCCTGGACATCGAACCGACGACATTGACAGTGCACCTTCACTGTTGACAATTGAACCTTGCCGTGGCAAAATATTATAAGTAATACATTATTATTGTATTACATGCTAGCCATGTAACATGGTAATAGCTTGAAATATCTATTTAAGGAATTTTTTGCATTTAAGTGCACAGGGCTCCCGTTCCTACAAATAAATTAGGGCCCCACGCCAATCTCAGCTTCTTTTTAGGGTTCCGTTGCCAAATGGCAAAAAACGGAACCCTTATAGATTCGTCATGTCTGTCTGTCTGTCCATATGTATGTCACAGCCACTTTTTTCCGAAACTACAAGAGTTATGTAGTTGAAACTTGGTCAGTAGCTGTATTCTGTGAACCGAATTAATATTTTTCCACAAAAATAGAAAAAAGCAATAAATTTTGGGGGTCTCCATACTTAGAACTGAAACTCAAAAAATTTTTTTTCATCAAAACCATACATGTGGGTTTTTTGAGGTTTCTAATATCATTTTTTTCTAAACTGAATAGTTTGCGCGAGAGATACTTCCAAAGTGGTAAAATGTGTCCCCCCCCCCCTGTAAGTTCTAAAATAAGAGAATAATAAAACTAAAAAAAATATTTGATACATTAAGCGGTAAATCGAGGACGGACGGGCTAACTAAACTATAAGGGTTCCCAGTCATGAACTATGGAAACCTAAAAAGCAATTATCAAAAACGGACAAAATACGGATTTGGACGGTACTTTCACAGGCAGATAAAAATAAGGAGTGACTCGGGTTTTTTTACACTAGTTTCGTTCGGCGCCGTTGCTTGCGCTTTAGCACAATAACTGCGGGTAACGCCGTAGGACTGGGCTAGTATTAACTATTGGTTAATGGCTATTAGCTAGGCAGTTAATTTTATTAGTAAGGGCAACGAAGCGCAGTTCTTTAAGCAACGTCCTAACTAATAACCTGTTTCATTGTAATCATGCAATTGAACATTTCGTATTGAATGCTGTCGCAACGATAACTTAGATTGCAGCTTGAGTAACTTGGTGATTTTTATATTATCAGGATTGATTTTATATGACTGCTTCCTTGGTCTATTAGTATGCGACTACCGATCAAGGAGGAGGAAGGAGCAAAAAGTGTTATTGAGGTTATCTGATAAACCTATTTATTTATTTGTATAGGTATAAAGCAATCTTACAAGCTAATAGACTTGATATCCAAAACGCTTACAAATCTAAATTTTAGATTATCAAGCAAATACATTCATTGATGTCAAAGTTTGAAAATAATAAAAATAAAATGTATAAAAAAATGAATTATTAATGCAAAATCAAAATGTCACTTCCGTATATGTATATAAAAACCTAATATATGTAGTCATTTAAAATTATATTAAATTTATAACATAAACGTCCCAAAATTAATATAATTTACATGTTTAATACATTGAAATAGATTATTTTAGACAAAGTGGCACACAGCACCTGTGCTAGACGATATTCTAAAATTCTTCATACAATCTA
This sequence comes from Phragmatobia fuliginosa, assembly GCA_932526445.1. Taxonomy (NCBI): domain Eukaryota; kingdom Metazoa; phylum Arthropoda; class Insecta; order Lepidoptera; family Erebidae; genus Phragmatobia; species Phragmatobia fuliginosa. Next base: position 10,322,808 of record OW052081.1, on the reverse strand, counting down.
TACTAATAAATTAAATTGAAAGTCTGTTTGTAATGTTTATTAATTATCAATTTAATTAACATGGAACGCGAAAGTTTAAAAGTTTATAAATTGCCTGTAAGAGATTGCTTTTAGCAATAAGGCCGACCTATAAACATTATCTGTATAAAACTGACTGCCTCGTTGGTCTAGTGGTTAGCGAATGCGACTGCTGATCAAGAGGTCTCGGGTTCGATTCCCGGGTCGAACCAAATGTTTGTGTGATCCGCAAATATTTGTTTCGGAGTTTGGGTTTTTCTATGTATAATATGTATGTATTTACAAAAAAAAAGTATGTTTATGTATTTATATCAGTTGTCTAGTTACCCATAATACAAGATCTGCTTAGTTTGGTGACTAGATGGCGTTTTGTGTAAAATGTTCGAAATATTTATTTATTTTATTTAAAACACAATCTAAAATGACAGCATTCATGCTGTTGTGTTTCGTTAGTGAGTGCGACACTAGAGGCCCGATGATGCAGAACTGCAGAAGCATCTGGATGGGCTCCTACGGTGTGGGTGGGTCACCATGCTGCATTGTCTGCACTCACAATGTGACCCCTACTCCTGGAGTCTACAGATACTTTCTATCAGACAGAGAAGTACCTGTTGAAACATGCCGTAGTACGAAAATATATACAATTGCAGTTCAAGTTATGCTGGTCAATGAAATAAACATTCAAAACGGAAATTCGACCATCAGGCGAACTCTGATATGCTCATACATACATATATTAATTCTAACTAGTTCATGTCTCACGTATAATATGAATAATGTTTGTCTGACAATATTAATATTTAATTTTTATACAAAACGTACGTAGCTATTATAGTATATTATGTAATAAGCTGAATTTAAAAAAAGTTACGCATTTTATATCTGTAAATATTGTTGACCTAAAATATTTAAACCGTACAAGTACCTATTTATGTTTATAAAAGAATCCTACTATCCTACTACCCTACTAATCCTACTATATGTATAATATTATAAACGCGAAAGTTTGTGAGTATGTATGTGTGTATGTATGTTTGTTGCTCTTTCACGCAAAAACTACTGAACTTGTAAATGGCTCATATAAAAATGGGTTCTGGATAATCACATATGTAGGCTACTTTTTATTCCGAAAATACGCGAGGCGCAGCTAGTAGTCCATTTGCCTTATGATAAAAACTATTTCGACTTAGATTATTTTGTTGGTTTAGGAGTTATAGAGGCTAACTTGTAAATGAGCTGGAAACTTGAGAAATGGAAAACTAAATACAAAAATAACGAAATAATATTAACAATAAATATTTCGGCCATCTTACACACAACATCGTCTAGTCCCAAACTAAGCAGAGCTTGTACTGTAAACACAAACATACTTTTTTTTGTAAATATCTACATACATTTTATACTTAGAAAACATCCAAACGCCGAAACAAATATTCGCGGATCACACAAACATTGGGCCGTGGGCCAGACCCTGGAATCGAACCCGAGAACCATTGAACAGCTGTCGCATACGCCAACCACCAGACCAACGAGGCAATAATACGTAAACATTAAAATAATTTATTGGACACGATTTTGAATTCACGTGCTTTTATAAGTGTCTATGGAACCTTATTCTTTGTGTGGTTGATGCCCTTGGCCGGTTTTAAGTCATTTTAAGTACGGATAACTCGTTCGAAGAAATACAAAAGAGTGTTTTTATAATTATAATCAAGGGACAAAAATAGCCCTGTGTACATACATGTTCAACAATGCAGTACGCACTTACATTAATTAAAGTCTGGGTACCACATGTTACAATTATGTTTCGTCCCAGACAACGGAGTGATATTTTTTTTTTAAAACGTATTATGTGTGGTTGGAATGAAAACGTACTGTAAAAGTTTAAGCTATAATAATCATTAAACTTTTGACTTGGCTCCGCCCGCGTTTATGTTGGTTATCGCGGTAAATAGTAGTTTAAGAGTAATTCTGAATGTAAAGGACAAATCAGTATGAGCTAAATTACTGTAAAGTTTCATCTAAATACATTCAGTAATTTTAGTAGTAACAAAAAATTTAAAAGACTATTGTAAAAACTTTTAATAAACTTTATATAGCCTACAAGTTAAGCCCCGCAGTGTTACCCATGTATATTGTTGAAAATCGCAAGTGACGCCGCGAAACAAAGCTAGTCTGAAATAAATCATAAGCCTAATTTACTCATTATGTCTTCAGCCGGTCCAGCGGATTGACCGAAACAAACACGGACAGACAGACAGAGAAACAGATAAAAAAAACTAAATGCTTTTTGAAGTAAGTAACATGTATACATTCATATGCACTTAATAAAAAACTATTCAATTCATTTGATATTAAATACAGACACTTTAATAATTAAATAATTATAATTATTAGTTATTACATTAATTTGCATAGATGTCACCGGAGAAATTGTTACGAACCTATTGAAATTTCATTCATGAAAATCAGTTCATTAATTAAGGCGTTACGGTGGAACAGACAAACATAGACTGCCAAAACTATTACCCTTCCTTTTGGCAGGTCGAGTAAAAATAAAACATCAAGAGTATTCCACACTGCACTTCCGTTATTACACCATCAGCATAGTTCAAGTAGCTTGTAGAGGCGTGTAGGAGGGAATGAGGGGTGAGGTGGATTCGGAGCAGACTTGCCTACTGTATCTCCAAGTGCACAGTTAAGTGGAGATATGAGATGACACAAGGGGCTGCTGTGTGCGATCAATAATACACGCCGTATGTAACACAAGCTAGTATATTCTATATGTATAACTTTTTAAAGTTTATTTATACTTGTAGAGCACTCGTTTTTCTCTTTTCTGAATGAGAAATATGTTTTTCTCATAAAGCAACACTAATTTCTTTTAACCAGTAGTTTTTACACTAAGGGCCACAGCACACTAGCTACTTTTAGCATCGATGCTGCATCGCGTTTTAGCGACTTCCTGCGTTCGATCGCGGTATCGGAAACGCGCGTTTTAGCGACTGCTCAAATGTCAAATCGATGCTACCGGCATCCAAATGCGTGCGGAGAGCAGCGTTCAGCTGCTGTGTCTAAAAAGCGACTCTATCTCCGCGTTTAGCGTTTTAAATGTGCAGTGTAGAGCGTTCGGTCGCCGTATTTAGCTTCTAAAAATCGACTAGTCGCCGATCGCCGATGCTAAATGTAGCTAGTGTGCTGTGGCCCTAAAACATGCGCAAGTACAAGACAAAATAGAACACAAAACAATTCTTAAAACTTATGTAGGTTAACACTACATGCATATACATACAGAAAAGTTTGTCATCAAAAACGAGCAAATAAATAATAATAATAAATATGTGGGTTATCCGGCCTATCCAAAGGCCAAAGTAGATTCCCACTCACTTCTGCTCCTTTACCCAAAATCAAAGGTTAATTAGTGGGGCTTGATATTCAGCGGCGTTAGGAAGGAAACGACGGTAGAAATTTACCATGCCTAAGAATCGTCTGAGACTCTCTATTGTTTTTGGCAAGGGGTATGTTTTTAAAGCTTCAATGCGTTCCGGTGGTGGACAAACACCGTCCTTGGAAATGCGATGGCCTAAAAATGTCACGTCCTCGGCGCCAAAAACGCATTTGGAGGTGTTTATGACAACGCCGAATTCGCAAAGACGCTGAAAGAGGGCCTGAAGGTGAATTTCATGCTCTTCCTTCGAGCGTGAGAACACTAAAATGTCATCCACGTATGGAAAAACATAATCAAGGCCACGTACAACCTCGTCAATAAAGCGTTGAAACGTCTGTCCTGCGTTACGCAGCCCGAAGGTCATATAGGGAAATTCAAATAATCCAAACGGAGTAATTATGGCCGTCTTGGAAATATCCTCGGGTGCGACTGGAATCTGTTGGTAGGCTTTGACTAAATCAATAGTGCTAAACACCTTAGATCCTACCAAGTCCTGGCCGAAATCCCCTATATATCGGACTGGGTAACGGTCAGGAATCGTACGAGCGTTCAAGGCCCGGTAATCCCCACAAGGTCGCCAACCACTCTCACCCTTCTTGGCCATATGCAATGGCGAGGACCAAGGACTATTGGATGGTCTTGCAGTACCACAGGCGACCATCTCCTGAAATTCCTTCTTGGCTGCCTGCAATTTCTGAGGGGCGAGGCGACGTGGGCGAGCAGCTACCGGTGGGCCCTCTGTAGTAACGATGTGATGTACAGTGGCATGCTTGATGTCTCTATGGAGACCAGGTGGACGTGTAATGTCCGAGAATTCCTGTAGTAGTTTGGTATAAGGAGAGTTCTCGGCAACAAGTGTCTTAACACTAGGTTGAGAAACCTGGGCTATAGTAGCGCATGTGGTCAAATTTGTGGAGCCGTCAATAAGTTTACAATTCCGGCAGTCGGGTAATAAATGATAGTGGGCCAGAAAATCCGATCCGATGATAGGTGTACTCACATTTGCAATGATAAAATTCCACCGGCAGTCGCGGCGGAGTCCAAGGTTTAGACACAGAGGCAAGGTGCCAAATGTTTGGATGAGGCTACCATTTGCGGCGCGCAAGTCGAATCCAGTGGAGGAATGTTTACCCTTTAAGAGGTGTTGTGGGTAACAACATAGGTCGGAACCTGTGTCAATCAGGAATCGGACCTTGGTTGTAGAATCCACAATGAATAAGCGACGGCTGGGTGTGGTGAAGCAGTCAGAGGCCGCCACTATTGACTGCTGGTGGAGTTTCCCTTGTCCACCTTCCACTTACAGGGAGTTATACATTTATTGGCTTTGTCAGCAAACTTTGTATGGTACCAGCAGAGATGATTAGCAGATTGAGATGTGGATTTAGAATTAGATCTAGAGCGTGATTTAGCTTGGTGCCGAGACTGTCGTTCGTTACACAAGGCATCTACTTTTTGTGACATCTCGCTCAAAGCCTTTTTTATGCTGTCAAGTTCGCTGAGGGGGGAGAATGCTGCGTGGACTGATTGAGGTGTTTCGGATATGGCATCAGCAATTTCAGCCACCTTGTCTAGTGGCAAGTCACGTTGTGCTGTTAAAATCCGCTGGCAGTCTTCGCATCCACAGCTCTCTAATTATGCCCTCATCCCCTACGGTATTACCAGCGAGCGACCGCAGATGACGGAGAAAAGCAGAGGGTTTTCTATCACCCAACTGTTCCTCGCTAAGTAGTTTTCTTACACGCTGTTCTTTAGAAGAAGACAGTCGGCGAATGAGCTCCCGTTTGAGGTGCTCATATTTACCTGTTGAAGGAGGACTAGCAATGACATCCTCAACTTCATCGGCCAAACGAGCATCTAATTTAGACAAAATATAGCCATATTTTGTGGAATCTTGTGTTATTCCAGCTATTTCAAACTGAGCCTCAGCTTGTGCAAACCATAGCTTTGGTTTGTCTTCCCAAAAATCAGACAATTTTATAGATTTAGCACTGACATGTGACTCGTGTGTGTGTGTGTGGTGACGGATTAAGAATACAAGAGTGTCACCACCCCTATTCATCCCGCGTGGGTGTCGTAAAAGGCGACTAAGGGATAAACCACGCAAGACAACATCAATGCAAAGAGAAGGAAAACTTGAAACCAACCCTATACCAACCCGTCTGGCCAGCGTGGTATAGTAGGCCAATACCTCCTTTTCAAGGAGAGGCCCATGTCCAGCAGTGGACTGTTAAAGGCTGTTGATGATGTGACTCACTATGTTTAGAGGATTGTAAACTACTTAACCTTTCCTGTAAATCCCGCACCTGCTGTCTTAGCTCTTCCTCTAAAGCCATTTCACAAATTAAATTATTAGTTACTAGAAACAGTAGTCACAAATGCAATCCTATTAAATATAGTAATAAAAGTAAATTTCAATTCGCCACAAATATTTCGGACAACTTACACTTATCATCATCTAGTCCACAAGCAGAGCTTGTATTATGGGTACTAAACAACTGATATAAATACTTAAACATACTTTTTTTTGTAAATATACATATTATACATAGAAAAACACCCAGACTCCGAAACAAATATTTGTGAATCACACCAATATTTGGTCTGACCCGGGAATCGAACCCGAGACCTCTTGATCAGCAGCCGCATACGCTAACCACTATACCAACAAGGCAGTTAAATGTTTGTACATTGGTGGCTATCCCTATTAGGGACATCAATCGGTAATATAGGGAGGATATAACTATAAGGAGAAGTCATTCCTGGGCGTTCTCCTTTATAAAAACATAAGCGTAACATAGCATTCACAGTGACAAGCGATTGGTCTTGTATGTAAGTCTAAAATGTGTATATGTGAAAATCTCCCTCCGCAAGAAATGACCGACTGTTTTGTATCGGAAAAAGACGATATGACTACTCATGTTTTAAACTGTAAAGAGGACTTATTCGTGATAAAAACGTTACGATTCCTTCTACTTTCCGACGTTTCGAACGAAATCTACCCGTGACCACGAGCGGTATAACCCGTTCGAAACGTAGGAAAGTCTAATAACAGATATGACTGTCCCTCCGGTCCGCAGGCCTGTGTTGCTCTTTTAGTTTTATGTTGTTTGATGGTCAACAGCGCTCATGGAAAACTGCAAAACAAGAGCTACAGGAACATTGCAGGGGGCTCCGGGAACCTCACTCAGTCGGTGAAAGCAATGATTTTCCGGGTGTCACCCCACTGACAGTTGCTGCTGGGTAATCGCTTACCATCAGACCTAGTTTACCATCCCATATGAGTAATTTTACTCATGAACTGATTTCAAACAAGTTAACTATAAAATGGGAGTAATATGACATTAGACAACAATGAAAACGCCCATAACAATCTGCAGTATAAGGATTTCGGGCAATGTTCAAAAAATTTCGGCCGCTAGCCTACTAGGTATAATTAATTTTAAATTAAATACGACCTATTCATAAATGGTTAGACTTGCAAATAAGGAAGCCTGTTTTTTCGAAAACGAGTAAATATACGCATTTTTCGCGTTTCTGCAAAAATACTTGTACTCAATTAATGGTAGTTTGAGGATCTGGTGTCTAGATTTAATGGCTATGAGGGGTTTATAACCGGTGAACAAGATAAATTTATCAATAATCTTTGTTTTTTTTTAAATCGATGCGTAAAATTACTTAATAACAAGTAATTTACTTTCACTAGCTTAAAGATTATATCCATGTCAGGTTTAATTGTAGTGTATATAAATATATCTACCGTATAACTGTCATTGTACAGTCATGGAGCCTCTGAGATGAATGTTTTGATAAACTCACGGTCTGGTGCATATGTAGCAATATAACATAATTATGTAATAGTATTATTAAATAAAACAATATTTTAAGCGACTGAGCTGGAAAGAGATTCGTTTTTTTTATTTAATCCTACCTAAAGTGACTCTATTCTGGCTGATGGAAACTACCGACCTAAACTACTGGGCGTAAGAAGCTGAAATTTGGCATGTGTGTTCCTTGAGGAGTCATCATCATCAACATCAACAGCCTTTAACAGTCCACTGCTGGACATAGGCCTCTCCTTTGAAAGGAGGTTTTGGCCTACTATACCATACGCTGGCCAGACGGGTTGGTAAAGGGTTTGTTTCAAGTTTTCCTTCTTTTGGCACTGATGTTAGCTGCTTATTTTGTTCCTTTAGTCGCCTCTTATGACACCCATGGAATGAATGAATAGGTAGGGAGGAGTGTAGGTGAGAACTAAGAGAGGAATTTTGAAAATTTCATTCCAAAAAGGTCCCAAATCAAAGTTTTTTCTAACTGTTATTTCATCAACGGATCCACTTTACACTTTGTTTAAAGGACAAAGACCACTTTTCACCCCGATAGGGCAAAAGCGATTTTTTTTTATTTTTATATTACTTACGTCTAATGAAATATTGATGAATATCGGCGTGGAAAGTCAAGGGGCAGATCAACCTGTTATCGCAGTTACTGGTAGAATTATATTTATTGAGGTATTTGTAAACAAGATAATAGTGGTTCGAATGGAATAAATAATAAATAATTAATGTTAGGATTGAACCAAGTGGTGTGCAATTGGAGAGGCCTATGTCTAGCCGTGGACTGCAATATGCCGATTATGATGATGAATGTTAATAGCCAGCGGGTGTTTTCAGCGGTTGTTGTTGTGAATAGCGAGTAACGTCGCCGGGCGAAGCTAGTCTAGAAAAATTAACCTCAGTTACTCCTTATATCTTCAGCTTTCTGCCAGTGAAAGTCTCTTCAAAATCGGTCCAGCCGTTCCAGAGATTAGCCGGAACAAACAGACAGATGTTGTGTGATGTTAGTACCGTATATTCTTTTAGTAAAAATCTGTTCATTTGATATTACATACAGCCACTCGGATTTAATTTATTTGTTTTTTTTTTATTGTTTTTTTAAAGACAACTCCCGCATTAGGAATATGAATTCCTGTGTCGCGGGGGACTTTACAAACACAAATGAAACGGACACAAAGAACATCCAGACTCAGAACAACAATTTGTGAATCACACAAAGTGTTATCCTACGTGGGATTCGAACCCGCGACACTTGGCGCAGTAGAGAGCGGCGTGGCGACCGCTTAAACCACTAGGCCAAACGTGCAGTCATCGTATTTGTATAGATGCAGTTGTTTTTTTTTATATAAAAAAAGAAGAAAACAGCTATGGACGCTATTTATATTATCTTAATATTGTTGTTATTACAAGATTTCTATAAAATTCTTAAGTAAGAATTCATCTATGTAATGCTTCTTCATTTAATTTTATTATTATACCTACTTGTTGTCATCATGCGATCTCTCAGGGCTATTCAGATACAAGATGAGTCAAAACACGTTAGATCCGCGTTTAAATTGTGATTCATAAAACAATTATAATAACCGGCAAAGAACTAAAGTTATCGTCATCATCATCATCAGCCTTTTGCAGTCCACTGCTGGACATACACCTCTCCAATTGCACACCACTTAGTTCGATCCTCGGCTACTCGTACCCAGCTCCTGTCAGACGTCTTGCGCAAATAATCACTCCTATAAATAATTGGTACGAAACTGCATTATGGATACTGACTGGGGGTTCGATTATCCAACCAATCTCAGTAACGGCTTTACCGAATTTGACGGGATTTTCATAATGACATAAGGAGTAACTTAGGTTTTTTGGAACGTTTCAAAAGGAACAATTCATTCATACATTATTTTCACGAATCTTTCAGAACCATTTATGCAGCGCAGGAAGGTCTCAAAAGAAATAATTTCCCTCTGCTTTTGATACATTTTTTATTAAGACTCTGCTACTATTGGTCGCAGTATGATAAATGGACTATGTAATATAAGTATCTAAGTAGTAAGTAGTACTCCGCATAACAAGTTTGGATTTTAATGAAGAAAGTCTGTAGTCTTAACTGTGAACTACATATGACGAACTGTTCAAGATGTCCATTGTTGGTAGAATGTGTTCGATGCAGAAAAGAAAGGTAAACATTGTTGCTTGGAAATTAATATCTTAAATAAAGGTACTTTTCGGTTATCTTATCCAAGCCGTGCAGCGAGGACGCAATCAAAATTTACACATTGATTCACAATTTAAGGAAGAGGTTTGAGTCTCTTTTTGTAGTAGTAGTAAGTACAGGCATATTTTTTTGAAACTGCATATAAAATGTGTATAACTATTATAGGATACAATGAGGCTGGCATAATCATGTTCGATTAAATGCCTCTATATTTTAAATGTAATAAATAAAGATTTAAAAAAGTAGTAAGTAGTACCTAACATTCGTGCAAACAAACAAACTCGTCAACTTTATAGTATTCAAAGTATAGATTACACACTCGTGATGATAACTGCCTTGAAATTGAAATGCACACTCTGTTAGATGTTGAGTTAGTCTTTGTTTGATTTTCATTCCATCACAAAAATTAGTATACCTATGAGTGATGAGTCAAATATCCGCTTTTTCATGATTCATTCAGGAAATACCTAAAAAGGTGTTTTATTGTATGTAAACTGGCAATTTAAAACGAAGTTCCATAGATATGTTCTATTAGGGTTCTTAAAGGGTAACTCGACACCCTATTACTAAGACTTCCGCTGTCAGTCTGTTACCAAGCTGTATCACATGAACCGCGATTGTTAGACAGTTAAAAGTTTCACAGATGATGTTCTAAGATGTTTTTTAGTACTTGTTGTTATAGCGGCAACAGAAATACAACATCTGTTTCATTAAAATGATTTTAAAAGGGGGCTCCCATACAAAAATCATACATGAATCAGGTAGATGCTTAAAATGTATAGATAATGGTATGGAGTCCGCATCGCGCTCGGAAGATATTTTTTTAATTAATAGCACACATATTTAATTCCAGTTTTTTTTAAATACGGCATTTTTAATTTGCCCACAGTGGAACGCCACGTGGAGTTGGATGCAAGAAGCCTAAAATCGATCAGAGTGGTGTGCAATAAAAGAGGCCTATGTCCAGTAGTGTACTGCGATAGGCTGATGATGATGATGAATATTGTACATGCTACAATTTTTCATGGTTCAGTCGTATTGCGGTAGTTGATATTGTTTTATATAGGTATCTTACATAATCCTTATTCTGAAATTTCAGAGACCCATCTGGAGAAAAAAAGCTTTCTGCATTTTACCAGGAGTTTGTTTCGCGTGACCAGTGCACAAACATGCCTACTCTGCCTGATGGAAAATATGAGTAGAATCTAGGAGTAGTGGTCACCATTCCCATTACGAATGCAGACAATGCATCTATGCACAAACATGCCTACTCTGCCTGATGGAAAGTATGAGTAGAATCTAGGAGTAGTGGTCACCATTCCTATTACGAATGCAGACAATGCATCTATGCAAAAACATGCCTACTCTGCCTGATGGAAAGTATGAGTAGAATCTAGGAGTAGTGGTCACCATTCCTATTACGAATGCAGACAATGCATCTATGCAAAAACATGCCTACTCTGCCTGATGGAAAGTATGAGTAGAATCTAGGAGTAGTGGTCACCATTCCTATTACGAATGCAGACAATGCATCTATGCAAAAACATGCCTACTCTGCCTGATGGAAAGTATGAGTAGAATCTAGGAGTAGTGGTCACCATTCCTATTACGAATGCAGACAATGCATCTATGCAAAAACATGCCTACTCTGCCTGATGGAAAGTATGAGTAGAATCTAGGAGTAGTGGTCACCATTCCTATTACGAATGCAGACAATGCATCTATGCAAAAACATGCCTACTCTGCCTGATGGAAAGTATGAGTAGAATCTAGGAGTAGTGGTCACCATTCCTATTACGAATGCAGACAATGCATCTATGCAAAAACATGCCTACTCTGCCTGATGGAAAGTATGAGTAGAATCTAGGAGTAGTGGTCACCATTCCTATTACGAATGCAGACAATGCATCTATGCAAAAACATGCCTACTCTGCCTGATGGAAAGTATGAGTAGAATCTAGGAGTAGTGGTCACCATTCCTATTACGAATGCAGACAATGCATCTATGCAAAAACATGCCTACTCTGCCTGATGGAAAGCATGAGTAGAATCTAGGAGTAGTGGTCACCATTCCTATTACGAATGCAGACAATGCATCTATGCAAAATGGTGGCTTGTTGAGATGCGTCTGCATCATTAAGAAAACGCAAGAGCAAGAATGCTGCCATTTTAGATTGGTCTTCTGTGATAGGGTAGTACCGCCTTCTCAAGCTTTTTTTGGAGCCTTTACCGCCTCTTAACTCCTCTCTTCGGTAATCTCGTCCACTTAAACTTTGTAACACCTTCATATTATGTCTAAAGGTCTCTCACGGTCAACAGACAGTATTCTTTAAACGGAACCCTAAAATATAATCTAGTTAAAACATAAAAAAACAAAGTAACGCGACAACAATAAATCTTTGTGAACGTTCCTAGCACTGCCATTAAAAAAGTACCCGAGGTGTATTACCTTTCGTAACAACATAAACTGCACGCAACCTCTCGTCATATTTAAAAAATAAATATGTAGGTACTTAGGTAGTTTTAAAAAAATGTTAAAATTCGCTTATAAAAGTCTGTAAAACAAATGAAAAAAACACACAGTTTAATCTAATAGAAGCATGTTAATTACTTACCCCCTGAAGTCATGCGAAAAACCAACTATTTTCTAAAGACTTAACTGTGTGAATTGATGAGCTCTGCTGTGGTCCTACGAGCTACAGCATGATGTTACAGAAGAACTATAACTTTTGTTCATTCTTGATGAAAGTAGAGTACGGCCAACGAGAAGCGATACAAAAGATCATTTACTTTAAAAGCGACTGCAGAGTTGAGAATCTATTATCTATCTCTTTCCATCTTTAGTATTTGTCGTAATATCTAGTTAGTTAAAGACGGGATCGCCAACATTCGGGCGGAAAGTTTAGTAATAATAGTGATTCATTCATTCCCTTTCGGAACGCGCTCGTGGTCATACAAATTTGTGGTGATTTATTTATCAATTTTTTTTGTTAGTGTTTGTTGTATACTTAAATTATTGTTTTGTTGATCATTGTTTTTTATTAAGAATGGTTAATGATGGAGACACAACCAAATATGTCTTATTGTTCTTATTGACTTAAGTGTGCTATTAATTAGACGTGCAAAACCACGAATAAAAGCTAGTCTTATTAAAAATACCATTTTGTTTTTAGTATAAATATTTACAACATTAATATATTTTATATATATTTAGAATGTTTAGATAATTTTACAATGAGTGGGTGGCGTAATGATAGGTTCAACGCACTGTAATAGAAATCTATACAAACAATTAATGGAGTGTCTGTATGTAACATCAAACGAATAGATCTTTACTAAATGCAAATCAAAGTATATGGTACTTACATCGAAAAATAATTTTTTTTACAGGCAAAGCCGTTTTTACATGGGCTTTCACTGACAGAGTATCTCAGGCAATTTTTTTTAGACTACATCAAAAATGGCGGGTAACACCGCGGTACTCAGTAAGTCTAGCAATAATTTCATACTGAACATTTCAGAATCAGTTCAGTACCTATTAGAGCAATTAATTTGGAATCACAACCTTGTAAATACATTGCATTAATCAATGCTAGTTAGTACTGAGTTGTGTTTTCTGTCGGCAGTATTTGAGGTTTGAGGCCAAATAGGCCCGACCTGACTAGAGAAATTCCAGTCGAACGAACAGCAAACTGGTAACCAATTGTGACTCACAAAAGACATGTGTCGTATACCTTTAGGGTTCCGTACCCACAGGGTAAAACGGGACAATATTACTAAGGCTGTAATTCCTATTTTATTTTATGTGTAACCAACCAAAATGACTGCTCTGCCTGATGAAAAGCATGAGTATATTCCAGGAGTTGGGGGTAACTATTCTCATTATGAGGGTTGGCAATTCAGCATGGTGACCCATACCTCTTTCTCCCAGCCTCCGGAGGCTGGGAGAAAGAGGTATGGGTCACCATGAATGATGCAGAATGATTAGGTCTCCGGTCCCACACTCGCCATCGAAATTCGACAGCTCGAATGCTGTCATTATTAGGTTAGTCTTCTATGTGAGGGTAGTACTACGAAGTCAGGGTGTATCTCACGCCGCTCGGCAACATGATTGCGGCCATGGTGCGGAGCGAGAGCGCGTGGAACTCCGCCGTTTCTTTCTGCGAGCAAGTCATGCTGGCGAAGGATGGCGGAGCGGGACCGGGAGAGGCTTAGAACCCTCCCGGTCCGCCGGGTCCGGGAACGGGCCCGGTACCGCAGACGACTCAGGCGCCGGAGGTCGCAGAACGATCTCCGTCCTCCATAAGCGCTAGCCTGGGGGTGACAGGTGAGGCAATCTGTCACCCTAGCAGAAGCAGGGCGGGGTGGATGCGCCATGCGCTTTTATTATGAAGAGGGTCATCTACTAGCCGTAGGTAGACGGCCCGAGGTAATTCGGGGTTCCAGGGATTTCCTTCCTAGGGTACACCTGGTTCCCCGGCCATTGGTACCTGAGAAGGTGTGCGGTTTTGGTCGGTTTAAGTCCGACATAACCACCAGCTGGTGGTATCCGAGGGGATTTCCGCACAGAAAAAAAAAAAAAAAAAAAGGGTGTATCTCACGAAGCGTGATCTGGTGCTGTACAGGTCTCGGGTACAAATCCTGTGTTGTGTGATCTATAGATATTTGTTTCAGAGTTTGGCTGTTTTCTATGTATTGTATGTATGTATTTACAAAAAAAAGTATATTGCATATATATGTATGTGTTTAGTGGGAAGCTGTTTATTTGTAGTTACAAACAGACATTTCAATTTTACTTTCTTATATAGATAACTATCTGTTTATCAAAAGCTGGTGAAACTGGCTTTTAAATACTTTGGCTGGTCAACAGATACATTTTTGAAGGAATTTCACGAAGGAAAGGCTCATGCAATTTCACGAAAACAATAACACAGTGACGCCATCTTTAGTCAATATTTTTCACAAAATAAATGTTAAAACCGTGTAAAACACTAGCGCGATTTATCAGCTTCCATTATCTTAATCCGTAGATAATCATGTTCGCAAAATATGCAGCGATATCGAAAGTTCTGGATGCATCGACTTAGTGTTTCTACTGTAATGACTCATTTTAAACAGAGTTAAGTAATGTATGGTAATGTAATGTACTGCCCTCCTAGCTAAGTTGCAAACGTTTCTCGTTTCTCTATTTTATTAGTCATCATCATCATCAGCCTATCTCAGTCCACTGCTGGACATAGGCCTCTCCCATTGCACACCACTTTGATGCACGGGAGGAAAATTTTATTACTATTATTTACAATTCTATTTCTCTTTTCTCTCGTTTCATTAGCTAATATTTATTCCTAGAGTGAGTCGTATCAAATGCCGTCGCATTCTAGCTGTAAAGTCCGACTTGTAAAAATATCTGTAAAAGATTTACTTACAGATATAAATATCATTTATCATTTTAGAGTTTCATTTCAACATTCGAAACATGTTGTTAGCGTCGCATTTTCAGGCTTTCCTTACCCAAATTTATATTCGTCTTTCATTCCGTCTAAAACAATTATGTACATTGTCAAGTAAGGTTGAAAGCAAAGAAGCCAGATAAAGTACGCATTTCAACCTATTTCTATCCACCGCTGAACGAAGGTTACTCTTCCTCTAAGTTAACTATCCCGGTCTTGGGGAGTCCACATCCATCCGCTAACAGTCACTTTCGTCTTATGGTCGGTCCATTATGCTGCAGGGCGCCCTACAACACGTTTGTATAATCGCGGTCTCCACTCCAGCATGCATACCAAAAATAAAATCGAGAATATTTCAGAAAACCGGACCACATCAATGATGCAGAAGCTTCTCACTAAGCCGCCATAGTGCGGGCACCATACTCACAATGAGGATGTTTACCCCTACTCTTGGATTCATAGTTTCCATTAGGCTATGTTGGTTAGGCTTACATATAAAAAAATACTGTCCTTCAAGAAGACAAATACGCTTGATCTCTTTCTATTTCTCAGACAATCTATAATATTACAAAATAGCCCCTGTAGGCATAGACAACGCTCAATGATTCACGATCATGAGTCAGCAGTGTTTCGGTTCGATACCCGCGTCACCTCCACCAAGCACGTGCAGGTGTAGCGGCCTTGCCACTTGATTTTGGTATTTTGTTATTACAACAATACATTTATCAGTTTCACTTTAGTTGTGTTTAGTTTTGTTATTTTGTTTCTTGTTATGTTAACAAAATGTGCATTGTGATTATTGATTTCGTGTTTTTTAGTCTATTTAGGTACTAGTAAATACCCGCGGTTCCACCCGCGTGTATGGAAGATATCGCGGTAAATGTCCTTCCATAAGAACCAAAGTCTATCTTTTCGAAATATCATTGGAATAGGTGGAGTTTAGCCGTAAAAACGTGACAGACCGACAGTCTTTATGGATGAGGAAATAGGAACTAGATTATGACAATACAATTATTGACATACAATATGGTTCTATATCATGACAGCATGATATTGAAGTATACGGTAAACTTTAAAAGCTAAACGTTGTCCAATTACAAAATATGATAGACATAGTTATAGCTATTGCAGAGATACGCACATACAAATGTACAATTTACACATTTACATACACAGCTGTGTATGTAAATGTCATCATCATCATCCTATTATAGTCCACTGGTGTTCATTCGATTCCCGGGTCGGACCAAATGTTTGTATGATCCGCAAATATTTGTTTCGGAGTTTGGGTGTTTTTCTTTGTATAATATGTATCTATTTACAAAAAAAAAGTATGTTTATGTATTTATATCAGTTGTCTAGTACCAATAATACAAGCTCTGCTTAGTTTGGGACTAGATGGCGTTGTGTGTAAATGTCCGAAATATTTTATTATTATATATTTATAGGCCTCTCTGTTTTTTTATGGATTTAAGGGGCTGAAAATCAAAATAGAGGTAAATAAAAACCGCTTTGTATAAAACCTATCGCTCATATCATTACCAAAATTAATGTCTTTATAATTGAACATATTCCTGACATAGTTATTATTTCCAAAACACGATTTGATAAACTTCACTTGATAGAAAAAAAATTCAAAGTTGCCTCCGAAAATAGTTGAATTTTGACTTTACACAGTTGTGCTTTAAGTAATATAAATGAAATTCAGTAAAATTGTGTATCATATGTAATTAAAGGAAATGGGCGTGTTTGATTTTCAAAAAAATTGCAACTTTTACAAAAATAACGAATTTTGTGGTTTTGCACTTACGTCCTTCTATTTCAAGCGCTTTTTCTCTGTCACTCCTATGGACATCGACAGTGACCGCTGAGGCGTCCGGCTAAACGGACCTACGCCGCTCGACTCGCGCGCCGACCCAATATATTACATATACGTTTACTGAGTGTTTATGTGAATAATTGTCTACAGACGAATAGTGTAAATAAATAAAGTTCCTAATTAATTGTACGTAAAGACATAGAATATTGTAAATAAGACAAATTAAATTGTAAATAAGTACTCAAAATGGCTCCACGAAACCATAAATCTAAAAAACGTTTATACAAAACGAAACAAAAGCAAATGATGGAGGTTATAAGGTAAGAATAATTTATTTTATAAACTTATAATTTGATTGACATGTAAGTTATTATCGTCAAATGAATAATAATGTTTGGCTCGTTGGTATAGAAAGCAGTTTCTACGCAAGAAATGTATTTTCGAGCCCCATCAATTCCTTCATCTATACATAAATTTAAATAAAATTGGAGCGTCTGTTTGTAATTTTAAAATAACCGCTCTATAATAAATGCATATGTATCTTTACCGTACATATGCCAAAATATATTTTTTTATAGCTTTTGTCTGCCTGTCTGTCTGTCTGTTTGTTCCGGGTAATCTCTGGAACGGCTGGGCCGATTTCGAAGAACAAAAAACTTTAAAATAGTTTTACTTTAGTCTTTATAATTTTTGTTTTATGAAGTGGTGTAACTGGTGTGTAACATTTTAATCAGACATTGAATTTTCAGGCAAAAAAAAATATTAAAAGATTTACAAGCCAATTCTGAAGAACCGGAAAATATTTTGCAAAGGTGAGTTATAGTTATAAAAGAATAACAACCACATCTTTTTTTCAAATACATGACTGCCTCGTTGGTCTAGTGGTTAGCGTATGCGGCTGTTGATCAAGAGGTCTCGGGTTCGATTCCCGGGTCGGACCAAATATTATTTGTGTGATTCACAAATATTTGTTTCGGAGTCTGGGTGTTTTCTATGTATAATATGTATGTATTTACAAAAAAAAAAATATGTTCATGTATTTATATCAGTAGTCTAGTAGCCATAACACAAGCTCTGCTTAGCTTGGGACTAGATGATGTTGTGTGTCAGATGTCCAAAATATTTATATAAAAAAAAAATATTTTCGTTGCGGTTGCAATATAGACTCTATATAGACCAATATAAAATTGGAGTGTCTGTTTGTAACATTATAATAACCGCTTTTTACTAAATGCATATGTATGCATGTATACACGGTGCATATGCCAAAATATATTTTTTTACAATTTTTGTCTGTCTGTCTGTTCCGGGTAATCTCTGGAACGGCTGGACCGATTTCGATGGGACTTTCACTGGCAGATAGCTGATGATATAAGGAGTAACTTAGGGTACTTTTTTAGACTAGCTTCGCCCCGCGATTTTAATAATGTTCTAATTATAATCTATTATAATTAGAACATTATTAAAATATTATTATTTATTATATTATAGAATGTTATATAGATTATTATTATATGAGACTAGCTGAGCTACGCGGTGTTGCCCGCGTTTTTCGTTGTAACCGCGGACAGCGCCGCGGGGCGAAGCTAGTCTAAAAAAGTAGACTAAGTTACTCCTTATATCATCAGCTATCTGCCAGTGAAAGTCCCGTCGAAATCGGTCCAGCCATTCCAGAGATTACCCGGAACAGACAGACAGACAAAAATTGTAAAAAAATATATCTAATATATAAAATTCTCGTGTCACAGTTTTCGTTGCCATACTCCTCCGAAACGGCTTGACCGATCTTTATGAAACTTTATATGCATATTCAGTAGGTCTAAGAATCGGCCAACATCTATTTTTGATATCTCTAAAACGCGAGCGGAGCCGCGGGCATCAGCTAGTTCTGTTATATATTTAAAACTCTTTTTTCTAAATTACAATCAGATTAGATTTACTATATACATATATACTAGCTGATGCCCGCGGCTCCGCTTGCGTCATAGGGGTATGAAAAATAGATGTTGGCCGATTCTCAGACCTACCCGATATGCTCACAAAATTTCATACAAATCGGTTAAGCCATTTCGGAGGAGTATAGGATTAGATTTAGTTCATAATTTTACTGATTACTATTATTTACATCTGTTTATCTACTATATAAAAACAAGTCGGATTTTCCTTCCTGACGCCATAACTCCAGAACGCACGAACTGATTTCCACGGTTTTGCATTCGTTGGAAAGGTCTCGGGCTCCGTGAGGTTTATAGCAAAGAAAATTCAGGAAAATTTCAACAGAAAAGCGGGAAAATCTTTTTTTAGAAAATAGGGGATGACTTTTTTACGGGAATCTTTTAGGGGCAGGACGACGTCTGCCGGGACAGCTAGTGTATTATATTTTTTGTGTGCTGTCATGTTACGAATTGTAGGTATATATGCTCAAATTAGGTATTTGATTTCCAGTCGAAAAAGAAGTTTGGGAACGAGTTCTGAAGAACTGGGTTATGTTTTGAAAGAGTGAGTATAAATACATAACCTTGTACACCACCAAGTAGTTTTTGAAGCCCATAACCATAACCCCAAAAAATCTATCGACCGAATAGTGGAACAAGCTTAGTCTTGAAAAGCGTTTTTAACTGTAACGTACATAGACTTACAAAAGTCATAGACTCTGACATTTTAGTTACACAATTTATAAGATCGCCTTATTTTATGCATGGTAATTTTTGATAGTTTATCTAACTGCATAATATGATCATTATAATAATTAAGCACGTAAAGATATTAAATTAAATAAGCACTATTATTTAATCACAGGTTGCAAAATGTGGAATTCACACAACACTCTGAAATTCCAAGGTAAGAACAGTGTAAAATAAATACTGCACGTCCTGAAAGGTCACTCAAATTTCACTAACAATTCATGGACTATTTATTTACAGCAAAAGAAGACTATTGGAAAATAGCTCTGAAGGAGATGGACCGCAGAATGTAGTTTTGCATCAGTGAGTATAATAACTAAGTCTAAATATTTAGATACATTTTTAGGATCGCTCAACAGATTTATTTGAACATTTTTGCATATACATTCCTTTCGTACATGAAACTCATTTTATATAAAAAAATTGTTCGAATATTAGTAAACTTTTTGGAATGCAAAGTGATTTTATAATGCTCTGGAAAATACTTTTCTTTTTTTATTCACTAAAATTATTTAAAAAACTCGCACCAACACTGCCCAAGGCTTCGATTTTTTTTCCATACTCTTTTTTCCAGCCTAAGGTTGCTGAAAGAAATTGCTTTTAAGCGATAAGTCCGCCAATTGTACATGGTCATTATATTGATTTATTTCCATATTTAAACTATGCTAACTGGTAAACAATAAAGTTTATTCTATTCTATTCTAAATTTGCTGGTGATTATTTAGTATTTGTATAAGCGAAAGATAAACACTATCTAAAAAGTGGTGATTTTTTTCTAAGTAAATTTTAAGTAAGTTCTCAAAACAAATTACAGGTATACATTAACGAGTTACATGTAAAGGTGATATTAATAGAGGTATTTTATTACAGACATGACGTTGCGGAAGATGTTGCACAGAAACAGCAGGAAGATAACGAGGTACTCTAATAAATTAAGATAAATCTGGTTCAGGCTTGAAAAACCTAAAACATATTACAAGGAACCGACATTCGGGAGCAGTGTCTGAAATTGCCTGAAGTTTTCATAATGTTTTGTCAGCCTTTCAAATAAGTTTTAAATTATAAGATAGCGTTATATTTCTCTTTCAGAGTTATCAAATAGAAACTGCTGCAAAAACATTACCAGAAACCCACATTGGACGGCGGATTGTGAGCGTCTCCCACTTCTACAAAAAACTTCAAGAAATTTCTAACCACGGACCTCTGGGCTGTAATCTGAGTGGAATCGATTTAATAGGTGAAAAACAAAATGGTCTAATCTCTAAATTTACTTTCTTGTGCAGAATGTGCAATTTAAAATTCCATATAGAGAATGATAATGTGGAAGATAATTACTTAGATGTAAATAGTTGTGCTGTAGCAGGGATAATATCTATCGGTGGTGGCCATACACATTTGGAGGAGTTTTCTGCGGCATTAAATCTACCTAGTATTTCGAATAAAAAATACCAAAGTCAACATGAAATACTGTCCAGGAACTGGGACAAGGTTTCCCAGGAAACTATGGACGAAGCAGCGGAAAAAGAAAGAAATTTTGCCACAGCAGAAGGAAGGGTTAGTAAAAACGGTATACCTATAATCGATGTAATTGCTGATGGATGTTACGGTAAAAGATCGTACAAAAAAAACTACTCCGCCTTATCAGGTGCAGCAGCTATTATTGGGAGGAAAACGGGTGAAATTTTATTTTTAGGTGTGCGCAATAAGTACTGCTATACTTGCGATCGGGCAGAAAAGAAAAAAACTACGGCCAAAGAGCACAAATGTTATAAAAACTTCACGGGCCCATCAACTGGGATGGAAACAGACATAATTTTACAAGGTTTCAAACAATCTGTAGAGACACATAATTTAATTTATGGTCGCTTAATATCCGACGGTGATTCAAGTACCTACAATAAGATTTTACAGTCACGACCGTATCAAGAGGAAGGAATTACAGTTGAAAAAATTGAGTGTCGTAATCATTTACTAAGAAATTTTTGTAATAAAATGCAAATTTTACAAACTGACACAAGATATCCAATACGTGACAGAAAGGTACTAACAAATAGTAAAATTATGAGCTTAAGATCAGCAATTAGAAAGGCTATAACAAAAAATAAAAACGACGAATGTCCAGATGTTCAAAACTTGTTTGACGATATAATGCTGACCCATCTCCATGCATTTGGAGACCATGCCGGTTGTAAACAGTACTTCTGTGAAAAACGCGGTACACAAGAGAACAAGGAACAGACAAACGCTTTCTTTACAAGCTCATTATGGCAACGTATTTGTCTTTTGACTCAAAATATTGCTAGCCATGCTCGTAGTCTTATCCATGATGTGGATAGTAATATTGTTGAACGCTATCACAGTATAGTGGCAAAATTTGTGGGAGGGAAACGGATAAACTTTTCTTTAAAACAATCGTACGGAACGAGATGCAGTGCTGCCGCAGTCTCATTTAACACTAGTAAATGTATATCCCGAGTATATAAAAAACTTACGTGCCAAAGTCCGAAAGGGAAATTAAAATTACTGGAAGAAAAAAGAATTAAAAAAAAGACCTTGAATAAAAGATATGAAAAGAGAAAGAGACGCTTGATTTTTAAAAAAAAGGACTCAAATTACGGAGAGGAGTGTGAGAAACCGGACATGCCAGCAGAAATTATTGAAAAAATTAAGACAAATTTCATACAGTCGTTAACCAAATCAGACGAAGATCGTCGACTAATAGAGAGGTCGACGATTCTCCAAAGGGATAGTAGTGAGTGGATGGAGCTGAGGCGGTCGTTATTGACTGCGTCTAATTTCGGCAGGGTAGTGAAAAGAAGACCCAATACCCCCTGTGGAAATTTAGTAAAAGACATCTTGTACAAAAGTAATATTGACCATATTTCATCAATAAAACATGGCCAACAAAATGAGAAAAAAGCAATATTACAATTGTGTTCTCAAGAGAACCTAACAGTTGACCCCTGCGGTCTTTTTATAGATAAAGAATTGCCGTTCCTCGCGGCATCACCTGATGGCCTCGTAGGAAACGACACAATTATAGAAATAAAGTGTCCCATTACTGCCAATAAATTAGGACTGGCAGTAGCCATTGAGCAAAAAAAGATTAATTTTTGGATAAAAAATAAAAATGGTGATTTAATTGTGAATAAAAATCACAATTGGTATTATCAAATCCAGGGACAGCTGCATATTAGCGAACGAAGTAAATGCCTGTTTGGCTTATGGTCCAATGAAAATGAAAATTTAAAGATCGAAATAATTGAAAAAGATGACAAGTTTTGGGAGGAAAAAATGAAAATGAAACTTAAATCATTTTATATGGATTGTTTGTTGTTAGAAATTCTTGATCCCAGAGTTATCCGAAACCTCCCGATAAGGGATCATAAGCATATGAAAATTCCGATATCGTCTTAGTAGACGAAACATTTCCAACAAGCAGAAAATTAAAATTATGAAATTAAAATCTTCAGGTACGTTCTTAGATTAGCTATATTATATTGTTTAATTACTTTTTCAATCAAATTCGATTAATGTTTCTTTATTTTAATAGGATTCGCTCACACTAACGCACGGGAGGCGAGGGTGCTTGCGGGTGGAAGACAGCGCGCGCGGGCGTGCCCTGCCTCCACGCCCCGCGTACGTCCCGCTGATACCTGATTTTATGTTCTGCGCAGCGTAATGCGGCTTGGTTTGGAGCGGCCATTGGCGAGTACTATACATTGCCGACTTTTCAATAAATATATAAACCAATTTGTTATTCTATGAAATAAAGAACAAAAGTACTACTGCTTGTTGGAAATGTTTCCGACAATGTCTACTAAGACGATATCGGAATTTTCATATGCTTATGATCCCTTATCGGGAGGTTTCGGATAACTCTGGGATCAAGAATTTCTAACAACAAACAATCCATATAAAATGATTTAAGTTTCATTTTCATTTTTTCCTCCCAAAACTTGTCATCTTTTTCAATTATTTCGATCTTTAAATTTTCATTTTCATTGGACCATAAGCCAAACAGGCATTTACTTCGTTCGCTAATATGCAGCTGTCCCTGGATTTGATAATACCAATTGTGATTTTTATTCACAATTAAATCACCATTTTTATTTTTTATCCAAAAATTAATCTTTTTTTGCTCAATGGCTACTGCCAGTCCTAATTTATTGGCAGTAATGGGACACTTTATTTCTATAATTGTGTCGTTTCCTACGAGGCCATCAGGTGATGCCGCGAGGAACGGCAATTCTTTATCTATAAAAAGACCGCAGGGGTCAACTGTTAGGTTCTCTTGAGAACACAATTGTAATATTGCTTTTTTCTCATTTTGTTGGCCATGTTTTATTGATGAAATATGGTCAATATTACTTTTGTACAAGATGTCTTTTACTAAATTTCCACAGGGGGTATTGGGTCTTCTTTTCACTACCCTGCCGAAATTAGACGCAGTCAATAACGACCGCCTCAGCTCCATCCACTCACTACTATCCCTTTGGAGAATCGTCGACCTCTCTATTAGTCGACGATCTTCGTCTGATTTGGTTAACGACTGTATGAAATTTGTCTTAATTTTTTCAATAATTTCTGCTGGCATGTCCGGTTTCTCACACTCCTCTCCGTAATTTGAGTCCTTTTTTTTAAAAATCAAGCGTCTCTTTCTCTTTTCATATCTTTTATTCAAGGTCTTTTTTTTAATTCTTTTTTCTTCCAGTAATTTTAATTTCCCTTTCGGACTTTGGCACGTAAGTTTTTTATATACTCGGGATATACATTTACTAGTGTTAAATGAGACTGCGGCAGCACTGCATCTCGTTCCGTACGATTGTTTTAAAGAAAAGTTTATCCGTTTCCCTCCCACAAATTTTGCCACTATACTGTGATAGCGTTCAACAATATTACTATCCACATCATGGATAAGACTACGAGCATGGCTAGCAATATTTTGAGTCAAAAGACAAATACGTTGCCATAATGAGCTTGTAAAGAAAGCGTTTGTCTGTTCCTTGTTCTCTTGTGTACCGCGTTTTTCACAGAAGTACTGTTTACAACCGGCATGGTCTCCAAATGCATGGAGATGGGTCAGCATTATATCGTCAAACAAGTTTTGAACATCTGGACATTCGTCGTTTTTATTTTTTGTTATAGCCTTTCTAATTGCTGATCTTAAGCTCATAATTTTACTATTTGTTAGTACCTTTCTGTCACGTATTGGATATCTTGTGTCAGTTTGTAAAATTTGCATTTTATTACAAAAATTTCTTAGTAAATGATTACGACACTCAATTTTTTCAACTGTAATTCCTTCCTCTTGATACGGTCGTGACTGTAAAATCTTATTGTAGGTACTTGAATCACCGTCGGATATTAAGCGACCATAAATTAAATTATGTGTCTCTACAGATTGTTTGAAACCTTGTAAAATTATGTCTGTTTCCATCCCAGTTGATGGGCCCGTGAAGTTTTTATAACATTTGTGCTCTTTGGCCGTAGTTTTTTTCTTTTCTGCCCGATCGCAAGTATAGCAGTACTTATTGCGCACACCTAAAAATAACCGACGGCTACATTCAGAACGGCCATACAGATTGGCGAGTAGAGTTTTAGGTAGGTGCTTACTTGCTTACATAGTTGTATTTTTTTATGTATAACAATATAAAATAAAAGAATATTATATCACATATTGTCTATTACTTCATTTAACCCCATAAAAAGTAAACTCAATAATAATAGTTATTAATTATTTTTTTAAGGAATGCGCCTATTTTGCGCATGCCATTTTTGCTATTTTTATATGCTGCACAAAATTTGTTATGACCCTTTATGTGCTTATCCGTTAAGTTTTTTTTTATCATACCATTAAGATAGCATTTTTATTTTGCCCTATCTAAAATATTCTAAGGCCCTGTGTAAACTCTTGCAGTTTCGTGCCAACTCAGTGTCCGCCTGACTACATCACGTGGTGGTATTGTGCTGTTGGTAAATAGTTTAATTTTTGCGATACGCACTGCGTACTCGTCATTTTGACGAATGGTTAGCTTATGTGTGACTTTTTACTTGTCTTTTTAATTAATTTTTATTGCATTTTTAAGCTATTTCTCAATCATTTTGTTTCTGCTGATACGGTTATAGTAGAGAATGGCTAGGAGGTCTACCTTTACAAATAAAGAGATAATTCGGGCCCTAGACGATGATGACAGTCCTAACATAGATGATAATTCTGACAGTTTCTCACTATCAGAAGACGGTTTACAGCGCTGGAAAGTGATTTTTACGACGAAATTTCGGACATGGAAGAACAAATAAAACCTTTGGATAATGAAGTGGGATCGTCTTCCCTGGATTATCGTACGAGAAGACTCTTCATCACCAACAGTTAACTTGACTCAAGCTATATTCGCGGCAAAAACCTTAAAAAAAAATTACTGCCATAACGTCTTGGTTGCTGGTGGTAAACTAATGTCAAGAAAGATTTAATTACATGAACAACTTATTGATCTATCTCTAAAATGTCGCCTCTAGGTACCTAAAACGCCTCGAAGTATAAAAAAAAGCGGCCAAGTGCGAGTCGGACTCGCCCATGAAGGGTTCCGTATCAGCAAGTAAAATCATATAAAAGTTCTTGTAGTTCGTTGTAACTTTCATCGATGTTTTTATACTATTGTATTGACTGGATAAAAGGTAAATTGCGTGTTACGATTTATGACGTATTAAAAAAAAACTACTCACTAGATCTCGTTCAAACCAATTTTCGTTGGTAGTTTACATGGTCATGTACAACATATATTTTTTTTAGTTTTATCACTCTCTTATTTTAGAAGTTAGAGGGGGGGGGACACACATTTTTCCACTTTGGAAGTGTCTCTCGCGCAAACTATTCAGTTTAGAAAAAAATGATATTAGAAACCTCAACATCATTTTTAAACACCTATCCATAGATACCCCACACATATAGGTTTGATGAAATAAAATTTTTAAAGTTTCAGTTCCAAGTATGGGGACCCCCAAACAGTATTGTTTTTTTTTCTATTTTTATGTAAAAATCTTAATGCGGTTCATAGAATACATCGACTGGCCAAATTTCAACAGTGTAGCTCTTATAGTTTCGGAAATAATTGGCTGTGACATACGGACGGACAGACAGACAGACAGACAGACTTGACGAATCTATAAGGGTTCCGTTTTTTGCCATTTGGCTACGGAACCCTAAAAACAAAATTAAGAGACGTTTTTTGCTCGGCCTAAGAAAAAAATTATGAAGATGAGGACCAAGGTTCGAGTTCTGGAGGTTCTACTACTCACGAGGGTACTTCTAATAAGAAAAGGAAGAGTTGAGGTTTGTGTTGCTATAAGAAAAGGCGAACGAAAAAGAATCAATATCATAGTTGTAAGGTACCTACTCATTTGCGGCGAACACACAGTTGATTTTTGCCCAAGTTTTGTCAAAAATATATACGTAACTTATATATGTTAGGTTAGGTTATATCTACCTTTTTCAGAATATTACAAAATAATATACTTATTATTCAATAAAATATCAAATTTTGTATTTTAAAGTATCTCAGGTTTAAACTGATCTCAAAAAAGCATGTACAATACAAAATACCTATTTTTTTACTAAAAAAAATTAAAGTATAAAATCAGTATCAGTAATCAGCTTATCAGGGTAGTTCAGCAACGTTAACTATCTAGACTATGCAGAGTGCAAACTCAAAGTCGAATATTGGTTGTCGCAGTCAGTAGTAGTACCAGTAACGAACCGCGTCTCAAACGCGGCGCTGCTGTATCGGACATTGTAAGGGGCGGATCCATTGCTCAAGGTCGTTGGCTGCACTCAGCGTCTTAAGATAGGAGTTAACAGCAACAAGCATGAGTAGAATAGAAGAGTAATGGTCACCAATCTCATTGTTAATGCATACAATGCAGCATGGGGAACCACAGCATGGCTGTTTAGTGAGTTGTTTCATACATCAGTCTCCTGGCCTCCGGAGGCCGGAAGAATAATGAAGAACGATTGGGCCTCCGGTCTCACACTCACCAACGACAGATGACAGCACGAAATCTATCATTTTAGATTGCAGTCAGTTGGGAGTCACTTAGTTCCATCCGCAGCTTCTCGCAATCACCGTATAATATCAAGGGCTTTTGAATTTCAGACATTATTAGAGAGATACGGGAGGGCAGGAATCTTGTTTGGTCCGTTGGTTCCCCAGAGGTAAAAAACTACGAACAAGTATCAGGTTTTCCTCTTGTGTCATTTACTATCCCAGCGTAGTCTTACATTGTATGGCGTTCAAGGATTCACGATAAACAGTTCCGTAATTTTGGGGAGATTACCTCTTTCTAGTCGAGTCAGATAAGTGTCAGTCATCGAATAATAAGAGTGAAGGAACAGACAGTGCACTTGTTTGCGTTACAGGTGTGCACTTAAATATGTCTTGGTCGCTAACTAGCCGTGCTGAAATCGGCTAGGAGGACATCAATGTCGGGCAAAAACTTTAAATATACCAATTTCTAGAAACTTTATAGTTAAGTTGCCCTATGTGATGTAGAAAGAATTACTAAGGGCAAGCAACGACAGCGCAGTCAGTACCTAGATGGGTGATCGTTAGTGTAAATTCGGAAGTCACGTTAAGCAGTTGGTCACAACTGTTATCAAAGAACAACAATCGTGAAGTATATCTGGAGGCTTTCAGGCGGCTAAAAAACATCCAACCAAGGATTATGTAGCCACAATGTTGTCTTGCAAGTCCCCAACCTGCACTCGGTCAGCTTTATCGTAGGGACATTGTGGGTAAATGATTTGTAGGTACTTCACGCATGAGTGCAATATGTATGACAAGACCAAACATGTTTTTAAAAGGATAGATAACTCTTATCGAAAAATTAATTGAAATGTTTGAATCTTGCAATTAATTACATGACAAAAACTGGTGACTAACAAAAAACCCATCTAGGTACTGACAGTGTATTCGTTGCTTACCCTTGGTGATTATTTCCAATCACCTAAGGCCACTTGTCTGAGTACTTCATAGGAATAGCATATAGCAATAGAAAAGGAGTTAGGACAGCACAAATGTTTTCATATAAGGTTGGTCTACTGTGTGAGGGTAGTACTGCCTCAGTCGAGCCGTCACATTCGTTCTGTAATCAGCGTAGCTCAACTGTACTACATGGTTTTTTCCACAGTTTCTGATAGGTGTCTACATTGAATAATTTTACATTGAATGCCTTGTTGGTCTAGTGGTTAGCGTATGCGGCTGCTGATCAAGAGGTCACGTATTCAATTAAAAATGTAAGTAAATAAGAAAAAGGTGCATAATTTTATATCAGTTGTCTAGTAGGTAGTCATTGCACAAGCTCTACTTAAGTGTGGGACTAGATGGCGTTGTGTATAAGATTTATTATTTTTTTTATCTATAACTAGCGTACCCGGCGAAGTTCGTACCTTAGAATATTAATTCTTATTAAAGAATTGTGTTTAGTTATTTACTGATAGTGACAAATCGACAGCAGCTCCACTTAACGGGTCCTGGCCGGTACCACCACAATTGCTTTGTTCCTGCATTTCAAATATGTAATGTTATTGTGGGGTATCCCTAAGAGATAGACATATACCATCGTGGACTTTTTGTAGACCTTTAAATTATTAAGGTGTACAATACTGTGGTACATTATTTTGATCTATCTTGTAGGGTACAGCCAGCGTTTGCAATGTAAGCATAATAAAATGGGTTTATTTACGACATCACATTAGAAACCTCTAAAATTATCAATGTTTCTCTACTATATTATGCATGTATTATACATATAAACCTTCCTCTTGAATTACTCTATCTATTAAATAAAACGGCATCAAAACCCATTGCGTAGTTTTAAAGATCATTTACAGGGACATACAGAGAGCGGAAGCGTCTTTGTTTTATACTGTGTACTGATGATACATAGGTTTTGTGACGAGGGCAGTATTCACAATTAAAAGGTTGACTTTAAAAAAAACATCTTTAAGACTATAAGAGATCATGCACAAACAGAGTGAAGAGCAGGATTTGAGAAGTTTCAACAACATGAGATCAAAGGTATCTTAAATTGGTGCGCTACATAGATTGACCAGTCTATGTGGAGAACTGACACATCAATAAGAAGAATTAACCTTGACATTTTAATGATCTCATTTTAAATTAATGTTTATATCCGGTACAATGAATAAAACACTCACGCGTTTTAAAATCACTTATTTTATCATGATTTACAAATAAAGATAGGCAGATAATCTGAAAGATAAGATAATTCTGAACATAATTTGTTTTCCTGATTTTGTGCATGTTCCCAGCCTTTTTGCTAACATTATTAAAGGTCGGCTACTAGTTCAACTGGCAAGTGTAGCAGGGGACCCTAAAAACAAACTGCCAGACACAATCACATAAAGTATTGTTCCATGTAGAAAGGGTGGTGACTGCTTAAAACATTACACCTTTCATACGGTAGGGTTCCTTTCACACTCCACAAGTGGACATAAGGCAGCAAGACGGGAGACCTATGTCCAAAATTACCTGTCCAAATAAAATACAAGTTAATTCAAAATAGCTTTGTGTCCAGAAGGTATTGAACAATCTAGATTACTATTGAATGCAAAACAATTCCATGTGACAATAAGCAACCAATGCGGAGTATGGTATAATGATATAATACTAACTGAAGTTGACAAATTTGGCTATGGTATGTTAAGACATGAATTGTTCGTTGAAACAAAAGCTACTATGGAAAGTCTCTATAGGGAATGGAGGTAAAAAAATACAGTAATCAAGAATGTAATAAGCCTGAATATCCCTTAATATTATTTAGTTAATTAAGTTTGCTAATTAGAGGATTTAAAATCTGTAGATTTAACAAATTCTTTTTTTCATCATTCATTTCATCATTAAACCCAGTTATTGAGTAGGTATAAAGGTGTTTCATTACAGAGATTATCTAAAACAAACAACACTAATGTTTATAAGTACTATCCATTTAGTAGAAAGCAGTTAATTTGAAAATGCAGACACTTCAGTTTTATTTCTTTGTATAGTTTTTAAATGACAGTAATCTAGCAATGGATTACTGTCACAATATACTTCCTACTACCTAGACTAATTTTGATAGGACTTTTACGGGCAGATAGCTGAGGATATAAGGAGTAACGAATGCTACTTTTCATGTACTAAGTACCTGATGTTGGTAGTAGTAACACAAACATATTGTATTTAAATTTTTTGAAACATAACTTGACCATAGAAACATGGAAAGTACGAAAAACACTATGGCCTCGAGTCTCCGGCGTCCCTTGAATGGGACAGGGGTGCTAAGAATCTCCGGAGGTAAAGAAAAACTGCATTATATAAAGATAGGAACTTGGAATGTAAGAAGTTTGAAACAGCACGGTAAACTGTCCAACGTTATGAGGGAAATGGAACGCTTATGGATGCGAATCATGGACCCTTAAGAAGGACACGAGCAAAAGGATTGACGCTTTGGAGATGTATTTCTACCGACGAATGCTCCATATTAGCTGGATTCATCGAGTCACGAATGAGGAGGTTCTCCGACGTGTGCAAAGATCCCGTGAGCTACTTCCGACCATCAAAAAGCGTAAGATTGGCTACCTGGGACATATTTTCCGTCACCCACAGTACCGCCTTATCCGCCTAATTATGATGGGAAAAATATCCGGAAAACGCCACGTCGGAAGACGAAGAAAATCGTGGCTCAGAAATATCAGAGAATGGACTGGGATCGCCAGCGTAGAAGAACTGTTTCGTCTGGCTAAGAACAGAAAGGAATATGCAGAGCTGACGGCCAACCTCCATTAATGGAGAGGCACTGTAAGGAAGGAAGGAAACATAACTTATTAGTATAACCATATTAGGAATACAGTCCTGTGTTGTGGTTGATTTTACAAATATGCAAGAAACAGACATAAAGAACACCTAGACTCAGAATAACAGTTAGTGGATCGCACAAAGTGTAGAACTTGAACCCACAACACTTGGCACAGTAGAAAACTGCGCCAAATGTGCCGTCAGTGCGGTGCAGTTGTGTTTCAAAGAGGTAATGTTTGTAAAGGTGTAGGGCATAATCTCTGGATCTATTACACATATTTAAAAAAAAACCAATAGAACCTCATATGCTATGTACTAACCCAAAAATTAAATTTTGGGATATTTGATATATCAAATCATTTTTATTTCAAATAAACCAATACAACGGCACTTTTGAAATGTCAAGTAGTTAGTCAGTAGCCAGTTGTGAAGCTAATTGTCTATTCCAATGCTTAAATCCTATGGAGAAAAACAGACAAGAAACTCCATGGACACTCTTTTTCAACATAGTTTTTTACAATTTTTTGGTTACACATAGATGGAGCCTAGCACAAAAGCTAGCTGACAAAACCAATGAAAAGGTGAACAGCTATTCCATAATTAAAGTTTTTAAGAAGGATGTCTCCTTTGGTATACAAAGAGACATAAAACATATGGTTAAAAGTTTTAAGGGTTTTTAGTTACTGTTACCGCTAATCAGAGAATCAAAGAGCTTATTAAATAAATCAACTTGTTTTTGTCAAGCAATAAAAAATAATCAATGTAGCCCATTAAGAAAATAATTGCAGTAAAGCTGCTACTAGTTGCTATCCTAAAAATCTCTTGAATGAACTAGATGTGTTTTAGCTCTTTTTGTTAGAACTATCTATTCATTATGTAGCATTTAGTGTAGGTGATTTAAAAGCCTATATATTTTCTTTGCTTTTATGAAAATAAAAGGAATGGAATAAAGTAAAAATATTCTGATTTTTTGGTTTTTCATTTCATTTCATAGCCCATAAATTAGTTTATTTTACTTTTGACTGTCACTTGTGCTTAAGTACAGTAAATAATTTGTAACAAAAATATGAAACATTTATTTCATTTATGTACAAAAATATATTTTTAATTATATAACTAATATCCTATTACTGCCTGTGACAAATTTTGAGCAAAGAATGTTAAAATTAAGGTCATTACATATACACAGAGTAATTATGACAACTATTTGTCATTTAAATTGTGTAGGTATATGTATTTGTTGATATAATCACTTGTAATCTTCAAAACTAATTAAACACAATGAGGTATTAGACAGACAAAGACGTGTTATGTGTTTAGAATAACAACATTAGTAACTGGGTGTGTTCAGACAGACCACTTCACTTATTAGTAAACCCGTCTTGTCCCGCGTCCAAGGTCATTACAAACACGTGTTTTACTGCAAATACTGCGTTATAAACAATATACCACTATAAAAACTGTATTTAAACCGAATCTCTTCCAACTATAAAGTTTTTTTCGCAACAAGACCTATTCCGTTTAGTAAGAAAGATATAAACTGTCATTTTTAGGGTGAGAACACCCTACAAAGTATTCTTTTCATATCTTTTTATGGTTAATATGCAGGTAAAAAAAGATAATTGCAGTTTAGAAAGGCCCCCTACCTTGTATACATCGCCGTAGGTGCCCGATCCAATCCTCTGAATGAGTTCATACTCATCTTGTGGGTTCCTCCGTGATATATCTGAACTTAAAACACCACCACTATGCGCCATAATCACTATTGAACACTATACTAACATTTATCTACACTTTCATCTCATCATTCACATAATTAATAACACAAAACGTCGTCAAATTAATTTTTCCTACACTCGACATCGTCTGACGTTTGCCACAGTGCTATTTTTGATGTTGCCATATACTACTGTAAATTTCCAATAAGCAGTAACACTACTAAAGTTTAGATTTTGAAGAAAATTTTACAGATATAAATATTTGTTTCGATTTGTCTACTTACTTCTATCTCTCTCTCTCTTAAGGTAATTAAAGTCATTAATAAAAAACTTTTGCTGCTATTGTTTTATAATATTAATTTGTTTGCGTGTAGAAAAATATTCTTCCAATTATTTTAATTTCAAATTTGAATTGAGTATGAGGTGGTTTGGAGAAATAAATAGTCTGTTAAGTAGGTAAAGTAGGATATAATATATATACGTTTAATGGTAACAGTCACAGTAAGCCACACACAAAAGAGTACACAAGACAGATTCACAGTAGTTTAGAAGGAGAGACGAACTGAAAGCGACAGAATGAAATAGACTCAGATTTTAGGAAAATTAAACATTAAATAAAGCACACGCGATGTGAAAGATTTTTTTTTATTAAATATTTAAATTATTTTTATAAGGATGCAAACCTGATTACTTGATACCTGACAGAAAGAGACGCACTTGTAGGTATTAGGTGAATATAATTAAAGGTGATTCGGCGTAGTGCGATCTGAATCGAACTTAATGTTATGACGCCAAGGGTCTCTATTTCCTTAATTTACTTTTCGGAGTGAGTCTTCTGTACTATATTGTCTATTCTGTGACAATAGATAGAATGCAGCAGTAAATACAACCGTAAGCTAGTAACATTTTGTCTGCTGTCAGAAAGAAACCATAGACTTCAAAATTTTACTTTTGTTTTTTACGAAAAGTCTAGACTACTAAACTTTAATACTAATTATGTACTACGTTAAATAATATTTAATTTGAATTGTTCAATAATTGTGACATAATCGTCAATTCCTATGAATTAAGGAATGACTTGGACGAACTCGACACGTAAAGTTAAATATATTTTAAACTACATACCAGTACATACCTAGTGCGTTAATTTAGTTGAAACATATCCGGGAATTATTTTACCTTCAGCGAGCAGTTTTAGGACATTGCTAACCATAGATATAGAGTATATTCTATATCTATGTTGCTAACTAACCTTATGTGCAACAGGTTATCGGTTGTCACCAAAGCTGATGATCCTCGTAACGTTTTGAAAAACAAAAACACCTTGTGAAATTTATTTTAGAAAATTTTCTTAATAATTCGAATATACTTAAATCTTAATACTTAAATCTGCTGAATACTTAAATCTTATATATAAAATTCTCGAATCACACTGTTCGTTCCCATACTCCTCCGAAACGGCTTGACCGATTCTTATGAAATTTTGTGTGCATATCGGGTAGGTCTGAGAATCGACTAATATCTATTTTTATACCCCTAGGGCGCGAGCGGAGCCGCGGACATCAACTAGTATCGTATATATTTGTAGTAATAAAACAAATAGGTAATGTTAAAATGGTATATTTATTACAATCCAATATCTCCGGCCGGCATCCTCTTAACGTCTTACAAAATTTGTTTTACGCCGACACGTCATAATAACTCTAACACTTTATTATAAAATTATATAATCTTTTGGTACAATCCATTTTAAGTGCACTTTTACAAACTTTACCACATATAGTGTCGTAAAGGCTACACGGGCTAAGCATTATGGGAAATTTTAAATTTCCTAAACTAAAATATCGTAATACACATCGGCACTACAATATATATTAAAGGCATTTAGCTATGGTCAAGATGAATATACTGATTTAAAAATGAGAGTGAGTCGCGATGACTTTGCAAACGAGAGTGGTATAGTTTAAAAAAGTATATAACATGGTTTAAGTATTTATTAACAATGTATAAACTTATTTGACGCACTTTAGGATTGGAATACTTTCACAATTAAAACAGAATCACATTCAAAAATGATTTTGTTGTTGGAATGGATAATTGTGAGAGTATTTACAATCAACTATGTAGAAATATATAATTGTCTAATTGTTTTTGTTTTAATTCAGCTACATATATACCTATAACAAACTATGTGTTCCAGTCAACTTTAGTAATTAGAATCCGTGGCTTACTATAACATCGTGAAATTCCGTAAATTACGGAAACACCCGGACTGCACAAAAGCGTGACTAAAATGGAAACATGTGCTTTCATGGAAGCATTACTGATTTGAAGCAATCAGTCGAATGGAGCGTATTTTGCATTTATAATTGGACATTAAACAAGAATATAATTTCATAAAAGAGGCATGCGCATGCAATAGGTTTCCTTTTCAAATAATTTACATTTCATTGTACCTAAATTCTTTAACGATGACAATATCAACTTAAAATTTAACTTTATACACTAACAATGTTATTCATTTATTATGTGCCTAATGTATCACGATTCAATAAAGAGTTAACATGAAATTTTGACAATTGATACTAATTTTCAATTATTATAAATATTTTTTTTTCCAACCCCTTTCCACCGATTTTGTACTAAATACTATATTGTAGTATATTTACAAGGAAATGAATCGAAAACAACATTTTTTTATTTGGTAAAAGCGCTTATAACGATAAGAGATTGTGTTTATATACTGGTTGTTTAAAAATAAGATATTGGAAAGGCATGTCTGTGTATATAATATTTAATAATATAGGCTTGTCATTATTTGTGGGGCCAATGTGGATGGAAAAGGTTACATAAACATTTGAACACAGTGCATCAACAACTTTGCAAAACATATATTTATATATATTTTAGTATAAAAACTATTATTATTGCTTTTTTTAATTGTGTCATTTCGTAGGCTTGTGCGATGCTATGTGAGTTTCGTGCAATGTAACTTTTATAAAATTTAAGTAGATTTAATAGTTCACTTAGTGATTTAATAGTTCAATTAGAAAAGCGATTTAGAACAATTAGTCGATAGTATTTTATGCAGATCTCATTTCACTATTTTAAACAACCCGTGTATAAATAGTACATAACTACAGAAACATGTGAAATTATAGATAAGAAATAATTTTAAACGCTCAATGTTTAAAAGCAGAAATATTTGAAGCATGCTTTGGCACTTTCACCATACATAATACATATTATTTATAATTTTTTTTTACGTTTTTTTTTGCCAAGTGGAAGAAACAATAGTAATACAAACTTCTATTATATCGAAGGGAACATTTACAAATTTTAACCTATTATTCTAATCAAACAAATATACACACACAAACGAAAAAATCTTTTAACATTCATTGAAAGAGATCTCTTACGGATATTATTGAATGAAACTGAGTGCTTCACAACGGGATATTTGGTTGTACGACCTGATCAGTGACGTCGAACCACGCTTCCCTATCTCGTACCCACAGAGGGTCTCTTGAACACATCATAACAGAACATTACAGAGCAATAAATTATAATTCACAAAATAATTTTACTCTCTACATAAGTGTTCGATCACACCAATTTACCTATGCTTTAATTATTTAATTATTCTATTCAAAAAATACATAATAACGAACTTTAACTTCTATTGGTAAAAGGGAAAAAGTATCTTAAAAATTAATAGTAACATTAAATAAAAGGATTATAAAATAAAAAAACACGTGTAATGTTACGTTCCCGTCGACGAGCTACGGTCGGTCGGCTGACTGCTATGAAGAGGCGAAGAAATAATAACTTACTGTTAACCACGAATAAATAATTTCTTCTTTATTATACTACGCGTGAGCAAAGCGTCTATAATGTTAGCGCATCACTATTTGTCTCATTTGGAAATGGAGGTTAGCTGACGCCATTACGGGGAGATTTAAACCTAGGTGATAGTTGCTGCGGGGCGCCCCAGTCCAAGGAGAGGAGATGAACGTTTCACCTGCGGTTGGCGCGAGCGCGGGTTTTTCGCACTTGGCTCTTCTTCGCTTTGCTGACTTTCGCAGTCGGTTTCGCTTTGGGTTTGCGCTTAGCTTTGGTATTCGCGTTTGACTTCGCCGAGCGGTTGCTCTCCATCGAGTTGACCCGGCGATCCGACTCGAACGAGAAGGCGGGGACGACGCTCTTCACTTCAGACGGGGAGAGACTGATCTCCAGCCGCCGCCTTCGAGACCTGGTCATCCTGACGTTTTGCGCGTCCTCCACTTCCAATTTCAAAGGAGCGGTCTTGGTCTTTTTAGCTCTGACTATCTTACGTTCAGTGGGTTCTTGTTCGGTGCTGTTTTTCCTTGAAGATCGTCCGTTTTGTCCCTTTTCTCTGAGTACAGGTTTTGTGATCTCTTCAAACTTCCTCTTTCTAGTGACCCTTGTGACCGACGTCTTCTCATTCTCTATAGATTCCTTAGTAGTTCTAGTTTTGTCAGTCACGCTTTTACTTCTAAGTACGCGTTTCACGACTGCTTCAGTCTGTTTCCCTCTGGTACCGTTCTCTACTTTGCTACGTAGTTCTCTTTCTCCGTTGGCTTCTTTCTTAGTCTGTCGCGGCTCCACTTTTCTGCGTTTCCTTGGCACAGGTGACTTGGATTTCTTAGCGCGACTAGTTTTCGGATAAGGAACTTTAGTACCTTCTAAGGCTTGACTACTTTCTAGGTACGCAAAGTCGTCTAATTTAGATCTAAGCTTAGCGTAAGTTCTTTCTACGGGTTTTACTGAAGGTGTGTCGTCTTCCTCTTCGGTGTAAGCTGGTTCTGGCGATTCCGCTATTGGTGTGTCGACAGTGTTGGCTTTGATAAGTTCCACATCGTTCTCTATAGAGTTTTTGTTCATTCTATTCTTAAGGTTATTAATAGTTTCTAGGAGGGAAACATCTCTAATTTCCTCTGGTTCTATGACCTCAGAGGTGGAGGTGCCAGGTTCGGAGGCGCTCGACTTGCGCTGTTTGTTTTTGTATCTGCGCTTGTAAAGGTCGGCTTTGGTCATGTCCTGGTAAAAGATAAATATTTACAATTAGTTTCAAGAAGTCTGTCTAAAATATATTGACATTAGACACAGCGCCATCTAGTTTAAAACTAATTAGAACTTGTACTATGAGAGCTAGATTGACTGATAAATACCAGTATACTTATTTATTGTAACTGCAGATTATACAAACTTTTGGTTCGAGCCGGGAATCGAACCCGAGATTTAAAGCACAGTAGTCGCTTACAATTCGACTGTGCAGTCAAAACTTAGGACATAGCAAGATTTTGTTGCAAGTTGAACATAGAAGATTTAGGTTGCATGTTATTTTTTTAACAAATTGGCGATACTTACAGCGAGTCTGAAGCTGGTGACCTCGTCCATGTTGACCCTGAGGGCTGCGACGAGCTCGTCGGTACCAAACCGACGCAGCGGGTCCACGGCCAGTAGTCCGTGAACTATGCGCTTGCTCTCCGTCGATATCGACTCCCAGATCGGACCTGCAACAATCACACTACAATTAACCAACTTGTCAATAGATATGAGCCACGCTGATCACTCGAACTTCTCCCGGAAGACCAATCTAAAACGAGAGCATTCGTCCTAGAGTGTTTCGTGAGTTAGAGCGAGACCGGAGTCCCAATAATCACTTTGATATTCTCATACATAGAAAAAAAAATAGTTTTAAAAAACTAAACAAACACGCTTTTAAACTAAAAAGTTGAAAATAATTTTAATGTAACAAAGCGTGGGGTGCTTTCTGAAAATATTTCAATAACGTCGCCCCACGCTTTGTTATATTAAAATTATTTTTTACTTTTTAGTTTAAAAGCGTGTTTATTTAGTTATTTAAAACTATTTTTTAGAAAAAATAGTAATTTGTTTAAACATTTCCTTTTTAGTTTTTTTTTTCAAATTAGTGTATTGCCATCGATAAATCTAGAAAGTTTGAAAGAAATCTGGCCGCATAAGAGTGGGACAAAATTGCACCCAAAGGCGTCGGTTACCAACATACAGGTGAAGCTTTATATTATAGTTTTAAGCACGACTATATTCTTGCAATTCAAATAAGAAAATTCTTGCAATATATTGACGAAAAATTAATGCTCAAGTAATAATTGATTTTTTACGAATGTATGATATATATTATTTATTTATTTATATACTTTATGCACAAATACATGCATCGGCGGACTTAATGCCTTAGGCATTTTCTGCCAGTCGACCGATTGGGCGATGCAGAGAAAAAATTAGGTAGGTGCGTATAGGGTGAATGGATAGATTATAGTAGAAAAAGTCATACGTAATATACATATTATGTATTTTTTGTTTGTATATCACATAGCTTTGATTGTTGTTTGGAATAATACTATTGTCTTAGGACTTTCCGAATATAAATGAGAAGGACACAAATAACATCTAGACTTAGAACAACAAATTTGTGGATCACACAAAGTATTAGCTCTTGTGGGTTCGAACTTACAACACTCAATACAGAAGTAAAACACCATCCGTGAAGTCAATATGAAATAAACTCGCACTAGGCTACTCAGGTCTTTGTTCTAGTCTTGTGTTGGTGTACTGACCTTCCATGGTGAAGTAGCCCGTTCTAATCCTGTCCATGAAGACAGTTATTGGTTCCTTCTTCGATGTGGGCTGGAAGGGAGCTCTGCCAGATAACATGTAGTACTGCAAACAAAAACTATAATTGTTAGACATTATAATATTTAAAGCTGAACATTGATACAAATGTTTTGTTATTAATATCAAATGAACAGTTTTTACTAAATGCATGTGAAAGTATACAGGGTGAATTTTTGAGACGGGACAGTAAGGGTAGGTACCTTAACCGTTATAGTTACAGGAAAACGCTTTTAGGAGACTATCCATATTCTTTTAAGATATTCTGAACTGCACTAACAGATTTTGGAAAAAATGTACAGCCAGCAAGAAAATGGTCATTTTAAATAAAAACTTTTTTTGATGCCAATCGATCCTGTTTCTTATAAGGAACAAAAGTCTCTACTGGACCGACTGAGGTTTGAGTACTAGAAATGTCAGAAATCGCAAAAAACTTTTCCCATACATTTGTACGGAAATAAATCATTTTAATATGTATTTTAGACACAGACAAACATAACTAACATTTAGATAATCTACGAAATCTGAATTGTATGCACACAGGCAGAGTAGTCACTTTGGTAAGCTTAAATATAAAATAAATGAACTTACGAAGACCACGCCGAGACTCCACAGGTCGCACTGCGGACCATACCCTGGTGCAGCAGCACTTCGCGCGCGGGACACCACTTCAGGGGCTGCGTACGGCAAGCTG
Source organism: Phragmatobia fuliginosa (assembly GCA_932526445.1). Lineage (NCBI taxonomy): Eukaryota > Metazoa > Arthropoda > Insecta > Lepidoptera > Erebidae > Phragmatobia > Phragmatobia fuliginosa. The sequence goes on along the minus strand of OW052081.1, from coordinate 10,282,396 downwards.
GGGGAGGGAAACTACTGTTAGATAACACAGATACATCCCGCAAAACTTACACAAACACAACAAAGGGACACAAAGAACACACACACTCTGTTCATCATATAAAATTGCGGGATTCGAACCCAAAACACTGTAAAGAGGGCCGAGGTAGCCCTCGACCTATCCACCTTGGGCTGCTGATCAAGAAGGTCTCGAGTTCGATTTTCGGGTCGGACTAAATCTTTGTATGATCTACAAATATTTGTTTCCTAGTTTATGTGTTTTCTATGTATGTTATGTATGTATTTACAAAAAAAAGTATATTTTTGTATTTATATTAGTGGTCTAGTACCCATAATACAAGTTCTGCTTAGTTTGGGACTAGATGATGTTGTGTGTTAGACGTCCGAAATATTTATTATTATTATTATCATCTGAAAGCTATATACCAAGGAAAGATCGAAACATATTTAACACAAATATAGTTGCGTTAGAAAAACTAGAAATTTATAAGATGGTCAGTAATAGTCACTCTAATTTCATCACAAATGGGCCGGCTCAACCGGAGCGGTAGTACCCACATATAAAATATCAACCTGAAGCCTGCCTAAAAATTAAAGCTAAAACCTGGTGAGTATGAAACCGGAAGCCCATAGTATAGGTTACCAATTCATCATGCTACCCCTACCCCCCCTTTTTTGGATTCTACTCATGCTTTCCATCAGACAGAGTAAAGTTAGCTTAGTAGGATTAAATACTAATAAAAAAACTCTTCTAAGATTAAAAGATTTCTGCAGAGATCAGAACTTACCTGAAGCAAGGAGTCATCATGCGAGGTCGTTCTTCGCAGCAGTCGGGAGCTCGTCGCGCGAATCCGAAGTCCACTACCTTGACTTTCGCTTCGCTGAGACGATTGCTTGTAAGCAGAATGTTCTGTAAAAAATATTAAAATATTAGATACCTCACTTATCATATCCTTTTTTTTTCGTACGGAATGCTTTTCGCACAATATCCTCCATGGGACCGCGAAAACAAAAAAAAGGTACTAGGCTAGTGATATAAATACATAAACATACTTTTTTAGAAAATAATGTTATTATACATAAAAAAACCAAACTCCGAAACAAATATTTGTGGAACACACAAACATTTGGTCCGACCTTGAAATCGAACCTGAGACCTAAAACACAGCAGTCGCACAGGCTACCGACGCAGTGATAACTTGTGGTTAATATCTTTAAATATGCATTGATTGAACCTAGCTAGAAATAAGGTAAAGTAATCTATCATCATCAACAGTCATTAGATAGATAGAAAACTATTTAATTGTACACCGTGTAAGAGTAAGAAGAGAGTACATAATGTATGATGGACAATGTATGTCTAATTCACAGCTGGACTTGTGGCTGTGAACTATTTTAGGGCTTGAAGTCACCACACTTATCGCAGTGGCGTTTGGTTGTGGGTAAGGTGCATTTTGATTTTGAGTAAGGGGGTTTTGAATGTGTGTAAGGGGGTTTTGAATGTGTGTAAGGGGGTTTTTGTATGTGTGTAAGGTGGTTATGTTTATGTATAAGTGGGTTGTGCGTAAGGGGGATGTTTAGATATAAGGTAACTCACCTCTGGTTTCAGGTCTCTGTGCACGACTCGTCTGTCGTGCATGTGTCGTAGCGCAACACACAATTGTGCGAGCAGGCGTTTCGCAATGCGCTCGTCCAGTGCACATTCGCCGAGATGAGCTGACAGTTCGCCTCCAGCCGCTAGTTCCGTCACTATATAAGTGAACGCCTGCACCAAACATGTAGTAATGTTAGTATCTTACTATTCAAAAAGTATTAGGTACTATTATTAAGCAAAGGACCTAAGTTGAGGTCAGGTTTAGCAGTCGGTCCCGTCTTTTATCATTGGATAGAGAGAGCTTAGTTGGAGGCCTTCGGGCTTGAAAACATCTTATAGCATGATTACGTAGCCACAAGAAGTCTTATCAGTCCCCAACCCGCACTCGGCCAGGGTCGGGACGTATGGCCTTAAGCTTTTCCTAAGAGGAGAGCCAAGCCCAGCAGTGGGACATTATGGGTTGTTTACTTCAACGGGTTCAGAAGTTTTCTGACATTACACACACTAAAAACCTGTAGTCCTCTGCTAGTTTTGTGCATACCTCTCCTCAGAAATAAGCTTCTAGCCTAATATACCACAGTTCCTAAAGACGGTTTGTTGTAAGGATCTATTTTCTGTCTGTTTGTTCCGGCTTATCTCACGAACGCTGAACTGATTTTGATAGGACTTTCACTGTCAGATAGCTGATGATATAATAAATAACGAAGGCATTTAAGCGATTTAAGCTGAATACTCACAGAGTCGTGGAACACTTCATGTAGAGTAATTATATAGGGACATCCTTGACATGCTTTCAACAATTCTATTTCTTGCTTGATGTCTTTCTTCTGCGTTGAAATTATCTGTTGGATAATTAAATAAATAAAAAAAAACTTCTTATTCTTATAAGTAATATAAATCAATAAATATTTCGGACATTTTACATACAACGGCATCTAGTCCCCAAACTAAGCAGAGCTTGTATTATGGGTAACTAGACAACTGATATAAATACATAAACATACTTTTCTTTTGGAAATACATACATATTATACATAGAAAACTCCCAAACCCCGAAACAAATGTTTGCGGATCACACAAACATTTGGTCCAACCCGGGAATCGAACCCGAGACCTCTTGACCAGCAGTCGCATACGCTAACCACTACACCAACGAGGCAGTCAATAAGTAAAACTATTGGATGTTTCCACCAACATCCCTTAACTTTAAATGGCCACCTAAAGAGAGTTAGGTAACTCTTAGTGATATTTTCATTCACGAACCTTCAGGTAGGCGTTTTTGATTTGCACACATATTACACATAGAAAACACTCAAACTCTAAAACAAACATTTATAGATCAGACAAAAAAGTTGGTACAACCCGGGAATCGAACCCGAGACTAGACCAACAACCTCATAATGTGAAGTAAATATTTACCTTAACAGCATATTCTTTGCCCGTCTGCCGATGTATACATTTTCTGCACACGGAGTAGGATCCGTCTCCTAGGAGCGGAGTGCTTAGTTCTACCGAATACTTCTGGAAGAAGGGCGAGTCCTGGAAACAAACATTATATCATTAGTTTATTTAAGTTCGATCATATAATAGTATGAAGAAAGAAAATCGGTTAAGTGCGAGTCGGACTGGGTTCCGTATTTTCTATACATTTCAAGCGTCTGCCTCTTGCCGTTATTAACATCGGGCAATTTTTTTTTTTAACTATGTACGTAGACTATACTACATAATAATTAACAATAGACAGACGGACAGCGGAGTCTTAGTAATAGAGTCTCGGTTTTATTCTTTCGGAACGGAACCCTAAAAACGGTTTCGAAACGGATGTGTAATATTTTTTTGTAAAAAAACGAAAGAATACCCCGAACCGGGAATCGAACCCAAAAACCTCTTGAACTGTAGTCGCATACGCTAACCGCTAGACTAACAGACATAAAAAATATTAAAAAATAATAAAAAAGAAATTGTATAATTACTTTAGCCACCCATCCTTTGAGCTTGTCAGGTTTCTGCCCCGTAGCCTGCATCCAAATCTGATCTGATATGACATTCTCAGAGAACAGGATGCTGGGAGCCACGTAAGAGTAGCCTGCAAAGAAGTTAACATCTGTAAATTAAACATTGGAATTTCAAAAGACGACTACCTTCATGTCTCCAGTCCTTCGGAACTGAGGCTCGAGGGCCATCAGAGAAGGAAGACTCCCTTATCAGCTGCCCTGTTTGATATTTTGACACCTTATGGGACATAAAAGTATGAGAACAATTCTTGTTAGTTCTAACTACCAAGCAACTATGTTTTCATACTAGTTCTAGAACTAAGCAGAAGTAAAAATCTACGTTAGTAAATAGTAAGATTAAACTAGTTACTAAAAGTTTTAAAAATAATTAGTAATGTTGTATTTGGAAACTAAATTCAATTGAAATGGTTTAAAATTTTAATTCGCTAATACGCCGTACTTTTTCTATCTTTAAAGACTTTAAAATGAATTTAAAAAAACATAGATTTAATGATATTCGTATAAAAATAAAGAGAAAAGACAGAGGAGTAGAGAGAGAGAGAGAGAGAGAGAGAGAGAGAGAGAGAGAGGGGGGAGATTGCTACTTAGAGGTGAACGAAAAGGGAAAGAGAGGGTTTTCTTATGGTAAAAAGATTGACAAGAAATGAATCAAACCATCAAGTACACAATCAATGATGACATAACCGTGTTCTTTGTGGTTTATGATGATGGTCCGAACCATGAGGTAAGCAGAACAAAGTATGACAATTTAAAAACTCTTGGCATTGGCGTAGTCGATGAATTGATTAGTATTTTTAACTAATCTAATGATTAAAAATAATAAACAAAAAGACTAAAAGCTATAGGCACGCTATATAACGAGTCAAGGCCAAGCAATACTGGCCACCTAAATTAAAGAAAACGTTCTAATTAAGGTCGAATTTTGAATGCAAAGTATGTGTCAAAAAATAGTAATTAAATCTAAAACAGTCTGCTGCACTTTGCTTTTGGAGTGAGCCGATCTTTTTGACAGTTTTTTTGACTTGTTCAACTTTGACGAGTATTTACTAATAACATGCAATCAATCGATGTTTAGGAAGAACTCTTCCATTCGCGTTAAGAAAATAGTCACGCCCCCTGACCCAACCAAGCTTCCAAGATTCTACTGTTTCGTACGAAAGCTTGGTAACTGATTGGTTGGATCATTATTCATTCAAAAGTAGCTCAGTCTGTCAGTCATCAATGAATTTGAATTGATGATTCTTGATAAAGGACATAGGCTACTCTTAGCTACGTTAACTGATATACAAGCGGGGAAAGTCGCTGGTAAAAGCTAGTTAACTAACATCAGTAGTCTCACTTGAACAATTCAGTAAGGACTTACCAAGGAATAGTTTGTCGTGATGTTTCGGCGCTTGCGCGGGTGAGTCGGTAGGCGGCATTCGTGTGAACTCATCAGCGAAGTTGCACGTGTCGGCCGCGTGCGATAGAGCAGGGGCGAAGGGTGCACGAATCTCGCGACGGGCCACTGAACCCCAGTCGAGATCCTGGAGGGAGAGGAGTATGTGTTACATACCGTAGGTACCTATGGTAAATTTCAGGGCCTAGTGTGAGTTCACGTCAACGCGATAGTCACGGTAAAAGTGATCGCGTCGTGTTTGGTCCCACACTGACCTCTAAAACTAAAGCGCAGAACGTAGTCGCAGTCGAAAAAGACTTGTTGTGCTATAACCTGATAGGTTTTCAGTGTGGTTGGCAAAGTCAAGTATACTTTTCTGATATACATACATTTACATTCTTTATAAATACATATAAATCTTCTGTTCGTGTGTTTGTAATTGAACTCGTTCTAAACGGCTGGAACGATTTTGATATATTTTTTGTGTGTTCAAGCGGTGGCGCTGCGATCAAGTTCTAAGATTTCTAAATTCTTAAAAGTTCTCACAATGAGAATGGGGACCCCTACTCCTGGATTCTACTCATGTCTTTTATCAGGCAGAGTAGAGTCACTTTGGAAGGCTTTAAAAGGAATAATTATATTTAAAAAAGTAACGAACCTTGAAGAACGGGTGTCTCTTAAGTTCGTCTGCATCGCCTTCGCCTCCTCCGAGTCTGCGACGCGGGTCCTTCACCAACAATCTGTTTGAAACAAACAAGAATGTTAAAACCACTTGTAGAAAGAAACAATTCTCTATACATCTAGTAGGTACATCCACTCAGAACAATAATTTGTGGATCAACAATGTGTTTGCAACCTTAACACCTTAGCGCAGTAGAAAGCGGGTGGCCCGTCCATTCGAATTGAATGAATACTTGAATTTCTGATTTTATATTTTTTTAGAAAACTCCCGCATTGAGAATACACCTGAAAACACACATACACACTCACGTACCTACACATACACACTCACACGTACGTGAACACAAACATAAGTCTTTGCGTCAGGATCACTTCTCACTTCACAATTTTTAATTTTGGTAATTTTTATTGATATTCTTACCAAAAAATATTATACTTATATTTATAACCAACATGGTCAATGCTACTTAAGTTTTAAGTTCCTGTGGGGAATGACACCGTAAAACGAAATACAGGTTTTACCTAATTTGGCAACGGAGGCTATCTGCCGTTCGATTTATGCTAACCGAGTTTTTAACTTGAACAAATTGTATCTGATTTTGTGAAATAAATATAAAGGACAAACATACACAAAACGGACACAAAGAACATTTCAGAACAACAATAATTGAGGATCACACAAACTGTTGTCCCACGTGGTTTGAACTTAAAACACTCGACGTAGAAAGCACCGTAGTTACCGCTTAAAGTTAAGTTCCGCTTAGAGTTAAGTTCTCAGAATCGCTTATGACGTGTCTTGTATGATTCGTGACTTAATTCGTTAATTTGAGACCGTTGATATAACGGTATGTGGCTATAGAATCACGTGATGTTCTTTTAGCCCTTTTTATTACCCCTCCCTCCTCCTGGTGAGGCTTAGGATAATCCCCCTACTACCACAATCATATGTAGTTTCTAGTACTTTCATAAAAGCCTGGAAACGGCAAGTCAAGGGGACACTGACGCCGTTTTCGGTTTACAAAACGCGCTTAGCGAAAAAATAAAAAACGTGATATCTTAAAGAATACCCCGTCCCCCTGTTATATTTCGTGATTTTTGTCCCCCCCCCCCCATCGAGCCTACCATCGCCTTGCGTGATTAATGGACAGGATTACGGAGATCCCCTAAGGACATACCAAATCATATTATACAAAGTTATCCAAATAATAGTTTCAAATAATCGTGAAATCTACGAAAGAATATACAGCACTAACATCAAAAAATTAACTTTCAAAATTTTGTCTATCATCACTGAAACGGCTTGACAGATTTTACGAGTCTTTCACTGGAAATAGCTGTATCATAAGAAGTCATTTTAGGCTACTCACTTTAAAAAAGGGTAACTCAAAAACAAAACCTGCGGGTAATTCCGCGAGGTACAACTAGTAAAAAAATAAAGGTTAACGACCTTACATCGTTGTCACAAGAACTGTTGTATATTCAATACATACCTACATCAAGTAATATTAACAAAATATACAATGCATTGTATTTTTCCTGTTATAAATCTATAAATAATATATTTGAATACAGCAGGAGTATGGATCTCACAAGAGTTAAGAGGGGGTATAAAGCTAAATTGCCGATCTTAGATTTGATTTTTACACTCGAAAATAAGCCACAAATGATCTGTTTTTTATGTATATATATTACATTATATTTGAAAGGGGCTGGTCTGAGTGAAAACATAAAATTGTAATATTTTATCGATAGAAAATAAGCACAAAGTTACGTCTAATTTTCCACTAAAATCAATTTATTATCATAAACATGTTTAATACTGAGTAAATATTTTAATACATTGTATAAAAATATATTAACAAGGGACTCTATTAGTGTTTCAAAAAAATATTGTATAATTTACGAGTAATTACAATAAAACTAATTCGGCGCTTACTACACTCTTATTCCGTGCAGAACGCTCCTTTTCTATCGCACCTGACCCGAGGTAACGGGCATGTTTTGTTTCATCATTTGTGGCTTATTTTCGAGTGTAAAAATCAAATCTAAGATCGGCAATACCCCCTCTTAAAGTATGTTTGAACTAATGACTTAAACTCACCTACCTAATTATATCCCTACTAATATAATAAATGCGAAATTAACTCTGTCTGTTATGTTTTCACGCCTAAACCGCTGAACCGGTTTTGATGAATTTTGGAATTGAAATAGAGATAGATGAAACTTTTTTTTCTTTTTTTTTGCTAGATTGACTGCCTTGTTGGTCTAGTGGTTAGCGTATGCGGCTGTTGATCAAGAGGTCTCGGGTTCGATTCCCGGGTCGGACCAAATGTGTTATCCGCAAATATTTGTTTCTGAGTTTGGTTGTTTTCTATGTTTAATATATATGTATTTCCATAAAAAATACAACCGATGAATGCAAATAAAACTTTAATGAGCTATCTTGAGGATCGAAATTGCTTTGTAGATATAAGATACTCACTTTCTGATAAAGTCTTGAACCTCAGGACTGACATCTGGAGGTACAGGGTAACTACATCTCACGATGCGTTTTGTGATCTCCTGCTGTGTGTTTTTCTCTCCTTCAACAGTGAAAGGAGACGCTCCAGTCAGCAGTTCGTATGTCAGGACTCCGACTGACCACCAGTCAACAGCCTGGAATAAAGATAAAAAGTGTTATTCATCTTCTTTTAAAGACTTATGGTAATGATTATCTAGCAAAACAAGAATTTATCTTGATAAGTGGCTTTAGGTGATTGGAAACTATCACCCAAGTTAAGCAACAACGGCGCGGTTAGTACCTAGATGAGTGACCGTTTGTGGCATATGTTATGAGCGTTTTCGTGATTCGCAGGTCACGTTAAGCAGTTTGTCCCTGTTGTTATCATAAGATAACAGTCGTGAAGCTCAGTTGGAGGTTTACGGGCGATTTAAAAACCATTCTTATCTTGCCAGTTCCCAATCCACAATCGGCCAACGTGAGGACGTGTGGAATTAAACCTCTCCTGAGAGGTGCGCCCAGCAGTGGGACATTACAGGTTGTTGTTTGAAGTGGTGAGAATGGTAACTATGCAATGAGCGATTTCTAATTAATAAAAGCACTTATCCAACTACAACATAGAATCCGAAACTTCTGTACCATCCATACGCAATATCAATATTGACTCATTACAGATGTATCAATATCATCAATACTAATATTATAAATTGGAAAGGAACTCTGTCGTTACAGCTTCATGGCTGTACCACTGCATCAATTTCAAATGAAAATTGGCATTGAAATACTTTAATTCTTAAGGGAGGACATATTTATGCTAATTTGTACCCTGATAACCGACATTCAAGCGGGCAGAAGTGCAAGCTAAAGCCAGTATTATAATATGAACGGTTTTCATACTGTTATGTAAAGTATAACTAACTGGAAGTTTTATATTCTAAAAATAATAACTGGTGTTATAAGAGCACGCTTGACACACGTTTAGTGATTATCTAACACGATCAAATTAAATGAAGAATGCACGAGAATGCAATCAGAGATAAGATTATCATGAAGGCCATCCGTCCGTACACAATTCAAAATAGACAGACAAGAGAAAATTTGTTTAGAAATTATTTTTACAAGGCTCGTTTTATTTCCTCATTGTTCCGAGTACAGCCGATCAGTTCCGATGTTTGGCGAGCGATGGCGAACCATGCGCTTGCGCCGCGCCGGCTTCCGCGGCCGGGAGAAACCTAACCTTGACGACCGATATTAGTACATTACACGACGTATTACTGCAATATTATCAATTTGTTTTGATTAATTCGATATTTTTATTGAGTGAGGTTAGTAATAAGAGTTGAATAAATATTTAGTGCATATTTTTAATAAAAAAGCTGAAAGACGGTGGCAAACGCTAGTTAACTGTTTAGTTGAAGAAAACCAGCAGTTTCTTTTATAATTGAGAACATAATTTCGTCATTACATTCAATTATTTTCTGGACTATAGCATGCCCGACAAGAGAAGAACATAATATGCAAGTTGCAGCAACTATACTTAAACTAGGAGCCCCCTAACGGTAGCGCCTAAATGTTAAAACACATCTAAGCACTTTGGTTTCCCCTAAAAGTTAGTAAGAACGAAAACATCACCAAGGATTACCCAACTCTCTTTAATGACCCCTTAAGTTTAGCTAACCTTGATTGAAAACGGCCATAAGAATACCAGATACACCTGCAGAAACGCTTAAAAAGTATGTATTTGCACTCTTTTTTTCTTTTTCTCACTATCACAGTGACCTCTCTTTCGCTTTGTCCTTTAGATAAGACGGAGTGGTTTATATCTGGACGTGTAAATATGCCAGTATTATTAGATCGGTATTTGCGGTGCGCATTAACGGAGTAAGATGTTCAAATTGTCCGCTAATTTGGTATCAAGACCTTTCAAATATTGTGAGTGGAATGATGTTGTTTAACCTAGAATATCCTTAAATGCTTTTAAGCTATGAATATATTCAAGTTTGTTAAGTAATTAAGTCTCGCCAGTTCTAGCTCCTTTATTGGAGATTGTTTTATGTCTGTGCTCCTAGCTCATAACGAATAAATAAATATTTCGAACGTCTTACACACAACGTCTTCAAGTCCCAAACTAAGCAGAGCTTGTGTTATGGATACTAGACAACTGATATAAATACATAAACATACTTTGTTTTTGCAAATACATACATAATATACATAGAAAACACCCATCCGAAACAAATATTTGCGGATCACACAAATATTTAGACCAACCCAGGAATCGAACCCAAGACTTTTTGATCAGCAGCGCATACACCAACCATAATAAAATTTCAGGACATTTATTCGTGTAGCTACATCATAGCCAAGCCCCCCTAGCCAAGTTGTAAACGATTTTCGTTTTCTATTTTATTCTCTATTCTATTGTCACTCAGTCACATTATCAAAACAAAATATTATAAAGCCAATGAAACAACAGAATAGAGAATAGAATAAAAAACGAAAAACGTTTTCAACTTGGCTACAAGGGCTGAAAGCATTACAATTGAAATAAAGAAATTTATATATTTCAAAAGAAATTATGGTTTAAGTTGTGATTTCATCAAAATAGTTTAATACTGTACATAAATTAAATGTTGTCCTCGAGGTATCTAATTTGATATTGTTTTTAGCTTTAATAATGAACAAAGTTTCGAAGAGAGGATGGAGTAACCAACTGGGAGTTATGTTTAAATTGCGTCACGCTTCAATAGATTAATATTCCTTAAACCTTCACGGCGTACTTGATGGAAATTATTACAGTAGCTATAGATGAGACAGACTATGCTGAGTCTGGATACCTACTTATATATTTACATTAATTTAAAGAGTGTTTCTATGTATCTATACTTTGATATACTTAGACATTATAAATTTAAAAGTAGCTGTTTGTTTGTTACGCTTTCTCGGCTATACCGCTGAACCGATTTGGATGACATAGGCTATTTACAGCAACAACCGACACACAAACGAGCGGAGCCGAGGCGAAAAGTTAGTAAACAAGACAGTAAGAACACTTGAAAGTTTAAGCAGCTAAGATCCTGATCTTCTCAAGCTATTGTTTACAATTGACAATCCATTTATACAATTTGCTCTGCCTTCCATGATCTATCTTTTCTTATGCAGTTTTCTTTCAATCTCATTTTATCACTTTTAAATAAGTGTCGGTAGCGGCAATAGCTTTGCCACCTATTCAGAATCGGGGTCCTAATATTCATTACTGAAAAGAAAAGGAAACCTTGACACAAAGTCTTATAATACCTCGACAGCTTGGTATAGTAGGCCAATACCTCCTTTGTAATTAAAATTTCTTTATTGGTGTATCAGACAACTACCAAAGACTGTTGATGTCCTAATTTATAATTAGGAGTTTAATCCAACTCTCCGTTACTTTAGAAATGTACAACGATGGTCAATGATTAACTCTCACACAGAAGACCATCCTCATAATGTCAGCATTCTTGCTGTAGTATTTTGTTAATGAGTGTGAGACCGGAGGCCCAATAATTCTGCATCATTCTCCAGAGGCCGGGAGAATGACGCAGAATCGTATGACCAGGCTGACCCTCACAATGAGGATGGTGATCCCTAATCCTAATCCTTTCCATCAGGCACAGTAGTCACTTTGGTAGGCGTAATTATAAAAAAAAATTGCTAACCAACAATCAATTCTGATATTTTGAATTCAAAAGTTACTCTTTCAGTCTCATAAGCTTTCTTGGCTTCCATAAAATTTGGTGTAAAGACGATTTGATTCTTGATGAAGGACACTGGCTACTCTCTACCGCGATACACGCGGGCGGAGTCGCACAAAGCTAGTAGTGTATATACATGTTCTAAGTACACGTGTACATTCAACGCGAGGATAACTGAGTGCAAGCGTACTCGTCGCAATCAACCAAGAGCGTTTTCATGTCCTTATTTTATCTTTATAACTATTACTTTTAAATTTAACCGTTAAAAAGTTAGTTATTAGGTGTTTATTTTAATGTCTAATGGCGGATTGTCGAGACGGTTTAGGTGTAGTTGGTGGAAACCATCATAAGCAGTTTTATTCATTGATTGAGTGGAATGAGTTCCAGGAGTCGAAGTTCCATATTTGTTACTTTATTATATAAGATGAAAAACTGCTCTAAAACAGATGAAAAACTTAAGAGGGAAGGGATGCAATTTTACAGTATTTATCATAACTATATATGCTTGCTAGGCATAAACACACACACACACATTTTACACACCATTTATATCTTATAATTAATATTACAAAGCAAAAGTTTATGAGTGTACAAGTTTGTTACTAATTAACGTTAGTAACTAGTAACATAGCTCAATCATCAGAATAATGAATCAATTACCATTTATCATAATAATCGACATTTTGCGGGGCGGAAATGCGAGCAAAAGTTAGTATAAAATAAAAGATCTCTTCTGCTGCAAGACTGCATTTAAATCATAATTTCTTAGCCAAGACTGAAATTTTCGTACAAATAAATACTGTTAGTGCCTTTAATCCTAAATTGTTAACTTTAAAGTTTTTATTCATCAACAGTCCACGACGTCCCACAGCTGGGCTCGGGTCCTCTCAGGAGAGGGCTAAGGTCATATGTCCCCACGCTGACCGAATGCCGGTTTGGGACTGGCAAGACAACGTTATGGCTACGTAATCTTGCCGTCGGATGTTTTTATGCCGACCGAAGGCTTTCAACTGAGCTTCACTGTTATCCCCCAATAACAACCCGGATCGACTAGACCCATATCACGTTAACCTATAGTTCATATTATCATCTAACATTAATAGTAGATCTCAAATAAAATGCTAGTTTTTTACAAAGACAATATTTTGCAAACCGTTATGAACATAATACAGTTTCACTGAAAACCCGCGTGTACTAGTATAATGTATTCTATTACTTGCAAACTAAAGCTGAAATTAGCTTGCATGCAGTTAATAGGAATCGAACCTTGAACATGGCAAGAGCGAGGTCACAACGGTAGTCTTGCGGAAGGTTGTTTGAAGTAGATACTTCGTCTATTCGATATTAAACTTTATGGAATTTATATGTAAGGTCGAAATTTCTTTGAAAGTGTTGATTTTAAAGACAATTTGTTTCGTATTTCTAAGGGGATAAAGTTTAAATTGGTTTGGTATATCGCGATAATGTATCTAGGTCGCTACTGTGGCACAATTTTTGGCAGCTCGCTTGTGTAGCAACAGAGTAATTTTAGCCAAGAGGGTGTTGAATCTTGGAGGCAGATATTTTAGTCAAGTCAGTGTAAGTTTGTTCTTCAATGTGTGTGTCGCCGCGGACTTTACAAACTTACATGAGACGGACAAAAAACACCCAGACTCAGAACAACAATTTTTGGATCACACAAAGTGTTGGCCTATGTGAGATTTGAGACACGACACTTTGCGATTTCGAATTAGACAAATATAATATTTGTTTGGTTATTTAAACGCACTGACCTCTAGAGTTGAATTGCATTAAAAACTTAATGCAACATTTCTGAGAAAAATAAATTATACAGATCTATGGCGTAATTAATTAAAAACTTCCGCATTTCGTAATAAGATTTGTAATACCACAAAAGGACAATAAATAGTTTATTACATATAAACCTAGCTGTGCCCCGCAAAACATCCTCAGTTACTTTGTATATCATCACCTATCTTCCAGTGATAGCCCTGTCAAAATCGGCTGTGGCCGTTCCAGACGTTATCCGGAATAAACAGCCAGATAACAAATCCAAAATCTGATTATGATTATAGAAATACTCAACAACAAACATCCTGGAATATCGAAGTTTGGGGTTTTAACGCCTGTGCCTCGGAGAGCACTGTAAGCCGTGGACTGAACCTGCGATTGATCTTCCTACGGTTGTTTTGGATGGCCGTTGTCGCATTGAGAGGGAACAAAGAGTGCACTTATACACACATTTGTAGACTATAATATCTCCTTCGTAGTGGGCTGGTTTTCGTTAAGACTGGTCGCCATGGCCGAAACCGGCTAGGTCCTAGCCGCTAGGAGAACATCAATGTTATAAAGCGTAGGTAGTTGCAATTATAATTATCTAATATATAAAATTCTCGTGTCACAGTTTTCGTTGCCATACTCCTCCGAAACGGCTTGACCGATCTTTATGAAACTTTATATGCATATTCAGTAGGTCTGTGAATCGCCCAACATCTATTTTTGATACCTCTAAAACGCGAGCGGAGCCGCGGGCATCAGCTAGTTATAGTATATAAATTTAATATGTCAAGTGATTCATGATATCTTCAAGGCTTAGATCAGAGTTTTTTCTTTTGTTTTAATGAATGTAATCACGTATTGTTTAAAAGATTGTAATTCTCGATAAGCTATCTATTGTTTAGTTACACTATCACTGATAGATACAACATGTTCGATTTTACTGATTTGTTATTATCTACAATAATAAAGCTAAAAGAGTTTGTATGTTCGGACACCTATGTATATAAAAACGTAATTTCGTTCTGAGAAATCTTCTAAGTCTATTTCGTTGGTCTTGTTTTAACTGAAAGATGATTAATATAGGGACATTAGTAAAAGATGTTTCAAAATGTCAACGGGCAACACCTCAGCCAATAAAGTCTCTTTCTCACTGAATAAATGCTTGACAGAAGTAAGATCTGGCTCCCATCACAATGTATTTCAGTAAACCTTCCCTGTAAATTAAGGAATAGAATTGGAGGTTCAGTGGTCAAATTTCGCCTCCTTATCTAAAATAACTCTAATATCGCCATGTAGATTTGGCATTTAGCTCTCCTTGTTCTCGTTAGATGGCGGCAGCATTTCAGCGCAGTTGAAATCTTTTGCAAGTACAAATAGCTTTTATTTTACGATTTAAACGAGGAGGGTTAATGAACAACACGCGGGATCTTAAAGCAATAAGCATATGATAAGTATATAATTATGTACTACTGAATGTTCAAAGCAACAATACTTATTTGACTTTCAAATTGAATCCGATTTCCTGACAACTGTTTCGATTTACGATAATTATATATATTACGATATGTAAATGATGATTTACGGACACGATTGCAAATTAAACTGGAAAGGAGTATATAACGTACATACATGGTTAAAAAATAGTTACTATGTTATGTACTTGCTTCTCGGCTATCGCGATGTAAATTTTCGGGTTAATTAATATATTAAAGTATGACACTCATAGTTTTCAATTGGAAAAGAGTTTAAAAATGGTTCAAAAGATCCAGAGATTACCCCTTCAATCTCACAAATTTTACCTATTTATGATTGAAGATTATGATAGAAGCATTCTTGTATTCAGAAATATTTATGTTTACTACAATCTAGTTAATAAGGACAGTTTATTATTCTTTTTAATTTTTATTTAAAAATCAATTTTCAATAATACGAACAACCCTTCTCGGGGTTTCAGAAATATTTTCACTTTAATAAAGTCTTAAAAGCCGTTACAATTTTATACAATATTGAACTAATACAAAACAAACAGTAAGAATTTTAGAACGCATGCCAAATGGTGTTCTTTTTTTATAAAAAAATGTCACTAGAGATGTTAAAACTTCAACTCAACTCTAAACTCTATTTATATAAAACATAAACGTTTGATAACATTGCGTAAACAGTTACAATTGTTTCCGAATATACGTTTTATTTTGTTATTCGTAATAATTGCTCAATGGAAAACTTTGTACGGCTAAACGACACAAAAATATACTTTAGTATCGAGTTAACCATTCGGTTATTTAGATTAGAAATGTTTATTAATAAATGCTTCAGAGGTTACAAATTTGTTTCGCCATCGCAAAAATATGACTATGTAAACGGTTTCCTTAGTAGGCATAACTATTTATATCTTGGTCATCTTTATAAACTTTACCATAACTATAATATTAATAAGCACTAATTAAAATTACAAAAATATTGTAGTTATGTTGCATGTGAAACGAAAATAATTAATGAAATACCTGCATAACGGTATTTGGACCTTGGAATTTTAAAATACCGTTGCGTAACCAATAACGTTATACCATACGCGTAAAGTTCGATCGATTGGCTTAGTTAGTGGACGAGCCCTTACATTTCGCGTGACATTGAAACGGGTGTTTCATGAAATTATCGCAACCACAAGGTCAGGCTGTTACTACGCCTCCACAAATTGTCTAGATGTTACTGTCATTTATTATTTATGTTGAGATTGTCTGGGTGAGTACGATATTACTGTGGGAAAACGAATATGAATTCTCTTCAATATGCTTTTATGTGTACTCAAAAATAAGGATAATTTTATTGCTACATTTAAATTAGACGAAATTAAATGAAACATTTTATTAACATGACAACGTAAAGGTTATACAGAATGAAAATAACAACGCATCGTGTTATTATGAAAATGGACCAAATAATTAACAAACATTAACATCATCATATCATATCATGGAGGTGTTTGCCTTACGCTGAGCAGGCGAAGCTGAGGATCTAACTAGGGGTGTGCAAATAGAGATGATGCTAGACATACTAGCAGTGGACTGCCACACAAAAAATCACATATACCCGAAATAAATAAATATTTCGGACATCTTACACACAACATCATCTAGTCCCAAACTAAGCAGGGCTTGTATTATGGGATTAGTCAACTGATATAAATACATAAACATACTTTTTCTTTTGTAAATACATACATATTATAAATAGAAAACATCCAGACTCCGAAACAAATATTTGAAATAAATTAAGAGTATTATTATACGGTCCTAAAGGACCAAATTAATCATAACAATATTAATGTTATTGTTCAAAATATAAAACTATACAATATGCAGGACAATGTCAGAATCGATTTACGAATGCTCATATTTATAGCAGACTGCTATTCAAGGACGTAGGGAGAATCGATGCGGAGAATTCTAGAAACTTCTATCTGTACAGGAATTGTCATTATATATCTAAATGAGTGCAGTTACGATGTTTAAAATCACAAATAAGTGCTGGAAACCTTGGATCAGTTCTTTGTATCGATTTAATAAACTTCAGTTTTTCATTATCCATGACAGGTCTATAATTGGTACGCCACGAAGGTAGTACGCTATTTGGAAAAGTTTGTAAAAGGTTTGAGCAAATTTGTATTTAGAAAGTGGAAGTTCACGATAAAGTAAAATGCAGTAGAGCCACGCTGATTTCAGCATTAAACGAGATGGCGGGCAGTACTAGCCTTGTATAGAAGACCTATCTAAAATGACAATGAAAAATAATGCAGGAGCATCTGGCTAGGCCGCCATAGGGTCACCATGCTTCATTGTCTTCATTCATAATGAGGTATGTATCACATTATTCAGAGTAGTTACTTAGGTAAAACATATTGCCGTTTGCTTATTACATCTCTCTTATGTGGACACCGCGTGGGGTTGTGTGTCCTTAACCCTCTCCCGAGAGGAGATCCAGGCACAGAAGTGGGACATTATGGGTTGTTTGATTGATATCCCTCTCTTGATAGTGTTACGTTACGAATAAAAAAAAAGATTTAATTCCCGAAAGGAACTTGTCGTAACATAATACATGAATTAATTTGCAACTAAAATCCAGTAGCAGAAATAACCTTACCAATTTGCACATCATCAAAATTGATGCACAACATATTGCACCGAACTTGCGATGCTTGATGACGTTTCCTCCCAACGTGTACTTGTAACCTAACTACGTAGAAAAACACGTGGAACTTTCTTCCTCAATGGACCTCTTGCCTCACACTATACGAATGAATTTAGATTTAATGGATCAATCCCATTGTAAAATCACTTGTGACGAAAATAAATAGTTTCGCTTGAACCCGAGTGAGTTTTTATGAGACTCGGAAGATGATTGCCTAAGCAGTTTTTTTATTCGATGTAAGAATTTTGATTACATCGATTGGCGTTACATTAAAAGTGCCGTCAAAATAATATAGCATTGCATAGCAAAATACATAGCTAATACATTTTTGTAATGATCTAAAAAAGAAAGTGCTTTTCATTATCGTTCAATTATGGTTTCACAACAATTTCCGATTGTAAATCCATTTCGTAATATCTAACGGTGGTATTGAATTATTGGCTAAGACGATGACAGCCCCGTTGTGAAGAGATATACGACTATGTCCAACGTGCGAGCAAGTTCACGACAAACCTGGTTTTAGAGAGTTCATAATTGAACGGGTTACTTTAAATGCAGAGGGTATTCGAATAACGGATGTTTAATTAAACCTGTAAACTTTTGTAAATTTTAACCCTTCAAAAACGCAGATTATTATCTCCAACCACAATATAACCATTAAATCTATAATATAATGGTTAAAAATATTATGTATAAATAGTTAAAAAGTAACTTAAGTAATTTTTGAATTCTAACTATGCAAACCAATGAACAATTTGTTGAAAATAGAGTTCAATAATATATAGCTCTCATCATCATCATCGTCAGCCTATCGCAGTCCACTGCTGGACATAGCCTCTCCCATTGTACACCACTCTGATCGATTTAAGCTTCTCGCATCCAGCTCCTGTAGCCATCTCACGCACTGCGGTCAGCATCACTGATATGGACAAAACTAATGGCCGTTTTCACGAACCATACTTACGTAGCCCTAAAAGCCCCTAACGTAGGTAGCCCCTTAATTTTATAAGATATCTAAGCGCTTAAGTGGTCCCTAAATATTGGTAAATCGAAAATATCACTAAAGGTTACCTAAGTTTATTTAAGTGGCTCCTAAAATTTAGGGGACGTTGGTGAAAATAGCCATAAGTGTAACGGCACTAAAGGTACGAGATCTAGGACTAGGTTAAATAAATGTTACTTCAGTAAAATAAAAAAATAAAATAAAGAACTAAGTGGGTGTATAATAGAACAAAACAATAAATAGCTGGTAGGTACCTCACTAGCAATGTTCCCAACACACAGTTGTCACGTGACCGGCGGTCGAACACGTGACGTATCGCCATTACTGTCACACACACACACACGCACATACATTATGTTGTATGAATTGTTTTGTTTTGAAGATAGTTTAGATTGGAGTAGTATTGATTTGAGTTTGTTCCTGGTACTTCTCGAAGATCATGTTACAAATTACCACGAGGGACATAAGTCTATATAATATAAATGTATTATGAAGTATAGAATAAGTTAGTCATCACAATTATATGGAATTACCATGGAACATTAAAGTGTTATTTTTAAAATTACTGTGAGAAAAGAAAACGGCAAATTTATAAATAGTTACCTGAAACAGTAATGGCTTTATCGCCGTTTAACACTAACGACCAAGGTAACCCTGAGTGATATTTTCCTTTTCACCAATATTTAGGGGATATCTAAGTGCTTAATGTATCTGAAAATTTAGGGGCTACCTTTGTTGACGGGGTGGAAAAATCCCTTCGGATCTCCGCCTCTGCGGGGACATAGAAGCCAGGAGTAGGTGGTGCTGCCACTAAAAAAAAAAGCCCGACACCCGACCTTAGGCGCTCTGCTCTGGGAGGACCCAGACCATGTTATTTATGTTATTTCCTATCTATACAAATAAAGACGATCTTTTTATTTATTTTTTACGCAGGGAATGCTTTTCGCACCATACCCTTGGAAGTGTAAACGAAGGGCGTGCGCGGGACACCCGGAGGAACCGGCCTACCCACTAAACCCCGCGGCGGCCTACCTCGGCAGTTGGGAGGAACACCAGGAACGCATTAGCGGCTTCTGGAGTCCCACCTGCCGTACCCCAAAGACTGAGGTACACCCCGAGGTGAATAGTTTCATCCCCAGGGCAAAGACTAGCTATCTATCTATCTACGTTAGAGGTCTAGTATAGTTGTAAGTATAATTAGTGGAAACTGGCTTATGTCTAAACACTATTCAACACAATTCTCATTACTATTCGTCCTCGAAAATACTTCTGTTTATACAGTATATTTTAGTTATCTCGCGACCTTGGGCAGTTGCAATTTTCGAAACTTATTATCAAGTTTGTAAATAAAGACACGTTTTTCATATTTAGATAGCTGTTGTATTCAATTTGTTTTTATACGATTAATGACTGATAAATATCGATATTTGAAGGTGTCTGGTAATACAAGATTTTACAATGTCATCCCTATATTAGTTGGAGTTCTTTGTAAAAGGCTTAGTTCAGTTAGTGTATGTAGTCTCTATGTAATATTAAATGAACAGTTTTATACTAAATGCATATTAAAGTATATACGGTACTAACATCAAAAATGGTATTATTAATTTTTTGGTCTGTCTGTTTCATCCGGGTAATCTCTGGAGTGGCTGCACCGATCTTGACGGGATTTTCACTTAGAGATTGCTGATGACACAAGGAGTTACTAAGTCTATTTTTTAGACTAGCTTCGCTCTGCGGCGCTACTCGCGATTTACAACAATAACCGCAGGTAAGGACGCGGCACTCGGCTAGTTATTGATGAAATTAAGATGTTTAACAAATACTTCATAACAGACATGGTAATAAATACAAAAAAAACAATTTATTTAATAGTTTTATTTTATATTAACACGTGTTTTAAAATTTTATCTCGTCCTCGAAAAGAAACGATAGAGAAAATTCTTTTATTTTTAAATTAGTTACTGAAAGACGTATATCCAAAGTTGCGACTCAACTAAAAAAAATATACAGTGTTACTTCGAGATAGATATTTATCACAAACCTTGGAATAGACAAAATAAATACCATTAAATTGCTCCACTAATACTGAAATAAAACTGTGACGAGGCTATGTCTACTAGATACATTAGAAATACAGAGATATGATGTCAATTTCTTGACATGACTGAAATGTCATGAGAAGAACAGAGTAAGGCGGCTCATAAGTCTGCCTCTAAGGCAAACTTGTAAGTAAAGATTCTACGTGACGAATAAAGGCCATTCTTCTCTTTCTTTTGATCTTAAAATTAATATTTTATATTTAATCTTTCGTTACCAGTAATTTGGCCAATATTTGAGCACATATAGTTTTTACCTTTGTTGTAAGTAGATGCTCCTACTATGTTGTACCCACTGAGGCTGTTGTTTTTTTTTTTAAATTAGCTTATGTTCTAATTTTTAATTACTATAATTTGCATCAGTCCTCTAACATGGTGTATAGTATATTAGTGGCAGCACCTTACCCCCATATCAGGTTTATAAACATTAAAACTATGTAAACATTGGCTATTTGAAAAGAGTGGCCGCGAGTTTTTATTGTCATGTTCTTTTCTCCGGCTTTACCTATTGTTTGTGAACATGGCATAAATGTACATGTAGAATCTTGACCTGTCACAAGAGATGTATTGCATCCTAAGTGAATAAAGAATTTGAAAGGGGGAGGGCCTGAATGAACAGTAGAATCCAAAAGTGGTGGTTACCATATTCACTACAAGACAATGCAGTATGTTGCACCACACTATGGATGCCTATTAAGATGCTACTCTGGTCTCGCACTCACTCATCTTTTTATGTTTTAGTGGAGCAAATTAGTTGACTGGTCACTTGATGGTAAGTGATTACCCCTGGTCATGAAAACCTGCAATTCAAGTCACAGAACCGACTGCACGGATGTAATGAAACTACCTGGAGCGTTGACAATAGACTTGTGAAGAATTTTTTTTTTAATAAAAGATGGCCGCTGCAAATACACATTTCCATGACTTGCTCATACATACTAGGTGGCGCTGTCTACTAACATTACTGTTTATAATAATTAATTGTCATTTTGTTAACTATACATTCTACCGTAATACAGTTTGTATTAATTGTGTACGTTTTATGTGTGTTTGTAGTAAGTTCCCGGCGAAACAAGATACATAAGTCCTTGGACTAGAATTTTCAATAAATAAAAATAACAGACAAACCTTGAAAACCCTTATGTTCCTACCTCAAAAACTAGAGCTGGTTTTGGGCTCCTAATTCTTCACTCATTAGGAGGAAAGAATAAGAAAAAATCTTACACAGTTTTTATGTAAGGTCATTGTACTAATGTACACACCAAAGCCTCATTTGTAAACATGCAAAAACCTTCGCTTAATTAATTTCTTGATTCTTTCATCTTCTTTCAAGTTATAATAAGTCTCAAATATATTGTACCAAAGTTTGCTTACTGAATATAAAGACTTGGTATGTACACAACCAATACAGCCGCTTTGCCTTGAGACGCTCCTTTAGAATCCAATGAATATTTTATATTCGGCAAGTATAAAACATTTTCTTTGCAGATATAATCTCTGTTTGAAGAATTTGTTTATTAATTACATATATACTATTTAGTAATGTTCTTATTTTGAAGACTTTTGGTCATAAATTATATTATTATTAATTTCTGTAAGTAAATATTTTACAGATATATTTACACGTCGCACTTTACAGCTAGAAGGCGCCGGCATTTTATGGATTCACTCTAGGAATCCCGAGTCATCATAGAAAAAAAAAACAGACTCGTCAGGATATCAGGGATTTATTTTTGGGCTATAGCTGGTTCCCTGGCTACTGACAGTTGGTTTTTGGTTAATCATAACACCGGACATTCGATGGGAGATATAGGAAAGTTCAGAATCGAAAAGAAAATTGGAAAGGCTCTTCAAAATCATAAAGCACTTTTAGTAACCTATGGGGAAATTTATCTAATAAAACTAAGTAATCTTATCAGTAATATATAATAAAATACAATAAAGGACCATTTAAATTTTTGTAGGTCGAACATAAACTATGCTCCATTGCATGCAATCTTCAAGTTTTTCATGATTGATGGCAGCATTCGTTAAGTGGCACACTTCGTGACCAGCTAACTTTAAACTCTAAACCAGTTGATGCAGATATTCGATATAATCAATCGTTTCTCAATCGAGGGGGTCTTGCAAAATATTAAACAAAGGCTAGACGTACAGTGTAATGTTTTATCATTTATTATTAAAAGAGATATTATTAGTTTTTAATTTGTCTTTATAATTAAGAATTACTTAGTTCATAATCATTTAGTTTTAATAAATTTATAGGTCATTTAATAACGGCAAAACCATTTCAGATCTGTTTAGAACACTATTTGAAATCAGTCAACAGTTTAATTGTTGTCAACAATCTAACTAAGACCTATATTATTGCACTTTTATTTTAATAATATTTTTTGCATCAAAAGTAAATTTTTTGAGAAATATTTTATTTTTATACAATTAACGATGTCACCTCAAAAATTTCACAACTACACTCGGTTCCAAAAATTACGGGTCAGTCACAAAAATTGAAATACCTCCAGAACTGTAAAAGCTAGATCAATGAAATAAAAAACAGAATAAAGACTTTTTAGTTGCGCTTCTAATAGCATATTATTTAAACTGGTTGATGAAAAAAACTTCATTAGAAAAACAAAATTTAAAAAAATGACTATTTTTAAAAACAAAATTTTTGTTTCATGTCATTATGGATGCTTTCCATTTCTATTCTGTCACAAAAAAAATTATCGTGAACGTCTTCCACGTGCATAATTATTATTCTGTGAGGTGAAGCATGGCAGTCACGCTAGAGGAATGTACCAGAATCCTAACTTTTTTGGAATTTGGGCGGAGCCAGCGTGAAACAGCCAGAAACATTGGTGTATCTTTGTCGACTGTTCAGCGGGTAGTCCAGCGGTACCAAGAGACCGGATCACACCTTAGAAGACCAGGAAATGGCAGACCAAGATGCACAACGGCCAGGGAAGACAGACAACTGGTGGCTACAATGCTCCGAAATCGTTTTCAAACTGCTGTTGGTCTAAAAACTCACTTTATTCGCTTTGGAGGTGGCAATTTAAGCGCTCAAACAGTAAGAAGACGTCTTGCTGAAGCAAATTTGAAACCATTGAGGCCCGCAAATGGCCCCAAACTGGAACGGGGACATCGAATTGCAAGACAGAGATACGTGCGCGAACACCTAAACTGGACACTAGACGATTGGTCTAGGGTAATGTTCACGGACGAGTCTAAATTCATGCTTTATAAGCATGATGGTAGGCAGTTGGTGTACAGAAGACCAGGGGAGCGCTTCCATCAAGCGTGTGTGGAGGAAAAAGTGGCGTACGGTGGAGGCTCCGTACAAGTTTGGGCTGGGATTTCTGCTGAGGCCCGCACCGAGCTGGTGCTCATTCAAAATGGAACTCTAAATGCAGAGAGGTACGTGGAAGAGATCCTCAATGAAAATGTAGGTCCTTTCATGGCCAGGATGGACCGGCATGGCATATTAATGCATGATAATGCGCGTCCCCATACCGCCAGAATTGTACATGACTACCTTGAAGAGGTCGGTATCGAACTCATGCAGTGGCCAGCGCGAAGCCCGGACTTAAACCCCATCGAGCACGCCTGGGACGAGCTTCAGAGATGCGTGAAAGGTCGAAACCCCCCACCAATCACGCTTCCCGAGCTCATACAAGCACTGGTGGAGGAATGGGAAGGTATTCCTCAGCACCGGCTCCGAAATTTGGTGTACAGCATGCCTAATCGCCTGGAAGCTGTCAGAAGAGCTCGTGGAGGCAATACAAAGTATTAAATGAAGAAAGTGATGAAAAACAGCAAAAAAACAATCATAAAAAAAATGTAATCTTAAGAAAAATATGACTACTTTAGTTTTTTTTTAATTTAAGATTAATATTGTGGGTGTAACTAAGTTTTATTTTATTTTTTATCTGTATAATTAAATTCTCAATTGAACAGTCTTCGTTTCATTAGGATGGCATACGTAGTTCGGGAGATATTCGGGTTTATGTGACTGACCCGTTATTTTTGGAACCGGCTTTATTTTATTGTACACACATTGTAAAGTCATAATTGCTTTGCCCTTCTCGGGGGAACAAAACACGAAATACAAAAAAGTTTGAGAAACATCACATTTGCAAGTTACGACACAGCTAATAGATACGGTTGCAAATCGATTACTTGTCATGACAATAGTGAAAGTAACGTTTAGCAATATGCGTTAATAGCAAAATTTACTTATGCCAATCTTCGTTAGATATTAATGATAACGGTACGAGAGAAAGTGGATAAGCCACCTTTTGTAGATGATTTATTAGGGGAAGACAAGACTAGACGGAACTAGGCAACGTTGTTATAGGAATTGTAGTTATAATAAACTACGCAATAAATAATTAACTGAGACGTGGAATTCATGTCTTAACCATTTCGAATAATGATTTTATTTTTTAATTTTATAAATAAATAAACATAAATAAAAAAATGGTCGGAACTTCATGTGGCCTCACCTGCAACTCAAAAGATACAAGTGCATTTAAGAGTTTTGAGTGACCTCGGAATTGGAAAAGGGAGAAAGGTTCATCTAGTAACCTCAGTCATCCGATGAAAAGCAACGTCAGAAATTGCTTACTTGTTGCCGTGAATTCATTTGATCAAGTCGGCTCATATGTTTTAAAAATGGCTCCCTTGCTAAACTAAAATATGTATGATCTAAGATTGCATTTACAACCGCATTGAATGATTCGGTTGCATTATATCATGCATGACATAACATAGCGAATCTTAGATCAAGTTCAGGGCTGTATGACCGGTCGGATCCGCGAGGCACACTTAACGTCGGCCCACTGACCTGGATTGAGGTGGCCTCTAGCGTGTAACACATTATACAGTTAAAGACTTTATTACAAAGGTTTACAGTAGATATTTCTTTATTAAATAAGCGAGGATAACGCTACAAAACATTCAGTGGCGCTCTTGATTTTTCATCAATGTTAATTTTGTTCTCAAGAATAGGTAGGGCGTAACAATATTTATTTTTAGACAATAAAAATGGGGAATTTCATTCTTGTTATACATCATTGATATATTCTGATATTGAAAGAAAATACTCTCAAATATGGTAACACTGCGTAAAACTGTCTAGTGACATGTGTCATGTTGTCCAGTCGTCGACTTAGGTCCTAATTTCCAATATTCAAACGCTGTCAAATATTTCACGCCTGAGTCATTGGTAAACAAATTGTACATAAAATATTTATAAAGTAATAGCCTCCATTACAATTGTGACTAATGTCCAATACGAAGAAGCAGATTCTGATGAACATAGAGTGTTATTATCAACTTAGTAACAGGGCTTTTAAATTACCCTAGACCTCTTCGAATGAGTTTTAATTTAATTATTAATTTGTCAGATTCCTTTACAATTAAAAAACGTTTGAGCTCTGTTCCCTTAATTTTTTGCTTCGTATTTTAACTGTTTAAACAATACCGAACTTTTTTGTATTATTAATGAATGTTAAACTCTCTTCCAATGGATCTTAATTTCATATTATGTTGTCACAATCCTTTCCACAATCATTTCAAGTGCTGTTTTTTAATTGCTTCTTTTTTTAAATTTCTATAATTTCCCTTTTTTATTTTTAAACAATACCAAACTCCTTTGTCATAATCTTGGCAATGTTATTCTATGATTGATGGCGTCTACAACCAACCGTCACGGATTTGAACACAAATGACATTTATTTCACAATATTTCTTTAAACCTGAATATATTTCGTTCAATTCTCCATTAGACTGTTAAAATAAGCAAAAGTAACGATTTTAAATGAGTATTTTATGCATATAAAATAAACATTGCAACATGAAATCCTCTTTGTGTTCAAGTTCCGTGACGCTCGGTAATAAAGCTGTTCTATATGGATTTACCATCCATTATATTTTAATTCCGGTATTTATTTATAAGTAACTTGAAGATACCCGCAATATACGGCTAATACTGTTCAGAAAACTCATAATGATCTTTTTTTTGTTTAATAGCCTGCCAAGGCTGATGGAAACCATGAGTAAAATCCAAAGGTGGGGCCACCACAATCGGTGCGAATGCAGGCAGAAACCAAGCAAACCAATATAAGAAACCAAATGAATATACATATCAGTACTAGCTGAGCCCCGCGGTGTAACCAGCGGTTTTGTGAGCCTGGGGCGGAGCTAGTCAAAAATAAAGGTAGCCTAAGTTACTCCATATATCATCGGTAATTTGCCAGTAAAAGTCCTGTCAAAATCGATCCAGTCGTTCCAGAGATTAGCCAAAACAAACAGACACTTTTTTATGTAGGTGTAGTAGGGTAGTAGGGTATGAAACACACATATAGACTAATACATTTGCGTCGGAACTAAGTCTAATATCGAAGTAAACAAACAGAACAGAGTATTAAAATATGTTAGCGATGACGACAAACCTGTATAAAATAGGGCGGTCTGACAGCATTCTAAAAATACATACATTTTAAACGACTACGTACACAATGCGTTCGACCGACTAAGATTATTTATTTATTTTTATTTTACACGTTATTATTTATTTAGTAACCATCAGTAGTTAGTTCTCCATCATCATCATCATCAGCCTATCGAAGTCCACTGCAGGACATAAGCCTCTCCCATTGCACACCACTCTGATCGATTTTGGGCTTCTCGCATCCATATAAATATATAAATTATGAAATAAATATACATCTTCAGTTATCCATATAAATACTATACTATAAACTAAGTGTGTCCAGCGTTGTTGTTTAAAATCGCGAGTAACACCACGGAGCGAAGTTGTCTCAAAAAATTAACCTAGGTACACGTCTTATATTATCAGATTTCTGCCAGTTCAAATTCCAAAATTCCAAATGCCAAATTCCCGTCAAAATTAGAGCATCATTTGTATATTAAAAACATTTGTAGTACTTGCTATACAAAAGGATCGCAACAATCTGGCAAACAGACAAATTTAAAAATTACATTTTTGATGAAGTATATAAATAAGTCTTTATAAGCTAGTAATTTATGTTTAATCGTTTTGATACTTTTCAGTGGACATCCCTGCTCTAATGACGTTTCTCATTTACCTGGTTTCCTTATCCAGTCTGATAACGATCACTGTCGAAGTGGAACGTTAGACACACAAATAAGTTTTATCTCTATAAAAAATTGGGAAGTGATCAGGAAAACGAACATGATGATGACAAACATCGTTTTAATGGACAGCCTAAGCCAAAATTTGTTTTCTAAGGAGAAGTTTACTTAGGGTAAGTAAAGATGGTTAATGATAAAGAAAGAACAAGAGATAGATAAATATAGACTGAAGATAAGCCTAATTCTTTAGAAAATATAGGTTTATATTATAAAATTGTCTCTACATGGGAGAAAAAAAACGGTAAACGTAGTGTAGGACGCCCCACAGGCAAGGTGGTGTGACGACTTGCGTAAGGCTGGCAGGAGCTGGTTGCGAGAAGCCCATAATCGATCAGAGTGGTGTGCAATGGGAGAGGCCTGACTGGGATAGGCTGATGATGATGATGTGATGATTATACAATCAGCTTTTGCCCGCGGCTCGGTCAGCATATATTTCGGATATCGCGATATAGTTGCACATGTCCTTCCTCAAAAGTCAAAGTGTACCTCCATGCCTAATTTCATTAAAATCTGTACAGCTGTTTAATCATGAAAGCTTAATAGACAGACAGAATTACTTCCGAATTTATAAAACTACTAGAATGGATTAGTATCGAATACCATGACATCCACACAATGTTACTGTGTACTCAGTTCATTACAGGCCTTCCAAGAATTATTACTGCACAAATTACTTACAGCTCTCTCGTTAATCAGAAAAAGTTCAGGAAAATTTCTGTTATTACTGTTGTTGACATTTCCTTGTAAATAAACACATAATTTCAAGGACGGTACGGACAGTGTAATTTGTTTCAAGTGAATTAATTTTATTGGTATAAATCTTGCCTGTGATGTTAAAAGTTATTATTTGTGGATAAATTAATAAAAAGTCTCCATTTAATGGAAATTTTGGGGATATTTACAAGGAAGACGGAAGAAAAGTCAATTTAAAAATGTCCAATGGTTTATCATATTTTCATTTTAGCTTATAAGTCAATATGCACATAAATCTTGGTTATATTTGAGTTCAAAACTCTATTGTTATCAAGGATACATAACGACCTTTTACATACGGAAATTGTAAATTAAGATAATACTAACAATCAAGATAAATGAAAACTTCCTATTTTCTAACACTATAAGATTAAGTGAAGGATGAATTCTATTTATGGATACTAAACGTAGCAGTGTTAATATTAACTATAAAATAATTACATTCAATATAAGTATTCAAAACATTAAGAAAACACTTCATTATGACCACACCTAAATAATTCATGAACATATAAAATTTAAAGCTTGCCATTAAATATCAAACTTTTGCAAAACGAATACACTAACTTACAAATAATTCTTTCAGGTTTATCACAAGAAAAAAAGAAAAGAAGGAACTCCATACGGGCCAAAACAAAAATTTCAAGAGCCAAGACGATCCTGGGTTTCAATCCATAGTTCAAAATGGGCAATCTGGGCGAAAATGATCCAAAAAAAGAACAACTCTATTTATTACTAATATGGTGGGCAAACCTAACTTTCTAAAGACAATCCTATGTCCAGAAGTGGACTGTTAAAGTTGTTGATGATGACGACGAAAAGGAACAAGGATGTAGGAAGGAAGCTGTTGTAGACGTAGACAATATGGTAGTTTCAGCAACCGACTATCAAGATTAACCCAACGCAGAGGCCCCACGCGAGGTTGTGACCAACTGACCCAGATACGCACGCGCGTTGTCGCCACCGCTCTCGTTACACCTATTGATGATTCATTATTTTATTTATTTTATTTTATTTAATACAACTTGTATTACATGTACGGTACTACAAGAAAAGCTATCGGAACAATTGGATGTCTTATTGACTTAGTGGTTGGATCAGTTGAATATCTGTGAAGTAAGGTTTTTTAAGTATTTTCAAAATCTTTTTAGGTACATTTTAGAATTGACATATAGTATAGTACAGTAAAGTTAGTTACCTTTATAAATATGATAAATCTAGAGAAAAATATTTTGTCCCATTTATGTATTTATGAGCTAGCCAAAGTGAATCTCTGCCTTATGAAAAGAATGAGTAGAATTCAAGACTACACTGATATAGTAAGAGTGTTTATGCCTCAATAACAATATCAAACCTAAGAGAAAAGCATTAAACCTTGAATGATCACACAACGTGTGTTGGGTTCAGGACGATGAAATTCTTAGTAGCGGAGCCAGAGGCAAGAGTTAGCCCTCACAATAATTACTGTTGTTGCAAAATATACTTTCATTCTCTGATAACCTCAGACGGTATTCGTGCCAAGGACATTAAAAGGTCCCTAGACATCTTGTAATGAGTAAGCACATTTAACCTTAAACTATATTATTCAATGTCTAGAACAAAACTTTAGAGCTTGGATTGGATTTTGACTTGGGGCAGACCAGAATTTACCTAAAACTTCGTTCATTTGTCTTTGATATATCTAACCCGTTTTATTCACCTAAATTATACATCTGAACTGTGAATTGTTTATATAATCAAATCGAACGGAAGGCATAAATAAGTATACTTATAGTAAAGACAATTCGAAAAGTAACTACGCACTGACATCCGTGCCACATAGCTCCACAATCGATGGGTGAAATTAGGTTAGCTGTAATTCCGTAGTTGGTGACAATGTGTAATGAGTTGTTTTAGTTCAATGTCGGCTAACTTAAACACATAAAAATCTTAATTATTGTACAGCAACATTGACTGTAGGGTTTGAAGATACATTAAGGGTTTGAATTAGATGATGTGATTTTGGATTTAAGAAACAGAGTGGTGTCAAAACTGATATTCAGGTAAAACCTGTTGAACTAGTAGCTGATCCCAAATAATCTAGGGAAAAAACGTCAAAGATAAATATTTTGCATTATTTGATATTTAAAAGGTAGAATAAGAGTCGAGAAAATGGAGTAATGAGAGAAAATAACACTTAGAGAAGCAGCTAGCTAGTCTGAATATTCTTGTGATGTTGAAGATTAGCCAATTTAAATGGCATTCAAAATTAAACATCGTTGTGATAAAGTAAGTACTTAACATTTGTTAGGTAACTTAAATTGATGAATGAATGCATCTAAAAACGGTAGACGTATAACCGCTAGCTACTATCCATGACCTGACAACATTTATTTACTCAGTCCTAGCCTTGACCAAAGGCTTCAGAAACTATTTCGCAATCTTTTTTTTTCCTTTGCGGAACAATTGCTTCCACCTTACGTCAGACAGTGAGTATGGTTGAGGAACATCTGGAATTATACGAACTAAGAAAACTGTTACTACTCTGGAAAATCTTCATGTTCTGCTACAATTGGTTAAAAAAATAAAATAAACCAATTCTCATAACCTAGCCGGTTGTCACCTCTCACAATTCCTCAATAGCGATTTTTTACGGTAATCTCGAGCAACTTGCGCCACTCTAAACCATCCGTTTCACTTTTGCCAAAGCACTTTCACTGGCAACGGTACAAGCGTACCGTATTTGAATCACAAGCGAATACCGACTTTACTCTCAGTATACCTTACGACAATATTCATTGCGAACGTTTCCGTATATAATACGTTTCAGAAAATAAAATTGATAACAAATGAGATACAGACATAACAGTTAAAGAATAAAGATCAAAATAGATTCGAACGATTGCAGAGTAGAAGCCGATGTTTGCCGAAAACAAGCCGACCATGCGCCGAGCGACGGAGCAATGGCTTTCGTGCGCGTGAGTTTGAAAGTCGAATGCGCCCCCACCTCTCGAACTCGGGTACCGTAACCGCTTGTGTCATCCGTTACAGAGCGGTGAAACTCTTGTTACGTTTGTGGACCGCTATGTTACGCCGACGAATGCGGATCACGGACTAACCGGATCATTATTTATTCTCCATTAATCTTTATTTATATGATTTGTAAATAGGTCGTACAGATGATGATAATAATAATAATATAGCTGTTGGTTATGACATAGATCCGTAATCTACAGGCGAGATTATGTTGTATTCGAACAATAAACAAATGGTATTGAATTCAAATCAGTTGGAGACTCAATCAATAGCAATTTGGATGGCACAAATAGCTTCGTCCTTACAGTGTGCGATGACAGAACTTTAAAACATGTAAATATTTTAAAGTCAAGCGAACAGGAAAGACGATTCGCGAACGATTACCGGTTTGACCCCGTTATAATTGCAGAAGGCTTCCTTAGTAAAAAAAAACTATTTTTAAAGATACTAATGTTATATTTCCAGTTCTTGAATATATGCGTAATAATGAGTTTATTGACGAATGAACAGGTATTAACATCGCCAAGACGAGAAAAACGATCCGACAACAGTAATACATTAAAGTAATAATGTTGAGTATCAAATAGAAGGGATCCATTGAAATTGTTGCCTGTCTGAAATAGTTTTCAGACAGGAGAGGGAAGAAAGGAAAACGGAAAGAGCGTAGGTAGGGTGGGAATATTGCAAGTCTCGGATGGTAAAGCAAGACTCCAGTAACAAAGCAGCTAGTACTGTGGTTGAGGAACTACAAAGATGGGAACATAGGGTAAATCTAGAGATACTAAGTGTTACCAATCTTGATGACAAATGTAATTGTACCACATTACTTTCTAGTTATGTCTTACCTTTTCTATAACTTTTACATAATTATATAGATACATAAATTAAAAAGAAACATGTAATAATGCTAATGAATTGTAGTAAAATACTACTATATAAAATGTGTATCTGTAGAAACATTTGAAATTATAATTTGGAGTGCAGGAAACTGGTATTCTTATGAAACAATTAATAAAAAAACTGACCAAAAATAGGAACAAGCATCAAGATGAATAAAATCTGATGATTACAAGCCAATCAAACTTCCGCATACGTCATAATACGTTAAAGAGAAATAATACGATGTACTGACAAACACCCTTAAAAGAACCAATTAACTGAAATCAACTTTAATTTAAATAAGTAAGATTGATTTTCCTGAATTAATTAATTCACATGTTGCTGAAGGAAAGTGGCCTCGTGATACAGGGAAACCTGAGCTGTGACACGCGAATCCGTCGAGTCCACAGAGACAGGTCCGTTTATATATCTGTCTCGTTCTTAAAGTACGAGTAAAAGAGAAACGGGAGAGATGTCGGAGTAACGGAACTTATCAGTCCCTATTTATAATTGGTACGATACGATACCGGAGTAATAACAGGACCGCAAATGTATCATTTGGGTTACAACTTGTGGATTGATAAGCAAGTTCTTGTAGAATAATACTGACTATAAAATAAATTGGAATGGATTGAAACATTGCTATAATTTCTAGATACGAGATGAAAATGGAAGAATTATAAACAAGTTACCATTATTGTTCAACAGTGAGGAAGAAAAACAAACAACACGTGTTCTCTTTATGGTATTTGAGGAAGGTGTGTAGGTATTTAGTAGTTAGAATGAATATGGATCAACAACACAATATTAAAAAAAAATCCTTACAAAGATTATATTAGAAGAAATAGAGTACAGAGTGAACCGTGAAGGTTTTGTGCGCGACGAGTTCACGAATATAGCATAACCGGAACTGTAAGCAAACTTTTAGATTGTACCGATTAAAACTTAAGAAAAAAGCATTCAGTGAAAGTTCTAGGTATCAAAACGGACAATCGAAATTTAAAATTGGAACACATCGACCTCATTTCGTGCGCGCCTTCGCAAGAGAACGGTTGGGTGGTGCGCAAAAATAAATCATTTTAAAATTAGCTATACACAATATTAATATTCATTCACTGCGTCTTTGGATAGCGAACGATAATAACAGTTTTGTCAAAGTATTTCATTGACGAAAAGCGTTCCGCTCTGATTCTTGTTATTTGGTTGACTTTCTTTTCTCTGGGAAAGGAATTCGCGAACCGTTGTAATTTGAGAGCCAATATTCTTGTTTTGTAACAGTTTATAAAACATTTATAACTACGTGGTTTTCGTTGAGCAACTGCATATGACAATGAAGTCATAAATAACTTCGTTTAAGTACCAAATGTCTTGTTTACGTGCAATTATTTTATTTATACGAAACGTGATCTGTTGTTGAGTGTAATGGGTTAATTTTCGTTGTTTGAGAAACACGAGTGAAAAAAGAACCGCGGATTGCTAACATGTTGAACGATATCTCGAATCGCAAGCTACTGAAGTTATGATTAAAAAACTATAAGCATTTCAAATCAAGAACATCGTGGAAAACCACAGACAACATTACCAAATTAAAAAGAGAACAACTCATAAAAGTTCCGAGAAAGTCTGTCAATTGAAAACAAAATGGCGTCAACAAATCAAAAGTTCATGTTAGCCGAGATCAATGTTGTGAAATTCTATGTAATCAAGTACATTTACTTTTATATAGCGTCATTAAAAGACATGTTAATTGAGTTTTTTTTTATTTAATAACGATAAAAGTAGTCGATGGTAAAAAGGTCGAAATGTTGATGTTTTTATTTTAATCGGTAACATATCGCAGCTGACTAATACAAACGCGCGTAACGTGAACATTAGCAAAATGGTGCTAGTATGCTTCAATCAGAAATAATCGATTGTGGAAGAGGTTAAAATAAATAAACAATATTTACTAGAGCTGGTAGCCAGACTGATTACAAATATGTACATAAAACGCAATAAAATAAGTGGTTTCCTTATTTTTTCTTATAAATCAAGCCTTTCGAATTAGTTGAAGAATGAACCTTTTGAATAGTGTGTACTACACATTATTTGCATTAATTGCCACATATCTATTAATAAAAGTCCAATCACCCTACTCGTGTGGACTAAACGTAAACAAAACCATAAAATAAAATATTGAGCACGAGTCAAGGTATCGGTGTTCATCATTCTTTTAATACATAAGTACATACGTTTAAATATACCTGTTAGAGAATAATTTCTCTATTGAAATATATATAAACATAACTTTTGTCCGCGACTCAGCCTGCGTGTACGTCAGTTATCGCGGTAACAAGTAGACTATGTCCTTTCTCAGGCTCTAGACTATCTGTATACCAAATTACATTTAAATCGATTCAGTAGTTTTGGCGTGAAAGAGCGACAGACAGAAATAGTTGCTTTCGCATTTAAAGAAGATATTCTCGTTGGTCTAGTGGTTAGCGTGTGCGACTGCTAATCAAGAGGTCTCGGGTTCAAATCCCGGGTCGGGCCAAAAAGTGTTTTTGGGATTTTCTTAGGAAATTCCTAATAGCTGCCCGGAGTTTGGAAGTTTGGCGGTGATTCACGCCCGTGCCTCGGAGAGCACGTAAAGCCGTCGGTCCCGGTTGTCATGAACATCAATGGCAATCGTTATTGGGAAGTCAGTGCCCTCAAATATACTGACAACTAGTTCAATCTTCGAATTTCAGTTCTCCCTTAGGGTTGCGGAGGTCCGATGCCAGTCGCTCCGTGGAAAAACTGAAATTCAGGTAAAACCGGTTGAACTAGTAGCCGACCCCAAATAAACTTGGGAATAATGGCTAGGAGGATGATTCTAGAATAAATAACGAGCAGAAGCATCTCAATATCATAGTGCTGCAATGTTTCCATTCACAATGACGATGATGACAACTACCCTTGCTTTTCATCAGACAAAAACAGAGAAACACATATATATTACTCTTCGTCGACAGTCACGATTTGTATAAATATTTATACGTTTCTACATATTCGTATGTTACATATAATCAAGTGCTATCAAGTCTGTATTGAGAATGGCTATGAAGACACTGTACTTTTGTTAAATATTCATCAAACGGAACGTGATTCTCCATATCGGGAGCAGTGCGCAAAGTTGCGGCAAGTTTTTGCGAATCCACTATTCAGGTCAGTGCAGTAAAAAGCTGCCAAGTTAATTTCTTCAATGTCTTATTTCGAGTATTGTCCATTAAAACTTTGGTATTGCTCTCAAGTTTATTGCCAGATTGTAATATACTAAAATTCTAAAGAGGTAAACTTTATGACTTTGTGATTCTGTGTTTGTCTGTCTGTAATCTCTCATACCTCCTTTTCAAAGAGAGGCTTATGTTCAGCAGTGAACTGTCAAATATTTTAAATAAATCTCTTTTTCTAAAAAAACGATTTCATACATTATTTTACTAATAGATAGTGACATTACTAGTGAGTGTCAGATACTTATAATATTAACCCGTAAAATGATTAAACCGACGTAAACGCGGATGGAGCCGCAAGCCGCATATGCGTTTAAAAAGGGTAGGTAGGAAGAATTTGTTTCACGTACAATTAATATCCATTCTATAAATAGTTTGTAATATTCTCGTAAATAAGAATTTATTTATTGACTAGACTATTCTAATATTCTTTGATACAAAATGTGAATAATTAAATTCTAGTACTAGATATGGTGCTTTAAAAATTCTATATAAAATACCTAGATCTTGTAACTACGGTATGTGTGTTAATAATACTTTTAATAAGTTCGAGTTTTTAGTTTCGTGTAGTGTAAGAATATGTTTTTTTTTACTAGCTTCGCTCCTCGCTAATTTATAACTACTGGGACTTAGTATATAATATAGTCTTTTAAACATTCATATATACAAAATCACATTATTTACATAACAAACATAATGTCCACATTATATCTCCGTCTTGAAGACATTAAAATGTGTTCGCAAAAGCCTCTTAATGTTATTTATATTTATTATCTGAGCGAAAAAAGATTGTCATTTGGGATGCTTTTATTGCTGAGAAGTAATGGATGTTATGGGACACAAAGAGAGCCAAGTCGGGGGGGAATAAGAGTGAATATCCACCGTGTAATGATATACTAATGACTACTGAACTTAGGGTGTTTTCTATTATATATTATGTATGTATTCACAAAGAAAAAGTATGTTTATGTATTTATATTAGTTGTCTAGTATCCATAGCACAAGCTCTACTTAGTTTGGGACTAGATGATGTGGTGTGCTATTCGTAAGTAATATTATTATTATATTACTATCTAGGGTATTAACTAAGTGTGCCCTCACGGTTTTTGTTGTAAATGTACGAAAATAACCACGTCTGTCACTACTATGTACGTACCCCTCTGGCGTGATTTTTATGTAAGTATGTATATATGTTCAATTGCACTTCCCATGTTTATAGTGATATTTTATGTTAGATCGGATGTTTAAATCTATGAATCTTGGAAGCTAGTTTTAAAAATAGCCTAAGTTACTACATATGTCATCAGCTATCTGCCAATGAAATTCCTGTCAAAATTGTGTCCAGCCGTTCCAGAGATAACGGAACAAACTGGCAGATAAAAAACTTAAATATTTGTTTCTTTGATGTGAATCGGTATTTCTATACTTACATAAGCATTTCGTAAAATACTATACATTTGATATTACAAACAGCCACAAATAGGCTCGTTATGCTACAAATCCGTTGAAACAAAATAATCGTATTCGGTTTAGTATTACGTTTTACGAGAAATGCCTGATGACAGAGGTGGTGCCTGAACACGTGATTACTAAGTCTCGGTTTACATTAAATATCTAAAAGGATTGTAAGATACAGGACTGTTAGAAAAAAATGCAGTCATAATAAGCTTTTGAAGAATAAATTCGTTGTTTAAAATAGTTTACTGCCTCGGTGGCGCAGTGATTAAATTAAGCTATAGAAAACATTAGAGTAATTCTAAAAAGGTTTGAGTTTAAAAATTGTAAGAGTAAGCATCGAGCCACTGATCGCCGTGACCTACATACGACGGCGCCATTTTGAATATTCAGCGCGGGCGACGGTTTTGGCGCCACATTTCACATGATACCTGGCTTATCTGAACTGGTGTTTTCTTTTTTTTTTTATTTAACGTGTTATATGGATCTCAAGAATACAAATTTAATGGCCGTTTTAATTTAAGGGGCCCCTTACAGAGTTATGTAACCCTTAGTGATATTTTCGTTTTCTTCAATGTTTCGAGAACACCTTAGTGCTTAGATGAGGTAAGGGGGCTCGTATTAAGGAAACGGTTTAAGTATTTAGTATTTGACAGGGAGTAGAACCACGTCGATTTCAGCACGAATGGGCCGGCACGACCGGGGCAGTACTACCCTCACACAAGACCAACCTAATAATGCTAGCATTCTTGCTGTCGCACTTCGTTGATGAGTGTGAGACCGGAGGCCCAATCATACTGCATCATTCTCCCTGAATGATGCAGAAACATCTGGCCAGGCCGCCATGGTATGGATCACCATGTTGCATTTCTTACCCTCACAATGAGGATGGATACTACACTTGGATTCTACTCATGATTTCCATAATATAGTTGGTGAGAAGGGCTTTTGGTTTACTTAAGATTCTTAATACAGCGTAATATTACACGAGCAGATTTAAATAAGGGCCGTGCGTCGTTTAGGCAATTTATATGTTCGTTTCAATTTCTCTTTTTTTTGCTTTGAATTTTGATTTGAATTGCGTAAAGGAATTGCGTAGAATATGCATAAACTACAAACAAATAGTCAACTTGTTCTTAATAAATAGAAGTACATAGTATACAAATACAACTGCCACGGTGGGGCAGTGGTAGTATATGAGACAGTTATGCTTGAGGTTATTGGACAGATGCTCGAGTCTCGGGTTCAAATCCCGGATCGGACCAAATGTTTGTATAATCTACAGCTCTTTGTTTCGGAGTTTGTGTTTTCTTCACGTACCTAATTTGTATTTAATAAAAAAAGTATTCTATCCCTGTCTATATAGCTTTCATAGTACAAGTTCTGCTTAGTTTGCAAATAATGGGCGTTTTGTGTTAGACTTCCAAAATATTAGTTTATTATTTACTAGCCGAGTTCCGAGGTGTTACCCGTGGTTATTGTTGTAAATCGCGAGAAACGCCGCGGAACGCAGCTAGGCAAAAAAATTGCCTTAGTTACTCCTTATCTCATCAACTATCTGCCAGTGAAAGTCCCGTCAAAATCGATCTTCAATTAATCCTTAAGGGTATCGTTTCCATAATTGCTCGAAAAAGCACTTACGGATATGACAAGAGAAACAAATTAATTCATTATTTGACAGTAAAAAAAATATCTCAGTTCCTTAACTAATCAATCTATAGAGAGACCGAGTAAAATTACTAATACGGTTATTATTTTTCGAGAAAAAAATCATCAACAGTGACCAAAATCACCGAAATCGACCTTTTCTGATTGGAATGTATCTAGTATTATGTTACTTTATTTGAAATAAATATTATATTAGTTGCAAGAAAAAAGTACAAAAAAGAGATTAACCATTTAAGGTTTCTATTAATTCTCACCAGAAAGTCATAATTTAAACTTAAACATCATTATTTTTTAGCGGCAAAAGTTCCATACATTTTAGTATGGAGAAATAATTTGCAATAAAACAGAGTTCACGCGATCCTAAAATTCAGTGTTCTCCGAATATTCAAGGCGAGCGCACGCTCGTTTTTAGCTCCACACGCACTGTCACGCACACACAGATTTGATTGTTTACATACGACGACGTGACTGTGTGTAACTTTTGATAATATTTGGTAGGTCTGAGAATAGACACACCAATCTTTATATTTTATATTAGTATTAACCAACTTCAAAAAAGGAGTATTATTTATGTTTAACTAAATGAATTTTTTTTATTGTACATTCATTGATTACTCTGTCAATTGTCGACCGATTTTTAAAATTCTTTTTATATGACTGCCTCGGTGGCGCTGTGGTAGCGTATGCGATTGAGGTCTCGGGTTCGATTCACGGGTCGGACCAAATCTTTATGAGATCCACAATTTTTTTTTTTTTTAGGTGTTGGGTGTTTTCAATGTTAGTTTATAGGGAAACCCTAAAATTTTATAAGCACGTTATAATACGCCCCTATAAATAGTTATTATTATTATTTTTATTTTATAAGCCTATTCCAGACGCAATATCTGGTAGCCATCATTTCATGATGATGAGCTGATGGTGGAAGATATAACTTTTTAACGGTTAGGAGTTTTAAAATTATTATTGACTTTTATTACTTTTTGACTTTTATTATTTATTGACTGCCTAGGTGGCAGTTAGTGGTAGCGCATGCGACTACTTTGCTTGAGTGAGGTTTCGGGTTCGATTCCCGTGTAGGACCAAATATTTGTGTGATCCGCAAATATTTATTTCGGGGTCTGGGTGTATTCTATATATATAGTGTATTGTATTCAAAAAAAGTATGTTTATGTATTTATATCAGTTGTCTAGAATCTATAATATAAGCGCTGCTTAGTTTGGGACTGGATGATGTCGTGTGTAAGATGTTCGAAATAGTTGTTTATTTATTATTGTAATATATCATACTGCCTTGTTGGTCTTGTGGTCAGCGTATGCAACTGCTAACCAAGAGGGCTAGGGTTCGATTCCCGGGTCGGACCAAATTTTTGCATGATCTGCAAATATTTGTTTCGGAGTTTGGGTGTTTTCTATGTATAATATGTATGTATTTATAAAAAAAAGTATTTTTATGTATTTTATACTGTGAAATAAATATTTGCGGATCACATGAATATTTGGTAGAAGATATTCTGTGTCATTCGTCTGAAATATTTATTTATTGTTATTTATAATAAACTAGCTTTTCGCCCGCGGCTTCGCCCGCGTGGAATTCGTTTATATCGCGCGACACGGTAAGGGTAGATTAAACAATCTTACCTGTTTTTATGTTTGATAATAAGGAACTTCGACACAAACTTTCGTCCCCTATTTCAAACCCTTCTACCTTTATTTTCGCGATAAAAAGTAGCCTATGTCCTTTCCCAAGTTCAGTTCTATCTTCATACCAAATTTCATCAAAATCGGTTTAGTGGTTTAGGCGTGAAAGCGTAACAGACAGACAGACAGAGTTACTTTCGCATTTATAATATTATAATATAATATTAGTAGGGATATATGTGTTACCTTTAGTCGTATCTTTCAAGATGTTCAGCTGATGATGGAAAGTAATACTACTCAATGGTTTGGTGTTGGAGGCGTGAAAAGGTAACAGACAGACAGACAGAGTTACTTTGCATTAAATATATATAAAAAAAACACAGTCCTCTGCCTCTTCAACCTGTCTATTAAACTCAAAACATAACGTAACTTAAAAACTACTGCACCGATTTTCATGATGTTTGCAGCAATGGATAGATTGGTTTTAAAGGAAGGTATAATTTGTCAAATTTTAAATGTTTTTTAAATACCTATAAGACCGCGTATCGTTAAACACACATTATTGACATAATAAAATCTTACACTGAGAGTCACTGGTGTAAGATTACGGCCAATTACGGTGCGACCTGGATGAACGCTCTGACGTATTATAAAATATTTATTTAAATAATATTGTGTAATAAACAATTTTATTCTACATGAAATGCTTAAAATGTCTACAGTATTTATTAAGATAAGGATTAATATTACATTGTTCCAAATTACTTTGAAATTATAATTTACAAATAAATTAATAAAGAAATATTAAAAAAGTATAATTAAAAAAGTATTACAGTAGGTTATTCCTAATTTATGTAACTCGTAAAATTTTGTCAATATTAGCTTTATTTATGTGTTCCTTTAAAATAATAAAATAACATTAATAAATCTTCCTTAAAAGATAACCATAATTATGATGAAAACCGTATTTAAATACCTTGCGTATTTAAAAGGATCTGAGTTGACAGACAATGCACGTGAGCGAATTTATTTTATACTGTGTAAAATTATTTTATAATCTTTGCCCATTCGATTGGTATACAGAAAGTATTATGACTTTCTGTACTGAATGAATCCTACGGGCTTTACGTTATGGCAAGATACATTGCGTGCGTTGTAAGACATTAAAATACGTTCTACAAAGGCGAACAGTTGATGGATATTTAACATAAGCAAAAAACCGAAAGTCGGTAATTGCTTGCTACGGTATGTATGCGACAGTGCGCGATGCGTCTGTGTGCATGTAAAATATATATGTGGGTGTTCAATCACAAATTCTCACGGTCGGTGTCACGGGCCTTAAGTCCTCGGTGAATCTCTTTTTGTGTTGTAAAGTCGGAGAACTACTTTGTATTACATACCTAAACACATTATATAATGTAAACTAAATTCTCATCCGGAAAGAAAGTGCTTGCTGCCGACAAAAAATCATTGAATGGATTGCTTCACTAATCATTTCGGAAGTAGTAGAATTAGAAATCTTTATAGACATTCAAGACGACACAATAATATATAAATGTATAGAAATTTTCTTAGCTATTTTGTGGCTATCATCCACCTTGTTTTGGATGAGTACTGGAATTACATATATACAGATATTTGTGTGAATGTAAAAAATCGGCCAAGGGCGAGTTGGACTGGCATGTTAAGGGTTCCGTACCATTATTTAGATATTTCAATTACAGGATACAATGCAGGATGGTAACCCTCACCACGACGGCTTAGAGAGATGTTCTCAATGATTGGTCCTCCTGATAGAAATACATCAGTTGTGAAAATTTCAATTGTGTAACTATCATTCACTGTTTATGAGAGCCCTCAATTATAGTCGTTTTACTCTTTACTATTTATTACGATTATTATTACTAATATTTACGATTTTGGGCTTCTCGCGTTCAGACTAAGATTCATAAAAAAAAATCAGAATACTGAATTTATTCTTCAACAAACATAGTCAGGAAAACCATTGATTCTGAGATGGTGTATGAATGACTCATAGTTGTTCAAACTGGATAATATTGTGCAAGCTGCCGCACTATGCTGCTCATTACTGGTGGCTGGCTGCTTAATATTTATCGATCTTTGTCTATACCCTACAAAACAGACCACACAAAGATGTTTTATGTCCGTTATTTTCGCAACACCTCGTACAAATGAGGCTTGAATAAGAAGGTTCAAGTTTAACTGCTTTTTGTGTAATATTTTTAAATAGTTAAACAAATATTATAACAGCAAGGACGTAAAATTATATAGATATTAAAATAGTTTAGAATTTGTTAATAGGCGTATGGAAGTTACTTTAACGTTTTTTAGAAGACCAATTAAAGCTTGCATTCAGCTTATACTCACAAATTGGTTAATCAGTGAATTCAACCTCTTTTTAAATTATTTTAATTAAATAGTTGTTTGATTATATCACAACTTTCTCATACCTACGCTTTGCTATCATGAACTGTGTTAATACATACAAATATAACATCCCTATTACCCTGACAGCTAGGCAGAGACAATTGATCTCCACCAACTGTACTCCTGACACATCACTTTTGTTTTGGTCACATTTGTCAATTGTTATATGCATGATCGTCGGTTCCTGATGCTTTTCATATAGCCCTTCATGAGAACCTCACCAATTCGGTTAGTAGTTGGTTTGCCATGGACGATGTCTTCAGACACTTTCACACACAGTTCTTTGGTGAGTCTTTTAATTTATCCACAAAGGAACCGCGTAGGTAAAATTTATTAGGATCCTGACATGCATTACTACTATATTATAGTAGAAAAGGCAGTCAGATCACCTTATAACGGTATATCATTAATAAAACCTAATTCACTTACATGTCTCTGCACTCGTCTCAGATTACGAAGTTAGAACATGAATAATACGATTGATATAAAGTGAGCAAAACGACCTTGAATGTAAGTCAATTTGAGTAAATAACCCGAAAGATTGGCATATACATATGTGACAATTGAATATTTCTCGTCTTTTTCAGAATCAATAAAAGCACTCTGATTGGATGAACATTGTAATTTCAATTTATCTACCATATCTGAACCTTAAATCTTGTTAGAATCTGATTTATTCTTTCTTGAACAGGATTATCGAAATGTTGAACCTAAAAATAGGTTGAAAGTGCTGTCCGACCACCAACATTATGGCAAATAAAATCGGCGAGAGTTAAGATGGGTTTGTACCATCATCTATAAAAACGGCAAAAAAGAAACACATTTGTTGCTTGGGAGCTCCCTTAAATCTATATTCCTCGTATTTGTTTATTATACAAATACATCATCTGTGTAAATTTCCACTATCATGATTCATGAGATACTGCCTGGTAACTGACGGATGGACAGTGGACTTTTTTTTGTTTTTTTTTTTTTTTTTTTATATTTAAGCCTGCCAAAGTGACTCTACTCTGCCTGATGGAAAGCATGAGTAGAATCCAGGAGTAGGGGTCACCATGCTTATTGTGAGGGTAGGCAATGTAGCATGGTGACCCTTACCATGGCAGCCTGGTTAGATTATTCTGCATCATTCTCCCGGCCTTCGAAGGGCGGGAGAATGATGCAGAATGATTGGGCCTCCGGTCTCACACTCACCAACGAAATACGACAGCAAGAATGCAGTCATTATTAGGATGGTCTTCTGTGTGAGGGTAGTACTGGCCGGGTCGAGCCGGCCCATTCGTGCTGAAATCAGCGTGGCTCTACTACCTACTGGAGTCTTAGTAACAAAGGCCTCGTTTTACTCTTAGGATACCCTAAAAAATGATCAAAATTATTCTTAGTACTTTGCGATTTTTCTTCTGCAGCATTTTGCGATTTTAGTTAATAATTTTAATTAGACAAATGTTCTTA
This sequence comes from Phragmatobia fuliginosa, assembly GCA_932526445.1. Taxonomy (NCBI): domain Eukaryota; kingdom Metazoa; phylum Arthropoda; class Insecta; order Lepidoptera; family Erebidae; genus Phragmatobia; species Phragmatobia fuliginosa. The sequence continues at coordinate 10,237,694 of OW052081.1, read as the reverse complement.
TTTAATTAGAACTTCTCAAATTTCTACAATTATATATAATTCTGTTGGTTCTAAAGAGTAATTAGATTTAACAGCCAGTTTTGTAAGGAAGCAGTTAGCGAGAGATTAAATTTAAATTGCGCAACGGTTTTGCGAGAGCGTTCGGCTCATTCCGGAACTCACGATGATAGCCGAATCACGAATGTTTTTCTGTATTAAACTCTACTAAACTAAACATCGCTAGAAATAATTTTTGTCCTTTCAAACGAACTTTTTGTTTGAGAACTTGTTGAACCAAAGATTGACTAAAATTGAGAAGATAAGTTGCATACCTGACAGCACAGTATCATCTTAAAAACATTGACAAAATGAAGTTTATTGAGTTTAAAATGTCTAACTTAGCGTTTTGGATTTGTTATTGTTGTTTTAAGCTTCAGATTTAAACTAGTAAACAAAATGACTACTAAATTTATTTCTCAGAAAGTTAATTTTAGTTTAGCAAAATGACTCAAATAATTATCTAAACATATCATACGGTTTGCCAGCTTAATGGAGTCTGACGTATCTTGAGATTACTAAAATGGAATGTGTATTATAGTATACGATGTAATGGCTTAGTTCTCATTTAAACAAAAAAAGTGGTCTTAGATGGTCTAGATACGAGCCCTTTTTACGATTTTACAACTACTTTCGAGATTAGAGAAATTATAATTTGGAAAAAATTAACAATTTCATGGAAAAAAAAGCCAAAACCCAGGTGTGAAAAAACAACAGCTGAGTTTAGTATTATTTTGGTACAGCATTTTATACAGGGTCGAAACGAAATTCCAGGCTATAAATATCGGAGCTATAAATAGTAATTAATACAATACATTCGTTTTCAATACGGATTCAATCAAATTGTTCACAATTCAAAACCTAGAACCACTAAACAATTTTCGGCAAACTATTAGCAGACCAGTACTAAAAGTGATGAGAAAACAATCAAGCTGGGTGTACCGACAGACAAAACGATAACACTCCATCTAGCTCACACAGTTATGCGCTAATAATAGCATCTCGCTCTATTTTAAAATGTGCATGGTTAGCGATGGTGACACATTTATAAACTTGAAAATGTACGTGGGTAACGGTACTTACTCTACTCATTGATGAAAATGATCTTATGACAAAGTTTGAATAACACATAGAAGACGTAATAGCTTTTACCCGCGACTCTGCCCACGTTGCAGCGGTAAGGAGCCTATGTCCTTCAAGAATTAAATTATCTTTATGGCAAATTTAATTGGAATTGGTGCAGCAGATGAGCCGTGAAAGCGTAACAGACAGACATACTTTCTCATTTATAGTACTCGTATCAGTATGAAATTATGGATCTGCTATCCTTAGGATCATAGGATACGCTTTGACTGAGGAATAGTGTAATGAGGATCTAGTCTTAGCAAAGTAGTCTAGTTTTTTTCTCAAAAATTATCTCAGAATATCCATTGCTGGTTTTGTTCGTAGAGTCTTTCACTAAAGTCATTTATTGGCAGCCCTACTTTCCAAATTAGGCGGATATCCTAGTTCACAGATACCTAGTATAAATTATCCTCCTCGAGATATCTTTTAAGAGATGTGGTCGAAGAGTTCAAATACTATAGAATAGATTCCTATAGAATAGATTGCCTTTAATAGCCTTGCCTTTTGGTGCCTGTTAAAACCAGTATTCTGATATTAAATTTAATTTAATCTGTATAAGGAAGAGAAAGCATTTTCTAATGTAAATATTATTCAACACTAAATCAATGTCTCTATTTCATAAAATAAGTTAACTTATTTACTTAGAATACGGAATTAGGTGCGAGTGTTGTCTGTGTGCATGTTTTAATTACATTCGACTTCCATATTTGTATTTCCGCTTTGAACAAAAGCTAGATATACAACCAAGTAAATACCATAAATGTATAAAACAAGTTTGTTACCATAAATTACACAAAACAACAACACATTAAGGTGTTGCATTTTTGCAATAAGTACCTACTTCCAATAATGGTTGACGATTAGCACGTAGAGAAGCTTCATCTGTTTCATATCTTTCTCAGGATTTATACATATAGTCTGAACCAGTGTATCGAATCGCATCGAAATCTGTTTAGTAGTTTTGATGTGAAAGCGCAAGAGAGAGACAGACAGAGTTGCCTTCGCATTTATAATTAGTAAGGATGGAGTTTAACAAATGACGTGACTTTGTATTCCTAAAAGAATTTATAAAATCAAATTTTAGAACACAACGTCACAAACCTAACCTCTATAATATTAGTATTGAAGTATAGATTATGCATGATGATACAGAAGAAAACAAATGAATCTCGATTGATAATGAATCATCATTTCGAGCATGAAGTAGCCCACTATTGGGCATGTAACATGTTCTGTACCTATATTTCAACTGTATTTTAAATCTCTTATTTCTCGCTTGATTTGCTCGTTCTGTACAAAATGGTGCACTTATTTATTTCCTCAAAACTGTATTTTTGTGAATATGTGATCCTCTTTCCCTCTACCTTAATTTCAAACTGCAAGTACATCAAACTAGTTTATTAAAACAAAGAACTCATCAGTATTAATGACTTCATTTTTATGAACAATTACCGGGTTAACAAAATACAATACATTGAAATTTGCGATTTAAAGTCCAGTTTTATTTGACAAACATTTTGTCTGTACCTTACTTAGTTTTACGGTGGTCTACTGGTATATGAGTATAGTTAAATTAGTATAGTTTAATTTTCGACTTTATTTCTCTAGTAATAAAGGTATTGGGTGTTTTTCTAGTTAATTCTGCACGTGTTTGTCGGTCAATGACGTTTTCTACGGTTGTATTGCATACCAAGATTAGTCATACGTGCCTTTTCGGGATTGAGTGGAGAATAATCGAATTACGTCAACAATAAACAATTATTCAATAACATGGATTTCTAATGTCCGTATTTTACAAAAAATACACATGAATGAACTGAAAAGACAATGCGTATAAATAAACAAGATTTTTATGAACTCTGTATCGTTTTCAGAAACCAGACCAGGAAAAATTGAGTGTCGTATGCTGACAATTTGGGTGACATTTTGACAATCAAATTTACCAAGTCAATGGAACGTGCTTTAGAGGAATTTAGAGTACAGAAAACTGCAAGAAGATATCACCATGTTCCTGGCTTCGACAATAGTCATAGAAACTCCAGAACTTAAAAGAGGCATTAAACAAGAGTTTTCTTTGATAACCAGATTTCAATAGCTCACCCTCTTTTATGTGCTGAGCTACTGTGAGGACCCTGGTGTTCGAGGTTTACGGAAATTTTAATTTATATTTATAATATTTATAATTATAATAATTAATTTTAATACGAAGTTATAATAATTCTGATCAAAGATTAGATAATGACTTTGCTATATTTCAATACATTTCAGCTAACATTTCCTGCATTGTCCTAGTAACAACCTTGGTTCAACAATCGATTGTGTAACTGTATACACAAGGTATACAATCGTTTTTATCGATAAAATTGCCTTGTGATTGAATGCTGATCGATATTGTAATGTATTCAATAGGTAATGAGCGATTTGTGAAATTATGATATTACTTTATGCAACGTTTTCTATTAAACGATAGTCAAAAAACACGATATTGAAAAATAACATTTTATTCTAAGGAAACACTTCCGTTCAAAGGTATTGGTAGGGGGTTGCTGTTTTTGCATTAGGCTTGGCATAAAAAGGTTTCTAAAGCTTCTAGGATTTTTTTTTATTGAAACCTGTCAAAGTATCTCTACTTACCTGATGGGAAGCATGAGTAGAATCTAGGAATGGAGCCCACCATACTCATTGCAAATGCAACATGGCGATCAACAATATGGAGACCTAGTAAGATGCTTTCTCTTTTGCTTTATGTAATTTAAATTAATATTTTTGAAGATATTACAGATTTGAAATGCAGGAACAAAGCGATAGTGGCGGTACTAGCCGGGGCCCGTTAAGTGGCGCTGCTATCGATTTGTCACTATTAGTTAGTAACTAAACAAAATTAAATATGTAGGTACTTTATTAGATAGAATTAATATTCTAAGGCGGTACAAAGTTCGCCGGGTCAGCTAGTAAGGTATATTAGACGGCACAACTCGAAAGCTTCTTCGAAGTTCATTACTCTATAAGAATAATACATTATAATATAATATTTGACTTAATCTGAGAGCAACAAGAAACGTTTTATATGAAACAAACTCACTTTGTATTTAGTGTTATATAAACGGGATAAGATCCCCTTAAGACGTTCCCCATTTTCTTTGCTGACCTGGGTCAAGGCTTCACGCCGTTAGTGGCATAATTGTTCAGTCGGATAATTTGATGTATTTTGGTCCAAGAAAACATTTTATCTCACTTTCTACACTTAGAATGTTAGCAAAATAATTGAGTAAAAAAAATATAAAAGCTGTTGAATATGGAACTCGATTTATTGATTCGGATGTAGGACTAAATTACAATTAATAATATTATGTAGTACTCTAATACTTCTCTATAGGTCTCAAAGGGGTGGGCCCTTTAGGAATACATCGAGGTTACATTTCAGTTAAAACAGGCTTAGATAAAGTTAAGCCGTCGGTCCTATTTCGTTATATTTCCTCCTCAGGGTTGCAGAGGTCCATTGCCAGTCGCTCCGTGGAATATTGATATTCAGGCGTGGTAGATATAACAGGAAGACCTCAAATAATCTTAGGAATAATAACGGCTAGAAAGTCGGAAGGCAGGAAGGCAGGAAGTTAGATCTTTTAATGATTTTTTTTATGTAAGTGTGTACGAGTATGTCCTTTTCCAAGGTTCAATCTATATCTATGCCAAAATTCATCAAAATTTGTTGAGCGGTTTAGGCGTGAAAACGTAACAGACAGACAGAGTTACTTTTGCATTTATAATATTAGCAGGGATAAAATACTCTTTGTATACAAATAGTGAAGTAACTAAACGGGTGTTCCTATTATCCTCTACAGTGGCGTAAATAGGAACTATATAATTAAATTAAGCGGTACAAGGTTGTGTTACAATACTTAGCATTAACTAGTTACCTAGTTAAATGTAATGGAAGCAGCGAGGATTACTTGTAGTGTTCAATAATGTGTAGAAACAGGTAATAAATGTAGAATATACATCTACTTTAATGTATACTAACATAATTTATTTTTATATTTATAAATATATATCTTCTAATATATAAAATTCTCGTGTCACAATGTTCGTTCCCATACTCCTCCGAAACGGCTTGACCGATTCTTATGAATTTTTTTATGCATATTCAGTAAGTCTGAGAATCGGCTAACATCTATTTTTCATACCTCTTGGATGCGAGCGGAGCCGCGGGCATCAGCTAGTAAAAGTGTATAATTATTTTGTTACGTATGCTTGTCACTACGCCTAAAGGGCTAGATCGATTTGGATGATAACATGTGTATATTTCAATGGCTTCCTGGATGGGTTAAAAATTTATTGGATCCAGTAGGTGGCGCTCCTGTCTTGCTGTTATACAAAAACATAAATTGTCTGAAGGGTTAGTGGATTCAAAAGTAAACACTCGTATTAGATTATTATGTTATAATCAGAATTATATACACAGCAATTACAACAAGTTGTCTTCATCACGAACGGAGCAAGAAAGGAAAGGGACATAGACAACGAACTATTTGTCTATGTCAAACTCGATGACATATAGTAGTCGTTCATAAATCAATAAATTGTATTGCGTTTACTGTTCATCAACACTGTCAACATAAACATCCTTCTTTTTGACTACCGTAGTTAGGTTAAAAAACTGTAAATATATTATAAATAAGAACTTTAACAAAAAGAGATAATACAGGGCAGTTAGATTCGAACCGGCGACTTGTAATATCACTACAATACTACTACAGCCTCTTAGCATTAAATATTGATAGCAACAGTCTGCAGTCAGCTGTTCGCGTTTGCACTGAATGAAATCGAACTGTAGAAAGTTGAATTCTTATATCATATGTTTATTGCCGCTTTAATTAAGACTTTATTTCATTAGGAGTAAGGTATATAATGGTGTGTAATGTGTACGTGTGAATCGTCTTGCTGTTATGCGTCTTTGCCACGCTTGCGGGGTTTGTATTATACGTGGTTGTTTTTTTTTTGAGGGAAAACTGATATTACTGCAAATAATCGCTACGGTTTACGTTTTTTGATAAAATTCTAAGACATTCATTTATTGACCATGGCGTTGTTATTACATTCGCAATGATATTATCCCTAATAGAAATTGTTTAAATTGTCTTTTGCCTATATTTTGGAGATGCTTATGCATTTAACGATTTCTTTTTTGGAAATAAATACAAATATGTGATAAACACTTATTGGAATAAAACAGTAATAAATTTCAGTTTTAGAAATGCTGTGAAAGAAAGAGAATCCCGACCATTTTTTTCGTATTTCTCTTTAAAGACAAGACAAAACTTCTGCCGTGTACTAAAAAGCCGGTTACAATAGTCACTTCATAATGTTATAAATAAACAAGGTATGAGAATTAAATGGGTATTGTTTTCAACAATAAAGGTACCTAAACATTTGACCGTTTCATTATTATCGTATAAATTAATTATCTTGACAAACAACTTGAAAAAAAAAACATTTAAAAAATATAGAAACCTGTACGTGGCATTCTCCGTCTCTGTTTAACAAGTGTTTAAAGTACACAGTCCGTCTCGTTTCCACTACAGACCGTGACCTAGATGATCGCGACGATGTTGCGCCAATTCCGCTATCTCTGTCTGTCTGTACATTTATTTTGTGTACCAAACAATTATGTGTTCAAGTGACAGCCGTTTTATTACTGTTTTGGTGTATAACCTTGGACATTGCTTGTATTATTTGGAATTATGCAGAGATTTTGAAACAATATTTTTAATTCAAAGGGCTTTACGCACAGATAACTAAACCTTCTATACAGGTTCTAGTGCCGTCTGAGATATGTACAAAATGGTTTTGAAATTCTTAACTTAGAACTGGAAACGGTAACGGTATAAGGACACAACTTCAACTACAAAGGAACGAGAAAAGAAGCATAATATTGATAGCGGAAAAATGCCAGTATTAAAGGAACATAAAAGACTTTCAAGACAAGAATTTGTATCGCATTCAAGTTGAACATGTAATATCTCAGACTCACAAGCTAGTTGACAGTTCAATTTCTTTGATTACGGCTCAGTAATTCGTGATTTGTAGAAAGATGAGAACCTTTCTTTTTTACCCGACGACCATTCGACAATATATCTCACGAATTCATCACGTTTTGAGTCAGAAAAGAAGCAAATTTAAACTATTAACTCTTTATCTACTTGGCCTCAATATTACAAGTTTTACTTACTATGCAGTTTCTGCAACTACCGCAATTCTTATTAGAAAAAACGATAGCCAGAGAGTGACACCAGATCAGATTCCAAGTCAGTGTGTACTATCGTAACAAAGACAAATTGTAAGGGCAAAACGATTATGCAATCATATGGCAATGTATATTGACAAACATCAGATAAGTATTAGTGATTCATCGCTTGTCGGTTATTTGTATTTTTATCTACTTAGCTCTGTATCTTCAACCTGCTGTATTTACTTGATTTAGAGTCCAAAATCCTCCAGTATCTTGAAACGTGAGTGTCCGTTAACGGGATGTAATACGCAAATGTTACAATAAGTATAAAACCGTTAATTTTATTGTATTATAGAAGTTGGAGATATAAAGCGAAAAACGCTTCATATGCAAGAGAGGCTTCAACATAACCACAAACATTCTACTTTAATAACTGGCAGCTATGCAGCATTGCGTTGCCAATACAGATTCGATTAAGATGCTCTATTGTTCAGCAAAGGAATATTGTCTCAGTTTGTATTGCTCTCTCATCTACGAGTATGTGTTGATACAGCATTACGTATTCGCATTCGACTCTCACATCATTACATGGTATTTAATACCATAATACCTTAACCTATTCGATTTCTAGCAGCCAAAAAAATCTCACATCAAAGAAACACAAGCTTGAACACATTAGAAGTTGTAAAAAATATACCAGTTAATTAATATCATTTTAAGTGCAGGTACTTACAATATCATGACCCTGGCTGCCACTCCTGACGACCTCCGGTGCCATGTATTCGATGGTGCCGCAGAAACTGTAAGCCCTGCTCTCTCCTCCGCAGAACTCCTTGGATAGACCAAAGTCTGTCAAGACGATGTGTCCTTCCGAATCTAGGAGAATGTTCTCCAATTTTATGTCGCGGTAAATTATACCGAGCTGAGGGAAATTGAAAAATTTAATATTAAAGATGCTGTCAAGATCCGATGCTAATGATGGATACACTTCTGGATATTAAACAGTTTTGTAGGTGACTACAAATAATCTTCATCATCATCATCAATAGCCTTTAACACTCCACTGCTGGACATAGGCTTCTCCTATGAAAGAAGGTTTTGGCCTACTATACCACGTTGGCCAGACGGGTCGGTAAAGGGTTTGTTTCAAGTTTTCCTTCTCTTGGCAGTGATGTTAGCTGCTTATTTTGTTCCTTTAGTCGCCTCTTAATATTTAATAAACTCGAAATAATTAAAGCTGGGAAGATGAAGATGATGTAAATCATGAAATAACAATATTATCTGTTGAGAACCAAAATACAGTAGTAAACATACAACGAAGAATAAACACTTGAATATTTACAATGACTGTATATAAAGTCAATGCACCTATTGATGTTAGTGCAATTAAGTTTGCAATTAACAGGCTGTCATATAAATCATTGTGCGAGCTGTTGGCTTAGCGAAAGTAAAGTTTGAAACACCTGGGTAAACGTCTCTGAATCATCATAGAATAAATCGTATAGATCGGTTGCATTCTTTGATGGAATTAAAAGGTTATCCACTTATGAAGAGACTTGGACATGCTCTATGCTGATCTAAATCTACATAATGGTCTGATGTTGGAGTCAGATGGGGTTACTAGTTAACTAACTAGGCAGGTATCGTAAACTTCTACTTGTTGTAAGATCGTCGGACTAACAGCTGGTGTTACGACTGTATGTAGACGTAGACACCGGTAAATACAATCGTAAACGGCTACCCATGGCATTAAAACATTAAGTAATAACAGACGGTAAATATCGAAACTGACAGTGTACAGGTTTGCTTCTATTAAAAATCAAACCTGACACCACCGCTAACATAGAACTTTTATTTCCATCCCTGCATCCCCAGACAGATGTAACTTATATATTTTTTTTGACGTGTGGATTGGGGTCTCGCACTAGAATAACAAATCCCCAGTAAACCCAAGCGTTACAACCCCTTAAGTTCATCATGAGTGCATGACTAATATTTCAATTATACCACTAACAACTCACGTGTCGAGAAAGTGCTGAATTCGCATCTACCACCATCATATTGTCTTTCTAGCTAGAATGCGTTGATGGGTTTTAGTATTTGGCGGATTATATATTTACTATTTTTATTTCTATTCTAAGACTAACAATAATTCATTATATTATAATAGTCCATAATTTCTGGTATAATATTTATATATGCATACCTTATGTAATTGCTCAAGGGCGAGAATTATCTCAGCAATATATATTCTGACTTCATGCTCATTGAAGTGTTCCCGCTGGTAAAGATGGGTGAACAGTTCTCCGCCAGCGACGTAATCTAGAAAAAAGAAAAAGCGATATGTATAAGAAAAACTATTTTTCATATATACACACTCCTATAAGTCAGACAATTACATGAGATGAAGAATACCAAAAATTGACTTTAATTCAAGTATTTCAGATGGTAGTCACGTTGTTAGTAATAACCACTAAGTCAAAATTTATTCTTAATAATATCGATGATTAAAGTTTTGTCTGCAAATTCCTATTTCATAAGATCTAGCGATAATAAAAGAAGAAACTGATATTGATTGTTTAAGTCTTAAGCTCTTATGCGGCCAATATTAGTTTGCAAAACATGAGCAGAGCATTAGACACTTATGCGATCAATATCAGTTTGTAAAACATTATAATTCACCACACATTCGTTTCAACAATAACATTACTGAAACATAACAACCACAGTCTTGTGTCGTAGACCAAGACATTGACTCGAATAATAGGAAGAGTCAAGAACATGTCAGTCTTGAGCTGCATACTAATATGGCGAATTTCCTAAAACATCTGGAGTGTATAAAGAATGTAGTCTGATGTATTTCCGTAAAAGAAAAATGTTCAGGAAGTGTAATTATTGATATACTAATATTAAATGATGATATACTAATATTTTTTTATAATGTAATCTGCGATGATTCCAAGTCCTAACTTTAAGTAAATGAGTTAAAAAAGAAAGAAGGTACTGTTACATCCCTATTTTCACTGTCACATCACTATTTGTTAGAGTAAAATGCTGACTTGCAATTATTGCTGGTTTACCTAAATACAATATTATAAATCAGCAATAATTATGCTATAAATACGTAAGACTTTACTAAATTCGTTCAGTTGGTTATTCTCTAGCTAAACTGCTCCCCAGCTACGGACCTGGTTCTTGCCTGCCGGCTGGCTATCAGTGAAAGCTAAGGATACACTCCGGGTCTACTCTGCCCTTCGCTAGGGCTATCCGCGCCGTATAATCCAAGTCGCGTGTATAAGTTTTAAGTTTAAGTAGAAATTCTGTGTGAGTAAAAACTTTCAGTAAATAAATAGTCGTAAAATTTCAGTGCTGTGTTTTTTTTTTATAAGTGCTGAAAAGGACTATCTAACAGTACGTTCCTCGAGACTTGCAATTTCGTACATCTCAACAGATTGCTATAAACTTCGAATATTGCCAGTTTCTCTTAAATGCAGTTATTATTCATAAATTATGTGTGTCAGTAGCAATAGTTCATGATGCGTAGGAGAACATTTGTAACCACACAATGGTCATTTAGAAACATTAAATACTACTTGCGCTCAAAATACTAGATCTAAGTGAGATTGCTGAAACGAAATTAATGATACATGATTAATTTCTCTTTCAAAACACTAGAAAAACAAAAGCATATTCATTATTCTCAACTTAAATGATTCTAATACACCTCAGTTAGGTAAAATATAGTTTTTTTCACTGTATATTTTATGTATCTATGTATTTAATAATCTGTTTACTTAAACTTTGGCAATATAATAATAATAGTGGTGCTTAATACCCAAATCTCTTTCCCTATTCGACTTCGTTAGGGTCGGTCAGACAAAGAAATTGAAGCCTCTGTAATGACCGGGTCTTATAATAACTATCTTCTTACTTTAGCTACACAGTCATACAGTTAAAATGATTCAAATAGCTTTTAGAGATATCAACTCAGGGTACTAAAAGCCTGAATGGAGGCCAACGATGACACACAAAGATGTAACAGTTAGTAAATATTTGAACTTGAGTCAACAGGGCGCACAACTCGGGAACATCTGGGTCAAATATCAAGACTAACCCACTTGCAGAGGCCCACGATATTAGAAGTAATAGAATAACTAGGAATAATAAATATTCAACTGTAATGCTAAAGATACTATTGGCCAAAAGTCCTTCTGATAGGTCTTTTAGAGGACCTTTAGAGTTCATGGTTCAAGTACAGAAATCCTAATAATATTAGATGAAGAAATGTTATTTTCAGTGCCTTAATACAGTTTTAATACATTCTAAAAATACTTTCAAGGTTGAAAAAAGGTGAAAACACCAAGTACCTTTCGAAATTTCGCGATACTCATCAAGTAAAGTGAAAGTTTCATAACGTCTTCTAACGCTTTAATCCACTTTATTTTATTTATAGTTCAAACTGGATTTACGGGTCGGTCCAACTGCAAATCTTGCTTGCGAGTTGTAGATCTTAACTTAGATTACACCGTCTATATGGTCCTATAATCTTAAGAGTTTATTGAATCAGAATTGCCTTCAGTCGTATGAGATGCAAGTAGGTCTTAGAATATTAAATCGTTAAGAAAATGTCTTGTTTAATAAGAAATAAAATTAACGCAGTCTATTAAAGGTAAAATTTAAAGGTTAAAGTTAGAAATGGAAAAACCCAAAATAACTTGGAACCCAATATTGCCAGAATTGAATTGTGAAATCAGTAGAAATCTGATTCTCAGAATTCACTTAAATATGAGTAAAGGCTTTTATTTTTAGCTTCTTCGTTTACGTAAAAAGGTCAATATAAGGCAAAAGTACATATAGGTAGGGGCGAGTCTCAGCTACCTACCGGGTCCACAGGTGGCGGATAGTGGAACGTCCTGTAGATATACAGGTCAGCTGCGAATAAGGTTTGCCAAATAAGCAGTCCCGGACCGAGGCGGTAAGGTACCAGGGTGTGGCGGGACATCTCGTGGCAGAGTTATCTTCATTTACCTTACGACATGGCGAGTTTGCACCGCCACTTAAATAAGTGCATTGCCCTGGCAGAGGGCAGCAGCCTGCCAGCGTTCTTCGCGGCGCACCTCAGTGGGGGTATACGACCGGAGAAATGAATACCTGTGTGCGGCGATGGAGTCCATCATAACCGGAGGCAGTACTGCGATCACCAACCCGTCGTGGCTGACGTGGTGATTATTGCTAAACTCCCTCCCCACAAATCATGACTGCACAAAAAACGTATCGACCCCGAGTTCCCAGCGCTCCGTCACTCTCTGGCCCGAGCAGTAGCCAGGTGACACGGGGCAGGGGTGCGAAAAGGAATCCCTGGGAGTTGACAAACTGCCGAAAGCAACTATATGTAGCCACGTATAATGTACAGACGCTGTCTACGGACGATAGGCTCTTGGAACTTGAAACAGAGCTGCAACGCATCAAGTGGGACATTCTTGGGCTCTGTGAAATCCGAAGAGAGGGCGAAGAACTTATTACACTACCATCGGGTAATATTCTATACTACAAAGAGGGCGAAACCAAGGGAACAGGAGGTATTGGTTTTCTAGTCAACAGGGAAATAAAAGATCGTGTACTGGAATTTGATTGTGTGTCCAATAGAGTGGCATATACGAAGTTAAAATTATCTACCAAATACACACTTGCAATAGTACAAGTATATGCTCCCACAACAAGCCACCCAGATGACGAAGTCGAGAACCTATACGAAGGGGTTACCATGGCTGTGCAAAAATGTAAGTCACATTATACAATAGTTATGGGAGATTTCAACGCTAGAGTTGGAAAGAAAGAAATGGATGTCGAGGGTTGTATCGGAAATTTTGGCCTTGGTACCAGAAATGATAGAGGGAAAATACTGGTAAACTACGTAATGCAAAGCAATATGTATGTCATGAACACCTTTTTTAACAAAAAGCCTCAACGAAAATGGACATGGAGGCATCCAAATGGCATACATAAAAGCGAATACGACTACATAATCAGTAACCGCAAGGATTTTGTGCAAGATGTATCAGTACTAAATAATTTCTCAACTGGTAGTGACCACCGCCTGGTACGTGCAGCCCTCGTCATAAATACCAGAGTGGAGAGAGGCAAACTCGTTCGGAAACATATCCCGCGCCACGTTATCCCTGATGTAATCAGAGCGAATGCCGACAAGTATGAGGGGTACATCGACGGTCACTTACAGGATTGTGACCAACTAAAGCGGCTCTCAATTGATGATCTAAATAAACACCTGACTTCCACGATGGTGGAAGCACTGAATGCAGTAATGCCTGATAATGTCGATCTAAAACCTAAAAAATTAACACAAGGTACGCTCGAACTTATGAAGGAACGCCACCAACTAAGGTTGGAAAATAAATCAAATACTCCAGCTTACCATCTCCTGCATAAAACGATCTGCCAGAGGATAAAAGAAGATCTGCTGAAATATCAACACGATAATATCACTAAAGCAATTGAGCTGAACACCAGCAAACGTGTTCTGAGAACACAGCTATCTAACGGCAGAAAGGAGATTCACCAACTTGTGGACGATAAAGGCAATGTCGTAACCAACAGAGAACAGCTGTTGGAGGTGGCGAGGAGGTACTTCGAGTCTCTCTACAAAAGTAAGGTGCCATTAGTGGACTCTCAGGCTGAAAGAGAGAGGAATAGGCCTCCTGTTACTAACGTTGGTTCAGAGGAAATTCCGGATGTTACCGTGGAGGAGATTCGCTTGGCGCTCAGTCAACTCAAAAACAGGAAATCCCCTGGCCAAGACAATATAATGCCAGAAATGCTGAAGCTTGGACCTGAGGCACTTTGGAGAGCACTAGCATTACTGTTTACAGATTGCATATTAAACGGTAGGATACCGGATGACTGGCGCAATGCGGTAATAGTGCTTCTTCATAAAAAAGGAGACATCCGGAAATTAGACAACTACCGCCCGATAAGCCTTTTGTCGCATTGCTATAAATTGTTCACTAGAAGTTAGAGTTGTTAAATAGAATAAATAGGAAACTGGATGAGTACCAACCAAGAGAGCAGGCAGGGTTCCGTTCAGGATACGGAACGAGTGATCACTTGCACACTCTAAAGACCATTATTGAGAAATGCCACGAGTACCGGAAACCAATCATAGTCGCATTTGTCGACTACGAAAAAGCCTTTGATTCAGTGGAAGCGTGGGCGGTTGAGAGGGCCTTAGTAGACAGCAGAGTGGACGAGAGGTACATCCAAATTATTAAACACCTGCAAATATCTGGAACATCTTCAATAAGGCTCCATAAGCTGACAGACACCTTTAAGCTGGAGCGAGGGGTACGCCAAGGCGATACGATTTCGCCGAAGCTGTTCAACGCCGCCCTCGAAAACATTTTCAGGGAACTCGATTGGTCTGACAGGGGGATAATAATTGACGGCGAAAGACTGAATAATCTTCGATTTGCGGACGATATTGCTCTGGTTGCCGATGATGTGGAGGATATGATCACTATGCTTAAAGAACTACAAACAGAATCAGCCAAAATAGGATTGAAACTGAACAAGTCAAAAACAAAAATCATGACAAACATCCAAGAGGCGAAAAATCACGAACTTCCTGTAGAACTCGTCGACCACTACATTTATCTGGGCCACAAAATCACTCTGGCATTGGAAAACCAGGTGGCGGAGATTGACAGACGTATTGCGCAGGCGTGGGCATCCTTTGGAGCAAACAGCCATATCCTACGGTCTAAAAAAATCGCCCAGCACCTCAAGACCAAGGTGTTCAACCAGTGTGTTCTGCGGGTCTTCTCGTACGGGATGGAGACCACGACCTTGACAGAGAAGTCTGCTCAGAAACTCCTTGTTGCACAGCGAGCAATGGAAAGATCAATGCTCGGAATATCTTTATTAGACCGGAAAAGAAATGAGTGGATTAGGGAAAAGACACAAGTCAGGGACGTGGTACAGGAAATAGAGGCCCGTAAATGGAGATGGGCTGGCCACATCGCCAGGATGGATCCCAGAAGATGGGCGAGGAGAAGCCTGGAATGGAGACCTCGCGCTAACACCCGCGGACGGGGAAGACCACCCAAGAGATGGACGGACGACATCCGGCAACAAGCCGGTACCAATTGGATGCAAGTAGCCCGGGACAGATACCAGTGGAGGGATGGAGAGGAGGCCTACGTTCGAAGACGAACATATTAGGTTGATATGGATGGATGGACATATAGGATATAAATTTGAAATGTATCTAACTTAGTTGAGTTTTACCCGCGGTAGCTTGTAACGCCGCGGAGTGAAGCTTGAAGTTACTCTTTATATCATCGGCTTTAGTGAAAGTCCCATCAAAATTGGTATATTCGTTCCAGAGATAAGCCGGAACAGACAGAGATGAAAATGTTTAAAATTGTTTTTTTATGTTACTTATGAATATACATACATTCAAATGTCTTTATTGAAAAACTATTAAGTTTATATAACAAACAGACACTTTATGTATTAGTATAGATACATGTCGATCCAGGATTACGAAAGATGAATTTCTTGTAATTAATACAAATAAATTCAATAACAGTATTTAATAGGTCACACGGACAGACAGATGCATGCATCAAACAGAATCTATAAATAATATAATTTCAAGATGTTCAAGAGATGGAATGGGAAATGTGTTTTGAAACCAAATATGTATGATATAAAATGCGGGAAGTCGACGACAATGATAATGAACTAGATTTGAACACAAAATTGTAGGTCAGTTATACCTTTTTCTATATAGTATGTCCAAATCCTATAGTTAAATTGTTAAAAGGTTCCGATTTTTTGGATTTCTTCCAGTGTATTTTTTTTAAATTTGCTGTCAAAATGACTACGCAGTCTGAGATGTGAAAGAGCAGAATCTAGAAGTGGTAGTCACCGCCCTCGCTGTCAATGCGGATCATTCACCACTGCGACCCATAGTATTGCGGACTACCAAGATGACTCGAAATCATAGAAGGAGGGAAACACGTACACTGGTACAGAGTTCCAAGTTTTAATTGCTCGGCACCGAAAAGAAGAGCCGAACTGTTTAGTCAAAGAGCGTATGTCAACTACTCTAAAGAATGTGATTTCCTATCCCTACATTTGCCAAAAAAAATCTTTAAAATTTGTCATTCTTTCAAATTCCTGGTTGGTACACGGTAATGGCCTTGTCTTACTATACAAATACCTTCTAATGTAGTATAAGTTTAATGCGCTTCTGCAGACTCCTTTCAACCATGCGTGTTTATATCTAATGAATGTATCTTACGTGCTTCTTATATAACTTGTTCTTAATGATTGCAGTGATGACGTGTCGATGACGCAGATTGTGATTTCGTTACGTGAAAGTAGAACGAAGTGTGTATTGATTCTAAGGTCACATTATAATAAAGTACTCCCTTCATATTGCATGGCCTAAATATATATATTCTGACACCTCTATTCTTGGAGATTTACGCCTAAATTTAATACTAATTCCTACGAGCGGTGACGTAGTTACGTCCACTTGATAAAGCTCTAAAGGTCATTGACGAAGAGAGAAGAGGGACACAGCAATAGTAATTTCACTAAGTAAAGTTTGAAATCTTACACCCACTTAAGTAGTAACCTTTACGCAATTGAGAGTTGCACATGTCTTGACCCTTGATAAATGTCAGGTGCGATACTACTGCACGTCATACGTCATTTAGAATACCATAGCTGTCATATAGAATAGTGGGTACTTCGGCTGAACTTATGGGTTCCTATGCCTTTTGTAATTTTGACACACAATGGTTTTTCGAGCGTTTAGCTGTTAGAGACTTGTTAGTGAGGTCGTTACAGTTCGTCTGCTAACCTGAAGTCGTAAGTACGATTATAACCTAAACCCATAAAATAATGCTTTATTAGGTACGGTAATTTTATTACCTAGAAATATTTAAATAGGTATGTTTATTAGCAGTTCACCATAGTATAGTATCTGCCTATTTTGGGATCAGATACCCGTGAGTGATATGTCAATTCATAATCACAGTTTTTATAAAAAAATGATCATTTAAAGTCACAATTTACAAAATATTATTCCATCTGATGAATTAAAGTACGACTTTAATTCTTATTAGGAAATTGAGCGCTCTAATCGATCTGCTGACTACTAAAGGAGTTAAAATGTAGCAAACAAATAGTCTTACATATAATAATATGTAACAAAGGCGTAATTATATTAAAAAGTTTTGTATTGTGCATTAGGAAATGCTCAACACAATACAAGTGGGAAGTGTATTAAAATGTATGACTTCTTACATATGCCTTGGGTATATAATACCAAATATAGGTTACATTACAGTATGAGTGTCGAGTTGTTTAATGGACGATAAGAGAGAAATGGGTCAGTTTATTAAAACCAATAAGATAGCGTTACTGTTGTTGAAAGCTAAATAGTTTAAAGAAATAGAATATTAAAAAAAAAGTTTGTTTAAAATTGGCACACAACGTCAGGGGTCTGGTTTCCAGTACAAAATGCTGTGCAAATGGCTTACAAAAGGCCATTTAATGCTAAGCAAGGCAAAGCCTGGATTAATGGACACTTCAATATTTTGTGTACAGAACCTGGTTATCAGTTTTTGTTATATTAAAATTGAAAAGCAAGACTATTTAATTTAATACAGCCTAAATTAATATACAATTCTTTTTATACTAATTATTATTTATATAAAAGTTACAGCTATGTGGCAATAACCACAATAAGTACTGTTAAATAGTTTAATATGAGCTAAAACAACTGAGCGAGATCAATAGTAACACAGTACCAATCTTACACGTGCATTTATGGGGGTGTTAGAGGAAATAGTAAACATTCATCGGGTCAAGGATCAGTTGTTGTGACACCTATGTGCAGTTCTAGAAAGGTGATTGATTGCCATGTTCAAGGTAGAAGAGCCACGATGATTTGAGAACGAATGGGACGGTTCATACAGGATGGTGCTACCCTCACACAGAAGACCAGCCTAATGAGTAATGAGTGCTAGATTGGAGGCACAATATCATCTCGATGGGCTGTCTTAGTATAGTAACCAATACTCTTAGATAAATCCATCAGACATAGTGAAATAACTATGACAGGCTCATATAAAAAAAAAACAATTACAACTGCGATATAATATGTTTATCTGTTAAAAACACAATAATCTTTAAAACCATCAATCATATTCGAATATATCTTTCAGTATTGTATAGACAATTAATTCAGGAAGGTTATTACTTTTATATAATAACGGTATGGCCATCAGGAGCTGTGCAGTGACTGAAAACACAGCAAATAACAAAGTCATGTACAGGCGTAAACTGTTGGATTTCATAAAGTTGGTGCAGTGGGTCAAGGTGGATGAGAAGTAGGTCTCAATGTTTGTTTGGCAATCGAGTAAATGCCACATTTTTTTTTTTAAATGTGCAGAAATATTCTCTACACGTAATTATAGTATTGTCCACGGTGATTGAGATTTAGACACGACTCCGTTGTTAGAGAATGGGTTTTATAATACATTTGAAAGTTGTAGTATTTAAACGTCGCTATTTCTATTGCCAATTTCAACTTTGAATTTTGGGTATGTAAATTTTGAATTGAGTGGAGTAATTTCTAGTTAATCTTTAGTGTGGCGGGCATATAGACAATATGAATTGGCGATTTGAATGCCTCGGTAATGCAGTGGTAGCCTATGCGGTTACACTAGAGGACTAAGGACCAAATATTTGGATGATCTGCAAATATTTATTTCGGAGTTTCAGTGTTTCCCATGTACATATATTATGTATGTATTTACAAAAAGTATGTATGCATTTAGATGTGAAATATTTCCTAGAATTCTCCAACCCGAAGTAATTAAGTTAGTTAATTGTTATCTGTCTAATAACTCAACCAAATTAAATGTACTCATTTCACTTTTTATATAACATTTTCGTCTAAGTAATATAATGTACATATAAATAAATAAATTATTCCTTTTCTCATAATTGTTCAAAGCAAACAGACGTATCATAAAACTCAGCGGTAATGGACCCGAGAGAGCAGCATTCGCGAAAGTAATTTAGCAACATTCAACAGGACATAATTAGTAATTTATGTAAATAACTTCAAAGAAAAATCACCATGGTGAATAATGTTTACAAACAGTAGGTATTATATAATAATAGCTGTTATTGGAATAATATAGCTATTGGAATTCAGAATACAAATTAGACAAAAAAAATATAAATAATAAACAGATTCTATGTACAACAGTGTAATGCATTAGCCTATTTGGGCTTATGCTTTAGCCTTTTTGCTCTATATTTCTATAACAACAATAGGACATTACAATACTGATATGACCAGTCTTAGTTATATAAAGGAGTTCTTTGGTGGCGTTGACTCAGACAGCTATAGCCTATACCTTATATTTCATAACTTTCCAACCTTGACGATGGCAGTTTCACAACTGCTTCTTCGTTTAGCTTCACGGCCATAGTTTAGCGCGGTATTCATTCATTTAAATTTGTTTACTAGTATACTAATAATATATATGGGCTAACCCTCACATAGAAAACCATCCTAATAATGACAGCATTCTTGCTGTCATATTTCATTGGGGAGTGTGAGACAGGAGGCCCAATCATTCTACATCATTCTCCCGGAGGCTTCCAGAAGCCGAGAGAATGATGCATAAATCTGACCAGGCCGCCATGGTAAAGGTCACCAAGCTGCACCCCTACTCCTGGATTCTACTCATGCTTTCCACCAGGTAGAGTCACTTTGGTATGCTTAAATTTAAAAGAAAAACTAACAGGTAAAAGTTACATTTCACTACAAGTGTACTTTACAATGGATCCACAAGCAACACAAATATTGATGAAAGAAATAAAAATGAATCTAAAGAAAATATTGTCAACTATTTCTTAATCAAAGCTGTGATTTCATTCAAATTGTAATGCTAGAATGATATTAAAAACATGCTCCTACACCTGTACTCATTTTAATCCCTTAAGATTATTCAAAATTTAACTGGGTTTTTAACCGACTTCACAAAAAAGGAGGTTCTCAATTCGTCGGAATGTTCAGCGATAATTTCGTTGTTTATGAACCGATTTCAAAAATTCTTTTTGCATTGGAATAGGCGTAGCTTACAGGTGGTCCCATAGTCACCATATCGGGATCTGATGATGGGATCCCAAGGAAATCGAGAGAACTCCTGAAATATGGTAGGCACAATTGTCGCGATTTGGGTACTCGGAATAGTTTTTCATTGAAGTCGGTTCCTTTTTGTTAAAATTATTATAAACTTTTCGTTGAATAACATATAGACTTTGAATGGTTGATTACAAACTATGTTGATTCATTTATGTATATACTACATTTCTCCTTGACCTTACATTGGCATTTGTAACCTTGAGCTCTGTCAAATTTCGGTCCCTAGTAACATGTAAAAGTGTTTGAAAAAGTCTGTTTACATAAACAAATATTATTCTATTGCCATTCTTATTCTCACGCTAATTTATTAAACATTCTTCAAAGCGCTTTCTTGTAATAACTTAGAGAAATAAAGCTCTGTAAACTTTAGATTGTGAGAACCATTAATCATAATACAGCTCTCTCTCACACAAATTTT
This sequence comes from Phragmatobia fuliginosa, assembly GCA_932526445.1. Lineage (NCBI taxonomy): Eukaryota > Metazoa > Arthropoda > Insecta > Lepidoptera > Erebidae > Phragmatobia > Phragmatobia fuliginosa. The sequence continues at coordinate 10,216,631 of OW052081.1, read as the reverse complement.
CACAGAATCATCATCGTAATTTTCAGAATATTTTCGGAATTTAATATCAGTTCGGTGTATAGTGGGATTTTGACGTATTTATTTGAAGTCATTGCTTCCCTAAGGCCAATTTAATGATGGTAAGTGACTATAGACGTCCATTTAAACCTGCAACTTAAGAGTAACAAGTCCCACCCAAGTAGAAGGTAGTGTTTAAGTATGATAACCTCATTCAGTCGGTGAAGAGCAACGAAAAAAAGCTGCTATCAGACCGGACTTATAGTAAAAGATATTGGGACTGAGACTTTATGTTTCGAAGGACCAGAGTGACTGGTGCAGTGTTTCGAAAGACCAGATTGTAGTATTTCGAAAGACCAGATTGTAGTGTTTAGAAGGACCAAACTTGTGTCGACCCTGTGATTGGTCAAAATATTTGATTAAATCATGATCGGCTCTCTACTAACCTCTACTCATAAAACATGTGTTGTTTTGTTTATCTTCGATTAGATGATTACGTGTGCTATTACGTGTATATACGCTCTGTGAGAATAACAACACAGAGTGAGGAACTGTTTATGATTCACGACAAGTATCGACCTTAGCAGAAGTCTTACACTACAAGGGCATGTATTAACATATCTCCTCTATATATATATATATACCTTCATTGTGTTTCTGTATTTACACAGAGATTTTTAAGACTATTTAGACTATATAATGTCCGTATATATTTACTTATATTACAATAACACAAAAAATCTACACAAATAAATAAAATAGATTTTTGTTTGTGTGAGTTTGTGTGCTTGACCAATTATGAGAGGACTTTCGCTGGCAGATAGCTGATGATATAAGGAGCAACTTAGGCTACTTTTTTAGACTAGCCTCGACTCGCGACGTTACCCGCAGTTGTTGTTGTAACAACCATGCTACTCAGCAACTTTATATGTAAATATAAAAACATTTTCGTTGTCGTTAGTCACTGTATATTATCTTAGATTCATGAGATTGTCTCGCTTGCACATATCAACATTAATAAAAGACAGAGTGAGACATGACATTTTTGGTTGTAAAAGATTACAAAAACTTTCTCATGTTACACACATTCTTTAATGTCGTCGGTAGACATGAGAAAAAAGGTCAAGTATTACATGTTTCATAGAAATTGAATGATAGACCAATCAAAATTGATTAAACGAATGATACAATAATGAGAGAATGCCGCGTCATGCAAAGTTGTATTTATTTTGCACTATAGTGTACAGATATGGCAATTATCCGAATAACGGATTCGAAAGAGGTTTTTGTTTTCCTCATCTCTATTATTAAAAAAAACTATAAGTCACTTGGGCCTTACTAGAGCTTGAAAAACATTGTGTTAATAATTGGGTATTCGAAATGTAACTGTATTCTTTGAAGTTTTAGTAACAAACGTTTTCTTAAAGTGAGAGAACTGTTCCAGTTAATGATACTGCTATTAAACATACAAAAGAAAATAAAAATCTTAACAAAGAAGAAAAATACTGTGATAACTGTCTGTCTTGTTCATCTATACAACATATAATAAACAAGCTGAACCATGCAACCTCGTCTGAGTATCCTATTGCCCCGTAGAGTGAACAAATATATATATATATAATAATTTTAACAAAAAGGAACTGACTTCAATGAAAAACTAATCTGAGTACCCAAATCGCGACAAATGTGCCTATGATAATTGAGGAGTTCCCTCGATTTCCTTGGGATCCCATCATCAGATCCCGATATGGTGACGATTGGACCACCTGTAAGCTATGCTCATTTCAATGCAAAAATATTTTTTCAAATCGGGTTATAAACGATGAAATTATCGCTGAACATACATAAAAAAAACCGACGAATTGAGAACCTCCTCCTTTTTTGAAGTCGGTTAAAAAGGAATTCCTAATTCCCTTGGTCACGCCATCACGTGTGAACGGCTGTGTCGATTTCAGTATTTTTTTTTGTATTTGTTATTGTCAGGAGAAGGTTTTTATGACAGAAAATATTTAAAAAATTGCGACAGGCAACGTCTGTACGGTTAGCTAGTTTACTATAAATTAGGTTATAGCAAGCCAACTTTAACAGATAGACATGTACAGTCGTGCCCTTTCTCTATACCTTTTAAAGGGAACAATTATTTCATACATTATTTTGACGAAACTTTAAGCTCTCAATAGAAATAATTTGTGTGTGTTGCAGCCTAAGATTCAAATCATGCAAAACACCTAAGTCATACAACGCTAACCCTATTGGATTAGAACTGCTTTCTAAGGATCTGGCGACCAGCAGTCGTATAGATACATAGATACACTTGAGTAAACACAAAAGCCCAATTGCTCCAAATCCGCATCACAGCGGATACAGCCAGGGTCAGTAAAACTGGACGTGTGAAGCAACACCAATCGGTTTTCCGACCGACCTTTGCAGTAAAAGACAGCGGGTCAGCGCGAACGAGTTTATAATTTATAATACGCCAACTTGAATGTCCAAATTATTTTTAGTTTTAGTATTAATTACGTTTGTGTATCTTCTTATTCGTGTATTCTTATCTTTGTTCATAATATTAGTTTAAAGTATTCTTACTCCAGTGAATCAATTCTAATTATTGCAACATCATAACTTATTAAACAGATAGTGAGATAAAACGCTTTGAGTGTTTTGATTGTCATTTCCTCAATCGAACCTTTTCTACCTCTAAACTTCTCAACTTCAACTGGAGTAATACCTAGCTATTTTGTTAGTAACTTCATAAACTAAATATATGTATTTCGGTTTAGGTGAGAAAAAAAGTTTTGTTTTATTATTTTTTCGGATGAACCATAAACTCGTTGAGGTTTAATGCTTTTGTTTTTAATATTTTTTACCATGGTACTTCCGAGTATTAATTTTTAAGTATTGCAAGCAGAACTTATATTATTTTTATACTAGATTGGTACAATTCTACACAAGTTTAGACGCAGAGCGTAGAGAGTAGATTCACTTATTTGAGAACGTAATTTCTTATGACCGCAATTATCAATGTAGATACATATAAAATGTAAATAATGGCTGGCATATTCTATATACATGTATAATACGACTGCGATAAGCGTATTTAAACAAACAAACATCCAAACAACTTTGTAATATTAATAAATATACGTTTTAATCAATAAAATATCGTAACAACACTTGCATAACATAAACATACTCATGTGATACATTTAAAAACAAGATTCTCGCCGGTTTTAAATCTCTCGATTGATAAATCGATACAAATAATTCGCGAAACGTTTGCCATACGAATAGCATTCTAGATGCAATTACTACAAGGTTGAAATTTGACGGTTTAATATAATTGCGTAAGTTGCGTGCATGTACCTTGACACAGTTGTTCGAGTTAGATTCGTACACCGAATTGAGACAATTAGACACAGTCGCTTTGTGGGATAATTCGTGATATTATGACTAGCTTGTTAGAAAGTGGTCTTCAGTAAGAAACAAGTATACATAATTATATTAATAGCTAGTGAATGGGAAGAGATTCTGTACGTGTTTTGCGAGTTATAAGTGAAATGTGTTGAAGAGTTAAGTAGGAAAATTAACATAAACAGGGTGTAGAAGCTTAAGCTGGATGTACTGATCATGACCATGAAGGTATAAGAAATTAAAATTAGGAAGGACCAAAAACTGAGACAAGTTGAGAAAAGGTATAAAAACTTTATGTCGAAAAACAAAAGTTTTGATGTAGAATTAAATACAGACGATATATGCCATTCTAAACTACGTCCCTATATCTTATCCTTTTATACAGATGACATCTAATAGAATTTCAAATATGTCGTCTTATTTGTAACTGTTTTGAAGTCATGATAGCGTTTCATTTACAATTAAAAACGATGCGTTCCGTTGCACTGGAATATTGTTACCACGAATATTAATACGCATCGAAAATAGAAGTCCTCAATCGAAAATGTTTAAAGGACACAAAGTTAACCTAGTTATAATAAGTGGGTAGTTGAAAGGTCAACACAAGAATTCAAAGCTCTTACTATTTATTTTAAATAAAAATACAATAATTATATTTTAACTCAATTTAATGAATATAATAAGTTGTAAACAATAAATACCTGCTAGTCCAGTGTTATCCATCCATAAAAATAACTAAATACAATTCCAAAAATATATAACAATCACAGCGTCACCATGAAGAATATACAAGACCTGCAAGACTGCTTCGAGAAAAGGATGGCGAACTTCGAAGCTGAACTCCTGAAGAAGACCTCCAATGCTGTTAATCTGACTGGTCTGGCAGAGGAATTCTCTGCATTTAAAACATTTATCCTTGAGACCTTGAAGTCCTTCCAGAGTCAGATGGAGGCAATTGTGAATGAGGTAGATAATATGGAGACATGCAGCCGCCGCAAGATACTTCTTATTCATGGTGTTGAAGAAAAGAGGGATGAGAATACATCCCAGGTAGTTGCAGAGGTGGCATCAAGTAAGTTGGGTTTTAATTCTTTTAAATCGGAGGACATAAGCCGCTGTCACAGGATGGGTCGACAGTCTTCGGGTGTGAAACCAAGGCCAATTCTTGTGGAATTCATGACGGTGGTACTGCGGGACAAGGTCTGGGCATCTAAGACCAAACTGAAAGGCTCTGGTGTAACCATCTCCGAGTTCCTGACTCGGTCGCGACACTCAGCCTTCATGGCAGCACGCGAAGAGTTCGGCATCAACAAATGTTGGACCAAAGAAGGATCTGTGTTTGTTTTGGGTCTTGATGGTTCACGTCACCGTATTACTAGTGTGGCAGACCTCGACCAAATAAAACCAGTAGTTGCTGAGAAGCCAACGGTAGCCAAAAATCCAACTTCAAAATCGAAAAGAGTAGCTGCCGGTTCCAAAAGATAGTTATGTGCCTGTTCGCATGCAATGTTTCATTTATGTTCATATAGTTTCATTTATGTTCATATGTTATTTATGTTCTATCATTTAATATTTATAGTATTTCGTACTTTAACGTTGCACTGTCTGGGTGTGCTTCACGTGAAAATAAGTTCCAATATACCCTCTTCATTAGTAATACTGTAATGATAGCACTGTCCTACCTCATTTTATAAAAATACCTTAAATAAAATTAATCTGATCTTATCCAAATTACAATATATGTCATATTCTCTGATCTGTCAAAATCGCGTATCGATTCGCCTTAACTCATAATTATTTTGCATCTGGAACAAAGTCTTTTGCGCGGGAGCTTCACCCAGATCAGATTCGTTTAGCGTTTTGTTACCTTGTTTGCATTTTAAACTTTTTTTGGTGTTTTCTGCTTACCTTTTATTGACTTTTATTTTATTTTTTATTTCTTTTTGCTTCAATTTTGTTATTAATGATAATTTAAATGATAAAAATGTCAAAACACGACTGGCGGGTGGACTAAAATGTCTAATTTATAATAGTTTTACGTTTTTTTTATTTTTTTTTTATTTTATTAGTCTTTAAATACTTTTATAAGTATATATATATATATATTTATATTTATTGCTTTATTCAATTATTTATTATTCGTAAATCATAATGTCTGACCTGAATAATAGTGATGATAATAGTTTTTACTCTTGCGACAGCCTTAATACTAGTTTTGTTAGCGTACCCACACTTCAAGAGAATCTCCAGTACCGGTTTTCTGATGCTCCCCGGCATTTTAATGTAGTCCATATAAACGCCCAGAGTATTCCAGCTCATTTCCCTGATATGCTGGCTACCTTTAATTCCAAAAACATACACGCCATTTTAGTGTCAGAGACATGGCTGAAACCATGCCTACCATCCACAACATATAATCTCCCGGAATTCAATCTCATAAGGAATGATCGCGCGATTGGTGGTGGGGGTGGTGTTGGTATATATCTACGACAACATATTCCTTTCTCCATTGTAAGTATGTCTTCACAACCCCCACCACTGGACGCTGGCGAACATCTCTTCCTGGAACTTGACCTCAATCACACGAAAGTTTTACTGGGAGTTTACTATTCGCCGTCATCACGTACGAACTACTTTTCCTCCTTCGAATATTTACTAGAACGATTATGTCCCTCCTACAGCCACACAATAGTAATGGGTGATTTCAATACTTGCTTAATAAAAAATGACTCTCGCTCTTCTTCTTTAAGCAAAGTAGTGGACTGTAATAACCTATCACTTCTAACACTTGATGCTACGCATCACTTTCCTAACTGTACCCCTTATCTTCTTGATCTCATTCTCGTCTCCTCTACGGATCATGTTATCAGTCATGGCCAGTATCCAGCTGATGCATTCTCTTTTCACGACTTAATATTTCTTTCTTATGCTATCCGTCCACCAAAGGCAAAGCCGAGAATCCTTGTGCAGCGAAATTTTGGCAGTATGAATCTTGTTAAGCTTAAAGAGGATGCACGTAACATCGACTGGTCGGTTTTGCTAGATTCGCAGTGCGTAAATGAAAAAGTCCAAATACTCACAGAAAAATTATTACAACTTTATAACGTACACGCACCCTTGCGGTCGATCAAAATTAAACATTTACCAGCCCCATGGCTTACTGACGAGATACGACTGATCATGTCTAAAAAATGCTTAGCAAAAAATAAATACAAGCGTCGACCAACGAATGCCAACTTAGAAAAATATGTGTATTTTAGAAATCTCTGCAATAAGATGTGTAGAAATGCTCAACGCCAACATATCCATTCTTCCGTCGAAAACGGAGATCCAGCTAAAGTCTGGAAATTTCTAAGAACTTTGGGAGTCGGGAGGTCTTGTCAAGACTCTATTCCTAAAAATTTAAATATAGATTCACTCAACAAACATTTCTCTACCGGGTCTGACATTAATGTCAATACTAAAGCTAATACTCTCAGATATATTTCTTCTATCCCAGCTCCCAACTATCCACCTTTTGTCTTTGATCAATTGTCCGCTTGTGATGTTAGAAAGACCATTCAAGAGATCTCTTCGAATGCTGTAGGAAATGATTGTATCAGCCGAAACATGATCCTGCCTATCCTTGATGAAATCCTGCCCATCCTATACAATATCATGAATCACTCCGTGTCAAGCGGTGTTTTTCCATCAGCATGGAAAGATGCTCAAGTAATCCCTCTACCTAAAAAAGCTAAACCCTCTTCCTTTTCTGACTATCGACCCATATCTATTCTACCTTTCCTATCTAAAGTGCTCGAACGTCTCATCCACTCTCAACTAAGTAACTTCCTTTCCAAAAACTCCTTACTGAACCCTTTCCAATCCGGCTTTCGTCCTGGTCATAGCACAACCTCGGCACTGGTACATATTACAGATAGTATCAGACTAGGCATGGATAGTGGAATGATTACAGTACTTACTTTACTTGATTTTAGCAATGCCTTTAATACTGTAGATTTTCACATTCTGCTTGGTATTTTACGGTCTCTTAACATATCTCCAAGGACAATTGATTGGTTTCATAGTTACCTGTCTGGTCGCCGGCAACGAATCTGTATCGAAGACTCGTTGTCCTCTTGGTGCAATATTTCTGCTGGTGTACCACAGGGTGGCGTTCTATCTCCTTTACTCTTCGCTGTTTTTATAAACTCAATCTCTGACCAATTAAGTTCCTCCTACCATCTTTATGCAGATGATTTACAAATATATACACAAGCTCCGGTTAGCTTATTACCGGAAGCATTCGCCACAATCAATGCTGACCTCAAGCATATTACCGAATGGAGTCACAATTATGGACTCAAAGTTAATCCTGTAAAAACGCAGGTATGCGTAGTTGGCAGTCCCGGGATGATGTCAAGAGTTAACTGGACACAACTACCACAAATTCAATTTGATGGCACTACCCTTGAGATCAGTACAAGTGTCAAAAATCTAGGAATCTACATAGATAGTACATTATCTTGGGGTCCACATATACAGGAAATTAGTAGAAAGATTTTTGCTGCTGCCGGGTCTTTGCGAAGATTGCGTAACCTTCTGCCGATCGCAACGAAGACTGCACTCGCACAAGCACTTCTTCTCCCGATTCTCGACTATGCCGATGTCAGCTATCTAAATCTCACTGAAGCACAACTTGATAAGCTTGAGCGACTACAAAATCTCTGTATACGATTTGTATTTGGCCTACGAAAATACGATCATGTCTCTGAATTTCGTCAAATGCTCAAGTGGCTTCCAATTCGCTCTCGCCGGAATACTCATATCCTTACTTTTCTTTATAACATCTTGTTTAATCCCAGAGCCCCTTTCTACCTCAAAGAACGGTTTAAGTTCCTTAATGACACACATAACAAATGCCTAAGGTCATCTGAGAATTTGAGACTGGCGATGCCTCTGCATTCCACAAAGTTCTATGACCAGTCCTTTACGGTTGAAGCTGTACGCTTGTGGAATGCATTACCAGTAAACATTAGAAAAGCGCAAACAATAACTAGTTTTAAGAAAATGATCCAAGAATTATATACTTCTTAGCTAATCAAACGCAAAATTTGGGTATTATGTGAATGCTTTAGTTATAATATTATTGATAGTTATTTAGATATTGTATTTATCCATATCATTGGTATGTATGTATATATGTGTATGTATGTATGTATATATATAAATATGTGTGTGTGTGTATATGTATATGTATATATATAATAAATAAATAAAATAAAAAATAAAAAAGCCTTTATTTGATCCTGCTACATTGCTACATTAATTTACTAATATTATTATAACTATATTTAATTATTAGCAAGGTCCCCAGGTAAAGGGTAAAGGCCTCCTCCAATGATGACCACTTCTCTCTATCCTGTGCTATTTGCCACCACTTTGGACCGGCGACTTTTTTTATTTCGTCCTCCCAGCGTGTTGAGGGCCTTCCTCTCTTCCTTTTTCCTTGAGGTCCTCTCCATATGGTAGTGTTGTAGGTCCATCTCTTGTCTCTAAGCCTCGCTATGTGGCCGGCCCATTTCCACTTTAACTTTTGTGCGTAGTTTAAGGCATTAGTAGCTTTTGTTATTTCTCTTATCTTAACGTGTCTAATCTTATCTAGTTTTTTTATTTTGAGCATGCTTCTCTCAATACCGCGCTGACAGGATGTTATTTTTTTCTTAACTTTTGACGTAAATTTCCATGTTTGACATCCATATGTTAAGCATGGTAAGAGGCTAGAGTTCATTGTCCTAGTTTTCAGTTTTATTGGCATGTTACTTTTGAAAATTTCTTTCAGGCTCCAGAATTTATTCCATGTTCGCTGTACTCTTCTTTCAATCTCTAGTTCGTTGTTTTCTTTTTCGAAACTAATTGTTTTTCCTAAGTAAATATATTTGTCTGTGTAATCTAGTGGATATCCATTGACTTTTATCTGTTTTTTGAGGCTATTAGTCATTGCCATGGTCTTAGTGAGATTGATTTCAAGTCCTACATCTGCGCTTACTGATTGTAAGTCATTGATCATGATCTGTAGTTCTGAGCTTGTCTCGGATAATATTACTATATCATCAGCGAAACGCAAATGACTCAGAAAGGTTCCTTGAATGTAGATTCCACGTTTGCTCCAGTTCAGTTTGTTGATGATGCTTTCGAGTATGGCAATAAATATTTTTGGCGACAAGGGGTCGCCCTGTCTTACACCTCTCTTTATTGCAAAGCTCGGTCCCAGTATGTCTAGCTTTATTCTACCTATGTTATTGTTATATATGTTCCGGATCACTTTTATATACACTTCGCTTACTCCCTGTTCTTTCAAGCTTTGCCAAACGTTATCGTGACTTACTGTGTCGAAGGCCTTTTGGTAGTCAATGAATCCGAGATAGAGTGGTCTCTGTTGTTCCCGATACTTCTCTATAATTAGCTCTAAGGTATGTATATGGTCTATCGTAGAGAAACCCTTTCGGAAACCAGCCTGTTCTACAGGCTGCCTTGCTTCGATTACGGGGCTGATTCTCGAGTTTATAATCGCCGAGAAAAGCTTGTACAGAGTTGGTAGCAAGCTTATCGGTCTATAGTTCCCTATATCTTTTGGGTCTCCCTTCTTATAAATTAAAATAATATTTGATTCGGACCATTGTGTAGGCGTTTCAGAGCTTTGTAATATTAGATTGAATAGTTCAGCGAGCGGTGTTGCCAGTATAAGGTAAGCCGTCTTTAAAGCTTCGTTTGTTATGTTGTCCGAACCAGGGGATTTTTCTAGTTTGAGCCTTTTTATTGCTTCTATGATTTCGTTTTCATTAATTGTTTTAATGTCATCTCCGTCAAACTGTTCACTGTGGCTTTCTTGCATGTTTATAGTTTTAAAAGTGTCTTTATTTTTTAGTGTAGTTAGTTGATTTTTGTTGCTATATAGGTTTTTGTAGAAATTAGTTGCTGTGTTAATGATGTCTTCTCTATTGTTTATGTTTTTGCCAAACTCTTTTAGTCCTTCTATCCAAGTTTTGCTTGATCTGAGTTCTTTATAGGCCTTTTTTGTGCTGCCTGTGAGGTTTAGGTGCTTTTCTAATGTATTTTGTCTATATGTTGAGTAGTCCTTTCTGATGTATTTATTAACTAGCTTGTAGAGTGCGGAGAGTTCATTTTTAATTGATCTTGATTTGTTTTTAGTTTTTTGAATTTCCTTCCTTCTTTGTAATAGAGATAATGTGCGTTCGGATAGTATTTTGTGTCGTTTGTGGTCCTTTCCCGTTGTTTGGGCTGATTTTAAACTCGTGGTGATTGCAGTTGTGATGTTATCATAATGGATTTGCACTGAGGTGTTTCCGTGGCCTTGCCTAGATATCATGTCTAATAAGGATTCCTTGTAATTAGCTATTTCTGCTTCAGATTTCAGTTGGTTTGTATGCTTACCACTGAAATTAACTCTACTTTTCTTTTGTTTAGTTAATTTTACTTTTGATCTGATTAATCTATGGTCTGAGGGGTAGTTTAAGTTCATAGTACAGATATCTTGGAATAATCTCGGTTGGTTTGATAATATATAATCTATTTCATTTTTAGTTTTTCCATCCGGAGATCTCCATGTCCATCTTCTGCTTAGTTTCTTCTTAAAACATGTGTTTATTATAGTAAGTTCATGCTCCAAAGCGAAATCCACTAGCCTCTGTCCTCTTTCGTTCCTCGTCCCGCTCCCGAATTGCTTTGTTACTAAATGTTCTTCTTTCTTAGAAAGCCCGATCTTCGCATTGAAGTCTCCCATAAGTATGACATTATTGTGTGCAGTGTCCAAAGCATTGTCAATCGTTTTGTAGAATTCTTCAATTTCTTCCTCACTAGCAGATTCCGTCGGTGCATACACCTGTATTATAGAAATTAAGAAGCCTTGAATGTTCATGTTTAGTACAGCGATTCTTTCCGTTATGCCTGTAAAACTCTCTATATTGTTTTTATGTACTTTGTTTACTATAAAGCCTACTCCATATAGACCGGGCGTGTGACCCACGTGACAAAATATAAAGTTGGTATGCTCTTCTATGTTGGTACCTAGCCGTCTTGTTTCAGATATTCCTATAACGTCGTATTTTGTTTCTTGTATTGCTTCCTCTAATTCTAATAAGCGTTCATATGACGATAAGGTTCTGACATTGTATGTTGCTATGTGTATATATTGTTGTTTTTGTTTACTGCCATTCTTAGTCTTTGTGGTATCTATTTTTGGAGGGTTTTACATATACATACACATGTATATATATATGTGTATGTATATGTTATATTCTCTCTCGTTATATTCATTAGTAGGTAGATTATAATTTTTAAACTCATTGCACCGTCAACTACTGCTTTCCAGATCATTTTAATGCATCCCAAGGTTGCCTGGAAGAAATTGCTTTCAGCAATAAGGCCGCCCTTTGTACATTACATTTAAGTCATTTCTGCTCTGTTTTATGAATATGTAACAACGGTGTACAAATAAAGAGTTATCTATCTATCTATCTATCTAGTTATTTTGAATTTGTTTCCATGGGAACAATTTCCATAGATACAATTATCTGGAAGAGCTTAATAAGTTTGCCTAATAGTTTAATCATTGTTTAATGAATGTATAAATGCAAATTACGGACCTATTTCCCTACAAACACACATGTTCTTCGCGCTTGTGTAAAAATAGGTACAACATAGCATATTTCCAGTTGAATATCGTAGTATACAACGCTGGATTATGAACTGAGAAATGAAGTACTAAGAATCATGTAAGTACATTACGAGTTACACAAAGTAGGATTAGTCAATTGTATGTGTGGTCACCCGATCATAGAGTTGTCAATTACATACTGCACCAACTAATATGCGAATACAATATTGTACCCTAGATGTTTCAGAATCTGAGGTGAGGTACGCTAAAAAGGAACACTAGCAAAGGTTAATGGCATTTGTCACTGATCTTTTATAAAATCCTGCCTATTTAATAGCCTGCCAAAGTGAATCTACTCTGTGGAGGACACCGAGACAGGTTCTAAAGTTACAAAAGGGGTTTAAGAAAAATGTCGGTAGAGCTGTTAAACGTCTTTTGTATTCAACATTATGTAACAGGCAACCCTGATGGAGTTCAAACGAGGTTGCAGGGTCAAAACGGTCTTTAACCCTGGCTTGTGTAACAGTTGAAGGACCTTGGGGTCCCCGACGCTCTAAGGACGAAAGGACTCGTTCGAAAGGGTGGGGTCACACAGTGTATCGATTTTGGGTGCCAGACAACCCACTTGTCTTTTTTCCGTTTTGACATTTGTTATATCTTAATACATCTTCAGATTCAGAAGTGGATGGAAAAACTTTTTATTTATTTACTAGTTTACTACCCCTGCTCCGCCCGCGTGTCTGCGCTTATCGCTGTCAAAAGTAGCCCATGTCCTCTTCCCAGGCGGACTGTGTACTAAAATTCATTTAAATTGGTTTAGTAGTTTTGGCGTGAAGACAGACAGATAGTTACTTTGGTATTTATAAATAAATAAAGGTCCAGGGTCTATTATAATTTTGAAGTGATCTAACATTAATTCATTTCTTTAGTTCATTCTTTTCTTTAGTAAAGAAGTTACTATAATCAGGGGGGTGTCACTCCGCAGTTTAGGTATAGTCGGCCGGCTGCCTGCCGGGTCAGACACGCCGTCGAACAGACATCGTCAGAACATTACGAGTTACACGATAGAAAGAGACGCAATTGTAGGTAAATATAATCGTAGTGATTCGGCGCTACGCGATCTGAATTGAACTTAATCTTTTGACACCGAGGGTATCTATAACTTTAATTTACTTTTCGGAGTGAGTCTTCTGTACTGGTACTATTATGTATTCTGTGCTATAATGCATGATTATATGTATGGTAACGGTTTCACACTTGATTGCAACAGCCGTGAGACACATTCGTCTTATTTCAGTATAATGTCGTTTTAATGTGGGAATGAGCGTTATTTTTATTTTCTCCATTTTAAACTTAGTTCACGTCATAATAAATTAAGAGTTCTGGCTTTACTGGGCTTTTAAGTGTAGAGCTGATAATCCATCAAAAGAAGTTTAAATGGGACTGGGTTTGTTTGATGGAGTCGATACAATTTTAATGTATTAATACTCACAAATAAAGAACCTGAATAACCAATATAATTTTTTGACTTTATTTATTTTAATATATGAAAAAACAGTTAGAATTAAATATAAACGCGGATAAAAAAAACCGCAAAAGGATAGTATATGACAACCGTTTTACAAGCCATTTTCTAGATGATATTTAAATCACCTGAACCATTGATACGACAAAACCTCATTCTAGTGCTAGTGACAAACAAACACGCAGCTTATTTATTGCTAAGCGATAAAGCTATTTAAATCAACTGATGATTAACCTATTCAAATTTATAATTAGATTTTCTACAACGGTAGGTTGAGTGAGATGAAACCGATGCGTTCCGAAGACAGTACCGAGACACCTAACGGTAATGCTAAAAGTTAGAGAATGGATTTTGCTTAAATAGTTTTATGATTTTTTTAGAAGCTTTCCTCAAAAAAAATATTCTTGGAGGATCATTATGTTGTCTATCTGTCTATCGCACAAATATTTTGTCGTCAGGACAATAACAGCACTATAACATAAATGAACGAGCTCAGACTTAGTATGTTCATTAACAGCCTGGTACATGCTCCTCATCATCATCATCAACAACCCATAATGTTCCACTGCTGGGCTCGAGTCTCCTGGAAAGGGTTAAGGCCATACGTCCCCACACTGGCCGAGTGCGGGTTGGGGGACCGACTGCTTAAAATGACCTCTGAATCACGAAAAGGCTCATAACCTAAGGCCACTATGCTGTAAGCGCTTGTTCAGGCTCTTGTTGAGATCAAACGACCGAGGTATGAGATTTGTCATATTCTAATAAAAAAGAAGATTCGACAACGAGGGTGCTCCAAATCTCTGTAATCAATCTCTTTCTCTGTCTGCAGACGCATGAAGTCATTAATCTTGTCATCCTTTTAGAAGAGCAATTGATTAATTCAATTAACGGGTCCTATTAATAAAATGTTACATCTTATTTGCTGTGGCCGTCGTGGTCTCGTCTAAAAATAGTCTGCCTTATCACACACACAAACAACTGTAATTGTTACTTGGTGTCAAAAAGGATCATAGTAAGTATATATGTACATATTATATGTATACTAGCTGATGCCCGCGGCTCCGCTCGCATTATAGAGGTATCAAAAATAGATGTTGGTAGATTCTCAGACCTACTGAATATGCATATAAAGTTTCATAAAGATCGGTCAAGCCGTTTCGGAGGAGTATGGCAACGAAAACTGTGACACGATAATTTTATATATTAGATAATGACTTCTATTAATTACATTTATCAGCTATTGCTCTGTTAGCCACGACATACCTAAATGTTTCTCGTGGAATCTACTCATCTCTTGGATTCTACTCATGCTTTTCATCAGGCAAAGTTACTTTGGTAGTCTTAAATATTAAAAAAAATCTAATCGTTGACACATCTATTCTATTGTGTGATTGGCTAATATTTTGTTTTGACCACAACATGCCTTAGCGTTGAGATGACGTTGATTAAGTTTTCTAATAACGTTGACGTTAGTAGAATGTCAACTTGACTTGAGAAGCTTGTTCGAGTTTGGGAAACAATCTTGTATGTCATGTGTCAAATCATTATTACTAAATAGCTTAGTACCAAAACAGCTTAAATCTATTTTACAAGCAAATCTAAACGTTAAAATTCTAGAACATTATCATTAAAAAACTGCCATTTAAGTGTTAATGAACTATTGATTCTATGCATACTTATTACAATGAATTATCAACTAAATCAACAGCTATATTTTCATAATACATTAGGCTAACCAATTTGTTTGGTTAATCAACAATTAATATTAAAATGAAGCAATATTTTGAGCCAAATTTTTGATTATACCATTTGATAATTTAATTGAAATTAATTAAACTAATTGGTCAAAGTGTTCAATTAGGGTACTTTTAAAACTAATTTAAGTTGCCATAAACCGGTTTTTAAACGAGTATTTCTTTAAGGGCTTTTTAATTATACGTTATTTATCATTAAGTTATAACACGTGGCTAGGGGATTTACACGCCATAGACAATTCGAGTATGAGGCTTGAGGGCCTGTGTCCAGTAATGGACTTCAATAGGCCGGTGATGATGATATTCGTGCAATTAAATCAATCCATCCGTTATACATGTTATACCATTGCCTTTCGTTCTTAATCCACATTTCTTTGAATAAACACTCAATTTTCCATCTAATCCCTAAGAAATTCGCCGCAAAAAGATTTGATTGCAAAAATATGGCCTTTGGCAACCATAACGTGAATGTATGTTCATAAGAGGCGTAGAGTTTTTGTTTGCATAAACTTGTAACTAATGTATATGTTTGCTAACACGTAGTGAGTATATTGAACTGCGATATCAAATCTTCCGTGTGGCAACAAGATTCAAAGTAACATTTTTGTCGTTCTAACCTTCAAGACAGACATACGAATATATATTTTACTCACCAAGTATAAGGTGTAGTTTCGCGTCAGTCTGGAAAGCATAGTGTAGTGTGACCAGGAAGGGGCACGCCCTTACTGCCTCCAGGACCTGTTGAATACGTACGATTTAGAACATCAAAGATTAATGAGAGTTGAATTTCGTACTTTGAATTGTTGAATTGTTAGAATCCAAATATAGGAGGCACCAAATTGAGTCCTTGGAGTAAACTGATATAGATAGTTTCTAAATGAACTGTATGATTAATATTTTATATTTCAGTTACTTATAATCATTGACTATAAGTGCTAGATCATAAAAATTCACAAGCATTGAATGATATTAAAAAAATAATCAAAATAGCATAGTTAACAGTCTCAAAAGTTTGGGTCACATAAGGTCACATCAAATTACCAACAGTTTTGTATTATAATGATATGCCAACTGATTGGCTTGCTATACTATAAAAAGCTATGCTTAACTTCGCTAGTTTTAGACAAATTGACTTTACTTACTTGTCTTTCAGTCCTCGTGTGCTCCGCAGTTTTAAGTTTTTGCACTATTGATGCCTTTTTCAACACCTTCATGGCATACAATTTTCCTTCATCGACACCGCATCTTTTCCTAACTAGAAATACTTTGCCGTAAGCTGTAACAAAAGAAAAAAATACAAATTAGATACTTGCGCATAGAAATAAATTTTTAGGTTTCATATTGCATAAGCAAACAAAGTACGTTCTTAGACGAATAATAGGGTTTGTGCTGAATCAACCAACTGCTTTGTTCTACACAATAATGTATAATATAAATAATGGTATTTCCCTTTATCCCCCTCAATTGGTACGAAAAAAACATACAAGCAATCACGTCACTAACAAAGTCCACTGTAATGTTGCTAGAAAAGGTTCATAAACAATGGCTTTTAATGGGTCTCTCTCATGTAACAAGTGGGTAAGTGTGATTGATGGTTATATTATTTTTTAATATAAACATGTAACCCGTTCGAAACGATGGAAAGTAGAAGGTATCGTAACCTTTTTATTGCGAATAAGTCCCGTTTACAGTAAAAATCATAAGTATGTGTAAAAGTCGCGAAAGTATAAAAACAATTATGGTTATAGTATTTAAAACATTATAAAGTTCGTACACGCGTAGTGAGCGTTAGTGAGTAGTAAGATTTTTTAGAATATTTGGAAGTCTATGACTCATGGCATGGCATGGTCTTCTAGTCTTTGATTAAAATTAGTTTTTTTTTTTGTACGGGAATTAACGCGATCACTTATTAAAGGTATTACATACCTCTGATTTGCCTGACGTTGACGTGAGTCAGCCTGTTACCACGGCTAGTGCAACCTGGTCGAAACGTCAGGCAAATCAGAGGTATGTAATACCTTTAATAAGTGATCGCGTTAATTCCCGTAAAAATAATATTTATTATCATGGAACGCAAAAGTTTAAAAGTTAAAATTAGTAAAGTAAAACTAAACAAAAGTTTTATACTATATAACAATAATGGCATAGCTCGAGTGGTAGATTTATAAAAGCAATCCTCTGCTCTTTGAAGTAAAGCTATTCATACTCAGTTTAACAATTGTTGTATAAAAGAGAAAAAGACGAAAGAATCAATACACCAAAAGAAACCTGACCATGAAACTGTAACTACAAGTGAAGCTGTCACAAAATTTACAAAAGCAGATCACTTTGTTTCTCCGATTTACGAAGAACGAAAAGCCATTGTTCGCCCAGTTTATTGGTAAAAAAAAATGCGTTAACACACCGAAGCAGTTTCCTTTCCGTTTTTAACAATGTTGTTATGGGAAGTTAGCATGTAAGGATAACAATAGCTGTAATGCAAAACAATGATTAGGTAGGTGAGCACTATCTTTGGATAGGCGATGGAGGAAACAACAATAAGGTACATTTGCAGGACTGTGAGAGAACTAGAAAGAAAATAAATATAATGACTAATCGAAAGCAAGACCTCAGATTTTCATAGTTCATGATTATTGTAATGTCTTATTAAATCTGTACGCGATTAGTTCTAATTTTGATTAAATATACGGATGTAGCTATTCTCTTAGAGCGGAAGGGTCATAAATTCCTTGGAGGTAGCAAGTAAAGTGATAAAAATTTTGAAATAGCATCACAATTGGGTTTTTAACAAGCGATCTTAGTATACCCAAGAAATAAGCTGGAGAATAAATCTAAATATTTAATATAAAAGCTCATTGTTAAGCTAACGATGAATATCTATGTAAAAACAGATTTCGAATACGGAGAATGTATTAAATTAAAATATACTTTTTTTATTCAGGAACTAGCTGAGTCTAGCGGTCAACTTGACTAGTACCCGCGGTTATTGTTGTAACTCGCGGTTACTCCGAGAAGCGAAACTAGTATAAAAGCTTAAGTACTCCTTATCTCATCAGCTATCTGCTAATGAAAGTCCCTTCAAAATCGGTCGCGCGTTCCGGAGATTAAACGGAAAAAATGACTAACAAAATTGAAAAAAATGATGTAAATATATGCTACCATTTGTATATAGTTAAAAAATATTTATTTGATAATACCACAGGATACATAATAGTGCCAGTACAGAAGACTCACTCCGAAAAGTAAATTAAAGTTATAGATACCCTCGGTGTCAAAAGATTAAGTTCAATTCAGATCGCACAGCGCCGAATCACTACGATTATATTTACCTACAATTGCGTCTCTTTCTATCGTGTAACTCTTAACTGTTCTGACATTGTCTGTTCGACCGGCGTGTCTGACCCGGCAGGCAGCCGGCCGACTATACCTAAACTGCGGAGTGACACCCCCCTGTCTATACCAACAGACACTTCAATTTAGTTTATTTGTACAGATAACGTTATATAGATAACGTTAAGTCAGAAATGATATTGAGCATTAAAAGAGTATGCTGCACAATTTTCAGCAGTAATCGCTTCATCAGAATGCTGTTGAACCAGTTCTATTGAACGAAGTGGACGCATTCAGTCGGAATGTAACACTAACGTGTTAATGTTATATGTATTAAACCCGTTATATCAGTTATTAAATAGCATAATTATGCTATACTCAATAACTTATACAATTATATGTAACTTAGGTTAAAACTATGTCAATTATCGTTAATTATCCAAAACGTTAAAAAGCTTGTGATATATGTATAGATGCATAGATATAAACCGGAATTTCGGTTGAAACACCTGATAGTACTATATCAAGGCAATGAGACCATTGATTTAAAAAAAGAGGAAGTGCATTCTGAACTCTTAATTTTTTTTGTCTACGTCCTGAAACGTCCAATTAATGGCAATTACTTTTGAATCTATTACGTAAGTGGGATTAAATTAATTGGGTCTTTATATGTCTATTACTACTAGCTTTTGCCTGTGGCTCTGCCTATGTGTATATCAGTATCGCATTAAATAGTAGCCTTGTGTTTTCTACTATATTATGTAAGTTACATTACTCTAAATCCGTTCAGCAGGATATACGAGGATTTGCATATTTATACAATGGCATTTTTTAATCATTTTTTTCTATACAGTGTCGATAGTCCGGTCCTCAGGGGTCAATGTCTCCATGAAGTCGTGTTCAGGTGTTCCCTCACATGATGGTGGGCCTTTTGTTTGCAATAGCCACTCAGTGTCTACACCGGACGTATTCAGTTACCGTCTAACAGCTGCCTAGTGGGAGTACGGTGATTTGATGGCGGTGACGGTAGAATATTTGGATAGGTAAGTATATTATGTGAAAATTTGACATTACTGTCCTATGATTTTATATGATAAAAAAGTAAATTATATTTAGACAGAATCGAACCCGTAGTGTTAGAGATGAGGACGTTGCCGCGTTTATGAAGTTTCTAATACCCAATCAGATTATTTAAAAACAAAGATGTCCATTGCTGGCCCTTAGGCCTACCAAAGGCTTTCCATAATATCCTAGCTTTCTGTCCAGGATCCACCGCGAAGGCTCTCCACAATAATCGCTTCTGTGCTGTCCAGCATCCAATGGTATCCCGACAAATAAGACTCTTTTGCGAGACCAAACACAACGTTAAGATCAATACTTTTGAATACCATTTTAAGAAATAGTTTATAACCTTTGAGAATGCCATAAAGCAAAACCGGTCAGGTAAAAATTGTTTTAAGTTCAATAAATAGTGGTATATAAGTATAAGTGAGTTAAATTTCAAGAATGTATTATAAAAAGTTTCACCAAGTGCCGGCAATCAAGAGTAAAGAATTAATTTTACGTCAATCAGTCAAAAGTACCTACATATTTAAAGTATTGAACCTTTAGCGATAACAGGAAAGCCAGCGTGTAGCGTTAGTATTTTATGATTAGATTGTCTTGTTGCTTTAGTGGTTGGCTTATGCGACTGCTGATCAAGAGGTCTCGGATTCGATTGCCGGGTCGGCCAAATATTTGTCTCGGTGTTTAAGTGTTTTTTATGTTTAATATGTATGTACTTACGAAAAGTATATATTTATATGAATTGTCTAGTACCCATATTACAAGTTCTGCTTAGTTTTGGAGTGGATTACGTTGTGTATAATATGTTCGAAATTATCAGCCTCAGGTCACTCTCAGTTTCAGGTTAGTACTTTATATTGAACAGTAATTTAAAGTCATTTACGTTTACAGACTTTGGCCAAACAGTTCTATGAATTTCGATGTTACAGATCTTCGCTTATTAAATGGTCAAATTAGTTTTGTTGCCATATGCCAATGACTATTTTTATCAAGACGCTTGTCGGTTGTTTCAATTCAAATATTTGTTGGTCAAGTTGTTCTGTCCTTGTCTCCTTGCATTTCTAAATATACGATGTTGTAATATTTTCTCTTAAATAACAGCATAGAGGCGTTGAAAGAGAAGTGAGAACCAATTTAGACTTTATAAATAGAATTCGTGAAGTTTATTTTGAACAGCAAGGGTTTTTGTTGCTTTTACAAATATGATATTGTTTTGAAATGTATTTTATAGAATATTTATCATAGTTACTACACGAAAGAGAAGCCAGTTAATTTGCTAGCTATTAAAGTTGTGATACTGGTTACACCGTTTAAGTCTGTGATTGGAATTCAAACATCCGTTATTAGCTCTAACAGTTAGCAGTTCATCTAAAAGATTTATTGAGGTATGTTAAAAAGCGAAAGTAATTTCATTTAACACATAGCTGCGAAAAAAGATCATAGGATTAAAAAAATGTTTATATATGTAAATCAAAAGGTGTGTCAAACAAGAATGGTATTCTAATTTTTAATTAAAATCAAATCTCTTCCTCACCTGGCTTCCATTGAACGAATTAAAATGTATTCTGTACTTTTTGTACCGCTGCCAAAATGAACAAAATTTGATACTAATCGATTGGGTAGCAAAACCGCGAAAATACTTTAATTTACCAAAAAAAGTTATATAAAGGAATAGAGACACATTTCATACATGCTGCTTGATTCCAAACTGAGCAAAGCCTATACTACATATCGGAAGTACTGAAAAGCTAATTTGTCCTGCATAGGAATTAAATCCACTTAAAGGACTCGGGATCATCATCCATTTATACAAATGAAATATAAATTCGCACATTAAAATGTACCTAGTTAGTTCTAAAATGACGTTAGTGAACTATAGTTATCAATCATTAAACAGATAAACCAACAA
This sequence comes from Phragmatobia fuliginosa, assembly GCA_932526445.1. Classification (NCBI taxonomy): domain Eukaryota; kingdom Metazoa; phylum Arthropoda; class Insecta; order Lepidoptera; family Erebidae; genus Phragmatobia; species Phragmatobia fuliginosa. Next base: position 10,194,984 of record OW052081.1, on the reverse strand, counting down.
ACCAATATAATAAACATCCTGAAGTCAGGGGTATGTCCAAATGCAGGAACGACCTAGAAAGGTCTTTGCCCCTCTTAAAGTGTAAATAGCCGTATTATTCCGAAAATATACTCAGTTCACAAATGTACAAACTCTTTGTTCCTAATGATAGTATATTAATCATATTCTGCAAATGGAACATTTTAATTGTTATACAGAAAAAATTACTGCATTCATAATTAAAGGTGCATTTGACATTGACAAATATCTCTTGAAAATTTTTCCTTTTAGTTAACATTTTTTATTGACTAAGAGGCATTTTTTTTCAAATATAAACTGTCATAGATAGAGGCTTATGTGTTAGACTAGCTTTTAGCTTTGCAATTGACAACAATAACCACGGGTAACGCCGAGGATTCAGCTAGTATTCAAATACTTAAATTTCGAAACGCTATCTATATTCAAAGTAGGCATAACTTGGACTACTTAAACCAATGCGTGTGTAATCATATTATTATGTTAAAAAAATATTTACTTTAACAGCCTAAATTTGAACGTGAATACGTGGATCGAGTACACAAATAGATCTGGATCATCCAGAGTAGGACATATTAAAACGTCATAAAAAAGGGTATTTATAAAACTCGGTTAACGAAGCGGGTAAATGTTCCAGTGAGTTAAACAAATTAGGTATACATAATCAATGAATTTATGCGATTATTTAATAAGTCAGTATTGTATAAGTTATTGTATAAAACATTCAACTGCAAGATTACGTAGCCACAACGTTGTCTAACAGTTTCTAACTCACACTGGGCCAGCGTGGGGACGTACGGCCTTAACCCTCGTGGGGACGTATGGGTATTTGACGATTATTGTTTATCAACAAAGTACAATTACGATGCAATTATATTATCAACTAAATGAGCTCCGCAGTGCTATCCCCTGTTGGAATTACACCTTTATAATTTTTTACTAACCTAAATTACTCCAAGCTATCAGCTATTTTCCAATGAAATCCCCTTCAAAAGCACATCATAGCAAGAAAAAAACTTCAAATAAAAAACATTAGCAAACAAAATACCAATGAACTTGAGTAAACCCGAGTTACTTAGTGAAAATAGCTAAGAATCAAAAACACGTTCAAAGGGTCCCCTAAAATCAATTCTGACAAGCAACAGAAGCTTTACATTACAATGAAAAAATATAATACAATGCTTATATTAAAGTAGACGTCCTTTAGAGCATTGAACTTGCACAAACGACGCTTCAATGATGATGAACATTCAGTATGATTTGTTTTCAAAGTATATTTATTACAACCGAAGTTTGAAGGTCAAGCTCGAAATCTTTAGAAACATTTCAAATGCGAATTACCGTTCTCTCACACCGGAGCTGATGATTATTAAATATTGTCAAGGTAACGGAAAAAATATTGAGTATATTTTATCCAGAAAAAGTGCTTTAAAGGTTTAATTAGCCGAGCAAAATTGAAAGGCGTGTACAAATGCAATAGTGATAATACAAACTATAATTTTGTTATTCGTGAAATTCGGTTCTTAGTAGTAGTTCGGTTCGTGAATTTCGGACCTAAGTAGTAAAATATTAAAAATAAATGTTGACTACATTAAAATCGAAATCGATATTTGCATTAAGACGAAAGCCTAGAACACTAGCAATAAACATCGACCGAGAAAAAGAGCTGCCTCAGTGCCAGAAGACAGCCTCTGTATCTGGCAAGACGTCCAGTTTCGATTTGACTTTAGAGAAATTTTTTGATGAGCTCGCATTAAAAATACACACATCAAAAGTGTCTAGGGATCAACATATATTTTTGCAATAACTTTTCTCCTGATTGATATTAATTAAAAATTTCTTTAAGGATTCATCAAATAAAGTGTTTTCGTTTGTCACAGTAACGATAAACCAAGTCACCTTTGCATTAGTAAAGAAATTTGCCATTTTCCTAATAAAGGGATTTTTGACATTTGAACCACTAACATTAAAGTTCGAAAAAAAGACTGAAATAACAGTTTTCTTTAAAATTTTATTAGGTAACTTAAACAATTAATAATCCGTGTTTCTACCGCGAACACTAACAACACAAGAACATCGGTTTGGCATACTCAAAATGAGTTCATCCAAATCACGCTGTGGAATGGCCGCCCATGTTCGTTGCAACAACAAAAAAAGGTCTTCTTGCGACTGGATACCCTCCATATTCGGCAGAGCTCTTCTCTGTAGCATATCCCATGCATGCTCAATCGGGTTCAAGTCTGGCGACTGAGCAGGCCAGGGCAGGACATTGATGTTAGCTGCGGCGAGAGTCTGTCTTACAACTCTTGCGGTGTGCGGTCGTGCATTATCATGCATTAACTGAAATAAGGGACCGATTTGCACTTGTAGAGGAACGATGACGTCTGATACAATCGTCTCGGCATAAATTTGAGCGTTGAGGTTGCCTCTGATCCAAATCAACTCAGTTCTTCCGCCGATCCAAATACCCGCCCATACCATGATGGTTCCACCACTATAAGGATGGACTTCCTGGCAGGATTTTAATCGCTGTTGGCGTCCAGGGGTTCTCCAGTGTCGTATACGTCTTGTATCCGGTCTCATACCAAAACGAGACTCATCAGAAAAGCACACGAAACGCCATTGTTCTTCTGCCCAATTTCTGTGTTCAAGAGCCCATTGATATCGAATCCTACGATTGTGCATTGCTATAGGTGGTACCCGTAGCGGTCTTCGGGAATGAAGGTTCACTTCATGCAAGCGGTTTCTGACTGTTTGGTCGCTAATTAAGTTCCCTGAAGAGTGATGAAGCCTCACGGCTAACATCATGGCGGTTATTGTTGGAGCTCTTCGAGTTAAGATTTGAATGTATCGGTCTTGTCTCCGTGTGGTGCAGCGATACCGTCCTCCATGGCGCTCAGCCACGGTACCAGTGCTTCGGTAACGTGTCCAAAGTCGACTGATAACACTCTGACTTGTATTCAGAGCTAAAGCCACAGTACGTTGCCGGGAACCAGCTTCTATCATTCCCACGGCTCTGAGCATTTCTTCCCTGCTTAAATGACGTCGCCGCTCCATAATAACGTTGGTTTTAATCAGTAGTAGGGAAACAGTAGCACTAATAATTTCTTCAATGCGTTGTATGTTTTTATAGGGAAAATATTGGCAGCTGATTTTCATCTTTTACTCGAATTTGATTGACAGTTCCTGATTCAAATTATGAAATGCACCAAAAAGGATCCATATAAATTTATAAAATCATAAATTTATTGCAAAGCCACATCTCAATCTCAAGAAATCCGCATAAAAATGCTTGATCCCTAGACACTTTTGATGTGTGTATATGTATATAACAATACAGTAGTCGGTACATACTTTACTGATGAGCAGAAATCAAAATTCAATGACATAGCCGGTTATGTTCAATTTTAATATAAAATTAGTCAGAAAATTGTGTTTGTAATTTTATTTTAAAACAAATAACGAGTTAAAGTAGTTTGTACTGTTATGTCAGTTTTAGGCAACGAATGATCAATTAAACATACGGTCGTTTACACCAAATTTCTCTAAATTTAAGGGGTCACTTAGAGAGAGAGAGAGCTAGGTAACCATAACCACCTTCCTAGGGGGTCGGTTACTAGTTCAACCGGCTTTACCTGAATATCGAGCACTGGCATCCGATCTCTGATATCCTAAGGTGTAACCCTTAGTGATTTTTAGGTAACACGTAAGGGTTAATATTGGTTGGTGATGTCCGTTAGACGGCTCCTAGTAAGTTTAAGTATACATAGTTGGTAAAAAAAAGGTAGTAACTTCCCGACCGATATGAGTTACAAATGGAAAAGATAGTTAAATTGACTTGAAGCTGAATATGACAAATATTTAAATACCTTTAGTAGCAATTCTTTGAAAATGACAATAAACACAAATAGACTACATATTCAGTTAAGTTGACGTATATAAACAAATAAATATTTCGGATATCTTACACAAACACATCTAGTCCCAAACTAAGCAGAGCTTGTATTATGGGTACTAGAAAACTGATATAAATACATAAACATCGTTTACGGTCACAGAAAAATTTGGTACGACCCGGGAATCGAACTCGAGACCTCAAGCATAGCAATCGCACACGCCTCCACTGAGCCACCGAGGCAGTCATATGATATGTGCATAAATGCTCTACTACCCAAGAAAAATTACAAGTGTGTTAACATATAAACCTCAAAATTGAATAAATTAAATTTCAACTCTCCTAAGCACAGTACATAACGATTTTAGGAGTTCAGAGACCCATGTCAATCGATCACAGGCGTGGAAAACGGTTCATTGAATCTAAACGTGATCTAGCTACTTATAACACCATTTTATTTAATCTCCGTATTGGAATTTAAGGAAAATACATTGTATTGATGTTACCAGTAGAAGGTAGTGTTGCCATGTACAAAGATGTGAGTTTTTTCTTGTTTATAATGAAATGGTATTTAATTCATGGATAAATTCGTGATGTCTTTGATACAACACATTAATTTAAAAAAGGAAACTGGAGCCGGGAGAAAAAGGTTTTAATCTCTTAGAGGTTTTTTGCTTACTATATTATTTACTGTTAAATCAATGCTCTTTTTAACCGACTTCAAAAAAAAGGAGGAGGTTATCAATTCGTCGGTTTTTTTTTTTTTTTTTTATGTATGTTCAGCGATAATTTCGTCGTTTATGAACCGATTTCAAAAATTCTTTTTGCATTGGAATGGGCGTAGCTTACAGGTGGTCCCATCGTCACCATATCGGGATCTGATGATGGGATCCCAAGGAAATCGAGGGAACTCCTCAAATATCATAGGCACAATGTCGCGATTTGGGTACTCGGAATAGTTTTTCATTGAAGTCGGTTCCTTTTTGTTAAAATTATTGTATTTTATTCTCAAGTACAATGAGTATGCCCTCACATTTCCCTGCCATCTTTTCACTCAGGGTTTTGTTGGAAGACTACTCAGATTTGGGTTTAGCTCACCTTTGTACATGACTTTTTCTAATAACTTAAATATTTATTTGTTTATGTGTACAATTAATAATAAATTTGAAACCGAGACCTCGAGCACAGCAGTCGCATTCACCACAACTGCGCATCTAAATAGAGGATATAAATCACTTGGCTTGAATATTATATATAACTACAAACATAGATAAAAGAGTGCTTCAACAAAGCAGAAAACTAGTAGTTCATGCGTGTCGATAACATCATTCTCCAAACTCGAAAACCAGTTAAATATTAATAATAGTTATCTTGATTAACAAGGGCATAACACTCCTATCATCGTTGACACTAATTGACCTTGACCTAAAGGTCAACACGAGATATAAAACAATGTAACATCTTGCCGAAAACAAGACGACAATACAAGAAATAAAAAGTACACTGTTAAACTTTTACCAAAAGCGGATTAGTTACTTTTTAACAAAAATTGGATACAATAGGTACTATAAAACACAAAAACAACTAACATATATTTATAATTTTAAATGTTCCTTATACTACAATGATGGCACAATGCTTTACAGCCGCCTTAGCCAAGTTGCAAATGTTTTTCATTTTTGTTCTATTTCTCTATTCTCTTGTATCATTGGCTAATATTTTGTTTTGTTCATGTGACTGAGTGACAGCCTATGAAACAAGAGATGCTTCAAATCCTACACGAAACAACACAGCGTGATTCACAAATTATTTTTCCGAGTCTGGGTGTTCTTTTCCATCCGTTTCATGTATGTTTGTAAGGTCCCCCAAAAATTAAGAAAAGAAGACAATATTGCTTTCGATTGCTGCAACTTCACAACTACCATGTCATGTCTTGTACATTTTTTAAGCTGGATGTGAGAAGCTGAGGATCAAACCAAGAGGCGTGCAATTGGAAAGACTTTCCAGAATTCGACTGCGTACTGAATAGATTTTTTATGGCAAAGGGGACACAGAAGTAGATTGGTTGCCTGATATTTCCTCCCTAATAATAAGAATTTTGAAATATTCTTTGTCTAGGTGTATATTAATCTTATTTGGTTTTTACAGGAAAAGTTACAGCTAAGAATTATTGTGAGTAAAATAGTAATAAAAGGCCAATTACAAGTTTTGACACTCGAATAAGTGTTTGTATGTAATTTCAAAGTAACAGTTTTTACTTAATGCCAGAAAGTATACATGGCACTTACAAATTTTGACTGTTTTTAGCTTTTCTAGTATGTACGAGTATATAAGTAGGTACACATATCAGACCATGTTTGAGATATATGTGCCTATTATTATTATTGCTAGGATCAGAAAGAGGATTTGTAACATTTCAAATAGTGACATTATAGATTACTTGTAAAAAACATTGTGTAACAAAAATAAAAGGTGACTGGCGAACAGTTGATAAAATGCAAATTTGACGTACATATATTGCTGAAGGGTTATCGACCCCAGTGACGTTAGAAAGAGAACAATGATATATTTTGAGACAGATAATGCGATATTGTTTTGTAATGTGATACGTTAAGATAATATATCAAGGACGAAATCAAACAACTCTACAGAAACAAAAAAGGCGAAAATATATTTGCGCCGTGGCTTTTGAAACGAACGAATGAATATATCATCAGACATGCAAGTTAAGAAGTGCGTTCTGGTACGTTTTTTATAAAAAAAATACAAAAATCTATGTTACTAAAGTATGTAAATTAGGTTAGGAAGGTTACAAAGCAAGTGGAAGACCAAGGAAAAGGTGGATGGATTGTATGAAATAAGATATGGCTAGGGAGGGAGTTAACAGTGAAATTAGATAGAATAGAATGGAAAGATAAAAAATACCGCCACGACCCCAAATAAAAATGAGATAAGGGTAGGCAGACGATGATGATTATGAACATAACATATACGAGAGCAGAGCCGCGGAAAAGAAAAACGTATAATAAGAAATAACGGTAAATGCATATATTTGTAATTCATATTTTAAATTCAGAACCATCTTAAAGTCTTCACAGATTCACTTAGACACTATTCCACTTAAAATAACATAGTATGATGTTAAATACTCTAATACCTTCTTCGAGATCTGAGTTACCAAACGCTAGTAATTACTACGGCAAATAGTTTCCGAGATAAAACAGTACAAACAAAAAACAAACTAATATTAATCACTTCATACATATATACTAAATAACATACAATATAAACGACCTGGACAGCGATAAGGAGGGACTCCATCTCGTAAAAGCCTTCGAAATGTTTAATTAAAACGTTTGACTAGTCTAGTGAGGTAAACGGCCCCAAAAGGTGAACATCTGCTTGTCGGGGAATAAAAAAATATGCCACCTGGCTGCGGGTGCGCACGCCCAACGGAAACCGACCCACGTGACGTAGTTGAACTTATGGTTTTTTTTTGTTTTGTTGTATCAATGAACGTACACACTTGGTGCGAAAACATCACGACTATCTGAGTTTTCAAATTTCTGACTTTGTAAATGAAAACTTCTATTCAAGCGTTATTTTACATGCTTAATAGTGATTAAATTTTAAGATATTTTTTCCTTTGTTACAATTGACCTGATCAAAGTGACTACTCAGCCTGATGGAAAGCATGAGCAGAATTCAATAGTACGGGTCGCCATCCTCATTGTGATTATAGACAATACATCATGGTGTCCTATCCTATGGGGGTTAAGTGAGATGCCTCTGCATCATTGGGCTGTCATTATTTTCGTAACGGCTAAAGAGATGAGCTACTAAACATTTGAGTTGAAAGTAAATCAGTCAAAGCGAGTTAGTCTTTGCTAATATTATAAATGCGAAAGTAACTCTGTCTGTCTGTCTATCTGTCGCGCTTTCACGCTTTTTAAACTATTGAACCGATTTGCATGAAAATTTGGTACACAAGTAGTCTAGAACCTGAGAAAGGACATAGGCCACATTTTACGGCGATAACCGACTTACATGCGGGTGCAGTCACGGGCGTAAGCTAGTTGTATATATTTAATGGTACATTAAAATTTAGTTCATTACTAGGATGTATCCGACTCGCGTTGTGTCGTGGATATATCCGCCCTATTTGTGTCGGCACGCGGCGTGGGTTTGAGCAGTCCTAGCATACCACTTTCCCTGCTGTGAGTTGATGACCTTTAGAGGTACCCACGTGTTCTTTTTATATTCAATTTATATTTTTTTACTTTTAAATAAACCAAATGCATTTTAATATTACCTAATCAATTCATCTATCTAAAAAGAGGTTTTACATTTAAGGATATTAACGGACAGAAGTTTCAGGACAGCTTCCACTGCTACAGTTAGACATGTTGACGGGAAGTCCAAAAGAATTAGAAAGATTTATGTTTATTTGACTATAAGTCAAAGCAATCCCCAAGAAGCAGTCAATCTTATTAATGAGGCGTATTTTGGAACGTCATTTATCTTAGTAACTGGCAACTAACAAATTGCAGGTCACTTTTTAAGAAAGAATCCATAAATTAACTGTCATCAGTATATTTTGAAATAAGAAAACGAAAAAATTCAATACCAACATTAAGAAAATTCAATTACTCTTTTTTTATTATACTTAAAATTAGAACAAGCAAAAACCAATACAAACGTAATAAAAAGGATTATTTTTTAAGTTTATAATGATATGGACTCAAGGCATTATGGCAGGTCAAGGTACAATGGATGCGCTAAGGCACAGGTGGTTGCTAAGTCGCCGCCCGTTGCATTCATTTCGGACCCAGACACGCAATCGACCGGATGTGTGAATATGGGTGGGAGACGGAGGTGATTTTGCACGAGCATCTCACATGATAGATTTAGTTCACGGGATATATAAACTTATGGAAAGCTAATTAAAATGGTTTAGGAAAATAAATTATCTGTGCCTGTAGATGGATTATGAAGTACTAAATATAGAGTTAAGGATTTTTATTGCAAAACTTGTACCGGTTACCTACTTTTTAAATATATTAAAAACGATATATCAAGTGTTTAGAGTGTCTAGAATAAATTGTTTAATTATACGTAGGAGATTAAAGAAAGTAAGTCAAGCCGCTTTTGGTGTTTAGGCATTAGTCAAAGAATGTATAACTTGTTTATAAGGTAGAAAAAACTCTCGGCTTCATAGTTATGAAAGCTTACATGCATTAATCACAACGTAATAAGAATTATTAGAAAGGTATTATAGAATAATCGGGCTCGAACGACCAGCAGTTGTACACCATATATAGTTTTTTTCTATTTTCTTACACCAATGAATATAAATAATAGTTCTTGTGTTATGATTCTACACTTATCAATTATGCAATGCATACCAAACAAACAAATGATTTGTTAGTGACATATCACCTGATATCCTAACACCTGGCAGTCAACAACAGCATCCCGCACTTTCGTTGGTCAAACAAATAAGTTACTGCAGTTTCCTTACTTCCTGTTGCAAACTTCCGCTCCTTTTCACAAAATCGTTCCCACAGATTGAGAGTTCAAAATTACATTAATATGTTTACACAACACATCAGAATTTTATTCAAAGGCAAAGAATTTAAATACCGTTTCGTTCTGCCATTCAATCTGATTAAAAATCCACCTACTCGCAAAATATAAACATATTTGTCATTTTATTTATGATTGATCTTTCAACGTTTCTCTCATTATTTTCACTAAATTTTTTTACTATTATTTACCCTTAATTACGTTATCAGAAGCAATTGTTTTGTCCATGTCCCAACTGTGATCAAAGATTGTTAAACGTTAGAATCACTAGAAATACGCCCATAATACTTTGATTTTGTGTACTTATATAAAACAATCCATTCGGTTATTGACTTCTGTATTGGTGTCTAGTATTTCCTTTAATAACAAATTTGATGAGCGTAGATCGAACCGTGTTAGTACCTTTAATTTACAAATACAACATTTCATATTTCAAACCGATGGTAAAGATGACCCGTCAATAAAATAAACTGGCGACAATTAATATTATTTTTACGGGAATTAACGTGATCACTTCTTAATGGTAATACATACCTCTGATTTGCCTGACGTTTCGACCAGGTTGCACTGGCCGCGGTCACAGGTAATGTAATACCCTTAATAAGTGATCGCGTTAATTCCCATAAAAATAATATTATCATGGAACTGGCGACAAGTACTTAGATATTTTTAATCTTTATCTATATAAATGTATCTTAATTTTTACCTTCACTCGCAACATATATAAAACTTGTGAAAAATATTCTCTATCCCAAACCACAACCCTCTCACAAGATGTAGTACATGTTGGGGATCTCACAAGACAGGCAATCATTCATTTAAGAGTACATTTGTTTTTGTGCAACAATGTATTTATTATATAATTATGCTGTATATTACATAATACAAAGTAAAATCAAGTTATTATTTATCCTCGGTGGGCATTAAACTCACTCAGAAGTTAGAAACAACATTAGACCAATGACCTTTTTTAAACATAACAAATACTTTTCAAAAGAATAGTATTATATTTGGAACAAAACTGAAAGATTAACGGTACAAAGAACGAAGGGCCAAGGTAAGAACAAAAAAATAAACAAACATATCGAGAGCTTCGCTTGGGGTGACTCTTATCTCAACATATGGGTGGGCTCAATGATGTCAATGATCCATGCCCATGAAACGAATAGGAGTATTATGTAAAAGTTTTCGAGTTATTCATTCCGACGTCACGAATAGCGTAGTGATTTAAACAGTCGCCATGTTTTCTACCGAGTGTTGTAGGTTCAAACTACTGCAAACCCCAGATGGGACAACACTTTGTCATCATCAACAGCCTGCCAGCCATCACATGCATGTGATTGTAAGGTCCTAGATTATGTTATTTTCATTTTTATAGACACCAAATCAAAATGTTTATTTTCAATCTAGATTATTCAGTTTTATTTATTTATTCATTTCTATCTTTATTGTAAACATAGAACATCCAACAATAAATAGAAAACAAAAGATGTGTTACAAAATATGTAATTGTAAGGATCGGCTTAACTGTGGTAATATAAAGTTATGGTTTTAAAAGGTTAAGAAACACGACATTCTTAATGGTATAATAACACATTTCAACAACTTAGTTATAATTCATTTTCTTTTTTAAATATCAACACACCAGCCGTGTAATGAACAAAATGTTAAATTTCCTGTATTATTAGCTAATTTATAACAGATTTATAATTAACTATAATAATATAAATACCTACATGATAAATAACGATAACGATGATAGGATCATTAGCCAATCACATCATTGCCTTTAATAGTCCACTGCTGGACATAGCCTCTACGTAGAAAGGAGTTTTTTGTCTACTATGCCATGCTGGCCAGACGGGTTGGCAAGGGGTTTGTTTTAAGTTTTCCTTGACTTTGTAGTGATGTTGTAATGCGCAGTTTGCGCCCTGTGGGCCTAGCCAAGTTGTAAGCGTTTTTCGTTTTGCAATCGCTGAAAATATTAGTCGATCAAAGAGAATTAAGGCAGTACTCTCTTGATTGTCTAACATTTTGTTTTGATCACGTGACTGACATTAGCCAATAAAACAGAGTCGTCAGCGATTGCAGAACGAAAAAAGGGCTGACGTCCTTCACGTGATAAGTAGGGATGACGAAACTTTGTATTCCTTGTCATTCACCACACGGAGAAATTATAAGTAGCTTAATGTGAATTTATATGGGCGAAGAAGGAAACGTCCTCCACCTCTCAGAAACTGAGGAAGGAGGGGAAATTACTCACAGGTCACTTGATGGAAAGTATAAATCGTCGCCCATGGACGTCTTCAATTCAGGTTTTAATAGAAATGTACATTTTTACATACAATTTATATGTAATTGAACTATTGTGGTCGGATCAAATAGGTTTTGGGGTTATTAACCGCGAATTCAGGCGTTATCAGACCGCCGCGAGCATAGACATTTCGCATGAAGGTCAATCGCTTCAACAATAAATAAAATTACGTAGAAATTTAACATATTTCCAATCATTATACTAGAGGTTATATAAGAACTCGACTGTTTTTTTGTATTTCAATCTCCTTTCAAAAAGAATAGATTCTGACAGGTTATCAAAAAGGTTATGTATTTATTTGTTTAAACATTTCTGTAAATATAAAAAAAAGTTTATTATGTAAAGAAAAATATATTGAGTATCATGTCTTCAGAAGTACCAGGTGAGTATAGGTCGCGAGAGCGTATAAGGACGGGCGGCGGCGCGGGCGGGTAACGACCGGGCACCGCTACGCGCCAGTTTCGGGGGTCGACGACCCACCGCGGCCGGCGTCCTGGGACGGCCTCTACGACATCATGCGAGCCTGGTACCTAGCCGCTTAAACTCACATAAATTTACTTGTAATCGGAATTTAATTGATTAATTTAACTACTGTTTGTAAATTCGTAATTATAGATGCTTAACAGTTAAAGTCGATTCGATTCACGTATTTTTATGTGTTTACTTTGATTTTCATAGGAAACATACCCAACATATGTGTCTAATATGTTCTTTGAAAGAGAGTGTACAACGTGTTGATAATCTTTTTGAACTAAAACTTCTTCCAATAAATATGTGCAAGAACTACTTCAACCTACTCGGAATTCTTTAGCTATAAATGGTTTTCCTTACATATGGAAGACAAGGGGAAAAAATAAAAAAAAACATTTGGCAACTACTGAAAGTAATTAAAGAAATGTTAGAAAGCAAATAAAAGACTTGTATGTATTGACAAAAATTATATTCAAATCAACAACTTGACATAAAACGAGTTGTATTGAGACAATGCACCCCTATTTTAGAGACATTTACACCCTAAGCTGGATGTTAAAGTCACCCCACACAAAGATGGGGTCGCGTACTAGTCTATACCGTCAGATACATTGATCGTTAGGTTAAAAATGTGTGATTTCGACTTGGAATCCATTACGCAATTATAAAACTAAATGAGAAGCTGTTGATTGATACAACAACATATTTCAAACTGAGGATTTTTTTATGGTAAATAGCTGATGACATAAGGAGTCATTTTGGCTACTTTTTTGGACTAGCTTTGTCCCGCAGTGTTACTCGCGTACCTTTACAACAACCATCTAAAGCAATGTTACCCAGAGTTGAAAAGAGTAATAAAAAAGTTAAATGAAATCCATTCGTCTGCCAGTCACTTCCAGCGAGACAGCGTAAAACGAAATTGTCTAGACAAGGTAAGAAATGTACGAATTAAGAAAATGTGGCGTAATAAAAATTTCTGCCAAGTTCGTATTAACATTATACGCGTGATGTTTGTAGCAGTGTTGTTCGGATCAAGGAAAAATTGAGCAAGTTAGTTCGCCACAAACAGGCACGCATTCAAAACCAGGCTGATGATTATCTGATACTTATTTATTTGTTTATATGGTGACACTATTTTTCGGTTACGTCGAATTACAGATATGTGACTAGAAATACTATATTGGAGCAGTTCAAAGTATTCATTGAACACCCCCCAAAAAGCATCCTCACATCTAATAGCCATCACCACTATCAAGTGATTCTCTCAATAACCCCTAACTAATACATAACCAATTAAGACTCAATTATATCCATTCGTATTTAATTACAATTGCAAAAGATGTAATATGTTTTTGATAAACTATAAACGTCACCACACGATTGCAAACAGCGTCATAGCACGTAGCATACCGTAACTACAGGAAAACATGACGTTTTATATCAATACGAATGTGCTAAATGTGCTATTCGTCTAATGCGTGATTATTACAGCCTCATTATTGGTTACACAAGATACATGTACTACGTCACTGTCTATGAAGTCGGTAATTGTAATAATATTATGTTAGCTTGAACTTGGCTTGACACTACCTCGTGTCTAAATTACTGTGATGACGCACTTGAGAGTGTTATTTTTATGGAAAATATTCGTATTTTAATATAATTTATTATTATAGTCCTCGTATGTGTAACAATATCCTACCTAATAGCTACTATTTACCAAAAAAAATATATAAATTTCGCAGAAAGGTACATATTATGATTCCTTTCATCTACAAAAACATTAATTTACATTTCATTAGTAGGTAAAATCTGATAACGTATCTCGATGACAACGAACCTCTCTTACGCATCTGATTTATAACCCTCAGGTATACCCGAGTAGAACTCATTTCAATTCTAAATCCCAAAACTATTCAAATATTTATTTTGAATACTAAATTAATCTTGGCTAATAATTTGATCAGACTCTGAAATGTAGCACTTGAAGGTAGACAGGACCGTATTGAGACGAATCGAAACGGGACAAAACTGAATGGATCGAATCGATACGGGTCGAAACAAGGTCACGGGTCGGTCTAAATAAATACAACGCGTAAGTCTTAACTCTAAAACGTAGCACTTCAAGGTAGACAGGACCGTATTGGGTCGGATCGAAACAGGACAAAACTGGATGGATCGAATCAAGACGGGTCGAAACAAGGTCACGGGTCGGTCTAAATACAACGCGTAAGTCTTAGGTGGTGTGCATAATTGTAATATAGCTAGCGATTATAGTTTCATACTCATGTTTGCTCGGATCCACGTGGTCAGTAAACAAATATTATTGTGTAGGTGCTATTTAATGCGAACTGCGTGAATCATTATATATTTTTTAGAAGAGAAAGACTCGAAATAAACAAGGCTAATAAACCCACTTTAAAGTTTAAACAGTTTTAGTTTTAAAATTCTGGTTCGCGAACACAAGTATCGTCTTGCACGTTTTGAATAAATATCTTTATTGTGGTGTTTATTACAATGGTAATTAGTTTGACTTTTGTAACTAACGTTATCTCTTATAAGCATTTATTTACTTATTTCACACACTGTCATCTAGTCCCAAACTAAGCAGAGCTTCAACTATGGGCACTACTAGACAACTGATAAAAATAAATATTTACTGTTTTTAAATATATACATACTATTATACATAGAAAACATCCTAACTCCAAAACAAATATTTGCAGATTATACTCGGAACTAGAATCTGAGACCTCAAGAGCACTAGTGGCATACGCTACCACTGCGTAACCGAGATAGTCATTATTACGCTTTTCAGAAGCAAGGCTCTTTCACTCAAAATATAAACTTTACCTTTCTTTCGTTTCTTACCCTTAAAACCTCCCCCCTTCCAATTCCCGACCTCAGAACGCAAATAAATAACTTTTCCTTTCATGTTTATAATATTCTCCTCCTTTTCCAACGGGGCTTCATTCTACTATAATTTATTTTCTCGTTTTATTATTTTAAGAGGCTTCTACCCTTGTCTATAAACGTTTTTTATAAAACAAAAATTATTAAATAATTCTAACCCTTGCAATAACAGCTATCAAATCAGATTTCGATTATATCTCGTGTTCCCCTAGGGAACTAGGCATATGGCCGTAACTCGGTCCGATAAGCGTACTTTAACATCGAATAACAAAAACCAGTACGTCATACTTATCAGTTTCAATTCATTTTACGTGCCAACATTCCTAGAATAATTTGGTTTTTCTACAGTGCTATGTGCATCTGTTATTTCAAATGTAGCCTTATCTTGGTGAGTTTTAGTGAAACGATAAAAAAAAACCGGATATAATCGTTAAGTGATAAGAGAGCTTTTTTATTTATTTTTTGAGGTCACTGTGTGGTCTGGTTTTTCTATTATGTCAGTATAAGTGACATGAGTAATAAAATGATCATTATTTGTAACTTGATATATTTATAACATGAATCCCGATTAATGTTCATGGTACAGTGCCTCATAATAACCAGTACAGAGAGTGTTATCGAATTTAATAGTTTTAAACTTTTTGACTCGTTTGAGAAATTACATTCCGGCTTTACACTACAGTCGTACTGTACAGTGCGTTACATTACAGTCTTTTTATCCTATATTGGACAGTGGGTGCTAAAAGAGGTTTACTATAAACCTCTTGGAGCTTTAAATCAACGAGCAAGTTTAAATTCACTACCATCCTGTATTCAAAAGTAAAACTACAAGTTACTAACTTGTAGTTTTATTTTACATTTTATATTATCATTTACTAACAATTAATGTTAAATCTAAAAAATCCTTTATAAAATACATTTTTACTTTACAAATGTACCGATCGACAACGTGTACTCAACACACCACCGACACAACGTGTCCGCACGAAAGTGGATCATAACACGTGCAGTTAACTCCAGTCGCTGTGAGCATGTTCTGAGTCACGTTTGTACCCGTCCTTACTAGGGCTGTGCCATCCGGATGCGATCGGCGACATAATGAGCACGGCATACCAACATCGACCATTGGAGGGTTATAATATTTTAATAAGTTTCTATTGGGCGACTTTACTTTTTTATCAGTTTTGAAATTATTATTTTTTTAACATTCAAAAACAGACACATATTATACAGACATTATTATTTCATTGTTTCGTGTTTTTGATAACCATTTAAGTTAAATAGTAATCGTTGATGATCTTGTGGCATCCCTGCATAATCCAATACTCGTGTTTCGATAAAGTGGAAAATGTTGCATTAGACGTGAGTCTAACAATATTATTATAAGCCTAAAAAACTTGTAATTGCTTCCTTAAAGAGTAATAGACTACCAGGACCTAGTAAGGCAAATCTTTTTAGAAAAACAAAGAAGGAGTTATGCATCATAGCTTCTAATCATTTAAGCTTCAATGAATAATTGGTCTGGAGTGGAGACCGCGTCTCGACAGACGCTGTGTAGGACGCCCACAGGTCAGGTGAAATTACGACTTGCTCAGGATGGCTGGCAGGAGCTGGTAGTGAGAGGACCAAAGTCGATTAGAGTGATATGCAATGGGAGAGGCTTATGTCGAGCAGTGTACTACGATAGGCTGATAATAATAAAGAATTATAGATAGACAGTATTAGGGATGAATGAAGTATGTTACTTACTTAATTCCTAATACTGTTTCTTTTGTTACTAGCCCGTCTTGCTATACAACTTTGGAAAATACATAGTGTCAAGATTATTCTGACCTCTAAAGCTTCAATATTTTTCGAATTCTAACTACGACACTACCGAACCAGCACATGACAAAGACAACTAGAGATGTGGAAGTGAGAGGGGGACTTTTTGCTCTATATGTTTAAAACAAAAAGAAAAAACAATATTTCAAAGTTCATATGGTTTCGGACCAAGGTAATCCTTTCTCAAGAAGTAATAATCTATACTTCCATACATTCTTCCTAGCCTTATTCCTAATATTATTTGGGGTCGGCTACTAGTTCAACTGGTTTTACCTGAATATCAGTTTTTACACGGAGCGACTGGCATCAGGCATCATGTCAGAAAAAATTGGAAGTACGAGTTACTTCTTTTACACTTTCACAGCTCAACGGCATCGATTTACTTTGATTCTTAAAAAATATACAGGCTACTCTTTACCGTGAAAAGCTAATAATAATATAAGCTGTTTACGATTCTTATAACTACTTCATGATCACTAGACCAAAAAGAGATCCGGAAGACATTACAAATGGATAGGTATATTTTTTATCATGGCAAAACATACTCATAAAAAAACACAGGTAGCAGGAAATATGTAGACGATCCTGGGGTGATCGTTTCAGTGAACACCGGTATAAGTAGGGCTGCCATTCCTCCTGGTTTTCCCGGGCAGCGTTCAGCGGGTTTTATTTGTAATCCTGGTCAAACCCGGATTAATAATCAAAATTTTTGGTTTTTGGTCCGCCGTTTAAGGATTTATGGAGTCTCCTAGAACTCTAAGATCTCCAAAAGAATATAATTTATATTTTAAGAAATATAAAATGTGAGACGTAATCGAGAGATACTATATTAAAAAAATCGGCCAAGTGCGTGTCAGGCCACGCACAGGAAAGGGTTCCTCAGTCACCTATAATGGTATGTGGATTTAAAATCGTATCCAATAGATAATTGTTATGTTTACGTATTAATACGTTAATTTTGTATGACGTTTTCCAAGTGAGCGCATTTTACCATATAAGCCTTTATAACTCCTGAACTAAGAAAGTCATCTAATCGGTTATAGTTTTCCTTCAAAGTTCATTAGATGGACCACCATCACGATTTTTTTCAGATTTTTTGAGCCAGCCGTTTAGCTTTTAGAGGGGGGGGGACGCCCTGTTTTTACAAAAAAGTGCCCTTTAAAGTGAAATATCTCGCAAACGGATACCTAAATCAAAAAATCGTCTAGGAAACCCTTTATTGTTTTTAAAAGACCTATCTAATGATACCCCACATGATGGGGTAGCCTCGAGAAAAAAAAAACATCCCCACTTTACGTGTAGGGGAGGTACCCCAAATAAAATTATTTTTCATAATTTTATTGTAGCACTTTGTCGACGTAATTACAACACGTATTCGTGCAAACTTTCATCTTTCTAGCACTTACCGTTTGGACGGTAAGTCGAGGACGGACGGACGGACGGACGGACGGACGGACGGACGGACGGACATGACGAATCTATAAGGGTTCCGAGTTATGAACTTCGGAACCCTAAAAACGGTTGATGTGTCAGGGTTTTGAACTCTAAAATCCGGGGAATCTGCACTTTATATGCGTACTAGTTTCCAAATTTTTGAGATGACAGCCCTAAGAGTAAGTAACGGCTGTTTCTAAACGAATGGTTCCTGACTACAATCAAGAACCTTGCTTTTTTTAAATGGGTTTCCTGATGAGTAAAGTAAATACGCTAACACATTTGCTTATTATTTTCTAACCATATTGGAGAATAATTCTCGTAGAAGTTTAAGACACTTGCTTAATTTATGTGTACTAGGTTTTGTAGATCCGTCATGGTGGTAAATAGTAGCCTATGTGTTGTTCCGAGTAAGCTATATTATTATTGTGAAGTTTCATCAAAATCCATTCAGCAGTTTTAGCGTGAAAGAGCAACAATTACACATACATACTCACAAACTTTCGCGTTTATAATATTACTAGCTTTCGCCCGCGGCTCTGCCCGCGTCTATTTTAGTTATCGCAGTAAAAACAAATATTTTATTTTTCATAAAAAGTATCGTATGTCTATACTTCTAATACTTCCAAGAATATGTGTACAAAGTTTCGTGATGATCGGTTGGGTAGTTTTCGCGTGGAAGCGTAACAAACATACATTCATATTTATAATATTAGTAGGGATAGTAGAATTATAATTATCATTCACAACAAAATAACGTTAATCTATATTTATTTTAATTAAAATCTTATCAAGTTGGGTTTTACGTAATGCATCATTGCAAAGGTCTTTGACATTTGACTTTATAAAAAAGTGAATAAACACAAACAGGAAGCGTTCAAAAACAGGTTTGTAAGGAAACACTACCTATTTAAAAGGACAAGGAACTTATGATAATAAAACGAATGGATATAGCTTTCATTTGAGGCAAGCATTATGCCTACAAGGTAATTGATAATTATCATGATAATTGCTTTTGACTAAGTATATAACTATTACAACTTATATAGAAGTCGTTTTTTTTTAATAATTAATAATCTATCTATCTAGATTTATTAACAAAAAACTTTGTCAAGTTTATAAGAATGTGTAATGTTTTTTACTGCTTAACTGATTTAGATGAAACTATACAGTGATGTAACTTATATATCAAAATAACACATAGGTTTATTTTCCGCGAGCGAAGTCGAGGTCAAAAGCTAGTTTAACAAATATTTGATTCGTAGAGGTCCAAGCAATAATTAAAATATATTAATAATATTATCACCAACAGTAATTTCAAGCAAGGTCGTTCAATACCCTTCGCTCAACACAAGAGAAGTGACGTTATAAATTCGTAATTGAGGAAAAACACATGTCAAAACAAAATTGCTTCTAAAAAACCTTTTTAGGTATTTTACAGAATACCACAACTTTTATCATCAACTTATCATGCCTAGGTCAACATATTATATTGATAAGTATTGCCGGTAACATAACATAACATATTTATATTGTGTATATATACAAAACAAGTTAGTGCTGATGTAAAAATTTCATCAATGTACAGCTAGCCTACATTCCTGAGTAACTCCTGGTCGGTGAGAGGTCGATGAACTGGTAGCTCTCGGGGTGATGATTGGTTAATTGTTTGATACAACATCTGCTGGACTTTTCATTCGTTTTTATTACATCCGATTTAGTATTTAGTAATAAATTATTTGACAGAATTCATTAGAAATTGGACTACTGTGCGGAAATGATTTCATTCACAAACTGTCCAATATTAAAGGATAGATGTTAAACTACTTGTAAAAATGTCTGAAAAGATTTACTTGCAAAAATAAATATCATTTATCATTAACGCATTTTGAACGGAATTTATTTACTTTTTTCTATTAAAAAAAATATTATTTTCTATATATTAATAGTGAGACATCAAGGGACCTGCAAATTCGTCTCACTCATAAAGGTATTTCACTTATTAAGTGTCCCAAATATCCAGGTATAAATAAATATATGTCTCATTTACAGAGATTTCTATTAATAGAGATCAGAATACAGGTTTTTTTCAGTTATTTTTGGGTATAATAAGAATAAGTAAAGAAACAAAACAATGAAATCTCAGTTACAGAGATTAATGCATTTAAAACTACATCCGCCGTCTTAGTTATAGAGATAATTCAGTGCTGAAGTGTTTGTACCCCAGCATGAGTTCAGTTATAAATATTTCTCACTTATCTAAGTTCTACTTAACCAAGTTTCACTGTATACGTATATATAAATAAAAGTTTTTACTCACCACCAGTACCAAGCACTTTGAGCAAGTCAAAATGTGATATGTCGACTTTGGATGCGCCGTTTAGATTAACTGTAACAAAATAAATATAATTAATAACAAAACAAAACAATTGTCTTATATTTAATTGTACCTATGTTATTTAGTTTCCTATCTCCGCGATTGAAAGGTCTCTTTTACGAAAAAATAGAAAATTGTATAATATTTGGCATATGCTTCCATATTTTATAATATAGCCTTATTATCATCATCTCAGCCACAAGACACCCACAGAGTGGATATAGGCCTCTCTCAAAGCCCTGCTTCGTCAACTTGACTTAATTTATTAATTCTGTCTTCATTTGAAACAGATTCGATTTGAACAGAACCCTACTTTCTTTCATTAACCATCAGTATTCTCTTAGCATCTGATGGACATAGGCCTCTCTTAATGAAGTAGTTACTTTGTCTAATAAAGAATATTCCTAATATTACAAGATAATGTTTTCCGGGTCGGCTGGTGTAATATACGA
Source organism: Phragmatobia fuliginosa (assembly GCA_932526445.1). Classification (NCBI taxonomy): domain Eukaryota; kingdom Metazoa; phylum Arthropoda; class Insecta; order Lepidoptera; family Erebidae; genus Phragmatobia; species Phragmatobia fuliginosa. The sequence continues at coordinate 10,173,703 of OW052081.1, read as the reverse complement.
GTGTGTATTTATTAATCCTACTAATATTATAAACGTGAAAGTTTGTATGTAAGTATGTATGTTTGTTGCTCTTTCACGCAAAAACTACTGAATGGATTTGGATGAAACTTTACAGTAATATAGCTTATATATCAGAATAACACATAGGCTACTTTTTACTGCAATAATCAAGATAAACGGGCGAAAGCTAGGTTATTATAAAAATATATTAAATCGTAGATGTCAAAATGTATCACTGTTTATCTCCTGTCAAAAGTTCACAGGTTGCTATGCATAACACACTTGCTTAGCAACCATAATGATACGCGGGTGACACCGCGGGGCGCAGCTAGTTTATAAATAAAGTTACAATCATAAGTTATGAACCGGCTATCAGTAGGTCTAACGTACAGATATACTGGATAATAGTGAGGTATCGGTCGGTGATGTCATGGTCTGCTGAGTTACCCACGTTACGGTAACGGACTAGATATGGTACGGTGCGCGAACCGGGTGTCTTCACACCGGAGCCTCAGGTACAGGTGTTACAATAACGGTATACGAACATTGTTGCTGTACTATTACACAATATGAGCAAAAATACTAAAAATATGCCGTATTTTAATCGTAAAAACGCAAATAACCAAAAGCAGCTATTTGATATAACTGTACGCAGTGAAATGGATACCGTTATTGGTACAGCGACGTGTTTGCGTCAGAACAATTTCACTTTTACCGATGGCGATGCTTTGAGCACATTTTCTCACAAACTTTTTAGATTTAAGTTCTTAATTCATTAATCTCATTTCTAATTAACACACCTTATTCTATTCCATTTATAGTATCGATAAATACTTGCAGTTTATTATTGTCAGTATTTTTTATATTTATTAAAAAAGAACTTTCAAAATATAATAATTGCAGTAACTTTTTTCCATGGTATTTGTATAATATATTGAAAAAGATAATATCGACGCCTGAATAAAAGCTGTGTTTACCGATAAATATTGGGGTTGACAGTATTTTTAATATCAAACACAGCACTTTCAAATATGACATATAATTATCTATATAAGTGGGAAGATAAAAAGATAACACGGGTGTATGTTTTATGTAAATGTTGGCATTAGTATTAAAAAAGTATTTTTTTATCATACAATGGCAAGTTGACCCTCGGATATCCCCCATCGGACAATCGATGGGGTCGATATTTCGTGTGTTACAAATACAAAACACATCTATATTTTAAATTATTAAATAATAAGTACTATACGTTATAAGTAATAGTATAAAGGGGAATCACTAAATATAACATAAAGTTATTCGCTATAAACTCAAAAACTACTAAACTGATTATATGAAATTTTTTACCAAGATAGTCTAAAACATGACAAAGGACAGATGCTACTATTTCCCACGATAAGTGACATAGACGCGGGCGGAGTCGCTGGCGAAAGTTAGTTAGTTATAAGAGTATTGCATAGTGCCAGCTTCCGACGCTACCTTATCATTTATTATATTACTTTTGGTTATATGAATCACACGGTAAATAAGTTTATAACATAACAAAATCACGCCTGTTTCCCCTAATGGGTAGGCAGAGGCATTTACAAACGCCCACTTTTGGCCAGTTCTTGGTCCCACGAAGACGAGCCTACCGGGGAGTTAGGGAGAGTTGACCGGGATTTTAAGATTAACATAGCCTCGTCCGTCGATCAGCAGGTGCACCACTTTCAGAGAACCTTAAGTTGTTGGTGGGAACCCTATACACCTATCCACCCTATGCATTAATTATGCGATTTATACAACGCATACCTACACTACAGTACAACTAGAATAGGAAGTATAAAAAACCCCATGTAACTTTATTATGAGCCCTCATTCGCATACTGGGTGTTTCTACAATACACTTAATTAGAGGGTATGTGGTTAATTTACACTGGAGCAAAAAAAATGAAAGCCTGTATATTACACATATTGCCTGAAGAAATGTTTCTAGAGAAATATACATTTATAAATTATATCTAAAGATTAGAACATTATAAAGATGGAGAGTATGTTTGTATGTTTGAACGCGCGAATCTCAGGAAGAACTGGTCTGATTTCAGGCCATATATCGCCACGTTACGACCAATAGGAGCGGGGTAACAATGAAAAATGGTGTAAAAACAGGGCATTTTTCTTCTTTTTAGAGCTTCCATTGCATGCACTACGTAAATGGTTAAAGATTTTTTTTTTAATAATGTATTAAAGGATAGTTCCTTTTTAAAAAAATGTAAAAAAAAGTCTGCCACTGCAACCTTTTTTATAGGAAACCTTTTTTTTCGCGATATAAAATCACGCTACGGGCAATAGATAACTCAAACGGAGCTGCCTGGCGAAGCTAGTGTAGTTTTAACAGTGAATCTGTTTTCCTTACGTATTATGATAACAATTTACATTAGAACTGAAGATAAACAAGAGTCACATGCAGCAATGTTTTGCAAAGTCGAAGGTTCAATGACACCGCACTGTAATTATTTAATCTGTGACATTGGTGTGCAAAAATATAAATAGCCATTCGAGAAAATTGTTCATGCTTTTATTTTACCTGACGTATGATCAGAGTATGATAAATAATATACTTATAAACACTTTTATGTAATTATTATCTTTTTTTAGTGTAAACTGAGAACATGACTCTACTCCGCCTGATGAGCATGAGTAAAAAGTAGAATATGAATCAAAAACTACATCATCTATTGTAATATCAAATGAACAGTTTTTTAATAAATTTATATGAAAGTTTATATACAGTAAGTATTATTATTTCAAAAAAAGCAATTTTATAACAGCTATTCATTTATCGCCGTCAATCTTGAATTTATCTTTTGATTTTTTCCTTATTTTTAATTCCAGCACTAGTAATAGTTCTGTGCCATGGGCACTTTACAAAAAATCGCGAAATGAATACAAAGAACACCCAGATTAAGAACAAAAATTTGTGTATCGCACATAATCTTGTAAGATTCTAACCTTTATACTTCAGCGCAGTACTGCATAAATATCTATAATAACTATTTATTTAGAATGGAATATTTTAAGAACTAATAATACTTATTACAATAATAAAATAATATTAGGAACAGGATTTGGAAATCATCCATGAATGTTTTCCTTTCTCAATGGTCTATTAATAGAATAGATAAGAATATCATCAATCATCATCATCAACAGCCTTTAATTGTCCAGTGCTGGACATAAGACTCTGCTTAAAATTGAGTTAACTATACAAATAAATAAAAATTAAGTGTCTATATTTGTAATTTCAAATTAATAGCTTTTAACTCAGGGCACTATAAATTATTTTTTTCGTCTGTCGGTCTGTCTGTCTGTATGTTTTTTCTCCTGATCTTAGTAAAGGCTGAACCAATTTTGAGGTGACTTTCATTGGCAGATAGTTGACGATATAAGGATTAGGTAACATACACAATTTAATTTAGACTAGCTTCGACTCCGTACGTTACTCGCGGGTACACAACCGCGAGCTTAGCTTAGAATTTATGGAAAATATTTATAACTATTTCTCGAAAGACTATTCACTAGATATAAATACACCTTATACAGCTATTAATGAATTGAGTCAGCCCAGCCGCAGACACCCACAAAGTCAATGGTACGTCGACCTAGTATTTACTAATTTATATTTCTGTAAGGTCACACTGCTAGTTTTACCTTACAAAGTTATATCTAAATATAAATACATAGCTACAAAAAACATGCTTACGAAAGTCGGTTTCAAACAAACATACCGACAGGTGAAGCTTATAAAAAGTGGAGTCTTTATCATCAATCATCAACAGCCTTTAACAGTCCACTGCTGGACATAGGCCTCTCCTATGAAAGGAGGTTTTGGCCTACTATACCACGCTGGCCAGACGGGTTGGTAAAGGGTTTGTTTCAAGTTTTCCTTCTCTTGGCAGTGGAGTGATAAGTAGAATGGAAAAACTAAATATATTATCCTAGCTGAGCCCCTCGATGTTACCCGAGTCGTTGTGTACTTGCAAGTAACGCCGCGGGGCGGAGCTAGTTAAAAAAAGCCCAAGTTACTTCTTATGTCATCAGCTAGCCAGCTGCTAGTTAAAGTAAAAAGCGGCCAAGTGCGAGTCGGACTCGCTCATGAAGGGTTCCGTAGCAATAAGTAACATCATATAATTTTTATAATTCATTGTAACTTGTATTGATGTTTTAATAATAGTGTTATGATTGAAAGAAATGTAAATTGCGGTTTATGATTTATGACGTATTAAAAAAAAACTACTTACTAGATCCCGTTCAAACCAATTTTCGTTGAAAGTTTGCATGGTAATGAATGTACATCATATATTTTTTAAGTTTTATCACTCTCTTATTTTAGAAGTTGCAGGGGGGGGGGACACCCATTTTACCACTTTGGAAGGGTCTCTCGCGCAAACTATTCAGTTTAGAAAAAAATGATATTAGAAACCTCAATATCATTTTCAATATCATATATGGTTTCAATGAAAAAAAAAATTGAGTTTCAGTTCTAAGTATGGGGACCCCCAAAACAGACAGACAGACATGACGAATCTATAACGGCCTGGCGTCGGTGAGCGGTGCGTTTTGCACGCCACGAACCCTAGTAGCGAATAGTTGCAGCGGCGACGGTGGACGTATTTAGGTAGTCGAAACGTGTTAAAAATCATGGCGTTATAAAAATTATCCTCTGTCTGTTTAGAAACAATTTTTTTTTTTTAAATATGATAGAATGAGTGCACGAACTAAATAAAGATCGGTATTTAGATGGTGGATTTAGTGACCTATACGAATTTCCTACCTATAAGAAGTAACTGATGTTTCCAAGTGTTTTGCTTAGTAGGTACTTACAGAGAGAAAAAAACTTTAAAAACTTGTCAACTACTTACATTGCGTATAAGACATACTAGTAGTTTCGTGTGTAGTTATATCTACAGACAAAACTACTGATATGTAAACTGTTTTGCTAATTAGGTACCTACTGACAGAGAAAAAAATTAACTTTTAAAAAAAAAATCTGTTATAAAAGCCTCGGTATCCATTACCGCCATAAAATCGTCAAAATTTTTTTGTTTTTATTTAACGCTGCAGAGTCCGTCACTCCTGCACCGCTGTCCACGCCGCTCTGTTTCGTGGCGTCGCACATACGAACTTGTGCCTTTGTTCCCGCCGCTCTCCATACCGCTCGCCGCTGTAGCAATTCGCTCGGCAAAAACCGCTAGCTTTTTCGCTATGAGCGGCGACTCGTGGCGTGCCTCGTACATTTCTATACTTTTGATATGACCGCTCGGCGTTTCGCTTTTAGCTGCCGCTCACAGCGGAAAGGTCGTGAATGGGCCGTGAGGGTTCCGTTTTTTGCCATTTAGCAACGGAACCCTAAAAATCAGTCTAACAGTTCAAGAGATTGGCCAGAACAAGCAGACCGCTTTTTTAATGTTAGTAGGTACGGTATATACTTGCTTAATTACTTTTAGTATCTGTTAATTTGAAATTACAAACCGCCTCTACAATTTTATGTAATTCTATAAATATTTATAATTTTATTGTTCAACGGTTGGTTAGTTCTCTAAGTAAATATGATTGAAGTAATCTAGAACATTCTCAATTATACTTATGTAATACTAGCTTTCGCCCACGGCTCCGCCCGCGTGTATGTCGGTTAGCGGTAAAAAGTAGCCCATGTTCTTTCCCAATTTCAGTTCTATCTTCATATCAAATTTCATCAAAATCGGTTCAGTGGTTTAGGCGTGAAAGCGTAACAGACAGACTTTTAGTTACTTAGAGTTAGTTTTTAGGGTTCCGTAGCCAAATGGCAAAAAACGGAACCCTTATAGATTCGTCAAGTCTGTCTGTCTGTCTGTCTGTCTGTCTGTCTGTCTGTCTGTCTGTCTGTCTGTCCGTCCGTATGTCACAGCCAATTATTTTCGAAACTATAAGAGCTATACTGTTGAAATTTTGTCAGACGATGTATTCTGTGAACCGCATTAAGATTTTTACATAAACATAGAAAAAAAACAATACATTTTGGGGGTCCCCATACATGTAACTGAAACTCAAAAATTTTTTTTTCATTAAACCTATCCGTGTGGGGTATCTATGGATAGGTGTTCAAAAATGATGTTGAGGTTTCTAATATCATTTTTTTCTAAACTTAATAGTTTGCGCGAGAGACACTTCCAAAGTGGAAAAATGTGTGTCCCCCCCCCTCTAACTTCTAAAATAAGAGAGTGATAAAACTAAAAAAAATATATGTTGTACATTACCATGCAAACTAACAACGAAAATTGGTTTGAACGAGATCTAGTGAGTAGTTTTTTTTTAATACGTCATAAATCGTAACACGCAATTTACCTTTCATCCAATCAATACACTAGTATAAAAACATCGATAAAAGTTACCACGAACTACAAGAACTTTTATATGATGTTACTTGCTGATACGGAACCCTTCATGGGCGAGTCCGACTCGCACTTGGCCGCTTTTTTATTAGTAGGGATTTCTAATTAGCATGTGGCAATTTAATTAAATTTCAAAGAATTTTCTTTGAATGTCTCTGCTTTGTAGATTATTTTCTTGGCATATTACATGGAAACGGCAGAAATGCGTTAATAGGTTATTGTTTGTAAAGCATTTGTGAAATACTAGTTGTTCCCTGCAATTCCACTTATGCTCTGTGCTTAAAGGTCTTAGAATGATGTTCTATAGCCCATTACATTCTTATTGAATAAGCGAACCATGTAGATAGTTTTTTAGGTGTGATGAATAGTTCTGGAGATAAGTTTTCGTAACAAACAAGCATAAAAAGAAATTACTTTTATCCTATGACAAAAGTGAAAAGTTCATCATCACTATAGATGAATTATCAAAAATAATGTAGAGATTCTTTACTATATTTAAAAAAACATACCGTACATGAATAGCTACCAAGATTTTTATTTATTTCCTTATAGTAGAATAGAATTTATTTACTTTTAGACCTGTATTTTATATTTAGCCTTATTAAGTATGTTAATTTTGTATAGGATGCAAATATGTTTTTGAAAATAGCCTCTTAAAGATAGATTCTGTTATTAGACACTCTTTTTTTCCTATCCACATTAAATCTTTTTAAATAACAATGCTGTTATATTTCATTGGTGAATTCAAGACCAGAAGCATTTCAACAGGCCACCATAGTTTGAGTCAACATGCTACATTGTCTGGACTCACAATGAGGATGGTGACCTATGCTTCTGAATTCTGCTCATGCTTTCCATCAGGCAGAGTAATCACTTTGGTAAGTTAAAAGTAAAAAAAAAAATGAATAAATACATTTGAAACTATAACAAAACAATAGTTGGTGTTGTAATCAACTAGTTGATAAGAAACATATTATAAACTTTTCCTGGTTTATGTCAACAACTGCTGCTAATAACTGTCAATTTGATTACCATGGTTATAAAATAACGGTAGCTCTGTTCATTCTATTGATACCAAAGAGCCTTTTATGTAAGGATAAACATTTTCCCAGTCAGAATCAAACCTACTAAAACAATTTTGTGTGCAACTTCGCACTTTATTTATTACTTACTGAGTCTTGGAGTGTTACAGTAACTGCGAGTACTTAAATCGGCAGAGCAAACTTAGAAAAAAAAAATGCCATGTTACTACTTAAGTTATATGCCTTCTGCCAGTGAAAGTTGAATCAATTAGTAAAAAACTGTTCATTTGATATTACATACAGAACCTCCTATTATTTTTGTATTGATTAATTTTTGCATTTTAAACCATACTAAAATGACTACTTCGCCTGATGGGAAGCACAAGTAGAATTCAATCCAAAAACATACTAAGGATTTGTATATTTCAGTACATTTCATTAAGACATCTGGAATCTACCTTAACCTATCTATAGTTGGACAAGCTGATGGAAGTAGATTAGAAAAGCTCTCTTTGCAAAAGTTCTGTGATTCTTTTTCTACAATAGTTATTCAGGCCCCCTAGCCAATTTACCAATGTTTTTGATCTGCAGTCATTGATGCCTCTATTCTTTTGTTTGTGGGTTGGTTAGTATTTACCTAAGGTTGCCTAGAAGAAATTGCTTTTAGCAATAAGGCCGCCCTTTGTACACTCTTTATTTGATCATTGTGTTCTATTTTTGTAACTCTGTAATTTAGTGTGCAAATAAAGAGTAACCTATCTATCTATTTTATTTTCATCATATGATTGTGACTGTTTCCATCTTGGCTAGGGGTGCTGTTGTATTATTCTTTGGTTTTCACCACATAATTTAGTGCTAAAGTATACAGCAACCCAGGTTTTTATTTAGAGGGAAAACTTCACTGTCACCTGTCACTATGAACTCACACATAAAAATTAAAACCAAAAATTTCAAACAAACACATTTCTGTGTAATAACAGTGTCATGTATATGCCCACTTCCCACTACTATACTGTTTACCCAGCTGGTCAATGGTGCTCAAATGATGATGACCCCTACCATTTGTTAGTTTCGTAATAATGTTCAAGTTTCTTGAATGTCAACTTGTCTAGAGGGGCAGATCAAAAGGGAACTAAAGAAATAATTCTCCAAAATAATAGGTTCCAGAGATGACCAACATTTGGGATTTGAATCTCATCATCTTAAAAAATGTAACAGGAGGTACATTACAACTATTAAATAAGTTATGTTTTTTTTTTAATAAGACCACTATTCCACTATTTTGTATCATGGGGAACTTAACAAACATACATGAAACAGACACACAATTTGAGAATCATGAAAGCATATCTGACTAATATTAAAAGGTGAAAGTATGTAGTAGTTTACATCTCTTTACTATAAAAGTAGTTGATGAGATCTGAATAAAATTTGGATAGATCAGTCTAGAATACTATTTTTTACGGTATAACTAAAACCAATACAACAATGACTGCGGCTAAAACAGCAATGCGCAAAGTAGCTGAAAATGTATTCAAACTTCTTAATATTACCATAATCAGGCCAATTTCATTAAAGCTTTGGAGATTCAGGTTTAAAAAAAAAACATACTAGTATTATCACGGCTGAAATGCTTGCATGAATTTTAGTGAAATTTGTCATGGAGGTTGTTGCTTTTATTCTGGAGGAAGGACATACTGTATAGCTAACTGACATACACAGATGCAGAACCTCATTCAAATGCTAGTATTAGGATGATTTATGAAAAAGTTTGATGCTCAAGGTTAGTTGCCATAATCCTCTTAAACAGTTTGATCATCATCATCATCAGCCTATCGCAGTACAGTGCTGGACATAGGCCTCTCCAATTGCACGCCACTTAGTTCAAACCTCGGCTACTCCAGTTTGATCAATTCTTATAAAATTCGTATTTAGTCAGTAGATCTGAGGATAGGACGTAAACTATTTTTTACCCCTACATTACAAAGAATAAAACAGACACGTGTGGAGCCACAGGCATCAGCTAGTATACATATATCAGCCTATACAGTATACATACTATACAAATATATAATAAAAACTTAAGTTAGAATACACCTCAGATCAAGGTGACAATCATAATAAAATGTTTAATTAATTTTATGTTAATCATAAAATGTAATATATGTTGGCAACATTTTATAACTTATTACAAATATAAAGCCTGTAGGCTATAATATTTTACTGTAAGCCTAAGTACATTCTTGAGTAAATATGTTTTTTATTTAATGGTAAATAACATCATACCAATTAATAATATAAAGTAATGATGAAAGTTGAACTATGTATTGTATTTTGTTATAGAAACAGGCTAATCAAAGGAATTATTTAAATTTCTTAGTACTGTTACTATGAGAAATAATGAGAAACTCATAATTTAATGCAACCTATTCTTAATATAATGATATTTAAGGTTTGTAGATAAATGAGGGCTTACCTTTATATTTTTTCCTAATTTTACTGGCATCCACCAAATTCCAGTCCACTGAGTCCCGAGCTGGAGCAGGCACAGTGCAACCGATAAGCTCCACAGAGCTGCTCCGTTTATAGCTAGGACCTGGAACTGGTGGAAGCTCCTCTGGCATTTTACACTCCTTCACTGATGATACACTAGAGCATTCCACTATTTCTACACTCTTGTCCATGATTCCATTGTTACTTAAACCACAGTTCCCATTCATGGGAGGATCTGTCTTAGGCTTCTTACAAGGTGACTTCTTGTTCTTGTGAGCGCTGTGACGACGTTTCAACTTGGTCGAATGCGAAGAGTTCCGTGAGCTAACTGGTGACGGGCACCCGTACTCCATGCTACCTTCCTGATCGCTGCCTTCGTAGTAACCCGATTCGTGCTCAGGCTTCTTGTCAGGCAGGCTCATCTCGGCGGTGGCCATGGCTTAGCCGTCGACCAAAACCATGTAGACGCAGACTGCACCACTTCACCAGCTCATCAATTTTGTAACAGTATTCACCACCGCCTCCCGAGTAAACGTGGTTTTGTCCACAAATAGTCCGCCACAGGCGGTGATGAAAACGGAAATAAATTAAACTACAACTATTCCTTCAACTTTCAGCGAAAGTACAAACGACACGTAAAGCATTTCGCGAGTAGTTACCCTAGTCTGCGACAACTTCACGCGGTGATCCAATCCCAGATGGCGCTGCAATATGCTATAATCCGTCTAAATGCGAAAGTTCTCCAGCAAGGACCGCGGTCACACTTTGATATGTCAATGCGTTTGGTCGAAGCAAATTTCACTTGTAAACAACTTCACACTACTGAAACGTCAAAATTTTTAGTTTTGTCTTCTCTTTAATTAAGTTTATTACGATAATTTACATCCAAATAGGTATCACAGCTTGTTCGTCGTCAAATTTCATAAGGTTCAATATCCACAACAATCTAGGTACTCCCTAAAAATGTTGTAAAATTTTCACCACACTGTCAACACAGTTTAATAATCACTTTGAGAGTTCAATGTTATTGTTTAATTCACTAACACTATGTATAAATTGTCTACCTCTACAAAACAATCTATGTACACTATATAAATAAATTAAAATTCAAGCACGAACGACGTGAACACTCACTCGCCGCGCTAACGCAACTGAATTCGAGAACGCTAAATAGAAACCGTGCGACGGCAACGGTGAGCGGGCGGTGCGGTCCCTCCACCATTTACGATTTACGAGGCCACATAGTGCATGCGAAACATGCAGAGAAATCAATGAGTCAATATTTTTGTTTCTTTTAGATAAATGTTTGCTGTTACTATGTAGATAAACTTGTAAAGTACGAATTTATGTTATAGACTCTATTTAATTTTTGTCTTATTTAGTAGTATATACACTTTGGCGATATTCTTCTAATCTACCGTATACTACAAAGACAACGTTTCAGGGACGTAAATAAAAAGAGATGTGGCTAGCGCTTATCTGTTCCGTAGAGCGAGATGGAAATGTAAGAGTGCAATGAAAAATATTTCGATCTCATTCATGATTCGCTGCAGAGTGCAGAATGACCGTGGAGCCGTTTGCAGTTAAACATGGATTTAAACATTGTTTGATAGAGAAATGATTTCTCGTGCCTAAGCAAAAACAAAATCTTTAAAAATTATTAAACGAGGAGAGTGCAATTTAATCCATGTAGGTATACAATCTTTGACCTACAGAATCATAATAATATTGTTTTGAAATTAATAACATCGTGATGTTTTAAGATAGGGATGAAAAAATTGGTCAAGTGCGTGTCAGGAAACGCACAGGAAAGGGTTCCTCAGTCACCCATAATGGTGCGTGGATTTAAAATCGTATCCAATAGAAAATTGTTCTGTTTACGTAATAATGCGTTATTTTTGAATGACGTTTTCCAAGTAACCGCATTTTACAAGTTAAGCCTCTATAACTCCTGAACTATCAAAGTCATCTAACCCGTTATAGTTTGCCTTTATAGTTCATTATATGGACCACCAACATGAATTTTTACAGATTTTTTGAGCCCGCCGTTTAGCTTTTAGAGGGGAAGGACGCCCTGCTTTTACAAAAAAGTGCCCTTTAAAGTGGAATTTCTCGCAAACGGATACCTAAATCAAAAAACAGTCTTAGAAATCCTATATTGTTTTAAGAAGACCTATCTAATGATATTCCACACGATGGGGTAGCCGTAAGAAAAAAATAATCCCTACTTTACGTGTAGGGGATGTACCTACCCCAAATAAAAATATTTTTCATAATTTTATTGTAGCACTTTGTCCACGTAATTACAACACATATTCATGCAAAGTTTCATCTTTCTAGCACTTACCGTTTGGACGGTAAGTCGAGGACGGACGGAGGGACGGACATGACGAATCTATAAGGGTTCCGAGTCTTAAACTTCGGAACCCTAAAAATAATTTATTGTAGTAGAGTACATAGTTTTGTGAAATCTTATTCCAAGATTGTCCAATAATTCTTAAAGCATCTAAAACATTGAATTGCTTCCAAATGTCTTTGACAGAAAGCTCGTTATTTAGTCTCATAGCTTTATTTAAATGTGCAAATGATCGCCTTGTGTAGTAAGCTTTAAATGTTTTAATGACTCCCTGGTTCATTGGTTGAAGGAAGCTGGTAATGTTTGTTGGCAAAAATACAACTTCCACCCGTGGATCGAAATTATTTAGAGTAACGACAGAGCGAAGTGGGCTAATGAAAAACCGCGTATCTCCGAATTCGCGTAAAACGGGGTAGCGTAAGTCGAGGTATGACTGTACAGGTATGTACAGTCATACCTCGACTTACTCTACCCCGTACCGTTACCTAGCTAGCTTCTTAAACATCTGTATATCTATACAAAAACAAACGAAAAAAAAAGAAGAGCTTCTAATTTAAATAAAATCATCACTATTAAACACAGAGATTTTTATAATATGTAATTAAAATATTCTCTATGACAATTTCATACCAAATCATGGTCAATAGCTTTTGACAGTTCAATGCTGAACCTACAATATTCTCCTTATAAAGTCTACCTAGATCAACAGAAAAAAACTAGGGAACACTCATGGTGTAAAGTTTCTCTAGTAAGATATCGCAAATTAAGAAATACGTTCTCAGCTAACCATTTCTTTACCTGAGTAGAGTCCAAAGGTTCATTTTGAACAAGGTGGGTGTGCTTAACAATTGTAATTGTTATGTGTTCGGTGTAGTTATTGTTTATAGGCACAGGTAGCAATGACCATAAGCCAGGCGGCCGGACGCATGCTTAGTTTCCAAGTTATAAAAAAAAGTATTGTTAAATTTGCAATCTGTGCCAGATGCACTTAATCCTACAGTGACCCCTGTAACTGTTAATTTTTGGAAAATGATTATTTTTGATAATAAAGTACAAAATAGCATTTGTTGAGAAGATTAAATTTAACATCAAAAAATAATTTACAGCCCCTAAGATCTTTTGTTAAACAATGTAACAAATTTAAAAAAATGAAGCACGTGCGAACAAAGACGGTCTAAATTTACCTTAATTAGAATATTGACTATTAATATATTATTACTAGCTGATGCACGCGGCTCCGCTCCGCTAAGTAGATGTTGGCCGATTCTCAGACCTGCCCGATAAGCACACAAAATTTCATGCAAATCAGTCCAGCCGTTTTGGAAGAGTTTGGTAACAAACACAGTGACAAGAGGATTTTATATATATTACTAGCTGATGCCCGCGGCTCCGCTAGCGTTCTACGGGTATGATAAATAGATTTTAGCCGATTCTCAGACTTACTGAATATGCATATAAAATTTCATAAGAATCGGTCAAGCCGTTTCGGAGGAGTATGGGAACGAAGATTGTGACACGAGAATTTTATATTTAACTAGCTGATGCCCGCGGCTCCGCTCGCGTTTTAGAGGTATGCAAAATAGATGTTGGCCGATTCTCAGACCTACTGAATATGCATATAAAGTTTCATAAAGATCGGTCAAGCCGTTTCGGAGGAGTATGGCAACGAAAACTGTGACACGAGAATTTTATATATTAGATAAGATTATTACTTTATTAAATAACCGTTATTAAATAATGACTTTTGTTTTAGGTTTATTGAGATCGCATTTTTTTTACTATTATGTAGAGAGTTGTAGATAGTTGCTTAATTTATGTCATGTCGCTATTTCCGCAACATGACGATGGCCAGGTAAGATTCGTAGCTATTTCTTTCTAAACCACCCCGTAAATAAGTTCCTGACCTTACCTTAAATAAACATTAGGTATTTTCTTTCTGTATGTTATTTGTTTAATTAAACCTAGGCCTTTCCAAGTACTTTCGACACATTGTGTCATGTATCGATAGATGGCGTTCTACTATTTGTCTGAATCGCGCTAGTGTTCCCATTCGCGCAGTAGTATGAGTTACTTGATTGTATTGTGTTTTATAAATATACGCTACTTAAGCTAGATCAGATTACAGTTGTGGTTTCATTTCTCGGACCCTTCTAGTAAATCATTATAGGTCAACCAGGTCATATTTACGCCAGTCGTAACAACATAAATGACTAGCTGCTCAGTGCCAAAATGTCACTTCTATGGAGAAGAACCGGCTACAACTACATGTTATTATTAATTAGGTGATGTAATGTTCTTGCTAGCTGTACCTAAGCTTAATAAGCTGTGTTATATTGTTAAATTAAAGAGGTGCGGCTCTTCAACTTTATTTCTTTGCCACACCATTAACTTAATTATGTATTGTGGTCCTACATAGTAACAGTGTAGTCCTTGGAACTAGAATAGCACCAGTTTTGTCGGAAATCTCGCTCTACACAAAACTGACCATGGTTCTTTGGATCGTCAACTTGTAGAGAAAATAAACTTAAAAATATCATCGCGATCTGTGAGTGCAACTTTTTGCTTAAATAACATATGGATATGGATTTTTTCTAACACAGGGAATTAGCATTCAAAGTGGTAATGCTGCCAGTTTTTAGAGAACGCTACCAGTAAGCAATGATGCAGAGGATTTTTTTGACGCTTGTATGTAAATATTATAAACTAGCTTTTCCCCGTGGCTTTGCTCACGTGTTATTCTGATGTATAAGGCGAAGTATGGGTTAACGTTTAGCAGTTTTCGAGTCAAATTTATTATTTATACATGCCTTTTCTTAACCCCCTAAGGCGTAGAATTTTCAAAAATCGCTTAGTGTTCGTTTACACTCCTCCTCACAAAACACATGCGAAATTTCAGCTTCTTGCGCCCAGTAGTTTCGGTTGTGCATTGTCTGTCAGTCATTCTGTAATGGAACAGTTCTATATTTATTGATGACTATATAATAAAGAAAACATCTGAAGAATTGAATACATAATCTAATGTCAGGTATCTCTGCCAATGAAGGATTATAACATTAAAGCGGTCTACAGGTGTAATTTGACTTCAGATCAGACATACATATTGTAAACCTTTGGTTTCCTTGTGTTTCTGTAGCTAAAAAATAAATAAATAAATATTTAAATAAATATTTTGGACATCTGACACACAACATCATCTAGTCCCAAGCTAAGCAGAGCTTGTGTTATGGCTACTAGGCAACTGATATAAATACATAAACATATTTTTTTTTGTAAATACATACATATTATACATAGAAAACACCCAGACTCCGAAACAAATATTTGTGAATCACACAAATAATATTTGTTCCGACCCGGGAATCGAACCCGAGACCTCTTGATCAGCAGCCGCATACGCTAACCACTAGACCAACGAGGCAGTCCGAGGCAAATTTATTAAAAGTTATCAATTAAGGCACGTAAATTTAAAATCGTGTCCAACAGATAAAGTGTTTTGTTTTCGTTTTTTTTTGTACAAAGTTTTCCAAGTAACCGCATTTTACAAGTAAAGCCTCTATAACTCCTGAACTAACAAAAATTACAGTTTTTGGACCAACCCAGGCATCGTAGTAAACAATTTTTTTGTTATATTTTTTTATATGAGCCTGCCAAAGTATCTCTACTCTGCCTGATAGAAAGTATGAGTAACATCCAAGAGTGGTGGTCACTATCCTCATTGTGAGTGCACACAACGCAGCATGGTGACCCACACTATGGCGGCTGTGAGATAAATAAATTAATTGAATTTCATCGCATTTTACATAGTATCCTTTAGCCGTTCACTGATGGAATGAATAAAATTTATTAATTCCATAATTTGAACCTTTTTTTTAATGAAGTTAAGAAATTAATATTAAGGAGTACACCTACAGGATATACCACCTTTTTATTAATTACTATGTAGGTATTATTGTGTATATCTTTTGTTGGAGATCCTTACTTAATATATAAATACGAAGAACAAGATAATCTTTTAGTGCCTAAAACTGTAAAGCAATTCGAATTTCTTTCATCCAATACTCTACAGATCTTAGCATGAACTTGTTGGAACTTGTATATGTACCAACGGTCACGTAGGTACACAACCTGCTTGCTGATTGAGAAATTTTGTCTGATACGACTACGTACAAGAATTAAGACGACCATTATGAAAATTCGGGCCTCTATACGGTACAAGGAAGTAAGCGCGTCAGAACTTTCTAGTCGTTCTCTTCATGGCACAAACCTTTCATTACTTAAAATGTTAAGTGCACAGTATGGAGTATGGAATGAAGTTCTTAAATATATAACATATTAGACTATAATAATGACTATACTCTGTCCATTCCTTTAATATCTTTTTGACACTTCAACAAATTTCGAAAATAGTGACGCCCTCACACGTCACCGATTCGATTTGAAATCAAAATCAATCGATATAATATTCTTTATGTCAGTATTTTAAATAAAAAAAAGTGCACTATTATCATAAATATATAAATCTCGTGTCACAATGTTTGTCCTCAATGGACTTCTAAACCACTTAACCGATTATAATAAAATTAGCACACCATGTGCAGTTCGATCTAACTTGAAAGATAGGATAGTTTAAATCTCAAATTATAGTACCCGGTAGGTGGCGCTGCGAACAAGCTATGGGATTTCAAATTCGGGCGGTACGAAGTTCGCCGTATCAGCTAGTTATGATATATAAATTGAAAAGTACGACATTACTGTAGTACATTATTTCAAAAAAAAAATACCGGTAATTTATAGACGTGACCTGTCAAAAAGACAATAAACGAATGGACAAAGTATAACTATTACTCGCAGATTAGATATATTTTATTCCGTAACCTAACTTTGAAAATGCCGAACTTCCATACCTAAACTTCCAAATTACAAAAATATTTTGGGTGATCAAAACATTAAAACACCAGCTGCTAAAATTTCAAGCTAATCATCAGAGCGTGTTTTATCAGAGCTCAAAGTCATCCCATGCAAATAAATAATTATATATGCATTTGCTGTTATAATTCCTTGAATTTCGAGTTATTGAGAGTCGACTGTACCTACCTGATTTTTCATAAATATATTGCAGCTTAAACTAATTAGTTTTCTTTATTGTTCTGGTATGGCAGAAGAGGCACGAAATTATTAATTAATACTGTAGAGATACGTTCTCTAAGCAGTATGTGTGGTGTGAACGTTAGTGACAGAGTCCGGAATGCAGCAATAAGAGAAGGTTGCGAATTGAAAGAAGATAGTGACAAGGATTAAAGTGAACATACTTCGTTGGTTTGGCCACTTGGAGACGATGGACGATAGAAGACTCACGAAAGGAATTATAGAGCGAATGTGTGTGGAAGTATCGGAAGAGGTCGTCCACAGCGAACATTTATTGATAATGATACCAAATTGGTGATGTTCTGAAACATGTGAAGAGCACTAGGAACCGGCAAGCATGAATGCAGCATCGATGATTGTGGGAGAAGCAAAAGAGGTGTGTCAGGACCGTAGTACTCTTCTGGGAAATAGGTCATATTTATGCTGCAACGCCTGCCTTGACTTTTGCTAAGTCAAACTTCAAATCAAATAAATTTTTAACCGACGAAAACAACGAAGGAGGTTCTCAATTCGATACGTATATGTTATCATTTCATATTATTCTTTATTTATTTATTTTATTCATAACAATTTTTACATACATTGGTAGGCTATATGTATAGGTATAAAAAAAAACTTTTGTGTTGAATTACATTCAGTTTTCGAACTATTACTAACAGTAATTATATGACACCCAATAACATTTCACATGCGTAACAACAAAACAAATCAACCACTTCATAAGTAGATACTCAAGTACTTCGCCAAGGAAAGTTTTAGCGCATTAATAATTTACATTAAAAGAACAAATAAATTTCATCGCACTCACATAGGGAAGAAATCTGGCAACAACACGGTTGTCAATTAATTAACGTGATTTAACAATTCAATCTAAACAACACGGAAGGTATCGGAGTTCGAGACGCGGAAGTGTCATGACCTTCGTATTAACATCAGAAATATACAAAAAAGCACGTACTTACCTACGGCATATTTAATGCAACATTTAACTTCATTTTGGTGAAGCGGTTATAGCCGAGTGGCCTTAGGTGATTGGAAACAATTACCGAGGGTAAGAAACGCCGGCGCGGTCAGACCTAGATGGGTGACCGCTTGTGGCCTGATAAGTTATGAGTGCTTCCATGATTCGGAGGTCTCGTTAAGCAGTCGATCCCGGTTCTTATCATGGGATAGCAGTCGAGATGCTTAGTTGGAGTCCTTCGGGCGGCTTAAAAACATCCAATATCCAACGGCAAGATTACGTAGCCACAACGTGACTTGCCTGTCCCCAACTGGCTATCGGCCAGCGTCGAACATTATGGATTGTTGATGTTGCCTCGGTGGCACACTGTTGAGCTTAAGGTCTCGGGTCCGATTCCTGGGTATGAACAAATAAATGTTTGTATGACCTGCAGATATTTGTTTCGGAGTTTCGTTCGCTTTGTGTGATAGACAAATTGTTGCTTTGAGCCTGCCATACATACGCCAGCACATACGTTTGTAAAATCTCCCACGACACTTATTTCTAGTGCGAAGTGACGTTTGTACATAGAAAACTTCAAAACAAATATTTGCAGATCATACAAACATTTGGTCTGACCCCGGCATCGAACTCAAGCTCACTCAAGCACAGCTGTCGTCAAGTATGTGGTCTCCTGATCAGTCAATTGATTCAGTACATGTGACTTAGAAAAACAATAAGTGTAACAGATAAGAAAATGTTTGTTAATGTTCAACTCAAATTATGATAAATACATGCAGTCTTCCTGACAGTTAACATAAAGTCAGTTACTTTAGTTAACTACTAAACTACTCTGGAAGTAAACACTTTTTTAGAGTTCCGTAGCCTAAAATGAAGTCTATCTGACAGCGGATATTTTTTGCTGTAGTAAAGTCACGCTGAATTCAGCACGAAAAGTTCAGCTCGCCCGGTACTATCCGCCACACAGAACACCTACCTAAATTAACAGCATTCGTATTTTGTTGGTGAATGTGAGACCGCCGCATTGGCTGTGAAATAATAATAATCAGGCGAGATGATCATGCTTGTCGGGCACTGCCCAACAGTTGATGTTGGGATGTTGTATTATTTGTAGCTAATCGGCGCAAGAATTTCTCTATCGCGATTCAGGATTAGTAGTTACTCCGTATAGCTCGTTTCGTATTTTGTTCGTGGTTTTAGTGTTCCTTCGGTAGATGGCGTTGTTCTATGTTTTCTGCTTGCTCTGTAAGTGGAAGTCGCCACATACCACTATCCAACTACCTAATGAGACCATAACTTTACATCTCTAATTTATACTAATAAATTAGCGATAGAAAAATTCTCGCGCCGATCAACCGTTATGCAGTAGCCTTCCAGGCACGATCACCTCGCCTGTTCGAAGGATCCTTCCCTTTGTGTTGGAGGAACACGATACCCGTTCCTCCACAGGTATTTACTAATTTTTCCCGCGGCTCCGCCCCTGTGTGTCGGTTATAGCATAATTATGTCCTTTCTCAAAAATCTTAGTATCTCCATGTTACATTTCATTGAAATCGGTTTTTTTTTTTTTTTTTTTTTTATATATTTAAGCCTGCCAAAGTGACTCTACTCTGCCTGATGGAAAGCATGAGTAGAATCCAGGAGTAGGGGTCACCATGCTTATTGTGAGGGTAGGCAATGTAGCATGGTGACCCCTACCATGGCAGCCTGGTTAGATTATTCTGCATAATTCTCCCGGCCTTCGAAGGGCGGGAGAATGATGCAGAATGATTGGGCCTCCGGTCTCACACTCACCAACGAAATACGACAGCAAGAATGCTGTCATTATTAGGATGGTCTTCTGTGTGAGGGTAGTACTGGCCGGGTCGAGCCGGCCCATTCGTGCTGAAATCAGCGTGGCTCTATTTAGTCATGTAAACGTAACACACAGAGTTACTTTCGATTATTATATTATTATTAGGGTTCCGTAGCCAAATGGCAAAAAACGGAACCCTTATAGTATAGATTCGTCATGTCTGTCTGTCTGTCCGTCCGTATGTCAGAGCCACTTTTTTCGAAAACCATAATAGCTATACTTTTGAAACTTGGTAAGTAGATGTAATCTGTGAACCGCATATGGATTTTCACATAAAAATAGAAACAAAACAATACATTTTGGGGGTCCCCATACTTGGAACTGAAACTCAAAAAAAAATTTTTCATCGAACCCATACGTGCGGGGTATTTATGGATAGGTATTCAAAAAGGATGTTGAGGTTTCTAATATATTTTTTTCTAAACTGAATAGTTTGCGCGAGAGATACTTCCAAAGTGGAAAAATGTGTCCCCTCCCCCCCTGTAACTTCTATAATAAGTTAAAAAAATATATGTTGTACATTACCATGCAAACTACCAACGAAAATTGGTTGGAACGAGATCTAGTAAGTAGTTTTTTTTTAATACGTCATAAATCGTAAACTACAATTTACCTTTCATTCAATCAATACACTATTGTAAAAACATCAATCCAAGTTACAACGAACTACAAGAACTTTTATATGATGTTACTTGCTGATACGGACGGAACCCTTCATGGGCGAGTCCAACTCGCACTTGGCCCGCTTTTGTATACTATGGATTCTACTTCATCCACTATGAAAATAACATTTTGACAGTTAACGTTATGGGGTTGCCAGACTGCTAATCGATAATTCAGATTCTAGGCCACCTAGAAACTTGACATTTGATACAGGGCGAAGGTTTTGTAAAGTAAATCGATCTACGTTCCCCTCGACCTTGATCAAGATGCGAACATAAGTTATACTTATTAATGTAATCGAGTGGTGACGTTTTAAGAAGTGTATCCCCACCCCTATTCATATTCATCCCGTGGGCGTGGTACGATACGATGAACTACGTATGATAACAGCGCGGCCTCTGTAAAGAGAAGGAAAACTTGACACTAGGAAGTCAAGGTAGTAGAGCTACGCTTATTTCAGCACGAATGCGCCGGCTCCACCGGGGCTGAAATACCCTCGCATAGAAGACCAACTATTGCTAATGTATTTCTTTGGTGAGAGCGAGACCAGAAGCCCTTGATGCAAAGCCTCTTACCAGGCCGCCATGATGGGGGTCACTATGCTGCATTGTGTTGACTTACAATGAGGATGGTGACCACCGCCTTTGGATTATGCTCATGCTTTCCATCAGGCGGAGTAGAGTCACTTTGGCAGACTATACGGATAATAGGTTTTAGGTCCAGCAACAAACTATTGAAGGCTGTTGAAATGATGTGACGATGAATATAAAATTCAATAAAATGTCATGAAATTATCGCAGAGAGAGCACGTAAAGCCGTCGGTTCAGGTTGTCATGAACATCTATGGCAATCGATATTGGGAAGGTAGTGCCCTCAAATTTACTGACAACTAGTTCAACCTTCGAATTTCAGTTCCCACTTAAGGTTGCGGAGGTCCGATGCCAGTCGCTCCGTGGAAAAACTGATATTCAGGTAAAACCGGTTGAACTAGTAGCCGACCCCAAATAATATTGGGAATAAGGCTAGGAAGAAGAAGAAGTCATGTCTGTCTGTCTGTCTGTCCGTCCGTATGTCACAGCCACTTTTCTCCGAAACTATAAGAGCTATACTGTTCAAACTTAGTCAGTAGATGTATTCTGTGAACCGCATTAATATTTTTACATAAAAATATAAAAAAAACAATAAATTTTGGGGGTCCCCATACTTAGAACTGAAACTCAAAAATTTTGATATTGAGGTTTCTAAAATCATTTTTTTCTAAACTGAATAGTTTGCAATACTTATATCAACTTAAATATAAAAATTGGGCAAGTGTGTGTCAGGCCATGCATAGAATAGGGTTCCTAGGTCATATACCGAAGCCAAGGCTCGGTCCTGGAAGGAGCTCATTGAGGGACTGGACAGGGACCCATGGGGGCGCCCATACAAAACTGTATTGGGCAAGCTCAGACCGTGGGTCCCACCACTGACGCAGACCTTAGACCCTGAATTTGTGAGAAGAGTGATTGATACTCTCTTCCCCAGGGAGCGGGGTAGTCCCTCAAACCCTCCGCTGCCGTCGGATCTAACGACTTGGCCCGACCACTTTACAGTGACGGAGGATGAGCTGGACCGAGCCGTAAAGCGACTCGCCGCACGCAACACTGCCCCGGGTCCTGACGGGATCCCAGGCCGAGCATGGGTGCGCGCTTTGGTGATCCTAGGGAATAGGCTGAGGCGGCTGTTTACCAGCTGCCTCCGTAATAGCGTATTCCCTTCCGGCTGGAAGGAAGCCAGGCTGGTACTCATCCAGAAACCTGGCAGAGCTGCAGATTCTCCCTCGGCGTTCCGACCGATATGTCTGTTGGACGAGGCGGCGAAACTCTTTGAAAGAGTTTTCGCTGCCCGTATCAGCCAGCATCTGTCGCGAGTGGGCCCCGACTTATCAGACAGCCAATTTGGTTTCCGACAAGGACGCTCAACACTGGATGCGATCGATCGCGTCCGTTCCTTGTCGGACGAGGCTGTCTGTCGAGGGGGAGTGGCATTGGCTGTCAGTCTAGATATAGTCAATGCCTTTAACTCCCTCCCGTGGTGGGCGATTAGAGAGGCACTGGTGTATCACCAGTTGCCCCTCTACCTGCGAAACATCATCGGGGCGTATCTCTGTGATAGGTTCATATCGTATATGGGTCGGGACGGCGAAGAACATCGCAGGGAGGTCACATGCGGGGTTCCCCAGGGTTCGGTCCTAGGACCCCTTCTGTGGAACCTTGCTTATGATGCGGTCTTGAGAACCAGCTTGCCCCCTGGCGTGAGTGTAGTCTGCTACGCGGACGACACTCTAGTAATGGCTAGGGGGCATGGCTTCCAGGAAGTCCTGGAGCTCGCCGAGTTAGGGGTGGCATGTGTCGTCCATAAGATCAGCGGTCTGGGTCTACGGGTTGCACCTCATAAGACGGAAGCCCTGTGGTTTCATAGGAAACGCGGAAGTGCCGTTCCTACCCACTCGCTTATTAGAGTGGGAGGAACGGAGGTCGAGGTTGGTCATCATATCAAGTACCTCGGCCTCACCCTGGACAGCCGCTGGAGCTTCGAGGAGCATTTCGAGCGTATGATCCCCCGAGTTCGGGCAGTGGCGGGTTCCCTACAAAGGCTGTTGCCTAACTTAGGGGGCCCGCGGGAAGAAGTCCGCTGCCTCTACTGTGCGGTGCTCCGATCCATGGCCCTCTACGGAGCGCCGATATGGGTTAAGCGCCTATCGGCATCCTCCCGCTGCCGAGCTAAGCTGAACCAAGCGCAGCGGGTAGTGGCCATTCGGATAGTGAGAGGATACCGCACCATCTCGTCGGAGGCGGCGACAGTCCTGGCACGTTTCCCACCTTTCGATATTCTGGCGGATATGGATGCGAGGGTCTATGACCAGGTTCGCGCTATTCGCCGGGGTGAAGGTGTGGATGGTCAGGACGAGCTCGAAATGCGGCGGAACGCCCATCGACAGGCCCTGGCACAATGGCGCGCGCGGCTGGAACAGCCGCAGAATGCACGCCAACGCGCTGTCGATGCCGTTCTGCCTAACCTCGAAGCTTGGGTAGGCAGGGAGGGAGGTCGCGTTACCTGCCGACTTACCCAGATACTCACCGGGCACGGTTGCTTCGGTGAGTATCTGAATAGGATCGGACGCGAAGAGACGGCACAATGCCACCATTGCGCAGCCGACAGGGACTCCGCCCAGCATACGCTGGAAGACTGCCCCTCGTGGGCATCTGAACGCGAGGTCCTAGTCGGCCAAATCGGACGAGACCTGTCCCCGCCAGCAATCATTGCTGCCATGCTGGCGGGTGAGGAGCGAGTTAAGGAACCCCAATCCACTAACATTTCCTTTGTCAGCACTCTCAAATCTGGGACATGCGTCACTCAACAAACTGCTTAGACTAGTATAATTTTTAGTATATAAGCCCATATCTGTATTAATTAAGCAATTACCATTTTGTAAGCATTTAGTTGTTACTCTGTCAGTTTAATAAATATATTTTTTTAGTCCAAACCGAGTTTGAGCACTTGAATGGCGCAGCCGGTAGGATCTCTGTAGTCAGTGATACGTATAAAATCTACGGGAAGCCGACGTCCGTTTCTACGGTTTAGCAGAGATCGCCGAACAAAGAAATTTTTCAAGAACCTACTCTGGTACCAGACAGAGGGCCAGCTGACAACCGGTAATTCAGGGACGATGGAAATCGCTGCGGAACTGTGAGTAGATCTTTTCACCTTCCTTTCAGCTTTCCAATTTGTGTTCCTTACCTTATAACAAGTCTGTGTTTCGTGTACTATTAGGGATTAGACAACGCCTAGATAGTATTTACATAGATATTTGCAACTTAGTTAGTATTCTACCTAACACTAAGTAGTATAAGTACTTAATTTATTCTTTCCCTTTTAATTGAGATACGTAGGTACGATGGAGGTCGCAAATAGAGTTCCACAGGAAATAATCAAGGGTATTCCCGTATTCACTGGAGAACCCAGAACCTTGCCACTGTACCTCAAAAAATGCGAATACATTATCCTTCGATACCAGGGGGATGTCTCGCAAAATGAATATTTATTTCACATTTTAACTAGCCGTTTAGGTGGCGAAGCAGCCAACCTAGTAGGAGAAAGGGACTCCATAAACACTTGGGCCCAATTGAAAGCCCTACTAAGTGAACATTTTGGAGATCCGCGTACAGAAGAATGTTTAGCCCTAGAGCTAGAAAGCTGTAGGATTAATAGGAACGAGAGTTACCTAGAGTTTTGTCGTAGATTACAACATTTGAGGAGTGTTTTGTTTTCTAAAATTGCAGAAACAGACAATGAT
This sequence comes from Phragmatobia fuliginosa, assembly GCA_932526445.1. Taxonomy (NCBI): domain Eukaryota; kingdom Metazoa; phylum Arthropoda; class Insecta; order Lepidoptera; family Erebidae; genus Phragmatobia; species Phragmatobia fuliginosa. The sequence goes on along the minus strand of OW052081.1, from coordinate 10,148,459 downwards.
GAAATTTCACGTCGACTTTAGTGACGTCAAAGAAGTGTTACAAAGTGCCAAAGCTAGTGACAGTGATTATCCAATAATAGACTCAATAGTGACATACCAAACAAGCATCTGGACTATCGGTTTATACGCAATGTTAGCATTCGCAGTAACGACTTTTGTAATTGTTAAATATAGAAATAATTTCTTTTGTCAAAATTCTCCTGCAGATAATTTTTCTCTTAGGGAGGGAGGAGTTAAGGAACCCCAATCCACTAACATTTCCTTTGTCAGCACTCTCAAATCTGGGACATGCGTCACTCAACAAACTGCTTAGACTAGTATAATTTTTAGTATATAAGCCCATATCTGTATTAATTAAGCAATTACCATTTTGTAAGCATTTAGTTGTTACTCTGTCAGTTTAATAAATATATTTTTTTAGTCCAAACCGAGTTTGAGCACTTGAATAGCGCTGGGGCGCAGTGGTCTCTTTCTGTGAAGCTTTAATGCTCCAGAAAGAGACCGCTGAACGGGATCGGGAGAGGGCCGATCCCGAGCGTAGAGTACGCCGGCGACGACACGAACAGTCAACGGTGCTGCAAGCTGCCAGAGAAAGGGGACCTCGGGCAGCAAACTAAGTAGCTGCGGCGGGAGGTTGGGTGGTGAAAAAATATATTTGATTAGCCAATAGGCAGGAGGAAGCCTCTGTGGCTTCCTCTAGGATAGAGCCTGGATAGGCGCGGCGCCGATCCTGAGGAGGACCTGAAATAACATGGTCCGGGTCCTCCTCAGAGCAGGGCACCTGAGACCGGCCATCGGGGTGTTTTTTAGTGGATTCACCACATACTCCGGTTCTTCAGTCCCCGGAGCCGGAGATCCGAAGGGATTTTTACACCCCGTCAACAAAAAAAAAAAAAAAAAAGGTCATATACCTCGCAAATGGAATAAAAATCGTGTCCATTAGACAATTGTTGTTTACATAATATTTCGTTATTTTTTCATCTTTTTAGCACTTACCGTTTGGGCGGTAAGTCGAGGACGGATGGACAGACGGACCTGACGAATCTATAAGGGAACCGAGGCAAGAACTGCGGAATCCCAAAAAGGCGAAACCAAGTGTCTATATCAGTGACCATATTTCAACCTGGTGAACAAGGGCGTCTTTGCCTATTGTGCAGGTTGCGCAGTGCACACAGGTGCTGTTTAGGGGCGCAAAAGCGCCAGCCGCGGCAGTTTAACAGCGCTAGAGTAATAATTGCACACGGACGCTTCACCGGCTAGATACGCTTCTGCTGGTGAACTTATGGGTAGAGAAGGTTCGGCATACGGCAGGTGAGATGTGAATCCAGGTAGTATAGTGGCCTACGCTATGGCAGACTAGTGGAGTAGAATTTGTAAGTATATCAGGTCCTTCCTTTCATCATCATCTACATCACCTTAAAGAAAGTCCACAGTTGGACATTCTTCTCCATAGGCTCTAAACAGCCGATCTTGTGCCCCTAGCCAAGTTGCAATCGCTTCTATTGTCTTGTTTGATTGGCTATTGTCACTCGGTCATGTGATCCAAGCAAAATATTATCCAATCACACAAGAGAATAGAGGCGTTAACGATAGCAGAACGAAAAACGTTTGCAACTTGGCTAGGGCTGTGCTGCCCGCATTCAACGGTTCCCCGACCTTCGTTTATTCGAAATCAATTAAAAGATCATCATCATCAACAGCCTTTAACAGTCCACTGCTGGACACAGGCCTCTCCTTAAAAAGGAGGTTTTGGCCTACTATACCACGCTGGCCAGACGGGTTGGTATTGGGTTGGTTTCAAGTTTTCCTTCTCTTTGCATTGATGTTGTCTTGCGTAGTTTATCCCTTAGTCGCCTTTTACGACACCCGGAAATTAATATTGGTGGCGACACTCTGTATTCTTAATCCGTCACCACACGGATAAATATATCTGATAAATAACGGATAAACTAAAAGATATCGGTCGTATTTTCACAAGCATAGCCACGGACAAAAGCTAATTAGGAATATAACTTTGTTGCATATATATCCTATTGACCTTTTGTATACGAATCGTGATTCTTATTGTATTTATATTGATTGTTTTAATTGATTGAATTATATAGCTTGTTTATCAGGAAGAGTTTTTACCTAAACTGTCCGTCCTCAATTTAATTGACGATATTCTCTTTAAATAGGTCATATTGAAGGTTTTATAATGATTTAAGTGGTAGCGTAAGCGACGGTTGTGCTTGAGGTCTCGGGTTCGATGGCCGGGTCGGACCAATAGTTTGTGTAATCCGCAAATATTTATTTCAGAGTTTGGGTGTTTTCTGTGTATAATATGTATGTATTTACAAAATAAAGGTATGTTTATGTATTTAAATTAGTCCTCTAGTGTACACATAATACAAGCTCTGCTTAGTTTGGGACTAGATGGTTGGGTAAGATTTCCGAAATATTTATTTTTATTATTTCATTGAGGGAAACTGAAGAAATAAAAACATTTTGATTTATCTTAAGATTGCCTTGAAGAGATTGCTTATGGCAATAAGGCCGCCCTTTGTACACTACATATTATGTATATTATGTATCTGACATATTATTTACTCTCTTGTGACTCTAACATGGTACGCAAATGAAGAGATTTCTATCTATGTACTCTAAACCGAAACATAGGTTTGTTTCGAAGCAAGGCTATATAGCAAAATATAATTAATTCAGTCAGTAATTAAATAACTAATAAACCTTCAATATGACTTATAGAGAATACCATATTAAGAAAATATCGTAATTGTTGGCCCAATGGTTGATGTTGGGAAGTTGTTTATACGCTAATCTGCGAGATAATTTCTATATCGTAATGCAGGATTAGTCGTTACTCCGTAGTTCACTGTATCTTCGGTAGATGGCGCTGTTCTGATTTTTTTATTACCTTGTTTATGGAGATCGTCACACACACAACAGGACAACGTAGTACTTAGGTCTCTCGATGTCAAAGGACGGCGGTATTTACTTATTATCAGGTTACACTCATTTGAGTCACACAGTTCCATCGAATTAAGAAAGTAAAGGCACAATAAGTGCACCCACATGTACACTATTATATCTCCAGCGTAATTAGATGGTCTCCGTTGAGACTGGCCGCGGTGGCGGAAATCGTCCAGGAGTCATAGAGCACCATGGTAGGGAGTATCCATAGCGATACACAGGCGTTCGCCTCTGTCAAAGCATAAGCCCAAATGGGCATTTGCATTACACTGTTATGACACAGTGTGTCGACTTCCACATACAGCGCAACGTAAAACATACAACAGCGCCATGTACCGAAGAAACATTGAACTACGAAGAAAACACATAACGATCTATACGGAATAACTACTAATCCTGAATCGCGAAAGTGACATTTTCGCGCCGATTAGCATATATACAAAATCCCAACATCAACTCTTGGGCAGTGGTCCATCAGGCACGATCACCTCGCCTGGTCGGAGGATCCTCCCTTTGTGTTGGAGGAACACGAAACCCGTTCCTCCACAACAGACAGAATGTATGTGTGTGAAATTTAGAAATTTTCGTTTTAATTGTTATGTAGGTATGTTCATAATGACAGGGGATTGTTTTTATGTGAGTCTAAAATGAGTGTGAGTGAGAAATTGCTCCCACAAAATAAAGTCGTCCACCGCGTCCGTCTGTTTATCTGTGCGCGTTAAACTCAAAAACCACTGCACCGATTTAAGTGAAATTTTGTATTCAGTTAGTCTAAAGCCTGAGATTGGCTACTTTATACCGCGATAACCGACATAGACGCGAGCGAAAGCTAGTTATTAGTAAAAATTTACTAAACTACAACCATGGAGTGTAAATATTGACCTTTAAAAAAATCTATATCTACTGGTCCATGATCTAAAACATTATCAAAGGCTAAAGTACATAATAAAGAAATACGCCATAATGTATTACTAATGATTAGTTTTCGTTAATTTGAGTAATGGAGATTTTATCGAAAAGACCTTGACATGACTATGCTCTTGACGGCTCGTCAATAACTAGAGACAGGTGTAGTATATATCGATTGTTTTAAAATCGAATAAATATCGATGTACATACTATCGATGTATTAAAGTAACGATGGCAGCAATTTTTATGTGATATTCCTGAAAATATGCCGAGTACTGTTTAAAAACTTTAAACGTGGTAATTTTAATTTATGTGGCGAAATTTGGATTTGAATACACCGTGTGTTGATGAAGTGAAAACTACTTCAGGTATATTCGGATGGGGAATAAGTTCATGTAAGTCCTCACGTGACATGCTAACGCTTGAGTCAGCTGTGGATGTATACATATATACTAGCTGAGTACCGCGGTGTTACTCATTAGCGAAGCTAGTATAATAAAATCAACTTCAGTTACTCCTTATATCATCAGCTATCCGCCTGTGAAAGTCCCTTGAAAATAGATGTAGCCAATCCAGAGATTAGCAGGAACAAACAAACAGACAGACAGACGAAAACTTTAATAATTGCATATGCATTTAGAAAAACCGGTTCATTTGATATTACAAACAGACAATTCAATTTTATTTATTTGTATAATATACCTACTGGTGCGCGCGCTGCCACTACACACAGGTTTCTAGAGTAAACAACGATCAATAACAGAAAAAAAATGTTTTTCTGTTACTAACCTAATTTGAGGTTTTGTCATGTGACCCCTAGACCACAGTGTAACCTGGTCGATAAACCGGCCAATTCAAATAGTCTTGATGATATATGAAATTATCGTGTGTTATATATATGTCCAAAAATATTGTTTTATTTATTTATAATATATGTAAATACATTATCATTCATATAATTTTGTGCATGCGATAAATCCAATGAGTCTGTTTTTCGTATCTCATCCATCTTAGCAATCTTTAAGTCGTCAGTCGGTCTAGCAGGAGGGTGTTCTAAAAATATTTGTACATATTTTAAAATAACTTTAACAAAAATTCTTATTGCGTAACAACTTAAAACAATAATACGATTAAACCCGACCTAGAATAATTAATGAAACAATGACATTGGACTTATATTGTAAACACTCCATTAGGTACATGCATATTCGATACCTTGACATCAAGGACAAAATACAATTATAATCACAAAATACAGTTTATCGTACAAATGACTATTCTAATAATGACAACATTCTTATTGTTATTTTGTTGGCGAATGTGAGACCGGAGGCCCAATCTTTCTGCATTTTTCTGTCGGCCTCCGGAGGCCGGGAGAATGATGCAGATACAACTGACCAGGCCGCCTTGGTATGGGTCACCATGCTGCATTGCCTACCGTCACAATGAGGATGGTGGCCCCTACTCCTGGATTCTACTCATGCTTTCCAGCAGGCAGAGTAGAGTCACTTTGGCAGGATTAAATTAAGAAAAAAATGAATTCAACTTACCGAAGCCTATTTCATGACGGACTGTGTCAGCATTCACGATAACTGGGATCTCTTTATACATACTGCCATCTAGTGGTTGTCCAGATTCTTCATTTTTCTTCTCCATATCTTTAAAATATTTCTCAAACTTGTTTTTATTGAAAAAATCGAAGTCTATGACTGCTCGTTTCATGGTCGGCGTGGCACTAGACGCTTCTACCTCAAATTGTAACATCTTAGCTGGTGACATGATATCTTGAACGGGAGACGGTTTAACAAAAATATCGTCCTCAGATTTCTTTGTCAAGGATAACTGCAGGAGCGTGGCTGGTCTGCGAGGTTCTGGTAGATTTACCAGCAACATAGGTGTAGTGGCTATTGGAGGCGAATGGGGACGAGTGGAATCAGGCGTTGGCGTTTCAACATCTGGTGTAGTTAATTCCACTGAGGGTGTGTAAGGATTACTTGCTACAGGGGTATTCCCGTCTATGGATGCCTCTCTGCCTATCGTCACATTCTCCCCAATCATAGAGAAGTTATCTAAACTCATACGGAATGTATCATCAGGAAGCTCCAAGTCAGAAATAAATTGGTTTGAACTTGAACATGTAGAAACATTGCGAACGGGCTCAGGGTTTGTGTTTTCAATTAAAGGCGACTCCATTTTTATAGAGTTTAAACAATATCAGGATTCTTTTCATCAAAATTATTATTATCCAATATTATTATAAACAACAATACTTCAATCATACGTTAGTCTCGGCAATGTCCTTGAATTTATCTTGCTAATCGATAAGCGAATAATAAGAATTTTACATTCACATCACTCACTCATACACACACATGCGCATTCGATCATCTTTGTTGGTGTGCATTCGTGAGCTGTCAAACTTGTTTCGCGGTTACGTTTTCCTCGATCAGCTCAATGCAAATAGTCATAATAAGAAGTAAAAAAAAGAGTTTTGAAGCAATTACTTCTAATGGAACGCTTAAATAAAATTAGTACTTTCTATAAGCAGGATAGTCTTGTTTCATCGCGCCATAGGTCCGGCTATAAATAGATTGGTAATCTCACTCGCGCACTGATTTTTGCCCGCCTTTTTGTTTCATTTACATTCACAGTAATAATTGTAAATTTTGTTCTGTAATGTCTATTACTTCACTGTATTTCCTTTAGAGTTTATGTTTTGTGCTTAAATAGAGTATTAAATAAATATTTCGCGCTCTAAGTCTAGATACGGCACGATAGTGCGTTCCACAACACGACTAGGTACATGATGTAGAAATGTCAACAAACAAGAGGTTTCGGCAAACTGTTATGTCCATTGCGCGGACAGCAGAATTAAGAATGAATATTTTTACAATACGGACTCATTTTTGTAGGTAACTTAACAAAGATATTATTGTTAGAAGTGGTGTACACTTTGTATTATTCATATTATGTGAATTTGAATTCCAATTAGAAAAATGTGTTATTGCTATACTTAGGGAATTTATTTTTAATCTGTTGAACGTCAACGCGCGCATTGTAAACATTAGTGCTGTCAAACTAATGGTTTTGTTTTATTCGACATACGTACGTATATATGTATTTTGCTGGTAGGTTTTAAATTCGAGGAATATGGTAAGGTCAATTCAATAACTGGATAAGGTGTACGAAATTGGACGTAGTTTTTAGTTTACTTAATCTCATCAGAAATGAGACGGGTTGTGTAAGCAAATATTTTAATCTCACTTTCTTGTTAGAACTAATAGGTACAGGAACAAATAGAAGAATAGAACCGTTTAGATTCCACAACTAAATTCCTTAATACGAAATTGTAATGCCTACTTTTCTTTCGAGCAGTCACCTTTTTTTATAAACAATTAGCTTTAGCCCGCGTCTGTGTCGGTTTTCGCGGTAAAAATAACCTAGGTCCTGGGTTAAAAAAAAAAAACATTTAAATAGGTGCAATGGTTTTTGAGTTTTTCGCGAAAAGACAGATGCGGCGGAGGACTTTATTTTATACTGGCTGCGCCCCGCGGTGCTACCCGCCTATTTTCGGGATAAAAAGTAACCTACAGTGATTATCCAAACCTCATTTTGAAAAATAATATATTTATTATTATTATTAAATTAAAATTAGGCAGAGCATGTGTTATGAAAATCAGTCTGGTGACTAATGTCTATAAAAAAAATGCCATGAATACAAACTATCAATAAGGTTGCTATGCAAGTGTGTGATGCCTAGCAACCTGTGAAGTTTTGACAGGAGATAAACAGTGATACATTTGACATCTACGATTTATGTATTTTTGTAATCACCCAGCTTTCGCCCGTATATCTCGATTCTTGCGGTAAAAAGTAGCCTATATGTTATTCTGATATATAAGCTATATTACTGTAAAGTTTCATCCAGATCCGTTCAATAGTTTTTGCGTGAAAGAGCAACAAACATACATACATACAAACTTTCGCGTTTATAATATTAGTAGGATTAGTAGGTAGCAGTGATTACGATTATTCAGTTATATTTTACCGATCGATTTTCTGTCTATGTTTTACCTTACCTCATCACTATTTTTTTACTTACAAGGATCATATATTAATCACTAGCTACGCCCCGCGGTGTTACCCGCGTATATCATTATGGTTGCTATGCAAGTGAGTTATGCATGGCAACCAATGGCAACCGGTGAAGTTTTAACAGGAGATAAACAGTGATACATTTTGACATCTACGATTTATGTACTTTTATAATCACTTAGCTTTCGCACGTGTGTCTCGATTATTGCAGTAAAAAATAGCCTATTTGTTAATCTGATATATAAGCTATATTATTGTAAAGTTTCATCCAAATCCGTTCAGTAGTTTTTGCGTGAAAGAGGAACAAACATACATACACACATACATACATACTCACAAACTTACGCGTTTATGAGTAGGATGTACTTCTTACTGCGATGCACGTAATCATATTGAATTTGCGATTAAGAAACTTACGATACCTACAAAGTATTTGTAACCAGTTCAGTTAATAATCCCTCCTAATATTATAAATGCGAAAGTAACTCGGGTTGGGTTTCGAAATACGTCACCTGAATCTGAGGGTTTTGGTGGTGTAGGGGGCTTAAGGGAGTTAGTCTTAATCCCCCCCAAGTAATTTTGGCTGCCGGAGTTGCGTCTAAATATTTTAAAAAAAAATTCAAAAATTCTTAAATACAATTGCAATTATGCAAAACGGAACGTATTTTTATGCTTTAGTATAGTTTTTCAAATGTAATTTTTAGTTTTTATATGAAAAACGTGAAACGAAACGCAACATTTTGACACTAATTGACAGCAAATTTCAAATTTATGTGTCATTCCTTTGCTTTCGAGTTTAGGTGAATGTGTTCTTCCGTATCGATTTGTGTTTTTTCTACGACTTGGCTACGTTCTTGGATTCTGTTTGGATTGCTTTACTGTAATTAATTAATCAAGGTAATTATATTTTATATATTATGTGTTAAAGGAAATGTATAAGAACAGGATATAATTATTAGGTAATTAATAGCAATGTATTACTCCGAATTGGCACAATCCGACTTTATTGGGTTAGGTTAGATGGGTAAGGCGGGAGCGTAGCGCAGCGAAGCTGCCGCCTTACCCATCGTGGTTATTTTTTTTTAAACCACCCAGAAATAGGAGCCCCGCATAGCGGGGCTCCGTCGACTATAATGCATAAAGCAATAAAACATGTATATAAAGTGGTATAAATAATGTTTGTACAAATTTCTGTTTTTGATTTTTTCAAAGGGAATCAAGTATTTTCGGCGGGTAAAAATGGTGAGGCAGGGTTCAGAGGGTTCAGACCCCTCCCCCCTCCCCCCAAAACTCACAACCCCTTAAAATTGCGACGTATTTCGAAATTTTTACCATTTCTGTTTTTAATTTTTTCTAAGGGAACCAAGTATTTCCGGCAGCTAAAAACGGTGAGGGGGGGTTCCGACACCTCCCCCCCCTCCCCCCCAACCACTCACAACCCCAGAATCAGGTGACGTATTTCGAAACTTTAACCAGTAACTCTGTTACGTTTTCACGCCTAAACCGCGGAACCGTTTTTGATAAATTTTGGTATAGAAATCTATGGAACCTTGGGGAATACTAGGCTACTTTTTACCGTGATAGCCAACATACAGGCGGGCGGAGCGGCGTCGCCCACTTACAATTATCGCCTAAAATTTTGAAAAAAAAAATTGGTGAGTTTTTAGTTAGTTACTTAAAATATACTTTGCAAAATAACCGAGAAATCTTGATAAGGCTTAGGTAATTGGAAACAATCTCAGAGAGTAAGCATCGACGGCGCGGTCAGTACTTAGATGGGTGACCGTTTGTGGCATGATATGTTATAAGCGTTTCCGTGATTCGGAGGTCACGTGAAGCAGTCGTTTCGGGTTGTTATCTATCATAAGATAACAGTCATGAAGCTTAGTTGGAGACGGCAAGATTACGTAGCCTCAACGAGTCTTGCCAGTCCCCAACCTGAACTCGGCCAGCGTGGAGACGTATGGCCTTAAACCCTCTCCTGAGAGGAGACCCATGCCCAGCAGTGGGACATTATGGGTTCTTGATTGACAGTCGCATACGATAACCGTCAAAGCAATGGCGCTATCATGTCAGTGAGGAGATAATGTGAAAGTCACCATTTTTCTAAACAGCACTATTTAAAGTTATAGAAATTAAAAACTAGTTTAATTTAGATTTTTATTTACAAATAAATCATTTCATTTTCTTCTTTTTACCGCCTCCACCATCCACGTTCCCGCCTTTTCGTTTCCCACCTTTTTTGGCAGCCATCTTGTTAAATCCGTTCTTGTCAGATTTATTAAAACCTTTTGTGTCAGACTTGTTGTTGAAGTTTCCTTTTTTATTCTTGTTGAATTTTTTGTTGCTTTTATTTCCAAGTATTTTTTTATTGTATCCCTTTATCCAACGGTCCCGTTTTTCTTCCCAAGCCAGTTGCTTTGTGCTTGAGTTGTCTGTATTGGCGACCGCTTGGCTGGAGCCTTGTTTTTTATTAGTTGCTGTGTCTTCTAGCAGTGTAGAGAACTCTTCAGCTGAGGCGAAGAGCGATCCTAGGTCATCAGAGCCTGTTGAGGACATAAGTGAGATGATTTTTTCGTTTTTTTTTTACGTTTGGTTCTTTCTCTATAGTTGAACCACTAAGCTACACCAGACGTCACGGGTTTGGTTCCCCCTCTAGTTAAATATTTGTGAGCGGTAATTTCAACGTCTAATTTACTATTTAACTCATTTGACAATAATTGACGTTTCTTACAAATGTTACCAGTCTTAAAAAATGTATGTTTGTAATTTTTCTTTTTAGGTTTATATTATATCTTGTGTAACTAATACCAAAATGTAAACTTGGTTCGTGTGCTGTGTTTGTACCTATATTTTTTTTATTATTATCTATTATTATTTATTTGCAAAAACATATTTGTTGTCTACTACCTGTAAAAGCTCAGCTTAGTTTGGAACTAGATGAGCGTTGTGTGAAGATGGTTTATAAAATTTGATTATTGTTAACTAATAATATCCTTACATATCTCGCACACGGCTCTAGTCCCGAACTAAGCAAAGCGGTAAAAAACAAATATATTAGACTCCTTCAGTCCCGTGGTGTTACCCGTGTAAATGGCGAGTAACTAATCGACGACGATGGGTCTAAAACAATAACCTAATTTACTCTTTATGTAATGAGCTATCTTCCAGTCAAAGTTCCGTCAAAAGCTGTCCAGCCTTTCCGAAACAGACAAAAAAATTAAAAATTTCTTTTAGTTGTCAGTACAGTTTATACTTTCACATGTATTCAATAAAAAACTGTTATTTTATTATTACTTAAATTTTTTTTCTATAGATCAATTACAGCCAGACAGAACAAAATAAATGATCATGCTCATCACAAAGATTTCTCCCGGAATGGAACCAAACCTAAGACTTCGGGGTTACTAGTCAGGAGAACGAAACCTGTCAAATTTAAGAATATATCAATAATGTAATAGTTACCTTTTAGTTTAAACTTCTTCTTGCCACTCTTTGTACTAGCTCCAGGTACATCTACATGATCGCCGTCATCTTCACTGTCTTCTAACAGCAGTTCTGTAATTCAGAAACAAATTCATATTATAAAATTTAGGAGTTCTATGGCCCGAATGGGCCGGCCAAGGCAGTACTACCCTCACACAGTAGACCATCCTAATAATAACAGCATTCTTACTGTTGTTTCGTTGGTGAGACCGGAGGCCGAAACATCTGACCTGGCCGTGGTATGGGTCACCATGCGTTATTGTCTACCCTCAAAATGAGGATTCCTACTCCTGGATTCTACACATGCTTTCCATCCAATGTTTTGCATTATTTGGTCTCCTGTTACTCACCAACAAAACTCGACAACACAAATGTTGCTACTTTAGGTTGGTTTTCTGTGCGAGGGTAGAGTGCGCGAGTGCTGAAGTCAGTGTGGCTCTACTGCTGGTATTGTCCTACTATACCATGCTGACCAGACTGGCATGTAGAGGGTTTGTTTCAAGATGTTCTTCTCTGTGCAGTGTGATGCTGTTCTACATAATTTGCTCCTTTAGTCGCTCTTTAAGACATTCACAGGATGAAGTGGTGACATTCTGTATTCTTAATCCGTCATGAATATCATTTTAAGCAATTTTCTCTGTGTTGCCAGAGACCTAATGCATCCAGAGGGAGGAGGGACGAATTCACTCAAAAAGTCATTGCTCTTTGATTTTTTTGTACAAAGGCAACTCCCACAGGAATAAATTCTGTGTCGCTTTACAAACATCTATGGAACGGACACAAAGAACACCGAGACTTAAAAAACAATGTGTCGTTCACATAAGTGTTGTCTCAGGGTTTGAACTCGCGACACTTAGTAAAGTAGCAAACGGCGTGGGTCCGCTTAAACCACAACGACATCCGTGCCCTTGTGTTAGGAGCCACTATCAGATCAGCCTGCTCATTTGTTATGTTTTTATTTATATTTACATATATATTTGATTTCGGAATTGTTTTTAATGATTTCGTTGAAACTTGGTATTTGGGCGTGTTCAAAGGACAAAGGCAAGATTTCCAGTTTTAATTACTTGCAACAGCTTTATTACACTTTCAGTAACACTCAGTCGGTTGGTGGTTTGTACTCCAACTCAGTACTTGAAAATGATGGAGTTGTTAAACAATAAATAGTAGTAACCGAGCAAAGCTCGGTCGCCCAGGTACTGTAATAAAAATAGGCTGGATAATGAAACTAAATCTTACCATCTTCTTCCCCGGAGAGTACTGGCTCATCTTCGTCTGCAGAAATATTGAGTTCTCCATCGCTACCTGTATAACATATAAATAATATTTGTAATTTCAATCAAGGGTTAAGGTCAATGGTGACGGGTGAGGCCATCTGTCGCCCTAGCAGAAGCAGGCCCGGGTGGCGTGTTATGGAACGTGCGCGCTTCCTTTTGGGCACCAGAAAGGAAAATTTGGGGTTCTAACACAGTAGGTAGCCATCCACAGGCCGTAGGTGGCCCGAGGTAAGTCAGGGTTCCAGAGACTTCCTTTCGAGCGTTAATTGCTATTAAATTAATAAATACTTGTTTTAGTTGTAGTTAGTTATATATACAACTAGTTGTGTTTCGCGGTTCCAAAGATTAGCCAGAACAAACGGACAGACAAAAAAATAAAAAATTGCCATTTCGATATTAGTACCGTATATGATATACTTTGATATGCATTTAATAAAAAAAACTATTCCTTTGATATTATATAGACTCTCGAATTATATTTATTTGTATAGAATACTAGCTGATGCCCGCGGCTCCGCTCGGTCCCAAGAGTGTGAAAAATAGATGTTGGCCGATTCTACCCGATATGCTCACAAAATTGCATACAAATCGGTCCAGCCGTTTCGGAGGAGTATGATAACGAACATTGTGACACGAGAATTTTACATATAAGATAACTCACCCTCATCATCGTCATCAGCTTCCCCACTCTGTTCCTTAGGCTCCATATCCTCGTCGTCTCCGTCATCATCACTTCCGAGGGGCTCCTCGTCTTCTTCAGTGTCTTTCTTATTCCCACGTTTCTGCTTCGTTGCTGCCATATCCGCTAGGTAGTCGAATTCATCATCTGATTCAGCTGTTGGACAAAATAAATGTATTACTTCAATTACTTTTATAATATATTACAAACTTTTAATTTAAACTATCTGAGTCCCGCGGTTATTGTTGTAATTCGCGAGTAACGCCGCGGAGCGAAGATAGTCAAGTTATTCTGTATGTCATCAGATTTCTGCCAGGAAAAGTCCTGTCAAAATCGGTCTAGCCTCTAAATTTTAAAAAGTTTTGCTTTTTTGGTATAATCTTTATATATAATTCTTGTGTGAGTGTGTATGTCACTGAACTTCTCTCAAACGACTGGACCGATTTTGATGAAATTTTTTGCGTGTGTTCAAGGGGATCTGGGAATGGTTTAGATTCGCAATTGGACCCGGTAGGTGGCGCTGCGATCAAGTTCTGGATTTTTAAAGTTGGGCGGTACGAAGTTCGCTGGGTCAACTAGTACTTTATATACTTCCATATGTATTTAGTAAAATAACTGTTCATTTGATATTATAGTCCGTGTGGGGATGGATTAATAATACAAAGTGTCACCACCCCTATTTATTGCATGGGTGTCGTAAGAGGCGACTAAAGGAACAAAATAAGCAGCTAACATCACTTTCCAAGAGAAGGAAAACTTGATACAAACCCTTTACCAACCCGTCTGGCCAGCGTGGTATAGTAGGCCAAAACCTCCTTTCAAAGGAGAGGCCTATGTCCAGCAGTGGACTGTTACAGGCTGTTGATGATGATGATGATGATTGATATTACATACAGACATTTTAATTTTATTTAATTGTATAAATTGTCAATGTTTGTATTTATAAAAAAATAATTATTATGGAAACAAAATCTGTATGAAATTCGAAAGACTAATGCATTGCTTCTTAAGCTTACTAAACACTTTATGGTGCCGCATACGATGACAAAAGTAGTTTTGATAGATGTGTCTTTGCCCAGTAACAAAGTATTATTTAAGATTGACGTAAATTGTAAATATAGTAGTTGACGCGAAAATCTTTATTGCGCGATGCAGGATTTGTTAGGATATTTTTACATTTTACTTGAGACAGTTCTTACCTAACGCTTTAGCACCAGTGACAGAATCCAGATACTGTTCAAAGTCCTCACTCGTGACGGAATCAGCGTCGCTGTCGTCGCTATCTTCTTCACCTGTGTTGCGACGTTTTCGTAAGAAACTGTAATATAAAACAATATCCATATTAATGTTAGAAATGCGTACGTAACTCTGTATGTCGTGCTTTCTCGTCAAAACTACTGAACCGATTTCAAGGAAATTTGGCACACAGATAGTCTAGACTCAAGACTGTCTAAAAGTAGCCTAGGCCCTTCCTATAAATGTTCTGAGCTACTTTTAACCGCGATGATCGACATACACGCGGGCGGAGTCACAGGCTAAATCAATAATAATAAATAAATATTTCGGACATCTGACACACAACGCCATCTCGTCCCAAACTAAGCAGAGATTGTATTATATACAAACATATTTTTTTGTAAATACATCATATATAGAAATCATCCTAACTACGAAACAAATATTTGGGAATCACACAAACATTTAGTCCGACCCGGGAATTGAACCCGAGACCCCAAACACAGCAGTCGTATACGCTCCCACTGCGCCACGGAGACAGTCAAAGAAAGCTAGTATTAGATATTTATTTTTACACATGACTTACTTTAGTGTAATCGAGTTAAAATAAATAGTATAAAATGGTAAACAAACGCTTTTGACCTAAAAAGTAGAAAATAATTTTAATGTAACAAAGCGTGGGGCGACGTTGAAATATATTTAGAAAGCAGAAAGCACCCCACGCTTTGTTACATTAAAATTATTTTCTACTTTTTAGGTTAAAAGCGTTTTAGTTTAGTTTTTTAAAACTATTTTTTTAGAAAGACTAAAAAAGACTATGTTTTTAAAAAAACTTTTTTTTTATAGTTTTTTTAAGTTAGTGTATAGTCACCGGTCTTCAATAAATCTACAAACTTTGAACGAAATCAGGCCGTTTAAAGTGGGTGGGTTAAAATCGCACCCAAAGGAGACGGTTACAAACAAACATACAGCTGAAGCTAATATAAAGTGTAAAATAGCGATGAATGTTTGCTTGCCCCCGTCTCCTTATATATAAGTTAAAGTTATATATTTTAAATTACTTACTCATACAAGAACCGCTCGTCAACGGGCACTTTACTGGCATCCTCGTTTAGATATGAAGATGAATTAACCGGTATGCTCCTCAGTCCTGGAACACATTTATTTCTTCACATTAAAATTTGTTACAACGGTCAGACAACATAATCAGACTTATCGTCCATAGTTGAACACAGACCTGGCTCACTACCCTACTCATCAACAACCCATAACGTCCCACTGCCAGGATCGGGACTCCTCTCATGAGAGGGTTAAGGCCATCCGCTGGGGACGTGTTGGCCAAGTTCGGGTTGTTGAAATTCCATAAACCGGGCTTATAAACCGGCTATTTAGAATTTATTTTTTCTCTAAAAGCAATATAATAGTAGTCCGATCCGGGAATTGAACCCGAGTTAACATTCGCATACACTGACCGCTAGACCGACGATACAGATTGTATACATTATTTATAAAACAAATATTTGTAGTTCATAGTAAATAATTTAAATATTTAGTTGTTTCAATCTTGATGCACGGTAAATATTCTTCTTCGGTAAATAACATTGTGAATACATTCAATGAAAGCACACTTGTATGTAACTCTTTGAATGAATAAATAAAACTAAAAACCCGGTACTCAAATCACCACAGAGTGTCACCACCCCTATTCATCCCACGCGGGTGTCGTAAAAGGCGACTAAGGGATAAACTACGCAAAACAACATCAATGCAAAGAGAAGGAAAACTTGAAACCAACCCTATACCAACCCGTCTGGCCAGCATGGTATAGTAGGCCAATACCTCCTTTTCAAGGAGAGGCCTATGTCCAGCAGTGGACTGTTAAAGGCTGTTGATGACTCAAATCAGAGACCTCGAGCACAGCAGTCGAATTCATAACCAGTACGCCACTAAAGCAATCAAAATAAGCGAAACCCATATAAACTGGTATCTATTGTTACCTTTAGCTACGTAATTCTTCCTGACAGCGAACTTAGGATGGGAGCCCTTCACTTTCCTGATGCCGTCGTCCTGTCTGTCATCAGTACGCTTCTTGGGGTTCTTGAATACAAACCGGTCCAGGAAACGGATACCGGCGAAGTCCTTGAGCGGATCTCCGCTGTATTGAATTATTTGTTCTACAAACAAAATAATACAGTAATTTAACATCGCTTTCTTTTTTTTTATAAACTACTCCGGCATTAGGAATTTATATTCCTGTATTGCGGGCACTTTACAAACATACATTAAATGGACACAAAAACACCCTGACTCAGAATTACAGTTTTTGAATTACACTAAGTGTTAGCTTGTGTGGATTTTAACTCACAACACTTGACAAAGACAAAACGGCGTGTCCGTATGCGACCGCTTTCAGCCACTAGGGCACCGTGAAGTCGATGGCCAACTATAAGAAGGTAAGGGAAATAATAATGATTCATTTCAAGAACATACAATTTTTTTTAACATTTACTGTGACAAGCCACACTAGCCAGACAGACCCTATGCTGTAAATAAAAAACAACAAGACTGTTTTATTCCTAAGACTTATATCTAATTGCTTATACATTTATCTATTTGACATTCTCAGTGCGAGTGTGTGTTAATGTGTGTGCGTGTGTGTTCTTTTTTTTCCAAGGCGAGAACTACTATTACGTTTCATAGGGCTAAGGTGTCATGCGCCCCGTATGTCCGACTCGGTCTGGTAGTAACTTATAACGCACCGGTAGCAGTATCTGTCTGTGTATGTATGTGTGTGTATTAAGTGAATCACCAATATATGGATTTTAAAAATTAAAGTTGTTCTGAATCAATGTAATTTTAGTCGGTAAATAAATGACTTAACTTTAGTTTTAGCTTAGTCGAAATGTCGTAAATAATTTTTAGCTACTTTGGTATATAAATATATATGAAATTTTAAACAATTCTTGAAACTTTTAAACCAATAAAACACTACTATGACACTAACAATATTGTACCTATTCAAAAACAACAAAACCCCAAAGTGTCTCTATTCTGCCTGATGGAAAACATAAGTAAAATCCAGGAGTAGACAATGCAACATGGTATATAGTTTTTCAATAAAAACCTGTAGATAAACATTTCAATATGTTAAAAAGTATACTGACCGCTGAGGATCCTCTCGGCGAAGAGTTTGACGGTGGGGTGGAAGTGCCTGACCAGCGTCACCAGCTCCAGGTGAGCTGAGCTCTGGGCGCCCGCGAACGTTGGGTTGCGCGCCCAAGGGTTGTACTCTGTTATCACCTGTACAACATCAAAACTATTCATATAAAATCGAAATATACGTCTGTCTGTGACGTTTCCTAAACAGCTTCACCGATTTCAATGAGATTTGGCATTTAGATGCTTTGATTCTTGAGGAAGGACAAAAGTTACTCTTTACCGCGATAACCGATACACACGTATAGGAGTTTGAGTCAGTTGCAGAATGGATTCCGAAGAAGAAACACTGTTATTGCTTCTACTTCGTCGAAGCCGAGAAAAACGAAAAATAAAAACACGTTCATTAAGGATTATTAAAATCGCTGATAAGTTCTTCACATACCGCCATCTATGCTCTGTTTTTTATTGTTTTATTATAGTATTCTTTCAATTTATAAAATTCCAAATGCAATTTTCTTGATGGCCAAAATTAGCAGTTCAACATCAATTTCATCACTATAAATCATATTACATATTTCCGACGCATGCGCACTCTTGAACTATATGCAGTCGACTGATAAAATGGCAGATGTCGCTATACGTACACTATGAGCGCTAAGGCATTAAGACCGACTTCCTAAACTTATGTATAATAAAATAGGGGTATAGACACTCCATATGCTTAATTCCTCACCACACACGAAGAACAATGAAACAACAGACATAAATATTACCTTATCCATATTGACAGTCTTCTTCAGCTGTATCTTAGCTTCTAATTCCTTACTCTTCTGTTCTACATTCTGACCATCATCTGCGTTCACAGCGGTCTCA
Organism: Phragmatobia fuliginosa; assembly: GCA_932526445.1. Classification (NCBI taxonomy): domain Eukaryota; kingdom Metazoa; phylum Arthropoda; class Insecta; order Lepidoptera; family Erebidae; genus Phragmatobia; species Phragmatobia fuliginosa. The sequence goes on along the minus strand of OW052081.1, from coordinate 10,129,775 downwards.
GTCTTCACATTGGCGTGGAACCAGCTCGGAGTGATAGAAGACTGCTTCCGCTTTTTCGGCTTTATATTCCCTTCTTCATCAATTTTGAGGTCTACGTAGGATTCTTCTTCGTCATCGTCTGAAAGATTAATAGATAATAAGTAACACAAGATTGTTAGTGGTTAGTGATTCTGACTGCTAAACCAGAGATTGTGGCTTCAATTCCTACCTAACCCAAATAAGATATTTATAAAGATATAGCGGGTTTGTCGTATAGAAAAGTAATTGATTGATTAATTTATGATTTGTTTGTTACGCTTTCACGCTTAAAGCACACAGGTTGGTAAATCTTATTTATAAAATTCTTGGCTGGACCATTTGCAAGTATGAAATTTTATGTGCATATCGGGTAGGTCTGAGAATCGTCCAACATCTATTTTTCATAATCCTAGGACGCAAGCGGAGCCGCGGGCATTAGCTAGTGATATTTAGAAATTACCTAATAATAAATCCTTCTTATCGCCATGCAGAAGGTCAACCCTCTTCTGTTGCAATTTGACCTCTTCATCCTCTGTGCTGTCTAGTGTTTTGTTTACTTCTGTTATTGTATCTTCTTCATCACTCTCTTCTTCATCTTCCTTCGTCTCATCTTGATCGTCCTCTATATTTTCCGGTGGTTCATCTTTTATCTCCTGCAACAATTGCAATTAAGTTTGGTATAGCTATATCACTAACTTCCATTTCTCTCTCATTAAACACTATATTTAGTTAACAAATAACTTTCAAATGGTAAGTAACGACAGCGCGGTCAGTAACTAGATAGGTAAACACTTGTGACATGATATTTTATGAGCGTTTCCGTGATTTCAAGGTCACATTAAGCAGTCGGTCCCAGTTATTATTCTAAGGCAACAATCGTGAAACTTAGTTGGAAACCTTCGGGCGGCATAATGAAATCCAACAGCAAGATTTATGTAGCCATAACTTGTGTTGGCAGTCCCCAAGCCGTAATCAACAAGCGTGTGGAGGCAAAGAAGCAGTGGGTCGTGATAGATTGAATTAATTGTCAGTAGATTTGATGGCACTGACTTCTCAATAACGATTGCCATAGATGTTCATGTTAGAACCGGGACCAATGGCAGGGGGGTGTCACTCCGCAGTTTAGGTATAGTCGGCCGGCTGCCTGCCGGGTCAGACACGCCGGTCGAACAGACATCGTCAGAACAGTTCAGAGTTATACGATAGAAAGAGACGCAATTGTAGGTAAATATAATCGTAGTGATTCGGCGCTGTGCGATCTAAATTGAACTTAATCTTTTGACACCGAGGGTATCTATAACTTTAATTTACTTTTCGGAGTGAGTCTTCTGTGCTGGTACTATTATGTATTCTGTGCCAATGGTTAAAATCACTCTCCGATACACATTTCTAATCTATTAAATATTATGAAACAAACCTCTTTAATTTCTCTCTTCGTCCAAAGCAGCTGTAGAGCTTCTTTCTTCGCAGAATCCTTCATAATCTGTGATATGAGGAAGAGCATCCCGCACGCCTGGGCAGGAGTCATATAACAACTCAGTTGTAACAACCGTTTGATGAATGAACAAACCCGAGGTACATTCTTGTCTTGTTTCAATGATTTGTATATAAGAGAGAATAGGAGGGCCGAGTGGGTTGTGTTGAAGATTTCTGCGTTGATTAGCTTCCGGTAGAGGGCGGTGTAGTAGCTATAAATAAAAAAAAAAAATTGTATCTGACAATGGTTGTAATTCTGTAGCGCAAAAACACTCTCAACTAATAATCAATTTGTGTAAAATTTGTCCTGTCTAACGACATTCTAAACGCTGTAGAATTACATAATTTAGAAATATATGTATATACAAAAATATACTGTCTGTTAAAATTTTTAAGATAACAGTTTTTCACAATTTTTGTCATATGTATAAAAGTATTTACGGTATTTACATCAAAAAGCAATTTTTGTAAGTCTTTTTCGGCTAGACTGATCTTGACGGGACTTTCACTTTTTGGTGGTTGTCGCCAAATACAACAACATACGGGTACCATATATACGGTTTGAATTAAAAGTTTGAATAATCTGCAGATATTTGCTTTGGAATTAAGAATGTTTTCAAGTATAGCACGTGTGTTTAAAAAAAAACAGTAAATGTAGGTTGTGTGCTGCCGCTCTCTCTTCTACTTAGACGCATCGGCTGATGGAGCGGAAGAGAGATAGATGCGTCACAAGCCGAACGCTTAGGCCGATCGTGGCTCTCTATTGCTTGTTTTGCGTTCTCGCTTGCACGTTTGACTCAGGCGGAACGTGATGTGATGAACGATTTATACATATAAGTGTTCTATTAGTGAAAATAGTTTGCATAGTACAAACTATCCTTGGTGTCAGCCTGAATCTAGATTATAAACATTATACTTAATACTTACTAATGTCCAAATAATCTTAGAATAATAAAAGCAAATGATACTCACCGATCACTGGTCCCTTGAGACGCATCACTGATGTGAAACAGCAGAGCAAGCGCATGTATGGCTATGTTGATCCCTGCGAGATGAACCAGCCGGTGTATCGCATCTATATGTGTGGGAGTTTCTGACAAACGCTCCTTATTCGCGAAAGGGTAAGCGCGCTTCACTCCAGTCAAAATGGCCGACATTAAACGAGAATCGATTTCGCCCTGAAAAGTTAAAATCAATACATATTATAAACATACTATCTTGTAAGCAGGTTTTATCTTTATAATTATTCTTGTGTGTGTGTATGTCACTGAACTTCTCTCAAACGACTGGACCGATTTTGATGAAATTTTTTGTGTGTGTTCAAGAGGATCTGGGAATGGTTTAGATTCGCAATTGGACCCGGTAGGTGGCGCTGCGATCAAGTTCTGGAATTTTAAAGTTGGGCGGTACGAAGTTCGCTGGGTCAACTAGTACTGTATAAAATTTGAGTTAAATTCTTGGAGAACTGTATTTTCTAAGCATTTGTTAGTTCAAATATGAATAGTCATCAGTTTTTTTTACCTTCTTAATTGAAGCTTTGAAGAAGGAGAAATAAATTCTGATGAGATTCTCTGCTATTTGTGAGTCGTCTTTACCCAAGAAGAATTGGTTGAGGAAACAGATACCGTAGTATTGTGCACGGGCTGAGATGTTTGACCTGGAAAACGATTTATCAGAATAAAAGGTGCTATGATATATGGCTGAAGGTGAACACTGAAAGAATTAGTAGCTTTTAATAAAGTCCTAGAACTCAAGCTAGATTCTCTCTTTTTCTTAAACTCCCATCATCATCATCAACAGCCTTTAATAGTCCACTGCTGGACATAGGCCTCTCCTTTGAAAGGAGGTTTTGGCCTACTATACCACGCTGGCCAGACGGCTTGGTAAAGGGTTTGTTTCAAGTTTTCCTTCTCTTGGCAGTGATGTTAGCTGCTTATTTGGTTCCTTTAGTCGCCTCTTACGACACCCTTGGAATGGAATAGGGGTGGTGACACTTTGTATTCTTAATCCGCCACAACACAGTTGCATGTTATTTTTATTGAAACCTGTCTAAGTGACTCTACTCTGCCTGATAAGAAGGATGAATAGAATCTAATAGTAGTGGTCACCATCATGCGTACACAGTGACGCAAATTCTATGAATTTAACCCTCTTTAACGGCTCTTACGGTAGCCGCGAAATAAAAGCAGGTGAGGACACTCTGTGTTCAAAATTTGTCACTACATAAATAGTTTTTAAAGAATTATCAATTGTTATTATGAAATTATGGTAAAAATACTTACCTAAACAACATCTTTTCAATTTCGGCCAAAACAACTTTCTTCATATTTGGATGGTTGAACAATAACTGACAGAGATGGTAGATGACCTTGCTTGCCACCGTTTGGGATGGGTCACCGAGTTTATTTATTATATTTGTTAACAGCATCTGTGGAGAATAACATGCTAGTATCAGCTTCATCCACCTGATATTTTTTTCCAAGTTCGGTTGGAGTCTGGTTATGTTAAAGTATCTATTTCATGTTTTTAATAATCTGTGCAAATCAGACTTTCGCGCCAATATCTGTCAAACTCAATCTGTCATGTATGTAAAACTTAAAATGTTCATTGCGGTTTGTGTGGTCTTAAATTTAACTTTATTATCAAATATCATTTTAATCCATTTTATGCATTTCATTCAGTATCTTTTTAATACAACTTTGATTTTATTCGCAGAGCGAAAACCAGGATACTTCCATACAAACCAATTATTGAATCGAGTTTTGGAATTCTACTGACTCACCGAGTATGAAAAATTGCAAATTCCATACGCTGAGATGTTTTTAGAGATTTTTTGCTAAGACAATACACTGTACAAATAAAGAGGTTTTTATATATCGATCTATACAGAAGATAAAGTTATCATGATAAAGCAAACATATGGAAAAAAAAATGCTCTGGTTGTGCGACACAAGCCATGAGCTTAGTGCGGAAACCATTGTGAAGTTCAAAATGTAACATCGTTTAAGTTAAAACATAAATAAATAAATCTATAGAACCTTTATTCTTTACCTTTTCTCTTTCAGGATGATGCATCAGCAGATATGACATGGCGCTAACTGACTTCTCTTTATTGGCTTCTACTGAATCATGAGCGAACTTGTTTAGGGCTTCAACATATGCTGCAAATAACAATTGTATTAAATAAAATACTAATATTATAAATTCGAAAGTAGCTCTGTCTGTTTGTTACGCTTTCACAGCTAAATCGCTGCACCAATTTCAATGAAATTTTGATACTTTGATGTTTGAGGAAGGACATAGGAACCAAGGACATGTCTATTATATTCCTTTATATATAGATATCCTTTATATGTCAGAGATGTGATGATAATAGAGATGAGAGAAAGACATACATAGTATGTTTTGACATTATTATATTACTATTTTTATATTATTATTTCTGTAAATCGCGAGTAACACCGCAGACAGAAGCTAGTCCAAAAAAAATTATAAAATAAATAAATTAATTATAAAATAAATTATATAATTGATACTCACTTCCATACAACTCCTTCAACTGATCCTCATAGTACCATAGCTTTAGTATATTCCTGCGCGCCTGTTTGTTGCCAGATGTCATCTCGTCCAGGTGTCCCAGCGGATGCTGTTCCAACGTGCGCAGTTTGACGTCCGGGATCAGTAGCTCGGATATAAGCAGTTCTGATAATGCATCTATAGCAAGCAAAATGTAGCCTTTAATAGTAGCAATATTTAATAATACATCCTACTATTATTAAATGTCCGTGTGGTGACGGATTAAGAATACAGAGTGTCACGACTCCTATTCATCCCGCGGGTGTCGTAAAAGGACTAAGGGATAAACTACGCAACGCAACATCAATGCAAAGAGAAGGAAAACTTGAAACAAACCCTATACCAACCCGTCTGGCCAGCGTGGTATATTAGGCCAAAACCTCCTTTCTAAGAAGAGGCCTATGTCCAGTAGTGGACTGTTGAAGGCTGTTGATGGTGATGATTATTATAAACGCGACACTTTGTATGTATGTTTGTTGATTTTTCACGCAAAAACTACTGAATGGATTTTGATGAAACTTTACAATAATATACCATGGCTTACATATCTAATTATCTACATTGGCTTCTATTTACCGCCATGACGGACCTACACGCGGGCGGAGCTGCGGGCTAAAGTTAGTATTTAATAATAATAGTCCACTGTTGGGTATAGGCCTCTCATGAGAATGGAGGCTTTGGTTTATAATATTAGTAGGATTATAATTACTTGTAACTTACCGATGATAACAATGCCATCCTTCTTTTTAGCAGGTTTGACATTGTTGATTAAATTTCTTAATGCTGTTAAATTGTATATAGGATTGTCCTGTAATAGAGAAAAATAGTAATTAATGAAGTGCTCATAGACGATGGCTTTAGGTGATCGGAAACAATCAACGAGAGTAAATAACGCAGACGCAGTCAGACCTCGATGGGTGACCCTTTGTGGCATGTCATCAAGCAGTCGACTCGAGTTGTTATCATAAGATAACAGTCGTGAAGCTCAGTCGAAAGCCTTCGGGCACCTTAAAAACATCCAACATAGCCACAATATGTCTTGCCAGTTCCCAACCCACAATCAGCCAGTGGGAACATACCCAGCAGTGGGACGTTTTAGGTTGTTTTTAGTAACATTACTTGTTTTTAGACTCGACAGTTCCGCTTTTCATGAGATTAGCCAGAACAAACAGATAGACAAAAAATTGCTTCTTTGATGTTAGTACCATTATATACTATACATTTATTATGGTAAAAACAATTCATTGGATATTACATACAGATGAGATGCCCAAAATCGATCAAAGTGGTGTGCAATTGGAGAGGCCTATGTCCAGTAGTGGACTGTGATAGGCTGATGATAATAAAACAGACACTCCAATTTTATTTATTTGTATAGATTAACAAGTAGCCACTTGGTGGAAAGCTGAGAAGGAGCTAAGGAGTAACTTTTTGAAGACTAGCTTCGCTCCGCGGCGTTACTCGCGATTTATATCACCGACCGCAGGTAAGATTGCGGGACTCAGGTAGTATAAAATAAGGTGTGGGAAGGAAACATACAAACCTGTATTAGTATTGTAGCAGCGGCTACTCTGTCTCCTATGGCACCCTTATTCAATAGCGTCTTTGCCCACTGGTGATCTGAAGAACCGCTGCGATTGTTTTCTGGAATTAAAAAGTATAATTTAATATACACATAATAAAAAGGATTTAAGCGATTGCCACTTCACCAAGGGTTGTGGGTTCAAATCCCACATTGGAAAACACTGTGTGATTCACAAATAGTTGTTGTGAGTCTGGATGTTCTTTGTGTCCGTTTTATGTATGTTTGTAAAGTCCCCCTCGACACAGGCTTTATATTCCTGATGCGGGAATTATCTTATTAACCTTTTGACCGCCAGGGTCACATATATGTGACAAGCGAAAACTGTCCCTGTACGCCAACGTCACAAATATGTGACAAAAAAAGCGGTGCACCGAAATACGAAATAAAGCCTCTAAACATTACTTTTATGCCTTTAAATTTATATAAGTACCATAAGAAGAAGCTCTAACTGTTATCTATTTCCATAAAACTATTTAAATTGCTTTTTGATATTAAGAAATTTTACTCTAAAAAGAAAGAAATAAACTCTTAAAAAAGAATGTCCTCACACGCCAGAGTCACAAATATGTGACCACTAGTGATGTAGGGCACGTTAGATGATATCGTAAGTTTATATTAAAATTTCTTTAGCCTGTTTTATTTTTGTTGTTAAGTTTTGTTATTATACTTATTATGAAAATGAGTAAGAAAGTAATTAACAGCCGTGCTCGTGTTAAAATGATAATTAAAGTAGACAATTATTTTGTAAAGAAGAAAGAGAACTCTTAGTTATTGATACAAAATATAAGCAGTGCCCTAAAAAATGCTTCGTACACTACTGAGGTTTAAATGAAATACATAAAAGTTTTAAAATGTCCATCACAAGTTGCTTAGCTTTTTTTTCAAAATTCTACTTGTTACTTTTTATGCCAGGATTATAGAAGCTAGTATTTAAAGGCTATAAACGTACATACTGTTTTACATTTTGTAAATTTTTATATAGTTGGGCGATTTTCAAAATTTTGCTCCGTTACGTATAGGATGTCCATTTATTTTCATACTAAATCACGTCACGTCCTGGACGTTACGTATAACGCGGACTTGTCATCACATGTTTCTTTGGTATAAAAAAAGTTGATTATAGTAGTTTACTAGTACACATTCATTATCTACAACATATTTACTTATAATTTAACACGAGTAGTATATAAAATTTGTGGGTCTTACCTTTCAAAATCAATGTTCGTACCGGACAAACAAACAGACCCGTTACGTACGTCACGGTCAGTGTTGACGATTGAATTTCTTCAGTTTTAATTCAAAGGAAAAGAACGAATGAATGATAAAAACATTGTCAATATGGCATTGCTTAAAAATAGTTAAAGCCAAAGACAATGTTATTGTTATTCTTTATAAAATCACACCGCTACGTACAGGACTGTCCGCTGTGGCCAGTTTTTAAAATCCGATAATTTCAGTATTTAAATTAGAAAAATATACTACAACCTTATTACATTTTATTTAAAAACAAATAAAATGAGTTATTTCATTCGAGTAATACTAAAGATATCTAAATATAGCTAATATATTCTCCAAAATATATAATCAAAATCCAGGATATGATGAAGGACACATAAAAAAGTAGGATAATATTTGGTATTTTATATAATATTAAAATATGTTTTCCGCTTAAGTCTTATGTTTATCTTTTTTTTTACAGTAAGTTAAACATTTTACCCTAACATAAAATAATTTAATACTCACTTCCTACATTTTTGCCTTTTAATCAATGGTCAAACTCGTAGGACATAGCAAAATAGTCCTGAGCAAAATTTTGAAAAACGCCCAGTTATATACTTAACCTATTTGAATCGTGTATTTTTTTTAAATATCTCCTTCAACGGAATTATAGAAAATTTAAATCTAATTTATAATACGTGTTTTATTTATTATTTGAAAATATTGTACTCGATAAGCGAGATATTACGTTGCTACATCCCTATTTGAGAAGCGCAATATTCAAAAAAATGACGTACCGCCCACGCCAGGGTCACAATATGAAGACAACAGATCAAGAATAGTGTCGTACCTATAGTTATTATATTTAATTAAATTGTCGTCTCATATCTGTTATTACGGTATTAAACAACTCTGTAAATAGTGTATAACTATTACTAGAGTGGGAAGAGGTGTAATGTTGAAATAAATTCAATGTTATAAGGACATATATTTTGAAATTGCAGACGAAAATAAAAATATAATTCATGTTATCGATATAGTTTTGGAATCCTTATTTTTTTCGTAGGTATTTCCGCTAAATTTGTGGTCTGGCGTTGAGGGCAAGTTGACCAGTTTTTGCTCTGGCGTTCAAAAGGTTAAAAAAGTAAAAAATCAACAAACTCAGGAATGAGATTTTGGGCTACAATATCACACTGAGCAAGGTGGTTACAAATTTGTTTTTATTTTAAGTTTCGTTCTCTTTCTAGTACTTTCAGAAAGTATATAGATAAACTACAATTATATCAAATTTATGTTGAAATATTAAATACTAGTTTTTAAAAATTACTAATTCTTTAAAGGAATATGGGATTTACACCAAACAAGCTATTTTTTTTAAGAAAGTCTCTTTGTTCCATATCTGGAACAGCTGGACAGATTTTGATGTGAATCACTGGCAGTAAGCTGATGATAGAGGGAGTAACCTTGGCTATGTTTTATTGGACTAGCTTCACTCTGCGTCGTTACTCGCGATTCACAACAAAAACCGCAGGTTTCAGCTAGTATTATAAATACAGAAGTAAATCTGTCTGTTATACTTTCACAAATGCTGCACTGACCGAATTTGACCTAGAGATTCTCTAATTCTTGAGAGAGGACATATATATATATATATATACAATAGGCTACTATTTACTGGGAAAACTGAAATAGATGCAGATGAAGCCATGGTCAAAAGTTAGTGATACAAATAATTATACTTGTAAACTTGAATCATTATTACAAACATAATTGCACTGCACACAAAATGAACTCCACTTTCTAATGTTACACCGGTATTAAAACACTATTAAATAAAAGCAATACTAACTAGTTTCATATGCCATAGTGTCTCCGTGTAATGCACTGCTTGCCTCTTTTCTTATCTCCTCTATCTGCTGCTGTGTGACATTCTTTGATATTGTACCCGGTTCTTCTGGGAGCTGGAAAAGATTATAATTATAAATAAATATTACTACTACACACATTATAATAATATAATATACTAAAAACAATGAAGCTGCCCGAGTGAGGAAAATCTTATCCAGCGACCAAGATCGCAACCTTGGTGCGCTAAAAAAGCCCGATAACACATTCACACAAACAGACCACGAAATCTGTAAGGTCCTTCTTGAAACACACTTCCCAGACTGTAGCCTCTCAGAGGAAAAGATCTGGAAGGAAAATACAGGAATGGAACCAACCAACAATGACTGGACTGTAGCCAGCGAAATAGTGACAGAGGACAGGATTTCGTGGGCTATCAAGTCTTTCCAACCATATAAATCCGCAGGCCTCGATGGCATTCTACCGGCCCTTTTGCAATGGGGTATTGAATCCCTAAAACCATGGCTGGTGGAAGTCTACAGAGCCTGCATTGCATATGGATACATCCCTCTCGCTTGGCGGGAGGTGAAGGTTATCTTCATACCGAAACCCGGAAAAACCGACTACACACAACCCTAAGCTTATAGACCTATAAGCCTGACATCATTCCTATTGAAGACCCTAGAAAGACTATGCGACAGATACATCAGAGATGGACCTCTACGCATGGTACCGCTACACAAACAACAGCATGCATACTCAATAGGGAAATCAACAGAATCCGCTTTGCATAGCGTGATTTCCAAGATTGAATGCGCTGTAGAACACAAAGGTTCAGCACTGGCTGCCTTCATAGATATAGAAGGCGCCTTTGATAAATCAATGTTCCACAGCATCGACATAGCCCTTAAAAGGCATGGTGTAACCCCAACCTTATGCAGTTGGATAACCAACATGCTCAGGCAAAGGGCCATACAAGTCACGGTGAATGACACCACGAGAGCCATTGTGGCGAAGGGATGCCCACAAGGAGGTGTCCTCTCGCCCCTATTATGGAACCTCGTCGTGAACAGCCTCCTAAGTGGTTTAAACGACAAAGGCTACTTCACCGTAGGATATGCCGATGACATAACAATCATAATAAATGGCACTCACGAAAACACACTGTGTAACCTCATGCGTCAAGACTTGAAAATTGTAGAGGACTGGTGCAAAGAGCATAAACTAACAGTCAACCCCACAAAAACAGAACTGGTCCTCTTTACCAAAAAAAGGAAGCTGGCAAAATTGCAACTGCCACGCTTTTACGGATCTACCCTAAACCTGACATCAGAGACCAAATACCTGGGCGTCTATTTGGACAAACAACTGAATTGGGCTAAACATACTGAATACATTACCACAAAAGCCAGTATATCACTGTGGCAATGCAAGCAACTGCTTGGCAGAAGTTGGGGCATTAGTCCCAACGCCACTTACTTTCTATACACTACAGTTATTCGACCAACTATAACATATGGCTCCCTAGTCTGGTGGCCCAGGACCGACTCGGTTACTTGCCAAAAAACCCTAGAAAAACTACAGCGATACGCCTGCGTGGCAATCACTAGTAGCATGAGAACCACACCAACAGCGGCACTGCAAACAATGCTGGGGCTGCCACCCTTGCACTTAGTTGTTAAAGAGGAAGCAGCACTAGCAGCGTTTAGACTCAATAATGCCGGCACACTGGGAAATGACTCCAGAATCAAACACACACGCATAAGAGAACGAGCGATCACACATCAACCCATGTTGACATCAACAATGATAGGATGCTGAAGAAATTTAATTTTCAGAAGCACTTTAATATACACCTAGAAGAAGAACCACACGACAAATCAGATACAAAAGAACTCAGAATATACACCGATGGCTCCAAAACCAACTCAGGAACCGGAGCAGGTGTATTCTCAGAAGAACTTAACATCAGGGTATCGAAGCCGCTAGGTAGATTCAACACTGGCAGCCCACGCTATAGAGACAAGGAAAATTACGGACTCACACATATAGTATAGTCTCTGATAGTGCATCGGTACTTAAATCCCTGAATAAAACCCATGTCACTTCGAAACTCATAATGGATTGTCACAACGCGTTAGAACGCGTTGCGACCTCCGGCCGGAATTCAGTGACAATACAATGGATAAAAGGACACAGGGGATCGCTAGGTAAGATGCGGCCAATGAGCTGGCTAGGAGAGGGTCGGGCGCAGCGGTTTTCGGACCCGAACCCGTGGTGCCCGTTCCATTCGGCCAGCTCCGTGGTTGGCTGCAAGAATTTACCCGCACACAAGTACAACACCACTGGCTATCTGTCCCAGGCTGCAGACAATCAAAGGAAGCCATGCCACTTCCTAATGATAAACTAACCAAACGCCTATTGCGTTTGGACAGGGACAGTCTGCGGCTGGTGGCAGGAACTATCACCGGACACTGCTCACTAAACAAACACTTCCACACCATAGGCATAACTGAAAGTCCCCTATGCAGAGCATGCTTAGGGGCAGAGGAAACGGTGTCGCATGTACTCATTGAGTGCACAGGTGTCACCGAAACACGGAAAAACACACTTGGATCTCCTAAATCTGTTGCAGAATGTCTGGACAGACTCGGAGACCTTATCCGCTTCTGGAGGGAGGTGGGCTGTCTGGAGTGATGGCCGCCCTCACGTACAATGGTCCACTTATAGGACTAAGTGAGGAAACCACCCACATAACATAGAACATACTACTACACACAACATCATCTAGTCCCAAACTAAGCAGAGCTTGTACTATGGGTACTAGACATCTGATATAAATACACATTACTTTTTTTCTGAAAATAGACATTTTAATAAATTTTAAATAACTCTCCTGAATAAATTTTTAACTCCACATCGTCGTTTATATTACAATATGTATTGTGTATCTGAGGTAACCCTTATAAAAAATATATTAACAAGTTGAGGACCACCTCCTATTTAAGAATATTTTTAAAAATTACTCTAAAATAACATCAACTTCAAGTTACGAAATAAATGGCAAACACAAGTAAATATTACGAAATGTTAGTACGTATAATTTAGACAATAAATCTTACCTGATGATACCATTTCTTTTTATCTTCATACTCTAAAGTTTCTGCAAAATGCTTCGCAATACCTTGGCTTTTCTTTTGATCGGCATTTTTATCAGGTTGCCCATAATTTGTGTACGCCTCATCCACTAAAATGTTCTCTTCAAACCTCTTATGCTTCATATTTGGTTATTTATATTAGTACCACTTATTTTAATAGTTAACTTCAATATATATGACGATTTATTTGAAAATGTTACCTATAAACACGTGAAAATTTCACACTTGCCTGCCAGCCATGCCTCATTGACAGTTGACAGATTTGAGTGATTTGACATTAGTCGGGCTGATCAATGTTCATGAGCTTTATTAAATGGGGCATTTATCGATGTATCGAATCAAGTAATGATGATTTGAGTAATGCCTCAAATCATCATTTCCTAATGATTTCGATAGATTTAAATGGATCGATCGATACATTTGAATTGTTATTTAAATTGATTTTTTAAGTTTTATATATGATGTATACTTTCTAGAAAACTACTAAAGTTTGAGTGGTTGGATGAAATCAATAAGGCTTCAAAGTATTGTACTATTTGGGCTTAAAGTTATTTCTGTTGATAAAAATAGACTTTGTGCTCAGAATTCAATTAAAAAGTTAATCTTTTTAATTGTAATTCTAGAGCTCAAAGTCTAATACAGATAGAAACAAAAACAACAACTCTTATTCAGAAATGAGAAATTGACATTACGCCAAAACCTAGGTATTCAGTTCAGGCTTATATATTATAGGTGTGTCAGTATCAGGAAATTCGTTTGTCTTTAGAAAAAGAACTTTACTGCAAGGAGATGTTGTTTAATTTCAGTTAGCAAATTGCATCGATTTGTCATATAAAAAATTGTGACACACAGCAAGAGCAACACAACCGTACTACGGGACTTGGTTCCTTTTGCAATTTATCGCAAATTATTTTAAAAGACATTTAATTTTAAGTGAAATTATTAAAAATTAAGTAAAATGGATGAGAAAGGAAGAAATGTTATCGTTTGTGACAACGGAACTGGTGTAAGTTTAAGATTAACATACAATATGAAATGGTACTTATGATAAGCAATTGGAAATCCTTTTCCTTATGATGTATTGTCGGTTTTAGTTCGTGAAGTGTGGATACGCAGGCAGTAACTTCCCCGCTTTCATATTCCCGTCAATGGTGGGCAGGCCGATCATCAGAGCCGAGAACAAGATCGGAGATATTGATGTTAAGGTATGTTTAGAAGGTTTTGACTTAAGTCCTTTGTCAGTCAAGTAGAAATAAGCTGTATTCAAGTAGAAACTAAGATTTTCTTGTATAGAACTAAGAAACCGACTGCAGTTTTTTGGACCAAGCCTGTCGAAATGACTACTCTGCCTGATGGAAAGCATGAGTAGAATCAAAGAGGTCACCAAAGCCATTGCAAATGCAGATAATGCAGCTTGGTGACCCACACCATGGTGGGTTTATGAAAAACCACAGCATGAATGCTGTCACTTCTAGGTTGGTCTTCTGTGAGAAGGTTTTCTTAAATGGTCTTCTTAAATTATATTAATTCAAATGTGAAGTGATAATTGTTTTTCTAAGTTGGTTTATCTATTAAACTGTTTAATAGGATTTATTAGTGTGTTGAGTTGTCCATAAAGTGGAAGTCTCAAGCTTTGAGGCTAGTGCTTAGTTGTTTTTTACCAAGTGGTGGAGGTCACTGATGCCCCAACTGTCCTCTCCCTCATACTCCAGAGTGCGGAGAGGCTGAAATTCTAAAGTTGCGCGCATCTGTAAGAGGCAAGTTAAAGCTCAATACTAGATAAGAAACCTGAAACAATATCTGTTTTATTTATGTTTGTTCTGGGTAATCTCTGGAACAGCTAAACCGATTTAGCAAATTTGTTTAGATGTTTTGTTGCACAACTTGCAGCTTACAATACTTAATAACTGGGGTAGCAATGGGGGACTCAGCTAGTCTTTTAATAAATATCAATACTTGTCAGCTTTTATTTATGCTATGGTGACATTTACAATATTAGGATAATACTAATTATATACATACACTATACCTAAGCATTACAATATCTGTGTGATGAACATATTAAGAAAGCGGACTGTCACACCCCCTTTAATGATCCCGTGGGAGTAGTAAGAGGCGACATATTGACAAACTACGCTGAAAACATCACTACAAAGAGAAGGAAGAATTGTAACCGTATACTGACCTGTCTGCCCAGCGTGGTATAATAGACCAAAACATCCTTTCTAAGGAGATGCCTATGTCTAGCAATGGACTGTAGGCTGTTGATGATGATGAAGCATTACAAAGTCATATATTAAGTTATATTTATGTTCCAGGATATGTGTATTGGAGTAAGTTTTAGTTTATTATAAGCATGAGTTTCGAAGTATAACAGTTTTCAATGTTCACTAACAATGTGTGTGTCTGAGAATTTAATATATTACTTGTAACAGCATCTATACATATAAATGAAATTAGAGTGTCTGTATGTAATATCAAATGAACAGCATTTATAACAAAAATGTAATTTTCTTCTTTGTTCCGAGTAATCTCTGGAAAAGCATAATTGATTTTGAGAAACTCACTGGCAGAATTGCTAATTTCATACAGACCTAGCTTTGTGCCGCGGCGTTGCTCGAGATTTACAACAATAACCTCAGGTAACACTGCGGGACTCAGCTAGTCATAAGATAATAGTCGTGAAGCTTAATTGGAGGCCATCGGGCAGCTTAAAAACATCCGTAAGCGTATGTAAGAGTACAACATGTCTTGCCAGTCCACAACTCACACTTGGCCAGCACATCCCCAACGAATGGCCTTAATCCTCTCCTGAGAGTCCAGCAGTTGGACCATATGGCTTGTTGTTTTGTATGGTTGTGAATCTAGAGTGTTCTATGTATAATGCTAGGGACTCCATCAGGTCCATGGGTCTAGTACCCATAATACAAGCTAGATGGCGTTTTGAGTAAGATGTCCGGAACATTTATTTATAATAAGAATCCTATTCCATTTTCAAGTTACAACAGAAATATTTACATAGTGGTGAATTCAAGAGTTCAAAACCTCACAATCTCAAAACAGATCGATCGGAATTGAAATCAAGAATAAGGTTTCTGGACAGTGTAGTGTAAAACAGTTTTTTTATAATTTTATTTTTTCAAAGACCAACAAAGCATTAGAAATGTATTCCTGTGTCGCTTTCTTTACATAAATACAAGAAACGGACACAAAAAACACTAGACTCAGAATAATAATTTGTGGATCACAAAAAGTGTTTTTTTTGAACCCACAACACTTAGTGCAGTAGGAAGCGACGTGGCGACCTCTTAAACCACAAGGTCTGTGACTAGTAGTGGACCATGAGAGGCTGGTGATGTCATTTCTAACTGTGTTGATTGATTTGTGATTACTAATTGTGGATGTTGTGATTTAAGTGAGTACTGTTTAATTGTTTGTTTCATGAATTGAACCCATTGTTTTCTTAGGATAATAATTAACACGAAATTATTTATTAAAAAACAACAAAACAAGGTTCTCAAACTTTTCACTTTATAATTTTCGATGGACCCCTGCTTTTACAGTTCTGCCTAAACTTTAATTTCTTTTTTTACATCAACGTAGCCCCTATTTAGCCTTCAGTGAAGGTCTAAATACGAACGACGCGGTTGTTACCCGTGACGCGAACTAAACTGTTGTTAACCGCGACGGCTACATAATCGTACAAAACTCCGACTCGTGAGTTCTAAGAAAAACCAGCGGTTTCTTCACCGCCTCGTGAGTTCTTAGCCTAACAGGACCACTTTTAAGGGTCAAACTACAGTCTAGAGTGATGATCTAGATTTATATTTAGATATTAGAATTGCGGATAACCTTTTTGTTTCCGCACTGTCCGCAATGAACCATATTATCTCTAATATGAATACTACAACTAAAAATTCTATTGTATATTTAATAAATAACTACATTTCATGCAAACCAGGCATTTAACTCCGAAGTGGTACAGGTAAATTTGTGGTTTTGGGCTTAAAACTTTTTGGCCCATTAAAAGCAATAAGCCTTTATTAGAATTCAATAGAATATCACTGCTTAATTTAATTTAAGCTTAGAAGAGTGTTACTTTGTTTATAATTGCATAAAAGTAGTAACTCCAAGAATATCATGCGAAGCAAAAGGCACCTTATCTCGTGGGAATAAGACACAATACTTCAATTCCACATCTACTAGTTTACTAGTAGCTTTTTCTTATCCAAATCTGATGCGAAATTTTTGTGATCATGATATTTGACTTGGAATATTTTGTAATACAGTGACAGTCTGGTTAGAACTGAATTATTATCAGTAAAAGTATCAGATTTGGAAATAACTGCATGTAACTTTAGATAGAATAGCGAAACATGCAATAAGTCAATTAATAACACGTAATTTAGATTATACTTGCTGCTTAAAGAATATAAGAATATTTATTGTAGTATTTGTAATTGTATAGCAATTCACCTTGCAAAATATTTACAGTCAAGAGCAGTTTATAGTTGGCCGGTGTGAAGTTAGCAACAAGTGAAGACGCAGTAGTAACTTTTGCAAAGTAGGGCTACAATGTCTTATTATTATATACTTTAACTTCGTCCTCTATATAGCTTGTACTATTTAGCTTACTTCGACATTAGATATCGTATTGTTCTTTTCCTTTGAATTTTTTCTGTAAACTAATAATATACACATACATATATGGTCACGCCTATTTGCCAGAGGCAATTGATCACCACCTAAAATGTGTTAGAACTCAGACCTGATTTTTTTTAAAGAGTGTGCACTAGGAGTAATATACATAAATATTATTTTTAGATGACGACAGTTGAGAAATTCATTTTTAGTAACTTTGCAAGTTGTCAAGATATCTGATGCAGTAGCTTATCACTAAACATATCGTATTTAGTTTTATTTCTCCATTAGTCCCAATGAAAGTGAGACTAACGATAAATCCTGCGATTTAATGCAACAAGACATTACAACACAATGGCAACTCTATTTATGCTTATAGTAAATGTGTTTTGCTCTTTTTCACTAATGGGCTTGTATTTCGCGTCCTCGGCATGACGTTGCCTATCGCACACTACGTTGTATTATCGATCGTTGATACAAATGTTAGATAAAACATTCAACAGCTAATACGTTATCAAAGGGCCTGGTGTATATTTATTTTTGATCTACTCGATTATCACGGTCATCGCAATCGGCATTGTGATTGGTCCGCACTAAAATCTTCACCAATCGCAACGCTGAACACGATGAATGCGAGTTGTTGTGAAATACTCACACTAGGCTCTCTCTTTATAAATGAATAAGTGTTATAAACATAACTAAAACAATGTAATTTCATCTCCAGGATTTGATGGTGGGTGATGAGGCATCCAAGCTGAGGTCCATGTTGGAAGTCAGCTATCCTATGGAGAATGGGGTAAGTTTGTTTGTACATATCTATATATTTTGCTTGGGGACATGTGCTCATATGAACCGGTTCCAC
Source organism: Phragmatobia fuliginosa (assembly GCA_932526445.1). Lineage (NCBI taxonomy): Eukaryota > Metazoa > Arthropoda > Insecta > Lepidoptera > Erebidae > Phragmatobia > Phragmatobia fuliginosa. Next base: position 10,111,396 of record OW052081.1, on the reverse strand, counting down.
CGTAATGATACCACGGCTTCATTATAAATCAATGTGCTTTTCATCGAGTTAAAGAAGTGCTTCTCCACGTGGTGACGGATTAAGGGTATCACCACCCCTATACATCCCGTTGATGTCGTAGGAAGTCGAACTACTCAGAACAACAGCATTACGAAAAGAACGAAAACTTGAAACAAATAAGCAATAATAAGACTCCTGCTTATTTTTCTCCCCCAAGTGGGTTTGGAGTAGTTGTTGAGTGTATTGCATCTAATACCATCGAGGTGCTCGCACTGCTTCTTTCTAACACGAAACAGTGTCGCAACCCAAAACGTGCAATGTGTACATCAATCACCAATATTTTAATCTCTGGATTTACCGCTCGACCTTCGGTGGTTAATACCATAACCCCGTTGCTTTTGATGTGATTTCGCAATTATCAAACAGAGGTCTTAAATAATCTCCAGAGTTTAAAACTAACAAAGCAAATGATTATTAGCCTGTTTAACATTAATGCTTTTATTTACTGAATATTATACTTTATGGTTGACAACTCGTTATCCACAGGTAGTCCGCAACTGGGAAGATATGTGTCACGTCTGGGACTATACGTTTGGTCCTAGTAAAATGAATATCGACCCTAAAGAAACGAAGATATTGCTAACAGAACCTCCTATGAACCCTACCAAGAATAGGGAGAAGATGATTGAGGTAAGTTACCATATTGTCATTTGAGTTTTATTAAACCTTTATAATAAAATTCAACCATAAATTACGGGGTATATTATGGGAGTTAAAACATCACAAAAGGGTACAACAAAGTAGCGGGGGTCTTAAGGGGGTCAAGATTCAAAACCTTTCATAAAATTGTTTAAAATATAGTGTACCGGCTTGTATCGGCACTTGAATTAAGTTTATTGGGTTCTTGGTAGCCCGTTTGCTGAACTTAGGTTTGCGTTTTTCGGTGCTAAATAAAACAAGTGTTCTGTAGAAAGATAAGTTGAAGTCTGTATTGCGAAATGAATATTTTTACATTATTCGAGGAAAGTAGGGAGGTAGGGAACAATAATTCGACCAATAGGAACGACGCTGTATCACGTCATCCCCTGTTGGTCTGATTGGTGACGAGAATCCTTTTCTGTTTACGGGGTTGGTTATACGTGTAAACATATAGCTTTAAAAAAAATTAATTTAAACATACAACAATTATGGCATTACTTCTATAACTTAATAATTTGTTCATGTAAAATATAAAACGTGTGAATAGTTACACAAACTATTATATACTTTAATTATTGTTAATATTTTCCAGGTAATGTTCGAGAAGTATGAGTTTGACAGCGCGTACATCGCCATCCAGGCTGTTCTCACGCTGTACGCGCAAGGTCTTATCTCCGGAGTCGTTGTGGATTCAGGTATGATTACCAGTGAAGTGAAGATGATTGTAATTTTAACTGTGGGAGAATTGGAGACACGGGTGTCATATCTCTAACACAAAGAATCTTCTCTTTCGACCAGGCGAGGTGGTCATAACTGGGGAGTCGCGGCCAAACAGGGACAAATTATGTTTATAACTTGTATAGAATTTAAGGCATTAGAGCCACGCTGATTTCAGCACGAATGGTCCGGTATGACCGGGGTGGTTCTACCCTTACACAGAAAACCTACCAAAAATGACAGCATTCGTGCTGTCGTGTTTTGTTGGTGAGTGCGAGACCAGAGGCCTAATGATGCAATAGTATCTCAATATGCCGATATAGTGTACTCGTAGGTCACCACCAGAGTATGGTAGAGTCACTTTGGCAGGCTGTATAAAGAGCTGGCACAATGGTGGCTAGATTGACTGATAGAATAAATAATACAGGGTAGACCAAAAGTTCGTTTAAATTTGAATCGGTAGCTGCGACGAGCAGCAACGGCAGGGTAGGGCGGAGGGGCTACGAAGCGCAAAAGCGGCCAACACCCCACTACTTCCCAATACTTCTGAAACAAATTTTGACAGAAAACTTACAAACACAGCAACCTTCCTATACCTCAAGCACAGCAGTCGCATACGCTACCACTGTGCCAACGAAGCATTCAAATAGAATAAACTCGCACTAGACATAAACAATATTTTAATTTTCAACCTTATTAAAACTTCTTTAGAGTCAAAGTTGTGTTACATTAAAGTAAAATTATCTATTTTCAGGTGATGGTGTGACTCACATTTGCCCCGTATATGAGGAGTTTTCACTTCCACATCTTACAAGAAGACTCGACATCGCTGGCAGAGATATCACCAGATATCTTATTAAGGTACTTTTTTACAGTAATATAACAATTTAAAGCAGTATTTTATTGAAAGATTAAAAGTTTATTTCGAAGTGTGAAGTTATAGACAATTCGCGTTAAGAAAATAGTGATGCATTCATCAGGCCACGCCTCCGCACCAATCAGGTCTGTTTTCTTATTATATGTATAAAATAAAGATAAGTCTTCTTGTATTCGCGACAGAAAGCAAACAATTTTATTACCCGACCAGGGCTAACCGGCTTTGCAGTAGTCGGGTAATAGAATTCACGCGTTTTTAAAGTGTAATGGTCAGTTTCTATATAACGTGTGATTACAACTTTCAAACTTGAATATGTTTGTACTGTACCATGGTAAATGTGTCCTGAGAATATTGTTACATACTTTTTCAGCGCCATTTTTAGTCGTAGTTGGGTTTTATTTTTTATTTATTTTTTAGCTGTAAAAATTGAAGTCGTCCACAAAGTAATTCTTGTTTCATATGTAGGTCCAGTTTTTCCTCATATGGTTATATTCATATATCTCTGGTTGTTGCAGTTACTGCTCCTCCGAGGGTATGCCTTCAACCACTCGGCAGACTTCGAGACAGTACGTATGATGAAGGAGAAGCTGTGCTATATTGGGTACAACATCGATCAGGAACAGAAGCTAGCGTTAGAGACCACCGTGCTAGTTGAACCTTATGTGGTATGTACCATTGTATGATTATACTAAACGATATTTTTTTTTCATTTGCCTGTTTCACAATATTTTAGCAGGTAAACGCCATACATACGCCTGTTTCCCTGAAGCGGGAGGCAGAGGCATTTTAAACTCCCACTTTCGCCAGTTTTTTGGTTCCAATAAGTGACGAGCCTATTGTCGTTAACCGAGAAGTTTAGCTTGCTTTGCATAACATAATATAAGGAGCGCTAATAGCCAAGTGGCCTTAGGTGATTAGAAACAATCTCCAAGGGTAAGCAACGATGACACCGTCAGATGGGTGACCGTTTGTGTGTATGATATATCATGAGCGTTTCCGTGATTCGCAGGCCACGTTAAGCTGTCGGACACAGTTGTTATCATAAGATAACTTAGTTGGAGCTGGAGGTCAGGAAGCTTAGTTAGAGGCCTTCGGGCGGCTTAAAAGCATCTAATGATAAGATTTACATAGCCACAACGTCCCCAACCCGTGGCCAGCGTGGGGTCGTATGGCCTTAACCCTCTCCCCAGAAGCGACCCGAGCCCAGCAGTGGGATATTATGGGTTGTTGATGATGATGTTCATGATATAGACAAAATTGGTATATTTCTGATAATTTATTTTTCTTCAGCTTCCAGACGGTCGAGTGATCAAAGTGGGTGGTGAGAGGTTCGAAGCGCCAGAGGCGTTGTTCCAGCCTCATCTGATCAACGTTGAAGGTCAGGGCATCGCAGAGCTCGTCTTCAACACCATACAAGTAATATTACCATGTCTCTTCTTTGGTGCTTTTCTTTTTATATTGCTAGAAGTATACCTTCAAGTAGCTAACCCACGCAGCCCCGTCCGAGTCTTCGATTGCTTGTAACGTGCTATAGCGGGAACGAATTTTCTTTAACATTCAAGCCTACCAAAGTGACTCTACTCTCCCTGATGGAAAGCATGAGTAGAATCGAAGAGTTGTGGTTTCCTTCCAGACAATTGTGTGTTCAACCAATCAAACAAACTCTTCAGCTTTATAATATTAGTGTAGATTAAATCTATATCTGCCTAAATACCATAGCGTACCAGGGGATTTTTACTAGGGGGGAGGGGAGGAGGAACAGTTTTCAATTAGCTGTCACATGCAGTCTGCCGACATACAGTCTGTAGATAGTAGAGCCACGCTGATTTCAGCACCAATGTGCCGGTTCGACCGGGGCAGTACTACCCTCACACAGAAGACCATTCTAATAATGACAGTATTCTTGCTGTCGTATTTCGGTGAATGTGAGATCGGAGGTCCAATAATTCTGCATCATTCTCACGGCCTCAGGAGGTCGGGAGAATGATTCAGTCACCATGCTGCATTGCCTACCCTCACAATGAGGATGGTGGCCCCTACTTATGCTTGTTGCACACACTTGGGGACTGCCGCGGTAAAGCTATTGCATAGCATTTTTTATCAACTTATGCAATTATATTTATTTATGAGGTATTTTTTTTTCTTTGATATTAATTCAAGTTTACAAAACAATATACACTGTCTTTTTACCAACATACATTCAACGATATTATTGCCAAATAATATAATTATCCTATTAACATGTCAACTAAACAGAGGACAATAGTATAATGAGCATATCAATGGAATAAAAAAACGACATACTTATGAGAAGAATCTAGAATAACTGTGTTGTCGAGGCAACGGATAACGGCCGGTGGCGGCAGCACGCATGCGCTAATCTGCCTGTAAAGCACGGAGCTGCCACATCCTTGTCGCACTGCAGTCACAATCATATTCTCTATCCTGTTTTAGGGTGTTAGGTTTTTTCGTAACGGAATTTCTTGATTCGGTCGCCGCTCTCAAAGCCCGCGATAAAAGCTATACAATAGCTTAAAAAAACATGTAATGGACTTTTACAGGCAACGAGTTACCTAGGGAGGGCGGTGCCCCCCTTGTCCCTACCTATCTTCTCCTATGCTACATACTCTAATCCCGTTACTTTTATAAGACAGTGTGGTTAGTTACTAGCATTATTATTGTTCCAGGCTGCCGACATAGACATGCGCAATGAGCTCTATAAACACATAGTCCTGTCTGGAGGCTCCACCATGTACCCAGGGCTCCCCTCTCGCCTCGAGAGGGAGATCAAACAGCTGTACCTTGAAAGAGTGCTCAAGAATGATTCTGAAAAACTTGCGGTAAGTGGAAATCTTTACAGTTTGTTGTATTTTAAGTAGAACTTGTGAACGCTGTATGTAATATCAAATGAAGAGTTTTTTACTAAATGCATATCAAAGTATATATGGGACTAACCATTTTGCGACAGCCACTACCTCGGTGGCGCAGTGGATCAGAATCAGGTCTCAGAATGGATGTCGCCCGGGATATTGACACCACACATCACACGAATCTATCGACACTAAGGATGTTTTGGATATAATATTTCGGATCTGAATATTTATATAGGAATATAATTATATCGGTAGGGTTACGGATAAATAATTATTTCGGATTATCCGTTAGTTTCGGTTACTGATATATGATAGTAATCAATTTAATACTTAACACAAGACTTTTTAAAATTAAATTTCAACTCTTGAATAAAAAACTAACCATTTATGAAAGAGGTTATGTTAAGACTAGAAATAACAAGGCGCACGAGCGGTGAAACAAAAAGCAGCCAAGTGCGAGTCGGACTCGCCCATGAAGGGTTCCGTAACATCATATAAAAGTTCTTGTAGTTCGTTGTAACTTTCATCGATGTTTTTATACTAGTGTATTGATTGGATGAAAGGTAAATTGCGTGTTACTATTTATGACGTATTAAAAAAAAACTACTCACTAGATCTCGTTCAAACCAATTTTCGTTGGTAGTTTCCATGGTAATGTACAACACATATTTTTTTTAGTTTTATCACTCTCTTATTTTAGAAGTTAGAGGGGGGGGGACACACATTTTTCCACTTTGAAAGTGTCTCTCGCGCAAACTATTCAGTTTAGAAAAAAATGATATTAGAAACCTCAACATCATTTTTGAACACCTATCCATACACGTATAGGTCTGATGAAAAAAAAATTTTTGAGTTTCAGTTCCAAGTATGGGGACCCCCAAAATGTATTGTTTTTTTTCTATTTTTATATAAAAATCTTAATGCGGTTCACAGAATACATCAACTGACTAAATTTCAACAGTATAGCTCTTATAGTTTCGGAAATAATTGCCTGTGACATACGGACGGACAGACAGACAGACAGACTTGACGAATCTATAAGGGTTCCGTTTTTTGCCATTTGGCTACGGAACCCTAAAAACGTGTCGATAGATGTTGTTTTATTTAGACTCCGCCCTTATACGAAATTATCCGAAACTTGTGAAACGGATACGGTTACGGATATATTTTTATTTCGGATATCCGATAGTTTCGTTTACGGTTACGATAGCATCCCTGATCGACACCTCATTTATTCAAAGGTTTTTAATTGAGGCACTACAGTGGAACATACATACAGAGAACCATTAAACTTCCTTTAGTCGAGTAAAAATCAACTTACAAAGTGATATTTCTCTTCGTATTCAGAAATTCAAGATTCGCGTAGAGGACCCACCTCGCCGTAAAGACATGGTGTTCATAGGTGGTGCTGTGCTGGCTGAAGTCTGCAAGAACAGAGACAACTTCTGGCTCTCCAAGCAAGAATATCAGGAACAGGTCTGATGTTTTTTTTTTTATAAATTAACCTTACAATGATTACCGTACTCTGATCAAAGCAAAGCTTTCTAAAGCAAAAATCGGGTTCCTTGAGGTTTTCATTTTTTTACTAGTTTTTATAGTATGAAACTAACAAGTATTGTACCATTTTACAATCCTGATTAAATGCGCAAACTTTTAATGGTACTTGCCAAGGCACTCTAGTACATTTTTTTTAAAGGAGAGCCTTTCAAAGTCGACAAATGTTTAAATTTTTAAATTCATAGTTTAACAAATAGTCTTAATTTTAGGAAACTTGGGGCATTTGTGTAATTATTTTTGACTGTGATTCTAGAAATGTTATTTAGGGTTAAGGTTCCAAAGTTTAAATGAACAAAAATAATAAAAAATTACCACAATAACCGAAAAATGGTTACAGTTTGACCAAATTTCTAGGTTTTTTTAAATGCCCATAATTTTCAAACTTCATGGGACAGTTTTTTTTTTCTCATGATGGTTACAATCAATCCTGTCACCCCGTTTCGGCTTGACGTTGATTTCTGGGACACCCTGTATATCAGAATAACACATAGGCTACTTTTTACTGCAATAATCGAGATACACGTGATTATAAAAATACATTATTTTTGATGATACTTAAAATTCTTTTTCTATTCCCAGGGTCTGTCCTGCCTAAGGAAGCTGGGTGCCCGCGCTAGTTAATGACTGAATTGTTTACTTATATAATCATTTATATCAGATGATTAAATTATAGAAGAATACAGAAAGGACGAGATTAATAAACATTCTTAATTTAGTTATTACATGTTAATATCTTCTTTGTAAAAGCATTTAATACAAATATTACTTAATGAAACAACAAATAAAAAGAAAATTTATGTAAGAAAAAAAAGAATAATTATTTATTCTAAACATGCAACCACACAAGGTTAGGTACAGAATTGAGGGAGTGGACAGCAAGAAATTGTAATCCCAAATGGAACAACATTTTTGTGTGATGCACAAATTGTTGTTCCGAGTCTGGGTCTTCTTTGCGTCCATTTCATGTATGTTTGTAAAGTCCCCTATGGCCCAAGATGTTTATTTAGAACAGAATATTATTAAACTATTTTGTTTTATCATTTACATATAACGTATTATTATCAACCGTGTTGGGTCAAGCTACGGATTTAATTATTTCTGATATAAACGAAAATCATTATATTACCAGTTATATTCTTTGCAGTCCATGGGGGGAAAAATTGCCATAGTCACCACACTTGGCAGGCGGGTTGGTGACCGCAGTGGCGAGAATCATTTCTCTAGTGGCGCTGCTGCCCGTCACTAGGCTCAAAATTTATTGATTCCCGTAGCATTAGTGTGGTTATACCGCCACGAGTCGGTCGCCAGAGCCTCGTTCGTTGTTCGGCAGGGTGCACCACGTGCAGGTGAGGTTGACTGTACGCGCGGGCGGCATACGGGAAGCTACGTCATATTTTTGAGTCACAAATACCTCAATCACTTAAGACCAAAGTCTACAACCAGTGCGTCCTACCCGTAATGACATACGGAGCCGAGACGTGGACACTCACTATCGGACTGGTCCATAAATTTAAAGTAGCTCAGCGTGCGATGGAGCGTGCAATGTTGGGTGTCTCTCTGTCCGATAAAATACGTAACGATGTTATTCGACAGAGAACTAGTTACCGACATCGCATGGAAAATCAGCACGCTGAAGTGAAAGTGGGCCGGACATGTCTCCAGACGAACTGATGGACGCTGGAGCCGAAAGGTGCTAGAGTGGAGACCGCGATTAGGCAAACGTAGTGTAGGACGCCCTGCGGCACGATGGACCGATGATTTGAGGAAGATGGCTGGCGGCGGATGGATGCGGACTGCCCAAGACCGGGATGGTTGGCGTTCCATAGGGGAGACCTTCGTCCAGCAGTGGACGGCGATAGGTTGACACATAATATATTCTTTAACCGTCAGTCAAATATAAATATTCCGTTAATTTATATGTAAGATTAAATTAGCGATGTAAACCAATGATTTTATTAAATTTATTATTGATGAAATGTATGTTGTCTTTTTATGAGAGTTTCTGAGGAGAGGTATTGACAGTACCAAGTTTTAACACCCCTATTTATCCCTTGGGTGTCATAAGAACCGATTAGAGGAGCAAACAAGACGGCAGCAATGCAAAGAGAAGGAAACCCTATACAACTCCGCCGAGCCAGGCGTGGTATATTAAACCACAAAAAGTGTTATTTAGTTTTTTCTGATTATAGTAATTAGTGAGACTTAATACCAGACCGGCTTTTGGTAGTTTGGGCTCTTAGGCCGTCGGTTCTAAATCTGCCCTCGGATCTGATCTCGCTCCGGTCGCGTCGGAGAGTGAATGAACAGAAGTGCACCTGTATTTGCGAAAATCTCCATAGCTACATAGTTGGTCAACGTTGAAACCGGCCGCCGGCCGGGAGAACTTAAAAAAAAGCCTCACACTTTCTAAGCAAGAGACCAGCCCAGCATCTATGATTATTTCGAACCGGGGCAAAACCTTGAAAGTGGTGCCCACTCCCTTCCGTGTTTAAGAAAAACTGCCAATGGGGTATATAACACTGTCAATAATATCGTGATATAGTGAATCTCGATAAGATCGCAAATACTGAAGTGGGCTATTACACTATCAATATTATCATCAATATTACCACTTCAGTGTTACGTTGACTTTACTGGAATCTGGTTGTGTTACTGAAATCATGGATAATAGGAGAAAGTCAGTTTTAGCTATAGTACTCGCATTTGCAATGCAAATACACAACATGCAAAAAACTCACCAGTCATGGTTTCAACTTTTTCACATGTACTAAACCATTTCTATGCTATATTTTTTTATATTTACTTATTAAATTTATATTTCAATAGAAAACTCTGTATTCTTATTTAATACTAAAATGCAGTGCGTACTATAGATTATAGAAAAAGATAATGTTTTTTTAATTAGTAATAATACCAATAAAAACTATAGAATTTTTTAAATATTTTTACTTGATAATTTAACTTGTTTTTTACCACATATTTTTTGAATAAAAAAAAAATCATGCATCTAAGGGTTAAATCAGTTTTAAATTCGTCATTTTGTTGAGACTCGGCGTCGCCGGGTTCAATTCGTTATTTGCTGACAGAAAATATCACGATGCTCTTATATACACTGTCAATAATATTGAAGCCACGCCCCCTTAGTATCGTGGATTTCAAAATATTCGCATAACCTGCGATATTATCATGATACTGCGATACCATCAATACTGCATTAGTATTATCGTGATAAAACGAGTATCGCGTGATAATTATTGTATGTGTAATATACCCCAATGAGTAGCATTTGGATTAGCAAACAGAAGTTTGTTTTGATGTGAAACATCTATAGCCGCACGTAAAACAGATTTCTGGCCTGGCGACGCGTCGCCACGGCACGCTATACGATGGTATATATATATACAGTCTATATGCAGTAGTGTGTACTGTACTATTTTAATAATTAGTAATATTTTATTTTATCATTATGACATATTTAGTTCCTATTACAATATGTTCTTTTCTGCATATTACTTTTACAAAATAATGGCGATGTTTCACATCTGCCAGGCGTCCCGTGACGGCTCACATTTTTTTCAAACATATTATATTAGGATTCCATTACTTGATACAAACCTATGAGATTGGAGGAAAAGAGACTTCATTTGTTTAATAATTCGAATTCTTGTTTCAAGAATTTGGTGCCCCCATGAAACTGCCGCCCGGGATAAGTGCCCCGGTTCCCCCCCCCTTATATCCGGGGCTGCAAGAGACCTCTGTCCAGCATTGGAATGTTTTGGGCTATTAATGATGATGCAAATGTATGTATGGACAGGTACTCCAATAAAAAAACAATAAATTATAATTACGTTTATTCAAAAACCGTAAATGCAAATTTTATTTTTTCATATACAACTTACACATAATCCCTGTGAACTAGATAAATATATCAAATTTTAATTATATTTATATATTTATCAGCTCACTGAAATACGCTAGGCCTATAAATAATACAAAGTAAAGCTAGATTTTGTTAAAAAATAATAATTAAAAAGTCAGTCAATATCACATACTTATATAAAAAATTATGAATACAAGGGATAAATATGACTTAAAAACACTTAAATTATATTTTTATTAATTACTAGCCACGTCCTGCGGGTTTTCGGATGTTGTTGACATTTCATTGGTTTTAATTTTGTTATTGCAACACCTTATTTTTTTAAATAAAAGTCGCCGACGTTACTCCTAACAGTAGACCTGACAGTGCATGACCCGTCAAAATCGGTCGAGCCGTTCCAGAGATAAGCCGGTAAATGCTGTAAATACTTTAATATGCATTCAGTTAAAATACTGATCATTTGATAGTACAAACACATTTATTGAAAGCTGATGGATAAGGAGTAACTTAGGTTATTTTTGTACACTAGCTTCGATCGCTCGCCTTACTCGCGCTTTATAGCAATATCCGCGGAACTCAGCTGCAATAGGTTAGTGATAATGATGAGGAAGCCTAGTGTGAGTTTGTGAAAAGTACAGCGTGGTTTAATCGCAACACCGAACGCGGTCACCGCGACGATCGAGTTATGTCAAATAAACTCACACAGGGTCCTGTGTATATTGTCTGCTCCTAATATTGCACTGTTTAAATGTATTTCATTGCCATAACTTAATTAAAAATAAATTTACAAGAAAGACATTTCAATCTCTGAACTTCAAAGTTTGCACACAATTTCAACCTTATCAAACACAAATTAAAATTAAAACTTGTATAATTGAAAAATACACATAACATTATTAAAAGCTTTTGCAATAGCCACGACATCAAATTTTAAAACGATATTATAGTGGCATCAATATTATCGACACATCGATAAAAAATAATAATAATCTATATAGTTAAACATCGATATCGATTTACATTATAATCATAAAATCGATTCTAATTAAAAAAAGGCGGAAGAAAGAGTACGTTAAGACGGTTCCTTATTTATATTTATTTAATAATTGTACATATTGCTGAAATAGTATGAAATTTGGGTACCTAAATAATTTTTCAAAAAAATCGCTAAATATGAATTATTTCTTCCATACTTTCTGTATACTGCATGTAATATCAAGGATATGAGGGTTTTGATTGAACTACGCGTCTTAACCGGGATCTATTATCGATATCAATAAACATACAAACAAAGATGTGAAGTAAAAAAAGGCGAATCGATTACAATCCATCAACTCGATCAGGCTAGTTACAAAATCAGAACAAGTCTTTTCTTCTAAAAGTTTATACCTAAACACATCTGGCAACACTAAGCATATACAAAATCTATTCAGTTTGACTGTAACTACATACTATATAGTTTGAAAAAGCTACATTTATAATTAATAGTAATACTAAATACATATTAATCGCCTACTTACGATAAAAGAAACTATTTTATTCACACATCCCAGGAAAAGTGTGATCGCACATGACGTTTATTATATGACATTTGAAAAGCGCGGGAATTCGTCTTAACCGTATTTTTTTATCATTATGACGACGACTTGAAGACTTTGAAATTGAAGACGTTAAATACTTGACAATGGCAGAAATAGCTGATATTATTCGGCTGGTCGCCATCTCATCAAAAGAAGAAGAAATAATACGCAAAAATGTTTATAGGTATTCTGTCACAACTTAAAAATTATTCCACTGGTGTTCAAGGTCAATTTGCAAGAAACTAGTTTAAAAAAACCCGTTAAATCTATGCATTTAGAATAATCTACCCGTGACCATGAGTGATATTACCCGTTAGAATCGTCTAAAAGTAGAAGGTATAGTACTTTTTAAATAATTTTATCGCGATAAGTCCCGTTTACAATAAAAAAACATGAGTATCTGTAAAAGTCGCGAAAGTAAAATAAGTGAAACAAATTGTCGAGGAACTCAAAGTTATAAATTACTAACAAAATTATTACGGATGTGTTTTGCTGTTAACGGAACTTATTCACAATAAAATTTCAGTCTCCTCTTTACCACGAACCCGTTCGAAACGTCGGAGAGTAGACGTTAATGTAACCTTTTTAAAATTATGGCGAATAAGTTCCGTTTACAGCAAAAAAAACTTGAGTATGCGAAAGTCTAAAAACAGAAAATAAATACTGTTGTAATTACCTAAAAAACTGTCGAAACATTTATATTTAAAACTATTTCATAATAATAGTAGCAAAAATCTTAGCAATAAATTTGCTTCGAGACTAAAATAAAACAGTCTTTACTGAAATACCTAAGCTATGAGATTTCTATTTACTTGAGAGTAATAATACACTTACATATCTTAGTATCGACGTAACTTACTTCTATAAATGCATTATCTGGTCACTGTTCGTTCTAAAATGTACAAAATTAAATTAAATATATCTATAAAGCCGATTGAGTAATTATTGAATTATATTTGTGGTTTCTTGTCAATTCTACGAATCAAAAAAAATTGTTGGTCTCTACGTTTGACAGTCAAGAGTTGCCAACTTATTAATTTAATTGATTCAATACGAATCATCGTAGGCAATAGTCCGTCTTCTTATAAACATTCACTAAACTAGAAACAGTAGACGAAATAGGTTTTAGTCTTTCATTATTAAAGCAAAATAAATTTTAGGTGGGAAAACTAATATTAAACCAAAATTAAATTATTTCTTTGCAACTAAAACTACTATACCCATAGTATACTTAAATTGTCACACTGAAGCGGTTATGATGTTGCCTGTTTAAACATGTATACTTACTAAAATAGGCAAGACACAACTAGAAAGAAACGAGTTTATATTTTCAAATCTTCATAGAAAGTCTCCCACACGAAGTTTTTTTACCTAACACAATTACAGATAGCTTCTTTTCATGAACTAGCGTATGACGTCACAATATGGCCGCTTAACTTATATTCTAAGTATTCGATTCAATCAGGACGTTTCACATATTAAGTTCGGACGACATTTAATTATTAAATATATGGCTAATTACTTATATTCAGTCTTAACTACTAATTTATTTACAAATGGCAGTATTGTTTAGCTTTTGTCATTATTTCCATAGATACAAACCTTCCGGCTGGATAGATTTTGGAATAGACAATGAGAGGGTAAAGGGCAGAGGTATTTCTATAAAGTTTTGATTTTATTTAGATGTTATGAATGAATATTTATTCATTTGATAAAAAATGGTATGTAATATAACTAACTAAAATATGTGTATACTATCGATATAGAAACCATCTAAGCCTCTCATTATCTCATTCCGAAATCTACTAAAATTAATTATTATACTTAAACTACGACTACAATTCATTAAATGCATCAAAATGGCTACATATTTACTATACCTAACTCGTTTTTAATATTAAATTAAGACTTATTAAATATGACATTGACAGAACGCGCCAATTTTGACATCTAAGGATTACCTCTACAGCCATGATCTAAAGCCTTCTTCAGAGCCCCCGAAAGAACTGCACTTCTATGTAGAAGTGCAGTCCTTTCGGGGGCTCTGAAGACAAACTTCCTTCGACCGAAATTACCACTTGGCGGCGTGGTAGTCGCGTTACGACTGTTATCTCTTTCTTACACTTTGCAAATCCAACGGAAAGCGACGCCAGCGCCGACAACACACGCTGGGGGCAGACCCCATTTAGAATCGGCACAGAAAATCTTTAAGAACTGCGTTTCCACGTAGCTGTATATATTCTTTGTCTATAGCTTACAGGTCTATGCGCTCTATGGAACCTTAATTAATTTCACCGACTTTTATTCTTCTAAGCTATTGCAAATTCCAAAAACGTGGATCGAATTGTTTAGACACTGCCAATTATTATACCCTTATTCACATTCAGGGCCAGTTTCAACCTTGCCGATAGTTCTAATAGACTGATGTCAACTTATTTGTAAAGTAGCATTTATCTATCAAACAATTTCAAATCGTGAAACTTTATCGAAAGCTGGTGAAACGGGCCCATAAAATGATATTACAAAAAAAAAAAATCATCTTTAAACACTTGTTCTTTGTTATTTGAAGTCACTACGCAGGTTTATTGACCAACAACAATTATGTCACGCCGAGACCCCACGGGGTCTCGGCCATTGTCTCGGTCTTCCATCCTGCTCATATCAATGCCTTGTGTCATACTTTAGTCCTTCTCTACGAAATTACGAAAATTTAACACATCAAAAAGACCTAAAATTAACACGAAAACATTATTCGTTGCTAGAATATACAGTTCAGTACAATCAGATTTGTCAAAGACAAGTCTTTTTGTTTTAATCTTTCGAAATGACTCTGATTGTCTCTGTTAGAATGCTAAGAATGTTCTTACATGTAAATTATGTAAATTTTCATTGTTCTGTTTTGTCTTGTGATTTCTGAGAGGTGTTCTCCGAAGTGAGATCCTGCAGCAGAGCTGTGATTTCTTCGTAGATTTCCGTGAACTGAGGCCGGTCGGCAGGAGATTTGCTCCAACACCGTTTCTGTAACAATATAGGGTTAAATATGAAATGTTTCAATATACTGCCTTGTTGGTGTAGTGGTCAGCGTGTGCGGCTGCTGAGGTCAAGAGGTCTCGGGTTCGATTTCCGAGTCGGACCAAATGTTTGTGTGATCCACAAATATTTATTTCGTAGTTTGGGTGTTTTTCTATGTATGATATGTATGTATTTACAAAAATAAAGTATGTTTATGTATTTATGTATTTATATCAGTTGTCTAGTACCTATAATACAAGCTCTGCATAGTTTGGGACTATATGGCGTTGTGTGTAAGATGTGAAAAAAAAAAAATTAAGGTTCAAATATACATAAAATTTACACATTTTATTCATCGTCATCTCAGTCAGATGACGTCCATTGCTATGCATAGACTTCCCCAAGGGTATTTATTTACATTTTATTTTTACAAAACATTTATGCCAAAAAATATTTGGGGAATTGATAAGGCATATTTTTTTTAAAGAAAGAAAAATAAATAAAGAAATATTTCGGACATCTTACACACAACGCCATCTAGTCCCTAAATTAATCAGAGCTTGTATTATGGGTACTAGACAACTGATATAAATACCTACATACATAATAGAAAAACACCCAAACTTCGAAACAAATATTTGCAGAACATTTGGTCCGACCCGAAACCTCTTGTTTACCAGTCTCATTCGCTAACCACCAGACCAACGAGGCAGTCAATGATGAGAAAACCGATTATTTATAAACTATGAAGACAATCTGATGTCATCGAAGAGATGAGTGGTTTATGGGAATATAGGAAAATATGGGAATATGGGAAAATAAGGAAAATCCTCCAACGGACCCTCCGTTGTGCGGTACCCTTACCCAATGATAGTTTTAGTGCCATATTCTGTATGTAAACATAATCAATACAAAAACTTTCATTGCGTGTTTCAGATTAATTATTATGTAGTTTGACTACTCCTCGATAGATGGCTCTGCACTATAATTTTGCTATATAATAAATAAGACTATTACAATTACAAAAATAAAGTTAATTATAAAACAGTATACTTACAAGTAGTGTGCCTAGCTGTTCGGGCATTGAACTGGGTATCGTCCATTCAAGAGAGTCACTCTTCACTCGTTCTAGCACCGAATTGTCATTCAGCTTCGCGAATGGAAGCTCCGCTTTTGTGTATATCTGCGATTAATAAATATCAATTTTAAGATTGTGAAATCATCTACTAAGTATGTCGGTCTTAAAAAATTAAGTTATTTTATTAATATTAATCAACAAGTCTCACATCTTTGAAACTAAACGCATCTAGATAAAATTTGGCACAGAAATGAATTTTTGGTTGTAATGAAACACAAGTCTTTAACCCGAAAATAAGTAGAGTTCCCGGTTATACAACATGTCTAAAACTTTAACGATAAGTCTACAACAGAGGGTAAACTTGCTCATGAGTACTTAGATGTTTGGCTAAAAAAAATTACCCTTTTCTTTTTAAAGTTGTAAAAACTGAGACCTTGACATTTCTATAACCATAATTTTTGCAATATTTCTGTATTTTTCTTATGGGCAATCTGATAGTAGCACAATTTAATGAATTGTGGTAGATATCAGTGCTTTTCAAGTTGCATATATATATAAAAAACAAAATATAAATATTGAATAAAAATGTGTAGTCAGCTAGTAAGTATATTAACTGTAGATATACCTCCCAAACGGTGGCAGCAAACATGTAAACATCAGATTTGGTGGAATAATCACTCTCCAATATGGCTTCTGGGGGCAGCCAACGCAATGGAATCACCTAAACAAACAAACAAACTGGCTATTAAAATAAATAACAAATACGTCGTATATCTAACACTTAACGCCATCTAGTTCCAAACTAAGCAGAGCATGTATTATGGAAGTATAAGAGCTAAAGATAAGAAAGTATATACCTGTTCATGTAGTTTGTAGTATTCATGGGAATCAGGTCCTCTGGTCAGCGCTGGGAAGGACAATTTCAGCTGCAACTTCGATGTGATCACGCAATTGCGAGCTGCTATGTCACTGTAATAATATAACACAGAATAAATAGCAATAACTATGGCTGGATAATTAAATGATTATCGACTTCATTTACGTGTGTTACGTAACCTAGATCACATCTAGATACCTATCTGTGTACACACCTAGCTAGCTATCTGTGTACATACCGGTGCGTGAGCCTGGCGGCCGCGAGCCTGTTGGCGGCGGCGGCCAGGTGCGCGGCCAGCACGGCGCGGTGCAGGGGCGCGAGGGGCGGCACGGGGCGAGGGGCGGGGGCGGGCGCGTGACGCGGGCCCACACGCGCGACGTACTCCGCGTTCTCCTCCTCCGACCGAGTCGCTATCAGGAACTTCTTCAAATCGCCCTAAAAAATAAAGTATTTCGATTTTCTGTCAGCGTGCAACGGTCGCAACGAATTTACGTAAACAAAATCGATCTAAAGAATTTATTTTCGAACCACATCTTGAGATTTTCTTACCTACAAGTAGGTACGTCGTATTGTATATTATCTAATTACTCAGTTCATATATCGCACTCGTTATCTCGTAATAAACAATTTAGATTAGTAACAGACGAGTGGTCTTACATCTGGTCCTTCGAGCCTTATATGTAAAATAAATATGTTAACCATTCACATCATACACTTAAAAATGTCCCATAACCTGTCGACAAATTCATCCCGTGGAATCCTCGTACTAAATCAATGACAGAACCTATTTTTTATCCAAATTGTTACATTCGTTTTAGAATATTTCAAAATGACAGTAACTTACCCAATCAGTATGTTCAAGTAGCATGTAATGGGGCTCCATTTCGTTGCACAGCCCGATCAAACGAACGATATTCTCGTGACGAACTCGGCTGAATATCTCCAACTGTCGGCGGAACTCGGCCAGTTGTACCTAAAAGACAATTAATACTATTTTAAATGAGGAATTATGTAGTTTAAAAATTCTGGATGTCATTGTCCAGACTCCGGACTCCAGAATCAAAATGTTTGTACGGTGCAATAGTACACCGCACTTACTGCGCTCTCATTAAAATTGTATTATAACGTATTTTTAACATATTTCTGTTCTCTTCAATAAGCTTTGATTGACCTGTTTGCAACGCAACCTGTACATTTGTTTTTGCGTTGCCAATACAATTGGCAGCTGCACTTGATTCTCTTTATTGTGTATATCTTTATATTTAGTGAACGGTCTGACAATTAGATATCCCTGTACACCACATTATATTCATTATATTTCAACCATTTTAATGTATATCAGTGCACAATTTGCGTTCATGCGACATACATGTCACTCACCCATTTAAGCAATTATCAATAAAGCTCAGTTTAATATACCAGTGTTTATCAATCAATCATCAATCATTCCCAAAACGGTACAGTTAGCAGGCTGTACATGTTTTATGGTCCTTTGAGCCTGCTACTGCTTAAATTGGTGAGTAACCCTTACTTCTAATCCTGTTTCGTGATATAGAAATTCCCACGCCGATTAGCTTATATCAAAATCAACCGTTCCTCCACATTAAAAATCCTTAGAATTCCCTCCTTCCCTACTTAGAAGTCCCTTACCTCATCTTTAGTGGTGAGCGCTTTGACGAGCACAGGTCTAATCTTCGGTTCAGATTCTCCATCATCTTTATTACGTAGCTTAGTCACTTGTATCATGTCAATCTTAGCCAAAAGCACCTCCCCGAATTCACCACGACCTGAACGAAAAAAGGATTGTATGTATCATGACAGAAAAATTATATAAGTATGATGAGTGAAATAGAACGTGGAGTTAGAGAATGAGACAGAATGACGTGTGAGAACGAAAGGCAAGATGAACGACGCGAAAGACCAAAGTTAAATATAATTTGAGAGCAGTTAGATAAAAGGCGAAATTTTCGTTCAGAATTAGAATCAATTTCGGAATCTGTAATTTTCACCAAGGAATTATTTCAGGATACTCACCAAGCGTTATTTGTTCCGTCAGGAGTGTCCGCGGTACGGACAAATGTTCGAACTGTCCGGACTTCTTCGAGGCACGTGATACTCCGGACACTTCCGAGTTGTCAGCACCTGAATACAAATTTATGTTATTATTGTCTTCTTGGGGTCGACTACTACTTCAATCGGTTTTAGCTGAATATCAGTTTTTTCACAGTGTGATTCTGAGGGCGAACTGGATTCGAAGATTGAACTAGTTGTCAGTATATTTGAAGGCACATTGAGATTACCATGTATGTTCATGACAACCGGGACTAGCGGCTTAACGTTCTTACGCACTGACGTAAAACACCGTTCATTTATCGTTTCATATATCAGTTTATCGTTTTTTTTATATTAACTGCCCGGAGTATGGAAATACTCCAGGCAGTTAATATAAAAAAATGTTTCGTAAGAAAAACCTTGTAACACTTTTGACAGGGAATCAAACACCAGACCTCTTGATTGATAGCCTTGAGTTATACTTTCTAGCTATAATACTTCTGATTGACAAACTACGCACAGCCGAAACGACTGGGTGCAGGAAGCTGTAAATTGGGTATGTGTGTTCCTTAAGGAGTGTACTTAGGAGGCGAGCACTAAGACAGGATTATGAAAAAATAAGGGGGGTAAAAGTGGGCAATCAGAGAATAACACGTAGGCGAAAGTAACTTATAAGCTCGGATTTCTCAATCCGAGTTTATAAGTAACTTCTTTTAGTTTAAGTTAATGGTATGGAGGTCTTACCGCTATCCTTATCATGAGCTAGAAGTCTTCCGTTCTGGAGTGCAGCACCGTTTGCTTTGGTCTTTTCCTCTTCTCCTTCTTCTACCAATTTCTCTCTACCTTCTGTCATTTCTAGTTCCATCTTTTCACCTGAAAATATATTTAAGAATGAATTCACATATTAAAACTAATTTAAGGAATTATTTATATAAAGAATTCAACTGAATATTGCGAGCTATTCGGAAGAATATCGAATGGTAATCAACTGCATGTTTTGTATGCTACATAATTTCTTTTTGTTACTCTGTCTATTACGCTTTCACTTCTAAACCGCTAAAGCAATTTAGTCAAATTATGAATTTAGATACTTTAATTCTTAAGAAAATTAGAAGTTATATTTTAATTTTTTAACGCAATAACTGACAAAAACCAGTAAACGGGGAAAAACTAGATTCCTTTTCAACTATTGTCTAACCTCTCTGTCGTCTTCTTAACCGTCGTCTCCTGCAGTACACCATCAGCGCCAAAACCAGTACCATATAAGCACCAGCTACGGAGATAGACACCACAACAGCTTTCCCTGCCACCCCACTAGACTCAGCTGCGGGTAGTTAAGAGAAAATATATTAATTACTCGTATGTACAGTCAGCATCAATCATTGTAAAGATATTTTTGACAACTGGTCAAAAATAATAAATATTTTGGACATCTGACACAACATCATCTGGCCCCAAACCGAGCAGAGCTTGTACTATGGGTACTAGACAACTGATATAAATACTTATAAACTTTTTTTTTGTAAATACATAAACATTGTAAATAGAAAACACCATTTTTAATTTGAGGAGTACTCAAAGTGTTTTCCTATGTAGGATTTGAAAGTGGTGACCACTTAAATAACTAGACCCGAGCCCATCAGTGGTACATTATGGGTTGTTTGTTGATTGACTGATCATCGGGGTTTTTTTTTAAATTTTACTTACTCGTTCAGTAAGTTGATTTCAAATACTTTTTCCGAATATGGTAACCTCAAATGTAGCTAACTGAAATTTTATGCAGTTATTTTGCTCTCCTGTAAAATAGACATTTTGATTTACGCTCTGTTTCTAACTTCACTGACGAAAAGCTTTTTGTTCTAATTTTCAATACCTTGGTGCACAACAAGTTGAAGTTCATTCCTGGCGAGTCCTGCAGCGCTGCCAGCAGTACAGCCGTACAGATCAGCGTCAAGGTTCGACACGTTGTGTATGACGAGAGTGCCGTTCAGCATTACAATAATCCTGGAACAGAACAGAAAATTTCATTTTTTTAACTCACTGTAGTACATTCGTGATAAGAATAAAGTGACGCACTGATCAAGCCAGGTTGACTCTCATCAAATTTACATTTGGTCTACTATACCACAATGACTAGACGAGTTGGTATGGGTTTGTTTTAAGTATCTCTTCTCTTTATAATGAAGTTAACCTACGTAATTTTGTATTGTTTTAAATATCAAAGTATATACATGCATACTTTTTTTAAATTTTTGTCTATTTGTTCCGGCTAATCTCAGGAATGGCTAAACCGATTTTGACGGACTTTCACAAGCAGTTAGTAACTTAGGCAATTTTTTTTAGAATGGTTCTGTAATGTTACAAGCGATTTACAACAATAAAAACGGGAAATCACCGCGGGTCTCGGCTAGTGAAATATAAAACAAGTGCAATAGACCAATCTCTTTCTTACCTCGCTGTTGTAGCGTTTACACTTCCCTCGAGTGCCACGCCCTCTTCTGTTGAACAAAAATGTTTGCATTTAAATTTCGTATAAGCTTGGATACTAGTAAAGTATTTAATTCAAAATAAAATGAATTTCTTTTCTGATTCATTATCATGGGGTTCGATTTCCAGGTCGTACCAAGTATATATTCAGGAATTTGGGTATTTTCTATCAATCATTTAATTGTGGAGACGTAGGTTAGTTACAAGTCTCATGTAGGTTAGTTACATGCTTGTGTTAGAAGTACACCATGTCCTTCCTACCACATAATGTGATGTACAAATATTCATACAT
This sequence comes from Phragmatobia fuliginosa, assembly GCA_932526445.1. Classification (NCBI taxonomy): domain Eukaryota; kingdom Metazoa; phylum Arthropoda; class Insecta; order Lepidoptera; family Erebidae; genus Phragmatobia; species Phragmatobia fuliginosa. The sequence continues at coordinate 10,089,415 of OW052081.1, read as the reverse complement.
ACAGAAATGCAAAATTGAATACCATCTATACAAATAAATACATTAATACAATCTACAAGTTTATAAAAAGGTTTGAATGAGTAAACAGTAGTACAAAAGTACAACAGTAGTACAGTACAAAAGTATAATATGAATATATTTACAAAACTGTCCGAATCATCAACATTTGTTTTGTTATTTAACTAAACATTGAAATAAAAATAAGAACTAACGTTGTTTAGTCAATATGGCGCGATTGCGGTCCCAGTGAGTGGTCGGAGGAGGGTCTCCTGTCGCCACGCAGTTCAACACAGCACTCTGACCTACCGTCACGTGGAGTTGCTGGTTAGGTTCCGGTTTGACCACCCGAGGAGTCACTGAAAATGTAACACAATTAATTCCCCTTATATATGTTAAATAATAAATATTTCGGACATCTGACACAACATCATCTAGTCCCAAACTAAGAAGAGCTTGTATTGTAGGTACTAGACAACTGATATATGTATATATATAAATATTTTTTGTTTTTTTAAAAAGACAACTCCCGCATTAGGAATATAAATTCCTGTGTCGCGGGGGACTTTTATAAACATACATGAAACGGACACAAAGGACACCTAGACTCAGAACAACAAATTGTGAATCACACAAAATGTTGTCCTACGTGGGATTTGAACCCACGACACTGGGCGTAGCAGGAAGCGGCGTGGCGACCGCTTAAGCCACTAGGCCAACCGTGCAGTCATACTTTTTTTTGTAAATATGTATACATATGTACACCCAAACTCCGAAACAAATGTTTTCAGATCATACAAACATTAGGTCCGACCCCGAATTCGTATCCGAGATTACCAAATGACCAGAATAGCAGTAGTATACGCTACTACTGGGCCACCGAAGCAGTTTGACTACTTTTACGATTACTTTTTGAAACTTATAGTTATGATTACTAACTACTTTATGAAGTTGGTAATCAGTAGTAAGATTACATTTTGACCAATACTGAACTCAGGTTATTTAAACCGTGGTAGTTGTTTAAATTAATAACTTATTAAACACACTCATCTGTGGGACTAGCAGTCAGGATCTGAAACTCTTGTTTTGGCATTTCAGCTTTTAGCTTTTCGTATTTTTTATTGTAAAAGTATAACAAGATTTGGTAGTAGAGCCATGTTGATGTCAGCACGAATTGGCCGGCTCGACCGGGCAGTACTACCCTCACACAGAAGACCATCCTTATAATGACAGCATTATTGTTGTCGTATTTCGTTGGTGAGTGTGAGACCGGAGGCCCAATCATTCTGCTGAATTATCTAACCAGGCCGCCATGGTTTGAGTGACCATGCTACATTGCCTACCTTCACAATGAGCATGGTGACCCCTACTCCTGGATTCTACTGATGCTTTCCATCAGACAGAGTAAAGTAATAGAGAGAGAGAACTTACTAGTACTTAATGAAAAAGGTTTTTGGTTAAGTTCGTCATGGCTAACATACCCACTACATCCAAAGTGATCTTGGAGGTTATAGACTTCTCTCCATCGGTGGCCTTGCAAGTGTAATTTCCGGAGTGTCTTCGTTGAGCGTCAGCTACCATCAGAGTGCCGTTAGAAGATGTAATTCCCTCAGGGAGAGGTTCCGTATCGTTCTGTAAAGAATAGCGCCATCTAGTGATGAGTGGACACAACTTATGCTCTAAAAATGTTATATTGTCATTGAGGTGTCACTCCGCAGTTTAGCATGTCGGCCGCTGCCTGCCCGGACAGGCATGCCGGTCGACTAGACATCGTCAGAACAGATAAGAGTTACACGATCGATATAAAGAGACGCAATTGTAGGTAAATATAATCGTAGGTGACTCTGCAATCTGAATTCAACTTAATCTTTTGACACCAAGGGTCCCTATTTCTTTAATTTACTTTTTGGAGTGAGTCTTCTGTATTAGTACTACTAAGTATTCTGTGATATTGTTACTATTATAACTTGCAGAGTAGCAAAAATAATGTCATCAACCAAGCCGTTTTTATTGCCAAGACTATTTGGGGTCGCCTACTTGTTAAACCGTTTATACCTGAAGTTTTTCAGGGACCTCTTGGATTCTACTCATGCTCTCCATCGGTCAGAGCAGAGTCACTTTGGTAGGCTTAAAAGTTACTAACCCTCTCCTGAAAGAAGACTCGTGCCCAGCAGTGGGACGTTATAGGTTATTGTTGATTTTGTGTGGAATTAAATATTATTCTCAAAATTTTTCCACCTGTGAAACTAGTCTAAGTATATTCAGTTGGTTAGAAACGTACCAGAAACCATTGCACCGTGGGGGCTACACCTCCAGCCACCTTACAATGAATCTTGCCAGAGTTATTTAATTCCAACTTCTTGCTGTACGGTTCCGGTTCGAAGTGAAGCACGGCATCTGTTGACGAATAGTAAACAACTCAAATATAACGCCATCTGTTTGCTGTCACTCAAAAATGTTTTAACTCCTCAAATGGTTGACAGATGGCAGTAGTTGTATGCAATTTATTTACCATTTGTAGTGGCCCGATGTCGTCTAGTAGTTTTATGATTCCCGATTTTGTGAGCCGAATGGTGTGTTACGTCTGAAATAAAGAAAACTAATTTAAGAAAACTAAGAATCAATATGCATATTACAACTTAATTTATTCCTACTTTGTATAAGCGCGAATAATCTGATAAATCATAACTAATAGTTCTTTACGTAGCATAAAATGAAGACGCTTTTGCTGTTTGCTTGGACTTTTTTTAACTACTCAAAGGATTTTGATGTCTTTTAGCAATAGTTCGACTTTTATGTATAATACATGTATACTATTTATTTTGAGGAACCACTGGTACGATTTTAGAAAATCTGTCATTGTTAGATAGCTCATTTATCGAGGAATTCTATATCATTACGCTACGATTAATAGACGCCACATATATTTTTTTTTTTATAAAAAGGGTCAATTTTTTTCTTTTTAGAGCTTATACTGCGTTAGCTGCGTAAACTGTTAAGGTTTCACAAAAACAATGTATGAAAGAATTGTCACCCTTTAAAAGTTCTAAAAAAAAGTCCGCAACAGCATATATCTATCTTTAAATTTTAGGGCACAATAACCTGTTTTATGGTAAACAAATTTGTTGCCGCTATATAACATCACGGTACAGGCAATAGGAGAGGCAGACGGAGCCGCGTGGGTCCGCTAGTGACTGTATAGAGCTCACAAACAAAAGCGGACTGAGGTTGAACGCATCCATACTTAGACCAGATGGGTTCACACCGCAGTGTTAAAAACATAAACATCACTTGAATACGGGGAACTTCAAACGTTTGTTATATTTGGATGTTAAACTAAATTCCTTTTTTAAAAATATTAACATTGAAACATTGCTTTAAATGTACATAAATCATTTGGGGTTCCTTTAAATTTATACTTTAATTAGCTTTCGCTCGCGGCGCCGTTCGTCTGTATGTCGGTTATTTCGGTAAAAAGTAGCCCATGTCGATTCTCAGGCACTAGACTATCTGTGAACTAAATGATTCAGTAGTTTGAGCTTGAAAGCGTGACAGACAGAGTTACTTTTGCATTTATAATATTAAATAACGATTTTGTCGTAGGGTCGTATGCGACTGCCGCTAAAGAGGTCTTGGGTTCGATGTTTCTTATAAGAAGTTCTTACTAGAAGCAATGAGAATGGAAGTTTACGGAGTTTCACGTCCGTGCCTCAAAGAGCACGTTAGCCGTCGGTCCCGGTTGTCTTAAACATCTTTGGTAATCGTTATTGGGAAGTCAGTGCCCTCAACTTCGAATTTAGTTCACCGTTACGGTTGCGGAGTTCTGATATCAGATGCTCCGTTGGAAAACTGATCTTGAGGTAAAACCGTTTGAACAAGTAACTTTAACTTAGCGCACAGCAGAGGCATAGATACTAACAAATTGGTCAGCTCGACCACGGCAGAAGACCAAACAGAAGACCAATCTAAAATAACAGCAATTGTGCTGTCGTATTTCGTTAGTGAGTGTGAGACCGAAGGACCAATAATGGAATGCACACAATGATAATGGTGACCCCTACCTCCTTGACATACTCTTTTAAAATATCAAATTTTCAATTCTGATATACATTATTATTTATTGACGCAACTTCAATTTAAAGCAAAAAATTGTAAATAAAAAACAATAAAAACAATCAACTAATAAATACTAAAATTTACGCTGTTAACTCATTTATTAATTGCCACTTTACTGTGAAAAACTACCCCAAAAATCTACCAAAATAGTAGTAAATAGCATATGTAGCCATGATTTCCATTCAACAAATAAAATAATATGGGCAGTGGTGTTGCACACCATACTTAGAACAAACGTTTCACACTTGGCCCGACGCCGCGTAAACAAACATACCGCGGGACATCAAAAGACCTGCGCGTACGCTTTTACATGTGTAGGGTGGATATGATACTAGTACAATAATGGGACATTCCCTAAAGTTATTTTTTTTAATGATTAAATGATTTATTACACCTCATCCTTAACGTAAGTAAATAATAATATTACTTTACTGTAAGAAAAGATGCATACAAATTAGATGAGAAGCCCTATTTCCCAAACTAGCGTGAGTAAATTACTAACTGTACTAGTCACGTTTTGCTATAATACATTGAGGTATCATTACAATGAAATACGGAGCTTCACCGCTTCTATTCACTTATACTATACATTTAGTAGTATACTATATATTCACTTATTTAATTCAAAGGTTTTCACACAATTATTCCATACTATAATTTATTAATATATGTAAATTTGAAAGTCACTCTGTCTGTTACGCTACGTTCACGGTTAAACCGCTGAACTTATTTGGATGATATTTTGCAATAGAGATCCTTTGTTTCTTGGGGAAGGACACGACAAGCCATTTTTATCAAAATAACCAACATACACACGGGCGAAACCGCACTCAAAAACTAGTTCAATATAAAAATCATAAAGTATGAGGAATAATTAAAACAATATCCTTTCATATTTTATCCCTAACTATCCATATGCCAAACTTTCTTTTCATCAAGACTGTCCGTTCTTATTTCAACGTCTAGTCACCCTACCCAATCTAAATATACAACGTGTCCGAAGAAGCAACTGTTGCGCGTCACTCGGCAATGAACCCAGGACTGCGGGTTCAACCGATCAATTATCACTTTACCATTATTGTTTTATCGATGTACCAATATACGGAGCAAACGGTTGATTTTCATTAACACAGGAAATATAAGGTAATATTATACTTGTTCCATTTTCCGCCATGTGTAGAACAGGCCTAAATCTATACTATAATTATAAAGCTGGAAAATTTGTTTGTTTGGTTGAATGCACAAATCTCATCAAAAAAACATTTTTTTATATTTTTGTCTGTATGTTTGTTCCGGCTTGGTACAGCTGGACCTGTGGTTTTACGGGACCATCACTACCACATAGTCGATGACTTATGGTACTCCTTACGGTACTCCTCCGTACGGAGATAAATATGCATTTCTAGTTATATTCATTAGTAAATTATATTTCTTTAAAAATCCTTGCACCGTCAACTACTGTGTTTCCGACACATTTTAATCCATCCCAAGGTTGCCTGGAACAGATTGCTTTAGGCAATAAGGCCGCCCTTAGTGCATTAAATATAAGTCATTTATGTTCTGTTTTGTAAATCTGTAACATTATGTGCAAATAAAAAGTTTTCTAGCTATCTATCTTCTATCTATCGTATGTACTACTTAGGCTAACTTTTTTACTTAGGCTAACTTTTTTTAACTAAAGCTAGCTTTAGTTAACAATAATTCGGGTAACACGGCGAAAAGCTAGTAATAAAATAATTTGGAGAGAGAGAATCAAAAATGATTTTAAAAAGATTTTAAACTTTTTAACAATTTATTATATTTTGACAAGATCGATTAAACATAAACGAATCGTTTTCCTGACACTATCATAGTCCTGGATAGCTGTAAAGTACCGCGTTGTTCAAATATCGATTAGATTAAATGCAGTCCTAAGTAAACTTCAAGCTATAAAAGTTTATCTCACCTAGATAGTAAATAAAAGGCCGACATTTACGACAAATCATTATGACTGTACAGTGTACAGTTGGCCTAGTGTTATAAGCGGTCGCCAACTACGCCAAGTGTTGTGAGTTCAAATCCCTTTGTGACAACTCTTTATGTGATCCATAAATTGTTGTTCTGAGTCTGGGTGTTCTTTGTGTCCGTTTTATGAATGTTTGTAAAGTCCCGCGAGACACAGGATGAATATTCCTAACTAAGAAGGGGAGGAGGTTTAGATTGGGGTGGTTTTTAGTGGAGTAAAGGTAGTATAACCACGCTGACTTCAGCCCAGAAGGGTCCAGCTCGAGCAGGGAAGTACTACCCTCGCACAGAAGACCAACCTTAAAATTAAAATTTTCGTGCTGTCGTATTTCGTTGGTGAGTGTGAAACCGGCTTATATAGTTACCTACCAAAGTGACACCACTCTGCCTGATGGAAAGCATGATTAGAATCCAGGAGTAGGGGCCACTATGCTCATTGTGAGGGTAGGCAATGCAGATAATTCTGCATCATTCTCCCGTCCTCCGGAGACCAGGAAAATGATGCAGAATGATTGTGCTTCCGGTCTCACACTCACCAACGAAATACGACAGCAAGAATGCTGTCATCATTAGGATGGTCTTCTGTGTGAGGGATTGAAATCAGCGTGGCTCCCATATACAATTTGAACTTAAGTTAACTAATGTCAGTTGAAAAAGTCAATTCAAGTAATTATAACTAACAATAGCTCTTATACTTATTAATTTCAGTTATCAATGTCTTTACAGAACGCTGTTAGGAGATTTAAGTTTGAATGTATAATTTTATTTAATTGCGCTTCCCACGGCGACAACTGTGCTGAATACCTAATCACTGTACAGCGGTGTCGAGTTACTTTTAAAAGTAAATCAATACTAGCTCTATGGTTTACTGTTTCATCTGTCATTTTCTTTTTTTTTTAATATAAAAAGTTTTCTCATTGATAAATGAAAGCTCTTGAAGTACAAAACGACGGGCATGGAAGAAATTTTTGTTGTAGTTTATGATTTTTGTCTTTGTCTAGACTGCTTCGTTGGTCTAGTGGTTAGCGTATGCGACTGCTAATCAAGAAGTCTCAGGTTCAAATCTCGGAAATACTTAACTGGGCTTGGCATTCTTTGGGCTGCTAGCCCAGAGTATGGGAGTTTGGCGGTGATTCACACCTGTGTCTCGAAGAACAGGTTGTCTTCGGTCCTTTCATGAACATCTATGACAATCGTTATTGGGAAGTCAGTGCCCTCAAATATACTGACAACTATTTTAACCATCGAATTTCAGTTCTCCCTTAAGGTTGCGGAGTTCCGATGCCAGTCGCGCTTAGGAAAAACTGATATTCAGGTAAAACCGATTGATCTAGTAGCCGACCCTAAATAATATTGGGAATAAAGGCTAGGAAGAAAAAAAAGACTTAATAGAGCCTCGGGTCTGTTTTCTAGTCTTCTTATTTAAGGGTTGTAATATACAAAGCAAGAAAAGAGTGAAAGCTGTTATTTGCGTTCGTCCACAGACATGTAAAAAGTATATAATTAAAGACAGCGAGTCACGTTCCAGAACTCATCCTCTAATTAAGTTCGTGGAAGGTTCTAAGACGAGTATGTTTTCCGAACGAATAAAAAGTTATACGTACAATGTTACCCGCAGTCATGGTGGGAGGACTGCGTGTAACTTTGTACATACTTACACAATCTTACGCGGTTGATTCTTTATGTGAATTATTTGTTAATTAAGAGTATAAATGTATAACAAAAGAAAGTTATGTTTTTTAACAATTTGTCGGCGTACCAGACGTCAAGTACAACTTCGCTCTACGATCAAGACCTAAGGCTAACGTTCATCATGAATCATCAACAACCTATAATGTCCCACTGCTGGGTTCGGGTGTCCTCTCAGAAGAGGGTTCAGGTCCATACGTCGCCACGATGGCAGAGTGTGGATTGGGGACTGGCAAGACAGGCATTGTAGCTACCTAATCTTGCCGTTTAATGGTAGGCCTCAACCCGAAAGCTTCACGACTGTATCTTAAGATAACAACCGGGACCGCTTAACGTGACACATATCATGGCACAAATCCATCTAGGTACTGGCCGTGCCGACACTGCTTACTTTCGGTAATTGTTTGCAATCATGGAAGACCTCTTAGTTTGGCTATAGGCGCTTCTGAAGGGTAACGTTGTAGAAATTTAAAATCTTTTGGTAATTTTACTATTTTGCATTTAGTTAAAATACAAAAAAAAAATGTTTTATCAAAATATTGGAATAAATTCAATCAAAAATAAATAGTTACAAAAGCGCCCCTCGCTGAGGCGGCGGACGGATGCAACTGCATAATGGCGGCGTTGCCATGACAGCGGCTCGTAAAATTTTATTGCGCGCGCCCTCGCCTTCCCGCGCTTTCAAAACGGTTACTTTGCGAACGCCATCCTAGATTAGAGATCATTTCCTTTCAACACACTAGGCACTTATTCCCCAGCGGTTGTATTTATCGTCTAGATTTTATTTCCAGATTTTTTCTCGGATTACATCGTTTGGGGAAGCTTTGAAGATTGGATTTAGTGAAAATGTTGAGAGATCTTTTAAAATTGGAATTACTTAACTAGAGATGGTACAAATGGGGTAAGTGAAAGACGAATGAGAATCGATATATATAAATAAATAAAATTGAAGACAAGAAGCTTAGGCTTATATTTTTTAAGATAAGCTCCGCTCTCTCCGCAAACATTTGACTTTGATTTGTAGTACATGTGTTAACTTAGCCAGGGAGTAACATGGTTGCCAGTTAAGAGTCCAAGATGGAGGCAAAACATTCCGCTGCTTTGCATGAGGTATTCATGCACACAAAACAAAATTTTGAAAACACTGGTTTATAACACAGCCAAATGCAAAATAGTCCTTATATATATATATCCTTATAGATTTTAATAATCCTTGATTGATGCCCTTACATTCTTTTGATCAAATACGTGAAAAGTTAGGACAGAAAATATTTTGTTTAATTTTGAATATAATATATAATTTGTGATTTTGGTTTGTGCGAGTATTCATGCAAAGCAGCGATGTGTGTTCTCTGTGACTTAGGGTTTCAAGAATCACCATATTAGACGACTACGGTTTGATATGGTTCTCAGAGTTTTCTCTAAGCATATCCAGCACAAGATCGATCAATGGAACATCGTGTGGGTTTTTGACACTTGAATTTCTTTATTCCACTTTACACCGGTGACGGTGGACGCCTTTTCAGGGTAAGTTACTTAAAATGGAGTAAACATTTCTTCTGACAAAACAACGTCTTATTAACGCAACGGAGTCTGTAGATGATAACCCGCAAGATATGGCCGTTCAGACTTCTATTTTTAATTTTTCCAAAACAAGATGAACCGGATTCACAAATATTTATAATTGAATGCAAAAAGTCTGTCAGGATTGTCTCTATCGGATGTGTCCATAACCAATTCATTTATTTTTTAATTACTTCGATAAAAAAAATTGTAACTAACAAAGTTCTGATGAAGACGAGTTTGTTTGTCTGAATATTATTATTTGTTTAGCTAGTTTCATTTCAAGGTAGTAGTAGTAGTAGTGAGAGGCACGTTAATTTCAGCACGAATGGATCGGCTCGACCGGTACTATTACCGACAGTACTATTCTCACACAGAAAACCTAAAGATGGCAGCATTTGTGGTGCTTTATTTCGTTAATCAGTGTGAGATCAGAGGCTGATGCAGAAGTACTAAGAAATCCACCCACAATCTGCAGCTTTTCACATAATTTAGTAAATAAAACCTTCAAGACTCATTTCCATCAGCTCCGCAGTAAAAACTTCAATTACACAAATAGCTAAAACTTAATTAGACAGTGGCACTTTGTTTAATAATTAAAGTCAAACCCCCCACCCCTTTAGTCGTAAACAACCCCTAGAAGTCGTAAAATAACACAAGTTTATGGATTTTGGACCCCTAGAACGTTACATTTTACGAAGCGTTACGCTAGGGTTGGGAACTGTGAATTATCGATATAAAAAGAAATCCATAATCGAATATAGGTACGAAGAGCCGTAAATTGACAGTCTGAGTTACGACGTCAATTTTATGGATTATTTTCACGCTTCGATTGTGATTTTTTTTTGTTTTTAACGCTTTTTGTTATTTTTTTCCATTATGTTGTGAGAAAAGTAGTAATGCAGCAACAGTGGTCTTTAAAAATGCAATGTGTTACAAATTTAAGGCAATAAGAACACTCTTATACAGACTATACAGTAAATGAAAATAGTCAAATACTACTGTTATCCCTCAAATTCTGTATAAAGCGGCTTGCTTCGTATTGATCATTACAATGAATACAATGAGTCCATTTTATCATATTTAATTAAACACTTGATAAGGAATGCAAATATTTACTAACGTTTGTATAGAAAGGTGCAGTATATTAATAATTTTCTATGATTTTCGCTAGTGAGCAGATGCGTCTGCGAGTATCAGATTCAGACAGAGTCAGGGGAAGAAATGGAGGTGAGGGGATTGATCTCGATCATCATCATCATCATCATCAACAACCCATAACGTCTCACTGCTGGGCTCGGGTTTGAATGAACGGTGCTCTACAGTTGTTAGATTCTACATTTATACAAATGTAATGTAGTCAGATCATTGTCAGTTTGTTTCATTAAGCTATAACGATTACCGAAAATGCACTGTTATTTCAGATATCACTACCTTTCTATTTGTGGCATAGACAATTTAAGCAAAAACTTCAATTTCCTTTATTCATAGAAAGTTTTCAATTCGGTGTTCCAAATTTAAAAAAAAATCATAATAATCGATGTCTTCATATTTAAAATTTTAATGCGACCACAACCCTACAACACTCATTACATTTAATCGTAAAAAACTTAATGGCGAAACTCAAACGGCGAGTTCGTTTCAGACTCGCATGAATAAATATTTTTTTAAATTTCGTGTAGAAACGCTTTTCGATGTAAAAATGTTTTTACTGCATTTAATGTGTATAATTCAGTGGGGTGTAAGTTGCTTCAAAATGGCACTTTGCTTGTAAAACTAATTAGGAAAGTGGATTTGGCTCAGTAATTTGTTTAATAAAATATTTGTTCAAATCTTATAAATAAATAAAATTAAAGTGTCTTTTGTAGTTTTAAATTATCAGCTTTTCACTAAATGCATATGAAAGTATATACGGTACTTAATATAAATAAAATTTTAAAATTAAAATTTGTCTTTCTGTTTGTACTGGCTTAACTCTGGAAAGGCTAAGGTGATTTTGACTGGACTGCCACTAGCCGAAGTTGATGACATAAGATGTATTCACTAGACTAGCTTCGCCCGGCGTTATCCGCGGGTCTAACGCTAGTTTTTAGGGTTCCGTAGTTCATGACTCGGAACTCTTATAGATTCGTCATGTCCATTTCTAGCACTTACCGTCCAAACGGTTAGTGCTAGAAAGATGAAACTGATCCATATATGTGTTTCTATCACGTCCACAAAATATTTTTATTTGGGGAAGTATCACCTACACGTTAAGTGGGGATGTATTTTTTTTCTCGCGTTTATCTCATCGTATTGGGTATCGTGAGATAGGTCATTGATTTTTTATATTTTTTAAAAGTATAATTATGTTGAAATACAGACATTGAAGTTGCTCATGAGGTTGATTCCTTTTATAGAAAAATTTAAATAATATCTTAGAAGTTACAAGACAGATTAAAAATAAATACATATTTAATTTTTCATATAGTAAGTTTAATTTTTGAGAATAGTGATTAAAAACGCGCGTGAAATGACATACGAGTATGACAAGTAAACTAGTCAACTAGCTAGAATAAAGAAAAAAAAAATGTGCAGTTTATGGAAGAGTCGAACTGATATCGATGAGCACGATCGCAATTTAGTTTATATTTATCACTTCGTTTCGTTATCCATACAACACAAAGACAATACTGTCGCGTATATATCTCAAATTAATTAGTGGATCTCGTGCGAGTGACAGACGAGACATTATTGTGAACGTGACGAGAATACGCGCGCCATTGGAATTTCGGATGAAGGAAGCTTGGCCGAATACGTGTATACCTTTGCGGTGTTTGGGTAAAAGACATAGAGAAAAAATATTCGTATTTATATTGATCTGTTCGTATAATGCGGTTCTATTATTGGTGGTATTTCTTTGTGATCATATTATTTATTTTTATATCCATACAAATCTCTACTATTAATAATCCTACTAATATTATGAATGCGAAAGTAACTCTGCTTGACTGTCTGTTACGTTTTCACGCCTAAGCCGCTGAGCAGATTTTGATGAATTTTGGCACTGAGATAGATGGAACCTTGGGAAAGGACATACTTTTACCGCAAAAACCGACATACACGCGGGCGGAGCCGCGGTCAAAAGCTGATATGTAAATAAAATTGAAGTGTCCGGTTGTAATTTTAAATGAAAAAAATAATTTGTTGCTTGTTCCGGCAAATATATCTTACCCGAATCATACAGACAGACAGACAAATAAATAATACATATTATACACAAAAAACACCCAAACTCCGAAACAACTATCTGTTCAGATCACACATAACATCATGATGATGACGATACAAACATGTGGTCAGAACCAGGATTTGAACACAAGAACACCACCGAGGCAATCTAAAATGAAAAAAATAAACTTTCAAATGCCAAAACGAAACTATTAAAGGACAGTTAGGTAGTCTACAATTCGTGTCCTCCCCTTTCCTGTCGAGTCACCGCGTACAATTGTGTAGAAAGCTCCTTCATATTTCTTTAATGGTTGCATTAATCTCAGAGGAACAAATCAAGATTTAATGTTTGATGTTGTTTGTAAAGTCAGATGTAACTTGTGCTGAGATGGTAAAACGATTTCGCAAATTTATGTCTGTCTGTTTGATTGTACTAATTCAGTTGGAGTACTGAATCATCTGAAGAATGGTCTGGATATTTTTGAATGGATAAGTGAGTGTAATTCTAGAATAGTCTCGATATTTTTATTTCTTTCGACCCTTTTTCCCAAACGAATCTGACTATCCCGACTTCAAAGCCGTCTTCAAGTCGGCGTCTACACAGCCTTTATTTTATATTTAAGCCTACCAAAGTGACTCTACTCTGCCTGATGAAAAGCATGCATAGAATCCAGGAGTAGGGGTCACCATTCTCATTGCGAGGTGCGGCCATGGCGGCCTGGTCAGATGTTTCTGCATTATTCTCCCGGCCTCTGGAAGCCGGGAGAATGATGCAGAATGATTAGGCCTCCGGTCTCACACTCACCAACGAAATATAACAGCACGAATGCTGTCATTTTTAGGTAGCTTTTCTGTGTGAGGGTATTTACTGTCCCCCGGGGTGGATGCGCTATTATTATGAAAAGTACGTCAGGGTTCCAGGGATTTCCTTTCTAGGGTACACCTGGTTCCCCGGCCATTGGTACCTGAGACGGCGTGCGGTTTTGTTCAATTCGAGTCCAACATAACCACCAACGGGTGATACCGAGGGGATTTCCGCACAGAGAAAAAAAAGGGTATTTCTGCCCCGGTCGAGTCCGTCCATTCATGCTGACATGCAAAATGAAGTGTGACTCTAATACCAACAAGTAACTCTGTCTGTCATTTACGATTTCAAGGTTAAATCGATGCACCGATTTCAATGAATTTTGGTATTTCCATCCATCCATCCATATCAGCCTTTAATATGTTCGTCTTCAAACGTAGGCCATCTCTCCATCCTTCCACTGGTATCTGTCCTGTGCCACTTCTATCCAATTGGTACCGGCTTGTTGCCGAATGTCGTCTGTCCATCTCTTGGGTGGTCTGCCCCGTCCGCGGGTGTTAGCGCGAGGTCTCCATTCCAGGGTTCTCCTTGCCCATCTGCTGGAATCCATCCTGGCGATGTGGCCAGCCCATCTCCATTTACGGGCCTCTATTTCGTATACCACGTCCCTGACTTGTGTCTTTTCCCTAATCCACTCATTTTTTTTTCGGTCTAATAATATATATATATACATTTAAAAAAAAAAAAAATTACCGGAATTTTGGTATTTAAGATGCTTTAATTCTTGAGAAAGGACAGAAGTTATTGCGATAGTCAATATTGACGCGTGAGGGGCCCAAAAACCAAAAGCTATATTAGTATCCTATATTTATCTTCATAAGTCATTTATTTACGAATTATTTCGTAAACATTTCAACACAAATAAATTTTTAATGATTCAATTACTGGTTAAGTGCAGCAAACAGTAATGGCGGCAGCCGAGGTGGCCAGGCCAAGCTTTTAGCCATTTGCAGAATTGTTTACATCAATTTGCGTAAATGAATTCCAAACTTTCAGAGTGAGTTTTAACGATTTGTCTGAATTTAAATTGATAGTTATTAGTTTAACTTACTGTGATTTATTGGTGTGGAGGAAAAGTTCTAGATTAAAGTCAGGTCTGTTTGTGTTCTTAAAGTGCTAAACTGTATAGTTCGAGGAAATGTATGTAGTGTCAGACCCTTATTAATCGTATGGGTATCGTAAGAATCGACCATGGAAGCAAACTACGCAAGACACGATTACTATAAAGAGAAAAAAAATTTAAAAGAAACCAACCTAGTAGAGCCACGCTGATTTCAGCACGAATGGGCCGGCTCGACCCGGCCAGTACTACCCTCACACAGAAGACCATCTTAATAATGACAGCATTCTTGCTGTCGTATTTCGTTGGTGAGTGTGAGACCGGAGGCCCAATCATTCTGCATCATTCTCCCGCCCTTCGAAGGCCGGGAGAATGATGCAGAATAATCAAACCAGGCCGCCATGGTAGGGGTCACCATGCTACATTGTCTACCCTCACAATAAGCGTGGTGACCCCTACTCCTGGATTCTACTCATGCTTTCCATCAGGCAGAGTAGAGTCACTTTGGCAGGCTTAAATATATATATAAAAAAAAAAAAAAAAAAAAAAACCAGTCCGTCTAACCCGCCTGGTACTGTAGGCCAAAATCAGCTTTTTTTTTAAGAAACTTCTAGGTCCAGCAATGAACTGTTAAATTGAGGATCTGAGTACCTTTGAATGGCCAATCACTAAGGTCAGATAGCACTAGAATAAAGTACAGTACAGTGGATTGCACCGCGAATAGCACCACGTGGCTTGTAGTGTTGCTCGCGGTGAGCACGTGGTTATTTAATTTTTTATCAGTAATCATTCTATAACGGTGAATCGACTGTTTCGGTGACGCAGTGGGGGCGTATGCGACTGCTGTGCTATGTGAGGTCTCGGGTTCGATTCCCGGGAGGACCAAATGTTTGTGTGATCCGGAAATATTTCTTGCAAAGTTTGGGTGTTTTTTATGTATAATATGTATTTATTTATTGTCTATATATATTGTCTAGTACCCATACTACAAGCTCAGCTTAGTTTGGGACTAGATGATGTTGTGTTTAAAGCAGAGTCTGTAGTCTGTATTTAAAACAGAGATCTTAAAAGGCCATGTATCAAAACAGTAAATTCCCTATCACAGGCGCAGCTGTATCGAATTATCCCAGAGGTCACGATCGCAGAATGAATCATGCCAACCATAAGTGTTTATGTTTATAGCTTTGTATGTGTGTGTCTGTGTTGAAGTATAGGCAACAAAAATTATTTTTATTAAAGGTAAAATTAAAGGTTTTATTAAAACCTTAGTCATTTTGGTAATTTTAGTTGGTGTTTGGAAGTGTTACTTTGGTCTGACATCAGATGACAGACAAAACCTTTTATGTTATCCCATATTCCCCTTTATGTGATTTTTTTTCCATCTTTCATCGCGTCGTATGTCAATTTATCAACTCAATGATCTAAAAATAACTATTTGTGTTTTATGGATTTATGCGCATGGATGAACTTAATGTCCAGGGCATTTTCATCAAGCCAACCTTTAAGTGATGTAGAAAGAAAATATATAGTTCAAAACATATATAATATGCATACATGTGGCGACTTCCATATACAGCGCAACAAAAATGTATATCAGCGCCTCGATCGAAGATACACCGAACTATAAAGAGTACTAATCCTGAATCGCGATATAGAAGTTCTTGCACCGATTAGCCTATTTACAACTGCCCAACATGAACAATTGGGCCGCGACTCGACGGGCACGATCACCTGGTCGGAGGATTCTCCTTTTGTGATGGAGGGACATTGCATCCATTCCCCTACATTCACATATACACAATAAACCAAAAATACACATATATAAATATAAATGTAGATATTCGAACTAAAGTCTAGTTTACCTCCAAATTATGTCATTTATACTGTCGTCTGCGACACAAACATCCAATTCTGTAACCATTATTGATGTGGCGTTCCCATTGTAATATCTTGAACAGCACGTGTCAGAAACGTGTTTTGGCGGCAAATTTGATGAAAGAGCAATACTGTACATAGTAATCAGATCACGTGCACGACCCAAATTTGCCTCACAGGCTTTACATCCAGCAGAATGATTGTGTTACGGACTTTTTGGAAACTAGGCTGTTTGAGATGTGTTCATTGCTTCAACAAAAAAGTACGTCAATATGACAGTTGTTTTTTAACTGATTTCAAAAAAAAAGGAGGAGGTTCTCAATTCGTCGGAAACTTTTTTTTTTTTCTTTTTTTTTTATGTATGTTCAGCGATAATTTCGTCGTATAAGAACCGATTTCAAAAATTCTTTTTGCATTGGAATGGGCGTAGCTTACAGGTGGTCCATCGTCACCATATCGGGATCTGATGATGGGATCCCAAGGAAATCGAGGAAACTCCTCAAATATCATAGGCACAATCTCGCGATTTGGGTACTCGGAACAGTTTATCATTGAAGTCGGTTCCTTTTTGTTAAAATTATTTCTTTTATTGGTATACAGGTTATACATAAATTAATTTTATAGGAGTGTGTAGACGTGTATTCTGGATCGAGCTGTTGATGGGATTTTCTTACAAGCCCAGAGTGTAGAAAATGGTAGTAATTAACGCCCGTGTCTCGGAGTACACGTTAAGCCGTCGGTCCCGGTTGTCATGAACATCTATGGCAATCGTTATTGGGAAGTCAGTGCACTCAAATATACTGTCAACAACTAGTTAAACCTTCGAATTTCGTGGAAAAACTGTTTTAGGTAAAAACCGGTTGAACTAGTAGCCGACCCCAAATAATCTTGGGCATAATGGCTAGAAAGAAGAAGTAAGTATGGAGGACCTATAACACAACTTTATCGATATAAGTTCAGTGTAACCGTATAATTTTAACAAAAAGGAACCGACTTCAATGAAAAACTATTCCGAGTACCCAAATCGCGACATTGTGCCTATGATATTTGAAGAGTTCCCTCGATTTCCTTGGGATCCCATCATCAGATCCCGATATGGTGACAATGGGACTACCTGTAAGCTACGCCCATTCCAATGCAAAAAGAATTTTTAAAATCGGTTCATAAACGACGAAATTATCGCTAAACATACATAAAAAAAAAAAAAGATTCCGACGAATTGAGAACCTCCTCCTTTTTTTTGAAGTCGGTTAAGAACAGAATACAAGCCTCACAACAAAATACATTCAAAAAGAAAAAAGGTCCTCTATATATTTTCTGGGCACACATTATGTAAATGTCCACAGGGAGCGTTGTAATAGAGTTTTGATCACCATTCCTCCGCCGTCCCTACGCCATCTTCCATCGTAATAATATTCCGTTGCTTTCCCATTATCTTCCAAATGTGTTTATCACATCACTATGTATATAAGTCATATTAATTCGACACAAATTACGGCGGGAAAATAACAGTGTTCTATTTTCAAACCATTGACTTCGAGAGGCAACTATTGTTATTTTTTCTGTCAGTATTTTCACTGAAAAAAAATATCGAGTTAGTCGTGTTAAATCACTCCTACTATGATGCCGGGTCCTTTAAGCGAGGCGTGAAAAAGTTTCTTACTAGGCCACCATAGTGTGGTTCACCATGCTGCATTGTGCGCATTCGCGACGAGGATGTTGACCACCACTCTTGAATTCCTTTCATGCTTTCTAATAAGCATAGTGGAGTCTTATTGACAGACTAATATAAAATAAAAAAATCCATAGAGAAAAGGGCGTTTTAGAGTATGTAAAAAGGTTAGCAAACGATAATTGGTAGCACTAAGCATTTAAATATATTGCATTGTTATAGTTAATAAGATTTATTATATTGCTTTGTAGTGAAATCGTGTCATTTATATTATGATAAATTCACTTATACTTTAATTCCACTTTTTAATTAAATTAAATTTAACTGACTGACTGGTTTCGCCCTATGGCAGTAGGTACTACCGTAATTTTTAATAAGATCCACTAAATGGTAACTCAGTCGAGTATAAACCCTTTCTTTAGATTATGTCATTTCGGCCACGACCGTCTACCAATGGATTTAGGCTTTATCTAATGATTTCCTAGAAGACGGATCCCTGAACTTGTACATGAGTATTGTACACGAATAAATTATTCATTAGTACTTTATTTGGCAACACCAGTTCACAGCTTTAGTAAATAAACAAACCAAGTAAGAACACCTAATAATCATTAATTCCAAACTCAGATAAATTATATTTTATTGTAGCATATAACGTCCAAATTCCTAAAACTAAATCACAAAAATGTAAATACGAGAGACGAAAAATAGAATTTTGACAAAAGTTTCACAATAAAACTATAAAAGAGACATAGACAGAAAACAAACAGCCATGTCAAATTCCAGCTGAACAATTCCGACCAGAGTTAGCCAAATAAAAAAGAATCTAATCCCTAACGATTCGACATCGAAACAAAAAAGATCGCATAGCGGACTTATCAATTATTCGACGCCGGAATTTTGCCAACAATGGACCATCAATCCTTTGGTAGACAAAAAACTAGCAACACTAACTGTCCAGAACAAAGGGCGCGGAAAAAGCGCGCCAAGGTAGACATTATAAACATTTTTTTTTCAAAAGTCCCAGTTGAAATAAACATTATGAGTAAGAAACTAACTACAAAATAGATTTAGGTCTTTATCTGAATTTATTAATGTACAAAAAGTATTACATAAGTAATAAATATGACGACGACTGAATCTTAATTTTATTTTTAGAATTCTAATAAGCTTTTAAAAAGTTCAATGTAGGAGCAACACAATTTGTGCAAAAGCACTTGTCTCAAAGTGTTATACAAAAGGTTCGTATGAATGTATTCAGAGAGCCCATAAATGTGGAAAGAAGTCAGAAGAAAATAATGACGTGGGACCGGAAAAATAATAACATTATACAGTCAGGGAGCAACTCGCGAGTCAAGTCGGAAGCGAAAGAAATGTGTATGTACGCAAATCTATGATTAACATTACCTTTTTAGAAGTTACGCGCCATATTGTGGCATACGATTGTCTATGATTACTTTTTTCTTAACATGAGAGCAAGAGTATCGTCAATAAAGCTTTTATTTTACAAACAAGTTTTTTCCAAATCTGTACAAATTAATTTAACTGAAGTGTCAATATATGAGAGTATAAATGGTACTTTCGTCAAAAAACATTAGCACAAACAGCGGGTAGCACCGAGGACTTAGCTAGTTAATAACATAATGTAACAACAGTTAAGAAATGCGAAATTTAGAAAACTCGGTTGGTGGAATTGGTAGAAAGCTATAATTTATTAACTTACCTAAAGCCGGTTCCAAAAATAACGGGTCAGTCACATAAACCCGAATATCTCCCGAACTACGTATGCCATCCTAATGAAACGAAGACTGTTCAATTGAGAATTTAATTATACAGATAAAAAATAAAATAAAACTTAGTTACACCCACAATATTAATCTTAAATTAAAAAAAAACTAAAGTAGTCATATTTTTCTTAAGATTACATTTTTTTTTATGATTGTTTTTTGCTGTTTTTCATCACTTTCTTCATTTAATACTTTGTATTGCCTCCACGAGCTCTTCTGACAGCTTCCAGGCGATTAGGCATGCTGTACACCAAATTTCGGAGCCGGTGCTGAGGAATACCTTCCCATTCCTCCACCAGTGCTTGTATGAGCTCGGGAAGCGTGATTGGTGGGGGGTTTCAACCTTTCACGCATCTCTGAAGCTCGTCCCAGGCGTGCTCGATGGGGTTTAAGTCCGGGCTTCGCGCTGGCCACTGCATGAGTTCGATACCGACCTCTTCAAGGTAGTCATGTACAATTCTGGCGGTATGGGGACGCGCATTATCATGCATTAATATGCCATGCCGGTCCATCCTGGCCATGAAAGGACCTACATGTTCATTGAGGATCTCTTCCACGTACCTCTCTGCATTTAGAGTTCCATTTTGAATGAGCACCAGCTCGGTGCGGGCCTCAGCAGAAATCCCAGCCCAAACTTGTACGGAGCCTCCACCGTACGCCACTTTTTCCTCCACACACGCTTGATGGAAGCGCTCCCCTGGTCTTCTGTACACCAACTGCCTACCATCATGCTTATAAAGCATGAATTTAGACTCGTCCGTGAACATTACCCTAGACCAATCGTCTAGTGTCCAGTTTAGGTGTTCGCGCACGTATCTCTGTCTTGCAATTCGATGTCCCCGTTCCAGTTTGGGGCCATTTGCGGGCCTCAATGGTTTCAAATTTGCTTCCGCAAGACGTCTTCTTACTGTTTGAGCGCTTAAATTGCCACCTCCAAAGCGAATAAAGTGAGTTTTTAGACCAACAGCAGTTTGAAAACGATTTCGGAGCATTGTAGCCACCAGTTGTCTGTCTTCCCTGGCCGTTGTGCATCTTGGTCTGCCATTTCCTGGTCTTCTAAGATGTGATCCGGTCTCTTGGTACCGCTGGACTACCCGCTGAACAGTCGACAAAGATACACCAATGTTTCTGGCTGTTTCACGCTGGCTCCGCCCAAGTTATAAAAAAGTTAGGATTCTGGTACATTCCTCTAGCGTGACTGCCATGCTTCACCTCACAGAATAATAATTATGCACGTGGAAGACGTTCACGATAATTTTTTTTGTGACAGAATAGAAATGGAAAGCATCCATAATGACATGAAACAAAAATTTTGTTTTTAAAAATAGTCATTTTTTTAAATTTTGTTTTTCTAATGAAGTTTTTTTCATCAACCAGTTTAAATAATATGCTATTAGAAGCGCAACTAAAAAGTCTTTATTCTGTTTTTTATTTCATTGATCTAGCTTTTACAGTTCTGGAGGTATTTCAATTTTTGTGACTGACCCGTAATTTTTGGAACCGAGTGTAATATTCTCCTAGTCGTGTGGTCAACTTTTCAAAAATCGAACCAATTTCGGCGGGCTTGCGGTCAGGATCACTTACCACTGACTAGGACGGACCAGCCCCTAATTTTCATTGGCTAATATTTAGTTTTGATTACGTGACTGAGTGACATTAGCCAATGAAACGAGAATAGAGAATTGAAAACGAAAAACGTTTGCAATTCGACTAGGGGTCAGATCTGGATGCAATGTAAATACTTATTTAAATAAATTTTTATTCCATAATAAATGAGTTTCTTAAGAGCGGGTTTAACTAAATTTGAGCACAATTTTAATTCTTAAATAATTGTATGTATTTATTTTTATTTGTTTATTTACAACTTCATGCACTTTTGTACATCGGCGGACTTAATGCCCTAGGCATTCTCTACCAGCCAACCTTTAGGGGTGTAGAGATATAGCATGGTAGGTGCATCGAGGTGAGAGTTGTACAGAGCAATATGCATATTTTATATCGCACTTCAAGATTGACCACACTCCACCTGATGTTAATCGGTAATGAGATGTAAATATGAGATCGACAAGTGTAGCTGTTACTGGGCTTGTCACCTTCACCTTGAAGGCCTCACCCCTGCTACTATCGTAACACCCCCTAAGAGCTCTGGAAATACTCACAGGAAAACAACAACACTGTTTGTTGTTTGACTGCGGTCTTTCAACGGTGGGGGTATTTCAACATTTGGGCTGCTCCAATAAATAGTTCGCTATGCCCTACCTCTCTTGATATGATTAGAGCTAATTATTTATATCTTACTACCAAATTATAATTCCTATATTATAAATTCAAACTATAATGCTTCATCTAGGTAAGACCTGTGTTTCAGGCGATATAATTTTAATATCAGATATACGTATATTTAAAATTCGCTCATTAATACAAAATGGTAACATATCAATGATAGATATACTGGGAGAGCTCGTTCGCTATCTATTGTACTGTTGGGAGGGGCAGACGTCACAAAAGATCGCTACGACATTCATAGGAAGGCGACGAACCGTGCACTAGACTAGTCGATGATGATGGCTTTAGGGATGTACATTTGAAGGATGAACGAGGAACGGATATCGTGTTCCTCACAAGGGGAAGACAAGAATTTTTATATCGCGATTCAGGATTAGTAGTTACTTCGTAACGTGTTTAGTATTATTTTTATCACAAACTAGCTGAGTCCCGCCGTGTGTTATTGTTGTAAATCACGTGGGTAACTGAAAATCGGTCTAACCGTTCCAGAGATTAGCTGGAACAATCAGACAGACAGAAATTCTAAAATTTGTTTTTTTGTTGTAGATCACGTATATCATATAATAATATGCATTTACTAAACAACTGTTCATCAGATATAATAAACAGACACTTCGAATTTATTTATTTGTATAGATGAAGAATTTATATATTTTTAATGCACGTCGTAAACCTCAAAGAGATCAAATCATATATTAACGACTGTGTGTGAACATGTCATAAACGAATATCTCTTAAGTCTCATTCAAATAATTAATCAATGTTTTACAAGACACTTAAGATATGATTTTCGTAAATTAAATATTCGTAAATAATTGGATTCAAGACATACAACGAGACCATTATGGCACTTTAAACTATTCAGGCAGCGGGCGGTGACATATCAAAAAAACATAAAATCTAGGTATTTCATATCGATATTAATTTTCGACTTTTTATCGACAGGTATCCCATCCCTAAATTCGAAACACCCACCGCCACTTGATGACTCCTTCACTTCACGGCATTGAAACGGGAAACAACTCTGATCTGTATGTACCTACCTACTACTGGCGCAGTGATAGTGTATGCAACTGCTGTGCTTGAGGTTTCGGGTTCAAATCCTGAGTCGGATTAAATGTTTCTTTGTTTTACATATATTTGTTTCGGAGTTTGGGTGTTTTCTATTTAAACATCATACAATGTTCCGAAACATCAAATCAGGCCGCCATGGTCACCACGCTGCATTGCCTACCCTTAATAAATGAGGATGGTGGCAACTACTCCTGGATGCTTCCCATGCTTCCCATCAGGCAGAGTGGAGTCACTTTGGTACGCTTAAATATATAAAAAAAACTTGACATTCGGAACGGGCATAGACATTTTTTTAACTTGTAAATTTCTCGGCAATGATACACCAAGCATTGTTAGCTGGGCCTCTAAAAATAGATAGAAGGATATTCGTCTGGGATCTAATCGATACCAATAAGGTGTTGCCAACATGAAAGTTGAAATGTACCTTTATCTTCGAAATATCTCGGGTCTTTCTTTATATTATCTGCTTCTATTGTGTTGTATTCTGTATTATGTCGTTTAATATGATATAATAAGTATGATTAAAATGTTTTAAGCATAAAATATTTTCTTCTCTTTCGGTATCTACTGCTCTACCACAGTATCTACTCTAACTGTCGAATAGTATGTTAAGTCCATGACTATTAGGGTTAAATGGTAAAAAGTGGTCACCCATCCATAAACTGACCTGAGTATTATTGCTAAACTTTGTAATATTTAAACCTTACACATTTATGAAACTTTTTAGAAGTTTATACGGATGGTACGTGCAATGGTCTTTCGAGCCGAGATAATGTACAATACTTCGGCTCATTGAATTTAAACTAGCTATAAATCTCACATGTTTTCTCCAAGGTGCAACACGTTCAAATTTATAAGATAGTAAATTAGCATAGTAAATTAACCTAGTGACAGTGTTTCAGAAAGTTTTAAAGCTAAAGTGTATACTAGCTTCCTTTGTAATTAAGTAAGCAAATCTTGAAGTGAATCTTAACCTATTTCTAATAGACGTCATAAAATAAAACTTTGTGTGTGTCTTAAAACACATCTCGTGAACACACTTGTATTTTCAGTAGTTATGATGTCGTCATGACAGTTGAGGAATACGAAGTGTCACCGCCCCAAGGGAACCAACATTGGCCAACTTGGCATAGAAGCCCAAAACCTCCTTCTAATTAGAGGTCTATGTAAAACAGTGGACTGTTAGAAAATTACGTGGCGAAATCATAGAATTTATAATTTCATATTGTATTCGACCATGACGACAAGAATGGCAGGTTATTTAGTATAATTACAAAAGAGTATGTAACAATGGGTATTTAAAATTAATACCAATTTATGAAACAAAAAACGGTAGGTATACTACTAAATGTACCTATTCACACTTTTGAATATTTATAAAGCTGCCCATTCACTGTCTGAATGAAAAACGACAAAAGCCTAGGTTCCGCGACACGGGCCAAACAATGATTTCTGTTTCCGCTCACAATATGGCGAATCTTTTCACCGGTATCCGTTGTTTCCAATTGTTAAAAGTTTTCACTGCAGGTGTGTACATAGATTTATGAAAACTCTTGTATGTGTTTTTTTAATAGCCATTATTTGACATAAATATATTATGATATGATATTTTTTTATTAAATATAACTAAAGGGTACATTATATGTAGAATTAATCATAGATATAAAAGTAATACTTTTGAACCAATGATAATTTAAATAATTTAATTTGCAGGATAAAAATGTGTATTAATAATAATTTCATTTAGTATTAGTCCGTTGCTTTCTACAGATCACCAGTCTTGACAGTAAACTTTAGGTAAGTCGAAGTACTTGTCAACTGTAACTTCAACCCAAACGAGAGTCAAAACTATTGTCATGGTGAAAAAATTAAACCAGGCAAGACGTAATTACCTATTCAAATACAGATATTTGGGCATGACGATAACCCATCTACGTTTTAGTCTCACAAAATATTCACCAGATTGTGCTCGTATACTCCCGCTAAGTTAAGCGTCTATCGATACACAAAGACGATAGCCTTAATAAGCTCTCGCTAAAGTATTGCCGAGTCTGTTAAACAGCAAAGAGGCTAATCGCCCTGCATACCGATTTATCTTCATCGATTTTATCTACGGTACGAAGAAGGTACTTCTGTTGTAAGGCTGGTATTCAATTCAGAGATATCGTTGCCATTAAAAAAGAAACAAAGTTTTAAAAAAGGCCAGTACTTCAATTTTATAAAAAGAGAAACTTTGAGTTAGGAACTTTATAATGTTTACAGGAGACGAGACGGCCTTGCGGTCGAATTCGAATAGATTTAGAGGTTTTAAAAATATTTACAGAACCCGTTTTATGTATCTCTTTATCCATAATTTAACATTAATAATAACAATTTAATAACAACATATACGATTATCTTTATTCGTGTAATTAGATGTTTAAGAATAACATTTTGGTTTTTGCATAAATCTAATTTATTTTACTGTTCTTTTACTCATACATTAGGGACAAAAGGTCGTTACTCTACAGCTATACATATACCGCCTAATAGTATAGCTTTAGGCGGGTAACTTTAGACTTAATATTTTACAAACTTTATAAGTTCAAAGTTATCCTCTATACGATATTCTCTGTACTACATTCTGAGTCAGACTAACCTTACAAGAGGTACGTCCCGACCGGCGGCGACCTTTTGTTCAATGCCCCCGTGACGCCCTCTGATGCAACGGTTCAATGAGCCAGTAATCTCCAAAAAGCCATTCTTAGAAATAGAACTTTCATTTGAACCCAATGAAAGTTAATAATTGCACATTGTTTCAGTCATTTTCTTAATGTTGGCAATGCTGACAATAATGGTAACATTCAGCAACATACTGTCAAATGATATGATTAAACGTGCCACTATGATAAGATTATGAAGCGATTTTACTCCCTTCTTCCAAAATTAATTTATTGGTAGTAACACATACATTAATGACTTAATTATGTTAACCGATTGAGGTTACCGGAACCCAAGCCCCTACCTGGTTTCAAGGGGACAAAGGGCGGCTAATCTATACACATAGATATAAAAGTAACAATCATGAGAACTTTGATTGCGCGATTCAGGATCACATTTAATTTTCACACTACCCTTAAAGTAATGTTTCTTTGTGCCACGATCTTAAGGAAAATAGACGACCAAACTTGGACCTTCTATAACTTCCCCACCGGAGCGACGCTTATTTCATACGTGTATTAATAAAATAAATAAATAAAATAGTTGTAGTACTCACCATCTGAACCAAATGTGTATTGAAAATCTGTAACAAAAATATTTGATTAAAATTAATGTTCTTGAACCAGCATGGTCTTAAAAAGTGTAAAATATTTTTTGACCAAAGAGCATGGAAAATCCGTACGATCAACGACTAACATATCAGGACAACTTAATTCACTTCCCATTAGTTTAGAGATCAAGTGTAGGGGAATATTCCTTAGTTGAAGCCACGAACCGAAACAAGAAGGGAGGGTCCGCTGGCCAAGGGTGGTCAAACTTAGCCTAGCTATTATTTCAATCAAAACAACTAATATATAAGAACCGATACATAAAGAAACAGATTCGACTATGAATCACTGTAACAGTTTTGGTTTCCATAACCTTATGTATGAAAAAAAAAAAGATTAAGATGGCGTCAAATAATTTGGCGCGCTAGTTGACGTCTTTTAAATACGATTATTGATGTATAATTCAACATCTAATATTTTTGAAAGTCCATACTGTAAGTAGTGCATAAAAGGAAAATAATATTAAAAATATTCGTTTCGAACTAATAATTCTACGAGCAAAACGGGTTTTGAAAACTTACTATGCATCGAATAAATAGTGTATTCAAATTACAACTGGATGTCCTTAGATTTAAAGCAGATTTTTATATGACGGGAATCAAATTTTCCTATGGGTTTATTTTGCGGTATAAATGATAAGCGGGTGAGATTTTTTCGCATTGCATTATATGCCGTACGCTTTTGAATTTAGATTATTGAATTTTATTCATGATTGAAACTGGTTGAATAGATTCGACCCCAGGAGCTGCATTTATAACATTGAATAATGAAAAATTTATTACGTCTCACGTATTTTGCTTTTAATAGCTTATTCTTCAACTTGTATTGCTAGATTTGTTGGTCTAGCTTGTAGTGATCCTACTACACTAGAGGTAGTGGGTTTGATTTCCACCTAAGAAAAACGTTCAGTGATGAGTACGGACGTTCTGAGTCTTGGTGTAATTTATCTATATGTATGTAGTAGCATCTTAATAGGCCTCCATAGTGTGGGTCTCCTTACTGTGTTGTATGCAATCAGTATGGTGACCACACCTCTTTGATTTTACTCATGCTTTCCATCAGGCAAAGTGGAGTTCGGCAGGCTCATACATATATAAATAAAATAAAAATGTATATACGTTTATCCCGGGTCGGCCTAAAAAGTGTTATTGGGTTTTCTAACAACTCGTTCAACCTTCGAATTTCAGTTCTCCCTTAGGGTTGCGGAGGTCCGATGCCAGTCGCTCCCTGGAAAAACTGAAGTTCAGGTAAAACCGGTTGCACTAGTAGCCAACCCCAAATAGATTGTCAGCAGTTTCGATAGCGTACAAGGTAGGCTCTGTGTGGGATAAGATGGCTGTGTGATAATTGTTTAAGTTTCATTTGAGCAGAAAGACGATAATAATTTGATCTTTATTCAGCTGATTCATATCCATAAATAGTGAGCTTAATGAGTCATTCCTTAATTTGGTAGAAAATTCCAGAAACATGTTTTCGATAAATGAAGCGGGGCACTTTTTACCAAAGGATAAGCAAAAATCTAAGTACATATACAAATAGGTACATAAAATTGTAGTGTGTGTATGTATGTAATATCAAATTATAATTTTTTTACATTAAAAGATTAGTCGACATGACAGGAGACCGAAGAGCTGGCAGCTACCTCGGACAAAGAATTAGTCTAGAGATTCAAAGGGGGAACGCTGCCAGTATCTTCGGAACCATGCCTAAATTGACTCCTTTTAACCGACTTAAAAAATAAAAAGCGGCCAAGTGCGAATCGTACTCGCCCATAAAGGGTTCCGTATCAGCAAGTAACATCATATAAAAGTTCTTGTAGTTCATTGTAACTTTTATCGATGTTTTTAGAGGGGGGGACACACATTTTTCCACTTTGGAAGTGTCTATCGCGCAAACTATTCAGTTTAGAAAAAAATGATATTAGAAACCTCAACTGCTGCTGCTGAACACCTATCCATTGATACCTCACACGTATAGGTTTGATGAAAAAAAAAATTTTGAGTTTCAGTTCCAAGTATGGGGACCCCCAAAATTTATTGTTTTTTATTCTATTTTTATGTAAAAATCTTAATGCGGTTCACAGAATACATCACCAAATTTCAACTGTATAGCTCTTATAGTTTCGGAAATAATTGGCTGTGACATACGGACGGACAGACAGACAGACAGACAGACAGTTTTGACGAATCTATAAGGGTTCCGTTTTTTGCCATTTGGCTACGGAACCCTAAAAATGGCAATTTTAAAATTTTGCATGTCTGTCTGTTTGTTGGTTGGTTCTGGTTAATCTTTAACTTTGGCTTGCTCGGTGGTGGCGCAGTGGTAGTGTATGCGACTGCCGACTTGTGTACGATTCCCGGGTCCGACCAAATCTTTCTGTTTCGGAGTTTTCTATGTATAATATGTTTATTTTATATTTAAGCCTACCATAGTAACTCTACTCTACCTGATCAAAAGCATGAGTAGAATCCAGGAGTAGGGGTCACCAAGTTCATTGTGAGGGTAGCCAATGTAGCATGGTGACCCATACCATGGCGGCATGGTTAGATAATTCTGCATCATTCTTCCGGCCTCCGAAGGCCTCCGGTCTCACACTCACCAACGAAATACGACAGCAATAATGCTGTCATTATTGGGATGGTCTTCTGTGTGAGGGTAGTACTGCCTCGGCCCATTCGTGCTGAAATAAGCGTGGCTTTACTTCCTAAAAAAAAGTAAAGGTATGCTTATGCAAATCAGTTACCCATAATACAAGTTCTGCTTAGTTTGGGACTAGATGGCGTTGTGTATAAGATGTCAAAAATATTAATCTCAGGAACGGCTGAACGAATTTTGACGGGTCCTTCACTGACAGACGGCTGATTAGATTACATAAGGAGTAACTTTGGCAAATTTTTTCGCTATTAATCATCAACAGCCTTTAACAGTCCACGGCTGGACATAGGCCTCTCCTTAAAAAGGAGGTATTGCCCTACTATACCACGCTGGCCAGACGGGTTGGTATAGGGTTGGTTTCAAGTTTTCCTTCTCTTTGCATTGATGTTGTCTTGCGTAGTTTATCCCTTAGTCGCCTTTTACGACACCCGCCGGATGAATAGGGGTGGTGACACTCTGTATTCTTAATCCGTCACCACACGGACATTTTTTCGCTAACTATAACAATAACCGTGGAACTAGGCTAGTTTTCAGTAAAAAATGGACACATTCGTGGCGACACCATTTGCAAAATTAAACCTTAATTTGCAGAACTAAAGCCATATATCATATCCTTACATGATTATGCTGCCAGATGTCAGATATAAAAACATAAGCATCTGGTAAAATAATTGTTTGAACATATTATACGAAGATGCAAAAAATCGAGGCTAAAGTTATCTTTAGTGTACATATCAGCTATTGTCTATGGTTTTCGTTTTATACTAGTTAATATTACTGTAAACCTCTAGTTAAGCCACGGAGCTAAGTAGGCGTTAAATAAAAAAAAATATGAGGGAAAAACAGATAGATAGATAGACAAAATAAACAAAAATTGCTTTTTTGACAGTATTACTGTATATACTTTTATATGCATTTAGTAAAAAAATATTAATTTGATATTACAAACAGTTGAGTTTTATTAATTTGTATAGATGTAAATGTAGATTATCATTTATAAATACTGATCTTAGTTTTTTTTTTCAAGACCATTACCGCATTACGAATATACATCTTGAGTCGCGGGGGACTTTACAAATGTACATGAAACAGACACAAAGAACACCCAGACTCCGAACAACAATTTGTGAATCACACAGTGTTGTTTCATGTGGTATTTGAACCCATAATCCTTAGCGCAGTAGTAAGCGGCGTTGCAACCGCTTCAACCACTAGGCCAACCGTGCAATTAAAAAGATAAAAATACAAACCGTAGTAAACCTGTATTGTAGAAGAGTTCTTATTAATCTGCCTCCTGGCCAAGCTGCAACCGGCTTTATCTAATAGGAAACGAAAAATCATTTTCTATTAATTTCTCTACTCTTTTGTTTTATTGGCTAACTAGCTTTTGCCCGCGGCTCCGCCCGCGTGTATGTCGGTTATCGCGGTAAAAAGTAGCCTGTATGTTCTTTCTCAAGTTCAGTTCTATCTTCATACCAAATTTCATCAAAATCGGTTCAGTGGTTTAGGCGTGAAAGCGTAACAGACAGATTTACTTTCGCATTTACAATATTAGTAGGGATGGCACCCAGTCACGTGATCAAAACAAAATAGTAGCCATGGAAAACAAGAGAATAAAGAACAGCTCAAGTTGCAAACGTTTTTCGTTTTTCTATTCTCTATGACTGAGTGACAATAGCCAATCAAACAAGAGAATAGAGAGGCGAATAGAATATAAAACGAAATACCTTTGCAACTTAGCTAGGGGGTCTGAACTCGTGAAGGTGGAAACACATTATCGGACGCGGCTGACAGCCGTGATCTAGAGTATGAACAAACACTGAGCTATGCAAACTATCGGACGTAAATTGTGGACGTGACCTTTGACTGACGTGGACGTCCGACAGAAATCTGGTACAAGACCGACTGACGAGACTGTGTACACTTATCAGTCGCGTCCGTCAGCCGCGTCCGATAGTGTGTTTCCAGCTTGAGATAACAAATACGATTGTCGGTGCATTTCGGAGCTTTTTAGTACGTCTGTCTATACTAAAATGCTTTGAAATATTACATGATATTATTATTTATTGGACATCCTGTGCAGATAACAGTGCTATGTTACACTATTGGTCATTATATGTTAAGACAATTCGTAAGAATCATTTATTGACTGCCTCGTTGGTCTCGTGGTTGGCGTATGCGACTGCTGATCAAGAGGTCTCGGGTTCGATTTCCAGGTCGAACCAAATGTTTGTGTGATCCGCAAATATTTGTTTCGGAGTTTGGGTGTTTTCTATGTATATTAGGTATGTATTTACAAAAAAAAGTATGTTTATGTATTTATATCAGTTGTCTAGTACCCATAACACAAGCTCTGCTTAGTTTGGTACTAGATGGTGTGTGTAAGATGTCCGAAATATTTATTTATTGACTGCTCAATGTGTTAAATATTTTTTATCTATAGATTCGTCCGCGTTTCTAACCGCGTGTATGTTTATGTTATGGCGGTAAAAATAAGTTATCTTTCTCCGGCTCTAGACTATCTGTGTACCAAATTTCATTTAAATCGATTCAGTAGTTTTGGCGTGAAAACAAGACAGATTTACTTTCGCATTTTTTATATACGTAGGTAAGGATTAATGAAGCGCTCATAGCCGAGTGGCCTTAGGTGATTGGAAACAATCACCAAGGGTAAGCAATGACGGCGCGGTCGGACCTAGATGGGTGACCGTTTGTGGCATTATATGTAATGAGCGTTTTCGTGATTCGGAGGTCACGTTAAGCAGTCGGTCCCGGTTGTTATCATAAGATAGCAGTCGTGAAGCTCAGTTGGAGGCCTTCGGGCGGCTTAAAAACATCCAACAGCAAGATTACGTAGCCACAACGTGTCTTGCCTGTCCCCAACCCGCACTCGGCCAGCGTGGGGACGTATGGCCTTAACCCTCTCTTGAGAGGAGACCTGAGCCCAGCAGTGGGACGTTATGGGTTGTTGATAATAAGGATTAATAATGATTATTTAATGTAGGCACCACACTTCGTTATGCGCTATTCGTTATGTGTCTACGCTGTATTCGCCCAAATATTAGTTAAGCGCGCAAACAGCAAACATGCCATCCACACTTCGAACTGGTATGCCAAATAAGCATCAAATAAGGCAAATATGTGTGTTGTAGAGATGTGTCATTGTCATTTTTATGGTGAACGAAACGAATATACTCTCCACACTTCGCCGTATGCGCGCGAATGACCCGCATAACGAATAGCGCATAACGAAGCGTGGTGCCCGCTTAACAAGTAAATTCACTGCCATCCTAAAAATTCACAATCCCTACTCGTAATAGTTTAACAACCAGTGTGGTGGAATAGTAAATCTTATTCCGTGATCCGCAAAAGAATTCCTTTGCTTCGTCCTACAGTCATATTTACTCTGTTTTAATAATCTTAAATAGCTTCCTCATTAAATTCTCTATCTATTAAAAAGTAATAATTGATGTTATCAATCAAAAAAAATCTGACACAAAACCGAGTGTTAATTTGACGTGTCTCTCTCTATATATATGTATGTGCGTGTGTGAGTGTGTAAGTGTGTGGGTATGTGTGTGTGTCTGTTGCACGGGTAGCCTTCGATCACAAATATTGATCAAAGATGGTAGCTCTCGAACAGCTGAATCGATTTTGTTTTTTTTGTTTGAAAGAAGAATTAGTCGGGAGTGTTCTTAGCTGTTTGATGGAAGTAGGTCGGGTTTTTTAAAAGAAAATGTTCCTGATATTAACTTTTTTTCGATCAACAACAATATGTTTTGAAAATTCTATTCTATGTCTCTAATCTTATTTCATAGCCTGTATTATGTGACTTATGCCCGGTATCACGGTAAGGGGCTAACGTAGGTAGCCCCTTAGTTTTAAGAGAAATTTTAAGGACTTAGGTGTCTCCTACCTAAAGGTTGATGAAAACAAAAATGGCACTAAAAGTTACCTAACTCTCTCTAAATGGCCCCTTAAATTTAGGGAACGTTGGTTAAAACGCATATTAGCAAAATTTGAGATTCCGTTAAATAAAAATACCGAATAAAAACCGCCATAATTTGTAACTTGTACCATAGATAAACTAAAGTGGGGGGAGACACAACTCGTAAATATGTCGGGTTTTATAGTAACGCGCCCCTACAGGGGCTCAGGTTGCCCTGCAGGGGTGGCTACATCCCCGAGTTTTTTTACTCGTTTTGTGCATCCGGGTTTGTTAGCAATGATTTCTTGATTGCTTATCCATATAATAGGAATGTGTCGTGAGTGCGGTAATTTAGTTATGATTTTTTGAAACGGTTTCTTTTGATGTGAAATATCTTGTTGTCTTCTGTTGCCGTGGTGACGCGTCGCCACGTTGGATTTCTGTTACTAATGAAGAGAACGAAAAATAAATAATCGCTTAGGTCGCCACTTTGCATAAAATAAATTTTAGCAAGGATTGTCAGAAGATATTATGTTACGGATTATTTATAATTAAGTATTAGAGTATTTAAAATATTTAAAGACGTCAGTTTTTTATCGGTCGTGTTTGCGGCGTCCATACTACGAGTATTTCTTATTCCATTAAAACATTAATTATTACAGTGTTGTCTGGCTACAACCTTGCTTGGGCGACATGCTTGAATCGGGAATGTCCTTGACGGCCCTGTCGTCGAGAGGGTTTTTCTTCGAAGGCAAATTCTAACGTTTGCAAATAAATCTCAATAATCACTGCTCTTCAAGGTCTTGGTTCGTTCCCAAAAACTTTTTCACGGTAAACATTTAACACGAAGCCTTTTTTAAATGTCTACTAGCTGAGCTACAAAGCCCGTCTGCTCGTCTGCGTTTTCTTTTGCCCGTAGCGTAATGTTCCCTTAAATAATTTTAACAAAAAGGAACCGACTTCAAAGAAAAACTATTCCGAGTACCCAAATCGCGACAATTGTGCCTATGATATTTGAGGAATTCCCTCGATTTCCTTGGGATCCCATCATCAGATTCCGATATGGTGACGATGGGACCACCTGTAAGCTACGGCCATTCCAATGCAAAAAAATTTTTGAAATCGGTTCATAAACGACGAAATTATCGCTGAACATACATAAAAAAAAAGATTCCGACGAATAGAGAACCTCCTCCTTTTTTTGAAGCCGGTTAAAAAGGTTTTACCGGATTAGCAAGCTGAAGTGGCAGTGGGCTGGCCATATTGGCCAGAGGTGATGACCGTTGGGGTAGAAGAGTTCTGGAGTGGAGACCGCGTCTCGGCAAACGTAGTGTAGGACGCCCACAGGCCAGGTGGAGTGATGATTTGCGCAAGATGGCTGGCGGGAGCTGGATGCGAGAAGCCCAAAATCGATCAAAGTGGTGTGCAATGGGAGAGGCCTATGTCCAGCAGTGGACTGAGATAGGCTGATGATGATTATGATGATGATGAACCTTAAAAGATAGACATATGCTGTCGCGGGCTTTTTTTAGAACTTTTAAAGGGGAACAATTCTGTCCAACATGATTTTTGCAAAACTTTAACCGTTTACGCGTTTTAGCGGAATCTCTCAAGAGGAAAAA
The DNA here is from genome assembly GCA_932526445.1 of Phragmatobia fuliginosa. Lineage (NCBI taxonomy): Eukaryota > Metazoa > Arthropoda > Insecta > Lepidoptera > Erebidae > Phragmatobia > Phragmatobia fuliginosa. The sequence continues at coordinate 10,054,704 of OW052081.1, read as the reverse complement.
AAACCCGATTTTGAAACATTCTTCATTAGCTGTTTTTAAACTTTCGCGACTTTTACACATACTCATGTTTTTACTGTAAACGGGACTTATTCGCGATAATATTATAGGTTGCGATGAAATAAGGCGTGCAGATGTCATAAGTGTGGTGTGTAGGGGTACCGACACTACAAGAAATCAACGCGATCTAGTGCGGGTAGACACAACCTGCACATCACGAAGGCGACGCTAAGCTCACATCAGTCTACCCGTGACCACGAGCGGTATAACCCGTTCGAAACGTCGGAAAATAGAAGGTATCGTAACCTTTAATATTATCGCGAATAAGTCCCGTTTACAGTAAAAACATTCTTCATTAGGTCCGGTCCTATTGGTCTTAGCGTGATGATATATAGCCTTCCTCGATAAATGGGCTATCTAACAATTAGAGATTTTTTTAAATCGGACCAGTAGTTTCTAAGCCAAGCTTAAAACTAAACTAAAGCTAAGATTTTGCTTCGATTTCTGGATCGAAGCAAAAGAAGTAAACAATTATGTATGCGTTGATAAAAATAATAGTATGGGTACTTCGGTCAACCCCTAGTCCTCTTAAAAATTCCGATTCACGAATAACGGAAAGAAATCAGATGACAAAAGTTGGATATAATGCGGATTAAGAACCGGATTTTGATTGGACGTACCGATAAATCGATCTTATGCCGATAAATCGTGGCGACACGACATAATCTGTGCAGACCAATTAACTCAGGTAGGTACATAGATCACCAATCAACGAAAATCTGCAACGATTTCTCATATACACTTTCGATTATCATCAGCCTATCGCAGTCCGCTGCTGGACATAGGACTCTCCAATTTCACGCCAATTGGCTCAGCTTCTAGGCTTCTCGCATCCAGTTCCTGTCAGCCTTGCCTGTGGACGTCCTACACTACGTTTGCCGAGACGCGGTCTCCACTCAAGAACACGTTTACTCCATCAGTTGTCCGTTCTGCGCCTCATATGGCCAGCCCATTGCTACTTCAGCTTGCTAATCCTGTAGACTATGTCGATGACTTTGGTTCTCTCCCGGATCTCTTCGTTCCTGATACGATCCCTTAGAGAAACGCCTAGCACAGACCTCTCAATAGTCCATTTGACTGCCTCAGTGGCGCAGTGGGAGCGTATACAAATGTTGTACTTGAGATCTCGGGTTCGATTCTCGGGTCGGAAGAAATGTTTCTGTTACGCAAATATTTGTTTCGGATTTTGAGTGTTTTCTATGTATAATATCTATGTATTTACAAAAAAAAAGTAAGTTTATGTATTTTTAACAGTTGTTTAGTAACCGTAATACAAGCACTGCTTAATTTTAAACTAGATAACGTTGTGTGTAAAAGATGTCTGAAATAATATATACCCTCAGCGATTTTGAACCTGTACCACGTTCGTTAAATCTGCGCAAATTAAGATTTTTGCTGTTAAGATTAATCGTTATGTGTGTAGCGGGTCTAAGGACACTTATTACGCCGTCATGTAAGTAGGTACATAAATATGCTCTTAGCGTTATCGTTTTTATTTCTTTGTCATTAATTATAGTTACTAAGTGGTATATGTTTTTTTATCTCTCATTAACTGTGATGCATATCTTTAAATAAATAAAATTGTAATTTAAAATGTTGATACAATCAAACGTTTAACCTATTTGTTTGTTGGTTCAGAAGTATTTTATTAATAATGTTATTTTAATTTAAATTAATTCTGTCAGTGCTTTCACGGCTAAAGCGTCTACGTAAACAAATCTGCCGGATTCCTACATACTTAGGTACTTCCGTTTCACAAGCTTCGTATGGAGACTCTAGACTTATCTATTAAACCCATATTATTAATATAATCTCGAAAATGATGAGTTTGTCTCTGTTACGCTTTCACGCCTATACCATTGTACCGATTTCAATGAAATATGGCATGGTAATACTTTGATTCTTGAGAAAGGACATAGGCTATTATTTACCGCGATAACACAGAAGAATTCAGAAGATTTAGAATATGGAATAATGCAGTCGTGATATATGTATTGTATTATTTATTTAAAGTAACCAGTGGTCGCCAAATGGTCGGAATTCAACCAGAATTAATTTTTAATTATACTTGGCAACATTAACTATAATAATTTCTATCTAACTTCTATAACCAACAACAACATATTTCGCCAAGAATACGCTACAATGATAATATGATGATCAAAATTTTTATTTTCGGACGATCGAGGTTTATTATTTATCGTTTTTTGTTTTTTCAGAAGACAGTCCCCATTTTATCTCATCCACATTTTTTATCATTAAATTCATTACGACGAAAACTTGAAGACTAGAAGACTTTTTAATTGAAGACTTTAACTACTTGACATTGGCAGAAATAGCTGATATTCGTCTGGTTGCCATTTCACCAAGAGAAGAAGAAGAAGAAGTTAATTTGACAAGAGTATTTATTACATGGTAGTGTGTGTGACGTTTTATTTATTGATTTCATTTCTTTTTTTACTTATTTAAAAAAAATAGCTTCCTGCACTCTCTCTCCACTTAAACTATAAGTTTGCGAATTTTAATCGACGAAATTTCTAATTTAATTTTCGCAAAAATTGGTACAAAGTTATGACTTTACGTATTAAACATATATATGTGGGATAAAGAACTAGTAGTCTACAAGATTATAAGTTCCATAATTAAGATTTCGATGGAACAAAGACTTAGTAAAAATGATTTTACCATTTTACCTCACAGCTACATCATAAAATTTTAATTTAAAAATCGATAATGAATTTTAAATAACTTAGTTCTATTGACCATAAATCATATGTTATAGTTTTTTTAATTAGTTTTGGTCACCCGTGGCGTGGGTAGAACTATGAAACGGCGCCGTAGGCGGCACGCAAACAATCGCTACCTGATACAATACGCTAAAAAAAATTGCAAATCAGCTCCAAGTTTTGATAATTGGTGAAATGGGAATATCCCAGACTAAATACGAAAAGATTAATGAGTACCCCAATGTTTTAAAATTGCTTACAACATTGAAGCTTATTTGTTTTCCCAGTATTTATAGTAAAAGGGGTAAAAGGGGAAAACGAGCAGATGGGTTACCTGATGGTAAGTGGTTACCGACATCCATGGAAATTATAGTCAAAAGTGTCATCCCTTGAGACATGGGTGTTAAGGGCTCTGGTAACCACAATTAGCACTGCCACCAATGAGATCTTGGGACATTTCCATTGGCAACATTGGCTTTAATCACTATCGAATTGTCATCATCAGATTCTGCATTTACAATGAGGATAGTGACCACTACTCTTAGAATCTAATCATGCTTTCCATCAGGCAGATTGGAGTCATTTTGGCAGGCCTAAGTATATATTTATTAAAATATTATCTTTCCCTCTAATCTCACTTCCTAAAACTCTAAATGGTTTTTATGGTGACCATAACTGGCAAGAGATTTTAGATAAGGACTAAAATGTCACATTAATTAAGTTTTTAAATCCTTAGACTAGTCAAAATTCACAGGACATTAAAATTAGAGACAGGTCACCCATAATAATATATTAGTTTTCACTAAAATATACAGCCACCTATGTTAGGGGCTCCTAAAAGAGAATGTATAATTAAAGTTAGTGAAGACAGGCATAAGACTTAAGATTACACAGGACATCACATTTTAAGAACACAGTAAATGGGTCTTCTTCTGACTTTAATTTACTTCATATTTTAGTTGCAGATTTAAACAGCTAAAGTACATATTTTTTTCTTTACAAATTGGTAAATTTTTCATACATAGCATGCATTTTAATTTACAAAAGATGCTGATTAATATTCATTCAAATCCTACTAGACTCAAAAAGGAGGTTTATCATTAATTAAATTTATGAAATTGTTATCAAAAGAAGTAAAGTACAGTCAATAATGAATATCTTTTGTTGTAAAGTATTCTCAGCATGTCCACAGGCTATTCACAACTGTACAATGTTATGTATTGTGAGTTAGCAAACTTAATCATAACACTATTGACTTGCCTACAGCTGGTCACTGTGTTGATTGTAAGCATCAATGTGGGATATCTTCAACTGATAACAATATTCTTCCTTTTCATTCCTGTTCTTATTTAAAATATAATTCTTGCTTTTTTTTTAATACATATAGAAAACATAGAGAGATAAAAATATTTACTTTACTTTAAAAAAAGAGATGAGACATCCATAGTCGTCCATAGATAATATAATTCCAATCTAATTAGTAATACTAAAATGAAACAAAGCAAAATTTAAAAAACGATAAGAGTTCTATATTCAAAACGAAGTCGTAAAGACGCGTCTCACTTCATAATAACATCAAACGACGCAAAGGCATTCTCGGAACGTCCATACACTGTCAACATCAAAGCGTGTCGGCTTCCACAGAAACGTGCAACAAATTATGTATTCTAACAAATTCCCATTAATATCTGCATGGAATGACCGTAAGGACCTATAAATAGCCCACAAAAGGGCTCAAAGGATGCAACTTACCGGATAGAAGGAGTATAACTAGCAGAACTGAATGCATCACGCACATTTTAGGACACTTTATCACACAAAATAACAACATCGAGTGTTAAAATTTGTTTGTTATGCTGTACATGTTCATTTTCATTTAAATTATGTGAGGTAAAGGCATGTTTAGCTGAGAATGTGAACGTAAACAATACGCCGAACACGACCGACCGCGTAGATACTTCGAATACGATGAATAAAGTTAGGCAAACGAACTCCGTGTCGGAGCTTCAAAGCGGCTTTCACAGACGACACACATGAAAATAAAAGCTTCTCATGGACGCACACTAATACAGGCAAGGGAATCCAGACAGCAGCTAACTTCATTGCATATTTGACAGTTCATTCACACTATTCAGTTCGGAAACTTTTCTGAACGTAGCAAATGTTAGTTTGCGCCACATACTCAAGCTGTTTAAATAAAAAAGTATCAAAAAGCTCAGTTAATTGTAAGTTTGTTTTCTGATTATTCTAAAAAGATTTTATTTATATTTCTGCACAGGTAGGAAATATTTTTACTATTCAACAATAGATGTCAGTGTAATTACACAAAAAGTACTGCTATACACCGACAGATGGCATTTAAGAAAATTTGATTGTGAAGATTCGGTAATGAAACCAAATTTCAATTATTATTGGTTTTATTACGCCATGAGTAGTAAATTTGTAGCATAAATGTGTATTTTTTAATTTTATATCTCTCGTAGTAGTAAAAAGATTAGCAGTTTACTTAAATACATAGTAAATATTTTTTATCACCAATCTCGTAACTGATAAACAGTTTTGATTGTTAAGCATTGGTTTACAGTTAGATTATAGTTTTGAGTTCTTAAATTTATTGTTTAGTACCGAGTAGTTAGCTATTACATTAGTACAGAACAAGTGATGCACAATGTAGTAAATCATACTTGAATAATTATGAAAAACTTGTATTAATTCATAGTTTTTTGGAATAATGTGTCATGGACAAAAATGGAAAAAATATATATTGAAACAAGCATGGTAGGGACTGCTCTGATATAGCAGAGAAAAGATATATTGAATATAATAATAGTGTATTTTATTATTTACAAATACATTTAAGAAACTATAAACACAATTCTTATAAATGAATAATTACAATATTTTTCTATATTCAACATTTTTTTTTTCCTTTTCAATATATGTGTCTAATAAACAAACAACATAATGTTCATCTCATTGAGATAGATGACAGTTACCAAAGACAAGCCACTCTAGTTTTAAGGTTTGGCTTAAGTCAGGCATGTACTTTATGAAACTATTTGTTCCCCAGATTGTATGTGCAATGCAAAAGTTAAAAACCCACAATGAAAATAAAATAAAACTAAACAGAAAACAATTAAACATTCTTTTTATTGCTAAAATGATGCTTAGCAAATGTCTGACCAACAATTAACGGAAATACCAAAGTTGCATCCGCATACAATTTAACAGGTGTTGCATTCGGCTTGATTTTTCCCCATGATACTGCTTCATCAGGTCTAGCCCCTGAATCACTGCCGTCAAACTCGCTAGCCGTATTAATATATACAGCGTAATCTGCTCCATTTCTCATAAGATTTGCATTACAAATGTGATGTTTAATGACACCACCGCCCAATATAATCATTCCCGTATTATTTGCTTTCACAGCCATTGTATTCAGCCTTCGTAGGTCACTTAATATATCAATAACAAGACCAGGACGTTTGAATGAATGAAAATACATCATATCACCTAAAGAACCGTCAGTCAACGCTGGGCTGAAGACAGGAATATTGTTTCTCCAAGCCCAATAACATAAAGAGCTCTCATCATTTATTTTCTCACCTAATCTAGCTATTATTTTCGACGGAGTCCAAACCGTTCCATCCCGGATCTGTTCATCAATCATCTCATCTAGTAGAGGTGTGACCCATTCCTCAAAACGACAATAATTATCATTTGGGACCAGCAAATTGCCAATTCTGTTTATTCCACGAGTTCTTAACAGTTTTCCGCTCAAGTTAAAGTCCCCAACATAAGTGGGGGCAAGGCATTTGATGAAATCTTCTTCAACCCCACCAGCAGTAGTGACAACACAATCAACGAGTTTATTTTTAACAAGAAATCGCAGTGTATCTCGTAACCCAGACGATATCATGTTAGAGGTGTACCCCAAAAATATGGTGCAGTTAGTTTTCTTCTTTATGAAAACATCTTCTTCATAAGGATCGCTGTTTTCTTCTGTGAGGGGCACGGAGCGGCATTTTAACATTTTATTTATTTCTTGCACGGCATTCCCGAAGTTAGTAGCTTGGAAGCCTGAATGGACGAAACTCTCGAGTATTTTGTTGAAATCAGTGCCATTTTCCCAATCATAACCTGTGACAATAGGAGTTTCGGCTGGCAGTTCTTGGCTAGGCAGTAACACAGCATTTACAGCGACATTTGGAGCTAAATTAGTCCCTTTATTACTCAGATTTGTTATATCCATGATTACTTTTATTTTTTAAACTAAGCCAGCTTCGAATGCATAATTTATTGGAAAATTTTCTTTACTGTTTTTATGAGATACGGAAATTTAATGTCAGATGTCAGTGTCATTAGTGTCAAATAAAAGTTGTCAATTATGAAAGTTTAGTTTAGTAACAATGTAGGTAAGCAAGATTTGATAACTTAACAATACCTTAAAAATATTAAAACGTTAACGCTCAACAACCAAAACTGTTTAGGCCTTTTAGTATTTTCAACGAGGTGTTAAGTAAAAGAAGTTTTTTTTGAACCACAATGCCCATAAAACACTCGCATTAGTTTTATGGCCGTAAACTAGACGACGAGTCTGTTCTGGAGCCCACCATCGCACAGTGCGGTGCGCTCGTTATTGAAGTCGGAAAATGAATAGTTAGTTACTTAGAGAAACAAGAGAAGCTCTGAATAAGGAGCGGTTATGTAAAATTTAGGACAATAATTAAAGGACTCGTTACAATTATAGTACGTACTGTAGTATATAATATATATATATATATATGTGTGTGTGTGTGTAATGTGTATTTTTATGTGTTTAAAGTAAAATATTTAAATGAATAGGATATAATTATATATGAACATTTATAGCTTTGTGATTAATTTTCATTTATTTTTGTGTTGTAAAGAAAGTAAATACGGATAAGATCTCCAACATCTGTGCCATTTTCGCACATAAAATTGTTTTCAAAAAGACAGTGAAGGATTAATAATTATCATTAAAAATACCTGTTACAATATAGTACGTACTGTAGTCTATATTATATATATATATATATATATATATGTATATATATATGTGTGTGAGTAATGTGTATTTTTATGTGTTTAAAGTAAAATATTTAAAGAATAAAATATAATTATATATGAACATTTATAATTATATTTTATTAGTTATAGCTTTGTGATTAATTTCCATTTATTTTTGTGTTGTAAAGAAAGTTGTACCTAATGCCTAAAATTAGTATTAAGATTGTTTTTAAAAGATCGCTGTGAGCGATAAGACCGACGGTTGTGTTGTGTGTGACGTACCTACCTATTTAAAATTTGCAACTATTTAATCTTCACTTTGTACACGGTTCAATATAAACAATAAATAATTATATTGAGAAAACTAACACCTACCATAATAGTCTTCCTCATGTTTAAATACCATTTCCGACATAGAAGTAAATAAATAATGATAAATATTTCGGACCTCTCAAACACAATGTCATCAGTCAAGTCAAAAGGTATTATGGGTACTAAACAACTGATATAAATACATTAACATACTTTTTTGTTAATATGTACAGGCATAATAAATAGAAAACACCCAAACTCTGAAACTAATATTTGCTGATTACACAAACATTTGGTTCGACACGGGTATCGAACCCAAGACCTCAAGCACAGCAGTTCCATACGCTACCACTGCGCCACAGAGTTAATCAAAAGAAATTTAAACTCCTTTTTCCACATCACTTCTGGTCTCTTCGTCTGTGTTTGAAAAAAAAGTATAGTGTGCAAGAACCTCTTTGTAAGAATAAACCTCTGTCCCGCAATGAACTATTCATGGCTGTTTATGAAATATTTATTCCCATACCTAAGCACTAGTATTACTGTGTTACACAATTCGTAGTAAATAAAAATTCACATTCTCGATTGACATACTTAAAGTTCATTGATAATTCGTAAAGAATGTATATATGTAAGCGGTGTCGTCTATTTGCAGGAAATATATTTGAAACTTAGTGCAAAATAGCCGCAAGGAATCATAATGGTCGTCGCATGCGGTAGACGGTAAGTGTAGGGCTGGCACTTACAACTTGTAATAATTTTAAATAGCACCATTGGCTGATCGATGATCAAGAGGTCACTGATCTAACCAAAAATGTTGTTGGTTTTTTAGGGTTCCGTAGCCAAATGGCAAAAAACGGAACCCTTATAGATTCGTCAAGTCTGTCTGTCTGTCTGTCTGTCTGTCCGTCCGTATGTCACAGCCAATTATTTCCGAAACCATAAGAGCTATACTGTTGAAATTTGATCAGTCAATGTATTCTGTGAACCGCATTATGATTTTTACATAACAATAGAAAAAAAGCAATAAATTTTGGGGGTCCCCATACTTGGAACTGAAACTCAAAAATTTTTTTTTCATTAAACCTATACGTGTTGGGTGTCTATGGATAGGTCTTCAAAAATGATGATGAGGTTTCTAATATCATTTTTTTCTAAACTGAATAGTTTGCGCGAGAGACACTTTCAAAGTGGAAAAATGTGTGTCCCCCCCCCCTCTAACTTATAAAATAAGACAGTGATAAAACTAAAAAAAATATATGTGTAATATGTGTGCATTACTATGCAAACTACCAACAAAAATTGGTTTGAACGAGATCTAGTGAGTAGTTTTTTTTAATACGTCATAAATCGTAACACGCAATTTACCTTTCATCCAATCAATACACTAGTATAAAAACATCGATGAAAGTTACAACGAACTACAAGAACTTTTATATGATGTTACTTGCTGATACGGAACCCTTCATGGGCGAGTCCGACTCGCACTTGGCCGCTTTTGTTTTACAAGAAATTCTTATGTTCGAGGATGGTAGCTTGGTGGTGTTTCACGCCCGTGCCTCGGAGAAAACTTTAAGCCGTCGGTCCCGGTTGTCATGAAGATCTATGTCAATCGTTATTGAGATGTCAGTGTCTTCAAATATACTGATAACTGGTTTAACATTTGAATTTAGTTTGCCCTCAGAGTTCTTATGGTGATATATCTTGGGAATTATTAAGTCTAGGAAAAATATAGTGCGATTGTGTATTCTAGATAGTTTCTAGATGGTGTTATTTATACTTGTGGCAATTTACACATAAAGCGCAGTCTAAAACAAAGAAACACTGAACCATGGAGTTACGATGTAGCTACTATTCCTGAATCGTGGTATAGAAATTCTCACGCCGATTAGCATATTTACAACACCCCAACGTCAACCGTTGGGCCATGGCCCGCCGGGCATGATCACTTCCTCCGGATCCTCCCACTGTGATGGAGGAACACGATAGACGTTCCTTCACATACTGAAATAATTCAATTTAACCCGGCGTCTGCTAGGTTGGGTCATAATGACCCATGATGTTTTTAAATGCGGGTATTTAAGAAAATCATAGTTTAACGTTACCACGCTTCTCAGTAGCTGCAGTTAGTGCCCCGCCTTTTGTCAACTTAGACGGTATGCGTCTGTACAGGAAGATAGACGCGGTCAAACAACAAAAAGGTAAATATGACCCAACTATACATTCGATGATACCCTTTCGTGCCAATTTATTTGTACCAACATTACGTATATCACATTATATTTTGTTAGTTTTAGGCGTAACGGCGTAAATTCATGAAAAACTTAGGTCTTGCTCTTATAAAAGATCACTTAGGCGCTCGCAAGGACGTAGTTCATTTTCCAAGAGAGATGCGCAAAAGAAAAAGAGAATTTACAGGAGAAACATCAGAGGAGCCCCCTGCTAAGGTTTTTGGTGTTCGTAAACGATGCCAGATATGTCCCGCTAAAAAAGACAGGAAAACTACCCATACCGGTCAAAGATGCAACAAATTCATCTGCCCTGAACATATAATTTCTTTCTGTGGCGGTTGCGTAGATGACGAGGCTAATAGTGATTAACCCTAAGATTATTTTTAATTTTTACATATATTTTCTTAAAGATCTCATATTTGTCATTCCAAAAAGTTAAAAATAAGTGTAATATAGTAATTTTTTTGTTTTTTTATTTTGTAAATTGAATTTTGTGTTGCAAATTTTATACTGACTGCTTAAATACATAAAAAGATCTTTATATAACAATTTTTTTCTATTTTGTCTCCAAAATATCATAACTTAAGAACTATTCTTCGAGTTAAACACAAATTTGCTCTAAATGACATTGAAATGGTAAAAATCATCTACGGTTTAAAATCTGGGTAATTATGACCCACCATGCAGTTGTTGTACCTATTTTCTACCATGCTGACGCCGGGTTAATGTGACAAGTTTAATTGATGGTCTATTAATGTCAAAATTAATTCATTAAAAATGTGCATTGTCAGCAGTTATCTGACAGTAAGCAGTGAATATTTGACATCATAACTTTTCTATTCGTGCTGTTAATAATAGACAATCCCTACTAATATTATAAATGCGAAAGTAGCTCTGTCTGTCTGTTACGCTTTCACGCCTAAACCACTGAACCGATTTCAATGAAATTTGGTATGAAGATAGAGCTGAACTTGGGAAAGGACATAGGCTACTTTTTACCGCGATAACCGACATAAACGCGGTGGAGTGCGATAGGCTGATGATGAATTGATTTATATTGATTGCTCAAATAGTGTTTTTATTTTAGGCACAGAACAGAATCTGTTTACAGATCAAACGTGTGCTTAAAACTGGAGAGGCCTATTTTAATCTCAGAAAGTGACATTCATGTTAATTGTCAGTGTAGACACACAATTAACATGAATATGTATGTGTACACTGACAATTAACATGAATATCACTAGACTTAATTTTTGAAGATATTATTTTGTTTTTTCGGGAGACTGTCATCATGTTATCAATTTTTTATCGGTAGCTACTTCTCGATAGTAAATTAAGAGAGGCAACCCTATTCTTACTTTCTACGCGTGCACGCGTTATGTAAGCGCTTCAAGCGCTGATAATCGCAGATCGAACAAACGCCTAATTATCCGATGCGCCGCTGTATAGAGTTATAAGAATTAGAATTGGCATAATGATATTAATTAAAGTATTATGGTGGAATGATTTCGTAATCTTTTGTTGATAAAATTACATAGCAGAAGCGAATGAAGCGATTTGGTTGTTTATTTTTAGCTGTCTGGAATTTAAAAGTAATTTTTTACATAATTTATTTAAACGGCAGTTACATTGTAGTGTAGCGATAGATTGAAATGTGGTGAGAATAAAAATGAACTGATTGATGTTATATAAATTAAAATGAATGCTAAGCGCAAAACTCGAGAACTGCCTGACCAATTCGGTTTACATTTTTTAATATTTTCGTTATGGAACAAGAAAGGTTCTTATGGACGTCAGCGCCGGATCTACGATTGTTTCGAACCGGGGCAAAACCACTGAAGTAATGAAGGTCTTGGGCAAAACCTTGAAAGTGGCGCCCCCTCCCTTTAGTGTTTGAGAAAAACTGCTAATGAGTAGCATTTTTGTGATACTACTACGTTTAGCGTTCAGTAATCACTTAGTATATGATAACAGTATAGTTTGTTTTTCAAACAGATGCCATTACTTGATACAAACCTATGAGATTGTAGGAAAAGTGGCTTGATTTCTTCGATATTTCGAATTTCATGGGTTCACTAAATTCTTGAGACAAGATCTCAAGAATATGGCGCCTTCATGAAACTGGTTTGCCCCCCTTAGATCCGTGGCCGATGGACGTATAAAAACGGAAAAATAATGATAAAATAGTAGATATAACACTTTTATAATCCATGAGTAGTGGTGACCATATTCACTGCGAATGCAGACAATGCAGCTTGGTTACCCACAGTATGGCGGCCTATTGAGATGCTTCTGCATCATTAGGCTTCATGTCTCACACTCACCAACGAAACACGACAACCAATGTTGTCTTTTTTTGTTAGTTTTCTGTGAGAGGGTAATGCTGCCCCGGTCGAGCCGGCCCAATCGTTCTGAAATCAGATTGACTTTACTACCTTGAGAATCAACTGTTGTAGGTTTGACGGCACATGGGACAATATTTTGTGTCATCCACAAATTGTTCTTCTAGGTTTGTGTTTTTGTGTCCGTTTCATGTTGACTGCCTTAGGCGATTAACACACGTACACCGACCGACCGCGCTGTCGAGCGGTGTTCTCACCGACTCTCGTCGACCTTACCGCGGCGGTGCGCGGTGCCGTGTGTTAATCGCCTTACGCGGTGAGTTTGACCAAATGTTTGTATGATCCACAAATATTTGTTTCGGAGTTTGGGTGTTTATATGTATGTAATAGGTATGTATTTACCTGCAAAAAAAGTATGTTTATGTATTTGTATCAGTTGTCTAGTACCCATAATACAAGCTCTGCTTAGTTTAGGACAATATAATGTTGTGTAAAAGACGTCCGATATATTTATTTATGTTTATCTGTAAAGTCCCCCGCGAAACCGGTTCTCCTAAATTTCCAGTACCAAAGTTGTTGTTTCAAAAAAATAAATAAAATCATATCTACAGTTTATCTAACTCTGTGCAAAGCCTTCTAATCTTAGGGCAAACCTATAATATTACAAATCGGACCACTTACTTTCGCCCTCAGAGGCGCCGAGTTGCATCATATGTATTATATTACATAGCTGTTGATTACCGCTTGCCTTGGGCATGTCTTGTGGTCGTGAAAAAAAACGACTTCGAAACGTAATAAGTTTAATAAATCATTTAGTATTGTCATGTGAGAAGGAATCTGTCTGTTGTTTATGTTTTTGTTCTGTATACTATTAAAACAACACTATCAGAATCCTACTACCAGAAAACGTCCGTGTGGTGACGGATTAAGAATACAAAGTGTCACCACCCCTATTTATTCCATGGGTGTCGTAAGAGGCGACTAAAGGAACAAAATAAGCAGCTAACATCACTGCCAAGAGAAGGAAAACTTGAAACAAACCTTTTTTTTTTTTTTTTTTTTTTTTTTTTTTTTTTTTTTTTTTTTTTACGTGTGGAAATCCCCGCGGACCGTCACCCCGTCGGGGGTTACGGCGGGGTGGTGTGTCGGACTCGAACCGACTAAAACCACACGGTGTGACCCTCTCTGCGCCTTTGTATTGGAAGGAGTCCAGGGAGGGGATTTCCTTCTGGACTCCAACCGGCGCCTGCCCGCACTGTTGCGGGCACCATCTCTACACTCGACTCTCTACTGGGCAACGTCCGGCCACACGCGGACGTCGCCCCCTCGCGGTTGGCCACTACTGCGGACGGACGGGAAACCCATCCCGCCCATCCGCGGCCACTCTCAGGGCGGCATGAGACGCAGGTATGCGCGCCTCCGCCGCCCGGGGCGCCGGCGGCGGATCGGGTCCGATTGGATAGCATCCTCCCGGGCCTTCTCCGCCACCTCCGCAAGATTACGTCCTCGCAGAAGGTTGCGACCGCGGTAAAACAACTGTCGCTGCCGGCCATCGATCTTATGACGGCCGGCAGCGAGAGATCCCCTCCGATGACTGCAGTGAGGACCCGGCGCTGCGCCACCCAAGCGGGGCAGACCGCCAGCGTGTGCTGGGTCGTGTCCTCACTGCAGTCGCAGTGGTGGCAGGCGGGACTCGGTTCCCTCCTAGCGACCGAGTGCAGGTACTTTCCGAAGCAACCGTGCCCGGAAAGTACCTGCGTCAGCCGGAAGGAAAGGGTCCCGTGCTGCCGCCCTGCCCACTCCTCGAGGACCGGCTGAAGAGCCTCCACGGCGGCGAAGCCAGCGCGTGGGGTCTCCAGCCGGAACGACCATCTCTGCATGGTGGCTCGACGAGCGGCTTCGCGCCACTCGCGCACGTCCTCGGGCGGAGGGCGAAAGCCGCTCTCCGCCCGGAAGTCAGCCACTCGCCGATAAACTTCGGCGAGCACTTCCGCCTCCAAATCCCACGGGGGTGTTCCGGCCAAGGCACACGCCGCCTCTGTGGACAGAAACTTGAAACAAACCCTATACCAACCCGTCTGGCCAGAATCAAAATCAAAATCAAAATCAAAATCAAAATCAAAGCATTTATTTCAAGTAGGCCAGTTACAGGCACTTTTGAATTGTCGAAACAAAAATGTAGCTACAGTCCCAGTCACAAGACACAAAAACTGTGAAAGTACTGTAGTTGCCCATTCCCTAGCGTAGATCTCTATGGAGAAGAACGGGCAAGAAACTCCATGGACACTCTTTTAAATCAAAATGTTTTTACAAAATCATGGTTACATCATTCATGTTGAGATGGTACATTATGTGAGAACGATGTAGCAAGACGTGCACGTTAAAAGTGTCCATAGTACAACAAAAATACAATTGAAAAATAAAATAATTAATTCAAATAAGCCGTGGCAACTAAGAGATGACCAGTCACAACTGACAGCGCCCGTTCACGAACATGACGCATGGATCCGCACCATTCAACTCAACCATTTTGAAGGGAATCAAATGATCAGACACACGCGCCACCATCAGCGTGACATTTGAGTGAGCATGACATACTCTCAACCGCCAGGGCAGATTCAGGTCAAGAAAAGACGTAGGTTTCCAGTGAATGATAGCTTGAATAGCTTCCTAGTACATAGTACTCACACAATATGGGCTATGCGATTATATAACACTAAAGAGATTGAATCTATACAATGCAAAGAAAGTTGTACAATCTTCAGCAGCTCCAACAATACCATTCAATGCTATCAATTTATGCGCCCCTGTCCTTGTGAAGCAGGACCAGCATTGAGCCAAGCATTTTTATCAGCGATATAATCGCTCAACTTGTAATATGCTTGCTTACATAGTGTGCGTTTAATGCATGTTTTAAATTTTGTCTCATTCAGTTCAAGAATACTTTGTGGAATTTTATTATAGCATCTCAAACAGTACCCCATAAAAGAAGAGTCTACTTTAGCGAGTCTAAAGCCTGGCTGAACTAGTTGGTCCCTATTTCTAGTACTGTAATTATGTTTGTCACCTCTTTTGCCAAAAAGATGAAGATTTTTCCTAACGTACATTATGTTTTCGTAGATGTATTGACTATGTACCGTCATGATGCCAATATTCTTAAACAGTTCCCTTAGAGAATCGCGCCTACGAAGATTATATATGGCGTGGTATAGTAGGCCAAAACCTCCTTTCTAAGGAGAGGCCTATGTCCAGCCGTGGACTGTTAAAGGCTGTTGATGATGATGATCAGAATCCCACAGTTCTTGCTGTAAGTCGCGAACAACGCGGGGCGGAGCTAGTCTGCAAAAAATAGCGTAAGTTACTCCTGCTAGTGTAAGTTCCGTCGAAGTTGGTCAAGCCGTTCCCAAAACTTTAAACATTGCTGATTGCTAATTTTTGACGTAGCTACTGTAAATTATATCTATTTAGTTTAATAACATTCGTTTGATATTATAAACCGGCACTTCAATTTAATTTACAGATTTGTACAGATTTGGTCCGTTTATGGTTTATATGTAACACTCAACACATAATACCTTTTAGTCCTATTTAAGAAGCACCTAAATATGTATGTATTTACATTACCATCATCATCATAATTCTTTAGCTTAGTACACCACAGATAAACAAAGACTTCTTAAAAAGAAGTCTTATGAAAAATCTCTGCCTGATGGAAAACTAGCAGAATCTAAGAGTAGCTTATCGTATCTCACGGTCCTCACTAAACGGTCACCAATCTAGGACTGACAGTCTTGTTGGTCTAGTCAGTCTAGTGGCTGCTGATCAAGAGGTCTCGGGTTCGATTCTCGGGTCGGACCAAATATTTGTGTGATACACAAATATTTGTTTCAGAGTTTGGGTGTTTTCTATGTATGTATTTACAAAAATAGTATGTTTATGTATGTTGTTTAGTACCATAGTACCATAGTACAAGCTCTGCTCAGTTTACGACTTTTGGGTTGGTCTTCTGTGCGAGGGTTCTACCATCATAATAAGTTTATTTAAATGACCCGGCCGAGCCGGTCCGTTCGTGCTTTTTTTATTGTGCTCCCACAATGACTGCTCAACCTGATGGAAAGCATGCGCAGAATCCAATAGTGGTGGTCACCGTCCTCACTGCCAATGTGGACAATGCAACACGGTGACCCACACCCAACCACACCTGGAGGCCTAGTCAGACACACATGAGTTAGTAGGGAGTTCCAATTTTTGACTGCTCGGCACAGGAAGGAATCAGTGTGACTCTACTAACTTCCCTACGTTGTGAACCTTCATCAACAACCCATAATGTCCCACTGCTGGGCACGGGTCTCCTCCCAGGAGAGGGTTAAGGTCATACGTCCCCACGCTGGCGGGTTGGGGACATGTCGTGGCTATGTAATCTTGCCGTTGGATGTTTTTAAGCTGCCCGAAGGCCTCCAACTAAGCTTCACGACTGCCTTACGTACCTCCGAAACGCTCATAACATATGCCACAAACGATCACCCATCTAGGACTGACCGCGCCGTCGTTCTTACCCTCGATGATTGTTTCCAATCACTTAAGGCCACGAGGGCTTCATGTAATAAACCTCAGAGGTCTTTAATACTCGATACGTCTTACACAATGCTTATATAGAATAACATACAACTGTCCGTCGTTATGTTGTAAATCCCATAATATCGTAAGTAAACGGTTGGGTGAAAGGTCTTACAATAACTTGTTGACTATCGAACATGCCTCAGGTCAACGATATGTAATGCGATTACGATAGATATTCGCAATTTATAACATCGCTTAGTAGGATAGGCGATTTATGTATGCAATCCCTCATACAGAAGACCAACCTAATAATCGCAGTTCTTTGGTAAGTGTGAGACCGAAGGCCCAATCATTCTTTAAGCCTCCGGAGACCGGGAGAATGATGCAGAAACACCTCACTAAGACGTCATGGTGTATATCATAACGCAGCATTGAATGAACTGTCAGTGAGGTTGGTGAACCTCACTCTTGAATTCTCCTCATGCTTTCCATCAGGCAGAGTTGAGTCGCTTTGGTACCCTTAAATATATAAATAAAAAATCGTTAACCGATCAATTCTTGAATATTTATTTAAATTCTCATATTTGGGGGTTTTCGGTGGGAAAAACGATTTAGCAAAGCCCGGTCACCCAGTAACTTGAGGAAAAAGTTGAGCATTAAAAGTCCTTCATAGACGACATCACGAAATCATGATTGCTTATGGCTGATTGCATATTCAAACCAAATTATAAAAACAATCATCTGTATCAATCGTCATCAATCAATCTGTAGACCTAGAATTTTGAATTAAGCGTCAAGACACAGGGATTACGTTACATCAATGTTAACATGATTTAAAACAAAGTCACTTGTTCTTGTGAGCTTAGATCTTCCAAAGTACCTAATGAATTTTAGAGTAATATTTATATATTAATAATAATAAGATTTCGGACATACACTACGCCATTTTGTATCAAACTGAACAGAGCTTGTATCATGAATACTAGACCAATGATATAAATACATAAACATACTTTTTTTTGTAAATACAGACATATTATACATAGAAAATATCCAAACTCCGAAACAAATATTTGCAGATCACAGAAAAATTTGGTCCGACCCGGGAATCGAACACGAGACCTCAAGAACAGCAGTCGCATACGTTCGCACTACGCCATAGAGGCAGTATACATAAGTAGCTGAGCCCCGCGGTGTTACTCGCAGTTGTTGTGGGTCGCAGGTACATTTACAAATGTACAAAGGTACAGATTAACAAACAAACAAAAAAAGTTACTTTTTACCAACAACTATCTTCAGGTGAAAGTCCCGTCATCATTGGTTCAGCTGTTTCAGTGATTAGATGAATTAGACCGACAGACGGACAGACATACAGACAAAAAAAATTGAAATTGTTTTTTTATGAAAGTTCCGTATAATATATGAATTTTCAAATGCATTTAGTAAAAATCTGTTAACTTGAAATTTCCGACTCTTCAAATTTATTTATTCATTTCGTTTAGTTTTCGTGAGATCAGCGCGGCAGCGGTTGTTTTGAGCGACTTTGAAGAATACATAGATACTGGTATTTAAACTGAGCTCACTCAATGGTTTTGCTTGCGAGTGGAAACGTCCTGCGGCTGTCATGCCTGCCCCTCTAGCCAGGTTACAAACGTTTTCCTTTTCAATTCCATTCTCTCTATTTCTCTATTCTCTTGTTTCACTGACTAATATCTCACATTCACGTGATCATAACAAAATATTAGCCAATTTGATCAAACAATCAATTTTGATCAAAACAAAATGTCAGCCAATGAATTTACTAGAAATCGCAGAGGGAGATGAAATGAGTGTACCATATAGCGCTTTATATGCGACGGATCCGGGAACAGCTTGTAATGGACCAAATACAAGACTTGTTATACAACAGAAGTCACACGAAAAATTATGTACATGTAATAAAAACGATTAAAAATTATATAACACATGATATTATATTTATTTACAAACAACCGTGGGAGGCTAGCTGATGTAACTAGAAGTAATAGCTTTTTATTTTAAATGTAATGGCATGTGGCGTCTCGGCTGATAGCAACCAGTTTGTCAATGAAAATGAAAGTATTTATATATGTCAAAAGATTACACTTTTAAAATAACTTGTGAAAAGGAGATCATTTTTTGCTTTTTCGGAAGACGGTCCTCATTTCATCTCATCCAAATTTTCTAATCTTTCAATTCATTACTGCCTTGTTGGTCTAGTAGTTGGCGCATGCGGCTGCTGATCAAGTGGTCTCGGGTTCGATTCCAATTCGGACCAAATATTTGTGTGATGCACAAATATTTGTTTCGGAGTCTGGGTGTTTTCTATGTAAAATATGTTTGTATTTACAAAAAAAAAGTATGTTTATGTATTTATATCAGTTGTTTAGTACCCCTTACAAGCTCTGCTTAGTTGGGGACTAGATGACGTTGTATGTAAGGTGTACGAAATATTTGTTATTACTAAAATTATTGTTATTTTGCCGCCGTCGTGAGGACCTGGTGATCTGTAATACAGGTTATACCTATGATAGACACCAGCTCCTTGCAGACACTTGACTTTTGATGATTTTGTTGTTCAATTGGTATTTGATGCATTACATTTTCTGTACCAAGTCTTGTTTTTGTAAAGAGAAATAAAATAAATATTATTGTGATTATAATATTATTATTATTTATTATTATTACGACGACGACTTGAAGAGTGGAAGACTTTACAATTAAAGACGTTAATAACTTGACATTGGTAGAAATATGTAGTTGATATCATTCGGCTGGTTGCCGAAATATCTCACTAGGTCACCATAGTGTGGGTCACCATGTTTTCCTGTGTCACATTGTCTCCTTTTACAATGGCGATGGTGACCCATACTCCTGGATTCTGCTCAGGTTCCGTATCTATATATTACAAGCGTCTACCTGTTGCCGTTATTAATGTCGAGCAAAGAATGATAAAAAAATACGTTTATTGTATGGAGAGTTTTGAAATATAATGATACTAGCAGCGCCCCGCTGTGTTACCGGCGTATTTTCGGGATAAAAGTAGCCTTCATATGTGATTATCTAGAACTCATTTACAAACTATAATTATGGTTGCTATAGAAGTGTGTTATGCATAGCAACATGTGAATTTTTGACAGGAGATAAACAGTGATACTTTATGTATTTTTATAATCACCTAGCTTTCGCCCGTGTATCTCGATTGATGCAGTAAAAAGTAGCCTATGTGTTATTCTGATATAATAGCTATATTACTGTTAAGTTTCACCCAAATCCGTTCAGTAGTTTTTGCGTGAAAGAGCAACAAACATACATACACACATACATACATAGATATTCACAAAATTTCGCGCTTATAATATTAGTAGGATTTTATTCTGTTTTAGTATTTGTATTACAGCGGTAAATACATCATCTGTGAACATTACAACAGTCTAGTAATCACAGTTTATGAGACACAGCCTGGGGAGGATCAGACAGCGGGGTCTTTGTAATAGCGTTTTGCCCTATGTGTACGGAACCCTAAAAAACTAGACTAGGAAAATGAATAATTTATTATACTCTTTAGATTCTTTGATAGGCTCTTCAAGGTAACCAGGTCATTAAGTGCGTGTAATCTAAAACCTAACTAACTGTATCTCGAACAAGTTGTAAAATCATCTCGAGAAAGTGTAAGGGGATCTCGATCGACGGTTTTCCATATAATCATGTAATGCGACCGAAGGGCGCCAAGGTACTTTAGATTAGGGCTGCTATTCGTTCAGGTTTCCCCGGATTTGTCCTAGTTTGGAGACCATCCGGGAGCGTGCGGGTGGGGTTCCATTTGTAATGCGGGCCAAACCCAGATTAGTTATAAAATTTTCTGGCTTATGGTCGGTTGGTTAAAGATTCTCTTGGAGAGTCTTAGAACTCTAAGAACTCTAAAAGAGTTCAATTATAATCATCATCATCATCAACAGCCTTTAACAGTCCACTGCTGGACATAGGCCTCTCCTTTGAAAGGAGGTTTTGGCCTACTATACCACGCTGGCCAGACGGGTTGGTAAAGGGTTTGTTTCAAGTTTTCCTTCTCTTGGCAGTGATGATAGCTGCTGATTTTGTTCCTTTAGTCGCCTCTTACGACACCTATGGAATGAATAGGGATGGTGACACTTTGTATTCTTAATCCGGCACCACACAGACACAATTACCAATATTTCCAATATTGGACCTCAATACTAATATTATAATATGTTTTAAAAAATATACGATATGAGACTTATTCGACAGAATTAACTAAATAAAAAAAAACTATTGAAGTCCGTCCGGGTTTTAACTCTAAAATCCGTTGGATTGCACTTTTTTTTCGCGGTTTCTAAATTTAAGAGATGGCAACCCTACTTTAGTGCACGAGTCTATATAACGCAGTCTAGAACTTTCTAAAGATATTAGACTTGTTCCTGGAATAAATTTTGTTTGTTTGACTTTTATTAGCTGGTTATATTCAAGTTCAATTAGAAGTTTATAATACTGATACTAGCGGCTTGTATAAGGTCGTGGTTGCCAGTTTTTTTTTGGGTAACCATACTGCTGATAACATACCTTGTATTTAGTATAGATTCATCATCATCATCGTCATCAGCCCGTTGTAGTACTCTGTTGGACATAGGCCACTCCCGAAGCACATAAAAGAACCTGATCTGATTCTTTTTTCATCCAGTCACCGCCGGCCCTCCGGCCCAGAGGGCGACTCACGTATAAATTATGTGAATTCATAAAAATACATAGATAAATATAAATATTTCGGACATCTTATACACAACGTCATCTAGTCCCAAACTAATCAGAGCTTGTATAAAGGGTACTAGACAACTGATATAAATACATAAACATACTTTTTTTTTTACATATTACACATAGAAAACACCCAATTCCGAAACAAATACTTGCGGATCACACAAACATTTGGTCCGACCCGGGAATCGAACTCGAGAAATCAAGCGTACCAGTCACATACGCCATTGCGCCACCGAGGCAGCTAGATATCTATTCTAATCTAACAAAAGGCCAGCCTTTTGGTATCGACAAGCGTCGACCAGTTGCTTAGATAACTGTTTATAATAGCACGAGGGCTTGGACCCCATGAACTTAGCATCTCTACCCTAAACGGTTTAAAAGTATAATTACGTTACGCTAATTTCTAAGGAGAGGCCTATGTCCAGCAGTGGACTGTTGAAGGCTGTTGATGATGATGATGATGAATTGTTGATATTTACGCCATTTGAGGCTTTCTGCATCAGCAGAAGGTATAGAAGAACTATATATATTCAGATTGCTTCCAGAGACAGAACAAATAATTGTGTTCATAACAAAGATTTGATGTGGGAATCCAACCCCAAACTTTGCTATAGCCATCATGATCTCTAACCGCTGCACTAGACCTTTCATGATGCAGATTTTAGGAAATTTTAACAGGTGTTATTATCAAATTCTTATAACAGGTCAAGAACAACCCATAAATCTATACAAATAAATAAAATAGGAGTGTCTGTTTGTAATATTATATGAACAGTTTTTATTAAATTAATATAAAGTATATACGGTACTTACATATACCAAACAAGTAGTTTTTAAAAATCACTCTGTCTGTGTGTCTGTTTATTCCGGCTAATCTTTGGAACGGCTAGACCGATTTAGACGGGAGTTTCACTGACAGAAAGCTGATGTTAAAAGAAATCAATAATGATATTTTTTATTAGACTAGCTTGTGGTGACGGATTAAGAATACAGAGTGTCACCACCCCTATTCATCCCGCGGGTGTCGTAAAAGGCGACTAAGGGATAAACTACGCAAGACAACATCAATGCAAAGAGAAGGAAAACTTGAAACCCAACCCTATACTAACCCGTCTGGCCAGCGTGGTATAGTAGGCCAAAACGGCCTTTCTAAGGAGAGGCCTATGTCCAGCAGTGGACTGTTAAAGGCTGTTGATGATGATGATGACTAGCTTAGCTCCGCGGCCTTACTCGCGGTTTACAACAATGATTGCGGGTCTTATCGCGGTACTCGTCTAGTTTAATTTAAAATTTAAATATGCTTGTGCGTGATCGCCATATTTGATTTGTAAACGCAATATATTTGAGTAATTATATCGATGTTGGAATCATCCACAATTATATTGATTTCTTAAATATTCTGTTGCCTCACATTGCAATAAATTAAAATGTTACCAATACCTGAGTTAATTAAAAGTTTTTAAGGGTACAGTTCGTACAAAGCGATAGGAACATTTGGATAACCATAATTTGAGGACAACTACCTCAGTGGTGCAGTGGAAGCGTATGTGATAGCTGTGCTGAGATCGCGGGTTCGATTAACTGACTTAATACTTATTTTTTTTTTTTTTAAATACACCCAAACCAAACTCCGAAACAAATATTTGTAGATCATATATACATTTGTTCCTACCCGGGAATCGTACCCGAGATTTCAAGCACAGCAATCGCAAACGCTACATCTGAGCCACCGAAGCACTCGAGTTATACTTTATCAGAACTTGGTTACACCTGTTCGCACTTAAAAACAACACTTTACGTTTTGAGAAAGAAATTTACTTTTATTATAATACCTATTCGAATAATAAGCGTCATGATGGATAATTCCAATCAATGATAAACTGTGGGTGGTCTCATACGAATGAAGAGACGTGAATCATAAATTAATCTCTTCTGTGTGTGAGTACTTTCTCCGGTTGTAGAACCACGCTGATTCCTGCATGAAGGTATCGGCTCTACTATATTATAAATCATACCGCGGCGGTTCTACCATCTGACAGAAGATTAATATTTTTTTGATGATGGGTGGAAAATCTATTTTTGATCTCCAGTTCCCCGGAACCATAGGAGCCATACCCGGACTCTATTCTGGTTTCCCCTTGCATATTGACCGAATAATTCAATGTTGCGGCCTAAACGTAATTATTGCGACCAGGTCACCCTCCTGTCTCCACTCTCTGGTAGCTTGAGGTCCTATCCATGGCTACCAACGTCGCCTGCGCTCTAGATCTAGGTCTAGCTCTAGCTCTAGGTGGGCCGTCTCCCGACCCCGTTCAGCAGTCCCTTTCTGGAGCATTACAGCTGCATAGAAGATGACAGTTTTTTGCTAATAGTTTTGGAGGGCGGATTTTATAGCTAGAAGGCGACGGTATTTCCTCGCTCTGATAAGAAATACCGAAACAAACCACAGAAGAGTCTTTTTTTCAGAGTTAATATTAAATAAATAATAAAAAATATTTCGAACATCTGACACACAACATCATCTAGTGCCGAACTAAGCAGAGCTTGTTCTATAGGTACTAAACAATTGATATAAATACATTAATCCTTTTATTGTTAAAAAAATACATATTATACAGAGAAAATACTAAAACGTTGATTAAAATTAAAATAAAGCTCGACGAGTTATTGCGAGTACAGTATAGGGTTTGGGTTGACCTATTGCAAAGACCATAGTTTTGAGTTGGTCTATTCAAACAGATTTTACACGGCTAAGTATATGCTACAGGTATGTAGCATATACTTGGCCGTGGTGATGTATTTCTTTGTATCACTAAGCCGCCATTGACTGCACTCACTATGTGTATGGTGAGCATTACTCTTGCATTCTGCTTAAACTTTCCATCAGTCAGAGTAGAGGCCCTACCAAAGGGCTTTAAAGTCAGATATTTTTTCAATTCCTTGTATTTGAGTTTAATAATTTCTTTTAATGACTATGAATCCCACCTGCGTTTATTAGATTTAATGAACTTGTATAAAGTTCATATTCAATTCTTAACATTTAATTTTCAAATGATCTTTTAGTTGTATTTGTACGAGTTTTTCTGTACAACAGAATTATACAGCTAATCAACTTAACCTAAAAAATAGCCGAATATCCGGATAGAATCTATCGGGTCTAGAGTTGGTAAACTATGTGCAAATAGGTATTCAGTAAATAATCCACGTAACATATCTTGTATAATAGCGTATAATGTAACATTAGGGAAGACATTATACAGGGTGATAAATAATGGTTTATGGCTGAACCTACTTTAGTGAGCTAAGGGCCTGCATACACTATATCTATTAAGTTCACTGTATATTTTTCGCTTGCCTCATGGAGCAAGTAAAGGGCATCTACAGTTACGAAGAGATATCGTTTCTATGCCAGCCCTTTCTCAAGTGGGGGGGGGGGGGTTCTGAAGAGGTCTTTCAACAGGCGCCGCTTTCTTCATTCCTCTGCAGGACAACGAAGAAGTTACCGTTTTAGAGTGATAGAAATTCGTTCTAGAACTAAACGATTTCACTCTTAAGAACTAAAACTCACTTCCAGCTCACGTGTTTTGCATGCGGGACGTGAAAAAACATCTCACTAGGCCGCCATACTGTGGGTCGCCATCGCATCACTGCCCACGTTCACAGAGAGTGTGATAGCCACCGATCTTGGATTCTACTCGGGCTTTCCATTATGTAGAGTATGGTGACTTTTGTAGGCGTAAATATAAACAAAGTAACGAAAAAGATAAATAATAATAATAAAGTAGTCACACCATTTTCCCTAAGGCGAAAGTTTGTGAGTATGTAGGTATGTTTGTAACGTCTTTACGCTCAAACAGCTGAACCCGTTTTGATAAAATTTTAAACGAATGAACTTTTTAACCAATAAAATATTGTTAATACCGGTATTGTTGCTGTTTAATTGAGCAAGGTATTGATAAATCACGGGTATCACCGTGGGGCGCACGATACCTAGTCAACGATAAAATAATAACCTATTGATTTTGGAATAAATTCATTATTGATCTAAACGAAAAAAAGGAAAATGGCTCACAATTACAACTTTTACTGTGGTCACGTTTTCTTTCATTTCGCTATCAAATGTCAAATGAAATTGGCATATAACTGCAATGTAAGGTCGCGTACACACACTAAATATTACACCTTATTTTTTAAACAACATGAAAAGAAAAAGAGGATCTCAATATTTAGTTTTTAGGGTTCCGAAGTTTAAGACTTGGAACCCTTATAGATTCGTCATGTCCGTTCGTCCGTCCGTCCCTGACTTACTGTCCAAAAAATATTTTTATTTAGGGTACATCCCCTACATGTAAAGTGGAGATGATGTTTTTTTCGGCTGCCCCATCGTGTGAGGTATCATTAGATAGGTCTTTTAAAAAAAATAAAATGTTTCTAAGATATTTTTTTGATTTAGGTATCTGTTAGCGATATATTCCACTTTAAAGGGCACTTTTTTGTAAAAACAGGGCGTCCCCCCCCCCTCTAAAAGCTAAACGGCTGGCTCGAAAATCTGGAAAAATTCGTGATGGTGGTCCATATAATGAACTTTGAAGGAAAACTATAACGGATTAGATGACTTTATTAGTTCAGGAGTTATAGAGGCTTCACTTGTAAAAGGCGCTCACTTGGAAAACGTCATACAAAATTAACGCACTAATACGTAAACATAACAATTATCTATTGGATACGATTTTATATCCATCTGAGGAATCCTTTCTGTGCGTGGCCTGACACGCACTTGACCGATTTTTATTTAGATTTCATGAACGATTAGCTTCCACCTGCTTGTATGTCAAGTCCTGTTGTCAAATTCCTGTTTCCTGTATTCCTGTAATCATGGATTTTGCCAATGTTAATTTAAAAAAAGAGTATCTATGCGTGTGTGTATCAAAAACATGGTAATGTGTGTGACGTTTTATTGATGCATATTTAAAAAAATGATAATAGTTTCCTGTGCTCCTCCTCCACATAAACTAAAAGTGTGTAAAATTTCATTCTCCTATGCATTTTCGTTAAAAGTGGTACAAAAGTTTTGCTTCACGTATGTATAAATAAGGTAAATTGTAGAGTCTGAAATTGTATATAAGTAATCAAGTAATGTTGTAATACAAGAATTTCTATAAGAATTCTTTGAATAATATGAGCGTTGAAATAACTATTTCGAAAATGTGCAATCTTAAGTTGTACCATCTAAACTTATACTAAAATTAAAATTAATTTAAACTAACTATTTATAGGGAAATTGTCTTAAATACTTGTAATACTTACTTTAAACTTTTAGAATAATAGATATAATATTAAACTCATTATCACACAGCTTTAGTCAGCTTAGATTAATATCTAAGGTGTTATTTAAAAAATTAGCCTCCACTACGCAAAGGAAAAGTACATACACCTTCAATGCAAAGGCACGCACGACATTCGGCCAGTCAGTCTCGAACACGCGTTGAACAACGAGACGCGCTTTGGCGCGAATATTTGACATATCGGGCTTTACGAACACGCGATCTGTGCTCTTGTTTTTTTTTATTCGTGAGTGACTTTTTTTAAATTGTGGTTTGTGTAGCTTTGGAAATTTTAAGGTGAGCTATTACGTGTTTGAATTTTGGTATACCTATTGAGATTTTATTAATCTCATTATTATTGCTTCATTTTTTGAAAAGTATTTAAGATATTCAACACATATGTTTGGTGCCGCTATTATTATTTAAAATAAGTAGTTAATTTGTAATGGAATATAGATATTAAATTATGAGAAACTACATTTGTAGGTGAATAATAGAATTGGTCAACAATTGCTTTAGGATGTTCAAAATTTCAGTGGTTTACATAAAACACAAACATAAATAGAATGTTTGAAATAACATTTCCCACGCTTAAATTGTTTGTACATAATGCTTTAACTAAGTACATCAATTTGAATATTTCTACTGTACTATAATATTATTTCAAAATGTATACAACAAAAGACATCAATGCGTTCTTGTGAATTTTACTTTAAGTATTTGATATGTAAGTATTATGTAAAAAATAACAGTTTCAATGTTTCCAAATATTTGAATACTTTTATGCGTGGATGTGGGGTCTTATTATGAATCTTCTGTTAAAATGTTATCAATTAAAACAAAGGAACAACAACTTACATTGTTGAAAAAAAAATAGTTCAAAAAGGTATGTAAGGTTAGATTTTTTAAGAAAAAATGAAAAGAAAGTAAAGTCCAGAAATAAAATAAATTCTATAAATAAGAATATTCTATAAATAAAGAAAGCAAAATAGACCGATTTAGATATTAATAAAAATATTTCGGACATCTTACACAACGCCATCTAGTTCCAAACTAAGCAGAGCTTATATTAGGGGTACTTTACAACTGATTTGAATACATAAATTACTTTTTTTGTAAATGCATAAAATTATTCATAGAAAACACCCAAACTCCGAAACAAATATTTACGTATCACAAAAACATTTGGTCCGACCCGGGAATCGAACCCGAGACCTCTTGATCAACAGTCGCACACGCCAACCACTAGACCAACAAGGCAGCCAAATACAAAGTATGGATACATAGAGGAAGAAGGTAAAACATTCTTGGCGCCATAATGTTAATTCCTCGATGTGTATTTAAAATCAATGTCAAAGACCTTGTGTGTGCATTGACAACACGCGAGCGGACGGAAGCATAGACAATTAATTATGTTTTAGCAGTTATTGCGTTAACTTTTATTTACCTGTTGTTGTATATCCATCCATGAATTGATAGCCACAAATGACGTTTAAAAAATTGGGCGTTACGAATCCTTATTTCACTTGATTTATATCACATCAAAACTACTGTGCGTGTGGTGATGGAATAAGAATACAAAGTGTCACCACCCCTATTCATCCCGCAGGTGTCGTAAAAGGCGACTAAGGGATAAACTACGCAAGACAACATTAAAAAAAGTATGTTTATGTATTTATATCAGTTGTCTAGTACCCATAACACAAGCTCTGCTTAGCTTGGGACTAGTTAATGTTGTGTGTCAGATGTCTAAAATATTAATTTATTTATTATTTATTTAATGCAATGAGAAGGAAAACTTGAAACCAACCCTATACCAACCCGTCTGGCCAGCGTGGTATAGTAGGCCAAAACCTCCTTTCTAAGGAGAAGCCTATGTTCAGCAGTCGACTGTTAAAGACTGTTGATGATGATGATGATGATGGCTTAGAGCTTGAGAAAGGACACCGGTGACTTTTTACCGCGATAACATTAGGGTAGAGCCACGTACGAAAGCTAGTTTAAAAAATATTACTAAATTGTCTCAAAAGCCTTAACTTTGATTAGTTTACACGTAAACTATTTAACTTTCTATTAAGCAAAATGTTACATTTCCACTGACAACTCAATTATCACTACATATTGTCTGTTTGTTCGCGATAAACTTTAAAACCACTGCACCGATTTTAGTGAAATTTTATATCCCGATAATCTAAAACCTGAGAAAGGATATAGGCTACTATTTGTCGCGATAACCGACATAGACTCGGGCGCAGCCACGGGCGAAAACTAGTAAGCAAATATAATGCTATTGTGTAGTCTACTAAACTTAAGATGAGTTCGGAAGGTTCTAAATTTGTACATTAGAATTGATAGTGTATAAGGAACGTATTATAGATAACAAATGACACTAGTACTCTCTCTCTCTCTCTCTCTCTCTCTCTCTCTCTCTCTCTCTCTCGTAAACGTATTTCTTTCAAAATTATAGTGTTGTCAAGAGATTTTTTTATAAAGATTTTAATTATTCAAAAACAAACTTTGAATATGGTATTTATTTAAGTCATTTACAGTAAAACTGACTATTATAGTGAGAAAAAAATATTTAGTTTTTTTTAAATAGACCAGTTGATTGCGCTACTCTATTTGTGCCGGTGTGTGTATTAGATTAACAGTGACGTCACAATAAACGCAATGATGTGTGCTGACGGTGTTGACAGCTATTTAAAAATATAAAACTTTCTAAAACCTAAGCCTATTCATGCCACGAAAATATAAAAGTCACATTGAAATTAAAATTTGTAGCGTCAAAAGAGTAAAAAAAAACAAAAACAAAATTTTTTATCCAACTCAAATTACGTGAGAAATAAAACACTATGTTCAGAAAGTAGTCTGTAAAATTGTCGAGATATTATTTTTCAATGTCCACATAGTGACAGATTGAGAATACTGGGTGTCACCCTTATTCAGCTCGTGGATGTCGCAAGAGCCTGATAAGGGAGCTAACAAATCATAAGTGTATCACTGCAGAGAGAAGGAAAACTTGTAACAAACCCTACACCGATCCGTTTGGCCAGCGTGGTATAGATAAATAACATGTTACATCTTACACACAACATTTCATCCATATATGGCATTTCTTGTGCCACTTCTACAAGTTATTTAAAGCTGACGCTCTGTCAATTGTGCTATTTTTTTTTATTCATTATTGGGTATTCCTTGTCTGTCTGTTAAGTACATTCACATCTTCATATATATAATTCTTGTGTGAGTGTGTATGTCACTGAACTTCTCTCAAACGACTGGACCGATTTTGATGAAATTTTTTGTGTGTGTTCAAGGGGATCTGGGAATGGTTTATATTCGCAATTTGACCCGGTAGGTGGCGCTGCGATCAAGTTCTGGAATTTTAAAGTTGGGCGGTACGAAGTTCGCTGGGTCAACTAGTATTATTAAATATTACTTTGTATCAATGATTGTACCAAAATAAATGAAAAAAAAAACAAAATCTAGTCCCAAACTAAGCAGAGCTTGTATTATGGGTTCTAAACAACTGATATAAATACATAAACATATTTTTTTTTGTATATACATACATAGAAAACACCCAGACTCCGAAAAAAATATTTGTGAATCACACAAATATTTGGTCCGGGAATCGAACTCGAGACCTCTTGATCGGCAGCAGTATACAATACAGTATCGGCTGCACGGTTGGCCTAGTGGTTTAAGCGGTCGCCACGCCGCTCTCTACTGCGCCAAGTGTCGCGGGTTCGAATCCCACGTGGGATAACACTTTGTGTGATTCACGAAATGTTGTTCTGAGTCTGGGTGTTCTTTGTGTCCGTTTCATGTGTGTTTGTAAAGTCCCCCGCGACACAGGAATTCATATTCCTAATGCGGGAGTTGTCTTTTTTAAATAAAAAAAAAAAAAAAAAAAATAACCACTAGATCAACAAAGCAGTATATCAGGTATAGTAGGCCTAAATCTCCTTTCTAAGGACAGGCCTATGACCTTCGCATGTCAAAGGTTGTTGATGACGTGTGGTGACGATGTGCTTTTTAGGGTTTTTAAAGTTCTAGTCGCGATTTAGAATTATTTTTTACAGTTTGAGTGGCAAATAAGTTCGCGAGTTAATCAATATAATAATATATATATAAAACCGTTCCGTTATTGACTGACTGACAGACGACACTCATCTGAAACTACTGGGCGCAGGAAACTGAAATTTGGTAATGTGTTCCTTGAGGGGTGTAGGCGAGTAAGAGAGTGTTCTGAAAGTGTCACCCATAAGTAGTTGAAAAGGTCCCAAGTCAAAGTTCGTATGAAACTTTCTATTTCTTCAACGGAATCACTTGAAACTTTGTACACTTGGGCGAAACCGCGGGCATCAGCTAGGAAGCAACAAGTATCTATTGACACACATGAACTTGGCTCACGTCCTTTTGCGACGGTATTCACTAAACTTCTGATATTTTGATTGCCTCGTACAAGTCGTATAGCAACTGGGACAGACGGCTTAGCGTGTTCTCCGAAGCATAGTGGGGCCTTCACGCCTTATGACAGGTCACCCATCCATAGACTGACTTGACGCGATAAGCACAGAGCTACGAGCCTCTTAGTTTTTTGTAAGTAGTTTTTAGGATTCCGTACCGTAAAACAGGTTTTTGCTCGAAATTAATAAGGGCCCATACGGAATCCATCCTGCACGATTCCGACTTGGATTTGTCTGATTTTTTTATTTATGTTATTAACATCATCATCATTAGATCGTAGTCCACTGCTGGACATAGGCCTCTTTAATTAACATCACTAGAAAAAGAATCTACTTAAGTTTGTGTTATGTGAAATAAGTATGTATATATAATATAAACTAGGATTTGCAAGCTGAAGTGGCAGTGGGCTGGCCATATATGCCGTAGAACCGATAACCGTTGGGGTAAACGTGTTCTTGAGTGGAGACCGCGACTCGGCAAACGTAATGTAGGACGTCCACAAGGCAGGGGGAGTGATGATTTGCGTAAGACGGCTGGCAGGAGCTGGATGCGAGTAGCCGAGGATCGAACCAAGTGGTGTGCAATTGGAGAGGCCTATGTCCAGCAGTGGACTGCGATAGGCTGATGATGATGATATAAAGTAACTTACGTGATATAAAACGTAGCCTATAAGTTATTCTGATTTATAAGCTACATTACTGTAAAGTTTCCTCCAAATCCGTTAAGTAGTTTTTGCATGAAAGAGCAAAAAAAACATACATACATACAAACAAACTTTCACATTTTTAATATTAGTAGATTCAAAAACTTTGTACCCCTTCTTACGAAAACAGTATACATTTGTGTGGAGGTGAAGTGAAGAAAGCTATAACAATAAAAGAAAGAAAAAAAGATGGTCGAATTTAGTCGACCAATAAGCGAGTACTGGTATTTATTTAATGGAGAGTTATAGTTTTCTAAAACTCTTTACGTAATTTATTTAATGGAGAATGGATCTCCATTAAATAAATTACGTAAATAAAACATCTATAATTTATAGAAAAGTCACGCACGTATTAAACAATTAGCTAGCATTGTGTTATTACTTAACTGCGCCAAAAGAGGTTTATGTTTTTATATGTATGGGTGATCACCATGCTGTAGTGTCTGCACTCACAATGAGGATGGTGACCCCTACTCCTGGTATCTACTCATGCTTTCCATCAGGCAAAGTAGAGTCACTTTGGTAGGCCAAAAAAAGTATGTATGTATGTTATTGAGACTGTCTCGTTGGTTTAGTAGGTAGCGTATGCGACGGCCGATCGAGAGGACTCGGGTATAAAAATCTCTTATTTCAAAGATCTAAAATATCGTTCACTTAGTAAATCTTAGGATTTGCCTTAAGACACGGTAAATGATAAACGCTAAACATGTCACGAGAACATTGTTATTGCATCATGTAGGTTAGAATCATCTCCCCGGTGCACCTGTGAGGTCTCGTCTAAGATGGGTTGGTGTTTCGCTTTTTGCTATGTAGAACAGCCAAAACGGTGGTTCTTGGATACCCTGAGATGTACCTCAGTGTTGGGATACTCCAGGGGATCCCAAAAGCCGTTGATGCGTTTTTGGATGTCCTCCCGACTGCCGAGGTAGGCTGCCGCGGGGCTTGGTGGCTAGACCAAATTTTCGGGAGTCCCACACACGCTCTTCGTCATCCCCACGAAGAGTATGATGCGAAAAGCATTCCTCGCGTAAGAAAAGAGGTTAGAAAATCAGACGAAATCTGCTTTCAATTATTCGTAGTAAAACAATCAACACGTATGCATGGCCTGTTGTTAGCTTAGTGCGAAATGTGTGTTGATATGTGACAATAATTTCTGAGTAATTAACTCACTTACTAATATTTATCTTTCAAAGAAATGTGGTTAAACAACAAGCAAGAAAGTGGTTATTTACAAAATAAATGCCATAAGATCATGCCTTTAGCGTGCCTCGGAGAGCACGTCAAGCCGTCGGTCCGGTTGTTATGAACATCTATGGCAACCTTGAAGTAAGGGCCCTGGAATATATTTATAATTAGGTCAATCCTCGAATTTTAGTTCGCCATCAGGGTTGCGAAGGTCCGATGCCAGTCGATCTGTGTAAAAAAATGATATTTAGTAAAACTGGTTGAACTAGTAGTTGACCCCAAGTAATCTTTAGAAATAAAGCCTAAGAAGTTGATAATATTATGCCCTTGATTATCATTATTATATAATAAAATCTAAGTTTGATTATCAACTTAGATTTTATTATTCTCAGTGGTAGGACTTTTAAAAGTGGACACAGGCGTCCCTCAAGGTTATGTTTTTAAATGTGATGACTAAGCTAGTTAAAAAATTGGACCAGCTATTACATAGATTGGCCGAAATGAAGTGCAATATATATAAAAATTCACACCTAAATATGCCTCGAAAGTTCTAAAATGATACTAGTGATAACTGACACGGCGATCAAACTACATTTCAAGGATTTCTTT
The DNA here is from genome assembly GCA_932526445.1 of Phragmatobia fuliginosa. NCBI lineage: Eukaryota > Metazoa > Arthropoda > Insecta > Lepidoptera > Erebidae > Phragmatobia > Phragmatobia fuliginosa. Next base: position 10,020,360 of record OW052081.1, on the reverse strand, counting down.
TTGAGTAACGACAGAAAGTTTTCAAAACGTTTATCGAATCTGATTATCAAAGAATAATTATTTTCCCACATAAATCTCAAACCTTATCTTAAGTAATAAATCTTGACATTTTCAAACATTCCAAAAATATCCAACGCTATTACAAAGGTATTTTAAAGCAGTGTAGATTACTATCATTAAATTATATAATTAAAAACACACAGAAACAATTGTGAGAATGTATATAACACGAAATTACAAGTATTATGTAATGAGGAAAGTGTAAGTTAGAACTAAATTTATAAACAAGTTATTGATAGTACAGTAATTACGGGAACTTATAAAGCTATGCTTTTATGGGAGTGTTTCATTAAATGCAGTAATATTAAAATGTAAAATGATATTTCGTAATGATAATTGCACGATTGATACAAAACTATTTAAAGATTCACGAGATTGTATATGATCAAATGGACATTGCCGGGTTTACAAATTTGTTTTGGTAACAAGTGAATAAGTGCCATTTCAACTTTTAAAGATGATGATGATGTCATCGGGTTTGTGTTCATTTTTCATTCTCTTTGCATTGCAACTTTGCATCTGATCCTGGTCGGTTTGATGAAGCTCTAGGGATGATAAGGGATGGTGACACTTTGTAAATTAAATAAATATTTATATATCATCTCGGACATCTATCATATAACGCAATCTAGTCCGAAACTAAGCAGTGCTTCTACTACGATTACTTTTTTTTGAATACACACGAGTACATATAACATAGAAAACACCCAAACTTTGGAATTAAAATTTTTGTATGTCATACAAACATCATTATCATATGCGTAGTGTTCGTCGTTTAAAAGTGATAAATGATAACAAAATAACATCACGAGATATTGAAGAGAAGAATTTAAATAGATCTATCCCTAATACTGTAATCTATCACCACAAATATGTAATTACACCTTAAACAATACTTATTGTTTCGTTCAATGCAACCGCTACAATTATGTCATAAATTACGGAGATTGAAATGCTCAAGAACCAGAATAATCTCACTGATATATTTAATTTCTTATTTATTACATAAAAACACGAGAACACTGAATAAATCAGTTGGATAAGTGAGGCTAATGACTTGAATAAACAATGATCTCTTAAAGAAAGTGTTACTTAAAGATTTAAATCATTTTGCAATTGTTTTCGTCATGAGACGTGAGTGTCACATTACGAAGACAATTGCTGGAGATAGAGAAAGAAGATATATAACTAGAGCTGTTTTTCTTAATTTAATTAAAAGTAACCTTCCAAATTAACTCCACCAACTTCTCCGTCTCCGTCGTTCAGAGGTCATGTCAAGCAGCTGGTTTCGGTTATCATAGGATAACAATCGTGAAGCTTAGTTGGAGGCTTGCGAGCGGCTCGAAAAATTGATCCTTTTGAGAGCTTCCATTGCGTGCGCTGCGTAAATGTAATGTCACAAAAACAATGTAAAAAGAGAAATGTTCCAAAGTTCTAAAAAATATCACGAAAGCTACAATTTTTTTCACACACACGAATAAGGCAACAAGGAAACACAGACGATGTTATGTGAGTCGACTAGTGTATATTTAAATAAATATAATACTTATAATAATAATAATTATTATTAATAGTAACAGTGTTTGAACACGCACACTAAAGAAATAAATCGCAAAGTTGTACAATGTGTACAGATCGTTCTAGAATCAGTGAAGGTAGTGTACACCTGCGGCCATACCAGTCAAGGGATAAAATTGAAGTAAAAGCTCACAACTATACCTCCAAGTTACAAGAGAAGGCGAGCAATAGAAAGCCAAATTATTTGTGAGTGCCAGAGACTATTTTATAGAAAATATTTTCTGATGTAATCGCATTTGCTTGAATATGTTTAACGTTCAACGAAGGAGGTACCGATCAACTGGTGTATACATATAAAAAAGTGTGTTTGTAACATCAAATGTGTTCATTTATGTGTTTTTTACTCAATGCATGTGAAATTATATACGGTACTTGCACCACAAAAAAATATTTTTTCTGTCTCTCTGTACTGGTTAATCTCTGGAACGGCTTCAACGATTTTGAAGGAATTTTATTTTGTAAATGGCTGACGACGTAAGGAGTATGTTAGGCTTTTTTTCTACTATCGTCGTTCCGTAGTTAGCAGCTACTCGCAAATTTACAACAATAACAAAGCGTGACTCAGCTAGTCTGCAATATGCGTAGTCGATATTACCCACGGTTATCGTTGTAAATAACAAGTATCGCCGCAGAGGGAAGCTGGTCAATAAATTAGTATTAGTTATTACTTATCTGCTAGGGAAAGTCCCGTGAAAATCAGTCCCGCCGTTCCGAAGATTGCTCAAAATAAAAAAACAGAAAAATATAAGAAAAGTGCTTATTTGATGTTTTTTTTTTAATTGTTGTAATGGAATAGGCATTTGTCTTCCATCTCACCTGATGGAAAGTGTAGATGAAGACGAAGATGGTACACGCCCATCCAAAAGAAACCTGTTCACTCCAGTCTTAAAGGCTCCAGAGTTCAACTCATCAGGAGTGTTTTAAGTACTTTCATATGCATTTATTAAAAAACCTGTTCATTTGATTTCAAACAGACTCTTTAGTTTTATTTGTATTGTATAGATTACTTATTATCGAGTGACCCGATGCTACTGCCGATTTTTTTTTCTTTTCAAAAAGACGACAAATCCCGCATTAGGAATATAAATCCAGTGTCGCTTGAATGACTTTACATACATACATGAAAACGACACCCAGACTTAGAACGACACTTGGTGTAGTAGAGCGGCGTGGCGACCGCTTAAACCACTAGACCAACCGTGCAGTCAGTCATGTATAGAAAAAAGGAACCTTATATAAGTAAACTCGCCGTTATGTTGTGACTTGTGCCGGTTCATTTGAAAGCAGCGAGAGTAAATCTTTAGTGAATTGTATCACAATGGCGATTTATATCTACCGTTTCTACGAAACCAAGTATTACTTTCAGTGAACATTTTATTAAATTAAAGTGGTATGTTATCATAAGGTACTGAGCTCAGCAGTGGGACGGAATGGGTTGTTGTTGGTATGTTGGTCTAATAATTACTGAACCTAAGGTCTAATATTCGTTTCCCACCCAGGATAAAAAAATCATGATAATGTGCAAGAACTCGTATCATGTTCCTCCACCTACCAGGTGAGGTGATCATGCCTGGCCTTTGCTAATCGACGTGAGAATCTTAATATCGCCATTCAGGATTAGGTAGTCCGTGGTGAACCGTGCAACATCTACCGAAGACACACTGAAGTGTGTCTTCGGTAGATGTTGCACGTTTTCGCTCGCGCGATATGGTAGTCGCCACAATAAGCTAGATCAGTGTTTCTGTGTATCACACCGAGTGGTGGCTTAGTGATAGGGTATGTGACTGTGTGTGAGCTGTACTTAAGGTCAATAGTTCAATACTCGAGTCGGATCAAATGGTTTTGCGATGGGATGTGGGTGTTTATGACCATCAGCTTCTGCAGACTCCTGAGTTGAGTCTTACGAAGGTCTTACGAAGGTTTTGAGAGTAGACAGACGCCCCATAGACGACCATGGATCGTACGACGCCAATATAGAGGCAGTGAACTTCTTTTCATTGCCCTGTTGGGGAGTGGTTTGAGTCTAACTGCTATACCAGTGATCGTAGTTTCGAATCCCACCTAGAACCAATGTTAGTGCGGTGTGCACAGATGTCAGTGTTTGGTGTTTTTATCTTCATAATCGGTATGTATTTAGAAATATATTTATCGATAGTCTAGTTACTGTTACTCGTATACTGGATGTACTATATTACAGTGTATGTGAGATTATTATTTTGAGGGGCGACGACAGGCCAACATAGGAGGGTCCTATCTACAAGCCGTAGGTGACTTGAGGTACTGAAGGGGGTTATCAACAAGACACAGGTAGATGTGGTTTTTGGTCGGTTCGAGTCCGAAATAACCATCACCACCAAGGGGATTTCCGCAAAGCAAAAAAAAGGTGAACCGAGGTACCTCGGAGTTCAAGGGATTTCCTTTTTAAGGTACACCTGGTTCCCCGGCTACTACTGGTAACTGAGACGGCGTGCGGTTTCTAGTCAGTTCATTGCCGACTTAACAAATGCTAATGGTATCGGAGGGGATTGCCGCACACACAAAAGAAAAGGTGACCTGAGGTACGTCGGAGTTCCAGGGATTTAGTTTGTAAGGTACACCTAGTTCCCCGGCTTCTAGTACCCGAGACGGCGTACGGTTCGACATAATGGCATAACAAAAACGGGAGAGGACACACAAAATACGGAAGAGAGTTAAGAGTTAAGAATAAATATAATAATAATAAATATTTCGGACATCTTACACACAACATCATCTAGTCCCAAAAAAAAGGCAGAGCTTGTATTAAGAGTACTAAACAACTGATATAAATACATAAACCGTTCCGTATACCATAGTGCGACTTAAGTAGGGGATTTAGATTAGATTTTATAAGTCTGGGTGGGGGTTGTGTCTTTGTAAGAAAAACAAATCAGTAGATTAAGTAATCCTTAACTGTATTTTGGGATTATAACTACCGCATTAGGAATGATTTCTGTGCAACGGAGTATTTTACAGAAACATCTCACTAGGCCGCCATAGTGTGGGTCACCAGGCTGCATTGTGTGCACTAACAATAAGGATTGTGACCGTGGTGGTTGTGGATACTGCTCATGCTATCTGCCTTGCTATCTTTGGCAGGCTTATATAAAACTACGTGTAAGGTACCCCAAATAAAAATATGTTTAGTGATTTTATTTCAGCACTTTGTAGAAGTGATAAAAATACATATTTATGCTAAGTATCATCTGTCTAGCACTAACCGTTTGGACGGTAAGTCGAGGACGGGCAAACGGACATGACGAATCTGTAAGGGTTCCGTCCGAGTCATGAACTACGGAACCCTAAATCGCAGTCTAGATCACTAACATGTCTAATAATAACCAGAGCAACCGTCAAAACGAAAATTCCGATCGTGTTTGATAAAAGTTATCGCTTCCGGATATCTTAAGCAATTTAATCAGCATAGATGTAATACAAGTATTATACTTTAGACTAGCTGCGCCCCGCGGTGTGATCCGCGGTTTACGTTACTTTTAAATCGAACGTCATATACATTTTTTTTGTAACACTTTTTTTGTTTTTTAAAAGTAGGCTAAGTTACTCCAGTGAAAAGTATTAACCAGTTCAGTCGTTCCACAAATTTTCCAAAAGAAACATTCAAAGAGATAAAATTTTTAAAAATGTTTTTTGAAATAAGTACGTATCCTTTTTTTTGTAAATATATACACATAGAAAACACTAAACTCCGAAACAAAAATTCCGAAAAAAAAACGAACTTTTGGTCCGACAAAGGATTTGAACCCGATACTTTAAGCACAGTAGTCGCATACACTACCACTGCGCAACTGATACAGTCTTCTATATTTAGCTGTTAATTTGAATTGACAAACAGACACCTCAATTTCATTTATTTGCATAGATATTTATATATACACACACACACACACACACACACACACACACGTGTAATTACCGTTACATCACTATCTAAGAGCAGTGTCGGAATTGTACACTTCATTTATCAACAAGACACATCCGTTCAAAAACGGCCGAGTTAATCAACTTGAAATACCACCACAATGTTAGATCACACTTTCTGTGTTACATAATACGTTTGATGGTTTTACTTTCGTGTAAGTGATAAACTGTATCATAGACAATCTATGTTAGCATATGTGAAGATAATTGTTTTAACGTAATTTATGGAAAACTAACGCTTCCGGGCCACTCCGCCCGCGGGCACTTCGGTTTTTTTTCATTATGTCTCAGCTTACCACAGTGACTTAACTCTGCCTGATGGAAAGCTGGAGTATAATCCAAGATTAGGGGGTCATCATCGACACTGTGAGTGTAGGCAATGCAGCATGGTGACCCATACCATGGCGGCTCCGGAGGCCGGGAGAATGATGCAGAATGATTGAGCCTCCGGTCTCTCACTCACTAACAAAATACGACACCAGGAATGCTGTCATTATTAGGTTGATCTTCTGTGTGAGGGTAGTACTGCACCGGTCGAGCTGGCCCATTCACGCTGAAACCAGCGTGGCCCTACTAGGCCTACTACCAAGTAGGCAATGTCCTTCGTCAAAAACCAATGTATCAACATGACAAATTTCATTGAAATCAGTGCTGCGGTTTAGACGTGAAAGCGTAACAGACAGACAGAGAATACTTACTTTTATAATATTAGTATGGAAGTATGCATTACTATTATAACAAATGTTTTGATTATTATTTTCTCTATAATTGTTTCTGAACGTGTGCATTAAAATGTAGATATTATCACGATGATTGTGCGTTTCAGCAAATAATTTGAACTACGTAAATGATCTGGTTACTGATTTACAATTTAAATATAAATAAATATAAATATAAATAAATATTTCGGATAACTTACACACAACATCATCTAGTCCCAAACTAAGCAGAGCTTGTATTATGGGTACTAAACAACTGATATAAATACATAAACATACTTTTTTTTTGTAAATACATACATATTATACATAGAAAAAATTATACTTATTTCTGATAAAGTATGTAATAATTATAAATATCTCTTTTCTGCAAAACGGTTGGCAAAAGCTGGATGCGAGAAGCAGATGATCGAACCATGTAACGTGCAATTGGAGAGGCCTTAGTCCAGCAGTGGACTACTATAGGCTAATGATGATGGTGATAGGATAGGCCTATGTACAGGAGTGAATAGTTCACATCTCATAGGTTTCTCGTTAGAAAACAAGGTTCTGTTCTACTAGTGTAAGAATTTCTTGTAAGGAAAATCCGAACAACACTTTTGACCGACCCGAGAATCGAACCAGCGAGATGTTGATAAGTATTCGCATTCGCAAACCACTAGATCAACTAGAAGAAGTAGTCGCTGATTCTTCTCTTCTTCCAAAGCCTGTTTAAGTGACAGGCGGAGTCTTTTTCTATAGAAATGTGAGACATAGAGAGTTATAGCATAGAGAATAGAGATTGTTATTTGGTTAGACAGCTATCTATTACTACAAGTTCGAACATGTTAATTCCTCATGTAATTGTTGAAATACATTGTTACTCTTCAACTTTCATTTTTTAAGTTACGAAGTAACGAACTGGTGTGAGGATATGTCCCAAAACTATTTTAAAGATAATTTAAATATAATTCTGACAAAGTTTTTTTTTGGACAAACTAAGCAGAGCTTGTATTATGGGTACTCTTGATCGCGAATAATTCTATAGTATCTAAGTATACAGTAAAAAACATGAGTATAGGTACAGTCAAAGTTAATTTATTTAGAAATAATCTGAGGATGGTGTGGTGATGATGATGTGGTGATGATGGAGGTGTATGTATAAGATCATTTTATAGAAATATACCCAGATATCTTTCAGAAGTCAGAAGATATATCATGCTGTCGTTTTGGAAGCTAGACTATTGTAGAAAAGATCCTATCAAGTTCTTTAATTATTAGAAGTATATTATACGCTGCGAATCAAATCTTAACCAATTTTTTTATAAACCAACCACTGTTTGAAGATGTATCTAAATGTTATTTTTATCATTAAATATATTGTTACAGATTATTTCCAAGACAGAAGAAAAGAGCAGAGCATTAGATTCAGTAATATTGGAAGAATCATGGTGCGTACCCTGGCCTAAACTTAGAGGGGGAATATTTTTTTAATTCACTAATGGCTCAAACTTTCAGTAGTTTCAAGTTAATTAAGTTTATTTTATAAAACACCACTCCCTCGCTAGGAATATATACTGTGCCGCGAAAGACTTTTCAGATGCATATACATACAATAAATCGACACAAATAAAACGATGACTCAGAACACCAATTTGTGGATAAGATAAGATAAGAATTATTCGCGCAAACATATGTGTACATACAATAAAGAGCTATAATTTATATGCAATTCAAGTTAAAAAAGGTTCAATATAGTTCAAGACATGTTTGCCATATTAACATATACAATGACCTGCGAATATAAATGTACATATTTATAATTAATGATTATATTTACATATGTTCCCATCACTGAATCATCAATTATTTTCATGTCAACTGTTATCTTATATATAAAACTAATATATAAAATTCTCGTGTCACAGTTTTCGTTGCCATACTCCTCCGAAACGGTTTGACCGATCTTTATGAAACTTTATATGCATATTCAGTAGGTCTGAGAATCGGCCAACATCTATTTTTGATACCTCTAAAACGCGAGCGGAGCCGCGGGTATCAGCTAGTATTATATATAAATATGAATACATTCATGAACAAAAAAATAAATCAAATCTTCCTAGCCTTATTCCCAAGTTTATTTGGGGTCGGCTACTAGTTCAACCGGTTTTACCTGAATTTCAGTTTTTCCATTTTTTTTTTTTTCAAAAAAATAAATCAAATAAAAAATAAAAATTTTATACAATGTCGAAGTCTAATGGAATGTTAATATCTAATGGATTACACAGTGTTGTTCGCTTAAACCCATATTTACTTCCGAAAGAGGATTCTGTAAAGCGGTGGACTATTTAAGGCTGTTGATGATGATGATGATGATGATGATGAAAGTAGGAATTGTAGTAATCGGTTGCCAAATGACGAATACATCAAATATGAAGTAGTCATGTCTTGACACAAATCGACTGTCTCGAGTTAAGTTCTTGCGAAAACCAAGCAATTATTGCGTTACTTTTTGCAGAGTAATTGAGATTGAAGGCCAACATGACTTCACTGTTGGCCTAGTGGTTTAAGCTGTCGCCATACCGCATTAAGGTTGTAAGTTCAAATCCTAACACTTTGTAGGATCCACATATTGTTTTTCTGCGTCTGGGTGTTCTTTGTGTCCGTTTTATATATGTTTGTAATATTCCTCGCGACACGGGATGCAAGCCGCCATAGTGTGGTTCGACATACTGCTTGCATTTGCAGTGAGTATGGCGACCCCCACTTGTGGATTTTACTCATGCTTTCCATCAGGCATAGTAAAGTCACCTTGGCAGACGTTATAAATATAAAAAAAAAGAAATTTCCAATGCTGGAGGTGTCTTTAAAAAAACATAATTAAAATCTTTAAACTAAAGTCATCACTACATATTATAAAATAGTCCACCGCCGCATCTGTCTGTCTGTTCGAGATAAACTCCAAAACCACTACACCGATTTACTTTTTACCGCAATACATAGATGCGGGTGGAGCCGCGGGCGAAAGCTAGTATGAAAGAAATACACTGCTACACTATTTATATTAATATATATGTATATATTGAGGAGCTCATAGCACAGTGGCCCTAGGTGATCAGAAATAATCACCGAAGGTAAGGAACGATGGTGCGGTCAGTGCCTGGATGGGTGACCATTAAACTAATTTGTTGTATGTTTCAGTGGGAGTGGTTTCTGTTCGTCTTCAGTGTATCTTCTGTATGTTCGCAATATACAAACACGGTAAGTTTTAATCACAAATTATTTTCACTAAATACGATGTGATGTTTTTTTTTTAAATAAATATAAATATTTCGGACATCTTAAAAACAACGTCATCTAGTCCCACACTAAGAATAACTTGTATTGTACCCACAATACAGTGTTATTACCCACTAAAGAACTGAGATAAATACATAAACATACTTTTTTTATGTAAATACAGACAAATTATACATAGAAAACATCCAAACTCCAAACAAAACAAACAAATATTTGTGGATCACACAAATATTTGGTCCGACCCGGGAATCGAACCCGAGACCTCTAGATTAGCAGCCGCATACGCTAACCACTAGACCTTTTCACCTTATACACCATACTTAAGCCATCTCCTTACTTAGAGCCCAGCGATGTCAGCCCAGATGTCACTAAATTTTAAAAGACATCTAAGTCTGCCTCCTAAAAGTTGGCGTAAACAAAAATATCACCAACCTAAATCTCTTTAAGTGACCCCTAAAATTTAGGGTATGTTGATGACAATGACGGCCATTAGTTTCATCACTCTTTTGTCTAGGAATAAACTGTTCAAAATAATTATTTTTTTGCATCAGTTCTGTTCCTTATTAATGCAATAATAAATAGTACAAGTAATTGTAACTTTTTATCTTTTTACAAAAACACTGTGTAAAACTACAAGTTACAAGACTAGAAACATTAGTCTATAACATTTAGTTTATTTTTATCATTATATTTTTAGTGCAAGACATATTGCTCAAATCGACCACAATTTCGCAAACAATATAGTATTTTGCATTCAATAGAACTAAATACACCATAAATATACATACAGAATCATAATCCTAGCTGCATATCTATTTATTCGAACACAAAACTTTCTCTAAAGCCAGGAAACGGTGATTTGATACAGTATTGTTCAGTGTCTTACAATGAGATACGTTTCTCATTGAATAAGAATGGACGAATCACTCATAAAAGATATATTAATATGTATTTTGTACTCGCCGAGTCCCGCAGTGTTACCCGCGGTTACTGTTGTAAATCGCTACTAAAGGTGGAAACACGTTATCGGACGCGGCTGACAGCCGCGACTGATAAGTGTGCGCAGTCTCGTCAGTCGGTCTAGTACCAGATTTCTGTCGGACGTCCGAACGCTCAAGGTCAGTCAAAGGTCCGATAATGTGTCTCCAGCTTATCGCCGCAGAGCCGAACTCGGCTAAAATTATGATGTCTAAGCTACTCCTTATCCGTCATCCGAAAGCCAGTGAAAGTCCCGTTAAAATCAGTTCAGAACAAACGGACAGACAGAAAAAATTAAAGATTGCTTTCTTGATTTAAGTACTGTATGCATTTAGTGAAAAACTATTTAATTGATAACACAAACAGACACTACAATATTATATACTAGCTGACCCGGCGAACTTCGTACCGCCTTTTGCAATAGAATAATAATTCATAATAAAGTATTGTGTTTAGATAATAAAAGATTACTGATAGTGACAAATCGACAGCAGCGCCAACTAACACGCCCCGGCCGGTACCGCCAGAATTGCTTTGTTCCTGCATTTTAAATCTGTAATATGTTCAAAAGTATTAGTTTAAATTACATACTGTAAAGGGCCATATTAATCTATATTAAATACACAATTCATAGGTACTTAATTGGATAAGGATTAATACTGTGTTGCCTATAATCGCTTCGTAAATAAACCATTATTTCTCGTAAAAATAAAAAAAATGGTTATTGTGGGTTATCCCTAAGAGATAGACATATACCATCGCGGACTTTTTTGTAGACCTTTTTAAGATGTACAATACTGTAGTACATTATTTTGATCTATCTCGTAGGGTACAGCCAGCGATTGCAATGTAAGCGTAAAAAACATCACATTAGAAACCTCTAAAATTATTATCTACTATATTATGCATGTATTATACATAAAAACCTTCCTCTTGAATCACTCTACCTATTAAAGAAAATTTCATAAAAATCCGTTGCGTAGTTTTAAAGATTTAAGCATACAAAGGGACAGAGAAAGCGACTTTGTTTTATACTATGTAGTGATAGTGATATGAATAGATGTATGGATATTGTTGTGTGTTCTACAGTTTTATTGTTGCGTGTGTGACAGATGATGGATGATGTGTGTTACGAATTGTGTAATCAGGTGTTATATTTCGTAAATAATTGAATTACATAACTGTATGTAAAGTAATAATGTCGGCGCCGACATTTGTTCAGACTGCGATTATTAGGCAAACGTAGTGCAGAACGCCCAGCGCAATGTTAGACCAACGTTTTGAAGAAAATGGCTGACAACTGATTGATTTATACCCGTTTTCACCATTTATACTTAAACTTTCTCCTTGCTAGGAACCCCTTAACGTAGGTAGACCCTAAATTTTAAAAGTTATATAAGAAGTGAAAACGAAAATATAACTATAGGGTTATCTAATTCTTTATTGGTGATAACGGTTATTAGACTGTCCCAAACCAGAATAGTTGGCGCTTCTTAGGGTTCCATATAGAGCAGGACCTTCGTTCAGCAGTAGACGGCGATGATGTAATGTAACGGTCTAGTAAACATAGGCCACTATAGGTTCTTAGTATTTTTAGATTAAATTGCCGTTTGTAAAAGATTTCAAGTTATTACCATTTTAGAATGAAAAAAGATTACCTATAAGCTAAAATCTCCTTTCTAAAGAGGCCTGTTCCATGCAGTGGATTATCAAAGTCTGTTAATGATAGCTTATCTTTACATAGTCTATTGAAAGTGTCTTTACATGGTCTAGTAATTGGAAACAATCACCGAGGGTAGACAACGCCGGCGCGGTCAGACCTAGATAGGTGACCGTTTCTGGCACGATATTATGTTTTGGGCGTTTCCGTGATTCCGAGGTCATGTAAAGCTGTCGGTCCCGGTTGTTATCATAAGAAAACAGTCCTGAAACTTAGTTGGCGGGGTTTAGGACGGCTTGAAAAACATCCAACGGCAAGATCACGTAACCACAGCGTGTCTTGCCAGTCCCCAACCCGCACTCTGACTGAATGCGTGAGAACGAATGGTCTTAACCCTCTTCTGAGAGGAGACCCGTGCACAGCATTGGGACGTTATGGGTTCAAATTCAAATTCAATTTATTTATTGCTTATTAAGTGTACAATTTGTTCTTACAGTCATGACATAAGAACTTAATACTTTGTGCTTTTTTCAAACATTGCAATATTAACAAAATAATCAAAGCATTCATAATACGTGGTCTTTCCCAATAGTACCCGACCCACTGGCCACGTTCATATATACGTGCTTAGAGACTTAGGTGACCTCTGGAGGGCACGAAAGCCACCAGCAACTCCCAACCCTCCCGTCAGTAGCCTGAGATACCAAGGAAACGCCTCAGCTCCCGCGCAGCGTGTACCTGTTTAAAACGTCTTTTTTGCGTTCGTCACAATTTGCTTATTGCTAAAAATGGCAGAACGAACCGAACAGATAATTTTGCATAAAATTTTGCTTTAATCTCGGTAAAAGTTGTGCGGAAACTATTGAAATATTGCCAGGTAGTTGTTGTCCACTTAAGAGATATCAATTCGACGATAAAGAGACTGTTGGAACAAATGCGACGAAAGCGCTAAAGGCGCTTCCGAAGTCTGACTTTCAAGAGTGCTTTAATAAGTAGAAACATCGATGTGAGCGTTTTGTTCAATTAAATGGGGACTATTCGGAGGGATCCCAAACCCGGACGACGAAGATTAAATCAAGCGCCGAGAAATCAAAATAGGTCGGATACTTTTGGGACAGAATAGTATATTATTAAATTATTTAAATGGTTGTTGTTGATGATTATAAAACTAATGAAATAGTGAACAATATCCGTTTGAACAGCAATCAATCTCGTTGTATCGCGGCAAGCGCTATTATATAATATGGTTCTTAATCTTCAGTAAGGTACCACATATCGTTCTTAAGCACTGTCAAGTTACTTTTTTCTTTTATAGTGCAAGTACGCCCTTACTTACATAACATACGTGGTTTAGTTAAGTAACCAGTTCCGGTAGTGAAAGGCTTAAGTTCACTTCCTGTTTGAAGCTTAAAGTACCGATTATAAATGGTTTATAGGATTATTGTTGATTTTGATAGCGTAATGAGATAATTAAATTACTTAGTTTTAATAAAAAAGTATTTTAAACTTGTTCGATAGCTGATAGATATACATATGTTTGGTAGCCGTATTTAATAGGTACTAGAGTCACGCTTATTTCACGAAAGACCAAGCCGACCGGGGCAGTTCTACCCTCACACAGAAGACCATCCTAAAATTACAGCATTTGTGATGTCATCTTTCGTTGGTGAGTGTGAGAACGGCCGCCCAATAATTCTGTATTATTCTCTCGGCCTCCGGAGATGCAGAAACATCTCCCTAAGTGAGTAATGGGGTGAGTCTACATGCTGCATTGTATGTACTCACAATGAGGATGATGGTGACCGCTATTCCTGGATGCTACTCATGCATTCCATCATGCAGAGTAGAGTCACTTTGGTAGGCTAAAGGGTAAAATAGGATAGGGATGAATTTCCATCCGAATATTAATAGTACTGTCCGTGTGATGACGGATTAAGAATACAAAGTGTCACCACCCCTATTCATTCCATGGGTGTCGTAAGAGGCGACCAAAGGAACAAAATAAGCAGCTAACATCACTGCCGTCTGACCAGCATGGTATAGTAGGCCAAAACCTCTTTTTAAAGGAGAGGCCTATGTCCAGCAGTGGACTGTTAAAGGCTGTTGATGATGATGACTAATAGTACGATCCGCTTGCGATTACAAACATACCTTCAACGCGGGTGGAGTCGCGTCCTATAGCTAATTACAATATAACAATAAGAAAGTGGGTGGAGTCGTGTCTTATAGCTAGTTACAATATAACAATAAGAAGGTAAAAACGCAAATCGTAATTCTGACTTCATCATACATATGAGTTGGTAATTACAGTGATTTACTATGATGCGTAATTACTTCCGAAGACTGGGTTTGAATGACGATTTGTCATAGCGTTAGTAAAATTATTAACTCGATGCTCTCTGTCTGCTTAGGATTTATACTCTCGATTGTCAGCACTTGTTATCCTCATTACTGAGGGTCGTGAGTACATAGTTGTGGGATGACCCTTTCACTAACAGCTGCTCGCCACCTGTTACTCTTCTTGGCCGAATGAAGAGCATTGACCAGATCGGTGTCAAAGGCCGAGCGGATCTGGTCAGTTTACCTGATAAAACTACGTCCTCTTGGTCTTTTGCCGTCCACCTTTTTGGTGACCATGAGTTGCTCGAGGTTGTTCCTTCCTTTCTTGTGATGTGACCAAAGAAATCAAGAACCCTTCGCAGGCAGATAGTCGGGTCTTTATATTCAGTTCGAGCAAATATACGCGTCTCGTGTTAAAATATATTCTTGAAATTAAACTCACTTGTACCTAAAGTTTGTGTTACCTCATCTTATTACTACAATCTATGTAAAAAATATACACTCGGTTCCAAAAATTACGGGTCAGTCACAAAAATTGAAATACCTCCAGAACTGTAAAAGCTAGATCAATGAAATAAAAAACAGAATAAAGACTTTTTAGTTGCGCTTCTAATAGCATATTATTTAAACTGGTTGATGAAAAAAACTTCATTAGAAAAACAAAATTTAAAAAAATGACTATTTTTAAAAACAAAATTTTTGTTTCATGTCATTATGGATGCTTTCCATTTCTATTCTGTCACAAAAAAAATTATCGTGAACGTCTTCCACGTGCATAATTATTATTCTGTGAGGTGAAGCATGGCAGTCACGCTAGAGGAATGTACCAGAATCCTAACTTTTTTGGAACTTGGGCGGAGCCAGCGTGAAACAGCCAGAAACATTGGTGTATCTTTGTCGACTGTTCAGCGGGTAGTCCAGCGGTACCAAGAGACCGGATCACACCTTAGAAGACCAGGAAATGGCAGACCAAGATGCACAACGGCCAGGGAAGACAGACAACTGGTGGCTACAATGCTCCGAAATCGTTTTCAAACTGCTGTTGGTCTAAAAACTCACTTTATTCGCTTTGGAGGTGGCAATTTAAGCGCTCAAACAGTAAGAAGACGTCTTGCTGAAGCAAATTTGAAACCATTGAGGCCCGCAAATGGCCCCAAACTGGAACGGGGACATCGAATTGCAAGACAGAGATACGTGCGCGAACACCTAAACTGGACACTAGACGATTGGTCTAGGGTAATGTTCACGGACGAGTCTAAATTCATGCTTTATAAGCATGATGGTAGGCAGTTGGTGTACAGAAGACCAGGGGAGCGCTTCCATCAAGCGTGTGTGGAGGAAAAAGTGGCGTACGGTGGAGGCTCCGTACAAGTTTGGGCTGGGATTTCTGCTGAGGCCCGCACCGAGCTGGTGCTCATTCAAAATGGAACTCTAAATGCAGAGAGGTACGTGGAAGAGATCCTCAATGAACATGTAGGTCCTTTCATGGCCAGGATGGACCGGCATGGCATATTAATGCATGATAATGCGCGTCCCCATACCGCCAGAATTGTACATGACTACCTTGAAGAGGTCGGTATCGAACTCATGCAGTGGCCAGCGCGAAGCCCGGACTTAAACCCCATCGAGCACGCCTGGGACGAGCTTCAGAGATGCGTGAAAGGTCGAAACCCCCCACCAATCACGCTTCCCGAGCTCATACAAGCACTGGTGGAGGAATGGGAAGGTATTCCTCAGCACCGGCTCCGAAATTTGGTGTACAGCATGCCTAATCGCCTGGAAGCTGTCAGAAGAGCTCGTGGAGGCAATACAAAGTATTAAATGAAGAAAGTGATGAAAAACAGCAAAAAAACAATCATAAAAAAAATGTAATCTTAAGAAAAATATGACTACTTTAGTTTTTTTTTAATTTAAGATTAATATTGTGGGTGTAACTAAGTTTTATTTTATTTTTTATCTGTATAATTAAATTCTCAATTGAACAGTCTTCGTTTCATTAGGATGGCATACGTAGTTCGGGAGATATTCGGGTTTATGTGACTGACCCGTTATTTTTGGAACCGGCTTTAGTTACAGTCTCTGTTTGTAATTTCAAATTAACAGCATTTTACTAAATGCATATAAACAAGTATATACGATACAACAACACATACTCTTTTTTAATTTTTGTCTGTCTTTCTGTCTGTCTGTTCTAGCGAATCTCTGGAACGGGTAGACCGATTTTAACGGGATTTTTATTGGTAGATAGCTGATGATATAACGAGTAACTAAGACAGTTTTTTTAAGACTAGTTTTGCCCTGCAGTGTTACCTAGTGTTAACTAAGCTCATAGCTATGAGCGGCGACTCGTGGCGTGCCTCGTACATTTTTATACTTTTGATATTACCGCTCGGCGTTTCGCTCTTAGCTACCGCTCACAGCGGTAAGGTCGTAAACGGGCCGTTAGTCGCGTGCGTTAGTTGTTGTAACCTGCCGGTGACACCACGGGGCACAACTAGTTAATAATAAAACTGTTCCAAATACACTTCAAATACAAGAGCCTTACGCCATCTTGTCGTCACTCACCACTCATGTCCACTCAGTCTTGACATATTGCATAACTTCGATGGAGCATTCCATGTACTTACGATCTGCAAGGCTTTTGAAATATTTTAAGGTGCTTACCATTAAAACGTTTCCTTCTAGTGATGTAATAAGAAATGAAAATATCTAAATCTATAAAGCTATTTATTAACAAATTAAGAATGAGGAGTTTTACCACTATTAGGAGAAAACTACGCAGGACAGCTTGCAGTTCTGCCGACAGGAGAGAAATTGTGTGTATCGTGGTATAGTAGACCAAGTGGACAGCACGCAGTGGTGGACTGCTATCGAGTAAAGGAGCGAACTAGGCAGGAAAACAGCACTGCATAGGGAAGGAAAACATGACATAAACATAATACAAGCCTCTCTAATCAGCAAGCCAAAGATCCTTTCTAAGGAGAAGCCTATGTCCAGGAGGGAAATGTTAAATACTTTTATTGACTGCCTTGTTGGTCTAGTGGTTAGTGTATGCGACTGCTGATCGAGAGGTCTCCGGTTCAATTCCTGGGTCAGACCCAAATTTGTGTATGATCCACAAATATTTGTTTCGGAGTCTGTGTGTTTTCTATGTTTAATATGTTTGTATTTATTTCACATGTACTTGATATTAGTTTGTCTAGTACCCACAATACAAGCTCTGCTTAGTTTAGGACTCGATGGCGTTCTGTGTAAGATGTCCCAAATATTTATTAATATTATCGATGTCGTTGAAGTAGGTACCTACTTATACATTATTTAAACACATACATATATTTTGTTGGGGTAACCCACACAAACAAACTTTCAGTTTTATAACAATAGTAAGATAAAGCCGGTTCCAAAAATAACGGGTCAGTCACATAAACCCGAATATCTCCCGAACTACGTATGCCATCCTAATGAAACGAAGACTGTTCAATTGAGAATTTAATTATACAGATAAAAAATAAAATAAAACTTAGTTACACCCACAATATTAATCTTAAATTAAAAAAAAACTAAAGTAGTCATATTTTTCTTAAGATTACATTTTTTTTATGATTGTTTTTTTGCTGTTTTTCATCACTTTCTTCATTTAATACTTTGTATTGCCTCCACGAGCTCTTCTGACAGCTTCCAGGCGATTAGGCATGCTGTACACCAAATTTCGGAGCCGGTGCTGAGGAATACCTTCCCATTCCTCCACCAGTGCTTGTATGAGCTCGGGAAGCGTGATTGGTGGGGGGTTTCGACCTTTCACGCATCTCTGAAGCTCGTCCCAGGCGTGCTCGATGGGGTTTAAGTCCGGGCTTCGCGCTGGCCACTGCATGAGTTCGATACCGACCTCTTCAAGGTAGTCATGTACAATTCTGGCGGTATGGGGACGCGCATTATCATGCATTAATATGCCATGCCGGTCCATCCTGGCCATGAAAGGACCTACATGTTCATTGAGGATCTCTTCCACGTACCTCTCTGCATTTAGAGTTCCATTTTGAATGAGCACCAGCTCGGTGCGGGCCTCAGCAGAAATCCCAGCCCAAACTTGTACGGAGCCTCCACCGTACGCCACTTTTTCCTCCACACACGCTTGATGGAAGCGCTCCCCTGGTCTTCTGTACACCAACTGCCTACCATCATGCTTATAAAGCATGAATTTAGACTCGTCCGTGAACATTACCCTAGACCAATCGTCTAGTGTCCAGTTTAGGTGTTCGCGCACGTATCTCTGTCTTGCAATTCGATGTCCCCGTTCCAGTTTGGGGCCATTTGCGGGCCTCAATGGTTTCAAATTTGCTTCAACAAGACGTCTTCTTACTGTTTGAGCGCTTAAATTGCCACCTCCAAAGCGAATAAAGTGAGTTTTTAGACCAACAGCAGTTTGAAAACGATTTCGGAGCATTGTAGCCACCAGTTGTCTGTCTTCCCTGGCCGTTGTGCATCTTGGTCTGCCATTTCCTGGTCTTCTAAGGTGTGATCCGGTCTCTTGGTACCGCTAGACTACCCGCTGAACAGTCGACAAAGATACACCAATGTTTCTGGCTGTTTCACGCTGGCTCCGCCCAAGTTCCAAAAAAGTTAGGATTCTGGTACATTCCTCTAGCGTGACTGCCATGCTTCACCTCACAGAATAATAATTATGCACGTGGAAGACGTTCACGATAATTTTTTTTGTGACAGAATAGAAATGGAAAGCATCCATAATGACATGAAACAAAAATTTTGTTTTTAAAAATAGTCATTTTTTTAAATTTTGTTTTTCTAATGAAGTTTTTTTCATCAACCAGTTTAAATAATATGCTATTAGAAGCGCAACTAAAAAGTCTTTATTCTGTTTTTTATTTCATTGATCTAGCTTTTACAGTTCTGGAGGTATTTCAATTTTTGTGACTGACCCGTAATTTTTGGAACCGAGTGTATATAGAACGGTAACGGCGTCCAAGTAAAAGTCATTCACCCTGTAGGAATGAAATGCACAAAAACTGAAACAACTTTCTCCGTTTTTTCCTGATCACTTTTACTAGTATCCAGTCAGATCTAGTCGCATATATGGCTACGGGCACTAGTCTATTTCTTCCGCAGGTATTGCATTAAGGTGTGGTTGTTACAACCAAGATATGTCAACGCATAACTGTTCTTTTAGCGAACGTTTCCTAGTTTGAAAATTTATGATGATAATTCAATTTTGAAAATTGAAAACTTTTCGTTGAGGCATCAAGTTAGCTAGACACTTATATGGCGCAGTTTGGAGTTTAGGTGTTTTCTATGTATAATATGTATGTATTTACAAAAAAAAGGTATGTTTATGTATTTATATCAGTTGTCTCGTACTCATAATACAATGTGTTTAGTTTGGGACTCCGCCCCCTCTATTGGGTCAGCAATAGAGGGGGCGCTTAATCCATAACGTCCCACTGCCAGGTTCGAGTCTCTTGTCAGGAGAGGGTTAAGGTCATAAGTCCCTACGCTGGTCGTAATCTTGCCGTTGGATGTCTTTAAGCCGCCCGAAGGTCTCAAATTAAGCTTCATAACTGCTATCTTATGAAACAACCAGGACTAACTGCTTAACGTGGATTCTGAATCACAGAAACGCTCATAACATAACATGCCACAAGCGGTCACCCATCTAGGTCTGACCGCCCCGTCCTTGCTTACCCTCGGTGATTGTTTCCAATCACGTACGGCTACTCGGCTTTAAGCGCATGTGGAATAAAGATGCATTTTGCTTCATTGTTCATCAAAGTACCCATATTATATTACAATGTATAGTATATATGTATATATACAACGGCAAGATTGCAGCTCACGCCAACGGCTGTAATACTTCGAATCACGAACTTTAATAGTAATTATAAGGTTCGCAATCTTAACAATAGAAAACCTTTCTTTAGTTTAAAAAGTAACAGTGAGCTACCCCATATCATGCTGACTAAGCCATACATTTTATATGCTAAGTTGGATGTTATAATGAATTTATTTTATTGTCGGATGTTAATTGGTAGAAAAAATTGTGAGCGAATTTAATCTTTAGATTTTTTTACATTTCTAACATCGCAATTTAGTCCCAAACTTAGCACAGCTTGTATTATGGGTACTAGACATCTGACATAAATATAAATACATAAACATACTTTTTTTGTGTGCGATGGCAGGGAGAGTCGAGAGAAACATACTTTTTTTGTAAATACAATACATACATATTATACATAGAAAACACCCAAAATCAGAATTAAATATTTGCGGATAGCACAAAGATTTGGTCCGATCCGGGAATCGAACCCGAGACCTCAAGCACAGCAGTCGCATACACTACCACTGTACAATTGAGGCAGTCACACATTGACATTATTAATGATAACTTGTTGCGCCAAGTGTTATATCCTACACACGACACTTTGTGTGATCCACAAATCGTTGTACTGAGTCTGGGTTCAAGTCCCCCGCGACAATGGACAGGATGTACCAAGTTATTATATATCATTACTTTTGTTGCAGAGAATATCTCAAGATGGCCCTGCGTTCGGTTGGGGCTGGCATATGTCGCCCGCAGGAGTTCCTGAGAGAGTCCTAGGGCATTATTATGTTAAACAGCCACAGGTAAAAGGTTCAGTACTATTTATTTGAGATCAGCAATAAACTTTACAAAATACCCATTCGGTTACAAAAGGATTATCACGAATAAATACACACACACACACACACACACACACACTCAGAACTGGATGTGGAAAAAATTCAAATAACTAATAAATTGTTCAGTTTAAAATAAACATCATAGTCTAGAAAGTTCTAAATGTTTCAATAAAAATATACCAAAAAAAACTTTAAAAATTTAATCGAAGCAGTCTCGCAGTCTTTTCAGCTTTATTTTGAAATCTAAGTCCTAAAAAGTCATAGACCATTACCACAGAGTCAACAATGCTCATAGAGGTACATATTCAATTTCGTAATGCACGTTTAAAGCAACCAAAACGCGCAACTAATGATGTTCTAAAAGCTTTTTGGCAAGAACTGGTAACAATGCAGAAAGTAAACCATGTTGGGTATAATTTGGGCCACGGTACTGACACCTCATTCTTATACACATTAGTGAACGAAACTGTGTTAGCAAATCAAAATTCAATGACAAAATTGTGGTAATCGACGGGTCTGTGGGCCCCGTAATTAATACTATTGACTGCTGAACCAGCAATTAAAATTACTTAACTGATGACCGTTGGGGTACAAGAGTTCTAGAGTGGAGACCGCGACTCGGCAAACAGGCCAGGTGGAGTGACGATTTGCGGAAGATGGCTGGCAGGAATTGGATGCGAGAAGCCCAAAATCGATTAAAGTGGTGTACAATGGAAGTGGCCTATGTCCAGCAGTGGATTGAGATGGGCTGATGATGATGAAATATTAATTTCTCAAGTACTACCAGTCACAGAAGAGCAACCTAATGACAGCATTAGTGCTATCGCATTTCGTCGTAAAGTGCGAGACTCGAGGTCTAATGATGCAGATGCATCTCAATATACCGCTATAGGGGTCACCAGGTTGCATTCGCAAAGAGTATGTTGACCACTACTTTTAGATTCGATTCGTGTTATCTCATCAGACAGAGTTCTCATTTTGGCAGGCTGATTATAAAAAATATATATTAAAGTCTATTCTGTGTGTGGTTGTTCACGGGTTAAGAGAACAGTGTCAACACCCCTATTACATATTATTATTGTCATGGGTGTCGTAAAAGACGACTAAAGGAGTAGACAACAAACCAAAAACATTGCAAAGGGAAAGAAATCTTGAAACAAACCCTTTTTCTATGTGTTGAAACCAACTCGGGCCGTCACCCCACCGGGGTTAGTGGCGCGGCGATGTGTCGCAATCGAACCGACTACACAGCGCCTAATGTGAGAGAGGTCCAGATACCACAGTAATTAGGACATCTGGACCCCTTGAAACAAACCCTATTCAACCCGTCTGACCATCATGGTATAGTAGACGAAAACATCCTATATTAGAAGAGGTCATGTCCATCAGTAGACTATTATAAGATATTAATGAACAGCCTATTAAAAACCTTATTATATTAAACTGCGTGCATATTCGTTTATTTATTTTCTCATAGAAAGGTGTTTAAAAATTATCTTAAGTATAAAATTCTCGTGTCACAATGTTCGTTCCCATACTCCTCCGAAACGGCTTGACCGATTCTTATGATTTTTTTTATGCATATTCAGTAGGTCTCAGAATCGGATAACATCTATTTTTCATACACCTAGGGCGCGAGCGGAGCCGCGGGCATCAGCTAGTATTTATGTATGTTTTTTATGGTTCAGAGGTAAACGAGCATACCTCATGGAAAGCGAATAGTATATTGCTTCCATTACATTAGCTCCTCTAATCTCCATTTATGGATTCCTTAAGAATAACTTTGGTAAGGCATCTCAGTATATTTGTTTTCATTCAGTAGCAAAGAGATTTAATTCTATAATAGTTAATAACATCCTTAAAACATAACAAACAATCATTACACCCATACCTTTTTTTACCTGCATTTGAGGTGTCTCCTAAATGTGTCTCCTAAATAAGAATTCAGGCGCATGGTGTTGACTGATCTCACAGGCGGAGGAACAGGAAAACGTTGCTCTTTTGTTCTAATTATTATTATGTTAAATGTTTCCAGGCAGTGCAACAAGTTAACCACTCGGCGGGCAACACGCATCAACACATTAACAAAGGCATGTTCCAAGCACACAACCCCACGTTCGGACACAAGTTGCAAGAAATAAACAAACAAAAAGTAAGTAACCAGCTAAAAAGTCTAAACATCCGACTGTTCAGATAATGTTCAGTTCAGTGTTTTGTGTTGTGTAAGAGTACCAACTTAAAATTTAATGCCGGAACCACACTGCGTTATTCGCTTTATTCGTTGCGGGTTATTCACACGGCGAAGTGTCTAGAGTATATTCGCCAATATTCGCTTTATTCGAACGCCTAACATATAAGCACGAGTAGCGAATATGCGTATCCGTCGAATTGTCGGTTTTTTGACACACTTCAAAGGACACGAATAAGGCGCAAATGCGCATCGACTGCCCAGTGCCCACACTTCGGTGAGTCATTCGATCGATTGCGGCGGTCGTGTATCAACGTGTACCGTGTATGTAGGGCTGCCAACTTTTTTTACAAGAAATAAAGTATATTCAGGTCTGTGAAGAATATTAAACAGTATTTTAGAAAAATGAACAGTATTTTAATTTATGTATTGTTTTAAATAAAACATGTTTAGAGTTTCTCGCACAACTTAGTAATTTACAATATTGGCAACCCTCGGTGTATGCTAAAATTGCAACTCTCAACACATCCATCGCTCCACGCAAACATCACACGTATTCGCCTTATTTGACATAATTCAGCGTACGTGATTTGATTTGATTTGGCGAATACGGCGAATTCGCCAAATCGAAACGAAAAGCGCATAACGCAGTATGGTTCAGGCATAAAATCCGGTGATTTCCATTTTCATTAACCTAGTGTCACTCTTTATTGACGAATATAACGATACAGCCAAGCCAAAAGCCAGCAAGCCTTTTAAAAAACAGATCCTACCACAGATACATACAAACACTCTAATAACTTTTCTGGCAAGATCTGGTAAAACTTAGTTATCTTTTTATGACCTTCAATAAAAGATGACGTTATGAAGATGTTGATTTTCTGCGCAAATAGACATGCTTCTTCTCAACTGGTAAATCTAACTAATGTTTTCCTCCTCTCTGCGACTCTGGTGACTCTATGATAAAACTACACAGTGAGACACTACAGCATAACTGATGAGTAATATTTTCGTTTCAGAACCAAAATGTATACGAACGACCGAAATTCAACAGGACGCACATCCAACCAGCTCCAATCGACCCATATCTTCTACAGCAGCAGTACAAGCCCTCCACACAACCTGGACAACCCGAACAAGTGTTCCAGATTCCAGGCACAGTGCAAACAACCCCTGTCTACAGTACTGGCCCGTATAATACACCGCCAGTTGCAACCGACACAAACTATGCACACAGATCAACCAAAACCTCAGCAAACTCACAACATCCTCAAATTAAAGCTCTCAATGAATACCGCTCACCTATCCTGGTTTACAAAAATCACAATTGTTCGAAAGAAAGTATATCAAAAGATTTACAAAATGATCTGAATAAGTCTAAAGCGTTATTCGCTGAATCTTACAATTTTCAAGATATCAATAACTTTGCCACCAATCACCCTCAAACTTACTCTTATAAAGGCGCAGTTAAGTTTAGAGTTGAAAAGCCTAGCCCTAATGCTCGCTTTGAAAGATTATACTTTAAGACAGCCGGCACACCAGCTTTTGAAAATACAACGTTAGAAGGAATAGATAAATTAGTTGCTTCTACTCAAGATCTTATTTCAAATGAAGATTTATTATTTATAAATGATGCTGCAGAAAAATATATTCTCGAAGAATCTGAAGCAATGGAAGCAAGGCGCCTAAACAACAGTAATAATTTCCAAGGGCATGATACCAGGAATCATATCACTGTAAAAACAAAGATTGGCAACATAATTGGAAGTGATATAGAGCATTTACAAAACCATCAAGACGAATTTCAAATATTACAATCAGATTCTAACAAATATAATTTTGCAACACCCATTGTTGTATCTGAAAATTCTTACGGCAACTTTAAAGATCAAGTTGTAAATAACATTGTCTCTACGATGGTCCCTTACATGGCAAATGGGTATCAAATTGTCGATGTAAAAGATACATCTAAAGAAGTCCATCAAGATATTCACGACAACAAAATAATAAATGTCACACCAAGACCAGTTAATCAAAATTATTTAGCACCTATCACAGTTGCTTTAAGATTAATCAATGCCAATAATACAGAAATATTTAATACAGTAGAAGACCCAGAAGTTTCCGACAGTGAGTTTATTTCCGATACTGTAAAATCTCCATCTAGAGGCAAAACTGTTGTAGAAGTACAAAAATCGATACCTGTTGAAAT
Organism: Phragmatobia fuliginosa; assembly: GCA_932526445.1. Taxonomy (NCBI): domain Eukaryota; kingdom Metazoa; phylum Arthropoda; class Insecta; order Lepidoptera; family Erebidae; genus Phragmatobia; species Phragmatobia fuliginosa. The sequence goes on along the minus strand of OW052081.1, from coordinate 9,994,714 downwards.
AACTCATATTAATAACGTAGAATTTCACGAGTATTTAGATTTTGATAAAGGTCGCAGCAATAACAAAGGACCCTTCGACGCTGTAAAAACTCTTTACAATAAATACATGGATGCCTTGAACACAAAAAAAAATATGGATGATATGGACAAATTTTTTTATCAGTATGAAGCATCGAATAATGAAAATAGCAAAAATGAGGAAGAAAATGATTCTGAAAATACAGAAGCTAGCGAAAATATGCACACTGAAGTTCAAGTAAGCCCTGATGAAGACAGTAAAACTCAAAGAAGTGAACATGTCCAGTACTATGAGTCTTATGATAATGATAATAAACAGATAATTCAACCTATCGTTGTAGAAAAAGAAGTCCCTGTAACAAAATTTGTTGATAGAATTATTGAAAAGAAGGTGCCATACCCTCAACATATTCAAGTTCCAGTACCAGTTGATAGACCTTATCCTGTGGAAGTACCGGTCGAAAAGATTGTTGAAAAACCTGTGGAGATCACAAAATATGTTGACAAACCTTACCCCGTTGAAGTACCGCGGCCATATCCTGTTGAAGTACCTTATCCTGTACAACAAAACGTGTATGTTGACCGGCCTGTGCACGTACCTTACCCTGTTGAAAAGGTAGTAGAAAATACATACATACAACCAGTGCCTGTACCAACTCCAGTTGGGATTCCAATACAAATCCCGTATCCAGTGGAACATAAAATTTTGTATCCAGTACCTGTAGATAGACCTGTTCCTGTTCAAGTTGAAAAACCAGTAGAAAAAATTATTCATAAAGAAGTTCCGGTGCCTTACGCCGTTGAAAAAAGAGTTCCTTATCCAATACATTATGAAACTCGAGTTCCAGTGCCGTATCCAGTTGAAAAAAGAATACCTGTACCTGTAGAAAGAATTGTGGAAAAACCTGTCACAGTGACCAAGTATGTGGATAGACCAATACACATCCAAGTTCCCGTACCTCAGCCAGTGGCCGTTCCAGTGCATGTGCCCCATCCTTATCCGGTTGACAGAATTGTGGAGAAAAAAATACCTTATCCTGTACAAGTAGAAAAAATTGTAGAAAAACCTGTACAAGTTCCTTACCCAGTTGAGAAAATTGTCGAAAAACCCGTTTTCGTGACTAAGTATGTAGATAAACCTTACCCTGTTGAGAAAAAAGTACCTTATCCTGTTGAAAAAATTGTGGAAAAGAAAGTCCCTTATCCTGTTGAAGTCAAAGTGCCTTACCCAGTGGAGAAATTTATCGACAGACCTGTACACATACCGGTACCATACGCGTATAGTCATACCGAGACACATTCAGAATCAAGAAATAACCCTCAATATGAGCAATACAAAGTAGATAAGCCAAACAAAGTCCCTAACCAGCAACAGATATTTCTAACTGAATATTATCAACAGCTGAAAGCAAAAGAACAGAACCAACCAAGTCCATCCACTAGATGGGGAAACCAGTATGCATCATCGTATCAGTACATAAATAACACTTCAGAAATAAAGGCTTCTGAGGAAAAGAGACCTAACAGTCTTGATAATTATCTGAATTATCTTACAAATGTAAGAAGTTCCAGTCAGTACTATGGACCTGTTCCTATTCAGAATCAAGATGACTGGTGGCAAAACAATAAAAATTATGTTGTTGAAGTTAAAATGAGGAGGACAGATCGAGAGCCAAAAATGAGTAATCTGAGGATCGAATATGGAGGATTTAAGCCCCCTTTGATTCCTAGCACAGAAGTTGATTTAGATGGAATGCCAATTAATAAAAAGACATGAGTGTTTGATTAAAGATATAAGATTTGAAATTGCCATTAATATCAAAATACAGTTGTATTTTTAGTTGTTACTGTTATAATACTATTTTGTATTAATGACTCAAGCTATCGTCATCAGTATGATGTCATGATGAGGCTAGCAGAGCCAGAGTTAGAGTTATCTATATCTAATGCTGTCATAATGGTTAGGATGTTGGCTGTCCCATATTTTCTTTTAGTACATGAACCAAATTCTAATGTATGCACACTAAATATATACGTATGTATATTAAATATTTTCTCAGAAGTAGAATAGTTCTTGATAGCATAGTTCATGTAAAAGGGTACTTAAACGTATACCTACGTTAAATTTGGTATCAGTTCGGCACATGATTTTCAGCGACAAAGTTTTCACGTGAGCTGAGCTAGAAATGCCTATTGGTTTAAATATTAGTGCCAATGTTTTCGGTCCCGTCATATTGTCGGGTCTTTAGTTTTTAGTCATTTCAACTGCGCTTCTGCGTCGAGTGATGATACTTCGATTCCCAACTAGGATAATATAAATTGTAAGTGTGGGGGGGTCACAGTACGTACATACTTACGTAGTTCAGATGTATGTTGAGTTTTTAGTATTATTATTCAGCTTCGTTGTAAAAATGCTATTATTTATAACCTACTCGTAGTTATCTCTAATCAGTATTTGACGTGGTGTCGGTGGAATATCTAAAGTTCAGTGCATATGCGACCATTGGTATAATTAGATAAAGAATCTGGTTGAAATGTTGAGAGTTATTAGACAGTTCCGTCAATTTTGTGTTGTTTATTTTTATTTCAACTTTGTATACATAACTGTATAAAATAGTAATTTACAGAATGTGATGGAGTAAGTCACTAATGACGAGACATGGTATTTCTATGTATTATTAAAATGCTATTAATGATTATTAATTTCAATTCCAATATTACTACTATTTAGAATTTAAATGAGTAAACTTTTGGCATTTTGATAGCGCATATAATCCAATGTTTAGTAGACAGTTGACTAATACATGTAATATATGATTTCATTACTAAATTTTTTTGTCAAAAGATAATATTTACATTTGTTTTAAATTTATCTTTCTTAATAAGTGTCATTTTAACGATTGGTTATCTGTGCTGGATTTTATAATTTATTTTAATTCTATGTAGATAGTAATTAATTATATGTAGTTAGTAATTGAGCAATGTAAATAACTGAATATAATTGTTGAAAGAATCATAAAAGTATATAAATTAAATTGTGTTTCTATTTGTTTTAAATCCATGAAATAAAAGGTAAATACAATTTATATTCTCGATTGTCGGCACTCAGTGGAACTTGTTAAGATATTTTCTTGAAATTAAACTTATACTTTCATTTTACTACTTTTTGAACTTATTTTTTTTACCTGAGGGGTTACGTCCTATGGCAGATCATAATAGAGTAGCGGAAGCATAATAACAGCTCACAAACACATTGAGTTATCGTTTTAGTTTCAATAAATTATCCTGAAATTTATTTTCTAAATTTGCTCTGACAATACCGCGAATTTTTATAATACCTCCATTAGATGAACAGTAAAAAGAAAAGAAAAAGTTAGAATTCCTTTTCAGTTACGTTTAGGCAAACTGGTCCTTCGAGCAATACAGGTCTTACTTTTCAGTGTCTTATCACCCTTGGCAAAGCGGAAAAGTCCATACCAGTGGTAGGGTCGGCTAAGGCCCTTCGTAACCCTGCCTTCTGTCTCTGTCGTATATAGTGAGACAATGCACGTGTCGTATGTATACGTGACTTCCAAGACTTCCAATTGCAGATTTTAGCTTGTCGGTTCCAGTGTATGGGCGGTTACCACGAAAGCTGATTCCCTCCACATTTACTTGTCTTACCAGTTGTTGTATGGATTGTCTATTATGTCTAGATACTTACATTTTAACAGTAAGAGTAGTAGTTTATACACATATATACGTACAAACCTATATGATTAAAAAAATATGAAAATTGAAAGTGATTGATTGATAATGTTGTTCAAACAAATAAACAAGGAATGTTATTTTGTGAAACTCACGATATTGTCGATATGATTCGGCGATCATTGTTGGGATAGTCGTTTTTGCTCATGGTGTGATGGCCAAAAGCCTTGACCAACACCTTAAGAGGCTCGCGTTAGATGTCTGAATCAAGGGTCTGATGCAGAAGGCAGTTCCTCTTGACACGGCACGTATAGTCAGGAGGATCCTATCTTTAGAGCCCTTTGGTTCCTAAACCCGAAATCGGTGGTTTACTATTTTTAGTTATATGTTTTTTATATTTATATTTAGAAATGTAATTGGTATGTATATATGAAATAAAGACACTAATAATAAAAATATGGTCCTTCGAGCCGCACTAAGTTTAGAATGTGCATTCTATTTAACCGATTAATTAAAAAGTAATAAAAAACAAAAACCATTTCATTTTCCCAATATTAACTATTGTAACCAAATAAATTTGCTCTGTTCAAACAATTAGACATACCTATACCTATTACATATACTTATAACGTTAAAAAAAACAAACTACAATATTGGAATTAAAAATAAAATTTATTTTTCATTTTGAACATCTCACAAAGTTCTTCACACGCGTCAACCTCGCAGGCAAAATGTACTACCTCTATTTATAAAACAAAGCTCATATATATAAATATATAACTACATTAAAAACAGTATTATGTATGTCGGGACAACTGGTCGCGTCGTTTTGCATACATCTATTACCTTGTCCTGTACATGTATTAACCAAAAGTAAATTAATCTTGTATTTCTTGTACATTTTGCTAATATAACTAAGTTACCCTCGAGTTCTATTTAAACAGGGTGGTAGAAAACTCCATTTGTGAAATAAATCACTGATAAGTAAAATTAAATTATTATTGTTTTAATACCTTCATTAAAACTATGCTCCATGATCACGTTCATTGTTAGATTAAAAAATTAAAATAATATTCTAGTTGTCAATCATAATTATTTCGGATGCACAATAAAACTACACATACCTTTGATGGAAGTGTGAGAATAAAAACATGATTTGAACTGTTTCTACTTAATTTATTTTTACATTTTGTTTACTTGAGCAAAGAAACTGCAGATTCAAAGTGACATTTGTAAATTGGAGGTTAGTTTTGGCGCCAAAGTGACATAGACAACACGACAGTCGTCCGAAACGTCAGAATTTGTGATTCATGTAAAAGTTTTAACACTACACTTAATTATTATAATAGAAAAAGTGACGCGATCGCCCCCACGCACACACGTACGTACCTATATAATTATAACAATATTTATCACCTAGAGTATGCGATAGTTCACACGAAAAAAATATATTGAAAAAAAGCGTCACACAAATTGAAAAATAAACATTTTAGTTCACAATATCGAAGGGTTGATTACATCGAATAGATAGTATTAGTACAAAGTTACACGACCTGACGAATAACGATTATTGCTTTAATTATGTATAACTACAACGGCGTAATACTTTGATCACAATTACACATCTAAAAAGTTTATAAACGCATTAAAAGTGGCTGTTCATATCACTCATACCTACATATAATACGTTTAATAAATAATTAATAAAAAAACAAAGACAAAAAATGTCGAAGAAAAAATAACAAAACATTTTTTTTAAAACTTCAGTGCTTTAAAACCATAGATAAAAATTTAATGTTTTTTTTGGAGTCAAATTAACAACCACTAGCGAAATGCGTCAAAGTGAAGTGACTATAACATTCCTAAGTTACAAGTGTGTCCCAATGAGTGAAGCCACACTATTATCGTATGACACTTTCTAACCCAGCCTTGCATTAGAAAGACTCAAGTGCAGGGCGACCGCGCATCATCCGGCCGGTCTAGCCTGACACTCGTTACCCTACTTCAAATAAGATACAGAGTATCAAAGTAAACTGGTCGCACAATATTGACTTACAGTGACATTATAAACATTATATCGCTATTCAGAGACAGCCATATTTTGTATTTATATTTTGTTATGTTGGGAAATGAAAAAAAAAATAATTAAAACTAAGCTAGATCGTATCTGTTGAGCTAAAACTCACTTTGTACATTATTACAACGATTAAAATACATAATGTAATGTAGTATATAAGCGATAGCACAATAACACTGTCTGTCCGTGCGCGACCCGCACGAGTACCATAAAATAATGTCTTTTAAAAAAACACGATTTCATCAAACAAACGATTCCAAATATAAATTAAATAAAAACGCGCGACACACGGACACACAGATCGACTTATCTACAGAAAAAAACAATCATGTAATAATAAAAATTCATGACACGAGTAAAATTATTTATACAAGATGCGCCGAATCGAGAGCGGTGATTAACTACGATAGGTAAAGATCAGAACACTGCGTCGCACTCCCTGGTTACCACTTGGCACATATACACGCTCCACACCTCGTCCGACACCACTGCGACAAATTAAACTCTTCACCTCACGATCAATTCATTTATTTCATACGAGCTGGCCGGCGGCGACACGGCGTCGATAACGAGTCGAGCCGCGTTGCCGGTCGGCGGTACCGGTTTATAAATCGAACAATAATATAAATTCGAGTCGGGGCCCGGTTCGTTTTCAAATATGAAAAGACACTGCGGGGTCGCCGAGAAATACAAAACGAGATTTCTATTTTTTTTTTCATTTCATAATTTTATCGCTTAAAACCTCAACTTCGACGGTCTCGGGAGTCGAGAGCGGGAAATTCAAATCGGAAAACGAACGGCCTACAGACGCTTCGATCTTCGAACGCGCGGGGAGCGTAACCGAGCGGACCGGGCGCTCAGAAGTCGAAGAGTTCCGGCGGGGGGATCGGGTCGACCGGCAGGCAGTCACACTCGGGCGGCGACGGCGGGGAGGGAGGGGAGGGGGGTGAGCGCGCGCGGCCCTGGCGACGAAGCGCGTGCACGCTGTACGAGTGCGCGTGTCCGTTGGTGGGCGCGTGCTCGTCGTCGACGCGCAGCGACAGCGAGGAGCGCGGCGCGACGTGCGGTGCGCGCGCGGGCGATAGCGGCGGGCGCAGGTAGTCGGAGCGGGCGAGCGCTCGCTCAGGCGCGGCCAGGAAGTGGCGCAGCGTGCCGGTAGGCGTGCGCGCGCCGGCGTTGGCCACGCGCGCCATGTCGTCGGCGGAGAGGCGCAGCGAGTCGGAGCGCGGCGGCGGGGGCGGGGGGGGCGGCGGCGACTCGCGCTCGTCCGACGAGGCGCCGCGCGCCGCCCCCGCCCCCGCGCCCGCGCGCCGCCGCCGCCTCCGCCGAGCCCCGCTCCCGGGCAGTCACAGCTTGAGCTCGTTCGCGATCTTCGATGCGATGTTCTTGAAACCGATACTCGTACCTGTAGTATCGAGATAACAAAACCGATTCATAATCGAGGCCCAACTTATTTGAAAAACTTCTGACCACGTTATCGGTCGTGCACGTTGTCGACTCGCATTTTAAATTTCTAAATACACCCTAACATCTTCGATCAAGAAATAATTATCTCTCTCACATAAAACAACTCGTAGCTTAAAATTCATAGTTCAGTAAGTCTTAAACGATTTAATCGAAAGCAAAATCCAGTTTTATTATTTCTAAAATATTTTTTTATTACAAAACATTCCTCGTCTGGTCAAAGGCGTTTCATCTCTTGAAGTACTGTATTTCCTAATTTAAATAAACAATTCTAAAGACCAAACAGACTAAACCGTTACATTTGTGAAAATATAAAACATCACAAACCATCAAATAAAAATAAATTAGAATGGTACAGAATAACGCGTTCATCTAAACACTACCAGAGGAGTACCTCAAGGTACAGTTCTGGGACCACTGGTTTAAATGTGCAGTTATCTTATCTGAATGATCTAATGAAAGAAACATTTCATTTCTGGTATAGTTAGTAGAAGATATTTTTTATACCACATTGAAAACCCAGTTACAATGCATTTATGATTTACAACTTTATACATTTTCACAAATTACAACTATTAAGATTACATAATAATCGACAAATTGTTTGAGTTTTCAATCATATATCTCGGGTAGTGATAAACCTATTGAAAGTAATGTTGGTTTCTGTTTGAACATACCAGATATCCGCTTAAATCGCACTCCGTTGAGCGACAGTCTGGGTAGTTTACAGACTTCAATCTCCCACTGCACAAGAGAATCTGCATTTGGATCGCCATGTACGCACAGCAGAAGGAACCGCTCGCGTTGTTCGTAGTCACAGTTATTTGCGTCTAACACCTAAAACAAACCATCCATAAAGTCAAAAATAATTTTAATGTAGACTAGTATAATATAAATGTTAGGATGTTAACTCGAGGAAATAGAAAAAAACAATCCAGTAAGTAGATTTCGTTATCACCTAATAATTGCTTATTTTTGTCTAAAGATAAAGCAAGAGAAATAAAGTGAGATTTTTCAAGGAGTTATTTGACAGAATAATCTTTCAATGAAAATTTTAAATTAGTCTATTAGAAACTAATTTCAAATAAATGATCAACATCTTATTGTCATCACATCATCTTCTCTTTCTCTTTTTAAACTAATTTCTCTTACATTCTTCTCTATCACATTTACGTTCTATTTATTTTTTCTTTGATCGTCATCTGATCTTCAATACGTCAAATTCGAAATATAGCTTAATTCCATCTACTCAAATCCGGACTGTGTCTAAGCTAGTAACACCACAGTCGAGCTCGTGTATGTGATTAGCCAGCACCTTAGGATACACCAAAATATTATCAAGAAAAAGGTTTACATGACATACCTTACGTATTTCAGCCATAATTTCATTAGGATCTCGGGAAGAGGTGGTTTTCATACTCCAAGTGAATCGCAGGACACGTGGTTTTACCTGCTCTTCATTGCCTTGTCTATACAAAATACAAAACGGTGACTTTAAAAAGTAATTTTAGTAAAAGAATAAAAGAGATTGAAGAAAGAGTTCTAATTTTGGAAATGTAAAAAATTAGATTTAAGAAAAATTCATTGGATTTCATGATCAATCGAATTATTTTGCTACATGCGTCTGTAAAGGTCAAAATTAGTCAATACAATTCAGCATCGTAAGATGATAGGAGTGAAGTTAGCTGGAGTTTTCTCTATATTTGCAGAAGTCGATAAAAGTGACATGCCGCACATTCGTATACATGGATGTATGTATGAAGGAAAATCGGATCCATATTTTTCCTTTTTTGGGGTACCGTGTTTTGAATTGTTCTTTATTTCTTTATTTCATTGTTCTTTCTATGGAGAATACAGCTACGAACAGTTATAGGCATTGAATGAATATTACTATGTCCTTGTAAAATTTTAGTGCTCATATTTTTTTACTATATCTTAAATACTTATTTCCCCTTTATAGAAAGATAATTGTTAAGATTTTTTTTATGGATTTGAGATCTCATAATTACTTGTAATAAGAGGTGTAGCGGACGTCAACGTGTGTCGTATCATTTAGACATAAACGTTAATTGTCGTTTTAGGTCAGATATACGGTACTAAAACCTGAAATCAATATTTCTACCTGAGATATGATACAAGTACATCCTCGCATATATATTGTCTTGTACTTATATTGTCGATGATGGAGCACATCACTAATCGCTTAGTAGTAAGTGAATTGATATATATTTGTTCCGTCGTTTGCACTATTATCTTCTCAAGTGTCACTTCATTTAACGAACTAGCAGCATTTAGTTACAACAGGTTCATTGCGCTTGTGCTATCTCATTGCTAACTTCAGTCCAGTCAACTTGGAAAGTTATTGTTTTAATTTAATTCAAAATTTCTCATTTCAACAATGTAGTAGATGCCCCAACTGACAAGTAAAATCCGCATCTTTTTCTAAAAAGTCAAAATTACGGTAAACGCTAAAGTTAAATTTTTATGTCCAATTCAAAGGCATGATATTAAAAATTTTATTTGGTTTGTGTAAGCTTTAAAAACTAAAAAAATGTGAATAGTGAATGTACACAACATGTTTCAGTAATAGTATTTCTTTATCTATTTCTTGCAACATTAGTCAACATTTTTATCTTTTTGTTTTAATGGCTCATACACACTATACAGACAGGCACAGTTAATAGGCCACCGGCACTCGTGTTGCTGTGGCTAATTTGATCGAAGACCACAAAATGAGTTTCAATATTAAAATGCTAGGCAGTCAATAATTTATTTTTTCGTTGTAATGGCTATGAACCATTATTTACAGTATGCTGCCGGCATCAGTGGCTACTATGTATGTATGGCCAACCTACCGACAGCATAGATGTGATATTTATAGATTAGTATTATTTTCGTTGTTATTGTTTCTAAAATGAAGATTTTGAATTAAATTCATTAATATGTTTTAGGAAATTTAAGTTGTAAAACTCAGCAAATACCTTAAAAAAACTTACCTTCTAATTTTAGTCGATTCATGTCAATAGATTGTGTGATTTCATAATAAAACAAACTAATACCACTAAATTATTGTGCGAGAATCGACTAAATTGATAACTTATTTCATACTTACCAAACTCCAATACCTAAGATCTATAAAGTATTTTACATATACGTTGTTCATAAAAGTCAGGATAACTTACCATACTAAAAATATTATTAATAAAATGTCAAAATTTATATATTCGGAGACAATAATACTCATTCATGGAATCCAAAACAAATATTTGTTGTTGTTAAAAAAATAAAAATGAAAATTAATGAAAATAATAACGATTGCTTGTTAGTCAGTTAACAGAATGCAAGCCGATTTTACCTCGATCATCGTAATAACATTTCATATGGTATGTAATTGTTAAAAAAATGAGAATGTTTAAATGCATTTAGGTGACACGCAACACTTAAAATTAATTGACATAAGATCTGTTTTAAGAATTAAATAATTCAAAATGGTTTTTTTTTGCTTTCGAAAATAACCTTTATGTAAACGAAGAAAAAACAATGTTTTATCCAGGCAATCGAGACAATAAATCGCAACGCGTTCTCGGTTAACGCTTCACAAACTAAGAAAAATAATATACTGAGTGTCTAGCGTGAGTTTGTTTCACAGCAGCATAACCTAGTTCGGCGTTGCTATCGGTCACCAATAGCAACTTCGAAGGCACTGCTATCGGTCACCAATAGCAACGCCGAAGGCGCTGCTATCGGTCACCAATAGCAACTTCGAAGGCGCTCACCGTCAACGGCGAGATGCTGTGATATGAACTCACACTGGGCCCCCAGTTTATTTTAGAAGAAGATAAGTGAGAAAGAGAAGACAAGATAAACGACGTCTTTTCTAGACAGTAGAAACACAACAGAGGATAAAATGAACTAGGATAATTACCCAAGCATGGCTTGCGGACTAGCGCCTACTGCATGCTTCGGGGTGGGACCGTCCAATGGCCTAAAAACAGAAAAACATAAACTAACACTAAACACTAGGGCACAGGGTGTCGGCAGTACATACACACATTGGTATTTTGTAATACGCACTTTTATATGCCAATCGTTGTAACCTCCCAAATAATATATGTTTTACAATAAATTATCAATGACGTAGAAGCATCTTAGTTGGCTGCGATTGTGTGAGTCACTATAATGCATTGTTTGCATTCGCAATAAGAGTGGCGACCACTGCTCTTAGATTCTACTCATGCTTTCCATCAGGCAGAGTGGGGTCATTTGGCAGGCTCATATATAAAAAAAACCAACACCAATTTAAAAAAATCAAAAAAATATATATACAAAATACAAAATAAATATACTTAGAGAAAAAACTTTTACAATATATTTAATTGAACATTTATACATATAAACTTAAACCTACTAGACTATTCTATAAAAATAAATCCCTAAAGAAAAAAAAATAAAGAATAAAAAAAATCTTTAGCAGTTATTTCCCAAATTTTGCGGCGTACTACAAAATATTACCAATGTTTATAGGAAGTGCATATATTGAAGGTTGATCTAAAAACAAGCACACAACGGCAAGCGAACACACAACACAGCCGGTACAATTATGCGTACAACCTACCTTCAGAAAAAACGCCTTGTTCTAACAACAGTTGCCATACTTAAAAATAATACCATGCCATTACCCAAAAAAAAAGAATTTTGTAATTTTGATATGAGTATAAAATTGTGTATTAATGCAAATTTTTGCATGCGTCGCCTTTTTTGTAATGTCAATTAGAGTAAAAACGAAATTTTAATGCAAAATACTCATTAGGTTAATCTCAAAAATGTCAGTAAGAATAAAAACCAAAAAAAGGGTTATATATTGTTATTCACGACGAGTAATCCAGCCAATTTAGTACCAGAATAAAAATAATAATATGAAGTTTATGTTATTAATTTATAATAAACATTTAAATAGATATATTTATGAAATATATAGCATTGGTGATAGAGTACAATAGAGAACAAAAAAAATCCCTTGATATAACATTCTTCCGCAATGGTTTGACTCGTAATATTTTTCTCACTTTTGTACACCGTCACTTTTCTTGAAGGAGTTTGTACACTTGACTTATTCTGAATAGTTTATTAATCGATCGATAGACTTATTTTAAAAATCGCTATGAGATTATTCTACTAAGTAAAGGTCCAAGCAAGCCCTCTAATTGAGAGCTTATACAGACGTTGCTCACAGATATAACACATTAATCCTCTAATTCTAACTTTCAATTCATTTATTTTTCAGTTACTTCAAATCGTATAACATTGATCTATCTAGCATATCCTTCGAAAGCACAAATAATAATCTTACTAAAAGTTTATAAGTATTGCCGTGCCAACGCTACGTGTCTGATGTCCGAAATATTTATTTATTTTTTATTTTTATAGAATTAATTTATCAAAGAACCATTATCGTTTGAAACACTATCACCGATATTATACATTAATATACGTAAAAAGTAAAAAAAAATACTTTCACACGTGCAGTTTTTTAATGTGTAAAATTTAATAAATCATCATGCAAATTTTTATTTCGAATACAAATCAGTTGGAATACGTCTTAAATCACACACAAATGCATTTCGTTAAGTTGTCCTTTCGCTGAACGATACGTTTTAAACGGTCATTCGATGAACACGAGATAACATGTCTTGATTTAAACTGGTAACACTGATGATCAGTTTTTTTTTTTTGCAGAAAACTTGACTACAAAAAAATGTTTTGGCAGTCTATGTATGTATGTTTAAACTACCGTAGCGCCTATTACTGAACTGATTTAATACATTCAGTGAGGGGCAGGGTGATATCATCATCAACAGCCTTTAACAGTCCACTGCTGGATATAGGCTATGTAAATTTTATCAAAAAAATATTTTGGTACTCGGGTTTTTTTTTAACTTTATCTCGTGTATTATTTATAAATTTTATTTTTAACTCTTACTGTTTGGAGGGTATTAAAAAAAAAGTATTTTAATTTATTTCTGCAAAATATAATTTTGGAAGAAAACTGCGTTGATATTTAGAAGATTACTTACATGATTAAATACACTCGCTCATTTACTTTACGTTGAAAACTACTCTTATTTCTGTTTGACCTCCCAAAGATAGAAGTCAATATAGAACGGCAACAAAAAAACACCAGTCTAATGTACATCTTGTCTCGTGTCATCACAATCACCAACAGCATCTTTCAAGAACCACCAGAACTTTAGAACCAAGAACAAAACCGAGCAAAAAGGTTGTTTATTCCGCGCGTCACCCTACCTCCGTTGTATGTCCAGAGAGGAAAATATACGCGGTTTCTGTCGTCCGGTCGATTCCCCCAGTACTGACAGTCTGCCAGGAGAATACTCACCATGTTATTATATTTTTACTCTTAACATTTATGGACGACAAGGGAATGATTAGCTTTTTTTGGAGAGTAAAAAGCTAGAATGTATTCTAGCTTTATGTGGAGAGTAAAAAGCTAGAATGTATTCTTAACACTAAACATTAAAAAACATGTATTAGCAACATTTATCGTCGTATTGCGAAACTTGTATTAATAAAAGTAGCTAGATCTTTCTTTCTTTCATAATAATGCCTACGTTTCTCTAAATTTTTATAGACATCTAAGCACTAAGATGTCCCCTAAAGGTTATTGATTACAAAAATATCATTTAGTATTAAAACACCCTCTAAGTGGTCCTTTAAATTTAGGGGCAGGTGGTGAAAAGAGCCATAAGTCTGGTACTTTTATTAACTAAGTTCTTTAACAAAACAATAAAAGTTTCTTACCAAATGACTACAGATAAACTATATTGTTCCCTACAAAAAGCTTATACAACGTGACGGATAATAATATAAATTTAAATTAATAAACGGTGGGAGCAGGTATGTATATATTTAAAATAAAACACATTTTTGTTATTAAAAACTTGATTATTTGGAAAAGCGTAACACATCCATTTATTTCATACTGTCGAAACAAAATCTGTATTGAACTTGAATATTTATATAAGTCAACATATTTTTTTTAGTTAAGTCAACATAATTTTTTTAACGTCTCCGGTGTCTACAAAATTAAAAAAAAACACTGCTTTTTAAACATATTTTTTTACTAAAAATAATATCTCGAGGAATCAACTGACACCTAAGAGTACTTTTAATAAATGCATCTTAACAATGCCCATGATTAAAAAAAAAACAGAAATTATGACTCAAATATTTACTATAAAATATTTAAAAGTACTGGTTTGTTCAATAACACAAATCCTATTAATATTTATAAACGTGAAAGTTTGTGTGTATATATGTATGTTTGTTGCTCGTTCACGCAAAAACTACTGAATGGATTTTGAAGAAACTTCACAATAATATAGCTTACATATCAGATTATCACATAGGCTTCTATTTACCGGGATAACCTACACATGGGCGGAGCCGCGGGCAAAAGCTAGTATTACATATATTCACTGGTTTTTAAGAATGATCATTGCAATGAATGATTTAAAAAATATATTCAACAACATGACATGATTCACTGTGAATGAATGAGGTGTCACTAAGTTATTCATTCACTCGTACACTATGAATGAATGAGAAGGAAGCATTATGTCATCTCGAGAGTACGTGCGGGTGACACAGGCAGTCGATTTTTAGCGACGATAGCGAGTGAACGCGTGCGACTGTGAGCCCACAATATAGAAGGATATACTACAGGACTGCCGGCTTTACGTGCTCCCCTCGGCCTGGTGGTTAAAACCCTGTGGTGGAGCGAGTGTCGTGTCCCACACAATTAGAGGGTCCTTTGACCAGGCGACGTGACTACAACATATATGTTATAAAACCTGAATATCCTATGGTGGTTCCCAGTACTTTTAAATGCCCTATAGTATTCAAAGATGATGCTACTATCTTGAAGACGCAAAGCGTTTTGAAAATATATATATTATAAAAGAACATCGGATGTAAAGTATTAAAATTAAATATCTAACTATCACTTAGCGAACTAAGTTAGAATGTATTGCATTTTCCTAAATCTTGTAATAATTACAGCATATATTTATTTATTGCTTACAAGTAAAAAAAATGCTCACAGAAAAAGTAATGCACTATTCGTGTGCGTACAAAAATTATAGATTTTCTATTAACTTGATATATAAATAATATACCCAATCACATATTTTCATAGATTTAAAATAAAATGTCAAAATGCATGCGCTGCTCAAGAATATTTCATTTTGTGTTAACACAACTTATTTTTGCAGTAGCCTCATGCAACTATGAAGTACTTCATAAAATAATACATACACACAAAATTTTCTACCATTTAGTAGAAAAAATCAAGTCTTTCTACGTATTCGTTAAAGTCTATGGTAGATTTTTTACGAGTGTTGCCAAGTTATATTTTTATTTAAATGTGTATTATGAATGAAATATTTTTGATCAGCGCATTTCAAAACTAATGTCAAGTCTCATTATAGAAGAAGAAGTAATATATTTCAAACCGGGTTTTCGTTACAAAGAGCACCTAAGTTTTGACATAAATTTGTTCAACACACTATCTACCGTGTAAAGGAAAATACTGAATAAAAATATACATAGAACATAATGTGATATACATTTTTGAAACTGAATAAGTGCTTTGTCTCTTTCTTTCAGCATATAATGAAAAACAAGGACATGTTAAATTTATTCATCAAATATATATATCACATAAAATATATTTAAAAATATATGATATGAAGTCAATGTAGACGTAACAACTTTGTCAAAATTGTCTAAATAATTTCCTATATAATTAACACAGACATCCTAGTATATAATTCAAATCTTTTATTGCTTTAAGAATCAGATATAAATAAAATGTATAATATAATATCTTTTTGTATAACGCTTTTCAACTATATAAGTCACTTAGATACAGTTCTAAGCGTATATTCCAAATAGAGATAAATAATTGTTAAGATATAAATGAAAATAAAATATAAATATAATACATACTTACACTTACTTATAGATATTAAAAATGGACTTTTCAAAGAGATATAGAAAAGTTTAGAAAAACGTCAAACGCGAGACACTACACTCAACTCTCTCACAAACATTGTATATGTACAATTTATTCACCGATCTTAATCATTTAGTTATAATAATATACTATTGAGTACACATCTATAAGGAAGTATATCAGAGAAACTTATGGATCTGCTGAGATGAAACATTTCTATAACACATGGACATTTAGAAAGTTCAATATCAAAACTATCTACATATTTGTTTGACAAGGTGTACTACTAGATTTAGATGTACAATTGTAATCAAAAATATGTCATCAAATCTACCATTGCCAATAAAAAAAATGTTTTATATTTTTACACCTTGTTTGAATACGAGACTTTATGTGGGGTACAGTCGGTAAAGAAAATATCTTAGTTTGGCCCTTAATTAATTCTTTTAAAACAGCTGCCTAAACGCGTTAATCCGTATATAGTAACATCTACTGAGTATTTGTACCAAAGCTATAGGTTTTCTTGTTTAATCTTATAGCTAAAAAAATACTTTTATACGTAGGTATATTATAGGCAGACCGTTTATCTGAGTCCTCGCTTGCGGTAGCAAGAGCGCGGGGGTATGACGACAAAGGGGACTGAGACAGGTGCGGGCGGACATCTCGTGTGTATCTCTCTAAGCGCTCCCGCCGCCCGCACCTGTCTCAGTCCCCTTTGTCGTCATACCCCCGAGCACCTTATACCGCGCAGGCGAGGACTCAGATAAACGGTCGGCCTATAATTACTTATATACGTTTTTATATTGACAACTATCTCACTCACACCTTAATATTAATAACGATGATTGCTACTATGGACCGTTAATGGAAAATATTAATAAGTTCAGTCACAATTATACTATCAGAAAAAAATGTGTGCCAACACTTGTATACTATATGGATCATGCAAAAAAAATCGAGGGTATTTATACACAAAATAAAATACTTAGGTACTTACTTAGTATATGCAATACAAATATACAAAATATTATTTTCAGTCGATGATATTATAAACGATTTAGGCAGAGTTCTCAATTTGGATAGTTGTATAAAATATGAAACAGAAAAAAAACGAGGTTTGTGCTTTTTTGTAAACTTAAATATAAAAAAAAATACATACGGAACCCTGGAATGTTGAAAATTCGCTCGAAATTAGAACTCTATACGTCTTAGGAGCTAGTGATAAAATGCATTTCGCGACGGGACTAGTTATCCGCTACATATTATTTCAAGAAAATAATAAACTCAAGTTAAAATAACTGATTCTCGTTTATTCCCACTTTTGTAAGAATTACTTCTAAAAGAAGCGCGGCACTGAGAAATTTTATTGAAAAAAAAAACTAATTTCAATAAAATAACATGTAGGCAGAAGTCGTCGCGATTTTTACAATGACATTAATGATTACAAATCGAATTTTTAATTGAATGTAAACTAAAAAAAAAGGATTTTTGAAATTTCTATGCCAATTATAAAAAAAGATTAACACTTATGAACAACATCTTGTTATAAACACATTTAGTATATTAATAATACTATTACAAGATCATAATAAATTCCATCTAAGTCTGCAAATATCTCCGTTGTCAATATTTTACCGGTCATACAAAAAAAACCCCACTTCAAACTATTCTTGATATTAATAGTTAAAAGTATTATTAATACACCAAACATCACTGAAATATACTCCTCCATCGATCAAAAAATAGTTCTTCAATCGTTGAAGCTTTCGTATTGTATATAATTCCATATAATTTATTAATAATAATATTTAATAATCTCCATTGCAGGTCTGCCCTCAGCGACATCTTCACGGGTTCTGATTCAACCTGCGTACAACGGAACGGGTAAGCGAAACGACCAAACAGGTGAATCGCCCCCTCTTCCGGATCCGGCTCGATTAAACACACTCATAGGATTGCCATATTCTAAAAAATATTGTTTCTCGCTTTCGGCAAATTATTTAAAAGAAATTGAGAAGATAATAAAATTTAAAACTTTTTTATGGCAACCCTAAAATCTCCCGCCGCAACACAAGATGCACAATACTATACGCAACTCCCTCCGTCAAAAAGTAAAAAAAAAAACATAGCACGTATAAAAGTCCGTCACGTTGCAATCAAAGGGTTGTGGAATAGACTAGAAGCGAAACTGCTACCGGTAAAAGTCGCGACCGTCGACAATCGTTAGTAGAAGCGTACGGTTAGAAAAAAAAATACGCAACACGGGGGATGCACGAGACATGTTTTTTTAACTACATTTTTTTTATATTTCCGTACACCTCTTGAAAGGTCGACAAGATAAAAAGTACTTACATAAGTTTTCTAATTATTTACTATTGACAAAGCACTACGGACAACACTCAAAGCATATAGGCGTGGCGTCTCGGGCCTAAGTTCACACTTGAGTTTAGCAAAACTATAAACAAAAAAGGTAAAAATAAAATAAGGGGAGTATGCCATGCTTTGATTCTAAACTACTTAGTTGACTGAGAGGACATTGCGCGGTCACCGGCAGGTCGAGTGCGACGAATCGGGAGGTAGGTAGCATCGTGCATCCCCTGAATTGACGCGAGATTCAAAATAAAAAAGAGCTCGGAGTCTTAAGAGGGAGACAATTTGATCTTAAGAAATAATAATAGAAAAAAAAGAATAAATAAACACACATAATGATTTACACATACGAGACATAACGAATGGGTTAATAGTGACTAGTTAGAGACAGAAAGTGTGTCTATGGTGTAATTATTTACAAAAAAAAGTAAAAAAAAAACGACCTAAGTCGTAAATGGAGCTGGCATGAAAATACTTATTTTTTGATAAAAAAAATTGCGTGATATCCTTGAAATGTGTTTTAAATAAAAAAATATAAAAAGAATAACAAAATATAATCAAGCACAGCTCCAATTAACCATCCGCAATGTAATATAATCCTCAGTAAAAAATAAAAAGTAACGAGTCTTACTCCACAACCCTTTTTAAAACATATACTCGAGTATATTCGAGCCCCAGTCGGGCGCCATTACAAGGTCACATTCACTATAACACTAATTATATCATAATGAGGATGAAAGATGACAATAGTGCATGAAAGCTGTGTCGCTAATATTGATGCTTAGCGTGATCTGTATATATACGACTGTATAAAAGACGTTTTGACTGAAATATAATGACTATAAAATATTATAAACTTTTATTTCAGCAATATTGTGCATTTTTTAAATTAATTTGATTTATATAGTGTTATATTATTTTATACGCTGTTATACAAAACGTCTTTTAAGTGAAGTAAAAATGAGGAGCTAAGAGCGAGCTATAGCTTCAAGCAAAGAGTTAACTGGGATTTTCTTAAAGTAAATTAATATTATTGTAATAGTATAAGATCCGTGGGTTAGTCATTGGATGAGTGTTATAATAAATAATGAGTTGAAAGTGTTATTTACGAAAATGGCTGTTGAAAACCCATGTTATATGTCGGTAGAGAAACCATCTGTTGTATATTTAGAAAATATATTTGGATCGAGTCGATGCAGAAAACAGTCATGTCGCTTTTCGAGTTATACAAAGATAAGTCATGTCGCTTGGTGATAAGGCTGTTTTTTGCATAACTCTATCCATTTTAGTTGGTTAATACGGTCCGGTGTAAAAAAGTTGTGTGTTCGTAAGTATATAATCATTTCCACCGGCCACATTAGCAACTGAGATTAGCACAAAAAAAAAGATATTTATTCTCAACCGGTTGTCAAAGACGATAGATTTTTTTTTCACAACCAGAGACAAAGGAAAAATATGGACACTAGTTGCGAATTTCAGTTGGCGATGTGGGTACGGTAGATATATATATATATACAGGGTGGTTGACCGTGGGTAGTGAGTAGGGGTGTGGGGGGTACGTACCGTTTGGAGAAGCGCGAGGAGAGCTTGGAGAAGAAGGAGGGTCGCGCCTGGTGGGGGGAGCCGCCGTCACCGTACGCGCCGCCTGACGAGCCGCGCGACCGCGTCTGACCTGAAACCACCACCAACTATTAGCAAACCACTTTCTACCCGTGGGGTTCCCATACAATCGTAATCCTACTGCCTTGTTGGTCTAATACATAGCGTATATGGCTGCTGATCAAGAGGTCTCGGGTTCGATTCCCGGGTCGGACCAAATGTTTGTGTGGTCCACAAATATTTGTTTAGGAGTCCCAAACTCCTGTTTTCTATTCTATATTCATATATTAACAAAACAAAAGTATGTTAATGTATTTATATCAGTTGTCTAGTACCTATAATACAAGGCCTGCTTGGTTTTAGACTAGATAACGTCGTGTGCAAGATGTACGAAATATTTTTATTGATACAATCGGAAAATACATTTCCCTATAAACTTTTCTTGATACTGATTTAGTCATTCCGCAACAATTCTTTTCAGCATCCAATTCTTTACTGCAAACTTTTGTTTTTTATCGTTATATTTTTTTATATCTAAAGAATTAAAGGAGTGCGGCTCTAAATTCTATCAACAAACACTATACTCCACATACTCTTTAACGACCTCGACATAACATTTTTATATTATCTATAACTTTAAATAAATTAAAACACAAATTACACAAGTAAATATAAAACCGTATAACGACATATAACAGTGTATAAAATGTGTTACCTGAGTGGAAAGTGGATCTAGACGGTACGTTCCTGGGGAAGACGAGCGGGTTGGGGAACTCGCGCCTTGCACCCGTCCCGGCCGCGGTCCCGCCCGTCGCTGATACTTGAGAGTTTAGGCTGCAACATGTATTTACACATTAATATACCATATACTTTAATATACCACATATTTGCTACAAGGAATACGCTAAACAGTAAAGTGCTGAACCAAGGAGATTACACAAATTATTGAATTTAACTAGCCCCTAAGGGCTCGACTTTTAAGTCAAAATTATAAAAATATGTGCAGAAAAGAGTATTAAATAAATAAACTAAATATAAACCTATTTTTAGCTACATATATTATATAGATACACATATATATATTGAATACACACATACTACTATATCTACAGATGTGTTAAATTATGAAACTACATATTATTCACACAAGCGTATTTACAGCCCATTATATATTAATTGACACAGAACCTGAAAGAAACCTCTAGATAAATTAAAATCAATTGACTACGATATATATAGGTTAGTATATCTACACAACTGCAGGACTGCACGATTGGCCTAGTGGTTTAAGCGGTCGCCACGCCGCTCTCTACTGCGCCAAGTGTCGTGGGTTCGAATCCCACGTGGGATAACACTTTGTGTGATTCACAAATTGTTGTTCTGAGTCTGGGTGTTCTTTGTGTCCGTTTCATGTATGTTTGTAAAGTCCCCCGCGACACAGGAATTCATATTCCTAATGCGGGAGTTGTCAAAAAAAAAGAAAAAAAAAACTGTAACTTAAAGCAAATGTGACCAAGTTAGATTCAGCCACAGAAAGTGATACATTATACATTCCAATACAGTGTGATAAATAATAATACCCAGCGAAGCGATAAAGCCGTTGAATTCACTATTTATAAAATAATACCTCACTTGCAATTTTGAAAATAAAATCAGAGAAATACTCCTTCCGAACATGTAAAAAAAGGACTGTGCGACCGAAAATAAAACAAAACCAGCGTAAAGCTTCGAAACTGCTATCCAATTGCAGGAAGCGAACAATTTGCCACTAAAAAGTACCGCAACATATAGTGCCAAGCGACTTCAGTACCACCGAGCAGTGTTCGAGATGCTCGCAACAAGCTACTGTAAGGTGTAGACGGCTGCGCAGTACCGAAGCGATCAAAAAGTGGTGACGCGGTACTAAAAGAACCAGTACACTGTCGGGTCGGCACTAGCGAGTACCTCGGGCGCGGTTGCGCGAGGTCCCTGGCCGAGGCGTTGTGGGGCTGCGCCTCGGCCTGCAGGGGTGAAGCGCCGCTGGCGGACGAGATGGAGGCGCTCTTCACGTGCGTCTTGCCCGCCGCCCCACTGCCCCCGTTGCTCCCGCCGCCGTTCTTACTTTCCGCGGGAGCACTGCCCACACATGCTTGTTAGTTCCTCATGTCCTTAGTTACCCCTTCATGCGATTATAATGCTAGGATTTATATCTAATATATATACTGTATATAATATATATACAACGATGCGAATGCACATACACTATGTCTGTTACTAAAATATATAAGATGTATTTACGAGATATGAAAGTGAAGATATAGTTCGAAATTAACACTAAGTAACATTATTTAAAATTAATGAGTCGTTTTACAACGCAATATCCTAGTAAAAGCGGTTTATCAACAGCGGCCTGCTGAATGGAGCGGTTTGAAATGTATCATTGTGGTACTAAAAAGTACCACTTTAATTCAATCGTAGTAAACCGCTTAAAATTGAGAAAAATTCATAGCGGGCTATGTACAGTTTTTATTTATAAGGTATTTTATAACTTAGTACAATGTAAACCTAATATATAGAAGTCTCGAGACACAGTATTCGTCATCAAGCTTTGAAATGCTTTTGAAGAATTGTTGTGTTTTTTTGTGTATTAGGTGGATCTGAGAATAGGTTGTAAGACATTTCTAATAAACTTAAATAGTAAGTTTTTTTGGCTTCAATATAGTGGATGTGTTAGGGTAAGGGTAGTCGAGGTATTGGGTTGGAGGTAGTGGTGGTACAGGGAAGGGGTTTTTGGAGATATTGGGTTGGGGATTGTAGAGATATTGAGGAGGTACCCGTGTAGGTACTGGTTTAGGGTATTGAGAAGGAGATACTTGGGTCATTGAGGGGGCTGTAGTGGTTTTATTTGGGAGCAGTTGTGGAGTTATTGGGGAAGCGGTAGTGGAGTTATTGGGGAAGTGGTAGTGGAGTTATTGGGGAAGCGGTAGTGAAGTTATTGGGGAAGCGGAAGTGAAGTTATTGCGGAAGCGGTAGTGGAGTTATTGGGGAAGCGGTAGATGGTTTATTAGGGAAGCGGTAGTGGGGTTATTGGGGAGCGGGTAGTGGGGTTATTGGGGAGCGGGTAGTGGGGTTATTGGGAAGTGGGTAGTGCGGTTATGGGGGAGTGGGTAGTGGGGTTATTGAGGAGTGGGTAGTGGGGTTATTGGAGAGTTGGTAGTCAAGTTACCTGGGCGTGTCGTGCGGCGGGGAGAGCTTGGGCGGCTGCGGCGGCGGCGTGTCGTAGGTGGGCGTGCGTCGCGCCCCGCCCGTGAGCGTGCGCGAGCGCGGCTCCAGCTTGGGCGCCGCGCTGTTGGGTCGCCCCACTGGCGCCACCTGCACCACACATACAGTACACCTTACCGTACCCTCTGCGTAAGAGGACCGGTGCCAATGCGGAAAGCGACAGACCACAAACAACGACTAATCTTAATCATTATGTAAGTATGTATTTACAAAAAAAAGGTATCTTGTCTAGTACCCATAATATTAGCTCTGCTTAAAGACGTCCGAAATATTTATTTATTATTATGTTATCATCATTCACTTTTTGCTACCTTACTATTTAATTACATTGAAATTATAAATACATAGTGGTAACAAATTGTTTATATTGTTGTTGGTCTTATCGGATGGTTATAAATCAATGTTAAGATATGGATTTTTTTGTACCATTTAGCATTTCGTTTCTATATTATGTGAATTTTTATTTCACTCACTCATAATTCATAATACAATATTATCTAATAAAATTACATTGATTTATAATATTGAGTGCATGTCCTCACTTATAATAATGATTTTTTGCACACGTTGCTTATAGTGTGTACTGTGCTTTTTTTTTAATATTGAACATATATATACCTGCATTTGAGCAATCCGTGCTGTATTCTCTTTAATTGATGCTGAGTCAATTGTGTTCTGGAATATGCACAAACAAAAATGTTAAGTACGAACACAAACAAACACACAGTACAAAATTTTGAATAGTTGAAAGCATATTAAAAAAAATTGTCAATCCAAACCAAATTTAACACAAAGAAGTATCATATACTTAACGACTTTCGCATGCACTTATTCCATAAAGATTTCTAGTGTATGTAATGGTCGTTTTCACCAACGCCCCCCCCCCCTTTTTCGTGCGGAAATCCCCACAGCTACAACTAGTTGGTGGCTATATCGGACTCGAACCGATTAAAACCGCACGCCGTTCTTTAGAGAGAGGCAGCCCTTAGTGATATTTTCGTTTTTCCCAACCTTTAAGAAACACCTTCGATGTCTTGAAAAATTAGAGTACCCAGGTTAGGAAGCCCCTAGTAAATAAACGGTTTAAGTATAGTTGGTAAAAACGGCCATAAGACTTAGTAATATTGGTCTAGTGGTTCATGTATGCGGCTGCCGATCAAAAGGTCTCGGTATCGATTTTTTTGTTGAACCATATATTGTATGATCTACAATTTTTTTTCGGAGTTTGGATGTTTTCATGTCTAATATGTATGTCTTTACAAAAAAAGTATGTATTTACGACTTAATGATATTGTGTGTTGGATGTCCAAAATATTTATTTACTTATTAAATTAACTTACTTGTCTTTTGAAGTTGGATGTCGTAGTAGTTGCTGTTGAAGTCGTGTTGTTGGCAACCGTTGTGGTCGTACCAACTGGAATTATACAAAACGATCATTTTAAATTAATTAATTGTATTGCTATTCTATAAACTGTTAATAAAAATAATCTAGACAGCAACAGCTATTTAAAAACGACACAATATATTACAGATCGACAAAAGATACCGAGTTACAGTTTTGAAAACATAGCTTGATCTATGATAAACTACCTGAGTTATCGATGTAAACTGCTAGAAACGCCGCAGAGCGGATCGAGTTTTGAAAAAAAAACCTAAGTTACTCCTTATTTCATTAGCTATCTAAAAGTGAGCTATCCAGGGATTACCCGAAACAGACAGACAAAAATTTATCCAAAATCCCGAAATATTTGACCGAAATTATTTGCAAGATTGACTTCAAAAGTGTCAATTAGATGAACTTGGAAAAAAACAATATTGCCAGATTAACTCAATTGACTTCATTATTGTTATAAATTAATACTCGATTGATATAAAAACAAATGAATATGCTCAAAATAAAAAAAAAACCTAATTTCAATTAAAAAACTGACAAAAACCGTTGCTGTTTAGATTAATAACAGTTAAAAACAATAGCTGTGCATATTAAACCGCCATACTTGTTCACAGTGTATAGTGTTGCCAGATAACAATAGTACTACATCATAGTGCAAACTTTTTATTACATTAATTTATAAGATGGCAACAATACACTGTAATGGTGAACGCACACTTATCCGCGCCGAACGAATCGAAGTCAAGGAGGCCTCGCACACTTAACCGCACCAGAATAATCGACCGCGCCGAAAGCATCAACCACGTCGAAGAAATCATTTCAAGAAATAGAACTCGTGCGTTCCTCTGTCATACGCAACTGATAGAATGCGGGCGCATCGATCGAGGCGACCACGTCGCGCCGAATTTTATGACGTCATCCGAATTCGTCTAGGATTTCTGGGGTTCTTCCAGATGCGGGCGATTCGACGCGGGTAAGTGTGCGAGGTTTCGTGAGATTTCATATAAAGAATTCTAAAATTCGTTTCGTTCGGCTCGATCGACGCGTTCGCCTCTGATAAGTGTGCGATTACCTTAAGTGTAAGCATTGTTTAATGTATTGACATTAAACAATGTTTCATGTAAAATAAACATAAAAACATAATTTTGTGTTAAACACAAAAAAAAATTGTGAATTAACTTTCGTTACACATATAACGTTCATGTGTAATCTTAATTATATCTTAGTGTTATAATTGAATTGACACTAAACTACAAATTTAAGTATAATAAATATTCTCCGCAACAAAAGTGCATAAGCACTTATTAGTTGTTGCAGAATTAAGTTCGTGGTAAATTTAGAGATCAATAAAATATTTTGCGTAATAAGCGTATATGCCCACGATGAGCTGTAAGATACATGAAAAGCTTACAAATAACGAGTTAGTTTAGTATCTAATAATGTAGAACACTAACGAATATAGCGATATGTTACGCTGTACAAAAAGCCACACCAATTATGAAAGCCATGAACAACCTTTTCATCAGATGCAGTACTTTGATGTAAATTTTGTGGAACGTTGTATTATAATGATGAAAAGGTCATCAGTGTTACGTCTACATGTGGAGCTTAAATGATTATTTAAGTTCTTGACAAATAATCTAAAACCTTAGATTACTTTTATTTTACATGAATTAGTTTATATCACTGATCATTTGTAGATGTACGTAGTAGTGACAGTGTATTTATTTGTGTTGAAATTAAATTATTTATTAATTTTTATATAATATTTGGTTACGATATGGGGTGGTCAGTAACACGTGGCGTGTGTGGGTGTGTACGTGGTGTGGGTTTTGTGACTCGTGTAGTGTGGTGTAAGTATATAGTGTAGTGTATGTGTCGCCTGGTGTGGTGTGTATACAGGGTGAATTTTTGAGACGGGACAGTAAGGGTAGGTACCTTAACCGTTATAGTTACAGGAAAACGCTTTTAGGAGACTATCCATAATTTTTTAAGATATTCTGAACTGCATTTACAGATTTTGGAAAAAAATTACAGCCAGCAAGAAAATGGTCAATTTAACCAAAAATTTTTTTTGATGCCAATCTATCCTGTTTCTTATAAGGATCAAAAGTCTCTTCTGGACCGACTGAGGTTTGAGTACTAGAAATGTCAGAAATCGCAAAAAAACTTTTCCCATACATTTGTACGTAAATAAATCATTTTAATATGTATTTTATCTTTTTTTTTTTAATTCTTTGAGCATATTTAGTAAATAATAGGAACACGAAATTTGCATTGGTGTGGTACACGAATAAATTTCCACTGCGACAAGTATCGAGTAGTAATGGTGGAATTTTATGAAGGTACTCTTAATTCTGCCGTGTATAACGACGTCAGAGGTAGAGAATCTCCAAAACCAGTTGGATGAATGGCTCCTGTCAGAATTGCGAAAAGTTTATTTTCAGCAAGATGACGCTCCGCACAACAGCTGCGTATTCTAGTTTGAATAGGCAGTGCGGGTCACAGTGGGTAGGTACACATGGTTCAACCAAGCGTCCACCTCGTAGCCCCGATCTAATGCCTCTCGATATTTTTCCGAGGAACTACCTAAAAACGAAGTCTCCAAAAAAATACAACAGTATTCAGGGGCTGAAAGATGCATTAACCAGGATTTTAAATGATATCTATCCAAGAAAATTATCGGCTGCTATTAGCTCAGTACAAAAATGAGTGAACTTATGTATTCGTGAAAACGGCGGTCGTTTTGAGCAACTTATTTCGTAGATCATCTAAATGTAAGCTATGTTAGTCTGTGTCTAAAATACATATTAAAATGATTTATTTCCGTACAAATGTATGGGAAAAGTTTTTTGCGATTTCTGACATTTCTAGTACTCAAACCTCAGTCGGTCCAGTAGAGACTTTTGATCCTTATAAGAAACAGGATTGATTGGCATCAAAAAAAGTTTTTGTTTAAAATGGCCATTTTCTTGCTGGCTGTACATTTTTTCCAAAATCTGTAAATGCCGTTCAGAATATTAAAAAAAAATATGGATAGTCTTCTAAAAGCGTTTTCCTCTAACTATAACAGTTAAGGTACCTACCCTTACTGTCCCGTCTCAAAAATTCAACCTGTATAGCGTATCGTGTGGTGTGGTGTATGTATGTGGTGTTTTTTAATGCGGTGTTTGTAATGTGGTGTTTGTAGTGTGGTGTTTGTAATGTGGTGTTTGTAGTGAGCTGTTTGTAGTGTGGTGTTTGTAGTGTAGTGTTTGCAGCGTGATGCATGTAGTGTGGTGTGTGTAGTGTGGTGCAAGTATATAGTGTAGTGCGGTGTATGTGTCGCCTGGTGTGGTGTGTATATAGCGTATCATGTGGTGTGTTGTATGTAGTGTGGTGTTTGTAGTGTGGTGTTTGTAGTGTGATGTTTGGTAGTGTGGAGTGTGTAGTATGTGTAGTGTGTAGTTTGTATGGTGTGTGTGGTGTGTGTAGTGTGTGTAATGTGTGGTGTGTAGTGTGTGTAATGTGTGGTGTGTAGTGTGTGTAATGTGTGGTGTGTAGTGTGTGTGATGTGCGTGGGTGGTGTGTAGTGTGCGGTGCGCGCGGTACCTTGCGTCCGCAGCACCTCTGCGCCGGAGGAGGCGCGGCGGCTAGCGGCGGGGCGCGCGGAGGCGCTGCTGGAGCGTTGCACGCCGCGGTGCGAGGGCGAGCCGCCCGCAGCCGTCCCGCCCCCACCGCCGCCCGACCCTGCCGCACACCCGCCACTCCCGTTAGCCTCATACACCACGATCACAACCGCACATACACCCGACTACCCCACTACCCGACCCGCCTACCCTATCCGCTGTCGAGCGTTACACTTTTCACTATCGCTTATTTTCATTCAAAAGATTAGGATTTCGTATTTTTCTCCTTTTATTGCTTCAAACACAAAGTTTACAAAAACTAATGTTCGGAATCTTTGTTCTTTTCCGCAAATAATGGCTATAGTAAAAAACTTCAAGATATGAAAACATTTTTAACTTTCATGTTATAAAGCAACGTCGTTTATATTATATACAATTTTAATGATATTCAAGTATTTAACTGTATTTAGACTTTCGCGACTTTTACACATACTCATGTTTTTACTGTAAACGGGACTTATTCGCGATGAAATTAAAAAGGTTACGATACCTTCTACTTTCCGACGTTTCGAACGGGTTATACCGCTCGTGGTCACGGGTAGGTATCGTAACCTTTTTAATTTTATCGCTAATAAGTCCCATTTACAGTAAAAACATGAGTTGGTATTCAAGTATTTTTACATAAATTGATTTTCCGCTCACAAATAATTTTCACTTAAAAAAAACATTGATGAATTTTAGAAATGAAACAAAATAATGGATTACATCATTGACGTATAACGTAGGATATGTATGTATTAGTAAACCCCAGTTGTGATCGTTTTGCGATACATACAAGCAAACAATACACAATAATAATAGAAAGCGATATTATTAAATGATCAATATCATGGGGGGATAAAAATATATGACAACGGGTATCAATTAAAAAAATGACCAAATTCGAAAACACCATTCCTTTAAATGACAAAACAAAACAACTTTCAAAAACGGGTCAAAAGATAAAATTTATTTCGTTGACTTTTTAACATTTTTAAAGTGAAAAATAGGATGGACTCGCACTAAAAGTGTCATATAATTCTGTATTATGATTGGACATACAAAGTTAAATGATAAAAAGTAAATGAAATGAATACCAAGTTAGAGAAAGCTGAAACAGAATTACTGAGGGGCTTGTAAGCGGTTTATCTAGAGACCTAGAAGTACCTCCGCAAAGTCAAGCATATGACTGACACTTTCAAAGATCTCTACTAAATGAATTGTCACTAAAAAGTGCCACTATATTCATACAGGTAGCACAATTACACATCATTAGCACACTGAGAGATAAGACTCCTATATTTTTTTCATTTGTAGTGAGGTATTTTTTTTTCTCGTACTGTGATATATATATAAGGATATTTCTTTATTTAAAATGTACAACAATTTCGGCGACAATAAATTTAAGGTGACTCCCAATGAAAATATCACCAAGGGTCACCTAACTCCCAAGTGACTCCTTTCATTTAGGGTACGATGGTAGTCCTTAGTTTCACGAAACTTGTTTAGGGTAGTTACACATCTCAAGTGTGCTAGTGGTGCCATCTACAACTCTTTTACTTTAAGAGTCATATCGAAGGAATTTTATATAAATAAACTAATATTGGCTTCTAAATATAATAATATAATTATTAAGCCATGATATTGCATGTATACAGCGCTGCTTTTTCCTATATTTAATATTAATATAATATAATCTGCTTTCTGCATATATCACATTATGTAGATTTTTTTTATTTAAGCCTCTGGAATATATGTGACAAGAACTATCACAGTTTTTTTTTTAATAAAACAGCCCCTGCACTAGGATTACTTAGGATTTTACAAACACACATGAAACGGACCATAGTGAATGCAGACCCCGAACCCACGGCAGTCACCGTGGTGGTGAGTGTGTAGGACGTGTAGGATGTGTAGTGTGTATGGTCGTGTATGTATACCTGTGTGAGCCGTAGCGGCTGCGGTGGCGGCGGGTCCGCCGGCGCCGGTCCGCAGCGACAGCGACGAGCCCGAGCGACTGCCGTCCGACTCCGGCTGAGGGAACAACACACGCTTTACACTAACGAATACTTTCATACAAATGATACCTTAACAAACCTAACATCTAGCCTAAAAAGTATTTCTACTCAAAACTACTTCCTTTTTAGGTTTTCGTAGTTCATGACTCGGAAACCTTATAGATTCGTCATGTCCGTCCGTTCTCGATTATGAAATTACTACAATAAAATTATGAAAAATATTTTTATTTGGGATAGCGCTTCCCTACACGTAAAGAGCGGATGTTTTTTTTTTCTCAGGTCTACCCCCCATCGTGAGGGGGAATCATTAGATAGGTATTTTAAAAAGGTTGTGGTGTTGGTAAGACGATTTTTTGATTGATTTGGACATCGGTTTGCGAGTTATTCAACTTTTAAGGGCATTTTTCTTAAAACATGGCGTCCCTCCCTCCCACTCTAAAAGCTAAACGGCTGGCTCAAAAAATCTGCAAAAATTCATGAGGCTAGTCCATGTGTTGAACTTTAAAAGAAAACTATAACGGCTTACGTGACTTTTTTATGTTAGGAGGTGTCATAGAGGACTAACTTGTAAAATACGCTTACTTGAAAATCTTCGTACAAAAATAATGAAATAATAAGTAAACATAACAATTATCTACTGGACGAACGAAAGCCATTATGGGTAACGACGGAACCCTATTCTATGGCTTGACACGCAGTTTTTTTTACATGAGCCTGTCGAAGTAAATCTACTCTGCCTGATGAAAATCTTGAGTGGAATGTAAAAGTAGTGGATTGCAAATACAAACAATGCAACAATTCACACGCTTCTGCATCACAGGGCCTCTGATGTCACACTCACCAATGAAAAAGACAGCACATTTGCTAAAGGTTTTATTTTCAGATTTATTTTTTATTATCTTCTGTGTGAGGGTAGTATTGCTCCGGTTGGGCATGAATAAGCGTACTGCAATCGGCGTAGCTACAACCTACTCAATAATCTTTATAATAAATCAACGTTGACTGCCTCATTACGGATATATCTGTCATCAAAAGGTCTCAGATACGATGCTCGCCTCGGCCCAAAAGTGTTATCAGCTTGACTGATTGAAGAGCGCCATAAGCTGTCGTTCCCAATTGTCATGAACATCTATGGCAATCATTATTGGGAAGTAATAGTCTTTAAGCTCTAAAAACTCAATCTAAAATCTATAATTCTGCATCATTCTGCCGGCCTCCAGGGACCGGGTCACTATGCAGTATTGTCTGCATTCACTATGAGGAAGGTGACCCCTACTCCTGGATCATTTCTATTACTAAGGTGAGTAGTCACGTTGATAGCCTTATAAAAAATAAATTAACCAATACAAAAAAACTTACATCGGTACTTTTTCTCCCAAGCAGCAGATAGGTCGCGAACACATCGTCGTACTTGGCCTCGGCAAGTGAGTACTCGATTTCTTGTCTGTTGTAGCCCAAGCACACTAGCGCCTCTGCACAAACGACCACGAAAACACATTAGTTGTACATATTATATTATATATGTATATAGGTACATGCTTTACACTTACAACTTTACAACTAAGGAGACACACGAATAATACTAAACATTTTTGGAATTGAATAACGTATAATTTTACTACGTATGTATTTTAAGAATCCGTTTTAAATTCGAATTGACTTTGGATGTATGTTTCTCTTTTACGATAAAACCGCTGCACAGATTTAAATGAAATAAAGGGAGGAAAGTTGTACTCTGTGTATTTTAAATTTAACATAATACTGTTACATTAATAAATCTTACTATTTAATCAAAAAGTCCACTGCTGGACATAGGCCTCCATCAGATAATATTCGCCATCCAAAAATAATAAAACTATCGCAAAAAAAGTTAAAGTTCTTTATTTAATTATTATATTTTTTAGATGAAGATTTATGATGTAGTTCCAATAATGTTATTCTACGTAGTTTGCTCCCTCAGTCGACTCCTACGACACCTACGGGATGAATAGGTGTGGTGACACTCCACGTATTCTTAATCCTTCATTACAACATACACATTATATACATGCATATAACAATTTATTCCTTATGTAAGTACTTGAGTGTACACACGACAATTAATATCCTAAACTAAAAATAAATTGACAGGACTTAAGCTAAACACCAAAATTAAAAAAAGAAATTACATATACCAGCATTAGTATTAAGGTTATAAAAGCAAGTAAATGCGTGCAAATAAGTTTCAGTAAGAAAATAAAATGCAAAGTATAATAAAAAACAATTCTGTCTTATCGTTAAATTTTATAACAGTTAAACATGATTGCAAAGCTGCTAAGCGGTAACGCGTTACTTATAAGTAACGTTATAAAATAACGTTACAACGTTATAAAATAACGTTACAACGTTTTAAATAACGTTACAAACTTAGAGGGGCTTATGCCACCACACAATACACCCTGATGCAGGCAATAAAGCTTTTCTTTTAGTATGTGCACTGAACAAAATTCACAAATATAAGTATCTATTTTCGTTTTAAGTCTTTAATTAACGTTGCAAAGGCTATTTCTTAATAATAAAAAAATCTAGCCTGATGCTTTTCAAATTTGATAGAAAGCTGTACAATCGTATGCTTCTTGACTCAACTCACGACATACTAGAAGTAATAAGATCAGTAATTTACGATAGACGATTTCGTAAGTATAATAGAGTTGTTTCGTTCGCAACAATAATAAATTCCTTTTTTTTTTAAATTGGTAAAAAATACACTTAAAACCGCGAAAAAATACGTTATCAAACAAGACAGAATTGTATTTTATCTCCCCCATCTAAAGAAATTAAAAAAAACCACATCGATCTAAAACACATAAGTCAACCCCCTCCAGACGTACCAACTTGCGCTGTGCCAATAGTTCGCATGGAATACAAAAAACAACATTTTTTTACCACATCTAACGCAATCAACGTTATTATTAACGTTAATTAATTAGCAGGTTATTTATCGTTAACTTTAAAAATAACATGTGCTATTAGCATGCTATGGTGTTAATGCTGTTAAGCTTATTTTATGGTAATTTATAGATATTATTTATGGCATAATTTTATATGAATAGATAATTATGAATAGCAATCGTGGCAGTGATGTGAATATGTAACAAAGAAAAAAATATAGGTGTTAGAATTTCAATTCCAATACCATATATTTTAGGGTCCCGGAGTCAAATTGGGGACTGTTACCATATATTTTTGAGAAACAGATAGGTATGTGAAATATAAAAGTATCAAACTTTATGTGTAAAATATCTATTGAATTACAGTTTAAATACCCCAATGTGTTTGGTTAAAGACCCACAGTTACCCATAACCTTCGTCATTCTTTGTATTTAACAATGCATTTGCTCGCGTGTAGCGTAAAGTAAGCGAGCCGAATATTCGTGTTTATGTTAATAACCTGAATATATTGTCTGTTTGTATACATGTTACGCACTACTTAGTACCTAATTTTATTAATCCTGAGAACTGTGTTTTTGTACAATACTTGATAAGTGATCTTTTGAAAACTTGTTACTATATTCATTAAAACCTGTTTACTACTACTGTTTTAATAACCTATCAGTAGTTATAAGTGGTGTATATGTATTTTTTTCTTCAATATTATTGATTCAATACTTTCATTGTATGCATATGATTTTTATGTCTTTATTTTTTGACAATTATTTGGTGTCAAAAAAGAAAAAATACTATTTTTAAACTAAATTCAAACCATTTCCAGTTTTAAGTACATTATTAAAAACGACTATAAATAACCATGCTATGGGATTATTTTCGTTATTTATGTAAAAACATTATGTCTTAGCAAAATTTACTGTCTAAAAATCAACATACGGCACTGGCAAGTAGTCTGTAGAGAAACCATACAAACAAACAGATTTCCTTTATCAAAGATGACTATAATCAGCTGGCAAACTGTACGCTACACGCGAACGTATCCTGAATAGAATAAATAGTACATACTGTATGCTCTCTCACCTATCCGCTTATGATCTTTGAAGTCCTGCTGTGGTTCTATAAAGGGCCTTAGCTCGTCTTCCTCATATCCTGTATTCATCCATTTGTCCCTCATTATACTTTCGAGGGACGCCCTTTTCGCTGGATTCAGAACTAAGAACTTCTTGAGAAGATTTTCGCAGTCGGTTGACATGTAGAAAGGTATTCTGAAATAATTTTATGCGAAATTTGTTTTGTAATTAACAACTTTCGTACTTATTATTAAGTAGAAGTAGTATTTAGCATATCTGTTTAAGGTCTGTGCTAGTCTAGGGTTCAATACCCAAGTCTGACTAAGTGTTTGTATGATCTGCAAACATTCGTTTATTTGTTTTAGTGTTTTCTATACGTAGCAGTCACGCCATCTGTACAATTTTATGACTTTATTTCATGTCAACATTTATTATCTTTATGATGGAGTTATAATATATTTTTCCATTGTAATATTCAAACAAAATGAACGATTACATCATAATGCCATATATTAATGGTCTTTCGAGCCGGATCCATGCTATTCCAAGCGTTTTATAGGAAAGTTACCTGTACTTTCCACGGAGAACTCGTTCCCTGAGCTCCCTCAGCGTGGAGCCGTCGAAGGGCAGCGAGCCCGACACCAGCGTGTACAAGATCACACCGAGAGACCACACATCGACCTCCGGACCGTCGTATTTCTTGCCTGTAAACATATTATATAACTGTGATGTTTTAAGGTTTTTTATATTTGATGTAAGGGTTTTTAATGATAGGAAACTATCACTGTCTAAGCATACTTCAAACTGAAGAGTGGAAGTGTCAAGTATATTTGACTGTCTTCCTTTAAAGTGGAGGAATGAAGTTGACTGCTTGTAGCTTCACTGTGGTCGTATATACCTACGGTGGAGGCAAACCATATGTGCCAAATCCTTGGTTCTGCTAAAGCAAACTGATAAATTAAAAAAAATAGACGTCTTCATCACCCAGTCATACATCAAACGCTGCTGGCTGATTAATTTCAATTATGAGATAGAGAGTATTATGTTGAAGATTTACCTTGAAAGAGTTCAGGCGCGGCGTATGGCGGGCTACCGCAGAATGTATCTAATTTCGCTCCTGGTGTGAACTCATTGGAGAAACCGAAGTCCGCTATTTTTATGTTCATCTCACCGTCAAGCAATAAGTTTTCCGCCTGAAAACACAAGTATTCATTTGATTATTACCTCTGATAAATACTAAATATCTACAACAATTCAATGACATAATTATGTATAAATAATACATCATTCAAATTGTTTTTTTACCAAAAGCACTTCTCTTAATGCGATTTATTGATCTTTTATGACCTGACCTTGTCTTCAGGTTTTTTTCTTCAAATCAAAATATTTAGAAAACTTATCTTATGGTTAAGTTGCATAATATACTTTAACAAGTCTTCTGTCTAATCTAGATTGGTCTAAGTTCAATTCAGTAATTGATTTTATAGCACTTGTAGAATGCACATTCTACAAGTGTTTCTCCTCCGTGTGAGCCTTACCTTAAGATCTCTGTGTATGATGCGCTTTTGATGACAGTACTGTACAGCAGAAACGATCTGCCTAAACTTGGCACGAGCCTCCTTCTCCTTCATACGACCGTGTAGCACCAGATAGTCGAACACCTGGAACGTATCACAAGTATTGAGTAAAATCTGTGTAGCACATTTAAGACGAGATTACTTAACTCTTGTCCTACATCTGTGGCATGGCATGACTGAAATCAATGAATTTAAAATTGTATTTTTAGTTTAAAAAAAATCCACATTAGGAATTTATTCCGTGTTGTGGGGGCTTTATAAACATCCATGCAATAGACATAAAGCACATCCAAACTCAGAACAATAGATTGTGGATTCTACGAAATGTTTTTGGTGTGAGTTTACATTCTAGTTTTTCAGTTTTTTTCTTTTGTCTGATGCAAAGCATGTGTATAGTCCAAGAACAGTTTCCACCATCCTCATTGTGAATGCGACAATGGAGTATGTTAATCCACACTATGGCGGCTTATCGAGATTCTTCTGCATCATTTGCTTTGACTGCCTTGTTGGTCTAGTGGTTAGTGTATGCGGCTGCTGATCAAGAGGTCTCGGGTTGGATTCCCGGGTCAGGCCAAATATTTGTGTGATCCACAAATATTTGTTTCGGAGTCTGGGTGTTTTTCTATGTATAATAATATGTATGTATTTCCAAAAAAAAAAGTATTTTTATGTATTTATATCAGTTGTTTAGTACCCATAACACAAGCTCTGCTTATTTTAGGACTAGATAGATGAGGTTGTGTGCAAGATGTCCAAAAAAAAATTCTATTTATATTTATTGGGTATCATCATGATATTGTCACTCTTAATTTGTTACTTTCGAGTTTCCTGGTCTGATTTATATTACTAGAATATTTCATGTTTAATAAACGTTACAACCAACCTCTCCACCTGACGCATACTCCATCACGAGGTACAGTGTCTTCTCAGTCTCTATAACCTGGAACAGTTTCACTATGTTCGGATGGTCCAACATCTTCATTATTCGGACCTGGAAGTTAATGAAACATTTTTTGTAATTATATGATAGAGACTACGACGAACAAATAGAAAATGGTAAGCTATTATTCATAAACAACCCATAACGTCCCACTGCTGGGCGAGTGCGGGTTGGGGGCTATAATTACAATGAAATAATCGACTTCTGACGTGCTGACAATCGAAATATAGGTTTTGACTAGTTTGATGGCAAATTTTAAATTTAATTGTACTTTTTTTGCATTTTGTAATATAAGTACTAAGTTCTTTTTTTGGAAATATATTATTATATTATATTTATTATTACTAAGAATATTTAGAGCACTTAAACAGAATAGCTTAATTTCAGTGACAGATGGATACGAAACCGACGGAGTAGGTATCAAAGAGTGTTTTTTTGTGTCTCCCACATGTTTATTAATTACGTATCAGTTTTAACACAATAATATTCACAATCACCAAATAATAAAATTACGAAGCACATTTTAGATAAGGCTGTCATTGGCTTCATGTCCAGCTACTATATAATTTCAATTAGGCAATTCAATAAGAGTTTACCAAAGAAGAATCTAAGCAACTCCCTACCGCGATAACCGACATACGACGGGTAACACCGCGGTACTTAGTAGATCATAAATATCTTACCTCTCTAAACAACTTCTGTAGTGATCCAGGATTGAGTTGTGTCTTGTCTATGATCTTGATGGCGACTTCTTTGCCAGTGGGCACATGTTTCGCCAGCTTCACTTTAGCGAAGTTGCCTTTGCCAATTGTCTTTAAAAGCTTGTACTTTCCTGGAAATCAAATACTTACAATTTATATTTGTATTATTTACATCGGTCGCATGATTGGCATGACTGAAACGCAATACATGACTTGAGGTTACGCAGGCCACATCGCTATGAGGAGAAAGGAAAAATTGAAACAAACGTTATACCATCAACCTGTTTTCCAAGCGTGTAGTTGACCAAAACTTGGAGCCTAGGGTCCACATCTGTACATAGGCGCAGCAGTGTACTCTTCAAGGCTATTGATATGATAACTGTTTTAGACTTTCGCTACTTTTACACATACTCATGTTTTTTTATGTAAACGGGACTTATTCGCAATAAAACGGGTTACACCGTTCGCGGTCACGGGTAAAATAGAAGGTATTGCAACCTTTTAAAATAATTTTATTGCGAATAAGTCCCGTTTACAACAAAAAACATGAGCCAATTGATGTAATGTGGAGTGTTTGAATTCAGATAGATAGTTTTTTAACCTCGCGACCGATTCCGTCCGGAAAACTCTTTAATTTTTTCAATTTTCAAATTCTAAAATTTACTTCAATCACAAAAGACCGAATCTATTTTTGAAGCTGAAAAATCAAAGGAAAAAAGCATTTACTATTAATCTTTATGTAGGCCTATTGTTAAGAATCTTCTTTAAAATATGTTTATTGTATAAGAAGTATAAACAAAAGCTGAACTTAATTCTATTCTAAAAGAACAATGTTTTAGTTAAAACAAACACATTTTTGTTCTTCCCTGCCTGATGAGTAGAATCTAAGAGTAATGGAGATTGCGAATGCAGAATTTTTAACGTCTAAAGTATTGTATACCACAAGTATAATTTATAACAAAGGGAGGGAGCACGTGGTAAAAGTGGGAGGGAATGAAAATCTAGTGGTTACTCCTAGCCGGTGGAAGTTATGTAAATGGGTCAACACAAGGCTTCGTCCGGACCTAAATCGATCGTTTCATCTACTCCGTTTTGCCACAAACACAATTTGACATACTTGAAATTAACAATTTACGTTTTGTTTTACATGTCTGTGGTCTATCTGATATCAAGCAGTACACCTTCAGATTTTGTAATACCAATAGTGTCGCTTGTACTAAGACCCATTCAAATTGACTGCCTCGGTATCGCAGTAGCGTACGCGACTGCTCTGCTTGAGATCTCGGGTTCGATTCTCAGGTTGGACCAAATGTTTGTACGATCTGCAAATATTTGTTTCGGAGTTGTGGTGTTTTCTATGTATAATATGTATGTAATTATTAAAAGTATATAAGTATTTATATCAGTTGTCTAGTATCCAAGCTCAGCTTAGTTTGAGATTAGATGATGTTGTAAATAAATAAATAAATATGGCAAATATGTAGGATCCATACCAATGTGTGGTTCTTCGGAGGCTCTCGAGCGAGAGGACACGCGAGAGCTGCCGCCCGACGTGCCTCCGCCCCCTGCACCCGCCGACGACTCTGACGCGCTCTGAAATAAAAACAATAAGTTAATATTTGTTTAATTAAACAGAATCACCTTTACAAAATTCGTATATCATTTTTCATCTATACTAAAATTTTATTATAAGCTGGAGAGTTTGTTTGGTTGAACGCGCTAATTGGTTGGATTTGAAAAATTATTTCGACGTTAGCTAACACATATATCATGAAGAGCTATAAGGTAACATATATTATTATCAAATTACCACGGTTCATTAAAAAATGTAACAAAAAACGGGGACTTTTGTTCCTTTTGTGTTTCTCTGCGTAAACGAAATTCGCAAAAATATTGTATGACCGAATCGTTTCCCTTCAGAAGTCTTTTAAGGTCAGCTCACAACATTCTCATGATGAATAATTCGTTAAACTTGTATAAAATTGAAAGAATTGGTCGAATTTTGTGATATAATTAATAATTTTCGTAATGAACGAAATCACGAATCAATCACAACATATCATCACTACATAGTATAAAACAAAGTCGCTTTCTCTGTCCCTTTGTATGCTTAAATCTTTAAAACTACGCAACGGATTTTTATGAAATTTTCTTTAATAGGTAGAGTGATTCAAGAGGAAGGTTTTTATGTATAATCCCTACTAATATTATAAATGCGAAAGTAACTCTGTCTGTCTGTCTGTTACGCTTTCACGCCTAAACCACTGAACCGATTTTGATGAAATTTGGTATGAAGATAGAACTGAACTTGGGAAAGGACATAG
Source organism: Phragmatobia fuliginosa (assembly GCA_932526445.1). Taxonomy (NCBI): domain Eukaryota; kingdom Metazoa; phylum Arthropoda; class Insecta; order Lepidoptera; family Erebidae; genus Phragmatobia; species Phragmatobia fuliginosa. Next base: position 9,954,609 of record OW052081.1, on the reverse strand, counting down.
GATATTTTTTATCGCGAAAGTAAAGGTATAAGGGTTTGAAATAGGGGACGAAAATTTGTGTCGAAGTTCCTTATTATCAAACATAAAATCATGTAAGATAGTTTAATCTACCCTTACCGGGTCGCGCGATATAAACGAATTCCACGCGGGCGAAGCCGCGGGCAGAAAGCCAGTACATGCATAATATAGTAGATAAATTTTAGAGGTTTGTAATGTGATGTTTTTTACGCTTAAATTGCAAACGCTGGCTGTACCCTACGAGATAGATCAAAATAATGTAATACAGTATTGTACATCTTAAAAAGGTCTACAAAAAAGTCCACGATGGTATATGTCTATCTCTTAGGGATAACCTACAATAACCATTTTTTTATTTTTACGAGAAATAATGGTTTATTTACGAAGCGATTATAGGCAACACAGTAATAATCCTTATCCAAGTAAGTACCTTAAATAAATTGTGTATTTAATATAGATTAATATAGCCCTGTACAGTGTGTAATTTAAATTAATGCTTTTGAAGATATTACAGATTTAAAATGCAGGAATAAAGCAATTCTGGCGGTACCGGCCGGGGGTGTTAGTTGGCGCTGCTGTCGATTTGTCGCTATCAGTTAATATCTAAACACAATACTTTATTATGAATTAATATTCTAAGGCGGTACGAAGTTCGCCGGGTCAGCTAGTTATAAATAAAGTACTCTGCCGTGTCTGTCTGTCTGTTCGCAATAAACTCAAAAACCACTGCACCGATTGAAATGAAATTTTATACCCATACCCAGATAGTAAAAAAAGTAATTATTTATAATTCTAGTTACAATGATATATTATCAGAATAATACGGATGCTAAACAAATCGATTGAGCGGTTGATGTACCTAATCACGATTTAATTTGTAAAGTCACCTAAGTATGGACAAGGCAAAAATGACTATGGATTCAATCTTCGCTTGATACAAAAAGTTGATGATGTGCAGATTTTCCAGGTATTCATAGCGGATGTGCGGACTTAAATATTGTACAGCTGTTTAATACTTTAAAGTTGAAAAGTTTGTTTGTTTTGTTAAATGCGCTAATTTCGGAAAGGTACAATTTGGCAAAATATATTAGTATTATATTATAGCCCAGTTATGGATGAAGGCTATATATTATTACGCTACAACTAATGGGAGCGTGAAAACCAACACATATTTATATACAGAGCTTTTACTAAGAAATATTCAAGCATGTCTGGGGAAAGTCTCTAGTTTTGGATAAGATAGCCGAATGTAAGATTTGTGAAATTTTATTACTAATAAAATAACAGCTTTTGCTCGCGTTATCGCGGTTTAAAGTAACATATTTTGTTCTTCCTCAAAATTATTTACATGCATAAGTATTCTTGAAATGGATGCCACGGTTTAGACGTGACAGCCTAGGAGACAGAAATACAGACAGACAGAGTTACTAACGAATTTCTAATACTTATTTTTGTTATACTTATCATCGCAAAAGAAAAGTCAGAGCGGGTACAAATTACTTAAAACGTTGAAATTAGACCGTGATTAGGATGTAACACGTTTTGCTCAAAACAATCCACAAAGAGCTTGAAACCCGGTAACAAGCTTATCCGGCACACTAATGGCATATTCCCTGGAGAAATTATATTACGCAGTGTTTGTAACACATCACGGTCGGCATGCAGCTATTAGCCTATATACTCTAGGTATAGTACTCTAGTAAGTAGATATATAACAAGTCACAAACAATCACCCAAAATTAGCTTATGCTTTATATCCACATAGCAAAATAGCTTTTGCTATGTGGATATAAAGAATAATAGCTGTCACCCGCGACTCCGTCCGCCTGTATACCGGTTATCACAGTAAAAAGTAACCTATGTAACCTCACAACGCTACGGTACTGTAAGGTACTGTCGCTACTCCTGAATTCTACTCTTTTCCATCAGGCAGAGTAGAGTCACTTTGGTAAACTTAAATATAAAAAAGTGTCCTTTCTCAGGGTCTAGACTATATGTGTTCCAAGTTTAATTTAGGTCTGTTTGGTACTTTGGGCGTGAAAGCGCGATAGAAACATAAACAGTGTTGCTATATACTATAAAGCAACCCAGTAGGAAGTAGCTATACGCAGGCCTTTCCCTCAATCAAAGCGTACGTCCAGCATTACACCGTTATGGCACAGATTGTGTTTATGTGTTTATAAAACTTAGATTTTTTGTTCGAATTATTATGTGACAGACAATTGTTTTGTATGGGAATCTAAAATGAACAATCCTCTCCTGTCTCCTCCAATCTCTCCCAACAAGAATAAGTGACTTCTTTATATTGGGAAAAGACGCTATGACTACTACTGTTCGGTTCGCGTTGTTCTAAGAGTTTCTCCAAGGTGAATCCATACTCAAAAAATAATTTGAAAAGAATCTACTATATAAAAATAAGTCGGATTTTCCTTCCTGACGCTATAACTCCAGAACGCACGAACCGATTTCCACGGTTTTGCATTCGTTGGAAAGGTCTCGGGCTCCGTGAGGTTTATAGCAAAGAAAATTCAGGAAAATTTCAACAGAAAAGCGGGAAAATCTTTTTTTAGAAAATAGGGGATGACTTTTTATGGGAATCTTTTAAGGGCAGGACGACGTCTGCCGGGACAGCTAGTATATTTATAGTATTATAAGACAAAATTATGCTTTTTTTAATACCGATATCTTAGTAGTCTATGTATCCAAGCCATTGTCGGCCCAACTAATCCGTCGTGTGAGTTCGTTCACCTCGTGTGCTGTTTACCCGGCCGTGTCTTGATAACACAGCGGCTGATCGTGTATTACATATGTTTTATGTAACTATACGATGTTTTGTGTGTATTACAATTTTATAACGTTTAATAGTCGAATTGTTATTGATGAAGTATATAAATCTGCATTGGGTCACCTCAAGATTATAGATATCTTTATACCTATATATAATTCTTGTGTGAGTGTGTATGTCACTGAACTTCTCTCAAACGACTGGACCGATTTTGATGAAATTTTTTGTGTGTGTTCAAGGGGATCTGGGAACGGTTTAGATTCGCAATTGGACCCGGTAGGTGGCGCTGCGATCAAGTCCTGGAATTTTAAAGTTGGGCGGTACGAAGTTCGCTGGGTCAACTAGTCTTTATATATATAATTCTTCTGTGAGTGTGTATGTCACTGAACTTCTCTCAAACGACTGGACCGATTTTGATGAAATTTTTTGTGTGTGTTCAAGGGGATCTGGGAACGGTTTAGATTCGCAATTGGACCCGGTAGGTGGCGCTGCGATCAAGTCCTGGAATTTTAAAGTTGGGCGGTACGAAGTTCGCTGGGTCAACTAGTCTTTATATATATAATTCTTGTGTGAGTGTGTATGTCACTGAACTTCTCTCAAACGACTGGACCGATTTTGATGAATTTTTTTGTGTGTGTTCAAGGGGATCTGGGAATGGTTTAGATTCGCAATTGGACCCGGTAGGTGGCGCTGCGATCAAGTTCTGGAATTTTAAAGTTGGGCGGTACGAAGTTCGCTGGGTCAACTAGTCTTTATATATATAATTCTTGTGTGAGTGTGTATGTCACTGAACTTCTCTCAAACGACTGGACCGATTTTGATGAAATTTTTTGTGTGTGTTCAAGGGGATCTGGGAACGGTTTAGATTCGCAATTGGACCCGGTAGGTGGCGCTGCGATCAAGTCCTGGAATTTTAAAGTTGGGCGGTACGAAGTTCGCTGGGTCAACTAGTCTTTATATATATAATTCTTGTGTGAGTGTGTATGTCACTGAACTTCTCTCAAACGACTGGACCGATTTTGATGAATTTTTTTGTGTGTGTTCAAGGGGATCTGGGAATGGTTTAGATTCGCAATTGGACCCGGTAGGTGGCGCTGCGATCAAGTTCTGGAATTTTAAAGTTGGGCGGTACGAAGTTCGCTGGGTCAACTAGTAATGTTATAAAAAGTCTTTAGGCACACTATACGTACAAACTACACTCGGTTCCAAAAATTACGGGTCAGTCACAAAAATTGAAATACCTCCAGAACTGTAAAAGCTAGATCAATGAAATAAAAAACAGAATAAAGACTTTTTAGTTGCGCTTCTAATAGCATATTATTTAAACTGGTTGATGAAAAAAACTTCATTAGAAAAACAAAATTTAAAAAAATGACTATTTTTAAAAACAAAATTTTTGTTTCATGTCATTTTGGATGCTTTCCATTTCTATTCTGTCACAAAAAAAATTATCGTGAACGTCTTCCACGTGCATAATTATTATTCTGTGAGGTGAAGCATGGCAGTCACGCTAGAGGAATGTACCAGAATCCTAACTTTTTTGGAACTTGGGCGGAGCCAGCGTGAAACAGCCAGAAACATTGGTGTATCTTTGTCAACTGTTCAGCGGGTAGTCCAGCGGTACCAAGAGACCGGATCACACCTTAGAAAACCAGGAAATGGCAGACCAAGATGCACAACGGCCAGGGAAGACAGACAACTGGTGGCTACAATGCTCCGAAATCGTTTTCAAACTGCTGTTGGTCTAAAAACTCACTTTATTCGCTTTGGAGGTGGCAATTTAAGCGCTCAAACAGTAAGAAGACGTCTTGCTGAACAAATTTGAAACCACTGAGGCCCGCAAATGGCCCCAAACTGGAACGGGGACATCGAATTGCAAGACAGAGATACGTGCGCGAACACCTAAACTGGACACTAGACGATTGGTCTAGGGTAATGTTCACGGACGAGTCTAAATTCATGCTTTATAAGCATGATGGTAGGCAGTTGGTGTACAGAAGACCAGGGGAGCGCTTCCATCAAGCGTGTGTGGAGGAAAAAGTGGCGTACGGTGGAGGCTCCGTACAAGTTTGGGCTGGGATTTCTGCTGAGGCCCGCACCGAGCTGGTGCTCATTCAAAATGGAACTCTAAATGCAGAGAGGTACGTGGAAGAGATCCTCAATGAACATGTAGGTCCTTTCATGGCCAGGATGGACCGGCATGGCATATTAATGCATGATAATGCGCGTCCCCATACCGCCAGAATTGTACATGACTACCTTGAAGAGGTCGGTATCGAACTCATGCAGTGGCCAGCGCGAAGCCCGGACTTAAACCCCATCGAGCACGCCTGGGACGAGCTTCAGAGATGCGTGAAAGGTCGAACCCCCCACCAATCACGCTTCCCGAGCTCATACAAGCACTGGTGGAGGAATGGGAAGGTATTCCTCAGCACCGGCTCCGAAATTTGGTGTACAGCATGCCTAATCGCCTGGAAGCTGTCAGAAGAGCTCGTGGAGGCAATAGAAAGTATTAAATGAAGAAAGTGATGAAAAACAGCAAAAAAACAATCATAAAAAAAATGTAATCTTAAGAAAAATATGACTACTTTAGTTTTTTTTTAATTTAAGATTAATATTGTGGGTGTAACTAAGTTTTATTTTATTTTTTATCTGTATAATTAAATTCTCAATTGAACAGTCTTCGTTTCATTAGGATGGCATACGTAGTTCGGGAGATATTCGGGTTTATGTGACTGACCCGTTATTTTTGGAACCGGCTTTAGTTATTAATTATTAAATTAAACTACAGTAATGTATGGTGCAACTGTCTATTTGCATGCGGAGCTTGCCTTTAAGTAATTGTTACACTTTTGCTATTCTACTACTTATGTAATTTACTTTTATTTTTGTACTGTGTAAACAATTGTTGATAAGCCAATAAAATAAAATACACAGATTTACATATAGACTACTAGCTTTCGCCCGCGGCTACAACCGCGTGTATCTCGATTATTGCAGTAAAAAGTAGCTTTTGTGTTATTCTAATATGTATACTATATTACTATAAAGGTTCATCCAAATCCGTTCAGTAGTTTTTGTGTTAAAGAGCAACAAACATACATACATACAAACTCACAAACTTTCGCGATTACAATATTAATAGGGGGTTGGGTTTCGAAATACGTCACCTGAATCTGAGGGTTTTGGTGGTGTAGGGGGCTTAAGGGAGTTAGTCTTAATCCCCCCCAAGTAATTTTGGCTGCCGGAGTTGCGTCTAAATATTTTTAAAAAAAATTCAAAAATTCTTAAATACAATTGCAATTATGCAAAACGGAACGTATTTTTATGCTTTAGTACAGTTTTTAAAATGTAATTTTTAGTTTTTATATGAAAAACGTGAAACGAAACGCAACATTTTGACACTAATTGACAGCAAATTTCAAATTTATGTGTCATTCCTTTGCTTTCGAGTTTAAGTGAATGTGTTCTTCCGTATCGATTTGTGTTTTTTCTACGACTTGGCTACGTTCTTGGATTCTGTTTGGATTGCTTTACTGTAATTAATTAATCAAGGTAATTATATTGGCACAATCCGACTTCATTGGGTTAGGTTAGATGTTTATTTTTTTTTAAACCACCCAGAAATAGGAGCCCCGCTTAGCGGGGCTCCGTCGACTATAATGCATAAAGCAATAAAACATGCATATAAAGTGGTATAAATAATGTTTGTACAAATTTCTGTTTTTGAGTTTTCCAAAGGGAATCAAGTATTTTCGGCGGGTAAAAATGGTGAGGCAGGGTTCAGAGGGTTCAGACCCCTCCCCCATCCCCCCAAAAACTCACAACCCCTTGAAATGGCGACGTATTTCGAAATTTTTACCATTTCTGTTTTTAATTTTTTCTAAGGGAACCAAGTATTTCCGGCAGGTAAAAATGGTGAGGGGGGGTTCCGACACCTCCCCCCCCTCCCCCCCAACCACTCACAACCCCAGAATCAGGTGACGTATTTCGAAACTTTAACCTTAATAGGATTATAGACAGAGAAACACAGTAAGAAGTAGCCATACGCAGGTCTTCGCCTCTGAAGGTGTAGGTCGTATTTGTGTGTGTAAAATTTTAAATCTTTTTGTTTTAATAGTTATGTGCGAGTTCATAAGGCCGTGATTGTAATTGTATGTGTGTCTAAGATTCGTAGGAATGCGACGAAGATTTCCTCCCCCAAAAATGATAGAATGTTTTGTATCGGAAAAAGAAGCTATGGGTGCTCCCCTCCAGTCCTACGGCCTGTGTTGCCCTATGCATACAGATGACGTGTAGATACAGATCTGTTGTTTTGTGTCTATTTATTTATTTCGGATTACCAACAAATGATACACATTTTAAATGAATCTAAAGAAAGCAAAATACATGCCCTGTGATCATTTAGTTAAAGGTAATCACAGCTAACATCTACATTTGAACTTTCCATGCACCATTATGCGGGCAAGTTTAAAATATACCTTAGTATTGCACTCCTATCTGTCTCAAAAATAGCTAATGTCCTTTCTCAAGAATCTAAGTGCTCCATGCTGAATTATAGTTTCTTTAAATATTTTTAACAGTATAAAATTGTTTGTTTGCTTAGATTTTTTAAACTACTCAACAGATTGTAGTCTTAGCAATAGATACAACAAGAAGGTGTAATACACGCCTATTATAGTAGGTATAGATAATCTGAAAATTTTAAAGACTTCCATACAAAGCCAGGTCGGGTCGCTAGTCTATTAGAAACCTATCATTAAAGCCGCTTCATCACGACCGCATCACAACTACACAAATTGGTGTTTAAACGAATACAACTAACGAAGCGAGACTAAAATCTATTAAAATTCACGGCACTTGACATTAACACTGTGTAAATGTTTCTAGTGTGTGTCATCGTTCAAATCGTATTTCTTGACTCAATGGGACAAACTTATGAATGAGATTCAAACTTGTTGAATGGTTTTTAAACAACTACTTAATTGCTTTGAGACAAGAATTTATGGAAATATTAGAATAGAATATAAATAGGAAATATTGAGATAACTTTGAGTGGTTCGGTATAAAATAATATTATTTATTCCACACCACATCAATTACGAAATAACATCCTTACTTCCCTTCCTAATTATAAATGCGAAAGTAACTCCGTCTGTCTGTTGCACTTTCACGCTAAAACTACTGAACCTATTGAAAATACATTTTCTACACAGATAGTCTAGAGCCTGAGAAGACAAAGGCTACCTTTTACCGCGTTAACCAACATACATTTCAGAAAACACACGCGGAATACATTATGTAAAAGGAAGTTATTCTCATTACTCAAGAAATCACAGATTCTTATACACTTTTTAAAGAATTTTATTTTGTTACATGTAAATTTATATAGCTTTGAGCATGCCATCCATTACTATCGTAATAAACGCCAAATATTTTTACGCCTTTGGTATAAAATTTTATAGTCGTATACCAAACAGTAAACTGTATATGCCAAATACTGAAACATATTTTATCCAACTACCCTTAATTTGTAAACGCGAGTGGAATATCAAGTATAGTTTATACATGCTGTCAAAACGTGACATAATTTAAATGGATAACAAATTGGAAAAACGTCTGAAATAAATATGAGTACAACTTTTCTGATTGATCTTATCTATAATGATCATTATCATCACTTATCTCAGTTCTCAGAGACCTCTCATTGCACGCCACTCTTTGAGTAGAGTGCTTCCAAGGAAGGATGAGTAACAACTTGCGAAAGGTAGACAGTTCCAGGTTTTAACTGCTCGGCACAGAAGGAAGAGCCTAACCGTTTAGTACAAAAGTGTATGTAAATTACTCTAAAGCGGTGGCATCCGAGAGCAGCACGTTATGACCTGTATAGGAAGGGAGGACCAGTTGCAAGAGCTCTTCATAACACTCTCCCTCTCTTCTTCTCTTATCTCCATGATATAAGCGACAGAGGAATGCCATGTAGGCGACATTTCTTTGGAACTGCAAAGGCTCAATGGTGACTTCGGGACTGTCGATAATGCTGTCTGCTCGCCGCTGCAACCGATCGAGAGCGTCAAACGAATACTGCGCGGATTCATCGCAAAGATAAGATCAGAGTGACCTGCGAACCTGGGTTTTATAAAAAGCGAGAAGAACCGTCTCATCTTGTTCAGTCTCAACTTCCGCGAGGCCGCCTCAATGACGTTTTCAATATACTCACGCAAGTTGAAATCATGATAAATATTCAAACTCTGGATATCGAGCCTATCCAAATTTGAATATAAAATTTAATATAGTTTATATGTTTAGCACTAAGAAGACAACGCTGTGTATGTTCTTTATCGGGGATCCAAAATAAACAAGGGACTCCCCATTCTTAGCTATTGTGACGTCACTTGTGTGGTTAGGTCGGTTCTATTCCGAGATAACCGAGTCATTGTGTGATCGGTAAAGTCGTGAGCGGAGGGTTCTGGCAAAAGAAATACCTATACAATAAAGTACTTTAATGTATTTCAATCATCTTAGCAGTATAGCCGCAAGAAAGGATCCAACAAATATTGCCTAAGTCATGCTTGCAAAAAAAATGGCGGAGCGTGACCGGGAGAGGTTCAGAACTTCAGAACGGGAATTTCCTTTCGAAGGTACATCTGATTCCTCTGCTTCTAGTACCAGACACGGCATACAGTTTTAGTCAGTTCGAGTCCGACATAGCAACTAACTGATGGTGTCCAGGGGGATTTCCGTACAAACAAAAAAAGGGTCAAGAAAATATTAATTGAATTCATATAAAGTCCTATTGAAAAGCTTTTAATGGTGGAAATTCTGATTGCCCATTACTAAACGGAAATTCACTTTTTTTTGTTGAATTACTTATATACTTTTATTTTATAAACTTGCAGTCCATTTTTCGATTTCTCAAAAATAGGCTATGTCATTTTCCAAGGTCTAATCTACCTGTAGATGGAAAATTATCTAAATCGGTTCGATGGTTTAGCCGTGAAAGCGTAACTGACAGGCAGAGTTACTTTCGAATCTAAAATAAACTAGTTTTTGCCCGCGGTTCCGACAGCGTTTATATCGATTATTGAAGTAAACAGTAGCCTATGTGCTTCTTCAAGAATACCAACCTGCCAAATTTCATCGGAATCAGCACAGCGGTTTACGGTTTAAAGTAATCTACCTATATCTAGTTCCAAGGTTCAATCTATGTGTATACCGAAAATCATCTAGAGCGGTTCAGTGGTTTATCCGTTTAAACGTTACAAATAGTATGAAAGTATGGATTATGCATCAGAAGCAAATCAAACATAATAGTGTGTTCAAGTCAAGAGACTAAACACAATTTAAAACGTATGTCGTGTAGTTATATCTTGTCACGTATTATCTTAATTAAGTACAAAATTCTAGGTCATGCACAGTGTTCATTTTGCTGATGGCAACTTTGTCGGGTTTCTCGATTGTTTTCCTACGGCCCGACCCTTGTAAGATGTCGGTAAGACTTTAGTAATCTCTGCATGTTGAATAATTATGCAAAAACTACGGAACCCTAACTAATATTTTAAATTACATATAGTAGTAGAATTAACTGAATTTTCTGTGAAGTTGTGATATCAGTCAAGTCCAGTTGCAGTCGTTTATGCGATTGTAACTCCCCCCCCTCCTCGATTACCCCCTACAAACTCACAAACAAAATGTACCTGTTTTTGAATTTGCCTAAATTGTTGTGTGACATTTGAACGTACTTTTTCTTCCAAAAATATATATATTTTATCATAGGCATATTTTATCGCGATATTAGACATACTCGGAGGCAGAACCACGGGTAAAAGCTAGCATAGAAATATAATAATTCAGTATAACTTTGATTCAGAATTATAAATCTCATCAGTCATTACTAAATCTTTGCAGAGATTAGCAATCAATATTACAAATTGCATTAACAAACAATTGGTTTTAGTGAAAGTTTTAATTAATTATATTCACAGTATTTAAATGCGATAGGAAAGCTTGTTATCTACTTTTCAAAAATACATCAATCAAAATTATATAAGTAATTGATTAATTAGACAAGCTAAGAGAGAGGCGTAAAGCCTTTTGGAATTTTTAATACGTCTGTTAAAACTAAAGTTAAGTACACACTTAACTTTAGTTTTACCAGACGATTACGACGATAACTTTACGACAACAGTGTCTTAAAGAGTAAGTTTTCAAGATAGTAGGGTCACGCTGATTTCAGCACGAACGGACTAACCTCACAGAAAACAAACCTAAAAAGACAGCATTCATGCAGTCGTGTTTTTTTAGTGAGTTTGGGACCGTAGGCCCAATTATGTAAAACAATCTCATCAGATCGTTATGGTGTTGCATTTACATTATACACTATTGAATTACAAACTGTAAGTTACGTACGGTTCACGGTGTACCCTATACATTCGTCATTTCAAATTCCTTCTAACAGCTGACGTTTTATAGACAAGGGCAAAGGGAATATTATAAAATTTCGTACCCTGTGGGGTACATTTTTAATATCAACTTTATTACTTCCGTTTATGATAATGACTCAAATTGCTTAAAGCAAATATAAGCTTTCTTTAGCTTTTACAACATCTTAGCTTTGGTTATGACCACTCACACTGGGGAAGATATCATCTTATACGTACATGTACATATATACCACATATATTATATCACTTCGAAATGATTAACAGTTTACATTAATCAACTGTCATGGTCTTTCGAACTTCTTGTCTTTGGCAATTAAGCATTTTAAATATTCCCTGAAGACTTAATTACCAGTTTTATTTTTGTAGTTTTTAAATCGGTTTCTACAGAACATAACTTATTGATAGACAAATATCACAATGAAGGATCTACCAGATCATGTGAATTGATTGAAAATTGATAAAATTGGCGGCGACGATTGAATGGAGATCTACATTACAGACCATGGTGTAATAACAACAAATACAGGTCAACTACGAAACCGTTGAATATTAAACCAAAAAGATGCAATAGGGTTATTTAGATGTCATTGACATGTAGTCTTACCCCATGGAGTTTCTCGATCGCCTTAGCCCGACGCCTGCGTCTCCAGAGCTTAGAGAGGAACACCGGTGCCAGTAACGGCAACACCCGGTGTCGCATCGTTTGAGGATTTATCTTGACTGAATTTACTTCACTGGTAGAGTTGAATACCTGGTCTAGCGTTGGCTAGACCGTTTATGTGATTTATTTGCTGGTACACTAGTGAGGGCTCTTTAGTACACTTAGAAAAACACTTTTAACAATTAGGTGACAAGAGGTATATAACGGTTTTTAAATTTAGATAAGGTGTACATTTAAATTGAAAGAAATATTTTATAGTAACTATTAACCTTCAGATATAATTAACATTATTTTGGACTTGTTAAAATCAACCAGACTACTGATTCTCTTACTCCGTCTTATAATTAATTTGTGAGAAATTTGTTAACAGAATTAAAACCGTATGACAGTGGTACATTGATACCGTTTTTGTTTATTTTTATTTCTCCACTTAAGACCTTTTTAAATGAATTTGATTTTAATTTTTACTTTTTATTACACTCACAACACTGCTATTGTCTATATTATGAGTATATACTTATTTTGTTTTTTAAAATATTATGATTATCATCCAAATCAGTGGCGCGCTTGGATAACCCCTGAACTGACCTATGAGATCGTACTGTGTATAAATATTATTAATGGAAGCAAATATAGATACCCACTTTAAGTGATTGTTTATGTAATTTTATCACGCGTCACGTAACTTTACATAACTCTAAAAAAAATTGTCGATTTCGATTGATGCTGTATTAAGGATATAAGGAGGTACTTATAGTAAAGACAGCCCTGAGTCTAAGAAGTTTCTTCGTATTTAAAAATAATTTATAATTGTCTATAGTTTTATAATAATCTAATCATCATCATCATCAACAGTCTTTAACAGTCCACTGCTGGACCTAGGCCTCTCCTTAAAATTACTATTATCTAATAGTAATTTTAAAAAGTTATGCTTTTGGCTCGGCAAGCAGCTATGTCGACTTAAGGATGAATAAACAGACTACCATTTAAACACTAGACAAATTCATAAAAAATAAGAAACAAACATCTATTTATAAATTTCAGGAATTACATTTTTAGATTGATAGAATAAACAGAATGTTTTGTTTATATCTCACATGTGATAAATTCAAAACATGAAGTACCTACATTTACATACTTACGGTTTTTTAGAGAACTCGTAAAACCAACACAATCTTTACAAAAATATATTTGGGTACAAGTATTTATCCCTAAATGTTAGTCATGCTTCAGATTCGACAAGAGGAAACCTATCCCAAACTACAAAGAAACCCGTAATGGAAAACCTATTGTGTTAAAGTATTGACGTCAGCAGATAAGAAAAGCAGTCCTATACTTTCCACATAAGTGTTATACTCATTTAAACTAGGCTAAACATTCAAATATGTATACTATCGGTTAACTAATTACGAAACTATCATTACTATTTCGATAACTATTTATAGAATAGTGAACTATCATGTCCCGACTTTCCATTTTTAACCGACTTCAAAAAAAGGAGGAGGTTCTCAATTCGTTGGAATCTTTTTTTATTTGTTTTTATGTGTGTTTCGTGATAATTTCGTCGTTTATGAACCGATTTCAAAAATTATTTTTGCATTGGAATGGGCGTAGCTTACAGGTGGTCCCATCGTCACCATGTCGGGATCTGATGATGGGATCATAAGAAAATCACAAGTCGCGATTTGGGTACTCGGAATAGTTTTTCATTGAAGTCGGTTCCTATTAGTTAAAATTATTAATGTGAGAGACTCCGGACTTTTTGACTCATTGGGATTTCAAACAAGAAAAAGCTTTAAAAGAGACCCGTATACGTAAATTTTTTTGATAAAATTTGTACAGCCGTGATATAGACTGTATAAATTTCATCAAAAGTTTTCAAATTCCACATGGGACTATGTGCACCAAAAATTGTTGTTCTGGGTCTGGGTGTTCTTTGTGTCCGTTTCATGTATGCTGGTCCCCCTAGACACATAATAAATTTTCCTAATGCGGGAGTATGTTTTTAAAAAAAAAAAGAAAGATACCATACGAGTAGATTTTCAGTTAGTAGTAGTAGGTAGTTCTAGTCGAGCTTCCAGACACGTGCTGAATAATGACTCTCCCACGGTAACTATGTATTAAAATTTAATTTAATTCGTATAGTAAACGCAAATAAGCGTTTTATCATAACATACGTGCTTGTTATACCGTGACCCTTCCCCTCGTGTCCTGGTTTCCTGTGCGTTAATCTACAGCGAGATCTATATGAGACTATGTCACATTATATTAGAGGCTTTCCAACTTTTATTTTTAAATCTACCAAAGAGACGCTGCCTGATGGAAAGCATGAGTAGTATTCAAGAGTGAGGCTTGTGTAGCTAATATTTTGGTGGGAAAACAATTCTCTCACTAGGAATATATTCTGTTTCGCGGGGTACATCATAAACATTCTTGAAACGGACCCAAAGAACAATCAAACTGTTGCCATGTACATCTATGGCAATCGTTATTGGGAAGTCAGTGCCCTCAACTAACTATAGTTGTTACTAAACAACTAGTTTAACCTTCGAATTCAATTCGCTCTCAGGTTTGCGTAGGTTCGATGCCAGTCGCTCCGTGGAAAAACTGATATTCAAATAAAACCGGTTGAAATAAGAACCAATACCAAATATTTCTGGAAATTAAAAAGGCTAGACGAGGATAAGTATATAACAAAAAGGCCGTACACTTAAAAAAAAAATTAGGGTCACCAATCACTGGCTACAATGAGCTCAACTAAATAACTCCTAACTTTGATCGGAGTCACAAAGCAATTCTCAAACTACACCGTACAATTCATAGAGAGATCATGTTTTTTAACATTAAATAATTCATCATAGAAAATTTGTAATGCGAGTTGTGCTCTTGAAGTGTCAGTCAAAAGAGTTAAGGTCAATAAACTGAGGGTCGAAGGCCCATTGTCTGGCGGGCATTGTTTCATCACACCGTCACAGCTACTGGCATCAGAGCATTCGATTGCGAGAATCGTCAAGTGATTACTAGAATCGGTCATAGGTACAAGTGGTTATCGTAACACAGGCTAATTTTTTAAGACTAGCCTCGCTCCACGGCGTTACTCTCAATTTACAACAATAACCGTCGGTAATAAAACAGCTCAACGGCATTAAATAAAATAATGAAAATACAGTACAAATAGTTTAGTAACTGTAATTCAAACTGATTATAGTCGAAAAGTCCCAGTCTTCTACGCGAAAATATAACATAATGTGGTTGTACGAACTCCCGTAAGTTTAATAACATGGCAGCCCTACACATCTGTAGGTCCAAAATTAATTTTGTTTCAGTTAATAATACATGTTAAAGCGAGCGTAAGCTCTCCACCGAGAATAACCGGCTAAGCAACGACCTTCACTCGCATAATGCGGGATGAGCACCAGAGATTTAAGAGAGGAAAAATTACATAATGTATTATAGTGGTTGCAAATAAGGAGTAATTTTGCATGACTAAAGAAATTTTGCTATTTGATAGCCTGAGCTGTACCCTGCAGTTTATCAAATATTTATATACGTTCTTTAACTTATGTTCGGTTTTTCGTTCCTATGCCAGTCAAAACCTGAAACTACCAGCGCACGTGTTTGCTACCCACTATGATGCGAGGTCCTACAAGAGGGGTGTAATGAAGTAATTCCTAACCAATTTTTTAAGCCCATGTTTAAATCCAAGCTCATATTATGTTAATCTAC
The DNA here is from genome assembly GCA_932526445.1 of Phragmatobia fuliginosa. Lineage (NCBI taxonomy): Eukaryota > Metazoa > Arthropoda > Insecta > Lepidoptera > Erebidae > Phragmatobia > Phragmatobia fuliginosa. The sequence continues at coordinate 9,938,975 of OW052081.1, read as the reverse complement.
CTTTATACCGAATTTTATCAAAATTTCTCAAGCCGTTTACGCGTGAAGCAGTAACATACAAACTCGCCGCCACGAGTACATTACAAAATCGTAGGCGATACTTTTTCGATTGTCTTTTGTACCATCATGATCGTCAGCCTATAGCAGTCCACAGATGGAAAGAGGCCTCTCCAGTAGCACAACGTTTAATATACAAGAAATTACAATATCTTTACATAACATAAAATGTAGTCGCTTTCGATGTCTGTTCGCTTATATCTTTTAAACTACTCAATCGAGTTTGAGTGATTCAAGAGGAAGGATTATTTTTATATGAGTAATACGTGCATATTAAAGTAGAGGAAATCCGTGAATTACAAAGTTTTCCGTGCGAATCCGGCCCGGTTTGCTATTATAAGTAGATTGGTATCTAAATCTGAAATCTAAAAAGATTGGTATCTGTAAAGATATCGTAATATACAGTAGGTATATATCTTATAAATATATATATAAATTTTCGTTTCATAATGTTAGATAGTTATTGCCATAGTTTTCCGATACGGCTGGATTGATTCTAATGAAGTTTTGTGTGTATAGTAGGTCTGACAATAGGACGTAAGCTATGTTTCAAAGGTATAAATAAATAATAAAACGCGAGCGGAGTCGCGGGCATCAACTAGATTTATATAGTTTAGTACAGAAACATCAACAAAACAAAATGGATGTGTTCAAGGTCCGGTAATGGCGTGCCACTTTAATATTCAGAGGACATTCGGAACGCCAAGTAATCGATATTTAGTTATTAATAGCTTCACCTATAAACGGACTATTGTTTCATTGTGTCCAAGTACCACTGATGTATTTTCTTTATCGTTATCATTTTAAACCTAGGTACATTTAAGTAAACTTAAGATTTTTTTATCTTCTAAATATAAAATTCTAGCGTCACAATGTTAGTTACCATACTCCGCCGAAACGGCTGGACCGATTTGTATGAAATTATCTGTACATATGGGGTAGCCTGAGAATCGGCCAACATCTATTTTTCATAACCCTTGGACGCGAGCGAAGCCGCGGGCGTTACCAAGTAATTCTCTACAATTCTTCCTTTACCTTAGTTAAGTCACAAACTTAGTTACAACGATAATTAAAAGCCGACCTTATTTCCTTTCCTATACAGCCAGATGTTGTCCGTATAATATTAAATGTATCTTTATAGTTTAATATCCTTAAAGCTCAAGTTGTTGAGAGATGATTTAATTATTTTCGAGTACACCGTTAAGTACAATTTAGTGTAGATTAATTTATTTCATAACGGTTTTGTTATTAAGTTTCCACTTTAAGCCGTCACTTATAGTTCTAACATTTTAATTAAAACTATAGTAAAACTTAATACCAGCAGAATATTTTTGGTACTCAAAATTCACAACACTATACATGAAAACGTAATCGCACGGGAAATGTTCGCGTCAACAGTTGATTAGTTCGATTATTTACAATCGAATATGTATCAATGTATCAACACCCGAGGACACACTGCCGATATTGGCACCGTGGCATCCCGAGGGTCGAGGGAGTGATGCTATTAAAAGCCAGAGCTTACTGAGGCTTAAACATCAGTCACGATGCAGCCAGCCCGTGAAAAAAGGTGTGATGGCCGTAATAACCCAGATATGCTTATATCTTCATAAAGCGTATAAAAATCACTTTCATTGTTAACTTATAATAAACTAACTTTTCTCAGCGGGTTTACTAGTTCTGAATTTTTGGGATCTTTAGTACCCAGACTATTATCCAACTCTGTACTAAATTTCAGTCAATTGTATTTTTTCGTTTGTGCGAACTTAGCAACAAATCGATTCAAAATTTTATCCATTTCTGTATAATTTCATATTTACAATATCAGTGAAAATAACTTAACAATATTAAGCAGTAATATGATTGTTAATTTAAAAATAAAAATGGTTATTAAGATAAAAAAAAACTTTGATTACTACCATTCCGTACCAGAAGTATTTTTTTACCATCCGGTCCGGTTTGAAAAACTATTTCACTGTAAGATAGCCCAGCTATATATCATCGCGCAAAAAGGAGCGAAGTATAACAAAAATGTTGCTAAACAGGGCTAAGTTTATTCCTTTCAAGACTCCACTTGGCACAATTGTTTGCTGTCCAGAGCTTCCATTGCGTGTTCTTCGTAAACAGTTAAAGTTTCACAAAAAACATGTAATAAATATGCAGTAATATGTTTAAGAAACGATGGAACTGACATACGCTGTGTAAAGGTGTTTAAAAGAAAGGGATTAAAAAAGACAATATAGATGTGGAAAGAATATTGTTCGCGTTTAAAAGTCAAAATATGCGTCCTATATATTGTAGTCGATATGTGCTCGTCAACAGCAAAGAGTCGCATTTCAATTTTCAAAATTAACATAAACAAAATAATCTTCAAACTAAGAGCCATCTTATAGCCTATCAACATTAGGAACTAAACCCAAGGAACGTTACTTAGTTGTTTGTATAACACAAATTTTTCACGGGACCTCGGACAGCAAAGTCATTACCGTAGAACGATAAGGACACATTCATAGTGCGATGTACACTAACTGTGAGAATCATCATGACTCAGATTTTGTACGATGTCAACTTTAACTGGAATATCATCTTCCAAGCCTTTATTATTCCCAAGTCGATTTAGGGTCAGTTACTTGGCTAGTCGGCTAGATTTTTTTTAATTACTTAACAAAATATCTCACACCAAGCTGTCGACACCAAACAAGATATAACCCCTACTTTGTAACTATCACTGATAAAACACACTACACAATTTCTTTATTAATAATCACGCTTTTTAGTCCTCTATCTACCTTCCTCTCTTTCCTACTTCCCATGCTCTCGCGTGTGAGAATTGTAGACAACATCTATTCCCACTGCACGTATTATTCGCAGTGTCCTGTACAAACCAGAATTCAGAACCCGCATTAATGTTTTTAGCAGTTTTTTCTAAAGTAAAGAAAGATAAAAGATTAGTCAAACAGCAAAGTTGGAAAATATATTATAGCACAGTTGGTATATTTATGGGTCGTTGATGATGAATATAATGAAGTGATTATTAGAAAAGCTTATTGCAAACGTGCAAGAATTGTGAACATACTACTCAGCAAATGACGCAATTTACCTTCAGAATATTTCTCCGAAATATATGTATATGTACATACTTAAACCGCCAACTTTACAAAGAATGCCTTTGTGCGAGCCTTTAAAGATTACATAGCTCCTTGTAAGGAAATTAGCGACGGTGTAAGAATCTTCCGTGTTCCAACTTTCAGGTATTTTTCGATTTTCTTCGGTATTTTATAGCTGTGTTTGGGTGGGGAGAAGTTTGTGAGCTTTATTTGCTTACTTTATATTCAAGGTATAAGGCGATGTGAAGATAATAAGAACTGGAAGTAAACATTGGCAATGGCTGAGCAAAACTGGCAATTGGCAACAAAACATCCTAATTGAAAATCTCCTCTTTTTAAAAGTAAGAAAATTAATGATCTATTAAAAAAATTGGTTGCTATTATTACTTCTTAAATATGTCTAAAGTTGCCGTCAAAGTGATGAAATACAAATCAAGCAAAATGCTTCATCATAGAAAAGCTAGTGCTGCATATTTGCGAACTTAAGCTCATCGTTTTATTGGATAAACAAATATGAATATAAAAATGAATAAAGTTAAGACTCGCATTAATGTTTATTAAAGGTGTCTTAATCTCATAAAACAAACAAAGATTAAAGATCCGTGATTTCAGTGTCAAAATCATGAAAAACAAGCTACCTTAAATTTACGTTAGTCCAAAAAGTGTGTACAAAATATTTTCTAATAACATCCATAGAATGGAATTTTTTCGCGAGTTTATAGCCTCTTTCCCTCTAGTTAAAGCGACGAGGATAAAAAGGCAGAAATACCTACGAATAGTCCAGTGGAAAATGTAACGAGGAATTCGTAAATAAGTACCCTTGTTTATACCTGAGAAGGATCATGTTTCCCCTGCCAGGTAATGTATGTATTTACGTGTATGTATAAAGCACTAGCACTGAAGAGGGTCGCAATAAAACTATGTAGTTACGCATTTCAACTGTAGACCTTTTTCTTATATTGCTATAGTAGTAGCTAAAAGCTTGACCTCTGTGTCAGCTGTCATTAGTATCATTTTAGAATTTCGAGGTGCGTTTTAGTTGTTAATCTTTACTAATTAAATTATAAATAGAAAGTCTGTCCGGTTGTCTGTCATGTGGCCCTTCACCAATTTCCCCCTAAATTTAGTGTGTTTACATAGAGTTAGGTAATCCTTAGTGATATTTTCTTTTTTGCAAACTTTTAAGGGACACTTTCGTGTTTAGATTTTACATTTACTAACAGTTATTGCATATCGGTCTCTTACGCAGTACTCTTGTAACGGAGTTATAAACATCTATAATATTATAAATCACGTTAACACTTGCACAAGATTTATAGTATACGAGGGGTGATCAATAAGTAATGATAATCGAGTATTTCTAGAACGCACAAAAACCCAAATTATTTTTTTTCTGCTTGCTTATATATCCACTACTTCAGCTTCAAAAAAATGACAAAAAAGTGGAAGATATCGTGTTGGCCGATCGAAGGGTGACCGTAAGGCATGTAGCTGAGGTCACAGGGATCTCCTATGGCAGCGTTCAAAAAATCATTGTCAACAAATGCATATGAAAAAGGTCTCTGCGCGTTGGGTACCGAGAATGTTAACCGACGAGCAAAAAATGAAATTTGTGACCATGGACGAGACCTGGATCCACCACTTTGATCCCGAAACCAAACAACAATCAATGACTTGGAAACGAGCTTCCTCACCAACGCCGAAGAAATTCAAAGGGTCAAATTCAGCGGGAAAGGTTATGGCGTCTGTTTTCTGGGATGCAGAAGGAATTATTATGGTGGAATATTTGGACAAGGGGGGCCACTATAACAGGCTCTTACTACGCAGGCCAAATAAGAAGATTGCGAGAAGCTATTAAGTCAAAAAGACGCGGTAAACTGCGCGCTGGAGTGCTGTTTCACCAAGACAACGCCCCGGCTGGGTATTTGTGGCATTTTGGGAGGGTCAAGACAAAGAATTTTTTTCTAAGGGAATCATGGGCTTAGAAAAAAGATACACTAAATGTATTAACTTGCAAGGAGACTATGTTGAAAAATAAAATACTTTTTTTATACTAATAGTTCTGTTTCATATTGATTATCATTACTTATTGATCACCCCTCGTATATGGGTTTTGTCGATTACCTTTCGCCGATGGCTGCCTAGTTTACAAGAATAATAATGATCCTAAATGTTATCCTGTTTCACATATCACATGCGTGTCATTTCATCCAAACCCGTACAGAAAGCTAGAATTTACCCGCACTCGGCCAACGCAAGGATGTATGGCCTTAACCCTGTCCTCTTCTGAGAGGAGTCTTGAACCCAACACTGGGACGTTATAGCTTGTTGATAATGACTAAACGCAAATATTTAATGCTACTTCCTATACAGAATAAAGTAAAAACGGAATTTCTTCCATTTCTATCTATATATATATACTAGCTTTCCGGCCGCGTGGAATTCGTTTATATCGCGCGACACGGTAAGGGTAGATTAAACAATCTTACATTGTTTTATGTTTGATAATAAGGAACTTCGACACAAACTTTCGTCCCCTATTTCAAACCCTTCTACCTTTATTATCGCGATAAAAAGTATCCTATGTCCTTTCCCAAGTTTAGTTCTATCTTCATACCAAATTTCATTAAAATCGGTTCAGTGTTTTAGGCGTGAAAGCGTAACAGACAGACAGAGTTACTTTCGCATTTATAATATTAAGTAGCGATTAACACGTGAATCAGAAATTTTGTACTCCTTTTTACGAAAATTAAGTTGACGGAGGATTATCTTATTTGGCTCACTTATATTATGGTTTATATAGAGAAGGAGTGCAGAATGCTAATTTTTTTTAATAATGCATAAAAATACATTAAATAGTAATTGTACACTCTTTTTCAAATTAACATTGTAGCGTCGACTTGTCAAAATCTGTTTCAAAATCTGAAAAGTAAACGTAACACATGCACAATTAGATTTATTTTTGGTAAAATCAAGATTTCAAAACGAAACTATCATAAATTATATAAATCCTAGAAAATATTCGGTGCATTTATAAAATCCATCTGAAGTGTACGAGTATTAGTCGTGGAACAGACAGAGTGCCAAGTTACAGTTTACCCTCTCCCCGTCCGAATAGGAAAACTTATGTTAGATACTACGAACTTGCACTCACCTGGGGGATAGTTGGGTATGGCCCAGTGACAGCGGGCAATTCTTACAACGAAATTATTGCTCCGCCCGTGTCATTTTGGAGTATGAGCTATTTTATTCTAAAGTTTCATAGAAATTCGTTGAGTAGTTCTTCTAAAAAGTAACAAACATTCAAACAAACTACATACATACTCACATCCGTTTCTTTTCTTATATTAATAGTATGATAAGGGTTACTAGTCCGCTATTAAACATACACATTGTTTTTACATAATTCTACACACTCGCGAGTATTATAGGTAAATTGCACACAGACAAAGGGTCAATTGATTACAATATTTTACTATGTTCAGACTGGTTGGTACTTATAAAGATCGCTGTTAAAGACTCCACACCTTCACGCTATCACGTCGCGTAAGATTCGACACGTGTGTCCTTATTAAAGTTTTCGTCTAGCCCGCAGGCACTCGCCTCTCGCTCAGACAACATATATGTATACATTGCCCCTTACCTCTACCTAGTGCACGTATATATATGTGTCTGTGTAAGCTCAGAATTATTTAGACGGTCCGGTCAGACAATGTTCTGTGCATATTTGATTTCGTATGTGCTACCCTTTAGAAAATGACCTACTAGATTTTTCTGACTTTGATATATTTTTTATAGTTTCAGTTGACCTATTAGAAAATTGAACTAAGTTTCGGAAAACGTACAAAATTAATGTGATCACTTTGACTTGACGTTATGAACATGTTGTATTGGGTCTAGTAACAGGCAAACTGGTCAGGTTTATCTCAGACACAGTGAGATGGCTGTGAATGCGAACAATACAGGTACGATCACGGTTATATTGTGTTCATTCCCGTTCATAAATAATTAATTATGTATAATTATTTATTAATTTAATAAACCTTATCTATAAATATTAAGAAGAGATTAAGTTTATGAGTTTGTGATGATGTGTTGGATAATCTCTGGATATTTCTGGTTATCGCGAGTGTGTAAAGACCCAAAAATTTTTAACAATGATATCCAACATGTAAGCGGCCAAACTTTGGGTAATAGCTAATAATATTCTTATTTTAAAATTAACTAATACCCGATTTATTTATCAATTAACTCACTCCACAGCAGATAGCCATGAACAAAAAAATATTGATGAAAATCATGTTCTAAAAGTGATAGCATAACTTGCGCCGCAATTTCGTTTACCCTAATCAGTTACCGGCCGCAACTACTGAAATAGTATAAATTAACAAGACCTTGACATATTTTGTGCCGCAGAGTAGTGTTCTATAACTTCGTCAGTATAATAACCTGCATAAATTGTATAACTCACTACTAATTACACGATATGTAATTTCTTAGTTACGGGAAATATTTCATGCAATTGCCAACACGATCCTTTTAAACCACATAATACACTAACATTTCATCGTATATTAAAATTTTCTAAGCTAGATACTATATCGATTGGTGCTGACACTGACTAAAGTATAAACTATCAAAACTACAAGATCACTATACTACTGTCATGCATAATCTTGTATCAAAAGTCACTGCACACACGATACTTTTTGCATCAAACATTTACTTTTTAATAACCTACTGTCGTTACGTATGCTATAGCAAACGATGCAAGTTGCACATACTTTGATCATTATATCGCAACTAATATATATATCACTTTCAATCACGTGATTTTACCATAGAAAACAGACTTTAGATGTCTCATAAAATAGAGAAACAGTAATGTTACAACTGTATTTTATAGACTTTCGTAACTTTTACATACCTAGGTTTTCATATCGGGACTTTTAACTTAGTGACCACGAGCAGTATAACTCGTTCGAAACGTCGGAATATAGAAAAAAAGGGCTTTTCAAGTCCCGTTACACAACAACAACTAAGTGCTAAATTGCAAGATACATGTAATCCAAATTTACTCTCTCTCTTGTGGTGCAGTGCAGAGCCGATGTGCAAAAAATAGCATGTGTGCAGTAACCCTCATGCAGAACAAATCTTGTATTCACCAAATATCTGCCTTTGACCCCCATCTTGCAGCAATATCTTCAGGTGGAAAGGATCGTTAAATGTCTTTTAGAGTTCATAGTTATGTTGATCACACTTTGCAGTTTACACATTTTGTCTGTCATTTCACATTATATGTAGGAACTCGATTTAACTTTCTATTAATGCTATATAAATATAAACAAAGTTATTTAAACTGTAGGTACAACAAAGTATTCTGGCCTACATTCTGAGGTCTTTGTGATGCACGTAATTTCAATAATTTTGAAAAGCAGACACTATATTGTTAATTAGGTTTTAGGAAAGGAAGAAACCAGGGTGTTGCATGTTATTTATTTTTTTCATTTAAATTACTGATATTCATGAAGATGTTTATATATCAATCCATGTGGATTATGTTCAGTGACTTATTTTATTTAATAGAATATAATTTTCCTCCAGTTAACAGATCGGTGAAGGTCGATCAGTTATCTATAATATTTTAGTTGGAAAAATTTTCATTTGTAAACAGTATTACAGATTTCTTTGTAAAAAAGCGCATACAACGTCGAATATATCAACAGGTGGCTTTACTGCCAAAAGCGATCGTTATTATTTGGTAGTATTAATTTATACACAATTTTCCGTATGGCATGTTCTAAAACTAGAGTCAATACAAATCGAATATTTGACCTTTAATTCAATTCTCATCGATTAGTTATTCGTTATTTTCTATTCTAATTTGCATTCAACGCATGTCATGTTCGTGTGTTCAGTTACAATTTTACTAATAAAAAGTTCATTGTCACCTATATATAACCTCTGTAGAATAATATAACTACGCATACGAGTATGTTTTCTACCATTCTGATTTTGTGCTGTTTTCAACCATAAACGTTACGTTACAGGCTTAAAGTTGAAAATAACACAAATCTCCGTATGGCTTTTAGCAACCGCTCGCTGATAGCCACAAGCCATAAGGAGATAGGCACTTACTCTTGTACGTGAGATAACTGTCGTTTCTATTGTTGCATATCGAATTAATTGAATAACACAAAGGGGTGGTAGACAGCCTTCTAAATATTTAATAAATTAACTTTTTATCCGTAGATGTGATAATTCTCTTTGTAAATTAAAAAGCTTAATTCCCTTAAGATGATAAGCAGAATTGATTGACAGAAAGAAACTAAAACCGGTGGTCAAAATGTATGTAGGTATGTTCAAATATTAGTGGTACACAATTTAATATATCCCAAACTGGATAAAGATCTTAAGAACTGTGCTATTGATTGAGATTTTACACGTAAATATATTTAATACACTTGCTACCAACCAGACAATGTGTCAACGTCCTTTAATGTATAGAATATTTGTAATATATTATTTATACCGGACGTATTTAGACCCGAGGTACTTAAACGTTAGTGAGGGTAAAAAGGACAGGTGTGAAAGTTATTAATTACGCTTTTCGAAATAAAGTTTTAAAATTATAATTTCTAGTACATAATGTTACCTATAACGATTTGAAGTATACTTAAGTTACTTAAAAAAGTTTGCAACAATTTTTACTGTACTTCAAATGTCTCATGTCTAGCGGAGACGTGTAGCGAAGGGAGACTTTTTGAGCATTTTTTTTATTTAAGCCTACCAAAGTTACTGCACTCAGCCTGATGGAAAGCATGAGTAGAATCCAGGAGTACGAGTCACAACACTCATTGTGAGTGGAGACAATGCAGCATGGTGACCCACAATGTAGCGGGCTATCAAGATGTTTTTGCATCATTGGGCCGATCTCACACATCATCTATCTTCAACAAACCATAATGTCCCGCTGCTGGACTCGGGTATGCTCTCAGGAGAGGTACAAGGTCATACGTCGATACGAAGGCCCAAGTGCGGGGTAGGGACTGGCAAGACACGTGTTTTGGCTACGTAATCTTGCCGTTGGAAGTTTTTAAGCAGCCCGAAGGCCTCTATCTAATCTTCACGGCTGTTATCTTATGATAACAACCAGAACCGACTGCTTAACGTGACCTCCGAATCACAGAAACGCTCATTAAATATAATGCCAGAAACGGTCATCCATCTAGGTACTGACTTCTTGGCTACGCTTTACATCCATCTCACACCCACCAAGGATACGACAGCACGTATTATTTTAGGTGGATATTTTATGTGAGGGCGGTACTGCCTCGGTCGAGTAGGCCCCTTCGTGCTGAAAGCTCCGTGTTTCTACTACCTCGAGATAAATCTAAAATATGCCTACGACAAAAAATTTGTTGTCATGCAAGGTTTTTTTACATGGAGTCGTAGAGTACTTTTTGAGTAGTAGAACGAGAACCTCATTAAATTCCATACGTACACATTTCGTATACCATAACCTCGCCTATACGGGTGTGACAACTATGGGCTTGGCTTAGATTAGCCGAGCCTACAGTTGACCACGAGCAAAGGAGTTAAATAAAGGCTTTAGGGCTATCCTAGCCTTTGACGTCATAGCTTTAGCAAACTAACGACATATTGAACCAGTCGAAATGTTTTAATGATAAACGTCGATTGTTAGTAATTTATCGTTTTAGCAGTGAAAAACATAAAAGGGAAGCACTTATATAAATACTGATATTTATTGAAACTTTGGTGAATGAATCGTGCTTTTGCCGTCACGTTTATGAGCCACAATCACGATAGTGGCTTGATTTATAAAATTCTCTTAACCTAGAGATTTTAAAGTAATTATACGTTTTGTAGTTATACAAACAACTGATAAAAAGATATATTTTATACTAAAACGAGAGTACCAGTATTTTAGACTAGCTTTTGCCCGCGCCTCCGCCCGCGTGTATGTCGGTGCTTGCGGTAAAAAGTAGCCTATGTCCTTTTCCAAGGTTCCGTCTATCTCTATACCAAAATTCATCAAAATCGGTTCAGCGACTTAGGCGTGAAAACGTAACAGACAGACAGAGTTACTTTCGCATTTATAATATTAAGTAGGGATGATGTGTTTAGATTCAGCGTTTAGTGTATTATTTTCACCGTTAATTCTACCTAGTATGTCTAAAATCTTATGAATTAAATACATTAGATGTAGGCCTCTCTCATTGCACGCGACTTTAATGTTGGGCTTTACACCAACATCCTACAGTATATTCCTTATTATTATACCCATATGGTACCAAATTGTGTATACAGGTGGCAACCAGGTCGATGTTCCGGGTCGATATTCTGCATACAAAGCACAACGCTTTTGTAGTGAGCTGGTAGCAACGTCTACAAGTCTTTGTTCTTTAGTCCATCGACATTAGTCCTGATGGTTACTGTTATTTGTTTCTAAACAGCAATATTCTAAATCTATGACTTGGATTATAGAGGTTTAGGGGTATAGCAGGTTAACTTCTAGTAATTGACCGAATTTGGTTGATTTTAAATCTCTATTTAGGTTAATGAAATCCTTGATAATATTATAAATACAAAAGTAACTCTCTCTGTCTGTGATGACATGTAAATATATGACAAAATTTAGGTAACAAATAAGTGGTGTAGAACTGAAGCTCAACTCATGAAAGTTAAAGCATTATTCAGAATCTTTATCCAACCAACTGTTTTATAATTTCGAACGATACGACTGAGAATGTAAATTGTTAAAAAAATTCGGAGTCTCGAAAACTAAACAGCTAACTTTTATTTCTAATCCTTGATTAAGTAGAATTTCTTTTTAAAGATCCCATTTAACAAGGCAAACACCACTCAATAAAACGAGATTCGTTTAAAAACTTTTATCATCCATCAAATGGAAACGTTCTCTTGATATCTTTTTGAAGGAATCTCATGCATATATTAGAGTGAGACACGTCAATTGCTATTCCTTATGATCGATATGATGATGGTAGAATGTGACTTCTGCTTATGGTGCCTCTCTACTAATGGAGGTTGGCAGTCAACTCTGCATACTACCTTATAAATCTATATAATACTGCTCAAATATGCAATTTAACCGTTTAGATTAAGAATTTTACTATTCATTCATTGACTGTCTTTAAAAGGGAGGAAACTACGCACGTCAAAAGCTCTGCAAAGAGGTTAAAACGAAACTTATAAAAACCCGTCTGGTCAGCGTGTTATGAATAGGCAACAAACCTTCAACCTAAGGAGAGGCCTAAACCCAGGAATAAATTGTACTCAAAGACTGTTGATAAAGTTTTCACACTCCGATAACAGACCTGCCATGAAGAAAAACCGTGTGTTTTTAAAATAAATAAATATTTTCGGACATTTACACACAACGCCATCTAGTCCTCAAACTAAGCAGAGCTTGTATTATGGGTAACTAGACAACTGATATAAATACATATTTTTTTTTGTAAATACATACATATTATACATAGAAAACACCCAAACTCCGAAACAAATATTTCGGAGTTTGGGTGTTTTCTACCAATGCTTGTTTCTGTCAGAGACACTCATCCATACATAATATCTTGATAGAAAGCATTAATATTGAAACTAGTCAACCCTTTATAACTAGGTACACCTACACATATATGGATCAGATCATGTCACAGATTTTACTTAGCTGGAAATTTAATACGCCAGTCGCGTCGATTGCGTTCCGAACTTGCGGAGACTAGTAGTAAAAGTAATAGAAAAATCATAATACCTACAAAGTAAGTTGCTCGGGTAAATGGGACCTTATAGGAAAATTTCATTGAATGTTTTTTTTTTAGCTTTCTAGTCACATACGAAACACGTGAATGGAAAGTTAATGAGTCTATGTTTGTGGAAGCGATATTTTCTTGAATGAACCATGTTTTTCGGCTATGGATTTATAAAAAAGACATCTATACTCGATGTCAATAGTTGAATTTTTACGAAGACGAAGTCATAATACAGTAGTTTAAGAGTATTATTCAACCCAAAACTAAATTAATTTTGTTAAATTATATTAAAGAAAACCTCCATAAAAATAATTCAGTTTTCTCTTCTACTAACTACTTTACTTTTTATTGAAAAACAATCATTTCTAATGTCATCATTGAGCCTTGAACACGGGTAGACCGCTATATATTATTTGTTGTTGTGACCGCCTGCAATGCCGCGGGGCGAAGCTAGTCAAAAAAAATAGCCAAAGTGACTAATTATTTCATCAGCTATCTGTCAGTGAAAGCCTCAACGAAATCAGTTCAGCCGTTCCAGAGATTACCCGAAGCAAACAGACAGACAAAGAAAAATTAAAAAAATAAACATATTTTGGCACATGTACCGTGTTTACATACATTTGCATTAAGTAAAAAGCGGTTATTTTAATATTACAAACAGTCACTAGAATATTATTTATTTGTATAGGTATCTTTATATATATAATTCTTCTATGAGTGTGTATGTCACTGAACTTCTCTCAAACGACTGGACCGATTTCGATGAAATTTTTTGTGTGTGTTCAAGGGGATCTGGGAATGGTTTAGATTCGCAATTGGACCCGGTAGGTGGCGCTGCGATCAAGTTCTGGAATTTTAAAGTTGGGCGGTACGAAGTACGCTGGGTCAACTAGTATATTTATATATCGCTTGATCTCTGTTACAGGTCTCACTAGTGTTTATAACTTTCGAGGTACATTTATATAATTATAATGTATTGCAATTTATTTGGTTTCAAAAATGCCAAGTAAAGAATGAAAGTGTAAGTAATACAAAATTGAATACTTTGTTCAAAGTTACTTTGTTGGTTTCAAAGCTTCAAAAAAAAACTATCTATATTATAAGAACTGTAAGTATGGCGATAACATATGCATTCTTGATAGAAGTGAGTTCACGTATACAAGACGTGAGTGAACTCGAATGGAATCGAGTACTGGCGCTCTCTACTCAAGTTGACGCTAGTAATAGTAGTAATGTGACGTATTATTATTAAAAAATCGCAAGGGTAAACACAATTGAAAGTTACAACACCAAAGCGAGGGTCGCTTGGAATAACACCGAGCAATTTAATGCACATGCAATTGTATTATTTATACACGAAGGAATAAAATTCCTTGAGAAGGCTACACTCTTATTTCAGTTCACACACAGCGATTAACCTTGACAAATGTTTTATACAATATTAGTGGCGAATAAACACGCAACTGGCTGTTAGTTGGTGACAAGCGGATAGACGCGCCCTGCTTCATTAAAGCAGGGCCTGGGCCTTATGATATGTACTTACGTAATAGGTTAAAATAATAAAACTATTTTAAATATGTCGCTATGTGTTATAGATTGCCTTATGACAGTCTAGAGAGGGCGGTCAGCGACGTCTTGCAAAAATAATCCTTACTAATAGTATAAATGCAAAAGTAACTCTGTCTGTCTGTCTAGCTATCACGGCAAAACTACTGAACTGATTTAAATGCAATTTAGTACTCAGAGAGTCAAGAGTCTGAGAAAGAACATAGGCTATTTTTACCGCGATAACTGACATATTCACGGACCGGAGCCGCAGGTGAAAGCTAGTTTACTATTTAACAGTAAATAACGCAGACATATAAACGTTGTATATACGAAATCACGCCTTATCATATTACTCTTATCAGAAAAGCAGCACTATCGACCGCCAAGTGCTCCATGTCTCACTACATAAAATGATCTCCATGACCTACAGACATGTTATCTAAGGCACCAAAATTCAATGTGGCAATGAAATGCACCATATTCCTAACCGTGTGGTGACGGATTGAGAGTACTAAGTGTCACCAGTCACCACCCATATTCATTCCATGGATGCTATATGATATATAGGCAATTTAGGGAACAAACTATGTAGGACAGACACTGTATAACGGCATAAAGAAATTAAGTGTGAAACTATCTTCTTTTTAAGGAGAGGCCTATCAGCAGTATACTGTTAAAATCTATTAATGTAAATTGATGATATTTTTTAGCCTATTCGTTTTTTTTTTAATTTTTTATAATTTAAAAACTACTAAAATTAAACAAAATTGATCGAAGTGACGGGCAATTGTGAGAGGATTGTCCAGCTGTGGACTGCGATAGGCTAATAATGATGTTACCAGTTAAATAGCTGACAATACAAACGTATATAAATAAAAATTAAAAGATAATCTGCTTATCATTTCCGGGGAATTAAGCACAGACATGTGCTTAATCATGAAATGAATCACATATTGAACCATGTATAAATAGTTAATATATATACAACCTCTGTGCTCATTTGCATAAAATAAAAGGCCAACTTCATTTTGATTCATTAAATCAATTTCATTTCGTTCCACACGAAAAGACAAATCACTGTATCAATAAATATTAAAAAGCATAGTTAAACGAGATTGAATAAATAAGCGCTTATCAAAAGAGTGCGATCGTAATTTCAAAAAATCGATCTTTTCATACAACGTTGGGTAAATAATGAGACATTTTGAGGTATAACCACAATAAAGGGCGAGTTTCGGGGTAAACTTTTCCAGGTTAGTTTTAGTAAGATGATTTTAGTTTAGTTACTGCTTACCCGTTTCCTAGCCATGTTACAGTTCACTACACTATGACAACACCATGTTAAGTAACGTTAAACGCGACTGTCTACCACGACATTCGGAATCCGACTAACGGAAGTGTACTATAGATGGGGTGGAGTGCCCACCGCCCTATATTTGCTATCCAAAATTAAAACGTCTTATATAACTGTAATGTCAGACAGCAGTAAGTTCTTTTGGTAGAGAATTAGAGTTGAAATTTGATTGTAAGTCATGTGTGTTTGGGTAACAAAGGTGGATTTTATGGTGGTTATTGCATCCACCTTAGTTGCGTCACTTGGGTTGCGAAGGCGGCAAAGTAAGAAAAATTCCCGCGTTCAAGGCGGACGCAATGCGCTGGCAGTATAAATTCCTCCTATTAACAGAATTTATTTAATTAAGAACATAAACACCTATACTTTTACGCATTTTTTATTTATTTAAGCCTACCAAAGTAATTAATACCAAAGTGAAGAGTAATGTTTACTATCCTCATTGTGAGGGTAGGCAATGCAACATGGTGATGTTTGGGCCTCCGGTCTCACACTCACCAATAAGATATGACAGCAAGAATGGATGGTCTTCTGTGTGAGGGTAGTACTGCCCCGGTCGAGTCGACCCATTCGTGATCAATCAGCGTGGCATTACTACCTACTTATTACGAGTAAACTTGATAGACTTGAGTTTATATTATACACGGGATTAAATTAATATCAAAAATTGCTTTAGAACCTTCATCACTTGACATAATAACATGTTTTCGGTGGTGACGGATGAAGAATACTGAGTGTCTTCCTATTCATTCCGTTGGTATCATGAGGGGTCGGCCCTTAGGGCAAATTACATTAATTAAGGAAGCTATTTACACACGACAACGACAAACCCTGGACTGCGTGGCCAAAACCTCTTTCCTGAGGAGAGGCCTATGTTCAGAATTGAAGTGTGGTCGTTGATGTGATAGGTACACTTGGTATAAATTGATTTATTAGGCAAAAGTTAAGTGAGATTATTGCCTGATTCCTGTAAAAGTAATTTGATGTTATTTTGATGCAATAATTAAATTGAATGGCCAGAGGCAGTAAGCCAGTTAAATTATTTCACTATCATTATCCACCCACATATAATACCGGAGAGATTAATTTGAATTCTACATGATTCATTTGACATACTTAAAGTTAATCATGACTATGTTAATTATATTATTACGAATGAATAAAATATATTCCGACTAGCTTTTGCCCGCGGCTCTGCTTGCGTTTATATGTTATCGTGGTAAATAGTTGTCTTTATCCTTTCACAAGTATCAAAATATCTCTATAGCCTTTTAGCCGTGAAAGCGTTACAGACACAGCAACTTTGGAATTTATTTAATTCAAAAAGAACCAACTTTAAAGAACAACTATTATGAGTATCCTAATCGCGACAGGTATGTCTATGATATTTCTCGATTTCTAAAGGATCCTATCACATAGGAAGCACCAGATTTCAAAAAAAAAAAGAAATATCAAAATCATCCAAACGAAAGTTCTGAGGTTACTAACATTAAAAAAACGAATTGAGAACCTCTTCTTTTTTTGAAGTCGGTTAAAAACAACAAATACATCTCACACACAGCCGTCAGATCCTAAACTAGAAAAACCCTGTACTAGGGTAAACATTCTGCTGATAGACATACTTATATAGATACATATTGGCGTCAGTATTTAGAAATGTACCAGAGCGTGGTATCACTGCGATCGATCCTTCCTATATGTGGCGGTATGACTCTCCCACGTAATCAGACCATAGCACTCTCACTAATTGTTCCAGGTGTAATTCACACGTACATAAAGGGCCAATGTCTTTATCCTGGTAACATCTGAGAAAGACACAGGGCTTTTTATATTCTTGTGGTATAGTTTGACTGCCTTGTTGGTCTAGTGGTTAGCGTATGCGGCTGCTGATCCAGAGGTCTCGCGTTCGATTCCCGGGTCAGACCAAATATTTATGTATTCCACAAATATTTGTTTCAGAG
The DNA here is from genome assembly GCA_932526445.1 of Phragmatobia fuliginosa. Taxonomy (NCBI): domain Eukaryota; kingdom Metazoa; phylum Arthropoda; class Insecta; order Lepidoptera; family Erebidae; genus Phragmatobia; species Phragmatobia fuliginosa. The sequence goes on along the minus strand of OW052081.1, from coordinate 9,921,157 downwards.
TCTGGGTATGTTTCTATGTATAATATATATGTATTTACAAAAAAAAGTTCGTTTATGTATTTATATCAGTTGTTTAGTACCCATAGTACAAGATCTGCTTAGTTTGGGACTAGATGGTGTTGTGTAAAGTGTCCGAAATAATAATTATTATTATAGTTCGATATTTCTACCCAAAACTTGCATCTGCTGGTTCTTAACCCTAATTTCCTCACTTTTACCTTTTTTTGCATTAAAACTAACATTCACAGGGAAGGTTGACTTCAAACGTATTTAAATACTTCTTTTGTAAATCTTTCTTCGTTACACTTTCACGGCTAAACCACTGCAACGACTGTAATGAAATTTGGCATGGCAATTATGGAGGGATATAGGCTGCTCTTAACCGCGATCACCGACATACATGCGAGCAGAATCGAGGGCAAACCCTAATTATTTACACTCTCAATTGTCGGTAGAAACGTCGTTGGTAATGCCATAGGACGACACTTGTCAGTTCAAATTAATTGAATAGTGGACTAAAAGTACTAGTGAGTTTGGTTTCAAGAAGGGATAACATATTTACCGAAGTTCTACAGAGATACCCCAAAAAGGACAAAATAAATATTCCTTTAGTGATACGAAAGCTGCAAGAACAACAATGAAATGCCAAGACCGCAAGAAACTAACTAACACTGTTCATAAGATACACCAACTATCTTAGTTGTTTTGGTTCTACATAACTTTAGTTGGGGACAAGTTTTGTTTTAAGTAACGTTAGTTTTGTCAAGAATTCGTTTCGTTCCAAGAGTGGTGTGAGTATTAAGTCTACATTTATATTATATTCACATTATTAGTCCAGTAGAGAATTGCAGATGTGTTAGGACAAAGACAACGTGAGGGTTTCTTTAGAGACACGAAAAATTTAAACATGATGAATAGTTATAAATTTTAATTACGAGTATTTTTTTCTGGTCGTAATTTCATTTCCAAGATATCAGTCTTCTAAATTAGATTTTCCCTTTTTGAATAGCTTAACTAATACTGTACAATAGTCAAAAATGTAAAAATAAAACTTATAGTTTTAAATATCTGCCAAAAATCTATAGTTTACTTTGCCTATAGAATATGTACAAGCAATTGTCCTCACGTATCCGTATAAAATTTCTAAATTAATATCCCTCTCAGAGTTCGAGGACGTATTCAAGAGTTGCACGTCGCACAGCTTAATAGCAGTTATGAACATCGTCCGGCTTCCACATATCTAAGGTTTCACATACGTCAATGGAATGCATGTTCCAAGCAAGATTTACAAGACTTTGCATTAACGTCATGTACAGTTATAAGGACGGGGCGGATAAGATGGATGTGTGTTGACTTAACACTTGTTATTTTGCACTTCAGACAGGATATGTAATGTTATAGAATTTAACAAAAGCAGATTAAATCAATTTACTTGCAAATACAGGTACCTATATATGGATGTTACGAAATAAGACAAATTGGACAAATTGACTGCACATTTAGCCTAGTGGTTTAAGCGGTCACCACGCCGCTCTCTACTGCGCCAAGTGTCCTGTGGGTTCAAATCCCACGTGGTACAACACTTCGTGTGATGCAGGAATTTATAGTTGTTCTGTGTTTGGGTGTTCTTTGTGCCCGTTTTTCATGTATGTTTGTAAAGTGATAAAGATGTTCTGTTGAAGTATTCTTATAACTATAGTCGCAGAAAGTATTAATCTCTTTTATAACCAACTTGAAAAAAATGAGGGGTTAATATTTTTCTTTTTTATGTTTGTTTCCTCAAAACTCGAACTCGATTAGGTAAAACATTTTTGATAATTATTTTTTATTTAAAGCTGGTGCCTCCCACTGTGGTCCCATGATGAGAAAACTAGGATCTGATGATAGGATCCTAGAGAAATCGAGGGAACTCCTTAAATATAATAGGAATACCTATAATAGTTTTTCTTTAAACTTGTTTTTTTTGTTCTTAATTAAATTCGAGGTTTTGATTCAATAACAATATACAAACCCCATTAAACCTTGATACATAATAAATACAAATAATTAAAGTTAAAAGAGTTACGTGTATTCTATCATTGCAGGACTATTGTAATCAGGTAAGTACCCAAAAAGTAAGAAACAAGACCATCAGATCATCACATAAATGTGTTTAATTATCGAGTTCTTTCCGTAGGTATAAATATAGAAATCAAGACGTAGATAACTTTAACTTTTTAGACATTACAGAATTAATGGACTAAACTGTTAATAGAAATATAATATTTATGTATTCAGTTGTTATATCGTTCAATAGCATTGAATTCGGCGGAACGTTCAATAGAAGGGCGTAATACGGCGGTTCCGTAGCAGGCAATTCGGACGATAGTACCGTTATCCAAGAACTTAGCTTAGTTATCTCTTATCAGGGCCTATTTAATGGCCAAGTAGGAGTTTGGCTACTAAAGGCTATCATTGGTGTTTCAGAACGGAAACAAGTTAAAAGGGTTTGTTTAGGAATGTGCAGTAAGTTTTAGAGTAGCTGAAACCCAAGGTTATTGTTGTATATCGCGAGTGACGCCGCGGAGCGAAGCTTGTCTATAAAAAGTAGCCTAAGTTACTTCTTGGGTCATCAGTTTTCTACCAGCGAAAGTCCCGTCAATATCGGTTCAGCCTTACCAGAGATTAGCCGGAACAAACAAACAGACAACAATTTTAAAAATAGTTTTTTGTTGTTGATAGATTCTTCGACATTTAATCGCCTAATCGCTATGCATCAATGTTTACTATCAAATCAACAACCCATAACGTCCCACTGCTGGGCTCGGGTCTCCTCTCAAAGAGGGTTAAGGCCTTACGTCCCCACGCTGGCCGAGTGCGGGTTGGGGACTGGCAAGACACGTTGTGGCTACGTAATCTTACCGTTGGATGTTTTTAAGCCGCCCTCCAACTAAGGCCTCCAACTAAGCTTCACGACTGTTACCTTATGACAACAACCGGGACCGACTGCTTAACGTGACCTCCGAATCACGGAAACGCTCATAACATATCATGCCACATACGGTCACCCATCTAGGTCTGACCGCGCCGTACTTGCTTACCCTCGGTGATTGTTTCCAATCACCTAAGGCCACTCGGCTATGAGCGCTTCACTCGGCTATGAGCGCTTATAATGTTTACTATGTATATGTATAATACCTAGTGCAATTTGACAGGCAAATGCATAAATGCATAAATTCAAAGATATTTAAGCGTGATAGATCGCTAAATGCTTTTATATGCGAAAGGTGATAACCCCCGTCATGTAACTCTTAAACGTCACTTAAATGTCAATATAGTTTGATAAATTCATTCAATAAATTAGTAGTTTCTAAGTTCGAGGGTTAATTTATCAATTAATTTGGATCTAACTTCTTGAGATAATCGCCTAACAATTTCGGACTTAAGTAAGACGTGTTACGTTGTCAATTTACGTGAACCCGGGGCAAAACTTTGAGATGTGTCGTACAGTTCGATCTTAATTTTATTATCAACATATTGACATATTAATTGAATTATTTAACGTCAATGTTCAATTAGTTGACAACTTTACTCTTACACACAGATTTAGTTCCAAACTAAGCAGAGCTTGTATTATGTGTACTAGACAACTGCTAAAAATACATAAAAAATATTATTGTTTTGTAAATAAATATGTACATATTATACATAGAAAACACTTGTAACAAAAGGTGCTTAAAGCCGTGAATAGTATAGGAAAGTTAGAAACAGTTTTTATACCACAGTTGCTACAAAAGGACTGGGTCGTGTCACCCGTGTTTTTTGACTGGCGAAACCCCCTACTGACCAAAAACTGATAACTAGTTAGTACTGTCATGAAGAATGCCTACTTATTTCAGAAGACTAACTGAAATCACCAGATCAATTCTACTGAAAGTTGTCGCACAAAGCTTATAAAAACGACACTGTCACTTCAGGATAGCTAACTTCTAGTTAAAGAAATCATAACAGTAAATTTATTATACTACTATTGCAGTTCCATATCCATGTTGGTGAAATAGAAGGTAATAATGCATAATATTTATAAGAGAGTTATGTAACTGTACAAGGCAGGGATGCTCTTTGTTTAAGACCGTCGTGTGGGTGTGTCCCTCGCCCACACCTTGTAATATAATAGATGCAATTATAAATTCATTTCTTATCAAATCTATTTCATACTACACTATTGCTCTTTGTAGTAGTTTCCTTTTGTAAAAATAATAAAGTCTGTCTTCCACTGTGGTAGAATCATTCAAGACCGGGATGTCTTAGAGCCAATTACTGAGATTTCAAAGACGAGACCTGATTCATAACACCACTATATAACCTTATATAGTATATAGGTACATATAATTTTAACAAAAAGAAACCGACTTCAAAGAAAAACTATTCCGAGTACCCAAATCGCGACAATTGTGCCTATGATATTTGAGGAGTTCCCTCGATTTCCTTGGGATCCCATTATCAGATCCCGATACGGTGAGGATGGGACCACCTGTAAGCTACAAACATTTTAATGCATTTTTTTTTAAATCGGTTCATAAACGACGAAATTAGAGCTGAACAAACAAAAAAAAGATTCCGACGAATTGAGGACCTCCTCCTTTTCTGAAGTCGGTTAATTATATAAATATAGCTTATACAGTGGGTGTTCAGTCAGGTTAACAGTTTCTATAGGTATTAAGTCAGGTCAGGTCTTAAAGTTGCTGTCCGGATGTCGTAATAGCAGCAGATCCCAGAACCCTACTATCTCAGGCGCAGAGTGGTACACCGTCTAGTTTTAGTCGATCCGATCCCGACCCACCAACCTACCTCAAACTCCGGTGGGGTAACGTTCCCCACACCTGTGGGGGTTTACACAAATTAAAACTCTGGAGAGCAGAATTCTAAAAAGAAAGTATTCTTTTAGAATTCAGTTTATTGAAGAAACTTCACAAAATGAACCAATTTCAAAGTCAATTCAAATTACGTCTTTCCAATATTCCGAATATAATTTTAAACAGTTATAAGTCAAATTCCTCGGTTTTCCGACATCGAAATTACCGGTTGTAACATAAATTACATACGCAATATTTCTCGTACCCCAGCAGTGTAATACACGTTATTACAGAATTAAGTAAATGACCTAAATTAATAATTCTCCTTAGGGCTTTTGTTTACAAATAAATAAAATCTGTCCGTTGTTTGTTTTTCCTATCACATTAACAGCTATATCATACAAAATACATAGGTATTCAATCAAATCATATTTTTCTTTGTTTTGTCTGTCAGTTTGTACCGGCTAATCTCTGGAACGGTTAAAACGATTTTCACTATACTACTCTTATTAGCCTGACTTCGCCGCGCTATTGTAGTTGTAAAGGTATAAGCAAAACCTTCAGCTAGTATAGAAAATACCTTACATGATCCGCCAGTCGACTATTTATTCTCTAACTCCGTCCTCAAGGGAGACAAGAAATCTACCCAGGCTCGTTCGGATTTCAACATATATATAAATATATACAGTTTAGTATTTAGATTTATTGCCAATAGCTATCAAAAGTTTCTGTAACCGGAACAAACTTTAAGCTAAGATTTATCTTTATTAAAAAGTTTGCTGAAATTGATTTTATGTCGTGTAAGGTCAATCTCAATTATTTCTCTATCGTTTATAAAACTTTGTTCATTAAAGAACCAATTTTCTCAAAATTAACCGGTCTTTGGAGGAAAAATTTTGGTCATTTATTTTAGTAAAAATTAATCGATTATGTACTTTCGCTGCTTTTTCTATTAAAATATTGTCTGTTTATTCTACAAACAGAAAAGCACTTTTAAATCTAATAAGTTTTGGAATGTTTTTAGTTACACAGACTGATATTATCAAAATTCTACAGGAATGGCATGTGTGCCCTTTGGAGCCATTCATTTATAACGTAAGACGTTTTAGGTGGGAAGGGTCATCAGCAGCCGTAGATGGAGGGCCCGAGGTACGTTGGGTTCCGGGCATTTCCTTTCAAGGTTCCTCGGCTACTGGTACCTGAGACGGTGTGCGGTCGTTGGTGTCGTTCGAGTCCGACATAACCACCAGCTGATGGTAGCCGGGGGGATTTCCGCACACACAAAAAAAGGGGGAGGAGGGGTTAAACGTGTCTTATTTTTTCTTACAACGGGGTGGGACGGAGTCTTGATTATATTCAAATGATTAAAATGATTCCATCCAACATGATTGCAAACTACAATAAAAAAAAATACTCTTAATAATAAACATCCATCAACATCATTCCTTTAGTACGTAATAAATATTAGAAAGGGACGGGGAGGGTTCCTCCTAGTCTTATTTTTTCTTATTTAGGGCAGGGACAGGGTCAACAACGAGTAAAACCGTCTTAAGCTATAAATGAATGGCCCCTTTTCAATGAATGAAATGTATGTGTGTGATAAGGAACTGCCACCACACCTACCCCGTCATGGGTGTTGTGAGAGGCAACTGAGGGAGCAAACTACACATCATCATCATCAACAGCCTTCAACAGTCCACTGCTGGAATTAGGCCTCTCCTTAGAAAGGAGGTTTTGGCCTACTATACCACGCTGGCCAGACGGGTTGGTATAGGGTTGGTTTCAAGTTTTCCTTCTCTTTGCATTGATGTTGCCTTGCGTAGTTTATCCCTTAGTCGCCTTTTACGACACCCGAGGGGATGAATAGAGGTGGTGACACTCTGTATTCTTAATCCATCACCACACAGGACAACGTCATTAGAAAGAGAAGCAACACTTGAAATCAAACATACAGCTTCTGGCCAGCGTGGTATAGGCAAAAAACTCCTTTCTAAGGAGAGGCCTATGTTTAACAATGAATTAACGTATTGTGAATAAATGATAAGAACTAAAGCAAGGTTCATCACCAAGGGAAACAGAACACGACTGCAGGCAAGTCAGCATGTCAAGGTTTTTATATTGGCTCGTTAGATTCTATCGACCGACCTACTTAGATGACGATTGCGGTTTGCTTACCATCTTTATTATGTACAACTGTTGAAGAACTTGTGTGCAATAGGCAAATAGGTGTTTAAGTGAAGAAATAAAAAAATCCTGAAGTGATTTTATGAACATATAGCATCTTATATGAATCGTAGCAATCATGAAGCAAAGGTATTTAGTATTTAATATGAACTACAATTTGAGAAAAAAAATTGACATAATGTAAAAAATTTCTTCACTCATTTCGTATGTTATGGGTGTAGTTAAAAGAAATCGACACTTCTTCTAATAAAATAGCTTCAGTTATCTGTATCTCGCGTTGTATCTTTGTAACGCCATTCAGTTGAACCCGAACGGGGTTCATATAGAAAGTCAATCAAACAAGAAAGTCATCTGAGACATTAACATCGTAAGGTACATATAAGTATTTTAAATTGTTATGGGCCTTATATTTGCACAATTTTGTACGTAGGACTGTACTATAACTCTGAAGTTTACCTTATGCATCATCTCAAACCCAAACAAATGACTTCCCCATAACAATTCACACCGATTACGTATACATCTCAATTTAACCGCCATCGCATAATTCAGTGGACGAATTGAGTATAAAGTTATGCGTCTCGCATTCTTTAGCAGGCAGTCTACGGCTGTTCATCATGCAAGACGCATAACATTACACCATGAACTTGGATTCCAAACATTTCAATGTTTTAGACACATTTGGCAGACATTACACGTTATCTGAGTCAGTCAGTCAAATTATCAAAAGGTTAACTACGGTGGAACTATTAATTCGTATGAAAATAGGAAATTGCTATACTTACCAGTTAAAACCGAAAATGTAAAGTAAAAATTTTGATAGGTGGTAGTAATGAACAGTTTATAGAAACAAAATCTAGAAACATTCTAAAGTTTATGGTACTGTAGTATTATAAAACCAATTTGTTCGGGGAAATTCTAGAACATTTTATACGATAAACAAGACCTATTTATATCTGCCGACGTTTGGTGTGAATTCATTCTAGGTCTACAATGATAAAACGAATTTTTTTTTTTTAAATAAGTGTCTTGTTATGTGCTGCTAATAGAGTATTAATAAGCCGATAAAGGAACTAATTTAGCTAAAAATCTCTCGTCAAACCTTTTGTTAAAAAAATCTGGGAGCAAACAGCAAAAATCTTCAAAGATCTTACCTCATCCTGTTCTTCGAGACGTGTTCAATGATTTACGAATATAAATTAATTTCATAGCTGTACTGTGCTTACCTGTAAAAACAAAATAAAGTACATTAGAATGCATTCATTATGTCAATAGAACAAAGGATTGTTTTAAACAATAAATTAAAATATAATACGCAATAGTTTCGTTATATGACTACAAATAGATTGCATTTAGTATATTATATTTCTTTCTGGGCGGTCAGTTTAGTTAAAATGAACATGGATACTGAGCCTCAGCCATCTAGGATAAATAAATAGTGTAATAAATACGAGTACCAAACCTCCTGTCTAAGGAGAGGCCGTTATCAGGTCCAGTACTACTGGACCGTGATTCCGTAGTAATATTTTATTTTGAACAATGTTATATATAGTCCGACCGTTTATCTGAGTCCTCGCCTGCGGTGACGACAAAGGGGACTGAGACAGGTGCGGGCGGACATCTCGTGTGTATCTCACTAAGAGCCCCCGCCGCCCGCACCTGTCTCAGTCCCCTTTGTCGTCATACCCCCGCGCCCCTGTTACCGCGCAGACGAGGACTCAGATAAACGGTCGGCCTATAGCTTTGAATATTGCAGAACGAATATTACAGAAAGGTTTACGCTCATAAGAATAAAAAACCTAAAACGACAACATTCGTGATGTCGTGTTTCATTCATGAGCGATACCGGAGGCCCAATGATGCAGAAGCATCTCACTAGACCGCCATAGTGTAGGCCATCATGCTGCATTGTCCACATTCACAATGAAGTGTGAGTGACCAGTGATTCTACTCATGCTTTCCATCAGGCAGAGAAGAGTCACTTTAGCAAGCTCAAACGTACAAACAATTTGATTTAACAATAGTTCAAGTAGGCTTTCATTGTCGTCAGGTGAATAAACTCTGACATATGACACATTAAATTCAGCCCTATTATGACGTCCGCTCTAACCAACAAAATGGTTTCCAGACAGCGGCTTATTTATTAGATATGATTTCATATCGGATTAGGTTATCACAGTCATTGCTACATAATCCTCATACTTGGTATAGAAGATTACTACAATATTATTAGCAGATATGTATTCTTATATATCTGCTAAGGTTTAATCGGTGCAAATGTGAAAGGCAAACTAATAGAATTTTAGTATACTAAACAAATTTATATATCAATACTAGCTGATGCCCGCGGCTCCGTTCGCGTCCTAAGGGTATGAAAAATAGATGTTTGCCGATTCTCAGACCTACTGAATATGCATATAAAGTTTCATAAAGATCGGCCAAGCCGTTTCGGAGGAGTATGGCAACGAAAACTGTGACACGAGAATTTTATATCTCAATATAAAATCGACTGCATGTGTAGCGCTTTCTACTACTTCTATCGCTTTAAGTACATACACAAATAATTTAAAGTATTATTAATTAAAAAATAAATACTGCGATGCAGGTATTTCGTTTAAGTAATTTTTTAATCAATAATGCTTAAAATTAAATGTTTTTGTTTGACTTTTAACAGGCCATTTATGAATTTCAAAGCATATTTTAAGTAGTATGATCTACAATGTTAGCGACATCCCCGGGGATTCCCGGCTAACACTTTTATCAACAGAGATCCAACCAAATAGAATTTAACCAAACTCGGTCAAGTCTTCGGAGACGATCTTTGATACTGTATATTCCATTTATGATATTTTGTGTCGGAACAAATAGTCTTAAATAGAGACGGAGGAACTCATTTAGTCAGTTTACGTCTCTAAGAGTGAAGACAACTCTAGACTAACGACGTGTTAAAATGTCGCCATTTTCATTTAAATATATTATAGCGCTGTACCACTAACGGTTTAAAATTTAAGATGAGATACTTTAAACTTCATTGAATAATGTAAAACGAACTTCAAAAATGGAAAAGTTTCTGGGGATATAATAATGTTGTAATATGAATTTGTAATAATAATGGTGTATTTCAACTTCAATCAAAACGAATAATACTGAATTTTACAACCATACTTGTATTTAGACTGTGTGTCGATTTAAAGGACTGATTACGCTCACTCGATTGCAACGGATATGTGCATGTAAATTACATAACAAGGAAAGATATTGTATACTCAGTTTTAGGCAGGTTAAACTATACGTAAAAGTAAATTAAAAGTAGTAACTATTCCTATCAACATATAAAGTGCAATTAATACACTTCGACTTCTGGACGGACACAATACAGAAGTAAATGTTTTTTACCTGAACAGAAGCCCTTTGAGACACAGGTGAAGTGGGTGTCCTAGGAGAAGACGGTTCATTTCTGTGTTCAGCCAGAACCCTATGTTCAGTTTTTCCCACCACGGAATTCTTAACTCTCTCCATTCTCGCTTGTATAGCTTTTCTTGTTATGTTCTTAGTTTTTTCCTCGCCTTTATTACCACCGTCTGCTAACTTCCTCATAAGTCTAGCAGTAGCAGCAACAGATTGCTGAGTATCAGAGTTCGTTCTTGCCAATCGTGTGGCTGGTCGTGGTACTGGAGCAGTTCCTCCAGTACTGCTTCGTGTACTTTCATTTCTGTTAAATGGAACAACATCGTGTTCTGTATCGGAATCAGCGGGGAGATATCCACCGCCGCCTACAGAAGATACGCCTGTTCGTAATAGATTTTCATGTTCAGCATATCTTACTCTTTCATCCACAGAGACGTTGCCATTCTGGGCTCTTTCGAGTCCTCTTTCCATTTCACCTATTTGACGTTCCAATTTTCGAAGAACGTCATCTGAAGGTGCTGCTGTACTAGTGTCATCTGGCGGGTCAGACGACTGGAATGATTTCAGATGGATGGGATGAGCTCTATTGATTTCTAGGCGCTTAGGAGCTATTCCAGATGTAGTGACTTCATACTGGGCTCGTGGCGTTAACGGAGTTCGCTCCAGCATGGCTAGTGAGACTGGAGATGGCGGTGGTGCACCGTTAACGTTAGGTTCTTGTCCTTCCGAGGCTGGAGTGACCCTCGGCGCCCTAAAGCTTTTCCTCATAAAGTCCTCGCGCGTTAACTTTCTTTCCATTTTAGTTAGAGGGCATTTCACTGGTACTATCACTAGGTTTTTAGTACATACTAATTTAAGTCTATCACAGTAAGTTACTGTATCACTTTAAAGTTTTACTTAATTGATTTGAAGTTTAATATCTGGGGAATAAAAGAAAAATAAAGTCACAAACGTCCAAGCAACTAAATATAGACAGACGCTGGCTCGCAATATTGACAAGATACCAAGTGTCCCTAAAACCAAAATTTCACCATCAGATTTATTATGACTAGGCCTAAATCGATTGTTTCTATAAATAAGTACCCTAACCCACATAGTTCATAGAAGATTTAAAATCGATCGATACGGTACTCTGACGTCAAATGAGAAATCGCATATAATATTTACGAACAACGGTCACTCTTCGAATAGCCGTATGGAAGACCTACAATCGATGAAATAATTATTTCGGTTTATGGACCTCGACCTTGGAGGAAATCGAGACAGTTAATATCCAACGAATGGAAAAGGTAAATGTAATGGAAAAGGTCTGTATTACGTCAAATTGGACGTTTAGACAAAGAAAACCTTCAAATAAGAACCAAGTAGGTCTAATAAAAATACGAGTACTATCCTAAAACTAAGAGGGGCCTAAGGACGACTATCGCGTAATTTAACAACAAAGAAATAAGATGAATGAAGGCAAAAGTGAAATCCCAAAACGATCGTAATAAGACATATATGTATAGTATATATGTAATTCTAAAAGAAACACATCACACAATTATAGTCAATTATTAGAAACCCACGGGAATTTAAACCTTTTAACAATATAATCTAAGACGGAATTATAAATGATAGTATCAAAAAGCAGTAAACTTTTCTGTCATAGTGGGCACATCTTGGTCTTACTAAACTTCTGAAGTAATAACTCGAACTATTCAATGCTCATATCTGTTATTGATTGGCCTCGCTATAGATACACGAATATTGTTACTATGTAGTTTATTGACACGATTCGATAATTATCGCTAGCCGCATCGATGAAAGTTATTTGTGTCAGTGTGATATAACTAACAAGATAAACAATTATCGAGATATATCTTCAAATGCATAAACATGCATTGATCCCACTTCCATTTAAAATGTAGAATCAAAGTTGCCGAGATTTAAAGGCAATGCAAAAGATTTCTACGATAGAACATTCCGCGCGACGGTGGAGCGAGACGGGTGGATAGATCCATCTGGAAAGAAAGAGACAAAACATTGTTAGTATAAGTGGGAACATAGTCACCGTTCACCATAAAACCCTTGTAGCGACACAAAGCAGCTGCGACCGCACCTGAAAGAGATGCCAATACCAACACCAACATTTGAAACAACACACAAGAAGCAACGACACGAGACAATTATGATTTAAATTATGTTAACATCGAAGTCATTTTCTACCAAATGGTACGATGACACGTGATTATTGATATTATTTGATATCTTTCCATGGTAATACGCAATGGTTATTGGTTAAAACTTTCAAGAGACCATAAGATTGTAACAAGGAGTAAAGATTTATATTATTTTGCTAACCGCCAGTCTTAGCTAACATCCGTTTAATAAAGGTTTTTGCTAAAATAAGGATAGATTATAAAATCTCAAATACCAATAGTTAACGCTAAATATACTAGATTGTAATTATTACCTAAATGAACGTGCTATTATGAGCAGCATTCGATAGACCTTGGAACGAAGTCACGACAATTGAACATATGGCTAGTAAAACACATGTGACTCAGAGTTTCAACTTCAAATAAAACTAGGAGTTAAATTTATTTGAACAAATATACTTGTAAATATCTTTAATCTTATAATATTTACTTTATTTGCCTTATGGTGCTGCGACACTACTTTCCACTGAATCAATTCAGGAGAACCCTGGCGAATAGAAATACAATAACAATAATAAATATTTCGGACATCTTACACACAACGTCATCTAGTCCTAAACTAAACAGAGCTTGTATTATGAGTACTAAACAAGTGATATAAATAAATAAAAATACATTTTTTTTTGTAAATACATACATATTATACATAGAAAAACACCTAATGAGCGCTTCCTTTAAATTTCCAATAAGTGACGACTAAATTAAAGATTTAGAAGAATGTATTTTGACATACATTTTAGACTCTTTACTATTTAACTAAGCATCATTGACAATGACATAATGAGGAATTGTTATTATCTATGTTTTAACCTGGTGTTGATATACTGTCTTCAAAGAATTTTCTTAAGAAAATTTCTGCAGTAAGTTTGCTTTCAAAATTAGAGGTGTTAGGTAAATCTACAATGGCAGTCAGATATTAAACACGATAAACAAGTAGGATGAAAAAACATTATAATTTGACAATTTTATTGTTAAGAATACTTTTGTAATGTACGAACACACACACACACACAGTTTAATTTCACAAGTAATTTTTTTTATGATCACTAAGGAACGTATGCTCGAATGTAATGTAACGACATTAAGTGCAGTAAACTTGAAATGATATCTATCGGTTAACGGGTTTAAAATTGCAGCTTTACGATTACGCAATACAGGTGAATCATCGATTTTGTTTAATTCCTTTCGACGTGAATGTATAGTCACTGTAGTACTAAGATTGATTTAATATCTTCAAAATCTTAGTCAGATGATAATATACTTTTTTTTTTTAATGATTCTATTAAATATTGGTTAACGTTTTTGTGCGCCTACCGTGTCATATTTCTGAAGGCTGACTGAGAAAGAATACCTCATACCAAGAAAGCCTGTGTACGATAAGTTTTAAATAAAGAATTAATAAATATATTCCAAAATTTCTATTGAATTATGGTATATTTCAATAAAATAAAAATCAGTTATACATTATTATTCTTGTTTACATAAACAAGTTCAACTACCAGGTAACGTGATAAATGGCCGAGGGCGAGCGATTCGTTTGTTCAATATTGAAGCGACTATATTAATAGGTTTTAGCGCCAAAAATAACCCAAAACAACGCTAAAAATACTCTCAAGATTTATGTGAATTTATTTATAGAGTGAAACTTGGCATGCCGTGAGCCAATCACGCGCGATAACGTGGAACTTTTTGATAAATTACTCGACCTTGTAAGTTTTAGTTTGTTAGGCCGTTGTTGATAGTGTAACGTTATAAAGATGATTAATTATATTACTTTATTGATTAGTGATATGGGAAGTATAACGACGTATAGTAAAAATTTAATGAATTAGTAAGTATTTTATTAAACTAACAACTCCAGCGTTAACAAAATTGGCTTACTTTAAATAAATTGTTTCTAACTAATCGATTTTAAAATTTAATGTTATAGATCGAGAGTTGTGAATTACAGAGACGAACGGTAAAATTATTGATGTATATAATTTCAAAGATTCTACTTTCTATTCCTTCGTGATCGAATTGGATGGGCACTTATTTGAGCACTCGTAATTCCATTCGTTTATTCACATAAATTTTATGGAATCTCATTTTCCCATAAACTTGCTTATATTTTAATCGAGGTTTAAATACAAAAGATCTTTCTTTCAGTTAATATTTCTTTAACAATTCATCTCAAAGTTATTCAAGATTCAGGAAAATTATGTAATATCCTTTTCCTTATTTCATTTTAATAGCCATTTTACTTAATCGATTAAGCCGTTTATGCAATGAAACAGACAAAAAGAAAAATTGATTTGCTAAACATTAGCGGATTTTTACACAAAATAACCTAAAGATTCAATATTTCAAACGTGAACACTTCACCATGAATTCCTTTCACCTTGGTATTTAGGTCATCCTAATATCGAATACTATACCGCTACGAAAGAATTTGTGAAGACAATATTTTACTATACAGTATAGTAAGATAAAACCTCCTTTCTAACGAGACATGTAGGCCAACAAGGGACAGTTTAGAAAGAAATTCGTAGTTTAAATTCATAGATAATAGAGCAAGAGCCCAGAGCCGCCAGACCTACGTCATTAGTGCAAAGCTGAAATTTTCAGGATTATTAGTACAATGTCTTGTTAAGATGTATGTGTACCCATTAGCTTGAAAGCGGGGCCGTTTCTGAGATAGCGCGAAGTACAGATGGATAAAAACCTTACTTACCTACGTTAAATGTGCAAAGCTAGTATTTACATATTTTATCAAGAATATTATTTAAAATTAAAATTCATTACTGCCAGACACTTTCCGTGGGCCATTACTTCTGCCAGACGTCTTGAAAGTTGTGAAAAAATTAGGTAAACTACGTTATAGTAGCAAACCTAAATTTTATACATATTATCTAAGGTAGGTACTATTTTAAGACTCTTTGTATGCGGCCAGACAAATCCGAAGGGCCAATCATCCCCCCAGACACCTTTAAATATTTGTAGTAATTAGGAAGCTGAGGTATATCATCTTTGGCATTATTTCAAGAATAGAATTGTAAAATATTAAATGTTTTTTACAGGCCTTTCATTAGCTTCACCTTTATGTTTGTTTGTTTGTAACCAACTTCTTTCGGTGCGATTTTGACCCACTTTAAACGGCCAGATTTCGTTCAAACTTTGTAGATTTATCGGGGACCGATGACAATACACTAATATGAAAAAAAAAACTAAAAAAATTTTTAAACAAATTAGTATTTTTCTAAAAGATTAGTTTTAAAAAACTAAACAAATAGGCTCTTAACCTGAAAATAGAAAATAATTTCAATGTAAAAAGCGTAGGGCGACGTTATTGAAATATTGTCAGAAAGCACTCTACATTTTGTGTCAAAAATCGCACCCAAAGGAGTTGGTTACAAACAAACAAACATACAGGTGAAGCTAATAAAAAGCGTGTAAAAACCATTTAATATTTTAAAAGTCTATTCTTCAAATAATACCAAATTGGATATACCTCAGCTTCCTAAACAAATATTTAAAGATGTCTGGGGGGATGATTGGCCCTTCGGATTGGTCTGGTCGCATACAAAGGGTCTTAAAATAGTACCTACCTTAGATAATATGTATAAAATTTAGGTTTGCTACTATAACGTAGTTTACCTAATTTTTTCACAACTTTCAAGACGTCTGGCAGAAGTAATGGCCCGCGGAAAGTGTCTGGCAGTAATGAATTTTAATTTTAAATAATATTCTTGATAAAATATGTAAAGACTAGCTTTGCACCTTTAACGTAGGTAAGTAAGGTTTTTATCCATCTGTACTTCGCGCTATCTCAGAAACGGCCCCGCTTTCAAGCTAATGGGTACACATACATCTTAACAAGACATTGTACTAATAATCCTGAAAATTTCAGCTTTGCACTAATGACGTAGGTCTGGCGGCTCTGGGCTCTTGGTCCATAAAGCTGGATCGATCAATCCAATTAATTTGTACATCGCATACAATGAAAAAACAAAAAATAACACTATTCTACTGTAGCACGTACTTCTTCAATCCAAGCTGTCTCTGGTTCCCGGCTCGGAATAACTGTACGTAATTCAACTCTTTGTAAGCAAACACCGCATTAGATTTTACCTACTGTTTAGCCTCTGTTTCTATTGAATTAAGGTGGATTTTAGTTTACTGACGGTAGCAGTTAATTGGTCTGTGTGGACCACAAGCTTCCGCCATTGTGTCTGTATCTGTTTGCATACAACTGTAGAGTTCTATTCTTGCAACGTGAAGCGGACCACAATTGTGTCGCGTTTCGATTTTTGCACAGCTCTGTTTTATATTTTTCTAAAGTTGTTTCATTTTGTAGTGGTACTTTTTGTTAAAATTGAGATATTGTACCGATACGAGTTTAGCAGTTGCAAGTAACATAACTTTGTTTAAAACATATTCAGAGTAAGTAAAAATAAAGAATTATCTTTCAGACTGATTCAATGTAAGAGAATAAAGACAATTTCAATACTTTAAAAATCTAGTATTCCCTAATGTTGCCTATCCATATGCGAAGAATTTAGATTCATAAGTGTCTCAATAGTGTTCAGAAAGACTAAAGCTACGTAAACATTTAAACATAACAAATGATTTAGGTGTAACCCAATGCAAAGAAGCACTTTCAAGTCGAATTATAACTAATATTGAAAGCATTTCTATACGAGCCTTCATCAGTTCCAGATCCACTCAAGCTCGCACAGGCATATGTTAATGAACATTATTGTTCTTGGAAAGTGGTTCGTAAAGTTACGGCAGATAGGTGGTTGCTTCTTCATATAGATTCTTTGTGTGTATAGATCGCGTTAGTGACGTTTTTGCCATTGTTATCGTGGATATGGGTTGGAAGCTTGAACAGGTGTAGACTGTTATGAATTTTTTATTGATTCTCTTTGATAAATATTAATTGGAGAATTATACACTTCTGGATATAAAATCGTTTGAACAATATTGAAATTTAGTTTAATTAGTATTAATGGGATTGATACAAGTCACAATTCAGAGGAATGATTGTTCTCTTATCGGTATAAGCTATGAATATATATAGACATATATATACCCGAGTTACTTTCTAAATAATCAAATTTTAGATCGACATACACACAGATAGTACAAAATAAAATTACTTTACATAAACTGTAATATAATATATTTTATTTATTTCAGATCACCAACAAATGATACACACATCAAATATGAATATAAAGAAAACAATACATGCCCTGTGCTCATTCAGTTATAGGAAATCACAGCTAACAAAGGATAATTATTTTAGTACCATCTAAATTAAACTAAAAGAATATAATAAAATTTTAGTTCAGATAGATAAAGCAAATTGTCGAGTGAATTAAATTTATCCGTATGACAATAAATCTAAAAGATACGTCACCACTCTTTTAAGCACAATACAAAATTTCCCACGAATGACAGCGCAGTAAAGATACAAAAAAAAAACGCGTGCGCATGAAGCCTAACTTTAAAAAAAAACACCGTTAGCGTTTCTTATAACGACACAAATAACAATGATAAATCGTGATGACAAAACTAAGAATCATCATAAAAAACTTTCCGAATTCATTGTTATGACTTAACGTGGTTTTTTGTAAACAAGAAACGAGTGAAATATCTTCAGCATGAAATTGATATCAAAGCAATTCATTTCAATGTTAAGATGATTCATCATCATCACCTATCTCACTACTGGGCTCACGCGTGCCCACGTAATCTTGCCGTTCGATGTTTTTAAGCCGATCGACGGTCTCCGACTAAGCTTCATAACTGGTATTTTACGATATCTATTAACGGTCACCTATTTAGGTACTG
Organism: Phragmatobia fuliginosa; assembly: GCA_932526445.1. NCBI lineage: Eukaryota > Metazoa > Arthropoda > Insecta > Lepidoptera > Erebidae > Phragmatobia > Phragmatobia fuliginosa. Next base: position 9,902,691 of record OW052081.1, on the reverse strand, counting down.
ACAGCGCCATCGTTGCTTACCCTGGATTATTGTTACTAATCTCTTAGAACAACTTGGCTAAGAGATAATTAAATCTGGACATAGGTATATAAAACGTTGTCAACAGGATTTTAACACGGTTAAGTGTGGTTGAAACAAAACGATGAAATAAAACTAAGACTTCAACAAAAACGAGTGCAAACCGGTCAGCAACGTTTAAGCTAAATAGTCGAGCTGTGTGTGACTCACCGAAGCCAATTTCGCATCGAAACGATCCACCGAGCCGACTTTAAACTGCGTTCAGTAAAAATATTCTACCTTCACTGTGTTTAAACTTATTCAAGGACATGTGTTAATATTATCGCCAGTTTAATTGCAAAGTAAGCATTGCTAGATTAGATAAAGACTCTTTGTTATCAAAAATATGCGATATATGTGACAGCAAAGTGTTTAGTATGCTTTAAACATACTGATCCTTACAGCAAAGTTATATCACGAACATGAGGGAAAATAGCAGATTTTTATTATTTAGTTGTTTGGCAAGGTTATAAAAGACTAGAACATCCATATTATAGTGTATCGACAGATGTATTGCCACCTGGCGTCTATTACTTGGCCAAAGACGACATAGAAGGATTAAATCTCGCTTGACGACCCCGTCAGGTCGTTCAATGCTTCAAGACTCGGAACAAGAGCTAAAGACTAGAATTTGTATTTCTTTTAAACAGATGAGAAACGTATATTTGTTGAAATTTGTTTCAATTGATCATTATTATACAAATTACACAATTTATTATTATTCGACGACAAAGTAAAATTATTATGACCGTTAAAAATGAATCAAATGAAGTAGGAAATCCTGATAACATTGAATTATACAAATCCACAATTTAAATTATAAATATATTTTTAATAATATCAATAAAAAAAATATCGCTATTTGCTGTTGTTTGGACCACGAATCGAGTCGACGCGGCCGCCGAAGCATGACTCACGAACGTCGATGCGAGCGAGAGTCGCTTTCCGTCCTTCTCTAAACGAGTATTTAATATCGCTAACTCGCTCCTTCATGACAAAAGCCTCGTCAAACGATATTTGAATTTCGTTGATTAGAGCAGTTTGTATGTTAGTTTATCGATAGCTATTGCGATTTTCCACATTTGGATGTATGAATGGTTTTTAGAACCGTGTTTGGTGGTATTTAAACTTTTATTGATCTTTACAGCCTAATAAATAGTTTAAAAGTGACGAAGGTAGTAGAAAACAAGACGAGCTTTAGCTACGGTACAAAATTGTAGATAAATAGTGTTTAAATTGTTTAAGGACTGTCACTGACTTCGTGAGTCATGGCAATCTAGAAAGCGACGTCGAATGAGAGGGATTATAATAATTAGACATCAATTACCTGTATTCTAGGCGAGGTAGGTCTAACAATAATTTGTTTCGACGATGCCTAATGTGATCAAAACGAGCCAAAAAAACTAGCTATAATGACAGGAAATTATATACAGTGTACATCCCCTAATTAAGCGTATTTAGCTCACATTGACGACAATGCGTTTGACCCCACGTAGGACAGTGGGTTTATTGTATACAACCGAGGACAATATGATTCATAGATTCACTTTCATAAGTTTGGATACCGGTCATTATAATTAAAAACCTTATAAGATATCTAGTAGAAGACAAGATTGACGATAGTCTAGTAAAATTATAATTGTCTAAATATATTTTTAACCGATTTAAAAAATGGAGCTTTTTTCTGTATTTGTTGCCCCATCACTCATATTTCTTATTTATGTGAAATGTTAGTATAGCTTACCTTTCATTTTCAATCCAATAATCCATAAAATATTGAAATTACATAGGCATGTACAATATTTACAAAGCAATCTGATTGTTTTGACAGCTGACACTTTATAACTGGTGACCCACCTCACTCCGTAGAAAATCTAGTCACACAATAAATACTGGCATTGTTTCTCGTAAAATCGGATAATAATGATTTGTGAGATCGTTTGTCTTTATAAAAAAAACTGTCACAACTCGTTGAAAATCTTTATACGAGAGATACGTTTCTCAATGGAAATATGACATAATACGATGTGGGACGAATGCGCAGTGAAAGTTTGACGACATTGTATTTGAGATATACGCACATCAAGCTTATTTAAGTAACTAAACAATACCTACCCACGTAAAGTTAAACAATATAAATGATAAGAAGCAGGTTTTTAAAATTTGTCTCAGTTTTTTTTGTAAATAAAACATTGTGTAGTTAAGATGTTTCATGCGTCGTTGAAATGATTTCCACTCATTACCGAGACTAGAAAATGGCGGTCGTTATTATGTTAATTGTGGGCGATTATAGCTGTTTCGTAAGGCTTTTCTAGCGATTTAAACATGGTGAAGAAAACACGGACATTTATCCTTGGGAGCGACTACGACTACAGTCGCTGGTACACTTCGTAGTTTTTATTTTAGTGGATGATTAGTGGATGAAGACGGTTACCGTTTCACTTAAGAATCGCTTGAATAGCTAAAGCATACATTAAGTTCTAATGAAAAGTTAGATACCACAACGGTGTCGCCTAACTTTTTCCTCTACTACTAAATAGTCATACATACAAATATATACACTTTTATGTCTAAATTAACAAGCAGTCCTTTAATATTATATTAAAGCACTCCATTCTGCCAACTATAATTTTAAGTTCGTTTAAAGTAATAGGGAGCATGCGTATTATGTTTATTTAGAACTTTAGGGTTCAGATAAGAAAAGTAGGACTATGCTAAGAAAAAAGATAAGCAAAGACCCCCTCTTTTTATCATTTTTCTTCGCATAATCTTAAAGAGTGAAATTGTTGCTTATACTCATAAATAACTGTTTACTTGATACTCCAGTACTATTAACATTACTTAATGAGCGTTACTTTATCGTACTTTATTACATTGATATTATCCAGACCTTGTTAACTATAAAGTTGAATGTATTGGCCATATACAGTAGAATAATTGAATACATGCGTGGGTTTTAATATTTATAACTTGGTGACGTTTATTACAACGGCACACGGTTGAAATTCGAAGGTCAGGAAGTACTATGTGTGGGTGTTTGCTAGTGACCACTGCTTTTCTACGAAATGGCAATTTTTCCATGATATCAAGTTATTACGTGGCATATTTGACAACGGAGTATAGTTTTGTTTTAATTACATTATACAACATACTATTGGTACAAAATACAAGTCGACCATTTTACATTTGAATAAATAATAAAATAATAAATATTTTGGACATCTGACACACAACATCATCTAGTCCCAAGATAAGCAGAGCTTGTGTTATGGTACTAGACAACTGATATAAATACATAAACATACTTTTTTGTAAATACATACATATTTTACATAGAAAACACCCAAACTCCGAAACAAATATTTGTGAATCACACAAATAATATTTGGTCCGACCCGGGAATCGAACCCGAGACCTCTTGATCTGCAACCGCATACGCTAACCACTAGACCAACGAGGCAGTCAATGAAAAAAGTGTGTGTAAATTTTTGTGCTGATGATAACTAGACTTAAATCGGTCGCATAGATTTAAAGAGTAAAATAATTATGTCATAATTAAAAACTAACTCTGTAAGATTATCATAAGTATTCTAGTATAAAATATATTGGACCAATTAAAGCCATACAAACATTCGTAACTCTGTTAAACTTTCAGGGCTACAAGGCTGCATCAATTTCAATGAAATTCAGAATGGAGATGCTGTGATTCTCGAAGAAAAAGAAGGCTTACTCTAGTAAGAAGACTTTCTAAGTAAAACAAATGTTCCTAACCTCTAAGCTGTCCAGTGAGCTGTATAATAATTAACGAGTCGTATCATCCCTACTAATATTATAAATGCAAAAGTAACTGACTGTCTGTCTGTTACGCTTTCACTCCTAGACGACTGAACCGATTTTGATGAAATTTGGTATGAAGATAGAACTGAACTTGGGAAAGGACATAGACTTTTTACCGCGATAACCAACATACACGCGGGCGGAGCCGCGGGCGAAAGGTTGTAACTCCATATTTATTTAGTGTTAACGAGACACATAAACTAAAGATTTTATTATTATGTATTGAGTTTGTTAATAAAAATCAGAGTACTATATTTGGTAAAACAACAGGTTATACCACCATATTCGTTTAAACGGAACACCGTTTAAACGAATATGGTGTTGCAATTATCATCTAAAAAATATTTTAGGTCTAAAAAGAAAATTTTATATAATTAATTATGAAATTGAGTAATAAATAAACCTAATTTTGATCGAGTCATCGATAAGGGTAAAAAGCAAATTTATTCTAGTGTCCTTGCTGTTCTACCTAACTTGCGCCTAAAACACCATTAATTATATTAAATTCTATAATACGGATGAACATTTCTTATTCGTACAGATGTGGTCATATAGAACCTGAGACCTCTTAGGACACGATCGAATAATTTAATGGCCTTTTTCACAAACGCCCTCTAAATTTAAAGGGCTACTTAGAGTTAGGTAACCTTTAGTTTTCACCAAACTTTAGGGAACAATGTCTCTTGAAATTTAGTAGCTACCAACGTTAGAAGGTTCCTTGTGAGGAGCCATAAGATTTTATCGTCACACTACAAAGATGGATTGAACCTCAAATGGAATTACCTAGATCTAACACCGAATAGAAAGCTGCAGTGACATTTCTCTCATACCGGTTGTGTTGTATACACCGTATACACATCTAAATGTGGCAGTTACTGCAAAACTCTATACTGTATTGGGACATGTAAATGTGGGGTTTTACTTTGTTGAATGGTTTAGAAGCCTTCATGTTGCGAAAATGGATCGTATAACGGCGGTTCTTAGAACTTAAATTTCTTTCTTTACTGCTAAAATATCTCAAATCGTTTACTTTTTACGAACTTTGTATAGGTTAAGTGGGTCAAAGACTTCACCGTGTTAAGTATTTTTCTACTACAGACAAACGAAAAATACTACTTATTTTGTTTCGCATTTTTTTTAACTAAACTCTCAAACAGTACAAGCAAAAACTATACAAAGTTGACATTAATATAATAAATTTCCTGACGTTTGTCTGTATTATAAGCTAGAAACGTAAACTACTGATTAAAATTGATATACATACAAATGAGTTGTTTTATTTATTACTATTAATACGCAACACACAACATTTTTATTAAAGCCAGTTAAACGGTAATTAGTATGTATTTTAGTACTAATAAGTTAAACAAAATACGCCTTAATACAGAGAGGAATATAGGAAACTATTTGTACATCGTGTTACAGACCTAAAAGAGAATACTACATACATATTGAAAGGGTGGATACAAAGGGTTGCCTTATTCTCAAAAGCAATCTATTTTCAGCAAAACTAAGCATGGAACAAAAAGTTTTGAAGAAATAGTACAACAGTGGTTGTCAATGAAATGAGTTTTGAAGAACTATTTCGCAATAACTTTCTTTTAGAAAGACAAAGTTTGTTTTCAAGTCTAAGTTCTTTGATAAAATCTTTCTCCTAATAGTTCGGCTGCTCTGACCTTCTAACAAAAAGCAGTATCATTAAACAGTGGTAAAACTAACAGCAAAGCCTCCTACATCGAAATAGTTACCTAAGCAAACGACTTTGCAACCTACGGAACTGTAATGAAATGGTTTTAGATCACAAGTGGGCGTATGCGACACAGTTAACCGGTTTTATTAGGGTCCTGCAGTAACGATTTCAAATCTATTATTTATTTTCAATCTGCCAACGTTTTTCTACTTGTACTATGCCTGATGGAAAGCATGAATAGAATTTAGGAGTAGAAGCCACCATACTCAATGCGAATTCAGATAATGCAGCATGGTCTTCGGCGGCCTAGTAAGATGCCTACAAAACAGTTTTTTGTATTTTTATAACATTCCAAATAACACTAAGAAGTTAAAAAATAAATACCTTGAAGATCAAGTCCCGTTATCAAGAAAAGTATAAATTAGTGAGACAGATCTCTGTGTTATGTTATTACAAAACAAGTGCAAACTTAGTAAGCAAATACTGTCAATTTATTCCAATCCATTTTTGAAAACTATTAATGCAGTAACTAAGCAGATTACTCATTTTGCAACAGAACTTACAGCAGTAACAACATGTGATGACAAATACGTCTGTTTTCTTTCGTAATCATTTTAATTGTTGCTTTTTATCACAAGTACTGAATAAGAACCATTGTGTTTATTTTTTAATATATGCATAAATGTGTAAACAAACGAAGGAAAACATTTTATATTCCAAATAGACAAAGCATTGCGTGTTGGCCACGTGCTCTGCGCCTTAGACATGAATTACATTGGCATTTAATATACATGTTTCTTGTGTAATTGTAATAAAACAATAGTTATGTTAACTAGATTAGGTGTACGAGTATACTGATCGAATTACATGAACACATTCTGGATATTTTTTATTTTATTACATTGTAAGACCAAATGTTTGTGTGATTCACGAATATTTGTTTCGGAGTTTGGGTGTTTTCTATGTCTGTATTTACATGTATATGTTAATATATTTGTACTTACAAAAAAGAAGTATGTTTATGTATTTGTATCAGTTGTCTAGTTACCCATAATACAAGCTCTGCTTTAGTTTGGGGACTAGATGGCGTTGTGTGTAAAATGTCCGAAATATTTATTTATTTTATTTACTTAAAACCCAATCTTGTCTATAGAAGACTTCAAAGACGATAAAATTAACATTTCAGCAATGAGTTTAACCTGTTTTTAAAATGGCAATGTTGGCTGTAATTTGGCCACAATTAATGTGAACTGTACCGTAAGATGTGCCGTTAGCGACGCGAGGAGGCTGCGGATGACGGGCTCTCTTTGGCCATTGCTTGCAAGATACTTGCGGCTCTTAATGTGGCAACTTAATGGCATACTATGTTTTATGTGCGCCGAACGACCTATACTTTCTCACTTTACTTTTATACATGTGAATATGATGCACACATACGTTATGGAAAGTCTTATTTTAAATGAATTAAACGGTTTATAATTTTGTAATAAACTATTGTAATGAAATAGGTACATACGTTATTTTACATCATACAAATACAAGAACACAAAATATGCTGAAATAACCAGAGAAAATAACTTTCTAAATGTATTCATCCTAGTAAATCTTAGCAAAACAATTTGAATATAATTTTCCTCTAGACATAATCATTTAGAGTGTGACTGAAAAAGATCGATTGGTAACGCTTTCATAGCGAGATTATACCTTTTGTTTAACTTTGGTAAAGTCAAATAAAACCTGTAAATAATAGTAAATACATATGACGTTACCCGCAGACCTTTCTCATCAATACCAATACATTTATTCGGGACAAAATGTGAGTTACACTGTTATTTAATACAGGGTGCAGGTTAACTCCATACTAGGTAAACCCAGCCGTCAGATGCAGTCGTTTGAGCAAGAAGAACTAACAAACACATACAAAAACTTTTGCCTTGAATTGTCAAAGAATACTTGTATTGACCGATTGGATATTATGTGGCACAATAGTGAAACAAAATATATCTGATGTGTAACACTTTAGCGATGATTCATCGCAATTTGCAAGACACTTGCAAGAGCGTTTGTTCAGTGGGTCACTTCGTACTTTAACTGTAACCGTCTACAGAATTGCAGATATAAGGAAAATGTATATTTATTTTGAGTTATAGCTGCACTTGGATATGACGCATTCTATAAACAATTAACTGAATAATCGCTTGTGGAATACTCTATGTAAATTTCTAGAATCATCTAGAATAACAACCGGTATGCCATTCTCGTATATGAGGTTAATTGAATTTATTAACTTTATTTAAAGTAAAATAAAGTCAATTGAAAATGTTTAAGTTTGGACGTTAATGCAAAACGTTTAACGCTGGAATTTCGATTTCAAAGTCCTTCTATGGAATATAATAGGTATTTTGTAGCTAAATGTTTATCCTTCTGGGGAAAATCCACTTCATAATCACTCGAATATAAAAGTGTATTACAATGAAGACAAAAATGTAAGCCATAATTTTAGTAATGAACTCATCTGTAGTGTAATAAAAATATATCTGAACAGCTGTTAACCGTCATCTTATGGATATGCACGAAACAACCTTGTTCTTGCCTTGTATATCGTCTTATTCAGATTTTATCGTCAGCTAAGACAATTTCCTATTACGAGCGGTCTATCTTCTGAGCTGTGAGTTTGAATGCCAGCCGTTCTGCATTCTCCAAATAGTCGTATACCGCTGAACAATAGAGGTACTTTCACACGTATCTCTGCGTAGAATCGGACATTTGCAGAGGACAATGGATGCTCTCTGGTCTCTGTCAAAGCTGAATTGCTAGATAAGGCTTTGACAGTAATAGACAATAATGTTGTTGGAAAGAAATTATATTTAAATAACTTATGTTTTAATACAATTACTACATAGAAGTGCATTTTAAAAAAAATATTATATTCTAATTTTCTACTAGATCTTAGATAAGATCTACAAGGATCTGCGGCGTATTTAATTGAATCAAACCCATATTACGATGATTACAAGTTCGATCACCAATTATTCAAACATTTGTATTTCTTGATGTTCTAGAAACCCTTGTCAATTTCAGCTTATTATGGGCTTAAAAAAAGTTGGAATAGACTATAACATACTTTACTGTACACTTCAAAATAGTATGGTTGAATATTAACAGAAGACATGTGCAATGGGCGGCCTTATTGCTAAAAGCAATCTCCTTCATACAACCTTTGGATTGACAAGTCCTCAGGGGATAAGAATAAACAAAGAGTGGCGTAATATCTCCTTATTTTACGCGACAGAACTTAAACTACCCGCATTAGTACTCGAGGAAGTCAATAATCCGTTATATTTACCCACTCTGTACACAAATTTCTCTTTAAAACTTTTCCGTTTTCGAACACTCCCTAAACGTACACACTTAGCTAAACATGAGTCAAGACTTATCTATATGTATACAAGAAAATAGTGTCACCGGCAAATTATCTATTAAAAAACTTGCAGTTTTGTTATCTCTCATGTTGGTAATACTGATATCGGTTATTTGTACACGTGGAAAGTACATTACTGCTCTTTATACAGTTTATATGATGTGCATTAAAACGTGAACACACGAGTGAATCCATTTATACTTTTACATAATACATTTAATATTTAACATTACAATACATAAGCACCTAGGGCTATTTATCCGGTTTTGCAAATCTAGGAATATTGACCTCATGAAAAACATCTTGATACTTGCTCCCTCCTAACGATTTCGGTGTCACTCCGCTTTTAATTTATCATATTTAACAACTAGTAGGAATGTAACTTTGATTCATCATTGTCATTTCAGTCTACAGCTAGATATAGCGGACATAGCTAGACAACAATCGGAACGATTAGGGACATTTATTTTAGATAAAGATTAGACCAAACAACAACAATATGGCATGCCATTCTGCATCTGAATTCTGTCAAAACCGGGGTGGGTCAGTTGTCAGATAAAACGTAACTAAAATACTGTGAACATTATCTAACAATGACAAATAAATAATTCTTTGGAAATCGATTTAGAACTTATCGAGGATCAGACAATGGTTATCGCCACTATCTCACAAGTACCAAGGAACATTGAGTTTGTTTATCACGTTAAATGCAGTGTAAATATGCACATAGATTTTCTTATTGTGGAGTGTAATTATTTAACTTCTATTGTTGGCTTGTTAATTTGTGTCAACACCACAAAGTGAATCTACTCTACCTGATGAAAAGCATCAGTAGAATCCACGAGTAGTGGTTATCGTACTCATCGAAAGTGCAGACAATGTAACAAGGTGCCTGACACTATGGAGGTCTAGTGAGCCCACTTCTGTGTGCTTCTGCATCAATTAGTCACTAGTAATTATGTTATGGTACTGGTCATCATTTGAAATTATTATTAACTTACTATTAATAATGACCATTTAAAACTGCATTACCGACATGATGAATATTAAAATTGTATATATTAAATTCTTTAATTACTTCAAAAAACAAGAAGTGGTTACAAACATACAAAACATTAACCGAATTACTGTATCTTTCTTGAAGTTAGTTTAAACGGAATACACAAATACATGATATATAAAATCGAAACAATATATGATAAATATTTGTATATTGCACAATAAAAAGACGCCCAAAACCAGTTCTTGTCCTAAAATAAAAAAAAAATATCACATATTTACTAACTTTAAATACTAACTCACTTAATTCAGACATTATAAAAGGCATACATGTCACAATGGACACATAACAGCCACTAATCCTGCCCAAAAATGATAAGTATATCAAGATTACGAAATATCATTTTCTAGTGCCAAATTAGATTAGACTCAAGATTTAGAATCAGTGGGCGTGGAACCAATTAAAATAACAGAAGTTATGTATTATATAACACTATCTGATCCGCTCGCGTTCTAGGGGTCGCGTTCTAACCGATGTGCACACAAAATTAAATGCAAAACGAAACTGCACGAATGTGTACTATATTCAACAAAGGAAACCAGCTAAAAATAAAATTTCGAAACCTTATTAAAACCAGTCACAGTTCCTTGAAATAGCTTAACAGTCACTAAATAATTAATATACATACGTATGTAAATGGATTATGTAGAATAAACAATACACGAACGTGCAACATACGATCTATTGTGAAGTCCAAGGTCGGAGCAGATCTGCGTACAGACGGAACATGTGCCACCATCTGCATTGAAATAAAACACCTGTGATGTTACCGCAACTATATTCTCTAATATAATTGGACCACTAACTATAAACATAGGATGAGTGATCGTGCCTGTTTGTCTCAAACAACTTGCTCGTCATACAATTCTTTGTACTATCAATCGAATCTATGACAAAAGTTTAATTTTTTATAACTTTTGTTTGGATTGCCCTTTTCACAGCCTTGCGGGTGGAATTTTCCACAATCCTCTCTTACGCTCCTCAACGAAGACACATGAGCGTGTATATAATTGTACAAAAATGTACAATGCCTCTTTAATAGAATTATACGCCACTGGGTGAGATCCTCAAAATATAACTTACCTTATGATGATACAAACTAAACATTGCCTGAATTTTTATTCAAAATAGTACTTTGTATGTATTATGATGACGTCTATTTTTACTGTGACATGTTAGTCAACCTTTGGCGTTTAGAACGTCGTTTCAGGAAAAACTATATTCTATTGACTTTAGTTTAGCCGAGTATTCGAACTACAGAATTAGCGCCAAAGCTAGATGAATTATGAACGTTGTATCTAAGCATAAAAAGAACCATAATCCTTTAAACTTTATGGCGTCGCTAAAAATATCACATTATATGAGATGAAAATAGTGATAAAATGTATATATTAAACACATCTATATAAATAAATCATGAACCCGTAGGTGGACATAATCTTTATGTAAAACAAAACGGATTTGTATTATAATCTCGATCTTTATTTACTTGTCTGACATGACAGCCAGTACTTGTCAAAGCTTGTAAAGATAACTTATAAAGAAATTGACTCAAACAAGTTCAAAAGCCGTTTAGAAAGTTTCAATCAACGACTAAAGAGACACTTATAACGTACGTTTACATTGAGTAATGTGTACACACTTAGTTAGATCTATCATATTTGAAGAATAACGATTGCGAAGGCAAAAATATTCATCTGCCTGTCCTTATCCCAATTTTATTTGGGGTCGGCGCAGTATGTTTTATCCTTCCATTCTACTCTATCACTCGTCATTTCACTGTTAACTCCCTTCCTATTCATATCTTCTTTCACACAATCCATCCACCTTTTCTTTGGTCTACCTCTTGCCATGTAACCTTCAATTTCCATACCCAACATTTTCTTTGCCACATTTGCCTCATCCCTCCGCATAACATGTCCATACCAAGATAACCTATTATGTACTTCTTAACTTTTCATCCAGTGGCGCTACTTTCAGACTTCCTCGTATGTATTCATTTCTGACCTTGTCAATCCAAGTTACACCACACATCCATCTTAGCATTCGCATTGACAAAAATATAAAATTTAATAAATTATAGAAATGGTATATTTTGATCGGTTGCGCAGATAACTAGTTTTATGCAAGACCGAAACTCACAAAATTAAAATTCAAAAACTTTATTTCTTTCAAAATATATTTTTTATTAAAGTGCTCACTAAAAGTCAAACGAAAATTATTAACCTTGAGAGCAATATACATTAAAATAAACTTCCAAATAAAATATTTATGACATACAAACAAAAACCTCTCCAATAATCGATTCCTTACTTTTATATTGTTATATAAACCATTAACACCGACAAATTTTCGAAGGTGTTAATGGCATGGATAAGCCATAAAACTTTGATATTTTGGTTGACGATAGATCATTGATATGTACTATAAATTTCATAGATTTATTACTTTGTTTAACATTAAAATGTAATGATGGATGCGTGAACCCTAAAATCTATCAGAGTGGTGTGCAATGGGAGAGGTCTATTTCCAGCAGTGGACTGAGATAGGCTGATGATGATGATAACAACAATGCAATAACAAAAGCTATACTCATAAGTAAAGAACTTATTTGTATCAAATTCATCATTCATCATCAAATCAAAAGCCTCCCTATCCAAGTTGCAAACGCTTTTCGTTTTCTATTCTCTATTCTCTTGTTTCATTGGCTAATGTCACTCAATCACGTGACAAAACAAAAGCTTATGAAACAAGAGAATAGAGAAATAGTATAAAGAATAGAATACGAAAAACGTTTGCAACTTGGCTAGGGGTTTTAGAGTCAATTGAAATTTCACTCAACAACACTTCATAACTACCCTCATATTTTTTCTCTTTCCAATCGTAATAGTAAACTGAGACCAGCAGTAGACCATTCAAGGCAGATTCCGTTATCATCTATTGAAATAATCAACCATATGCAATATATTTTCAGGAAGTAAAAAGGAATATACAAAACATACACAACTTCGCAAACATAATATTCAGTGCGCATAAATTAAAAATAAGTTTCCGTCAATGAGTCTACTTCAGTTCGTATTTCGCAACAACAACACCTAGGTATTATGTTTTTTTAACTTTCAAGACGTATGTACGTAATCGCATTATACGGGAAGGATATTATCATAATGTAATTTATGAACAGACAACTCGAGGTTAAATATGCTGTTTGGAACTTCTAATATACTTATTTAAGCAGCGATTAATCCTCTTCAAATGATTTGTGAGTCGCATTAGAGTAACAATGTCCTATTTACAACCAATTCAGTGATATTATTATTTTTACCATTTTACAGAAAACAGATAGAAAATTAATTTGAACGCTACAGCTAGTTCGTGTTGCTAAATCTATCCAATCAGGTGTTTTCTTTCGTGTAACATCTAAAGTGCTTTGTTTACAGCAGTTTGACAGCACAGATGGCATCGCGGGGTTAAGCAGTCACCGCGCCGCTGCGCTAAAGTGTTGTAGTTTGTACTCCACGTGGACACTTCGTGTGGTCCACGAATTCTTGATTTGTATCTAGGTTTTCTTTGTGTCCGTTTCATGTTTATGATTATTATAAAGGAAATAAATCCCTAATACGAAGTTGTCTTTTAAGTAAATACCTTTTCCCCTGTTCACTAAGTGAGTTATTGACTTGCTTAATTGAGGATATAGACAAAGAGGAACAATAAGTACAGTTTTTTTTAATGTTTGTCTAAAAGAACTGATAATCAATCTCTTTTAAGCAATTATAGAAATGGTATGCAGCGTAACCAGCAACCAGTGACCGTACATCAAGAAAATCAGGACAACGCAACATATGAACCAATCACGAGCTCAGAACGCGATGCATTACCCTAATCAGAACATACTGTTCATTTCGTAAATGAGAACGATTGCGCAAACAGTGCACGTTTGCTAAGTTTTCAAAGTAATTGTGAATCGTATGTACTGGTTCTGTAAGTCTGAATAATAATTTACATTCAAATATTTGAATACTATTGCATTGTCTATTCGACTAACCTATAAACCAAAGTTTACATACGTATTCTACTGTAAGTTGAATTGATCTACTACTAAATTTCTGTTCGCAGTTGATCTTCACAGATTGGGTTAGATAGAAATGTTCTGATGCTGACTAAGAGACTAGCATGGAAACCTCAGTAAGTATTTTAATTTTGATTCATCTTATTGTTGGTGTCGTAGTCCAAGAATATCCAACTAGATAAAGAATATAAACCAATCAAAAACACAAAGGTAAAATCCATAGATTTCATTTAGTGTCTTCAATTAAATGATTGCAAAAAAACTTCAAATTAAGATCAAGACCTAACGATTTCTTAACAATCGATTGATTTAGGCAATGTTACAAAACATTTGCACAACAACGAATGGCGAATTAATTACTTTCAGTTTGGTTTCAATGAAACAAATATAAGGGATATATCGCGACATCAATGCAAACAGTCTGATTAGTTCCGACATGCAAGGTTATGGAGAAAAATAAACAAGACGGAACTACTACTGCCTCATATAAATTTATATTATATAGAATTCAACTAAGTATTTATCTGTACAGTGACATTAAGTATACAGAGTGTAATCATTCCTATTCACCCCATGGGTATCGTAAAAGGCGACTTCGGGAGCAAACTGAGCAGAACGGAACAAACCCTGTAAAAACTTCCTTTCTAAGGCCTATGTTGAGCAGTGGAGTTTAAAAGGCTGTTGATGTGTGATGTGAATTAACCGAAACATACTCGTGTGGTTTGAACAAGGTGAGGGTAACATGTCCTCTGTCACTTAATACAATGTGTCTGTGAGTGACACATACCATTTTATATACAAGTATTAATTAAACACACACTGACAATCATGTAATATCTCCAAGTTAATCTAATCTGGCGACGTCAGTTGTATCAGTACATCGGCTTAGGCCAAGGACGCGATATTGTTGTTCATATCTTAAATACTGTGTACTGCGTTTAATTGTTGAGACATGTTTGGCTTTTAATATTATACTGCAGACATTTTTTTTATAAATTCGATTCATTTGGCATACAGCTTCGATACTTTTGATCTAGATTTTTCGATGCATCCATTTCCCTAATTATGTTTATCAAGCTATAATGTCAATTTAGTTAATTGGGACACTGAGAAGAACTGTGGAATGGAGACAGTAGACTCTCTATAACAGGAAGTTTGTTTCTTAAGATTAGGAACTGTGGGGAAGTCGGAATAGCCTTTTTAGACAACTCCCGCACCAGAATTAGTCCTGTCTCGCGGGGTTTTAACAAAGCTTAAGGAATACCTAGACACAGAAAATCTATTTGTGAATCACACAAATTGTTGTTCCATGTGGGGTTTGATATCACAACACTCCGTTAGTGGCCGCTTCCCAATCACTAGACCGACCGTGTGTAGTCAGCTATATGTAACGAAATACACTATTACAAACCAAGCTTCAGTTAAGTAATTTCTACTATTTGATGCAACAATATTGTGTATTTGCACATAAACTAGTAGGTAGAAGATAAACTGGTACATTCAATGTAAAACTAATAACGTACCACGCGATACGAATACTAATCAATTGTTCAATGATGGTTCTTTTGTAAACATAACTAATATTCTATATGTTTAAGGCATTAGAATAAATATATGGACCAAGAGCCCAGAGCTGCCAGACCTACGTCATTAGTGCAAAGCTGAAATTTTCAGGATTATTAGTACAATGTCTTGTTAAGATGTATGCGTACCCATTAGCTTGAAAGCGGGGCCGTTTCTGAGGTAGCGCGAAGATGGATAAAAACCTTACTTACCTACGTTAAAGGTGCAAAGCTAGTATTTAGATATTTTATCAAGAATATTCTTTAAAATTAAAATTCATTACTGCCAGACACTTTCCCTGGGGCCATTACTTCTGCCAGACGTCTTGAAAGTTGTGAAAAAATTAGGTAAAGTACGTTACAGTAGCAAACCTAAATTTTATACATATTATCTAAGGTAGGTACTATTTTAAGACCCTTTGTATGCGGCCAGACCAATCTGAAGGGCCAATCATCCCCCCAGACACCTTAAAAATATTTGTAGTAATTAGGAAGCTGAGGTATATCATCTTTGGTATTATTTCAAGAATATAATTGTAAAATATTAAATGGTTTTTACACGCTTTTTATTAGCTTCACCTGTATGTTTGTTTGTTTGTTTGTAACCAACTCCTTTGGGTGCGATTTTGATTTTGGTTACCTATACCAAATAAGTATATAACTAAACTAAATAAGTATATAACTAAACTAAATAAGTATATAACTAAACTAAATATGTATATAACTAAACTAAATAAGTATATAACTAAACTAAATAAGTATATAACTAAACTAATTAAGTATATAACTAAACTAAATAAGTATATAACTAAAAAAGTATATAACTAAACTAAATAAGCATATAGCTAAACTTTACAAGTATATAACTAAAACTAAAATATTAAATGGTTTTTACACGCTTTTTATTAGCTTCACCTGTATGTTTGTTTGTTTGTTTGTAACCAACTCCTTTGGGTGCGATTTTGATTTTGGTTACCTATACCAAATAAGTATATAACTAAACTAAATAAGTATATAACTAAACTAAATAAGTATATAACTAAACTAAATATGTATATAACTAAAATAATTAAGTATATAACTAAACTAAATGAGTATATAACTAAACCAAATAAGTATATAACTAAACTAAATAAGTATATAACTAAACTTAACAAGTATATACTTAAACTAAATAAGTATATAACTAAACTAAAAGAGTATATAACTAAACTAAAAAAGTATATAACTAAACTAAATAAGTATATAACTAAACTTAACAAGTATATAACTAAACTAATTAAGTATATAACTAAACTAAACTAGTATATAACTAAACTAAATAAGTATATAACTAAACCAAATAAGTATATAACTAAACTAAATAAGTATATAACTAAACTAAATAAGTATATAACTAAACTAAATAAGTATATAACTAAACTAAATAAGTATATAACTAAACTAAACAAGTATATAACTAAACTAAATAAGTATATAACTAAATAAAAAAGTATATTACTAAACTAAATACGTATATAACTTAACTAAAAGAGTATATAACTAAACTAAATAAGTATATAACTAAACTAAATAAGTATATAACTAAACTAAACAAATATATAACTAAATAAAAAAGTATATTACTAAACTAAATAAGTATATAACTAAACTAAATAGGTATATAACTAAACCAAATAAGTATATAACTAAACTAAGTAACTATATAACTAAATAAGTACCTAACTAAATAAGTTAGTACATTACTAAACTAAGTATATAACTAAACTAAATAAGTATATAACTAAACCTAATAAGTATATAACTAAACGAAATAAGTATTTAAGTAAATAAAAAAGTATATAACTAAATAAAAAAGTATATAACTAAATAAAAAAGTATATAACTAAATAAAAAAGTATATTACTAAACTAAATAAGTATATAACTAAACTAAATAAGTATTTTAATTTTAAATAATATTCTTGATAAAATATGTAAATACTAGCTTTGCACCTTTAACGTAGGTAAGTAAGGTTTTTATTCATCTGTACTTCGCGCTACCTCAGAAACGGCCCCGCTTTCAAGCTAATGGGTACACATACATCATAACAAGACATTGTACTAATAATCCTGAAAATTTCAGCTTTGCACTAATGACGTAGGTCTGGCGGCTCTGGGCTCTTGCTCTAATACGCAAGCAGGTTAAGTAAATAAATTTTACAATATATTGGTAAAGTTTTGAAGCAAACGAAAAGATTGCGAACGAATTTTTAAGTTTCGTCTACTTTTAATGTGTATTGGTGTAGGTCATATTTAGTAACGTTGAAATTCGTAACAATGTTTTATAGAAAGTAAATTACATAAGATTATTGAAGTCTAGTTTACAGTCTCGTCATCAAGTTGACTTGGGGTTCTTCGAAAGCACAACACAGAGCCATGCTTACTCCCAGTCGCAGCCGGCGCTGTTACGCAGGTCTCCGCTATCTATCCAGACAGTTTATTCATTCTGAATGTGATGATTAAAACCGACCTTTTCACATAACGTAGGCAAACAATACGAGTATAAAACATAACTGATTGCTGCTCTATTGGATAAATAGTTTATCAATAGCTATCCGTGCTAAGGTCGAGCCAACCTGTCTTCGCCGAGGTCGGAACTTTGGTTTCGTTCTTATATTTTTGACATTTAAACTGACAGTTTAACCTAGTTTAATATATCCACCATTAGCGGATACCAGGTTATCTACTCCTCCAGATGAAACCCTGATGCATATCATAATGTACAGACATGAGGCTTCGAACCCAGAGAGAGTATCATTTTCCATTAAAAGATATTATAGTCTTTGATTAAAAGTGATGATGAACCTAACATTGGTTTATACAATTTCTTAGTCATCTTTAGAAACTGCAAATTTGAAGGTGCTTATAAAACATTTTGGTAATAAAACTTCTAGTACTTTATTAATAGTTAATGTAAAGGAAATATCTAGATATATTTCTATTCAATTTAGATAGTCGATAATATGACATCATCTTTCCACGGCACTATCAACACTTATCAGTGCTAATCTGAGACTGTTACCTGTTTGATAAGCGGCCCCTGTTGAACGAATAGCTGGTGCTAATATGTTATATTACTTTTAACAACTCAAGACTTCATTAAAACCAAAAGATTGTAACTCCATTCGTTTAAATTTTTAATTTATACCCTGTTGCATTAACATACATTTCAAATCAAATTAAATTCATACTTTCGTTAAGGTATGATCCTAGAATTATTTATTTAAAATGCGAATTTGACAATTTTCCGGGACAATAAGTACCTAATATGTTATTCTGGACTGTTATCTATTGCTGCGTCATATTTCATCCAAATTCGCTCATTCGTTTTGTCATAATAAAGTACCAAAAACATTTATTTATATTTCGCATTTATTTAGTAATATACTCAAAATAAACATAGATAAAACTAACATTACATTAGGCATGTGATAACCATCTCTTAAGTACGTGACATATGAGCAACAATTACTGGTGTATACAACATTAAGTAATTATATTCACACATTCAATTAAATAATATAATACGACTTATGACACAGGTAATAATAGCTTTTATTGCTTAACAAAAATAAGTAAGAAACCTTCAAAGTACTGAGGTTTCAAAATGTCTTAAGTATAAAGCTGCAGCGGATTCATAGCATCAGATATTTTGGACGTATAACATGTTATGTATAAAATCAAAGAAATATGGACTTTTAAGTAACGCTTTAAAGTTCTAATCAGCTTAGAGCCTTAGAACAAAAGAAATTCTGTTTATGTGCGTTTTTGGTATTATTTTTACCCTGTTTTGGATAATAATAGTCACAAATTGTGGTTGTGTTTTTGAAGATAGTTCTTTTCCACTCCATTTCAAAGCCTCTCATGGGTCCTATTAAGAGGAAGTGTTCCTATCATAGTAATCTATTATACAGTAGCTAAGACTGGTGGATAACTATACTTATGTAAATCCTTAGGTTTTATCAAAACTGTTCTTTAATTGAAAGTAAATATGAAAGCAGCGATAACATAAGTTCCCAACTTGCACTACACAGCATTGGTACCAGTACTGGTTCAATTGTAGCCTGTTGCAACTCCGGATATCAAGGTCCAATTGCCGCCGTTTCACTTGGCCGAAACAAAAACCTACCGTTCCATCGCCGACGTCCATCAACCGTAAAACAACGAGAGAAAGAATCGATCGTCTTTTACAAACGAAAGTTTGTTCATTTTTAAATGAGGACAACAATTTTTTAATGTATTCTATCCTTTCACATTTAAATTGTGGGTGCAAAGATTGCGGACAAACAACTTCAAGTTATAGAGAAGGTTATAAGCCTATGCAGCAAAGAAATAATGTAACGTAACATACACTTGACAAAAACTAGTTTCAGTAACAACAAAAAACCGTCGACTAGGAACATTGACAACCTGTTTGGCAACGAAATTTCAAAACGTCGAACAACAAGACTATGTCGTCTAGATTCAATTATAAGAACTTTTTTATGTCCGATCAAGGTAAGTGACCTTTTCACGGCATTAAATCTTAGCAAAGCCACTATAACACAGGCACTGTAGATCCAAGAGTTATTAACCGAATCACCGAAGCGCGTCGCAACGGTATCGGCCCGATCCGTTCACAGATAAAAATCCACCTTATATCACATACGACAAACTGAAATAAGTATCAGATTGCAATCTGAAATCACTATCACAAACACACTTCACGTTCTAATGTCACATCACAGAGATTACTATATTAAATAGGAATGTTCGACGTCGGCTCAACGTCCGCTCCGTGCGGAGGCCGAGAGGTGACTGAGGTGGCGTTGGTGCGCAGGCGCCGCTCCGCTTGCCGGTTATCAGCCTTCGGTGGGGCAAAGGGGGTGCTACAAAGAAAAGTTTGCACGTGATACACAAGATAACACGTTTCACATAGTGCATTTTACTTGTTTAGTTTTGACTACATATTTTAGTCGTTTTAAAACGCTTTTTAACGAAGAGTCAGTAATAAAATTGCAAAGCACTAATGAATTCGGGCGAGTACAGTTTTATTTTTTACCGACGCAAGCAGATGGTGTACAGGCCAGACGCTAAAACCGGCTTTTTGGGAATAGTATCCGGTCTCCTTTATGTTCTTTTTAGCTCTCTACGCCTTTGAGCTTTGCTTAGGATTTTAGCTAACTAGTAAGACTACGCGGTTTGGCATTTTTATATTAATTAAGAAGTATTACTACTATTATTGTTGTTAGACTAAACTAAAACATTTAATATAAACAAAAGTGCATTGGAGGCGCAGTGGCAGTGTATGCGTTTCAAATCTCGGGTAGGATCAAATGTTTGTATGATCTACAGACATGTTTCGTAGTTTGGGAGTTTTTTATGTATAATATGTACTTAAAAAGAAGTATAGAAGTATTCTCTTGTTGGTCAATCTAGTTTTATAGTGTTCATATTGATTTGTACAAACTATATTATGAAAATACTAGCTGATGCCTGCAGCTCCGCTCGCGTCCTAGGGGTATAAAAAATAGATGTTGGCCGATTCTCAGACCTACCCAATATGCTCACAAAATTTCATACAAATCGGTCCAGCCGTTTCGGAGGAGTATGTTAACGAACATTGTGACACGAGAATTTTATTTATAAGATATATATTTATATATATTTGTACAAATTCTAGATGCGCAATCAAACCATTATCCACACAGGATACAAGGGTAATTAATAATGAAGATTTATATGAATGAAACTATTTGTAACATTTACAATTTCTTAAAGAGATAATTCAATAGTAACTATTATATTTATCTAATAAGAATATGGCCTCATAGCCTTTTTTTTTTCTTTAAAAAATGCTATAGTAATGAGTATATAATTCTAATGATAACCAAACAACACGACTGGATAAATTCCTTTGAAAAATTCCTTACAAAAGCGATTGGGCGGTCTGCAGCGGAGTCGTGCATACATGAATGTACACGGGTACACCTACATTTTCAAGTTGGTCATGCATATATTACCTAATGATACAAAAACTCGTATTCCTGACTCATTTGATAATAAATTCCACTCACGTTTCTTAAAATGCATGTTTCACTAACTACACAGGTTACAATGTGTCTGTATTGTAATATAATAGACATTTCTGTCACTACTGAAGTTGAATCTCACATCTATTTATGTTTTGTTCTCTCTTGTAATGGTAAAAACAAAGATTTTCTCTCAATATGTTACAATAGCATTATGTATGAAGAATGGTATATAAACATACTTTGTCTTTTTGATAATTGACTGCACGGTTGACCTAGTGGTTTAAGCAGTCGCCACGCTGGGTTCAAATCTCACGTGGGACAACACTTTACGTGATTCACAAGTTGTTGTTCTGAGTCTAGGTATTCTTTGTGTCCATTACATACTACTACTAAAGTCCTCTGTCTATTCGCGATAAATTCAATACTACTGCACCGAATCAAATGAATTATTGTACTCAGATAGCCTAAAGCCTAAGAAAGGACAAAACTAGTTATTTATGTAGTATGAATTTGAACAAAATTTAAATACAGTGTAAAGTGAAAATAAAAGTTGTTTGAAACGTCAAAACATTGATATATAAGTTGCACTCGAACAGATCAGTTGCTTTCACGCATGCGCGCCGGTGACTCACTGACGGTCATTAACGACTAGATGCGCCAGCGCGTGTAATCATTAGCAGTTCACTTACCTCCTGCAATGAGTATTACCTGTGAAAATTGTAGTTGGATAGCATTGTCACCTTTGTTACGTATGACATATTCAATTAAAAAGTTAGGAAAGCTTTTCCTAATGTGTTTTCCAACAGAAAGGGAGGACCTTCCGACCAGGCGAGGTGATCATGCTCAACTTGATGTTGGGATGTTGTATATAAGCTAATCGACGCAAGAATTTCTCTATCGCGATTCAGGATTAGTAGTTAGTTCGTATAGTTCATTGCGCGTTTTCTTTGTGATTCAGTGTTCCTTTGGTAGATAGTGCTGTTGTGATTTTTCGCTTGTGCAGTATGTGGAAGTCGCCACAGTACTGATCAGATTTGGATGAAACTTTTTTTTAATGTATATATATTTTGCGAACCAATGTAACTCTACCCTACCTGATGGAAAGTATAAGCAGAATCCAAGAATGGAGAGAGAGAGAGAGCAGCTCAGTGAGATGCTTTTTCACGCCCCGCTTAAAGTACCCGGGATCATAGTGGGAAGCAAATACGTGAGCTGGTAGTGAGTTCCAATTTTGGACTGCTAGGAAGGAAGACTTTATACCTTGTAGTACAGGCATTATTTTAAAAGAATACATATCCCTTCCTTTTTGCTTTAACTTAGGTATTTGATTACAACCTTAAGTAAAAAAAAGTCTTAAGTTGAACGAGAACTAAAATTATGAGAATATTCTTTCAGACTGCCCGTATAGCGTAATGGTTTAAGCAAACACTCTACGTTGAGTGTTGTGAGTTCGATTCCCAATTGGGATTCCGAATTGAGTGTTCTTTGCATCCATTTCACATGTTTGTTAAGTCTTATTGCGGGAGTTTTACTTTTAGAATTCATAAGCAAAAATTAAGGCATATCAGGGTAATCGACCTCATTAAATAGATAGACCAAAAATAGGCCCAATGCAAAAACAAGATACACCCACTGAATACTTATAATCCATATATGTTATAATGTTACGCCCATTTCGAGGACAATCGAGACAATATATCAAATATAACTAGGCCCAAATGAACAAAATAATATATTTTTCTTTTTATAATATGTATGTACTTACAAAACAAAAAGTATGTTTATGTATTTATATCAGTTGTTTGGTACTCATAATACAAGCTCTGTTTAATTCGGGACTAGATGACGTTGTGTGTCAGACCAATTTAATAATGTTAATACACATATCATATAACACATAGATATCGTGACGTCGACAATACAATATTACAAATACAATTATTGGATAGAACAGGGAACCTAAATTGTCGGTTTATAAGACAGGTGGCGCCACCTATTACCTAACATAAGCAAACTGGGGAACCGTAGCTGAGCAAACTCAATTTAATTACAGACAGCATTTAAAGAATAGGTAACAACATACATAATTATACATTTTTAAATTAAAAAGAAAAAAGTAATGCCATTTTTATCAACCAGAATTGAACAGTCTTCTTACAAGGAACCTCTAAACTTAGGTAGCTAAAAGCAATTAAGAGAAATTTAAGCATTTAAGTGTCCCTATACAAAAACATCATTAATAGTTACCTAACTCTCACTAAGTGGCTTAATAAATTTAGGGTACGTTAGTGGAAACGGCTATAATACGCCTTTCCCATTCATAAACATTACAATTTTGAGGAATAAATAAATAGAATATGTAATTATTGTCTCACATTAACGCAAAGCACACCTGTGCTTTAATTTCCTATTGTTCTATATATTAAAAGCTTTCTCAGTATAGGTGCGAGAAACAAAGTACTCCGCGAAGTTGAATCGTGCAGCGCCACCTATTAGAGAATAGGGACACTACTGTATGTGATTATTTTCAAAGTCATTTGGTGAAATTTTAAAATCGTATATCCATGTTTACTTTATCCATTTCATTAATATTTATTTTGAAAAGCATATGTCATCACATAATCACATTTATTTTAGTACTACTTACTTTTAGTTCATCTATTCGACGCAAGGTGTCGCTACGTGTTCTTTATATTCATACACATCAGTTAATTCCGCCTCACAAACTAAGATACTTAAACTAACGAATACTAAAGCGTAATATTTAGTAAGAAAAAGAAAAATCTGATTAAATTGCGAACCACTTACATAAAAATAGGCCACTTAAACGCGTAACCAGTTTTAATTTTATTTCTTTTTGTTAAGCAGACGCGACGGTCGTTAGCATTCAACGACTCTATTGGAAACAAGAAACACTTTTTGGGCATTTTTTCCTCGGCTAGATACTTTCTAATCATTTGTGATCTATGTACAAAAAGAGCAAAAACCTAACAGACGCAAACGATTAGGTGAAAATATGGTCAGTCAAGCGTTAGCTAAGTTTTCGTGCTATGCAATTTCACAAGTTTCTGTGTTATATTTTGTACTGTAAAGCAATTAAGTTAAACTATTGAAAAGTTTGAATTTCGCTTATTTAATCACACAGGTCAAACTTCCTTAGGAACACTTAGAAATGTTTTGCGAGGTATACTTTAACCTATAATGTATACTAGCTGATACCCGCGGTTCCGCTCGCCTCCTAGGGATATGAAAAAAAGATGTTGACCGATTCGTAGATCTAGCTGCACACAAACTTTAATGAGAATAAAATTAGTTAAAGTTAAAAGACATTTACAGCTATGCAGGAGGAGAGAAGTAAGCTAAAAAAAAAAGTAAACAAAACTATGGTTGAATTTGAACCACTGTCAGACCACTAATATGTGAGCAAGGTGTCTTATAAACCTATAGTTTAAATAACGACACACAAATTCATATCTGTTACTCATTTTGGCAGTAAACTACTCTTAAGAGTCGCAAAATTGGATCTTCAAAGCCATATTCGTTACCAGACGTATAAATTATAATATACAGGTGTGCTCCAAGACACGACATTAACAAGCAAACGAGGTAATAGCATTATGCGAGTGTTATACGAAAATTGACATTGTACGAAACGCACCGACCTTCAAAACACAATACTCTGAGTGGTAATATTAATATAAGCACCTATGCTTAGACGTGCGTACATAATAGTCACTTTAATAATAATTTATCTTTAATACTAGCTGATGCCCGCAGCTCCGCTCGCGTCCTAGGGCAATGAAAAATATAGGTTGGCTGATTCTCAGACCTACCCGCCCGATATGTACACAAAATTTCATACTAATCGGTCCAACTGTTTCGGAGGAGTACAAAGTAAATAACATTTTGGACACGAGAATTTGATATATAATATATTATACATACATTACGTCACGCCTAATTCCCCAGACGTATAGAGAGAGATAAATCGATCTTCACTTAGAACTGTCCTGACACACTTCTTTTGCTCCGTCCATATTCATCAATTGCTAGATACAATTATTCGTTTTAAGTGCTTTTTACACAAGCTCTGCTTAGTGTGGGACTAGACGGCTGTGTTTGACAGATGTCCCATAAATTATTTTATAATTTATTTGTAAAATCTTTTGACCGTACCGTTTTAACAGCTACTTTTGAAGCGGTTGTTTCGCAACAAAATGTCATAAGTCATGGCAATTATTGCGAATACAGCTATTGTCACGACTTGTACGAATTTTCAGGTGAAATCACGTTCATTTTTTACAACTATATGTTTAAATTATATAGCAGTGGAAACACCATAGTCAGAGTGCATAAAGTACTTCACCATTTTTTCTTTATTTTAATAGATTTTCCACGCATTAGCAAGAGATTCTTTATCACACACAACGAACAACAATTTGTGGAGCACACAAAGTGTTACCCCATGTGGGTTATGCACTCACAACACTCATCATTAGAAACCGGCGTGGCAACCCGCTTAAACCACTCCAAAACTATACTTCATTGCCTGCAAAATTCCCAAATTCTCGAGTCGTGAACAAGTGTATTTGTCATGTCAATGGTATATCCATTCAAATAATACATATTCAACTTTACATATACGAACATGATGTCTAATTTATTTTTTGTCATTCTCAAAAGAATCACACACACACGCACTTAAAGCCGCCTACGTCATTTATAAACAATAGTTAGGTTGTAAAAAGTTAATAATTAACAAACAAAAGATACTGGTATCATAAATACTATAAACGTACATTGTACACAAACTATTTGTACCCGAACGTGCCTTCACACGGAATAACATACTTCTTTGTATAGATTTGTTCCTTGTATATGTATTTACTACCCGTACGACTAAACTGTGCACCTCACGCTGTGACGTAACGCTGACGGTAAAATTAGGATAAAAAGTTAATTTGTAAAAATATATTTAACTAGCGGCCGCTCGCAATTTTTTGTACATAATTTTTAATTTTATTCGAAAAAATTAAGTTCATATGAAAGTATGAGGTGCACAGTTAAGTCGTATAGGTAGTATTATAATGTAACTTAAAAATTATGCTAAATTACCACATCACAAAAGTTTCTTTATCTTCATTCTAAACAAATAAAGCGTCGAAAAACAAGTCCGTTCTAAACACAGTCAAATTCATGTGTTTTGTTGTAAACGGGACTTATTCGCAATAACATTTTTCTTCTTCTTTGTTTTATCGTGAATAAGTTCCGTTTATGTATGTGTAAAAGTAGCGAGAGTTAATTTAAGTTAATGAACTTTTACCAACGTTTTTTGTTATATTATTAACTTTAAATTGAGTTTTTAAACGTAGTTTTAAGACCTTCCTATCCTTATTCCCAATATTATTTGGGGTCGGCTACTAGTAACTAACGTTTATTAATAATTCTGTTAATGTTTATTTATGTGTTTATGTTTATATACATAATCTCGAGAAGTAAGTAATGTTATTTAAAAACGACGTATTGTACTACTGCATATGTATATTTGTTGATTTGTCATCGTTTAAAAATAAAACACTATTTACTGTTAAAATATATAACTTAAAGATGAGGTAAACATAGCTGTGTGTATTTATTTCATTTCAAGTTATTCGATTCAATTATATAAATTTTATTCGATGATATGCCTGCCTACTACCCAGTAGATAACAACTTGTATAAAAAAGTAATGAAAATATTTGCAAAATTCACAGACAAGCGTCATCAAATTTCTCAGCATGATCGTCTACTGGTAGCGTTCCCAAAATACAGGTACCATATTCACGTCGAATGACAATGATAATTTTCTGTGCTAGAAAAAGACCAGCCTTCTATCTGTATAAATATTTTCATACATCACATATGCAAATTAGTAAAAATACAAATACATTTATTTCATTTCTATAGGGAAGTACAACGCTATAAGAGATTTTATGTAGTCAAAAAAACAGACGCACGTATCACGATCACAACGTTATCACCGCGAGATAATAATGTTATCAATGCGATGAACTTGAAATTTACATTTACAATGTGATCTATTTTTATCAGTATCTCATATTTGCTGTGGGAGACATCAAATATTATTACAAACTAAGAAATAGTTATTGTAAGAAATATAGTTTCAGAGACTGAATTTAGTTGGAACGATTGAGATTTCCAGTTTTATAACCAACCAGGGTAGGGTGTAGGGTGATAGTAAATTATTATCAGACTGCTTATTCCCCCTCATCAACGAAATGATACCCTCAAGCGACTTCCACACATACAGCTGTTCATGAATAACTAGTGTCCCGACGTGTTAGATGCACACACTCGTATATATTATGGTATATATTATGTTTCTTTTACGTTTCCATTTTCTTATGACAGAAATTAAATTAACGATTTTTTAACGTGGTTAAAACCCCACGAGCTGAGGTTTGTGGCTGGGTAGTGTTTCAGAACACTAAAACCACACTGTGTGCCACTTAACGCCTAAAATAGGAGAGGTCCAGGCACGACTACTATTAAGACAACCGAACCAGGTTAACGATAGGTTTGCTCAACACCCTATATTTTTATATTTTTTTGCAGTTTGAAAATGTATCAACAAGTGTAGACGAGAGATAGAGATATGGTAACACTTCACTAACAAAAGTTCAAAGCTAAGCTTCTAAAATTCACACTTTAATTTTATATCATAAATTTAAAACTATGAACGGACTTAAAACATCTTAAAAAAATCACATGAAGTGTTAATAAATACAGTAATAGAATAAGAAAACATATACGTCTCAATCCGCAAGGACAGGACTTGTTTATAATTAAATTTGCGAGCACAATATTAACGTTTAACAGTATAATCTGAAGTTCGTGGGAAAATTTGAACAGTTGTTATGAACTAATTATATTCAATTCGGTTAATGTAATGTTCAGAATTATTTGAACATACATCTGAATAACTTGGAGACCAATTTGTTATGGGAACCTTGTGCGTGCTTACAAAGGTTTTATACCTTGAAGTTCGTCATGCGCTGTATTGTTTCATTTTCGTACACTTTTTTAACCGATTTACAATAAAAGGAGCTTGTCCAATTAGTTGTTTTGTTTTTTACTTTAGAACTGCTTCATTTATAAAGTAACTAGCTGACCTACGCAACATCGTATCCTTCTCTTTTCAATCTTGCTCATCTCCTATTAGTCTAAGCGTAATGTTGACTATCCTATTTTAGGTACACTAAAAAAGGAAATTTAGAAATAAATCGTGAAAATTATTTAAATAGTTTCGGAGTTCATCGTGAGCCACAATGTGTCACGAAAATTCAATATATGAGATTTAAAACTCGATAAATAATTCTCGTTTTTTTTCTAATCAAATTAGAAAAAAAAAACCCAGCAACATTAAGGAATGAAAAATATCTTAACTAAAATGTATCATAGGCAGGGCGCATTAAAGTTAAAGTTAATTTTGGCTTTAAAATTGGCTATTTATTTGCACTACCGTTATAATGATATATCTGTAAGAGGAGCTTGATCGGACTTTAACCCTGAAAGTTTTCCCCTGATACGAGAGCCGCCCTTGGCCACTTCGCAATAAGAAACCGCAGCACGAGGGTGGATAAATTCTGATAAATAAACCTAAGGATCTCGCCCTTGCTAAACTTATTTCCGTAAACGTAAATCCTTGCATTTAAATTTCGTTATCATGAGAGGCAAAACAGATAGAAATAGTAAATCCCTTAAAAATATGTATAATTTTATTCCAACTTATAAAATCTCGAATATAGTCGTGTCGGATGGTCGTCCTATTGAACTATAAGACACACACACACACTCGTGCACTATAATATCTTTTGCGTATTTGTCTGGTCTCTATTGAGATTGGCCCGCCGTGGCCGAAATCGGCTTGGAGTACATCACCATCTCAGGATGGTGATGTACTCCAAGAGATCAATAATTGTGTACTTCAACTCCAATGCGCTATTGAATAATGCCTCGGTGAAGCAGTGGTAGTACATACGACTGCGGTGCTGTGCTTTCAAGTCGAAATTCAAATCCTGATTCGTACCTAATGTGTGTATGATCTGCAAATAAGCTCACTTGCCCACTGGGTGCAAGGGAGTTTGCTGCGAAAATCGACTATATAAGCTATCTCCGGGCGCATCAACGCCAAGCCCTTTAAGGTGTCGAAGTGGTCGAGATGGCCGAAATCGGTCGGATTATTATTATTTGTTTCGGAGTTTCGTATGTATTATGGATGTATTTACAATAAAAGCATATGCATTCGCTTAATATCAGTTGTCTCATCAACAACCCATAATGTCCCACGCTGGGCTTGGATCTCCTCTCAAGAGAGGGTTAAGGCCATACATCAGTTGTCTAGTAGCCATAGTACTCTGCTTAGTGTCAAATGTCCGAAATATTTATTATCATTTAACACTTGTTATTATAAATACACAAGTAACACAAGCTACCGATTACAACATAAAGGAAGATAAACCCTTTTATAGAACGGTACACAGTGCTGTGTTAAAAATAAAGGTAGGTGCACACGTGCAGCCAGATATAGCAGTCTCGTTCAAGGAACTCGTTGTGTTTATTCGTTACCGATCCCAGCTCGATTGTGCAAGACTTGTATTGCGTATTAAAGTATTGTGCTGTTTCTTGGTACGCTAATGGTTATGAGTAACAGCGTAAGACTTTTTATAGAGCATTATAGTGGTAAGCCAGTTAAGTACAAAGCGGGTAATCTACGTATTAGCATTTCTTTGCTCTTTTCACTAATCACTTGCAAGATATATCTCGTATTTTAGTTTGGAATACAAAAAAACCTTAAACCTTTTAAAGATGAATCTGCTTCTCAGCCAAAAGACTTACTGGTGAACATAGGAAGTATTAATAAATTAATACTCATTAATCACATAATAATCCTTACTAATAATCTAAAATGAAATGAAATTGGTGCACGGATAGTGTACCAAATTCCATTTCAACAAAAAATTGAGAATAGTCCATTGGCTACTTTTTACCGCATTACCGATATACACGCGGCTGGAACCGCAGCCGAAAGCTTATACTTTATAAAATTAGGTTACAGAAGGTGCGATTAACAAGAAAATATTGAAAAAAATTACAAAATATAAATTTTCATGCATATTTATAAGATTCACTGTTCAAAAAAACAATTTTCAACCATTCAACCATTAGTGTCGTGACCGAATTAAAAAAAACTCTCACTTTCTAGTCCTGCGCAGACGCAGGTCTGCAAATACGGGGGCAATGATATTAAAATCAATTCCGATACTCACGATCACTTACTATCACTTTTAAAACGTTGGCCGCCATTTCGTAATGCATCTAACGTGCAGTTAGTATGTGGGTATGTGTGTCAACTTGAAAAATACTTTTGATCGCCATTTTTGAAGTAGGGTAACGATCAAAACTCACGAGTGTGGTATACGAGCGGTGAGACAGCTGGTAACTTTGGCTGCTGGTGCCGTGGTATTTCGCTTTTGTTAGTTATTTTGGGTTAAAACTGGCAGTGTTCAGTAGTTTACTGGATATTGATTGGGTTATGATGACTAACGTTAAGTAGTTGCGAGGGGGAGAGAGTTGAATTTCCTGAAAACGAATTATTACATTTATCGGAAAATGACCTCGAATATTATATATTGTTTTCCTTTCTTCCTTTCCTTGTGTTATTTATTGTTGCCCCCCGCAATTGGTACCACAATTTCATAATTGGTAACCCCAAACCTAAGGCATTTCCAGTGGCTCGCTTATAAGGCCCTAAGGTTTGGCATATCATTACAAAAAAACCTTGTAAATCCTTACTAATACTACTAATTATAAATGCAAAAGTAACTCTGTATGTATTGTGCTTTCACCGATTTAAATTAAATTTGGTACACATATAGTCTCTAGACCTGACCTGAGAAAGGACATAAGGCTACTTTTTATCACGATAACCGCCATACATGAGGGCGGAGCCACTGGCAACAGCTGCTAATGTAAACAAAACAACTGATTTAATACAAATATGTTAACTACGGGGTGGCCCAGAAAGACCGAAGTGGTGTGAATTCCTTATAACTTTTTTATTATAATTTTTTTTTTCTTTTCTTTTCAGTATTTTGTAAAGAAGACTTGGATAATTTATAATGGAGCAATACACAATTGAACAACGTGCCCAAATTGTTGAAATTTACTTTTCAAATCAACGGTCCATTGTGTTGACTCAGCGTGCATACCGTCGTCAATTTAATGTGCGGGTTGCACCCTCTCAGTCAACAATAAACCGTCTGGTTGCAAATTTTCGAGAACAAGGAGCAGTAAGGAACCTTCCTGGTCCCGGCAGACACCGAACTGTCCACACGGCTGACAATATTCAAGTGGTACAGGAGAGTATTCGGGAGGATCCAGAAACATCAACCAGGAGACGTTCGTCACAACTGGGCCTCTCAAGAACGTCACTGCAGCGAATTTTGCACACCATAGGATTGTTTCCATACAAAATTCAACTTGTCCAAGAATTGAAACCAACAGATTACCAGCAAAGACTTGACTATGCAATTTATTTCCAGCAAAAAGCACAAGAGAATCCAAATTTTATTCATAACTTAATAATGAGTGACGAAGCCCATTTTCAATCAAATGGGTTCGTTAACAAGCAAAACTGTAGGATATGGGCTACGGAAAACCCGAGAGTACTTCATCAACGACAATTGCACCCAGTTAAGTGTACCGTTTGGTGCGGTGTTTCTTCAGAAAGGATCATTGGCCCATTTTTTTTTGAAAATGAACAAGGTGTCGCCATTTCCGTCAATGGTGATCGATATCGGGCCATGTTGCAAAATTTTGTAAGGCCAGCCGTGGAAAACCATCCGCAAATATGGTTCCAACAGGATGGAGCCACAGCGCACACTGCGAGGGCCACGATGACTCTTTTACGCGACATCTTTGGTGAAAGAATAATTTCTCGTAACAGCAATTTTAATTGGCCTCCGCGTTCCCCGGATTTAACCGCTCCAGACTGTTTTCTTTGGGGCTATTTAAAAGGAAAAGTTTATGTTAATAAGCCTAGGACTATTGAGGAGTTAAAAACCAATATTCGAGAAGAAATTAACAACATACCACCGGAAGTTTTGCGAAAGGTCATGGAAAATGTGTTGGAAAGAGCACATTTGTGCGAAGCAGAATATGGCCACCACTTACGGGGTATCATTTTTAATAACTAATCCAAAAATATTCCCCATAAATTTAATGTATTTAAAAAAAAAAAAAATTAAAAAAATATCTCTTAAATAAAAAGTTATAAGCAATTCACACCACTTCGGTCTTTCTGGGCCACCCTGTACAAAACGCAACTGGTTATTTTTTTACAGAACTAAACGAGCGTGTCTTGATATTAAAGCGGTCGATTGTGTGCTACTGTTACGATAATTAAGTTAGCTAAATTACTCGCGAAAGTGTGAAATTTTGGTTAGTGTAATTTTTCCAGTAAAGCAAGAAAGAATCTGATGGAATTAAGAAACTATCTTCCAATACCTCGAATAACCGTGTTGTGATGAGCTAGTATTTGTAGTCGGAATTCAGGGCGATATAAGGCAATAGCTTTCGCACGTGTTACTTTACGACAGGGTTACTTTCGCTTTTATAATATTAGTAAGGATTACTAAAATAACGTGTTCGTCTTCTAACAACTTATAACATCAGTACTGCACAAGCTATAAACCTGTAGAAACCATATTTTATAAACATCTGGTACAGATATCTGGTGAATTTCTAGTCGGATTTATCGTCTATCAGCATAGGTTATATGCAAGTTCAGTGAAAACTTTGTACTGCTATTAACATTCACATGAACATATTTCATAATATGAAATCCTTTGAACGGATAAATATAATCGGTGTGTAAGAAGAGAATAGCATAAATAAAAAAAAATACGGTCTTTTAGGCCACATTTAACGTTAGTTGTAAAAGTCTTAATTAAATAACCTAATGTGATAAACTTTTTTCAAACTCGTATAGCATAGAATAACGTCTCGATTAATATTTAAAACATACCAAATACTAGTATAAAAGTAATTAAAGATTTCGTTATAATATACAACATTTTTTATTATTATAGTAACGTCTGCGTATCTTTTATGCATTCATTGAGAAATGGTCTCTAATTCTTACGATAAAAAAGATTAAAAGTCCATGTCCAGCTTCGCAATAAACCTAGCAAAGTCCAGCTGTAAGGTTTCTGATGAAAAATCTCCATTGATTACACTTGTGCGTTTCTCTGTCTCCTACGTACGTATAGGCTAGATAACGTACTGTGACACGTACGTAAAACAAATATGCAAACATCTACCATACAATTGTTTTACTAATGCTGTCATTAACTGTACATATTTTACATAAGTTTATCTTAAATACTCAATAGCTAATTGCTTTTAAATTAAGTTTACATCGTGCGCATATTTTGATGTAGTTATGAAAATATAATCCTTTTACTTCAATCGATTTCTATGATTCAATTCATTTAGAGTATCAGTTTGTTCGTATTTTTTGTGGAATTTCCTATAAAATAAAAAGTGAAATCATAACGGTTCTTGAGAAATCATACTCCAGTTCTTTTGTTGATCGAACTAATCGTCGAATTAATTTCCTTAATTGAATATAAAATATTCATACCTTATGGGTGTGTCGATGATGCGGGGTGACCGGCGGGGGATGCTGAGGTGGCTGTGGCACTTGGTTCTGTCCGGTTACGACAACCGGCAGAC
This sequence comes from Phragmatobia fuliginosa, assembly GCA_932526445.1. Lineage (NCBI taxonomy): Eukaryota > Metazoa > Arthropoda > Insecta > Lepidoptera > Erebidae > Phragmatobia > Phragmatobia fuliginosa. The sequence continues at coordinate 9,868,142 of OW052081.1, read as the reverse complement.
CGTCCACGATCGTCACCATCACTCGTTTATCAGCACTCCGACGACGTTCTGACGAGTTCCTTCTTCGTCTTTGTTCGTCGACAACAGGTCGAGTGAACACGGTGCGCCTGTCGAAATTCCTCGGATCGCTTTGGTTCTCTGCCGCCCTGGTAGCTGGAGTGTGGCTCTTAGATCTCTTCAAGAGCCTCATAACATGAGATTTTAAAGCATCCGGCTTACTCACAGGTGGAGGAAGTTCTGGTTTGTGTTTGTATGATTGTGAGTGCGCATGGTGGCGCTGCACAGACACCGTGTGCCCCATACCTGGTGGTATCACGTTCGATAAGCTCTTGACTGCGTAGGCAGCGTCTACTTTGTTGCCGGCGACGCACGAGACCTCGTACATCACGACACTACCGTTCCCGGCGGCTCTCCAACACTTCCACTTACACAAACATGTTTACGAGTTATCCTATAACACTGCAATCCTTTTGTACTGTGTGTCGTTTACGCTTACCGACAAAACATCGTATGTACACTACACGGAACTGTCAAGTTATACTTCGAAGTGATTGCTTTGAAATGAGAATCGTTCGTTATGAGTGTCGCACGTGATTGGAAAAATATAAGTTCAACAGGTCAGACCGGTTGGAGGAAAAAGTTTTTCGTATAACGTAGTTGGAATTAATGAGGCGGATCGACGTAGGCACGTCTTTGCCGTGCGCTAGTCGCCAACCAACTGAAGTCAGCCTCAGTCAGTCGTACGCAGCGGATGGTTGGAGCGCGCTCTCCGCACACTAGTGATAACGAATGATGCGTATTGTGCCGAGGTCCGTATAATCCGCGAAAAGGTCAATGTTTCGATGAAGTCACCACCAATTGATGTAATTACCGGATAATGGTATCGTGAATTGGATAATATGTTTGGTTGACGAAACACAACGGGACGTGAAGAGTTGAGTTCTTATACAAATGCTTCACAGGATTTATATCAAAGAACCCAGTAATGCTCCACAAAACATGCTACAAAAATTATTGGCAACCAATGTTCTGTTATTGTCGCAATGAATTTAAGAAAATCACTGTCAATTCTACGTATTATCAGATAAATATGTTTGTTGTTTATTTAAAGTTAGTTTCTCAAACAAACAGCCACTTTTGTGAATTGGAAACAATTCTGCTAAAGTAGGACTGACCTGAATATCACCAGTGTCACCGGAAAGAGACGTGAACAGAATCGACATTGCCTTTTGTTTGAAATTGGAACAATTGCCACTGAATATCATATTTATGTATGTTAACAGTTCTAAAAATTACGGCCATATAATACGAAAAGGTTATGGCCAAGAAAAAAATCATACACTAACAATTTGTCTATAAACACATTCCAAAAAATAAATTTAAATGAGACTTCAGTGCTGCCAGGTTTATATCTTTTTTTCTCATTTGGAAATAACAATTATCTCTTTTTTTATTTTGACCCTTTCTGTTAAAAGACATGATCTCTATTGTATTAATTAGTTTTGAGTAATGAAGCAAAACGTTTATGAGTTGTCGAGATTGCAAAAAAGTAAATTTAAAACATTTCATACATAGAAAACTTTAGTGTTTAATTGAAATCATTGTTTTTTGATACTGTATTTTCACTTAGCTTTCTATTTCGACCCCCAATGAGTGCAAAATATACTTGCTTACCGACTCTGTGGATGGATCTGAGAGGGGCTGCCGCCACCATTACCAACGGAGTTGATGTTCATTCAGAGATACTGTTATGACTGTTATGACAATCGGAAGTTTTCGTTCGTTCTCTTATAGATGTTACGAGAAATCTAATTATGGCTACGAACAGACATCCTTACTAATAACTGTTTCCAGACTTTAGCGACATTTACACACAAATATATATGATTTTTGTTGTACAGCGAGACTTACTTGCGATAATTATTATTTTAAAGGTTACGATACCTACGTTACGAACGGATTATATACCTCATTTTTAAATAAAATTTATCTCGAATAATTCTCACTGATGATACTACGAACTGCGAATGACAGATTGTTCGGTTACGTGTTTTAGGTAAGCTTTTATATCCTATCATAACTACTCGACCACTGGTACCGGATTAGGACAGCCCCTACTCTACGATATGAGTCATTATTGGTTTTCGAACTAAAATTATAACAAATTTTCATTGGTTCTTATATTCCATCAAGTAAAATTATTGCTCGTCTACTCGTTGGGCTAAGGCAAACGGTTTTATGACGGTAAATGATATTAGAGCCCCTTCATACCCGTAATAAACAAGCCTTTACTGCCTTGGAGTTGCCCACAGTGTGCTTCCTCCTTATATACAGGTGGAAGAAGCATTTAGCTCCTCGTAGCTTTATTCATTTATAGAAGAGAAACTTGATGACTGCAGAAATCTATGTTATGCGTGCTTAACCAGAAGTGAGAAAGAATTTCAACAACAAAGATAAAGATATACAGAAATAAATACAAAAAGGTAAGCAATTTAAACTTTGCTAATTAACTTCTTTCTTAAACAAAAAGAATTTATGTAAACGCTTAAAGTTTTTTTTAAAGTACCCTCACTTTCATCACCTTTGCGCAGTTAAACGTTGTCGTAATAATTTCTAATCTATGGAATTTCTTTTGAAAGATAAGATTACCAAATATTATAACTTAAGTACCTCAACAATTACTTAAAGCCATTATCGTCAATGTCTAAGTTTTAATTACACAAGAAGGCAATACAGTTTCAAAATCTTCCACTCTTTGAAAGCAATCTTGTCAGAAAATCCAATTATGTCCTTAATTTAACAAAATCCATATTAACATTCTACAATAACTATATCTGTCTGCTACGATTTCATTGTTAAACCCTTGCACTGATTTCAATGACATCTGGCATGGAGACATGAGACCGGAGTCACAGAAAAAACTAGTTTCATTATTCATTAACAGTGACTTATAAAAGTGGCCAGTAGATTAGCACGCCTAACTGACTAACCATGTAAATAGAATTCAAAATACTCCTGTGATTGATGTATAGAATTTTGATTTGAGCTTAATAAACTTTGTTGAAAGTTAAAAATGACTTAATAATAAATTTTCAATTTCGTAAAAGCCTAGATGTTATGCAATCAATCATTCAAAAACTTAAAGATTACACAAGTTTTTAGTTCAACACTCATAAATTTTCATTTGTAACAGTTTACCACCGAATTTTAGTTGTTAAGGCTGAGTTTCGGCCGAAATCTTTCAAAAAAGCAATCGAAATTGGACTCATTAGCTAAATACATTAAGGTCGCATGGAAGACGTAGCTTTTGGCAATATGGCCGCCCTTTGTAGACTACATCTCTGACTTATGTACTTTCATGTAACTCTGTAATATGGTGGTGTAATAAGGAGTTTTCTATCGATCTATCAACATCGACACTGCTCTGCTAACAATTTGTATCTTTAAGAATTTCGAATCAGGTCTGATTGAAATTTGACACAGACATAGATTATGGATAAACTGGAATAGCACTTTTTATTCCGAAAAAAGAGGTGTTCTCGAGAGATGAGAACTGAGCTAGTAGAACTAGTAAATGTGTAAAGATTTTGTGTATACAACGCTTTTCTATTTAAAAGTATACAATAAAGTGTTAAAACTGTACAAGTTACTCAAACGTTGATGATAATTTAAGGCAAAACACAGTAGCATGTTTCATAACCGCATCCCATTCCCATGCCGAGTCCTAGATCCAAGGTGTTTACATTGCAACAGAGCAATAATGTTAATCATCGCATTTGTTTTCAAAGCACATAGCTACGGTTTTGTAATTTGTAACCTATAATTGATGCACCTTTGAGCAAGGTGTTGGTTTGGGATCATTTAGATTTCAGTGTAAATATTTATTTATTGTGCTTTACATTTTTCACACTTAAGATGTCATAATTTCAATGTGGCAGAGATTTTACGTTCTACTATTTTGGTCCCAGTTACATAATAGGGCGTAAGTATTTTATGTAAGTGGGACCAACCCATCATTAACGACCTCGCTTTACTGGCTCATAAGCGTTTAAAGTAAAGGTTTTAAGCTTACGAGCAAAGTAATTCATCTTTTTTTTTTAAAAAACACAGTTACTTCTTCCCTATCTATAGACGTAATAATAAATAAAAGCTTTCGAATTTATCTTTATTACTTATCAATTAAAAACGCATTTTAAGTTTACTAACCGTGTATTATGGATTTTCAAAAATCTTTAACAGAATTAACAATATTTAAATGACCGAGGCCTATGAAAACTAATTAAAATATAGTTGAAATTCACTAATTTTCACTTTATAGCACTAAGAAAAACCAATTTAAGTCAAATGTTTATTTTTTTATCTAATGCAGCAACGCGATCCACTGAAAATAACATGCATCAGAGATTGCTTATACCATATTTTTTCAACGCTTCAATGTTTAGACATCTCAAAAATCTCTTTACGTAATACAAACAAATGTATTTACGATCCCTTAGTCGTATCTTACGACACCGATGAGATAAATAGGAATGTATTCTCAATTTTTCACAAAACTTATACAATAGTCTGAAATTCTGGGCTTAGAATTTTATATTAAAACTTTCATAACACATCTCAACACCGATGTTTGTATTTATAGAACAACAAAAAGGACATTAAAAGAACTTATTGTTTGATACCTGCTCATGGCACATGTATCGAACTGTCAGTAACGCCAACAAAACAGTGACAGGCGATGACACAGAATCCATCCCAGTCGGTGTCCGCAATACAACAGCGGCATTGTTTAGTTCCCATGCCCCGTTCGAACGGCAACTTGACAACAATTATTGTTCCGTATTTAAATGTGCAATAATTAATTTGAATTGAGTTTAGTCATTACTACAGATTACATTGTTCGGAAAGGCCGAGATTGTTGTAATGTTACAATAACAAAGAAAGTGTTATATATCCTCAATAAATATTAAAATTATTACATTTCATACAATTTTATTATATAATAGTTTTACTATGGGTCAGCGGTTCTTTGTTACATAACTAGTGATATAATATGTTATATCTATTGTTATAAAGTTGACACTTACAAATATAGTAGATTGTTTTCCTGGAATATTACAAATTTATAAACGGTATTTATTTTGACTGTGTTCATCTTTATTCCACCGTATATGTGACGAACTAAAGATCAAAGAGAAAATAAGCACTATCGATATAAAGTATTTTTTGAATATATTAATTTTAATATGTTCTTAAAACGATACATCTGTTTTTAATCACTCGCCTTCAACGCCCTCGGGCTTAAAACAAACTTTCGCCAGGAAATGAGCGAACCAAAAGAGAATTTTAGAGTTACGTAAACAAATAAAAGGATTTACGATGTCTTTATTTACATTTTTCCTAGAGAGCTCATGCGTCATCAAAGGATATTCCGGACACTGAATGGCAGTCGAAAGGAAATAAATTATTCTTTAGTAAAAATAATTTAGATTATTTTTTTGGATCAAATTTTATTACACCCTTTTAATTGTATTACTGGAAAAGAGACTTAAAAGGGGGGACAATTTAATCAATTTTTCATTGACAAATAACATTTGACCATGACAATAAGTGGATAGTTACTTGTGCCCGATGGCAACAAAAAATGTAAAATAAATGCTAAATCGAGTTTATTTGAAGCCTTTCCATTTCGATTGCATAATCGTTTCACTTTCGATGAAGCAGAACTTGTCATTATATCGTAAGCATTTTAAAGTGCGAGTAATTAATTACTTTGATGGTATTCACAAAAACTGGTGTAACTGGAGAACGGAGACGTTAGTCTTATAAGACCGGTAATGATTTATATATCAGAAATCAGTATTCGATGTCTGGCAATAACTTATCTCTTCATAATATATGCTTCATAAGATATGCTCTTCATAAACTCAAAAACTTCTGAACCAAATGAGCTCATATTTTGCCACGTTATACAATCCTTATCAAAAATTGTTTTAAGTGTCGGTTTTGTCTCACTTCTCATTAATATGACCACAGCCTGCCAAAACGATAAGTGGCATGGTATGAACTAGTTCGTCGACAGTTTCTCGTAAAATAAAACACTAAACAATTCCATCTATGTCTCATAAGCATGCTTGATAATTGAGCATTTTTTTTTTTTTTATATATATAACGCCTGCCAAGGTGACTTAATAGGCCGCCATAGTATGCAATACCGTGTTGCATTGTCTGCATTCAAATGAGTACGGTGATAACTACTCATGGATTCTACTCATCAAAATATAATATTTAAATGGTAATGCAAACTTTAAACAATATTTGGGAAACAAAGAACGACCTTGGATAGAGCGTTTATTATATACGTCTGTTATACTCTACTAGAGATGCCCATTCAAGTAGACTTATCAAACTAAACGAGGCACAATACAAGCACAACATTTCATTTCATTGTAACGCCTGAAGGTCCCTCCGGACCGCATCACGAAGATAACAAAACTGCCCAAGACTCCATCCGTACCCAAAGAGCCTGCTGTTAGATATTTCGTGTACATGATTGTAATATATCACGTCATATAAGATACAATGTGTACTGTTGTGTATTGTGTAATAATGTTCACGTTCCATATCTCTTCAATCGATATGTTTTGTTGTAGACATATACTGTTCAACAACATAATATTTTCATTGAGTAGTGTAACAAAATAAAGGCTTTGTTTATACGGTATTTATAAGTACTAAGATTAATAGAAGGCTGACACGCTGTTGAACTTGGAATACGAGACGCAATACAGACATTTAAAAAAAACTACACTAAACAGTTTAATTTCATTAGAAATATATGCTTAGATAATGACGGTAGAATCAAAAATTCCAAATGATAAACACCGTATTATTCAACGTTACGAAAACAACGTTGTTCATCTGCATGGCCTGTCAAGGACTGCACTCCTTGAGAAAAGCTTCCTTTGGATCAACAAACATTTGGCGAATTTGACATACGTACATCATGATTTTAGCTGCAAAACGACGAGAACTGCTAGAAATAGGCCAGTACCAAGTAAAACAACTATATTTTCAGGTGGTTAATACAATCAGAGAAAGAAACCAAGTTAAATGGTTACGTTTTAATCTATTTAAACCAAAAGCCCAGACAAGTTAAGAATCGTGGAAATGAGAAAAAATGTAATGCTAAGTTGAACCTCGATTCATAGCACGCTGATGAAACCGTCTAATCCACGCAGACTGCGCAACTTAGATAAGCGAACAAACAGACGGTTGGAAAAATTTAAAATGTATACCTCCATGCTGGTACTTATACACCCTCTTCCTACTTTGTTTCCCCCACGTAGTTAATTCAACATGAATGGGGTAGATTAAAAAAGATATCACAGACAAAGAACAACTGTAGACGAGACTAAACAAATACGAGGGTAGTTTTTGAAAAGAGTAAAATATACTATATCTTTATATACTTCGTGTCATTACACACACAGTTCATTGACTATCTAGAGATAGTTTTATACATTTTACTTTGACTGCATTGTTGGCATTGTGTGGTGTTTTAAGCAGGCTGCTTTCTACTGAGCAAGTGTCATGGGTTTAAATCCCACATAGGACAACACTTTGTGTGATCCACAAATAGTTGTTCTGAGTCTAGGTGTTCTTTATGTCCGTTTTATGTATGTTTGTAAAGTCCCCCGCGACATAGGATGTATATTTCTAATTGAGGAGAACAGGAGTTGTCTAAATGAAAATCAAAACAAACCTTAAAAGGTAGAAGATAGTTTAATCGCAATTTCTTAACATTTAGATTACCATTGTAGTTATCCGTTTACAAACATTTAGCTTGTAGTTTTTTTTTTAACGGAACACATAATATATTTATTTTGACCTCTCCAGTTAAGCTTCATCATTAATTAATAGGAACATGTTTGATGTCACAAGCAATTGCGATCTCAAGTAACAAAACAATGCTGTAAAGTAGAAGTCTTTTGGCCTACATCACATCCTCAGGGACCATCTAAAGCCAGTAAGTATTACTTCGTTCAGGAAAGGAACACGGTACTAACTTACTGTGGTTTATTGACATCCCTGAACACCCTTACAGCCCAGCAGATGTAAAACGAAACATAACTTTATTTATTACCATACTTTGGTAGGAAAAATATGTGCAATTTACAGATTACAACCATATACATACGTGAGCGTAAAACAAGCCACCGACGATTTAAGATTGCTCATATGATGGCCAGGCATGGGTCATAAGTATTTCTTTACGATATAAATAATTTCATGGAATTGGAAAAACTTTTTCGTATATATATTTTTATATTTAAGCCTACGAAATGACTACTGTGCCTGATGGAAAGCATGAGAAGAGTCCAAGAGAAGGTGCCACCATCCTCATTGGAAGTGCAGACAATGCACCATTACAACCCTAACTATGGCGGCCTAGTGAGATGCCTCTACATTATTGGGCTTGTCACACTCAACAGCGAAATAACACGACAGTATAAACACTGTCGTTCGTACTGAAATCAGCGTGGCTTTACTACCTTGAAATGGAAATTTCTCTGGTAAGTAACTTCTATCAATATCTTAAGACTATTTGTGTTTGGAATAATAATTTAGACCCTAAAGCATTGAGTAGCACCAAGAAGTCAAATTCCTTGTTGTTTTAATTTGAAATATTTTTAAAACAGAAACAGAAAATGTTAATTTCATTTTAACAGTAAATGATTCAGCTGCCTATATAAGTCAGAGTAAAGTAATCAACGAACAAAAATAAAGGTTCAAACATTTGAACGTCACCCTATAAACAATGTGATCCTTGCATATTTCCATCCCTCTTTAATCCATTACATAGAGTCAGATAAAATTACAAAATTTGTATGACGCTTTCTCATTCACAATAAGTACAAACACACCTGACGTGACGAAGTCCTCACTATGCAGGTGGATAGTCATTGAAAACTTAGTCAAGCAATTAAGTATACATCTTATGACTATGTCACAGGTGTATTCAGTTTCACTAGAAAACCATCGATAGCATATATGTACATACTCTCGTACTGGAATGAAAACCTTTATGATACAACGGGTACTACTAATGAGCGGGTTCAAGTTGCCTTTTAAGAAAACTTATAATTTAAATAAGCGAAATTTTCGGTTTGGTATAATTCGTCACAATAATTATATGTACGCATAACTTTAAGGAAACGAGATACTAAATTGAGAGCAAATTCGGGAGAAACGAGTCAAACAATGTTCATAAAGTTGAACATTAGGAACTTCCAACGGATTTATTATTCCGCACCTGTATCTGACGAAAGCAAAATTGTTGAAGAAAGTTAGCAGTTCCTCTGTCAGTTGTCTTAGAACGAATAAGTTACTCTATTGTATATTCTTTTGCGAGACGAACAAAGCGCTTTATCTTGTTCCTCTCATGGTAGTAGATAGTAATACAGGAATTTTGAGAACATCTACACTAAAATTGCATCGAAATATTACAGTATGTTATCAATGAATGGTATAAAGTGATCATGAGTGTCGTTAGAGCTTGTGTGATGGGAGGGCAAATACAATGTATCATTTTATATTACCATTCAATTTATCGTACTCATCATGCAACGGGAGCTGCAATTTTTGTTTTATCAATCAATCAGGATTTAAAAACCAATTCACCAACGGCCAAATTGCAACTACAAATGCGAACGTTATTAGAAAACTAACAAATGTATGGGTAGCGACTAAGCGTTCAGACGATGTCGTCTGAACGCTTAGTCGCTTGGTCAATTCAAAACATTAACTAATACAAGAGACGTTAGTTATTGTAGAAAGAGAATCGGCACGATATCTTGGCGAAGGCGGTTATTCCAAGAAGATGATACCTTGTTGCAAATAATCAAGAAATACACAAGTTCAAGATTATCAACACAGTAACGAAGGCCCCCAGGTTACGTAGGCGGCATCCTTAATTAAGGCCATTAGTTCTTCATGGTTTCCTTAACGTATATTCCTATACACTACAACGGTACTTGAATAATAATCTACTTTATGAGATTAAATAGCCTACATTGTGTTAAGAACTTTTATGTCTAAATAGGCAAATCCAATTTGTCAAAATATATATGACTGAGGTTGATTGAGAATTGAATTTTGACCAATATAAATCATTTTTTCTATACATTCTAAATTTAGGCACTTGTACTTCTACATATAATTATTTAGTTTCCATATGACATGCTGTCAAGTGCCTGCCTTGTTGGTCAAGTGCGTATGGGACCTGCTGATCAATAGGTTTCGGGTTCAAATCCCGGGTCGAACAAAAGTGTTTTTGGGTTTTTATTAAAGGAAAATAAACTATTAGCCGATCCCAAATAATCTAGGGAATAAAGGCTTGCTGTACTTGTGATTATCAGAGATCGGAATTGGGTGTGTGAAAATACCTAAAGTTTGCAGTAAGTTTGCAATAATAATATGGAGCTGTTACAACCACTGTTCTTGCAATTGAAAAAAAAGTTTTTAATTTATTTTTTTATGCAGTGCAGGTTTAATAATTTAAAAAAAAAGCCGACTTCAAAACTATGTAAAGACGCGAAAATGTTCGTTTTCCTTGCATCAACCTGTAGCAAAACTTTTTAACTTAAGATACAGATCAAAAAAAGAAATTAAAACCGCATTAGCATTTTGCAGATATATAAAATTCTGTGTTTGACCGACAAAGAACAATTGGGACTAAAAGACCGAATTTTAACCGGAAAAGTACAAAACAAAAATTTATTTAGAACTGTATTAGCAGAAAATTTATTTAGAACTGTATTAGCAGCTTGTAAATGTTTATAGTTCGGTGTTTCAAAGGTAAGGAACATGTAAAAAAAAACAAAACTAAACCGGTAAAATTCAACCCGGTTTAACTTAAGTGGTTGTAACAACTCCATATTATGTCCCGCTGCAAACTTTAGGTATTTTCACACACCCAATTCCGATCTCTGGTGATACACATTATATTACGTTATACGTTTTTAAATTAGATAAAATGCTGCACTATCAACAAGTACAGCTCATTCGGTTAAAACTCCAATGGTGTCCTCCTCCTCCAGATTGCGTAGAGCAAAGCGTTATTCTCAAAATTACCGGATCCAACTAACGTCTGTCGTATAAATTGCTAGCATTTAGTGTCAAAAACTTTAAATTCAGCATCTAGGTCACAACGCTGCCTAAAATTTATAGGCACACTTGGGCGGATTTTGGCAAGCTTTTTATTCGTGTGCGGTACAGATACCATATATTTACGATTTTTTAGTTCTATATATTTAGTTTTGCGTAAAGGTTTTTCGTGACATTCCATGTACCCAAACATACGAGTCTAGTGTGTCATTCATTGATCTGTTACGAGATAATCTCCGTTCTACGTTTGCAATCTAAATGCAATCTAAAACGCTAACGTTTACTACAAATATAGGTTTTTTTTTAATAAACTTTTACAATAAGAATTCAGTAATGAGTTTTGTTTTATCAGAAGATGTACAATCCTATCAAATCAATTCCCACAGAGCTCAGAGGGTGGTTCTTGCATGGAATGTAAAAAGAAACTGGTAATAGACAGGTCCGTTAAATAACTCATCTGATTAAAACAAAGTTGAAAAGGGTATAAATATTAATAGCTTGTGCCGGCAGACGATTGTGTCTGAAATAGGAAGCTTGGAAAATAGCGTTTGTTTCAAACACGAACGCATGAATTATAGAGCAAAGCATCTCAGGCAGCAGACGAAGCAAAATAGTTTGTCTGAGCTCTGAGACAGACATATAAGTCGAGATAGTCAGCACTTTTGTCCGTGTCTGCTGAATGGCTAAACTCGAGTTGGGTTTTTAGTGAAGGTTCAACAATATCAATGTTCAGGTTGAGTGATAAGTCTAAAAGGATTTGGACTATTCAGAAAAATGTTTTCTTTGTTTAACCTTACAATTTATTTCATTTTACTTTAATTGTAAAACATTTTCTATTTTTAAACTAAGAGATTAAGGCGTTAACTAAGTATAGCCGACCTAATACCACGATTTGCGAAAAGCTGTCGATTTGTTTAAAGCTGAGGTTGGAGTTTTATAATTTTTATTCCAAAATTATAAAACTCCAACCGTCAGATTAATTTACTGTCATCAATATTTTAAGGAAATAAGCTTTTGGAAAATAATCTAATTCCACAAAATATATGTACACATGATAAAACATGCTTATGAATGGAATGAAAACTTTTACGTAAATTGTGTAGGTATTCGGTTGTATAACAACAAGATACTAAGACCTTGGTGAGCATATAAAGTATCGACGGATTCCATTCACATTTCATCAAGCAAGCCTTAGATTCGCGTCTCCTTGAATCGCAGATTTCCCTCTTAGCATTATCGTAGAATATTAATAGTTATTTATACAACATTTTAAAAAATGTGATAGGTAGGCCCGTGTTTGAATGAATGAATTTAGAAAACAAAAATTAAAGACAAGAGTTGGCATGAATTGGCGTAGAATTGATAATCAGGATTCTACTAAACGACTGACGGTAGTTTTAAAAAGTGGCCCCCAGGGGGTTTTAAAGTTTTAATCATAGCAGTTTGTGATATTCTTAATCTTTAATGCAGACTAATTCCTAATTTTTACGTTTTTAGGTTTCAGCTTCTAGGACAAGAAGAAATATTATAAAATCAATAAGTTTTAAATATTTTGGCTACCTGACAAACCTCGTTTCAACTTTGCTTTAGGAAGAAACCAAAATCCAGTTTATACCGTTCACTTGTCTTCTTTGTCTTTGTCCATCGAATACCACTTTCAGCAATTTCAATTTTTTTTGTAAGCCCGGTGTCGTCCCTTTGTAGGAACAATCAATCAACTTATAACTCATTCTGTCACTTGAAAATTTACTTCATTAAACAAAAGTTGTTTTACATACTTCGTCTTAAGTGCATTTCCACTTTAAAAATATCAGAGTAGCACTTGCCAAGTATCTTGTGCAGTTTCTGGCTTTTAATTATAGTTCACCAGAAAAAAAGTTCACAGTGAATGGGTAACACGACCATATTTATCCACAAGTTTTTGTCACCTTGCAAGACCAGACCTTGAAAGTAGATAGACACTTTTCCGCAACATTGTGGCTCTCATGAGACTCCGAAACAAGTGTAGATTAAATAAGCGCAGAGACAGGATTTCCGCAGTAATTACGAGACGGTAAATAAGACCTAAAATAGTGACAAATTGGTCATGCACTTTTTATTTTTAATTTATAGAACTTGTACACCTATTGAAATCAATTTATTTCTCGATTAGGGTATTACTTGAACATTGGAATGTCTTACGATTGCTGCCATCGCTTCAGAGAAAAACGTGGTCTTAAAACTAATTATTGGTGTCGGTAGTTAGACCATATGTAAAACAATAAAAAAACATTTGTTCTATTTTCATTTACGCTAAGCGACAAAAAGGTAGTTATACCTCTTGATCTAGTCTCTAGTTTTGTTTTACACCTTTGCAGTAAAAAAAAAGTAAAAAAATCTAGGATTAGGTTAATGTCCAAATTTTATTTAACTTGAAAGTATTTCAAGTTAAATAAAATTTGGACATTGTCACAGCATTACAGTGGACAAATTGAACACAAATGATCAGCTAATTCTGGGAATTTTCATACAGTCTTTGTTATTTGTGAAAGAACTACAGTTAGTTACAGTTGCGGGTGAGCATGAGTAACGGATGCATCATGACTTCATAATCTCTTTGTATGAACATGATTCAGTAGCCAGTAATGTTAGAGCGAGATAAAACCACGTGATAATCAGTCGACTACTCAGATATCAGTAGAAGATTATGTTAAACGGCTAGATGTACTTGATAAGTAGGTATATTAGAATTCCATTACAGAGTGGTTGTATCGCAGTTTTTATAGCACAGGTGATGATCGGCGTCATGGTGAATTGTCATGTCAAGCTTGCTTGTATGATATTACGACGGATAATATTACTGACACACTCAACTGAACAACAACACGTCTCTCAGAACGTTTTTAAGAAAAAAAAACGAGACCAGAAGTTTGTAGGCAATAAAACAGACAATCATAGACGTGTCTAACTTATATCAAGACAAAGCTAATGAGAACTTGACTTTGAGAAAATATAATTGCATTTGTAGACATAAATACTGACTTCCCATTACACCTAAGTCAAGTTACCAATTTAAACCGTATTTTAAGGGAACAAGATTTATTTTCTATTACTAAAGTTGTGGCATATTGTTATGATGACGCTGTGAAGGTCTCAATAACAGCAGAGGCAGAGGTTACACAACAAAAGAGGCAGATTGCGGCTTCAACGGCAAACTTAATTGTTAAGCTTTAAAGTACATTTTAAATCGTACAGGTCTTGCCACTGACGATGTCAATAAAGTAAATGCAACGGTAGATTTTTGGCAACGGTAGGTATGTTATTCCAATGAAAACGAAAAAAACAACAACATGTATACAAATAAATAAAAATGAAATGTCTGTATGTAATATAAAATTACATTTTTTTTCTAATGCATATGAAAGTAAACTGAAGTAAAAAATCGTTTTCTGACTGTTTTTTCCGGATAATATTATGAACGGTGCGAGCGATTTTGACCGGACTTTCACTGGCCGATAACTTAAGCTAATTTTTAGACTCGCTTCGCAGTGTTACTCGCTGTTTATAATTATAACCGCGGGTCTGACTCAGCTAGTATAACATTCAAAATGTATTATTAAATAGTCTAATATACACTAAAATTAAGTCTATATCAAGCTTTAACACCATAACATGCTTTGTATTTCCGACATCTTTATTACATAAACAAATATGTGGGAAATGCAACGAATTCACGCCTACACAAATATTAGATAATCGATTCGGTTTCACTTTCTCTGCACAGAAATCGATTTATTAACGCTAAAATGGTTGTTATTATATCTATTCTATTCTATGAATAATATGTATGTATGTATCTACTTGTATTATTCAACTGCAAGATTGTAATTGGTGTAAAATTATGTATATTTTTTTTAAATCAGTTGCCTAGTGCCCATATCATAGTAAAATTTCTACTGAGTTTGAGCCTAGTTGGTGTTGTGTCAAATTTTCAAAATTTGAGGTACACATCATGATGTCAAAAATTATCACAAATAATATTACAATTGCAAATTCTAAAAACGACGAAGTCAGTTCATCGTCATCCATAAATTTATTCTAATAAGAGTTAGTATATAAAATTACTGTGTTGTTACCAAAACTCCTCCAAATTGATGGACCGATTAGAGTGAAATTTTGTGGAGTAGGTCTAGCAATCGGCCAACATCAATTTTTATTCCCCTAAGACCCGAGCGAAGCCGCGGGCATCAGCTAGTAATTTGTAAACTTGTGACCAAAATCTTCGTATGCAATGTATCCATAGTTGAGGTTAGCGAGAAGGCGTGACCGCGTGGATTTGGCATTCAGCCAGTGTGGGTGCGCCTCTGTCGATGTAACGTTCATTCATTCTTGTCGTATGCTGCGCTACAACTGTCTCGTGGAATTATTATGTGACAACGCTTGTAACCATGTATTTATTAAGAATCCTTTGTTGCTAACAAAACGTGATAGGAATGAATATTTTTAATTGTAACCTGTGTTCCAGCGTCGCTGCAAACAACCTACACATTATATATATGATGTATAATCTGTTATTGTATGACATATGATGTAGAAGTTCTATAACGCTATCAAATTGTCAACCGTCAATTTTCATTCTCATTAGAACTTTTAAACTGTAATGATCAAAGTAACGAAACTTTTGCAATTACAATTTGTTCGAGATTTTGTTTGGAACTTGTATGTTATCTAAAGACATAACAACCTATATATGTTGAGTTAGTAGAAGAAATCTCTTTTCTAAAAAGAGGGCTATGTCCATCGGTCAATTTTTAGGTGAGGTGAGGTTTTGGCGACATACATATGAACAAATACTACTAACGTTTTTTAGGTTAGTGTGTCTAATTAATATTGGTTTTGTTAAACAAGATCCAGCGGTAGCTTGTTTTAGTATAACGGTATAGTAGAAAATTTTAACACGCAAATCTTAAATATTTAAATAAAGCTTCAATGTGTAAGTACACTTTGGAATAATTTGTCAGTATTGGTTTGGAAGAATCATTAGTATCACAAAATAGAAACAAAAATATGATTAACCAAGAAGGTTAATACATGAGAAAAGGGTGAAAGGACATATCAAAATTATACCTGTATTGGCAGAGCAATTTTAGCGGTTATGAGGGTATTACTTTAAACCGAATGAAGTGTTATTTCAGTACAATACAATAACATTGTTGTAAGCTACTCAAGCTTACCTAACTACTTGTGCTAGGTACGAGTTTAAAACAGTCCCGGCAAATTTAATACCAATAACGGCACTTAAAATTAGTAAACATATACCAAGATATTGGCTACTATTATGTTTCAATAAGGCCTCTTGTGGCAGAGCCTGTCATACTTGGAACTCTAGCAACAATCTTGGCGGTCGTCTAATAATGAAAATACGTTGGGAGTGGCTGTCGTGTTAGATTGTCATGTCGCTCGAGGAGCTGCCAAGTACATAAAGAGCTTCGATTATAAGTGGTTGGTGGTTGATTTATTTAAGAAGTTCTGCCATATAACAACTTGAATAGTGAATGTACCTGCCATGTCTTGTCTACAAAGTACTTAATAAATTACTTACTAGAAATTTGAATGAGACGAAAGCAATTAGATATGTAATGAAGATTCTAAAACATTTAAGTAAGTAGGTACCTCGTCTCTGTTGTTTGTTAGTGGGACATATATGTTTACAGATACATTGGTGAAAGTGACCAGTTAAACACCAAATTGAAATCCTATTAAAATAAATTACATACCCCTTCGGTTCCTCTAACAATTTAGAAGTACTACTGCAATGACCCCAGGGTGTCGGTGTGAAATAAACTTTCGAGAGAACAACAGTATCCCTGTTACAAATACTGAGTCACTTTCGTTTAAAATAAATAATACCAACATTGAACACATATTTGACCTCACATCGTACACAAAAGTTGCTTGTCATAAACAATTTTTTTAATGTAACGTTATCAACTAATGGGCTATTGACGTCAATAACACATAATTAAACACGATATTGTTCCTCATGAGCATTCCAGGACTCACGATAATACTTTTTATCATTTTCTAATAGGTTTTTCTTTAAATTTATGCATTTTACTGTCTGTGTATTGATTCACTAAGAAATCGGAGTGTGAATACTATACGTTCAATGGCCATCAGTTAATAAAATACGCAAGCCAACATCATTTGTCATCAGCAGAGTAGGAAAACTTTTAGCGAACACTATATTCCTTTATGTTAGCGCGCTATATAATAAGCCAAATAACAATCCTTCTCAATGGAAAGGCTCATGTCCAGCCAGTGGTTAACTTTAGACCAAGTATAACTATAATTATTATGCTACACCTGATCGGAACAGTAGTCAATATTCCCTGAAAATGAAAAGAGAAAGTTAGTCTTTTCCTTGACCTAAATAAGCGGGAGGAAAAAATGTATGAAAATCCATTTCTAACGTGTTTTAGCGGGAGAGAAAGTTGTATGAAATTTCATTTCTCATGTGTTATCTTATCTATGGCGCGCGCCTGCCCAAAGAGTTTTCATATAATTTAAATATGGAATCTCCGTGCTACTGACATCCTTTTGTGAAGAATAAAAAAAAACAAAAGAAGCGCGAAATATTTATAAATATTATGTCAAATTCTAAGCTAAATTGTATCTTACATAGTGTCTTACGTTTTGATTTTATTTTATAAATACTTTAAATGTTCCTCACAGGTGTAGTATAAAGCACCGTGTAGCACTCGGGTGAAAGTCCCATATCTACCTCGGGAGTATTGTGGCCCTAGGCTGCGCCTTCGGGCCACAAACTGCTCCCTCGCTAGTAATCGGTTCCTTTCCTCCCTCGGTGAACAATGTACTATTTTTATTGTATGTTCCTTTTTACTTGACTCTGGGGAAGTTAAAAAGAAAATTAATTCGCAATCTATGTATTCATCGGTATACAAAAGTCAATATTTTATCTCTGGTATTTGGTGACGTACTCATTAATGAACAGATAACAATGCGACCTTTAGAGTTCAACAGTCATATCTATTAGGCACTCAAAGTTAGGCAAGTTTTGATTAGATACACAGAAATGATTGGTTCATGCAAAATATTACAGATCTTATCTCACATGAGGATAACCGGTTTAGTAGACATATTTATTGTTATAGCCCCTCAAAGATAGGCTATCCCTCAAGTATAAAGCATTGAAACACATAAACGTCAAGCTATATGTAAGTTCTGTAAGAGGGTAGAAACTTTTTTTTTATTTATTTATTATTTTTGTCAAGTTGTAAGTTATGTACTGTACTTAGTTTAAAGTCCTAAAGAAGTCCGGCTGTTGATATGTCTTGCATATTTTTTTATGTACAAACCTAGATGCTATGGAAACTGCGGGTGCATTCAGGTGAGCAGGAGCGATGATAAGTACATATCCTATTATTGTCACTGTACTGAAGTGTTGCAGAATTGTATCCTGTATTCAACACGTGTACGCTTGCGTCAAGTTCTGTTTGTGAGTTCCGCGAAACGTATACCAAAACAAAACAACTTATGGTGTACAATATCCACATACCAACAACTGTATTGTGAACTTGCTAGCCATTTCAGTAGTACAAGATACGGGATAGGTATAAAAGTATTTTTATTTTATATTACTAGCTTTTGCCTAAAGTTCCGCCTGCATGTATATCGCTAAAGCGGTAAAAAGTAGCCTATGTCCTTTATCAAGATACAAAATATCTCCATGCCAAATTTCATTCAATTGCAGTCTATTAGCCGTGAAATCGTAACAGTCAAACAGAGTTCCTTTTGAATTTATAATATTTGTACGTATAACTAGTTTTGTAAACGTTTTTATTTTTTTTCTTCTTAAAAAAAGACAAAATAGACAAAATAGACAAACCAAAAAGAAAAAGGTCGTAATGTAAGAAGTTAATTAAATCTTTTCATTCAAAGTAAATGTATACGAGAAAATATCTAACGACATCTCGTCTTGTTTGCAACTTATTTTGTTGGAAGCTGGAACAACTGAGTTATTACTTTTGAAAGGACTTAGCTTTCTCAGAACTGTGGAGTAACAAGATTTGAAGTAGGTAGTTTGGCAGAAGGGATAAACGGATATACTTATCTTTAACTCTTGTTCGCATTATTTAAACGATACGACACGACACCGTAACTCTTCGATGTTATTCAAAATGCTGCTTCAATTGGTTGGACCAAATATTTGTGTGATCTGCAAATATTTCTTTCGGAGTTTAGGTGTTTTCTATGCATAAAATGTATATATTATACAAAAAAATATGTTTATGTATTTATATCAGTTGTTTGTCAGTACCCATAATACAAGATCTGCTTAGTTTGGGACTAGATGACGTTGCGTGTAATATGACCGATATAAAAAATATATAATGATGGGCAAAGTAGGCAGGAATCGACGCGCTAGGAGAAAAACAAATCCTGACTGCGAAAAATCCGAGAGTGGACCTATATCACCTCCGTTGAACGACTGTTTCACCTGGCCAATGACAAGGAGGAGTACAAGAAGTTGAAAGCCAACCATAAAGATTGAAGAAGCAGTTAAAGAAGAAGATGGCGTTTGCACGATAAGATATCGCACTGCAAGATCTGAGCTCAGGTACATCGGCGAGTACATCCTAGCGTCGCCATAATGTAGTCGTGAACGTCATAGTGCGTCATTACAGTTGCAATTACGAAAAAGGATGACGACACACCAGTTTATAGAAAAGGTTTACAAACATTTGCTCTTTACGATGAAACTTAATGAAAATTATGATTCACTGGAATCGAAAATAGTAAAAGTAGAAAAGCTAAGCTCTAATCTTATGGTTTACGTCTGAATTTATTTTGAAACAAATAGCTAGTTTTCTACTTTAGTTATTTCTAACAAATTGTTTTAAAAACCCAGCTGAATTCACATTGTACATTATTAACAGTCCACCTTTTTTTAATTTAAACCAGATTTAATCGTTGACTCTGCTATGAGTTTCCAGTAACAGTTAAAACACGTAGTAAACTTGTGGGTACAAGTATAGCACAGTTCCAATACATCGTTCTGTTCGACATAGATGCCAAACAGAGCGTTAACGCTGGGCTGGCACGTCCGATCAAACCGTATTGTCATCTTATACCTTTGGTACTCGGCCGTGGTTTGTGAACTAACGAGATAGCCAATGCAAAAACAATCGTTTGATCAATTTACTATATTTTGGAACTTGATTTAAAAGCATGTTTACTGATTTAATTTAAAAAATATCATGATGCTTTTATTAAGCATGAAAAATTAGGTCCTTGGATCATAATATTTCTTCTTTTGTCTATATGCGCGAAAGTCAACACGATTACTGCAAAAAACATAAGAGAAAACAGGATTTTGAGAAACGAGATATTATGTACTACGTACTATATAGTACAATCTCGATGATGGTGAGTAGTTTATTAAACTGAAGCCGTATTAAAACGAACAAATTAAAACAAACTAAACAAATACAATTAATTTCATAAAGCGATTAGAGTTTTTAAATCGTTTCAACAATTTTAAGAAGGTTTTGAATTAGTAATTTTGTATTGATAAGTACATAAATAATCGATGATAAGATACAAAATTCTAAACGGACTAAGAACTAGATTACTTAAAATACAGGTAAGGGTAAATAATAACAAAATGTCCGTATTTACAATTGTATTTATACAAGTATAAATTACAGATACAATTATAATATATTCTGTTACCGCAAACATTTCAAGCGTATAATTAATGATAATTATTTGAGTAATTGTTAAAACTGAAACGGTAAATAATAAAACCAGTGTTATATTAATTTGACTCATCAAAGTTCAAATCAAACATTGATTGAGCCATTTAGGCCTTTGAGTTGAATTTCAAATTTGCGTAAAACCGCGCCCTTAGTAATGACAAGACCTTTAGGTTTGTCTTTGGTTTTGATTAGACAGGATAGAAGTTCGTCCATCATTCATGACACTCCACAATTCATAATTGTGCCCATACAGAAAGAGTATTCATTAGCAGTGAATTTGAAATTGTGAATATTATACTTTTGTTATCACACATAACCTGTCTCATTGAATTAAATTAAGCAAATTACAAATCGAGTGACAGATAAATATAATTATGTAAGTATGAATACATATTATCAAAGCAGATTTTATTTACTGACTGGTATTTAGTATAATCCAATGATAAAAACAGATTAAAAAATAATTAGTGACGAATTTGAGAAAATTTATACACATTGTAAACAAGACACTTGTAGAAAACCTGTTACAATATTTTAATATGTACATAATATATTATTTTGTAAACTGCCTGGTTTCACGATCTTGTTTATGATCAGGGAAACAATAAAAGCCACTGCAATAATCAAGTATACTATTTATATCTATTGCACCAGACACAATAATTGATTTAAAAATCGTTGCATAACTGTAGAGGCTGCATTTAAATTGCAATAATCAAAGACTCATTTTATTAGGTTTATTTTGTACCAATCTGGTTTTGTGCTCACAGAAAGTCGCACTTTTACTTTTACAGTTCATCCATACAAAAATTATAATTTGCTTTTTTACTTAATTGATAACTAAACAAGCATAATTCATTCGCATCTAGTGATGCTGTAACTGCAAAAAAAAAATATTTTGTAATTAAAATGTTCGTTTTGCCGTATCTAAAATCTCAAGGTTATCTTTTCAGTCTAAATTTGAATATTTCAAAATATTCTTCAATGAAATAGTGAAGTCGTAAATTTTTAATCATATTTTATAAATGGTTCTCTTTTTTCTAGTCTGTATGTAACAGAAAAAGTGCACAATAAACTGACAGATGTAGGATGTCAGTTTTAAGCACTTCAGAAAGAAGCTAAAGATTAAAGGTAGTACAGGCACTCTGCTTTCAGAACGAAAGGGCCGGCTCTATCAGGGCGGAACTACCCTCGCATAAAAGATCACACTAAAATGACGGCATTCTTGCTGCCTTATTTCGTTGGTCAATGCAAGAACGAAACCCTACGCCGCGCCGTCTACTCTCGGATTCTACTGATGCATACTCTCAGGCAGGGTAATCATTTTAGCAACCTTAAATAAAAATCTGTCCGATGGAGAAACGAACCTTAACGACCCAAATCACTTTCGGTCGACAGTTAATCATTGTACATCAGAAAACTTTGAAGGTGTCTCCTCAGAAACCGGAAAAGTTACGAAGTGAGAACTCGTTTCCTTACATTTCCGTTAATTTCCTACTTTGAAACTTTTTCCTTATAATCAAGTTTTTGGACATTTTAGGGCTGTTACACATTTTTGTTACGCTTGCTCAGTTAATTAGAATCTCTATAAGATGTATAAGTAGGTAGGTAAGTAACTGATGTAACATCCCGTGACTGAATTTAGGCAAACACCGGAAGGTGATTACATATCTTCCTATCCTTTAGAAATAATATGTTTTGCAATTATTATTTGTAAACGTAACAAATAAAGCAAAAACAATTTATAATATACATATCCTGTTTTGTCTTCAGTAACGTTGTTCGTGTGGTGACGAAATAAGAATACGTTGTGTCACCATCCCAATTTATCCCAAGGGACAAACTACGCAAAATAATACCAAACCAGGTGTGGTAGTAAACCAAACGTATAGTAAACCAAAACCTCCTGTCTAAGAGACCTATGTCCAGCAGTGGGCTGTTGAAGCCTACTGATGATTTCAGTACCGTTGCAAGTGTCATGATCACGGGTGAACTACTGAAATTACCGTTAAAATAACCCTGGTAGTTCGAATCAATAAACCTCTGTGAAACTTTTTGTACCAATCTTTGTAGGTTGTTATAAAATTGTTTAGTGCATGTCAGACTATTTGCTGTAATGTCTTTTTTCTTGCACGGTTGACTTGCGTCCTCTGTCGGCGAGGCCAATCTTTAAACATTTCCTTAATGTCGTGGATCGCTTGTCACATTGCTCATTTCCTGGGAAATATTGGGTACGACAATACTTAAAGGCAACTTGGGTTATAAAAACCTGGCAGGTTATAATCTTGTTTTATTTTATTTATGAATCTAATAAATTGATTCTACTCAGTCTGATGGAAAGCATGAGTAGAATTCAAGAGAGTGCTGGTCACCGAACTCATTGTGAATGCGAATAAATCAGCATGGTGACCCACACTATGATCGGCATAAAACGTAAGCTGAACCGTATGTGAAATAAATTAACTACTTGATAAGTGAAACACTAAACAGCAAAAGCGAAATGAGTAATTGCCAACATTCAGAGATGAGCCATAGATTAAATATAGAAAAAATGAGCTTGAAGCGAGATTATTGATGACCTTGAAAGTATTTTGGTATAGGAGTGATATGCGACGCCCACACTAGTAAAAGCTATACGATCAAAATATTTACACAAACTTTTTTCATTAATTTAAGAACACTTTCTCCATCAGATAATAGCATGATTAACGTATAGCCTATTACTTTCAAACGATTTGCTATTTTTGACGGGTCTGTTGATTAGATTTGTTACTCATGATTCGTTACTCTGACTTATATGCCGGAGGTTGTCAGTTCGATTTCCACAGAGTACAAATAAATGTGTAAAGACCACAATCATTTTTTCTCTGTCCGGGTCCAATTAATCTCTAACCACAGTACAGACTACGTCTAGTTTGTGATCAGCCGGTCGTGTATGCTGTGTGCGGTTATTATTTAATTTAATATAAAGAAAAGACTTGATCGAATTTGCCTACACTAAGAAATTCCGTTCCGTTTTACCATTTGTACTAACTTTATTCGAATGATGTCCCCTCGAGGGTCAATCACAATTAACAAAGTTATAAACGAAAACTGTTTGCAATCGTAAAGATTTCTCTCAAAATCTGGTTTGTCAATGTTAAACGAATTTGTACAAAATACGTCGCAACAAATTGAGCAATTAAAAGCACATGTAATGAAACAACTTTCTAGCCAGCAGCTTTTAAAAATCCATACTAATATTTTAAATTCGAAAGTAGCTTTGTCAGCTACGTCTATTTTAATGAAATTTGGAAAGAGATACTCTGATTCTTGAGGAAGGACATAGGCTACTCTTTATAGCGATAACCGACATAGACGGGGAGAAGCGGGTTACAGCTAATAAATTTAGGTATATAGATAGTTACAGAACTAAAATATATTTTACATAGCTACATAGGTACAAAATGATCGAAAGGATGTCTCCCCTTGTGTCTAATAACTGCAAGGCTATTTACATTTATTTATTAATGCTGTGTACAGATAGATTACTTATTCCATTTAGAATTATATTTATGACTAGCTGATCCGGTGAAACACCTAACGCCCAATTTTGAAATCCTAGAACTTGATCGCAGTGCCACCTACCGGGTCCAATTGCGAATCTGAATCATTCTCAAACCCACTTAAACACACACAAAAAATCATCAAAATCGGTCCCGCCTTTTAGGGATTCAATTTCAAAAGATAATAATATATTTCAATTTTTGTTTCATCAATATCCTACAGATGGATCAAGTTATCTTTCAAAACCCAAAATGTACTTAATCAAAGGAGACAGAACGATTATTTACTACTGTACTTACCACGTAGAAAATAGTGAGTAGGTATAGTATTGTAACTCCGCCAAGGACGGTCCCAAGCCCGGCTGCAAAAGGAGGAGGGTTGATGCAGAGAAGGCCCCAACTCGCTCGTAAAAAGGCCAACGCCGAGCATCGGGCGGCGGTAAATAACCCGTTTACAGCCGCGACCACCCAGCGTCGTGAAGTGGCATCCAGTGGCCAGAGGGATTAAATGCCCCCGAAATACTGATATGGAAGGACCTGGGGACCCACCATTATTACGCCCCCATGAAAACCTCTCTAATGGACACGGAAATTGTGAAAGAAAGACTGTTGGACGATCCGACTAACCACCGGCGCCACCAGGTATCCGGGCCGAGTGGTGTGAAATATGCTACCGAGGCTTCTACTGGGGCGTGTCATCAGACCCTGCCTAGAAGAAATGCTACTGATGATAAAAAGAACAAAGCCTCACTACGAACCAAACATCGAATCGGAACATGGAATGTTCGCGGTCTTTGTCAGAGCGGCAAATTGAGCATTGTGGAAAGAGAAATGGAGCTCCTCAACATTACGATCCTGGGGATTAGCGAAACTCACATGCGTGGCAATGGTCACTTCAAAACCCCAACTGGTGCCACATTTTACTTCTCTGGGTCTGACCACTCAAGCGTGGGCGGCGTGGGGTTGTTGATACCAAGTCGCTTTAATAAACATGTACTGGGCTACCACCCTGTTTCGGATAGAGTCATCACCATCAGGCTGAACACCAAGCCGTGCGTCTTGAACATCGTGCAAATTTATGCGCCAACCGCCTCATCTTCTGAGGACGACATTGACACATTTTACAGAACCGTCGAAACAACTCTGGGGACTATATCTTCTCGTGAAATAGTAATGATCCTGGGAGACTGGAATGCCAAGGTTGGATGTACCTCCTCAGATAACCACATCAGGAACACCGTTGGCAGGTATGGAATTGGCACAAGGAACGAACGCGGGCAGCGGTTAATTGAATTCTGCATTGATAAGAAACTTACCATAACAAACACCTGCTTTCAACATCATCGTCGCCGCTTGTACACCTGGAGGTCCCCCGGTGATAAGTACAGAAACCAAATAGATTTCATCATGATACAATCGCGATGGAAGTCATCTGTAACTAATGTCAAAACTTTCCCGGGTGCCGAATGTGGATCAGATCATAACCTACTTGTTGCAGACTTCACTCTTCGCCTGAAAGCTCCTAAAACGCACTGTCAACTGAAGCCTAAACAACTTGACACATTAGAGCAGAAGTTATTAGCCAAGGCTTTTCAAACAGAGATCCTCAATGATCCAACACCGACTCAAGCGGATGCAAATACACAGTGGGAGCACTTCAAGGGTCACATTCAGAGTGCACTCAAGACTGCAACGAGAGGTCACCCGAAAACCGCCAAGAAATCATGCTGGCTGCGCGATCATACGTGGAGGCTTATTTTGGAGAGAAAGGGTTTAAAATCGCGGGGCTTACGGACTCTTGAAGAACAATCTAAATACAGAGAGCTATGCAGAACTATCCAATACGAGTGCCGCAGAGACAAAAACTTTTTCATCGAATCCATCTGCATGGATTTGGAGAAACATTCGCTCAATGCTCACACCGCCGATCTATTTAAAAAAGTCCGTATCCTCTCCAAGAAATTTAAGCCGAAAACCTGGGTGATAGACGATGAAAACGGTCAACCACTACACAACCTGGACGACATTGCCGAAAGATGGCGATCGTACTGCGGCCGGCTGTACAAGGGAGACACTGATACATCACCTTTGCCCACCCCTAGTGGGCTTATTTCGGACCATGAACCCGCAATCCTACGATCTGAGATAACAGCAGCCCTTAGATCACTCAAAACTAGGAAAGCCCCTGGGTCAGATCATATAACAACAGAAATCCTTGTCGCTCTCGGTGAACAGGGCACTGACCTTCTGCACAGTATCTGTAACAATATCTGGAACACTGGCATATGGCCTCAAGACTGGACAGAGTCAATCATTCTCCCCCTTCATAAAAAGGGCTCCACAAAGCTATGCGACAACTACCGCACCCTCGCACTAATTTCACACGCCAGCAAAGTCCTGCTTCACGTTATAAATGCGCGCATCCGCCATTTTCTGGATTGGCAAATACCGCAGGAACAAGCAGGTTTTGTGAAGGGCAAGGGAACCAGAGAACAACTACTAAACCTTAGGCAAATCGTTGAAAAATCCTATGAGTTCGACACCCCAGTAGTAATATGTTTTGTGGACTATAGCAAGGCCTTTGATTGCGTGAGATGGGACTGTTTGTGGGGGATACTGGGCGAAATGGGCGTGCCGCAACACCTGACAGCTCTGCTTCGGTCGCTCTACAACAACAGCAATGGTGTCGTCAGGGTGGACCAAAATCACTCTAAATCGTTCTCGTTCGGAAAAGGAGTACGCCAGGGCTGCATATTGTCTCCAATCCTTTTCAATATATATGGCGAATATATCCTTAGGCGAGCACTCGAGGGCTGGGACGGCGGCATATCCATCGGCGGCGTCAAGCTCTCGAACCTTCGATACGCAGACGATACCACTCTCCTGGCAGCCGATGAGTCTGAGATGCTCGCTCTACTGAGCAGAATTGAGGTAGCCAGTCAGGATCTAGGGCTTGGAATTAACAAAGCCAAAACTAAAGTCATGGTGATTGACAGGACTGGTAAACTGGAACTCACGGGGTCGCTTAAACTTGAGGTGGTTGAGGACTTCGTCTACCTTGGTTCCAACATCAGCAATACCGGATCATGCGAAAAAGAAATAAGGAGACGCATTGGCATGGCCAAAAGTGCAATGTCCGACCTGGATGGGATTTGGAAAGACCGTAACATCTCCAAGAGAACAAAAATAAAATTGGTACAAACCCTCGTCTTTCCAATATTCCTTTATGGTGTCGAGGCCTGGACGATGAAAGCGGCCGACCGTAGGCGCATTGATGCCTTCGAGATGTGGTGCTGGAGAAGACTACTGCGGATACCCTGGACAGCTCACCGCACCAACACCTCTATCCTCAAGGAGCTTGCAATCTGTGAGCGCCTGTCATCCCTGTGTCTCCGTAGGATCCTGGGATACTTCGGCCATATTGCGAGGAGGGCCGATGATAGCCTCGAAAGGTTAATGGTGACTGGCAAGATCGAAGGGAGGAGACCCAGAGGCCGCTGCCCGTTGCGCTGGACAGACCAAGTTGGCTCCTTTCTCGGATGTACGATCCATGCTGCTCTGCATGCTGCCCGGAACCGACACAAGTGGCGAACCGCCATTCACAAAACTTTAGCAAGTGAGGGTCACGACCCTCAGAACTGAGGAGAACGACGCAAGGAGGATAGTATTGTAATTTTTCAAAAGATCGTAAAAAGATATACATGTATACACAATAAAGGAATATATTATGGTAGTTAGGCACTTTGACTTACGTGCTGTCATATTTCGTTGGTGAGTGTGAGACTGGAGGGCCAATGATGCAGTTGCATCTCACTAGGCTGCCATAATGAGGGACAATGTAGTCTACATCCATAACGAGGAATGTGAGCCCTACTCTTGGATTCTAATCATGTTTTCCACTAGGCGGAGTAGAGACACTTTGATAGGCCTAAATACATACGAAAAAGAAGCAAGATGCTCGATAAAACGAAAATAAACTTGAACAAAATCCGTTTGTAATATGTAAAAGCAATATATGGTTCAGTAAACATCTCATACAAGGGGAAGATTTAGGAATACCGCTAAGGGTGGGTATGTCAATAATCTAAACGGGAATGACAAGGGTTACACAGTATACGATTTTGGTTTTTAATATGTAACATGTTTTGTGTACCGTTTTATGATTATGTGAAATGAAACGGAACTGTGTAACAGGAAGCTGAAGCTGCACGTACGATTACATTTAGCCAGTTGACTGTACATTAGACCTGTGGTTTAAGAGGTAGCCGCTTTCAACTAAGCCAAGTGTTTTGGGTTTAAACCTCACATGCGACCATTTCATGCGTTTCATGTGTTTGTAAAGTTCCCTGCAACACATGATGTATATATATTCCTAATGCAAGAGTTGATTAAAATTGATATTGATGTGGAATGGTAGAGCCTCCGGTCTCACACTCGCCAACTAAAAACAGCACGAATTCTGTCATTTTTGGTTGGTCTTCTGTGTGAGGGTAGTACTACACCGGTCGAGCCGGTTCCTTCAAGTTGAAATCAGCGTGACTACTATCTCAGGTAGATAATGATTAAAACCTTACAACAACAACGTCTTGTATCTAGTGTGACTTTGTACGAAGGACGTCTTGTGTCTCTCTTCCAAGGTGGTCTAGAGTTAGACCAACGCCTTGATATGATAAGACTGTGCAATTACTTGAGTTGTTCATGCGAGAGATAATTCTGTTCGTGTTTCAGAATCAAATATTAGATTTGTGTTTATTACAAACTTGATATTTATTGGGAATCTAGTTAACTCATGCTCGAATGATTTTATAGTATTATATTACCAATATTCTTAAGTCTACAATAAGTTAATTAAAGATTTTTGCCTTAATGGTTACTGGCTCCTATGGCACTTCTTAGAGGTCAAGAATGCAGCTAAATAACTGTGGGGATCAATAAAATTCATTGCTCCTTTGAGAAAAATAGTAGCTATACTAATTTTACAAAGAAATGTATATCAGATTGTATGATTGTACGTAGTCATTTCTAGATTTATGGGTCATGGGCTTATTATATTATATATTTTTATATATTAACCCGAGTAATGATTAGCACGAGAAATAGGTTTTCGAAGCCGCGGGCAAAATCTAGTATGGCATTAAAATCGTGATTATACAATTTAGTGTCCTTTCATCAATCATCGTCAAGAAATTTGGCTCCTCGGCTAGACTCGTCTCGATTAAACTGGCTCGTAAAGAATCTAACTACATATATATACTCGTACGAGTCTGTCATCTATACAAATAAATAAAATTGGAGTGTCTGTATGTAATATCAAATTAACTGTTTTTTGATTAAATGCATATATAAAAGTATATACAGTACTTCTATCAATATCCAATTTTTAAAATATTTTCTCTGTTTGTTTGTTCCAGGCAATCTCTGGCTGGACCGATTTTGACGAGACTTTCACTGGCAGATAGATGATTACTTAAGCAAATTTTTGTTAGACTAGCTTCGCTTCATGGTATTGCTTGCGATTTACAAGAATAACCGCGGGACTCGGTACTAAATAAAATCGCTTGTTTAAATTTTCTTTGTCAGTGGCGTAGCCATATGTCATAAAGATCAAACTATATTCTAGCGACTGTAGAGTAATGAAATGAAATTATCGTCAACACAATACTCGTTACACGCAAACGCTTTAATATAAACAGGGGGTGTCTTAACCCCCGTCTTGATATTGATTTCAAGAGACGGGTGGCTTGACTATATGTATTGTCTGTTAACGTAAATGCTATGTGAACAGCTGGTAAACAACAGTAAATATAAATATTCAGCACCTATGTAGTTTAATGTTTCTTTACCGTGGTTCGTCCAGAGACTCAGTAGCTTCTGACAATAAGTAAACCACTTCTTAACACATTAAAAATATTGACAGCCTGTGTTATAATAGAATTATTTAATGTAGCTAGATTTTTATACCTAGTAGCTTCTTAAGACGTGTTTAGAAAAGTAGATTCCGAAAAAGCACCGTCGGGGTATTTATTACAGCTAAAACTTTTGCATATAATATTAATCTGTGTATTGCAAAACTGTTTTAATTCGAACCCAACATTTTCTAGGTAACATTTATAGTTTACTGAAAAACTTATCAGTAACGAGTGAAGAACATTGCAGCAAAATATAGCAAACAACAAATATCTACGTTATTTCTCCATTACAAAAAAGCATATTTTCGATTTATCCATTACTTATTTGAAATATGTTCCAACAAAAATAAAAGTCCATACAAATATCATATACAATATTAGCGTGAAAAAGTTTATTGATGCAGAATAAGAATTATTTAAATACACATAAAAGGCCTTCTACACGGTCGGAACCAACCGCCAAAGATACTATCTACAAAACGGCAGACACAGTGAACACCTCAAGCGTTTATCTAATATCTCAGAAGCGTCTATTGTAAGCGGTCCATTGCCAGGCGGCTGAGAGGCTATTGTTTAATCAGGCGGATGGAGCGAGCGATAGAATGTGAGTTATTGCGTTCTTGAGATATAATTCGCAAGCAGACTCCACATTAAAGTCGACGTCCTAAGTCTAAGCTCAAACACGATTTGTTATGAACAGAGTATGCAAAACGAATTTAAAAAAAGTTTCGTCGATTTTGACATGAATAATTTAATTTAGCCTACTTTTGTAAGAAACTGCGTCTATTCTTTACACTTTTATTTTTTCTAATTTAATTGTGACGAAGCAGAAACCATCCAATAACGAAATCATGGTAAATAATCAGTTCAAAAATGCGTGACTTTTGAGGTAACAGGGAAATAAAAGTAACCGAATTAAAATCCTTTGTCTTTTTAGAAATTGGTCTTTGACTAATGACACTCAGTAATAAGACGTGGATAGGTCACAAACAGTTACAAGTCGATTAGCAACGCCATCTAGTCCCCAAACTAAGCAGAGCTTGTATTATGGGTAACTAGATAACTGATATAAATACATAAAAATACTTTTTTTTTGTAAATACATACATAGTATACATAGAATACACCCAAACTCCGAAACAAATATTTGGTGCGACCCGGGAATCGAACCCGAGACCTCTCGATCAGCAGTCGCATACGCTAACCACTACACCAACGAGGCAGTCATGTAACATTTATCAGCTCAACATTAATGCTGAAGTAACGTGAAACAAAATATATCGAGAGTTCGTAACCTATCCATTATTATGTATATTGATGCGTTAAAGTTGCTATAGTTATTTATATTCCTACAATCAATCAAACAGTAACAATCTGTTCACAAACGTTTTCATAAACTTTTTGGGCAGCAGTTTGTGATAATAAATACTTAACGTATGGATGAAATTGTTGTTATATCGTAAAGTTATTTTTAGTCTGTAACTATGTTTTGGACGTTAAATCACATGTAGATTGTAGTATAATTAAACAGGATTTTTGCCTCAAGAGTGGTAGAGAGTGAGTTCGAATCCTATATTTCATTATAAATTATTTCAGAAGTGTTTTAGAATAATCGATAAGGGCGTCCTGAGTTTAAAAAAATTAAAATTTTAAGACGTTTCAGCGGCATGCAAAATAATGTTAAAATTAAAAACGTAAGCTTAACATCTAGGAGAATAAACTTTAATTGTAATAGTTCGTAGTGAACAATCTGTAGATATTAGTTTGTTTACCGACAAAGATTATATTTGCACATGTTTTCCTGTGTGTTAACATTGTTCCAAAGAATACAGAATTCTCTGAAATCTCTAGAATGTTAATTGAATTTAGTACTGTTCTATTTCAAAGAGTAATTTTATATCTGATCTTTTATATTTATTATGTTTGGTTTTCATTATTCCTTTTGTTGTATTTCGGCAAACATGTAGACATTAACTCAATATTTATGCTGTTATTAACAAAATGGAAGGCACTGTAATCTGTTGTCAGCTCATTATTTTAGGATAAAAAGACAAGTTATTAATGACAGCGCAATATGCAAGTTACGAGATCATAACAATTAAACACCTGCCTCATTGTATCGACTATTTAAAATCTATTGACGCTTTAAGCGAGACATTAATCATGCGCTGTCAATGTAAGCCCCCTCCAACACTCCTAATAATTACTCACCTCCACTCTTCATAAATATACAACTAGCTGTATTGTACTCATTCCAAAGGCAAAACCATCATAACATTAAAACTTGGAAGGATAGCAAAACATTGTTATTTTATTACAAAGGCCATAATGCAAGTATTTTCTTCCTGCAGAAAAGCGTTTTATCGCCATAACCGCTAGGCATGAAACAAGCTATGAACAAAATAAATCGTAAATCTCTTCGATTTCAAGCTTCTGTTTTTTTTTTTTCATAATACAGTCAGCTCATAATCTAGTCACGAGATGATAAAAGAACAATTTCTGGTGCAGATGTGACGCGAAATCATTTGTGGGGGGAGACTACAGGATGCTTTGGTCAACTTGCTAAATTCATATTTATGCGTCCGGTCAATTTGATTCTCACGGCTATAAACTCCATACTGTTCACTGTTCATTATGCATGATTTGATTAGAGAGGTGTTGATGTGTTTTAAACTTGATTTATTTGAAAATAAACAATGTTATAAAATAGTTTTAATGGAAATTTAATGGTAATTTATCTGAGCTTTCGTGTTCAACTTTTGAAGTTGATATATTTAAACAGCGTTAATTTCGAAAAGTTGTGTATATGTTGTGTGAAGTAATTTATCAAACAACTAACAGTGCTAATAAACAGTAACTATTTTGTTAATGTTTATTAAGGGTAAACAGAATTTAGTATTTATTTAGGGTCGTG
This sequence comes from Phragmatobia fuliginosa, assembly GCA_932526445.1. NCBI lineage: Eukaryota > Metazoa > Arthropoda > Insecta > Lepidoptera > Erebidae > Phragmatobia > Phragmatobia fuliginosa. The sequence continues at coordinate 9,834,847 of OW052081.1, read as the reverse complement.
TGAAAAACACCAAGAAATAACGAGCATGCATGCAGCTAATGCAATCAAAGCAAAAGATGTGTGTCCGGACAGTAGAAAGTGGAGATCAATTGGTTATTCCTACCCATCTAAGAATAATATTTGGACATCTTACACACAACATCATCTAGTCCCAAAGTAAGCAGCAGAGCTTGTGTTATGGGTACTAAACAACTGATATAAATACATAAAAATACTTTTTTTTTTGTAAATACATACATATTATACATAGAAAAACACCCACCCAGACTCCGAAACGAATATTTGTGGATCACACAAATATTAGGTCAGACCCGGGAATCGAACCCGAGACCTCTTGATCAGCCAGCCGCATACGCTAACCACTAGACCAACAAGGCAGTCAAAGAATTTACGTACGAGTAATATTTTTGTGTTTGTTCAACAGCATACTTTTAAAATAACGGCTAGTTATAGACGAAGAATACCAAATCATCACGTGCATAAATACACGTCAAGGAAAGATCCATGTAAGTAATAAGTCTCGGTTAATAAAGTACTATCGTTTGATAGGCTAATCGAATGACATCATCAACCTTCCGTCTACACCATACATGTGTGGGCTAAACTTAGATCTATACGTGATAATTGACAATGGACCTACGAGTTGAGTTTTACAATCGATTAGAACTGATGGAGTCTAATAGTTCATAAAGTCATTAGTCTATTGGTCACTCATTCGTGTAATTTTTTATACATATGTTGTAAAGCGAATAAAATATTCACTCTCACTTTTAGTTAATAAATTGTTTCAGTGAATGGACAACAGCTAACTAATATTTACAACGGACCGGTCAGAGAATATTTTTGAAGAGATAATATTAGCTTTAAATACTTTCACTCACCATCAAACTACCTATAGTAGTTTATAGCTGGACATAGGCCTATGTAGACATACTTCTATTAGTTTTATGATATCTAATGTAAAATTTATGTTCAATAGTCAAAGCAAAATAAAGACAAGTGTGTTTATTTTCTCACTCAAACTTACTCAACTTACTGACACTTTCTCTTCTTCAATGTTATTTAGACAAAAGCTCAGACACCAAATGAAAATGATAAAGAAAAATAATAGATACCTTTCAATGTTACTGAAAAAAGAAGAAATCTTTGAAGTGAAAATTTCACGCATAGCGATTACTATGTGAAAATAAAAAGGAATTTATAACATGAGTGCTATTACGGTATACAAAAGCATTTGCTTTTAAGACGTCATTGCTCTGGCAATCTCTGAGAGGAAATGTAAAAATTGCTTTCTTGGTTTTAAAGAGCTGTCAGGAGTATTAATTTATGCTCCTTTATACCCGACTACGCCAGAAGGAGAGTATTCTTACAAACAATACTTTCTTACAGGGCAAAGAAAGATTCCCAAAGTTACGTTTGTGAGTGCATGCGACACCATAAAGTGTTTAGTAAGCATACAAAATAATGTATTAGTCAGTCAAATTTTATAATAGATATGATTGTGATACTTATTTTTTCTTTTCAGTTCATTGCTTTGAAGGAATCGGGTTTTTTGTTTCTATATTAATTGTTTTATTAGATTCAAGGCTTAAAGATGAAAGTAACAACAACCTAGTTACCTGTTAACCACTATAGCAATTAAGAATGGAATAAATATAAATCGTCTCAAGTTAATAAAGGAACGATAGTAACAAGTTAGAATTCAATTTATTACCTAGGAACAAGGGCTCGACTTAATTCGTCCAATCCCTACTAAATAACCTAAAACAATGAAACTTATACAAACTCCAGAAACTTCTAGACCGATTAAGTGGCAATTTGTGGTCGGATCAAATGAAGTACGATTTGGTTGCAGCGAGACATGAAATCGTTTTTTTTTTTTGGACCAATTTAAAACTATACTTCAACATACAATTAAGAAGCTTATCACATCACCTTTCGGATTTGGGGTAACTGTTGCACAATAGAAATACCGATAGTAACCATAAACGATAATGTTTTTGGACTTTATATAGACAGCATTTAATTGAGTTAAATAACAAATCTTACTTGTGATTATACAATTTAATTAGATGCCACACAGTCTAGACAACTTTAAAGATCATGTTTCTAGACTACGTTCAAGTGTCCCTTATACTCTCGCATTACGTGAGTTTTATGGGTGGAGCAGAGATGTAGATAGTATCCGGAGGCCCTAGGGACGTCGGTTCAGGAAATTATTGAATATCCTTTCCGTCTATATAACATATGATAAGTAGACAACGTACCTTATAAGCTACCCTTTTAAGCAGCGGACTGTTAGACTATTAAAGATACCATACGATTTACAGATATATGTTAGAGAGTTTGAATAAATGATTTAAAAGGTGAACGAATAACTAATTTGTACTAACTAAAACCTGTTACAGACATTTGCTAAAAAAGAAACAACAAAACGTTGAAATATAAATTAACCCGAAACGCTCCAGGCAGGGACAAATTGAATTGAAATAACATGTTATCATATTCCAGGTTTTCCGCTTTGAAAATAACGTTATCAAAGGTACCAACCTTTGAAAACCGTACTCACAAACAGGACAAAAGATACGGGATACGGCGTTTCCTACAAAAGTTTTAGAATCGAGTAACAAAGAAATCGTATACATACTTTTAGAAGATAGACGACTGTTCTTTCGTACAAATAGCTCCCTCATTTGTAATGAGGAAAAATCGTGTACGTTAGAGGATATAAATGAGTAGAATTATATTTAAGAATGTGTTTAACTTGGACTATATCTGGGACATCTTTTCTAAGTAAATCTAAAATGAATTTAGTTATAAAAATAGAGATTTGAGAAAACTTGTTTATTGTATTTTTTTATTTAAAAACGTATTGCAATTGGTTTATTTTTATTCGTTTTCTTCCAAGTGTGGTGAGGGTTTAACAATATCACCGCCCGTATTTGATCCCATGGGTGTCGAGAGAGGCGACTAAAGAATCAAACTGTGCAGAACAACTCCACTGCAAAGAAAAGGAAATTTGATAAAAATCCAAACTCTGTCAGCGTGGTAGGTATTGTAAGTACTTATGATGAGACCTTTGATCACAAATGGACTGTTAACGACTAGGGGAATAAAAATGGACATCATCATCAGCCTATCGCAGTCCACTGCTGGACATAGGCCTCTCAAATTGTACGCCACTTAGTTCGACAAATAATTATTAATATTTATATAGGTAATATGTGTTGCAAGCAAAACGACGACGAAACAGCTCAACTATGCTAGTGTAGGTAGCTGTAGCTGCAAAAAAATCTTTAATGCGCAGTATCTTGTTACTTAATAGTTTGTCAAAGTTAACTATGGATAATATTACATCATATTTGTATGATTTATCATTTAGTTGAAACAATTCTTCAGACAGAAAATATTAAAATTCACAGTAAGGGATCTTAATTGTTGTCATATTGGTTCAATTACTTAATCTTTTTATATTTTACTGTTAGACGCAGTACGTCAGAAGAAGTATGCGAGTAGTTACTTGCGAAGATCTGTAGAGCCAGCCTACAACGAAGAACCATCTCGAAACTCAAACAACACCCATGAAGATAGTTCATTTAGGTACTTGTTAAACCTAGTCTTCACACAATACTCGACGCTGTCATAGGGTAGACTCTATAACAGCTAGATTCATAATTCCTCCCACACAGGTACGGGCGTGCGTTTCTGAGATAACACGAGATCATTTGTCTCTCTCTGCAACGTTGTATTGGAAAAAGACAAAGAGAGTATGCAAATTGTCTGAGCACTTGAGGTACGCTTTAGTTGCGTTGCTAACGATGTGGGGTGACGGTATAAATTTCAAGAGCTATATGAATATGTAGCACGGAGTTCTTTTCAAAGAGTGTTTGGGTCGATAAGGTATTCTGTAGGATGTATAAGATTAGTGAAATGGGTGTTCTTTATCTTTTGAAACGTGTCTGCGATGTAGACTGATACTTATTTCTGCATTCATGCGTTAAATTGATACTTCTTTAAGGTTCGCACGAAGGAAGTTGAACTTCGTTAGTATTGCACTTGCACTTATATACTCGGTTTATGTATGTACGTACCTACTTGCACTATAGAATCTAAGGTTAACAATGTATTAATTGTAGACAATTGTAATAATTTGAATAGAATTATATCTACGTACTAAAATGTTCTACCTTACATTTACATTCATGACTGATGTCTGGAAAAGGAAGTAAAAAGCCTGTCGTTTGGTGTTTTGAATGATTAATAAAAACATGAAACCTTCTCATCTAGTAAAGCCTAGTAATGCGTTACACATTGCCACGTGTCCACAAAGATGGTAAGTTACCGGATATATAATATATAGAAAAAACATCAGTAAAGAGCGTATTTCAAGAAAACATGTAAAGGCATTTTTGGAGATAAGAAATATTCTGCAGATCCTAGATAGATCTTATCTACTTTTATAGATTTTCATATAATACGGTCTATCCCTATTTCGACTTTATATGAGAAATATGTCTAACCTAGCTAACATATGTTTCAAGCTTTTTACTAGCATTCGTATTCGGTAGAAGGAGAAAAAATATGTTCGAAATAATCTACATTTATCTAAGCATTGTTTTTACCCATTAACTGAACTCCAAAAAATCTGCGTTTATTAAAAGAATTCCTCATTTTAGCATCATTTTTTGCTGATACTTCGTTCGTGACGCTATAAGTCTTTCTCAAGAAAAAGGCAGTTTAATTTTCCAATTCGTGGTTTCGTTAAAAATTAATGAGAGAATAAACTCCTCAGCTTATTATTACAGGTATAGATTACCATCTACTAATATTAAGTACTTTAAGAACAGAGTTTTTGCTGTACATAATTCGTATAGCAGTATAGCAGAACTTTTTGACAAGACTGTCTGACTGATAGTCTACCGGTGCCAAGCGATATCATCATCATCATCCACAGCCTTTAGCAGTCCACTGCTGGACATAGGCCTCTCTTTTGAAAGGAGGTTTTGGCCTACTATACCACGCTGGCCAGACGGGTTGGTAAAGTATTTGTTTCAAGTTTTCCTTCTCTTAGCAGTGATGTTAGCTGCTTATTTTGTTCCTTTAGTCGCCTCTTACGACACCCATGGAATAAATAGGGGTGGTGACACTTTGTATTCTTAATCCGTCACCACACGGACCACGCGATATAACTCGTTCGAAACGTCGGAATTTATAAGGTATGTGAATAATTCCCTCTATAAAACAAAATCTATGTTTATACCAACACTTATTATCCTGACGCAACCACACACATTAAGCACAGGTATTTAGGCAGACCATACCAGTCAAGTACAGTAATTATGATAATTGGTACCACCAACATATTACCAAGAAACATCAGCAGAATATCTGGGTCGCGCTCCATGTTTTCCTGCATATGTAATTTCTTCGCATAAAGATTATAGTACTCCGAAAAAGTATAATAGTCGTTTTGAGGATATATTTTAGGTTTGTTTATTTTTCAATAGCTTTAATAAGTAATAAATGGGACTTTTGACATAATGAATAAAATATTATTTGTACATATTTGATACATGAGGTATAAATACAACCTGTGTAACGTTTAACTTGGAAGTCAGAAAGTGTTGTCCATTTTGTAAACAAATACTCGATTTACAATTTTTAAATTTGTGCGAATACAAAATATATTCAGAAATTGAAACATACGACATCGGATTTATTTTTAATTCAACTCTTCTAGTGTAAACAAATAACGAAATGTGTTGAAAAATATCAACTTCATAATTTTGTACTTTTTAAGATAAGTTTTAAAATACTTTTAATTGCATTTAAACAATGTTAAGTCTTCAAAGGAATGATTTGAAAAAAAATTACTTGACCATAAAAGTGTGACTCCCACGAAGTCCAAAATACTTAAAGATATGAAATAACTGTTTTCGAAACTTACAAAATATCAAATAACACAAACATAGATTTTGTGCTGATACATGTATATCGATCTGAACTCTGTCATTCGATTCGGTGTAAGGGAATAGTTCTTTGAACCTTCTACTAAGTAATAGAACCTATTTCAGTTTTTATTGGAATAATCGTTGAACATCAGTTGTATTGATTAACATATTTGAAATAGAATAAATGAATTGCCTATTGAAAATACGTACCTTTTATAATTATCAAACTGAAAACATTATTAAACTATAAGGAAAAGTTGCAGTTGAAAATCGCTTGTTCTCTTCCTCCTATTTTATATTATAATATAAAAATAGCCACGAATAAGGCTCATAGGAAAAAATTAAATAACTTTGTTTAAATACAAAACTATAGAACGGGATTTGAAAAAATAAACGATTATTGAAACGAAAGAAAAGAAAAGACTCCATAATGACAAGGTTTCAAAACTAATATTTAAGTCAGAAAAGTCAGAGCAATTATTTTAGTGTTAATTGCTAAAATTGTAAAAAAGTCGGTTATAAGAGGATTCTCTCTCGCCCTCAACCTCAAAAATAATTGATCAATGTAGTTTCACAACGAAACCTCAATCAACTGCATCGTAATAGAAAATCCATACCTCTAAAATAGCCCAGAGTTAATTTAAGCAATGTAGGTGTATAATTTTAAATTTGCCATTCGCCCTTCTAATTGTTGCGATAATTACAGTGTGAATTAGTTAGTTGCCTTTGAGCTACCGGAGGCTTAATAACACAACCCACGTCCGAGTTGATGGAGGTGGACATTTGTTATACGAGAACCGAGCTTAATTTAATTTTAGCTTTTTTTACTCTTAAAATATTTTAGACGTAAATTGCGTTTCTATTTTAAGCTTCAGTGAGTGCTTTGGTAGAGTGCAGATTTTTAAATTTTTCGACTTATAAAATTTCAATCAAACTTGTCTGTGTTATTGTGATTTAAAAGATTTAAACTTTGATGCTTATGGTAGATTAATGAGTGCCTAATAAATATACACTATATTAAATGCCTTCCAATTTACATTATTAATACAAATGAAAGTTTATTTAATTGTTTATTTAGTTACAAGCCTTAACTGTTACAGCTATCTTATTTGCATACACAGGATCTACAGAGAGAAGGTACAGAAAAGGCGTGAGGGAGAAGATTTATCGCTTATTAATAGAAACACATTTAAAAGACAAGCTTAGAAAAAGTCGGTTACGAACAAACAAACACATAGGTAAAGCTAATAAGAGCGTCTTAAAAAACAATATCTAATTTTAAGTGCTTTTCCACTGTTTTTTCCATTTTTAGTACTTAGCAAAATTTCAAAAATAAAATACAAAATTTGTTTATAAAATTAAGAAGATAATGAAATTTAGATAATAACTGCAGTTAAGGACCATTGCAAATGAATCAAGTTAAATGTATCGAATATAATAATCTATGACTTGCATCACTGCCAAAAAACCGCACAGTCAACAAAACGAGATAAAAGCCACAAACAGTGGTCGTGGTCACGCATTCCCCATACCAACCGGTATATTCATAACTGGTTGTGGCAAGGGCGGAGAGCGGCCTTGTGGTATACCTATTACACACACATACGAAAATACGAGACTAAAGTGAGATATAGTTTATATTCTCTGTTTCGAAATTTGAGAAGTCGATCAATCCACCAACCTAGACAGGTTGGTAGATTAGTCGGTCCAGCGTAGTATAGGAAGCGAAAGCCTTCTTTCTAAGTAGATGCCTATATTTAGCAGTAGACTATTTGTTGGTTAGCTGTTGATGATGATTGGCAACTGCAATCTGACTGCTTCGTTGACGCAGTGGTAATATATGCGACTGCTGTTCTCGAGGTTTCGGTTTCAATTTCCGGGTTGGACCAAATAAATTGTATGATTTTTTAAATATTTTATTTTAGTATTCTCCATCTATTTCTATACGTATTTGTTTACAAATAAAATTACAAATGTTTTTATATCAGTTGTTTATTATACATAGCGCAAGCTCTGCTTATTTTGTGATTTAATGACGTTTTGTATGAGATTTTTCTTTTTTACTTTTTAATCATAATAATTTGAAGTGGTAAGAATCTTGATGATGGTTGATTAGAGAATCATGTGAAACCATTAACAAATGAAGTGTGATGAGCATTGCATGTCTCTCTGTGTACTTAGAATTATATAATCACGTCTGTCTGTAAGTAGTCTGGGTAAACTAGCACAGGCTCCGTGTTACTTGGGAACATACAGTCAAGTGTGTGACGTGTCAAGTCATCACTATTACTATTGTATGGTGTTTTTGTTATACTTAGATACAAATACGTCCGAATGGAAAATCTACATACATATGTATGTGTGTGTATGTGTGTGTATGTGTGTGTATGTATGTATATATGTCTAAGTATTGTGTATATGTATGCATGTAGGTTTGTTTATTGACGGATATATATTTTTTATTTACTACAGAACTCAATGCACAGTCGACTACCACCATTGCTCCGATAAATATTGATCCATCCTAAGGTTGCCAGGAAGAAATTGCCTATGGCAATAAGGCCGCCCTTTGTACACTACATATATATGTCATTTAATGTATTGTAACTCTGTAACAAAGTGTGCAAATAAAGAGTTTCTATTCTATTCACAATATACTTGGGGTTCGTCCATTAATCACGTAATGTGTGATGTATTTATAACATTTTTCAACTCCTATCTCTCCCTGGTGATACATGACGAGGTTTAGGACTAACCCACCCAAAACCCAATTAGAGATGTAATTTATAGTATCTGCAAAGAATCTTAAAATTTGGCCTCGCAACGGCGAGTCAAGGTCACACTACACTCTGTTTTCGGTGCACAAATAGAGCGTTTGACGTAAAATAAATACACGTGATATTTTATGCTATAACCCCTTGTGACATTTCATGATTTTTGCCAAAGCCCCACCCCTTTTTCGAGCCTCACGTGATTAGTGGACAGCCCCTTGATGTCTTAATTGATCGTAGTTACGTTCAAATCATCTCAGCTCTGTGTATGAGCTGACTAACGATTTGTATGCCAGTAAGATACACATCTATTATACACATATATTACAACGAAGAGAAAATTGTTGACGTTTATCATTTGTTGTTGCCTAAGATTTTTAGCCCTCGGTTCCAAAATGCTCAAATAAATCTATGTTGTTATCCATCAGTTAGATAATATAACACCGATAAATCATCAACAACACATGTCCCACTGCTGGGCTTGGATCTCCTCTAAGGAGAGGGTTAAGGCCAAAGATTTAAAAAGTTGTTACTCAATTTTGCTTCGCCAGAAGATAAAGACATTTTCTTCTAGTTACGAATATGAAAATGAAAATATGTGATGTGCTGCAGAAGATAAAATATCGTAAAAGTGTTTTTCAATAAAAGGTAGCCACGGAGTACAAGCAAACAAGTACTATTTATATATCATATTTTAATAACATAAGTCTTAGTCTTACTTTTATCTTTACGCAGATACAATAAACATTATTAACATCAAAGTAAATAATTACAGCGTAACAAGGAAAAGAGAAGTTTATTGGAGACCTTCGGGCGACTTAAAACATCCAACGGCAAGATTACGAAACCACAACGTGTCTTACCTGTCCACAACCCTCACTCGGTCAGCGTGACATTACGGGTCGTTGTTACATTGTTTGAAGGAAGAAGAGAAAACAACAGCTCACTACCACTATAATATACACAGAATCCCGTTAGTTAACTTGAAAATGTTAATGTGATGGGCTTTATTGTGCTCCAAAATTGGTACGTAAAATTTCTTCTCAAAGGAATACCTACATATGAGGAATCCTAAACATTAAGCATTACAATTCATGACACAGTCTCCATATATTTAGCTAAAAATTTTCAGACAAAAATTTAAATGATTTGAGACTTTCAAAACATTAACATGTTTTAATTTACCAATAAGCTTTTAATTTCTTTTTAAATTTAATTACATCATTGATAGCCTAAAATACAATAGATGGATACATTGGATAGCACATTTTCTTTCAACGTCATCTGAAGGGGAACAAACGAACCGCTTAACAACCTGCCCAATTTACCCTGCTTAAAAGGAAAGTTATAAGGGAATACAATAACACCCACTTAAATATAAAAATATTGTTTTTTTTTTTTTTATGACGGAGTGGGCTGTAGCCACAAGCGCGTTGTTGGCTTTAAAAAAATGCCTCTTTTTACGCTTTTGTTTGTTGTTGTCTATAAGTATTTTCCATGTTCTAGCTATTTATTACCACATGTATCACTCATTAGATAGAAAACACTATATTTGTAAAATTTCTGTGTGATGTCCTCATGTACCGTAGACGTTTGGTAACCATACACATGGAGCGAGTCAAACCGGTATTTATACACACCTGACATTTAACTGAGCTACATATCAAAATTATTTAGATACGCAATTGTTAGTCGGTATCGTGGTACTATTTATATTTTCTGTTGCGTTCATTTGAATACACTTGTTTCTTGAACAAAAATACTTGTAGTTTTTGTTTTATGTGAAACAGGTCATTATGAATAAACAGATATGTAGATATTTTTGATATCAACTGCTATTTGGAAGGCAGCAAAAACAGCTAAAAGCTAATGGATGCAAAAAGAAGCAGACCGTGTGCGGTAGTGTTGTTTGGAAAAAGCTTCTGTCCAGCAGTGGACTGGGACGAGCTGATAGTGAGATATATTTTGCGACTGAATCTACTGATGTAAAACTATATTATTCTCATATTTTTTTTGCGTACTACGTAATTTTGCGCTCCTATGAGAATGTATTTTAGTACAATTATTCCTAATTTTGTGGCCGAGTATTATTTTAATGTTCTTATCTTATCGAGTAATATAATATAATATGAAGCTGTTTTGAAGACAGCTTAAATATTTAAGCAATAATTCTTAGAAAGAAATTCCAGGCACCCTATTGTGTTTACGTTATAAGGAGCTTTATGAGATATTCAGAACATTTCAAAGCGTTTGCCTCACTTTTGCCGCCCAAAGAGTCCTTTCAAAATTAATATTGCGCTAAAATTTAGCTGTACAAAACGACGAAACAAAAATGGAGGTTTGTTTCAAACTTATTTGCGAAACTGGGAAACGAATTGTTTTCCAATGGGCCGTTATTATAGCCGGCCAGTTGGAATTTTTTCGCTTAAAGTTATTTGATAAATTGCAAAGGTACTATCGTATTTCTGTTTATTAGTAAAGTTCTTTCGATAGCGTTTTGTTGGAATCATAAAACGAATATCGTTTTTCGGACCTTGTTTATATGAGAGATAAAAGTTTAATATCACAAGGAATCTCCTGTTATTGCATTAATATTAAATTTTCCTGTATTCAGGAACGAGGAGATCCGCAGACAAACCTAGATCACATTGCCCGGGGAATCGCCAAACTTAAGTGACAGTGGGCGGGATTGACTGTCCTGCAGACAAGATGAGAGATAGCGCCCAAAAGTTCTGGAAGACAGAGCGTAGTGGTTCAACGACCTGGGAAAGGTCGCAGGAAACCGGTTGTTCTGAAGTCTTGGATGAAGGACTAGAGATGAGGGCCGAGATGATGATGTTTAATGTACTATATTTTGTAGGAATGTACCTGCTATGTATTTAACAACCCTTGGAATTTAGTATCGTCATAATAATTTAGGCTAATATCTATCTTCATAATTTAGGCTACGATTAAAAATATTTGATAAAGAACCACAAATGTTCTAAGAACATAATATATTTTTGTAGAGATGATTTTCTACTGATCAGAAAAGTACCTACCTATTGTCCAAATCGTGGCGTTTTCTTTTAACTTACCCAGAATTTACAAGAAGCACTTCCATTCTTTATACGTCTTACTATATTTGTAGATACATATATTTACACATAATAAAAACTATATTCTACAAATTATATTGTTATTAGGACCGAAATTGACCAGACAACAAAAACATTGACACAAAAAAGGCTAACGATATGAGTTAATAACAACGTAATTGCATGCACTGATGACGCAATGGTTACAATAATTACTAAGACATTGAAAAGTCTCATTTTTTTGTCTAGCACTGATCATATACAGACGGATTTACCTTACCAGCTCAAAAGTACATACAGGTATCAGATCATGAAGATTTACTAAAACTGCTCTTAAAGGTTTTCGAGCAAAACAACTTCTGTTGCTTTTTTTTATTGATACCATAGTGTGAGTCGCCGTGCTGCATTGTCCACATTGGCAGTAAAGACGGTGACCGCCACTTATCGTTTGTGTTCATGCTTTCCACCAGGCAAAGCAGTCATTTTGGAAGTTAATATAAAAAAAAAGTTTAAAAGACTACAGTTGTCTATCCGTGTTTTTTTACTCGCTACTTTTTGTAAGGTATCTACTTTGGAATGCTAATGAAACATAACACGCTTTTTGTCACAGTCGGGTAACGTCTTCTATTGTATAATTTCTGCTTGTCTGTCTCTCAGAGACGTATGTGTCGTGGCGTGTGGGTGACATGAATCACTTTACGTGCGTCAATTGTTGAATGGTCATTATGTTATTATTTCATTTGTGTTTACCCTGTTATACAAGTGATAGTCTCAATTGAATAGTTCTTAGAATAGTATCTAAAGGAAATACAGTGCCATAAGTATTATGTCTGTCGAGTTTATTGACATTAATAAGTCTTCTTTTCATCATCATCATCATCATCATCAGCCTATCGCTGTCCACTGGTGGACATAGGCCTCTCCAATTGCACGCCACTTAGTTCGATCCTCGGCTACTCGTAAGCAGTCTTCTTTTACCTTTTTATAAATAATATAAAAACGTTGTGTTACACAAAAGAGGTCATTTTCGCAACACAGACCGGAGGACCGGAGATATATTAAATGCAATATTTAATATTTTAAATTTTACGATTTCTTCTAATCTCAATAGGTATCAATTCCCCGTTTAACATTATATTTTCTAGCGATGCGAATTTATTTGAATACAATCTACATTAACTTTTTTACTTCATGATCGCACACATAATTAATGTATATAATAACACTAGCTGATGCCCGCGGTTCCGCTCGCGTCGTAGGGGTGTGAAAAATAGATGTTAGCCGATTTTCAGACCTACCCGATATGCTCACAAAATTTTATACAAATCGGTCCAGCCGTTTCGGAGGAGTATGGGAAATAACTTTATGACACGAGAATTTTATATTAATGAATTTATATTTTTTTAATTAATTAATTTTTATTTATAAATTAATTTTATATAAGATTAATTTATAAGTATGCTCTTTTTACAACGATTTTTCTATGATGGCTTGTGAACCAACAAACTCGTTCGTTCTATTGATAACTTAAAGTAAAGGTAAAACAATAATTAAATTGCGAACTTCATGACCACTCGAGACTTCACTATTTACTACTAGCTGCGCCCCGCGGTGTTACCCGCGTATATCATTATGGTTACTATGCAAGTGTGTTATGCCTAGCAACCTGTGAAGTTTTGACAGGAGATAAACAGTGATACATTTTGACATCTGCGATTTAATATATTTTTAAAATAACCTAGCTTTCGCCCGTTTATCTCGATTATTGCAGTAAAAAGTAGCCTATGTGTTATTCTGATATATAAGCTATATTACTGTAAAGTTTCATCCAAATCCGTTCAGTAGTGAAAGAGCAACAAACATACACACATACTCACAAACTTTCACGTTTATAATATTAGTAGGATATGGCTATAGATTACAAATATTATATTTATTATTATTTATTTATACTTAGATAAAGAAAAACATGAGTAGCAGAACGGCATTTAAAACGTCAAAACTAAATTCTGTATTTTTTACTCTGTGTCCGTTTCGTGTATGTTCGTAAAGTCCCCGCGACACAGGACGTATACCCTAATGCGGGAGGTGTCGTTTTAAAAAAAAACTTTAAGTATATGATTCAACTTCAATCGTGAAAAAAGTTATATAGCAAGATTTCGTCTTGTATGACCGTAGTCTCAAACTACTTGGCGAAGTCAAGTCTTTTTAGTAGGGTCAGGTTTTAACTTAAACTTAAAACAGTAAGCAGTCAGTCCATGTTGTTATCATAAGATAACAGTCAGTAAAGCTTAGTTGGAGACCTTTGGGCGGTTTAAAAACATCAAACGGCAAGATTACGTTGCCACAGCGTGTCTTGCCAGTCCCCAAACCGCACTCGGCCGGCGTGGTGACGTAAGGCCTTAAATCTCTACTGAGGTGAGACCTGAACCAAGCAGTGCGACGTTATGGGTTGTTGATGAATGACAGAAATAATTTACATTAAAAAAACTACTAACCGATTAAATTACGAACAAACTAAACATATTAACATATATCACTATACACATATTTGAACAATTCTATATACTGTACCTGATAAATCATAAGTAGCTAGTGAGTTTTGTGAGCAAACAATTTTTAGTGTTTTCCAATAATATTCCGTCTGAAGTAGGTACATGTTGTTTTGAGATAAAAATATATGATATACGTAGATAAAAGCATTATACTTACTATGAAACTTGATAGTGTAATAGAACGGGCGAGTGAAACATAATATTTCAGTACACTAATGTTAACATTTTATATATTTTCAATCCTTACATGTATATATTGTTACGGTATTTTTTTATTTAAAAGCTGTTAAGAACGCTTTAATATGATTTATTTGAAAATTCTTTTAAATGAGATTGATCTTTGTACGAGAAAGTTTACACAGGTTTAAGTGGGGTTTTTATCCTCATAAGATCTTGAAAGCATTATCGTATACAACTTCTAATATCCTTGCAGAGTAGTTGACATCGTACAAAGGTTAGAGCATCGAAGATGTTTAAGTGATATAGATAAATTAATAAACATAAATCGTGACGTTAATTTACAAACACTTCTGCAAGTAAATATAAGCAAACGAGATGGAAACTTCCCGACAAACAACTGTGTTTATTGATCATCAAATCAAAACCAACAACTCTAGGCATTATTAATTCTATGGCTCCATTCACGTGGTTTGTAACAAAGATTAGAATAATTTACAGACAGGACACTTCCTTATGAATATTTTCAATGTGAACGTTTTTTGTGTAATTAATATTTATCCGTTATTTACTAAGTTAGAAGTTAGACCTTAAAGTATATTTTCAGCTACTCGCAAGCTATATTTATAAATGAAAATGAATCATGGTGTTGCTAAGCTCAAAACTCAAGAACCGCTAAATCCATTCGATGTTATTTTTTTTATTTTCGTTAAGGTAAACGTTGCAAGGAAAATTGTAAAAACAATAGTTTTTTCCAGAACAAACCATAGAAAATTAAACATCTCTCCGATTTTGTCGGGACTTTTACTGGCAGATAGCTTTTGATATAATGAGTAACTTAATCTAATTTCAAATTAGACTGACTACCTATCTACGCGTTTCGTACCTTTCAACAGTAACCGCAGCTAACACAGTGTGGCTTAGGTAGAAGATAATAAAACCCAGGCCTATAAAATAATCGGACTCAAAATATGCAAATACCTATGCTAAAAATAAGGGCAACGGTAACAAAAACTTCTTCCATTTAATGTTAATTCCAAACATGGCATTCTTTTCCTCAGAAAAAAATTATTGTATCTACTCAACTTTTCTCACATTTACATAATTCGTAGATACGTAATGGGATCACATAAAAAGCGGTAAATGGATCATTCAATTTGCATATAACAATGGAAAATACTTTTTAAGACTCACTTTGTATGAATAAAGTACCTATTTGTCAAAGGTTTAGACAGAATAAATAGAGCATGATATTAAAACAGGTCATTTACACAAATTCTTAACACCACATCTAAAACTTTCCTTTACTGGTTCAGATTTTAGTTTTTAAAACCTTTACTCTTTTTACTCTAATGACTCTCCCGGTAGCGAAGTGCTAGCGTATACGACTACTGGGCTTTTGAGGTCTCCAAATATTAGTATTATCTGAAAAAAAAATGTTTCATAGAAATTTAGAAGAAGAAGAAGATTTCTATGTATAATATGTATGTATTTATAGAAATGAGTTTAAATGTATTTTATCAGTACCCATAGAACAAGCTCTGCTTAGTTTCGGACTAGATGGTGTTGTGTGTAAGATTTATTACTCTAGCAAAAGTAAAAAAAGTGATGACGCGCAATCATAATATCTCAAGAGGAAAGCTTTCATAACAAGTTGCTGAATTATAATGGAATTCATTTTTTTATTTTTTAGTTTAAAAAACATACTAGATAACACAAGTGTTAGTGTTCAGCCTTTCTGTAAAAGTATTTCAAGCCGAAAGATTAATTATCACGTAAAGTCATCAGTCAATATTTTATTCAATAGTTACCAAACTCTTTATCAAAGTATTACTTTGTCACATCCAGAACACGAGTATGTATTTTATTTACGATCTCATAAAATAAGCCTGCGTGGTCAGGTGACTATTCGAGGGATATTACTCGATCTTATACCGTAAAATGTTTATTGGCGCAGTGTAAGAATAAAAGTAAATAAATTCTTACGTGTTTTACACAGTTTCCTGTGGTGTCTGATACATTCCAAATCGAAAAGCTAACATATTTATGCATTCTTTTAGGAATTAGAGCAACGTGAAATATTTATACCTATCAAACACGTTAAAGTTGTGAATTTCGAATAGAATTTAAAGGGTATAAAAATAAGAAAGGTACGAAAAAACTATCATCCTTATTAATCTAGGTTCAAACCAGTTTAATTTACTTATTAAATTATATATATTTATCATAACACATACTTTCACCTCACATCTATGGTAACAGAAAACTTTCGCTCATTGATAATGTATTTTTCAGCAGTAATAATCGACCATTCATGTATGTATTTGCCATGGTGCATGTCATATTAATTTAAATCACTCCTAATAGGCACCAGAATACTTTGTTTTAAACTTTCATGGTGAGTAACATTAGAATAGAAATCTGCGTGATTGCTACCATGTACCCTTTTCTGTCTAGAATCCTGTGATTCGAATGTGCAAAAACAACAAAATATAGTTTCGCGGTCTGATACTGTTAGTGTTGTGTGTCGAGAACAGTTGCGAGTAAATAGTGAGTTAGTGAACAGTGGTACCGTAAGTACCGTAGTGGAGGCGTCGTAATAAAAGACTGCAAAAGAGGGTAGACCGATATGTCTGCCATTAACATCCCACCCGCAAGATCTCTTCAGTTACTCCGTGATCATGGCGCTTGCAACAGCGCCGAAATTTCGGATACTCATTAACAATGAGGTACATGGTAGCAATCCCGCAGATTTCTATTAATAAAACAACAATAAGTTTTAATAAAAATTCACATCTGTATTTTAATAGTCTATGTCACATAGTACTGGGGCGTATTGCACAAGCAATACAGTAATTAAATAAATATTCATTTTAATTAACATTCATGCAAACATACATGCAAATTGACCAGACTGTCTTGTTATTGTTTCTAAACTAACTTATTATAATATGTATTACGATTGTTTTTAATAGTAATGAATTTATTTACATAAGTTCATATACAATCAAATATACGTAACGTTACATTAAAACTGAAGAAAATATTTATATTTTTTATATTTATTAGTCTGTTAGTAGTCAATACATTGGCTTTGGAACAGCTTGCCTGAGACTATTCGACAGTCTAAAACCTTGACTATATTCAAAAAGCTGATGAAGGATCACTACTTCTCATTGTGAATACTTTTGTTTAGTTTTATGAAGTGTAAATATATATATATATGTATGTGTATACATATATATTATTTTGTATATATGTATATTTGTATGTATATGTATGTAGGTGTAAGTATATGTCTGATGTTAATGAATGTATCTCTGTATGATTCCATAATGATATTCTGAAATATTTTACTATATAATTATATGGTTGTCTGGAAGAAATCGCCTTGAGCGATAAGACCGCCAATTGTTGTACATATAATTTGTAACTCATATGATACTTTTCTTTTGTACTATTTTGTATTAACAATGAAGACAATAAATAAATAAATAAATAGTCAATCCATATGTGAACTAGTTTTCGCCCGCGGCACCGGGTGCATGTATGCAGGTTATCCCGATAAAAAGTAGCCTATATCTCAGGCTCTAAACTATTTGTCCGCCAAATTTCATTTAAATCGAATCACTAGTTTTGACGCGAAAGCGCTACAAACATACAGACAGAATTACTTTCGCGTTTACTATTTTAGTTAGGCTGACGGTTTATGTTTAATAGGCTATCGCGTCTTAATGAAGATTATTCCTATCGATAAAATGTTCAATATACATTAACAAATACTTCGATAGGTACAATTTAGAAAATTCAGTATTGCTGCATAAATTTAAATAATTAATGACATCAATTGAGTTCGCCACTAATGATTTTTATCGTTAAATCTTTTTTACTTATAGGGTGAAATGGATTCGGAGCAAAATTATGGGATAAAAGTTATACACCACTAAACTTCCATACTCCGGGTTGTTATTAGGAATTTCTTGTAGGAAAAAACCAATAACAATTTCAGTCCGAATCGGGAAAAAAAAAAAAAACGAATCAAAGATCTTTTGATCAGCAATCTCGTACGCTAACCGCAGGGGGGTGTCACTCCGCAGTTTAGGTATAGTCGGCCGGCTGCCTGCCGGGTAAGACACGCCGGTCGAACAGACATCGTCAGAACAGTTAAGAGTTACACGATAGAAAGAGACGCAATTGTAGGTAAATATAATCGTAGTGATTCGGCGCTGTGCGATCTGAATTGAACTTAATCTTTTGACACCGAGGGTATCTATAACTTTAATTTACTTTTCGGAGTGAGGCTTCTATACTGGTACTATTATGTATTCTGTGCTAACCGCTAGACTAACGAGGCAGAAATAGTAGTTGAGAGTATGAAATAGTACAACAGGGTGAATCAGGAATAACTGAATTTACTTTTGAAAAAACTTACACTTAAACCATTTCTACTGACTCAAATCCACTTAGACCCTGGAGGTAGTACATCAAACCCGGCTTGAATCGGTACGTTGTTTGAATTAAAACGATATTTTTCAACGTACCAGCGCCAGGAGTGGCTGCATGAATACGTGAATAAGCTCGCATTGCACGGGTAGATTAAAGACAAGGTACACGCCAATTATGGTAATGTTGAAAACGTATGGCGGTATATTAAAATCTGCTTATAAATTTAAGTATTTAAAATTATGCTAATTTTTAAGTTAGTCGTATTAAATATCCCCATAATACGTGGAGGATGGGAGTTCAAGATTGTTGGTAAATGTATAGGACAAACAAATTTACGATCTAAAGAACATCAGACTTAATACGAGTATTAATAAGGCAGGAATGAAAAATGATTTCTCTACTCAATAGTAAAGCGTTGAATATACTTTGTTTTGGAAAAGATTCGCAGACAATTAGTGTGAATTTATTTCAAATGAATTCGGTGGTACTCTGATCGCATTTCGTGTTGCGATTGGGTTGTCACTAAAATCTTCACTTTCACTAAACCAATCACCGATCAGAAATCGCCGTGAGTGATAAGACCATCGATAACATAATTATTATAACATGTACATATTCTGTAATTCATTTTTGTTATTGATTTGTTTTGTGTATACAATGAAAAATAAATAAATAACATTTAAGTGCGACAAAAGAGAGTTTAAGTGATAAAAACTCACACACGGCCTTCAGACCAAAATGAAAACTTTTGTAGAAATCATTTTACAAGTTCTAGATACAATATACTATAGGTATCCTTGATAACAACCTTCTATATTCAAGTAATATAAAATTTTATACGACACTTGGTCAGTCGCAATGACTAGACGCCATAATCGGAAATCCCTCCATATACCATCAAATCCTATTGATATTCAGCACACCATAGGCGTCAGGTACGGCAGGCCGTTACTGTGAAACAATGGTCTCTGGTTCGAAGTTCGCTTCTGGTTAATTTTTTATTGTTATTTGATGTACGATTTACAACAGCATTGTTAGAAGTATCCTGGAATATTGTAGTACGGGATGGAATCCTAATTATCAGGTACACTCCGATAGAATAGAACGAGTTCAAAGAACTCTTCTATACAATTTAAGTTACTCCGAAAATAGGTGTCGTATTTTAAACTCTTATAGTGCTAGGTTAACTCACTATAAAATGCAATCCTTAAGTACACGAAGGAAGATCTTAGACATCATATTTTTATTTAAGTTGGTAAATGGACTAGTGGACTCCCCTGAACTTTTGGAAAGGATCAATTTTAACATTCCGCGGACTGGCAGTCGTTTGTCGAACCGGCAAACTTTTGTTCTGCCACACAATAGAACTAATATTGGCCAATTTTCGCCTGTATCTCGCATGCTTTCTTTCGCAAACTCTATTCGCAACGAAATAGATTTATTTGCTGGTTCCGTATCCTCAGTAAGATCTAAGCTCAAAGACTTATTTTAATATTAATCAATAACAATTTTTTTAAGAAGTTAATTTTCTTTGTAATGTTTAGTTTAACTTAACCTTAACAATATTTATATTTATATTATATTTCAAATGAACTGTTTAAGATACTTGGTTTCACATAGTATTATATAGGTGGAATAGTGTGATTTGTTATTATTGTCTTACTATTAATATGCATGCAGGATTCACATCTAGTAGATGTCAATCAGTATATTTATGTAGTCATGTTTGTTGTGTTTTTGTGATTGAACATCAGTTTTGTGAATTATAATAAAAAAAAAAAAAAAAAAAAAAAAAATGTCTAACGAAGCGTACTACTGTTATTAGGACGTCATTATTGTTCACTAGCTTACCCACGCAGTTCCGTCTGCGTTTTCTGTTGCCCCGTAGCCTGATGTGTTATAACAAATTTGTCAAACATAAAAAAAACTGTTGCCAACTTAGAAACAGACATAATACTCTTTTTAGCACTTTGACTCAATACATGCAACGGAAACTCTTAAAAGGAATAATTTTAAGCGATAAATTTAATTATTTTTGAAACATTTTTTATTGATATTGGTCGTAATGATGATACATCGCCAATAGCCTTCTTCAATATCTAAGATAGCTAAGACTAAAAAAATATTTTTTAAATAGGACCACTATTTCTGAGATTAGCACGTTCAAACATAAATACAAAAAATGCAAATTTACAATATTATAGTACAGATTACTTGCCTAAGAATATCAGTTTTTGTTTAAGGCATATTATGCCGCGTATGCCAATAAATTTGCCTACTTATACATAGAAGCAAGGTTCAAATCCTACAGCTGTATTACTTGGCACGTTTCCAAACT
The DNA here is from genome assembly GCA_932526445.1 of Phragmatobia fuliginosa. Lineage (NCBI taxonomy): Eukaryota > Metazoa > Arthropoda > Insecta > Lepidoptera > Erebidae > Phragmatobia > Phragmatobia fuliginosa. The sequence continues at coordinate 9,813,532 of OW052081.1, read as the reverse complement.
TCAAGCTGCTACTGGTAATTTCTACTAGTAAAGTTCAAGAAACGCACTAGGATTCTCTTCAAAGAGGAGGGCCAACTTACACATGAAAATTAAATGCAGGTTCACACATAGGCTGACTGCCTCGGTTACGCAGTGATAGCGTATGCGACTGCTGTGCTTAAGGTCTCGGATTCCATTCCCGGGTCGTACCAAATGTTTGTGGAATCCGCAATTATTTATGTATGTATTTACGAAAAAAATATGTTTATGTATTAATATAGTTCCCGTCAAAATCGGTCCAGATGTTTCATGAGATTATCCGTAACAATCAGACAGTAACATTAGTTTATTTGTTAATTTGAAACTAAAGACACTTACATTTCTTTACTTTTTGTATAATTACAAGTATACAACACTTCCCTTCACAGATACCCTCTAAATCCGAATTCAAAGTATTACAAATAAATCGGAAGAAATGTAAATTTTAGGCAAGATAATATTGCGCCTTACATAAGCTCTGGGTAAATGACGTGACCGGAATACGAATCCGAAAATCTTTTGTTTTACATAATTTTGTACACAACGCCTTGAACACGATTTTACGGTGACAAATCTGACGGTTGTATACTTAAATACCTTTTGTGATAGATCAGAATCAAACTATTGTAACAAAATGTCGTAACGTAGCAACTTTAGTGAAAGAAGTGGACAATAATTTTTTATATCAATTTTGTTTTAATGTGGCCGCTTTTTTTATATGCCGAATTAGAATTTTGAAATATATTTTTTTACTAGCTAAATTCAGCGGTGTTGCCTGCGGTTATTGTTTTAAATCGCCAGTAAAGACGCGAAGTGATGCTCACCTAAAAAAAACCGTCACTCCTTGTGTCATCAGTTATCTACCAGTGAAAGTTCCGTCAAAATCAGTCTAACCGTTTCAGATATAAGTCGGAACAAACACACAGGCGGACAGATGGATACAAATTAAATCATTAGCAGCAAACATAACTTCGGGCGGGCACATAAGTGTTGGTCTCGGGTTTCCTATCAGGACGATCATAACATGCCAAAAACGGTTACCCATCTAGGTACTGACCGCGTCATCGTTGCTTACCCTCTGTGATTATTTACATTTATAGGATAGAGTTTATTAATGTATTAACCTTTAATTAATATGTACTTCATTATTGGCGTATTGTTTGATTATTACTAATAAGTATAAACTTAATATGTCAGTTGTGAAGGCCCTAAGTAAATAAACACACAAAGTTTATTTAAATAAAAAAAAACAAAAACGAATACTTGGATATAAACTCTCAGCGGTGATTCCGTTAAGTTACCAAGAGGGAAATCTAAATGAAAAATGTAAAGTGTTATAATATTCTGTGCACATTTCAACTTGGCATAAGATTACAGAATTGCCAAATTTTAGCTTGGAATATGAAATAAGATGGAATTTTACTCATTTTCATTCTGATTTCAGCTCGCTCTTATGGTTGTGGAGGTCCGATGCCAGTCGCTGTGCGGAAAAACTAATATTTAGGTAAAATCAGTTGAAATAGTAGCCGACGTGATATTATGCCGTGAATAATAAAGAAGATTGCATGTTAGAGATATTGGTTTGTGTTGGAATTTGCGTATTTTCTCGTGGCTGTGTAAGTATTAATGAAATGTTGCAATTCAATCCTATATTAGACCAACACGTACATGAGAATTCTTTAATAAATACCTACTCAAAAGAACGAGTTTGTGTAATACAGTTATGCTAAAATATTTGTATTATGTATTTTATTGCCTATTAACAATGGCACACAAAAGAAGAGTATTAAATTAGTCTTTGACGTCATTTATGTTTATTATAAAAAAATGATATCTCTTCTTTAGATATTTAATTTGGAATTAAAATTACACATCGAAGATAAAATACTATTTCGAATCTACATTATGGTGATAAGCAAATATTTTAAATGTTTTAATAAAATTTCAACAGTTATATTAAGTACTCGTATGACCGTTACAATATAGGAACAATCCCGTATAAAAGAGATTTTGAAACACTGAATTAAAATATACAAGTAACAAAATTCTACTCTAAACATATAAAGATTTAAAACGCATATTTCATTAATACAAATTTATCGTATCAGTATAAAAACCAATAACAAAAGCAGAAACAAACAATACCGGTCGGACCTTGCTCGACTGATCTTAGAATTTACCAAATGCAATCAATCCACGGGCGACACTCAACACAAATTCCGTTCCCCTCGAGAACTGTCTTCTCAGAAGACAATACCGAGTGGTATCACTGCACTAGAGATCATAATATTCCTTATCCGTCACTTGGACCACGTCACTTCGAGATACCGTGAAGCACGCGCGAACGTGCTGGGAGTCAGAGCGCAACTGGGCTGGGCTGGGGAACAAATTGAAACCTACCGTTTAATTCAAGAGTAGCCACGCCCGAATGTTTTGAAGGTGCATAGCAATAAAGTTAAAGTTTCATACTGTCATGCAGGTGAGCATTAACTTGTGTGTACTAACAGATTATTGATATCGTTCATCGACCACCTTTGGCGGTTTATTTACTATTACCACTGAGTATACAAGCTAACATACTTATATCGGAAAATACAGATATCGGTGGTTTATCAAATTAATCAAATCGAAGTGTATTTGTAATTACAATTATTTACTAAGTTCATCTGGAAAATAAACGGTACTTACATATTTTTTTTTTTATAAATTTTTGTCTCTGGATTTTTTTGTGGTAATCTCTGGAACGGTTGGATAATCTTGACAGGATTGTCATAGGCAGAAAGCTATGTACCGCGGCGTTACCCGAGTCTATAGTTGTAAAGGTATAACAAAAATTAAGGTGTTACTGCGGGGCTCAATTGGTTTATTAATCTGTGATATGATAAAATCTCTTTCGTTCATGAAAAATATTAAACGGTAAATGTAGATAGGACCATTGTATACCAAACAGTCGATCTAAATTAACTAAGCTTTAAAACGGAAATTGAAATCGGTGTAGGTATACGAACTACCTTTGAATAAACAATGACTTCAATCCCACAAAGATGATTTTTCTACAGTCGGTAACATATATTTTGTATTATTGGGCTAATGTTTTCTTTTGAACACATGCAAGACTAAGATTGTATGAAAAGCAAAGACGAAAAAACAGAAAGTCAAAAATTAAAAGATTGTAAAGTAACGTATATACTTTCATAAGCATTTAGTAAAAGCTGTTAAATTAAAATAAAAAACTCTTGTAAAACTTAGGAAACGGATTAGAAGTCTTTTTAGGCGAATAACTTGTTAAATTCAATAAAATATCACTTTGAATTATGCAAATTGAATTAGGCCATTAAAACTTCATTCTCATAACCCGAACACACACGTTTTTAAATATAAGTAGGTAGCTGTCAATTTGAATAACAAACAATTAAATTTAATTAACAGTTGATCAAACCCACAAAACTCAAACAAGTTAGATAAGACGAGGTATTCACTTATAGCACTGGGTTATATATACGTAGGGCCAGTATGAGTTTACGAAAGAAATAGGCCCTAAAATCATTTTTTTTACATTAAACACCATTGTAAATAATCCTGTAATACCTCATTTTATTTACATACTTAAGTCCTGGCTAAAATCAGTTCATAAAAACTTCATTCATAAACATCTAAACTCAAATCATGTCGTGAGATCTCGGTCTATTAGTACAAAACAAAGCATACAATACAAGCTCACCGTACGAGGTATACTCCATAAAATATAATAGCATCAATTAACACCAGAGTACGCAGCAGCAGGTCGGCACCCGACCCAATTCAAATCACGCTAATGTGCTGCATTTGATATGGCGATGCTAAATGATTTACAACTCGGATACTCACGAAAATAGCACATATCAAGAGTTTTGCTAATAATAAACCTGTCCTCAAATACGTCAATGATTCTAAATGTATATCTGTGATATTTTTCATCAGTCTCATTATGAATCGTGATCTAATATTATACTATACTTGCTTTCGACGAAAGCTAAGTCGTTTAACATAGTAAATAGTGTATGTGTTATTCTGCTACATAATTAAGCTATTTTACTGTTAAGTTTAATCTAAATCGGTTCATTAGTTAAAATCAAAATCAAAATCAAAATCAAAATCAAAATCAAAGCATTTATTTCAAGTAGGCCAGTTACAGGCACTTTTGAATTGTCGAAACAAAAATGTAGCTACAGTCCCAGTCACAAGACACAAAAACTGTGAAAGTACTGTAGTTGCCCATTCCCTAGCGTAGATCTCTATGGAGAAGAACGGGCAAGAAACTCCATGGACACTCTTTTAAATCAAAATGTTTTTACAAAATCATGGTTACATCATTCATGTTGAGATGGTACATTATGTGAGAACGATGTAGCAAGACGTGCACGTTAAAAGTATCCATAGTACAACAAAAATACAATTGAAAAATAAAATAATTAATTCAAATAAGCCGTGGCAACTAAGAGATGACCAGTCACAACTGACAGCGCCCGTTCACGAACATGACGCATGGATCCGCACCATTCAACTCAACCATTTTGAAGGGAATCAAATGATCAGACACACGCGCCACCATCAGCGTGACATTTGAGTGAGCATGACATACTCTCAACCGCCAGGGCAGATTCAGGTCAAGAAAAGACGTAGGTTTCCAGTGAATGATAGCTTGAATAGCTTCCTAGTACATAGTACTCACACAATATGGGCTATGCGATTATATAACACTAAAGAGATTGAATCTATACAATGCAAAGAAAGTTGTACAATCTTCAGCAGCTCCAACAATACCATTCAATGCTATCAATTTATGCGCCCCTGTCCTTGTGAAGCAGGACCAGCATTGAGCCAAGCATTTTTATCAGCGATATAATCGCTCAACTTGTAATATGCTTGCTTACATAGTGTGCGTTTAATGCATGTTTTAAATTTTGTCTCATTCAGTTCAAGAATACTTTGTGGAATTTTATTATAGCATCTCAAACAGTACCCCATAAAAGAAGAGTCTACTTTAGCGAGTCTAAAGCCTGGCTGAACTAGTTGGTCCCTATTTCTAGTACTGTAATTATGTTTGTCACCTCTTTTGCCAAAAAGATGAAGATTTTTTCTAACGTACATTATGTTTTCGTAGATGTATTGACTATGTACCGTCATGATGCCAATATTCTTAAACAGTTCCCTTAGAGAATCGCGCCTACGAAGATTATATATGGCTCTGATGGCTCTTTTTTGCAGAATAAATATAGACTCAATATCTGCAGCCCGTCCCCATAACAAGATGCCGTAAGACATTATACTATGAAAGTAACTGAAATAGACCAGTCTAGCGGTATCTTCATCAGTAAATTGACGGATTTTTCTAATAGCATATGCTGCTGAACTTAGCCGCCCCGCAAGAGATGTTAAATGAGAACCCCATTGTAGCCCTGCATCAAGCGTAATCCCCAGGAAAACAGTTTTATCTACGAATTCAAGTTTCTCTTTATTCAAAATTATATCACAATCACTACTCTTAACATTCGGTAAAGCAAATCTTATGCATTTGGTTTTTTTTTCATTTAATACCAAATTGTTTGCTGTGAACCAATTCTGGACTTGAACTAGGGCATTATTCACGTCATCTAGATTTTGGGCCCGTCTTTTTATCTTAAAAATTAAGGAAGTGTCATCAGCAAATAACACCATATTTTGAGGTTGATTTTTTAATAAATATGGTAGATCATTTATATATACTAGAAAGAGGAAAGGACCCAATATTGAGCCTTGAGGAACCCCCATTTTTACTTTTAAACCCTGTGAATTAACACCATTTATTTGTACATATTGTTGTCTATCACTCAAATAAGATTTAACCAAATCCAGTGCAAGTTTTCCTAGTCCGTAATGCTCAAGTTTCAAAAGTAATGTGTCGTGATTTACGCAATCAAATGCTTTGGAGAGGTCACAAAAAATTCCTATGGCGTCTTGGGACTCTTCCCACGCAGTAAATATATGCTTTAATAAGGTTACACCGGCGTCAGTTGTACAACGTCCCTTGGTGAAACCATACTGTTGATCATGTATGATTCTGTTGGTGTTAAAATGATCGAGCATTTGATTAAGCATTACCTTTTCAAAAACTTTGCTAAAAACTGGTAACACGGATACAGGTCTATAATTATTAGTATCTTTACTGTCCCCGGATTTGAAAAGAGGTATTACTTTACTGTATTTCATTAAATCAGGGAAAACTCCTTGGTCAACACATAAATTAAAAATTAAAGCTAAGTATGGGGCTATAGTCTCAAGTATGGATGTACAAACTTTGATAGACATTCCCCATAGATCTTCGGTCAGTTTGATTTTTATTTGCCGGAAAGCCTTAATAACTATCTTAGGGTTAATGTGTTTAAATTTAAATTCAGCCAGGCAGCTAGACACATTCGCCTTTAATAAATCAATTGAGACATCAGGTGAGGAATTAAGAGCCTCTGTAGTTTTTGATGGTATATTAGTAAAGAAATTTACAAATTCTTCAGCTACTTCCTGATTTGAGCTTTTAGGACCACATGCTGTATCTAATGTGTAGCTAGTGTTACGTATTTTCTTCCTGTTAGTCTCGTTATTTATGACTTTCCAAACTGTCTTTATTTTATTTTCTGCTGATTTGATCTTGTTGCTAATGTGCAGGGCTTTAGCAATCTTGCATGTATTTCTAAAAGTTTTTGAATACTTAGCAACATACTTGTTAAAAGTTTCAGAGTTTATAAAAGGCTTAAGGCCATAAAGCTCAAATAGTCTTTCCCTACTTATTCTGATACCTTTAGTTGCCCAATCACTAAATATAAATTTAGGGCAAATACTTTTTGTCTTCTTTTCAAAAGTTTTGTTGAATTCCGTGTGAACTATTGAAAAGAAACGCTCATACAATTGATTTATATTAATATCGTCAAGGCTCATAAGACTTAATTTGTTTTGTAGGGAATTATTATACCTATCTAATTTGCTGGAAGTTATAGGTCTAAATTTAATCTGAACAACAACAACAATCTAAAGGATTGATATTCATCATATTTTTCCCTTCGCATTGTTTTAAGATCATGTCTTGATGGTAGATAAAAGTACAAATGTTAAAACATTGTGAGGAAATCGAAACTTCATGAAATTTTGAACACCCAGAACGAATTCTCGTGAATGACTGACTCTCGCAACGAAAGGATTCAAAGTAGAAGAGGTTTAAGATCGAAATTCGCAATTAAATACCTAACCAAAATTATAATCCTTATTAAACTTTTCTGTTCCTGCGAACCCTATTTTTTAAGCGGAACTGTGACAAATATAATCACCCAGTTTTCTCTGAACGGAATAACCGAAGTTCAAACACAAAATGGACAAATCGAGTACGTTCTGATCTTGACTGTACGGTTGGCCTAGTGTTTTCAGCGGTCAGCATCTATGTTTGTAAAAGCTCTCGAGACATAGAATTATATTCCTAATGCGAGAGTTGTCTATTAAGAAAAAGGATAAAAAAACCAATCGTTATTCCATTAATTTAAAAGCTTTAATTCAATACCAAAGTACATACGAAGCTTTGGTCTTCTAATGCAGTCTATTTCAAATGACCGACCATCAAAACACGGTATGTTTTGCTTTAGCCATTACAGTATATAAGCAACACGAAATAATTCACACATTCGTCAGCCGCAGGTTGAGTGCCGAGTTTGTTTATAAAACGCCGCCGAAATGTGCTCCATTAAGTGTAAACGAAGACTATATTTAACACAGTATTTGAACATCAAACTAGATGATCACGATGGTAAAATATTAGTTTTCAATGACCAATTAATTGTGTTTAGTTTGCATAGATTATTGATAGACAACATTTTTGTATATTTAATTTTGGTTGGACAGAATCTCTTACAATTATATTTAACCAGCCTTTACTCGCGGAGCTGTTCGCATATTTGTCAGTTAACGAGGTAAAAAGCTTATATATATACGAATATATAGGGAATCTATCTGTGAAAACTTTTAACTGGCCTTTTTTTCGTATTAAGTTTGTATACTGCAACAAACTAGCTGTAAGTTTTCCTTGAATTGTAAAATAAAATAAAAATAAAATAAAATTAAGCCTAGGTATCTCGATGCCAATTCTAATTGAAAACGATGCTGCAGACAGACATGAGTTCTTACGAATTTATTATACTAAGTTTGGATTACACTGAGTCAAAATAAATATACTTTACTACCTACGTAAACTATAAAAAAGTTATACTCGTATAGTGAGTTACTTAAGACCAATTTTAATCTCAAACACATTTACCACTCTCCTAAGCACACGTACTTTTAATTAAACAGTATATCACGTGCTAAGCACTAACAATGTACCTCTTTAATAGGTAATCTCGTCTAGCTACAAATAGTTGAAGATTTACACTCCCATGCTCTGCTGTCTACACATCTTACGAGCAATAAAAATACGTGGAATTTAATTTGAGACATAGGTAGCCTCCCCTACTGTTATCCCGACAGAGAGAACTTATCATTAAACTGACTAGTTCACTAAATTGTAAGACTGGGGGTCTATATTTTAATTGTAAACCTATTGGGGTGATTAATTTCTTTCACTTACTCGTACCAGCTTCACATAGTTACAATATTTACGACAATTTTCTCTACTAATTTTTTGAAGTCAGCTAATAGTTCAACCGGTTTTACCCGAATTTCAGTTTTTATACGGAATGACTGGCATCGGACCTCCGCAACTCTGAGAGCGAACTGAATTCGAAGACAGAACTAGTTGTCAGTATATTAGAGGGCACTGACTGCCCAATAACGACCGTCATGAACGTTCATGACAACGGGGACCGACGCCTAAACGTGTTCTCTGAGGCACTATTTTCTACTATAACATCATAAGGAGATTTAATAGATTAAGGACATAGGATAGAAAACCGCCTTAAAATCGGTTAGAAAGGTAAATAGTTTGAAAGATCTAAGCGTACAGGGACAGAAATGAAATTAATTTCATACCTCGTAAATTGATTTAGACTGATAAGTCGAGGATCGAACCAAGTGTAGTGTTGGTGCAGTTTGAGAAGACTACGTCCAGCAGTTAGTTGCAAAACACTGCCATGCCAAAAACTCCGGTAGGGTAACGGGCCGAGGGAGTTTCCACACGTAAAACAATATGATAATGATGACATTGTATAGGTTGAAGATAAAACTTTAGGATTAACTATGTAGAAAGTAAGTGATCTATTTATAAGGTCCAATGATCTTACACCTGTACCATCCGTGCTAGTTTATAAACCTCTATCTCGGTAGGGATATCACGAGGCCGGCTCGTGAGTCCTCTCCACGTCCAGTAGATAATTGGACCTATCCGGTGCCTGGCCTTGACAGCGTCCACGAAGTTAAAACGTAGTGGATTTAAGATGGGCCTCCGATCCCGGCGTAACAGATTCAAATTTGCGATCAAATGCTAGTTGTTAAAACTAGTAAATATTTTTTTAGATACATATATAAATCTTCTGTTCGTGTGTTTGTAATTGAAATCCTTCTAAACGGCTGGACATATTTTGATGATTTTTTTTCGACAATGGTTTAGAATATCAATTGAGCCCAGTAGGTGGCGCTGCGATCAAGTGCTGGGATTTCAAAAATGGGCGTGACGAAGTTCGCCGGGTCAACTAGTTTATTGATAAATTAATAAACCGGTACGGCTGCGCATGAAAGTCTTTGAAATTCTCAGACGAGAATTTCACTGGCAGAAAGTTTATGACACAAGAAGTTACTTCTTTAAAACTATTTTTCTTATCTTCGGTCCGCGGCGTTTCTCATGATTTACAATAATAGAAGAGGGTAAGACCGCGGGACTCAGCTAGTATTATATAAGAAAAATTAAACCAAATCAACAGTCTTGTTAAAAACAAGTAGTTGATCAATTCTTAGAAGAGGGGCCCTTGGTTTGTTCACCTTGATTCGTTAGTTATGAATGGTCAGTCCGTCCTGCAGTTTTATCACTAAATAGGTACTTACGTCTATACAAATAAATAAAATAGGTGTGTCTGTATGTAATATCACAGTTTTTTACTAAATGCAAATGAAAGAATACACGGTGCTTACATAGATACATAAAAAACGCTTCTTTTTCTGTCTGTTTGTTACGGGTAATCTCTGGAACGGCTGAACCAATATTGACGGGACTTTCACTAGCAGATGGCTGATGACACAAGGAATACCTTGGGTTTTTTAGACCACGGTTACTCGCAGCTTCGCTTTACTCGTGATTTACAACAGTGACCCGGGTAACCGCGAGACTCAGCCAGTCTAATAAAATTACTGATACAGCTGCTATGTACAATATACAATATATATAATATGTATCTGATGAAATTTCCTCGAGATCTCGGTTATCCTATCTCGCCATTATCTCTCTCTAACATGTGAAGTTGATAGTTAACGACTTATACTCGTACGTACTATATTTACAATAGATAACCATATCTACTAATGCACCTGTATGGAAATTTCCCCGTTCAATGTTATGAAATGTTAGGCAATATTGTTTATTTATACCTATTTATATTTTAAAATATTTCGGACATCTTACACACAACGCCATCTAGTCCCAAACTAATCAGAGCTTGTATTATGGGTACTAGACAACTTATATAAATACATATACATACTTTTTTAGTAAATACATACCTACATAGAGACACTCAAACTCCGAATCAAATATTTGCAGATCATAAAAACATTTGGTCCGACCCGGGAATCGAACCCGAGACCTAATCACTAGACCAACAAGGCACAGGCAGTATGTGCGGTTTTATTAATGTTGAAGGCAGAGTCAAACAGCGGGGTGGCATGGCGATGAAGCGTGTGAAGAATATTATCAATATAAGCTGACCGTACACACGTCCGTGTCGCACTTGAATATAAAGGCTAGTAAACACAAAGCAAATCAAAGAAACTAAAGTAAAGAGCTTCTTGGATTGCTTAGCGTGGCTTAAATTATTTAAAAAGTAACGGTACCTACTATAATCCGACTTTTTGAACGGGTTATACCGTTCGCGGTCACAGGTAGACTGGTGTGATGAGCTTAGTGTTATGCGAAAGTCTAAAAACAGTGACTGACATAGGTATCCAATACAATAGTTAGTCCAAATTACAATATAGATTATATTAGTTGTTGATATAAATACAATTGAGGTTGCAACCATAAAATCGAAAATTACGAAAACAATTTTGCTTAAAGTTGAAAAGAAAACTGTTTACATTATATGATGCTCTATCTAGAAATGTACTCTAGTTTAGACAGTGACCAACTGTGGCGAGATCAAAATACTTTAACATTTATGACTGGGAGACCGGAGGCCCAATAACTAAGAAGCATCTCACTAAGCCAATCATCATGATGCTTTGTCTGCAGTTGGTGCAGTTCTGCTCATGCTTTTCATTAGACAAATTGAGTTACATATTTTGACAGGTCTAAATATAAAAAACAAACAAAGTTAACATTTCTCTGAATATCATTCAACAAACTGACAACATAAGCAGCACTCGATTTCAAAACGTCAAGTGGACTCTTGTTTTTTATCAGAATAATTCATCACTACTTTTCCTGTTCGTCCATTAATCTTTATATATCTTACTAAAACTCCCATCACAGCAATTAGTACATTTGTAACTAAGTAATTAATCACTACAGAACAAACTAGAGTCAGCATACGACTCGAAAAACTATAACTACACCCAATCTTCTCTTCGCCTTTTAGGGAAAAACACTCGACAGAAAAGGGTAGGGTGACCAGCTTACCCTTAACAGGTCAACTGTCACTTAAAAAGTAATTTGCCATCTCGATAAGTCATTGGCTAAGGGACATTCACAGAAATGTTCAATGACGAATGTAAGAGGGCTTATTGGGTCAAATTGAATTGCGGAAAGATTATTTAATCGACATTTCTTTTAGTGACCGATAATTGTAATTGTAGCTTTCGTATGTGATAAAATAATGATTTTTAATGACTTTGATATAATGCAGAAGATACTTAATTGTTCTAATGATTCTAACGTGTAAGCAATATTGAATACTTTTGTTAGTAATAAGTCAATTATGACTTAAGACCTGAAAGAGTTAATAAAAAAAACGTTTAATTTGACTGCCTTGTTGGTCTAGTAGTTGGCATATGCGGCTGCTGATCAAGAGGGTTTGATTCCCGGGTCGGACCACAAATATTTGTGTATAATATATGTTTGTATTTACAAAAAAAATATGTATTTTTATGTATTTATATCAGTTGTTTACCTAAAATATTTGCCGATCACACAAACAAAATTGGTTCGACCCGAGAATCGAACCCAAAGCCTCAATCAAGCACAGCAGCCGCACACGCCACTTCTCCGAAACCGAGGCCGTCAACCAATGATGATTTAGTAATGATTTTATTATCATTGAAATATTACAATCTCAATCAACGCTAGGTGCACTGAATGCAGAATTATTAAGTATTGTAATTGTATCGCAATATCGAATGATACAATCATATCAAATGTCTTATTGCGCAAAAAAAATTGTTAGTCATTCGTGTTTAGTCTGTATTTTAGATTAGTGTGCGAAATTTGATTCCATATTGATTTATACAACGACAAATTAATGTATATCCAATAACATTAAAAGCTAAATCTCTTGATACAGTGATCTAGATATTGTTATAGTCATTACGTGTCATACAAGATAGTTGTGAATATGTTTAAACAACTTTTTTTTACTGGTTTGGTGTAGCGATATTTTAATGCTATAGACATTTCATTGTAACTACTTAAATGATTAACATTTCTTACTCGGACGGACTCCTTAGTCAAGATTCTGACTCAAGAAACTGTTTTTAAACTTTCCCGACTTTTCAACAAACCAGGTTTTGGTTTTATAATTCTCAAGAAAATGCCTTAATATACATAATACAAATAGGAAAGTATCTGCCTGTTACGCTTTTAAAGATGACTCGCTGCATCGATTTTAATGAAATTTGCCGTGAAGATACTCTGATACTTGAGGAAGGACTTGGGCCTTTAATGCAGTAACCGACATATTAAAGTGCGGAGCCACGGGTAAATACTAGTATTTATATATGACAACGTCAAAGATTAAGATGACATGACATGAGGGCACAAATAACTGCCAAGACGGCACAAAGGTCGAGTTCTATAGTATAAAGTGTCTTTAACAAAGTTCCAAGGCTTTCAGTAAAATACTCGGAGCGTATTTAATAGACCGTTTAAGTTAGTTTCTTTGATCTCTTAGTTCTATTGTATATAGGCAAATTGAGTTAAAACAAGGAATCTGAATATTTAAAAGCAAACGATAATATCTATGTCTGGTGAGCTAATAGAATCGATTATTTTGAAAGTTGTGTATGTTTGATGATTTACCGGAGCGAAGGGATCAACAAATATATAAATATCTGTTCATCACCACAAATATCGAAATACACTAGTGACACATAATTATTATTGTACTAACAATGGTCTTATATGTGATTACACTTAAAATTCGTAAAATTGTTGAGATTGTTTTCAATCTAAAATGAAATTATCAAGATCTCGCCGAGCCCTTTCTTGTTTTATATATTTAGAGAACTTCTAAATTAAATTTCTGTTTATATTTAGTTAAAGTTTATACCCAGTTATTCGAATCAAATTCAAGAATATCAAATACAAGAAAACACCAACTAGTAAATTGATGTAAACTGTCCTGATATTTGTCAATTTATTCACGAAGTTTGACTTTTCAAATTACCTCCTCTTCTCCATTTCATCAACTTCTTCTGTATACGAGATCCTATACAGAAGAAGTTGATTCGTAGATACGAATTGGAACAGACAATTAGCTTCACGACTGACTACTTGAAATTTCAAAAGTGCCGTTGTATTGTTTTATTTGAAATAAAAATGATTTGATTTGATTGAGTACCAATTGTTCACTAAATACATATGGAAGTTTGGTATCTACTTACATTTATAAAAAAAAAACAATTTTTAACATTCTTGTCCTTGTCCGTCTTAGTAATAAGGTTGCTTTACCCTGTGGGTACAGGACCCTAAAAAACGTTTTGTATTTGGAGCAAATATTGTTTTGACCGGATACGGGAACTTTTCCAAATAACTTATCTATCGATAACAGCATGTCATAACATAGACACACGTTGTCCGATAGTCTAATATCTATGACGCTACAGGGCTTTGAATATTTGTATATCTTGGTATATTTCTTATTGTCACTTTTTACACTATATTTTACTGTGTAAATCAATGCCTGTATTATTTTTCAAATCAAATCAAACCATTTTTATTTCAAATAAACCAATACAACGGGACTTTTGAAACGTCAAGTAGTCAGTCAGTAGTCAGTCGTGAAGCTAATTGTCTGTTCCAATTCGTAGATCCCATGGAGAAGAAGAGACAAGAAACTCCATGGACACTCTTTTCCAACATTGTTTTTACAATTTTTGGTTACATTGTTGTTTTAATTATATACGTTTCTCTAATGATTCCCAAGTCCCCATGACTGTGCTCTCAGCTTCTCTACTATCCTCTTTTCTCTCAGGGCTTACTGGTATAAGCTTCATTTTTGGGTTAAGCTCGCCTTTGTATGTGAAATTTTAATATTTATGTATTTCATGTGTACTAATATGACTGCCTCGTTGGTCTAGTGGTTAGCATATGCGGCTGCTGATCAAGAGGTCTCGGGTTCGATTCCCGGGTCGGACCAAATATTATTTGTGTGATTCACAAATATTTGTTTCGGAGTCTGGGTGTTTTCTATGTATAATATGTATGTATTTACAAAAAAACAGTATGTTTATGTATTTATATCAGTTGTCTAGTACCCATAACATAAGCTCTGCTTAGCTTGGGACTAGATGATGTTGTGTGTCAGATGTCCAAAATATATTTATATTTATTTAATATTTTAAATGAAAAAAGAAATCTTCCAGTCTGTCGCGCTTTCACGTCAAAACTACTGAACCTATTTAAATGAAGTTTGATACAGGGATAGTGTACAACCTAAGAAATGACATAGATTTTTTTCAGAAACGTATCGATTTACACAATAACGGAATATTACGTGAAGAAATCAAATAATAAATCACCACTCTGTTAAAACTACGTCCAATTATAATCGATGTCTGGAATCGATTGCCGAAAAACGTTATGACGACTGCCATTGGAAACCGTTCGATTTCCGCGTTTTGATTCAACTTCTAAATTGGAAAGATTTTACGATATCGTTAGTAGACTGGACGTTCGATTACGATCTTTTGGCTTTCATTCTCGGAGTGGTTATTGGAGTAATATCGATTGCTTTTTTGTTACGGTTTTACAAATAGATGTTTACGGTTGATTACTGTAAGGTCGGTTAAAATGTTTGTTTGAATCGTTCTTTTATTTTTCTCAATATTGTAGGACATATGAGTCTCCTTTTTAAGAAGATGTCCAGCATTGGACAATAAGAGACTGTTAAAGATGATTGATGAGGCACTCCTGTGATGTACAGTCGTAAATACAATTTCTCTACGCCTAGTTAGGACCGGAATCCTAAACAAATAACAAAGTATTTGTATAAACAAACACGCTTGAAAGAGGAGCAAACAGGAGACAAACATTTTAGCATGATCCTCATATGCTCACTGAAGTGCAATATGTATTTAGGTCCAGAGACGAACATTTAATACTTGTTTAGTAACACTACTGTGTAAATATACAAATAATTATTTGATTACCAACGTTTAACTATTTTCTAACATTCTGTTCATATAGTTTTTGCTGTGTAGTCTGCGAGTAGTTTTATCTTGCGTATCGTGCAGGCGTCACTAGGTTTATACAACCCGTGACCACGAGCGGCATAACCCGTTCGAAACGTCAGGAAATAAAAGGTATCGTAAACTTTTAAATAATTTACATTGTTATACTTTATTTTGATCACATTTACGAAAAAAAACTTATTTTTATAATATAATTAGCAGTACACAAGTTCTATGAGTGAATGCCAATATTAAATTAACTCAATGTCATCTAGCTAGATAGTTCGTAGTAACAAACCTTATAAACAGAAATGTGGAAAACAATAGGTCACAATGAGTTTAAGGACAAACCTTAGACGGAACAAGGAAGTTATTTGACATTAAATCATAAAATCTGAAGTTTATTTTTATTTACAGAATTTGCTATTGTTATTCGTGAGTTTAACGCTTATTACAAAACAATGAATATAGATATTTTCACCTTGACACGATCACGGACTCACTACTCCCGCGCAATCATCCAATTGGCGGGAAACCGGACAAGATGGCCGACCTAGACGTCAACTTGTGCCGTTATTATAATTCTGCTTTATTGCATGTCAAATGCAATAATAGTTTTTAAGATATTCTAAAAATAGGTAGTGTTTGATTGAAACTTTGCTAACATTGGTACCAAAAGTACAAACCCAGGAAAAAACATTTCTCTCCAAAAGCTCTTAGAACAAAATTATAACACAAAGTCGACAATTATATTACTTCTCACACCTCCAACTTTATCAACTCCTCCTTTTTTGTGCAGTCGGTCCTACTATGGAACACGCTCCCTACCGAAATCAGAATGTCCACAAATGGCATTAGTTTTAAAAGGAAAGTGCGCGAATTGCTTCAAAGCGAATTGGCAGTACAGCTACAACGATAGTACCCGTGTATTTATTTATTATATTGTACGAGTATGTACGTATGTATATGTAGTTTTATATATATAGAGTAGTAGTGTATATGTATGTGTATTTAGGAATATCTCGTATATGTATATATGTATAAATGTATGTATTTAAAAAAAAAAAATTAAGTAGGGTAATCTTATTTACATACCTATTCCTATTAATGGTATTTTTTTTCTCTCTGCACCTACCGCATCACATTTTTGCAACACCTGAAGGTCGACTGGCAGAGAATGCCTTATGGCATTAAGTCCGCCTTTGTACAACATGTGCAATAAGTATAAAATAAATAAATAAATATTAAATCAATACCACGTCAATATCAATACACGACAGAAATGTTCGAAGCTTTGTTAATATAAAAGCCAGCTTGTTATTCTTTTTAACCAGTTAGCTTAATATCAGGAACTATATGAACTATATGACGAGTAACTTTCCCGAGTTAAGTCACTGATGCACTTTACAGTTTTTCGCCTGATGCATATAGTACAATACATAAATATTTCGGACATCTGACACACAACATTATCTAGTCCCAAGCTAAGCAGAGCTTGTATTATGGGTAGTAGACAACTATGCAAATATATTAATAAAATTTATTTTGTAAATACATGCATATTTTACATAAAAACACCCAGACTCCGAAACAAATATTTGTGAATCACACAAATAATATTTGGTCCGACCCGGTGATCAAACCCGAGACCTCTTGATCAGAAGCCGCATGTCATGTCAACTTAAAACCCTCCCTTATGGCTCGAGCAAGCAAAATGCCAGTGTATTTACTTCATATTCCCCTTCAAAGATATCATTTATGTGCTCATTCATGCATGTATACAAGCAGTGTGTGAGGACCAATGCACACCCTTTTTATGTGTGATAGAAAACCTGTCATTAAAGTCAATTGACACTATCGCATCGTGCCATAAGCCATTCAAGAGCACCAATACGCTTTCCACACGATGGGCCATCGATTCAAATGGCAATAACACGAGCCATTTTAGTAACGAGCAAATACAACACAACAACAAATATGATACGAGGTGAGTACGAGTGAAACAGCGGTTAAATCAATAGAGGTTCGATGAATTTTAAGTTTAGTATGTTTTTATTAAACGAATTCAAAAAGCAGAAGATTTTCAATTTAGATTATTATATTTTTACCGAGGTTCAGGCATACTTTGAATTCTTATTTCGGTTTAAATTTGGAATTCTCTTTGGTTGTTTCGTCCCGCTTAAATTTGATATACATATATCTGATGATGAGTTTCAGACACAAATAACTAAACTAAAATCAATTAATTTGTAAAAAAAAGTTGTAGGATTTATGTTTATTATACGTCAAACCATAGATAGTCTGCCTTGCCTCTGTAGCGCAGTGGTATTTTATGCGACTATGCTGTTTTGAGGTTTCGGGTTAAAATCCTGGGTCGGACCAAGTGTTTGTATGATGTGGATCATATAAACATTCGGTCCGAGCCCGGAATTGCAGCCGAGACCTCAGCAGGTAGTCGCATAGGCTAACACCTCCTCGCCGAGGTAACCGGCGACATGAATTGAACCTTCCTAAGTAATGACTACAAAATATTTTTAAGTAATATTAAAGTGACTGTTAAACACATGTAAGTAAACGAATGAAAACATCGTCTCTTGATCCTACTAATATTTTAAATGTTAAAGTTTGTGAGGATGAATGTTTGTTACTCTGTCATGGATAAACTACTGAACGGATTTGGGTAACCCTTTACAGTAATAAAGCTTTTACCTCAGAATATTAATTGGGTTATAATTTATTACGATTTTATATAATATGACTACACACGCGGGCAGAGCCGCGGGTAAAAGCTAGGCACGTATAAACACGAGAGATAAGACAAGATTCTAGTCAACATTAGTATCGCAGAACAATCAATATCTTGTTTGAACGCCGCCCACTAGATAGAATAAATCAATAACCGCTGAGCTGTGTTCGTATATTCAAAGCACTAAGATTCAGATTCTTATTTACTCGGCCACGGCGAAGATATAAGGAAGGGTTATGGCATCTTTGATGCTGGCAACCTGAGGTGAGGCTTATCTCCGGCAAGGCGGGCATTAGCTAGTGTGACATAATTTGAGTTAACGTTTTCCTGTCAGTTATTAGGTTCACAATATGGTCATAAAAAAAAAATTTAATTGAGTCCATAAATTTAATATTTCTCGATTATGTCTTAATAGTTTATAAGTAAATATTCTGTTAAATTGTTCTATACCAATGTTAGAAACGATTCGAAACGCGAAAAGTACTAAAGAGCCTTGCGGCGCCATCTATTATGCAGTAGTGGAACTTCCTAGCGAGCACGTAGCATTGGTTCTAGGGTATTTTACTCGTAAAGCCATTCCGTTAATAGCACATCAGAAATAGGAATAGAACTTTCCTATTACATCAATTTTTTTTTATTAGGTTTGTTGTCCTTTTAATCGTTTTTAATACGCTACTACATTAGTTAACCAGAATACGTGTACATTTTAATTTTTATATGTTATTAGATACATTATTGTGTTTACTTTCACAATATTTTTGAACAATAAAATAAAATAAAACGATTTATTTACTTTATTTTTACCGCTAACATTCTGATACAAAACATAGTCTTGCTACTTGACAAAAGAGGGCGTTTGCGGTTCAACCAAAACGTTTTATGTTCACTTTAATGACTATCTCGGTATAAGCTTTTGACATTGATGAATTAATTATACATACTCGTATATAGACAAGTATTTTATCAATACTTCTATACATAAATTGGACACGATTTTGTGTTGTTTAGTTTTTTCAACATTAAAAATTAAAATATTTCATTACAATATCCTATAGTCTCTAAAAGTCCACAGCTGAACACAAGCACTTTTACCATACCTAGATACTTAGTTGGTCTAGATTTGTTTTAAGTTTTTCTCCACTTTTGCTCACTTAATCGGTTCTTACGATACCCACGGGAACAGTCAAAATGAACACTCATTTTCTACTATTTTCTATTTATTTTTACTAACTGGGTTCCGCGGTATTGGTCATAGTCTAAAAACAAAATTATTTAAGTTACTCCTTAAGTCATAACCTATGTGTCAGTGCAAAAGCCCGTCAAAATCTGTTTACCAGAGATTACCCAATTTTGATGTCAGTACCGTTATATACCTTCTTATGAATTTTATTCTAATTTTATTTATTTGTATAGATTTAGATTTCATACTTAAGTAACATACAATTTCGAAATATGTACCTTACGCGCAAAATGCAACCGCATAACGACTGATATAAAGATTAAAATTGCGTTATTAACAGACGACACTTACGATACAATGGACGGAAACATCATTTGTGTCATGATCACACGAGATTGTCGATATCGTGAAATATGAGTGTACAAGTATACTACTAGCGCCCCCTATCAACAATGATAATCACTAATTATATTTAAAATAGACACATTTTTACTTGAATTGAAAAACTTAATGTTTTTACAAATTCAACGCAATACTTGAAGTGCGAAAGGTCCAAAATTGGTTATATTTCAACGAATTATTTACCTATTGTAAACAGTATAGCCCTGTCGAGGCTTAGAAATAAAACGGTGTCTGTACTTTTAACAAAAAAATATGTTAATTTCTATTAAACCAAAAATAAAGAAAAGCATAACTTATTTGTCTCTACCAATTTAGACCAACTATATTTCGCTATGTGGCCGATATTTAACTATAGTTAATTAAAAACCGAAAGAGTTGTTTCATCATATTATCCTCAATTTACTAACCAATAAGTTTTTACCGGCACTAACAAAAATAAATAAAACATTTTAGCAAAATAATTGAAATACCGAAAGAACTAAAAAGCTAAAAATATTAAACTATTGTTACTTAACCTATGTACCTAATTTCTTAAACTAGTGTAAGCATACCTAAATATTTTGAGTCGGCGAAAAACAAGAAATCCCTTCTGGTTCGCGGGCCTTTCATGCTCTATGTAGGGAATTGAAACAAGTTGCATTCAGTCCCAGTTTTTGTTTTTTTAAGTAGATATATAGATATTTCGACTTAAATACCGTACTATTCTATAGTAACGCTGGGACATTTATATTGTACACAAATAAAATCTATTAATATAGTGAGGAAGTTCACTTTTCCTCATTGGTTCCTGTAGTTATTCGCTCATGAAACACAGAACTGATTTTGTTTAACGTTTATATTTAATAAATAAGTGATGAATGAATTATTAATTTAGTAATTAAAGATTGACAAAGTTGTATAAAGTAAAAAATAGTTTTTTAAAAGATTTTTTTTAGGTTTGTACGCGTTTTGTGGGCACGACAGTACTCGGTGGAGATCCTCCGGCAATCAATGTTAGCGTCATCAGTAATAATATTGTGTGCGCAAAATTAATAATCTTAGCGGGTCTAACTCGACTTTGTTGGTATACTTTTCAATCGGGTACCATGACTTTAGAATTCATTTTATCTAATAACAACT
Source organism: Phragmatobia fuliginosa (assembly GCA_932526445.1). NCBI lineage: Eukaryota > Metazoa > Arthropoda > Insecta > Lepidoptera > Erebidae > Phragmatobia > Phragmatobia fuliginosa. The sequence continues at coordinate 9,792,263 of OW052081.1, read as the reverse complement.
AAACGTAAGCTAAGAATCTTAAAATATACCTATCAGTTTAAAAAAAGATAACAAAACACTGTTTAAAAAAGAGCAGTAGAAATTTAAAAAACGAACAACCATGCGGCTGTCAAAAGGAACGCTTTGAAAAGATGCGCCCGCGTCTACGCGGTGACGTCACCGCGGAAGCGAAGGACGTGTTGCCTCGCGCAGGTGACTAACCTTACTATATTGTCATGTGGGCAGGAATCGGTGGTTTGCATACCCGGGTGCTATATTTGACACGTGTACCGGTATTGGTACGTTAACGACTGCAGAACAAGATAGAAATCACGTAAATATATCTCTATGATACATGAAGATATTTATTGTAAAAGTTTTTAATTCAAATTAAATAACCATAATCGAAGCACTTAATGTTTTCATTATTATGATTAGAAAAACATTCGGATTTGTTTCTTTACTCAATCGGATTGTTTTTTAAGCTAAAATAATATGAAAATCGCGCCATTTCATGGACAGCTACTCAAAATATTTTCAACAACGCTGTAAAACTAGTTTGAAAATGTAAATATATTTATCTCAGTATTCACCAATTGTACTAAAGACTAAGAAAAGCTTATTCACAACACGTTGACATAATGATTACAGTCTTGTTATAAATAGATCCTAATATTGAGCATTCACTGCTAGCGAGTACTCACTACGCTCGCCGGTCGCATCACACGCGCTCAATTTCACGGTGATTTTGAAATTTGTATCTAAAAAGAATATTAGTGCCAAGTTAGACACATACAGAAATTATTCAAAGATTATTGTTAAAGTATGAAATTTAATACTTTTCCGTCAATATAGAACCTACATGTACTACTAGTATAATATAGATAACATCGAAGTTAGTCAAAAAAACGTAAGTTACTCCTTATTAGTTAGTCAAAATCAGTTCAATTGCAAACCGGAATTAACACACACGTACATATGTACCTTCATATGTATTTAGCAAAAAGCTGTTAATTTGAAATTACATACAGTCAATTTTATAGATGGATGTCGTGTCGTCTTTTAACGAGATAACAAGTTAGCTGGTTATACTGCTATTGAATTGTGTCAACAACGTTATAAAAGTTATGTATTTTCGGGGTAAAATATTACGAATAAATTAAATCATGTCTAAATAACGGCAACTTTTCAACTTGTATGAATTAAACAAAGGTTTAACATTCATGAAATTTCTTATAACAAGAACTTGTACAAAGTTTGGGCAAATTGTTTAGTGAATGGACCACGAGAAGCCACAAAACTGTAGAGAGAATTAAAATTGTAAACAACAACAACAACCTTACAACTTTAGTTGGCTATATTCTTAATGAGCAATTGCACAATTAGGTAAAAGAAGGAGCTAAATGCGAGTGGCCGAGGATCGAACTAAGTACCGTGCAATTGGAGAGGCCTATGTCCAGCAGTGGACTGTGATACGCTGATGATGAAGTTGTTTTTTAAATTAAATGTGACTTAAGAATGATCAACAAATCAATAACTCAAACGCCAAAAGATTACGATATATGTTGCTGTACGAATTTCATTCTTCCGAGCCTATATTCCTGGATGCAAAAAGCTGCAGACTGGGCTCTGTAGTGTTCCTTGGGAGCTCCTATCTCCAGCAGTGGATTGCAACGGCCTTCAAGGAGCACAGTACACAGTACATGATGTACTAATAAATACTATAATTATTATAAATTAGTCTTCGCCCATCGGTTATCGCTGTAAAGAGTATGTCTATGTCCTTAATCAGGCTCTAAGCTATCTGTGTACCAAATTTCATTTATATAGTTCAGTAGTTTTAGCATGAAAGTGCGACAGACAGAAAGTTAATTTCGCATATTAGTAAGGATAAGTATTTCCTAAGATAACTATAACAATGATTGGTCTTTATTGATTGGAGTATAGGCGACTCAAAGTTATGAAGCCATGTCACCTGGGTCATTATTACAAATCTATTGCCATTCGTCAAAATTAATTCAGTAAATAATACGCTACGGTGAAACATACATAGACGGCCAAATTTATTACCTTATTTTTGGCTTCCCATTAGTCGCTTAAAAAGAACTTACTTATTCAGAATGTCAAGAGCACATTACGTTGTGTGAATGCAATTTCCCTCAAGACGCTTGGTACTGAATTTTTAAAACTTCAGCTCACTTAAATTGTTCACTCTGAAAGCTTCTGTTGGCTTTAAAAGTTCCTTGCTCCCATTCAACCTACTTTAGTAGGTTGTTGATAAGCTGTTAGTAGTAATATGCATGTTGTTTTTTAAATGTGTAATCAAGTTTAACAATTTCTTTCGGGGGAAAGTTGAAGAGCAATTTCTTTCCCGATAATTTACAAGACAAAAAAGATATACCTACTTCACTACATGTTATAAATATAATACAAAGTCCAATGCCGGGTCTGTTTCTTTTCGCGATAAACTTAAACATTAATGCACCTATTTTCATGCTGTTTTCAGCAATGGGTACATTAGTTCTCGAAGACGGTAATAGTTTATGATTTGTCAAGTTTATATTGACTTTAAATACCTTTATCTACCCGTGCAAAACCAGAGAATAATTTTCAATAAACAGAAATTCTAGAACATAATATAATACAACACTATATAAAAACAAAAAACAGCAAACCTTGCATTAAAATAGACCGTATGTCTTTTGTCCATGCTCTAAAACCAATTTTTTTCGTATTACAGATACGTCGTAAGTTTATTGTGATACGTAATTATACCTACAGTTATTAAAATAATTTCAAATACTACCACTAATACGTATTCACAATATATAGTTTACGTCCATATCGAATCGCTGTTTGTCGAGTTGTGGTGCGATCGGCGATAAAAATCGCTTTACGATTGAGCCGAGTCGTGGCACAGTGCCAGTTCCTGGGCGATGTGTCGTGGTGTCTTGAATGCCGAACTAGCCAATGTCATGATCTTCCGGACGTTTGTTGGCAGATTTGATCGATTCCTCATGTTCATTTGCATATTTGTAGTTTTTTTCATGCCAAGCTTTGTCATTAGGAGATCTTAATTGCTTGGCGATGTTAAGAGTTTACTGCTACGAGATTGTGTATGCCGTTTTATAGATTTGCACTAAAATTGTTGCAGATCGACGTTAAAAATATATCTGACTTAGTATAGTGTTGTAGTTCGTGATATAATATTTCGGGTAGGCGGGGTCCGAGTGACTTCACCATTTCGGTAAACGCAAGGCATCGCTAATATCAATCGCTCTTTGAGATATCAATGTTTTTTACAATAAAAGTGTATTTAAATAGTTACTAATATAAATGCATAAAAGACAGCTTAAGGAGGTTATCAGTATTACCGCTGGTTGGGATGGAATCACGGCTAAAATGATAAAATTGAGCAAACAAGTTTTAGCTCCTGTCATCACCCATATTGTACGTCTATCTATATGCAGTGGCGTCTTTCCTAGGTTGCTAAAGAAGGCTATTGTCCATCCTATTTATAAGAGTGGAGACAGAGGTAGTGTCAATAACTATAGACCGGTATCGGTTCTCCCGGCACTGTCAAAAATCCTAGAAAAAGTATTAAACAACCAACTAGTAAATTACCTGGAAAAGTTTGGCATACTATCAAAAAATCAGTATGGTTTTCGAAGAGGACAATCCTGTGAAGATGCTGTCGCTTCTCTTATTGACAGTGCCGTGAAAACACTAGATATGAGATCTAAATGCCTAGGAATATTCCTTGACCTCTCCAAGGCGTTTGACACTGTTTCTGTTCCCATTCTTCTGACAAAACTAGAGAAGATTGGCGTTAGAGGGAACACGCTTAAAGTCTTTCAGAGTTACCTCTCTGATCGCACTCAATCGGTTAGAATTGGCTCTCTTGTAAGTGACGCGTATGCACTTTCTTTCGGTGTCCCACAAGGGTCAATTCTGGGGCCTACACTATTCCTCATCTACGTAAACAGCTTATGCAATCTCACACTCCCAAACGTTCGCATAATTACGTACGCTGATGATACGGCTCTACTAGTGCATGGTAGGGACTGGAAGGAGATCCATGAACGTTCAGAGTTTGCCTTGAGAGCTGTGATGTCATGGTTGGCCGAGAACAGTCTTACTCTCAATATCGCTAAGACAAATTACATGCCCTTTTCTCTAAAAACTTCCTTACAGCCGGATATCTCCTTTAGTATCAGAGCACATACTTGTGCCACCGGTTCCCATCGATGTACGTGTCTTCCCCTAAACAGAGCAGAAACAGTTAAATATTTAGGGATTGTAATAGACAAACTAATTTCGTGGGATGACCAGGTGAAGGTACTGACCGGTAGAGTGAGAAAATTGATTGCGTTATTCAGGAACCTTCGCTTCACTGCTGATTTTGCCACACTACGTATGGTGTATTTCGCAATCTGCCATTCGATTCTATGTTTTGGTGTCACAGTTTGGGGTGGTGCTACTAAAACGCGGTTTCTGCAGCTAGAAAGGGCACAGAGGGCTATACTTAAAGTTATGACCTTTAAACACTTTCGGTATAGCACCACCCAATTATATAAAGACGTGGAGGTCCTGACCGTGCGACAACTCTTTGTACTGAATACTATACTACGGATGCACTCTCTTCTGCCTTATCATCCAATTAATGTAAAAAAGCGCAGATCGGCTAATGTCATTTCAAGACAACCTCATAGAACCAAACTGGCTGCACGCCATTTCGGGACACTGGGGGGTCGATTATATAACATAGCTAATAAAAAATGTAAAATTTATCACTGTAGTAGAACACAATGCAAAATTACGTTAACATCATGGTTGAAATCCCTGTCGTATGGAGAAACTGAGTCATTATTGGTGGCTGGAGAGTGAAGAACAAAAACAAACACACACACACACACACACACACACACACACACACACACAACACACACACTATACAGCAGTATTTTAATCACTTTTAAACACTTTTTATTTTATATTTATATTTAATGTTATACTTGTAATTTTCCTGTTTTATCAATGTATCGTCTCAAAAGCATTGTACAACTCAGCTTTATTTGAATATGCATTATTGTGACAACAAGAGGGAGCCCTGGCACTCATAACACAAGTTCAAACTTAGCTTGAGTGCCAGAGGTCAAAACTGAGATAATCGTTACAATTTATATCGAATTATAATAAACAAATTATGAATAGCATATAAGAAACTGTGTAAAGCTTAAAAATTGTAATATTTGGAAATAAAGAATATATTATATTATATTATATATTATATATCTAAAAAAAACATTCATAACTAGTAGAAAATGTAAATTGGTTTTTTGTTTTCGACCTGTTTAAGAAGGACTCTGGACGCAGTCATCGTGGCTTGATTACCTAACCCTGTCGACCCTTGTTTTGCTCAATTACATATCATCAGTCTCTTCTAATTAACAGGATTATATCTAAAAACCCTTTTGGGTTTCCTAATACTTCTGTCTTTGATATTTCAAATTAAAACGCTGATTTACGGTTATTTAATGTTACCTAGTTTTTGGCCCTTAAAATATTAAATTGTGTGATTATCAGACAGTCCAGTTTGTGATTATACTGTCATGTCTCTAGCTGCAATTATTAAGAGTAATTTCATGATAGGCAAGTTCCAATTTATCAACATTAACCACTAAATACATAAGTACAATGGCCAGAATACTTGTAGCCCACTCCTCAAACATTTTTTTTTCTTTGCAGATAGCTCCTTAAGACTAAAGTCGAAAGATTGTAACACATTTTAAGAGATCACAGCGGGATATTTAATTTCAATATTTTTGAGTTGTATTCGTTTATTGAATCATTAGTTAAAAGACGTACGACAAACAAATTCACAAACACTTAGCACGCAGAGATTAACTTCAATCTCAACCCGCTTAATTTAATATGGGTGCCTCTATATCACAAATTAAAACGAGTTTCCGCGGGTATTCCTCGAGTTTAAAAATCATAGTCTGTAATCTTTTCTTTCGGGATTACGATTGAAATTCACTTCTGCTTAATTGCGTTCAAAAGTTTTCTAATTAATAGTCCAATTAGTAAAAGGTCAAGTTTTTACTGGAGTCTATACCTACACTCCCATTAAAAATAATTAAAATCTAAGAATTTGGCGATACTTTGCTTGAGTAGTTATGGTAGAAGAATTATGATTTGGTATATATCCCTTCAACCAGTGTGATACGGTAACCTCATTGAAAACCGTCGTAATCAGTTTAAGTTCGCGTTAGTTAATAAGCTTTCGCTTCCCTCAAATATCATCATCTTTTATTTGCTGATCAAGTCTTCGGCTACCAACCTGCGCGGAGGAAGGTAATCATCATCATCATCAACAGCCTTTAACAGTCCACTGCTGGACATAGGCCTCCCCTTAGAAAGGAGGTTTTGGCCTACTATACCACGCTGGCCAGACAGGTTGGTAAAGGGTTTGTTTCAAGTTTTCCTTCTCTTGGCAGTGATGTTAGCTGCTTATTTTGTTCCTTTAGTCGCGACTTACGACACCCATGGAATGAATAGGGGTGGTGACACTTTGTATTCTTAATCCGTCACCACACGGAGGGAGGTAAAACTCGTCCTAAAACTGTTTTTTTAGAATACTTTCGTAGACAACGAAAAAAGAAGAGTTTTAAGAAGCATGCAAAGCACCTCAACAGGCCGCTATAGCTGTGGGTCATCATGCTGCAATCGCAATGAGAATGGTCACCACTACTCTTGGATTCTGCTCATGCTTTCCATTAGGCAAAGTAAAATCACTTGACGGGCTCACATATATAAGGGAGCAAGAATTATTAAAAAAAACATTAATCATATAAATAAATTTTCATAGTAGGGTTCTATAAAACACATTAAATAAATTAAAACTATAAGTAACACGCTAAATGTTGGGCACATTTTAGCTTGGAATGTTATTTACTGCCTCAAAAATCTGTCATATTTTAACAGAAGTTTTAGTATTATGGTTTAAGTTTATTTTAATCTATTTTATGGTATAGTAAGGGGGGTGGAGGAACAAATGAGTCACCTGATGGTAAGTGCCTACCATTCATGGACATCTACTTCAGTCTTTTTTTGAGTAAAACCTAGTCTTAATTACAAAATACTAGGTATAAACAAAATTCTAATGTCGACTAATCAATAACTGTTTATTTGATAATAAAGATGACGAATTGAACAGTGAGAATGTGTGAGTCTCCAACACTGAACTCTGTCAGTCTGAAAAGAACTAGTTACAGATGTAGTGGTTTATTGTGGTTTGAAACCTTACATGGGACAGTACTTGGTATGATCCACAAAAATTTGATCAAGTCTGGGTATTCTATATGCCTGTTTCATGTAAAATAGCAAAATATGCGTATTGAGGGAGTAGTCAACTTAAAAAAAAATCTTAATTCAAGTCCAAGACTTAGGCCCGAATGAGTGATATTCACTTTTTATTTTTGTTTTTTTTTTCATATGTAAGTTCTTCGCAGCAACTACGTACACCTCAACTGTTCGTGTATACTCTCTCTAATTAAAATGTAAATCATTCAAGAAAGAAATTATCAAGGTTTAATAACGGTTGTACACTTTGAAGTAAACCTTAGCTACTCATTTCAAATGCTAAACTCTGAATAGTTACCCAAATAATATCTAGCTTCATTAGTATTTTTTGTACTTACCTAAATTTATTTAGACATGATATTCATTAATAAAAGATTTAAATTCTATTACAGATACTGCATATTACATTGTATGTGGATTTTGTACTGCTACACTTTAACCTAATTTTCTCAAGTTGTTGTTTAGTCTTTCCTAGATGCTTACTTTTGCTAAAATATTCTACCTTATTTATAATTTTCCCATTTTCAAATTCCATACTTTATCTAGTACAGTCAGCAACGGGGCCCAATATCCAGGCAATATTAGGCCCCGTTGCTGGCATTATAATTGCTCCTATCAAAGATCAGTAGTAATCGCAGTGATAGAGATAGAAATTGCTTATTGGAAGCCCTGAGACCCAAGCCAAAATGCAAACGTTTTTTGACGAATATTTCTTAATTCTCTTGTTTCACAGGCTAATGTCACTTAGTCACATGATCAAAACAAAATATTAGCCAATAACACAAGAGAATAGAGAAATGGAATAGAATAGAAAACGAAAAACGTAATCTTTTCCTACCCTTCGACCAAGGGATTAACATTCATTGTTCAGAATCGCCATTACGCCCGAAATAGTTCAAGGATACGGTCTTGTTTCGTCTATTGGCATTTCATTTCCAAAAAGCAGACTATATTGTACTCTCGTACTTTAAAAATAAGGTTCAAAAATTTTACCTTTATAATAACCTCTCACTACAGTTGACACAGTTTTGAAAAGACAATATATACATATACCTACTTTGCTTATACCTAAATGTTTACTGAGGCCTGAGTTGGTTATTCGTGTATGTATTAACAGGGTGTTACAATATACATAATGGTGAGACGTAGTTTTCGTAACACCCCGTAATCTCGTCACTAATTTCTAGAGCATAGTAATAGTTATAACGGTAACCATTGCAACGACACTATTTGCGTAATACGCTATTGCGTTTCGCGATTACATGAGTTGTTTCGAACAAGTGCGTATTTTGTACTCGATTAAGAGTCAAAATTCACCTCGGTATCAGAACAGTACGAACATTATGCAAAATATATATGTATCTATATCAAATTATGCATTTTCCCATTTCATCATAATGCCGACTTTTGGACATAGGCAATTGAGGAAATTTTGGCCAACTATACTACATTTGGTCGAAGTGTTAGTTTAGGGTTTGTGCAATAAGTAAAACTTAGTCTCTTCCTTTGTCGCCTCTTACGACACACACGGAATGAATATTAATGAATGAATGACCTTTAATTATTAACACGGACCTTTAATTATTAACTCTATCCATCATATATATCTTCTTTTCATTTTTGTTTTGCATTATGTTTTCTATATCTATGTATTTTTTTAAGTCCGATGTCAGTCGCTCCTCGGAATAACTGACATTTAGATAAAACCGGTTTGATTAAAAGCCGATCCTAAATAATCTTGGGAATAATAAAGGCTAGTAACCTGGCTAGCTATGTATGTTATCTATTTATTTAATAACGATTATCGGCAGTCAAGTTATCATAGTTAAGGCTCTATTTACCTTCGGATCAGACAGCTGTGTGTAAAACTGTAGGTAGTTATTTATAAAACGTAATAAAATAATAAAATATTCGTTTCAGTAGCAAACCGTTATTTATTCAAACTTCTATCAAAGAGTTTAACTTAGTCAATTTACTGTTTCACAGTGTTAGCAAGTTTCAAAGTATTCTGCGAACCCATTTTCGCGTTGGGCTTTTATAAATTCATTCAGGGCAAAAGCGTGAAATATGGAAAGAGGTCTCTCTACTCTGTATGCATATAAAAATGGACTAAAAAGGTTCACCCACCATGCATTGGAGCGAGTACTTTGATAAAATTTTACGTGCTGCATGAAATTTTAAAGTCAGCACGGTATTTAAAACATTGTGCCTAAAAGCTCCTAGATAATGATAATAATAGAATAATGAGTAAATTTACGTTTCAAACACGCGCCAAATTTGTGTGATTTAAATTCCACTTCGGACATTGCTTTGTGTGATCCACAAATTATTGTTCTGAGTCTGGTTATTTTTTTTTTCGTTGGTCGTTTCGTTTCATGTAAGTTTGTAAAGTCCCCCGCGACGCAGGATGTATATTCCTAATGCGGGAAATTAATAAAAAAAAAAAGACAAAAATCGCAATTAAAGAAAAGCTTGTAAAAGAAATTTTAACGTCAGACCATAGCATGCAATCCATTGCTAGCATTGGACTGTCTCAAACAACTTGTTCTTATAAAAATAAAACAGTATGTTTACTGTTTCTCACAAGAGGAAATCTCAGTGGAAATACTAGCAGGGGTTAACAGACACCCCGCAGTTGAAATAAATCTATCCTAAGAACATAAATGGTGAATCACTTCCACGATATCGATCGGTCCAGAGTTATTTCTGCCAATTTGGCAAAAGATTCCCATATAATACATTCAAGTAATTAACCTTGGATTGGATTACTACATAAGTACATTTAAGTAGAGATTTCGGATGTACTTTTACAATAATGATCAAGGTTTTGATTGATGTTTTGCACAATATTTCAAATTTTGAAACACAAACACTGTCGAGCTGTAAGAATTACAAGTGTTTTATTTAATAAGAGTCAGAATTACAGAAATGAACAAGGATTTGGTTCATTTGAATAACTTTTCTGCTCCAAAAAAAAATAAAGAGGCAGTATTTTCTGATTTAGATAGTCTGGGTTTTTGCGGCATCGGTCAAGGGGGAACATGAAATATTATGATCCGGGTCCTTGTCGGACCAGAGCGTCTTAGACCGGTCGTCGGGATGGTTTTTAGTAAACACACACCATGTGCTCCTGACTGCCGAGTCTCCGACGAGCCAAAAGCATGTTATTTAATATTTGCTACGATAATCGCCCACCGTAAAATTAAGTTTACAAAACTATTTAAAAGGTACATCACAGAAATATTAAACATACTTCAAATTTAATAACATATTACACAATCATGCAACGTTACAATTAAAATTATTGCATGCACGTCAAGAAGTTTACACGCAAAATTAATTGCAACAATTTTGAAAACATGAATGTATCATACATTACATACTCGGGCGAACATAAGAGCGTCCTACGTCACCACTCCTCAGACAAAAAGACCTACGCCCACGATCTCGTATCAAGCGAACTTGACCGTCTCAGATGAGTCACTGTGTCAGTTTTACGCAATCGAATCATTGGTCTTAATGAGATTGTTTATCGCTTTAAGATTTTTACACGCGTTTAGTATAACTTATTATGCATTGACTTTTTTAAAGCCTACGAAAGTGACTCTACTCTGCCTGATGGAAAGCATGAGTAGAATCCAAGAGTAAGAGCCACCATCCTCATTGTGAGTACAGGCAGCATGGCAGACACCCTATGAGAAACATAATGTTGACTTTATAATGAGATAATCTTAGTACATGAAAATGCTGGCCAGAGAATATCAACGTACCGTTTTCATTCATTTTATCGACATCCTCAGTCTGTCAAGCCTTACTCGCTTCGAAAGTTATGTTATTACAGCTTATATTATTTCACGGGCAAAAACTTGTATATACATTTAGGTCGTGGTCAATACTATTTTTGTACTGGGTGGGAATCGAACCTGTGACCTCTAGCAGCAGTAAAGGTCACTAACCACTAGACCGACAGCTTACTGTGGTGAGAATAATTTATGAGTGGTTTTATATTTAAACTGGAGGCTAACGTCATACTGAATGTTGATAAGTCTATTTGTAGCTTTGTTTACGAATAAAGCGCTGAGATCATCAAATCCGAGATTGTGGATAGATTGAGAGATAAATATTTTAAGCAATTTTGCGTTTTATTGATTATTATTATTGTGAAACGCTATTGAAAAACTATGCAATAATCTATTTGATTGCCTTAAAATATCACACGTTTGCATTAACCACGTCAGTGTCGCAGTGGTAGCGTAAGCAACTGCTGAGATAGAGGTGACGAGTTCGATTCCCAGTTAGGACCAAATTTTGATATGATTTGGAAATACAATTTGGAAATGTTTTTGTTTTGAGTTTGTACGTTTTCAATAATACATAATGTCCGAAATAAATTAGAGAAATTAGAGCTAAATAAACCTTTACCTACCTAAATATACAATACCTTAACAATTATGGGCAGACATACGAGTACGCTAAGTTTAGTAAAACATCCAATTATAATTTCAAACGTATCAAATATCCATACACGTGTCCACATAACAGATACCCTACACACAATTATATATACGTACTAAACTTATAACTACCAATATTTTTCCTCCATCGAAAAGGCCCTGTTTATTTTCAAAGATCCAAATACGTCAAACAAAATGAATGAATAAATATAACAGGAATATAAATAAATCTATCAGAGTGGAGTGCAATAGGAGTGACCTATGTCCAGCGGTGGACTGCGATAGGTTATTGATCAAACAACTATAGCCTGAAGCAAGAGGGGGATATTTGGCGCTCCTTAGGGGAGCAGACCTTTGTTCAAAACTGGACTAACTATTTTTCATGACCCTAGGTGGGCCTTCTTTTGGTATGGAGGACCTTCAAATTGTGGTTTGACTAGTAAAGTAACTCATATTTTCTGAATAATAAGTTGCAAGATATAAGGCCAGCTTCACTAATGGCTTCGCTATCGCATGCTAAGAGCACAGCAATGTAATTATAACACACTTTATCCCGATTATCGACGACTCAGTATCTCGTTGGATAAAACCAGTCATAGACACCTTGCTTATACTAGTACGTACCTAGTACGGTAAAGGAGATAAATTACTATTTTATATCATAAACTAGCTGCGCCCCGCGGTATTACCCACGGTAGTTGTTGTAATGGCACAACAAAATCTGAGAGGTACAGCGGAGTTCAATTACTTTCTAAAACAATTTCAGCTATCTACCAGTGAAATTCGCGCAAGATCGGTCCAGTCTTTAAGGAGATGAGGCGAAAGAAACAGACAGACAAAATTGTTAGAAATTGTATTTTTGATGTAAGTTGGAAATGTACATACATAGTTAGTTTCACATGCAATCAGCGTAAAGCTGTTAATTTGAAATTAAAAACCAGCATTTCAATTATTTGTATAAAAAGGTAGAAATAAATTTAGATTATTACTTACCTATTTATTATCAAACCCTAACAGATCAGAGGATACCTATAACATTTTAAAGTACATTATAATGAGTACAAAAAATAATAGACTGATCCTTATCCAGACATATAAACTATTCCCTGATGGACAGAAGGAATCTTTTATTCTTTCATACAGTTTAATATTAAGTAAATTACTCTGGAATAAGCAAAAAAATAACAAATATTCTGTATATTTATTCCAGAGTAATTTACTTAATATTAAACTGTATGAAAGAATAAAAGATTCCTTCTATCCATCAGGGAATAGTTTTTATGTCTGGATATATAGTCCACGTCAAAAGGGGCGAACTTTGACTCCGTGACACCGAAACCGAACCTAGAATCTACTCTACTAAATGTTGACTTAAGCCAAGGTTAAATAGAGATAATAGGAGTAAACCTCTCATGCCGCATTGAGTATAGTATTCAGAAGTATACTAAGCAGAAATGACCTGAATATTTCGATCGAAATAGATATTCAAGGTTACGATGCTTCGTATAGATGTGAAAATTCGCGAAAATGTTGACACTAGAAAGCTGTCAAAGAACTGTTTTTATGTAAAAAAAAGTTTTCGTAATTCCGTGATCTATATCCTTAATAATATAGTAATTATATCTGTCTGTCGCGCTTTTACGTCAAAGGACGAGACTGAGAAAGAACATAGGCTACTTCTTACTGCGATAACTGACAAACACGCGGGCGGAGCCTCAGGAAAAAGCTAGCATTTTATTAAAAAATTGTAATTTTGAGCTAAAATTTTATCAATTGAGCTTTTCATTGCTCAATATTTTGAAGAATATTTTGAACTTATCTTTATATATATAATTCTTGTGTGAGTGTGTATGTCACTGAACTTCTCTCAAACGACTGGACCGATTTTGATGAATTTTTTTGTGTGTGTTCAAGGGGATCTGGGAATGGTTTAGATTCGCAATTGGACCCGGTAGGTGGCGCTGCGATCAAGTTCTGGAATTTTAAAGTTGGGCGGTACGAAGTTCGCTGGGTCAACTAGTCTTATATATTATAACTTACATTTCTATCTCATCACATAACGTACATGTCAGATAACTATCTGAAACTTTGTCAGAAACAAAGGTTGGTTATGTATTTATATCAGTTGTCTAGTACCCATAATACACGCTTTGATTAGTTTGGGACTAGGTGGCGTTGTGTGTTAATTATATTTTATATGCGTTTGCTGTAATTCCATAAAACATATTGACATCTCTTTATTAAACGTGCCAAACGTGTCAGATACACAGTAGTCTGAACTCCCCCTTAACTGATTCTGAGGAGAGGAGGCTTAAGGGCTATGTTAGTCACATGCTCCCTACATTATCACAAAGTTTTTTTTTCATTAACTAATTGTTTTACTAGACTAAGCATATCTGTAAGCTATACCGTGCCTCAGCAAATGCATGTTAAGATTCTAATTGAGCCAATAAAAACCTTCTCAATTTCTAAAGACAAGGCTAATGAAATGTCACAAGCGTTAATTACAAAGATTCGAGTACACAATGTCCTGTTGTCAGTACTTTTAATATACTTTCGTGTATGCCATAACAACATGCCATGCGAGATGAATGACCCAATAACAACACAAATGATGGGAAGTTACGAATTAGGCGTTGTTAAATTTTATGATGTACCCTAGTTGTTATCATATTAATATAACTAGGGTGTTGGTCTCAGTAGACAAACTAGACGGTCGTTGGTGATTCTATCTGAGGCAGTTCATTTTTAATTACATATTTTATCATCATCATCATCTCGACTAAAAGACATCTACTGCTGGACATAGGCCTCCCCAAATGTTAATAGCCAGGAACAGCAGAACCGCCGGGGATTAGGTACCGTTTTTTCCTTGTTTTTTTCTCTCTATAAAAACAATGCTGTTCCATTATTATTTTCGGGGCTAAACTTTTTATTCCTATGTAGGTTTTTCTCTCTCATCTCTATATTAACTTTCATTGATAAATACTGATTAAATGAGTATCTAATCCAAGAAATCCCATAACTTTAAGCAGCGGAGTTCAATTTTGGGACGGCTTTAGAAACGTCTCAATGAATCTTTCGTCAATTTATCCCACCGAGAGGGTAGAATTATAATTTGCATAACTTTGTTAGGGCACTAGCACCTAGTAGAAAAGCTTTGAGTGGAACGCAGGTGTTTGAACGCGGAGTTCGTAATTCAAAGTTGCTTTTTAAATTGTAGGAAATGAAAATTGCAAATTGTTACTAAGAAAATGTACTGCTACATAAATTAAGGTGAACACCGTGTTTATTTTAATTATAATACCAAAAGAAATATTGTCCATAACAATGAAGTAAATAACATTAAAAATATTAAATGTACCGTTAAAATACGCTATAAAATGTTAAATGGTGATGATTAAATTCGGCTGTTTAAATTATTCATAAGGTGTATCTCAGACAAGACGTGTATAAAGTAAATTGTATTTTTTTTCTAAGAGTTTCGCTTTGAAATTAAAATACTTTTTGCATTATGTATTACTTTTAGAAAGTTCACGCACTTTTTGATGTAAAAACGTATAAGGCGTGGCAGCTAGTAAGGCCGACCATGCAGCTCTCTCGTCACACCCTTAAATGGTAGACACACTGGAACATGGTCCAGTTTTTATTAGTGTCATATGATGTGGGAACAGAATCACATCGATAGACGAAATTAATATAATCTTAGTTCAAAAATACTTAGATATGTGTGTCACCTGGTTTTGCACTTTCTTTGTTCATTTTTAATTTGACTTTTTAATTTGCTGTCTTTGCGGTCACACGCTGTCAAACAGAAGTTTGGGGATTAATTAATTATTGTTTTGTTCTTGAAAATTTTTCACACTTGAAACATTCTTCTTGTCATTTTTCCTGTGTCATGCTACTTAGATCTTAAAGATGATAATTATCTATCTGATCTATAGAATAGTGAAATTTATATAAAAATACGTTTAGCAGTTTTGAAATATTTTTTTTGTCAAGCACAGGCATAAAATAGAAATTTTCTGCTGTAACCATTTTTCAAAATATAAAGTAGATTATCAAGCTAATGGTCTATTTTCCTTTTTAGTTCAGTTTTAATTCAGTGAAGTGCTACGCTCTGAGTCCCCGCCATAATGGCACCATTTCAAAGAGCCTCACTGGAATTAACGTGGGCATGGATACTCACAAAATGAGAGAAAGATTAAATGAGAGCGCCAAATTTTGATAGTACGTATAGTGACTGATGAAATGAATAATGGCTGGAAAACAAACAACCAATTTGATCGAAGTTGTGTTTAAAAATAAAAAAGCAACTGAGCTCCAGTATAATGTATGAATCATTTTGTAAGATCAAAGAAGAAAGAAAGAAGTTTTATACGTACAACGATTTACTTAATATCTCTTCGCAATTCGTTTCTGACGTCACCGCTGACGTCATGCTTGTAGTACTACGAAGAGTTGTGAAAGAAAATGTCTTACGAAAATATTATGTGATCATTACTGTAACCGAACGTTAAATTTTTACGGCTCAGCGTAATGCCGATCTTCGTGTATGGAACTCTTCGAATATTCAATAATAAGAGACATGTAGTAACCATAAAAGCTCTTTATGTCTTATCATTAAATATCCGACAGATAGCCGGTTTCCTAAATCTCATGTTTTAAGTTCATCAATATATCTGCAGCCTGGGATTTGCATCGGATAAACTATTTATACTTCTAACTTCATCTGGATCTCCACAGCACTGCTACATATTACCGTAAAAAATGGTATTTGCTCCTAAATACTTTTCGTTCAATTGCGTATTAAGAATCTATGGCTTTGCCGTTGTCTTTTATGGTCTACAAGTTGAAGAGAACTGAATATTTCTCTTTGAATTTGGAGACTGATGAAGTTAGGATTTTGAACCGATACCGATTTTTTATGAGATATGTATTCACCCACAAAATTATTTTAACCTACAATATGTATATCAAAATGAAAGTGACATGAAACCTCAACCCGCATTACTAGTTTAACCTGTCCGATCAATTAATTCAAAGGTTACTTGTAAAATACCTAGTGAATTAAATCCATTATTTGATAATTAAGTTTCAAGTAAACGCAACCAAATCGTTCCCATCAGCAATCAGACGCTAGGGAATATAATCTAATGGCATGCTATCGATTTTGTGTGTCGTCGGCGTTCTTTCGGTTATTCAACTGTACGGAAATAGGCTTAATATAGATGCTACACTATTTTTAGCTAATCTTTTTTTGTTTTTATTTGTTGAGAATCTCGTGGCGATGTCACGTGGAATGTCTTAGCTTTTATAACCCACAAGTAATAGTGTGACTATCTTCTTAATCATCATCATCAACAGCCTTTAACAGTCCACTGTTGGACATAGGCCTCTCCTTATAAAGGAAAGTAAAATCAAATCAAACCATTTTTATTTCAAATAAACCAATACAGTCAGTCGTGAAGCTAATTGTCTGTTCCAATTCGTAGATCCTATGGAGAAGAACAGACAAGAAACTCCATGGCCACTCTTTTTCAACATAGTTTTTACAATTTTTGGTTACATTTTTTTAGGCATTTTATTAATAAAACAGTTAAATGTGAGGACGATGCTGATATTTATACAGGTAGTGTCCAAAAATAATAAAACAATAATATAACGTAGCAGTTGTGAGATGACCAGCCCGACTGGCGGTGCCCGTATCCCGAGCATGACCTATGCACCAGCCATCGTCCAGTTCAACCATATCGTAGGGAGCCGAACGACCCGCTATGCACGCCACCGCCAGCAGGACTTTTGAGCGAGCATAACGTACTCACAACCACAAGTCAACAAACAAACTTACATGTCAATATGAAAGAGGTCTATAATTAATCGCTTACAATCTTAGATTCCAATTAAGTTCTAGAGGCTTAATGGGTTGTAATTTCTTAAGAGTCTTTCGACAAATGCCTTTTTTTTTATTTAAAAAAACCCGTTTGACAGATGAGCAGGATATTCTCTGTCATTTTAGGTGGGTTTTCTGTGAGTAGAATATCTGAATACGATTACCCTCATAAACAAAACAGTGTATTTGCACATATCACTATTTCCTCGAATTCTTTCCTCTTAGCGTGACACGCTAATAATAGAGCAAAAGAAAATTAGTTAATGTGCAGACAGACCTTTAGAAAAACCTTCTGTGTAGCGACTGTGGTTTTAGCAATTACGCAATATATGGTTAAATTAATACGTGCAACTAGAAATTGAAGGTAAACTGGTAACTTAACATATTTAAGGATTTATCACATGCACAGCGAAATAAAAATTAATACTTATGGACGTTTTATATAAATAAACATGTAACACTAGTTGCGACCCGCGGATTTAATTTGGTTTGTTGCTGTTTTTAACTGTACTCATTCGTTTTCGCGAAACCATATTTTTTTTCCAAAATTTAAGTTGATTAAGTTAAGTTAGCTTAAGTCTTAAAAAAAACTAGTCGCATTTACTCTTTCTGTCGTTAGCTATCTGCCAGTGAAACATCCCTCAATATCAGTCGATCCGTTCCAGAGATTAACCAGAACAAACCACAGGTAAACTAAAGTTATTCAGTGGTAAGTGTGGTAACGTATGCAGCTTCTGAGCTACAGGTTTCGGGTTCGATTCCCAGACCGGACCTAATGTTTGTATAATCTAATATACTAAAGTGTTTTCCATAATTCATAGAACGTATTAGTAAAACAAAACTGAAATATATCGCTTAAATAAAAATATAAGTTCATTAATACATCAAATACCTACGTATCGAAAATAGTATCTTCTTCGTGGAATTCGGATATAAAAATTACGTAGATAAATCCATTAAAAATAAGTCATTTTAACTATAAACGTTATATAAAGTATACAAACCAATAAGTCAGCCCTTTACTCGTGCTTATATTGCAAAGTAACACGAAACCCATCTATAATGCAATCTGACTCTTTAAGTACCAGGATATTAGAAGCCAATAGGAGCACAACACGCCAGAAAACGGATAATCTATTAGGACGTCTAGACAGCCGAGGCTATAACTACCAGGCGAACATGAGGTCATGTAAATCCAGTTCGTGAAATGAATCCTACACTACCTATTACCATTTAGACTACTTTTGAAAATAAGTGGTATAAATTGCCTTATAAATTCCCCAGATATTAAAGTATATTTTAAACAGTTGGAAGTGACAAATTGTCTACTGCAGTTATTTCTGAATGGCGGACGAAATAATTTCCTCCGTAAACATTGCAGTAATAAATATTGCTAGTTAAGATTAAAAAAGTTTATTTAAGATTTAACGGGGTTTTAATATCTGTGATGGTACAACATTACCCAAGACCATTAGCTTAAATCAAGTTAGTATTAATCTCCTTAATTAGAAGGATTAATATTTGTTCGAAGTAGAGGGTTAAAATAAATACGGAATCTTATTTGCTCATGTTTTTACGCAGACATGAGGGTCTCCTAACACATTTAACATTCAAACGTTGTACGTCTACAAATCTTTGTAATACGCTACCAGTTTGCGTGTTGACGGCAAAGTTGTTAAGAGAGATTTAAAATTCAACATGTATAACCCGTTGGGAAGAAAAGTTTTAGAGCGGCAAAATGTCCAGAGAGCAAAAGGTCGTTTGATATAGGGCCACTTACGATGGCCTTCAATGCGTTGCAATGTGAAGGTTTTTGAAAGTGACCTATATTCAGCATCAAATGACATGATAACATTACAACTGAATGACAACAAAAAGACTAAAGATTAACATGTGATTTTTACATTCATTCGGACTATTATAAATGTTCTATAAATATCTGGAAAGTATGATTTAAGTAGGTACAACTATTAATAATGTGAAATATTTTAATTACAGAGGTTGAGGAAGTAATCCGCCGAAGAGCAGTAAGTTTCCAAGGCAATCATTATTCTTTTTTTACTAGATTCAAAGCTTTTCGTCTCAAGTTTCAATTGTTTACAAAAAAACCACGTATGATAGAACAGAACTAAATATTTCCCGGGTTTCATCTAAAAGTTATCAACATGAAGACAATCAAACGTCTTCCAAGCACTAGCAAGTTTCTTGCAACATCGTACTGTTTGTTTAAAACTGTTCTCAGTTGAAACACAATTCGTAGCGTTGAAACCCTCGAGAAAGTAGTTCGCAGCTCAGAAATTTCCTTTTGGAACCTCATCCAACTTCAATTTTACTTTTAAATGTATCCACTTAGTTAACACCTTTCCCAGTGCAATTTTATAAGAAGAAAACATATCGTAAACAGAACTTTCCTCGCTGTCTCTAAAGAGCTGTTTAAAATACCGAGTTTTCTCTACAGCAAGGTATAAAAATGTAACTTTAATATATTATAACAGGTCGGAAGCTACTTGTCTTTGAAATATGAAAACTTTACAAAACATTGACATAAAACGGGACCTATGCGGGTTTGGTTAGAGAGTTCAGTTAGGAAGAAAACTCGTTCAGAAGTTATAAAGTCTACAGTAGTATCGCCGGTGAACACATAACATCACTTAGGTTTCATGCTCGTTTATTAAATCTTTCTCTTTGAGTAATATATCGAAGATACGAAAAACCAAAGGAGAACAGTGACGATTCCATGTAAATAAAAAAATACAAGACCTTAATGCAAATAGTACGAAATATAACAAGCAGCTTAAAATGTCAACAAATATTATTCATATAAACCAACCAACCCAAAACGTCTCAATCCCAGCAGTGCGACGTTGTGGGTTGTTATTCATATAAAAACTCTCGAACAAGAAAAGCACACAGTGACACTGAAATTAGGCTAAATGATCATAGGAGAAAAAAGAAACATTGCTGTTAGAATGAGGTGAGTATTTTTGCCTTC
Organism: Phragmatobia fuliginosa; assembly: GCA_932526445.1. Classification (NCBI taxonomy): domain Eukaryota; kingdom Metazoa; phylum Arthropoda; class Insecta; order Lepidoptera; family Erebidae; genus Phragmatobia; species Phragmatobia fuliginosa. Next base: position 9,771,580 of record OW052081.1, on the reverse strand, counting down.
GTAACAAACGTACGCAACAGAAGTAAAACGCAATCATTAGCCCAAATTACGTATTATAAATGTTTATAACATTGGCGTTTGTTGGGGATAGAATCCCACGTTGCCCGGTGTGGTAAAAATAGCACTCTGCATCTCGATGTCATAACGAAACTTGGTTTTGGACAGCGAATACTCTAGAGCTTTCATGATTTATTTTGTTTTCGATGCCTGCGCAAGTGACTCTTCTCTGCCTGATGGAAAGTATGAGCAGAATCCAAGAGTGGGGGTTACCACACTCGCTGCGAATGCAGACAATGCTGTAGGGCACCCCGCAAACATATAAACTACCTACCTAATTCGATATTTTAAATTATTATTTTGCCTAATATATCTATTAGAGACTGTTAGTTCAAGCACTTATAGGTATTAGATATAACAATAAAGTGATTCGTTAAAGGCTTGCACGTTCTCAAATTAAAAAAAAAGTACTTACAGGGTATCTGAAATTTTAGGTAATTCTGATGAGGGTTTAAAAGTAACTAACTCTTTAACAGAGGTAATCTAATCAGTCTTTGTAATGTCATTCTCAGTAATAATTTTAATATGAAAAAAAACTATCATGATTTATTATATTGCAATTTTTACTTTAAATTAAGGGCATTTCTCTGTAAGCTCGTACAGGTCCCATACAAATGCTGTCCTGGCAATTTTTTTTAACATTTGCTAAAAAACTGTGTTCCTTTTCGAAGATAATAAACTATTATTTAAGTATATAAAGAGGCCCACTGAAATTATTTATATTTTCCAAGTTATTAGCGATTTTCCTAAAAATCATGACAGGGGACTGTTAAGTCAGACAGAGGACTGTTGTACTTTAGAAAAAACTCATATTACATTAATCAATTATTTATTCTTTTTATGAAATATTTTCGCATCAATAATAAATAAAACTTCTTTATGAAAAGTGAACAGAAACAACAACTTTCTATATATATATCAGGTGTTTTACATCGTTTAGCTTTAGGTACTTCTAAGCCAATGAGATTAGATTTTTTGCCGGGTCTAGACAACGACTTTATTTCTTTAGGTATCCAGTGCTTGTACTTTTAAAGAACACTACCAGTTACAAGTTTTTTAAAGATTTGTCTCTCTGGTACATTTCAATGTGGAATAATTTTCTTTTAACTGCTTACTAATGTCGCCAAACAACGCTTTCTTGACTACTTATACAAAATACACAGGCCCCTGTTCTTTTCTTTGGTCAGGCTCGTCTAACATTTTCAACATCTTTGTCGTAGGCGTATCTTCAACGTTCTTTTTGTTTTTTCTTTCTAATCTCGCTATTTTTTTTGTACTTCTTAAGTTTTTTCTCTAATCGTGCGATCTTTTCATTTCTTTCCCTGTTAAACTTCTGTCGTCGCTATTTGGCTTCTTTTTTTCTTTGCTGTAGACTAGCACTGGAAAATTTGCTGCAATTTCAGACAGGGGACTGTTGCCAGGGGACTGTGTTTTTCGGCTAAATTTCACAATATTTACAAAACTGATATAAAATAGTTTTTTAAGAATATACCGATCAATTGAGACATAAATAATGCAACAATAATCTTTATTCGGATATTATTAAAGTAATTAAAATACATATTATGACTTACCAGAGGACTGTGCGTGGTAGCGGTACAAGCGCTTGTTCACCTCACAAATGACACTGTGACACTTAACAAAATGGCATATCAACGCCGCATTCGGCAAGGTTGCTAACTTCAAAGCTATTACGTTTAGTGTGACTTAAAAAAAATATCGTAAATATGATAGTTGTTTTTAATTATGAATTTAAATATTTGGCAGGGGACTGTTTAAAAATTCTAGGGACAAGGTTTACAGGAGTCTAATAATTAAATAAATTTCGTAATAAAACCTTGTTTTACGAAAATAATATCATAAACTTATCTTCTTAATGATATTGACTTCCTAATACTTCATTTATCACTCACTTCTTCGTAAATCTCATTTCTAGGTGGAAATACAGTGATGGGGACAGCCAGGGGACTGTATTTTTAGAGCTTCTATCGCGTCTAGAAAAAAACTGAAAATAGTTATGGTTCTAAATACAAAGGGTCCGTAAAGTTTCGGAATTAGAGTTTCATTAGGAGTTGGTTTTTTTTAAATCATTTAATAACGTCTTGAAAAATTCGATCTGGACAGCCGATTACGAGTTTACAGAGAATCGCCCTTAAGTATTTGTTATCTAAAACGAAAAGCAAAATCATCTAGTTTTAAGATAATTCCACGGAAGGGTAAATGGTGAAAATACTATTAGCGTACATAATGAATATTTGCGTGTTTGACTGACCACTATACAGTTAATGTACTACATAATACCCTAGAAACAAATAAAAACACAGTTTATTATTACATTATAGCGTGTTACAAATGGTTGATACGAAACTAGATAAAATTAGTGTACTTATTGTTAGTGTAAATTAAGAAAAAAAGAATAGTAAACAAAAGCGGGTGAAAAAGTTATCGCACCGTGTCTATGACGTAACTGTGATAATGGATCGAAAGGGCTGGCTATAAGGAAAAAGCTAACACGAGTTTATCGATAAAACTCCCAACCAATATTAGAATACATAGATGCTTTTAGGGAAAATAACTTTGTATTGGAAAAAAAATCAACACAACGTGCTCGTAGGTTCAGGAAAAAATAAGTAAAATCTAGATTAGTTACAAAAATATAAAATCTATAGAACTGTTACATTGGCATTTAGGTATTTATAAATTTATCGACGGCTATCGATTCGTAGAAGCATATTATGTTAGCATATTGTGCGGTCAATTATTTAGTGAAGAATCATACAAATAAAGAATGTTTACTACACAACTTATCCATCCATCTATGTTTTTATAGACCCTCAAGTACACTAAAGATGGTTTTGTCAGAAAAATTCCTATTTTTTATCAACAGATGGAGCTACATCTAGTTACATATATCTATTTCGGTACAAGCTCATGAATTTTATTTACTACGCCTAAGAAGAGGGGTCTTGCTATGCAGATTGAATAAGTTTTGGTAGAAAAACAAATCTATTCTTGTTTGAAAATATGTATGGATGGATAGGCATCGTGTAATAACTGGGCCAATGGGAGTTATTGGGTTGGACACCCCTGTACGCAGAATGCCCAATACTTTATGCATGAATCGTCACCCTGCGCGTCGTGTGAACAACATACATTTAAGACCCTAAGGCGGTGGTCTCACTCATTTGGAATAGCGATTGAAAGGAGCAAACCTATTCTTGGTTTATTATTAAAAACTAATGTAAATGTCGATTCTAATATATTTGGGTAATATGAAGGGAGCAAATAGACATTATTATTGCGTGCTTTTGTTACTTGTCTGTACGATTAAGTTTTTCTTAAAAATATTAATAAAGCATAGATTAAAAGTAATTTCAGAGGATTTGTGTACTGCCGTTTATTTGATTAGAATGCATTTCAATAATGTAATCCTCAGTTTAATGGCAATATACTTAATCGATTTAATTTAAACGTTGGTGTTTTGTTGAGTAAGCTCGCGTTAACGACATCGTGGTATAGTCACCGCAGTTCAAAGAAATTCAAGCGTCTATAGCACAGAAATTAACAATTAAAATTATAATTTTTCTATCAAGCAAGTTCGGAAGTAGGTATATCAAGAAAGATTTGGAAGAAATGCAGCAATCTGTCGGTAACAAAATACTAGAAAGGCTTTGTAAGAACTGTTATTAAACCGCTATTACGTCCGCTCGTAGTGTGGCAACATCCTTACTTATTAAGAAGCTATATCTATAGTGACATATTAAATTTCGCTTATCATATATTATGTAAATAAAGTATTCGTCATCTAAGAGGATAGGTAAACGAGTTTCCCTGCATATTTAGTTTTTTTTTTGGTCTGTTTTTGTGTATTTCTCGTTGTGAGATCTTTAATTAAATAAACTTAGTGTTAAAATGATGATGACGGAAGCGATAGGTATAAACGCTTTTTTATTTTAAAAGTAGCACGTAAATATTAAGGCTTCGTAGTTTTAGATACATTCATATTACACTTAATACATTTGGCCTATATACATACAATACACCTACATAGACAAAGAACCAATGCACAAAAATGCCGAAATCGAAATAAGGACCCTATCTATAAGGAATTATCTCGATTTAATGTGTGTGGATTTGTTCCTTTTGCTTATGTAGGTTCATTTATACCTTAAACATGTAGAATAAAGTAGTAAACACTGGAGATGAAGCCCTTTCTAAACAGAATGCTTCACTTATGTTACACATAAAAAAAAACGTATAAATTTATACAAACGCTTAAACCAAAACATAACAAACAGAATAAAACACATACATTGTTGGACACACTTTCAATAATGACATGACACAGTAGCTTTAAAGCTTAACATGGAGCATAAAGGATTTGATTCCCCAGCCATATTGTATCTAGCAGCTGAACTACAGTTTATAAATAGAAAAAAGCAGAGAAAGAAGAAGAAATAGCTCAAGTAAAGTTTAAAAGAATAAGTACTATTTCCTTTTTATATGGAAAGCAAGTTTCATTTACCACGGATCTTAGCAGCATTTCAAGGCAAAACTAGGAATGTTGAGTAAGTTGGTCACATTTCTTGTGGCTGCTAACAAATACCTATGTGTAATATTTCTTTGAGGAGGAGGGCAGATGTGGCTGCTTACTCTGGCTTACTTACATAGTTTTCAGTTCCATAAAACCAGTTTTTTTCCAGAACATCCAAAAAGTATTATCCATTGGCTGGTAAATCCATTGTTTAAATACAATAAATTATAACAGGTTACAATATACATCTTTGTTTGAATAATTGGTTAACAAAAAGGGTTTATCTCAACTCGTGAATAACTTTTTAGTCACAATACTGTTTACGTTTATATATGTGTTTATGTGTAATAAAAGTTTGTAGAATAAAAACTTTCAATGATATTTATCATTTTATTTACATAAATATCTATATTATGCAATACTATTTAAAGTCAAAAAATCAATGGAGAAAGTTTATTTAAATAACAAATAAATAAATAATTCGGACATCTTACACAATCTAGTTCAAAACTAAGCAGAGCTTGTACTGTGGGTACTAGACAACTGATATTAATACATGTAAACTTTTTATTTTATATATTTTATGCATAAAAAATAATCAAACTCAAGCTAACAAATATTTGCAGCTACAAACAATTGGTTAATCACTAGACTAACAAGTAAAAAGTTTGTAAAAGTAAATTTTAAATGATTTTTATTTCATGCATTATGACAGATTCATTGAAGCTTTACCCATTATTTCAATCACTCCTACCCTTTATGCCTGTATTAAGATAATCAGATTGCTGATAAACATATGTCTATAATATGTACTACGACTGATGTAAAAATATATGTGTTTACTTTTTATGAAACAGAAACAGAATCAGAGAGATGGGAGAAGATGGAGTCAAGCATATTGGGTATTTCATGACAAATTATCCAATTAGATTTATAACTCTATAGACAAGTGTTTGTATGAAACAAAACTCTTTAGATTTATCATATTAGTACAGATGCAAAATACTAAATCAAAGAAATAAATACTTTTTTTCAGAAGGAAAAACTAACACATCTTTTTATTTCATTTATTCAAAGTATATTTATTGTAAATTTAAATATTTTAATGGTTGATACATGAAATCAGATATTATCATGTCTTGAATGTCCAGCACACAAGATAAATAGGTATTAGACTGGATAGCTTAGGATGATCTAATTGTGTAAGTGATTTGTACTAAACATTACTATAAACATCTCGTCTTTCAAGGCATATCTCACTTAGCAATTTAAATATACAGTTTGTACATTTCAGGGCAGTAGATAGAGCTTAAATATTATGTTTGCATGTGTGAGTGATTAAGTATATAAAGTGTCATTGCCCTAGGACTATAATAGCAATACAATTGCACTGCATAAAGTAAAATGAAAAAAAAAAAACGAACCCATCTAGACATTGTGGTATATTATAACTATCTGATGACATTACAGAATGCATATTTGGTCATGGTCATCATTAATAAATCCTTTTTACTAATAATTCTGTTTCTAATTGAAAAGCAAAAATGTTGATACAAAGTGATTATTTATTTATTATTATTACTAAGCTGTCTAGCAGTGGGCCATAAATGGCTGATGAAATTGATTATTATTGCAATAAATGTATAATTGACTAGCTTGTTAGGGTTGACAGCCATTCAAGACAAATAATTGTTCATTTTTGGATAGTTTCAATTGAATACTATAGGTATTATAAATTATTTGTGGGTTGAAATCATCGCTGCATAAATAAATGTATTAAAATGTTTGTACAATAACATGCTATTAATTTTAGTAGATTTTATAATGATTTATCTAATGAATATACTACAGAAGTAAAATATTACTTATAATGATAAAATTAGTCACTATTCCTATACGTTTTTGAACTAAGTAGTAATCATAGTAGTAAAAAAAGATAACTAAAATCTAATCTTTTTGTTTCTACACAGTATAGTTCTTTTAAAAACTTTATGGTTATCAATCACTTTTTTTAATAAATATCAGACCACAGAACCTACCTTAACATTACTTCAAGTGCAAATTTATTGAGTTTAGTAAGTATATATTTATATTTATAAATGTCTCATTAATAGTTTCAGTTTTTTGTTTGTCAATCAACTTGCTATTGCTATATTCAACAATAGTAGCAACTACACATAACCATGAGGATGAATAGAGCATAATTTAGTTCAAATTTTGTATTATATAAAAATTATTATTTAAATACTGTTTACATTGAGCATTTGTAAGAATACATATTTAACTTTTTCATTCATAAATAATAAACAAATATTTCAAATATCTATTTTTTTTAATGAACTGAAACATGAAATAAAAAATTATTGTGTCAATAGAAACATTACTGTGAGTATAAATGCAATGTTTTGTGGTTTAAGACCATGGTACAGTGAGCACACTTTCTACTGAGTGTAAGAAACCATTACAAAATATATATATTTACACAATTTGATACATTAACACAAATGTGCAATCAAAAGATTAATATCTAATGCCATAAATTTAATATTGCCTTATCTATGGTGTATAAATATTGAACCTCTGATAAGAATGTTGCTATACAATATCTCTATTGATTTAATGAAAATGTAAGTATGAATATTGAATATTTAGGTGCCTCATTCAGGTAATTGGATTCTAGTGAGATTCATTCTACAATAGCAATTCTTTTGTTTTAAAAAAAATCTGTAGTTCAGCTTTGATGACTGGGGAACCATAACAGGTGTAAAAACTTACCTTAAACATCGGCCTGGGATGCCTCGGTTGGGACGGTACAGCGGCTGCAGTGGTAGTCGCGGGAGCCGGCGTCGGAGCCGTCACGTGATCCGCCGGTAACGACTCCGGGACAGTCTGAAGAGTAGGCCTCATCGTCGTTGACATTTTTGCACAATAACACTAGTTCGAACACTTAACACCTTACTAGCCCACCCTCGTCGTTTGCATCCTTTGCGGCGGCCGCGCGCTCAGCCCGCTCGACCGGCCTAGACCCTCACCAGGACGCCGACACAGCCCCCGACCTAACTCCACCGATCGCCGACCAACAACGCCCATCTAACCGCATTTTCGCCCAAAAAAAAACATCGCGATGCCCTATACTGAAAACTGTGGAACGATACGCGATACCTATTTCACTTTCACGTATATGTTAACGATCGTCGAGATGGAAAACGGAAATAGACACGCAAAAAACTATTAGAAAGCTTACGGTGTCTTCTCCTGTCACATAAACACTATCAAGGAATTCGGCGTATAGGCTATAAAACGTCGCGCGAAGTGATTCCGTCAATACCACTAACTCGTATTTAGGATGTAAAATCCAATAGTCGACAAATATAAATCCATTTAATAATAAATTTACTAAAGAAATTCACTTAACTCCGCTAAAAGTCCTCACATTCTTGAATTCACTCTCAAGATGGCGGATTTTACCTACTCGTAAATGGGCACAAGGCTGACACGAAAACATCAACCGGCTCTCTATCAATCCCTTTCTTTTGGCAGTGTTTAAAAAGAGACAGTGAGATGTGAACGAGTTCAACGGAGTTTAGTGATACGTCACTGTTAAACTGCCAATAGAGCATGCGCAAAATTTACAAATAAATATACTTTGAACGCAACCTTATGCGTTTTATTTATGCATTGACAGACTTAAGTAAGACATTTTTTGAAAATTAATTTACTCAATTAAGGAAGGCCATTTAAGTAAAGTTTTAAGAAAATTGGTTTTATTATTTCTAGTATATTATAAATATTATTTTTTAAGACTTTCTGTCAGTCTAACGAACAGACTTTTTTAATTACAGCTTTTAAAAAAAATGCGTTTAATAGAGTTCGTTACGTTTTACTGTACAATATATTTCTAAATGAACCCTTTTTAAATCTTAATCCGTGAAAATGTGAAAATTATGTTAATAAGTGTGTGGTGACCTCCACATACGGCAACAATATCATACGACAGCGCTATCTAACAAATACACATAGAACTTTAGAATAACTAATCCTAATGTGATACAGACACTGTCGTGACGATTGGTACTTAGACAACTTCCCAATATCAACAATTGTTTAGGTACTTATATTTTCATGCAAATTGAGTAAAAGCCGTTAGCGTTAAATTATTGCATACCTATTTGCGATCAAAAATTTGTGTAACAACTCAGAAAGAGAGACGCACTGTTCACAATCATTTCATTACAAAAATTAATAAAGTTTTTAACCCTCTCCTGAAAGAAGACCCAAGCTAAGCAGTGGGACGTTATGGGTTGTTTGTTGATGATTCATTGATGAAGTTGTAAATTATGATCGATTTTATTTGTAACTAGATTTACCTTGCAGCTCGTCATCGGCTATCGTGGTAAAGAGTAGGTAGCCTGCGTTCTTTCTTAAAAATGAAGGACTCTTAACAGAACAGACAGATAGTCAGACGACGATTTTACATGTAAAAGTACGAACAGTATGGACTTTAATAACACGCACTATTACAAAGTCGTGCAACAATTGAGATGTGCTGCTCCTTATGGTCAATTTCAGTTCGTTTGCTCATAACATCAGTGTGCATTCTTATCGAGTGTGTGCATTCTTCTTCAAAAGTTTAAGAAAATGTAACCCAACAATGTTAAAACTTATGTTCATATGGATGGCCTATGTCATCCTTATTACTGGCTATCATTACGAAGCTATTGAAACCACATTCAATTAAATCAGTTTCGTAAGTTAGACGCTACTGTCGAACATGGAAACATACCTACATATCCTGCTAAAACTATTACCCTTCTTCTTCTACCCATGATACAATAAAACAAGTATTGTACTTTATTGTATTGTAGGTACTATTGCACTCGTGGCACTCCGAGACACGCTGATGAAGTAGTGACACAAGACACGTCATCTCCTCTATCGTTATTGGGAAGTCAGTGCCCTGAACTGACAACCTTCGAATTTCAGTTCTCCCTTATGGTTGCGGATGTCCGATGCCATTCGCTCCGTGGAAAAACTAATATTCAGGTACCTATAACCGGTTGAAGTAGTAGCCGACCCCAAATAACATTGGGAATAAGGATAAGAAGAAGAAGAAGTACAAAATTTAATATCTATATAAAAACGTCTTTCATAATATACTCTTGAAACAGGACCAAATAAAATCGAATTTTTACGTTTAGATTTTGGAATGCTAAATTATACTAAAAATTAATATGACAGCGAGCCACAGCTGATAACTCTTCATGATTTGAAATGCACTCTGTGGCGCCATCTTTATCAAAATGGCTGCCATGTTGTTGGCGACTGTTGGGTGCTTGTTTGGATATTAGTGTTTGTTTCTTTCTTTTATTATGTTTCTGATTAGTTATATGTGTAAAATATTGCACGTTAGAACTGATGATTCTATAAATTGGTAAGTTTGAATCGTTTAATATTTCTTAAACAACGTTAAAGTGCTTTGTAATGTAATAACAATCTGGCCAGGGCAACGTGAGATTTTCCAAATGCGTATTCCATTTCTTAAGTATTTCTTGCATTGAATATTGTGGTATAAATGTGCAATGTTAATATTACAACTACGTATTTAGGTCGTAACTTTAGATAAGACTGAGGGTCATATTTACATAAGTGTGACCTTAGTACGTCCAGACAACAAAAGATCTTCCACGAATCTATTGTTACCTCTGAACTTCGAATACAGTTCTTCATGTTTTTTTCCGTTCATTTGTAAAGAATTATGCATCTTAGATTTTTTATCCTTTCAAATAATGTAGGTGATTGCCACAATAATATTTTAGGGTGCTTGCGAAAAGTAGGTGAACGAACTACATACGATGTCTACAAATAGTATAGTGTTGCTTTCTAAGTTTGATTTTTGCTTACGCATCTTCTCAGAAGCTGTATTTTCAATGGGCAAATACATAGCTCGTTAATAGAAGATTGTTGTTATGTGTTGTATTTATTTACAAAACACTATTTGGACACTGTCCTTGGGAAATGTCTTTCTAATATAATTTTTGTGTCAAAGGGCAAAACAATACTATTTGTGTTTCTTTTTAGTCTATTGGACATACTCTTTTGTAAATAAACAACATCAGGACTTATAAAATTACATTAGAAATATCTCTTAGCTGTGAAATGTTTTGTAGAAATAATTACTAGAGAATCAATAATACTCAATGTTACTGACAGTACACCAAGCTTATGGATGATAGTAAAGTTAATGAGGAAAACTATATAAATAAACCGGCCAACAATTATAATTACTGTCATGTTTAGGTGGAAAAACATTGTAGTTGGAGAAGATCTTGGAATATTACCTACTACCTTTAGATAGCTACTATAAAAAGTAAAAGAAACTGCTTGCTGTTCTTGTACATAAGAATAGATATATCAAACAATGCAGGTTTTATTTTGATTTTCCTAAAGTTAGAGTTATCAACGTGGAATGTTACCACATTTTAATGTTTTGTTACTTGTGCTTATTGTTGTTAAGTGTTTAGTGTTTTAATGTGTAAATTGTGTATATAGTGGTGGCAAAATCGAAATTTTTCAAGAATTGGAAAATAAAATTGCCCCCCCGTTCTAGAGATTTACAGGCACAAACAGAGAGACACACAAAAATTTAAGTTCTTGTTTGTATTCTAGTTGGGATATAGCCATTGGCATAACATTGTTACCTCCTTTTTAAGGCTTATCTTAAGCAGATGATGAAAATTGGTATCTATATACATTACAACAATATGAAACTGAGGTGGTACGGTTGTCATAAATATAGACGCTGTCCATAATGTGATGATTATCTCTAATAAGCTAGATATATTACATCACATCAATAGACTTTAGCAGTCCACTGCTGGTTATAGGCGTCTCCTTAGAAGGTTTTCTGTTACTATACCACACTGGTCAGATGGACTGTAAGAGGTTTTGGGTCCAGATGATGTAATAGCAACTGTTCCCGAACCTCTCCTATTTTAGATGCACAGTGGCACACTGTGTGGTTTAAATCGGTCAAATTCTCACAACAGCCGAAAACCCCTGTGGGGTGGCAGACTATGGGAGTTTCCACACATAAAAAAAGGGTTTGTTTCTAGTTTTCTTTCTGTGTGCAGAATCTTGTGATGCATAGTTTTCTCCCCATAAGCGGATCTTACTACACCTACTAGGTATGAATAGGGGTAGTAACAATCTGAATTCTAAGTCATTCCCAAACAGAGATGTAATTGAAGCTCCAATCTAAATATATGAATTGGAGTAGATATAAACATTTCATTGCTATTTGTTACGTTTTACTGTTCCCGGGGAGGGGTAAGGTAATTTGTACAAAAAATGGTGTGTTGTGATTTTTTTGTGATGATGCAATTAACATCTCTATACTAAAACTAATGGTACAGTAAAATATAACATTCAAATAATATTTTATAAAATTAACACAAAGAAATATTAAAAAATACGCCAATGCCACCAATTATTCAGACGTGTCTCGGAAAAAAGTAGAATTGCGGTGCCTCTCATAACTTGTTGTTGGATCATCTGAAAAGATTGAAAGTTCATAGGTTAGTTAATAGTTTTCCCCCAGGTTGCGTGGAGGGCTTCTCAAAATTTCTATATTTTACTTTTTTACAACATTTTGAAGGGAAAAGCGATTTTACAAAAAAAAGATCGGCTGATTTGTTATTGTAAAAGAAAATTTTAACAAATTTAAAAAAACTCCAGCTGACCCTCGTAAATGAAGTACAGAATTTGTGTTCAATATTTCAAAAGGATCGGTGCTGTAGTTTTCAAGTTATGAGGGGCACCAACTTGTTTTTCTCACAACTCATGTTTACTAAGTTCTTAAAGCTATTGTAAAATATTTTAAAGGTATTCAAATTAATTCATCAACAACCCATAATGTCCCACTGCTGAGCTGGGATCTGCTCTCTTTAAATAAATATTTTCTTAAATTATTAGTTATGTCTGGTATCACATGAAGTGCTGAGCAAGATGTGACCATATCAATGATTACAAAGTTTTCTCTTCAAGAATCCTTAATGGCTATTGAGGCTTAAAAAAGGTAACAAAAAGGTAGAAGGTACAGGGAGATAATAGGTTTTAGAGATGTACAGTCAATATGAAGCTAATCTAAAATTTGTTTGAGCTACTTATTATGTCATGTGGTAGTTCCGAAATAAGAATTCTGGTTACAGAGATTGAATTTGGATTTTTAATTTCACTGCCTCCTTCAATGTTTCAATTCTCAATATGGCGTCTAGCTATTCTGCTTTGCTGTGAACCCTCTTTTTAAGGCTTCTACACACAGGCGCGTAATTATTGTTCGATAGTAACGGATGCGTTATAGCTTTATCCCTTTTTATTCCTGAAGCACAGTGTCGAATATCTTTCTACAATCGAAAACGCCACTATTCTCTTGGCTTATTGGCTAATTTGTTATAACCACGTGACATAGCTTTGAGATGACGTCTTTCTCGTACATTAGTTACTTTTCTACTAATATTTACATTTATAGAATGTCAACTTGGCTAGGATGAGCTGTTTTAGTACTGCTGTTCTACTATCCTACTAATCAAACGTGATCGCGCCCTCGTTTGTCACGACCCAACGTTTTATGTTGGGGTGTTGTATGTCGGCGCGGGGATTTCTATTTCGCGATTCAGGATTAGTCATTCCGTATAGTTTAGTTCGTTACTCCGTAGTTCAGTGTTTCTTTGGTAGATGGCGCTGTATGTTTTCACTTGTGCTGTATATGAAAGTAGCCACAATGTCAAATGTGATTTAATGACTCAGTTACAACTGAGGAAACCCAATTTTTTTAAGGATTTTACGTAAATGAATTGAATATTTCTACACGCTACTGCTAAGTTTGACATAAATTTAGCATTTACTGTATCGTTTTGTCAATTTCTAGTTTTGTATCAAAATTACCAAAATGCAAATGGCGTTCATGCATCATATTGTCTTATTCATGCAATATATTGTTTTATTGTTACTGAAAATAGTACTAATCTAATCTGGTGTACGTTATATTCTGATCAGATAATATAGGCAACCTCCTTTACAACATTCTACATACGTATATAATTCATGTTTTATGTATGTACATTTTGTACCGCGAGGCTACCTAGAATTATGCATGCTTGACGACCTGTAACAGAGACGGCCAAACGCCATTCGCAATGTAGAGCCCTTGACCAAAACCGAATAAGTTTTGCCATCAACATGATACGTGTTTTATGAGTTTGTTAAATCGATTAATCTATAAAATAATTATAGAAACAAAAAACGGGACTGCTTAAAAGCAATGAACTGAAAAGAAAACGAGTATCATAATTCATAATATACATAACATTCGACTTAATAATGCATTGTTTTGTTAACTATAATATAATAATAATATCTTTATTGCAACAGAAATTGGATTACAAAGCACTGTACAGCCCTGACTCCCAAAATAGCACTGTGTCTTGGAAGTCAGTTCCTTATCAAAGGCAAATAAACAAACCATTAGTTACTATATTAGACAATGAATTTGAATACATAGTTATGTTTGTGTGTTAACGTGAGTGTTATAATATGTGTGATTGTGTATGTTTTGCTGTGTATTTGAGGCTGTGAGTTTGTGGTGAGTGTGTGTGTAACAATGTGCAAGGTTTCATTATTTCGCTATATGTAGTAGGTATTCAACATCATCATATTCCAGTTCTATAAGCCACAATTTAACGATTTGTTTGTCATGTGGGGTATCATTAGATAGGTCTTTTAAAAACAATACAGGGTTTTTAAGACGATTTTTAGGCATCCGTTTGCGAGATATTTAATTTTAAAGGGCACTTTTTTGTAAAAACAGCCTCCCCCCCCCCTCTAAAAGCTAAACGGCGGGCTCGAAAAATCTGTAAAAATTCGTGATGGTGGTCCATATAATGAACTTTGAAGGAAAACTATAGCGGGTACGAGGACTTTGTTAGTTCAGGAGTTATAGAGGCTTAACTTGTAAAATGCGCTCACTTGGAAAACGTCATACAAAATTAACGCATTAATACGTAAACATAACAATTATATCTATTGAATACGATTTTAAATCCATTATGGGTGCCTGAGGAACCCTTTCTATGGGTGGCTTCACACGCACTTGGCTGTTTTTTTTTTTTTATTAAAACTGCGTGCTTCCCACTCTATAAGCTAAACGGCGTCTTGATAAATCTGAGAAATATCTGATAAACATAAAAGGAAAACTATAACGACTTAGATGACTTTGTTAGTTCAGGAGTTAAGGTTGCTTAACTTGTAAAATAAGCTTACTTACTTGGAAAACTTCGTACAAAAAAAGCAAAATAATAAGTGAAAATAAGAATGATATATTTGTCACGATACAAAGAAATTATAAGGGACCATTCTATGGGTGGCCTGACACACACTTGGCCGACTTTTTTTCTTCTCCTATAAAATAACAATACAAAATAATCTCCGTCTGTGAACAACGATTAAATAATAAACTATGCGAAACCAGTATAGGATCGCGATTGGCAGTATGGGTAATGTTGTATTACCGTAATGGTGCGAAGCCCTGAACTCCTTACGGGAATTGAAATACAAGTTGACTCACTTAATTTTTGCTAGTTTTTTTAGAAAAAAAAAATACATGTAGACGCTAGGCACATACGCGCACATACGACTACGCAACGGCTAACAAAAAAGTATAGGGGGCAGAAAACTCTAGTCAATGGCAGATCAAATTATACTTACAGCTAAATTAAAGAATTCAAGACTTCTCTAGACGATCTGTACCTAATAGAAGGAACCACAAACTAGGAGTAAGCTTAAGAGTATTGGTAGGCTACCCCTAAAGATAGTCTGACTACCTGTCTAGGTCTCGGGAAACCGTTGGAAGTGAGCATCACAGGATAAGTTGTGGAGAACCTTGGGAGAGGCCTATGTCCAGCATTGAACGTCTTTCGGCCGAGGTGATGTTTCATGAGTAATTAAACAGAGTTTTTATTGTTTCAGATTATTTTGATGTAAGAAACCCAGCAGTTGTTCAAGTGGAGAGCATTTCTAATGTACGCCCACCTAGTATAATAAGTTTGCTGTAATATAAGCGGCTTCATTTTATATAAAATAAAAAACAGATGTCCAAAATGTGGCCGGCATCGCAGTATTCGCATAGTAATGCGCATCAGCAGAATGCTGGGAAGGCCAATGAACATCAGAACCAACAGAATTTGAAGACATTGGGGATGACCTCTGCTATATCTATGGCAGGTTAGTTCACGTTATGTTAGCTGTTTAAGCGCCAAATGTATGAAACGAGTAGTATGAAAATGGGAATTTAAGGACTAAATGGAACGGCAGATCCTGTAGCGCTGACAATATGCAATGGATGGTTATGATATTCACGCCGCTTATTAAGTGTATTATCATTCTAATTATTTTCATGCATTTATCACATTTTAGAAGTATGCTAAAAGAACTTAAGTACTGTTCAAAAAGTTTGTACAAGTGCATTACCAAAACGCAAACATACTTTTTCTAAACATGATATGCTTATAGTCTATATTTTTTGAAAACTAGATGGCATTGTGTGTCTGAACGCCAAAAATTAATAATAGTGTTAAAAATATATTAAAAAAAAAAGTTGAATTACTAGTATCGATATTTAAGGAGCAACAATTTATTGACGAATCAAGAAAATGACGAATCGAGAAAACTTTGACTTCGTTAATGGTAAATTATGCCATCTTTTTAACAGCATTCATAACTCATTTTTGACCTATGTATTTCATTGTAACTTAAAGTAACTTCTAACGTAAAGCTTTTAAAAATTTGGGAATTTAAAATGTTATTTTCGGTGAAATTAGCGGTCAAATAAACAAAAACTATCCCTACCATGAGATACGCCAGGCGGTACAAAAGTCCCATACAAACCTGCCATTGTCCTTTGTCTCTGTACACGTGATTAAGCCTTAATAGTGTATTCATCGATCGATAGATGACGTTGCAGTTCGACCTAATTTTAAAAGTTGTCGTTATATGTCTCCCGAGACGACTATCATAAAGGTTCACAGGTTGTTATAAATTCTGCCAGAGAACTTGTTTTATCTTCAGAACCTTCTCAAAAACAATAGCTCTTAAATATAATTGGACTTTGGACATGTAACGGTCCATGTGTGTTTCCTTTCCACATGTTAAAAAAGGGGGTTGTTTCAAGTTATTCTTCTATTTGCATTCTGCCCTAAATATGGGTGGTTTTGGGGGGTTAGTTTTTCTAATACATTTTTATATTTGCAGGTCCAAAACCCATAGACATTGAAAAAACAAATGAGTTGAAAGATTCACTTGTTCCGTATGGTGTGTTCGAATCTGAAGAAGAGATGCACCACCGCATGGAAGTGTTGGGGTCGCTGCACCGCCTCGTGAGACAGTGGATCCGTGAGGAGTCGCTCCGGAAGAACATGCCCCCAAATGTCGCGGAGACTGTTGGTGGCAATATTTACACATTTGGTTCATACAGACTTGGGGTCAGTTATCTACCTACTTATCTTGATTTCTTTTTTGTATATTTAAGCCTACCAAAGTGGCTGTACTCTGCGTAATGGAAAGCATGAGTAAAATCCTAGGGGGTCACCACCAAAATTGCATACACGTAAATGTAATCTGTGAACTGCATTAAGATTTTTACATAAAAATAGAAAAAAAAAGATTTTGGGGTACCCCATACTTGGAACTGAAACTCAAAATTGTTTTTTTCATCAAACTTACGTGGGGTATCTATGGATATGTTCAAAAATGATGTTGAGGTTTCTAATATCATTTTTTTCTAAACTGAATAGTTAGCGCGAGAGACACTTTCAAAGTGGAAAAATGTGTGTCCTCCCCCCTCTAACTTCTAAAATAAGAGTGTGATAAAACTAAAAAATATATATGTTGTACATTACCATGCAAACTAAAAACGAAAATTGGTTTGAACGAGATCTAGTAGGTAGTTTTTTTAATACGTCATAAATCGTAAACCGCAATTTACTTTTCATTCAATCAATACACTACGAGTATTATAAAAACATCGATCAAAGTTAGAACGAACTACAAGACCTTTTATATGATGTTATTTGTTGAAACGGAACCCTTCATGGACGAGTCCAACTCGCACTTGACCTCTTTTTTAGACTAGCTTCGCCCCGTGGCGTTGCCCGCGGTTACAACAAAAAACACGGGTAACACACAAGTAATTTTTTAAAATATTTAATACTTTTACCAAGTTATAATTAAAATGTATGTATTTGCATTTTAGGTCCATCACAGAGGCGCTGACATTGACGCTCTCTGCGTCGCCCCACGACACATTGACAGAACAGATTATTTCTCATCCTTCTATGACCTATTGAAGACTCAGCCTCAGGTTTGTATCATTCGTTATAAACATCGATAAGAAACATTATGCTAATTGTTGCCTGTTTGCCCTGTTGGTCTAGGGTTCGATACAATTTTTTTACCAACGGCCCGGTGTATGGAAGTTTGACTATGTTTCACGCGCTTGCCTCGGCAAGCATGTTAAGCCTTCGATCCCAGTTGTCATAAACATCTATGGCAAAGGTTTTGACAGAGTATATCATGCTGGTCAGACGGGCTTGTCACAAGTTTTCCTTCTCTTGCAGTGATATTGTTCTGTATAGTTTGTCTTTTTATTGGCTCTTACGTCACCCACGGCATGAATAGGGGTGGTGACATTCTGTATCACTACACGGACTAATAATATCTTTAACACGTTGCTTATTTTCAGGTAAAAGATTTGAGAGCTGTAGAAGATGCGTTTGTGCCAGTTATAAAAATGAATTTTGATGGCATAGAAATTGATTTGCTGTTTGCCCGACTTGCTCTGAAAGAAATACCAGGTATGTTTTATTAATACTACCAGTCAATTAATATATATACTAACTAGCTCATGCCCGCGGCTCCGCTCACGTCCTAGGGGTATGAGAAATAGATGTTGGCCGATTCGCAGACCTACCCCATATACACCCAAAATTTCATACAAATCGGTCCAGCCGTTTCGGAGGAGTTTATTTACAAACACCGTGACACGAGAATTTAATATATAAGATATTATAAGCTGATTTGTTTGAACGCGCTATCTCAGGAACTGCTGCGGAAATGGTTAAAGATTCGCGAAAATAATGTATGAAAGAATTCTTCCTTTTGAAAAGTTCTGAAAATAGTCTGTGACAGCACATGTCTATTTTTTAAAGTTGATTCAGTATAAACCTTTTTTCTGGGAAACAAAGCTGTTTCCGCAATATAACCTCACGCTACGGGAAATAGAAGACACAGACTGGGGCTGCTTGGGTAAGCTAGTATAAAATAAACTCTTTGAATGATGTTTAGTAGATGTCCAAACTGTACCATTTCGAGTACAGAGATGTTAAACAAAAATATGTAAATAATTATGGGTATCATATGTTACGATGATCTTACTCCTAGTCTATTTAGGCTGCGTCAGATGTTCTCAACGGAGAATATACAATTATACAGGAGATATTATAGTACAAATAGTGTGTGCGTTAATATGTATGCAATCAATCTCTGTTTGCTTCTGTTACTCTCACAATTTAATGAGAAGGCTATCCGACACGACCAGGAAGTGATCAGGATCAGGACCGACAGCGTAGTGTGCTCAGTTGAGCACGGGTTTGATCCCATATATCAAACTCCGGGTTGTTGTTTAGAATTTCAGTAACCAAAAAACTTAAAAACACTCTATGGCCCGACCTGAGCATCAAACTAGGATATAATGAATTCAAATCAAAATGAAAAGTATTTTATTGTCACAGCAAAAATGACATATTAAAACTGTGTGCTTTTCAAACTAAGTAAAACTTGTAATATGGAAGCCAAGTAGATTCTCTCTAGAGTTTTTACAAAAATAGACACTGTAGAAAAAATATAATAATAATAATATATATAGTGAAAATAGATTTATATTGTAAGAGATATTTTATGATGTACCTATGTGATTATTTCCAGACTCATTTGATCTACGCGATGACATGTTATTGAAGAATTTGGATAAAAAATGCGTACGGTCTGTGAACGGGTGCCGAGTTACTGATGAAATTTTGCGTCTCGTGCCCAACATCAACAACTTCAGACTTACGCTTCGGGCGATCAAACTGTGGGCAAAACGTAAGCATTTCAATTATTTTTCTTATAAACAGCCTTTAACTTCCCACTGCTGGACAAAGCGTGTCTTTAGAAAGAGGTTAGAAAAGATGTTTACATCAAACAATTGAGATGCTTTTGCATCATTAGAACTCTGCCTCTGTTTTTAATCTCCTGTTTCATTGACTAACATTGCTTATTCAAACAAAATAAAACAAGAGAATATTATAATAGCTTATATATCAGAATAACATACTTTTTACTGCAATAATCGAGATACACGGGCGACAGCTACTCACAAGGAAAAAAATATATACGTAGGTATATATATTTTTTCCTTGTGAGTTGGCAGTGAGAATGAACGCTGATTGTCGGCCAGGGCACGGCATCTACTCGAACACGCTGGGCTACCTGGGCGGCGTGTCGTGGGCGATGCTGGTGGCGCGCACGTGCCAGCTGTACCCCAACGCGCTGCCCGCCACGCTCGTGCACAAGTTCTTCCTCGTCTTCAGCCAGTGGAAGTGGCCGCAGCCCGTCCTGCTCAAGCAGCCCGACGCGGTCAACCTCGGCTTCCCGGTCTGGGACCCCAGAGTGAGTCTACCGTTATTTACTTATGACACAAATGACCACAAGTGGTGATGGGCTACTGCGAGCGTGCTGTAGGCCTTTGAAAAAGTAGTACATACATACTTTTCTTGAAGGATACATTAGTATTTTCTACATCAAATAAGGTTTCGGTCGACAGACATGATAGCCATCATATGGCACGCATTGAATCGAAAATAGGTTTGATATTTTTCGATGATATTAAATTGTGTATGGAACTATCTTAGTGAAATAAATTATTGAATGTCTTTTTGTTAGATTTCAAGATAGTTTTAGATAATTAAAAGGCCTCTAACTTTATTTTTTTATTAGGTACTTTTTTATTTCACTGTTCTTTCTAAAATTTTTGTAGTAATAAGAAGTCTGACTTAAGTCTTACAAGATGCTCCATAGGTGCAGTGAAACTTGCGAATTAATTAAAATATGAGTTTATTCCCATTATTTTCATGTAGCCAGTTACATATAGAACATGTATAGTACGGACAACGGATGCTATACAAATTGTCTCGTTATGGATAGAAATAGTCTGTATTATCTCTAAAATATATTGTTATCTTCGCCAGGTGAACATATCGGACCGTTTCCACTTAATGCCAATCATCACCCCCGCTTATCCACAACAGAACTCTACCTTTAATGTGTGCGCATCTACCCGGACAGTCATCATGGAAGAATTCAGGCTTGGTGAGTTTTTATCTATTTATAAAACTATGTACAGTAGAAGAGATGGTACACATTTAGGAGTATGTGTTTGAGGCCTTTTAAAAAATCGACAGAGGCCTCTTCCACAGTGTATACAGGGGTCCACAGGGGATATACTGGAGCTTAGTAGCTCAATGAAAACATGTTTTGAAGTGATAAAACCATTTAATGTGGTTAGGATATTTAACAAAGGTTTAGTATGCTAATCGTGTAATGGCTAATTGCAAGTGTACAAAAAGGTATAAGTACGGTAGATTAATATCATAAATAGATTTTTCGAAGTACCGACATTTTGGTACCGCCTGACAAGCAAAAATAACAATTTCAAACTTCAAGATGCTGCTGAGCCAAGGTCAGGCGCAAACGCACAGTATCTAAATACAGAAATGTCAGGTCATTCCGGTCGGTTTGGTTTGTTGGTCACAATGTTATAAAGAAAATGCATACAAGGGTGTACATTAAATAAATGTACTTAATGCTCGATTATTCGAAAGCAAACTAATAACGTAACAAATATTGTCAACATTAGGAATAACATACACTCAGAAGGAAATTACACTCAGAAAGAAATTAGTCAATTTCATCATTTATGTGTTGTAGGTATTACCTTTTTTGTTCATTTTAAACTTGTTTCGTATGTTTAAATTTTTTACTTAACTCTGCTAAACTAAACAACGTCCAAAACAACAAAATCACAGTACTAATAATGACGTCGATTCATCTGTGAATGTCAGTGGTCAAGTGAAATCGTTGAAATACAAACATAGAAATCAGGGCTAGGTGCAATGCGTTTGGCGGTATTTATCAAAGGGCGCTTAGACGGTCGGCGCGTAGCACTAGTAGAGCGAGTGGTCGATAAAACAATTGGTAGGTATCTACACTAAACAATATTGATCTCAATATTCCATGATACAGGTCTTGCCATAACAGACGAAATAATGCTCGGCAAATGCAGCTGGGAACGTCTGTTCGAAGCACCGAACTTCTTCTCACGGTACAAGCACTTCATAGTGCTGCTTGCCTCTTCTGCCACAACCGATGACCAGCTCCAGTGGTGCGGACTCATCGAGAGCAAAATACGACATCTCATTAGTAAGTATCCTGGACCAATTTAGATATTTGTTTTTTTTAATTTATGCCTACCAAAGCGACTCCACACTGCCTGAGGGAAAGCATGAGTAGAACCCAGGAGTAGGGTCACCATCCTCATTGTAAGCAATGCAGTATGGTGACCCATTACATGGCGGCCTTATCAGATGTTTGTCTATCATTCTCCCGGTCTCCGGAGGCCGAAAAGAATGGTACAGAATGATTTGGCCTTCAGTCTCACACCCACCAATGTAATACAGCAAGAATGCTGTCATTATTGGGATGGTCTTCTGTGTGAGGGTAGTACTGCCCCGGTCGAGCCGGCTCATTCGTGCTGAAATGAGCGTAAATTCTGCTACCTACTACTCCGGTCTTGCACTTACCAGCAAAATACAACAGCATGAATACAGTCATTTAAGGTTGCTCTTTTGGAAGTTGTAAAACTTTTATGATTGAAATATTGCTTATCAGCACAGCTACTTGATAGTACCACTGGCATGGTAGTTCAAGCGGCTATCTTGGCGCTTTGTACTGCGCTGAGTATTGTGTATTCAAACCTCACAAACAACACCTTTTTCTGAGTCTTGCTGGTTTCAATGTCCCATTCATGTACATACTTACATATCCATAATGCGTGAGTTTTCTTTACTGCTGACACTTCTAATATCATGACTTTTTACATTTGAACCATTAATTGGAATATTCGAAAATGAACACTCAATGTAGCGCAAGTCTCCATTGGGCAAACATTATTTTTCGAGGGTTGCACTAGTTGCATTAGTTGCACTAAATCGTCAAAAACGGCAAATTGTTTAATAAATTATCAATATACAATTACATTTACAAATTTTTTTTTTGTTCAAAAGATGCTACCTACAAAGAAACAAATCATCAGCCTTTAACAATTCACTGCTGAATAGACCTATCCTTAGCGATAAGGTTTTGGACTGCTCACCACTCTAAACAGAGATGTTGACATATGGTTTGTTTCAAATCTTCCTTCTCTTTGCAGTGATGTTGTCCTGCATAGGTTGCTCCCTTAATCGGCTCTTACCACACCCTTACGATGCATATTGGTGGGAGGGGAAGGGAGGTGTATTCAAAATACATTGAAGTACGGTAAAATGTATGCAATGTGTATCTAACTGTATTTTGTTTGTTACAGCAACCTTAGAAAGGAACTCGTACATAACAATAGCGCATGTTAATCCAGAATGCTACAACTCTGTGCCGCTCAACACAAACAATGGACAGCCCCTTGCCTTGCCTCCTGGTGAGTTTGAAGTGAGATATTTAATGCAAGGCATCAGACCAGATGAGGTCTAGTGTCGCTAGGCCCTGTCGGTAATAGTAATCAAGATCAACTACCCATAATGTCCCACTACTGGGCCCCGGTCTCCTCTGAGGAGAGGGTTACAGCCATACATACCCACGCCGTTCAAGTGCGGTTTGGAGACTGCCAACACAACGCTGTGGCTATGTAATCTTGCCCTTGGATGTTTGACCTTCCAACTAAGCTTCACGACTGTTAGCTATGATAACAACTGGGACCGACAGCTTACTCCGAATCACAGAGATCAGCTATCTAAGTACTGACAGCGCCGTCGATGCTTCCCCTCAATGATTCTTTCCAATCACATAGGGCACCTTGGCTATGCCGTTAACTGTTACATTTATTTATTTTGGGTTTTGGTTATAGGTGCTCCAATGCCAGCAGATCCTCCGCCAGAAATTAAAAAGAGTGAAAATGTGAGTTATAATAAACTAACAAGTATCATCAACTCTCTCAAGTTTTATACTTGATATGCTAGTTATATACACACACAAATATTGATGTATAATTTTCATAAATATTAGTTTACATGTATGTAAAAAAATATTAAAAATAAGCTTTTAAAAACAATAAAAGTAAGCGCTCAAGATTCTACAATAGATAAGGGACACCCCGCATCTAAATCTATTTAGCCATTTCTAAAATTAGCAGGCACAAACACATAAACAAACAGCTGTAAATTACCAAAAATGTTTTGTGTTCTGTAACATACTTTAGTAAATACCTCATCATTAGTTTTTCTTCAATATATTTAATGTACAGACCTGTTACAATTTAATTATACATTTATATTTCTTGTGTAAAATAATAAAATATATGATTTTGTTTTACTTTGAGTAGTGTGTGGCCAGCCGCTAGCAATATTTTTCATATATAATGCATTGTGTTTCAGGGCGAGGTTATAGCCAATTATTGCTCAATGTGGTTCATAGGCCTAGTGTTTGAGAAGACAAACCTGAACGTGGACTTGACAAACGACATCGTCTCTTTTACGAAAGCAGTTAACTATCAGGCGGAGAACTCTAATATGCTTCGCGAGGGGATGACTATTGAGGTAATGGTATTTTGGTTTAATAGTGGTGGTGGTCCATGTTTCAAGGGCGAAGAAGCATGGTATGTGTATCTGGAGGGCCTAGTGTGAGTTTCTTGCCCCATCATGACAACAACTGCCTTTTATGCAACAACTCCACTGTCGCACATAGGCATCTCCTCTAAAAGAAGGTTTAGGCCTACTGTACCACGCTGTACAGATGGGTTGGTGTAAGGTTTGCTGTAAGTTATGATTCTCTTTGCAATACCTTTGTCCTGCATAGCGCCCTACGTTAAGCTTTGATTTCCTGAGAAAGCGGTGCCGTCACATAGCAGCCGTAATATAACGGTGAATGACGTCACTAGTGACCTCGGTGGATGATGATGGCGACACTGTATTACTAATCCGTCACTACACGGAAAGACTACATCAACTGGATCTCATCGCACCGCGATTGAATTGTTTGGAACAATTTGTGGTTGCAATAATAAAGTTAAGTTTCAATGGTTTCTTAGCTTCAAGAGTAGGAATTAGTTGTGGTTCACCTTGATGTACCAGCTTAAAATGAAACTCCGCGTATGCGGCTGCTGATCGAGAGGTCTCGGGTTCGATACCGGGTCGGACTAAATATTTGTGTGATCGACAAATATTTGTTTCGGAGCTTGGGTGTTTTCTATGTGTAATATGTTTGTATTTACAAAAAAATATATGTTTATGTATTTATATCAGTTGTCTCATCATCATCATCATCATCAGCCTATCGTAGTCCACTGCTGGACATAGGCCTCTCCCATTGCACACCACTGTGATCGATTTTGGGCTTCTCGCATCCAGCTCCTGCCAGCCATCTTACGCAGGTCGTCACTCCACCTCGCCTGTGGGCGTCCTACACTACGTTTACCGAGACGCGGTCTCCACTTCAGAACTCTTCTGCCCCAACGGCCATCAGTTCTGCGGCTAATATGGCCAGCCCACTGCCACTTCAGCTTGCTAATCCGGTGGGCTATGTGATGACCTTAGTTTTCTGACGGATCACCTCATTTCTGATACGATCTCTCAGAGAAACCCGAGCATAGCCCTTTCCATAGCATGCTGAGCAACTTTAAGCTTATGGACCAACCGTACCGTATGTGTCCAGGTCTCGGCTCCGTATATCATGACAGGTAGGACGCACTGATTGAAAACTTTCGTTTTTAGGCATTGTGGGATCGACGACGAAAAGACTCGACGTAGCTTTCCAAACGCTGCCCAACCCAACTGAATTCTTCTATTTACCTCATCCTCGAGGTTGTTTCTACCCAACTGCAATGTCTGCCCAGAGTAGACATATTTTTGAACAACCTCGAGAACGGTATCGGTTCCGGTAGAACATGTTCATTGAACATGACCTTGGTTTTGTCCAAGTTCATCCGTAGGCCGATGCGCATAGAAGAATCAGCCAGGTCGTTCAGCATCTGTTGCAGGTCCTGCAGTGTCTTTGTCATTAAGACGATGTCGTCCGCAAATCGTAAGTGAGAGATGTATTCGAAATTAATGTTGTCTAGTTACCCATAATACAAGCTCTGCTTAGTTTGGGACTAGATGATGTTGTGTGTAAGATGTCCGAAATATTTATTTTATTTATCTTTATTTCTTTCCTTAACAAAGATGACATTGCTTCCCGGAAAATATTGGTGTAAGTCAAGGAAAATACTTTCTATTGTTCCTAACGGGGACAATTGTGGTTTAAGTAATTGTTTACTCTATATATTATTCAAACCAATTACAGTACTATCTTTCGCCAGCGTCCGTGTGTATGTCGGTTATCACCGTAAAAGGTAGCATTTGTCTTTTTTCAGGCTCTTAATTATATGTATACCAAATTTCATTTCGAATCGACCGGGGCAGTATTACCCTCACACAGAAGGCTAACCTTTCTCTCTAGCATATCTCTAGGCCAGCATAGTGAGGGTCACTACTGCATTGTCTGCACTCACAATGAGGATTGTGATCGCCTAGTAAAATGTTTTTACATCATTGCAAGATGATTTAGAAACATCTTACTAGGCCCATACCATGATACAGAATGAATGGTCTCATGATGCCGTAGGAATAGGCTTTTGGTATCACACTCATCAATGAAATACGTCGATACGAATGCTAGTCATTTTTAGGTCGGTCTTCTGTGTGAGAGTAGTACTGCCCCGATCGAGCTGACCCATTCGCGCTGAAATCAGTGTGGCTCTACTATCTTAAAAAGTTTAAAAACCTTTGTCTATCTGTTCGGAGAAACGGGCGAACGTTTGTACGCTGAAACTGAACGACGACAGCGAGACGTAAGACTGGCGATTGTTCGACTAAGAAGAAGTAACAGTATGTATAGAATGATGTGTGAGCGTGTGCGCAGGCGCGGCACGTGCGGCGCAAGCAGCTGCACCAGTACCTGTCGGGCTCGCTGCTCGTGCGCACGCGCACCACGTCCGGGGCCAGGCGGCGACAGCACGACCCCGCCCCGCCCGCACCGCCCCCGCCCAACCCCAACAAGAAGCCCAAGCGCCTCTCCGAGAGCAGCGTGAGTACACCCTCATCTTGACCTTCATCCCGACCTCCAAACTGACCGTAATATGACGGCTTTCGACTACTACTTTCACCGAGCGAGTGAGGTTGCTTCGACCTCCCCCTGATTCAGAGGAAAGGACCGAGTGCACATCTTAAACAAACGATCGTCACGCCGCTTTCTATTGCACAGAGTGTGTGGGATCGAACCCCACTGGTACGTTGCATGTGTCGTTTATCGTCCCATGGCCTGACCGATGCTAGTTCACTAAATCCATAAAAAATAAGAAACAGTTAACTCAGAAGCTTCAGCTCCGTAAAGATTATTACCGACAGCTAATTCTAACAGGTTAATATAAATCTTTCTAGCAAAAAATTTACCGCCGAAAAAAATTGAAAAAGGGAGTAAAATATACTATGTATTATTACTGAACCTTGACACTAATTTCTTAAACTAAATGTAAGCATACTTAAATAATTTTGAGTCGTCGTCAAACAATTAATGAACACAGAGAACTAAATTAACAAATAACATAATTTCAATAGGCAGTTAATGAAATGCACTTAATGTTCGCATTTGCACCGATGCACCTTTTTACTAAAAGTGTACACCTAAAAGAATTTGCTCAGATAAACTTATTTTACAGAACTGAAAGCTCCTCAAGAGTCGTCATCGCGTATTATTGTTTATTTAAGCTAGCGGTATTGTCGCCTTAACCTTGATTGACTTTTGCAGACGGACGAAGTGAGCATTCTGTCATACAACGAGGACTCGAACTCGTCGAACGTGTTCGAGGTGGTGGGCGGGGCGCGGGCGGGGGCTGTGGCGGGGGCGGGGGAGGCGGCCGCTCACGCAACCCACGCCGAACACAACGGCGCGTCCTCGTCCAGCTCCATCGCCTGCACGTAGCACTACGAGGAGTGGCGCAAGCGCTTCATATACGGCTCCGCCAACACCACTAAGCGACTGTGACTGTCTCAGTGAAGTGTTCGCGACTGTACGGCGCCCAGCCACGGTGAGTATAACGTGTTCGACGCACGGTCTGCTCCACCACTACCACCAACCACCACGAGACTATAAAAGTGTCCGCGAATAACACCTTCATAGGTGAGTTACGAGGACGGACGGTTTTCCTTTTAGTTGTACTCCATGGGTATTCTTTAAGAATGTGTATGACGAACGTTTTGTATTCTAGATGTGGTACGCGCCGTGTGCTGCAAGTAAGTTAACAGATATCATTAGTGTTAGTGTACCGTGCGCGAGTGTGAGTCAGCGCGTTTGCTGTTTTCGACAAAATTGACGTAATGCCTCCCCCCCACCTTTCTAGCGAAATACGTCAGGTTTGTCTGAACGGTAGGCTAGGATTACTAAGAGATATACTTAGTTCTTGAAAAATCAAACGGTTTCATGGTTTTTTTAATAAAAAAAATTGTCCAGGCTGGTCCTGGACTATCATAAATATGAGTAAAATGCTATTGGCTCTGCGAAATAAATATTATTCTGCTCTGTATTACAACTGCTTTAGATGGAACTAATCAATACCCCGAACAGCGCCACTTGAAATTGTGTAGTTAAAAAAATGTAATAAAGTTTTTTTTTTAAATAAGTGAATCCAAAACCTTCACAGTTCTGTTCCATCAAGCTCTCAAGCTATTGTAAATATGGACAGCTGAATAATTTGCTTACATTTAGTGTACACGTGACTGCAATGAACACATACATAATATAATATGTAAGTACGTTTGTGGCGAGTACTTAAACCGTTCAGACGCCTGACGTTACCCACGTTCCTAATTGCTCATAGTACAAAGTGGAACATAGAATGCGTTTGTCGTCTCATGTGCTTGTTTATATTTCGAAAACACATCCACCCACAATACGGCATTCTTATTTTTTTATGAAACGCGGATCACGATTGACCTAGGTACAGATTGATTTAAAATTCATGTTGAGGTGAAGAAAAAATATGAACTCCTTTTCAATCTGGGTGATTGTTCAGCATTTATTTACTTTAAAAAATTATTGTTATTTGATTCTCTAATTACGACAGATTATTTTTGATGTAAAACTCATTTTTGTTTTCTTACCTTCATATTTTTTGCAAATCGTATATTGTAGTGTATGTGTCACTCAGTCATTCACTCACTTGCTCACTGTACTGTCTGTGAATGAATGAGAAGGAAGCATTAGGTCATCTTAAGCTCACGTACGAGTTTAAGAGAATCGAGGCGGTAACGATTGTAGAAAAAAACTCAAAAAAATCACTTGTATTTACGCTAATTCATTTAACTGATTCTAATTAGGGCACTTTTCCGTATTTCTATAAAAATATCCACAAAGAAAAGTCTAAAATATAAAATTATTGGCGTTATGTGTCACGCTAAGAATCCGAGTGAATTAGAATTAATAATAATAATATTTCGTAAATATTATTATTATTAATTCTAATTCACTCGGACTCTTAGCGTTTACAAGCAACGGATGTGCTATCGAGACCTTCATATAAGCCTATGAGATGAAAACTACATAAAAACCAAACCATTACGAATGTATACCGGGTGTCCGGAAAATTTGTCGTAACAATTCAAAATTTTGTGTTGTGAGTATGTAATGTCAGCATAAAAACTGCGATTTTATTTGTTTGTTTCAATATTTTTCAGTTTTTGATAAGTTTATTTTTAAGACGAAAAAATCTTTCCAATTACTTATGTTATTATAATGCATTGCTCGGTTGATGGAATCCTCGAAAATGCCTGCACCCGTAGTAAACAACCAGATGATGGGTAATCACCTAAAAATGAAAAATAATACTGCATATTCTGTGGAAATTTATTCGTTATTCATTTTGATATTGTTAAATGACCAATCACGGTCTCTAAATGAATGTAATAAGTACCGTTTCTACTGGTTTTGATAATCTCTTTCTGTTCTGTTACACATTTTTTTACTTACAACATTGTAAAATCGTGCTTTTTTTGTGAAGTTCTCGGCAATTTCTTTAGGACCTCAACACATACGTTTTATAAAGTGTGTTCTTGACACCGGTATACAGTTCAGTGTGCTCTTTTGACATTTATTTAGATACAAACAACGATAGATTGGTGTTGCGTGTGAAAATAATAATTTCAACTAGTTGATAAACGAAATGATTCCACCTAGTTATAAGACTCAATGTAGTTGTTCATAAGGAAGTTTCAGGTTATATTTAACTTGTATATATTCAATTGATTATTATATATAAACTATATATCTGCCGCCAATAGCGATTCATTCAAAAAATAAATAAATGTATATAGAAAAAAAGTGTGTTTTATTTGAGTAATTATTAACCTTTTGCTAACAATTCTTAGATATCCAGCACCTCTTACTTGGGTGGGACTTGGGAATACACTTGGCCTAATCATATAAGTGTACTAGCTGACCCGGCGAACTTCGTACCGCCTTAGAATATTAATACACAATAATTAACAATAAATTAAAATTGCGACTATAATTTGAGATTTAAACTATCCTATCTCTCAAGTTAGATCGAACTGCACATGGTGTGCGAATTTTATTATAATCGGTTAAGTGGTTTAGAAGTCCATTGAGGACAAACATTGTGACACGAGATTTATATATATTAAAGATAGCTGACCCGGCGAACTTCGTACCGCCTTAGAATATTAATACACAATAATTAGCAATAAATTAAAATTGCGACTATAATTTGAGATTTAAACTATCCTATCTCTCAAGTTAGATCGAACTGCACATGGTGTGCGAATTTTATTATAATCGGTTAAGTGGTTTAGAAGTCCATTGAGGACAAACATTGTGACACGAGATTTATATATATTAAGATATAGTACTGGACCTTTATAAGTCGTTGCTGACGATATCCAGATAGGCTAGGCAGATAGGAACTCAGTACAAGTACTCTCAAAACAAGGGAATTATGATAAACGAGGCTATGAAAACGCAAAATTAGTATCTTTATGGTGTTCATAAGTTAAATGAAACACTTTTTAAGAAAAAGCTTTATAAGAAATGCACGAAAACGAATAGAGTAGGTACTCAAGAGAGATCAATCATTACAAAACATGATGGTGTCGTGATTTATTACAGGTTATCAGGACCACCTTACAGTTCTCTCATCAGAATAGCTCCATGTCATCATTATATTGCATTGTCACCAAACATATATAGGACTGCAAACCATAATCGGTTGAAGATATCTGTTTTAAAAGTGAGTTGCAAGGTTTCACCCGAACAAACATAATTTAATATCAACTCAATCCAATTAAACGACTGCCTCGTTGGTCTAGTGGTTAGCGTATGCGGCTGCTGATCAAGAGGTCTCGGGTTCGATTCCCGGGTCGGAACAAATATTATTTGTGTGATTCACAAATATTTGTTTCGGAGTCTGGGTGTTTTCTATGTATAATATGTATGTATTTACAAAAAAAAAAAAAGTATGTTTATGTATTTATATCAGTTGTCTAGTACCCATTTTTTTTTTTTTTTTTTTTTTTTTTTTTTTTTTTTTTTTTTTTTTTTTTAACGTGTGGAAATCCCCGCGGACCGTCACCCCGTCGGGGGTTACGGCGGGGTGGTGTGTCGGACTCGAACCGACTAAAACCACACGGTGTGACCCTCTCTGCGCCTTTGTATTGGAAGGAGTCCAGGGAGGGGATTTCCTTCTGGACTCCAACCAGCGCCTGCCCGCACTGTTGCGGGCACCAACTCTTCTCTCGACTCTCTAATTGGGCAGCGTCCGGTCACACGCGGACGTCGCCCCCTCGCGGTTGGCCTCTACTGCGGACGGACGGGAAACCCGTCCCGCCCATCCGCGGCCACTCTCAGGGCGGCATGAGACGCAGGTATGCGCGCCTCCGCCGCCCGGGGCGCCGGCGGCGGATCGGGTCCGATTGGATGGCATCCTCCCGAGCCTTCTCCGCCACCTCCTTCTGCAAGATTACGTCCTCGCAGAAGGTTGCGACCGCGGTATAACAACTGTCGCTGCCGGCCATCGATCTTATGACGGCCGGCAGCGAGAGATCCCCTCCGATGACTGCAGTGAGGACCCGGCGCTGCGCCGCCCAAGCGGGGCAGACCGCCAGCGTGTGCTGGGCCGTGTCCTCACTGCAGTCGCAGTGGTGGCAGGCGGGACTCGGTTCCCTCCTAGCGACCGAGTGCAGGTACTTTCCGAAGCAACCGTGCCCGGAAAGTACCTGCGTCAGCCGGAAGGAAAGGGTCCCGTGCTGCCGCCCTGCCCACTCCGCGATGACCGGCTGAAGAGCCTCCACGGCGGCGAAGCCAGCGCGTGGGGTCTCCAGCCGGAACGACCATCTCAGCATGGTAGCTCGGCGAGCGTCTTCGCGCCACTCGCGCACGTCCTCGGGCGGAGGGCGAAATCCGCTCTCCGCCCGGAAGTCAGCCACTCGCCGATAAACTTCGGCGAGCACTTCCGCCTCCAAATCCCACGGGGGTGTTCCGGCCAAGGCGCACGCCGCCTCGGTAGATATGGTGCGGTATCCGCGTATGGCTCTGACCGCCAGTATCCTCTGGGGGCGCCAGAGGCGCGCCCTATTCTGGGCGCACAGAGCCGCCGCCCACACCGGTGCACCATACAGTGCCATCGACCGGACAACCCCCGTGTACAGCTGCCTAGTGGGGACACTGGCCCCGCCCAAATTGGGCAGAAGTCGCCCTAGGGCGGAGGCAGTGCCCACCAGCTTAGGACCAAGCTGTCGGAAGTGCTCGTCGAAGAGCCACCTACCGTCGAGGACCAGACCCAGGTACCTCATCTGGGCCCGGACCGGTACGAGGACCGAGTTGACCTCGATCGAGGCGCCGGCGGGCGGACCGCGACGGGGCCCATGAAATAATAGGGCCTCCGTCTTGTCCAGGGCCACCCGCAGACCCAGCGCCTCGATGCGCCCGACCACCCGGGAGACTCCCGTGGTGGCCAGGCGCGCCGCCTCCTCAAAGTTTGCCCCCCGGGCCGTGACTAGGGTGTCGTCTGCGTAACAGATTACACCCAGCCCGGGGGAGAGACGCCCTCGTAGGGCCCAGTCGTATCCCATGTTCCACAGGAGTGGTCCTAGGACAGACCCCTGTACCGGTACGGTACGCTCCTCTAAATAGTCTGCCACCAGCCGCCTCAGGTACCCTGGCACTCCGTGGTACTGGAGTGCGGCCCTGATGCAGCCGAATGGCAGACTATTGAAGGCGTTGGCGATGTCCAAGGACACCGCCAACACCACTCCGCCGCCTCTCACCGCCTCTTCGGTCACGGCCCTCAGGCGCAGGATCGCGTCGACCGTCGAACGCCCTTCTCGGAAGCCGAATTGGGCGTCCGACAGGTCGGGCCCCACCTCGCTGAGGTGCCGGACGATGCGGACAGAGAGAGTTGTCTAGTACCCATAACACAAGCTCTGCTTAGCTTGGGACTAGATGATGTTGTGTGTCAGATGTCCAAAAATTCAACCTACTTACACTTAAACACCGCAAAAATACAAAACAGGAAAAAAAAAAGCAAATACCTACAATAAAAGAATCTGTATCAGCGTAACCAATTGTGACTTCTGGTGACTCCTCACAACGTTGCAACATAAGTACACCACATTACATGTGTTTCGGAAATCATTATATACAACGAAATAATAAATTGATTACATAGAAATATTTAAGATAAGATTTATTTAGAAGAATATTCTAGAAAAGCAAGCAACTTCGACTGGCTGACCTAGGTGCTGCAACGGCTGTTTGGGTAGGTAAGTGAATGTCTGGTATTTTTCAATCAATAACTCGTAATGTCCTACTACTGATCCCGGGTCTCCTCTCAGGAGAGGTTTAAGAACGTACGTCCCCACTCTGGCCGAGTGCAGGTTGGGGACTGGCAAGACACGTTGATGCTACGTCTTGAAGTTGGATGTTTTTGAACTCAGAATGAACTAAGAGCTTCACGACTACTATCTTAAGATAACTACCAACTGCTTGACTTGACCTCTGATTCCAAACTACGGAACCTGCATTATTTCAACCCGAATACTGTTAAACATATTACACACATTTCTAAATTCATACATGTTAACAGATAAATTCTGTCCGATTTCACTCAGGGATGTGATGGTGACGATAGATGATAGGTACTTTCTGTCATGTAATCTGTCTGTTGCATACATGCATGTTTGGCCAGGTGGTCAAACATACAGGTATGCAACAATTAATTAATCAACTTTTGGGGGTAGTTGTACTATTTTCTTAGAAAACTCTTTAGTTTTTGAAATCCTTGAGTGGCGTTAGACACGTACCGTCAAGCGATTGCGTATGCTCGTTCGCTCCCTTGTCTATATCTTAAAAAACTACAACTTTTGAAAATTATTTTGTAGTGTCGGTAGGTCTACATTTTTTTCACCATGGAATAATTTTCTGTACTTGTTCTCGAGATTGATTTTGCAACAAACGAAAGTTTTTCTAACAAAATTGTAAGCACCCAATAAATTACGACCTGAAATAGTTTGGCATATTCGTTTGAGAAATTGCTTTTTTGGTGTAAGAAACGTATTTACTTTCATATCCATTTTATAAAAACTGTGAATTTGATAGTACATACAGACACTTTTTGTATTATATAGTATATATTTACAGATAAACGTGGTAGATGAACTTAGTACCTGCATTATATTGAAACTACCGTTATCATTTTTATTTGATAAGTTCTTAGAAAAGGGATATGATACCACATTAATATTTGCAATCGCATGTGTGTAAAAGTATAGAAATCTCGATCACTAATTCTAGAAAATCATCAGAACATATTCAACACACCAATTCTAGAAAATCATCAGAACATATTTAATATATATAATAGTGGAGCCACGCTGCTTACAGCACGAATGGGTCGGTTCGAACGAGGCAGTACTATCCTCACACAGAAGATCAACCTAAAAATGACAGCATTCGTGATGTCTTATTTCGTTATCGAGTCTAATGATGCAATATCATCTTATTAGGCC
Source organism: Phragmatobia fuliginosa (assembly GCA_932526445.1). Taxonomy (NCBI): domain Eukaryota; kingdom Metazoa; phylum Arthropoda; class Insecta; order Lepidoptera; family Erebidae; genus Phragmatobia; species Phragmatobia fuliginosa. The sequence goes on along the minus strand of OW052081.1, from coordinate 9,736,522 downwards.
GCCATGGTGTGGGTCACCATGCTACATTGTCTGCACTCGCCATGAGGATGGTAACCCCCACTCCTCGATTCTACTCATGCTTTCCATCAGGTGGAGTAGTCACTTTGGTAGGCTTAATAACTTAAAAGCAAATCGTAAATCGTTTATAACAGTTAACTAGCTGAGGCCCGCGGTTGTTGTAAATGTAAAACTAATCACCAGTAACGGTTTGGGACGAAGCTAGTCTAAAAAAATTGGCCAAGTCCGTGTCAGGCTAAAACCTCCTTTGCAAGGAGAGGCCTATGTCCAGCAGTGTATTGCTAAAGCCTGTTGATGATGATGACGTGTCAGGCCACGCATAGAATAGGGCTCCGTAGTCAGTCAGTCAGCTCCATAATGGTAGGTAGATTTAAAATCGTGTTCAATTGACAATCATTATGTTAACTTATTATTCTTTTATTTTTGGACGAAGATTTCCAAGTAAGCGTAGTTGCCGTTCAGCTTTTAGAGGGGGGGGGGGGGGACCTGTTTTTTTACTTATTTATTTATATACCTATGGAGAATTTACAGCTTTTACATTCAGAATACGAGCAGACAAGAAAATAGACAGCCATTATCAAATCCTCACATATAGAAACAATACAAATAAATAAAGTGTACAAGACAATACAAAGAGACACAATACAATAATAGAGCACTCCACAGACACTGATACACCAACTAGACCAGGGGTTCCCAAACTTATAAGTATCAAGCCAAGTACCTCTACTACTGCTTAAAATTAATATGCCCACGCCTCCCCTCGGCCCAGGGCCCAGCAAATAGCAGCAAGTGGAATCGCCAAACAATTGTAAAATAAAATTAGGGTATCATATACAAGGTTATCCCTACTTGATTCGAATCCTGAAAGTTATTTGTTCAGAATTCGTTACAGAATCGATTCCAATAGTTTTTAAACCAAGTTATATTTTTCGTTAAAAATGTAAGAAAATTTTAAAAGCTTGAACGCCGTTAGAATTGTGTCGATAGCCACCGAACGCCTGGCGCTTGCTGTGCATCTGTGGCAGGGAATTTGTATGATTTCACCGTCGTCGTCAGTTGACAAACGTGCTTAATGTAATATGGCGAAGGCAAAACACCCCGATCAGAGCAAACTGAGCGGGATAGGTTGGTAGGTTTTAATTAAGGGTTCCGAAGTTTATGACTTCGAACCCTTATAGATTCGTCATGTCCGTCTGTCCGTCCGTCCTCGACTTACCGTCCAAACGGTAAGTTCTAGAAAGATGAAACTTTGCATAAATATGTATTGTAATTGCGTCGACAAAGTGCTACAATAAAATTATAAAAAATATTTTTATTTGGGGTACCTCTCCTACACCTAACGTAGGGATGTTATGTATCCGTTTGCGAGAAATTCCACTTTAAAGGCCACTTTTTTGTAAAAACAGGGCGTCCCCCCCCTCCTCTAAAAGCTAAACGGCTGGCTCACAAAATCTGGAAAAATTCGTGATAGTGGTCCATATAATGAACTTTAAAGGAAAACTATAACGGAATAGATAACTTTGTTAGTTAAGGAGTTCATCATCATCAACAACCCATAACGTCCCACTGCTGGGCTCAGGTCTCCTCTCAAGAGAGGGTTAAGGCCATACGTTAAGGAGTTATAGAGGCTTAACTTCTACAATGCGCTAACTTGGAAAACGTTATACAAAATGAACGCATTTAATACGTAAACATAACAATTTTCCATTGGATACGATTTCTAATCCATGTACCATTATGAGTGACTGCGGAACCCTTTCCTTTAATTTCTATAACCGCCGCTCACTAGCAATATCTAATTTGCTTCTATACTTTGTTTTTATTGCTGCTGAAAATGTTTTTCGCACAAATAAGTGCTTGATAAAGGTAAAAACAATTTTAGCGCCTGCTCTGCTGTGCTGGGATATATTTTGAGATATATAACCAAAAATAGTGTCCTATCCACCTATCTTCATAAAATCATATTCGGCAGCAGAATAATTTTTGATTTCTAATGCTTTCTTTTGTAATGTATCTGGTAGCATGTCTATGTCGAAGTGAAAAGAATCGGTCGCTAATCGGTACCTATATAATATTGTTGCACGAATAGGGAAAGTAGCGCTTGAATTCGTCCATGAAGTGCTGCAAATGGTTTGATATTTGATTCTTAATATCAATTGAATCCAAAATCTTCATAAAGCACGCTTTTTCTGTGATCGCAAATAATTTAGGAAAGCAGGAATAGTTAGAAGTCAAATTTTGCGTTTCCTCAGTTGCAACTTCTCGGTGTATGCTGTGATAGCATCCCAATGATAAATTATGTTCGTGTCTCCGCCTTGGAATTTCACGTTAAAGTGTTCAATGAATCAAAATTATATAATAAATAAGCAAATATAACTTGGACCCATGGTTTTTACATACCATAAACAATTCAGTTTGTTTTCGAATGTCTAAAAATTGATTTACTTTATCTCGCAGTTCAATCTTGTCAACATGTTTCCTTAAGACAACCAGCGCACTTCTGTAAAATTACAATGTCTTGTGTTCTGTGCTCAAATCTTCACAGAGAGCCGCAAAAAGCGGTGTGTTTAATGCACTCTTTTTAATATAATATACAATTTTAAAGCATAATTTTAAGAGGTTATGGACGTCGCGCCCCCCTAGTGGGGCGCGCCCCCCACTTTGAAAATCAATGAACTAGACATTTATATTGATCACAAACATCAGTCACTCGGACCGCTAATCATTGCCACCAAAGAATTTTAGGCTTAAACACCTTCTCACTTTGGATACACTACCATTAAAAATATCAATATTGAATTGTTCACACAAACCTTTAATGCTTCTACTTGCACGGATAATAAAGCTATTCTTTCTGTAGTTCGTTGATGCAAAAGGTATGCTCAGCGGTGGGTTAAAGCGAGTTCTGGACGGAATATTAAAATTAAACCTACTCAACAGCTCGCAGCAGTCGACTTCACCCTCAAAAATATTCACTAATAGGGTACAATCAGCGATCTCACGCCGAATTGTGAGCGGGAGTAAATGGTACTTCTTACAGAGACTAGTGTAAAGTTCCGAGTGATACGTTACCTTTTGGTGAAAGCATAGATATTTTATGAAACTTCTCTGAATATTTTCTATTCGGTCCACATTGGTAGGAAGGGTTCCATACTTCACATACGTACTCTAAATGGCTTCTAAGAAAAGTGCAATAAAGAATTTTTAGGGTTTTTGCCTGTTCGAAGCCCTTAGACAGTCGCATTACGAACCCTAGTGCGTTTGAAGCTTTGGCGACATGCGTCTATGTGTGCTTCATAGATCAGCTTCGAATCGTGCGTGACACCCAAATCGCGAACCGAGGCACACCTAGGCAGTGACTCGTCCTTTAACGTGTAAGTTGTGGTAAGAGCAGAACGTTTACATGAATATGTTACCACCGAGCATTTTGTGGCATTCAAATCGAGTTTGTTATTTCGGCAGTAAGTACTCCTCCAAACGAGATAAATCAGCTTGAAGCGCAATCATATCCTCGAGTGATGATATTGCTGCAAATATCTTCATATCATCAGCAAAACATAGTAGTCTCATCGAAAACATGATTCGATGTCATTCACGGATACAGTGAATAACAGAGGCCCAAGCAGAGAACCTTGCGGACAACCGCTGGAAACAGGAACCCAGCTAGAAATATAGTTATTAAGGACTACAGCTTGAGTCCTGTCCTCCAAGTACGAAGAGAACCACCTCAGTAAGTCGCCGTGAATACCCATATTGTTTAGTTTCGATGATAGAGTATCATGATCTATACGATCCAAGGCCTTGCTGTACTTAGTTAGTATTGACCACATCAACCTGTTTACCCTTGTCCATAGTGTCTGTGATGAAATCATTTAGCAATGTAAGATTCGTGGCAGTAGATCTCCCCTTTAGAAAACCATGCTGACAAGGGCTGAAAGAATTTTTTAGGGCCGAGTATACTTGGTCATAGACTACTTTTTCGAAAACTTTAGCTATAAGTAAGTATACAGAGTTTGGATATAGGCCTAAAATTTATTATTTCTGTTTTGGGTCTTTTTATAGACAGGTGTTATGAAAGATGATTTACAAATTTTAGGAACAAAACAAGAGGACGGGGACTTCATAAAAAGTATGGAAACAGGTTGGGCAAGGGACGACGCACAGTGCACAAGGAGTTTTGGAGATATATTATCTGGTCCTGGCGCTTTGGATGTATCCAGCTTTAAAAGTAAGTTACCGATGCACTCGACATTCACTGCAATTTCACACAAATCAGATGGCCCGTAGAGTGCCAAAGTACAAAGAGAATTAGCGGATTTACAGCTATTGGCATGACTATCAGAAGACTTTTTAAGAAAGTTTGATTTAAAGTAATTAGAGAACGCGTCACATATTGTTTCCCCTGTTTGCAAAGTTTGATTATTATACGTTAAGGAACTAGGAATCGAATTTAATTTAAGACGGTTTTTGACAAATGTCCAGAAGTTCTTAAGTAAAAAATGCCCTTAAAAGTTGAATAACTCGCAAATGAATGTCCAAATCAAAAAATTGTCTTACCAACCCCTCAAAGTTTTTAAAAGACCTATCTAATGATACCCCACACGATGGGATAGACGTGAGAAAAAAAAACATCCCCACTTTACGTGTAGGGGACGTACCCAAAATAAAAATATTTTTCATAATTTTATTGTAGCACTTTGTCGACGTAATTACAACACATATTCTTGCAAAGTTTCATCTTTCTAGCACCAACCGTTTGGGCGGTAGGTTTAGGAAGGACGGTCGGACATGACGAATCTATAAGGGTTCCGAGTCATGAACTACGGAACCCTAAAAAGTAGCCCAAGTGACCCTTTATATCATTAGCTATCTTCATGTGGAAGTCTAACACAGGTTTAGTCGTTACAGAGATAAGCCGGAACAAATAAACGAAAATTCTAAAAATTGTTTTGTTATGTGTAAGTACCGTGTATACTTTCATATTTACCTATTCAGTGAAAAGCTGTTAATTTGAAGTTGCGAACAGGTTCTTAAATTTTTGTTTACCCTAACCAGTGGGTATCTTTAGGTAGGTCTTTTGAAAACAAGGTTTCCAGGAGGTTCCCAAGACGATTTTTGGCGTGGGCGTGTTATTCTGATGTTAAATTTTGATTGCCTTTTTCACCCTCTCAGGGGTGGAATTTTTCAAAATCCTCTCTTAGTGCTAGCCTACTCTCACAGTAACCCAACGGCTGGAACTTTAACAAAGCAGATTTCACATTACTTTATTCAAAAATAGCATCAATTGACTGGGCTCCTTTATATTGTTACTTTAATTTGGAAATGAGTTTTTTATGATACTTTTATTACAATTATAGATAGCTGTGTACCCAAAAAAAAAGCGAAGCTCGATAAGTTGAATATTGGTTTCTTTTATAATGATATTTTATAACTGATTAACATAGAGCTGAGAAAGATGCCTGCCTGGCAGAGATGCGATTTGTTTGAAATACTTCTATTTTAAATGCAAATACAAAATGCAAAATACCTATTTTGTATTTTGCATTTAAATGCCTTTTAGCAAAAAACATTTTGTATTTTATTTGAAATACCTTTTGAGAGGCCTCGTTGGTTTAGTGGCAAGTGTATGCGACTGCTAATCAAGAGGTCTCGGGTTCAAATCCCGGGTCGGGCCAAAAAGTGTTTTTGGGTTTTTCTTAGGAAATTCCTAATACCAGCCCGGAGTTTGGAAGTTTGGCGGGTGATTCACGCCCGTGCCTCGGAGAGCACGTTAAGCCGTCGGTCCCGGTTGTCATGAACATCTATGGCAATCGTTATTGGGAAGGCACAGTGCCCTCTAATATGCTGACAACTAGTTCAATCTTCGAATTTCAGTTCTCCCTTAGGGTTGCGGAGGTCCGATGCCAGTCGCTCCGTGGAAAAACTGAAATTCGGGTAAAACCGGTTAAACTAGTAGCCGACCCCAAATAAACTTGGGAATAAAGGCTCGGAAGATGATGACCTTTTGAGAGGTATTTTGCATTTTAATATTCATTTCAAAATGCAAAATACTTTGTGATTAAGTTTAGCCAACATTACCAGTCAAACATCACTGACAGCAAGACAACATCAATGCAAGGAGAAGGAAAACTCGAAACCAACCCAAGGTATACCATCCCGTCTGGCCAGCGTGATAGTCTGTCTGTCCGTCCGTATGTCACAGCCACTTTTTTACGAAACTATAAGAGCTATACTGTTGAAACTTAGTAAGTAGATGTAGTCTGTGAACTGCATTAATATTTTCAGACAAAAATAAAAAAAACAATGAATTTTTTGGGTTCCCCATACTTAGAACTGAAACTCAAAAAATGTTTTACATCAAACCCATACGTGTATTGTGAATTTATCTACCTATCTATAGATAGGTCTTCAAAAATGATGTTGAGGTTTGTAACATCATTTTTTTTTAAACTGAATATTTTGCGCGAGAGGCACTGCCAAAGTGGTTAAATGTGTGTGTGTTCCTGTACCTTCTAAAATAAGAGAATGATAAAACAAAAAGAAAATGATGTACAAAACCATGCAAACTTCCACCGAAAATTGGGTAAACGAGATTTAGTGAGCAGTTTTTTTTAATACGTCATAAATAGTAAACCGCAATTTACCTTTCATTCAATCAAAACACTATTATTAAATCATCGATCTACGTTACAAAGAACTACAAGAACTTTTATATGATGTTACTTGCTGCTACGGAACCCTACATGGTCGAAAATTTTGAAGTAAACATAAATAAAATACAACACATCCTTACCAATTTCAGCATTAGTAGAAAGACTTTTTTGGTACGGTGGGATGATTATGAGACCTCACAGAAGATAAATGAATGATGATGTAAGTATTCGAATAACTGGTATTGTTAACAAGCGTAATAAATAAAAATTTATGTTTATTTTTTTCACTTTTTAACAATACCAGTCCAATTGTTATTAAGGAAAGAAAAGTGTAATAGATAATTAAATAAGAACTAGATGCCCAATCAACCGAAATAAATGGCCACACAATTCACAAAATGGAGCCATGGCTATCTTTTGGTTAGTCTAGTTTTTAACACTATTTGAAGTGAGTATTATTATTAATAATAACATACAGAATTTATTGATACTGAAAATGTCATGCATAAGGTGCCATTTGGCTCAGCATTGTATCTCTATTCTATTTCTCAGATTAATACCTAAAATAAGTAAAAATAGCAATTCGATTAGGTCAAAAGGTGTTTTATTTTGAGAAAGTATTTTGAAAATACCTAATTTGCATTTAGCATTTGAAATACAAAACTCAAAACTATTTGGTATTTTGCATTTGAAATACAAAACTCAAAACTATTTGGTATTTTGCATTTGAAATAGTAAATCTGAAAAGTATTTTGCATTTTGTATTTAAATGCTTTTTTAAAACCATTTTGTACATCTCTGCTGCCTGGTTGGTCTAGTGGTTAACATTAGCGGCTGCTGAGGAGGTCTCGAGTTTGAGTCCCTGGTTGGACTAAATATTTGTGTGATTCACAAATATTTGTTTCTCAGTCTGGGTGTTTTCTATGTATAATTTTTATGTATTTACAAAAAAAAAGTATGTTCATGTATTTATATCAGTTGTTTAGTACCCATAATACAAGCTCTGCTTAGTGTGGGACTAGATGATATTGTGTGTAAGATGTTTCGGACATCTTACACACAATATCATCTATTTGTTTATTTACTCTTTTTTTTTATATTTATACTACCCTGCCTGATTGAGAAATATGGCCCAGAACCAGGTCGAACTCAGCAACAAGCTCCCTTCGCTTTTCCTCAATATCCGCCGTTTTAGCAGATGGATGTCCAAAATAGCGACCATGTACTGTGCTGTCGTATGCATAGCAATGTATGTTGCCCAGTGCTAACATATCATTGACATGCAGAAGAAACAGCGTGGGCGACAAGACCGAGCCCTGTGGTACACCTGCGTTTATCCGTTGAAAGTCGGAGGCCGCGCCGTCGCAAAAGAGTCTAATGCGGCGTTGATGTAGAAAAGCGGCAATGCAGCTGCCGAGTTTGCAAGGCAAATCGAATGCCGGAAGCTTGGAGAAACGCGAACGGTGCCAAACCCTGTCGATGGCCTAGGCCATATCAAGGCTCATGGCCAGAGACTCTCGATGCCTATCCATAGCCTCATCCCAAAGATATGTCATGCACGCTAGAAGATCACCTGTCGAATGGTTCTAAAGCCGTATTGACGATCATTTTACAAGAAGTGATCTTCTAGGTAACGAAGTAATTGTCTGTTATCATCCCTCAATTGGTTCTGAAGTAAAGAAGTTATCGAAACCTATTTCTTTATTCTATTTATCTATTTTAATTACTGCGTAATGATTAGTTAAGTACCTACAAGTATATTCTGGTATTTTCTATTTAAGTAATTACTGACGTAACGTAACTGAATATTGATACAATAAACACTAAAAACTTAGCTAATGAACCATGATTATTCTTCAGTTTAATGACTGAATGCTACTTTTTTCATTGAGAGATTTTGTGAGATGTTCAACGTTATTTTGAAAATGTTTTCGGGTAAATCATCCGTAACTAAAGGGTAAGTATGTTTGTCTTTTTACCTTAGTTGTCGTGGTGTACTAACTTACAGTGTTCTCGTGTTCTGTCTATAGCATTTGTTGAACATGTTGATTTTAGTTTTGAATTTTTGTAAGATTATAAATTTAATATTATGTAAAAAAAATGACTTTTATTTCAACAGTAATATGGAATCAGACCCAGTTCGCAAGCTATCTGCAACCCCGGTGCCCCGCCGTGGCCGTTACAAACCAGAAGCAGCAGCAGATTTCCACAGCAGGTACCACAGAGCAAAGAACCAGCTCCACATGCCGCCACCAGCTGCGCCTATACCAGAGACTGCAGCTGCCTTAGACGAGAGAGCTTCGGCGGCAGCTCTTAAAGGAACCTGATCTGTGTGCTGCGCAGGAGTGGTGGCGGCAGACTGTCCAGGCGGCAGAAGCTAGGAAGAAGACCATGGCGACGAGCTCTGTTAACTAGTTCAAACTTAGACTTTTAGTTAGTTTTTAGTTTAATTTTATATTGTTTCAGTATATAGATTAATTTAATACTTAAGTTAATTTTACATTATGTTTGAAATATAAACTTGTACATAGCTATTTCGTCTTTTATTACATACACAGCAAAGCATGTGGCTTCGCCCGCGTCCTATTGGTATAAAAATTGTTTACGTCTTATTCGCAGACTTACTGATTAAGCACACAAAACTTCATAAGAATCAATCAAGCCGTTTCAGAAAAGTATGACAACTAACATTGTGTCACCTCAAATATCGCAAATATTTTTTTGTGAGTTTGAAATGCGTGTGCTTACAAAAACAGCCGTAATTTTATATATAAGGTGGGTGGACCATGGAAGGCCACTCTAACGAGTAAACGCTTTTTATTCGTTTATTAACTGGATAAATGAAAAGAACAAATTATCAAATAATAGTTTGTTTTATTGTGTACCATATAAATCACTTTTTTTTAACCTAGCTTTAATCAGTATTCATTAAACTTAAGTTTTGTTAAGCTCTTCCAAATGGCCTTGCAAGGAACACGGCTCCAAACAAGGCCAATATTATACATCAGTCGTTCAACTTAAAAATAGAGTTGTAACAATTAATATATTCTCTTTTACTAAAACTACATAATAAGCTCTTTCATTTAAGCAAAACATTAAATGCTCAATATATTTTTATCATTTATAAAAAACTCAACGAACATTACTTGAACACCATCGTATAACTAAGAATATATTAATGGAAATTATTTAAAAACAGTAGTAATGAGTATTACATTGAAATCAAATAACTTGCCAACGCGTATTATAATGGAATTAAAAACTTTTTTTTTACCTCAAATGGCCTTCTTATGGGTCCGTTCTTTGTAAGGCCAAAATGTTCCAAAATGTTAAAAAGTTTAATAACCCTTATAAATAAAAGTATTATAAATATAAAATATTGTTTTAACTGTAACGGTACGTATTTATAACTAAAAAGTAACTGTTCATATGTTCATGGTTTGTACATGTTCTTTGTAAGGCCCAAGTACCCTAGCAAGGCCAACTGTCAAATTTTTGATTGGCCTTATAAGAAACCATCGGCTTTCCTGGGAACACTACCAATATTTTAACTTAAATCGAGGCAAAACTATTTTTTTTTCTTTAATACCATAAACATATCCTTACACGACAATTCACAGTAAAAAAATATGAAATAATAATAGGTTATCTAACTAAAAATTTACGTTTTGCTATGCGCGCGAATAACAATCGAACGACGACGACCGAAGTCTACGAAGCGTGAGATCGCACTGCCACAATAGCGGCGCGAGCGACTCGCCGCCGCATCTGTGGCCTAGAGTTTGATGGATCTTGGTGTATAGCCGAAGGAATATGTGTTTACATGTCAATAACTACGACTTTTTGATAGTTGGCCTTCAAAGGAGCGTGGGCTTCCATGGTCCACCCATCTTACATGCTAATTAGATAAATATTTATTTGGTTATTAGTGCATTAATACAGTTCTTATATTTTTTTACTTTTTTCTTTCTATGGTCACTCACCATATCATTTACTGAACCATCTAAAGGTTGACTGGTAAAAAATGCCATGTGGCATTAGATTTACACTTAAAAAAATACTTTTTCTAAGTATTTTTAACTAAATCACTTGTTAAATTAGTTCAATAAATAGCCTACTTGCTTATAGACCAGATATTTAGTATTTTGAATAAAGAATTTAATTTGCTTTTAAAATCTAACCGTTGGCGAGTTTGTCACTAACAATCTTAAGTTAGGATTGTTTAGACATGATTATGTGCTTAATTTTTTTTTTGATTTAATGAACTGCAATTAGTAGCTGATATATTCAGTGGTTACTGTAGCAATAACTTAAAATTGTTTTGAATTTTGTAAAACAAATGTTTATGAATTTGCATTCTTAAATTTAATTATTAAAATATAGAACAATAAGAAACAAGTAAATTAAACACTATCCAAAACAGTTTCCACAAATATGCATTTTACATTACGTAGTAACTATTCAGTAATCTGTGATTTGGCGCCTAAAGGTGAAAAAAGTAAAAACGTTTCTCCAAAATTTTAAAATTAAACAAAAGAAAACAAACTGTATTTGTTCTAATTTAGTAATTGTTTCTTATTGTGAACACATTTAATGTAAATAAGTTGGCACAATGTAATATTATTTCTCGTTAAAGGTAGGCGGCTGCGTTGAATGAAAGCGAGCAACTATATAAAGCAATAAGGCGTGGTTGTATCGGTCGCTTTGATACTCACACCGCATAGGCGCTCCGTCCGAGCGGGGGTGGACGTTAAGCGTAGAGTCACTACTCTACGGCCAATAGAATGCCTCTTACAGTAATTGGAATTAGTTTGTTAGAACATTTTTGTTTCAAATAGCACGTGTCAAGATCCTTTGTGCTCTGTCCTATTACCTGCTACCGACCCAAACGATCTGTTTACAATTTGATATATCTAGGCGTGAAAACAATAGTTTTTGAAACAGTTTTGTATGTTTTAGTTTGTGAGGAATCTTTGATAATAGTTATTGATTCTAAAGAAATATTGAAAGCATTGAAACACTTCATAATCCCTTATCTACGCCGGTATTGTGTTTATTGTATGGGAACACAATTTTCTTAATGTCGTACTTGTCTTTTCTAAGAGAAAGTAATACCTAAAGGAAAATAACAATTTCAATTGAATTTATGCCCTCAACATATTGTTAAAAATATAACAAGAGGTTTTACAACGAGTTAACGCCAACGATACTAAGAAGATTAAATTCACCTTTAGGACCCATTGTCTCTTAGAAATACTTATCTATTGTTCATAAGATGTAGGTAATTTTAAAAGAATATATTAACAAAAGAAATCAATAGAAGTGTAGAATAGAATAGGAAATGTAAATTTGATAATAGTATTCAATATTGAAACTGATGTTGTCCCTAAAACTCTTATTTAAATACTTTTAATGACTTTTTGATCCTGTTTTTTTTTTCAAATTCTTAAAGCCAGCCGTTTAGTTTTTTCTGTTTCCTGTTTCCCCATAAAATGAGCTTTAAAATTGAATAGCTCGCAAACAGATATCTATCAAAGAATGATTTTAATAACTATAATTTTTTATGAAATACCTATTTAATAAACAGGGACCACGGGAACTGAAATCATTCACACTTGTACGGGAGTTACCCAAAATTATAATATTTTCATGATTTTATTGTAGCACTTTGTCGACGTGATAGAAACACATGTCCATACAAAGTTTCATCTTTCGATCACCAACCATTTGGGCGGTTCGTCGAGGACGGACGAACGGTAACGACGAAACTTTAGGGTTCAGAGTCATCACCTACGGAATCTTAGAAAACCTTATCAAAAACTTATGTACTTATTTATAACGACAAATATTAATATAAATTAATAATTAATGTAGTAGAAAGACATTAGTTTTGCATGAAACTGTAGGCTGAAAATGAGTAAACTAATCACAAAACTGATAGTAAAGGTTTTTAGGACGCAATCTCATCTGTCTTACGCCACTCAACGGAACCCGATCGGACTTATATAACGCAAGATGCAGATAACTGAAGCCGTCTATTGAAAAAGCTAACTAATTTTATAATAGGTGTAATGATGACGTATATGAAATAGGCACATATTTTTAATTTAGACTGATTTTTGGGAACTGGTGAAGGCGTGATCTTAGTAATAACTTTACACATCTCACCAAATCATTTGTATTTGTGTTAACTAAGTATATTTTTATAAACAAAGCCTATAATTTTAATGATTTTGAATATACAATTAGAATATATAATTAAAAATGATCGTTTTCGTATTTTTCTTAAGAATTTAGCCAAATTTATTTAGCGCAAAAATCTGTAGACAATATAAATTGAATGACAAAATAAATTAAGAAGTGTAACTATTAAATGCTACGCCGTACTTTATGAATTCAACTCTAAAAACTTAACTAATGACCCTTTCTTGTTCTTCAATTTTATGACTCACGCTATTATAGATCTATCTCGGTATATATTTGTACTGTAATGCCATAACAAAGACGATATTTCTTTAGTCTAATTATCCCCATTCAACAAAGAATCTTTAAGGATGAGATAAGAGATAGCGTTTTCTCTTTCCAACTCATTTACTTGTTTATATAAATATCGGTTATTAAATATCTGGAATCATTATTCCTGTAGCTTTCTAACAGTACAGTAGAAAAATTCTGTAACTCCTATCTACTTTCTTTGATTGAGAGATTTTGTGAAGATGTTCAACGCCGTTTTAAAAATGTTTTCGGGTAAACTATCCGAAAATAAATGGTAAGTAAATTGTCTTTTTACCTATGTTGATGTGGTTGACTAACTTACAGTGTTCTTGTCTCTCATGTACCTATAAATTTCCATATGTAGTTAATTTTAGTTTTGATTTTGGAAAACTTATGTTAATATGGAATGTTAATATTAGGTGAGAAACTTTAATTTTTTTTTGCTTTTAATAGTAACATGGATTCGGATCCCGTTTGCAAGTCATCTGCAACCCCAGCGATCACCATAAACCGCAAGCAGGAGCAACTTGCCGCAGCAGGTACCCCAGAGCAAAGCCCCAGTTCCATATGCCGCCACCAGCTGCGCCTATACCAGAAGCTGCAGCTGCCTGCGGTGATAGAGCCTCGGCGGCAGCCCTTACAGGGTCCAGAGCTGCGTGCTGCGCAGGAGCGGTGGCGGAAGGCTGTGGCGACCGCTGAAGCCAAGAAGAAGACAACAGCGACGGGCTATGTACCTGCTAAATAGTTGGAAGTGCTCAGAGCCCTACTTTTAGTTCAGTTTTTAGGTTAATTTTATATTGTTTTAGTATATAGATTAATTTTATATCTAGGTTAATTATATATTATCTACGTCTTAAATAAACTTGTATATAGAAATATCGTTTTTTGATTTACTTACTATCTGATGCCCACCCCTCCGCTCACATCTTATTGGTATAAAAATAGTTTACGTCCTATTCTCAGACCACAACCACCGTTAAATAGTTCCAAGGGCTTAGACCCCTACTTTTAGTTTAGTTTTTAGGTTAATTTTAGTATTTAGATTGATTATATATTAATTTTGTATTTAGGTTAATTTTATATTGTGTTTGAAATATAAATTTGTATATGGCTATGTCGTCTTTTATTTACATAATAGCTGATGCCCGCGGCACCGTTAGCGTGCTATTGGTATCAAAACGTCCTATTCTCAAACCCTCTGAATAAACACACAAAATGTTCATAAGAATCGAGTACATAACATAACATGACAACTAACAAATAAGTGTCACCTCAAATATCGCAAATATTTAATTGTGAGTGTAAATTACGTGGGTAAGAAACTAGCGAAAAGTGGGCGTTTTAAATGCCTCGGACTACCCCTTGGTGTGATTTTATGTTATAAATGCAAAACAAGTAAACATCTATTTGGTTATTATGAGTAGTCTATGCATTTAATAGTACTATAAATTATAATTTTACACGTGCAAATGTATACTTCTTTTCTTTTTCTTTCTACGTCTTCAATTGTCATGTCATTGAATGCACCATCTAAAAGTTGACTGATCGTGAATGCCATGTGGCATACGATTTACACTTTAATAAATGTCTGCACGGTTGGCCTAGTGGTTTAAGCGGTCCACCATACTGAGATGGTCGCTCCGGCTGGAGACCCCACGCGCTGGCTTCGCCGCCGTGGGGGCTCTTCAGCCGGTCCTCGAGGAGTGGGCAGGGCGGCAGCACGGGACCCTTTCCTTCCGGCTGACGCAGGTACTTTCCGGGCACGGTTGCTTCGGAAAGTACCTGCACTCGGTCGCTAGGAGGGAACCGAGTCCCGCCTGCCACCACTGCGACTGCAGTGAGGACACGGCCCAGCACACGCTGGCGGTCTGCCCCGCTTGGGCGGCGCAGCGCCGGGTCCTCACTGCAGTCATCGGAGGGGATCTCTCGCTGCCGGCCGTCATAAGATCGATGGCCGGCAGCGACAGTTGTTTTACCGCGGTCGCAACCTTCTGCGAGGACGTAATCTTGCAGAAGGAGGTGGCGGAGAAGGCCCGGGAGGATTCCATCCAATCGGACCCGATCCGCCGCCGGCGCCCCGGGCGGCGGAGGCGCGCATACCTGCGTCTCATGCCGCCCTGAGAGTGGCCGCGGATGGGCGGGACGGGTTTCCCGTCCGTCCGCAGTAGTGGCCAACCGCGAGGGGGTGACGTCCGCGTGTGACCGGACGTTGCCCAATTAGAGAGTCGAGTGAAGAGTTGGTGCCCGCAACAGTGCGGGCAGGCGCTGGTTGGAGTCCAGAAGGAAATCCCCTCCCTGGACTCCTTCCAATACAAAGGCGCAGAGAGGGTCACACCGTGTGGTTTTAGTCGGTTCGAGTCCGACACACCACCCCGCCGTAACCCCCGACGGGGTGACGGTCCGCGGGGATTTCCACACGTTAAAAAAAAAAAAAATAAAAAAAAAAAAGAAAAAAAAAGACAAAAGAAAAAAGTGGTTTAAGCGGTCGCCACACCGCTTCCTACTGCGCCAAGTGTCGTGGGTTCAAATCCCACGTGGGATAACACTTTGTGTGATTCACAATTTGTTGTTCTGAGTCTGGGTGTTCTTTGTGTCCGTTTCATGTATGATTGTAAAGTCCCCCGCGACACAGGAAAATTGTATTCCTAATGCGGGAGTTGTCTTATAAAAAAAAAAAAATTAAAAAAAATACTAGTTCTGAGTAAGTATTTTTAACTAAATCTAAAAAATATAGATCAAAAGCCTAAATACTGTTGCTTATGGTATAAATATTTAGTATGATAAATAAGGAATATAATTTGCTTTCAATTATTACCTAACCGTTGGCGAGTTTGTCACTAACAAACATAAAATGGGATTGTTTAGACATGATTTCCATCGATCATTTTCATTTCTTTTCTTGATTTAATTTTATAAACCGTTCACACAATGTCAATGACCGATGAGTTCGCAATTAGTAGCTGACATATTCAGTGGATACTATAGCAAAAAT
The DNA here is from genome assembly GCA_932526445.1 of Phragmatobia fuliginosa. Taxonomy (NCBI): domain Eukaryota; kingdom Metazoa; phylum Arthropoda; class Insecta; order Lepidoptera; family Erebidae; genus Phragmatobia; species Phragmatobia fuliginosa. The sequence goes on along the minus strand of OW052081.1, from coordinate 9,720,361 downwards.
ATTACCTATAAGTAATTGTTACATATCTTATCATCATTGTAAGTGAACTAATTGTTTTTGTTTTGAATTTCGTAAGTAAAACGAACCTCTTCTTTTTTATAAGTTAGTTAAAAACTTTGAAACAGCACGTGTCAAGATCCTTTGTGCTCTGTCCTATTACCTGCTGCTATCCCAAACGATCTACTTACAATTTCGTGGCTAGAAGTAAGGACAATAGCGTCTGTAACAGTTTTATGTGTTTTAGTTTATAAGGAATCTTTGGAAATTCTTACTTATCGTTTCCAAAGAAATATTGAAAACATTTAAACTCTTTGTAAGCCCTTATCTACGCCGGTATTGAATTTCTTGTATGGAAACAAACGGTTTTATATGACCTCCCTACCTCTACCTAAACCTTCAACATATTGTAAAAATAAAACAAGAGGTTTTACAACAAGTTAACGCTAACGATACTAAGAAGGCTAAATTAACCTTTATGAGCCATTGTCTCTTAGAAATATATATTTTAATTTTAATAGAACTGCGAATGGTCTGCAAAATATAAGTTGAAAATAGTATAATATATAGAAACTGATATTGTTCCTAAAACCCTTGGTTAAATACTTTACGTGTTTTTTTTTATTTAGATCTTTTTCAGATTTTAGAGCTACCCGTTTAGCTTTTACAAAGCGGGACCGCCCTGTTTCCTCCAAAAAATGAGCTTTGAAGTTGAATAACTCGCAAACAGATATCTAAATTAAGAACTAGTCTTAGCAACCTCTTAATGTTTTTGAAATACCTATCCCAAATGATGGGGAAAATATTTTTCTTAATTTTATTCAAGCACTTTGATGAAGAGATCACAACACATATCCATGCCAAGTTTCATCTTTCGAGCACCAATTATATTATTTGGGCGGTTAGTCGAGGACGGAGAGTCATGAACTACGGAATCGTAAAAAAACCCTTTCAAAACACATGTGTGTTGATGTACCTAATTTGATAATAGGTGTGTTAAAATAGAAATATTTTTTGCATTAAATTAAAGGCTGACATTTAGTCGACTAATCACGAAACTGTTAGAAAAGATTTTTTAGGACGAAATCTCACGTTTTCAACGCCATTCAGTGGAACCCCATCGGACTTATAGAACGCGAGATACAGATAACTAAAGACGTCTATTGCAAAAGCTAATTAATTTTATAATAAGTGTAATGATGACATATTATATGCGATGATATACGCACATATTTGTACAGGTGATGGCGTGATTTCAATAATAACTTTACACATCTCACACACGACGGTTTGATCTCAATGTAGGTAGAGCCTGCGCAGCGGTAACCGGACTGATGATAGACTTATTTCAATATGTCTAAAAGCAACATATTATAATTCCACCTGAACACAAAACGTAGAGCAGTTAAAATTAAGAACCATTTATAGGATTTTGTTTATTTCGGTATAATTAGTTAATTATATTTTGGTATTCTTATAGTACCTAATTAAGTAATTACTAGACGTAAGTGATCACCAAATTATGTCTATTTATTTTATTAACTTTGTATTTATAAAGAAAGCCTATAATTATAATTAGTTAATAACAGGCAATTAGAATGTATTAATAGACATGTTTGTTTTGAATGCTATCACGTTAATTTTAAGAGACACTTTCCTTGAGAATTCAGCCAAATTTATTTAGCGCTCAAATCTAATTTTATGTGCTTGACGGAAAGGATAAATTTCATAGTAAAATAAGTAAAGAAGTGCAAATATTGAATGACATGCCGTACTTTATACACATATTAAACACTTTAAACTTATTTAATGACCCGTACTCTCTTCAGTGTTATGACTCATGCTATAATTGGTCTATTTGCGTGTACCTCTAATGGCATAACAAAGACGCTATTTCTTTAGTCTAATTATCGCCATTCAGCAAAGGGTCTTTAAGGACGAGATAAGAGATTGCGTTTTCTCTTTCTAACTTATTTACTTGTTTAGATATATAAATATCGGTTATTGGGTATTAGGAATCATTATTCCTGCATCTGTTTAACAGTACAGTTGAAAAATTCTGTCACCTCTACTTTTGGTTGAGAGATTTTGTGACCATGTTCCAAGTCATTGTGAAGATGTTTTCGGGTAAATTATCCGAAACTAAAGAGTAAGTATAGTACATTTGTCTTTTCACCTTTGTTCATGTGGTGTACTAACTTACAGTCTTCTTGTCTCTCATGCATAAATATTAATAATTATTGTTCAACATGTTGTTAATTTTAGTTTTGAATTAGAAGCGTACTAAAGTAATCAAGTAAATAATAAGTTAATAACTTTAATTTTTTTTTCTTTCAATAGTAACATGGAATCGGAGCCCTTTCGCAAGCAACCGGCGACCGCCACAAAGCAGCAGCCCCGCCAGGTTGCCACAACCGCCCTAGCGCGTACCCCGGGTCAAAGCACCAGGTCCATATGCCGTCACCAGCTGCGCCTTTATCAGAAGCTGCAGCTACCTGAGGCAAGAGAACCTCGGCGGCAGCCCTTACATGATCCTGAGCTACTTGCTGCGCAGGAGCAATGGCGGCAGGCTGTGGCGGCGGCAGAAGCTAGAAAGCAGACCATAGCGACGGGCTCTGTAACTGTTAAATAGTTTAAAGGGCTTAGAGCCCTAGTTTTAGTAGTTAGGTTAATTTTATATTATTTTAGTATTAAGATTAGTTTTATATTATTTTAGTATTTAGAATAATTTTATATTAATTTTGTATCTAGGTTAATCTAATATTAAGTATGTCTTAAAAATAAATTTATATATACCTACATCGTTTTTTATTTACTTACTAGCTGATGCCCGTGGTTCCGCCAGCGTTCTATTGGTATAAAAATAGTTTGCGTCTTATTCTCAAACGCTATGCTCTTTAATAGCACTATCAAAATCAATGACCAATAAGTCCGCAATTAGTTGCTGACATGTTTAGTAGTTACTATGGCAATAACAAAAATAGATTATTGAAGATAATTGTTTTTTGTTTTGAACGTCATAAGACAAATGTTTGTGAAAATTAATTCTTAAATGTAGGCAATAACCAGTAAGAGAAATAAAATACCCTGACTGATGGAACCGATTTTCATCAAATATAGCTATGAACACTCCTGTCTAATTAACCTTTCAAGCAAAAAAAAAACAATTTTATTGGACTGCGAATGGGCTGCAAAATGTTAAGTTGATAATAGTATGCGATATAGAAACTGATAATGGTAGTATGTGACATAATATGTGATCGGAGGACGATATTAGGAAAGTTGTTGGACCAAATTGAATTAATGTGGCAAGAGACAGAAGCAAATAGGATTCTTAGAAGAAGGCCTTTACCTGAGAGGGCTCTCTGTAAATAATAAATAAAACTTACCAATTATAGAAACAATAATTAATTGATCATTGCAATTTTTTATAAATTACGCTTATAGATTCGTCGACGGACGGACGGACAGACGGATTTCTGTCCGTCCGTCCGTCCGTCTGTCCTCGACTTACCGTCCAAACGGTAAGTGCTGGAAAGATGAAACTTTGCATAAATATGTATTGTAATTACGTCGACAAAGTGCTACAATAAAATTATAAAAAATATTTTTATTTGGGATACCTCCCCTACACGTAAAGTGGGGATGTTTTTTGGGACACGCACTTGTTTATTATTATTTTATTACCAAATTCAAGTCTCAAATTTAAATCTATGCAAGAATATGAAATCATTGTATTATAATTATTATTTTGTTAGATAAAACTGTAATAAATTAAAGCAAATGTTTTTTTTTATGTAAGCATTATACATGTATGAAATAAAAGGCTTTTAATTTCTTTTACTTATTTATTTATAGAAACTGTTAATGTCCCTAATACTCGTGGTTAAGTAAGTGATTTTTTCGATCCACTTTTTTTTTCAGATTTTTAGAGCTAGCTTTGCTAGCTACTTTAGCTTTTAGAGTGGGTGGAGGCTATTTTCCCAAATTATGAGATTTAAAATTGAATGGGCGGTGAGTCGAGGAATGACGGACGCACAAGACGAAACTGTAGCCTTCAGAGTCATGAACTATGGAACCGTAGAAAACCCTATCAAAACACTTGTGTTGATGTAATTTGATAATAGGTGCAGTAAAACAGAAATTTATTTTGCATGAATTTGAAGGCTGACATTGAGTCAACTAATCACAAAACTGTCAGAAAAGGTTTTTAGGACGAAATCTCATGTATTTTACGCCATTCAATTGAACCCGATCGGACTTATACAACGCGAGATACAGATAACTAAAGCCGTCTATTGAAGAAGCTAACTAATTTTATAATAAGTGTAATGGTGACATATTATATGCGATGATAGGTATACGCACATACTTGTTCAGGCGTGATCTTAATAATAACTTTACCATGACGGTTTGATCTCAATGTAGGTAGAGAACTAGGTAAACTTATTTAAATATGTTATAGGATTTTGTTTATTTCGTTATAATTAGTTAATTTTTTTGGTATTCTTATAGTACCTAATTAAGTAATTACTAGACGTAAGTATGTATGTGATCACCAAATCATGTCTGTTTATTTCGTTAACTTTGTTTTTATGAACAAAGCCTATAATTGTCATTAGTTATTAAAATACAATTAGAATGTATAACAGAAATGTTTGTTTTTAATGTTGTCATGTTAATTTTAACAATCAATTTTCTTGAGAGTTTAGCCTAATTTATTGATATATATGACCCGTGCTCGTCTACTATTTTATGACTCATGCTATTATTGGTCTATTGGGGTGTACCTGTAATATAACAAAGACGCAATTTCTTTAGTCTAATTATCGCCATTCAGCAAAGGGTCTTTAAGGACGAGATAAGAGATTGCGTTTTCTCTTTCTAACTTATTTACTTGTTTATATAAATATCGGTTATTGGGTATTAGGAATCATTATTCCTGCATCTGTTTAACAGTACAGTTGAAAAATTCTGTCACCTCTACCTTTGGTTGAGAGAATTTGTGACCATGTTCCAAATTATTGTGAAAATGTTTTCGGGTAAATTATCCGAATCTAAAGAGTGAGTAAAGTACATTTGTCTTTTCACCTTTGTTCATGTGGTGTACTAACTTACAGTCTTCTTGTTTCTCATGCATAAATATTAATAATTGTTCAACATGTTGTTAATTTTAGTTTTGAATTGGAAGCGTTCTAAAGTAATCAAGTAAATAATAAGTTAATAACTTTAATTTTTATTATTTTAATAGTAACTTGGAATCGGAGCCCTTTCGCAAGCAACCGGAGACCGCCACAAAGCAGCAGCCCCGCCAGGTTGCCACAACCGCCCTAGCGCGTACCCCGGGTCAAAGCACCAGGTCCATATGCCGTCACCAGCTGCGCCTTTATCAGAAGCTGCAGCTACCTGAGGCAAGAGAACCTCGGCGGCAGCCCTTACATGGTCCTGAGCTACTTGCTGCGCAGGAGCAATGGCGGCAGGCTGTGGCGGCGGCAGAAGCTAGAAAGCAGACCAGAGCGACGGGCTCTATAACTGTTATATAGTTTAAAGGGCTTAGAGCCCTAGTTTTAGTAGTTAGGTTAATTTTATATTATTTTAGTATTTAGATAAATTTTATATTATTTTAGTATTTAGATTTATTTTATATTAATTTTGTATCTAGGTTAATTTAATATTATGTCTTAAAAATAAATTTATATATACCTACATCGTTTTTTATTTACTTACTAGCCGATGCCAGCGTTCTATTGGTATAAAAATAGTTTGCGTCTTATTCTCAAACCCTATGCTCTTTAATAGCACTATCAATAACAATGACCAATAAGTCCGCAATTAGTTGCTGACATGTTTAGTAGTTACTATGGCAATAACAAAAATAGATTATTGAAAATATTTGTTTTTTGTTTTGAACGTCATAAGACAAATGTGAAATGTTTGTGAAAATTAATTCTTAAATGTAGGCAATAACCAGTAAGAGAAAAAAAATACCCTGACTGATGGAACCGATTTTCATCAAATATAGCTATGAACACTCCTGACTAATTAACCTTTCAAGCAAAAAAAAAAACAATTTTATTGGTTCATCCGCTCCGGGGCTACGATGCCACAGACAGACGAAGACACATCAAACTTGTAATACCCCGACGTTTTTGAGTCGGGGGCTAGTAAAGGAAATACTTTAGTTATTGATTTTCTTAATTTCACACTTAGGTAACTCAAATTTGTAACAGCTTGTATATGACCAAATAAATAATAGATTCCTATTGGTCGCGCCCCTATACCAGCACGCCCACGCCTCTCTCACTTATTCATCTGTTTATATATGAGGATTGGTATATACTCCCTGGAGATTTTATATATTAAGGGTACATAACAATCAGGAAACTTCTCACGGAAGATGAGCCACAAAACTTTTTTTTTATTTAGCTTTTGTCTCTTATTTTGAACACTTTTTTGTTTGTTAGAGCATTTTTAGCACTAGCAAATACTATTTCCTTGCTCAAAAACTAACCTCTTCTTTTTTATAAGTCAGATAAAAACTTTATATAGCACGTGTCAAGATCCATAATGTTCTGTTTTATTTGGTACCTGCTATAGACTCAAACGATCTATTTATAAATGTTTTAGTTTGGAAGTGATCTTTGAAAATAGTTATTGTTTCTACTTTATAATCCCTTATCTACGCCAGTATTGAGTTTCTTGTGTAGAAATAAACGATTTTGTATAGAAAAGATAAGTTCAAACATTATTCTTAATGTAGTACTGATATTTTCTAAAGGAAAGAAATAAAAGAAAAATACACTTTCAATTAAATCTATACACTCAACATATTGTTAAAAATAAACAAAAGGTTGTACAACGAGTTAACGCTAACGATACTTAGAAATACTAAATTTACCTGTAGAACCCATTGTCTCTTAGAAATGTCTATTGTTCATGAGACGTTCTATATTGCAATAGAACTGCGAATGGGCTGCAAAATGTTAAGTTGATAATAGTATGCGATATAGAAACTGATAATGGTAGATCATAATATGTGATGGGAGGACGGTATTAGGAAAGTTGTTGGACCAAATTGAATTAATGTGGCAAGAGACAGAAGCAAATAGGATTCTTAGAAGAAGGCCTTTACCTGAGAGAGCTCTGTGTAAATAATAAATAAAACTTACCAATTATAGAAACAATAATTAATTGATCATTGCAATTTTTTATAAATTACGCTTATAGATTCGTCGACGGACGGACGGACAGACGGATTTCTGTCCGTCCGTCCGTCCGTCTGTCCTCGACTTACCGTCCAAACGGTAAGTGCTGGAAAGATGAAACTTTGCATAAATATGTATTGTAATTACGTCGACAAAGTGCAACAATAAAATTATAAAAAATATTTTTATTTGGGATACCTCCCCTACACGTAAAGTGGGGATGTTTTTTGGGACACGCACTTGTTTATTATTATTTTATTACCAAATTCAAGTCTCAAATTTAAATCTATACAAGAATATGAAATCATTGTATTATAATTATTATTTTGTTAGATAAAACTGTAATAAATTAAAGCAAAGGTTTTTTTTTATGTAAGCATTATACATGTATGAAATAAAAGGCTTTTAATTTCTTTTACTTATTTATTTATAGAAACTGTTAATGTCCCTAATACTCGTGGTTATGTAAGTGATTTTTTCGATCCACATTTTTTTTTCAGATTTTAAGAGCTAGCTTTGCTAGCTACTTTAGCTTTTAGAGTGGGTGGAGGCTATTTTCCCAAATTATGAGATTTAAAATTGAATGGGCGGTGAGTCGAGGAATGACGGACGCACAAGACGAAACTGTAGCCTTCAGAGTCATGAACTATGAAACCGTAGAAAACCCTAAGACATTAAGTCAACTAATCACAAAACTGTCAGAAAAGGTTTTTAGGACGAAATCTCATGTCTTTAACGCCATTCAATTAAACCCGATCGGACTTATACAACGCGAGATACAGATAACTAAAGCCGTCTATTGAAGAAGCTAACTAATTTTATAATAAGTGTAATGATGATATATTATATGCGATGATATACGCACATATTTGTTCAGGCGTGATCTTAATAATAACTTTACCTTGACGGTTTGATCTCAATGTAGGTAGAGAACTAGGTAAACTTATTTGAATATGTTATAGGATTATGTTTATTTTGTTATAATTAGTTAATTTTTTGGTATTCTTATAGTACCTAATTAAGTAATTACTAGACGTAAGTATGTATGTGATCACCAAATCATGTCTGTTTATTTCGTTAACTTTGTTTTTATGAACAAAGCCTATAATTGTCATTACTTATTAAGTTATTAAAATATAATTAGAATGTATAATAGAAGTGTTTGTTTTTAATGTTGTCATGTTAATTTTAACAAACAATTTTCTTGAGAGTTTAGCCTAATTTATTTAGCGTACAAATCTGAAATTATGATAAATTTAACGTCAAAATTAATTATGAAGTGCACACATTAAAGCCACGCCGTAGTTTATACATTAAACTCTAAAAACTTAACTAATGACCCGTACTCTGTTCAGTGTTGACTCATGCTATTATTGGTCTATTTGCGTGTACCTCTAATGGCATAACAAAGACGCAATTTCTTTAGTCTAATTATCGCCATTCAGCAAAGGGTCTTTAAGGACGAGATAAGAGATTGCGTTTTCTCTTTCTAACTTATTTACTTGTTTATATAAATATCGGTTATTGGGTATAAGGAATCATTATTCCTGCATCTGTTTAACAGTACAGTCGAAAAATTCTGTCACCTCTACTTTTGATTGAGAGATTTTGTGACCATGTTCCAAGTCATTGTGAAAATGTTTTCGGGTAAATTATCCGAAACTAAAGAGTAAGTAAAGTACATTTGTCTTTTCACCTTTGTTCATGTGGTGTACTAACTTACAGTCTTCTTGTCTCTCATGCATAAATATTAATAATTGTTCAACATTTTGTTAATTTTAGTTTTGAATTAGAAGCGTAAGTAATCAAGTAAATAATAAGTTAATAACTTTAATTATTTTTTTCTTTCAATAGTAACATGGAATCGGAGCCCTTTGGCAAGCAACCGGAGACCGCCACAAAGCAGCAGCCCCGCCAGGTTGCCACAACCGCCCTAGCGCGTACCCCGGGTCAAAGCACCAGGTCCATATGCCGTCACCAGCTGCGCCTTTATCAGAATCTGCAGCTACCTGAAGCAAGAGAACCTCGGCGGCAGCCCTTACATGGCCCTGAGCTACTTGCTGCGCAGGAGCAATGGCGGCAGGCTGTGGCGGCGGCAGAAGCTAGAAAGCAGACCATAGCGACGGGCTCTGTAACTGTTAAATAGTTTAAAGGGCTTAGAGCCCTAGTTTTAATAGTTAGGTTAATTTTATATTATTTTAGTATTAAGATTAATTTTATATTATTTTAGTATTTAGATTAATTTTATATTAATTTTGTATCTAGCTTAATCTAATATTATGTCTTAAAAATAAATTTATATATACCTACATCGTTTTTTATTTACTTACTAGCTGATGCCCGTGGTTCCGCCAGCCTTAACCTTTTAATAGCCAAAAATTTTTAATAGGTCACTCAGGTATTAAATTATCTTAAAATAGTAATAAATAGGCACATAAGCATATACTTTAAAGAAGATTCTGCAACTTTCTCAAAGTATTGTAGATGTTTTATTAAATATTAACTTTATTATTTTGTTAATTATAGTAGTATATTTCGATTTGTAATATTTTTGTTTATCATTGTAACATGCAATCTTACGTTTTTCGAGTGATTAAAGTGTAAATTTTAATAAATATCTCAATAACGATTAAAAAATATCGAATTTGAGTTTTTTAATTTTTTGCATTTTCTGAGAAGATTTACTATGGTAATATATATATATATATTTACACCATCGGAAAGTAGACATTTCATCGAATAGAAAACACCCAATTTTTGTCAAAAACGTTGATATTTTGACGGACGAATTTTCGATTGAAAATTAGGGTTTTTTTTCGGTATTCAGTCAAAATGAGGTGAAAAAATAAATATTTCAAATCAAATAAATTACGGTGTATTCAGGACATGAAAAGCTAAGTTTCCACAAAATTTCGTTAAAAAATAATCTTATTTGTAAAAGATAAAAATAAAAAACCAAAAACTTGGTTTTTTGAATTTTTCACATAAATTTGAGGTTATGTGAAAAAAGTGTGTATGCAAAAGTTGTAGATCTTTTTATTACCTATAACTTTGCCATTTGACTTTTTTCCATAGGACTTGTAGTTTTGCCGGAAATCGAGATAAGCCATTTTTTCCCTTAAAAACCCCCCTCTCCCCCTTCCCGACCTCAGATCGCCCGTAATTTATTTTTCCTTTAATTTTTTGCAATATTCTCCTCCTTTTACAATGGGTTTCATCCTACTATAATTTATGTTCACTTTTTGTTATTTTAAGAGCTAAAAGCACTGGTCTATAAGTACACATCAGTAATACATATTAAAACTTGTGTTTGTAGAACTGTTCTGTATCTGGTCAATGTATTGTGAACAAATAGTCTTGCCCACGAGGCGTCTTGTTACCTGCCTCACTGACTTACTAACTTATATGGATTAAAAAAAATATAACTGAACAGTTAACTTAATGGCTTGCATGGCATTAGATAAAGAGAACGTTTAGTTAGAGACATTGTTTTATTGTTAAGTCGGTGAATATTGAAAGACGTATTATGTATTATAAACACGTCTTTCGTCCGTCGTCCCACTGTAATGTTGTAAATAAATCTGAAGTAGGTTTTTAACTTCATTTATATTTCGAAGACTTACTAAACTACTACTAAATATGGTGTGTGTTTTACGTTACAACATAGTATCTAATGATTATTTTAAGTTTCTAAATATACAATCAAAAAATGGTTAATGAGTAGGTACTCTTCTACCGTGTTTTAATAGTTTAAAAAGCAAGTGTATCTGACTTATAAAATATTCATGGTTATAATTACAAAAGTGTTTTAATTAGATTTTTATTTCCGTTTGTATAAAAAACAGCTGCGCGCGTTTAGATCTAATATATGTCCACGACATACATGTCGTCCCAGATCTAGCCGGTGTTAGATATTAATCTTTTCATGATGAATTCATTATTTATAACATACTCATATTGCACTAAGCCACCTAGATTGTATAAAACTATCGACTTCAGAAAGAGCATGGCTTGCTATTATTATATATACATAACGTCTAAATGCAAAAGGTTTTAGTGTAAGACTACATAAATATTCTGATTGACATCAGCTACTGGATGTAAATCCTGCATGCATATTAATAGTAAGACAGTAATAACAAATCTCAATTCTATTTTAATAATAGTATGTGAAACCAACACAGTTCATTTGAAATCTTAATATATATAAATCTCGTGTCACAATGTTTGTCCTCAATGGACTTCTAAACCACATAACCGATTATAATAAAATTCGCACACCATGTGCAGTTCGATCTAACTTGAGAGATAGGATAGTTTAAATCTCAAATTATAGTCGCAATTTTAATAATCGCGGGTAACACCGCTCGATTCAGCTAGTCTTTATATATATAATTCTTGTGTGAGTGTGTATGTCACTGAACTTCTCTCAAACGACTGTACCGATTTTGATGAAATTTTTTGTGTGTGTTCAAGGGGATCTGGGAATGGTTTAGATTCGCAATTGGACCCGGTAGATGGCGCTGCGATCAAGTTCTGGAATTTTAAAGTTGGGCGGTACGAAGTTCGCTGGGTCAACTAGTATAATATAAATATTGCTAAGGTTGAGTTAAACTAAACATTACAAAGAAAATTAACTTCCCAAAAATTAAAAATTAAAATAAGTCTTAGAGCTTAAATCTTAATGAGGATACGAAACCAGCAAATAAATATATTTCGTTGCGAAAGTAAGCATGCGAGATACAGGCGAAAATTGGCCAATATTAGTTCTATTGTGTGGCAGAACAAAAGTTTGCTGATTCGACAAACGACTGCCAGTCCGTGGAATGTAAAAATCGATGCTTTCCAAAAGTTCAGGGGAGTCCACTAGTCCATTTACCAACTTAAATAAAAATATGATGTCTAAGATCTTCCTTCGTGTACTTAAGGATTGCATTTTATAGTGAGTTAACCTAGCACTATAAGAGTTTAAAATACGACACCTATTTTCGGTGTAAGTAACTTAAATTATATAGAAGAGTTCTTTGAACTCGTTCTATTCTATCGGAGTGTACCTGATAATTAGGATTCCATCCCGTACTACAATATTCCAGGATACTTCTAACAATGCTGTTGTAAATGAGAATATTTATAGCTATTTATGTAGAATTAGTAAACGTTTACAAATGATTCTACATAAATAAAAGTATTTCACAATGAAACAATGTTAGAAAATATGTTTTGTTACTCATCTCGAAAAGTTTACAAATTATTGTGGGTATATACACACATCAAAAGTGTCTAGGGATCAAGCATTTTTATGCGGATTTCTTGAGATTGAGATGTGTCTTTGTAATAAATTTATGATTTTATAAATTTATATGGATCCTTTTTGGTGCATTTCATAATTTGAATCAGGAACTGTCAATCAAATTCGAGTAAAAGATGAAAATCAGCTGCCAATATTTTCCCTATAAAAACATACAACGCATTGAAGAAATTATTAGTGCTACTGTTTCCCTACTACTGATTAAAACCAACGTTATTATGGAGCGGCGACGTCATTTAAGCAGGGAAGAAATGCTCAGAGCCGTGGGAATGATAGAAGCTGGTTCCCGGCAACGTACTGTGGCTTTAGCTCTGAATACAAGTCAGAGTGTTATCAGTCGACTTTGGACACGTTACCGAAGCACTGGTACCGTGGCTGAGCGCCATGGAGGACGGTATCGCTGCACCACACGGAGACAAGACCGATACATTCAAATCTTAACTCGAAGAGCTCCAACAATAACCGCCATGATGTTAGCCGTGAGGCTTCATCACTCTTCAGGGAACTTAATTAGCGACCAAACAGTCAGAAACCGCTTGCATGAAGTGAACCTTCATTCCCGAAGACCGCTACGGGTACCACCTATAGCAATGCACAATCGTAGGATTCGATATCAATGGGCTCTTGAACACAGAAATTGGGCAGAAGAACAATGGCGTTTCGTGTGCTTTTCTGATGAGTCTCGTTTTGGTATGAGACCGGATACAAGACGTATACGACACTGGAGAACCCCTGGACGCCAACAGCGATTAAAATCCTGCCAGGAAGTCCATCCTTATAGTGGTGGAACCATCATGGTATGGGCGGGTATTTGGATCGGCGGAAGAACTGAGTTGATTTGGATCAGAGGCAACCTCAACGCTCAAATTTATGCTGAGACGATTGTATCAGACGTCATCGTTCCTCTACAAGTGCAAATCGGTCCCTTATTTCAGTTAATGCATGATAATGCACGACCGCACACCGCAAGAGTTGTAAGACAGACTCTCGCCGCAGCTAACATCAATTTCCTGCCCTGGCCTGCTCAGTCGCCAGACTTGAACCCGATTGAGCATGCATGGGATATGCTACAGAGAAGAGCTCTGCCGAATATGGAGGGTATCCAGTCGCAAGAAGACCTTTTTTTGTTGTTGCAACGAACATGGGCGGCCATTCCACAGCGTGATTTGGATGAACTCATTTTGAGTATGCCAAACCGATGTTCTTGTGTTGTTAGTGTTCGCGGTAGAAACACGGATTATTAATTGTTTAAGTTACCTAATAAAATTTTAAAGAAAACTGTTATTTCAGTCTTTTTTTCGAACTTTAATGTTAGTGGTTCAAATGTCAAAAATCCCTTTATTAGGAAAATGGCAAATTTCTTTACTAATGCAAAGGTGACTTGGTTTATCGTTACTGTGACAAACGAAAACACTTTATTTGATGAATCGTTAAAGAAATTTTTAATTAATATCAATCAGGAGAAAAGTTATTGCAAAAATATATGTTGATCCCTAGACACTTTTGATGTGTGTATGTAGGTAGTAGAGCCACGCTAATTTCAGCACGAATGGGCCGGTTGGACCGGGGCAGTACTACCCTCACACAGAAGACCATCCTGATAATGACAGCATTCTTGCTGTCGTATTTGTTTGGTGAGCGTGAGATCGGAGGCCCAATCATTCTGCATCATTCTCCCGCCCTTCGAAGGCCGGGAGAATGATGCAGAATAATCTAACCAGGCTGCCATGGTAGGGGTTGGGTCACCATGCTACTAAAGATGGTGACCCCTACTCCTGGATTCTACTCATGCTTTCCATCAGGCAGAGTAGTGTCACTTGGTGGGCTCAAATATAAAAAAAAGCCCTCCTACGTTCCGATTGTAAGGTGATAATCTAAATTCAAGAAGTTGCAAGTGTATATGAACCGCGGTAGTCAGAAATAAAACGTCTGCTTAACCAGCAGACGAAAACACCCAGACTCCAAACCAAATATTTGTGAATCACACAAATAATATTTGGTCCGAGACCTCATTGATCAGCGGCCGCTTATGCTAACCTCTAGACCAACAAGGCAGTCTCTCTCTTTCCATCTTCACTAACCTATGTTCGCCTCACCCGATCACACTTTTCGTAACGCTCGCGTCACGCGTTCACCAACTTCTCCTCAAGTCAAGCGTGCGTAAAGAACTTTTACTTCAAAAATGGAAGGCAATGAATATACATATATCACAAAAATAATTTTATTACATAATTAAGGCCACTCATAAAGCATAAATAATTTCATATAAAAGGCACGCAATTATTGTATACAATCATCATCACCATCAACAGCCCCCAACAGTCCACTGCTGGACATAGGCCTCGCCTTAGATACAATCTATTGATTTATTTTCATTATGAATCGATGTCCATTGCATTCGAAGAATTTGATATCTGAAATGAAAAAAAAAACAATTATAATTATAAATAAGAAAAGCAAACACGGGAGACTTTACAAGTATACATGAAATGGACGCAAAAAAACACTCAGACTCAGAACGATAATTTTTATATGAGGAGGATCGAACCCATATTCCCGACACAGTAAGTATAGGCCGACCGTTTAACTGAGACCTCGCCTGCGCGGTAACAGGGTCGCGGGGGTATGACGACAAAGGGGACTGAGACAGGTGCGGGCGGCGGGAGCGCTTAGAGAGATACACACGAGATCTCCTATACGGCCTATACCTTTTTACACGCTTTTCATTAGCTTCACCTTTATGTTTGTTTGTAACCGACTCCTTTGACCCACTTTAAACGGCCAGATTTCGTTCAAACTTTGAAGATTTATCGAGGACCGATGGCAATACATTAATTTGAAAAATAAAATATAAAAATGTTTAAACAAGTTAGTTTTTTCTAAAAAAAATTAAAAAACACAACCACCTAAAAAGTAGAAAATAATTTTAATGTGATAAAGCGTGGGGTGCTTTCTGTAAATATTTCAATAACTTCGCCCCACGCTTTGTTACATTAAAATTATTTTCTACTTTTTATTTTAAAAGCGTGTTTGTTTAGTTTTTGAAAACATTTTTCTTTTTTATTTATCACAAAATGTAACACATAAAGAAACGCACGAATTTTTTTAAAATATAGTTTTTTTTGGTTTGTAGATAATATGGTCCTGTCTTTAGACCAGCCGATGGTCGATATTCGATCACTGTGGGCCAACGATTTGAAAACAGTTGACAGCGAATGAATGAACTCTTACGGCTCAAGATAGGAATAGACGGGGAAGATGGCATACCGTTAATAGATAGTAGAGCCATGTTGATTTCAGCACGAATAGGATAGGATGGCTCGACTACCCTCACACAAAAGACCGACACAAAATAAACAGCATTCGTGATGCCCGCGGTTACAAAAACAAACGCGGGTAACACCGCGGGGCTCAGCTAGTATCAAATAAACTAGAACCTTATATCTTGTACATAGAGTTGATATTCAATTGATTACAAGTAGTTATAAAAATTGACAAAAGATTACCTTTTCCTTTTTAACAGCTTGCAACTCGAGAATTTCATTTTGTATGTCAACACTTAGATCCTGTATAGGAACAGCTTCCGTAGGCCAGTACACGTTTTGGTGTTTTGACACGCGGTTACGACGCTTGTGGGCTTTTAAATGTACCTAGATAAAGAAACAAGTTGTGTTTAAAAACTGTATGTGCGGCTGGTTTAGGGGATGTACATTTACTACGTTAGACGATTTTTAATAGTATATGACCTCGTCCCGACAGCGGTGCCCCCTCACTTCAGTTTTCCCCCTCCCGTCAGTTCCAGTGGTGTTTGAGAAAAACTGTTAAAACTGCCAATGAGTGGCATTTTTGTGATACTACTACGTTCATAAATCACTCAGTATGTGTTCAATAACCAACTGGGCGTATGGAAATAGAAAAGTTTCTTTTACAAACATATTATATTAAAATTCCATTACTTGATAAAACCCCATGAGATTGTAGGGAAAAAGGCTTCATTTGTTCGATATTTTGAATTCATGTCTCAAGATTTAGATCCGGGGCTGCGTCCCGCCTCTAAATAAGAATGGGCAGACTTCTTACCCCACCCCCTTCCCCCCTATCAAGTTTAAAATTTATTACGTAAGAATCTAAAGGCAAAACGGAATATACGTTTTTAACTTCAGTCAACCATCAAAATGACAAAATTCACAGCATGCATTGTGGACTAGTGGATTGAGGGGTCACCACCTGATTTACTAACCACGTAGCCCACACTCGGGTCTCCAAAATGTGTATTTAAAACAGAACAACAATTTGTGGACACAGAAGACCAAACTAAAATGACAGCATTAGTTTTTCGTTGGTGAGTGTGAGACCGGAGACATGTCAAGCTGTAAGTCACCTTCCTGCATTGTATAAGCTCACAATGTGGCTGGTGGCTCCTACTCCTGGATTCTAATCATACTTTTCAACACACAGAGTAGAGTCACTTTGATAGGCATTTAAGTAATATTATGATAATCAAACATGTGACCCCGGAGGTCGCGGATTCCTTTCAGTTCGATTTAGCAGTCAGGGTTACTAGGGAATACGACTTCTAATTTTTCTCTTACAGTTAGTTATTAAAATAAATTAATGTACACATACCTTTCTAACGTGTGTATTGACCATAGATTTGAGGTGGAACAGCGCTGGACAAAGTGGGCAACGGCGAGTGGGTGCAGTGTGGGCACATAGCGCGTGTTGGTTGCGCCTGTTCAGAGATACGAAACCTCGACCACAAATCTGACAATGTAATATTTATTTACTGATTTATTGACTCAAATATATAGTGTTTACCACCCCTATTCGTCCCATGGGCGTCGTAAAAGACTATTAAGGGAGCAAACTAGATAGGAAACAGCTCAGCAAAGAGATGAAAAACGACGAAGTTATCGCTGAATATACATAAAAAAAAGAATAAAGAAAGATTCCGACGAATTGATAACCTCCTCTTTTTTTGAAGTCGGTTAAAAACTTTAAACAAACTATTTCAAATCCCCCTTTCTACGAAGACGTGTATTTCCACTAGTGAATCTTGACATCAGTGGGTGCAATCACCATCGGAAAGATCAAGTAAGGCGTGCAGATGTTATAAGGGTATTGTGTAACGACATTTCAAGAAATCAATGCGATCAAATGCGTGTAGATACAGCTTGCACATCACGAATGCTAAACTCATATCAGTCTATTCGTGACCACGGGCGGTAGAACCCGTTCGAAATGTCAGAAATGGATGGTACCGTCTACAGCAAAAAAAAAAAGAGTTATTAAGAGATGTTACCTCGGTGACAGATTAAGAATACAAAGTGTCACCACCCCTATTCATTCCATGGGTGTTATAAAAGGCGACTAAAGGAACAAAATAAGCAACTAACATCACTACCAAGAGATTGAAAACTTGAAACAAACCTTTTACCAAACCGTCTGGCCAGAGTGGTATTGTAGGCCAAAACCTCCTTTCAAACGAGAGGCCTATGTCCAGCAGTGGACTGTTAAAGGCTGATGATGATGATGTTACCTCACAGGTATAAGGTCTCTCGTTGTTATGCAGTCGTTGGTGCCACATCAGAGCTCGCTCGTCCACGAAGTATCGATCGCACGTCGGACACATGCACTTAGGTTTGCCCTCTTTCTGACTTGCATCTGATTTGTCTTTTTTTATTGTGACGTCACTTTTAGACCTGTAACATAGTGGTCACTTTTAGACCTGTAACATAGTGGTCACTTTTAGACCTGTAACATAGTGGTCACTTTTAGACCTGTAACATAGTGGTCACTTTTAGACCTGTAACATAGTGGTCGCCTTTAGACCTGTAACATAGTGGTCACTTTTAGACCTGTAACATAGTGGTCGCCTTTAGACCTGTAACATAGTGGTCACTTTTAGACCTGTAACATAGTGGTCACCTTTAGACCTGTGTGGTGGCGAATAAAAAAATTGAGTTACCCCTTTCGTCCCGTGGGTATCGTAAGAAGCGACTAAGGAAGCAAATTTCGTAGAATAACGTCTTAGCAAAGGCAAGGAAAACTAGAATTAAACTAACCTGCCAGTGTGGCCAGATAAAAACCTTCTCGTTTTATCTGCACTTTTTTCTCCTTTGTATGGTTTCGTACACAAAGGTGAAAGAAAACAGGATCCATTTAGAACAATAATCGCGAGTAACACCGAGAAACAGTACAATATAAAAAAAACATACTTGTGCCTAGAGTTTTGAAGTTGAGCCTCATGCTTCTTGATGTGCATCTCGAAACTCATCTCTCCTTTGTACAGTCGTCCGCAGTAATAGCATGTATACTTCTTGTAATGTTTGCTGTCATAATGATCCCAGAGACTTTTCTCATCTTCAGTTATCACTCCGCATATTTCACAAATGTGAGCACCTTCGATCTAATGACAAATTTAACTGTATTAAGTTTTGCCCTCCATCCTCCAATATGAAAAACTCATACTGAAATGAAACAGCACCATTAACAATATTTTTGTTATTGGACGAGCTTTGGACTAGGCTAGGTGAGCCACTGTGGCACTTTTCAAAAGCAAAAGTCTTTTAACCGACTTCAACAAAGGAAAGTTCTATGTTTCACTGGTCATATTTTTTTTAAGTATGGTTACCAATAACATCCGAAAGGGTATACTTCTGTGGTGGTCCCATTACCACCATGTTCTAATCTGATGATGGGATCCCAAGGGAAACTAGGGAGTTTTGCTATGATGTTTTTTGATGATGATGATGATGATGAAAAAAAAACGAGGCTAATAGGACTACTTCAGGATGAAACGACCAGCTGTTTCCTACCGTGTGTGTCACACTCTGACTAACCTGGCTAATATTTTTCATCCTTTCATGCCACTTGAGATGGTTGATGATGGTGTCCCTCTTCTTGAACACGGTGTGACATATGGCACACTGGTGGACATTCGTATGAGTTCGCATGTGGTTGTGGTACTCGTGTTCATTCTCTGTTATAGCTTTGCATACCTGGTGGAAAAAAAGTCATTTAAATCACAATGCAGTAGTCACATATGGCAATGTCATTATACAAATAAATATAACACTGCAATGTATACAATGACATTTCATTACGTAGTGAATTAAATCAGTGTAAAGTTCTTGTGTCCAGCAAATAAATAGTGTTTTCGGGGATATAATTAAAAAGTTTTGTTTAAAACAAAACTATATAGATGAGCTTAGTTTTAAATAATGATCACCCGACAACTTTTTTCTGGTAATTATAAACTATTTGTGTATTATACATACCTTACAAATAAAGAGATCAATATTGTGCTCCAATTTCATATGCTCCTTCAATTTGGCAGCAAATCTGTATTTAACAGGACATCTACTACAGAGCTTGTGTGTCATCGGTAGTCTTTTCTTTCTTTCTTTCCGTATTTCCGTCTTCGGCAACACAACCGCTGAAGAAAGGTTCTGCTTCAAATTGATTTCCTCTTTATCATCAGGTAATACTAACGTCCCATCGGGATGTAATTTGTAAAATAGTGATTCACCATTTTCTTTAACGACAACAACAATATCTTCTTCAGCTTTAATATGTCCCATTGATTGATCTGCTTTTATCCTTGCTACATTTTTGTCCATACCATGCTTGCCAATTCCTTGTATATTTAATTCATGATTTTGTGTAAAATTAAGTATTGTTGGGACAGATATACATAATGAGTTGTCAGCAATGTCGTCTGTAGAATTAATGTATTGTAAGTTGTGTGTAAGCTCATCTGAATAATAATTCAAGATTTCATTGGTGCGGTTTGATAATAAATAGAATTTGTGAGCATTATATGCAGTGGTAAAGCAATTAGTGCACACATTATAGTTGTCTGCATCTGAAAACTGATTATATAATAAAAGTTAATTTTAGTTACTGTTTACTACTGATTACTAGGGTATTATTCAAAACATAACCTTGTGTTTAGGTTGATAATTTATCAAAGAAAAAGGTTTGTTTTCTTTTTATTAAGTAAAAGATTAAAGTATCATGAAAATACCTTAATTTGGCAGAGAGAATCCAATACATCTGCCACGCAAAACTCGCAGTTCTCCTTACAAACTTTCGTGAAAACATTTTCATAATTCTTATTTAATGGTGACAAGCAAATAATGCATAAATTTTCACCAAGAGTTCCATTAAATAAATGTTTTAGGACCAATTTCAAGTCCATAGTAAAAGCCATTTTTTTTACGCACAGCAGATGACTTCCTGAGAAGAAAAACATTGATAAATATCATTTTAAATACTGATACCACTATTTCAGATCACCGATTTTGAAAAATATTATTTTAAAGTCACCTATTCAACTATTGATGCGTTCTGCAAATTGTAGTGTTCTTCGAAAAAGATCCGTTCAATATTCTCTTTATTTATTACGCCATTTTGATTAATTTATGCTTCTCCACTCTACTACATGACTTAGTCGATTTTTAAAGGACTTGTTAACTATAGAGGAACTTCAATTTTAATAATAAATATATTTTGAATTAAATATATTAGGGGTAAATAAATGATTTAAGAATAATTTTTAAGTAGCAGTTTTAGATAGTGTCTTACGTACTCATAAGTGGTGTGCGCCGTGTGAGATGTGCGTGTCACTGCGTGTGCGTGTCAACAAGCTACAGTAGGAGTACTAACTACTACTAATAGTCGACCCATCATCATCAGCCTATCGCAGTCCACTGCTGGACATAGGCCTCTCCAATTATAGGAAGCTTATGCAGCTTTAGAACCATTGGCTTACATGAATTTCATGATCTTGAAAGCTAGTAGGACTATTTTACGAAAGATTGCTTGCTGATGAAGCAGTGAACCGAGAATAATTTTAATCAAATTGTAATAGTTTGGCTTAGCGATAAAGTAAATAGGCACGAGTTGTTTATAAATCTTTTCTAAAAGTGTGAAGGCTTTCAGTAAGGGTGGGTATACTTTTTAATTTTAGAATTAAAACATATATTTAGAGAGATCAGATAGATGTGATTTTTCATTGGATTGCAAATAAGATATGTTCCGATTGTTTATAGGATTAAAAATTCTTTAAATGGCCTCACGTTCTGCTCGTCCTCTTTTCATGAAATTTTCGATAACTATTTATAATGGTTTTTTGCAGATGTTTGTGATGGCGACCAGTTGAGTCTTAAACACGCTACTCGACCAAAATCCGCACTAGACAGTTATTCATTGTTGTTACATTTTCTGTCTTTTGGATTTTTGAGCAACAAATTTGTCTATTTTGTGTATGTACGAAGCTGGATAGAATTTAAATGGAAATGGAGAAGATGCTCGCGCTGACTAATGACTTCACTGTGATCCGTTACCATTATCTACTGTTTTAAGCTCGAAAAATACATCTTTCCTTGTTCACAACACTGTTAGTGTTGTGAACAAGGATAAGGATATATATAAAAGTCTCTCAGTATATGATTTCGTAACTGCATGTGCTCTGCGATTTGAAGATAGGACTGGTTAAATCTTCAAAACGATATCAGGTTACGGGCCCAGACTACGAAAATGGAAAGTATTACAGGAAAGATTCAGATCGGCCTCCTAGATGGAAAAAACTGGGACACATGGAAGTACAAAGCTATATGCTTATTACGCACCGTACCGTCGG
Source organism: Phragmatobia fuliginosa (assembly GCA_932526445.1). Taxonomy (NCBI): domain Eukaryota; kingdom Metazoa; phylum Arthropoda; class Insecta; order Lepidoptera; family Erebidae; genus Phragmatobia; species Phragmatobia fuliginosa. The sequence goes on along the minus strand of OW052081.1, from coordinate 9,698,205 downwards.
CCCTAGAAGTGGTTGAAGGATCATTCCAGGAACCCACTCGTCCACATAACGGAAGCGGCGATGCTGAATTGGCGGCGTATCAACAACAATATAGTTCGCGCGGTTTTTGTGAAGTAAAACAAAGTGTCATATAAACTGTGATTTCGATATAATAAAATATTCTAAAACATTTGAGTAATAAATTGAAATAATATATATAAAAGTCTATCAGTATATGATTTCGTAACTGCATGTGCTCTGCACGCTTCCACTGCAGTGAAAGCGTGCTGGGCCCATAACCTGATATCGATTTGATGATTTAACCAGTCCTATCTTCAAATCGATATCAAGATCCGATTTCAAAGTCATGGTGCGTATGCATTTACATCACGTTCCCGTTTATAACGAGGCAACCACGTCCATGTCCCGTCCGTATTAAATCCCGTCACGTATGCAGCGGCCTTTACTCACTTCTTCAAATTTTATATATTTTTTTGACCGCTCTTAAAATAGTTGTGACACATTTCGACTGAAAATTCTTACAAACAGCAATACAATTAATACAAACAAAAGAAAAATAATTTCGTTTTAATTTAAACACCCATTGGATTAATTCTAATGAGAAATAAAATTAATTTTCATCCAGAAATAAACTTTGAAACATATGATTCACTGTGGCAAAAAAAAGTACAGATAAAAAATAAACATTAATAGCTGTCACAGTTGCTTACCAAATCGCAAATCGCAACGAATTGCGAATGCGAATGTGGTAGTGGAATATTTAGATTTTTAATTGAGTCTAAAGTTTACAACATTTTGTATACACAAAAAACTATATTTAATTCAGAGTGAAGTGAATAGCCTTATCAGTTAAATTATTCAATATGTCGTAAGGAATGATAATCGCTTGTATGTATTTCTGGGCATACATAATCAGCGGTTTTTGTTAATTAATTATTCCCGCATCGAAATGATGTTCAATAACTACTGCTTGATGATAACGAAGCAACATTTTGTCTTAACTGTGATGGAAACAAGTAAAAATGTTTACTAATGCGTGACCTTATGTTTTGAAAAAAATCTATTTATCTAAGAAGTAAATGTTTCAACTAACAATACATATAAACAACCTTGTATTGTATGGTGAGTTCATTTCAATGTTCATATTCATATCTATTAATATTCATATATAAATTTTATACATGTAATTATAGTTAGAGATGCAGGCAAAAAAATGTTTTGTTTTGTAAATATCAATTTTAAATATAATTTTTGATTGAACTAATCGCTCAAACGTTATTTATTATATGTATCGCCTGAACCATTGTAATTTTTATTTACTATTAATATTACAGATACTAAATTGTAAAACAAATATGCAACAATATTTAAAAAAGAGTTTATAATAAAGTAAAATATTATCTCTATACATGCATCATATTTAATACTAGCTGAGTCCTGCGGTATCACCCACTGTTATGGTTGTAAATTGCGAGTAATGCAGCGGAGCAAAGTTAGTTTTAAAAAACATTATCCTAAGTTACTGCTTACGTTATCAGCAATTTGCGAGTGAAAATCTTTTCGAATTCGGTCCAGCCCTTGCAAAGATTAGCTGGAAAAAACAGACAGACAAACAAAAATTAATGCATTTAATAAAAAACAGTTTTTTTTTGATATTTCAAACAGACACTTATTATTTATTTTATTTTTTTAGACTTTACAGCATAAGTGTGTGACTAACTTGATTTATATATTGTGATATGCTCACATTATTGGCATAAGTAATGATGTTTTACACGGTCACCTGATTTCAATGAGATATTGTTAACACATTTTATGTGGGTAACAGTAAAAACATTCATTAACTTTAACATTAAAAAATCGGCCAAGTGCGAGTCGGACTCGCCCATGAAGGGTTCCGTATCAGCAAGTAACATCATATAAAAGTTCTTGTAGTTCGTTGTAACTTTCATCGATGTGCTTACACTAGTTTATTGATTGGATGAAAGGTAAATTGCGTGTTACGAATTATGACGTATTAAAAAAAAACTACTCACTAGATCTCGTTCAAACCAATTTTCATTGGTAGTTTGCATGGTAATGTACAACATATTTTTTTTTTAGTTTTATCACTCTCTTATTTTAGAAGTTAGAGGGGGGGGGACACACATTTTTCCACTTTGGAAGTGTCTCTCGCGCAAACTATTCAGTTTAGAAAAAAATGTTATTAGGAACCTCAACATCATTTTTGAACACCTATCCATAGATACCCCACACGTATAGGTTTGATGAAAAAAAAAATTTTAAGTTTCAGTTCCAAGTATGGGGACCCCCAAAATGTATTGTTTTTTTTCTATTTTTATGTAAAAATCTTAATGCGGTTCACAGCATACATCGACTGACCAAATTTCAACATTATAGCTCTTATAGTTTCGGACTATATATATTGGCTGTGACATACGGACGGACAGACAGACAGACAGACTTGACGAATCTATAAGGGTTCCGTTTTTTGCCATTTGGCTACGGAACCCTAAAAACAAGTCTGACTACTCAGATTGCCAAGTGGTTTGTCCTAGTGGACAATACTTTGTGTGATCCACATATTATTGTCTTGAGTCTGGGTGTTCATTGTGTATGGAAATAATACAATTAATTCTCAAACATTTAATTACTATTTACTGCTTTATATATTTTTAAATTATTACATAATAATACAATATTAGTTAAAAAACAATAAGTCTTACTTCTACATTACCTTAGTATTTTCACATCACCAGTGAACAATTCTTATTATGTATGATCGCTTAACGATAAATTTTTTAATATTAATTTTATTGGTACAACTTCTACCATGAAATCCATGAACTTTCGGTGGAGGCTGAGGGCTCTTAATCGGACTTCAACAATGACCTCAAAGAGCTTGTTGTATAATAATAATAATTAATTTAATTTCTCGCACAAGATACATCAATACACAACAACAAAATGGAACAAAATAATTTGGATGGGAGACGGGAGCCTATACTAAGTAAACTTGTGTTACAGGTCTCCTGGCCTCTCAATCCCGGATAAAAATATTATTTACATTTATATAAGCCTTAATTACATTTTATACAAGTAAAAGAAATTAATAAAATTTGTGTGTGATTGTGTGGGTGTGTGTGTGTGTCATGTATGTATTTTAAATGTCCCTGTGTCTATTTATAATTCTTTCTGTTTCTTTGTATTTAAGTGTAAGTAGCCAATTTAGAATTTTTCTTTTATATACCTTCTACAATCGTTATCAGAAGTGGGATGAGAACGCGTGAGGTTAGTGTTGCCAGAAAAGAAATAGAGTACAAATATTACTGATGTCTTAATAAGATAACTAAATATATACACAGATACTTATTGGAACAATTATAAATATAGTTCCTAACAATTGAGTTTGTTACATAACCGACCCCAAATAAACTTGGGAATAAAGGCTCGGAAGATGATGGATTGAGTTTGTTACGTGTATGTTTGTAAAGTCCCCCACAACACAGAATGTATTTTCCTAATGAGGGTGTTGTCTTTGTTTAAAAAAAAGAGAAAGTAGAAAGATCCATAAATACTTAGAAAAGATAAAGCATGGTCTGAGTAGAAGAGGTAGAAATAACAATAAAGATAATAGTCGTGAAGCTTAGTTGGAGGCGTTCAGGTGGCTTAAAAACATCCAATGGCAACATTAGGTAGCCACAATGTGTCTTGCCGGTCCCCCAGTCAGTCAAACCAGAGTGGGAACGGATGTATGGCCTTAACCCACTCCTGAGAGGGAGACCCGAGCTCAGCAGTGTGCTACCCGCAGTAGGCGTTACGCCGCGAAGCGAAACTAATCTAAGACAAATTGCCGAAGTTACTCCTTGTATCATCTGCTTTCTGCCTTTAAACAAACAAACAAACAGACAGACAAAAATTCCTTTTTTGGTGTATACCTAAAAACTTTTGTAGCAAAAAACTGTTTGGTATTACACACGTATTTGGTAGCATTTGGTGTTACACACAGACACTTTATTTACTTGTATACTTACTACGTATGTATTGATGTATTGATTGAATTACTTGATAGTTGCATTGATGAGAAATAAAGGTGTTTCTTTGATTAGAATAACAGATGAATAACCTTTAAAGGACGAACATTTGGATTTGAATCTTTTCTATTAATTTTGAGTTTTTTTTCATCAATTTTTCTAATCGATCGATGGTTTAAGTGGTTGCGACGTCGCTTTCTACTGCGCAAGGTGTTGTGGTTGAATTGGTTTATACATTATACACTATTTTTTGTCTGTGCGGAAATCCCTTCAGATACAGTCTGGTACGACCAGCCGCAAGCCGCTGGTACGAAGCAACAGGTGGTTGTCGGATGTCCGACATGAACTGGCTAATAACCGCACGGAACCAGGTGTATCCTAGAAAGGAAATCCTTGGAACCCCGGCGTACATCGGGTCATCTACCTCTTCTTCCTTAAAAACAAAATTTCTACTTTTTACTTCGTATATAACTATGCTCCATAGTTACACATATTTCTTATCGCTTTATACCTTATCAAGCTGTCCTTAATAGTTACAAAACTTATCTGTTAGTTAACTTTATATTCCCAATTATTGGGTAATTGATGATCTTGAACTTAATATAGGCTAAAAAATGAACATTGTTAACGTGAATACTGAGTTCAATAAAGTTAGGTAGTAAATTTAATATTTGTATTTCATTTAAAAAGTCGTGCTACACGTATGGACGGAATTAATCGGAATAATACAAGAGAAAACCGTTAGGAATTAAAAAAAAAATCTCACTTTTTACGGTGTAAGTGTATTTAAAAATTCTAGGTTTAAACAGGTACACACACACACACACAAACGCACGTAAACAGACATGGCTACTGCAACAAATTTGAATTAAATTTGTAAGAGCTAAAACTGAACAGTGCCTGCTAATATAATGGGTCTGTTATCAGCGTTAAAATATTATTGCTTTGTTACAGAATCAAACAATGGCCGGTACACAACTACACACAGAAGTCATGGACATCCCGACTGAACCAATAAAAGAAGAGCAAGACAATATTGATGAAGAGGAAATACAATATGAGGTAAAATTTGAAACTCAGACTGAGGAAATGGATGGAAATGATGACGATAACCCCTTTGAAAATGTACAATTACATGTGAAACAAGAAGAAATCTCTTTAACCATAGAGAGAGAAACTACTGAGTCTCAAAGTGACGACGCTATTGAATCCATAAATGATGAATATAATCCCAAAGATGAACCGTATATCACTATACCGAAGTTTGAAGCAGGCTGTGATGAGAAGTCTGAAGTTAAGGAAGAAACAGTGCTGGGTGATTCACTAGTCACGTATGACTATCCTAGTGTTGAAGAAAATGATGATAATGATGGCGAAATTGATAGTAGCATGGATAGTAATGACGCTGCTGCATTGACTAGAGTTGAAGCTTGCTTGAAGGACGAGCTTGGAATAAAGAATGAAGAAGATATGCTTGAGGTAATTATTCTTCGTAAATTTTTGACTACACTGTCGATGGTAGAATTTTTTACGCACATAGAGTTTAACACAGGTATAGGTATAATATAAATCTGATATTTGCTATATTTTACTGACGGTGATATGCTTACGTTTTTATTTTTGTGAAACCAATAGTATTTATCCAAAGAAAGATATTTAGGTACGCCTTTGCAGTATCCTTGGTGACGTAGATGCAAATTTCATGGCAATCAGATGGTAGCATAAAACATTGCATAAAATACAAATGTTGTTGTTATTTTTAATATCGTAACAATAAGTGGCTGTCCATATGTACAAATATACGTAAGCGAAGACGTCAACAGACTTGAAGGATATTATGCACCATCATTTTACACAATATAAATAACTAGCTTTTGCCCTCGGCTCCGCTCGCGTGTATGTTTGTTATCTCGGTAAACCTCCTTCGTATGGAATTGATAATCGAGAGGTTTCGGGTTCGATTCCCAGGTCGGGATAAAGGATAAAGAAATTCTCAATAGCAGCGCGGAGTATGGAAGTTTGACGGTGTCTCACGTCCGTGCCTCGGAAGGCACTTTAAGCCGTCGGTCCCGGTCATCAACGTTTCAAATAGCATAGAGATACCTTAAGTGAGGAAGCTATACCCAAGTTCTCCGGAAGTATGTTCTAGGGTTTTTTTACATGAATTTTGCCATGGTCTCAGAGGATGCCCTCGCAGGTGCATGGTGTCGTCCAATATGTTAACTTCCTGTGAGATGGTAGATCATACTGCTTTTGAATATTTTAAATGTTTCTATGAGATAACCCCTCTGACGGCGTTCTTCCTGTCATCTCATATAAAAAAATCTAAAGTTATGATATAACTACTGTCATATGTAGTTGTATCTCATATATGTATAAAAAGATAAATGACAATCTTTTAAATTTAAGTCGTAAATTTCATTTTAATCCTGAATAATTGAGTGGGATAGAATAAAATCTAAACAACGAATATAGTCTTTTAACTAAACTTCTTTTACAGGATGATCAAAAAGAAGACTACAAGCTAGACATCAAAGAGGAATCAGATGTAACCGTCACAGAAACACATTTGATATCAAACAAATTAATTAACACGACGTCAACTATCACGAATACATACGATGGCCTAATCGAATCACAAACCACTAAAACACTAGTCATGGAAATATTACCCGTAACACATTCAACGGATTTGTCATTCTCAAAAATGTCTAACCCCGAAAAAATTCTACCGACTACCTACGACAATGACGACGTATACCTAGACTATCAAGACTCGTTTCAGCTTAATTCTATCACCGGCAACGAGTTATCCTTAGAACAGGAGGCTTTCGGTCTCCTAAAACCGAAGAAGAAAAAGAAAGATCCAGGGAAATTTCATACATGTCCAAAATGTCCCAAAGCATATTCAAAAAAGCATAGTTTGAAAATGCACTTAGATGTCCATGCTTCCATTGAAAAAAGAGCACAGGGTATTATCAAAGGGCAGAAAACAAGACAAGAAAATCGCAATATGAAGCTTAAAGAAGCCAAAAAACAAGAAGAGAAGGTAAAAAAAGAAGGTTATGAATGTACTTGTGGTGAAATATTTCGAAGACGAAGTAGAATGGAAACTTGTCTTCGATCTCACAATATGTATACAGATACGAACTCGTATCCTTGTATGACATGTAAAAAGCAGTTTAAGGATAAAGAAGAATTAACATTGCATCGAAAAAGGCTTCACAGAAAACGATTTCCTTGTAAATTTTGTCCCACAGACTATAATACTCGAAAGGAGCTATTCAAACACCTACAAGTTCATCAGAAAGTACAGCTAATGGAGTATAAAGTCATTTCTGAAGTTGTCAAAGGCAAACAGAAATTGAAATGCTTTATGTGTTCTAAAACATTCAAAGAGATGCCAGATTTAAAGTCTCACGTCATGGATGACCACAAAGAACCATACAGTTGTCCACGATGTAAAAAAACATTCTCGAAAATCATCGACTTCGGCAACCATACCAAAACTTTTCACCCAGAGGTCGAAGGTCAGTCCGTGTTAGACGTCCTCGAAGCCTTCTCCAAACTGGTTAAAGCTTGGAAGTGCGAAGAATGTGGTCTGCAATTCCATGAAGCTGATAAACTGGCCTTGCATCAGGTAGAAAAACACAGTCCTGACGTCAAATCAGAGTCGCAATTTCAATGCACAGATTGTCGTAGAGTATTTATAAGTCAGAAGGGTCTTACGTCTCACAGAAGAATCCACCACAGTGCTGAAACTGTAGTAGAAACAGAACCGGTCGAGACAGGAGTCATGTGTTTAGAATGTAGGAAGATATGCAAAGATATGAACGCTCTGCTCTCTCACATGCGATTCCATTCGCCCGATAGAAAATATCCATGTAAATTCTGTGATTTTCGTTTCGCAACTCCTGAGAAGCGTAAAACTCACGCAGAAATCCATACCGGTGATATGAAATACGTTTGTTTTATTTGTGAGTATCAGTGTAGTTCTGAAAATCGTCTGAAACAACACAAAATGTCCATAAAACATTTAAATATGAAAGAGTTTTTATTGACTGGAAAACCTCTAATAGAGGAAGAACAGTCTACTTCTAAACAGGAGAAGATAAAAGACACGTTAAAGAAGAAAGAGTGGGTTGTTAAAAAGAAGAGAAAAAAAGAAGCGACTGAGACTTCGGAGTGTAGTGAAGTGTCCTGTGATATCTGCGGGGATAAGTTCCCGAACGAAACTGTTATGTTAGAACATAAACAAACTCATCCTTTTATCGAATTCCCGAACGAAGATACACCGAGTAGAATATTTTTTAAGTAAGTCTTGCCTAAACATAAGTTATTGTTATATTGTTACTGCAGATGAGAACCTCAAGATAATATTTAATCTGAAAGTAGATTAATTATTTTGTTATCTATGTTGTTGTTTTTACTTTATAATTGCAAAAAAACACACCTACTAAAATAGTAATAAAAAATTGAGCCGTTTATGGAAGAATGGTAGAAATAATTTTGTAAAAATACAAATAATACATTTTGAAGACAAATCGAAAAAAAAACGGCACAAAATGTTACTAGCTACATATACTATTGTAAGGCCAATTCATTTAATTTATTACGTAAGGCGATTTAGGGAGGAGGGGGAGTCGACCAAATCCTATTTTTTCTTACAAGGGGTGGGAGTCTTGATAGTTGTGCCGCAAGATCGCAAATTATAGAGTTACTCTTTATGGCTAGATTACATGCATTCAAACACACACAGATTTATGCATACACATATACATACACGTAGAAAGTACATGTTTTTATCATACATATACACACACACAAATATTCTACATACTTTTTACAATTTCAACTGTTAGGTTACGGGTGTGCTGTATAAACAAATTTTTAGATTGATTCCATCCAACATGATTGTAAACGTTGCTAAAAATTGATAGTTTTAAAAACAAACATCAAAACTTTACATTCTTATGTAATAAATATAAAATATCGAAGGGGACCGCCTATAATATTTTTTCTTAATAAGGGGAGGGAGGGGGTCTAAAACTAGTAAAAAATCGTTAATGTATTAAATGAATGGCAGTATGGCACCATAGCGTAGCGATGCATGTGCCGATGGGACGCGTCGCGTCACCACGCCAACAGCCAGTCTGGTCAGGATTCTCAATCAGGAATAATGGCACTCTTGTTGTTTATGGTAATATTTTATGTTCCACATTTTCTGTTACTCGGTCGACAAATAATAGGGTCGTAACAGTCGAAACTCCACGAACAGGTTACTGCTACTGCCATCTTTGTGGAATCAGCGAAACTTATTCAAAACCCTAATAAAATACAGGGTAAAATAAGGTACAAATGTATCCATCAAAATATCAAATTCAACCAAAAAAAATATATATATAGAAATTCATCATCATCATCAACAGCCTTTAACAGTCCACTGCTGGACATAAGCCTCTCCTTAGAAAGGAGGTTTTGGCCTGCTATACCACGCTGGCCAAACGGGTTGGTATAGTAGTCTAGTCAACAAGTTCAAAAACGTGAAAAATAGAGATAAAGGTCCTAAAAATATGAGCGATGGCTCATTCGATTCGGAATCACCTCTAGAAAAATGTTTTTGAAGGATTTTGGTGCAGGTTAAAAATTGCAATTGTTATTAACAAAATAAGATGAAAAAAAAATGATATTTCTTTTTTTGTTAATAACTCGAAAAATATTAACATTGAAGCAATTTTGATAAAAGCTCGTTAAAGAGGAGGAAATTTCCAATAAAAAAGTCCTAACTCCCGGAATTCTATCTACATTATTTATAATTTTAATTAGACGTTGAAAATAGGTCTTCGCGCGGCAGTTACGCCATGCGCGCGCCTCCGCTAAAGAGAGTTCAGCAATAAAAATAATTTTTTTATAACATAAAATGTGATTTTAAAAATTTGAAAAAATTCTAGTATCTTCTTAACACTTGAAAGAATCGAGCCCTGAAAACAAAAGTTTTAAAAAATCATAATTAACAAATTAATAAACTTTAATGAAAATAAACCGCAGGATCTTTTAAAGTACATATATATCAAAAGGGCTCCACGAAGTTTAAAATTTATAGGCCAATTATTTATACCTTTTTGAAAAATGGTGATTAAACTTTTTTTTTATCAGGGCTCGATTCTTTCAAGTGTTAAGAAGATACTAGAATTTTTTCAAATTTTTAAAATCACATTTTATGTTATAAAAAAATTATTTTTATTGCTGAACTCTCTTTAGCGGAGGCGCGCGCATGCCGTAACTGCCGCGCGGAGACCTATTTTCAACGTCTGATTAAAATTATAAATAATGGAGATAGAATTCCGGGAGTTTGGACTTTTTTATTAGAAATTTCCTCCTCTTTATCGAGCTTTTTTCAAAATTGCTTCAATGTTAATATTTTTCGAGTTATTAACAAAAAACGAAATATCATTTTTTTTTCATCTTATTTTGTTAATAACAATTGCAATTTTTAACCTGCACCAAAATCCTTCAAAAACATTTTTCTAGAGGTGATTCCGAATCGAATAAGCCATCGCTCATATTTTTAGGACCTTTATCTCTATTTTTCACGTTTTTGAACTTGTTGACTAGACTATAGGGTTGGTTTAAAGTTTTCCTTCTCTTTGCATTGATGTTGTATTGCGTTGTTTATCCCTCTTTTACGACACCCGCGGGATGAATAGGGGTGGTATAGAAATTAAATATACTTATAAAATTCAAATCGGCTGGCCTGATTATTGTGATGTTTGGTTTTTTGAATTTGTCGCCCCACCCCGAATAGCAATATAACTATTAAAGTTTTTACGTTGAAATATTAAGCAGAGATGAACTATAACGTCCATTAAATAAATTATGTTTTTGAAAGGTTTTTGCAGTAACACTATTACAACTAACGTTTATTATATAATTGTTTTCGCTATGTGTTTATTTACTTGTTAGCCATTTATTTATCGGCAGGGTAATTTAAGGTGTTAAAACTAGTCTAACTATAGTCTTATTTTCACGATCTGTCTGCTAAGAAATTATGTTACTCGACATAGTCCAACTCAAATTTAAAAGTATTTAAATTTAATTATTTTTATATTTTAAGTAGAACATAGGGCAACACAGGCCGGCGGACCATAGGGGAGTAACCATAGTACGTTTTTCCGATATAAAATAATATCTTTACTTACAATTTTAGACTCATAAAATTCAATTTATTAGTCTTTCAATTTTATATCGACAAAAATAAACAATGCGTTGCTCTGGAAATAAAGAGTTTTATTTTTACTTACACATCTAGAAAAACTAAAAACTTTATCGTAAAGTAACAAAATACGTAACATGAAATACAGAAACAACACCTAAAGTTTAATCGTTGATCGTCTATCTTTAAACAAATTAAAATATTATTTTGCTAACAAAATCTTTCATCACATTTCAGCCACAGATAATAAAACCATGCTTTTTATTCAGTACAAATTCAGTCGGTAACTAGCGCCACCTATCACGTTAACTCGTACAACTTTATTGACATTTTATATTAATACAAAAATTAGGAATCTTCATGTTAGGAAAACTAAGCATTCCTTCACACTCATAAAAAAAAAATCGTCTGTCTCAAACAAAATAATCTAAATTGCGCACAAACACATTCTGTGTGATACAAGTATAATACATATGCCCATTTTGGCCTATGCTTGGACGGAAACACCTGCGTATGGTTACTGTCTACTGTGTTCCTCTATGATGTAGATTGTTGATATTGATCAACGGACATAATAACAACAATCTGACAACAATAACTAAACGTGAGTTTTAACACAGAATACATAATAGTACCAGTACAGAAGCCTCACTCCGAAAAGTAAATTAAAGTTATAGATACCCTCGGTGTCAAAAGATTAAGTTCAATTCAGATCGCACAGCGCCGAATCACTACGATTATATTTACCTACAGTTGCGTCTCTTGCTATCGTGTAACTCTTAACTGTTCTGACGATGTCTGTTCGACCGGCGTGTCTGACCCGGCAGGCAGCCGGCCGACTATACCTAAACTGCGGAGTGACACCCCCCTGGTTTTAATCAAAGTTACTTCATGCAGGATACACGAAAGCGACCTTCAACCGTCTCCACTCGTCTACAAGTTTGTTTTTGTTGATTTAGTGTTTGTAATTGACATAAAACCTGTATGTATCGATTTCTAGAAAAAATAATATCTAATGATAGCACTTTTTTATATATTTAGGCCTACCAAAGTGCCTACTCTGCGTGATGAAAAGTATTTGTAGAATCCGGGAATAGGGATCACCATCAGCATGGTGGCCGTCACTATGGAGGTCTAGAAAGATGCAACTGCATAATTGGAGCAGCTCTACCGGGGCGGTACTACCCTCAAATACAAGAACAGCCTAAAAATGACAGCATACATGTTGTATTTTGTTGCTGAGTACGAGCGATCGGCGGCCCAATAATGATGAAGCATCTCACTAGGCCGCCATATTACAGGCCGTATTACCATGCTGCATAGTGTGCAATTACAATTAAGATAGTGGCAATCTTGGATTTTGCCCATGCTTTCCATCAGGCAGAGTATAGTCACTCTCTCAGCCTCAAATATTTATAAAGTTACCGTTATAGAAATGACCTACTGGCTGACTGTAAAACTTTGAAATTCAGTTTTAAACAGGTTGTTCTACAAGATTTATCATTTGAATTATATTTACTTTCCTAGTTTAGCAAAAAAAATCCTGCCTACCCCCAAAAGTCGAGTCATAGTCATGAACTCTTACAGAAACTATTAACCAATGGTGTAGTAAAATAGTATTGTAACTAGTGTTATATTTAAGTTGCACAACGCCTTGTGGAGGTTCTGTTACTCATTTTGTCAGCTAAATTGTCTAATACAAGCCTTGATTTAATCAGATCATTAGGTAGTTTTTGTAGTGAAAATTGCATTATAAACATAAAGGGCCATTCATTTTTACATAATATGACGAAAGTGGAGGGGTTAGACTGTTTTTTTTTCTTAATTAGGGGGGGGGGGGGTAAAAAAACACTAAAAATTGTCTTATGTAATAAATGAATGGCCCTTAACTGCCTACACTCACTCTGCTACCTAACTACTCCCATAAACATTATACTACCCCCTTTTGTAGTTTTCTCCCTCCAGTCCTTAAAATATAGCTTGATCTATGTTGAAGTTGTCACAAGTGATATTTTAGAACGTAAGGGTATAAGAGGTATGTTTTAGATTTTTATATCTATACAAATAAATAAAAATTGTAGTGCCTGTTCATAATGTCAAAAATTAACGGTACTCACATCAAAAAAGCAATTAAATTATTTTTTACGTCCGTTTGTTCCGGCTAATTACTGGAATGGCTGGACCGATTTTGACGGGACCTTCACTAGCAGGTAACTGATGGTACAAGGAAAAACTTGACTAATGTTTTTGGCTAGCTTCGCTCCGCGGCGTTACTCGCAATTTACGACAAAACTGTGGCCATCTGTCACAGAGATCAAACTATGTTTTATATAATGAATGTAAATAAATTTAAAACCAATTTATACCTTAATTTAAGATTTATTGATATCTTAAGCTGTTAAAAAAAAACACAAGTTATTATATAATCGAGAGCAATAGATCCAGGTCACGAAACAATATTTCAAAAATTAAAAAGGCAAACTTTTGAGAAACTTAGGATTCTTTGTGAGTGAGAAAACGTGTACACTTTCACTGCAAAAAGAACAGTTGTGATCTTATTGAGGTTTTAATTGTAAGTTGTGTATTTTGGTGCCTGACGATTATGTAGCTTAATATAAATTAGCTTGTAAGAAAAGAAATATATTGTATAAAGAGGTAAAGTAATGTGTTCGGATACGTTAATCCAAATATAATTAAAAATATTCATTTACCTTCAAATTAAAATAATAGCAAAATAAAAGTCAGTGCGCATCTGCAATTTTTATCCGGTAATCGATTAGTCGATATGGTGTGACGATCGTAATCAAACCATCGCGGTCTATCTATCCTGCCCTCCTAGGCAGGTTATAAACGTTTTTCGTTTTCTAATCTATTACTGTATTCTCTTGTTCCATTGGCTAATATTTTGTTTTGATCAAGTGACTGAGTGACATTAGCCAATGAAACACGAGAATTGAGAATAGAAAACGAAAAGCGTTCGCTGTACATTGAGCAACACAGGCGGACCAGGGGGAAGTAGCGTCTTTTGCCCGATACAAAATAGTCTGACATTTTTTACGGAGGGAAATCTTAACACATCACATTTAAGACTCATATATAAAAAAATCGGTTTTCTGTAAAGTCGCTTTACTGACGATAGTTGAACGTGACAACGTCATAAGAAAATACTGATTGTGCCTCTTTGTCGCTCGTTCCGCACTCTCGCTTGCACTTCAAGCCATAAGTGGAACGCCTCAGAGCGAGGTAACGCCGTATGAGTTATGTTTTTTCGTGCGTGCAGCCGGCTCCATCGATTAAGACGTGGTCACGTCAAAACAATTGCCTTTTATTATGAACTCGCAGATAACAATTAAAACATTCCACAAACACTTATAAAAATACCGTTTCATAAGTGTATATGCCCATTTGGGCTTATGTTTGACAGAGGGGAACGCCTGCGTATAGTTACTGTGTTACTGTGTTTTAAACCGGTTATGAAAAAACTCATAAACATTTTTTTGGTTATATTAAATATATATCGTTTGGAATAGCTTTTGTTTTTTAAGTTGATTTTGTTTCGAATTTAATTAAGATTTTTTGTTTTAACTGTACAAAAATGTTTTATTATAATTTGTTCTATGTTATTTTTTCTAACCAGATAAGCAATAAACATTGAAAGTGTCCTTACACTTGAGTGTTTGAATTCAAATATATTGATATAACTAACTGTATTAAAAACGTTGCTCTTGTTAATATTTATTAAAGATTTGCGATTTTTATTTCGGGGTCTTGCGACTGGTGGTTGCAAAAACCCCTCAGGGTTTAAAAGTCTGGTTTTGAAATAATAGCTAGTAAAGCGTTAATCTTTAATAAATAATTAATCCAGCGGCCTTACTCTTGAATTCAATCCGAATTTCAATCTAATACGAATCCAATTTTAATTTCTCTTACTGCGAAATTAGTTACGTAGTAATATATCCAATCGGAATTAAAATCAAGAGTTAGGTTGCTATCAGTGCGATTCAAACGGTGGTTATGAAAAAAAAAATTTCGTAGAATTATTTTTATCCCACCAAGTGCTACAAATGAATCCCAATGTTAAATTTTATAGAGGTAACTTTAAAAAATAAAAGTGATTGATAGTTAAAACTAGTTTTATTATCACATAGATACGATAAAATACCTCCGACAAACCGTACATGTCAAAGAGTTAACACTTGTCTACTTACATAGAAGAAATACTAGAGAAGAACTCAACTTTTTATGTCCGACAACACAACTTTACTACCAAAAATGACATTAAATTGATATGGCAACTAGGTTATGGTAGTTTTAATTCTACTAAGTAAACCATTCGTTTGACACATAAACGATGCAATTGGCGTTGAGAGAACATCGATGCGATGCACTAATCTCATGCAAGGCATAAATCTTAATAATAACCGAGACCACATGCTACAAACAATTAATTATTTAATTTATATTAATTCACCAGGTACCCTCTTGAATAACAAAAAAAACTGTTTTATACGTTTAATATAATAAAAGTATTTGTATCATTAGACGATAGTATTATTTAAAGTCGTGTCCTCCGACAAAAAAAAGGTATTATATGATTTCTTTAAAGTACATATTTTTACATACACAATTTTTATTGTACAGCGGGTCTTACTCGCGATAAACCTAAGTGTGTAGAAGTACCCACAGTACAAACAATCAACGCGATCAATTGCGGGTAGTTACACCGTTTTCATTCCGTCATTTAGCGTACGAAGGCGTCGCTATCACCAGTATGTTGCAACCTGTTCAAAACGTCGGGAAATAGGTGTACCTTTTTTCAACGATAAGCACAATAAAAGTTGTGTACGTGTAAAACGAAAGACTAAAACCATTCATTACAACATATAATAAGAATAAAATCATTTTGAAATTACTGACTTCACTTAAAGTGAATATTTGTTCAAAAAAATAATCCTGAATGTAAAATTGTTATGAAAAAGCCTTGTTTCATCATTTTTGAATCAGACTATATACTAATTGTGATTTTATTCGTGCGCTGTACCACTGCAGTACAAAAAATAGCATTCCATTAATATTATAGATTGTGAAGATGAATGTATGGATATCTGTGACCCAAAACGGCTAAACGCATCCTTATTAAATTTAATACAGAGATTGGGATACAAATCGAGGGCATGGACAATTGCAATCCACGGCGATATTAGTAAAGAAAAACACCTTTTAGCGAGATGACGAAACAGGGCTTCGTTTTATTTATTTAAAACATTACTATATATTTAACAACAGATACAAAATACTTGTGTATTCATAGAGGCGTGAAAGACAGTGCTGTGTTAAAATCCATAACAATTTACTTAAAATCTTACGAAGCCATAAAGTTCTAAGTGTACTAAACATTATTCAAACTAAAAGTATGTAGATATGAGTTGTATATATTGTAGTTAAGTTTTTAATTTTCTACCCTCACTTCCCATAGAAAAACTTCCACTTGTAGAATGCATTCTACAATCATTCGATATCTTTGGAGTGCAGTAAATGTGTTAATATAACGGCGTTATTTAGCAGATTTAAAACATAAATACATTACAGAGAGCCTATGTAGATTGCTTTAGGGGGCATCCAATACATACGCGAGTTCTTTTCATTGAGTGGCTAAATATTGGTAAAAAGTCCGTAAAGAATAAATTGATTTTCTCAGTATGATGTATATCACTGAGTATGCATATTTACCTTTGTCTACAATTTTTTGTAAATTATGAGACCGAGTTACTCGGTGTGCAGTAGAAATACGCAGACATTGCCATCTGTCAAAGCATAAGCCCAATGGGCCTACGCATTACAGTTACTACACAGAATGTGTGTGTGTGTGAAAGTTTAATCTTTTATTTAATTGTTATTTGAGTTCATAGTTCAAGTTTTAAGACATATATTATTAAAGTGTACTAATATCCATCATAAATGGATGTGATGTTTTCAATTGGGACATATCAATAGTGAAACAGTTTTTCATTTTGATCACGTATTTAATGGATGCCTCCCTAAGATTTAGCTTTCTTTTATCTGAACTTGTCTAAAAAGGAATCAGCGGCAGTATATAGTTTTCATGACAAATCCCACTTCTCACTGTGTACATTACACTGAAATATCCTCCTTATTTCTTTGAAATAGGCTTGCATTCTGTTTGACACTGTTCGTTTTGCAAGTACATACAAAAAATAAATGCTATAATGACTAAATTTGTAATAAACCGTTTTATGTTTCACCAACACAAATTATTATCAACAGTATAACGATACAGAGTGTCAATTCGAATGTGTCCCTATGCGATAAAGTTTAATTGCATTTGTATAAATTAACTACAAGTCCACTGCTGGGCATAAAGCCTCTCTTTAGAAAGGTTTAACCACATTTCGACCAAATAATAATATATTTCGGACATCTGAAACACGTCATCCAGTCCCAAATTAAGCAGAGCTGGTGTTAAGAGTATTAAATAAACGATTTCTTTTTTAATAAAATTACAAACATTTGGTCCAGAATCGAACCTGAGACCTCAAGGACAACAGTAAATTTGTGGCTATTTTATTTGATTGTTCAAATAAATGTATTTGAAAGGGTTCTATGAGTCCCTTGTTAATTAGTTTCCATAGGATCTAGATACTGAAACAGTTCTGTAGAGTATCTAAATTTACAACCGACTCGCACTCCAAAAAAAAAAAGAAATACACCTTGTAATGGTGAATATTTAATTTGGAACTCATTAGAACCTACACAAGTGTCAATTCAATACAAATGCAGTCAAACAACAATCAACCTTATGCACTAGAACTTAATAACTAAAAACAATACGCCACTCTTGGGCCATCTTGGCGCCTGGTTTCCTCACTACCAAGACATCGTTGCCCTTGTGCAGTGTCATCTGCAGGGCGGTTTGTTTGGCGCCCTGGACCAGCTTGGCTGTCTTTGGTGGGGATTTGATTCCAGCGATCACAATGCGTTCTACCCACGAGCGAGTCGGGTAGTTGGAGTTTTCGTCGATGAACCTGAGGAATAATAAAGTAAGTCAATAATCTATAAAAATAAATAAAATAGGATTGTCTGTTTGTTATAGAAGTTAAAATGTTTGTCTGTAAGTCTGTTTGTTCCGGCTAATCTCTGAAAGGGCAGGTCCGATTTTGACTGGACTTTCATTGATGCATATTTACATCATCATATCTGTAGCTGATGATGTAAATATGCATTTCAATGGTAACAGCCTTCTTATCTTTCATTTAATTACACAGAATTATCTGATTTTATTATCCCGGACTGCCCAAGACCGGGATGGTTGGCGTTCCTTGGGGGAGACCTTCGTCCAGCAGTGGACGGCGATAGGTTGACACTACATTGTTATGATTTCTTAAATTTTCTGATTCGAATTATCATATTACTATGAATATTAATTAATTTTTTAAACGATTTCTAGTTTTGACGTATTTTGTTTATTATTTAAAACATCCTATCCTAAGTACGGTAAGCACTAAAAGAGGGGCAGTCTCTGCTTTTAAACGTGTGTCGTTTTCAAACGATTTAACGGCAATGTGGGTCAAAATTTAAGTTTGTCGATAATATAATGCTGACTGTATTGGTTTAATAAATATATCGGACACCTGACACACAACATCATCTAGTCCCAAACTAAGCAGAGCTTGTGCTATGGGTACTACACAACTGATAAAGGTATACGTTTTTTCTGTAAATACATTTGCAGATCATATAAAGATTTGGGCCGACCCTTAGGCCTCAAGCATATCGCAGTCGTATACGCTACCAATGAGGTCACCGAGGCAGTTTGACACTGTGGAGGAACGGGTATGGTGTTCCTCCAACACATAGGAAGGATCCTCCGACCAGGCGAGGTGAGCATGCCTGGCGGGCCACTGCCCAATATATGCTAATTGGCGCGAGAATTTCTCTCAGGATTAGTAGTTACTCCATATGGTTCAATCCGTGTTTTCTCCGTGGTTCAATATTCCTTCGATAGATGGCGCTTTTGTATGTATTTTGCTTGCGCTGTATGTGGAGGTCGCTACACTACTATGACAGTCGCTATACATGATGACAAGATGATGATGACAATTATGATTGTATTGGCATTGAATTCAGATGTAGAATAAAAGCACAGTTTGAAAAGCAAAAGATACACTTTCTGCAACCGAAATTGCAGCTCTCATTCCTGGAGGGAGAAAGACAGACGTTCCCGCAGTGTATCATAACTCCCAGAGCAAGAGAGACAGATAACGACGCCAGCGCCATCGAACGAACTAAACTGGGGGCAGACCAAACTTGGAATCGTATACGGAATACTTATGGTCTGCGTTTCTATCCTACATCTGAATTCATTGGTTTGCCATATAGCGAACATAAGGGTCAAAGCGAATAACAACCACGGTGTACACGATGGGAGGCATATTTATTATACAGGCACATTACCCACTAAGGTAATGTTAGAGATGTTAATCACAAATTACAGCTACATTATATATATCCTAAAACCTATCGCTATTATGCGTCTAATCACGTCTTAATCTCGGAGATAAAGACTGTTCAAATTCAACGTGATGGATAATAAGACTCATATCGGAAATATGCTGGCCAGGCTTATCAATGGATACTATATGACGTAGGAATATGCCAGTCGCTATAGATGATAGGGATGTACTTACGAGTAAGTGATGCCAGAGGGGTCGTAGTCGATCTTTGCGTAGATGTGTTTGTTGTTGAGATACTCGTACGTCTCGCCGTCGTCGATATATATCGTGCCGTGGGCCTTGTTCTGTGGGACATACATTTGTTAATATTAAAATTTAAGAATAGAATATTCTATTACACGATCACAAGTACCAGTTAAAAGTATATAATATAAGGCTATATAGAACTGTTTTTATGTATGTGGAATTTTTAATCTTTGCAGCATGCATCGCTACGATATAATCATGTGTATAACTTCAAAAAAAATATGTACATCATTAGCTTTCGAAGGATCCTTAAAGTATATATGTACGTAAATACAGTGCATACAACCTACTAATATTATAAACGCGAAAGTTTGTATGTGTGTTTGTGGCTCTTTCACGCAAAAACTACTGAACGGATTTAGATGAAACTTTACAGTAATATATAGCTTATCAGAATAACACAGGCTACTTACAGGCTGCTTTCGCCCGATCGAAATACACGGGCGAAAGCTAGGTGATTATAAAAATACATTAAATCGTAGATGTCAAAATGTATCACTGTTTATCTCCAGTCAAAACTTCATAGGTTGCTATGCATAACACACTTGCATAGCAACCATAATGATAGTTTGTAAATGGCTAATTTAAAAATGAGTTCTGGATAATCACATATATAGGCTACTTATCCCAAAAATACGCGAGTAACACCGCGGGGCGCAGCTAGTATGTAAATATAAATGTTAAACAGTTTTGAAAAGTTTTCGCTGCACAAAAAGCACAATAAAATTAACTGTCTGACTGTAGCCTACATGAGGTTTTAGATTACAAGGATCAAAACTGCACCTTGTAATCAAACACCTGATGTCTTCAATAGATAGTACTTACATTATTATCGAGTGCGATAACGAGCGTGTAAGGGTCGTCGGCCATGAGGGCAGAGGAACGTCTCACTCGCTCCTTGCGCGGGATGATGCTACCTCCTCTCTGGTACACCGGGATCTGGAGGGAACACCAGTATTCAAACATTTCTACTACTAGAACTCGTAAAACACTAACTAAACTGCGCAAATACGTATGCCTCTCCTACTGCTCATCATCATCAGCTGCTGGAAATGGGCCTCTCCAAATGCATGTCTTCAATCCTCGGCTTTTCGCATCTATCCAATTTCTTCTTTTATGAGTGATGTAACTCCCGCATGAGGAATATATTTTGCGGGGGACTTTATAAACATACAAGAAACAGACAAACACACAAAGCACACCAAGATTCAGATTAACAATTTGTGGTTCACATGAAGTATTGTTCCGTGTGGGATTTGAACCCACAACACTTGGCGCAGTAGAGAGTGGTAAGGCTACCACTTAAACCAAGTGTGCAGTCATGTATGTTGTATACATGTTTACAGTTTACAGCGTTAAGAAAATTTAAATATTTTAGTAAGTCAAATTTAAAAGATAGAATTCTAAATGGAAACAATTCTGTCATACATATTTTTGAGAAACTTTTATTGTTCACATTTACACAATGAAAACAAGTTTGTTTAAGTAAATTTGCAATTCTTTCATTTAGAAACCTCCTTTCTGATGAGAGGCCAATGTCCAGTCCAGTAGAGGCCTGTTGAAAGCAAGGAAAGTTAAGAAGGTGTTGATAGGTACCTTGGAGAGAGTGACTTCCTGAGTGAAGTACCCTCTAGCGGGAAGGGCGACGTACGAGTCGACGTCGTACCAGAGCTCGTTGCTGGCCGCGCCGGGCAGGTACACCTTCACGCTCGACACTCCTGGCTCCACCACTGGACGGACCAGCAACTTGTCACCTGATCAAACACATACTTTAATGGAAATATCATACAAATACTTGTTGGTCTAGTGGTTGGCGTTTGCGGCTGCTGATCAAGAGGTCTCGGATTCGATTCCCGAGTCGGAATAAATATTTGTGTGATTCACAAATATTTGTTACGGAGTCTGGGTGTTTTCTATGTATATTATGTGTATTTATACCAGTTGTTTAGTACTCATAATACAAGCTCTGCTTAGTTTGGGACTAGATGATGTTGTAAACTGTAAAAGATGTCCGAAATATTTATTATTAAATATAAAGTGTTTATAACCGTTCAATAGTTATGAATTATTCAAATATAAATAAATATTTCGGACATCTAACACACAACGCCATCTATCTTCAAACTTAGCAGAACTTATACTGTCAGAGCTACATTGACTAATAATTAGATACTTATTTTTTATAAATACATCTATGTTATACATACACCCAGACTTCTAAACAAATATTTTTAGATCATACAATCATTATATGTACAACCCAGGACCTCAAGTACGTCAGTGAGTAGTTTGAAACTGGAAAATGAACAAGAAGTGAAAACATGTAAGCAGTGATGAATTTTAAAATTAGGGCGACCGATAAACTTCTTGATGAGAAATAGTATAGCATAAACGCTTAATTTCTTATTTATTTATTTCATCCTCATATAAATATGCACTTATAAGTTACATCTTTTAAGACTATATTATAATATCACAAATTTATCTGAATAAGCATCTGCCAGTCGAACTAGGCGGAGCCTGTATTTCGTCTATCAGCGCCAACTCCCCATGTAGTAGGTACATATAGCTTCACACTTTAAAATATTTAACATGAAATCAGGTCTACAATAATCATATAGTCGGTGTGTTGTGTGTGTGTGTGTGTGTGTGTGTGTGTGTGTGTGTGTGTGTGTGTGTTTTTGTGTGTGTTTGTGTGTGAGGGGGGAGATGTATGTGTAATATATATATATATAATAGTTTGTGGATATTTAAAATGTACTACTTGAGATGTAGTACTATTTAGTATATAAGTATGACGCATAACCAGTATATAAACATGTTAAATTATTTAAATATATTCAGTATCTATCCAGCAGTCTCTTGTTTTACTCGTCTCTAAGTGAATCCTTTACAACTTAACCGTGCATATAAGTTTATCAGTCTCTTCATAGTCAAGTTTTTGTAAATATATAGTTAATTTTCTTTTGCAGTGTCGTTAAATAAATTAAACTTACCGAGTAAGTACTGATCATCAATGGTGAAGGTCTCCTCCTCAGTGGGATACTGTTGGTACAGCGCCCGGGTCACAGGCAGACCGTCAAGGGTATGTTCATAGAACAACGTGTACCTGAACAATAGTCATAATTATTTTAAACGGTCTTAATTTCGGATTAAGAATACCAAGTACCATTTGGGTATCTTAAGTCTTATGTCCAAATTAAAGAGTAATTATAAATACACACAACGTCATCTAGTCCCAAACTAAGCAGAGCTTGTATTATGGGTACTAGACAACTGATATAAATACATAAAAATCTTTTTTTTTGGAAATGCATACATATTATACATAGACATGCCCAAACTTAAAAACAAATATTTGCGGATCACACAAATCGAACCCGAGACCTCAAGCACAGCAGTCGCATACGCTACCACTACACCACCGAGGCAGTCAGTGGACATAGGCCTCTCCTTAGAAAGGAGGTTTTGGCCTACTATACCACGCTGGCCAGACGGGTTGGTAAAGGGTTTGTTTCAAGTTTTCCTTCTCTTGGCAGTGATGTTAGCTGCTTATTTTGTTGATGACTTATGTGAGGTGTATGTTATGTACACTAACCAGAAGTCGAGTAGAGCATATCTCTTGCGCAGAGCGTCCCTGATAAGCGCAAGAGTAGGAGCGTCGAACAGCCAGGGCTCGCGTCTCTTGGTCTCGATGTGCGAGTGTGCACGCATAAACGCTTGGTAAGCAGCCGCCTGAAAAAAACAAATTCATTAATTTTTATGATAAAAAAAAACCGGTTGAACCGGTTAGCCGACCCCAAATAATCTAGGGAATTAAGGCTAGCAAGATGATGATTCATTTAATTGAAAAGTATGAATATTTTGAAATCGAACATTATGGTCCTTCGAGCCAATTTTAAATAAACACAATATATTGATACATCAGACAACGCCATTTAGACTAAGGATAGCACTTCGTGTGAGTCATAAATTGTAGTTGTGTCTGGGTGTTATTTGTATCCATTTCATGAATATTTGTAAAGTCCCCCGTTACACTGAACATATGTCTAGTTTGAGAGTTGACTTTAGTAATACTAAACTAAGCAGAGCTTTTACTATGAAAGCTAAATTGACTCATGAAATACATATATTTTTATAAATGCAATTATATTATACATAGCAAACACTAAAATTGCGTAAGAAATATGTAATTTCGGATTGAACAAACATTTGGTTAAACCGGGAATCAAATTGGGCACAGTAATCGCCTACACTACCACTGGCTCATCGAAGCAATCATGTGATACTAACCCGTAAAAGTACTAGTACTAAGATTTTTTTTTTAACAACTCACTAGGAATATATTCGAAGGTTTCTTACAAACGGACACAATGAACAACAATTAGTGGATCACACTGTAGTGTGTGTGTCAATAAGTTATTCATTCACTCGTTCACTGTGAATGAATGAGAACGAAGCATTATGTCATCACGTACATGCGGTCGTGACACAATTCAGTCGATTGTTAGCGACGATAGCGAGTGGGCGCGTGCGTCTGTGAGCCGACAATATAGAAGGATAATCTAAGAATAGAGAAGGATAGTGTACTGACCTGATACCAGCGGGTCATGAGCTCGGCCTCCGGGTTCTTGAAGAACCCTCCGACGTCGGAGCCGCAGAAGCTGACGCCGGCGGAGGCCAGCGACAGGCACATCGGCACCGACACTGCGAGGAAGCCCCACTCCGCGGAGTTGTCGCCCGTCCACATCGCCGCGTACCTGACACACAACACCACTGCACATATCTGACACACAACGTCATCTAGGCCCTAACTACTAGACAACTGATATAATTACATTTACCTTTTTTTGTTACATATATATAAAACACCCAAACTCAGAAACAGATATTTGCAGATCATACACACATTTGGTACGACCCGGAAATCGAATACGAGACCGAATCTACTCGTACTTTCCAACAGGCAGAGTAGAATCACTTTGATAAGCTTAAATATATAAAAGTAACAATCAGTCTATTCTTGTGCCGACTTCAGCCTATACGTCCGCCGGTGTTGTAAAACCTCCAATTTTAACTAGATATAAATAAATAAAAATCGATCAAGAAGAGTTCCGTAAACCTATTTATTTACAGTCCTTTTCAATAACCTAGTCAGTTCTAACTAGAGATATATATGTATTTAAAAACTGTCATATTTTACCTTGAAAATACTTTTTTTTCTTATTTTGACAAATAAAACTTGTCATAATAACATAAATAAAAAATCGGCCAAGTGCGTGTCAGGCCACGTACAGGAAAGGGTTTGTCAGTCACCCATAATGGTACGTGGATTTAAAATCGTATCCAATAGATAATTGTTATGTTTAAGTATTAATGCGTTATTTAATATTTTGTATGACGTTTTCCAAGTAAGCGAATTTTAGAAGATAAGCCTCTATAACTCCTGAACTAACAAAGTAATCTAATCCGTTACAGTTTTTCTTTAAAGTTCATTATAAGGACCACCCACCATCACGAATTTCCCCAGATTTTTTGAGCCAGCCGTTTAGCTTTTAGAGGGAGGGGGGACAAAGTTTCATCTTTTCAACACTTACCGTTTGGACAGTAAGTCGAGGACGGACGGACAGACTGACATGACGAATCTATAAGGGTTCCGAGTCATAAACTTCGGAACCCTAAACAACGACTTCGAAGAAAAACTGTTCAGAGTATCCAAATCACGACAGGTGTGCCCTATGACATTTGAGGAGTTCCCTAGATTTCTCCAAGATCCTATTATCAGATCCTGATTTCTTTATCATGGGACCACGTGGGAGGCACCAGCTTTCGAAAAACGAATTATGAAAATTGGTTCACCCAATGAAAGTTCTGTGGCAACAAACATAAAAAAATACAGTAGAATTGAGAACGTCCATAATTGATCAGAGTGGTGTGCTATGGCAGAGGCCTATGTGCAGCAGTGGACTACGATAGGCTGATGATGATGATAATGATGAGAACGTCCTCCTTTTCTGAAGTCGGTTAAAAAGAAATAAAAATGAACCTGCATATAATTAAAGTATTGAATTAATCGTATAGAAAAAACTAGATAAAAATATATGGATTACATATCTCAAGATTTAAGTAGAGAAAGGTAATTATCATAAGTGCAAGTGTGCTTACCTCTGACTGCCGGCGAAGACAGCGCGCGTCAGAATAAAAGGTCTGTATTTTCCTTCATCACGTTTCAGCATACCATTGAACGTAGAGCGAATGTTGAACAAACCATACTCGTTGTGGATGTGTCTGCAAGTATAACACTAATATTATAAATTTCAAACTAATTCTGTTTGTCTGTATTTTGATGTACAAAATTTCATTTCAATCGGTGCAGTGGATTTTGAATTTATCGCGAACAGACAGACGCGGCGGAGTACTTTAATTTATATATAATATGTAATGATTAGATACAATGTGTATATATCACGGCTAATACCCGAAGTGCTACACCTAGTTCTAGCCGGCTATAACTAGGTGTAGCCGGTAGCCGTTGGTTAACAGATTTGTTACGGCTAATATTATGTGTAGCCGGTTTCATTTGATTAGAACTAGGTATAATTTGGCTGTTTTTTATGTATATGAACAGACGCCTCAGTAGAGGCACCTAATATTAGCCTTAACAAATCTGTTACACCTAGGTTTAACAAACGGCTACCGGCTACACCTAGTTATAGCCGGCTAGAACTAGGTGTAGCACTTCGGGATACAATCATCATCATCATCATCATCAGCCTATCGCAGTCCACTGCTGGACATAGGCCTCTCCAATTGCACGCCACTCAGTTCGATCCTCGGCGACTCGCATCCAGCTCCTGCCAGCCGTCCTGCGCAAATCATCACTCCACCTGGCCTGTGGACGTCCTACACTACGTTTGCCGAGACGCGGTCTCCACTCAAGAACACGTTTACACCAACGGTTGTCGGTCCTGCGGCTAATATGTGTAGTAGTAGTAGGCTAATATGTGTAGTAGTAATACGGGATACAATAAAGCTATATAATTAAATGGCAATCACCTGTGTTCCCAGTATGAAGCAAGTCCTTCATGGCCGTCCTGAGGTGGTTTGTAGTGACGACAGTCCTTTGGCATAGTGACTTCAGGCCCATTGAATACCTGCGTAATACCGGCAATAGACATAATTTATTTAAAAAAAAATCTTTAACAAAATAAGAAGATTGCGCATCGATCATAAACAATATATACTTTTTTTATTATTTTCTTCTTTTTCCCTCTCTGTTACGACTGTCGTAAATATGACCTGGTTGACCTATGCTCTGGTTCATGCCTTATCTTTTTTATAACTCAGTTCGTTACCATTATGTACCTACTGTGTAACACTATTCTGTGGAAAACGGAGCCGATTTCATGATTAATTTAAGAGAACCTCTAAAAATTAGACAAATTATGTAATTTATTAATTGCGCAATTGTTTCTTGTCCCGTATAAAACAAAAGATAATACTCACACTAGGTTCATTCATGTCGTTCCACAGGTGGACATCCTTGGAGGTGCCGGGGAAGTTCTCGTACAGATACCTGTCCGACATGTATTGGCTCGACACTGGATCCAAGAAGTCGACGTACGACGAAGACCCTGGCCAGCACCAGCCTGGAGACAGTTATTATAAAATTACTACATGATCATCTAATAAAAGTAGTTCTGCCAAACAAATTAAAAAGTCAATTGACGATTGTCAGCACCTGAATGGTTGACCGTAAGTTCCACGATACCACAATACATAATAATACTAGTACAAAAGACTCGCTTCGAAAAGTAAATTGAAGAAATAGGGACCCTTGGTGTCATATAATTAACTTCAATTCAGATTGCACAGCGCCGAATCACCTACGATTATATTCACCTACAATTGCGTCTCTTTCTATCGTGTTACTCATATGTTCTGACGATGTCTAGTCGACCGACATGCCTGCCCGAGCAGGCAGTCGGCCATACCTAAACTGCGAAGTGACACCCCCCTGATGATACCATGAGCATTTCCGTTATTCGGAGGTCACATTATGTCGTGAAGCTTAATTGGAGGCCTTGGGGCGGTTTTAAAACATCTGCCTGCAAGGTAATGTTGTGGCTACTATTTTATTTATTTTTTGAAAAAGACAACTACCGCATTTTTTTTTTCTTACACATCATCTAGTCCCAAACTAAGCAAAGCTTGTATTATGGGTACCAAACAACTGATATAAATACATAAACATACTTTTTTTTGTAAATACATACTTAATATTATACATAGAAAACACCCAGACTCCGAAACAAACATTTGTGGATCACACAAATATTTAGTCCGACCCGAGAATCGAACCCGAGACCTCTTGATCAGCAGCCGCATCCGCTAACCACTAGACCAACAAGGCAGTCAGCATTAGGAATATAAATCCTGTGTCGCGGGGGACCTTACAAACATACATGAAACGGCCTAAAGAACGTCCAGACTCAGAACAACAATTTGCGAATCACACAAAGTGTTGTCCCACAGGATTTGAACCCACGACACTTGGCGAAGTAGAAAGTGGCGTGGCGACCGCTTAAACCACTAGGCCAACCGTGCAGTCAAGTATGGCCACAACGTTATCTTGCCAGTTCTCGGCCTTGACAGACTGACTAATACGACAGATTGACAACGAAATGATCCTAAGGGTAGCATATCCTTTTAAGTACAGACTGCGTAAAACTGAAGGGTGTAAAATGCTTTGCGAATATTCTCATATCTACTAAAATAGAAAAATGAATCATTCATATTGGTGTCGTCGTTTCTATGAAGGTTAACGACTTTGACAGGTTTTTTTTTTATTGTTTTAATAGAATAGGCGTTTGTCTTCCATCTCACCAGATGGAAAGTGTAGATGAAGACGAAGATGGTACACGCCCATCCAAAAGAAACCTGTTCACTGTTCACTCTACTCTTAAAGGCTCCAGAGTTCAACTTATCAGGAAAAATAGACCCAGGCAGGTCGTTCCAAACTTTCAGCACGACTCTCAGCAAAAACGAGCTGTCAAACCGTTTAGTTCGACTTTTGGGTATGCCAACAACGTATGGATGAAACTTTTGCCTGCGCCTAGTGGTCCGATAAAGGAATGGAGATGGCTCGATCAATTCGAAAAGAGCTTTCGAGCACTCTCCAAAGTGCGTTTATATTCAAGATTTTCCTATTTTTCTAAACCTTTATTCTAAGAGACCTATGTTCAGCAGTGGGCTATCAAAGGCCGTTAAAGATGATGATATTACTACTCAATAACCGATTCAATGTAGTAGATAGCAGAGCCACGCTGAGACCTGAAGACTCACTAGACGGTTGAGTCACCATACTATATTATAATCCACCACTTTATGTGCCTCAAGCGTCGGTAAACTATAGGCAGAATTCATATGTATTGCGTGCAAGTAAACAAATAAACACGCTATGCGAGCAGCATGGCTTTGATCTTTTTCAAACAAGTGTGTCCTCAGCCAGAAGGCGCTTAAGCCTTGATTTTTTTAGCAGTATTGATTGAGAAGATTCAAATTAAGTATTAATATCTTATAATATCTAAGCTCAGTCACTAACCAAATCAAACTTACTCAATATTATTTTTATCTCTAACATTGTTAAGTGTGCAGCGATGTTCGCAGTTTAGTTATCTAATATATTTTTGTAAGCGGAGACTTGTAATTGGCTGCCAGCCTACTATAATGTTATTACACTGTTACTTGTAGCTGTAAGTCTTCCATAGTGCTTAAATAAATAAATAAATACTGTATTGTCTGCACTCACAATGAGGATGGTGACCACTACACTTGGATTCTAAAGGCCAACGAGAAGCGATACTAAATGTAAACAAGCTAGCAGGGGTGCGAAACTTTTTGATAGTTGGGTTACATATTTTAGTAGACATTATAGTTTTAAAAGTATCGGGCCAACCAATAAAATTCCAATTATTGTATAATGTAGATTAAAATTTAGTAACGAGAATAATAATTTTTTTATTGAATATCGCTTGCCATAAAACTGTGTGCTCGGTGTATGGCAACAGGCTTGAACGCTGTTACATAGCACTAGTGTATTTTTTTCTTAATTTATAAGAATGTTTATAGAAACTAGTACAGTCAAGTTGGGTAACTTTGAACACTTTTCGCAGATTTTTAAGTATACTGAAAAAAATATGTATTGGTTGCACTATTTTATTCAGTATGATGAATGTTCTTTCATACCCATATTTTGATTTATCCATCCAATATGATGTATTAATACAGAAAACGGTTAGAAATTGATGTTTAAGTGGCCATTCAAAGTTACAACGACTTTCGGGTAACTTTGAATTCAGTTATCTGGGACAATGAAAATCCTCCATAATTCACTAATTATTTGATTTGGGTAACATTATACTTTTATTTAGAATAAAATATATATAGATGTGTCGAAATAAAGTGAGTGTCAAAGACATCGAATAACCCTTCAATGGGAATGCCATTCTCCAAATATTTACTCTGAATAGGTGGAAACAATTTAACAGAAACACATGTTTTTTTTAATAATATATGATATATTTATTAAGAATCAAAGAGATAATAAAATTATTCACTTATTTATCTATCAAATGAGATCAATAAAAACTGATGAGATTAAAGGTTACAGGTGAGCAATATGTAATTGAAAAAATCATTCACCCCATTCCATGAACAAAATATCATCATCTATGTAAAACTTTCCATCCCTTCTTGATAATTGATGTTCTTTTAGTAGAGATAATATGTTCTCCTTCTTTACAACGTACCGTAGATTCTCGTACTTCAACTTCCGAAGTGTTTTTAAGCAATTCATTTAGTACGGTTTCCTTTGATAAAATGGGAACAAGCCACAGCTTCGAAATCCTGCCTTAATGTTTTATGTTCTCCACACGACTGAGCTCTCCCATTGCTAGTGCCTCTCGCAAAAGCTGGGCAAACAAAGATTTAGGTAGTACCATGACCTTCTTGCCTCTACTTGTTTGACGGTAGTTGTCTAGTACTTTCCTCCAATTGCTCTTGACAGAAGAAAAATACCCTACATCTAGTGGCTGCATTAAGTGTGTAGAATTTGGGATCAAACATACGAACACAATATTGTGTTCTTCACAAAGGCGTAACGCTTTAGGTGAAATATGCGCACTGAGGTTGTCACATATAAGCATTTTTCCCCTCAAGACTAGAGTTACCCATAAAAATAAAACTTACAATTGGGTAACATTGAATCGTTCAAAGTTACACCAATTTCAAATAAATTTACAATGATCTGATAGACAATCAATTTTGGGCAAATAGACATTGTAAAATCACGAAATTATTAGAAAAAAGGCAAGTTGAATAAATGTATCACCTCTAGAAACAAAATAAACAGTGTTTTACATACCTTTTCTATATTTAATTCAGATTTCTACCACACACACTTTTTTCTTGTTGATCACTTCGAGCAGAAAAGGCGCTAAAGTTTAGAAAACTTATTGACAACTGTGAATTTTAAGACACATTTGAAATTTTGAACATCTCAACGGTCCGTTTCATAGAATTTTTCAAGTAATTATACAAAAAAGTGTTTAAAAAAATATATATAAATCTTCGAACAGGTTTTATTCAAAGTTACACGGAAATTCAAAGTTACCCAACTTGACTGTATATTTCTTTTTTTCTCTATTACTAAAGAGATCGCCCGAATGTTGGCGATTCCGTCTTGGTCCTAACTTGCCGGGAGAACGAGACATTAAAAGTACAAAAGATGGAAAGAGATAGATAATAGGTTGTCAACTCCACGGTCGCTTTAAGGTAAATGAACTTTTGCATCGCTTCTCGTTGGCCGTACTTTACTCATGCTTTCATTTCTTTGGTAGGGCTTTGGTAGGCTTAAATATTTAAAGAAATTACCTTCATAATCCTTGCCGTCCTTATCCTTGACGTAGTAACCCTTCTCTGTGCAGTCTTCGTGCAGGAAGTAGCCAGCCTCGCGCTTGATGTGGGGGTCGATAATCACCACCAACTTACGACCCTTAGCCGTCAGGTTGGCAACCATGAGGTCAGGGGTGGCGAATTTTATTGGATCCCAGGTGAAGTACCTGTTGGAGAGTTGTTAGTCAGGTTAACCTTAAAAAATAATTAATTATTCCTTGTAGTATAGACTTGGTCTAGTAGTATAAGTGAGCGGCTTTCTACTGCGTCAAGTGTGTGTTCAAATCCTACATCTGTCAAGACTGTGTGACCTTCTGAGTCTGGGTTTTGTGTCCGTTTCACGTATGTTTGTAAAGTCACCAGGAATGTAAAGCTTATTTAAGTTATACCTGCTAGTATTTTTAGGGTTACGTAGACAAAATGGCGGAGTCTATTCTTCCCTTATAGTTAGCTCACACAACATTAATTAAGGACGGAAATTGTTTTGAAAAGAAAGTTTATTCAAAAAAACGTGGGGATTTTTGAGAATTGTTTTATACCCTCCATGAATATGTGTTAGGGAAGTGATAGTGATGAATGTGATAGTCACTCAGCCCGGACGTATCGTGGAATCACGAACAAGTGGAAACACGCCCTCAGCTCTCATAATCCTTTGGTCACAGGGCAACTGCTGTCGTGACTACCATCTACGCTGCATGTGAACAGTAACGTCACAACGGTGACGTCAGACAGAAGTCACAACAGCCCCCCTCCGGCATGAGTTTTCATCATTGGGCACGGAAAAAGGCAACATTATTATTATTATGACAGAAATTCTTTTGGAAAATATCGCCCTCCCCACCGAACAATATCGTAATGGCAATTTCTGAATTTCACAGGAAAAATTAAATACTGTTTTTGAGTATTATCTCAGCAAGGGAGCATCGTAAGGTAACCATTTATGTGTCAAAACAAAGCTAATTTAATTATTTTATATTTTCTTTTGTTTTTTTTTTTGTAATAGTTTTCAAAATAAAGTTATTGGCGAAAATAATAATACCGAAATTGCAGCTCAAAAGTATATTGTGTAATGCATCATTGTCATATTGTTCGCGTGTAAATCCAACAATTTTAATCAGTATTAGTACATTACAGTAATATTCGTTAAAATATGCTGTTAAAAATGTTAACTGTAATATGATATTACAAAATTATTTGCGTGAAATCAAAGTGATAATTTAAAAACTTTATAAAGTTTATTTATATGATACCGTTAACAGCACTACGAATTTTCACAATTATCTATCATGTATTGTAAGAAATCATTACCGAATTGCGTAAAAAAAAATAAAACCCTAAAATAATTGTTTTACACCTTACATGAAACACACATATATTTCTTCCACGAATAAAATGGTAATAGTAACTTATCGAAAAAATTAACTATTACATAATCAGTATTAACTTGTTTTGGTATTATTCGTGTAAAAGGGTATGTTAGATTTTAAACGAGTAATATTGTTATGTTCATCACGGGGTCATTGAAATTAGTGTACTTTTCTAGATATCTGTTAGAATATTATCAAAAATATATGTAATTAATACAAGTAGCGCCATCTATGAGACACTGAACAGAAACTTTGTCTATTGCCTATGCCTTAATGGCTTGAATAAAACAGTCCGTTACAAACCACCAACCAACGTCTTTTATTAGGTTATGGGCTACTCAGAAATTCGGATTTTGCAAAGAAAATTAAAGTTATTGCGGTTTTAGATACATGCGGTTTAGGTTTATTGTTAGTTTTGTTAGTTTATTTTACGCGTGTGACATCAATCAAGATGAACTCAAGTCTCATCGCGAGTGTGCCAAAGCTCAAGGGTCGTGAAAATTATGACGACTGGGCGTTCGCCGTACAGAACTTGCTAGTCCTTGAGGACACGGACAAGTACCTCAAGCAAGAAGCAGCGGCGACAGATGCAGCACAGACAGTAGCAGATGCCAGAGCACGTGCAAAATTGATCCTGACTATTGACACATCATTGTTTGTGCATTTATAGGAGACGAAGACGACAAAGGAATTATGGTTAAAACTCAAAGCTCTATTTGATGACGCGGGATTTTCAAGAAGGATAACTTTGTTACGTCATTTAATCTCCATCAGACTAGAAACATGTGACAATATGACTAGTTACGTAACACAGATTGTGGAAACTTCGCAACGATTAAGCGGTACTGGATTTATAATAAATGATGATTGGGTTGGGTCATTGTTACTAGCTGGTTTACCAGATAAGTTTATGCCAATGATCATGGCAATAAAGCATTCCGGGATCCAGATCACGGCAGATTCCATAAAAACAAAATTGTTAGATATGGAAAATGGCGGCCCTGTTGAAGTGAATGGAAATGACTCAGCATTTATTGCTCGAAGTTGGCAGAAAAATAAACTTGGTAAAGTTGGCAGCAATAGCAAACATGGCGGACCGACTCCGAATATCTATGCACCGAGTACGTCAATGTCAAACTCAAATGACAGAAATAACAAAACATTAACATGCTACAAATGCAAACAATCTGGTCATTTCATGTCTCAATGTCCATTTAGAAACGAAAAAACAGAGAAGAAAAAGCAAACAAATGCATTCAGTGTTGTTTTTCTGAGCGGTAACTTTAATAAATGTAACTGGTATGTTGACTCGGGAGCCAGTACACATATAACTACAAACGAAAGTTGGTTGACAAATAGGACGGATTCGTCAAGTTTACCTGAAATAACAGTAGCAAACAACATGAAAGTGCCTGTATTATGTGCCGGCGACGTAAATGTCACGACGAGTTTCGGTTACGAGGTTACAGTGAAGAACGTGTTGTGCGTACCGACTCTTGCGACTAACCTACTATCAGTCAGTGAATTGATAAGAAATGGAAATAGTGTTGTGTTTGAACCCGACCGATGCCTCATAAAAAACAGATTAGGCAATTTAGTTGCGGAAGCTGAACTTGTAAATAATGTATACAAGTTAATCTTGCAAAATGAGACTTGTTTGTTGTCATCATCAACAGTAGATGGACAAACATGGCATAGAAGGCTTGGACACTTAAACAGCACAGATATGAACAAGATGAAGCAAGGTTTAGTCAATGGAATGGATTACTCGGACAAATTTGTGACAAGTAAGTCTAGCTGTCAAATTTGCTGTGAAGGCAAACAGTCAAGATTACCATTTACGACAGGTACACGAGCTACAGAAATCTTGCAGATTGTGCACTCAGACATCTGTGGACCGATGGAGTGCAAATCCATTGGTGGTGCAAGATATTTTTTACTATTTATTGATGACTTCACCAGAATGACATTCATATACTTCTTAAAGTGCAAAAGTGAAACACTGTCTTGTTTTAAAGAGTTTAAGTCAATGGTGGAGAATTTTCAAAACAGAAAAATAAGGATATTGCGCACCGACAATGGATGTGAGTATTGCAGCAATGATTTTAGAGATTTTTTGAAACATGAAGGGGTAATTCATCAAAAATCAAATGCTTACACACCAGAGCAGAATGGACTCAGCGAAAGAAGCAATCGCACCATTGTGGAGAGAGCTAGATGCATACTTTTTGAAGCAGAATTAGATAAAAAAATTTGGGCAGAAGCTGCAAATACTGCAGTATATCTCAAAAACAGGTCTACAGCTTCAAGCATTGAAAAGACTCCATATGAGATGTGGTTTGGTAGGAAACCAGATTTACAACATTTACGTGTATTTGGGAGTCCAGTGATGGTGCACACACCAAAAGAAAAAAGAACTAAGTGGGACAGGAAATCAAGAAAACATATACTTGTTGGTTATAGTGATAATGTCAAAGGTTACAGAATATATGACCCAGTAAAGAACAAAGTCACCACAAGTAGGGATGTTATAATACAAGAAAAACCCAAGCGTCCAGAGACTGTAACTGTTTCCCTAGAATGTACAGATTCAGTGGGGGAGTTGGTAGAGGAATCTGTGGTGAAACTTGAACCCCTGAACAAGTCAAGTTCTTCAGAATCTGATTACTTGGATGTTGAAGAAGAAAGTTTAGAGTCGGAAGCTTGTGGAGAAAACCTGAACACTGAACAGACTAGTTCAGCTCCACATGCAGTTTCTACTACACCAGTTCCAGAAGTGACAGCGAAGCGTCAGAGGAGGAAGCCAGATAGATACGGTATCGTCAACATGTGTGCTACAGCCACAGGAGAAGGTGAACTGACATAT
Organism: Phragmatobia fuliginosa; assembly: GCA_932526445.1. Lineage (NCBI taxonomy): Eukaryota > Metazoa > Arthropoda > Insecta > Lepidoptera > Erebidae > Phragmatobia > Phragmatobia fuliginosa. Next base: position 9,661,993 of record OW052081.1, on the reverse strand, counting down.
GCAGAGGCCATCAGTGGGCCAGAGCGACTGATGTGGTCACAGGCCATGGCAGAGGAGCTGCAGTCATTCCAAGACAATCAAGCATGGGAAGTTGTTGATACTCCCAGCAATGCGAGTGTAGTGCAGTGTAAGTGGGTGTTTAAAAAAAAGTTTGACTCAGACAATAAAGTGACATATCGTGCGAGGCTTGTAGCCAAGGGTTTTACCCAGAAGGCTGGTATTGATTACCAAGAAACCTTCAGTCCAGTGATTAGACATTCAACCCTGCGTTTGTTATTTGCCATAAGTGTCCAGTTAGGCATGGACATCACTCACCTAGATGTGAAAACAGCTTTCCTTAATGGTCATCTTAAAGAAAGCATATTTATGCATTTACCTGAAGGTTTTCCCATAAATAATTCAAATAAAGTTTTAAAGTTAAAAAAAGCTGTTTATGGATTAAAACAATCATCTCTAGCATGGTATAAAAGGGTTGAGGAGATACTATGTAAATCAGGATTTAGAAAATGTAAATTGGAACCCTGTGTATTTGTTAAAAATCATAGTGATAATAAGAAAACAATAGTTGGACTATATGTCGATGATTTTCTAGTGTATTCAAATTGTAAGTCTGAATCTGATAATTTAATAGAGATTTTAAGTCAAAAATTTAAAATAAAGAATTTAGGTCAAGTGAGAAATTATTTGGGCATGAGAGTTAACATTGACAAGAGCGCTAATGTAATTACTTTAGATCAAGAACAGTATATTAATCAGTTACTTGAAAAATTTGATATGTCTGAATGTCATGCAGTAGAAACTCCTATAGAAATTAAATTGAATGTTGATAAGTCTAATGTATGTAAACAAAAGCTACCTTATCAAAAATTAATAGGAAGTTTAATGTACTTAGCTGTCTTAACTCGTCCTGATATTTCCTATTCAGTCAGTTATTTAAGCCAGTTTAACAACTGTTATTCTTATGTACACTGGAATTATGCTAAAAGAATTCTGAAATATTTGTCACAGACTAAGACCTATTGTTTAAAATATTCCAAAGAAAGTGCAGAGCTTGTAGGTTTTGTGGATGCTGATTGGGCAAGTGATGCCACTGACAGACGCTCATATACTGGTTTCTGTTTCACTAAATCAGGTGCTGTTATCTCTTGGGAGAGCAAGAAACAAAGAACTGTTGCTCTTAGTAGTTGTGAAGCAGAATATATGGCTTTGTCGGAGGCATGTCGAGAAGCAATATATTTACAGAAGTTAGAGTTTGAAATGATTGGTTCTTATAGTAAAATTGTTATATACAATGACAGTCAGAGTGCATTAAAGTTAGCAAATAATGATCAGTCACATAAACGGTCCAAACATATTGATATCAGGTATCATTTCATTAGAGAAGTTTTAAGAAATGATATAGTTGAAGCTAGATATTTGTCAACAGCTAACATGCCTGCTGACTTGCTAACCAAAGGTCTGCCAGCTGTTAAACATTATAAGTTCATGAAAGATTTTGGAATTGTTAATTTAGAATAGCCAAGGCAGAACTGTATACTATATTTGTTGGTGTAAATTGAGTTTAAAAGGAGTTATTTGTTATGTGTAGCTTTACCTCTCCACTTTATGTAATACTTTGAAAGTGTTGTTATTTTGATAAAGTGGGGGTGTTAGAATATTATCAAAAATATATGTAATTAATACAAGTAGCGCCATCTATGAGACACTGAACAGAAACTTTGTCTATTGCCTATGCCTTAATGGCTTGAATAAAACAGTCCGTTACAAACCACCAACCAACGTCTTTTATTAATATCCATATAAAAAGTACAAAAAAAAAATTATAAGGTGTAATTAGTGTTCTAAATACCGAATATGCAATAAAACGTAAACTATCGTAATAGCACATTATCATATTATTCGCTGGGGAGGGCGATATATTCAATAAAATATTATTTTGATTTGATGAACGTAGGAATTCTGAAGTGGGATCTTATAATGTCAACCTATCGCCGTCCACTGCTGGACGAAGGTCTCCCCCAAGGAACGCCACCCATCCCGATCTTGGGCAGTCCGCATCCATCCGCCGCCAGCCACCTTCCTCAAATCATCCTAAGAAGTGGGATCTTAGAGATCAGGTATTATTCTAGACACGTAATTACGTAATTGAAAATGAACCTAACACCATTAGAAATAAGACTCACTTCTTCCTGTCAGTGTACTCGATGTCTAGCCACAAGACGTCTGCGGGCAGGTCGTGTGTGTCGAACCCTTCGTCGACGGATCTCACGTCGGCCTCGTCCACGTAGTTCCAACGACACTGGTGGTACGCCAGCGAGAATTTCTACAACAACACATACAGGCTGATCAATGTTTTTAAAAATGTAATATTAACCTATTTAATTTGAACATGTTTAAGTCTCACATATTATATCATTATAAATCTGAAAAGGCATCTCAAACTACTGGTCTGCTTAGAAAAAATCTTGCAGTATTAAATAGCCAAGTTATCGAGGAAGACTTACTACATCCGTCCGTGTGGTGACGGATTAAGAATACAGTGTCACCACCCCTATTCATTCCGCGGGTGTCGTAAAAGGCGACTAAGGGATAAACTACGCAAGACAACATCAATGCAAAGAGAAAGAAAACTTGAAACCAACCCGTTTGGCCAGCGCGGTATAGTAGGCCAATACCTCTTTTCTAAGGAGAGGCCTATGTCCAGCAGAGGACTGTTAAAGGCAGTTGATGATGATGATTACTACATATTATAAAATAAAGTCTGTCTGTTCGCGATAAACTCAGAAACGACTGCACCGATTTAAATGAAATTTTATAACCAGATAGTCTAAAGCCTGATAAAGGACATAGGCTACTTTTTACAGCGATAACCGAAATAAACGCGGACGGAGGCGCAGGGGAAAGCTAGTAGGCTATATATCATCAAGCTACGACCAACAGGAGTGGAGTATTAATGACTCGGTCTGCGTCTTCTATTGCAAGTAGCGTAAACTGGTTATTGTGAGCTATCCTTAAAAGATAGACATGTACTGTGGCGAAATTTTTTCTAGAACTTTTTAAGAGAAATAAAAATTCTTTTATACATTATTTTTACGAATCTTTAATTATTTAAGAAGCTCACGCAGTGGAAGCTCTCTCAAAACGAGATATTTTTCCGCCGTTTTTAAAACATTTTTCACCGATAGTCCGCTTCTATTGGATATATGGTGATGATACGATAAACAGACCATCCCCGATAAACAAACTATCCAACAGTGAAAGAGTTTTTCAAATCGGTCAAGTAGTTCCTGATTAGCACGTTCAAACAAACAGATTCTTCAGCTTTTTAATAATAGTATAGATAAATAGTAGAAAAGAAGCCCTCAGCTCTCATAATCTTTTGGTCACAGGGCAACTGCTGTCGTGACTACCATCTACGCAGCATGCCAGCAGTAACGTCACAAGGGTGACGTCAGACAGAAGACACAACAGCCCCCCCTCCGACATGAGTTTTCATCATTGGGCAAGAGTTTTACTACAGTTTTGTGAGCTTAGTACACGGACAAAATGCAACCTTATTAATGTATCAATAAGAGTAGATTTTGTTTGCTATTGCACCTCGTCTGAAGACGTAAATTTGAATTATAAGTTAGTCGTTAGTCCAATTTAAAGTGTGGTGATGGATTAAAAATATGGTGTCAGGACTTTGATTCATCCCGTGGGTGTCTTAAGAGCCAACTAAGGAACAAACTACGCAGGTCTACAGCACTGTGAAGAGAAGGAAAACAAAAACTATAGTATAGGGCCTTTTTTTTTTTTTTTTTTTTTTTTTAGTGTGTGAAAAATCATCATGGACCGTCACCCCACCGGGGGTTACGGCGGGGTGGTGTGTCGGACTTGAACCGACTAAAAAACACACAGTGTGCCCTCTCCGCGCTTCTCCGTTTAGGAGTAGGAGAAGTCCAGGGTGGGATCTCCTTCTGAACTTCTCCAGCGCCTGCCCGCTCCTGATGCGGGCACCGTCTCTGTACGACGACCCTCTCTTAGGCGGCGTCCGGCACACACCGACGCCGCCCCCTCGCGGCTGGCCACATAGTGCGGGTGGAGGGAAAACCCGTCCCGTCCACCCGCGGCCACACTCAAGGCGGCATGAGGCGCAGATGTTCGCGCCTCCGCCGCCCGAGTCGCCGGCGGCGAATCTGGTCCGATTGGATGTCGTCCTCACGGGCCTTCTCCGCCGCCTCCTTCTGCGTGATTACGTCCTCGCAGAAGGTTGCGACCGCGGTAAATGAGCTCTCGCTGCCGGCCATGGAACGAATGACGGCCGGAAGCGAGAGATCCTCTCCGATGACTGCAGTGAGGACCCGGCGCTGCGTCTCCCATGCGGGGCAGACCGCCAGCGTGTGATGAGCCGAATCCTCACTGCAGTCGCAGTGGTGGCAGGCGGGACTCAATTCCCTCCTGGCAACCGAGTGCAGGTACTTTCCGAAGCAACCATGCCCGGAAAGAACCTGCGTCAGTCGGAAGGTAAGGGTCCCGTGCTGCCGCACTGCCCATTCGCCGATGACCGGCTGAAGCGCCTCTACGGTGGCGAGGCCAGCACGTGGAGTCTCCAGCCGGACCGACCAGCGATCCATCGTGGCTCGGTGAGCGGCTTCGCGCCACTCGCGCACGTCCTCGGGCGGAGGTCCAACTCCACCACTCTCCGCCCGGTAGTTAGCCACTCGCCGATAAACGTCGGCGAGCACTTCCGCCTCCAAATCCCACGGGGGTGTTCCGGCCAGGGCGCACGCCGCCTCCGTCGATACGGTGCGGTAACCCCGTATGGCTCTGACCGCCAGAGTTCTCTGCGGCCGCCTGAGGCGCGCCCTATTCTGCTCGGTCAGAGCCGCCGCCCACACCGGTGCACCATAGAGTGCCATAGACCGGACAACCCCCGTGTACAGCTGCCTCGTGGCGACACTGGCTCCTCCCAGATTGGGCAAAAGACGCCCAAGGAAGGAGGCAGTGCCGATCAGCTTCGGAGCAAGCTGTTGGAAGTGCTCGTCGAAGAGCCACCTACCGTCTAGGACCAGACCCAGATACTTCAAGTGGGCCCGGACCGGTACGAGGACCGAGTTGACCTCGATGGAGGCGCCGGCGGGTGGACCACGACGGGGCCCATGGAAAAGTAGGGCTTCCGTCTTTTCTAGGGCCACCCGCAAACCCAGCGCCTCAATGCGCCCGACCACCAGGGAGACTCCTGTGGTGGCCAGGCGTGCCGCCTCTTCGAAGGTCGCCCCCCGGGCTGTCACAAGAGTGTCGTCGGCGTAGCAAATTACACCGACCCCGGGGGGGAGACGCCCTCGCAGGACCCAGTCGTATCCCATGTTCCACAGGAGTGGTCCGAGGACAGACCCCTGTGGAACACCGCACGACATGGCCCGACGTCTCAAGACTCCTTCTCGGTCCTCGTACATGACAGTACGCTCCGTCAGATAGTCTGCCACTAGCCGCCTCAGGTACTGTGGCACTCCGTGGTACTGGAGTGCGGCCCTGATGCAGCTGAATGGCAGACTATTGAATGCGTTGGCGATGTCCAACGACACCGCCAACAGCACGTCGCCGCAGCCCACCGCCTGTTCGGTCGCGGCCTTCAGACGCAGAATTGCGTCGACCGTCGAACGCCCCTCCCGGAATCCAAATTGGGCGTCCGACAGATCGGGGCCCACCTCGCGCAGGTGCCGGACGATGCGGGCGTGGAGCACCCTCTCGAACAGCTTACCCGCCTCGTCCAGCAACACGATGGGCCTATAGGCCGCGACCGAGTCGGCAGACCGACCTGGCTTCTGGAGCAGAACCAGCTTCCCGCTTTTCCAACACTCAGGGAAGCGTCCGGACGCCAGACTAGCGTCTAACACTCCCCTGAGGCGGTCCGACATATGATCGAGGGCTCGGGCCAGCACTCGGGCAGGTACCCCGTCTGGCCCGGGGGCGGTGTTCTTGGATCGAATCCTTAGAACAGCCGCCCCTACCTCTGATTCCCTGACGGGCGGCACATCAGCCTCGCCTTCGTCGTCGCCTCCGGCCATGACGGCCATCGACGGGGGCGTGTGCTCCGCCCGCTGTGATAGTATAGGGCCTATACCAACATGTCTGGTATAGTAGGCCAAAACCTCCTTTCTAAGGAGAGGTCTATGTCCAGCAGTGGACTGTTGATGATGATGATGATGACGGATTAAGATGATGATGATGGAGTGTCACCAATCCTATTTATCCCGAGAGTGCCGTAACTAACGTAACAAACTAAGCAAGACAACATCAGTGCAATAGAGAAGGAAAACTTGACACAAACCAACTCGTCTGACAAGCCAAAACCTTCTCTCTAAAGAGAGACTTATGTCCAGCAGTGGACTATATGTGGGCATGTTACGGTAATACTTACAGGAGGCAGAGGAGCAGTTCCAGTTAGAGCTGTGTACTGACGTAGGACATCAATCGGCTTGTCCCCGAGAAATACGAAAACGTCAATCACGTTCGCTTCAGACATGAACCTGGAACATTCACAATCAATTAGGTATAGATCTTAACACCTACTAGAACTGGGTGGTTCCCACTGGCCAGATTGATGGTCAGACAAGTCTAGCTAACGGGATTTTTAGCTGAATATATTAGTAGATCATAGATTATCATCCGGGTATCAAGCCCGAGACTTCAATACGCTACCACTGCGCCACGCATGTAGTCTAAGTGGAGAATACTTGGATCAACTTACCGCGCATCCACACGCTTCTTCTTCCCACCGGTGACAAGATTGACGAGAGAAGACACAACAGTGCTGTCAGCGTAATTGACAACATCCACCCAGGTTTCAGCTGCATTGTGCCAGAATATACCAGCAGAATGCTTCGCTCTGAGACAAACAAACAAGAAAAAATCGAAATATAGAAAATAAAGACAGTGTTTATATATGAGTCTGCCGAATTGATTACTCATGTGGAGGAACGGGAATCGTGTTCCTCCAACACAAAGGGAGGATCCTCCGACCAGGCGAGGTGATCATGCCTGGCGGGCCACTGCCCAACAGTTGATGTTGGGATGTTGTATATATGCTAATCGGCGCGAGAATGTTACTTTCGCGATTTAGGATTAGTAGTTACTCAGTATAGATAATTCCGTGTTGTCTGTGTAGTTCAGTGTTTCATCGGTAGATGGCGCTCTTGTATGTTTTTCGCTTGCGCGGTATGTGGAAGTCGCCACACTCAGCATGATGGAAAGCTTAAACAGAATCCAAGACCATACTCATTGTGAATGCAAATCCATCATTAGGCCTGCGCCCTCACACTCACCAACGAAACCTGACAGCAGGAATGTTGTCATTTTAAGTTGATGTTCTGTGAGAGGGTAGTACCCAAGCCGAACCAACCCGTGGCCCTACTGCCTTGTAAAGAAAGATTCATCATCATCATCATCAACAGCCTTTAACAGTCCACTGCTGGACATAGGCCTACAATACCACGCTGACCAGACGGGTTGGTAAAGGGTTTGTTTTTCAAGTTTTCCTTCTCTTGGCAGTGATGTTAGATGCTTATTTTGTTCCTTTAGTCGCCTCTTACGACACCCATGGAATGAATAGGGGTGGTGACACTTTGTATTCTTAATCAGTCACCACACGGATATAAAGATAAAAGAAAGGAGTGAATGAATAGGATTCAAGAGTGGTTCTATTACTGGAACATTTTACGAGCCCTCAGATCTCATAATCCATAGGTCATAGGGCAACTACTGCCGTGACTTATCGTTTACGCAACTGTATCCAGCAGTGACCTTATAAATGTAAAGTCAAACGACTTATCGCAACAGTCTCCCCTCCGGCATGAGTTCTCATCATTGGGCACTAGTTAACTCTTAATCCTCACTAATATTATAACTGTCTGTCTGTCTGTCACGCTTAATGACAAAACTACTAAACCGATTTTATAAAATTAGGTAAACAGATACTACTTTTTACCGCGACAATAGATATACAAGAGCGAGCGAAAGTTAGTTATTGATTTCTATTGAAAATAATGTAAATTAAAACAGATTTAGGTACCTTTTAGAAATATTTATAATACATAATTTTTGAATAATAAAAAAAGCGTGATCTCAACAGTGACCGAGTATCTAGCATTTATAATATTACTAGCTGATGGCCGCGGCTCCGCTCGCGTCCGAGGGGTATCAAAAATAGATGTTAGCCGCTTCTCAGACCTACCCGATATACACACAAAATTTCATACAAATCGGTCCAGCCGTTTCGGAGGAGTATGGGAACGAACATTGTGACACGAGAATTTTATATATAAGACCAAAAAATATTCTCCATGGAACTAGCCCAAGTTGCAAACGTTTTTCGCTTTCTATTCTAGTCTCATGTTTCATTGGCTAATGTAACTAAATCACGTGATCAAAACGAAATATTAGCGATACAAATAATAGAGAATAGGAAACGAAAAACGTTTGCAACCTGGTAGGGGGATTAGTTCGATGGAGAATATCTTTACTAATATTATAAATGCAAATCTCTTTATCAGAAGTCTACTGTGTGTAGGACAAAGGCCTATCCTTAAAAAGGTGGGGGGTTTCATGACTTACCCATGCGCATACATAACTGGTACAGCGCCATATATGGCCGCGCGGCTGTCAAGCTCGTACTCGAATACATCCAAATTGTACAGGCGGTAAGGCTCACCAGATGTGGTTGTTCGAAGGGCCATTTTGTCGGTGTGTTCGGGTATACCTGTAAAACACACAATGTATAATTATAAATATTTCGGACATGTAACACACAACGCTTACTACTGCCGCAAGTGTCATGGGTTCAAATCCACAATATTTTGTGTTATCCAGATATTGTTGTCCTGAGTCTGGGTGTTCTATGTGTCCGTTTCATGTATGTTTTTAAAGGCAGGATGTTTCGACATGTTTTGACAGTCCTAATGCGGAAGTTCTTTTTTTTTTTTAAACGCCATATAGAAAACATACAAACTCCGAAACACGATAAGATAATATTTATTTGAGTAAACATGTGGTGTACATACAGTTCAAGGCATGTACAATGTTACAGAGGTATATATAAAAGTTCTTACTTAACCGTAGACAACACAAACATTTAGTCCGACCCAGGATTTGAACCCGGGGCCTTGAGTACTGCAGTCGCATACACCACCACAGAGCCAGGCAATAAATTAATTAATAAACCATATAATATAATTCTTCTTCTTCTTAGCGTTTCGATGACAAACGTAACGTGTCGGGAAAATTATATTTTGATAGCGTTATCGGTGGCAGCCATTAGGTCTTCCTGCGTGCAGGTGTCTGGGCACGCAGGGCACGATGGAAGATTTTCGATTGCACCGCACAAACAGCTGAGATCATCACCGGCCGAAAATCCCCACCTAAACAGGTCCTCTTTGCTTCGGCCAACTTGGGTCCGAAGTCTATTTAAAGACCTCCAGATTGGCCACGGTAGTTTATGTCCAGGCGGAAGGCTCTCAGCCGGTGCCACAAACGGATTCGGCAAGAACATCCCCTCTCTCCACTGTTTGCACCTTGCTTGGGACGGGTCCAAGGTCAGTGGGCCGACACATTGTGCAAAACTTCAATATAATATACTAATATTATAAAACTAAAGAGTTAGTTTATTTGGTTGAACACGCTGATCTGAGGAAGAACTGGTTCACATTGGAAAATTATTTTAGTGGACGGCGAGAACTTGATTGATTGAAGATAGTACAGTTATCCAGGAATGCTATACATCATCACGATACGACCAATAGGAGCGCAGTATCAACTGAAAATGTTGGAAAAGAGGGGGGGGGGGGATATGCCTGCATGCCATATACATATACTAGACCTTTCATTGCTTTTTTTCTTCGAAACAGTAACTTAAGAAATTTCTTGCCAGTTATTTTCCATAGGAATAACATTTTGAAACTGAGTCGGCTAAGTTTCAAAAGTGCCTGAAAAGTGTTACTTTATAATTTTAACAAAAAGAAACCGACTTCAAACTATTCCGATTACCCAAATCGCTACAATTGTGCCTATGATACTTGAGGAGTTCCCTCGATTTCCTTGGGATCCCATCATCAGAGCTCGATATTGTGACGATGGGACCACCTGTGAGTAGCTCACAGGTGGTCCCATCGTCACAATATCGAGCCCATTCCAATGCAAAAAGAATTTTTGAAATCGGTTCATAAACGACGAAATTATCGCTGAACATACATAAAAAAGATTCCCGACGAATTGAGAACCTCCTCCTTTTTTTTGAAGTCGGTTAAAAAAAGGTTTAAATCTAGACTTACCATAAGCTTGATCAGCATCAGGGAAGCTGAAGTCCATGGAGACGGCTTCGTTGCCTCGTTTCTTGCTGTCATGATGCGACTTGAAATTTTCACCCCACGTTCCCTCTTCCTCCTACACAAATATATCTATTAAATCAAGATCCAGTAATCGAAGACTGTAGAGGCAATTAGACATACACACACAGAGAAAAAGACATCCCGCATAGAAATACATAAACACAAAGATAGAATAGGCCGCCATAGTGTGGGCCGCCTTGCTGCATTGTCTGGCTCCGTCCACTAGGATACCCTGCTTTCATCTCCTGGGGGTTTAATATTGAATTTTTGTCCACACTGATACCTTCGGGGATCTATTTGAATTTTAATATCATTTTAATCCACGAGGGGATTTATTTGGAAGTACCCTGATTACCCCTAATCCCTGGGAGGTTAATTTTCCCAAAAAAATCCCTAGATGATCAATGTGGATGAAAATTCCAAATGAATCCCCCAAGGGATCTATGGAAGGGATTCAAATGGACGGAGCCCATTTTCTACATTCGCAGTGGGTATGCTGGCCACCACTCTTGGATTCTCGTGATCCTTTCCACCAGTCAAAGTATATTCACTTTGGCAGGCCCATAAATATAAAGAAAAGAATGTCTAAATCCCGAAATTGTTAATAACATCTATATACTTGATAAACACTACAAATAACCGATTTACTAAAAAAAAATACAGTGAATACACACTATACAAACTATAACAGAGTTGTGAAGATTTTTTTTGTTATTAAAAACACAACTCCCGCATTAGGAATATAAATTACGGGGGACTCTACAAACATACATGAAACGGACACAAAGAACACCCAGACACAGAACAACAAAATTGTGAATCACACAAAGTGTTATCCCACGTGAGATTTGAACACACGACACTTGGCGCAGTAGGAAGCGGCGTGGCGACCGCTTATACCACTAGGCCAAACGTGCAGTCAGATGTTATAGATATATCCACAGCCTAGTGCGAATTTCATATCAATATCATACAAACATTTAGGCACCAGATCTCAGTGTTATTCCATTAAGAGATAAAGACTTCAATGATAATATTTTTTCTTGAAGTAGGTACATAACAATTTTTGAAGATATTGACATTTGGATTACTATGTAAGTATGTAATCCGATTGAGTGTCGCACTTCAAAACAGTTAACAACAACAAAAATGCCGATATAATAATAAATATTTCGATCATCTTACACACAACGCCATCTAGTCCCAAACGAGGCAGAGCTTGTAATAAGGGTACTAAACAATTGATACATAAACATTCTATTTTTTTTTGTTAATACATACAAATTATACAAAGAAAACATCAAACTTCGAAACAAATATTTGCGGATCACACAAACATTGGGTCCGGCCCAGGAATTGAATCCGAGACCTCAAGCACATCAGTCGCATACGCTACTATATTTGCCACCGAGGGAGCCAAATGGTTGAGAACTATGATTTATGCTAACAGGCACATAGTTAAGACACACAGCGCCGGTGTAAAGTAATTTAGTGGCCAACAATCACGATAAGGAAACACAATCGCGCACTTCTTTGAAGAGTTGTTTGTTTAAAAGAACAGCATGTCGACACAGACATTTGTCCCGTAGGTAAATACATTTACCTACAAGGTAAATTATGTGTCGACTTGTAATTTCCCTGCCAATTGAAAAAAAATGGGTCCCGTAAGAGAAGATGCCACAATTTGCCAACAAACTGAACGGCATATTTACCATAAGAAAATACGCTGCAATTTGCTTGCAAATTGAACATCATATCGACCCACTTACGCATGTATCCCGTCCCGTAAGAGAATAAAACGGTAATAGTATTAAATTGCCACAAGGTGAAATAAAGTATTTAATACGTTGAATAAGGCTGCCCAAGCCTTATATAGAAATGATACATTACCTTAATAAACTATGTTATAATTCCTTGTTAGTTACTATTTATACTTAGGTATAGCTACTAAACCAATTCAGTACTGGAAATATTGAGAAAATACATATATCGAGTGAAGATCTACACGACTTCTACTAATATACTTGAAATGAAAAAATATAACTCGTGCGACCTAAGATGGCACCTGACTCAAATGTCAGTCGTTTAAAGTACTGAGTGCAAGAAAAATATAATTTATTCTAGTTTTTTTAAATTTAAACATTTATTTTGCTTCAATTAGTTTCTCATAACATACTACTTTATCTTAAGTGGTACTTTACTACCTGAGTTAAGAAAATACGTATGCATACCAATAGGAAGCAGGCCTCATTCATTATTTACCCGAATGCATTCTTCGTGCAGTGATTTAAATAATATTAGGTAATACCTAATATCATTTTAAATGAACTTAGGAACTGAAATATGGTTATAAAATACAATTTAAAATCGTCATGATAAGCCTTTTAATTGTAGTCTCTGAAAATCATATGTATTTGGATTTTCTTTATTTTAAACTATTGCGTCTCATAATCGTCATGCTGGTTTTTTTCGTGTGACCTTTCTTAAAACAATTGGGTTATCTAGACGAATCTAATGATATATTTATAAATTGAATTCGTGGAGTGATTTATATGACATTAGGTAATAACTAATAAACTTAAATTATTATTGAAAGATTCTTGCTTGTAATAGTGTTGCTAACGCTACTCGCAGGACGACAGAGGGGTATCACGCGGGGGAACGGTGTCATGTTTCGTTTTGAGCCAGGTGCCATCTTAGCTCGCACGAGTTATAATTATGTAGATTTTCTATAGTCTATAATTTAGAAGGAGTTTTTAGACGTCAGTTAATAATACTTTTTTATATTAGTGCCAATCGTATTTTCTTATCGGCCAGCAATTAAATTTTAGTACAAATACTTTGGTTTGTTTCTATAGACTGTATACGGTATGAAACCTCACACAATTTTTTAAGGTACATTAAAATGAAAAACAACATGGTCTTAATCATATTGATACTTGATGTCAAATATTTTTATTATTCTTTTTTAAGTACGCTGGTATCCATATTTGGTGTACGAGTATTTGAGATTCAATACATAGCTGACGTCTAAATCACCCGTATAATAACCATAAACTTAACCATTAGAAAGTAGATCTAAGTTCATCCCAAAGTGATTAAAACTGAGGTTAGCAACAATACATACATAACTAGGTCTATATAAATGACTAATGTTTAAAGTTGTTATAAACAAGTATCTGCAGGAAAATAAATACGATATTTACTTCAACCGACACTTGTTTTCCTTTGTCCAATTTGTTCTCGTTATTTTCATTCTCATTCTCAACAGTTTCAAAGTTTTCGTTAACCAACTTCATCGGTTCCTCCTAAATTAAAAATAATTTAATTTTTAATTGTTTCGGTGGTAATATGTATTTTTGTAAGTAAATAATTCCATACAGGTCAATTTAGTTAGGTGACCATATCTTAACATATTGGGAAGCCTCAGTGCCTAGGAAAGCACGTTAAACCATCGGTCCTGGTTTCCATACAAATAAATGTGACCGTATATTATATGCGGTTGGAACCTTGTCTTTCTACAGGACTCCGATATCTCTGCCTGTTTGGATAGTAATGGTCTGATGGCAGTCACAGTCTGTCAACATTCAGTCATATCGTGGCAGACTTAAAAACGACCCTAACATAGTTAGTAGAGAAAAGGCTCGGAGTAGTCTCTATGGTTGGAAAAACATATAACGCGCGGTGGAAAAGTGAATTAGTAATCTGAGTTAGATTTGAAATCTTTCTTGTTCTTCTTCTTTCCTAAATTATATTAAATATAAAAAAGCCTATGACAAGACACTGAAGCGTCATAATATCATCTAATAAAATCCACTATAACTCTCTGATAATTACGTGTACTGTAAAAAAATATTTATTTATAGTGCCAACCCGTATAATGGCAGATATATGGACATACCTATATTATATAAGTATATTATATACCTAATATCATATAGAGTGAACAACAGTAATCTGAGCCGTAGTAATGTGTTTTATACGCACTCATGCGTAAAGAAGTCGCATTAAATTTGGTAAAATGGTATGTGAAATTTTAATTTAGAACTAAATATCTAAGGCCTTAGGTCTTTTACTTGTATGTTACAGAGGAAAAAGGAGCGGATGGCTTTAACAGTCCATTATAAGACATAGGCCTCTGCTTAGAAAAGGGGTTTTGGCCTTCTATATCACGCTGCTCAAACGGGTTGGTTTAGTGTTTATTTCAAGTTTTCCTTCTCTTTGCAGTGATTTTCCTGTGTTGTTTGCTTAATTAGTCGTTTTATAAAACATCTATAGATGAATAGGGGTAAATGAAGACTACTGTTTCCAGAGTTGAATTTTTATAAACACCCCCTTTAACACACTTTTCTCCTGTACCAGTCTGGTAAACGTGGTATATAAGGCAAAAATCTTTTCATTTTCTAAACAGTTGTTAGACGACCTAAAACCTCAATAATATACAATAACAAATAATGTACGATTAATAAACATGCGATAATGGCGGCCTGGTGACCTCACGTAGCTAATTAATTTATACTTTATCTTATAGGCATGTAATGTGTCAAGTTTGAATAGTGGCGTCCTTTGTTAGTTCCCACAAACCATACATCAATATCTGTATACACTTTGCCAATTTAATTTTCAAGTATCAAATTTGTTTTTCCATTCTATTGATATTTTTTATTAGATAGGCTGTGTGACATTGCTATCTACCTCGTCTTTGATCCAATTCTAATCCTGTAGCTGATAACATTTTGTATATTCCTTCAAATATACCTTTAAGTCATATTTTTTATACTACAAAGTACGGAATCGGATTTGGTTAAATTGGTTGTGGTTTCAAAAACTCGAAAACGAAGCCCTACTTAGGTCAATTTTAAGTTTTTGATTAACACTATGTTACTAAAAAAAAAACTAATTCATAACGACTCAACCTCTCTTATAAACTGCCAAAAAAAAAAACAATATGCTGAAAATAAACCCAGGCCGTACGTAAGGTATGATTCTAGAGTCTATGGTGGTCCATAGTCCATTTACAGTGCAAGTGAAAACATGTAACAGCGCAATCTAAATGGGGTAACTACTAATTCTGTATCGCGATATATAAATTTTCGCGGCGATATACATATAAATCTCAATATTAACCGCCAAGCGTGATCACTGTGACTGGTCGTAGGATCCTCTCTTTGTGTTGAAAAGGCATTTCACGCATATTTATTATACAAGTCTAAATATACCTTAATCCTAATCTACACTTCCTCAAGCAAGTCACAAACACGTACAGACTGAACCGACCTAGTTAATTAGTCACAGCACCACGTTCCACCGCATTAGCTCGATAATGACATTGTTATATAAATATTAACCGCTAAGATGTAGTTCATAAGTTATTGATGCATGCATTATGACGTCATAGTGCATTAAAAAGTAATCGACCCGTCTAATGGAGGCCTCGTGTCGTTTTAAACATTGCATTATCTTTGTTCTCATGTTTAGTATTGGTTTTAATATTAATATACTAGCTTTCGCTCGCGGCTCTTCCCGCGTGTATCTTGATTATTGCAGTTAAAAGTAGCCTATGTGTTATTCTGATATATAAGCTATATTACTTCAAAGTTGCATACAAATCCGTTCAGTATTTTTTGCGTGAAAGACCAACAACCATACATGCATACATACTCACAAACTTTTGCGTTTATAATATTAGTAAGGATAGTATTAATATAATGGTAGACCACTTTTTACCAAGAATCATGAAACTTTAAACTGATTACTCATATAATAATCCTATCAATATTATCAGAAATCACCGGTACTATCGATTCTTCAATTAAATCACGTCAAATAAAAAAATCAACCTGTATACGATAATCAACACGGAAATAATCCGCATTTATCGACAGTCAAGATATAGATCCATAAACATTATAATACATCTGCTATCAGTCACGTAGAGATAACACGAGATCAATGACTCCACAACTAGGTAAGAGGGGTATTAGCTCAATATTTAAGTTTCAATAACAAAGAAAGCTAACTATGGAAAACTATCCTATTGAAATTAACACTCAGCAGCTGGGCGACCGAGCTTTGCTCGGTTACTACTATTTATTATATATAAAAAAACACGTTTTCCCTGTTTAACAACGGCATCTATTCTCTCTATCCGTATGGTGACGGATTAAGAATACAAAGTGTCACCACCCCTATTCATTCCATGAGTGTCGTAAGAGGTGACTAAAGGAACAAAATAAGCAGCTAACATCACTGCCAAGAGAAGGAAAACTTGAAACAACCCTTTACCAACCCTTTACCAACCCGTCTGGCCAGCGTGGTATAGTAGGCCAAAACCTCCTTTCTAAGGAGAGGCCAATGTCGAGCAGTGGACTGTTAAAGACTGTTGATGATGATGATGATGATCTATTCTCTCAAGTAGCTGTGGTGTTGTTGTGTTGGAGTATCAACCAAGTGTTACCGAAAGATCAGGATAGTAATGCGAAAGAAAAACACATGACAACTCGAAATCTCGCGTTTTCCCAAACATAAGACTAATGTAGATCGATTTTAAACCCCCAAAAACCCCCAAATAACAAATTTTAGTGAAATCGTTAAAGTCGTTTCTGATATCACAAATATATCCTTACCAAAATTATAAATACAAAAGTTACTCTGTCAGTCTGTCTATCTGTCCGGCTTTCACAGCAAAACTACAAAACCGATTGAAAAGCCTTAGAGAGGACATCGGCTAATATTTAAAGCGATAACGGAAATACACGAGGGCGGAGCAGCGGCGGAAACTAGTATATACTTAAATAAATATATGTATATACTCTCTTTGGTCGACTCGGAAAAAAACAAGTGTCTATAAAAATTTATTACTGAAATCGAAATACTTTGTAACATGTTATGTGTGTCCGTGTGGTGACGGATACAGAGTGTCACCACCCCTATTCATCCCGCGGGTGTCGTAAAAGGCGACTAAGGGATAAACTACGCACGACAACATCAATGCAAAGAGAAGGAAAACTTGAAACCAACCCTATACCAACGCGTCTGGCCAGCGTATTATAGCCTACTATAATACGCTGGCCAGACGGGTTGGTATTTGGCCTACCAAAACCTCCTTTCTAAGGAGAGGCCTATGTCCTGCTGTGGACTATTGAAGGCTGTTGATGATTAATGATGATGTTATGCGTGGTTATATATAACAATCAGTGAGTGATCAATTATTTGCTATTTCCTACCCTTTAGGATGTTTTTTTTTCTAATGGGACTAATCTCAAGGTGTACCCTTTCAAATAAAAAAAAAATCATTGGAATCGGACTACTCTATAAAAAGTTATGTGTAATCATTTATTACAATCAGTAAGTACAATCGATCATCCCCTGCTTATCTTGCTTGCTATCCTTTAGGGTTGGAATTCTTTTTCCAAATTTATATGGGACCAAATTCAGAGTATACACTTTCAAACAATAAAATAATTATCAAAATCGGGCTACTCTGTAAAAAGTTATGCGTGGTTATACATAAAAAAATATTTTATACGCGTCGAATCGAAAACCTCATCTGTTTTTTTCGTCGGTTAAAAAATGTGAACAATTTGAATATTATATATATGATCATTAACTGATAACCGCATATATTGCAATTATTTAACCAAATAAAATAGATTATTTAACCAAAAATAATTACATACATTCAAAATTTCATTATATCCGTTAGTTTATGCAATAAATTACCTTAAGGTGCCTTTATCGTTTTGAAAATAATTGTTTTTTTATTTGTTGAATACTTCAATCACTGCATTATTGCATAATAAAGCGTTAATTCTTTTAATATTACAAACAGACACTCCAATTTTATTTATTTGTATAGATAAATATACCTAATTGTAAAATAACAAATCGACCTCTGAAGGACAATTCATACATCACATGTTTTTTATTGTTTTGGAGGACAAAAGAAATTGTTTATTTACACTTAACAATCAGATAAAAGAATTGTAGTTCTAGAAAGAAAACATTACGAATATCAAGTCAGATTTTAAGCAAGAGATAAAGTACACGCAGTCTGGCGAAACTCCTATACAAAAGAAATGATATATGAAACGGGAATCCTTTTTAATGGCGGCTATAATCCGTTAAAATTACGAAGAACACGGAGAACTTGGGATCATATCGGGCTACGATTCTTCTACACATAGCTGGACTATATGGACCGCCATTTTGACTGTCATTAATGTCACTAGCATGTAAAAGTACTCTGTGTGTGTAGTCTGTGTTAGGCGTTTGATGGTTAGTTTGTTATGATTTTCTAAATCTATATTTTCGCGTATAAATTGCAATAAAGTGTATATGTAATCATTTATTTGGACGGAATTTGTTGTCTGTTTGTCGTCAATCGTTTCTAATAAACAAAATGAAAAAAATAACGTGTGAAATTTGAAGTTTAAAACATGCTGTGTTGATGTGAACAAACGTCTTTTTATGGCTAGATTTCCATTATATGAAGAACGGTAAGCATAATTAGATAAATTATTTCTTTATAGAAGTCAATTCTAGTACAATTCCTAAAGGTTTAGTGCATTTTAACCAAATCAAATAACTTAAACAAAACATTACATCAATCGGATTTATCGATATCGATGTTTAGTTATAGAAATTACTTCACAAAGTTATGTTTAGCAGTGGAAATATCTTAATATACAGTGTACGCTGATGATGATAATGATTTAAGGAAGTAAAATCAATGATTTTTCAATCAGTTGGTTTTGTCATCATAAATTTAGTGAGTGTTATACACATTTTATTTGTGTATATAAGTACTTAATAACTTACGTTTTACACCGATTTTCTTCATGTTTCAGCACCATTAGTGTCACCAAGTAAACATCAAGACAGACAAGCTGTCCCAGTGACACCTCGGAAGCGAAAGTTACTGAGATGGATAACATAACATCACCTGTCTTGAAAAGTTTGATAGAATCATCTATAGCTAACCAAAGTCGCAAACCTAAAGGCAAATTGTTGGACTAAATTAAATAAAACCGTAGCCCTAGCTATTTACAAAAACTCGCTTAAAGCGTACAGATATTTGTCCCAACTTTTACCTATTAAAAATATTATTGACGTGTATTTGTAAAACCTATCTCTAAAATTAAAATTATCAATAGTATTGGTTATTGATTAATTCCTTGTAAATAAATATGTTTTAAAACAAGTTTAAATATTCTTTTTTTTAATTAATTCCTGAAAGCCCAAAATTTTGCAGTCGATATCGATAAGTTTTCGCTAGTCACTACCACACCACTAATGACATTATGGACATTGTGTTGGCAGCATTGTATCACGCCTTAGTTCCGTAAGGGTGGTATTGGACGAGGACTCCCGTTTCATACATCGTTTATTTCTATGGCAGTCCCGCCTCTTATATATACGTAGTGTTACATTACATACTCTTTGGTACACGGAGATTCTTCTTTTGACGTGACAACGTCTTATAATTCGATGGAGCCGGCTGCACGGACGAAAAAACATGACTCATGCGGCGTTGCCTCGCTCTGAGACGTTCCATTTAGCGTTCAAGGCTTGAACCCTCTTACTCGTAGCCTCAACTTACTTATAGCCGAGTGGCCTTAGTCAAATCAAATCATTTATTCTGCAATTAGGTTACATGAACACTTTTGCAAGTAAAGTAGTTGGTATTGGAAACAATCACCAAGGGTAAGTAACGATGGCGCGGTCGGTCCTAGATGGGTGACCGTTTGTGGCATTATATGTAATGAGCGTTTCCGTGATTCAGTCGGTCCCGTTTGTTATTATAAGATAGCAGTCATGTAGTTGGAGGCCTTCGGGAGGCTTAAAAACATCCAACCGGAAGATTACGTAGCCACAACGTGTCTTGCCAGTCCCCAACCCGCACTCATGGGGACGTATGGACTCAACCCTCTCTTGAGAGGAGACCTGTGCCCAGTAGTGGGAGTAGTGGGAATGAAAAACCATTCTTGCCACGGGCAATACGAAACGCAGGCGAGTTAAATGGCTCACCCAATAGCTGATATAATAGACGAAATACAAAAGCAACACTCACGACTTCCACAACATTAGAATCCTCATCATCCGACTTCTCCTTCCTGACCCTCAGTGGTTCCATCAGCAGCTGATGATTCTCGTTGATGACAACCACCGTGTCTCCTGCTATGTTCACGAACTCAAATTTGAGGGGCTCCGCTGTGATCACCACTTTGTGACCTTGAGTGTTCGACAGCGTCATTTTGCCATTTTCGTTGGATATCAGCTTGAGGCTAGAAAAAAAACCATCATAAAACTTTATGGTATTTGTCCGTGTGGAGGACGATTCATGGACCGTGATTCTGTTGCTAACATCACTAAACTAACCTAAACTAAAAATTTGTTATTTAATTATATGCCTTAGTCATTGGTTTACAGTCCATTTTTCGATATCTCTAATTCGTAAAGGCGAGTGTAGCGGTAACGTCAAACGAAGTTGCACACTAAAATTAGATGTAAATAGATTCTAATAAGACAAATTCATACCCGTCAGGCTTAGGTTCTCCATTCAACGCTAACTGAGACCTGTACCTTGGGTACAGTGGGTCAGCTTCATCTAGTTCAATACGGAAAGTTGCATCCTTCAGAGCCGACAGCTTCAAAGCATAATGCCACTGGAAAGAAACATAAGAGTCAGAATCCCTAATTACATAATTTAAATGGACATGAAGCAAAAAAATTGTACCCCATTTAAAGTTTATATGGAGGACAATCCTCCATATAAACTTTAACTATGCCAAATTGAATATTCGTCCGTTTGCATAATTTTATAATAATATATATCTGCTATTGAGCAGGAAGCTAAAAAAAGGTCGAAATAAAAATTATAGTCGAATTTCTACTGCTGGGCAACCACTTGTTAATATAAAATGAATTAATACTTGTTAGAAAAATATTCATAATCGCATAAAATATTCGCAATAGTACTGCATTGATCAAGTTCTGCCCCCAGACCAACGTGCATGACGTTGCAAGTATTCCAACTAAAATAAAATGCCTTTAAACCTAATTGGTCAGTGTGTGGCATGTTAATTGATGCTTCAACATTGTTATTTTCTTAATGCAAATGGCGACAAATACATACTCCGACTGAAGAAGGACATAGGGTAATTTCGCCTGATCGCGCCCATCGCCCAATTTGCGTCCATTTTACGGATCTCTCTTTAAAAATCCTCGAAAATAGGTAAACTAACGCACCAATCAAACAAAAAGTCATTACCGCTAATACTTCAATGTATAAGAGGCACGCACACATGCAAAAAATGTCCGTGTGCCAAACCAATCCCATTTAAAAAAATAGTTAGTCTGGGCTGTTCTTCAAAGAGTGCGTACGCGCGGGAAGTTTAGATAAAAAATAGTGTGCTGCTGCGTGTTCTATGGTAAGTTTTTTATTGTTTTATGTGAAGTTTAGGATACATAGCTCTTTCTAGACTTTTATAATGAAAAAAGAAATAACATTAATTTTGAATCTGCTTATGTTTTTTTATATTTAACGAATAAAATAAGGTGGACGCGAACTACTACATTGAATTTACAAAACTTCCACTTTGCGTCCGCAATAGACGCAAACTATACCTACAGGGGATATTAATAAACCAAATTGCGTCCACTATTTTCGTTAAATACAATTGACTTGCTTGTTAAAATAATTTGAAATGTATTGGTGATTATTATTGTACATTTTTATAAGATTACGTGTTTATAATTCTATTTTAAATGAAATGAGTAATTTCTTTCCTTTTTATTTTTTTTTCTATTTAAGATGAGTTCTTCGGAGACAAGAAAGAAGAAGGAAAAGAGAACATACACAGAAGACGAATTAAAGAAAGCTTTAAATGAAATTCGAGAGAAGAATAAATCGATAAGACAAATATGCAAAGAATATGCTATTCCCAAGACCACAATATTGGACAAAATCAGTGGGCGCAGACCAGATGGAGTAAAGAAACCGGGACCAGAACCAGCGCTGGGAGTAGATGGTGAAAAAAAAGTAGTTGAATGGCTTCTTAACATTTCCAAATGTGGATTTCCAGTGAAAAAGCAAGAATTGATGGATACTGTTCAGAAAATAATTCGAGAAGGGAACTTTAAACATAATTTCAAAGATGATCGCCCAGGTCAAAAGTGGTTTGAAAAATTTTTGGCCAGAAATAAAGAAATCTCACTTAAAAATGCGGAGGGTGTTAATAAAGCTAGAGCTCAAGTCACAGAAGAATCAATCAGATTGTGGTTTAGAGAATTAGAGGAATATTTGGACAGTATACACCAAAAAGATATTTTGAATGACCCGAAAAGAATTTTTAATGGGGATGAAAGTGGTTTTTCTCTTTGTCCAAAGACAGGAAAAGTTTTAGGTCCAAGAGGGTTCAAAAACTTATACCAAATAAAGCCAAGTAATGAAAAAGAAAACATAACGGTATTATTAACATTTAATGCGAATGGAGATATGTGTCCACCTTGTATCGTGTTTCCATATATTAGACCGCCAAGAGCAGTTGTGAATAGTATGCCTCAAGAATGGTGCTTAGGCAGATCGGAGACAGGTTGGATGAGAGGAGATATATTCTTTGAATACATCACCAACGAGTTTCACAACTGGGTATTGGAAAATAACATCAAAAAACCAGTGCTTTTGCTGGTAGATGGGCATAAATCGCATATGTCCTTAATGTTAAGTAAGATGTGTGAACAAATGGAAATTATTTTGTATGCCCTTCCGCCCAACACCACCCATATTTTACAGCCAGCTGACGTTAGCGTATTTGCACCGGTAAAAACATATTGGAAGTCTACAGTCCGCGCATTCCTATCAAAACCAGAAAATTTTAATTCTGCCGTCACAAAAACAAACTTTTGCAAATTGTTAAATGATGCATTGAAACATCCTAACATGCCCGACAACATTAAAAATGGGTTTAAGCGATGTGGTCTTTACCCATTCGATGCTAATAATCCAGATTACACTAAATGTGTAAGAAACACCTTGGAAAATGTTCAGGCCGTTGAGCAACAGGCACAAGATGTTACCCACTCGGACATTAAAAGTTTTAAAAAAGTTTTGAAACACCTGAAGCCGACATTAAAAGAAAAAAATATTGACATTCGAACTATAACGAAAGCAGTCAATAGGTTGAGAAAGTCTCTCCCTGCAAAAGTAGAATTTGCAGAGACTTCTATCGAAACTGAATCTGATATGTCACATATGGAACTTTCAATAGAAAAAAATAGTACTATTTTTAGTCCTATTGCTTTCGAATTGGATGCAACTAAAGAAATCACCATCTCTTCATTTCACGAAGACACTGAAAACAAAAACGATGAAGCTAACTCCGATTCTACTGTACAGGTTCAAACAGTATCAGCCGAAATACATTCTACACCAGAACAATGTACCGAACCTTGCACATCAAAAATAACCACCAGCAATAGAACTCTAGCATCTTCTAAGATTGACTACGATGAAATCACAATATATCCAGATAAATATTCAACTCTTGACACCAACAACGATTCGTTCCCAGACTTGTCCCTTTCAACGTTACATCTTTCTGGCAGTTATCTCGACGTCGGCTCTACGGTGTCCTTAGATGACGTTCTAATTCTACCATTAGAAGATATTGCATCAACTCCCACCATATTAAGTGTTGAAAAAGAAACTCTCATTAAGGAACTAACTCCAGAACTGCCTCTGACTTCATCATCAGACAAAATTATTGTACTGTTTTGTTGCTTTAAAATAGCCAAAAACTTATTATTAATCAAGGCTGATCTTTAGCAATAATAATATACCTTGTGATTTTAGGGTAAAATTAATAGAACTGATTACTGTTTATTTTTAAAGATGTAAAATATTATTACTTACATTATTATTTATTATTAATCAAGGCTGATCTTTAGCAATATTAATACGTTGTGATTTTAGGGTAAAATTAATAGAACTGATTACTGTTTATTTTTAAAGATGTAAAATATTATTGCTTATATTATTAATTTTTATTAATAGAGGCTGATCTTTAGCTATAATAATACCTTGTGATTACTGTTTATTTTTAAAGATGTAAAATATTGTTACTTATTAGTAATCAAGGCTGATCTTTAGCTATAATAATACCTTGTGATTACTGTTTATTTTTAAAGATGTAAAATATTGTTACTTATTAGTAATCAAAGCTGATCTTTAGCAATAATAATACCTTGTGATTTTAGGGTAAAATTAACAGAACTGATTACTGTTTATTTTTAAAGATGTAAAATATTATTGCTTATATTATTAATTTTTATTAATCAAGGCTGATCTTTAGCTATAATAATACCTTGTGATTACTGTTTATTTTTAAAGATGTAAAATATTGTTACTTATTAGTAATCAAGGCTGATCTTTAGCTATAATAATACCTTGTGATTACTGTTTATTTTTAAAGATGTAAAATATTGTTACTTATTAGTAATCAAGGCTGATCTTTAGCAATAATAATACCTTGTGATTTTAGGGTAAAATTAACAGAACTGATTACTGTTTATTATTCTATATAAAGAAATTGTTCAAATACAATATTTCTTTACAAATTCTTTAAAATATCACCCCTATATTCCTTTTCTAAGCTGGTGGACGCTAAATGGTCCACGGGTGGACGCAATTTGGA
Organism: Phragmatobia fuliginosa; assembly: GCA_932526445.1. Classification (NCBI taxonomy): domain Eukaryota; kingdom Metazoa; phylum Arthropoda; class Insecta; order Lepidoptera; family Erebidae; genus Phragmatobia; species Phragmatobia fuliginosa. Next base: position 9,636,933 of record OW052081.1, on the reverse strand, counting down.
TTTTATGGACGCAAAGCGGGTAAAACGTATAATTTTGAAGTTTTTCTATTTAAAAAAAAAACACAAGATATTTCGAACAAAATTGAAATTTAATCTTAAAATAGACTATATAATGAAAAGATTACATAAATTTTTTATAGAAATTAGTGCTGGGATATTTTTATTATCGCTGTCAAACTTGATAACTACACTAAATGGACGCGATCAGGCGAAATGACCCTAGGACATTTTTACTGCAATAACCAACATACATGCGGGTGGAGTTTGTATTTATTAAGTGTTCATGTCTAAGCCTCATCATGATTTTATTTTATTAATCCTTTATAAATGCCAAATTAACTTTACTGTCATATTTTGATGTCAAAGTATTTGTTAAATATATTCATCCGTGTAGTCTAGTCTTTAGCCTGAGAAAAGACATTCGTCAGTACTACTACATACAGGCTACCTACTTTTACCGCGACATACACGCAGGCGAAGCTTTGGAAGAAAACTTGTACAATATAAGTAGTCTAATACGATTAGTTACTTTTTACTGCGATAACTGCAATATAACAGAATCAGTAACTAGTCAAAGCTGGTAAATATTAATTTGTATATTGTTTTGTAGGTAATAAATTATCATTTACAAGGTTAACAAATACAAGGATTTATTTTTCAAATGAAATTGTAATCATTAATCATAAATATTTTTTTATATATAATAAGTGCACCTTTTAAAGAATAGAACATTTATCTTCGAACTGGATTTATGAGTTAAATTTTTTTTTTTGGAAATAAAGGGGACCAAAGTACCCCTAATCTGCCTGATGAAAAGCATGAGTAGAATTCAAGATGATGTGATTAATCACTTCATAATGTGACCACCCATAAAGTATTTTTTTCATGATGATGATGAAGATTTTCTTAAAACTTAATTTAATCTTGTGATCAGCATTATATGAAGCCTAGATCATCCCCATGCATATTATTATATGGCCATCCTCATAACACATATCTTCAAGAGCATGTCTCATTGGATCAGCATGTTATTAGGTTTTCAAATAGACATTTTTTTCTAAGTAAATAGAGTAACAAACTTGATTCTAGCTTTAAACAGCAAACGAATATCTAAATATAAACAATTTGGCAAAATACCAATTACCAATGCTGTAATTGGATTAAAAAAAACTACTATAAGTGGTTTCTCTTACCAATGTAGTTCTTTTGTCATCAACGTTGTCCACAGTCGTCACTTCCGCCGATAAAACATTCCCGTGGATAATCACGGTGTCTAGATTTAAAGTGTACTGGGATTTTTCGGGCTTGAAAGGTCGCAACCTCTTGCAGAATCCTGATTGATCACAGGTTTTAAAGTTGTTTTTATCGACTGCAAGGCTGCCGCTTAGTGCTAAAGCAGCAACCGCAAAAAGCGCCAGCATCTTCATGCTATAAAAAAAATTGTTATTACATGAAATATCAAAAAGATTTGACTTAAACAAAGACCGGTGTCACAGCGAAAATTAATATGAATTTATAGACCATATATTATAAACACTAACCTGGCAGAAAGTTATTTTAACGCTTAAAATAATAATACTCTACAGTAACTATTTTACTAAACGATCATCGCCGGTATTTAATGTTTTACATTAATATTTAATACTCAAGAACGATACGACGCAACCTCACGTTACGTGGAGATACCTCGTTTGACAACTAGTTTTTGTGTTGGGTTACCAGAAAAGGGAAATAAACTTTTGACTACTTTTAAACCTGGAGTCACCTATATTTACAAGTGAAAATACACAGTTTATATTTTAAGATATTTTATTCCATAACTTACTGAGCCCTGGTGTGTATTTTACGGTTATTGCTAAACTTGTTGTTTTGATTGTCTTAATAGCGCATGTAGTATGTAACTGTCGTGCTTGAAGTCTCGGGTTCGATTTCCGGGTCAGACCAAAAGTTGTGTGATCCGCAAATATTTGTTTCGGAGTTGGGTGTTTTTTATGTACGTGTATGTATTTACAAAAAAAATGTTTATATTACTTAAAATACAAGCTCTGTTTAGTTTGAGACTAGATGACTTTGTAAAAGAACAATAACTACCTCAAGAATATATTCCTATGTCGTTATTATAACAAATATACGTATAACCGATACGAAGTACACCTAGACTCAATAACTATTTATGAATCACACAAAAGATTGTCTCAAGTAATGTTCAATCACAATACTCAACGTTGTAGAGACTAGAAAATGATATGGCAACTGCTTAAGCCACTACGCTAAACGTCTAGTCCAACTTTGTTACTGTGAATAAAAAGAATATACATGTTTATGATCTCTAGATAGAATATTATTATTAGTATAATATTTCTGATTAAACTAATAAGTAACTGGATGCGAGTAGCCGAGGATCGAACTAAGTGGCGTGCAATTGGAGAGGCCTATGTCCAGCAGTAGACTGCGACAGGCTGATGATGATGATGATGATAATAAGGAATTAACATCCCTCTGAGAAAAATATGTACTATAATCTATTTGACCAAATTTCATGAATAACAAACATCCAATTAAATTTTTTATAATAATAAGAATAGGTATCGTTGACTTTGTTGCCATAAGAAAAACTAATTTAATATAGACGTCGATTTAATACACGTGTAAATGAAACTATGAAACCTTTTTTAAAAGTTAGTATTAACAATAATAGATTATTATTAATAATTTCACTATATTAGACTGAGGGATTGCCCTTGGAATCAGTTCAGCATTTTAAAATACATAAATTCTTAAATAAAATATAATTTTTAGCCACATCCAAAATATCGACTAAATTTACACGTGTTTTATATCGACGTAGATACTTTTTACGTCGATTTAATACACGTGTAAATGAAAATATTATACCCGTTTTATGAATCACTAATTGTAATAATAGATGATTATTATTAATGTCACTTTCTTAGACTAAAGAAAGACTCATCTTTGAGTACGATTTAGTATCTCAAAGTCCAATACCTGTGGTTTTAAATAAGTTTTAACGCCAGGGGATTATATATCGCCTAAATGAATTGTCAAAGTTAATGTCAAACGTCAATTAGAAAAATGATTTCGATTTCACCCAAAACTATAACTTGGAAGGATATTTTATATTTTAAGTTACTACGAAACCGGCAAACTCTTTGTACGTAATTACTCCTCAGTGTTAAACAATATGACTGAACCAGATTGGAAAGTAGCTAAATCCAAGCTTGACAAATTATCGCTAGAGGAAAGAAGGAAACTTTATAAGATAAACGATTATGTTATTCTCGATGTAGTAGACCCTTGGTTCTTCCATGTTTTAAAAAATAAGAGCATTCATGCGAAAAAAACTACTCTGGATGACGTTACTGAATTTAAAAAATATAAAATTAATGCTGCTTTGAATGAGGATTTGGCCAAAAAGGTGTCTATTTTTAAAGGAGATATAACTAAATTAGAGGTTAGTGATTTAAAATACTTGTATTATTTTATAGAGATTTGTTTGTATCCATACATTGCAGGTCAAACAATTTGGATTGTCTCTGTATCTATTACTCATGTGAATAGAAAAGTTTTCTGTATTATTATATTTCTTCATATTGAGATCCGAAACAAATTCTTTATGGAGTAGGTACAGATTAATTTATTTTAATCAATGTTATAGTATACATAACAACTGGTTGTGTCTTAATTACTTATTAACCATTTGGGTGCCTGGTGGGTCTGTGAGACCCGTAAACAAAATGCAAGGTTTTTACCTACTTAACGAGTCAGAAAGCTAAATACAGGGTTCTTATTAATTCTCACTTACATTTAAATTATATGATTGGAAAAATTTAAACTAAAGTTGTTTTACAAAATGTTTATTATCTTATTTAAAATTCTGTTATTTTACGTAACAAAAATTAACAATTATGTTTAAATCAACGATAGTAAACTTTTTATTTGTGATAAAAAATCAGACTGCAAGTAAAAATCGCGTATTCCGGGTAAATATGGCCTTTGCCAGTGTACTACACAAGTGTACTTGGACTTGCGATTCTTTTTGTTAGGACATAAATAACAACGCCTTTTTATGCAATAACTGCTTTTAGTTCGTTGAGTGTGGTCAATGAATAAGCATATTTGTTTGTAAAGAAACTGTATTATCTTTACCCTTTATAAGGAAGGAAGAAAGGTAGAAGAGCCACGCTGATTTCAGCACGATTGGGCCGGCTGGACCAGGGCACCCTCACACAGAAGACCTTTTTAATAATTCTTGCTGTCATATTTCGTTGGTGATTGTGAGACTGGAGGCGCAATCATTCTGCATCATTCTAATTCATCATCAAAATGATGCGGAATTATCTAACCAGGCCGCCATGGTATGGGTCACCGTGCTACTTTGTCTACCCTCACAATGAGCATGGTGGCCCCTAATCCTGGATTTTACTAATATATAGGCTAAATGATATATATATATATATATGTATATATAAAAAATCTACAAATGAGAAAAATTATTCAATGGCTGAGACATCTCAACATTACTGTCACTTTCACTATTATTGGGTTCAGCATTGACTTCTGCTACTTCCTCGACACTATCTTACTCATGTGGTAAACCCAAGTAGTCTGATTCATCTCCACTATCATCTCAAACCACATCTTCATAGTCATTTTCTTCTAAATCTCTCTCCAAAAGTACAGATTTCAAAATTCGTTAATCACCTAACTATTTTTAACTGAAAAATATTATTTTCATAAACAATTTACCACACAAAACATAATAAACAAGAAAAAACAATAGTAAGTACTAACGGACGCCGCGTGCCTGATCGGGTCTCTGAGAACCGAGCGCACATAAAACACGTCTTATCTGAATGTGTGCGCGTCGCGGACTACGGGAGAGGAGACAAAATTGAAGCCATTTTTTTCATGCAATTTTTTTAATTTCGTCCTCCCAACGCATTCTAAGTCAATTAACTAAAATAAAAGCAATGGTTACACTTTGCAGGTTGATGCTATCGTAAATGCAGCAAACTCTTTCCTGAAAGCAGGCGGTGGTGTGGATGGAGCCATACATCGTGGTGCTGGACGCCTTTTACAAGTAAGACATTTTTTTTTCAACAATTATCTTTTAGAATAATAATATGTAGAGTCAAGGAGGAAACTGAATATTTATACTTATTTGTCTATATATTGTTACAGGAAGAATGCAACACTCTCGGTGGATGCCCAACTGGTGACGCAAAAATTACCTGCGGTTATAATCTACCGGCTAAGTGTAAGATATTATTTTTTATTAGATTTTATTAACAATACTATTTCCCATCCGTACTAATAAAGTTAGCAATATATTTGTTTGTTGAATTACCTGTCGGTACCTGTATGTCTACACGAAAGCAACATTGGTTAAAAATAAAATCTATCAAGCAATGATCGCCACCGTTTTTGTGCTCGCAAGTGGGTGCCACTGTAGATGACGTATAGAAGACCCCATCATCGGGTATAGCTGTCAAAGTTTGTTAATATCACACATGATATTTTTTAAAACCTTAAAATTGTATTGTAAAATTATTGCGCAGTCACTTTCCGTTTTGTTCGGAAAATAGGACGACATATGCTTCCGAAAGATAAGATTGTTTTAAACCACAGACATTTATGAGCCGTAATCAGTATTTTCCATAATTATTAATGCCGCGAATGGCAAAATATTCACAAACTTAATTTATTTTCCTTCGAAAATCAATTCGTGCCCACAGAAATCTAATATGACATTTGGGAGACCTTATGCGACACTAGCGCGTCTGTAGGCGAATTCATTCGCGGTAGCTCTCTTATGCCCGGTACACACTACAACGATAAATCGTAGCGATATAACTGCACAGTTCATTTGCGCAGTTTTATCGTACGTGTGGACGAAAATTGGCACAGTTTTTTTGCGTGTGGACGCTCAATGGACGTACGATAAAACTGCGCAAACGAACTGTGCAGTTATATGGCTACGATTTATCGTTTTAGTGTGTACCGGGCATTGAAGGCATCAAGTTATCAAGTTTGTCTATAATTGCTTGATAGATTAGGCTCCGCCCACGTGTATGATGTTTACGATAAATAGTAGCTTATGCCGTTCCTCAAAAATCAAACAATCTCCATGCCGAATATCAGTAGAACCGGTGCAGTTGTTTGACCGTAAGAGCATAACAGACACACAGAGTTACTTTCCAATCTATACTAGTATTATATGCTCAGCTATCGAGAAAAGCTACATGTCAAAACTCTGAGACCAAAATAAGCGGAGTAACAAAAAAAATGTTGCAAAACCGTAGGTAATTCTTTCCTTTGGAGAACATTACATTTGGAGAACGTTAATTTTATTACAAAAACAATGTATTATGGAGTTGTTCCCTTTTAAAAGTCCTAAAAAAACAGGATAGCATCTGTTCATTTTTTGTGGTCGGTTCACTGTAGCTAATTTTTTCACACACACGCCTCGGGCAATTACTAGACGCAGAAGATGTTACGTGGGTCAACTAGTCGATTAGAAACAGACGAATTCATTTCAACATTTTCTATCATCATCAATGTATCAAATTTTAACGTTTTTCTATTTCCTTCCAGATGTAATCCACACAGTAGGCCCTCAAGATGGATCCCCCTCTAAGTTGGAATCGTGTTATGAAAAGTGTCTTTCGTTTAAAGAAGAATACGATCTTCGCTCGATAGCCTTCCCTTGCATCTCAACCGGCATTTACGGCTTTCCGAACCGCCTAGCTGCACACATCGCCCTCCGTAACGCGAGGAAGTTTCTGGAAAAAAATACAACAATGGAACGAATAATTTTTTGCACTTTTATGCCAATCGATGTTGAAATTTACGAGACTTTACTGCAGATGTATTTCCCAGTTCCTCAAATTGATTATAACGACGATACAACGACCCCTAATTAATTGTTATAAATACTTTAAAACTTCTAGGAGTTTGTAAGTTATATATGTTAGGTTTGGAAGACTGCTGATTCTTAATAGTGTTGTATTAAGAGTAATAAATGATTGAATATTATTCTTTTGCATATTTTTCTTAAATTGAGGATTTTTTATTATAAAAATGTCCAGCAATGTTTTGATACGATTAGTTGTACTTAATTAGATTAAATGAAATCAAAAACGGGTTTTCTGTTTGTTTTATGCACTCTGCCTCTTCACAAAATATTGTTACTCATATTACAGTTAGTAGGTAATACGAGTAACTTAAAAGAAAAATATCTGTTTATTAATAAAAATACATGTAGGAAATCAATTACCTTTTTATCTTAATTTCCAAAAAAGTTAAATCTTAAACTAATTCAGAGTTAAATTTATTTTGACCATTTAAATTAATAATGACCTTGTTATTTTTAGGGTTCCGTAGCCAAATGGCAAAAAACGGAACCCTTATAGATTCGTCAAGTCTGTCTGTCTGTCTGTCTGTCTGTCTGTCTGTCCGTCCGTATGTCACAGCCAATTATTTCCGAAACAATAAGAGCTATACTGTTGAAATTTGGTCAGTCGATGTATTCTGTGAACCGCATTAAGATTTTTATATAAAAATAGAAAAAAAACAATACATTTTGGGGGTCCCCATAGTTGGAACTGAAACTCAAAATATTTTTTTTCATCAAACCTATACGTGTGGGGTATCTATGGATAGGTCTTCAAAAATGATGTTGAGGTTTCTAATATCATTTTTTTCTAAACTGAATAGTTTGCGCGAGAGACACTTCCAAAGTGGAAAATTGTGTGTCCCCCCCCCTCTAACTTCTAAAGTAAGAGAGTGATAAAACTAAAAAAAATATATGTTGTACATTATCATGTAAACTACCAACGAAAATTAGTTTGAACGAGATCTAGTGAGTAGTTTTTTTTTTATACGTCATAAATCGTAACACGCAATATACCTTTCATCCAATCAATACACTAGTATAAAAACATCGATGAAAGTTACAACGAACTACAAGAACTTTTATATGATGTTACTTTCTGGTACGGAACCCTTCATGGGCGAGTCCGACTCGCACTTGGCCGCTTTTTTTTTTATTAAACTCATAAACAAGTTTTACAAAACCATTGCTTGTCTGTTTGTACACTAGTAACAATGATATTATATAGAAAGATAGGTTACCTTCATACTAAACGGCGTTCGATATTGTTGCGGTATGACATGACGTACTTATTTATAGGTGTATACATACATTACGATTACGAATGCAAAAGATAATACGGAATGCATGGTAAAGAAAGAGATAGCTAAAGAGATTTAATCTATTACGCATGCCATCGACCGTTATTAGTCCTTGTCACACTTCAGTTACAATCTTATCCTCTGTCCTTTTTTAACGCGCCTTAACTAATACTGGATATCATTTAATAATTTCGGTAAATGGGAAACAAAACCGTGACAAAATACAAATATTACGTAGTTACTTATAAATAGTTACCCGTGGTATGTAACTCTTCCTTTTTATTTACTTTGGAACCATAGTTTTTACACCTTCTTAACACAGCTCGGCATTTTGGTAATAATAAGCACTTCACGGAAACGCTCTGACAACGTGTTTATTCGCTAGCTTCTATTAGCCGACTAAATGAAGTCACGACGATTGTCTACATTTGTCCTCAACAATAATCGCGCGATAGTGCGATATCTACCTTTTTTTATAATATCATTGACTAGTAAGCTAAAGAACAGTAAAATATGTTTAAGCTTGGTAAGGTAAAACGCATCTGAGTAAACGGTAAACTATTTATGTGGCCTATCCCTGCGATCAGTAGACTTCAAAGAGGAAAGGATTCTACACATTTTCTCACCTAGTAATCTGTGCCTCCGAAGAATAAAAATAGTTCTTATTATTTAGAAAAAAAGCACCGCAAAAATTATCTTCAAAAAACATTTTTATGTTGATATATATGCTCAAAGACGATAAACTTTGTAATATGTAATCTGTTGATTTGTTTAAAAAGTATAAACATCAAAGACAACCTTCAGTCGATGTCACTTGCAAAATAATTACGCGATTTGTTTTTATTCTTGGAGTTTCATTGGTTTCATTGAAGTTTTGTATTTACAAAACAGATTATCATAATTAATGCATTAAAATATCTAAAAAATGATTTTAAAAACCCAATAATTCTACTTACATACTACTCATAGTACTTCAATAATATTGTAATGTTTTGATGCAAAAATGTCTTCTAATTTAGAAAATGAAGATTTGGAAAATGTACCCTTATTTCGGATGGAAGACGTCCAACCTTCCAGGCATAGGGCCATAGATTGTCAAAGTTTTCCCAACGATGAAGAGGAGTTATACGAGACATGTATATTAGATGATATTGACTGTGTCAACGAATGTATTGTAGATGATGATGAAAACTCCAATATAGGAAGTATGGTCTCATTGCATTCGGAAGACGTGTACGAGGACGACAGTTCTAGCCAGGAACTTATAGTTCCTGAAGTGTTAGAGGTCATAAAGACAAATGATGTGCATAAGTTAATGGTTTTTGAAGACAAACAAAAGCAAGTGGGTGATTGTGAATCATTTTTAGTAGATGGCTTAGAAACATGTAGAGAATATAAAGAAGAGGTGCTGGAGGCAGATTATGTTGAGGTACCTATTGATCAAGATGATGTTGAACAACAAATAGACTCTCTTAAAGAGACAAGAGAATTAAGGGCTGATCAAATACCATATGCTACTCAACTCAGCTCTAAGACTCCGGAACAGGGAACAGTAGTAAGCATTTGTAAATTTTTCACTCGATCAACACAATGAGATTAGAATAAATAAATACTTAAAATCTTTTAGACATCTGACAAGCGAAGCAACTTCAAACTAAGCAGAACTTGTACTATGATAGCTGGATAGACGATAGACATTACTTATATGGCCTTTTTGGTAAATGCATACAAAAAATATAAAAACACTGAACGTAAAAAAAAAAAATTTTGCACATGCAAATTTTTTGCTGTCGTTAGGAGTTACATTTTTTTTAGATGAAAGGTATTGTATAAAAAAATTCATGATAATCATTTGAGTTGTTAAGTTATGACATACAGCTAGTCAATAGAAAGTCTTCGTCTCTTGATAGTCCATGTCCATTTGGACTATCAAGAGATTAAAAAATGGCAGAAAACAGAGACGAAGTGAGAGACAGAGAAGAAGAGCTCTTAAAATATGTGAGAGTGAGTTACTAACTTGCTCTCAAGTATTTTAAAAGTGTGAGTGTTAAAACAAATTTGGCTTTTAAAATATCCTTGTGTTTAGCATTCATAATATTATTTAAATATTTGGTATATATCATCTTATACTATACAAACTATTAGTGACTCTGTTCTGCCTGATAGTAAGCATGAGTCAAATCTAAGAGTACATTCACCATTCTATTGCGAATGCAGACAATAAAACAATATGGCAGCCTATTGACAGCCTTCTGCAAGACTTATCAGGATGAATGCTCTCATTTTAGGCTGGTAGCAACGCCCAGGTTTGGCTGGCATTTTGGTGCTGAAATCTGTGCAACTCTACTGCCTATAATCCTATCCTCATAGTCTTAAATGCTTTTGCAAAATTCACACATTCATATGATGATAGGTGCCTATCAAATTGTGGCTGCTTTTTTTTTTGAACTAAATTGTTATAAATCGATTTTTTTTAAATTCATTGACTTGCTACCCAGCCAGGTCATGCCATAACAAAATTATACCTGTATGTGTATACAGGCAGAATTTTTGAGACGGGACAGTAAGGGCAGGTACCTTAACCGTTATAGTTACAGGAAAACGCTTTAAGAAGACTATCCATATTTTTTTACGATATTTTGAATTGCATTTACAGATTTTGGAAAAAATGTACAGCCAGCAAGAAAATGGTCATTTTAAACAAAAACTTTTTTTGATGCCAATCGATCCTGTTTCTTAAAATGATCAAAAGTCTCTACTGGACCGACTGAGGTTTGAGTACTAGAAATGTCAGAAATCGCAAAAAAACTTTTCCCATACATTTGTACGGAAACAAATCATTTTAATATGTATCTTAGATCCAGACAAACATAACTTACATTTAGATGATCTATGAAATAAATTGCTTACAATGACGGCCGTTCTAATGAATACATAAGTACACTCGTTTTTGTACTGAGCTAGTAGCAGCCGATAATTTTCTTGGATATATATCATTTAAAATCCTTGTTAATGCATCTTTTGTATTAAGCGTATTTTGTAAATAACAGGAACACGGAATCTGCAATGGTGTGGTACGCGAAGTAGTATCCACTGCAACAAGTATCGAGTGGTAATGGTGGAACTTTATGAAGGTACTCTTAGTTCTGCCGTGATTCTCTAAAATGACGTCATATAACGACGTCATTTTAGAGTATCTCCAAAACCGGTTGGATGAATGGCTCCTGTCAGAATTGCGAAATGTTTATTTTCAGCAAGATGGCGCTCCGCCACATAACAGCCGAGTATTCCAGTTGAAATAGGAAATTCGGGTCACAGTGGATAGGTATACATGGTCCAAGCAAGTGGGCACCTCTAACGCCTCTCGTTATTTTGCTATGGGGCTACTTAAAAACGAAGTCTACGAAAAAAATACAACAGTATTCAGGAGCTGAAAGATGCATTATTAAGGATTTTAAATTATATCTATACAAGAAAATTATCGGCTGCTACTAGCTCAGTACAAAAACGAGTGTACATATGCATTCATTAGAATGACCGTCATTTTAACCTTTTGACCGCCAGGGTCACATATATGTGACAAGCGAAAACTGTCCCTGTACGCCAACGTCACAAATATGTGACAAAAAAAGCGGTACACCGAAATACGAAATAAAGCCTTTAAACATTACTTGTATGCCTTTAAATTTATATAAGTATCTTAAGAAGAAGCTCTAACTCTTATCTATTTCCATAAAACTATTTAAAATGCTTTATGATATTAAGAAATTTTACTCTAAAAAGAAAGAAATAAACTCTTAAAAAAGAATGTCCTCACACGCCAGAGTCACAAATATGTGACCACTAGTGATGTAGGGCACGTTAGGTGATATCGTAAGTTTATATTAAAATTTCGTTAGCCTGTTTTATTTTTGTTGTTAAGTTTTGTTATTATACTTATTCTGTTAAAATGAGTAAGAAAGTAATTAACAGCCGTGCTCGTGAAATGATAATTGAAGTAGACAATTATTTTGTAAAGAAGAAAGAGGACTTTAGTTATTGATACAAAATATAAGCAGTGCCCTAAAAAATGCTTCGTACACTAATGAGGTTTAAATGAAATAAATAAAAGTTTTAAAATGACCATCACAAGTGGCTTTGCTTGTTTTTCAAAATTCTACTTGTTACTTTTTATGCCAGGTTTATAGAAGCTAGTATTTAAAGGCTATAATACGTACATACTGTTTTACATTTTGTTAATTTTTTCTATTTTTATATAGTTGATTATATACTTAACCTATTTGAATCGTGTATTTTTTTTAAATATCTCCTTCAACGGAATTATAGAAATCTAATTTAAAATACGTGTTTTAATTATTATTAGTTAATATTATACTCGATAAGCGAGATAGTACGTTGCTAAATCCTTATTTGAGAAGCGCAATATTCATAAAAATGACGTACCGTCCACGCCAGAGTCACAATATCAAGACAACAGATCAAGAATAGTGTTGTACCTATAGTTATGATATTTAATTATATTGTCGTCTCAATTCTGTTATTACGGTATTAAACAACTCTGTAATAATGTATAACTATTGCTAGAATAGGAAGAAGTGTAATGTTGAAATAAATTCAGTGTTATAAAGGACATATATTTTGAAATTGTAGACAAAAATAAAAATACAATTCATGTTATCGATGAAGTTTTGGAATGCTTATTTTTTTCGTAGGTATTTGCGCTAAATTTGTGGTCTGGCGTTGAGGGCAAGTTGATGAGTTTTTGCTCTGGCGTTCAAAAGGTTAAGCAATTTATTTCGTAGATTATCTAAATGTAAATTTCGATCGATCGAATCGATTGGCATCAAAAAAAGTTTTTGTTTAAAATGACCATTTTCTTGCTTGCTGTACATTTTTTTCAAAATCTGTAAATGCTTATTTGACACAATAAAAACTATTATTATTAATATATCAAATTAAAGCTTTATGTTTAGTATGATATAGGGTTGCCTAATTAAATTTGGCCTCAAATAAGGGTTGCTGGCTGTTAAAGATTATAGTTGCATCAAAAGCATCTCACTAAGCCGCCATAGTGTGGGCCGCCATACTTTACTGTCTGTATTTGCAGCAATGATGTGTGGTTTCCCCCACTCTTGGATTCTGTTCATGCTTTCCATCAGGCAGGGTAGAGTCACTTTGGTTGGCTATTTAGCCTTTTAAAAAAAAAGTTAGGTGAAAGAGAGCTAGGGGGTAACAACACCGGTCAGACGAGGATAGCAACTAGTATTGTTGCTGTGTTAGAGTACTAAATTCCAACACAACAACACTACAGCTACGTGAGAGAATAGATGGAGTTGCTAAACAATAAATATGATAACTGAGCAAAACTCGGTCGCCCAGGTACTAAGTACTACTTTAATATGATTTATTTACAGCCCATTAGCTTTTTATGTGTTCCATAACTCGGAACCCTTATAGATTCGTCATGTCCGTCCTCGACTTACCGTCCAAACGGTTAGTGCTCATATAGAAAGATGAAACTTTGCAGAAATATGTGTTTTTATCACAGTGCTAAAATAAAATCATGAAAAATATTTTAATTTAGGGTACCCCCCCCCCCCTACACTATCACGTATTTCTCGCGTTTGCCTCATCGTGTGAGGTATTATTGGATAGGTCTATTGAAAACTTAGAGGTTGCAAAGACGGTTTTTTGATTTGCGTACCTATTCGTTTTCGAGTTATTCAACTTTAAAGGCCATTTTCCTAAAACAGCGCCCCCCTCTAAAATATAAACGGGTGGCTCGAATGATCTAAAAAAATCATGAAGGTAGTTCATATAATCATCATCATCATCATGAGCCTATCGTTGTCCACTGCTGGACATAGGCCTCTCCCATTGCACACCACTTTGATCGATTTTGGGCTTAACTTAACTTTCAGGGTGCAGAAAGTCCGTCAAAGAAATCGAAAACAGTAGAAGAAACTATTAAATCACCACCAAAGAGCTGGCCAACATTAGAAATATTGCCTGGTGGAGTGATCAAACCTTCGGATAAAGTCGACAAGGAAACTTACATATGCCCCGATAAGGTAAACATAATTTCTAAGGTATACACTTGGAAGTGACCAAATGCCAACCGAGTGTGTCCCCACCTCAACATCCCATCCCCTAATTTCCCATTATATTTTTCGATATGTGTGTTTCTAGTTTTATTCTAAAAAGGAAACACATATTTTTATTTGAAAATAATTAAGTATACCATTATGGATGGTTAGAAGAACAAGGCTAGAATTACAGTACACGATTGTTTGTTTCTTGTAAAAGTACCTAAGACGTATTTTGCCAACTTTGAAGAGTGGCTTTCCTCTGCCCAAACTACAATTAGATGTGATATGGCTCGACTCTCTTCCCTTGAACGTCAATCGTAGTTAATGTACGCTCCCTTAGCATATTGCAAGGTAAAGCAATAGTAACCATTCTTGAGACGACGACGAAGAAATTACAAAGCATGTGAATCCATTCGTGATCTGATTGTCTTACGAACCTTATAATGGTTAATAAAGTGGAGCACAGAAAAGCCCTTAAAAAGTCCATCAATATGACTTATATATCGACACCTCCATGCAATAAAATTGTAACTAATTTATTGAGATTTTTGGTAAGAGTAAAATGAAAATTCCAAAAATCATTGCTATTAAAGGTTTCACTCTACAATCTTTGAAAGTATCGCTATCCTATGTTTTTAATGTGCACTATTGTCATGTACTTCAAGATTATCATAAAAAAGTTGTTTTCATGGCTTTTCATGACTTACGTGAAAAACCATGCCCAGTCAAGTCACTTGAGCTACAGTGACAAACATTGTATGTCTGAGTTACGTTCTTTATCTGTTTACTTATTATGTTTTTTATCTTTCCAGATAATTGTAACTCTGAGTTACAATTATATTGCACGAAAATTATATGTAAATGTTCAATTGGTTTTCATACAAATAATTGCAAATTTCTAAAAAATCCTATCATAATGGACATAAGTCACTAAAACAGGATTAATATTAATTAAAATATTTGATTGTAAGAATAAAACTGCAGTTTAGTGACAAAATTTATTAAAGTTAATGAGAACAAACACTTATTAAAGTATCACACGCAGTATCATGTACCATTTAAAATCAGCCGCTAATGACAGGAATAACAAAAAAAACAACTCGATTTTCTTGCTTGGTAACATTCATGAAATAGAACTGAAAAACAATTAATTGTCATCATCACTTTTGTTATCTTCAGCTAATTGAGTTGAATGTGGAAGATTTAAGTAAAATTTGTAGTAACTTTTTGGAATCGCGTTGCACTTGCATAAACTTACGAGATCTTTAAATTTTGCTGTGAAAATTGGGAGTATTTTATCGTAGAGTAACGGAATACTTTCTTCCTCTGGCTGTTCATATTGAGTTGTCTCTTTATTCTTCTTGCCGATCTTTTAATGCGTTTCCAAGCAAGATTAATAATTAGAAATTGGCCGCTCAAATAATCATATTAGAAATGACCACATTACTTTTTTCTCATAACAATCCCACTCCCAGTTGTTTCTTTTCCTCAGAAGACCTTTAAAATCTAGAATTGGATAAAAATGTAAAGAAATCGTTAGGGCTTAGGTCAATACTATATGGAGGATGGTCAAAAATTTCTACTTTTTCCTGCTTCAAACACTCAATCGTTTGACGAGCGCTGTGTGAGCTTGCGTTGTCGTGGTGCAGGATGATGCGTCGCTTTGAGTTAGATTTTCGAAGTTCGGCGATAACTTGTGGTAAAAAAACTGTGGTATACCACTTTGCGTTAACCATTTTACGATCTTCAAGTGCAAGAGTCGCAATATGGCCGATTTTTCCCACGAACGTGGCCACCATCTTCTTTAAAGTGCTTCGGGAACGAACTACTTTAGTCAGCTTAGGCTCGTCTTGAAAGACTCAGATTGTAGATTGTTGTTTGGAATCTGGATCGTAGGCATAGATCCAAGAATCGTCACCACTGATGACGTGATTTGACTCTCCTCGATTGAACCTTCGCAGAGTTTTCTTACACCATCTGACACGGGCCGCTTTGATCGTCGGAAAGCAGATGCGGTGTCCAACGGCAAACTAGCTTTCTCACACCAAGCACTTCATGCAAGATCTTCTGAATGGTTGTCCCTGAGATGCCTAATAGAGCCTCTATCTCTCGATAGGTTACATGACGATCTTCGAGAATTAGTTGTCTCACAGCAATGATGTTATCTTCAGTGAAGGCGGAGTTTGGGCGTCCTTCGCGAGATTTGTCACTAACACTAGTATTCCCGCTCTGGAATTCTAAATACCAGCGTTTGACAGTCCGCAGACATTGGGCATCATCACTGATCACAGATGTTATCCCTTCAAAACACTGAAGCCGTGTCAGGCCTCTTCTAAAGTTGTAGAAAATTATTGCACGAACATTTTCCTCTGAAAGATTCATTTTTGTACGTAACCTGACAGATTCCAATCAACTCTGTGACTAAACAACAGCATTAATCCTAATACTTTCAAATGTTTTAAGATTCAAAATTTTAACACACTCGATTATAGAACAGTTTCAAATTTAGAATTGCCGGGAAATATGGAAACAAAAGAACTTAAAAGTCATGCCTAGTTTAATGTCAAATCTTTTTGCCTGAAACTTACTAGTCTCTTTCAGTTCTCTTACCACTGATTTATTTGCAATATGCAAGCTATGCTCTAGCTTTAAGTTGTAATTAATTTCATCGTCAGATTCTCTTTTATAGACGTCGCAAAGGATACAGAGGTTTTTCTTTGGTTTATGAAATTCTATGTTGTATTCTTTATAAAATATATCTTTGTACCGTCTAGAATTTGCCACTTGTTCTGTTGGACAATTAACTTTCATCCAATGAACGTAAAGCCCATATAATTTAGGGTTTGTTAATGATTTTTCTAAGTGTAATTTGGAAGTTCTTTGCCTTACGTAATGGGAATCAATTCTAGGGATTAATGATATATGATTTCTGACAGAATCTTCCACTCCATCTGGGATCAGATTTGTTCGATTATTATGACTTTCTCTCAAATCTCTTGTTATAACTCCTGTCCCTCCTGCATCTATCTTCTTGTAAATAGTGTGCAATCAGATGTCGGTAATACAGAAAGTGACGAAAAACATTTTTGTAATTAATGATAAGTATTATTTACTTCAAGAAGAAGCTCAGATAATGCCAAACTTAAAATGTTTTGGCTACGACTCATTTTATACAGATTTTAATCACGTACATGCACAATAATCACCATATACTCGTCTACAATCTGTACACTATATTACGAAACCGCACAATGCAAGTAAATTATCCGAGCGACAAGATCGTAATGCATCTTACAGGTCATGGCCTGACAAAAACTAATATCGAAATCCGTGCAAAAACATTGTAACTCAAGTTACAATGCAGTAGCATGTTATTTTGTGTTCATAAACTCCAGAGTTATCCTGTACAAAGATTGTGAATAAAGTTACAATTATTGTGTTTTTCATTGATCAGCTATTCGTAATATTTTGTATATTGCAAATAAAGTTACAATTATTTTCAATGTTAATCCGATTTTTTTGGAGATTTACAATGCTTTTACCTCTTTCATAAACTCGAATTCAATAGGCGTAAAGTTACAATGATTACACAGAAAAAATCCTTTTTCTTTTTGTATCGGGATAGCGTTGTAACTCAAAATATGTAAAAAAATGAGTTACGATGTTGTTGCATGGAGGTGTCGATATGATTTTCAATATGGCCTAGTTTTTGAGTTCACCAGGCCACTCCACTAAAGAATCGCATCAGACCTAAAACCGACCTTAAGGCCAAATAATTTTTACTATTCCACATTTACAATCAAAAAGTGTTACCTAATACAAAAAAAAAAACAACAATATACTAAATTATTACAACGAGGTAAAGTTTGTACGGTTAAGGGGGTAGGTAATCTCTTTTACAAATAGAAAGCTACTTTATTTGTGAGTAAGTGAGAGGATAAAGGATGGATCTTTTTTTAGATACAAACTGTTTCAAATGCTGGCGATATGATGTACGCTTGTGCCAAATGCTCGCAAACATTCAAGTACCTGTTCTGCCTAGTGAAACATGTTAAATGGCATGAAGATCAGATCAAAATGCTGAAAGATCCAGAAATGGGAAGATTGAGTGAGTAAATGAATGTCAGTTTTTGGTTTTAAAAACGGCTTTTATGGTCATTTTTTATATACCATTAACTTATTTTACTACCCTACTGGTTTAAATAAAAACTTATCATAACGGTTGTTAAACGTAAAAATTTAGTTATCAAATTCGAAATCGTCTTTAGCGTAGCTTTCTTTTGACAGAAATGACATTTGTCAGTTGTGGCACATGTCAAATCTGAAATTTTACCTATCTGAATCTGACAGCTATTATTGGTTAAATAATTTCCCCCGCTTCCTATAACATCTTTCTCTAGCGAGAGAATAGATTACAAGACATATGTTACAGCCATATTGTGGTAAATAAAACTTAAAAAAAAATAGTGACATTGTTCTATAAAGTGATCGCTAATAGGGTAAGCAAGTAAGTATTTGCATTTAATTATTGTGAAATATTTAAATTTATAGATCTACCAAAATTGTGCCAATTTTTGTGGCATCTTTTTCTTTTTTTTTGCCACAATATGGCTTTTGGTTGGTCTATATCATAGAGCAAAAAATATTTTATTTATGCGCAGGGTTGCCAAATTATTGATTCAGCTCTTTGATAAAAAAAAACAGTATTACCCACCTAAAAAATATTTTGCATTATTATAAATCAATCCTTAATAACTTTCAGCTGCAATGGAAAGAGAACTATTGAATTTGAAAAGAGAAAGAAATGAATTAGATAAGGTTTATAAAAAGAAGAAACTAGAAGTATTTTCGAGGTAAGTATTAAATACTTAATATTATGTGTACCATATTATGCCTTATGAATGGCCTTAAGAGAGGAAACCCGAATCCAGCAGTGGGACGTTATGGGTTGTGGATTATTATTGTTTTAGGTTTATTCATACTTAATAATAAATAAAAAATAAATATTTTGGACATCTTACACACAACATCATCTAGTCCCAAAGTAAGCAAGAGCTTGTGTTATAAATTCGAAATAACTCCATTTATCTAACTGTCCGTCTCGCTGTCTGTCTCTTACACTTTCATGGCTAGCCAAATTTATAGAAGGGCTACTTTTTAAGTGACGAAAAAAAATGAGGAGATTTTCAATTCGACGCGTATGTTTGATAATTCTTATTTGTTTGAAAGGATACACTCTGTAGTTATTCCCATATAGGTACATTTGAAAAAAGAATTCCAACCCTAAGTGTAGTGTAGCAAAACAGTAGAAGATTGATTGTGTACTCTTGATATATGACCACGTATAACTTTTACAGAGTAGTCCGATTATGATAAACCTTTTTTATTGGAAAGAGTAGTCTGCCAGGTTAATCCCATATAAATTATGAAAAAAAATCCGCCATACAGCCGAGAGTAGCCGAACGCGATGATGGCTCACGCACACTAACACTCTGCATCCTTAATCCATCGCCACCAAATAAGACGGTAATGATAAATCACTTATTCACCCTTTAGGTACCCTAGAGTATAACAGGAACAAAAAACGTTATTGGGCAGTTATTTTTCTTTTGTTTGTTTCAGATTTGGAGTAGCCATCAGCAGATTAAGCAAAGTTAAAAATGTTATTAATAAATAGTTATAATTTTTTTTTTGTTTTATTTGATCAAGTTTCTCATTCTATGACATCATCACTTAACATTGACTGACTTAACATTATAAGCGTGAAAGTAGTTTAAACTAATATTCTTGTGATTTAAGGAGCTTTGCAAAAAGTAGTTTTATGGGTAGTAATTAATACTCCTTTACTTAACCTTTTGACCGCCAGGGTCATATATATGTGACAAGCGAAAACTGTCCCTGTACGCCAACGTCACAAATATGTGACAAAAAAAGCGGTGCACCGAAATACGAAATAAAGCCTTTAAACATTACTTTTATGCCTTTAAATTTATATAAGTACCTTAAGAAGAAGCCGTACTGTTATCTATTTCCATAAAACTATTTAAATTGCTTTATGATATTAAGAAATTTTACTCTAAAAAGAAAGAAATAAACTCTTAAAAAAGAATGTCCTCACACGCCAGAGTCACAAATATGTGACCACTAGTGATGTAGGGCACGTTAGATGATATCGTAAGTTTATATTAAAATTTCTTTAGCCTGTTTTATTTTTGTTGTTAAGTTTTGTTATTATACTTATTATGAAAATGAGTAAGAAAGTAATTAACAGCCGTGCTCGTGAAATGATAATTAAAGTAGACAATTATTTTGTAAAGAAGAAAGAGAACTCTTAGTTATTGATACAAAATATAAGCAGTGCCCTAAAAAATGCTTCGTACACTACTGAGGTTTAAATGAAATAATTAAAAGTTTTAAAATGTCCATCACAAGTTGCTTAGCTTTTTTTTCAAAATTATACTTGTTACTTTTTATGCCAGGATTATAGAAGGTAGTATTTAAAGGCTATAAACGTACATACTGTTTTACATTTTGTAAATTTTTATATAGTTGGGCGTTTTTCAAAATTTTGCTCCGTTACGTACAGGATGTCCATTTATTTTCATACTAAATCAACCGTAACTAATGTAACCAAAAATATGTCCTGGACGTTACGTATAACGCGGACTTGTCATCACATGTTTCTTTGGTATAAAAAAGTTGATTATAGTAGTTTACTAGTACACATTCATTATCTACAACATATTTACTTATAATTTAACACGAGTAGTATATAAAATTTGTGGGTCTTACCTTTCAAAATCAATGTTCGTACCGGACAAACAAACAGACCCGTTACGTACGTCACGGACCGCAAGTCTTGTGTTGACGATTGAATTCAGTTTTAATTCAAAGGAAAAGAACGAATGAATGATAAAAACATTGTCAATATGGCATTGCTTAAAAATAGTTAAAGCCAAAGACAATGTTATTGTTATTCTTTATAAAATCACACCGCTACGTACAGGACTGTCCGCTGTGGCCAGTTTTTAAAATCCGATAATTTCAGTATTTAAATTAGAAAAATATACTACAACCTTATTACATTTTATTTAAAAACAAATAAAATGAGTTATTTCATTCGAGTAATACTAAAGATATCTAAATATAGCTTAAATATTCTCCAAAATATATAATCAAAATCCAGGATATGATGAAGGACACATAAAAAAGTAGGATAATATTTGGTATTTTATTAAATATTAAAATATGTTTTCCGCTTAAGTCTTATGTTTATCTTTTTTTTTTCAGTAAGTTAAACATTTTACCCTAACATAAAATAATTTGATACTCACTTCCTACATTTTTGCCTTTTAATCAATGGTCAAACTCGTAGGACATAGCAAAATAGTCCTGAGCAAAATTTTGAAAAACGCCCAGTTATATACTTAACCTATTTGAATCGTGTATTTTATTTAAATATCTCCTTCAACGGAATTATAGAAAATTTAAATCTAATTTATAATACGTGTTTTATTTATTATTAGAAAATATTGTACTCGATAAGCGAGATATTACGTTGCTACATCCCTATTTGAGAAGCGCAATATTCAAAAAAATGACGTACCGCCCACGCCAGGGTCACAATATGAAGACAACAGATCAAGAATAGTGTCGTACCTATAGTTATTATATTTATTTAAATTGTCGTCTCATATCTGTTATTACGGTATTAAACAACTCTGTAAATAGTGTATAACTATTACTAGAGTGGGAAGAGGTGTAATGTTGAAATAAATTCAATGTTATAAGGACATATATTTTGAAATTGCAGACGAAAATAAAAATACAATTCATGTTATCGATAAAGTTTTGGAATCCTTATTTTTTTCGTAGGTATTTCCGCTAAATTTGTGGTCTAGCGTTGAGGGCAAGTTGACCAGTTTTTGCTCTGGCGTTCAAAAGGTTAAAAAAACTTTTTACTTTATACAATTTTTACTATCCAATTTTTTGGATACAAAACTGCATAAGTATACATATAATCCTCTCCCATTGCACACCACTCTGATCGTTTTTGGGCTTTTCGCACCCAGCTCCTGCCAGCCATCTTACGCAGGTGTCACTCCACCTCGCCTATGGGCGTCCTACACTACGTTTACAATGACGCGGTCTCCACTCCAGAACTCTTCTGCCCCAACGGTCATCAGTTCTGCGGCTAATATGGCCAGGGGATGTAAGGAGGTTAACCAACATCTTTATCCCAAGCCAACCTCACCTGCACGTGGTACGTCCTGCTGAACAACTACGAGGCTCTGGCGAATGGCGGTATATCCATCCGAATACGTGGTAGCTAAATACCACAGACTGGTGATGGGCTGCAGCATCACCGGTACAATAAGCTGCACTGCAAGCCCAGCGTGGCGATTATGGGCATATCCTCCCATGCAGAGACAACTATATACATTTATAAGATTCCAAATACGAGTTGGTAGTATCGGGAGAAAATAATGAAAATAATTTTTGTTTTTCAGAAAGTGTACCAAAGCAATATATCTGCCTACATACAACTAAGAAGAAAATATTAGCAACAGAAAGAAATAAACAGAAACCAATTAAGAGGCTAAAATTATAATTAATTTATGTGAAATCATTCAATAATTTGTGTTCATTGGTAAAAACATTTGTCTTAAAGGTCAAAAAATATAGGTAAATCACGTGGGATTTTAAACTTAAACCCAAATTTTATATTAAGTTATACCATACATGCAACAGACGCACAAAATTTTTATTTATAAAAATGAGGGTAGTTTTTTAAATTATAAAGAAATAACAGTCCTTGTAAAATTATGTAAGTGTTAGAAAAGATTTTGATAAATTAGATTAGTTGTTATTTATAAATTCGTTATATTTGTTTAATATTGAACTTAATTTTATGAATTATTTGACGCCAGTAAGACATGATGTAATGTGCTTATATTTGAAACGAGTCCTAAAAATATAGCTTGATCTCTGAGGCAAGTCAAGTTGTCAGATTTTAGGTGTCTATCTTTTTAATTGACCTGACATACGTAAACAATGAACATATAAGTGAGTCAATATAAAATCTTTTTATCTTTATCTTGTAACCATCTGTCGCAAAGATCAAGCTATATTTTAAGATTTGTACCTAATTGATGATTTTGATAACATCGAGTGCGCTATTCACCTTATTCACTTGTTTAAGCGGTTAATTTCACACGATCCTCTATTTATAAAACAAACTTCTAAAAAAACTATCAACCTTTTTTTCTCAAAACCTACTTACTTCTGACTCCTTAATAAATATTAAAGATACCGTTCTCTCGCCTGAATATTGTAAGTATTTTTTGAGATCAAAGATGCCATAATGTTCTTTCTGTAACCTTGCAATGACATATTCATTTATAATACCTACCTACCTATTAATAAGTAAATAAGTACCTATAGCACTTAGGGTTAATTTCACCACTTGCTAAGTTCTCTGATATACATAAATACTTAAAAATATCAGCTATCTTTATTTGTCAAATAGTGATATACAGGGTGAATTTTTGAGACGGGACGGTAAGAGTAGGTAGCTCAACCGTTATAGTTGTAGGAAAATGCTTTGAGGAGACTATCCCTATTTTTTTAAATAATTCTGAACTGCATTTACAGATTTTGGAAAAAATGTACAGCCAGCAAGAAAATTGTCATTTTAAATAAAAACTTTTTTTGATGCCAATCGATTAT
Source organism: Phragmatobia fuliginosa (assembly GCA_932526445.1). Taxonomy (NCBI): domain Eukaryota; kingdom Metazoa; phylum Arthropoda; class Insecta; order Lepidoptera; family Erebidae; genus Phragmatobia; species Phragmatobia fuliginosa. Next base: position 9,612,901 of record OW052081.1, on the reverse strand, counting down.
GTTTTTTATAAGGATCAAAAGTCTCTATTCTACCGACTGAGGTTTGAGTACTAGAAATGTCAGAAATCGCAAAAAACTCTTCCCATACATTTGTACGGAAATAAATCATGTAATATGTATTTTAGACACAGACAACAGATAACTTACATTTAGATAACTTCCATTTAACTAGTCTACGAAATAAATTGCTAAAAACGACCGCCTTTTTCACGAATACATAAGTTCACTCATTTTTGTACTGAGCTAGTAGCAGCTGATAGTTTTCTTGGATAGATATCATTTAAAATCCTTGTTAATGCATCTTTCAGCTCCTGAATTGCTGCACTTTTTTTTCAAAATCTGTAAATGCAGTTCAGAATATCTTAAAAAAATATGGATAGTCTTCTGAAAGCGTTTTCCTGTAACTATAACGGTTGAGGTACCTGCCCTTACTGTCCCGTCTCAAAAATTCACCCTGTATATGGCATATAACTATCTGAAACTTTATTTAGGAACTGGTAAAAGTGACCCTAAAGCTCGTTAACAATTGCTACTTAAAAATGTGTTGATAAACATAAGAGGATAAGGTACCATGCTTCTATTTATGTGTATATATAAGTAGAAAACGTATAAGACATGCTAACGTTTAAGTAAATAGTGTATCAAAAGCAGAAATCGTTATTTAATAAGGACCGGCGTAAAGGGCAATGTATTGATGCCAACAGATTTCATGCAATTAGGTTTTTTGCAACTACCCACACTTTGCACGGTAATACTGTATTATTTGTTCGTGTTGTTAGCTGTACCTAGCGCATCACAAATACAATTAATAATCATTATTATTAATCATAAACTGTCCACACAAACATAAACCACAAAAATCCTAGTATGTATATAAGTTTTAAGTACACTGTACTTGGCTAGTGTATTAAAACAATGTAAGTTGTCATAGATTTAAAAAAAAATGTGCAATGGATTGAATGAATTTTATATTTTTATCGCTGGTTTCTAAATTTCATGAAATACTTTCCACGTGACTTCGACAAAAATAACAGAAAATTTATTATAAACGGGTGCGTTACTTCATAATAACGGACATTGAATACTGCCTAAAAATATGTGAAAAACTATCATACAAGCATTTGATCCGACGCGGGGATCAAATCAGACCTCAAACACGTAAGTTGCATTCGCTTCGACAGCGACACCGTGGCTATTAATGAAAGAAAGTTCTAGAAGAATACTGCTGACATATCAAGCAAGCATAGCGACAATTTTAGAGTTATTCGATTTCGTTCAATTGCCTACTGATGTTAAATTTTTATGTAAAGATGTATTTTTTTTCTATTTTTATTTGAAATGTTTATTTATTGTTAGGATTTGGAAATAATGCCTACAAAAATGTAATAAACTAATGATTTGTTATGTTTTATGAAGTTTAATGAGATGTGTATGATCAAAAATTTATTACCTCAAAGGGTAAAATAGAACTTTTTAAAGTCCAAAGATTATGATACACCTATTTAAAAATCGAATAAAGAAGACGACTACAACGTTACTTGCCTATTTGACATGTACTTTCTTCTATGAATTAAACCGTATATAGACTGAACATTATGTACTTTCATTTTGTAGTTTCAAGATCAGGATCATAATTTCTGTGAGGGAATGTGTTATAGTTTGCAACTGTACACTCACCAAAAATGTTCCGCAGACGCGGCGTTGTAGTCTAGACTAGACCCTCAAAAATAAGAGTATAAAACAAAATTAAATTAAGCAACCAATTGGGTTTATTCCAGACATGCTACTGTCACTGTGTGAAAAGTCCACAAACTGCCTTACATTTAAGACAAAAGTGCGCGAACTGCTTCGGGGGCAACTGGCAGTACTGTCACAACACTAGTGCCCGTCTGTGTATTTTAGATCGATTAAATATATGTACCTATGTGTATCTATATTATGTTTATGTTATATTGGTAATGTATTAGGTACATTTATGTGTATTTATTAATATACAAAGTACCAAGTATATTTATTGTTATTTATTAAAATAATTTTATTGTGTATACTAATATTATTTGATTTAGGCTTACCTATATCTTTACTATTGTAATCTTTATTAATGTGAAAATATTCAGTCCTTGCACCTACCGCATCATATTTCTACATCGCCTGAAGGTTGACTGGGAGAGAATGCCTTATGGCATTAAGTCCGCCTTTTTACAACATGTGCAGTAAGTTTAAATAAATAAAAGTAGTTATTCATTTTACTTGACGAAGATATTAAAATATTATTTATATAATATATTATTAAAAATGTGTATGGAGGCATCTATGGCATGGATATGCATATACGAGACCAACAGAAAGGGGAAAAGCGCAATATCGTACAGTGACCTGATAGTTATCTGGTCAGGTTTACCAGAAATTGAATGAACTAGTGAAGGTGGATTCATCGTAACCTCTGAAAGAATGTCTAGGTATGTGAATGACTGTCAAGCTGTGAGCTGTGTCAACTAGTGACCGACACATTCTTTCGTATTTTACTAAGTCAGTTGCTAGTCAATGCAGCGCACAGTGGGCTCTTTTGAGTGTCGTGCGGGCACAGTGACATGGTATTGTGGCCAGGCCCTTAGATAAATATTTCGGACATCTTACACACAACATCATTTAGTCCCAAACTAAGCAGAGCTTGTATTATGGGTATACAGGAACATACTTTTTTTTGTAAATACATAGGTACATAGAAAACACCCAGACTCCGAAACAAATAACTGCCTCGTTGGTCTAGTGGTTAGCGTATGCGACTGCTGATGAAGAGGTCTCGGGTTCGATTCCCGGGTCGGACCAAATATTTGTGTGATCCACAAATATATACTAAATATATATATATGAATGAAAAAGATTTTAATCAATAATCCAAAGAATTCCGTGTGGATGAAGAAACTTCTACGTCGCGGACTCGACGGTGGATGGCCGCTGAATCAGTCACTGTACTATTTGGAATCAGAATAAAAACGAGGTTTAAACAAATCATAAAAGATCGAAAAGCAATGAAAATCTAAATATAATTAGGTTAATAACTTATGAAATTAGGTATGCATAAATACGAGTTGTGTTGTTCATGTTTAAGGAACACATTTTACAATAGTTTTTGCATTTTTTCCAATTTTTTCTTTTTCGCTTCTAACCTCTCTCTGTCAGCTAATTGCTCATCAAGAGTTGCTGTTTTCAAGTACTCTTCGCTAGAGTATTTAGTTTCCATATTTGATAAAATACCTTTTAATTGTTTTATTTTATTCTCTAGTTTATATCTCGCGACTGTTAGTATTTGTCGCGCTTCTTCTTTTTCGAGCGCTACAGCAATTTCTGTATGTCGGTCGAACATAGTTTTGATAACATTGTCCCTGGGAGGTTCCTCAAATTTCACATCAATACATTGCGTTAAGTTTACAATGATATTTTTATTATTTAATATGTCCGACTTAAGGTTTTTCTCTCCAGTATTAATATAGACACATGGCACAAGTTCAGATGTTATATTATGAAGTCCTTTAATTTTTTTTACTAGTGTTATAGCACTTAATAGTTGCCCAATTCTTTTTTCTATAGCAGCATCTTTCCATAATTTGAAATCAGTATATTTAGGATAGTTAAAAACTGAGTTAGAACTGTCTTTGAAATTGTGTATGATATTCAATCTAAATCCAGGCACTCTCGGTATTAATTCATCTGTCAAATGTACCATAAATGGCGATAAACTCCTCAATGATGTATTTAAAGCAACTGACATTGTGTGTGCATGGGCGTAAGCTTGTTTGAGGTCATTGTTTTCAAACTCGACTTTTGTACCTTCCATATAAATATCACACAATTCTTCTTCAATGAAAGTTCTTAAAGCTTTAGCAGCAACATGGAAATCATAACTGGCTAAAGATTGGTTCACTATAAGCACCATGTTTGCCAATCTGCTAAGTATCCACTTGTCAAAATATGTGAGATCGCTAATCGTTATTTTTTCGTCTGTTTTTTTTAGTTTTTGAAAACATTCTTGCGCGTTCATAACACATTGCCATACTTTATTGCAGAATAGTTTGTTCTGATAGCATGAACCTATGTTAAAGTTTACAGTATCTGATTTTAGGTTTTGCGATAGAAGAGTGAATCTTAAAGCATCTGCTCCGCATCGAGGAATACCATCTGTGTTTAAGAAATTTGCTTTACAATAATTACATATTTTTTCCAATTCAGCTTTACTCAGAAGTTCTTCTCTTTGCATTTCTTCATATCTAAACGTTATGGCATCAGACGGTATACCATATATCACATCATCAAGATCAATCATATTGCCTCTCTGTTTACATATTTTCGCACCATCATCATCGCATACCGTACCGTGCACAAGGACTTCATTAAATGGCAATTTATCCGAAAGTGCCAGATTGAGAATCACCATTCTACGCACCCAAAGCTCTAACAAATCCCGCCCTGCAACCGTCAGATTTAGGGGAAAACTATCTAAAACATTTCTGCGTTGGTTGCGTCGAGGAAATCCCTGTGCCGATAAGGCATAAACACTACATACAAACCAAGGATCTAAAACGTCTTTATCACGTTCAATTTTAATAAAATTTGGTAATGTTTCGAGCAACACAAAAGCTTCCGTTTGTGCTGCATCCATATCATATGCGGTAACCCATACGCTTTTTTCGTCAGTACTACAATTGTACATAGGAATTTGATGTCCCCACCATAACTGCCTTGATATACACCAGTCACTTGCTTTTTTTGATAAATCTAGCCAATTTTGAATGTACTTCTCTGGCAGAATTTTTAATTGTCCAGTTTTTACAGCTTCTGCTGCTTTTTCATTCAATTGACGGCAAGACAAAAAACATTGTTCTTTTGGTAAATAGTTTATGACATCTCCAGTAAGACTGCATACCGGTAGTATCATTTGGTACGGCAGTACTTCTTTAAGCAATCCCATTTCATCCAATTTTTGGATTAACATCTGTCTACATGTGAATCTCCTTACATCATTAAAATATCCTGAATTTTTCATTAGCCCGTTCTCATTGATAACTTGCAGTAAAGGCACATTGTGATTCTTAGCTATTTCATAGCCAATTTTGCTATGTGCGGTTACTGCGACTGCTCCTGTGCCAAATTCCATATCAACATGTTCATCGAAGATGATTGGTATTGTCGTGTTTCTGAAAGGATGCTTCGCTTTTTTACCTGTGAGTCCAACGTACCTGTAAAGGACGAAGATCTGCCTTTTATTAAATTTATTTCGTAAACCACTTTTGACCACGGAGTTTTTGGTGATAAATAACTACAACTGACCCTGGATACCCACAGCTCAAGAGATACAAGTACGGTGCCGCCGGTTGGGTGCTCCCCTTAGAGTTAAGGATTGGGTTCCGATAACATCACCCACCTGATGAAAAGCAAGAAAGATTTCCTTAGCACTAGTATTTTGCGAAGTTGTGGCATCACTCAGTGCAAGCCAGTTTTAGCGAAGTATGGTTTTCACTCGGTCGGTATCGCTTTAAATAAATAACTATTAGAATAACAGCCTTATTCATACACGTCAACTTTAATAATGGTAGATATTTCCGACTTTAAAGTTAACAATAACACACAATCGTTGCTTAAAGTTAAATAACGTTTATGCATATGGCTTAGGCCCGTATTACACTGTAAAATATTTGATAAAAGATCTTTTATAAAATATATGATAAAATATTTGACGAATGGATCTTTTATAAAAGATGTGTGGCTAGAGTTTACACTACGTAAAATATACACGTCAAATGTCATTGTTAATCAAATATTGGTTTAGTTCGGTTATTATACTTGAGTATTAAAACGTAATTGAAACTGTTGGTCTAGCACTTGTAATCAACATTATCATGGATGATGTAGCATTCTATGATTGTTTATGTACATTGGGTGCTATAATATACTGTTTTATTGAAGAAAAGGCAATGTCGCCGACGCAAGCGTGTTTGGGTTAAACCATGTTATTTAAAAAAATGGATTGCAAGGCGTGGCGTTAAAGGGATTCATCAAACATAATAAAAGAATTATTAAGTGAAGACAAGTTGTTTTATAAATACCTTGCCTTTTGTTTCTATTTTTGTGGTCTTCGTGTTTTGTGTTGTTCAGCATTTCGTGGCATATTTTTAAATAAATATTGTAATAAAAATAATTAATAAATAATAAAATATCATTAAACAAATAATACATTTCAAACAATCAATACATAATTTCCTTAAGCAACATTATTTTTTATAATGCTTTATTCATGTATTATCGAAAACTTCGAGTAACAAATCATTGTCTTCAGATTGTGACTTTTTTAAATCACACATTATCGACATTAAATAATGACAACATTTTTGCGGATAGTTTCCCAGGTCTTTGTATATTTTTGACATAACTTTTTTTTTCTTTAATTAACTATACGCATTTTAACGAATGACTTGCTGATAAAAGTACCTACGATTTGAACAATCAAATATCAATCTCATCAATAATAACATCAAATAACAATAACAATCAACGTATTTGTAGTAAATATAAGCGCAGTTTAACCTTAACCACGAATTCTTAAGCATATTTTTATATTGATAATTGTGTTCTCTCTGACTCTGCTCTCTTAGTAACAATCAATCGCACTAGATGTCGCTAAGGCGGTGTGTAAAAAATGAATATGATTCGCTAGATAGTATGTATTATCTCAGGGCTATACACCTTTATTTTGCTTATTTTAAAATAAAAAAAAAATTACATTATAAAAATTCCCCTAAAAATACCCCTACAAATATGACACCCCTAAAAAACCCCATCCTACACTTTTCCCCCTTAAATTTAGGGGGAAAGTCCCTAAGTTGGGCAGTCTGAGTTTATTCTTGCTACTACATGACAAAATTAACTACTAAATGGTGGTGCCACCTTACAAAAAATAACGCTAAATTGAGCAATAATATGGTAGAAATAGGTGCCGATGCAATCCAAATCTTTTATAAAATGTAATGCCAACCTATTAAATATGATAAAAGAAATATTTTATAAAATATGGCCTATTACACTATCAAAGATCTTTGTCAAATGTGGCATTCGTACTCGGAAATCAATAATTTTGTTGTTTCAACAGTCCAACTGAACTTATTTGTTGCCATTTCTTGCTTGATAGGTTAATGAAACGTCCACCGTGGTGTCTCGAACAGAAAAAAGGACGAAGCAAAGTTTATTCTTGCTACATTGAGACCAAATTCGGTTCCCGGGTCAGACCAAATATTTGTGTGATCCACAAATATTTGTTTCGGAGTCTGGGTGTTTTTCTATGTTTAATATGTATGTATTTACAAAAAGCGGCCAAGTGCGAGTCGGACTCGCCCATGAAGGGTTCCGTAGCAGCAAGGAACATCACATGATTTTTATAGTTCGTTGTAACTTGTATTGATGTTTTATTAATAGTGTTTTGATTGAAAGAAATGTAAATTGCGGATTATGATTTACGACGTATTAAAAAAACGACTTACTAGATCTCGTTAAAACCAATTTTCGTTGGAAGTTTGCATGGTAATATACATCATATTTTTTTTTTAGTATTATCATTCTCTTATTTTAGAAGTTACAAGGGGGGGGGGACACATTTCACCACTTTAGAAGTATCTCTCGCGCAAACTATTCAGCTTAGAAAAAAATGATATTAGAAACCTCAATATAATTTTTGAAGACCTTTCCATAGATAACCCACACGTATAGTTTTGATGAAAAAATTATAGTTTCGAAAAAAAGTGGCTGTGACATACGGACGGACAGACAGACATGACGAAACTATAAGGGTTCCGTTTTTTGCCATTTGGCAACGGAACCCTAAAAAAAAAGTTTATGTATTTAAATCAGTTGTTTAGTACCCATAATACAAGCTCTGCTTAGTTTGTGACTAGATGACGTTGCGTGTTGTTGTTGTTCGAAATATTTATTTATGTTTGAATTAACCTCTAAATGTTGTTGCCACCTTACAAAAAATAATCCTAAATTGTGTAATAATATAATAGAAATAGGTAGAATTAGGCTTACCTAATTCTACCATATTGCACAATTTAGTTTTATTTTTTGTAAGGTGGTAACACCATTTAGTAGTTAACTTCTTCAAAATTCTTTTATAAAATGTAATGCCAAACCGTTAACTTTGATAAAAGAAATTTTATAAAAGAATTATTTTATAAAATATGGCCTATTACACTATCAAAGATCTTTGTCAAAGAACTTTTATAAAAGATCTTTTATCAAATATTTTACAGTGTAATACGGGCCTTAGATACTACATTTTGAACCAACCTAACGGTACTTTACAATACATATCATATACCTAGGGACTTTTTGAGCCATGAGGTACACCAATGTCTAGAAGTTCTAGCTACCTATTCTTTTTTAAAAAAAAAAAAATCCACCTCTCACTGGCAGCACAAGAGAACTGATCAAATCTGAACAATTATTTCTTCTGGGATCGAACATTGAACCCTTGACCTCTGTGTCAGCTACCAGGATCTATCAGACCCTAATGTCAATTACATGTCAATATCATGTATTTGTGCATAAAATAAATAAAACGTTGGAATAATAAATAAAATTTATTTTACTTTCATTTATTAACAACACATTAAATAATTTATTAATAATATTACACTATAGTTTTAACAATACCTCAAGACTAGAACTAAACTAATCAGTACTGGCTTTTAAAACATTCACGAACATAATTACATAACGTTTTGTCTGTTAACAAGATACGCGCGAAAAACATACTCTCTTGAGCAATCACAAAAAAATTAAAGATGGCCAAAAAGACATATTCAAAAACATCGAAACACATTCTTTTAAAATGCAGACTTGTAATATCTGCACTAGTTACAGGGAAATGCTTCATTATCATCTTATAGTATTTGCACATGCTATTTAATTTCTACATTAGCTTCTGCAACTCCTTTAACTCTTTCTTCTTCTGCAGAAATTTCTCCTTGTCCGACATCTGAACTTCCTTCGAAACTGTCGTCAAGTAGTGAATACTGGAGTACTTAGATTCTAACTTAGCCAATAATGCTTCCGTCTTCATTATACGTTTTTGTAATTTTTCTCTTGTTTTTAATATCGCTTGTCTAGCTGCTTCCCCTGATAATTCTAAACCCACTTCTGTATCATCTGATACTGCAGTTCTGAGAACATAATCAGTTGGAGTATCTCCAAATGTTAATTTAGAACACTTAGTAAAATTTAAAACGACCTGTTCATTTTCTTTCAAATTCGAAATTAAAGTTTCGTTGCTAGTTTTCACATATACACCAGGTCTTAACTTATTGGAAATATTGTATAGCCCCCTCAATTCTCTTATTTGAGTGACGGTATTAATAATATCATTAACCTTCTTTTCGGCATCGGAGTTCTTCCATTTTTCAAAATCTTTATATCTTGGAAAGTCTAAATAGTCGTTGTAAGTATCGGCATAATTATGTATAATATTAGATTCGAATTTAGGTACTTTGTCTATTAATTCATCTGTTAAATAAACCATAAAAGGCGCTAAACATCTCAGTGACGTGTTTAAAACTGCTGATAGCGTATGTGCATGGGCGTAACCTACTTTAGGATTGTTATCCTCAAACCCAGCTTTTGTAGCTTCTAAATAAAAATCACAGAATTGATTATACATGAAATATCTTAAAGCCTTGGTAGCTAAATGAAAATTGTATTCTTCCATAGCGGTATTAACTGTTTCAACCATACAAGCTAGTTTACTAAGTATCCACCTATCAAAGAATGTGAGATCATCGATCGTAATATCACTGTCAATTTTCTTAAGTTTGTTAAATGCCAGTCCTGTATAATTTACACTTTGCCAAATTTTATTGCAAAACAGCTTGTTAGCATTACATATAGCCACGTCGAAATTTATATAATGTGATTTTACATCATACGAAAGCAAAGTAAATCTTAAAGCATCAGCACCGCAACGAGGAATACCATTAGTATTTGAAAAATTTGCTTTATGATAATTTAATGCTTTGGTCAATTCGTCTCGGCTCAAAAGTCCTTTCTGGTACAATTCTTTACTTTTATTGTTCAATTCACCTAAATTTATGCCATTTATAACATCCATAGGATCAATCACATTCCCTTTGCTCTTGGACATTTTGGCTCCTTTGCTATCACATATTAAACCATGTAAAAGAACTTCAGTAAATGGTAATTTGTCGGTGAGCGCTAAACCTAAAATCACCATCCTATGCACCCAAAAGCCTAAGATATCATGTGCTGTAGCCATTAAACTGAGTGGATAGAATTCTTCAAAGTCTTTGTTGTCATGGCATTTAGGCCAACCTAATACAGCAAAAGGGTACACTGCAGATGAAAACCATGTATCAAGAACATCTGTATCTCTTTCCATTTCGATTTCTTCGGGTAGACATCTCAAAAATTTTGCACCTTGTGTTCTAGCCTCAATTTCCTCAGTTGCAGCTATCCAAGCTACATTTTGATCATTGATGCATTTGTAGGCGGGAATTTGATGTCCCCACCATAACTGTCGTGAAATACACCAATCTCTATTGTCACTGGTCCAGTCAAACCAATTTTTAACAAATTTGTCAGGTATAAGTTTTAAGTGTCCTGCCTTTACTAATGTAGCAGCCTTTTCATTCAAATCTTTGCAAATCAAAAACCATTGTTCTTTTGGCAAATAGTCTATAACATCACCTGTACGGTTGCATACCGGTAATGTCATTTGGTGTGGCGTTATTCCTTTATACAGTTGCATGTCACTTAACTTTTCGACTATTTTCTCACGGCAATCGTATCTTTTCATATCATCGAAATTTCCAGCGTTTTTCATAAGTCCATCTTCATCAATGACTTCAATTAGAGGTAAGTTATGCCGTTTGGATATATCATAATCAATTTTGCTGTGGGCTGGTGTGATTTTGACGGCTCCTGAGCCCAATTTCATGTCAACAAACCCATCGAAGATTATCGGTATCAATGCATCTCGGAAAGGATGTACTGCTTTCTTACCTCTTAGATGGGAGTATCTGGAATGGATGAAATTTTGGCATGAAATATGGTTGATACACACGAAGAGCCCTACCATACTTGTTGAAATTTTGAGTAAGTAATTTTATTACGTAAATTCATGGAAAATGTCATAGATAATTATTTCCACAAATATGTAAGGCCCATAAAATAAATTATAATCTATTTCAAGCAAACGAGCATATGCGTTTAATATGATACTAGAGAAAGACTACAGAAATAAATTAAGATAAAACCCTTTTCATTCATTTTACTTGCTTTTTCCGAGTGCCACTGAGAATAATCCACACTTCACTATTTTTTTAAACACTACTATTTTTTTTTATTTAAGACCGTTTGATTAAGAAACTTGCAGTTCTATCTTGATTTATTTCTGCGTAAAAAATATTGAGTCCCTATCAAAATTAACAGAAACTACAAGGGTTAATTAAATTATTATGATTATTTTTTATATGAATGAAATTTTGTCTCGCAGGGAACTTTACGAACAGACTAGAAACAAACAGAACACCCACATTCAGAACAACAACCTACAACACTCTTTCAACTGCAGTTTAACTTATAACAAATCATTTCCCAGAAGAATAGGCAGAGACAAATGATCTTAGCAACCATGAATGCTCGTCGGTTTCTGGTTCGTTTCACGTGATCCTTTTTCAGAACATCACCAATAGTCGGTAAATGTTCGTAGTGGACGACTTCTAACACTTTATATACATTCGCTTTTTCTTTCGTGAGTCTCCTATCATATATCGCCCTCGAAGTTATTTCTATCAACAACTGAATTTGCCTGAGGTAGAATAATTTTTAAACACACATCGAGAACGGCACAGAATATCGCAACCGGTTCCGATTTATTGAACGTGACCTTGGCTTTATCCAATTTCATCCGTGGGTAGATATGTATAGAAGACCCAGCCAGGCCATTTGGCATCTGTTGTTGGCCTTGGTAACGCTGCCAGGTCTCTAGATCTCGATCAAGTCAAAGACCTTCTCATAGGTAACGAATATGAGACACAGTGTCTGCTTTATATCTGCCCCACTGTCTGGATGTGCTTTATAGCATATCCCCTTCCAAATCAAGGTTGAGTCGGTAGTTGGATTTACTCGCTCGAGACTACGTCCTCGAGACGTTTCATGATGACTATTGAAAACGGCATATAGACATGGAGAGAAAAACCGTTTAGTATGGTATAAGATATAATGTAAATATAAACATTAGGTTTTGTTGTAAATATTAGTCACAACTTCACTCTTTGGTTGATAAGAACTAAAAGTTGAATTTGAATGTGTCAAACCTTACGTAAAGTTCCCGAAGCAAGATAGGAACTTTTTTTCAAAAATTTTGGCATCTAAAAATTTTTGATTTGTAATATTTCAAAATTTTATTTTATCTTTTATTCGGTTCAGTCATATAACTGGCTTTGTTACACTTCTAATAAATGGTAAAAAAGTTTCATGAAAGTTGGTGTAATTAGTCAATTTTAATTTTGAATCCTTTTACTATTTTTTTTCTAGAAATTAGTTTTGCGGGGGTCATGGTCCATTTTAATTTTAAAGCATTCAATTCCAAATACTTGCAGTTAACGACACTTAAGATTTTTACGAATCAAAATACAGATAAAATGTTACTATTACAATTTTAGTAAATTGGGTGTGCATCAAGGAGGAATGTTGGGTTCTGATTATTGCAACAAGTTATTGTATTATTTGTAACTTACTATATTTTAGTGATATTAAGGCAAAAAAAAGAATAAAGCCACCAGCTTCATTAAAGGCATTGAGTGATGCTGAATGCGATGCCGTATTTAAAAAATTAAGCAAGTACGCAAACTTACAAAAATAAAGCAAGAATTACCTCTCATCATTAGGATTTACAGCTATAGCCGTATCGCCCAACATGGTTTCAGGAGTTGTCGTGGATACTACAATTTGTTCGTTTGAATCATCTATTTTGTAGATCAAATTGTAGAGTTGGCCAAATTTTACTGGAGAATCATAACCAGGTACATTGACATCTGTGGGTCCAGATATTGGTATATTGTCAACCTCAATGTCTGATACGGTAGACTGTAAAGCATTGCACCAATTGACCAGAGCTTTTTTTCGGTAAATATAGCCTTGCTTGTACAGATTAAGGAATGCTTTGTTCACAGCACGGGTGTGTGCAGGGTCCATGGTAAAAGCTTGTCGTGACCAGTCGAGGGAACATCCCAAAGTTCGTAGCTGATTAAAAATAGTGTTGCCATGCTTCTCCTTCCATTTCCATACTTCATCCACAAACTCCTCTCGCCCTATATCTAAGCGGTTGACTCCTTGACTTTTTAAGTGCTTTTCAACTATACCCTGAAACAAATAAGATGGTCTGACAGGAAATTAAAATAAAGCTGTTTATTTTGTTCCTTTAGTCGCCTCTTACGACACCCATGGAATGAAAAGGGGTGATAACACTTTATATTCTTAATCCGTCACCACACGGACAGATATTAACTTGATACCACAGCATTAAAATAAAACTGCATGATGATGAATGAGCATGGGAGAAACAAGCACATTTGGGTCAGGCTTTAATGCCAGAGTAATAGCAAAGGCTCATAGAGAATCTTCACCCTTTTCCTTTTTGTTAGATGTGTCTATGTCTGACTCGAACTGACCAAAAACTGCATGCTGGTTCAGGTATTAGTAGCCAGGAAACCAATACCCTTGAAACAAAACTTCTGGAATTTCCTTACTCCTGACCATTAAGGGAGGCCTGAAAGACTGGTAGTACACTTGTGACGCTTGAGTTGCAGGTATCCATGGGCAACGGTAATCGCTTACCTTTAGGGGATTTATTTGCTTGTATGCTTATAGCATAAAATGATAGGTTATCAGTGTCACAAACCTGTGTGGCAATCCCGGCGTGATCTATTCCTGGTAGCCAGAGCACATTGTGGCCTGTTGACCTCTTGTGCCTTGCTATAACGTCTTGAACCGTACAGGCTAACGCATGGCCTACAAATCATATATGTATAGGTATTTTTTCCTTTGAGAGACTAGTAAGACTTTCTACTCATAATCTGCCCCCCTAGCCAAGTTGCAAATGTTTGTCGTTTTCTATTCTATTCTCTTGTTTCATTGGCTTATGTCATTAAGTCACATGATCAAAACAAAATATTAGCCAATGAAACAATCATCATCATCATCAACAGCTTTTAACAGTCCACTGCTGGACATAGGCCTCTCCTTGCAAAGGAGGTAGGCTCACGCTGGCCAGACGGGTTGGTATGTGGTTGGTTTCAAGTTTTCCTTCTCTTTGCATTGATGTTGTCTTGCGTAGTTTATCCCTTAGTCGCCTTTTACGACACCCACATGGGATGAATAGGGGTGGTGACACTCTGTATTTTTTATGCGTCACCACACGGACATAACAGAAAAAACGTTGTGAAACAATAAGTAAAATACATAGTAAATAGTTACAAGTAGTATCTGGGACTGACAAAGCTGCTAATACATAACTATATGTTGTTTGTAGGGTCTTGATAGTATGCAGGTTTAAAATAAAAATGTATACTTGAAAGCAAATCAGTTTTGTTCTCAAATGTAGAATTTCCGCAGAGAACATCAAAGTATGTATATATTAAAATATTAGTATTATTATTAAAGAATATTTTCTAATTATGAATAAGTGTTATCAGAAGACTTTTATTTATAATATGAAGAATTCCGGACAATTCTGGCTGTCAGGTCTAATACTACTTTGCCCTTGTCTAACTGAATTAACTACATGTGTAAGACCACCCAAATAGTTTTCATTTTCTATATACCATATCTATATATAAATATAATTGCGACTGTCTGTATGTAACATCAAATGATCAGTTTTTTACTAAATCTACATAGGTATATATGGTGCTTACATCAAACCAGCAATTTTCAATACTTGTTAATTGTTGATTAATTGTGTAGACTAGCATCGCAAGCTTCGTTCCGCGGGTAACACCGCGGGATTAGGTAGTATTGTATAACATTAATGAGGAAATATTTCTAGTATTGAGAAATTCTAACCTAAATGTAGTTTGCCGGTGACGTTAGGCGGTGGAAGAATCATACTAAATCTAGGCTTTGAAGAAGTATTTTCAGCCTTGAATAAATTTCGCTTTTCCCACGAATCATATTTAGATAATTCTACAGTCAACGGCTCATATGCTGCAGCAACCTTGTTCACGCGTTGTATCGTTATATGTGTAGTGTCCGAAGCACACCTCCGTTGGATGAGGCTTATTATTCCCTGTTTATGGACTCGTATCATCTTAGAAGTATTTACAAAACTAAAGAGAGAGGAAAGAACTTTACTAAATTAACATTTTTGTGTTTTGTGTTTTGATCTAAAGTGGGAACTGGGAACCAAAGTTGGTGTTGCCAGGTTTAAAATGCAGAATGACGGCTGAGAAATAGTGTTGCATCATGATTGCGATGACAAGGGCAGTGTCACATTTTTGCCTGCCTGATATATAAAGCAAAGATTTAAAAGTATAAAAGTGATAAATAATATAATACAGATATTAAAATTAAAGAATTATTGTCAGTTATTATCCATCCATCCTGTATTCCTCATTGAATAAACTGCCTTGTTGGCCTAGTGGTTTGTGTAAGCAGCTGCTAATCAAGAGGTCTCGGGTTCGATTCCAGGGTCGGACCACATGTTTATATGATCTGCAAATATTTGTTTCGGAGTCTGGGTGTTTTCTATGTATCATATGTATGTATTTAGAAAAAAAAAGTATGCTTGTGTATTTATATCAGTTTCTAGTACAAGGTCTGCTTAGTTTGGGACTAGATGATGTTGTGTGTCAGATGTCCGAAATATTTATTTATTTATTTATTATTCAATGAGCCAGAGCCCGAGTAAAGTTATGTTAATACGTAGCTCGGAGACTAATTTCCGCAATCAGACTGTTAGCTTCTGAACATCAGCTGTCAAAAATATTTAATATGCGGGAGTTGTTTTTAATAAATATATAGTATGGATTGGTACCTGAGCGATTTACTCATTGTTTAACAGCTGTAGTGTTGCTGTTATAATACTAACCGTCAACCAACCAAGCATGGGCGTACCCAGGGGGGCAGGGAGGGGCAGCTGCCCCCTTGGAAATCTCCCAGAACATGTATGAACTTGTTGATTATTAATCTCAGATAAGTAACCTTTTTGTATTAGGTTACTGGCAGGTTTTTATAAAGTTTGAATTATTTTTTAAGAACGATATTTATTTTAAATTAGAAAAATTGTGTAGTGAAATATATGATTCCGTTGATAGTTCTAGAAGCAAAAACATGTATCTGTAAATTATAATACTGAATTAAAATTCTGAAATATGAATTCTATTCATCAAAGTTTATCATTTCTTGAAAGTATCCTTCTAGTAACCAAATAATGATTTAGCCACATTCAAGCCACCGTTCAAGAGGTTATGGGCCCAGGAATATTCATATATTAATAATGTTTTTTCAGTTTATTGAGCAATAGAGAATTTTTTTTCAAAGATGGACAAGCCCATCAAACCATTACTATCCAAGAATTCCAACTACCATGGCTGGAAACAAAAAATTATATTAAAGATTACAGCGGCAGGATATGGGAGCATCCTAAATCACAGTAGCCAAGATGTGACCACAACGACGTCAAGTGAGACAATATTTTCCATAAATAAAATGGAGGCATGGGGTAAGTCACTAATTTTAAGCTCGATAGATCCAGACATAGAAAATTACGTATTAAAGATGAAGAATAGGAAGAAAATAGCAGGACTGTGTGACATAAAATAAAATAGCTTTGATAAAATATATATTGACTTTTCTTGTAGATTGATAGAATAGAATGAATAACGAAAATAACAAACATGGTTGCTAAGCTACCTAGACATAGACCACTCTCCAAGAATATATCAATAAGGAGTATGTATATTCCTAACATCCACCTCTGTTTGCTATTCCAGCCATCTTCTTCAGTATTTCGATTCTGGGCCCATAAAGTGGTTTGGTTAGCATGTCAGCAATCTGCCTGGCTGCAGGCACATGGCAGATGGTAATGCTTCCATCCTGAATGCATTCTCGTATGAAGAACGAACGAATCCTTATATGTTTAGTTCTTTGATGGAACTCTGGTGGATTACTAGCCAACTTAATTGCCGATTCATTATCCACACATAGGGACGCAGGACATAAACATTTATTACCAGTGATTTCTTTCATGACCTTTTGAAGCCAAATAATTTCTCTAGCAGTTTCACTAGCTGCCACTATTTCAGCCTCGGTGGAGGAAATGGCAACCGTGCTCTGGCGTTTGCTATACCAAGCTATTGGTCCTCCGGCATACATGCAGAGGATGCCTGAGGTTGATCTTCCAGTTTCCATATCACCTCCATGGTCAGAATCACTGTAACATTCTAATCTATGGATATTTCCTGGCTTGTAAATGATGCCTTCATCTATTGTCCCTTTCAAGTAACGCATTATTCTCTTGACATTACTGATGTTCTCCTTTGTAGGTTTATCCAAATTGCGTGATGCAACACTGACTGCATAAGCTATGTCAGGCCTCGTGCTTGTCATCAAATAAGCTAAAGCACCAACAGCTTCACGGTACGGGAAGCGCATCATAGCTTCTTCATCAATTTCAGCATTATTTGCTTTTAAAATTGGTGTTGGGACAGGCTTGCAATTCTCCATACCAAATCTTTCTAGTATGCGAGTGATGTACGCTTTCTGATGTAGCAAAATGGAACCATCGGAGTACCTTTTTATCTCCATTCCAAGAAAATAGTTTGCAGGCTTCACTGTTATTTTAAAACATATCCTCATTTCTTCTAGGAAGCAGTTAGCTTGTTTCTCGCTAGTAAATGCAATCAAACCATCATCAACGTAAAGAGCAAGAATAAGTTTCTCTTTTCCTTGTGTTCTTACAAACAAACAGGGATCAGAATGACTTTGCTTGAATCCTATTTTTACGACATAATCTGTGATGCATCTGTTCCAACAGAGTGAAGCTTGCTTAAGTCCATACAAGCTTTTCTTTAATTTGAAGACATACTTTTCCTCAGCATAACCTTCAGGCGGTTTCATGTAAATGTCCTCCTCTAATTTGCCATAAAGGAAGGCTGTGGACACATCAAACTGTAATAATTTCAGTTTCTCTCTAGCAGCAACGCTCAATACAGCTCTTATCGTGTTGCTTCTAGCAACTGGACTAAAAGTTTCATGAAAATCTATATCTTTCTTCTGGGAATATCCTTTAATGACTAGTCGAGCTTTATATTTGTCAACAGAGCCGTCAGGATTTGTCTTAATTTTAAATATCCATTTACAAGGAATAGCTTTCCGACCTTTTGGTAGTTCAACTATATCCCATGTTTGATTTTCTCTAAGCGACCTTATTTCACTTTCAATAGCCTTTTGCCACTTTTCTTTATCTTTACATGACATTGCCTGTTTGTAGGTTTTAGGCTCGAACATATTGCTAGCTTCTAAAGCCATAATATTGTCATTGAACCGTTGAGGAGGCTTTAGGTTAGCTCTATCTCTGAGGATCATCCGACTTCCTTCTCTTTCAATGTCATCATCAGACAGATCAAGATCATCAGTTCCATTGCCTTGAGTGAGTTCATCTTCTTCTTCAGAGTGAATGGATTCAAACGTCGATTTATCTAGATCAATTCTTGAATCATCACCTATATCTTCATCGGCTTCAAATTGATGATGAGCGCTTGATGAAATAGGTTGTTCAATTTCTTTCGATCTATCCTCCATAACATTCCTTTTTTCAATATTTCTATCATCATTGATTACTACTTCATTCTGGAGACTTGGGAAATCATGGAACAAGTTATTCTGGATATAACTTGTAGGCTTTTCTGGTTTAAGTGTATCCTCTTTAGGTTTTCCCAGTAACGGTACCTCTTCGAATATCACGTCTCTGGACCTAATCAATTTGAATGATTCCTTGTCCCAGATTCTGTAGCCTTCGTCTCCTTCGTATCCAACAAGAATACCTTTTTGAGCTTTTCGTTGCAGCTTCTTGCGATTAGCTTTAGGGACGTGGGCATAGCACGTACAACCTAAAATTCTAAGATGTTTGATCGCTGGCTTCTTACCATACCACAATTCATGAGGTGATTTGTATGGTACGCTAGATGGCCCTGTACGATTCAACACATAGACAGTCGCATTCACAATCTCTGCCCATAAGCCATCAGAAATCTTTTCATGTGCATTCATAATGGCGCGCGCGGCTTCTACGACAGTCCTGTTTTCTCTCTCTACGCAACCTGCTTGCTCCGGGGTGTGGGGCATCGTAAACCTTTGCTTAATGCCGTTTTCAGTTAGGATATCTTTAAATTCCTTGTCAACAAACTCTCCACCGTTGTCACTTAATATTTCTTTAATGACTTGTCCTGCAACTTTGGCTTCTTTTAAGAAAATTCTAAGCTTTGAGGCTGCTTCAGATTTTTGTCGAAGAAAATAGATGTGACGATAGCGTGTAAAGTCGTCTTTAAATAGGATGTAATATCGTAACTTTGAACCAATTGAATATGGAAATGGTCCGCATATATCGGTATGGATTAGTTCTCCTGGTTTAGTAGCTCTAACCCTTTTACCAAAAGATTGCTTGTGAGCCTTTCCATAAACACATCCTTCGCAAATATCCGATTGTTTATTCTCCACTTTTAATCCTAGCTCTTGTTTGATGACCTGACGAACGTGTCTCTTATTTTGATGTACTAGCCTTTCATGATAAATTTGTAATGGATTTGACAGTAATTGATTGACTTCATGATTTTTAGGCTTGATACAGATAAGCTCTAGCTTAAATAGTCCACCTTTTATTTTTCTAGTCCCAATTGCTTTGATGTCTCCATTTACTTTTACTACACATTTTTTAGGCGTAGACTCAAACGTACTCGTGTATGAGTTATCATGTACAGAAAGTACCGAGAATAAGTTTTTTCTTATTTTTGGAACATACCAAACGTCTTTGAGTAATATGTGCACAATTTTCCCATTGACGTTGGATTCAGCTCGAATATTGCCCATTCCAATGGCTTCAATGGTTTGCCCATCCACCGCAGTCACCGTATGTGAACTCCTGAAGTGCTCGAAGCTTTCGAAGAAGTCGCCTCTATTTGTAACATGGCTTGTTGCTCCGTTATCAACGTACCAGTTATCTTTATCATAAGGCAATCCATCATCCAACGCTAACACTGTCAGATTTACATTTGAGGTTTGACCGTTATTTGATGGTTTTGGTGGGCGTCCATCATTTATCCATTTTCGACATTTACGTACTGCATGTCCAACTTCTCCACAATAATTGCATTTAAAAACTTTATTCTTCTTCTTTGTCTTCACTGTTAAGACTTCTTCAGTATTTTCCGTTTCTACTTTACTAGTCAATGCTTTTTCGTAGGCACTTAGTTGCGAAGTTAAATTTTCTACTGTCCGATCGTCTTTTGTTATTAGGAGCCAACTTGACTTGAAAGCGAAATAATCTTTTGGTAAAGTTCCAAGTATTTTACAAATAAGTAAAATTTCGGGCAAATTTGCATCAATTTGGCTTTTTAGATCATGCCAAATGTTTTTTAACGCAGATATATGCTGTCTTATGTCATGCTCAGGATCCTTTTTATAATCAAAAAATTTTAAACAGAGATCATAACTTTTGTCTTCGCTACTTCCACAGTAGAGGCGTTCTAACTCGTCCCATACTTCTTTAGCGCTTTTCAACCGCATGACTTGTTCAAGTATCTCATCCGTCATGTTCGTCGTCATCAGGGTCAAAACAATGCAGTCAATATTTCGGAATTGTTTTAAATCCTTTTCATATTTATCTTTAGCTACCACATCTTTATTTACAGCTGCAGTTATATCAGGCTTACAGATTTTCCCTTCTAAAATTTCTTCAGCACCGGGAATAGCCCTACATATAGTCAAAATCCTGTACCTCCAATGCTTGTAGTTTTTTTCATCTAGGTGCATTATTTGTACCTTCGAAGCCTCTGCGATCCCCTTATCCATGGTGATGTTAAGACTGGATACAAATTATTTTGCTAGAATTTTTTATTAAATTCTTTCCCAGATAAAAAGAAAACTTTTTAACATCCACTTCTTATCTTTATTACTCTGCTACCATATTAAAGATGAAGAATAGGAAGAAAATAGCAGGACTGTGTGACATAAAATAAAATAGCTTTGATAAAATATATATTGACTTTTCTTGTAGATTGATAGAATAGAATGAATAACGAAAATAACAAACATGGTTGCTAAGCTACCTAGACATAGACCACTCTCCAAGAATATATCAATAAGGAGTATGTATATTCCTAACATTACGTCATTACTATTGATACGACATTTTCTATGTTGAAGAAACTGGACGAGATTTTTCTGGCAAACAAAGACCTGCAAATTAGTGAACTACTAAATGAATTCTACACTTTTACTTTTAATTCGGAGGATATGCTTACGGCAATCGGGCGTGTTGAGCTTATAGTGAATAAACTGAAATCATTAAATCACATACTATCGAATGTAGAAATTACAAGAAATAGGCACTTACCTGAGAAATATAAAGATTATGTTATGGATTTTTTGGCTGAGTGTGCACTTTTAACGTTTGAGGAAGCAGTTAACTCCAGTGAAAAGGAGGAGTGGTTGAAGGCTATAGAAGAGGAGAAATTTTCTTTAGAGAAGAATGGCACATGGGAGTTAGTTGATGAGAAAGAAGCTGAAGGGAGAAAACTTTTAACAAGTAAGTGGGTCTTTGCTAAGAAGTCGGATGGTAGATATAAAGCCAGATTAGTAGTCAGAGGTTTTCAACAGAAATATAAAGTGGACTATGAGGAGACCTATAGTCCTGTGGTGAACAGTACTTCACTAAGAATTATTTTATCGATAGCAGCTCAGAAGAATTTAAAATTAAGACAATTTGATATCAAGACAGCATTTTTACATGGGAATCTAGAAGAGAAGATATTTATGCATGTTCCTAAAGGTTATGTTGAGAAGAAGGGGAAGATTTGTAGGTTAAAGAAAAGTCTTTACGGTTTAAAACAAGCTCCTTTGATGTGGAACATTAAGTTTACCAGTGTACTGAAGAAAATGGGTTTCTTACAATTGAAATCTGATCATTGTATTTTCATTAAAGAATTGAATGGAGATGTTGTTTTTCTTGCCGTTTATGTAGATGATGGTTTGCTCGCTGGTAACTCTTTTCAGGAACTGGATAAAATTCTAAAGGAACTTATTAGTGAATTTGAAATGAGTGTTTATGATAGTGTCAGTAATTATATTGGTATAGATGTTAATATTACAGATAACGGGATTAAAATTGCTCAGGCTAGCTACATTAATAAATTAATTAATAAATTAAATTTGCAAGATGTAAAGCCAACGATTACGCCCTCTATATTTACTGGTGAACATCCTGTTATAAATGATGATTCGTTAATTGAGGAGTATAGGGAGGCAGTAGGTTCTTTACTGTATGTAGCCAACAAATCTCGTCCTGACATTGCTTTTCATGTAGGTTATTGTAGTAGACACCAAAATAATCCCAATGAAAATGATAAGTCTAATATTAAATCTATTCTAAAATATATAAAAGGTACATCTGGTTTGGGTATTGAGTATGTTAAGGGAGATAGTAATCTTGTGGCTTTTTGTGATGCAGACTTCGCAGGAGACTTAGATACTCGGAGAAGTACCACTGGATACTTGATTTGTTTTGGAGGAGGTCCGATTGCATGGGCATCAAGAAAACAACCTATCGTTGCGCTCTCTAGTACTGAGGCGGAGTATATTGCTGCTGCTGATTGCTGTAAAGAATTATTATACATACAAAATCTCTTGAAGGAATTGTTACATGTTGTACCTCAAACAACTTTGATGGTTGATAATCAGTCTGCTATTGCTTTAATGAAGAACGGAGTTTTAAATAGGAGAAGTAAACATATCGATGTTCGTTACCACTTTCTGAAAGAAAAGCTTGATGAACAATTATTTGAAGTAAAATACTGTCCAACAGATAAACAGTTAGCGGATATACTGACGAAGAACTTGACCAATGTTATATATTTACGGCTTCGTAATCAAGTTTTAGTGATGTAATGGTGTAAGTAGGAATTGACTTGTGACTAGATTTTTTAGTGATTGATGTTTTGTGTCTTGTGACAGATGTTATTATGACTTTTAGGTTTTTTAATTCTAAACCCTGTAGGTGTAGGTAGTGTTGTAAGGGGGTGTTATTAATAGAGATTCGCGCAGTGGAAGCGTGTGTGTTTGTTGTAAGGGGGAAAATATTTAATGTTTTTGTGTTAATCAATTATTTTTGTTAGGGGAGGAGATTTTTATTATTCTGCAGTTTTTTTGGACTTGACATCTGACTGTTAGTACAAAGTCAAATATAATAACGAATTGAAAAACGGAATGTTTTTTTTCAGAAAAATTTACAGAATTTTTAATATCTCCTCTACCTTTATAGTGTGTTGTTTTTCTGTGTATTTATAAGGTTTGTTATATTAAAAGGTTTTGGTTTTTGTTGAAAGAGTTGAGATGATATGATGAATGTTAATGTTATGAATGGTTAATTTGATTTGATTAGTTGTAGTTGTTGGAGTTGGTGTTGTAGTTGTTGGACTTGGTGTTTGAGTTGTTGAAGTGATTATTGGAGCTACTGTTTTAGGAGTTTGTTGTTATAATTTCTAAATTGTTGTTGTCAGGATATAAGTGTTTGTGGTTGTGGAAGTAAGAATGTGTAAGAATGTGTGAAATGCTTTTCGGTACTTATCTGAGATTAAGGGGGTGTGTTGATTATTAATCTCAGATAAGTAACCTTTTTGTATTAGGTTACTGGCAGGTTTTTATAAAGTTTGAATTATTTTTTAAGAACGATATTTATTTTAAATTAGAAAAATTGTGTAGTGAAATATATGATTCCGTTGATAGTTCTAGAAGCAAAAACATGTATCTGTAAATTATAATACTGAATTAAAATTCTGAAATATGAATTCTATTCATCAAAGTTTATCATTTCTTGAAAGTATCCTTCTAGTAACCAAATAATGATTTAGCCACATTCAAGCCACCGTTCAAGAGAACTCGCCTAATTACTAATAACTAAATTAAAATAAAGTGTAAACGGGGCCTTATGCTCTAACTTTGTAATAAACCGCGCAGTAGACACTGGCAAAATGCACGGTAAAATTGCCAAAAAACCGCGTGCGACGATGGCGGATGAAGAATACGAACTTAGCCGAGCGTTAGAACGCAAATATAGCAATTATAGCGGGAGAGAAAGTTGTATGAATTTTCATTTCTCATGTGTTATCTTATCTATGGCGCGCGCCTGCCCAAGGAGTTTTCATATAATTTAAATATGGAATCTCCGTGCCACTGACATCCTTTTGTGAAGAATAAAAAAAAAACAAAAGAAACGCGAAATATTGGTCAAATTCTAAGCTAAATTGTGTCTTACCCCTTTAATAGTCGGTGGCGTTGGGGCAGCAGCCCGTCGCCCTGACGGAGCCGTGTCTGCCATTTTCCTGGCCTTGGCCTCTCGACCACGGGACACACGGCTCGCTCGATAATGGGGCCGCTGTCGGCTGTTGTCTCTACTGCACAGGGGAAAGCGATACTGGCGCTTAGCACATCTGTGTAGCCCACTGACCCTTCTTCCTCCTACTATACTTTTTGGCTTTGGGCGACTCCACGCCAGTAGCCCCTTCCGTCCCCGGACTTAGAGTGCCTTCACACTAGCGTTTGTCCAGCGTAGGCGTTCGATAAACGAATGCGCAGCGCAGACGCCGCGACGACGAGGCGCAGGCGTCGCGTTGTCGCAGCGTTGCGGAAGGATAAATGAATACGCTGCGTTAGCGCCGCAGGTGCGCGACGCATGCGCCGCGTTACTGCGGAGTCATGTACATTCCTGTTCACATTAGACATCGCCCAAATGAGGCGATACACAAAGCCTCAAATGTGTATCCTGATATTGTATATAACTGTGTATTTTTTGCAACAGTTCATCGCATATAGGCTTCGCCATTCGAAAGTG
Organism: Phragmatobia fuliginosa; assembly: GCA_932526445.1. Classification (NCBI taxonomy): domain Eukaryota; kingdom Metazoa; phylum Arthropoda; class Insecta; order Lepidoptera; family Erebidae; genus Phragmatobia; species Phragmatobia fuliginosa. Next base: position 9,587,733 of record OW052081.1, on the reverse strand, counting down.
AGAATAAAATATTTTGAATCATTTTTTATGTGTTTACAATAAAGTACAAAATAATCACTTCACTTAACCGTGCACTCCTTAAGGGGCTCTCCCACATCCTTTTATTTTTTTTTGCACGTTTTCGTAATATTTTTTTTTAACAGCAAAGTCAACAATAGAGTTTCCTCGTCAGAATCCATTTTGTTAATGATATTCCCGAAACGACAACGCAATTGTGTGATGTCTGCGCCGCGTTAGCGCAGCGTTCAATTGACTACAGAAGAAATGCCGCGACAACGCGACGCCTGCGCCTCGTCGAACGCCTACGCTGGACAAACGCTAGTGTGAAGGCGCTCTTAAGACCGCTGAAAGCAGCAAGTTCTTCGTACCTGGGCGCTGACCTCCTATCATCTTTTTTCGGACCTGCGGTTCAGTATGGCCGCGAATTGGTCTCGGTCCGGTAAGCTGCTCTTTTTTGAGAACGCTGCTTTGCTGGTTTTTGGAGGTTTGGTGATGTGGAAGAAAAGGCGATTGCGTTTGAAGTTGATTTTATTTGGGAATATTTATCTTATCACACATGCACTTCTTACACGCAACGGTTGGAGGCAGAAAGAATCTCTTGAGTAGGGTTACCATACAAAAAATATCTGTTGCATATTTCAACACACCCCCTCAACAGTTAATTTTTGTACACCTTTATGAATTTTAGACAAACAAATTTTTTTTTTTTTAAACTTATTTTCTGACAACATCAGTCTTAACTAAAAGAGTCTACTTACAAAAAAATCAATTTTATAGACCAACTATAGGTTACCCTTAACAGACTGCGCCATCATTACACTTGATTATACAGGTAGTAGGTACATTCATTAATCACCCCCTTAATACTTATTTTAGTTAATTCAACATTGAGCTTCTTAACTTTTCAAACTGGTGCTTTCCTAAGGGTTTTGTGAAAATATCCCCAATATTACAATTTGTTTGAACATAAATTAATTTTACAAAGCCTTTTGTTACATTTTCTAAAATATAGTGATATTTTATATCTATATGTTTTTATTACTGTCTTTGTTTTCTGAAATCTTAATTACGCTTTGATTATCCTCATAGATACTACATTTAACATTATAACCAAAATCAAACAATAAGTTCCTTATCCATACAACTTCAGTAATAGTATAGCTTAAGGCTATATATTCTGCTTCACAGGATGACAATGAAACACATGATTGTTTTTTAGTACCCCATGAAATAGGACTGTTTCCAAAGTAAATTATATGACCGGAAGTAGATTTCCTGTCCTGAATGTCTCCAGCCCAATCTGCATCACTGTACCCCTGTATGTTTACATTGTTATTACATCTGTACACCAATGACAAATCTAATGTTCCCTTGACATATCTTAAGATTCTCTTTAAGCACTGATATAATGCTTTAGAGGCACAATGTAAATATCTACTTAAAAAACTTACACTTACTGACAAATCTGGTCTTGTACAACATGCATAAAGCAAACTACCTATTAATCTTCTACACATATTTTCTATTTCTTCTGACTCAGATTTTTCTCTCTTTATTAATTCATAATTAAAATTTTGTTCCATTGGAGTAGATACAGATTTACATTTTGACATCTGGTATTTTTCTAACAATTTTAATAAATTCCTTTGATTTATTTCTGTGAAACCCTTTTTTAAATCTTGTACAATGTTTATTCCTAAATAGTTACTAGCTAGACCCAAGTCCTTCATTTTAAAGTTATCACACAAGTTCCTTTTAAATGAAATTGCTTGACCATTTACATTTTCAAAATAGAGTAAGTCATCAACAAACAAAAGAACATATATGAAACTATCACCTTCCTTTTTAAAATACTAACACGGGTCATTTTTTGATATTTTAAAATTTTCTTTTAACATGAAATCATTGAACTTTGTATTCCAGTATTTAGGTGACTTTTTAAGACCATAAATAGATTTTAATAACTTACATAGTTTGTTGTTAGGCAACTTCATAAATACCGTTTCCTCAATATCACCATATAGAAAGGCTCCTGTCACATCCATTTGGTATACAGGTAATTTCTTTTGTGCTGCCACTGCCATCATGGTTCTGAATGTAGTCAGGTTAGCTACTGGTGAGTATGTGTTGTTATCACAGGTTCTCTGTTCGAAGCCACGAGCTACTAATCTTGCCTTGTAAGTAGAGCTTCCTTCTCCTTCTTTCTTCTTGAATACCCACTTGCTACTAACTATCTCTGCATCTGACGGTACTTCTTCAACTTCTTCCCATGTACAGTTTTCTTTCAGCGTTTCCATTTCCTTGTTTATAGCTTCTTCCCACTTTTGACAGTCTGGTCTGTTCATTGCTTCTTCATATGTCATGGGATCTTCACTAGCGATACTCAAAAAACTATTTAGGTCATGTTTGTCTTTTTCTTCATATGTTTCATAATCTTTCAACCAGAAAGGTTTCTTCTTTATTCTCTTTTGTTTTTTGTCTTGTATAGGGATTTCCTTTTGCTTAACTTCTCTATCTTCTGATTCTGAATTATCTTCGTTAACTGAGTGAAAAGATCCTTCAGTCTCTGTACTTAAGAGGTCTTCCAAATATTCTGGTTCTACATTTTCATTTGATGATTCCAGGTTTTCATTGTATTTAAGGTATTCTGTACTTTCTGTAACTCCTTCATCTTTTTCTTTATTTTTCGAGCTTTCTTCTGTGATGAAAATCACGTCTCTTTTTATTTCAATTGTTTTCTTTTCTGGTAGGTATATCCTAAATCCTTTAATATTAACACTCTCTCCATAACCAACAAAGTATCCAATTTCTGCTTTGCTGTCAAACTTAAGTCGCCTCTGAGTAGGAACATGTATTGCAACTTTTGCACCAAAGATTTGTAGGTTAGAGATGTCATACAAATCTTTGTTAGTCCACAGCTCATATGGTGTCATGCCTTTTACTCTGCTTGTACCTGTACGGTTGATGACAAATACAGCAGCACTAATTGCTTCTGCCCACAGGTCTTTCGGTAGATTGGTACTCAATAGCATTGTCCTGGCAGATTCTACTACGGTACGCATCTCCCTTTCAACACATCCATTTTGTTCTGGGCTGTATGCTACACCATACTGATGCTGTATTCCATATGACTTCAACATCATCTTTTCTTTCATCATTTCTTTACTGCAGAATTCCTTGGCATTGTCTGACCTGATAAATTGTATCTTGTGCCCTGGATTATTCATTGTTTCTACTATAAATTCTTTCAAATAGTTTAGGCTTTCACTCTTATGTTTCAGAAAAAATACTTTCCTGTATTTTGTAAAATCATCTTTTAATAATAAGAAAAACTTAGCTCCACCGAGAGATGTTTGTTCTATAGGTCCTCCAATATCCATGTGGATAATTTCTCCTGGCTGTGTTGGCCTATGTGTACTTGAGTAGAAAGGAAATCTATGTTGCTTTCCTTTCAGGCAAGATATGCATGTCTCATTCTTACCCTCACTGAATGAAATGTTACTCCTTACTAGAATATTTTTAACTTGATTTATATCTTGGTGACCAAATTTTGCATGCCAATTTGATAGCTCCGAGTTACATTTGCCAACTAGTGCGGTTTCTCGCTTAAACTTGAAGTACATCACAAACATTTTGCCCTCTCTCTTTGCTATTGCTTGAGTATTGTTCTCTTTCATAAATTGGCATCTATTCTGAGTAGTAACTAACTCATATCCCTTATCAAGGGCTGCACTCATTGAAAATAGATTAACTTTTAGATCTGGTACATACAAAACATTATTTATTGTGGTAGGAATCCAAATATTACCATTGTATGCACTTACTATTACTGTTCCAGTACCTTCAGCAACTATTGCTGAACCGTCACCTACTATGACATTTCTAGGCACTTTATAGGTTTTATAGTTTGTCAACATACTTTTTGTTTTACACATGTGTTCAGATGCTCCACTGTCCAAATACCAGTTATCACTGTCTTCGAAACTGTTCAATAATGCACTTGATAAAAAGGCATTTTGGTTTTTAAAACTTTTAAAAGTATTGTCCACTTTTTGTTTACCTTTGTTAAACCAGCAATTTTCTAGGTTATGTCCTTGTTTATGACACTTGTTACAGTACTTATCGTTATTGTTTTTAGCACTGTTTATGTTAGTTTTGCACTCTGACTTGTAGTGTCCGAGTTTTCCACACTTAAAACACTTTCTTGAAGTCTTCTGGGCCTTGAAAGCTGTCACCGAGATTTCTTCACTCTGTTTATTTCGCTGTTCCTCTATAATAAGCCTTGCTGTTAGCTGGGCTAAGGTTTTACTCTCAGTTGGCACTGAGTCCCAAGCAGATAAAAAATGACGATATTTTTCACCAATAGACGACACTATTTTTGTGATTACCATACTATCAGGGACATCGCCCTTTGCTTGTCTTATTTGTGCCACCAAATCTTCGACTCTTGCTATAAAATTTGCAATATCTTCTCCTTCAGATAATTTTACATCATAAATTTTTTGTTGCAGAATGTGTAATGACAGATTTGACTTCTGTTCGTAGATAGTGGTTAATTTATCCCACATCTGTTGTGCTGTGTCACAATTTTGAATTTGCACAATTATGACCGGCATAATCCTTGTAACAATTAATCCCTGCGCTTTTGCGTCAATTAGCCGCCATTCCGCCATCTTTAATGCGTCTTCTGTTGGACACGGAAATGTTCCGTCTATTACGCCAAAGACGTTTAAAGCCTTCATCAATACTTTTTGTTGGAATTTCCATGTGTGAAAGTTCCTTGCTCCCTCTAATTTCAGCGTGCTTCCCTGGCTGATACCGCCTGCTAAAACGCCATCGACGTCCATCTTTGTAGAACAACGCCGACCGCGTGTTCGCTACTTGACCGCAGCTTTTTTCACTTGACCGTGTTTTCAACTTCCGCAATACTTTCCTTAGTCGTCAATCTGGGCCCATAACCTTTTGGAGGTTTGGTGATGTGGAAGAAAAGGCGATTGCGTTTGAAGTTGATTTTATTTGGGAATATTTATCTTATCACACATGCACTTCTTACACGCAACGGTTGGAGGCAGAAAGAATCTCTTGAGTAGGGTTACCATACAAAAAATATCTGTTGCATATTTCAACACTGGTCTTACCCCAGGCAGTAATAGAGCTCGTCTGGGTGTTTTGATGGTCCCCGCGGCGTAGCTGTTCCACCTCCTTTCGTAGGTAGGCCATTTCAGAGCTAAGCACCTTGTTCTCTTTTCGTAGCCTCCCCACTGTGTCTGTCAGTGCCGACTCATCAGCTCTTTTATAGAGTTCCGATACTCCGGCCCCGATGGTCGTCAATACTGTGACGGCAGCCCTTTTGCCACCTTTGACTCCCTTCGTCCCTTGGAAGGCCTTCTCAATCGCCGAAAGGGACTCCTGGATACTAGAGTCGATATCAATGACGGGTTGGCTCCCCAGCTTCGCCGCAACCGATATGGATCCGGTGCGTCATCACGCTTAGTTTCGGTCCCTGTTCCACTTTTACTGCTCTTTTGCCGTGCGAGTTTCTTGGGTCGGTTTTTATCTGACGTGCCCTTCGGTTTTCGCTTACGGGTTTGCGGTGACCGCGAGGAAACAGAGCAGAGAGCCAATCATCGCTCTCTTCTGAATCTCCTTCCTGCAACCCTGGACCTTGATTAAGGGATTCCATAGGCCAACACTCGATCGACGCCGCCTGCACCTGCGCTACATCTTTCTCCTAAGCGCTCCCTTGTTTGGGCGCGAGAAGACGCTGGGCTCGGCGTCCTGGGACGCACAAAACTGAGCTTGTACGCCCTGGTTGATGTGCCCGGACTCGGACACCCTTGTGGGCCTAACTGGGCCCCCAGAATACGGTGGGCAGAACACTCCAGTGTCAGCCACTGAGACTGACGCTAGAGTGCCGAGGGATTCTCTGTCCGCGGCGCGGCCGGTACCCTCCTGGGGTAATATATTCTCTTGAGTCACGTCCATAATGGTTTTGCTCTTATACGTGAGCTAACGTTGTGTTGCCCTGGCGGCTGGCATATCCCCCCAGCCGTTAACCTCTTCGCCGGGCTCCCTCAGTTTGGGTTAAGGGTAATTTTTTAAAGAGCTTTTCTTCCACGCAGTGTTTTCCACCCTCCTCCCCGTTCGAGAAGAGTCCCGCTCCCAATTGCTCAGCGTATACGGGTTGGGCCGATCGGTTGCCGGAGTTCGTCACGTCAGTCACGTCAGTGGCTCCATATGGAATCTTCGATGGTAAACCCGTCGCTCCCATAAAGTGTCGTCTTCCGACGTAACTCTAGCACCTGCCCTCTGCGTAACAGAAGGCCACGTGGAGAGGTAGCTCTTTACTTGTGGCCTAGGCCACCTTTGCTCCTATGATTTTTATGGAGGTTTTTCCTCTTGGCCACTTTCCAAACTAGGAGAAGGCCCCCGATCCCGAACTTCGGCGTCTGCAGGTCGAGCCGACTGGTTGCCGGTGTTCGGCGTTGACCGCTACCAGTAGTTTAGGAACAGCGGACAGCAGTCCCGCCACCCCTCTTGTAGCCCTTAGGCTGAACTCCTTTTGCCAGGGACCGGGCCGGCCGCGGCAGTAACATAATGTCGCGTGTACCACCTTCCGCGTGCATCTGTTGGTCGTCGCATTGGACGCCGTGGTACGGTCTTTTGGGAGGCACGCTACATATACCTAATGTTTCAGGTGTGTTTGAGTAGTGTGTATGACAAAACAGCCTCGGACGATCCGACCTAAGTAATTAGACTTGCCCCCCCCCTAGGCCAGACGCTGGGTACGCCCATGCAACCAAGTGTTATTGAAAGAGTAGTATAGATGTATCAAGCAATGCTAAACCAAACATAGCACTACTTTAGATAGATTTTTAAATGTCCCCTCCGAAAACCCCTAAAAACTAAATTTCTCAAACTCAAAATACTCAAAGAACACTCAGACTGGGATGGAAACACGTGAGCTGGTAGTGAATTCCAGTTTTTTGTTGTCCGGTACAGATGAACCGCTTAGTTCTAGTAAAATCTACCTGTGCAGCTATGGCAATCTTTTAGCGCTAATGTCATGCTCGTTAGATATGTGGTGTTAATAGAAATAACTCTTCTGTGTTGATTGCAAATTATACTTATGTGTAAGTTGCCCCTATCCCCAGTAGTACAGAGAGTAACAGAAACAAGGCTTTCAAACCAATGTGCCGATGCTGGGAAGAGTGGCAAGTCAACGTGCATCGATAAGATTAATCGGCACAGGCTTCGGCTGTAAATGACACTAATTAATAAGAAGCGTAAAAGGTGGTCTGTAAAAATTGACTCACATTTCTATGTCAGTTTTGTTTTTCAATTTATGTTTTAGACCAGGGTCGATAATTTTTGAAAACAAAATAAATTGCAGTAGGATGAAACCCATTGGAAAAGGAGGAGAATATTATAAAAATCAAGGGAAAAAAAAATTACGGGCGGTAAAAAACGGTTTATCTCGATTTCCGGCAAAACTACAAGTCCTATGGAAAAAAAACAAATAAATAAATAAATAAATAAATAAATAAATATTTTGGACATCTTACACACAACATCATCTAGTCCCAAAGTAAGCAGAGCTTGTGTTATGGGTACTAAACAACTGATATAAATACATAAACATATAAAATAAAATAACATATAAAATGGCTAAGTTGTAGGTAATAAAAAGATCTACAACTTTTGCATTTACACTTTTTTCACATAACCTCAAATTTTATGTGAAAAATTAAAAAAAAACAAGTTTTTGTATTTATTTTCTTTTACAATTAATATTATTTTTTACAAAAAAAATTGTGAAAACTTACCTTTTTATGTCCCAAGTACACTGTCATTTATTTGATTTGAAATATCTATTTTTTTCACCTTATTTTGACGTAATATTTGATGGCCTAAAATTTTTTGTAGGTTACTCAGGTAATAAATCATCTTTATATATATAATTCTTCTGTGAGTGTGTATGTCACTGAACTTCTCTCAAACGACTGGACCGATTTTGATGAAATTTTTTGTGTGTGTTCAAGGGGATCTGGGAATGGTTTAGATTCGCAATTGGACCCGGTAGGTGGCGCTTCGATCAAGTTATGGAATTTTAAAGTTGGGCGGTACGAAGTTCGCTGGGTCATCTAGTCTTATATAAAATAGTAATAAAATAAATAGGCATATACACATATAATTGAAAGAAGTTTCTACAACTTCTCAAAATATTGTAGATGTTTTATTAAATATTAACTTTATTAACTTATTTGTTTGATAATTAATAATTATAGTAGTATATATCGATTTGCAATATTTGCAATTTTTTGATATATATTTTTTTTCAATTTTGACTGGTGAATTTTCGATTGAACGGAATAATAATTTGTTCACAACAGAAAAGATTGTTAGGGTTGGAAATAAAAAAATAACATTTTAAATTTTTATTGCACTGGAAAATAAGTTTGCATCAATGTCTCGTAAATATCCATATTTATTGGCGAATAGCAACAGAACACTATTCTTTCTACGTCTGCAGACTCAGCACTTTCTAGAAACTTCCTGGTTACACTCAGTGCAATATTTGCCGCCAATCGATTAGGGAACTTATACACTCCTGTCGCAATACAGGGAAAAGCGAATGAGCGAATGTTGTAATCTTTTTGGAAAGAATAGCACTTTTGATAGCACGATTCTAGTTTTGACGGTGATCCATCTTGAGGACCTACAGTGTGGATTACGTCTGAAAACAAAAAACAATATTAATAGCTAATGTTAGTATAGAGGTGTGATGAAGCAAATTTGTCAGCTGATTGTTTTTCTTATGCTTGCTTCGGACATCTGACTGCCTTGTGGGTCTAATGGTTAGCGTATGCGGTTGCTGATCAAGAGGTCTCGGGTTCGATTCCCGTTGTAATTGTAATTCACAAATATTTGTTTCGGAGTCTGGGTGTTTTCTATGTATAATATGTATGTATTTACAAAAAAAGTATGTAAGTTTATGTATTTATATCAGTTGTTTAGTTCCCATAATACAAGCTCTGCTTAGTTTGGGACTAGATGACGTTGTGTGTGGGATGTCCGAAATATTTATTTATTTATCTTACACACAACGACATCTAGTTACATAAACTAGGATCACATAAACAATTGATCCGACCCGGGAATCGAACCCGAGACCTCTTGATCAATAGCCGCATGCGCTAACTACTAGTCACTAGACCAACAAGGCAATAATTGTATGTGTTTACCGACGCTCATAGCAACCCGCAATTCAAGGGTCCAGGCCTCGGTTGTTGCCTCGTTAGTCTAGCAGTTAGAGTATGCGACTGACGGGTTCAATTTCGGGACGGGCAATATTGTTGTTTTTACAAGAAATTCCCGGAGCCAGAGTTCCGGGAACTCACGGAGTTTGGATATTTGGTGGTGTTTAACATAAGCAATTTTGACGGCATGTTATGCGTACGGTCCCGATTGTCATGAACATCTACGGCAATAGAGTTACCCGTTACCTTCTAGAAGATATAGTTCAGCACCATTTTCAAACAAAAACGTTTTTTTAATTCTTGACAAAGTATTTTTTATCTGTTTCAATTTACTGTTTAGTTTACCTCAGATAGATATGAAATTTTAAACACTTGTTTAGTGTTCTAGAGCTTAAACGAGTAAATTCACGGTGATTACAAGAAAACACACATAATTGTATGTGTTTTTGCTAAAAATAATTTTAGCTCATTTTCCTCCTCGCTGTTTGATTTTTTATAAATCTCGAGGTCACCTACATGCATAACAAGTTAGCAAATATGTAAATTAGGTACATCGTGTTTCATGTCACATAACAAAAGAATACATATATCATTTCACACAATCTATGTGGTGACGGATTAGTAATACCTACGGAGTGTTATTAATTAACCCTATCCATCCCGTAGGTATTACAAAAGCTGACTAATGAACAAACTTCGCAGAACAATACTGCACTGCAAAGATAAGGCAAACTTAAAACAAATTCCGTCCGTACTAAATATTCTCACCAGCGTGGAATAGGGGCCCAAATCCTCCTTTCTATGGAAAGACCAGTGACTGTTAAAGGCAGTTGATGATAATGATTACGTACATTTAGCTCGCAAATTATATGCACCTGTTATCTTGGCATCCCCAGTGAGGCATCCGCCAATAGTTCTGCACTCTGCCTGCAAACAAAACAGTATTTGAGGAAAATATAATGTAAATAAACTGCATTAGTCATCTTATTTAGCGCAGTCTTTGGTCGAATAACCTTAGAGCAATAATAACTACTTGTTATGTTATTATTATTTTTGTTTGTTAGCGTACAGTAGGTAATGAACCGGTTTCAAAGAATGTTGTACAAAAACTCTTTAGCAGTCCTAATAGCTCTAGGTATGTCGATATTCGAATTTGTTACAAAAGTTTATCTTTTGAGGAACATGATAGACTAATTCGTAATCCATAGGTATATAAATAAAGAAAATGGGTGTCTATAAAGTCAGTTAACCGATGATAATTTTAAACGATAATTTCCTAAGAAAACAATAACTTTTTTCTTATTAACTTTATGCACAAATACATGCATCGGCGGACTTAATGCCTAAGGCATTCTCTGCCAGTCGACCGATTGGGCGATGCAGAGAAAAGATGTGGTAGGTGCACATAGGGGGAATCGATAAATTATTGTGCTTTTAATAAGTAATATCATAGGTAATATAATACATAATAGTTTTTAATACTAGTTTTCACGGGAAGAAAGTTTTTTAGGCGATATAGTGCTCTGAGGATGCCGGTGACTCTCTGGCATACATATGTGAAAAAAAAAAAAAGTCGATTTCCAGGTCCTTCACTTTTCGACTGACAGGTATAGTGGTGACATTCAGAATTATTTGAGTGAGCATTTCTAAATTGACCCTGTCCATTGAACGTCGAATGCCAATTAGTATGGCCTGGCACTTAGTCGGGTTGATCGCCAATCCGAACCGCACAGACCAGCTCTCGATAGTTCTAAGATCAGTGTTGATGTTACTAATAGCCGTCGTTACATCATCCACACTGGCACGAGAATACTGTTGTAGGTCGTCAGAATACAGGTGATACGCACTGCGAAGTTCGGGACATAGGAGGTTAATAAACATTAAGAAAAGTAAAGGAGAAAGTATACCGCCTTGAGGGACACCAGAGTCAACATCACACCATCCTGATGAGAGTTCGTCAACACGGACGGACTGTTGGCGTCCCTGAAGATAAGCTGAGAACCATTCCAGCGCCTCAGGCGAGATCTTGAGATAGGAGAGGATGGCCAAAAGAATGTCGTGACTGACGGTATTAAAGGCGTTCGAAAAGTCAACCAGAACCAAAACTGTCACCTTTGTTCTTCCAAGGCTTCTCTAATATCGCCAGTCACTTTGAGGAGAGCAGTGGTAGTACTATGGCCGGGCCTGAAACCCGATTGAAATGGGCTTAGAAAATTATTTTTGTGGATGTAATCTATAACTTTTCACTTTACTTTAAAGGCAGTTGACAAAACAGTTCACGTTTAGGTTGTGTGCTGCCGCTGTCTCTCTTCTACTCGGACGCATCGGCTGATGGAATGGAAGATAGAGAGATGCGTCACCAACCGAACTCTCGATCCGATCTTGCTGGTCTGTCGCTTGTACCGCGCTCTCACCGGCACGTTCCGCTAAGGCGGTACATGCAATGGGTCATACTTTTTAGTGCTTGCAACCGGCGTTTATCGATTTATAGCACATTATAACGGTAAAACGGATAAATGGTTATTTTCGCGGATGATACCAGCAAATCTGGGAAAATAAATAACTTACTTCCAACATAGGTCCTGCAGCATCATGTATGATAGAGTCTAATCCACCGTCATGTCTGAAAAAAGAGTTGGCTGGATTTACGATAGCATCCACCTGAAAACATTTATCAATTTAAATTTTAAAAAGTGTACAATATTTACCCATGGCAATTTTTGGAAATTCGCGACTTTGTACATAGCTTTTGTTGTATAGCGGGACTAGTTTTCGGGACTAGTTTAGTGTCGGGGTCGTTACGTTAAGACGTTATCGCTAGAGTTTATTTTTAAATTTCACACGGGAAGACCGACAGAGCGATTTCTTAGTAGGTACTAAAAGACATGATTGACTTCCTAAAATTAAACAGACAGCTTTTTTTTGTTGACGGGGGGAAAAATCAATTTAGATCTCCGATTCCTATGTGCTGATTTTACTAAAAAACACCTCGACGGCTGATTCTGATCTGAGGAGGATGACCATGTTATTTCAGGTCCTCCTCAGGATCGACCGCCTAGAGGAAGCCATAGAGGCTCCCACCTATCTAATGGCTAATCATTGTATATTGCGGCCTAATCACATTTTGTGACCAGGCCACCATCAAGTTAGTATGCTGCCCGAGGTCTCCTCTCTCTGGCAGGCTCTCTTGATGGCTCTAGCTCCAGCTTCTCTAAGCTCAGGATCGGCCCTCTCCGTAACCCAATCAGTGGTCTCTACTGAAGCATTATAGCTTCACAGAAAGAGATCGCTTCGCCCCAACCCTCCTCACCGCCAACATGGCAGCAATGATTGCTGACGGGTGAGGAGGGTTGGGGCCAACCAACCTTTAGAGGACACATAAGTACTTAGATGTCTTATAAAATTTATTGAAATCTCAGCTCCGTCAGGTCCTCTTAGAGGAGTGGAAGGAATGATTTGAATTGACCCGAAAGGCATCACGGCGGCCGAGAATACGGGCGGACACAGGTTATCACTGGAAAGGGATGCTTCAGAAATCATCTGTCTGATCTACAAGGAGCCAAAACCTGAGTATCGCACAGTGTGATGGCCGAATCAAGGACATGTCGGTCTACACTATGGTAGAAAGTCCGGCGTGGGAGGAGCCGAGGCGTGACCTCATGGCGGCCGTCAGGATGGGGATTCTCTCGCTCCATAGCATGACTGAAGGTCCTCATAGTACAGTATGTATACAAATCAATAACTTTGACGTTATTATACATACCTCTAGTTTAGATATATCTCCTTTGTAAATAGACACCTTCTTACATAAATCTTTATTTAAATTAGGATTTATTTTAATTTTACTGAACTGCCTGCTGTCGTCAAGTGTACGTGGTTTTCCTCTTAACTTCTTGTTTTTGGAATAGTAATCAATCCACCGGTCAATCGACTTTAGGCTTACGTAATCTTTAGAACTCATTATGTATAAACGGATTTGCACAAGTATTATAAAACATACAAAAAGAGCGTGAGCTCACGACGGCTTACGAAATTTTTGAATAAACATTGTTTGTAAAATTTCACTGTACACTAGAAATTTTGTCGTTGTTTAATTTTGTATAAAACTCATGACTAACTTTTCATGTAATATTAAATTTCATTAATCGCGGTGAAGATATTCCTGCCTCTGATTACGTGCGTGCCAGCGTAGTGTTCTCTGTGGTATAAAATTTGCACTACGCAGTTTGACTGTAAACCATACAAGTTCTATTTTTTTATTGGCGACAATTAATTTAACGATGTATGACATCACTGGTTGGACTATAAAAGTAAAAAAAAAACATAAATTTTTGCCGACTATTATTGTTTTTGTATTAATGCTTTTTTTTATTTCAAAAAATGAAATTGATATGTTGAACATGAATGATCATAATTTAATCATAAGAGTAACAACACTGCTGCCACGGAAGTCTTACTGTTCTTCTTTACAACTTATCGATTGGACCACATAATCTGTGAAGATACGAAAATGATTATATTGAATTCTTCGTGTAACTAAATTATGAAATATGAAATATACCGTTGAAATATGACAATAGATAAATAGATGTTGCCAGTATCATATAACTTGCTTGCAAACTGGTTGTTTAATTTCTAGACTACAATTTCTCTTGGCGATTGAATACTCTTTTTCTAACGCTTACTCAAATACTTATAAGCCTTAGACTATTGTACATATATCAACTAATCAATATTGATACATAAAATAAAACAAAGCTCGTACTGTTCCAATTTCGTACAAGACTGACTATTTATAGGGAGCTTTTGTAAATAAGCAGAAAACACTATCTGTCATTGAAAAGGGTTTTATTATGATATGTTGTAAACATACTAAAGATTGACCTTATATTTATCAAATCAAATAACAATTTAATAATAAGTGACCTCTTTTCTGCTCTTATCAGAATATTACCATAGTAGTTTACTATGCTACGTCATCTTTCATGATTGTTCTAACTCGTAGTTATAACCCTTGTACTATTGATATGCAAAATATCTTTGTTAATCGATAATCCGATAATTACCTACCCACTATCTGTAGTAGCACTTGAATTAAAGAAATGAGAGATAAAATGTGGCTGGCAAGTTATTTGAACCCTTTTAATATTGTTAGAGAATATATAAAACGGCCGATCGAGGCATTTGCCCTCAAACAGTATATGGGATATAAAAAGAAGACTGACGCTGGTATATCGAATGTTAAAGAGTTGGTGTACAGGATTGCCATAATCATATTGTTTTTAACGGCCATATTGTGGATGTCAATATTTATGTATGTTGGATTTTATAATATTTATATGCCAAATGTAACTCATGTGAGGCCGGTGCATTTTCAATTCAAGTAAGTAATAACTTCTTGGTCAAATATGTTATATTTATGTCACTTCACATCAGGCTACTGCTGGACATAAGTCTATAAGTAGTATAAGTTCTATAGCTTGAATTTTTATTAAAAAGACTACTCTCACTTTAGGAATATACATCCTTGGTCTCGAGTTACTTTACGAACATACATGAAACGGTCACAAAAAACACCCAGACTCGTATCAACAGTTTGTGGATCACAAAAAGTATTGACCCACATGGGATTTGAACCCACAACACTTGGTGCAGTAGAAAGCACTGTGGCGACAACTTAAACCACTAGGCCAATTGTGCAGTCGAATAAAGCCAGATGGCTCGGTATAGTGCTTGTTTCAAGTTTTCCTTCTCAAGTCAGTTTCTTCCTTTGGTGAGATAGAAACAAGCCTAATAATAACAGCTATTTCTGCCAATGTCAGTATTTAATGTCTTCAATTCTAAAGTCTTCAAGACATGTCAAGTCAAATATTAGTAAAAAATGTAGATTAAATAATATGAGGACCGTGTTCCGAAAAAAAAACAAAAAGCAATCTCCCTCTAGACAGTATGAACACCACTTTAGTAGGGTGATATTAAATGGTTGATAGTTTGATAAATAATAATATAAATATTTCGGACATCTTACTCATAACGCCATCTAGTCCCAAACTAAGCAGACCTTGTGTTATGTAACTAGACAACTGATATATATACATAAACATACTTTTTTATAAATACATATATATAATACATATAAAACACCCATACTCCAAAACAAATATTTGCAGATTCTACAAACATTCGATCTGAACTGGGAATTGAACCCGAGACCTCTTGATCAGCAGCTGCATAGGCTAACCACTAGACCAACAAGGCAGTCAATTCCTTTAAGCCTTTTAAGCCTGTTCCAATAAGAATAAGTAATTGGGCCTACAATGTCAAACACACCAATGAAATACACCAGCATGAATGCTTGGTCTAGTGGTTAGCATATGTGGTTGCTGATCAAGAGGTCTTGTGTTCAATTCCCAGGTCAGACCAAATGTTTGTATGATTTTCAAATATTTGTTTCCGAGTTTGGGTGTTTTCTATGTATGTATTTACAAAAAAAAGTATATATGTATTCATATCAGTCGTCTAGTACTTATAGTACAAGCTCTGCTTAGTTTGGGACTAGATGGCGTTGTGTGTAAGATGTCCGAAATATTTATTTATTTTACTGTGACATACAAAATACCGACGAATAGAGTCATTGGCACAGGCTAGTCACTTAATATTAATATTACTGGGTTATCTTTATAACAGTAACCTTCAAGTATTAACATGGAATTCTAAAAAGGAGGAGGTTCTCATAACACTATCATAATTACTAGCTTCTGCCTAGTGCCTACCAGTCTGTGTGTTTGTCTGTTATCATGATAAACAGTAGCTGTTGATCTTCTCCAAGGTGTAAAATTCATCCAAATTGTTTAACCTTTTTGGAAGTGTTATAGACACTCAGAGTTACCTTCGTATTTACAACTTATAATAAACTTACATATACTACAAAAATAATAATAATAAAGGCCCATAATACCGATTTTTTTAATTTCGAGATAAAGTAAAGCACAAATAATAATAACACAAATCTTTATTCTCATAAATAACCTTTTAAAAAAAAAAAAAAAAATAAAAAAAAAAAAAAAAATTAAAAAAAAAAAAAAAAAAAAAAAAAAAAATATCTTAAGAACAATTAAGATATATATCTTAAGATATATAAAACAAGCAGCCATACACACATACACTGTCTTCACAAAAGTTTTGCGGGACACAGTATTTTTGAAGTCGAGGACATCCGAACCTCCTCTTCTCTGAAGGTTTCAGAGTGGGAATTAGGATGGAAAACCGAGAGAAAATCTTAAGTAAAAATATCTTAACAAATAATATAAATATTTTTGATGCAGGCCATGTGAAGACAAATCTGGAATCTGCTCATATCCATATGCATATGTTCAACTGACTAGGCAGAGTAGTATCCTAATGCCGAAACAGCCATATCGGATCTGGCTAGTCCTGGATATGCCTGAGTCACAGGTGAATAAGGAATTAGGTGAGTTACAGCATTTTGATTAGTACATATCCCCACTTCCCTACTAATATTATAAATGCGAAAGTAACTCTGTCTGTCTGTCATGCTTTCACGCCTAAACCACAGAACCGATTTTGATGAAATTTGGTATGAAGATAGAACTGAACTTGGGAAAGGACATAGGCTACTTTTTACTGCGATGACCGACATACACGCGGGCGGAGCCGCGGGCGAAAGCTAGTATGTTTATAACTAGCAGAACCCCCTGCAGAGTTAACCGCTTCGGATGCAGGGAAAGCATTTTTTTAAAAATAGTCTAGTATGTATTTGCAAGTGAAAGTTCCATAGATTATACGGAACAAACAGAAGGCAGACAGACAAAAATGTGTATACTTTCATTTGCATTTATTGAAAAGCTGTGGATTTGACATTACAAATGGGCACTTCAATTTTATTTATTAGTATAGATTTATTTATTTATTTTTATTTTAAAAAAGACAACTCCCGCATTAGGAATATAAATTCCTGTTGTGAGTCGCGGGGACTTTACAAACATACATGAAACGGGCATAAAGAACACCCAGACTTAGAACAACAAATTGTGAATCACACAGTGTTATCCCACGTGGGATTTGAGCCCAGTAGGAAGCGGCGTGGCGACCGCCTAAACCACTAGGCCAACCGTGCAGTCATTGTGATCATCATCATCAACAACCTTTTGCAGTCCATTGCTGGACATAGGCCTCTCCTTACAAAGTAGGGTTGTGGCCTACAATACTAAGCCCTACTGGGGTGTGTGGGGGGGGGTGTCAGAATAGGACTAACTAAAACCACACGGTGTGCCATTCTGCACCTGTGATGGGAGAATCCAGGAACAGCTGTTATTACAACATCCGGATCCCTCCTAGTAAGGCACAAATGGCTAAACCAATAATACTTTCAATATACGGTGATCTGTGGTGACACAGGGTTCGCCCTACTACAGACACCAGCCCCTCATAAAGGAACGAAAATTACTAATCCAGTACTGTAGCTATTTTATAAATTAATATAATTTAATTAAAATACTACTCTTGGAAACTTCCAGGCATGTTTATGGTGTGTATACAGATGCGAGCTAAAGGCGGATACCTGGTATCCTCGTCTTGCCGTTCAGCAATGATCAGATACAGGTAACACTGATTTATCATATTTCAGTATGTGGTTAGCAGCGTTATGAGGTGAAGCTCTCCCTCTGATTCTAACTTTGATTCAATTTTAGCCAATAATATAAGAGAGTCTCTAGCGTTAGCGATTATAGAAAGAGATTAGATGCGAAACACTTACATTTTGACTGAGAAGACTAGGCCTCTGTTCCTTTGCCCCATTATGTAAATATTAAGCTAACTAGGGATGTTATGAAGTTCCTTAGCCGTATCCGAAACTATCGGATATCCGAAATATAAAAATGTAACTGAATCCGATATAAAAGTCAGCCCCGGATCTACGATTTTTTCGAACCGGGGCAAAATCTTGATAGTGGAGCCCTCCCTTCAATTTTCAAACTGCCAATGAGTATCATTACACGCGGACTGAGCCGCAGGCATAAGCTAGTGGTAAATAAATCATGTACTAATCTGGATAGCGTAGTATAATAATTAACCAGTTTTCTAAGGAGAGGCCTATGTCCATCAATTGAGTATTGAAGGTATCTTCATCACCAGATCCTTGCTGCACAAAACAATGCGGACGTTCGTATTATCACCGCTGTACCTCGGTGGACTTGAAGAAGAGAAACAGCAACTCAAAGTAGAACTGTTCAGTGACTTTGAAGATGATCCGGTAAGACATAAATAATAAATAAATAATAAATAAATATTTTGGACATCTTACACACAACATCATCTAGTCCCAAAGTAAGCAGAGCTTGTGTTATGGGTACTAAACAACTGATATAAATACATATACATACTTTTTTTTTGTAAATACATACATATTATACATAGAAAAACACCCAGACTCCGAAACAAATATTTGTGGATCACACAAATATTTGGTCTGACCCGGGAATCGAACCCGAGACCTCTTGATCAGCAGCCGCATACGCTAACCACTAGACCAACAAGGCAGTCATACATACATAATTGCCTTGTTGGTCTAGTGCTTAGCGTATGCGGCTGCCGATTAAGAGGTCTCGGGTTCGATTGCCGTGTCGAACCAAATGTTTGTATGATCTGCAAATATTTGATTTGGAGTTTGAGTGTTTTCTATGTATAATATGTATTCTACAAAAAAGTACATATGTATGTATCAGTTGTCTAGTACCCATAGTACAAGCTCTGCTTAGTTTGAGACTAGATGGCGTTGTGTGACAGATGGCCGAAACGACTGGCGTCTTGGCCTTGGAGTGACTGCCAAGCAAGAGGTCGTGGGTTCGATTCTCACTCGCGACAAATGTTTTTCAGGCGGTGTACTGCTCCGGTTTACTCGACCCGTTCCAGCTGAAATTTGTAATTTGTGTATAATAAAATAAATTATATTCTGTTACTTCTGCTAATTTCCAGGCGAATCCAGCGACTGATGTATACGTAGAACTCCAGTCGCGCTATGCCCAGGTGTACTCCAGCGAACTGCAAGTCGAGGCACACTTTAGTGGACTAAGATGGTTCATGTTCAACTGGCCGAAAATATCAGCCGTGTTTGGTAAATATAACATATTTCATCATGTTTATAACTGTCATTCGGGAGAATGATGCAACAACATCTCACTAAGTCGACATGGTGTAGGTCATCATGCTGTATTGTGTACACTCACAATAAGGATGGTGGCTCCTACTTCTAGATTCTACTCATGCTTTCCATCTAGCATTTTATTTTTTTATTTTTTAAGTCTACCAAAGTGACTAATCCACTTTGGTAGACTTAAAAAAAAAAAATCGTAGGTCTAGTGGTTCAAGTATGTGACTGCTGAATGAGAGGTTCTAGGTTAGGACAAAAGTGTTATTGCGTTTTTCCTACAAGGAATTCTTAATCATTTTCATAATTTTCATAAATTCTCTATTGGGAAGTCAGTGCACTCAAATATACTGACAATTAGTTCAATCTCCGAATTTAATTCATCTTCAGGGTTGCG
The DNA here is from genome assembly GCA_932526445.1 of Phragmatobia fuliginosa. NCBI lineage: Eukaryota > Metazoa > Arthropoda > Insecta > Lepidoptera > Erebidae > Phragmatobia > Phragmatobia fuliginosa. The sequence goes on along the minus strand of OW052081.1, from coordinate 9,567,911 downwards.
GAGGCCCTTATCTACAATCCGTAGGTGGCCCGAGGTACGTCGGGGTTCCGGGGACTTCTTTTCGAGGGTATACTTGGTTCCTCAGCTCATAGTATTCGAAATGGCGCGGCGGCTTGCGGTTTTAGTCGGTTCGAGTCCGATATAGCCACCATACAAGGTGGTATCCGGGGGGGATTTCGAAAAAAAAGGGTTGCGGAGGTCCGATGTTAGTCATTTCGTAGAAAAACTGATATTCAGGTCAAATCGATTGAACTAGTAGCCGACCTCCAAAAAATTTAAAAACTATTATTTTAAGCTAGCCTTGCCCCGTGGTATCATCCTTGGTTGTTGTTGTACCTTTCAATTCTTGAATAAAAATATATTTAATTTGTTGCAGGTATCTCTACCAACCTATTCTTCGTGTCTCTTGTCTTCATACTCAGCTGGTATCACTTACAAGAAGGGTTACCCGACTTTATAAAAGTAAGCGACCAATCTACATATAGGTATAAACAAAATTCAACCTAGTAAAGCCACGCTGATTTCAGCACGAATGTGTCGGCTCGACCGGGGCGGTATTGCCCTCGCATAGACTATCAAAAAAAATAAACAGTTTGTAAGACCGCCATAACCATGCTGCATTGTGCGCACTCACAATGAGGATTGTGACCACCACTTTTGGATTCTGCTCATACTTTCCATCAGGCAGAGAGCTGGACATAGACTCTACTTAGAATGGAGATTTTGAGTATACTACGGTGGCCAGATAAGTCGATATAGGGTTTGTGTTAGTGATGTGCTGGATCTTTTAAATGTATATCCGCGGATACGCATAGGAATACGGATCATAGGCGTCAAGATCCGCGGATACGGATGTTTACAATATAAATATACAATTACCTAATTAACTTTAATTATATGGAATTTAATCTATCCATAAAAGATCAGTTTAAAAAGTAACGGAAACTGATCTTTTTTCTGTCGCGGATATCCGCGGATACGGATATCTGAAACATCACTAGTTTTTGTCAAGTTTTCCATCTCTTTGTAGTGATGTTGGCCTGCCTAGTTTGCTCCCTTAGTAGAATATTACGACACCCATGGGATGAAAAGGCGTGACATACCGTAGTCTGAATCCATCACCACCATAGAGCGTTGCCCTCTGTCGAAGTATAAGCCCAAATGGGCATATGCATTACCAAGGCATTGTATAGAATGCCTGAATTATACAGATTGTCGGTAACATTTACAATATTTTATTTATTTTTTAATAGATTCCGCCCACGGTAAAAAGTAGACTATGTCCTTTCTTTAAGCGACTTCAAAAAAAGGAGGAGTTCTCAATTCGTCGGTTTTTTTTTTTTTATGTATGTTCAGCGATAATTTCGTCGTTTATGAACTGATTTCAAAAATTCTTTTTGCATTGGAATAGGTGTAGCTTACAGGTGGTCCCATCGTCACCATATCGATATCTGATGATGGGATCCCAAGGAAATCGAGGGAACTCCTTAAATATCATATGCACAATTGTCGCGATTTGGGTACTCGGAATAGTTTTTCATTGAAGTCGGTTCCTTTTTGTTAAAATTATTTGCTCTATACTATCTGTATACAAAATTTCACTAAAATTGTTTTAGTAGTTTTAGTAGGATTGACAATTCTAATAGCTAAATATTTTACAGAACAAATTTCGTCCAGCCGTGAAGCCTGAAGATGACGAGAAATTGTACATTGGCAAGGTGAAGTTGGAAAGAGAAGGTGAGTTGAAGATGGTTTATGGCATAGGTGAGTATGACTCCACCTCTGCGATTACACCTAGTTGAATCCGATAAGCCGAGTAGCTTTAGGTGATTGGAAACAATCATCGAGGGTAAACAACCACGGCGCGTTCAGACCTAGATGGGTGACCGTTTGTGGCGGCGTGGTTTGATATTGTGACTGTAGTAGAGGAGTTTAAATAGAACGTCCACCGTCTCGAACAGAAAAAGGGACGGAGCAAATTTTATTGTTGCCACATGAAAAAAAATTTAACTACTAAATGGTGTTGCCAACATACAAAAAATGATACTAAATTATTTAATAAAATGGTAGTAATAGGTGCCGATGCCAGCCTTAACACCGTTTGACATGATATGTTATGGACGTTTTCGTGATTCGGAGGTCACGTTAAGCAGTCGGTCCCGGTTGTTATCATAAGATAACAGTCGTGGAGTTTAGGCCTTCGGGCGGCTTCAAAACATACAACGGCAAGATTACGTAGCCATAACGTGTCTTGCCTGTCCCCAACCCGCACTCGGCCAGCGTGGGGACGTATGGCCTTAACCCTCTCTTGAGGATACATCCCTCTCGCTTGGCGGGAGGTGAAGGTTATCTTCATACCAAAACCCGGAAAAACCGACTACACACAACCCAAAGCTTATAGACCTATAAGCCTGACATCATTCCTATTGAAGACCCTAGAAAGACTGTGCGACAGATACATCAGAGATGGACCTCTACGCATGGTACCGCTACACAAACAACAGCATGCATACTCAATAGGGAAATCAACAGAATCCGCTTTGCATAGCGTGATTTCCAAAATTGAATGCGCTGTAGACCACAAAGGTTCAGCACTGGCTGCCTTCATAGATATAGAAGGCGCCTTTGATAAAACAATGTTCCACAGCATCGACATAGCCCTTAAAAGGCATAATGTGGCCCCAACCTTATGCAGTTGGATAACCAACATGCTCAGGCAAAGGGCCATACAAGTCACGGTGAATGACACCACGAGAGCCATGGTGGCGAAGGGATGCCCACAAGGAGGTGTCCTCTCGCCCCTATTATGGAACCTCGTCGTGAACAGCCTCCTAAGTGGTTTAAACGACAAAGGCTACTTCACCGTAGGATATGCCGATGACATAACAATCATAATAAATGGCACTCACGAAAACACACTGTGTAACCTCATGCGTCAAGCCTTGAAAATTGTAGAGGACTGGTGCAAAGAGCATAAACTAACAGTCAACCCCACAAAAACAGAACTGGTCCTCTTTACCAAAAAAAGAAAGCTGGCAAAATTGCAACTGCCACGCTTTTACGGATCTACCCTAAACCTGACATCAGAGACCAAATACCTGGGCGTCTATTTGGACAAACAACTGAATTGGGCTAAACATACTGAATACATTACCACAAAAGCCAGTATATCACTGTGGCAATGCAAGCAACTGCTGGGCAGAAATTGGGGCATCAGTCCCAAGGCCACGTTCTGGCTGTACACTACAGTTATTCGACCAACTATAACATATGGCTCCCTAGTCTGGTGGCCCAGGACAGACTTGGCTACTTGCCAAAAAACCCTAGAAAAACTACAGCGATACGCCTGCGTGGCTATCACTAGTAGCATGAGAACCACACCAACAGCCGCACTGCAAACTATGCTGGGGCTGCCACCCTTGCACTTAGTTGTTAAAGAGGAAGCAGCACTAGCAGCGTTTAGACTCCATAATGCCGGCACACTGGGAAATGACTCCAGAATCAAACACACACGCATAAGAGAACGAGCGATCACACATCAACCCATGTTGACATCACCCAATGATAGGATGCTGAAGAAATTTAATTTTCAGAAGCACTATAATATACATCTAGAAGAAGAACCACACGACAAATCAGATACAAAAGAACTCAGAATATACACCGATGGCTCCAAAACCAACACAGGAACCGGAGCAGGTGTATTCTCAGACGAACTTAACATCAGGATATCGAAGCCGCTAGGTAGATTCAACACTGTATTCCAAGCGGAATGCGTGGGTATTATCCTGGCGGCCCACGCTATAGAGACAAGGAAAATTACGGACTCACACATCCGTATAGTCTCTGATAGTGCATCGGTACTTAAATCCCTAAATAAAACCCATGTCACTTCGAAACTCATAATGGATTGTCACAACGCGTTAAAACGCGTTGCGACCTCCGGCCGGAATTCAGTGACAATACAATGGATAAAAGGACACAGCGGATCGCTAGGTAACGATGCGGCCGATGAGCTGGCTAGAAGGGGGTCGGGCGCAGCGGTTTTCGGACCCGAACCCGTGGTGCCCGTCCCATTCGGCCAGCTCCGTGGTTGGCTGCAAGAATTTACCCGCACACAAGTACAACACCACTGGCTATCTGTCCCAGGCTGCAGACAATCAAAGGAAGCCATGCCACTTCCTAATGATAAACTAACCAAAGGCTTATTGCGTTTGGATAGGGACAGTCTGCGGCTGGTGGCAGGAACTATCACCGGACACTGCTCACTAAACAAACACTTCCACACCATAGGCATAACTGACAGTCCCCTATGCAGAGCATGCTTAGGGGCAGAGGAAACGGTGTCGCATGTACTCATTGAGTGCACAGGTGTCACCGAAACACGGAAAAACACACTCGGATCTCCTAAATCTGTTGCAGAATGTCTGGACAGACTCGGAGACCTTATCCGCTTCTGGAGGGAGGTGGGCTGGCTGGAGTGATGGCCGCCCTCACGTACAATGGTCCACTTAAAGGACTAAGTGCGGAAACCACCCACATAACATAGAACATAGAACCCTCTCTTGAGAGGAGACCCTAGCCCAGCTGTGGGACTTTATGGTAGTTGTATGAAGTGAATCTCCTCTGCCTGATGGAAAGCGTGAGTCTTGGTCACCATCCTCATTATGAATGAAGCATGTTATCTCTTGTAAATCTGTAATACGGTGTACAAATAAAGACATTTCTATATACATGAAACGGACAAAAAGAACACCCAGACTCAGGAGAACAATTTGTGGATCGCACCCACATAACTCTATCTAGTAATTCCGTTAAGTGTATGTCAACAGCAATCTCCTTCCCACGCCCACCTAAACCTAAACACTTTGAAAGTTAATTAATATGAAGTAGGATTTCAAGAGGTAATGGGTTCGAATCCCGCACAGAATCTGTGTCTGTATACAATAATATTTTTTTTGATATATTTAAGCCTACCAAAGTGAGCTCTCATTGTGAATGCAGACAATGAAGGATGGTGACCCTCACTGTGTTGGTCTAATGGTTTGCGTATGTGACTGCTTATCAAAAGGTCTCGGGTTCGATTCCCGGGTCGAACCAAATGTTTGTGTGATCCGCAAATATTTGTCTCGGAGCCTGGGTGTTTTTCTATGTATAATATGTATGTACATATTTACAAAAAAAAAGTATGTTTATGTATTTATATCAGTTGTTTAGTACCCATAACACAAGCTCTGCTTACTATGGGACTAGATGATGTTGTGTGTAAGACGTCCAAATAAAAAAAAAATATAAATGCGAAAGTCACTCCGTCTGTCTGTCGCATTTTTACGTCAAAACTACTGAAACTCTAGAGTCTGAGAAAGGACATACACGCGGGCGGAGCCGCGGGCGAAAGCTAGTTCTTAATAATAGTGTTATTTTCAGACTCGGCGTTATTCGAAGAAGACACGCTCCTCAAAGAGTTCCAAGAAATAGAACCGAAGGAAACGAAGAAGACTTAATTGTGATGATACTATTATATTAAAGTATATTTTTTGCATGAAAACTGCGTTAATGTTATCTAGATTTACGACATTTCTGGTTTAACGGGTTCGAATCAACTCCTGCCAACCTAGCCAAGTTGCAAACGTTTTTTGTTTTCTTTTCTCTTCTCTTGTTTCAGTGACTATGTTTTGTTTTGATCACGTGACCTGAGTGATATTATCCAATGAAACAAGAGAATCACTACATAGTATAAAACAAAGTCGCTTTATCTGTCCCTATGTATGCTTAAATCTTTAAAACTACGCAACGGATTTTAATGCCATTTTCTTTAATAGACAGAGTAATTCAAGAGGAAGGTTTTTATGTATAATACATGCATTATATAGTAGATAATCATTTTAGAGGTTTCTAATGTGTTGTTTTTTACGCCTACATTGCAAACGCTGGCTGTACCCTATGAGATAGATCAAAATAATATACTACAGTAATGTACATCTTGAAAGGTCTACAAAAAAGTCCGCGACGGTATATGTCTATCTCTTAGGGATAACCCACAATAACCATTTATTTATTTTTTCTATTTTCGAGAAATAATGGCTTATTTACGAAGCGATTTTAAGCAATACAGTATTAATCCTTATCTAATTAAGTACCTTAAATACATTGTGTATTTAATATAGATTAATATGGCCCTTTACAGTATGTAATTTAAATTAATACTTTTGAAGATATTACAGATTTAATCGCCAGGAACAAAGCGATTTTGGCGGTACCGGCCGGGGCCCGTTAGTTGTCGCTGCTGACGATTTGTCACTATCAGTTATTAACTAAACACAATACTTTATTATGAATTAATATTCTAAGGCAGTACGAAGTTCGCCGGGTCAGCTAGTAAAGAATACAATAGAAAACGAAAAACGTTTTGCAACTTGGCTAAGGGGGCTGAAAAGGGTTATTTATTAGGAGGGTCGTGGGGTTCCCCCTTCCTTGGCTGGAATTGCCTGGGGTCATTATAGTAAGTTACATTTAAAATGGATCTAACGTTGACATAAAAAGTATTTAATACAAAAACTTAGTTTAGTTCTAGTATAAACTGGTACCGCGATTATTGTAACGCCGCGGCGCGAAGTTGGTCTAAAAAAGTAGCCTCAGTAGCAAATTAAAATGTGTTTTTATACTTTTATATGCATTTAGTGGAAAGCTGTTTATTTGAAATTACAAGGAGACACAACTGCACTATCCCCAACACTGCGCAGTAGAAAGTTTGTCAGAAACGGCTCTAACGATTCCAATGAAATTTGATATCTTTTGGGTTTCGGAAGTTAAAAATCTAGTGAAAAATATCGATATTTATACTACTCTATCTACTCAGTAACACTTGGTTGGTGATTAGTACTCCAACACAGCAACACTAGCAACTTGAGAGAAGAGACGGCATTGTTAAACAATAAATAAACCGAGCAAAGCTCGGTCGCCCAAGTACTCTGCTATAAACGAGCCTTTTGAGAATTATTAATTTAATTCTAAAACTTAAAAACGGCTTAAAAGCATATTATTCTAAAACGACTGAATACATTAATAAAAATACATATTTTATTAATGTTATTTTAGTAAATATATAATAAAAAGTGCAAAATGCGTGACGCCAAGGTAAACCGTGACGTGGGGCGTTACGAAAAGTGTGATCGGGCGTGGCGAACGGACGGTGAGAGGGAGATATAAGGGAAGATAGAGAGAGTTACGTTTCGCATGTTACTGTAAGAGTCACTGTCACATGTACTTGCGCCACCGATGCAGTCAAATATCATGTTAATATAAAACTAATATATATCTATATACCTAAAATAAGTAGTACACCAAAGGCTATTCAAAATGTTTATGCAATGTATTTAAATAGATGCATATAGTTATGGAAATGTGTAATATTTTTTACTATTTAATTATAAAATAAAAATTGATGTTGCCCATGTGCTCGTTTTATTTGGACACAACCTTTTACTCGAATTGGATTTGCTTTTTAATCGATGTATATCTAAATATTCTCGCAAGAAAATTAGAAGCATTCGTTGTATTTTCAGTATTTTCTACTGAATGACGTAGTAATAAGTTAAATTAATAATTAAAAAAAATCCCAACCGATTTGACGATTTCCATCAAACATAGCTAAGAACGCTCCCGGCTAATTCATCTTGGATGATTTGTCCGTAAGCTACGATGCCACAGACACACGCACGCACAACACACACACTGACACAGACATGCATACACACAGACACACATATATCAATAAACGTCAAACTTATAACACGGGGTTTTTGGTCGGGGGTTCAAAATTCCTCCTATATACACTTTACAAAAAAAAACAGAATCACTACTAAACGCCCAAGTTTGAACTACAGTGGTAAAAGTGTGTCTGTGTGTGTGTGTGTGTGTGTGTGTGTGGAACACATCATCTCCTACGGTATTTTTGGATCGATACAGTCTTCGATCGATGTGAGCATAATTTAGGCTTGTAATATAAGTTACCTTTTTGGTGGTTTTGAGTGTTTCCACACCCTACCCAAATGTCCTGCTTACGGTAGTGCAGAGCTTCGGGTCTACTATGGTCTTTTCTTCAAAAGGTCAACCCAGACACTATCGTTCACATAATAATATGTATAGGCTTTACATAGCTATAAAGGTTAAATAAATGAAAGAAAAAATCTACTTCCAAGAATTTATTAACATTAACATCAATAGATAGATAGAATTCATAAAAATCTGTCGCTATTGACAACCATTTCCATTCCATTGTTTTAAATATCCCCTTCCCATTAACATTGTAACAATAACTTTTTTAATGTGGCCGCATTACTTTGGCTAACTTCTAAAACATCTGGTCCCGTCTTATGGGAACTTGATATTTATATAATAAAAATAATTGTATATTGTAACAAAAGATGCATACCATTTAAAGTAAAGTATATAAAAAGAATTTTTATCTATATCTCATCATGGCCAATGAATTCAGACGTACATAGAAGCGTAGACCTTGAGGATTTTGTGTGCAGATTCCAAGTGGGGTCTGGGGAAAGTCGTGCCCCCAGTACACTGGGGGCACGACTCTCGCTCTCTCCTTTCCGCTTTACAATGCGTAAGAGGAAGAGAGCTGCCACAGCGCAATTGCCACCCCGCCAAGCGACAATTTCGGTCTCAGTAAGTTTGTTTTCAGACCACTCATAAGAACTGTGCTTCTGACATGGCTTTCCTCATGTGGAAACACATTAGCGTTCATAAGTAAACTTGAACATTTTGGATCAAAAGGTTAAATAGAAGCCGGTGAAACCAACGTAATGTTTTCACCAAAATCACTTCGGTGAACTGAGGTAACTATAAAGCCAAGATTAATAAGTTTAATATTCATTTGCAGGAGTGGCGCACGAAGAATTCATTTTTAGATATATTTCTGTATAATTTTATACATTCCAATTTTATAATATAAATATAATACATACATATTTGGATATTGATAAATATATAATAATTAAAATAAAAATGTCTTTGAAATTCGGTTTTTGTAGCACCACATATTGGCAGTTCTTACAATTAAATGTTTATTTAAATGGAGTGATCAAAATGTCAAAAGCTCAGGACTCTAAGCCCTTCTACAGTTTCAACATATCCAATGACTTTTTTCATATGTAGACTACATATGAAAAAAGTCATTGGATAAAAATAATAAATTTCAATTCCTCATCCGACTACTGCTGTGAAGACATGGAGCTTAACTGATTTTAATAGCCCACTACTGGATCCCTGCTTCTTGTTAGAAATGAGGTTTTAGCCTTACTTACCACGCTGTCCAAACGCATTCCATACTTGTCGTAAGAAGCGACTAGGTAAACTAAGCAGCATAGCATTACTTTACCCGTCGTATAATTTTTTTTTGACATACCACGTCATCTAGTCTCAAGAGCATGTCAGATATTCAGTTGGATACATGTAGCATATCTGCCTCTTATTAAAAAAAAGTTAAAACTGTCAATGTCAAGTGTGACAAATGTCTTTTCCCGCGAACTAGCTTTTATCGTATTTGTAATATGTTAGAGTTTAGCTAGAAGGATATTTGTATAAAATATATACTAAAGTGTTAGTTTATAAATCTGATTGCTTTAAATAGCAGACACATTAATAGACAGGCAATTATAGAATAGATAATTAGATAATAGAATAATTAGAATATTCTAATGTTGGCTTTGTAAAGTAACATTAAAGAACAAACTGACTTAAAAAATATATATTCAAAAAGTAAAGAATAGATTTCCCCTATTTTATAAAATGTGGTGCTATTACAATCCTTAAATTTTTGATATCTTTGACAGCTGTCACTAGTGTCACTTTAGGATTTAATTTATTGGTAGGTAGGTACATATAATCGTTTGACACATTGTCCTTCAAATACATGACATAGGCAAAGTTGTGGTCACACTAAACCACAAAGCCAAAAGCTGAGTACGATTGAATTTTTATAAATAGGTTTTACTTGTGGTTATTGTTGTAAATCGAGAGTATCCTCGCGGAGAGAAACTATTCTAAAAAAAATATCTAAGTTACGTATGTCATCAGCTTACTGCCAGTAAAAGTCCTGTCGAAATCAGTCCAGCCGTTCCAATGATGAATCGGACATATAACTCGTGCGAGCTAAGATGGCACCTGGCTCAAAACGAAACATGATACCGTTCCCCCGCGTGATACCCCTCTGTCGTCTTGCGAGTAGCGTTAGCATCACTATTACCGTTGCACAAATTTTTCCATAATAATTTTACTTTATTATGTATTACCTAATGTCATTTATATCACTCCATGAATTTATTTTATTAATATATCATTAGATTCGTCTGGATAACCCAATTGTTTTAAGAAAGGTCACACGAAAGAAAACCAGCATGACAACTATGAGACGCAATAGCATAAAATAAAGAATATCCATATACATATGATATTTAGAGATTACAAATGTAAAAGGCTTATCATGGCGATTGAAAATTGTATTTTATAACCATATTTGAGTTCCTAATTTCATTTAAAATGATATAAGGTATTACATAATATTATTTAAATCACTGCACGAAGAATGCATTCAGGTAAAAAATGAATGAGGCCTGCTTCCTATTGGTATGCATATGTATTTTCTTAGCTCAGGTAGTAAAGTACCACTTAAGATACAGTAGTATGTTATGAGAAACTACTATAAACAAAATAAATGTTGAAATTTAAAAAAACTGGAGTAAATTATATTTTCTTGCACTCAGTACTTTAAACGACTGACATTTGAGTCAGGCGCCATCTTGGGTCGCACGAGTTATACGTTTATTTTAAATTGCTTCTTTGATTTAGCTAAGTATTGTATATACTTTGATATGAATTTAGCAAAAAGCTGTCCATTTGATATTACAAACATACAGTCCTATTATATTTATTTGTATTGATTATACTTTATTGTGATAAAACAGGAAGATAAACATATAGCAAAATATAGATAACACGAATAAAACCGTTTGCTTAATGTCAGTTTGTCTGTTTCAAAATCATCTCTCTCAGAGGTCAAGAAATATTTTAAGTAGTGTATTTACAGGGGGGTGTCACTCCGCAGTTTAGGTATAGTCGGCCGGCTGCCTGCCGGGTGAGACACGCCGCCGGTCGAACAGACATCGTCAGAACAGTTAAGAGTTACACGATAGAAAGAGACTCAATTGTAGGTAAATATAATCGTAGTGATTCGGCGCTGTGCGATCTGAATTGAACTTAATCTTTTGACACCGAGGGTATCTATAAATTTAATTTACTTTTCGGAGTGAGTCTTCTGTACAGGTACTATTATGTATTCTGTGGTATTTAGTTGTGTTCTTAATAGATAAAAACCTGTTTTATCCAATTCAGCACATATGTTGATAGAAAAAATTACATATAATTATGCCTATAATTGTCTTAAAACGGGCTATAACTCATAAAATAATAATTACATAATTAAAATACTTGTGCGTTAAAGAAGGAAAAACGCAGATTACATAAATTTATTTTTTGTTGTTTTGTCATGATTGTGTTTCTCGCTGAATTATTTATTTAATCTATCTTTCATGTTTTTATATTTTTATTGACATTCAAATAAACCCCTATTTTCAAAATTAATATCCTTTACATGAATAGATTTTTTCCCAATCTAGATATATATGATAAATATTAAAATTAATTTCCTTATGGAAATAAAGAAAACCAAATAGCGAAAATACATTATTTTTCTTTCAAAATGTTTAACTATTTGTAATTTAAAACTATTTTAAACCAGTCAACACAATATATTTGGCTCCCTTAACCATTAATAATTTAGATTCATAATATAATTTATCCCATTTTTTTGCTAAAGAATTTAAACCTAAAATTTCAGTCCATTAAAAAAAGAAAATACTGTTCTAAACCAAACATAGTTTTCAAAATTAAAGAAAACGATTAAATTTTGATTGATTACCTATTCCCCTTAAAATAATGATAATAAAACCCATGAAACTGGAATATAATAATGGGTGCTTGGATAGTCTTGCACTCACGGAACTTGCAGTCATAGCCAGTGTTGCCATGGTCTTCCTTGAATGGTATTTTTCTTAACTGGCAGTGGAAGCGTACCGGGATAATTCTGGCAACACCATTCCAACGGCCTGGAAAAATTGTGCGATCTAACGTGAGATTGTTTACAACACCGTCCGGCTGGTCGAGCATGAGAGGAAAGAGGAGGAAGGATATGATAATGGAAGAGTGAACAAGGAAAAAGAGATATGTGCCAATTCTGTTGTTCGATAACTATCTAATGCCCTTTTTCACCAACTGTGTTTTCGGTTCCTTCCTATGCCAAACAGTCAAGGCTGGAAGTCACCACCAGCTTACGTGTTTCTTTCCCACTATGATCTCGGGTCCTTTAAACGGGGCATGAAAAAAAATCTCATTAAGCCGCCACAGTGTGGGTCCGCCATACTTTGTCTGCATTCGCAGCAAGTGTAGGGGCCCCATCTTGGATTCTGCTCCTGCTTTCCATCGGGCCATTGACTACCCAATTTGGTAGTACAAATGTAAAAAAACCTATAATTAAACACTCTCCTTACTATGAGCCCTATTAGGAAGCCTGTAAATTTTAAGAGAAATCGTAAGTATTTAGGTGTCCCCTAAACGTTGGTATACCCGTGTGGTGACGGATTAAGAATACAAGTGTCACCACCCCTATTCAGTCCATGGGTGTCGTAAGAGGCGACTAAAGGAACAAAATAGGCAGCTAACATCACTGCCAAGAGAGGGAAAACTTGAAACAAACCCTTTACCAACCCGTCTGGCCAGCGTGGTATACAAAACCTCCTTTCAAAGGAGAGGCCTATGTCCAGCAGTGGACTGTTAAAGGCTGTTGATGATGATGATGATGATGATGGTATAACAAAAATATCACTAAGGGTTATCTAACTTTCTCAAAGATGTCTCTTAGATTAAGGGGACGTTATTGAAAACCGCCAAAAACCAAACTAAAAGTCCCTAAAAGTGAGTTTCGTGTGTCAATTGATGTTCTAAATATCTATATTTGGCATGAATTAAATACTTAACACTAAATCTAGACGTTAACTAGATACATACATACAAAACTAGAATTTTGGATATCGTTTTTTTTTTTATATATTTAAGCCTGCCAAAGTGACTCTACTCTGCCTGATGGAAAGCATGAGTAGAATCCAGGAGTAGGGGTACCATGCTCATTGTGAGGGTAGGCAATGCAGTATGGTGACCCTTACCATGGCAGCCTGGTTAGATTATTCTGCATCGTTCTCCCGGCCTTCGAAGGCCGGGAGAATGATGCAGAATGATTGGGCCCCCGGTCTCACACTCACCAACGAAAAACGACAGCAAGAATGCTGTCATTATTAGGATGGTCTTCTGTGTGAGGGTAGTACTGGCCGGGTCGAGCCGGCCCATTCGTGCTCAAATCAGCGTGGCTCTACTACCTACAAAGAATATTATAAGAGAATAGAAGATAGTTTTAGATAAATTTTGGTTTTGTAAGGCAACAACAGAATTAGCACCTCAGTCTGTTCTAGGGAAAATAGTAGTGTAATGAAGTTATGGTAAAATTGAGGTAAGGAATAATGATTTGGTATAATATGATAAAGTTGATTCACACAACATACAACATCATCTAGTCCCAAACTAAGCAGAGCTTGTATTATAGGTACTAAACAACTGATATAAATACATAATCATACTTTTATTTTTGTAAAAACATACATATTATACATAGAAAACACCTAGACCCCGAAACAAATATTTCAGGATCACACAAATATTCGGCCCGGATAATCGAACCCGAGACCTCTTAATCAGCAGCCGCATACGCCGACCACTGGACCAACAAGACAGTCATTTAAATTTAAAAAACCTTACATTTATGCCACTGACATAAACGCAGCTCAGAGACAGAACTAAAAAGACGGACCCTTTTTTTCGGATTCGAGGGCTAAAAATCAAGATCATAGCGCGGTTCGTATAATTCATTTTCTTTTTTATTAAGATCATTCCCGCATTAGGAATAAACGAGGTCTGTCCCAAAAGTATCCGACCTACGTTCATATCTTCGCGCGGAGAGAGTCAGGCGACCTCTGGAGGGTACGAACGTCACCAGCACCTCCTAACCTACTCGTCAGTAGCCTGAGATACCGATGAAACGCCTTGGTTCCCGCGCAGCGTGTATTTCTTTACAACGACTTTTTTGCGTTCGTCAATTTGCAATTAGCTTATTGCTAAAAATCGGCCAAGTGCGTGTCAGGCCACGCACAGGAAAGGGTTCAGAGTCACCCATAATGGTACGTGGATTAGAAATCGTATCCAATGGATAATTGTTATGTTTACGTAATAATGCGTTAATTTTGTATGACGTTTTCCAAGAAAGCGCATTGTAAGAGTTAAGTCTCTATAACTCCTGAAATAACAAAGTCATCTAATCCGTTATAGTTTTCCTTTAAAGTTCATTATATGGACCACTATCACGATTTTTTCCAGATTTTTTGAGCCAGCCGTTTTTTTATAATAATATATTCTTTATTTCCAAATATTACAATTTTTAAGCTTTACACAGTTTCTTATATGCTATTCATAATTTGGTTATTATAATTCGATATAAATTGTAACGATTATCTCAGTTTTGACCTCTGGCACTCAAGCTAAGTTTGAACTTGTGTTATGAGTGCCAGGGCTCCCTCTTGTTGTCACAATAATGCATATTCAAATAAAGCTGAGTTGTACAATGCTTTTGAGACGATACATTGATAAAACAGGAAAATTACAAGTATAACATTAAATATAAATATAAAATAAAAAGTGTTTAAAAGTGATTAAAATACTGCTGTATAGTGTGTGTGTGTGTGTGTGTGTGTGTGTGTGTGTGTGTGTGCGCGCGCGCGCCTGTGTGTGTGTGTGTGTGTGTGTGTGTTTGTGTGTTTGTTTTTGTTCTTCACTCTCCAGCCACCAATAATGACTCAGTTTCTCCATACGACAGGGATTTCAACCATGATGTTAACGTAATTTTGCATTGTGTTCTACTACAGTGATAAATTTTACATTTTTTATTAGCTATGTTATATAATCGACCCCCCAGTGTCCCGAAATGGCGTGCAGCCAGTTTGGTTCTATGAGGTTGTCTTGAAATGACATTAGCCGATCTGCGCTTTTTTACATTAATTGGATGATAAGGCAGAAGAGAGTGCATCCGTAGTATAGTATTCAGTACAAAGAGTTGTCGCACGGTCAGGACCTCCACGTCTTTATATAATTGGGTGGTGCTATACCGAAAGTGTTTAAAGGTCATAACTTTAAGTATAGCCCTCTGTGCCCTTTCTTGCTGCAGAAACCGCGTTTTAGTAGCACCACCCCAAACTGTGACACCAAAACATAGAATCGACTGGCAGATTGCGAAATACACCATACGTAGTGTGGCAAAATCAGCAGTGAAGCGAAGGTTCCTGAATAACGCAATCAATTTTCTCACTCTACCGGTCAGTACCTTCACCTGGTCATCCCACGAAATTAGTTTGTCTATTACAATCCCTAAATATTTAACTGTTTCTGCTCTGTTTAGGGGAAGACACGTACATCGATGGGAACCGGTGGCACAAGTATGTGCTCTGATACTAAAGGAGATATCCGGCTGTAAGGAAGTTTTTAGAGAAAAGGGCATGTAATTTGTCTTAGCGATATTGAGAGTAAGACTGTTCTCGGCCAACCATGACATCACAGCTCTCAAGGCAAACTCTGAACGTTCATGGATCTCCTTCCAGTCCCTACCATGCACTAGTAGAGCCGTATCATCAGCGTACGTTATTATGCGAACGTTTGGGAGTGTGAGATTGCATAAGCTGTTTACGTAGATGAGGAATAGTGTAGGCCCCAGAATTGACCCTTGTGGGACACCGAAAGAAACTGCATACGCGTCACTTACAAGAGAGCCAATTCTAACCGATTGAGTGCGATCAGAGAGGTAACTCTGAAAGACTTTAAGCGTGTTCCCTCTAACGCCAATCTTCTCTAGTTTTGTCAGAAGAATGGGAACAGAAACAGTGTCAAACGCCTTGGAGAGGTCAAGGAATATTCCTAGGCATTTAGATCTCATATCTAGTGTTTTCACGGCACTGTCAATAAGAGAAGCGACAGCATCTTCACAGGATTGTCCTCTTCGAAAACCATACTGATTTTTTGATAGTATGCCAAACTTTTCCAGGTAATTTACTAGTTGGTTGTTTAATACTTTTTCTAGGATTTTTGACAGTGCCGGGAGAACCGATACCGGTCTATAGTTATTGACACTACCTCTGTCTCCACTCTTATAGATAGGATGGACAAAAGCCTTCTTTAGCAACCTAGGAAAGACGCCACTGCATATAGATAGACGTACAATATGGGTGATGACAGGAGCTAAAACTTGTTTGCTCAATTTTATCATTTTAGCCGTGATTCCATCCCAACCAGCGGCGGAGTCCTCACGCAAGTTCTTGATAATCCCTTCAATTTCTGTCTGATCTGGAGCCGAAATGACAAGGGAATTTAATGGTGGCTCTTCGTGGACATAAGGAATGTGAGCCGAGGTTGCACGCCCATGTACACCCGCAAGCGTCCCTCCAATGTTAGCAAAATAATAATTTACCTCATTCAAGGATGTCTTACTGTCGAGGCCGCCAATGCACAAAAGTTCAGATGGGGATGACTTAGTTTTGGATTTATGTATTAAGGTATTTATTACCTTCCAGGTCAATTTTAGGTTATTCTTTGCTTTCACAAATTCATGTTTTTCAAAATTTCTTTTAAGTTTACTTAATAATTTATTACAAAAATTACGGTATTTTTAGGACGTAATTTTGAGGTGATTCCTTACATTTTCTGTGCATACTATCCCGATTCCGTATACACCTCAAAAGCCCTGGTGTGATCCAAGGCTTAATTATTCTTCTTTTCGATGGAATGCGAACATTTTGAGTGTGGACATTTATGATAGATGTTAGTTTGTTAATAAGTGACTCTAGTGCTTCATCAGGATTTTCCATCCTCATTATATAACTGAAATCTGTATTATTAATGTCTTGTGTCACAAGATTATGGTCAATTTTAGTAAAAGTCCTGTTTTTTTGCGTGCATCTATTATACTTGAAGCAAACAACAACCGGGGAATGATCTGTAACATAGGTATCTAGAATGAACGAGGCTATTGGCTTAGTTACTTTGACCATAACGTGATCTATACAGTTCCTTTCACGAGTAGGTATAGTATATGCTGGCAATAGTCCATGCGAGGCGATTAAATTCATGTACTCGTTATAGTGTTTATCGTTGTTTGTTGGATGGATGTTAATATTGAAATCTCCAACTAAGAATACGTTCCGGTACGCAGAAACTGATATCAGAACACTATTTAAGCTATCCAAGAAGAGCCCCATCTGTCGAAAGCATGGTGGTCGGTATACGGATATTACCACTATATCTGGACTTAACTTACAAACTAGGCAGTTCCCTTCACTAAATTTTGGTTCACTTATCTCGTGTTGCATGGTTTCATTTATATAGACAACTAAACCGTCATTCTGATTTAAATTGTTTTTTGTAGAGTATGTTAAGTACCCCTGAAGCAATGGAAGACTAAGGTTGCTGCTCAGCCAGCATTCAGAAAAAACCAACAAATCACATTTTACTTTTAGTGTCGACAACAATACCGTAATATTATTGAAATTCTTATTTATACTACGAATATTATTATGCAATATACTAAATTTATCTACATTACCCATTAACCTAGCACATTCATCAGGTCGACAGTTATGAACCTCATGTGAGCCGAAAGAATCAATATTAAAAAGTATGTCCTTTATCGAATTCATTTTTAATATAGAATAAGTCCACGTTGTTTATTATGATGTATGATACCATGTTGTCATGCCTTTTGCAGAATGCAGGTACTGTGTTATACTTATTAAAAGAGAGGAAGAAAGTGTTTAGTGACTGGTAGAATTCCGGTTCAGGTGTATTATATGTGTGTGTATATGTGTGTATGAAAGTGCAGCATTAAACATTTCAACATTTTGTCCATTATGTAAGATAATTAGGCTTATAACACCAATACGAGAACCATTTAACAATATGCTAGTAAACACAATAAAAGATTCTATTAGACTGTTAGAATGCTTTCCGTTATATATTTCGTAGACATTTTTCAGAAAAAATTCGAACCGGTTTCTCGCCTTCCTTCTTTCGAAGAAAAATCTTACCATTTGATGTCCAACAAAATTTAAAATCGTTTGTAGCGGCAAACTTACGTGCCTCATAAAATAACTGCCTCGTGGTGGATGAAAGACGATCGGAGATGTATATAGGAACAGACTCACCCGGGAGCCCAATCAGTTCACTGTTCAGCTTCTTGGAATTAGGCTTTCCCTTGTTAAAATCACGCGTTTAGCTTTTAGAGGGGGCGGGGGACGCCCTGTTTTTACAAAAAAGTGACCTTTAAAATGGAATTTCTCGCAAACGGATACCGAAATCAAAAAATCGTCTTAGAAACCCTTTATTATTTTTAAGACCTATCTAATGATACCCCACACGATGGGGTAGCCGCGAGAAAAAAAAACAACCCCACTTTACGTGTAGGGGAGGTACCCCAAATAAAAATATTTTTCATAATTTTATTGTAGCACTTTGTCGACGTAATTACAATACATATTCATGCAAAGTTTCATCTCCCTAGCACTTACCGTTTAGACAGTAAGTCGAGGACGGACAGACGGACATGACTAATCTATAAGGGTTCGAAGTCATAAACTTCGGAACCCTAAAAATGCCAGAACGAACCGAACAGCGAATTTGCATAAAATTTCGCTTAAATCTCGGTAAAAGTTGTGCGGAAACTATTGAAATATTGCCAAGTTGTATTATTGTCGTGTTCCTTCAACACAAAGTGAGGATCCTCCGACCAGGCGAGGCGATTATGCCTGGCAGGCCACTACCCAACAGTCGATGTTGGGATGCTAATCGACGCGAGAATGTCCCTCTCGCGATTTAGAATTAGTAGTTACTCCGTGTTTTCTTCGTAGTTCAGTGTTTTCTCGCTAGATGGCGCTATTGTATGTTTTCGTCGCGTTGTGTGTGGAAGTCGCCACATTGTTGTTCGCTTATGAGAAGTTGCTTCAGTTTGTACAGATACATTTATACGCAAACTGAAGTAAAAATATGAAGGGAGTTTTTTGTATGCATACCTCATTCTCAGCCCGATCCTCGTCACTCTGGTACTTTCAGAAATTACGATTTAGAATTAGTAGTTACCAGTGCTGGATTTACACATTTGCCGCCTCAAAGCTTTAAAATTTTTACCGCCCCTACTGACTCCTAAAATTAGATAAACTTTTCACAATTAAGTTAATTCCTTTCTTTAGGAAATAATTTAGTTACTAGTTTATTTTTATAACTTTTGTTTTTTTAAGCTAAGCGATTTTTTTTTTTTTTACTGCACTACTTATAAGGTTTGGTAGGCTAAGGAAGATAGGTAAGTAAGGCCTGCTAACCATGCACCTTTTTTTTTCGCGGGGAATGCTTTTCGCACCATACCCTCCGTGGTGGAGACGGAGGGCGTGTATGGGACTCCCGGCGAACCGGTCGACCCACTAAACCCCGCGGCGGCCTACCTCGGCAGTCGGGAGGAGCTCCAGGAACGCATCAGCGACTTCTGGAGTCCCCACTGCCTTACCCCATGACTGAGGTACATCTCAGGGTAATCAAAAAATTACCCTTAGGACAGGACGAAATCGCGCCTCTCACCGTTTTACACAGTAAAAGGCGGAACACCAACCCGCTCCAGACGAAACCCTTCAGCCACACTGGGGTGTCGCCTGCTCGAGTCGCTTGCAGTGGTTACATTTTCCCAAGATGGAGCTGCAACGACCCCTAGACAACGATTGGGGACTAACTGCCTCTACCGCATCCCCTTCGCCGCCTCCTTCGAGCGGGATCGGCCCTTTCCCGATCCCGCTCTGCGGACTCCTTTTGGAGCATTACGTTCTCACAGAAGGAGACCGTGGCCTGCCACCCTTCATCACTGGCCAGCATTGCCGCGATCAATGCTAGCGGTGACAGGGTTCCTGCGATCTGCCCGACCAGGTCTCGACGCTTGGACTCCCACGCAGGGCAGTCCTCTAGCGTATGCTGGGCGGAGTCAACGTCGGACCCGCAGTGATGACATTGTGCCATAACCTCACGTCCGATTCTATTCAGATACTCACCGAAACAACCATGTCCGGTGAGTATCTGAGTCAATCGGTAGGTGACACAGTCGGTCCTCTCTATCCAAGCTTTGAAGCTTGGCAGAACAGCTCCAACAGCGCGTTGGCTGGCACAGCCCTGTGTTTTGAGCCTTGACCTCCAAGTGCGAGTGTGCGTTCTGCCGTAGTATTTTAGGCTCATGATCGTACGGTAGCCCCGTACGATCCGAATGGCCCTCAGCCGCTGCAGACTCCTAAGTTGAGCCTCACAGCGGGAGGAAGCCGCCAGGTCCTTAGACCAGACGTGTGCCTCATAGAGGACCAGATCGAGACCAGACAGAGGATCGCACGACGCCCATGTAGAGACAGCGAAGTTATTCACTTGGTTCCCGAGATTGGGCAGCAGACGATGGTACGCCCCTGCTACCCCTCGAACCCGGGGATTAATCGCACGAAATGCTCTTCGATACTCCACCGACTGTCCAGGATGAGGCCTAGGTACTTTATGTACTGGCCCACCTGGATTTCAGTGTCACCCACTCGGAAGCACGAGCTGGGTGGTTCCTGGCGCTTACGTAGGCCATGGAAACAAATCGCCTCAGTTTTCTGAGGCACCACCCTTAGGCCCAGCTCACGAATCTTTTCCATAACACAAGCCACTCCCTGCTCGGCGAGCAGGTCGCGTTGGTTATCTGGGCCTGATCCTTGACGGTAGGTGGCTCTTCGACGAGCACTTCCGACAGCTTGCTTCGAAGCTGGTCGATACTGCCTCCGTACTTGAATGACTTTTTCCCAATTTGGGTGGAGACAATGTCGCGACGAGACAACTGTACACGGGAGTTGTCTGGTCTATGGCACTGTACGATGCAAAATATGACTCGCCTCTGGTGACCCCAGAGGATATTGGTGGTTTGAGCCATATACGGTTACCACGGTCGCAACCTTCTGCGATCTATGCCATGGTCATGCTACCCTGAGTGTGGCCACAAATGGACGGAAAATTTTCTCCTCCATCCGCTTCAGTGGCCTTCAGGCTTCAGTGGAGGCAACGTCCACGTATGCCGTACGTCGCCATGGAGAGATAAGCAATTGATGGCACCCGCTTCAGTGAGAGGAAGCACTGGGAGAGGTTCAGTGGTAGTAATAACAGGTTCCTTGGACCCCTGCTATTTCAGGTGCAGAGTGGTACACCATTTGGTTTTAGTCGATTCGATGCCGACATACAGCCCCGTTGCAAACTCCAATACGTGACGGCCCGAGGGAGTTTCCACACGTCAAAAAAAAGGTGTTTTATGCGGTCGCCACGCTGCATTCTACTGCGCCAAGTGTCGTGGGTTCCTACGTGGGAAAACACTGTGCAATTCACAAATTGTTGTCCTAAGTCTAGGTGTTCTCTGTGTTAGTTTTATGTATGTTTGTAGAGCCCACCGCGACACAAGATTTATTATTATAATATTACTCCTAATGCCTAAAATAAGGTTTTTTTCTGTACCAGCTTAGTTTTTGGGCCATTTTGCCGCCCCCCTAATTCTGCCGCCCCAAGCTTCAGCTTTTTCAGCTTATATGGTAAATCCGGCCCTGGTAGTTACTCCGTATTTTACTCCGTGTTTTCTTCGTAGTTCAGTGTTTTCTCGCTAGATGGCGCTATTGTATGTTTTCGTCGCGTTGTGTGTGGAAGTCGCCACATTGTTGTTCGCTTATGAGAAGTTGCTTCAGTTTGTACAGATACATTTATACGCAAACTGAAGTAAAAATATGAAGGGAGTTTTTTGTATGCATACCTCATTCTCAGCCCGATCCTCGTCACTCTGGTACTGTACATCCAACTCTGAACTGTTGACACTATTCTCCCAATCCTCAGACGAGTCTAGCGATGAACCATCCAGATCCATGTCTGTTGATAAAGTAAGTCAATATCATATTACATCCACGGTGCAATGAGGACACAACAGGCATATTTTAATTTAATGACGCTTCGTACATTTTCGACACTGGCCGCAAAGTCCAAATCTCTATACACGATTGAATTGATTTGAAAATAATAATAAACTCCGGCATTAGGAATATAAATCTTGCGTCGCGGATGACTTTACGAACATACATGAAACAGACACAAAGAACACCCAGACTCAGAACAATAATTTGCGAATCACATAACGTGTTATTCGACATGGAGTTTGAACCCACAACACTTGGCGGAGTAGAAAGCCGCGTTTCGGACATGAAATTATTATCATACCTATATACTTTTCTTTTGTAAATACATACATATTATACATAAAAAACACGCGGACTCCAAAACAAATGTCTGTAGATCATACAAACATTTGGTCCGAGTCAGGATTTGAATCCGAGAACTCAAGCACAGAAGTCGTATACATTACCACTAAACAGTTTGCCTACCAAAGTGACTCACTCTGCCTGATGGAAATCATGAGTAGAATCCAGGAGTAGGGGTAACAACATTCGTTGTGAGGGTAGGCAATGCAGTATGGTGACCTATACTATGTCGGCTTGGTCAGTTGTATCTGCATCATTCTAACGGCCTCCGGAGACCGAGAGAATGACGCAGAATGATTGTTTTGAAGAGGCAAGCATGGGGACGACGAGGGTATGTCGTTAATAACATTTGGCGTATTTCTATCATAAGTACAAGCAAATAAATGGAAAAACAAAGAAAATTACTGCGAAGAATTATTTTTTATAGTTAAAAATTCATAAAAGCAGTACCAGGTAATTATGAACTGATTTAATTACTAGCATTCTAAAAATACGAGAGTGCTTCAGACCACACGACTGAAGTAAAATTTAAGTAAGTACAGACAAAAGGCCTTCACCGTGTCATAAATATACGAAATGTAACCGGCTATGAGAGGGAGAGAGAAAGAAATACATAAATAAATATTGCAGACATCTTAAACACAACGCCATCTAGTCCCCAAACTAAGCAGAGCTTGTACTATGGGTTACTAGACAACTGATATAAATACATAAACATACTTTTTTTTTTATAAATACATACATATTATACATAGAAAACTCCGAAACAAATATTTGTGGATCACACAAACATTTGGTCCTACCCGGGAATCGAACCCGAGACCTCTTGATCAGCAGTCGCATACGCTAACCAATAGACCAACGAGGCAGTAACCAACATACGAAACGTAACTCTCTCTCTCTCCCTATCTTCACTAACCTATATCTCCCTCTCAACGTCGTTCGCTCCGCCTGATCACACTTTTCGTAACGCCCGCGTCACGCATTCTCCACTACCCAAGTCAAGCGTGCGTAAAGAACTTAGAAAAGGGTCTAAGGGTGATGTTCGAATTACCATACCGTAAGACACATAGAAAAAATAGTATATATACCCGAGAACTAACCCACAACTAAAGGTTCAGGATGCCTGGCCTGTGGAACAGCTGGCAATCGCAGTGCAGTAGCATTGATGGCCAGGCCCTGGGCAGCGTGACTACGGCTGCTGCTCGACGGCTGATGACTCAGGTCTATCAGCGCCGGGTCTGGTATCGGCTGCTCTTCAGCGTAACGAACCAATGGATGTTCCTGGAGATGCACTGTTCTATAGTCCTAGTTAGTTGGTTATTATTTTCTACCTAGACTTTAGCATTCCAGTATTATTTGGAGTTGGCTACTAGTTCAACTGATTTTACTAGAATAAGTTTTTTTTTCAGCAATCTTGAAGACGACCTGAATTGAAAGTTGAACTAGTTGTCGTCAGTATATTTGAGGGCACTGATTGCTTAACAACAATTGTCATAGATGTTCATGACAACCGGGACCGGCGGCTTAACGTGCTCTTCAAGGTACAGGCATGAAACACCACCAATCAAAAGCACCCAAGCCGGGAATCGAACCTGAAACCTCTTGATCACTTACGCTAGCCGCAAGAACAATGAGGCAGATGGTTAAACCATGTAAGTATGATAATCAACTCTAATGTCACCAAAATCAGGAACAGCCAATCTACAAAATCTGTCGTCTCGGTGATTGGGAGATTACATTACGTACTAGTCCCCACCCCGCACTCGGTGAGTGTTGGGATGTATGGCCTTAACCCTCTTCTGAGAGGAGACCCAGCCCAGCAGTGGGACGTTATGGGTTGTACATTATGACATTTTTTTTTATTTTTTTTCGTATACTCGAAATGGAATAGGCGTTTGTCTTCCATCTCACCTAATGGAAAGTGCAGATGAAGACGAAGGTGGTACAACATAGTCATTAGTAAATCTGTATACTGGTGAGTAATTAAAAACATTCTACTTACAGGATGCGACAGTTCACAGATAGGATTTAGCCTCAGATCAATCATTTCAAGCACAGACAGCATGCTTGTGTCGAACGGTTCTGGTAGTAACGCTATCTGGAACAATTGTTACAGTATAATTCAGTCAGCGTCAGTGGAGGAACGGGTGTCGTGTCCCTCCAACACAAAGGGAGGATCCTCCGACCAGGCGAGGTGATCGTGCCTGGCGGGCTACTGCCCAACAGTTGATGTTGGGATGTTGTATTATATGTTAATCGGCGCGAGAATGTCTCTTTCGCGATTCAGGATTAGTAGCTACTCCGTATAGTTCATTTCGTAGTTCAGTATTTCATTATTAGATGGCGCTATTTTATGTTTTTCGCTTGCGTGGTATGTGAAAGTCGCCACAATCTATATAAGTACAGTAGGGCCTCGATAATCCGAACGCCTCTATAATCCGAACGACCTCTCCCGCCTGGTCAAGCTTTCATATATCACATATCACTCAGTGTATAAATTAATTCCCAGTTTTGTTTTTCACTGTAGTTGCTATATGTTGATGTATCGTTCATTGTGAGTCGTTCTGCTACCTATTTTGTTTATCTCTCTTTGTGGTAAATCGTGTTTCTATAATTTTCTGTTTGTTTTGGATTATGACGTTAAAAAAGTATAATAATACATATGTATTTAAAATACTTAATAATAATCTAAAAAAAAGTGTAACTTCAATTATAAAAATTGTTGATTAATTAAAAAAGATACCTCTTAAAATACCTACACACTGTAATCCGAACGCTCCATAGGTCCAAACAGTAAATTTTGGGTATTTTTTCAGATTATCTTGGCCCTACTGTATTGACGCTAGCAACTTTCTTTTTAGTCTATAACTATCTGCTGTCCGTGTGGTAACGGATTAAGAATACAGAGTGTCACCACCCCTATTCATCCCGCAACTAAGCAAGACAACATCAATGCAAAGGAAAACTTGAAACCAACCCTATTCTAACCCGACTGGACAGCGTGGTATAGTAGGCCAAAACCTCCTTTCTAAGGAGAGGCTTATGTCCAGCTGTGGACTGTTGAAGGCTGATGATGATGATGATGATGAATTACTGCTACTGCTGCTTACCTGCTGGTTACTGTAGAATTTTGTTACTTAGACATAGTTTTTACCTGATTATTATTGAGTTGCAAGAACATAAGGTCTGGGCATTTGAGGACAGATGACGGGAATTCCCGGATTTGATTATTTCGTAAGTTACAGTGGACAAGAGCCTCCATTTTGTCCATGGAGTCGGGCAATGTCTCAATGCAGTTGTTCTCAAGAGTCAACCATCTGGAATTTACAATTGAATTGTTACTTCTACATAGAAATACTTAACTGAAATTGAAATGTCTGTTTATAATGTAATTTGATATCATAAACAGAAAATTCAATGCACAGCTTTTAACTGAATGCTTATGAAATTAATATGGTACTAACTTAAAAAATCGAATCTACTGAACTAATTTTGATGAGACTTTCACTTTCAGTTAGTTCTTATACAAGTGGACTTAGTATTCTATAATATTGTTTAAAGATTATTTTAAATTATACTGAATATTTTATGTCCAGCAGTGGACTGCAAAAGGCTGATCATGTTGACACTAAAAGTTGAAAAGTTACCTCAGTTTTGATAATTTGGTCATCTCTTCTGGAATGGTTTTGAGCTCATTGCCTCTTGCACCAAAAGTATCCAATTTCTCTAACTTTCCAATCTCTTTCGGGATCTCCCGTAACCCTATTTTGTTGCACCAGAATGCTTCAAGGTTCTCCAACTCCCCGATCTCCGGAATCAAAACATTTAAAGGATTATAACTGATGTTCAAATTTACTAAATTTTTCAAGTTACTGATCTCTGGTGGCAGACAACTTATGTTATTATAGTCTAACGTTAAGGTTGTTAGATTTACTAGCTGTGTTATATCAACTGGTATCACTTTAATTTTATTTCTGTGCAAATAAAGATGTTCAACATCGGCACAGGTGTACAACAACGACGGTATTTCTATGATTTCGAAACCATTCAAACTCAAACGGGACTTCTTTTTTACTATGGCCTGTTCAATAAGAGCCAATATGTGATTTTCACGTATAAATTTTAATATTGAACTCATTTTTGTAACTATTTTTGATTACATTTCTTTTGCGCTTTTGAATTTGTTGTGAATGTGACAGCTGTGTGTATTATTTCTATTTGACCTTCCTGTTTTGCATAATCAGATTTTATTTCATAAATTTATAGCATAAGAGGGATATAAGGATATACAATTTGTTGTTACTAGAAAGGGAAACAATAATAACAACCTAAAACATACATGTTTTGCTGTATGGAACGCAAGTGTCAAGTTATATAACATAGTGTAGGTATTGCCAAAGTATTCAAAATAAACTCTACCAATTTTACTTTTTTTGCCATAATTTAATTATATATTAATTATACTATACAATAAGTTAAAATTTATATAAAACATAAATTTGTTAAATTACTAAAGCTTTAGTACTCGTCAAAATCACAAAGACCAGGAGAACGTCACCTATAAAGAAACGTGACCATATGTATTGATTTTTCATAACAATTGTGAAAATTGTCGTGGAAATCGCTACCTATATTAAATTAATAATAATAACTTATCAGTATAGAATTGCGAACTAGTTACCTCAAAAATATATTCCACTAATAACAGATTGAAATCGAATTCAATCTACTAAAGTAATAAATTGTATTCAAGATGTGTGCATATTTCATCAGAGTTAATATTTTGATCGCGTTAATTATACAAACTTTTATTGTGAATTCTAATGGTAAGTTATGTGATTCTTTGTTTTTATATACTTTATGTTATATGCAAACGTAACGATAGAATGAATATATCGTTAGTTGAGTGTATGTTAATATATCGCTCTTTCATAAACATAGCATAAAATGAATAAATATGTAAAATATGACTTTATTTATTTATGTATCATGTACATATTTTGGTGCATTGGCGGACTTAATGCTACGGTATTTTCTACAAGTCAATAATTTTATTTTAAATATTAATTATATAAAAACTATAACGATATTTTAAATTTCCTTAATCCCCAGAAATAAGCGGTGGACGGTAATAGAGTGCAGCAGTAATGGCTCATTATTAAATCATTCAAACCGTAACCCGTGATTTTAATCTTAGTCGTTACTGTGTGTAGCTTTATAACACATTATTTTCTTTCAGCCTCCCAAAACAAGAGCATGCATCACAACAGACGACAAAATGAAGATAGTTATTTTAAAACTCAAAAGGCGCCCTCCTACAGGTCCTTTCAACCGGTATCCATTAGATATCACAAATCAATCTATCCTCGAGCTGAGGAAAGACCAGATTATGATATAACTTCGTACGACACTGAATACGGGGGTGTAGTGTCCAATTTTACGTCTTCCATTTACGATGATAACCCTCAGTTATACCCTAACCCAGAGTTTTTATCTAGAAGTAATCAAGGTAAGTTACTCCAAATAATAAAATTAAGTAAACTAAGTAAACATAAATATTTACTGAAAACAAACTCAGTTCAGAGATTTTCTTTGGTTCAGTGTCTGAGCTTTGGAGTACAGAGTACAGGAACTTATACTTATACTTTTAGAGGAAAGACAGTAAAAATTGGTATAGATGTCTTATTGCTGCGCTTCAGATCTCGGATTCGAGTTCAAGTGTTCTTCAGTCTGACCCAATATATGCAAATATATGTCTCGGAGTTTGGATGATTTTTGGATGATTGTACATACTTCAAAAGTATATACTTCAAAAAAAAACATTTGGTCTAACACGAAATATCAGTTTATTCACTAAACATAGTACCAGCTCTGTTTAGTTTGAAGCTAGATAGCATTGTGAGTCAGATGTCCAAAATATTTACTATCATTATTATGTTTTCGTTTTTCAATAAAAGCAATCCTCTATCTTACATGTCTAGCACGTCAAAGAACATGATTTATGTATTGAAAAGTTTCATTTTTACCAGTGATAAGCAAAACGGCCGACAACAAAGTCGACACAGACATAGATTTACCAGACGACTCGCTAGCTGACGCAGATTTGAAGGAACATAATATCATAGATAGTGTAACGTACTTATACGGATTTAATAATTGTCATGGAGTTCGAAACGAGTGGATGGTATTGGTGAGTTGAACATTACACCTCTTATGTAAAATTAAAGATAGGGTGCTCTTTGAAAGTAAAGTACTTAAAATTTGTTCGATTACTTGTATGTATATTTAACCAAACTGTATTGAACACCCTTTGCAATGTTTGTGGTGTTTGGATGAATATGATCAATAAAATATAGTCTATATTTTTAAATTGACACGTGATTAGGTGAAAATCGATTAGAATATAAAGAAATAGGAGGAAGCATTATGTATAAATTAATGTCAACAGATATTTATAACCAGTGGAATAGCCGTCGTGTTGCTGCTCTCAGCGATTATGTGGCTGATGTGGAGTGAATATGCTGACGAGTTTCGGAAAAGCAGTAAATTATATCCAATCAATATCAATTTGTGCTGTTGTTTAGCGGCATGCACCATTATTTACATACAGGCGGTTATGGTAAGTGTTTTACATGAACCGTGATAAATACTCCTTTATAAAATCATAGCCAGCTTGTACCTCGCGATAAAATAACCAGTAGTTAAAGAAAGATACTACTTTCCGATGTTTCTAAAACTGAAATGCTATTTTGTACGAAAACTATTATTTTGGTTAATATACAGTGTCACCTCAAACATAAGCAGTTTGTTTATAATGCTTCGGCTCACGGAAGTGGTATGTGGGTATTATTACCTAACTAGCTTTCGCTCGCAGCTCGACCCACGTGCATCTCGATTATTGCAGTAAAAAGTATCCTATGTGTTATTCTGGTATACTATACTACTACTGATATACGTATAAGCTATGTTACTGTAAAGTTTCATCCGAATCCGTACAGTAGTTTTTTTGTGAAAGAGCAACAAGCATACATATATACTCAAAAACTTTCGCGTTTATAATGTTAGTAGGATAACTCTTCTAGGACTATGCCTAATCTTCTAAAGTTCTTTACGTATCGTTTTGCCTTTTTTTGAAATTTACTTTAGTTACATGTTCAATCAGTGGATGCAGTAATTACCTAGGTATATATTTTTAGTACAACTACGCTGATTTTAGCAAAAATGAGCAGGCTCGACCTGGATACCTGGACATTCGTAGTGCCGTGTTTCGTTGGTGAGTGCAAGATCGAAGGCCTAATGATGCAGAAGCATTTCAATAGGCTGCTGTAGTGTATGACACCATGCTGCATTGTCTGCTTTCAGGATGAGTATGGATTGGTGACCGCTACTCTTAGATTCTACTTAATCAAACTGAGTAGGGTCACCTTGCCATACAATTTCACGTACAAAAGGTGTGGAATATCTTTTAAAGAAATATAAACATGAAAGAAACAAAAAAATACTTTTAAGTTAGCGAAATCTTGTTGGTCTAGTGGTTAGCGTATGCGGCTGCTGACTCTCGGGTTCGATTCTTGGGTCGGACCAAATATTTGTGTGATCCACAAATATTTGTTTCGGAGTCTGGGTGTTTTCTATGTTTATTATGTATGTATTTACAAAAAAAAAGTATGTTGATATATTTATATCAGTTGTTTAGTACCCATAATACAAGCTCTGCTTAGTTTGGGACTAGATGACGTTGTCTGTAAGATGTCCGAAATATTTATTTATTTATTTATTCAAACTGAATACCTTGGCATACAATTTCACATAAAAAAGGTAAAACAAAGAGTAGAATATTTTTTAAAGAAAAAAAAACATGAAAAAAATAAATAAATACTTTTAAGTTAGCGTAATCGCGGTAAAAGTTGGTTTTACATTTAAATTTCAGTAATCAAGTCGATATTAACCTTTCACAGGGTGTATCATCGCCATCACAATGTGAACGAATAGCCCTTCTATTGCATTACACTCACGTCTGTTGTGCCATGTGGATTGTGACTTTAGCTGCTGCAGTGGCTGAATATTGTGCTTGTGACACTTTGCTACCACTCAAGTATAACTATTTACTTGCTTACGGAGTACCAGCTATTGTGGTCATGGTAAGTGGACGACAAGTTTCTTGTAGGTATAGTTCAATACATGGTCCCTACATTACATTTATTTATTACTGCAAGAATCGTCAATTTTAATGAATTTGCATCGCATCAGTAAATATGATTAAATATCAGGTTTGCTACATAAATGTAATGAATATATAAATGTCTATTTAAAACACTAAATATGTGCACGTTTAGGGATTTTTTTAACCGGTAAAAACCGATACTAGCTTTACCTCGTTGATTTGTGTGTATTTACTATCACTGTAACTCATTTAATTATGAACTGATACATTTGCACTTGCTGATGGCTCACATAGTACTAAATAAAGTTTATAACTTTTCTTTGTCAATGAGCACGAATAACTTATTTAAAGTACGATAAATCTACATTGTACGAGTATTTGTTCGTTCTAGAGTTTAAAAATTGTTTCAGTTCAACTACGCTCTTTCAATGGAACACTACGAAATAAAGCATTACTGTTGGATGTCCATTGAAAAAGGTATGGTCATGGGTTTCATGGTTCCAGAAATGATATTAATTCTTATCAATACAGCTATAATAATTCTTGGCCTCCAAAGTGTAAACAAGAAACAAGCAGAAACCCTGACTGCGAAAATACAAGAACTTGTCGATCATCACATAGCCAATTTGCCTAAACAGGATCAAATTGAAGATAAAATTGGAAGTGTAGATACTTTAGACAACATTTATACGCCTGGTAGCAGTAGAAAGAATACGGATAGTTCGGAAACTCTGGATAAAGATTATAATGTCAGTGAAGATGATTGTCATTATGTAAATATGGCTGCACCAGTAGAAAATGGCGAAAATTGTAATGACGTACTCGTAAGTGATTCATTAACTTACCTACCAGTTACCTGGTACCTGTTAGTTTACCAAAATTCTTTAACAAAGAACTATATGGCAAAAATACTTAAGATTAACTAATACTTAACATAACACGCATCATCACGTCACATCCCTTTACACTCTGGACATAGGCCTCTTTTTAACAAGGAGAATTTGGCCTACAATAGCATGCTAGCCAGAAAAACACAAACTTTACACACTTCACATTTAAATGACCAAATAATGCGAAACTAGTCCTATACCTATTACACAACCTGTACAGTGTTAAATCAATTGCTTAAACATGATTCT
This sequence comes from Phragmatobia fuliginosa, assembly GCA_932526445.1. Taxonomy (NCBI): domain Eukaryota; kingdom Metazoa; phylum Arthropoda; class Insecta; order Lepidoptera; family Erebidae; genus Phragmatobia; species Phragmatobia fuliginosa. The sequence goes on along the minus strand of OW052081.1, from coordinate 9,536,043 downwards.
ATACAATAAAATGCAAAAGTAATGATTATACTTATTGTTTTTTGCCAATAAATTAAAAGAAGCCATAAATTGAAAAATAGACTACCTGGAAATATTTAATTTTTGAACTGATAATGAACTAAATGGATTTACTAATTTTAGACAAGTGTAACACAGTCAAAGATTCTTCAAGAAAAAGGACTTTTGAATGTTTTATATATGGATAATGGATCTTGGAAGTGGACTTTTAACACTGAAGGGAATGAGTTAAAAGTCTATTTGAACTTATGCCTTGTTCTGGAGCCATTCTTTGCGATTAACTGGGTCATGGGGGTTGTAGCGATAGAAAATGCAGCCCATTGGTCTACGCCAACAATCTATTTGATACTTGTTCTCACTATGGTAAGTTAAATAATTTATTTTATTTGATAATTAACGTGCATATCTAATTATAAACACGGACTCGAGCAAAGTGTTATTGCATTTTAAGTACCTATCCGTACTTTATTTTAATGTTATTTGTGATTTATTTTTCAGTATATTTATTTAACAACAACGATATGCACAACGCTGCCCATAGTGAAGCCAAAACATACAGCACCATGCTGTGAAGCAGTTGTAACTGAATCTACACTTCCTAGAAACAGGTGTGTCGACAAGATCTCTTTTATTTGCCTAATGATTTTCTTGATTTTGATTATTAAATTTTCACCCTTTTTCCTAAGTTATTTGGTATCAATGCAATAAGTTTTGCTTATTTATTCTAATCTGTCATTCTTTAGATGCTGCTTTTTTAGACCACTGATCTGTTTTTCAGCCGTATTCTAGTTTTCATTATAACATTCTTCAGGATGTTTTCTAATCTCATTGTATCCACAACTTATGTATAAAATTTTCGTGTCACAATGTCAGTAACCATACTCCTCCAAAACGGCTGGACCGATTAATATGAAATTCTTTGTGTAGGTCCGAGAATCGGCCAATATCTATTTTTCATACCTATAGGACGCGAGCGGAGCCGCGGCTATCAGCTAGTATCCACATAAAAATAACATTTTACTTCTCAAATCTCCTCTGTCTGTCTTGTTCTGGAGCCTTAAGATAATGAATTTGTGCTTGTATTTTATAGGACCACCGACAGCATCCCTCTACTGGACCCCACCATCCAACAACCGAATGTGACTCCAGCCCCTGCAGATACCATAAGCACCATCAGTATATAAATGGAGCAAGAGAAATTATGGGTTAAATCTGTCATTGTAAAAAAGAGTTTGAATATTAGAGAAAAATATTCAAAATCGACAATTAATTAGTGTGCTCTTGCGTTAAGTAAGCGATTGTGCACTATTAAACCACAAAAGGCGGTAAGGTTTGTGGAAAAACATAGTGCAAACTAAATTTATTGAACGTTTTAGTGAGTGAGTGTCTATATATCGTTTAGACTTGAGGTATAGACAAATTAAATCAAATCCGTTTTAAAAATGATATGGAATGGTTGACGTTCAATTACATTTTTTTTCCTTCAAGACTGATCAAGCATGTATCTTGATTAGAAGTCATATGCCTATTGACAATATTATAAATTAATGACTTTAAGGCATTCAATTGAACACTATAGATTGATTAAAGCGACGGAAGGGAACGTGAGGAAAGACGGCGGTTAATCTCTCTATAGCCGTCGTCACGCTAAAATGGATATCATTTAACCTTTAATCAGTTCAATATGTGTATGTTTTACCATAATCGATAATTAAGTTACAGAATTATTAAGAATATTTTAAATACCTTGACAATGGAGTAATAAGTTTAAATCTAGATTTGTGAGTAAAGATTTTTGTACCATTTTAGTAGAATTATTGTAGCCTGGCAGCTTTACGACAAATGAAAAGCACGTTTTCACGAGATTATCAAATGGGTTTTACATTTTATGACATTAATATTTGGACATCATAAACTTAGTTTACTATTGTAGTATGTTCAGTTTATGATAGCTAAATACATAATATTGGTTTCAATACCAGCAAAATACATAACTCTTTCGGAATTATTAAGAATATTTTAAATACCTTGACAATGGAGTAATAAGTTAAAATCTAGATTTGTGAGTAAAGATTTTTGTACCATTTTAGTAGAATTATTGTAGCCTGGCAGCTTTACGACAAATGAAAAGCACGTTTTCACGAGATTATCAAATGGGTTTTACATTTTATGACATTAATATTTGGACATCATAAACTTAGTTTACTATTGTAGTATGTTCAGTTTATGATAGCTAAATACATAATATTGGTTTCAATACCAGCAAAATACATAACTCTTTCGATGTCTCCGCCTTACTAACTTTCTACTACTTACTACTTTCATGGCTCAGCTAAGTGTTTCGATAGCGTAAACTTTTAAATTCAAATGTTATTTAATAAATACCATAATGTACATTTGAATATGGTGTAACATAACGATATTTTGCCTATTTTGGGCTTTTCAATGTCATACAAAATGTAACGAACTAATTTTCTGTCAATTAATTTTAATTTGATAATTTAATTTTTATTATATGAGGAGTTCAGGCCGAAACGGTTCTTGAAACAGCGAAGTATGGGTATGCGTTTAGTTGCGTTTATTATACCTTTCAGTGCTGGGCCTTAATTGCATAGTAGTGAAACAGAGAACTCTGTGAACAATAAAACTGAAAATTCCCCAACATAAGTGTCTAATTAGACTTAATCAAGAAACAGTTACCTAAATACGTTTAAATTTTTCAAATAAACAATACGTAGGAATCAAATTCTTGTCATTAATATTTCTTTAAGTATGTAAACAGGTAGGTACTTTTGTTTTTACGCCATTAATAAACAGTGAAATATTATTATTAAATTATTCTCTGTTCTATGTCTTAGCCTTTCAGGCGGTTTAATTTATGCCGTGCCTTGAGATCATTTATCCATACAAATAAATAAAACTGAAGTGTCTGTTTGTAATATTAAAATAAGTTTTTACTAAATGCATATTAAGAAAGTAAATACGGTACTATCAGAAAGATGATGACATAAGGAGTAACCAAGGCCAATTGTTTCTAGACTAGCTTCGCTTCACGGCGTTACTCCCGACATAACCGCGGCACTCAGCTAGTATTACATCAATTGTTTTCTCAGCAGAATTCAATAAGTATAATTGTGTTAGGAACTTTATAAAAAAACTAGTTTAAAAAATATTTGGATAAGATCTCTCTAGATTTTAAATTCTATGTATAAGAACTTTTCTACCGCAAAGTTTATTAGTATAAGTAGTAGAGTTTCTGAATCATTAGATGTGTTTCCAATAACTTTTTTGACCTCAACAAGTGATGAGATACCTACATCGTAGCGTAGATGGTACTAAAACATTTCTAAGACTATCAATTTTCGAATATTATATTGGAAAATTTAATAACTGTTTTATTTTTTATTTTAAACCGACTTCAAAAAGGAGGAGGCTCTCAATTTTATTAGTATTTTTTTATACTGAAGCCTACCAAAGTAACTACTCTGCTTGATGGAAAGCATGAGTAGAATCCAAGAGTGGGAGTCACAATCCCCATTCTGAGTGGCCTAGTGAATTGTTCTTGCATCGTCCTCCCGGCCTTTGCAAGACGTGAGACTGAAGCAGAATGATGGGCCTCCGGTCTCAGCTAGCTTGCTCTTCTGTGTGAGGGTAGTACCCGGTCGACCCGCGCTGTCGTGCTGAAATCAGCTGAAAGTGCCGTGAATTTAACTAAGTTTAAAAAAAATACCAGGCATCAATCGAAAAAATTAAAAAATTAGATCTTTTACTTCTTAATGTTATGCAGATGGACATAATTTTTCATACCTATCTTATTATAAAAAAACTGCCATTTAAAGACCCATGCTTCCGAGGAGTGTGTACCTATGTTTACAAATCATCATCATCAATATTAATAGCAATAAGTAGATGTTGCCATTTCTATGGTATTTCTTGACTTATATCACAATAAACACGGTTGAAACATTCTATTGAAAATCGATGCCACTTTACGACCACCAGTATTCGAACAAACAAAAAGCCCTTCACTAAAAGTGAAGATAAGGGACTTTCGCAAAACAAGAACGGTAACTTTACTATTCTTCAATCAATTTCAATCTAGTCAAGAGATAAACCCACACAACTAACTATTTACAGAAAAAGCAAGACACATTAATTTCATCTCTGCTTAATATTACCAATAAGTTAACTATCTCAAGCGCCACTTTCTCCAAATGCGATCGTTGCCAAATAAATCATCGCCTACCTCTAGCTATTGTTGACAAATCGCAAATCGACTTATGATCCTAAGCCCACCTCTTGGCCTCTATCGGTCGAGTTAATATTGCGATCATTGTTCCATTGTCACGTGTAATCGGATGGGTGACTATTTGATTTATTGCGGTTTTCGATGCAGATAATACAGAATTACGCTATCGCGATGTGACATTTCACTCCTTTGAAAGGGGTTTGAAAGAAGCTATAGGTAGTAGAGACGCCCTGATTTCAGCACGAATGGGCGGGCTTGACTGGGGCAGTACTACCCTCACACAGAATACCAACCTAGAATAATCATTCAGCCACCAGGGGCCGGGAGAATGATGCACAATTAACTGCCCAAGCCACCATGGTATGGGTCACCATTCTGCATTCCCTACAGTAGAGGCAGACTTTGGTAGGCTTACATATAAAAAATCGGCCAAGTGCGTGTCAGGCCCCGCACAGGAAAGGGTTCCTCAGTCACCTACAATGGTATGTGGATTTAAAATCGTATCCAATAGATAATTGTTATGTTTACGTATTAATACGTTAATTTTGTATGTTTTCCAAGTGAGCGCATTTTACCATATAAGCCTTTATAACTCCTGAACTAAGAAAGTCATCTAATCGGTTATAGTTTTCCTTCAAAGTTCATTGGATGGACCACCATCACGATTTTTTTCAGATTTTTTGAGCTAGACGTTTAGCTTTTAGAGGGGGGGGGGACGCCCTGTTTTTACAAAAAAATGCCCTTTAAAGTGAAATATCTCGCAAACGGATACCTAAATCAAAAAGTCGTCTAGGAAACCCTTTATTGTTTTTAAAAGACCTATCTAATGATACCCCACACGATGGGGTAGCCTCGAGAAAAAAAAATCATCCCCACTTTACGTGTAGGGGAGGTACCCCAAATAAAATTATTTTTCATAATTTTATTGTAGCACTTTGTCGACGTAATTACAACACGTATTCATGCAAACTTTCATCTTTCTAGCACTTACCGTTTGGACGGTAAGTCGAGGACGGACGGACGGACGGACGGACATGACGAATCTATAAGGGTTCCGAGTTATGAACTTCGGAACCCTAAAAAAGTGATTGACATGACGTCACGTCCTAGGGCATCGCGTTCCAATCCAATATGGCCATTTAAATTTATATGTTATAAAAAAATAAAAAAATAAATAATTTATTTACAAGTAAAGGCAAGTACATTTTGGCTATGTCCAGTGGCCCCACACTAGGCAAGCCTGTCCTGTGGGTGCCTGTTACGATTTACACAAGCTTAACGTGCTCGGCCGACATCAAGAAACTTAATAATTAATTACAATAAAAACAATAATAATAATAAAAAGTAGTAATAATAAAAGATTGCTTAACCTATTTGACTTACGGGCTAACATTAAATGGACCAATTAAAGAACCAACACATACAGAAATATTGCCATTCTGAACCCAACAGTAATGTTCATGTCATGTGCACCAGTAGATTCTCTGTCATGTCATATGACAGCGTGAGGAGCCAGTCCATAACCTTAATTTTTGCCGCGCGTACGGAACACTCCTTAATATCGCATGAAGTGGCTACTTTATTATAGACAAAGCGATTTATAAATGGACTGAAGCGTCTAGCAAAGGAAGAGTTGACTCTGGGAACTTCCAATCTGTAAACTCGACGTTTCAGGAGTTGTGGATATTCTTCACTGTTTAGAATGTGCTTGTGTATTCTTAAAAAGGATTTGAGAATGAAAAGTTGACGCACATTAAGTACTTTCGATTCCCGGTATAGGTCTATGGTGGGATACCTAAATGGCTTATTAAGCATTACTTTAAGCACCGAGCGCTGTGCTCGCTCAACCTTGATCATATGTGTTTTTGCGGCACCTCCCCAGCAATCTATACAATAGGTAGTCAAAGACTGACTCAATGCAGTGTATATCATCTTTAAAATTCTCGTCTCGTTATTTTTTTAAATGTTCTCATAGATGATAAAAATAAATAGGTACTACTACGATTGAAGTGGAGACTTCATTTTGTGATAGTCGATAGTGTGATAGCAATATTGTTGCCACGATAAAGTTTAATAAATGTTTTAAATGATCATTCGAATAAATGTTTTATTTCTTATATTTTAAATATTGATCTTAATTTTTGTCATTTTATTTCGATACCTGTCCACAATGTTACCAACTTTTAAATTAGATTACTACTTTTTTTTAAATTTATCTGCCAAGGTGACTACTCTCCCTGATGGAACGTATGAGTAAAAATCCAAAGGTGGGCGCCACCACACTCACTGCGAGTGCAGGTAGAGTATGGCAGAAATATGGTAGTAAAACTGCAACTACATAAAAAGTGTTGCCAACGACGAAATATACTACATAGACCTGACACGCGCCAAGAACAATCTGTACCTTGGTAATTTACTATTTCTAGATGGCGCTGAATATCATCATCTCTCTACCCACCACTTCCCTAATTTATTTGAGGTCGTGGTAATGAATTTTGTTCTTCTATTCGTATCTATTACTCGTTAGTTCAGTTTATTCTTTTCCTGGCCATATCCTCTTTTCAGTCCATCCATTTTTTCTATGGTCGCCCTCTACTCTTTTATCCGTCAACTTCCATACATATAATTTTGTGGAGAAACCACAAAATTTTGCTCTACGCATTACATGTCCATGCCAGGATAATCAGTTACTTCCCAACTTTTCTACTACTGGCTACTTTCAGCCTCCCTTTAATGTCCTCATTCACCTTATGCATTCTAGTCATACAACACATGCAGCTCAACATTCGCATTTCAGCCACATGCTGACGTTTTCTTTGTTTGCCTGTACTCGGATCCATGCAGGACGCCAGGTCTGATGATCTATCTACTTCGTCATTATTTTGTAACATGGAACCAAAATACCTTAAATCGGTGTAGACGTGAATAGATTTTCCACGTATTCTGTTTTCTTCTGCTGATTTTCAAGTCAACATTCTCTAATCTTTGCTGCCACATTTCTAGTCTGCACTGGTCGGTGAAGACGGGGCGGGTCTTCACCGACCAACACAATTTCGCCTGCAAACAACATTCACCATGGTGCCTCCTCCTGTACATCCGATGTCAGAGCATTCATTATCAACAGGAAGAGGCTAAACTCCTGGTGCAAGCCAACAGAGCGTATCGGTTGGATAGCTTTTGAAAATACATATCCATTTCTTTACCCCTTATATGTTTCCTATCTTTTCAAGGAAGTGTCTATATATACCATCAAATTAAAAGTTTTTGACTAAATGCATGGCAAAGTATATATTATTATGGTACTTACATCAAAAGGCATTTTTTTTGAATTTTCGTCCTGTTCCAGCTGCTGGACAGATTTGAACGGGACATTCACCGGTAGAATGCTATGCTGATGACCCAAGAAGTAACTTAGGCAAATTTTTATTAGAATAGCTTCGCTCCGCGGCGATACTCATGATTTACAACAATAACGGATGGTCTCAGCTGGTATATACAATATTTATGGTAGGGATGGTAGGGAGTAGCCATACGCATAAGTCTGTCAACTTATAAGCCGAAATGGTCATATGCATTATACTGTTATAGCACAGAATGTGTACCTACTAACAGTATGACATAAAGATGGGTTGGTGTATAATAAAACAACTGATATTCTCTTATATCGAGTGTATTTCTGGATAAATCGGTTACAAAATACTTATCCATCGCCCGCCACTGTCGAGCCGCAAGCTTACATCGTTAGCAAGATGAATCTCAAACGAAACCAGCTGATCGTATAAAATCGTACATTCTTTATATTACAATCTAAGTAGTAGAAAAGCCGACCGGCGTTCGCTAACCTGTATTTTATAATAAAAAAAACCACGCATATGCGTTGTATTTAAATTTAGTTTGAGCTTAACTTACTCTTTAATTTATAGGAAAAAAAATATATAATAATTAGTATAAATTTAAATTATTACATAGTCTCCCTAATTGCAATAGTAGTCCGTCGCTCGGCCGTTGATGCAATCTGTACAGTTTCGACCGTGATACGTCCGAGGTGGACCCGGAAATCGTCTGCAAAAGCTTAAGGATTGAAACAATATATAAAAAAACCCATGCGAAACTGCGTGTGACCGCGGGCCCGGCCAATACTGACTAAAAGTGTATCATAAATGTGGTTTGTCGTAGGGCCGCGGTCCACACCTCGGCCGTGGAGTTAAATGCTGACTTATTGGCGATCGGTGGCGCGGAGTTTCTCCTCGACGGCCTCTTGCGAAGCTTCCGATAGATCGGTCGCCTGGATGTACTTCTGTACACCCACCAGGGACTTCTTCAGCGCGTCGAACGAGCTGCGGAAAACAAATTATAAATATAACAACACGTTTTTCTTATATTTCAGACTACGAAATTCTTCTTCTTAGCGTTTCGATGACAAATAAAACGTGTCGGAAAAACGTGTTTTCAGCCCAGAACGCGGCCACTACGAAATTTACTATCTGATTGATAGAAGGCCTCCGGTCTCACACACCAACGAAATACGACAGCAGTATTGCTGTTAGGCTAAGGTTGATCTACCATGTGAGGATAGTATTGCACCGGTAAAGCCGGCTGATTTCGTTTTGAAATCAGCGTGGCTTTACTACCTATAACATTAAAACACTATAGAACTGCAAAAAAGTTAATTTTTTTCTTGTTTATGTCGTTACATGTAGCAGTAAAAAAGCTGTCTACATCATCTACTTAAGTTATAATAGTCACAAGGTAGTTCTTTTGCATTGAAGGTATTTTATTTATATACAAATAATAACTTATTCAGTTAATCGTATTGGGCATTGCATAAAAAGTTATGAAAAGTTTTTTTGAGCCCTAACATCTCCAATCAAGTGATTTCGCCGCTGTTTGTGTGCCGTGAGCATCGCATCAAATAATATTAGTCTTTATCAGGCGGAACTGTCCAGAAATAATAAAAATTGGAACATTTTCCTTATTAATTTGGCTAACTTGCTCTACAAGACAAATCAATCATAATTTATAGATAACTAATACAATTTCAACGCTCAACGCTTCGTTTTTATTACAAGATTAGTTATCGGAACGATAAATATTATGTCTTATACACCAGTAAAGAAATTTCAATTGTCAGATACACTAACTACAATAATCTGCTGGAAACTACTACTTAAAAACCCCAAAGACCTACTTAATGATGAAGAAGCTTCTCATTAGGCAGCATTTTTATGAGACACCATGCTGCATACTTGTACTCACAATGAGGTCATGTCACATGTCATGTAACGGACTTTAGTCGCCACGTTGTGCACGAAATTAGCAAGAAAATAAAGATCAAGACCCAACAAGGGTTAACAAAGAATTTATTATTGCGAAAATGAAAGATCTAGATCGCGAGCACAGTATGACGAGTTATCTCAGGGCGAGGTTCTAGAGAGTTTTGATGATTTCCATATCAAGAAGACACTTAGTTTCAGATGGAGTTCCGCGCTTGGAGCTGGATTATACTCAGGCAGCATGACAATGATTAATATGTAACATTGTTTTTGTAGTGATCCTGTGACTCTGCCTGATGTCAAGCATGATTAGAATCCAAGAGTAAGGCTCACCTTCCTCAAATCAAACCATTTTTATTTCAAATAAAACAATACAACGACACGTTTCAAACGCTAAGTAGTCAGTCGTTGTTCCAATTCGTAGATACTATGGGGAAGAACAGACAAGAAACTTCAAGGACACTCTTTTCCAACATAGTTTTTACAATTTTTGTAAATGTACAATGCATCATGGTGGCCCACATTATGGCAGCCTAGAGATATGCTTTTGCGTTTTAATCTTTTTTTCAGTTATCGAAATAACATTAATGTCGTCCACCATGCTCGTTCACAGATCGCTTCCGTAAGCAATAAACAGTTGAGATAAATGCTATATATAAGTTTAGCGTTCTGGCAGCGATAGGAAGGACTTCGCTTCATTATGAGATTATAACTGGAATATAGCGTTTGTAATAAATCTGGGTGAAATATGCATGTTTTGTTGGTAATAATTCTTTGCTGATAGGCCAAGCAAGCAGTAAAGATTGGTCTTAACATTTAAAAGTAGCAGACCGTCCCTGCTACGTTTTGGCCTTGTCAAACAAGATACAGGAATGCGACCTCAGATAGGACGATTAAATTTTTTTCTACCCCGATTTATTTTTCTTCAAATAACTAGAGTAACTCTTATTCAAATGGGACTAACGCCTGCCATTTAGTCAGTGTCACATTATATCGATGGGGGTGAAGTAAATCAGTGCGGTATTTTTGTTTTATCTCCCAATGTAAACTTAGGGGTGTTACCATAAACAAATAGACCGGGCAGGGTTTCCTTCAAAAATCCGATCACAAACGACATAATTCTGAAGGAACAAAAGTAAAACCTAATTGAGAATCTACTACTTTTAAAACTGAAACAACCCGATTTTGAATGCAATCAAAGCAGCGTGGTAACCTACAATATGGCGGCTAATATATAGATGCGCACTCACCAACGAAACATGACACCTTTCGTGAGGCTTTGCTACCTAAATGGCTATACTTTTGGGTCATAGGGAGCTGGTCTAGGGCGACAAACATACATACATCCACATTTTCGTCTTTTTAATGTAAGTGAGATTACCTAGAGTACAACATCTTCTTCTTGACCTTGGCGGTGTCGGGGCACCATGACATGAGGAATAGCTTCTGTTTCTTGCTAGCCTCCGACGTTCCCTGGCACTGGTGCGTGTATTCGAAGTCAAAAAGACCATATCTGAAATAACATTACATGAAGGGTTTATAAATGACAGTAGGAGTTTTAATGGAATCTTTTGGATGTGGATTTTGGTATCGTAAAAGGCGATTAAGGAACTCCGCATGAAAAACACAAACGACGAAAGTACAGCAACGAGAAAGAAAACTTCAAACCAACCCTTTATGACCCGACTCGTCGTGTACGCGTGGTATTTTAACCCCAAACTTCCTTTTCAAGGAGATGCCTAGGATATCCAACACTGGATTGTTATAGCTGTTAACAATGATTATGACGTCTATAATTTATTATTTCTCTCAAAAGGTGCATGATCTTAAAACTGCATTAATTGAAACCTTTATGAGAGTTGAGTCTGTACTAGGTTTTACACCTGTATAACAGAAATACTGTACGAATAATTTACGGACTATATAAAACATTGAGAACATAGTTTCATCAATATGCATGATAATATTCGATGTATTGTAGGGTAAAATGATCTTACTAGTTATGTGTAATACATATTATTTAATAAAGCACCCCCAATACCGTCGACCTAGTTATTACAAAATTAACGCAAACGTAACAAGATCACCGCCTGCTCCACAGTATTAATTTTGCTAGAATATTAGGTTACACTTACGAAGTTTGGAATTCATATTGATGCTGAAATTAGGACAATTTCAACATGATCGTTATAGATTTTTAGTGGTAATTAAGTAATAAAAGCAAGGATAGACATACTTTATTGCTAACTATATTCCTCAGCTTCGATCGCTGGATTCCTAGTACATATTGTGTCTTTTACTTTGATGAAAATGAGGAACTTTGATGCATCATTTTAATATAAAGTTCCTAAATTTGTTTGGAGTTGGTTGCTAATTCAACCATTTTACCTAAATTTTGGAACTAGTTGTCAATATATTTAATGGCAGTGACTTCTCAATAACGATAGCCTTAGATCTTCATGACAACCGGGACCTACGGCCTAAAGTGCTCTACGACGGTATACTGTATCACTCTTTTAAAAAATAAATAATTCTATATTCTACGAGGCGGGGCGGATCACACAAACACTTGGTCCACCCGGGAATCGAACCCAAGACCTCAAGCACAGCATTCGCAAACGCTACCCCTGCGTCACCAAGGCAATCAAATACCAACTAAAAATTAATTCAAGACATGTATGCAGTGAACGTACCTGCACTCTCCAGTGCCACCTTTCTGCAAATCTTCAAGGAACTGATCGTATTCGGCATTACGCTCGCCAACGGTCTCCACATCGATCTGTTTCTCATCACGAATGAAGAAAACAACGTAGCGGTGTTTCTTGTCCTTCTTTATCTCTTCGTACGTCATTTTGCATGCGTCCGAAACTGTCACGCCAGACGCCTGTGAAAGATATACTTTATTAAATAAATCATTCGGAGATCGTTTTTTTTCGGAAGACGGTCCCCATTATTTTATCATTATGTTCATTACGACGTCAACTTGAAGACTTAAAATTGAACACGTTAATTACTTAACATTGGTAGAAATAGCTTATATTATTCGACTGATTGCCATCTCATCAAAAGAAGAAAAAGAAATAATTGTTCATAATATTGATTACATATTGGCATATCGATTCGTGTGATGACGTAGTGCCACAATCGTATTCATCATGTTGTAAGATCAGACTAAATAAATAAATATGTATTTAGGACATCTGACACACAACAACATCAAGTCCCAAACTAAGCAGAGCTTGTATTATGGGTAATAGACAACTGATATAAATACATTCATATATTTTTTTATAAATACCCAAACTTCGAAACAAATATATTTGCAGATCATACAAACATTTGATTCGACCCAGGAATCGAACCCGAGACCTCTTAATACGCTATACGCTAACTACTAGACTAACCAGGCAGTCGTACTAAAGGAGTAACGTGGGTGAACCCGAAGAAAACTTGAAACCAACCCTCTATAATACGAGCTGTTTGAATAGAGTGAAATAGTTGTCTAAAATCTCCTATATAAGAAGCCTATGTGTACCAGTGGACTGTTAAATGCTGATTTCTTAAAATAACATTCCTAATTTTCAACGGATTTCAGGTCAGTTCCATGAAGTCGTGGGTTTGATTTATACTCAGGACAATTCGTTTGTCTTCTGTCCGAGTGTTTGAATTTATAAGTTTAGAAGATGTAGAGTACACAAGACATCTGCCGGCTTCACCGTTATCTTGTAAACGTTGATATAACCACTAGGCATAGCTTATACGTATTATAATAAATAAATATTTTTTTTTTTGACATCTGACAACATCTAGTCCCCAAACTAAGCAGAGCTTGTATTGTGGGCACTAGACAACTGATGTAAATACATAAACATACTTTTTTTTAATACATACATATTATACATAGAAAACACCGAGACTCCGAAACAAATATTTATGGATCACACAATGTGGAGCAAATAAAGACGTCCCCCGGCGTTACTCGCGGTCGTTGTTATTTAAAATAGTAGTCCAAGTTAGCACTTTTTATATAAGAGAGATAAGGCGGAACAAACAGTCAGAATGTCAAAAAATAAAAAAATGCTTTTTGATGTTATTACCGTATTTACTTTCATATGCATTTCGATAAAAGCAGTTTTTTATATTTAAGTCTAACAAAGCGACTCTAGTCTGCCTGATGGAAAGCATGAGAAGAATCCAGGAGTCACCATTCGAATTAATTCACTATCTATACCTAATACGTACTCGTAAAATAAATATAATGTATTTCAAATATTAAAATGGCCGTCAAAAGAAAAAAAAATGTCGTCACATCCTGTAACGGGTGATGATTTCCTCTCGTCTGTCAACGGAACTTAACAATATAAGGCCATTGTTACCTTGTCTATTGACAAACTAGTCATTTGATTTAAGTTGACACCACGTCACTTAAACCTCGTGCGCCAACTACAAATCAAATCTAAACGAGTTGTTCAAAGCAATAATATTTTTGGGTTATTTCGTTACTAGCTTTCGTCCTTGGCTTCGCAAGCGTATGTCTGTTATGGCGGTAAAAGTTGCCCATGTCTTTTCTCAGCCTGTGTACCAAATTTATTTAAAGTTCAGTAGTTTTGGGGTTGTCCGTGTTGTGACGGATTAAGAATACAAAGTGTCACCACCCCTATTTATTCCATGGGTGTCGTAAGAGGCGACTAAAGGAACAAAATAAGCAGTTAACATCACCGCCAATAGTAGGCCAAAACCTCTTTTTAACGGAGAGACCTATGTCCAGCAGCTGACTGTTAAAGGCTGTTGATGATGAGTTTTGGGGTGAAAGCGCTACAGACAGAGTTACTTTCGCGAATAAGTAAGGAAGTAAGCATTATTAAAAAAAAAATGGGCACTTATTTGACTAACAGTAAAAAGGTTTAACTAAAAGGTGTTAGCTCAGGAATGAGTTTCTATTTTTAAGTAACCTAATCTCAAATTAAGCAAGCCTATGAAGCGTGGGGAGGTTATATACACTAGCCGAGTCCCACGGTGTTACCCGCGGTCATTGTTGTAAATCGCGAGTAACGCCACGGAACGAAGCTAGTCTGAAATCAATCGGCCTAAGTTACTACTTACTTATGTTATCAGCTAACTTCCAGTAAAATTTTAATTATTTAGTTGTGTATATTGGACCTCCGACAAGGAATATACCTTACATGCTAGTTTTAACAAACTGTTTTAATACTGGTGCTTCCTCAATTATGGGAGATCACAACACGTAAGTATGATATTAGAGACACTCCAATGAATTTACTGTCTTTTGCCCGCGGCTTCGCCCGCGTGTAGGACCGTCATTGCGGTAAATAGTAGCCATGTGTAATTCCGATATGTAAGCTATATTATTGTGAAGTTTCAAAAAAATCCATTCAGTAAATTTTGCGTGAAAGAGCAACAAACAAATATACTCACAAACTTTCACGTTTATAATATTATTAGTAATGATTGATTGATGATGATGGCCTGTCTAAATAAAAGACTCCCTTTTTTATTTGCTGTGGATATCCTCATGAATACCACTGGTGATTTTGGCGGACTCATCATCATCATCAACAGCCTTTAACATTCCACTGCTGGACATAGGCCTCTCCTTTGAAAGGAGGTTTTGGCCTACTATACCACGCTGGCCAGACGGGTTGGTATAGGGTTGGTTTCAAGTTTTCCTTCTCTTTGCATATTTGGCGGACTCAAATCGACTAAAAACCGCACGTTTCGTCTCGGAAACTAGCAGCCGGGGAACCAGGTGTACGCTATGAAGAAAATCCGAGGAACACCCTAGTCCCCTCACCCTATCCGTTCTTTATAACCATAGGTTTTCTTTGTTTGAATTCAAATAGATTACATCTACAAATAGGGTTGACGTTGGATAACCGGCTGGACTTCATAAAAAAAAACTACCCAAAATTCTTTGTGTATTATATTATGTAAGTATAAAGGTATTGGTATATATTTGTATAATTAAATAAATAAATAAATATTTCGGACGAATGGCACAACATCATCTAGTCCCAAACAAAGCAGAGCTTGTATTATGGGTACTAAACAATTGATATAAATACATAAACATACTTTCTTCTGTAAATACATACATATTAAACATAGAAAAACGCAAACAAATATTTGTAGATCATACAAACATTTGATCTGACCCGGGAATCGAACCCGAGACCTCTTGATCAGCAGCCGCAAACGCTAACAATTAGACCCACAAGGCAGGCAGTCAAATTGTGCTTAAAGCGGTCGTCAGCGTTCTACTTGCCCAGTGTCGTGGGTTCCAATCCCATGTGTAACAACACTGTGTGATTCGCAAATTTTTGTTCTGAGTCTGGGTGATCTTTGTGTAACTTTCATGTATGTTTGTAAACTGTAAAGTCCCCCGCGACACAGGATTTATATTCCTAATACAGGAGTTCTTTAATAAAAAAAAAACTACAATAACTAACTAAAATCCAAATAGGTTGCATGGAAGAGATCGCAGTCTGCGATTAGGGCACCATTGTACCACTGTTTTTATCTATGTCCGACATTGTATAATTATGGTGTGCAAAAAAGGGTGCTATCTATTTCTCTATATTAAGATTGGAACGGAGAAGGATAGAAAGAAAATAACGAAGATATCAGAGCTACAAAGTTAATTCAAAATTGAACGCAGTTTAGTCAGTATCTCGGGTCACTGCGAATTATTCTAAAACAGAGTCGCGCAGGCGCCTCAGCTGTCCCCACATTTCAAGCTCTATTTCAGTAACAAAACCAAGGTTGATGCATTCGTTCCCAATTACTATCATAAACTTCACGTAATGTTTTAATTATTTCGTGTTGTGGTGTTTATTTTTTATTTTTTTATATGTAAGCCTATTATAGTGACTACTCTGCCTGATGTCGATGATACACTGCACGAGTAGAATCTAGGAGTAGGGGTCACCATCCGCATCGTAAGGATAAGCATGGTGACCCACGCCATGGTAGCCTGGTCGGATGTTTCTGCATCTTTCTCCCGGCGTCTGGAAGCCGGGCGAATGATGCAGAATGATTAAGTCTGCGGTCTCACACTCACTAACGAATTACAACAGTTTAAGTGCTGTCAGTATTAGGATGGTCTTCTGCGTGAGGTCCATTCGTGTTGAAATTAGCGTGGTTCCTACTACCTATTAATATTCGACGAAACAGGAAATATCACGGCGTCGTATAAAAGTTTACTTATCATCGACAACCTATAGAGGCCAATCATAAACCCATTCTGTGTCATAACAGTGTAATGCATATGCCCCGTTTAGCATATGCTTTGGTAGAGAGGAACTCCTGGGTATAATGGGCTACACCTCACCTTGTTGTTCTATGTCAAACCCTTAGCCACTGATGCTGGAAATAGGCCTCTGAAAAAGAGGTATTTGCCTACTATGATAGATAGGTTTGAATCCAGTTTTCCTCAAGTTTGCAGTGCTGCCGTCCTGTCCTGAGCAGGTATACCTACGGCCTCTTACGACAACCACACGATAAATAGCAGCAGAGGACCAATAAAAAACAGGAGTCAACTTATTCCTTTAGAAATACGCAGACGAGGGTGTGTGATTTTCCAAGAATCTTTTATTACTTTATTGTTATAAGCATAAAGTCTATTATCATTTGTGATTGTAAATGTCGGATGTTGGCCTGAGTCACCGGGAATGTTATCGAACGCTATCTGAGGTCGAAACGGTAATGTTTTTATACATTTATATCAATGTTTAGCGTTTGTACAGGTGGAGTTATCGCGTTATGGTTCAATGAGCAATTAATGTGTAGGCTAGCATATGGGCTGGGTATGTTCAGCCAATGTCAAGGTAACATACAATACAACAGGAAAAAATGTATAGGATTACTAGCGCTTGATTAATTTCAAATCCACTGATACCTTTTTTATCATATCTTTCTGGATTTTACAATACGATAACATATTCTAGAAGGTAAAGTGGTCTAAGTAAGTTTTATATGAGTATAACTAGTTTTCGCCCGCGGCTCAGCCCGCGTCTATGTCTAACAAGTAGCCTATGTCCTTTCTCAGTCTAAGTTTTTTAGACTATTTGGGAACAAAACTTCATTTAAATCGGTACAGTTGTTTTTGAATTTATCGCGAACAGACAGACAGATGCGGTGGAGGACTATTTTATAATAAGTTGTGAAGTTGAGATATTTGTGTATCAATACAATGTATTTACACACCTATTAATTGCCATGTGGCCTAATAAATTGTGTTCCTACTAAAAATAAGTTCATATTGGCTTCAGAATTGAATTTTAATTAAAAAGTACTTAAGATATAATCTATTTTTACTTATAAAACTTTCATTGAAGCTCGCCAACGTCAAAACATAAAACACCGTCAAGATTCTGTTATTCAATGAATGCTAGTCTCAAAGGTAGTAAGAGTACCGATACGATATAGAGCTGTATCATAGTTATTCTAAAAGAGATGTCCCCCGCGTGGGCATTTAAAAATAAACTCGCCTGCGTCGAGACATTGGCCGTTGTCTAATTATATGTGGTGCAAGAACCTCGCCACGTGTGGCTTTTGAATGTATCCATATGGAAGAAGCAGCTACTAGCATACTTCGTTTGGAATTTAGGATAAGCTGCGTGCATTTCTATTTTGGAAGGCTATTGTCGAAATGATAAGACGAAACCTGCAGAGTAATATGAAGTTTATATTAAAAAAAAAAAAAAAATTTTATATTTATTAATTTTAACACAAGACGTTCGCGTGTGACCCACGCATCTTGTCATAGTCTCCAATCATTCTCTTATTCGTTTAAGGCGTTATGTTGAGTATCCTAATTTAGGCACGCCAGAAAAAATACATTTTAAAACGTGAAAATCGATTGGATAGTTTCGGGAATCATCATAAGCAATAATATGACTTATGGTGGGTAGTCCACTACATTTGGTAGGTTGTAGAGCCACGCTGATTTCAGCACGAATAGGGCGGCTCGACCAGGGCATTACTACCCTCACACAGAAGACCTAATAATGACAGCATTCTTGCTGTCGTATTTCGTTGGTGAGTGTGAGACCGGAGGACCAATCATTCTGCATCATTCTCCGATCCGGCCTCCGAAGGCCGGGAGAATTATGAAGAATTGTCTAACCAGGCTGCCATGGTATGGCAATGGACATGGTGACCCCTACTCCTAAGAGTTTGTTTGTTTGAACGCATTAATCCTAGGGAGTATCGAGGAAGGCTATAGGCCATGTATCAGCATGATACGAAGGGAGATTATTAGGGAGGGGCGAATTAAAAAAGGGAGATTTTTCTCTCTCGAGAGCTTCCATTGCGTCAGGTTCCTAAAAATTATGTATTAGATCATCTAATACAATGAGTCTATTTTTATGTTTAAAAGGATTATCGTCGTCTATATCCGATCTATTTACGTAAGTACATAATGTTATTCTTAGATCGTGTTCTTGTTTATATCTTACAAAATAACGAACACCGTGATCAAGAATGCCAGAATCTTGTGCTAAAGAAAATAATTATCTTATTACTGTGGCCTTGCATTCTCTTTTTAACAGAACAGCTATAGCAGCCAATAAACTATCGTCATGATTATTGTATCGTCCATTAGTGGAGAAGAACATTTTTTTATACAAGAAGTTTGCCAAAGTGATGCTATTCTGTGTGATGGAAAGCTTTCTTCTTCAGCTTCATGAATCGTTTCAAGAATAAATGAAATGCCCGATTTGCAGCCTTCGAGGAAACCTATGTCCACAACATTGGACATCTGATGATGGTTTCTTAGCTTGATAATACCCCATAATTTAATAAATTAATTCGAATTATGCAAGTTATAATATAAATTGTCCTCATTTGTATTTGCTATTTCAAGTCTTCTGCATCTTAGTTCTTTAAAAATTTTAAAACCAAGAAAGACAGTCAGTAATGATATCAAGAAAAACCATCGGCTATGATTTGTAATAATAACAGTTGCACATCATTGTTATTGGTAGAATGTACTTCTTTTATGAATTAGCTTTCGGCTTATATTTCGGCTCCGACCGCGTGCTTGTCAGTTATCGCGGTTAAAAGTAGCCCATTTTTTTTAGGCTCTAAAGTATCTATGTACCAAATTTCATTTAAATCGTCTCAGCAGTTTTGGTTTGCATTTATAATATTAGAGTAAGGATTATTACCGGCTTTGTACTTACTTACCTTCTTGCAAAATATATCATGTTATTTTAAAAGTTTTGTGGGAAAGAAAATAGTGTATCCAATTTCCTATTGCATTACAAAATGTGAAAGTTTGTGAGGATGGATGGATGTTTGTTACTCTTTCACGCAAAAACTACTGAACGGATTTGGATAAAACTTTACAGTAATACAGATTATATTTCAGAATATCAGCAACACGCACGGGCTCAGTCGCGGGCAAAGCTAGTAATATGCCAATAATAATAGTAATAAGTCGGTGAGATCGGTTTGTGATGAAAAGTCCCTAGTTTATTTTTATAAAGGTTTCTCAGCAAATAGACCTACGACTTTATTATGTCCTATCTATACTAATATTATAAAGAAGTAAAGTTTGTGTGTTTGTTAAATTGTAAGGGGTAATCTCGGGATCTACTGAACCGATTTAAAAAATTCTTTCATCAATAGAAAGCCACATTATTGCTGAGTGTCATAGGTTATATAAAAAACCGAAAAATAAAAAGGGCTTTTACGTGGTAGTCCGTTTTGCAAAGTGAATCGGAGAAAAAACGGTCGAATGAAAGCGTGTCTTACGAACGCTGCCTTAACTATGTAAGATACATTTTTGAGTTCTAGAGAAAAGATGTGGAGCTTGAAAATGCCTACAAAAAAGTTAACGACAGCATATTATGTCTAACTTTTATATTTAAGTTATGCCCAACGAAGTGGGCACGGGTCAGCTAGTATGCTAGAACACAAGTATTTAACATCGCTGCGGCTTATAATTTTCATACTTGAATAACGGCCTGGCGTGAAACCGGGACTGCAGTGACGCACATTCACAAAAAATCGCTTCAATAATTTATACGTTTCTGTGAGTTTTACTGTGATATTTTAAACTTATAGCTGAAATATAACACATTTACATAGTTTTCGAACATCGTCGGCGCGAGACATTAAAATAGCGTCTTACATCCCAAAGTATTGTTTGAACGATTTACAGTTAGAGGGAAATGTAATGGCCTCTTGTAGCAAATGAATATTTTTTTACTAAATGTATAAGTATTTATGGTATGTCCGTGTGGTGACGGATTAAGAATACAGAGTGTCACCACCCCTATTCATCCCGCGGGTGTCGTAAAAGGCGACTAAGGGATAAACTAGGCAAGACAACATCGATGCAAAGAGAAGGAAAACTTGAAACCATCCCTTTACCAACCCGTCTGGCCAGCGTGATATTGTAGGCCGAAACCTCCTTTCTAAGGAGAGGCCTATGTCCAGTAGTGGACTGTGATGATGATTTGATTGATGATGGTATTTACATCAAAACAACATTTTTTATATTTTTTGTGTCCTTGTTAGCTACGGCTAATCTCTGGAACACCTGGATTTTTTGACGGGACTTTCACTGGCAGATAGCTAAATGATATAAGGACGAACTTAGGATAATTGTTTTTAGACTAGCTACGTTCCGTGGCGTTTACGTTCGCGTTCGCGTTTTACAACAAAAACCGCGCGACTAAACTAGTTTAAATATAAATTAGTGCGATTATTTTTACACTCTTTTAAGTTTATAAATGAGTTATACGCCCTAAGAAACAGATCGCTATTAAATAATGCATTGAAAACAATCCAATAGATGTATTGTCGGTATTTTTTTTTTTAAAAAGACTCCCGCATTAGGAATATAAATTCCTGTGTCGCGGGGGACTTTACAAACATACAAGAAACGGACACAAAGAACACCCTGACTCAGAACAACAAATTGTGAATCACACAAAGTGTTATCCTACGTGGGATTTGAACCCACGACACTTGGCGCAGTAGGAAGCGGCGTGGCGACCGCTTAAGCCACTAGGCCAACCGTGCAGTCGAAAATGTAGCATTTTATGTCCTCCTTCAAGAAAAATATCTCTTCATGCTAATTACACTGATATCGGTTCAGCTGTTTTGCCACGATAGTTAATTAAGTTCCCCCACTGCTTTAATATTAAAATACAATATAGTTACAAGTGATATATATGTCGATATTCGTCGTATGTCAACGGCGAAGAAGAGATATTACAATGAGTCAATAACCGGATATTGCTTTATATTCCATTATGGCTAAAACCGTTCGAAGGTATATCGGGAAAATAATATTATTATGTCCTTATAGTCATAAATACGTGACTAAATAACTAATTGGAACAGGTTTGAGGAATAATTTAGCTCTACGTAGTACTACACAAGTGATAATCTCGTATTTGTGTTTATTAATAAACATGGTCTCATCATAACGTATTTATTAGTTATATAACGAACATCAGAATGTCGAATATTCACAAATATTCGAGATTTGCAGTAAAATAATCGTTTTTGCGAATCATAAAACAACTACCAATGCTAGTGTTACTTTTTTTCTATTCTCTTCTCTTACGTACAATTAACACAATATAACAGATTCTGCTTAAAAGGTTAATAATTATCGCTCGCGTCTAGATGTCGACTGCTTGGCAGACCTAACGGATATGCACACAAAATTTCATGAAAATCGGTCGAGCCATTTCGTTATACTACTGCTGAAAACGCCGAGACATTTGACAGTATTGTATATCAGATAATGTAGAGTATAATTATTCATCGTCATCATCGACAGCCTTTAATAGTCCACTGCTGGACATAGGCCTCTCTTTTGAAAGGAGGTATAATTATTACTGTTTAAAATTAAAGCCGCTGAATCTTACTCATTAAAAATCAAGAGCGGGACTTAAATTCGTCAATTTAATGGATAACAAATTGTTACATGTGTCATATAAGTAGGTTCCTTTCGTGAACTTGGCTAGTTACCCATACTGTTAACTAATATCACTACATATTATAAAGTCCTCTGCCGCGTCTGTCTTTTCGCGATAAACTCTAAAACCACTGCATTGATTTAAATAAAATTTTGTACTTTGTAATGTTGACGGATTAAGAATACAAAGTGTCACCACCCCTATTCATTCCATGGGTGTCGTAAGAGGCGACTAAAAGAAAAAAATAAGCAGCTAACATCAGAAGACAAGAGAAGGAAAACTAACAAGAGAAGGAAAACTTGAAACAAACCCTTTACCAACCCGTCTTGCCAGCGTGATATAGTAGGCCAAAACCTCCTTCCAAGGAGAGGCCTATGTCCAGCAGTGGACTGTTAAAGGCTGTTGATGATGATTGATGATAGTATAAAGCTTGAGAAAGGACACATAGGCTACTTTTTACCGCGATAACCGACATAGACGCGGGCGAAAGCTAGTTATGTTATAAATTAGAATTGCTGTACCGATTTTAATGGAATTTGGCATAGAGATACTTTGATTTTTAAGAAGGACATTAGGCTAATCTTCACTGCGACGAGACGCTTTGTCCTTTGAATCGTTAAGGTGAATGACCTTAATGACAGTTGGGTATGCGTCACTAACTGCCTCAAGTCAATGTATATTTATATAGATGACTTGCAAAGAGAGGAAACAGATTATTTAGCGAAGATTACTGTTTCGTAAATATCAACTTCATTTCGATAATAACACGTTTGAAAAAAACAATAGAAACTAGCCTGTATAATTCACGAATTTTGTTAAATAACTGACTAACAACAAAGTAAAGTGTAGATTGTAAACTTTGACTTTATATAATTGTAATTGCAATTTTTTTTTCTTATTTTATCTGCTATTTTTTATCTAAGGTACATGAAAGATTCTCGGCTCATAGTACTCTAGACGGCTTGCGGTTTCAGTCGGTTCGAGTCCGACATATCAACCAACCGGTGGTATCCGTGGGGATTGCCGTAGGGTACTTGAAAAAACCATTTCATCTCATCAGATCACACATTAACGCTCCACGGCTGGACATAGGTCCCTTCTCCTAAGAAAAGAGGTTATGACATACTATACCACAGCTGGATGCGAGAAGCCGAGGATCGAACCAAGTGGCGTGGAATTGGAGAGCCCTATGTCCAGCAGTGGACTGCGATAGGCTGATGATGTGATGTGATACCACTGGCTCGCCTGACGTTTTGGTATATGTTTCATTTTCAATTTTTCCTTTCTCTTTATATCTGATAGTCTTACACACCTATACGGGAAGAATAGGGGTGGTGACAATCTGTATTCTTAAACAGTCACCACACGGAGACTTCACCGCATAAAAAAAGGAATTAACGAAATTCCCTTACACCTCCCAAGGGTGGACAATAATATGTCGACGTTATCTTTCCCGAAAGACCATTAAAATTATATTTCAAGATTTCGCATTACAGTTTCTCGGTAAGCGATACAGTATTTTGTTGATTTATGTGCTCAAGATGAATCATGCATTATTTTCCATGTGTCACAGTTGACATGAAACATATTCTTGAATGTATCAAGTCTGAATTCAAAATCATTAACAAACATTGTCTGCTGCTGACTTCAAAATAAAATAATGGAATCGTGGCAAATTGAAATCAACTGAATTGTTTTTTGTCTGTCTGATAATTCCGGTTAATCTCCAAAACGGTTGGTCCGATTTTAAGTTGACTTTTATTGGAAGATAATCAATGATATAAGGGAGTAAATATATTAGGCTACTTTTGTAGATTCACCCAGTGGGTTGACCTTCACTTTCATACCTTTACAACGACAACTGCAGGTAAAATCGGCTCTTCTAGTTTGTCACAAAACTTGCAGGTAAAAATTGAAAATATAGGGATACAATAAAATAGCTTGTTTTAAATTCATTTCATAGATTTCGTAGCCGACCATCACAGAGATCAAGCTATATTATAAGGCCTGTAATATACTTAAAAGCCGCTCCACCCAAGTCTATAAATGAGACTTTATATAATATAGCGTCTTTTTTATTGGATTAGTACATATTAAGCTATACAGAGACGTTAGTAATAGATGGCTGTGCATATAAATAGTTTATGAATATTCAGAAAAAAGTTACTGGCGTTATAATTATGATATATCGCTATCTAAAAGTGATGATTGTGTGATGTTATTATCTTTACGGGTAGGTCTTTTAGAACCGATAAACGTTATGGGTAGATAAACACTGATATTCGTTATTTGTACATTTAGGTTTTTTATCAGGATAGCACTGTGAACGTTATTAATAATCACTGCAAACGTGAAATACGTTAACGAGTAATGCTGGAACCCTGGATCCCTAACTTTTTTGGAAATATTTCTATAGCCTATGTTCATCAGGGATAACGCACGGTTCTAATGGTTAAATAATTTTTCAAATCAGTCGAGTAGTTTCGGAACTTATTTATCCCTACTATTCCTACTAATATTATAAATGCGAAAGTAACTCTGTCTGTCTGTTACGCTTTCACGCCTAAACCACTGAACTGATTTTGATGAAATTTGATATGAATATAGAACTGAACTTGGGAAAGGACATAGGATACTTTTTATTGCGAAAATAAAGGTAGAAGGGTTTGAAATAGGGGACGAAAGTTTGTGTCGAAGTTCCTTTTTATCAAACATAAAATCATGTAAGATTGTTTAATCTACCCTTACCGTGTCGCGCGATATAAACAAATTCGACGCGTGCGAAGCCGCGGGCAGAAAGCTAGTTTCAAATAAACAATGAAATCTTTCCTCTTTTTAATATTATTAGCCTTTGTTTATCGTGTGTATCTGTTATCGCGGTAAAAAGTAGCCTATGTCTTTTACCAAGGTTCCAACTATATGCCAAAATTCATCAAAATAGGTTTAGCTGTTTAAGCGTGAAAACGTAACAGACAGACATAGTTACTTTCACATTTATAATATTAGTAGGGATTAAGCATACTGTGACGTCACTGTATAGAAAGCCCGTAACACATAAAATTCTGATTCAAAGCTACATGTGAGTCAGCTGTAACGTGATTCACGATTTTAATGGTTTGTGTTCAACAGTCTCCATATATGGGTGCGTACTTCATTGGTGTATTATAGTGGAATGAATGTACGAGACGTATTTGGCCTTAGGTTATGTCGTCAGTGTAGACTGTTTCTCTTCTGTGTTTTTAGAAATGCTCCTGATTAGAGCAGATCGACTAATTCTAAAACTACTCCAATTAATTTAGATGAAACTACAATTGTAGAAGGTAGAAGAAGAGCCACGCAAAAGATCAACCTATGACTGCAGGCGTGCTGTCGTAATTCGTTGGCGAGTGTGAGAAGGGAGGCCTATCAACATCTCAATAGGTCACCATGACGCATTCACAATGGGGATGGTAACCCAGACTCCTGAATTCCATTCATGCTTTTTTATCAATTTGGTAGGGTTAAATATATATATAGCTCATACATTAAATTAACACAGATTACTTATTACACCGACATTCAATTGCAGGCAAAAGCTTAGTTTAGAATACTTCATCTGTATGTTTGTTGGTAATAGACTCTTGGAGGCGTTTTTTTTTTAACTATTTAAGTTTTGAGCTCGATATGTAAATATTACTTACATGTAATATAAAATATCACTAATTATTAAATACCTGACTATATTAGATTACCATTCAAATTAGAATTATAAGAGATAACAGAATTTATTATCTCTTGAGCACTATTAGTAACCGTGTGGTGACGGATTAAGAATACAGAGTGTCACCACCCCTATTCATCCCGCGGGTGTCGTAAAAGACGACTAAGGGATAAACTACGCAAGACAACATCAATGCAAAGAGAAGGAAAAGTTGAAACCAACCCGTCTGGCCAGCGTGGTATAGTAGGCCAATACCTCCTTTCTAAGGAGAAGCGTATGTTCAGCAGTGGACTGTTAAAGGCTGTTGATGATGATGATGATGATGAGCACTTTAGTAATACTTTGTTAATTACAGAATTTAACGTGTAATGCAACGAGAGGCTCTTTACCAATATTAAATGCGAATGTAACTGTTTGTTACGCTTTTAAGTCTAAACCCTGCACCGATTTCAAAGAAATTTTGCATAGAGATGCTTGGATTCTTGATGAAGTTCACAAGCTACTCTTTACCGCCATAAACGATATACCGAGGGGCGGTGTCGCAGGCAAAATCTAGTCTTTTATAAGAACTTTCCAACTAGGAATATTATTACATGTCGTGGGGTTCTTCACATGCATACAGAGGACTGCCTTGTTGTTCTAGTGGTTGGCGTATGCGGCTGCTGATCAAGAGGTCTCGGGTTCGATTCCCGGGTCGGACCACAAATATTTGTGTGATCCACATTTTGTTTCGGGGTCTGGGTGGTTTTTCTATGTATATATTTACAAAAAAAAAGTATGTATGTATTTATATCACTTGTATAGAGTACCCATAACACACGCTCTGCTTAATTTGGGACTAGAATGCATGACATGACGGAAACGCCCAGAATCACAACAACAATTAGTGGATAAAACTCTTGTCCCATGTGGGAATCGAACTCACAAAAGCGCCGTAGTAAGCAGCTAGGTAGGTTAAACTACCCACAAGATTTTAACAAGATGCCCAAAATAACTCCCCCAACAAATAGCTTCTCGGCCTCCCTAAGCATACAATGTAAGCAGATGGAATTTCATCCCAGAGGGCAAACGATGTTAGCTAAAACGCCCTCTTAAGTTAGGGGTGGCGCATTTGCGACCCCTACGCTATAAATGTCACGGGTCATCACGTACGTTTGGTTTAGGCACGATTTTATGGACGGCTTTTGAAAAATACTCTGCCTTCGATAACGTTTTCGTTTTTACTAGCTACTGGAAATACCTATTGTATCTATCCTTACTTAAAAATGCGAAGGTAACTGTCTGTTGAGATTTCACGCTAAGACTACTAAACTGATTTAAATATTTGGTACACAGTCTAGAACCTGAGAAACAACGAATTTCAGTTCTCCCTTAGGGTTGCGGAGGTCCGATGCCAGTCGCTCCGTGGAAAAACTGATATTCAGGTAAAACCGGTTGAACTAGTAGCCGACTCCAAATTATATTGGGAATAAGGCTAGAACCTGAGAAATGATATTGGATATTCTTACCACGATTACGGACATACGTGCGTGTGAAAGTTTATACAGTACTTAATTTTTTAAATTTAGCCTGCTCCGGGTAATCTCTGGAACGGCTGGACAGATTTTGATGACAAAAACTATGTTGTTCACACATTATAACTGCCTTTTATGATATTGAAGCTTGTGAGCTGAAATATTTATTTATTGAGTTATAAAAGCATTTATGTGGCTTTTAAGGGCAAATGGATTCACCATTTTAAGTAACAAATTTTTTTTTCTTTTGCGAGTTTATGCTTTTCCTGTGTAGCATCAGACTTTACAAACATACATAAAACAAGCACAAAGAATACCCCTGGACTTGGAACAATAATTTGTTTAGCACGGTAAGTGCTGTCCTATGTGAGGGTTTGAACCCCTGATTTGCAGTTTCAAGTGACAATCGCTTCAACCCCATCCATGTAGGTTCATGGAATGTGTATTAGAACTGCCTTGTTTTTTTTTTAAGTGCTTTCCTATGTGAGGATTTGAACCCTGATTTGCGGTTTGAAGTAACAATTGCTTCAACCCCATCCATGTAGGTTCATGGAATGTGTATTAGAATTTTAAATTTGTGTTTGCAGTTTCCCAAATTTAACATACTCATACTATTATTATTGTATTATTAAGAGCTATCAATTCTTGTTGGAATTTATCTAAAGAATTCTAAGCCCACCACTGTTCATTGCTTAGAAAAAAATAAACTAAAGAGGGTACCCTGTTTCAAATACTATAGGTACTCTAAGCAATAATAAAAATAACTGGACCTACTCACAAACCGTCATATCATCCAAGGCATGTACTGTGCTAACCAGATTCTTCTACCTAGCCTTATTTCATATATTATTTGGGGTTGGCTACTAGTTCAACCGGTTTTACCTGAATATCAGTTTTTCCACAGAGCGACTTGTAGTGAACCTCCGCAACCCTAAGGGAGAACTGAAATACTGTGCTAATCAGATTACCTACTAATAAACATAACATCCAACCATAAAACTAATGGTTATGTTCATTCCACAACTTTTTGCCCTGTTGGCAATCAAACCCACAAATATTTTGCTATGTTGTATGACTAAGAATGTACCATTTCCAGGAAATATAAACATTTACTTAAGCTTCACCTTTCTAAATCTATTAATGAATTTGATTTTATCGTTTTTCTTATTTTATATATACACATTTAACTATTCAGCGGGATGAAAAGCAGAAGTGGAATTCAATGAGTTAGGGCCACCACAGTCATTGTGAATGGTTATTGATTAATATATACTAGCAGAGTCCTGCGGTATAGCCTAAGTTACTTCTTAGGTCTGTTTAGCCGGAACAATCACAGAAATAGACAAAAATTGCCTTTTTTGATGTTAGTACTGTAAAAAACTGTTCATTTGATATTACGGACAGACACTTCAATTTAATTTGTATAGATAGTCCTGTAAAAGGCAG
This sequence comes from Phragmatobia fuliginosa, assembly GCA_932526445.1. Classification (NCBI taxonomy): domain Eukaryota; kingdom Metazoa; phylum Arthropoda; class Insecta; order Lepidoptera; family Erebidae; genus Phragmatobia; species Phragmatobia fuliginosa. The sequence continues at coordinate 9,506,884 of OW052081.1, read as the reverse complement.
TAAGTTCTTAATTATTAATTGTCTTTATGCACTTTGTACAACTGCCGACTTAATTCTGAAGGCAATCTACCAGTCAACCTTAGGGTGGTGAAGAAATCGTGATAATTAGTGAAAAATACTACCACATATATAGACATATACATAGTCACATTTACATGTGTAATACATACTTACAAAAGATACATCACATATTAGGGTAATATTCATACACTATGGCAACTTAATATTCTGCCATTTTGTTACGTGTTTGTGTGTAATGTGATGTTTAACTTCAAAAATATTGGTAATGAGTCATAAATTACAACATAATGAGTTTTAAACTAACTATACTTTTTAAGAGAACTAATATATGGGAAGCTTCAGTGGATATGTAGGTATTACTGATATTATAACTACATACAGTGTTTAGTTATAAGAATTTCCTACTTAGAAATAATCTGTTGACCATTACAGGAAGTTTTCATAGTAAATGACTATAGTAATGAATCATACAACAATCATATCTATAAATATAATATACGGGTGTTTCTATTACATTATTTTTGTCAGTGGCTGATTGTTCCAATAACTTTCCTATATGTTGATTCACACAAGGATATGATAAGGCAGTAATCTTACAAAATGAATGATAATTTGTTTAAAGCTTTTGGGCGTTGTGCGTCCTTCGTATACTCTAATCACCGGCAATAAGAACCGTTTTAGCGTAACATCTGTTACAAAAACAGTTACGATAGATATTTAGACAGTAGAAATATATAACCTTGACATTGGCAGGCCAATACCCTCGGGGCAACTAATAATGAACTAGCATACCTCCTTTGGCACTGTAAGGCGTATTTTTACCCAAAATAGGCATGAAATATATGACAGCTAGAGCCGCAACCACTACGCCTTATATGGTCAAACGAAAGTGCGATTGCGCGACGATGCATTCCCTCTAAAGTTCGTTGCCCCCGGCACGCTACACATCACTGATAACTAGTCTAAGGAACCCGTGACATTGTAAAATGGCAAAAACATCGTACACTACCCCTTACGGTTCTCAGAACTTGTCAAAAAAGGCGTTGTAGGAATAACCTTTCCAACGTACGTGAAATCCAATACCGGCCCATTGATTAGATATATTCACTCGGGACGGGGCAGCAGCCAGAGATGTCCCGTGGTCATGAAATTGAAAACACAACACGTGGCGTAAAATCACTGAACGGTGACAACGATTTTTACGAAAAGGCGTGCGAACTCTGCGGTGGGTTGTGCGAAATATGGCGGCACCGGTCACTGAAGACCTATTTCATGTGAAACTGCGGCATGTCGGTTTGTATTTTAACACAATTGCAATAACAAAACACACTGCGGTCGAAATACACTGTAATTTATTTTCTTCACTTACCATTTTTATGAAGTTTTACACGTAAAAATTCCACCACTAAATTCACCGACACTACGACAACGGCGACCGGACGACACTGTTCGGAATGTTGGCTAACACTATTTTATGATAACCAATGAGCGCATGCGTCAAAATGATTGACGGAATCAGTATAACGTCCTTTTCTAAGTATAGCAATGACTTGTCGAGCAATGCACTTACTAATGATTAAAATAGTTTTTATTTATTGTTATTTCAATATTGCTAAAAATATGTAGGATTCTAAGTAAATTAATAAACGTTCGACACCGGAACAAGTTGACAACCTTCAGAAACTGAGACTGGCAACTCCGTGGTGCTACCTGATTATTTATACCAAATACTCAAAGAAAATTGTAATTGATAAATATAGCACTCGTAGAGTACAGTGTAGTTAAGATTAGATACGTGAATACATGACGCGCTATTCAGCAAATGATAAATAATGTTATCTCAATGAACTTCAAAAGTGAGTCACTCATGACGACAGCGCGTAAACCAATCAGATTTTAGTATTCAACAAATGCCCATATACGGACAGACGGAAACAGTCAGAATCGTGCAATATGAAGTTTGAAATTTCGCGCCTATATACTTGCAATTGCAATATAGTTTTAAGGTGAGGATGCATAATGCTATTTGTTTTTACTAAAAACATGATTATATTACAAAGATTAGTTGTCGATATGATTTGCACTTACCTACAAAATCCTCCAAAGCCTTATATAGCTACAATAATATGTTTTATCTTTGATAATCTTTGTGATGATGATGCATTTAAAATTTAAGCGTCATGTACCTAGTTTGTTTATTTCATAACTTTGTTCCAACTTTTTGCGCCTTGATATCATTATCTTGAAGTGAGCACAACAAAATAAATGATATCTATTTGTGTTCATACCATTTTAGGTAATTTGCACACATTTTTTTAAATCGGTGTGTATTTTTTGTTTTATTTAATGTTGTAACATGTTACTGTCTTTTAGTATCAAGAACTCTATATCCTAGCGAGATCTACAATACGTATATATCGCTAGCTTTGTTTTGTTTAACCTTTAAAATTCTAGAATATTCAATGTAGCAGTTAAAAATTACTGTCAGGTGTTACTGAAGTCGGCTTAATTATACGGAATTTATATACGGAAAAAATTGTGTTATCCACAAGTTGTTGTTCTGGGTGTTTTCAGAGTCAAAAATAAAAAAAAAACAATATTTTTTACAAATTAACAGACAGTAGGTCTTATCCCTCTCCCGAGAGACGAACCTAGCCCAGCAGTGGAACATTATGGGTTGTTATTAAATAAATAAGTAACAAAAGTAAAGATATTATACAGACATTATATAAAATATTTATTTACAAAAAACACACAAGGTTTAGGAGTTACATTACAAAATTTTAAAGAATGCTTTTGGTGTGAAGTCCATCTGTGTTTTTTAGAGTATAAGTTTGCCAAAATGACTCTACTTTGTCTTATGGAAAGCACAAGTAGAATCCAAGAGTGGTTGTCATCATCCTCATGGCGAACGCATGCTTACAGTGCAGCATAGTGACCCACACCATGGCTATGTCTAGTAAAGATGTTTTTTTGTGCAAATAGCAAACAGTAAATCGTACATCTTTGCCTCAAATTAAAGGACAAAAATGAAAAACATTCAACTTTATTGTTTTCTTAAATAATTTATACAATTCAATATTTGTTTACCATTTACCATCAAACAAACCCTTTAGGTGATATTAATGATGTTCAAAATTATATTCTCCTTCTTCTTCATAATAAATGGCAAACTGTACCGATGTCGACAATTCTGCCAATGTCAAGTGCGATGGAAATACGTGGGTTAAGAGAATTACATAAAAAAAGAATTTGCAACCATTAAATTTTTCCAAAATTAGCAGGTGGACTGCATATGAGGCTTTTGATTGTGGTTAGTACAGTTCAAATATATTAGTCCCGCACGTTGATATTGCGATTGGCATCCATCTTGGTGACGTAGTTGAACTGTCAGTACCGTTCGCAAAGTCAGCCAGAGCTTACGGGTATTGAGTACCGCTACCACGTGTTTTTTATTACTCTTTTTTTTCGTTGTATGTTTGTTAATATACTTATTTTGTTGAAATGAGTAAGAAAGTAATTATGAGCCATGCTCGTGAAATGATATTTAAAGTGGACAATTATTTTGTAAAGGAGTTAGAAGAGTTGTAGATACAAAATATAAGCTGTGCCCTAAAATTGCTTCGGACATTTTAATATCAAAGCAACTTGTGACGGATATTTTATAACTTTTACAAAATACTACCAAATTGACGGAACGTATGGCGTCTTCTACGGGCATTGCAAAAAATACAGTGACTAGATTACGACGAGGGAACGAATCTGTAACAGCAAGTGGCGGCAAAATTAAAACTCCTACGAAAGCAAAGAGACATAGAAAGTGTTAAGAATGCAATGAAATGGAACACAATAAATAATATGTCTTTCAAGCTCGCAGCACAGTGACAGCCCCCTTTTTTTTCTTTCTTTTTCACCTTCACTCGGTAATGGATGTTGGTATGTAACTTTACATTAAAATACTAAACAGTTATTAACAGTGGTTTTTAACAATATTATTTAAATATTCCCTTCCTGGAGACTCTCAAAAAAACTAACAGGTTATGGGCCCAGGCAAGGACAGAGTGCAAATTGAATTACGGCGAAATCGAGTCAAGCTCGCCGCCATCGCCGCGATTAACGACCTAAGCGTTATAGAAGTTTTTATAAACAGAGGAAATTGTTAAAGACATCAAGAAATATGACTACAGACAGAAGAGACGGAGGTTTAGTATTGAACGATAGCAATTGGGCGCTATGGAAGTTTCAAATCCCTATAGTTCTACAGTCGAAGGGTTGGTACGACTTGTTGTTGGCCGAACCGACTTCTACAGAAGATAAGGTAAAGACAAGAAGGCACAGGAGGTTATAGTGACACGAGTTGAGGAGAATATTATATCTTACTTGCTACCATGTATGTCAGCGCATCAAATGTGGGAAAAACTACAAACTGTGTTCGATGTAAAATCCAGAGTTGGTATCCATCTTTTACAACAAAAGTTTTACAATCTGAAGTTCGACAAAGCCATGATAGGTTTCATTTCACAGATAAGACTTGGTTATCAAACTAAAAGTACAGGGTGAGGAAATATCTGAAAAGATGGTAATTACAAAGATTTTAATGATCTTACCGGAGGCGTACAAGTATTTTTCTTCAGCTTGGGAGTCAGTACCAACAGGTAAACAAACTTTAAAAAAATTGCACACAGCAAGTGTCCTTTCTTCTTCTATTAGTAATAGAAGAAGAAAGGACACGGAATGGAACTACAGAAATGACAGCATTGTTCGCACACAAAAGGGGACAGCAACAGCATAAAAGTAATAGAAGTTATGAACAGCATAGCAACAGTGATGTGTGATAACAGAAAAGATAGGGTAAAGTGTTTTGAGTGTGGAAAGATGGGACACATGAAAAGTGAATGTCGCTTGCGAAAATGTAATTATTGTGGCAAAGTGGGACATCTTTACAAAGCCCGTCGACAGCGGATTAACAAAGGAAGATATAGCAGGAAGAGTGAATCAAAAGCATACATAACTAACTTGAACGAGTGCACGCAGACTGACTGGATAATGAATACCGGAGCTAGTGATCATATGTGTCATCAAAAGGCAAATGTTGCAGCCTTTAGGCCATTAAAGTAAGGATAGCAAAAATCAGTTCTCGAATGGCGTCAATCATATCTTTCTGAGGTAGTTATCTTTGTGCCGCACTTGCAGAAAACCATCCAACAATGGAAATCGACATCAACCGTCATAAATGGTTTCCGCGCTACAGGATTATTTCCATGGACCGGAAATTCAATAGACTTCTCTAAGTGTTTAGGAAAAAATACGTCGCAAAAAGAACATAATGTACAAAAAACCGATCTCAAAATTTAAAATCGAAAGAATTCAAAAAGATTATAGAAAAGTTGTCACAAAGTGAACAGGACACAAACAAATAGGAACATTTCTATCTCGGGAACATTTGAGATTTTTTCAGGGAAAGCAAACACTTTCAACGAACGAGACGTGATGATTAGAATTCAGCAAGTATTACAAAATATAAGACGTGCCCTAAAAATGCTTTAGACATGTTAATTTCGACATTGCTAATGACGATGTTCAATCACAGAGTACTACTGCAATATTGGACATTGCAAATATGCGAGTTATCATTATTTATGACGACATTCAATCCCAAGAAATCTTTACTGATTTCTTACCTTTATCACAAGACGTGATAGGAGATAATTCCGTGTGCAATAATTACAATACTACACAAGATGAGATGTCTCCAATAACAACCAACTATAACTGTACACAGGATATTCAAATCGTAAATATATCCCACAAAGCAGAAGATGACGTATCTGACAAACAAAGCCAAGTAAAAACTTAACAAAGACAACACAAAAAACAATCATAGAGACTATGTAACATGATTATGACAAAATAGAAATACTAGAAGACGAAAAATCTCAATTTCAACAAAAAATTCACAACTCACTCCCGCTAAATTAAATGATGTTCTTGTGCTTCCGAAGACATCGCAAAAGAAGGGTCTGACAAATATAAAACGGACTCCATTCGTATTAACATCTGCTGAATGGAAGACATTAGAAAACGAAAAGATCAGACTTAAAGAAAACTTCAAAAAAAAAAAAAACAACTGTAACAAAGAAAACAACTGGAACAATGAAAAAAACTTCAGTTAAAAAACCTTAAACAAAAAAAAATATGTAAATTTTAATTGGTAACTCTTAGTGTCAATAATTAGAACCTTTGCCATATTTGGAACCTAGTCAAACAAAGAGTTTCAAAAAAGAGTTAAAAAGTTTCAAAAAACAGTTAAAAAGTAAAATTGAATCTTTGGCCTTGGAGGCGTTGGCGTCAATAACTCCAGATGATTGGAAAAAAGAAACTAATCAGGTGAAGAGACTCGAAGAAGAATACTGGTGTAAAGAACGAATAACTGACGAATTATTTATCATTGATACGACAGACGACAGTGAATCTCACAACGGATTCTGAAACGAATTCTGCTTTCGAAGATAATATGAGTCCAATTGAAGAATTAGTCTAGAACTGGTTGTTGGCTCCACACGCGTGAATGTCGGTTTTCGCGGCAAATAGTAGCCTATGTGTTAATCTAGATGCTAATCTAAATTTTATCAAAATTGGTCCAGTCATTTGCGCGTGAAGAAGAAACAAATACACCCACTCACAAACTTTCACCTTAATAATATTAGAGTGATTATTAAATTGTAGTAATAAACAATGATTTTATAAATACTTGGTTTTAAATTTTATCAGTATCAAATAGACAATATTAGGCCCAATCATTCTGCATCATTCTCCCGCCCTTCGAAGGCCGGGAGAATAATGCAGAATAATCTAACCGGGCTGCCATGGTAAGGGTCACCATGCTACATTGCCTACCCTCACAATAAGCATGGTGACCCCTACTCCTGGATTCTACTCATGCTTTCCATCAGGCAGAGTAGAGTCACTTTGGCAGGCTTAAATATAAAAAAAAAAAAAAAAAAAAAGACAAGATTTGTTTGTTTGCCATCTGTACTTTTTGCGGTGGATGACGTCACGCAGCTGTTATTGTGACAAGTTCCGTCGCAATGTCAACGTGCGGGACTTATACACACATGCTTAAATATAACGTGCAAAATAGCCAGTATTTATATAATAAATAATATTGTCACATGCGGCTGTCTGACCCCTATACCTACTGCTTATTATTATTAAATTCTCTGACATACTTGACCCATTTATTTATTTAAAACGATAAACGAACTAGGTAGAGCCTGCATCAAACTGCCAATTTGGTGCAGGTTCTGCCTAGTTATACACGGTTAGTTTTTAATTACTAAAGAAAAACTAGGGGCAGATACAGAACTTATATACTAACATAAAACACCATAGAACAAATACCCAAAAAACAAAAATAACTGAGTTATTATGGTTTTTAAAATGTTAAAATACGCCCATAATTTATTGTCACCCAAATATTTTACACACGCGTATTTTAATTATCAATGAATAACATTTTCTGTTTCAATGTGTGCGACGCATCGCCCAATAATGTCAAATCAGTTCAAAGTTCAAAGCATGCCGCCATTAGGCGCACGCGGCGCATCGTAGGTATTAGGTACCCCGCTCGCACCCGCAACCCGCAGGCTAGGACATTGACACTTTCTTGTTACGTAATATCATGTCGTGAATTATATCATGCGTTATGAACAAAAATTTGGTAGTTTTCGGGAAAATATTAACATGTATTTTTTTTTGTTTTAATTACATAAATATGTTCAGTATCGAAAGCTGAATACCACATATTTTTTTCTCTGGACATTAAAAATTAGTCGTGTATAATAATAATAATAAACATTTCGGACATCTTACACCCAACGCCATCTAGTCCCAAACTAAGCAGAGCTTGTATTATGGGTACTAGACAACTGATATAAATACATAAACATACTTTTTTAATGTAAATACATACACATACATTAGACAGTCCCCAGTTTATTTCAGACATCCTAGTTATAAATTCTCATATACAAGTTTAAAATTTTTCAAGCATTCCCAACATATTTATGATATCTTTTATACATAGTGAACAAATTAGTCATAGTCATTTGCCCAGGAGAACCAGCTAAGGCTCGTTTCAAGAATGGCATAGCATAACTGCTGTCAGAAGCCTCCATGAGGAGTGCCACGGAATTTTCGACATGTTGTCGGACCATTTTGGGAGGGCCGTTCCTTTCGAGGGACGAGCACAGGTCTGCTACTGTGTAGGCTGCGATGCGGGACAGGTGCTTCTTGCGTTTGCATATGCTTTGAGTTAACCTGGAAATGTATAACAATATTTTTAGTTTTTAATATTAAGTAAGTTTATAAAGAGCAGTCGTAGAGTCAGAAATTTCCAATGCTTTTTTAGCAATCATCATCATCAAAAACCCATAATGACCCATTTCTGGGTTCAAGTCTTCTCTCGGGAGAGGGTTCACCCTGGCTGAGTGTGGGTTGGGGACTGGCAAGACACGTAGCTACTTCATCCTAACGTTGGATGTTTTAAGCTGCCCGAAGACATCCAACTAAGCATTACGACTGTTATCTTATAATAACAATCGGGACCGACAGCTTAACGTGATCTCCGCATCACGGAAACCCTCATAACATATCATGCCACAAACGGTCATCCATCTTGGTATTGACCGCGCCGAAGTCGCTTACCCTAGGTGATTGTTTCCAATCACCTAAGGCCAATTATCTATAAGTGCTTCTTTTTAGCAATAACTGAACTAGATATTATATTCTATAAATTAATTTAAATGTCTTTCTTTATGTTAATGTCTAAGAGGTATTGTATAACATCTTATATGTTTCAAGAGAAAACAACTTTGAACATTAATCTACCGAATCCAAAATGTAAGTTATTTTATCACCATGTACCATGTACATCACGCAAGAACTAAATTGACCACACGACAGCACAAATGCTGTCATTTTAAGTTGATATTTTTTCATCATCATCATCATCATCAACAGCCTTTAACAGTCCACTGCTGGTCATAGGCCTCTCCTTGAAAAGGAGGTATTGGCCTACTATACCATGCTGGTCAGACGGGTTGGTTTCAAGTTTTCCTTCTCTTTGCATTGATGGTGTCTTGCGTCTTTTTTATGAGTCCTGTATCTTACACAATATACATATCTACTGTACGAAATTTGAACTAGATTTATTTATTTTGTTTTAATAGTTCTAATAAGCGTTGCTGCTGTGTGTTGGGTTCTAACCCCATAAGGAACAACACTGTGTGATCCATTTGTGGTCCTTTGTGGTCCTGAGTCTGGGTATTCTTTGTGTACGTATCATGTAATGTAAAGACTTTCTACAGGAATATTCTTAGTTAAGAAGATGCCATTTAAAAAAAATGATTGAGAGAGAGAGAGAGAGAGAGAGAGAGAGAGAGAGAGAGAGAGAGAGAGAGAGAGAGAGAGAGAGTGGGTGCGCTAGCTAGCACTGCTCTCTCTTGTAGTTACAGTAACATACAAAACGTATCTCTTTCTATCTTCACTACCATTTATCTCCCTCCCAACGTTCGTTCGCCTCGACCGATCACACCTTTCGTAACGCTCGCGTCACGCATTCACCAGTTTACTCCCCGAGTCAAGCGTGCGTTAGTTCGAAAACAAAACTATAAGACAAATGAGTTACTTTTCAATGTTGTGTGCTATTTCTGCCAGTTTCTCGTCCACGTGTCTGTCGAGCTGTGCCTGCGACGTGGCCCTCTCGCACAATGACGTCACGAGGACTCTGTAGCACTGCATGTAACATGGCCATCTGAACATTAGGAAAAAAACATTTAGTTAAGTGGCAACCGAAGAAGTTAAGCAATCCTAACCAGGTCAGGCTATGAATGGGACCCTATGTGTCTCGGAGAGTGCATATATACCTATAGTATATGTATCACTGAATTATTCATTCGCTCGTTAACTGTGAATGAATGAGTTGTCACTAAGTTATTCATTCACTCGTTCACTATGAATTAATGAGAAGGAAGCATTATGTCATCTCCGGAGTACGTACGGTCGTGACACAGTTGAGTCGACTGTTAGCGACGATAGCGAGTGGGCGCGTGCAACTGTGAGCCGACAATATAGAAGGATATACTACAATACCTGTCTTCTAAAACCTCTTCTCTAGCGATGACCAGGCTATTCAACACTGATATGCAGCCCTCGTAGAGAGTAAATAGTGAGTTCCAAGATATCTCATGGGTTATATACCCGTTGTTATGTATTACAAAATGTATAAGGTGCTGTAACTCAAATATGCTGTCCACAAACTTATAGTCGAGTGATACCTGAAAAAATAGACGATAAAAATATTAATGTTGAAAAAGGTAACCGTCTCCACACAGGTGATTAATTCAGCGGGTATTTGTTCTGCGACATTTGTAACCAGCACATTGCCACTTCAATCTTCTAAGTTTCAGAGATCTGTATCAGTCACTTTCGTGCGTTGATGGATAATTTAATAATACATACGTAATTAAAGTAATAATAATAAAGAGTTCATAGCCAAGTGGCTTTAGGTGATAGGAAACAATTACCGACGGCAAGCAACGACGGCGCGGTCAGACCTAGATCGGTGACCGTTTGTGTCATGGTATGTAATGAGCGTTTCTGTGAGTCGGAGGTCACGTTAAGCAGTCAATTCCGGTCGTTATCACAAGAAAAGCTTAGTTGGAGGCCTTCAGGCGGCTTTAAAACATCCAACACCAAGATTAAGTAGCCTCAAAATGTCTTGAAAATCCCCAACTCGCACTAGGCCAGCGTGGGGACGTATGGCCTTTACCCTCTCCTGAGAGGAGAAGCGAGCGCAGCAATGGGACATTATGTCATTGAGTTAAAGTACAAATATATCGTTAACTTACTTTTTTCGCAGCTAAGAGTATGTCACTTAATGAATCCAAATCTACCCTTGTTAATTCACAAACCACATCATCAATTTTTACAATCTTCACCACCTTATCATCATCAGCAGAAATCTCAGAATATAGTCTGGTAACACCATCTTCAATGTCATAATGTTGCCGTATCCAATTTCTTAAATTCTTACAAATGCGATGCATTAATTTTGACATGGCAACACATTTCGCTCCCACAATGTTGGCCTTCAAACATTGAGACCAAATACATTTAAATACTTTTCTATTAACTAAGTCATTGTTATCTTCAGATATAATTAGACAGGGTTTCTGAAATGTAATAAATAGATTAAGTTATATAAAAATGTCAAAAATATTATTTTTGTTATTAACTTTTGGAGAATAATACTTGTTATTCTTTCATAGAATATTTTTGAAAAACATTAATTTCATTGTTAAGGGCCTTCTACATGATCGGAACCAACCGCCAACCATCCTGTCCTTGGTTAGGTCGGATATCAAAATGGATAGTGTAAAAATCGGTTGACCGACCAATGGTTGGTTGATGTCAACGGCCTTGGTCGGGAGCGCATCCCTCGCAACAGGCCCCAACCGTCTGGAACGCTGTCAGCCCACGTGAGCGGTTGGTTAGTTCCGACCGTGTAGAAGGCTTTTTATACTACTATATACTGACCCACACAGCCCCAGTCTGCGTCTTCTATTGCCCATAGTGTGATGTTATACCACAGAAACAAACACATAAATAAAATAGGTTATGGTGTGCCAAGATACTTTAAACATTTACACAGCACACGCAATAGAAGCTCTAATAGTTACTGAGATAAGCATGTTCAAACAATCCTTTTAGTTTTATGTATATTAGTATAGATTTTTGCAAAGTTATCATACCTTGAATACAACCAAACTCGATAGATCATTTATAAAATGATTGCTGTAGAATTCCACTGACGATAGTTCACAAACAAACTTCAATGTAACACTCAGTTCTTCTAAGCAACCGCTGCTTAGAACTTTTTTCTTTTGTTCCTGTATTAATCTTTCTTTTATACTTTTATATATTTGAAGGAATATTTTATCTTTATCTTTAAATATTTCATTGTTTTCCAGTTTCTTAATGTTACGGAGTATTACGTTCAGTAGTTGGGCAGATGCTTCGATGTGATTTAATTTTGTGTCTATGTTTTCTATACATTTTACCTGCAAATTAATAAAAAATCAAAATAACTGTTTTGGAATCACGACGAATCACCACATACACATCAAGAACCCTTAATCCCTCTGCTGGGCTAGGGTATCCTCTCAGGAGAGAGTTAAAGGGTTGGGCACTGGCAAGTCAAAAAAAAAATGTTTTTCATATTTTATAAATACTAGCTGACCCCCGCGGCTCCGTTCGCGCCCTAGGGCTATGAAAAATAGATGTTGGCCGATTCTCAGACCTACCCAATATGCTCACAAAATTTCATACAAATCGGTCCAGAGTATGGGAATGAACATTGTGACATGAGAATCTTATATATATAAATATATTATTAAAATAGAATTAAGAAAAAAAAAACGGAATTAATTAAAGAACAAAAGTGTACTTACAGCATTCAGCGTAAAGAATTCCAATGCTGACAACAAACAATCAAGATTTTTAATTTCTTTACCGTCTGTACTTTCACAATACTTTGATAGAGACAAAGAATACGCCGGCATAGCATTCAAAGCTGCAACATTACTATCATTTTGTACTGCACTATCGTCAGGGTTGCCACTATTAACTAAAATACTACTATCATTCAAATCTATGTTTTGAAATGATTCCAATAAAACGTTGTGAAGTTTTTCTTGTAAATCAGCTAATATTGACCGAAATGCGCTTGCGGTTATAGCCTTCTTTTGCTTTACTATAAGAGGCAAAATAAGGCAAGTCACTTGGAAAGCAGGATCGTTAAATGATTCTATGTTAGACACTTTCTTTTTATTCTTTTTCAATAACTTTGCAACTATAGTTTTCACTAAATCGCTATCAGTGCGAACTTTTTTCACGGCCAATTCTAACAGACTTTTGACTATTAATAAATCATTTGAATTTTTTAGCTTCAAGGTTAACAGATCTAGTAATGTATGGTCTTGGAATGAGAATATATAATCGATAGGAAATATTTGGTATAAATCTGGTTGCTGCAAACTCAATTCGTATATACTTTGCAGAATGGTATCTATATTGCGTTTTAATTTCTTCACATTGGTAGATTTCTTGATTGCCAATAATAAAAATATTGCTACCAACTGGTAGTTTTCCTCTAAATAGCAGAGGGGTAACTGCTTAAATATATTAACGTATATTTTTATTTCATCTTGATTTTCCTCTTGTATATTGAGTTGATCGAAATATTGAACTATTTCTGTTTCTTTTACAAAGGAAACCATATTGAAATCTGATTTTCCTATCATTTTGCTTAACGGATCTTTGTTTTGTAAGCATTTCATTATATTTTTAGCAGTTTCCAATACTAAAAAGTTTAGTAACATTCTATTATTCATTACAGCATTAGATTGTAATAGATTAAGTTCCGAGTTGGCTAAATGTAGTTTGATCAAACATTTGGCCAACTGCTTTGTATGTGTTTTGTCCAAATCCGAAAACAATACATTGCAAAAGTTATTGTTTTGTAAAAGTATAGGATTTTCGCTTATTTGTTTTATGAGATGTGCTTTAGTTGATATTATTATTTCTTTATTGTTTTCTTCACCATTCCTCACTGAAGAGATTTGACTCGCCATTGTTTTTATTAAGAGTAAATTATTCTGAAAAATAACAAAAAAATATCATCACATCTTTAATTCACTGCTAGACATATGTATCTCCTCAGAAAGGGAGTTTTGGTCTGTTTTAACACGACATTTCATTATAATTATATTATATTTATAGGTATAACCGAAAGAATATTTGTAATTAAAGTGTAATTGTTATTAGCCGTTATATTGTAATTAGTATGCTTCGTCACAAGATCACAATTATTGTTTTTTTTCACTTAAATGAGATCATTTAAGTGAACTCTAATTGTTCTTATGAGAAATAAAGAATCTATAAACCCAACTTTAATGAAGACTTACCAAAACAACAACAGCTTCGTAATCTTGGATTTTTGCCGCCAACTCTATCCATTGCTGTTTATTCAAGCACGGAAGTATATCACTAAGGTTAAAGAGCTCCGATGTATCGGTGCTCTGAGTTACTTCCATTTTTACGTTTTTAACGTATTTTATTTTTAAAAGCTTTAGCTGAGCAAAGTTTTGGCAGAGTTTCAGGAATGCCAATACTAGAGGTGGATTCTGGAAACAACATAATATTCTACATGATATACGTATAAGCTCAGTTTAGGATAACTTTATCCCACCCTCTCACCCCAACCCAATTTCACATATATTTTTTTAGTATCTACAACCTTGAAATTTAGCCTGGCAACGGCGAGTCAAGGTCACACGCCCTTCTTCGGTTCACAAATCGCGCGTTTGACACTACACCCGTCTCTTCTTGTGATATTTCGTGATTTTTGCCAATTAAAATTATTAAAATAAAATTGCTAGCATTTCATTATCTCTGCCTACCACCCTTCTATCTTTTTATTATATGATGGCGGTCTTCGTTGTATAACGCAGGCAACGTTGCAAAAGAAGTCCAAATTGTTCCTTATATCATATGCCAATGAAAGTTTCGTCAAAATGGAATCACTGAATCAACATTCAGTGCACACTGTGAGCCTAGTAGCTTAAGCGCTCGCCAAGCGATTTCACTACCTAAACCAAGTGTTGTATTATATTCTTAAAGAAAAAAAGGATTAAAATTTTTTTCTCCGTGCGAAAACTGATTGAACAAGTAGCTGACCCCCTATAATGTTAGGAATAATAAAGGCAATAAAAATAGAAATAGAAAATATACTCACATAACTAAGTTTCAAAACACATTGCCCAAACTTGCTTAAGCATTCGTCTTCGAACCTTTTATAGGCCTTCCAGAAATCTTCAGCTATATTCAATGGAACAGTGTGACCCGCCATCTTGTTGTAGTACAAGAATGACGACAAGATGGACGACAGAACTTCTGTGAGAACTATTATAGAAGGACCTGGAATGTTAAAAAATCGTCAAGTAGAATAATCATGTTTACATTCAATCAGACCAAAGTGATTCTTCGTTGCCTCATGAAAAAGTATGACCACATTCCAGGAGTCGGAGTCACCATCCTCATTGTGTGTGCAGACAATGGAGCATGGGACCTATGACGGCCAAGTGACATGCTTCTGCACCATTAGGCCTTTGGTCTCGCACTCACCAACGAAATACAAGTCAAGGAAAGCTGTCACTTTGGTTTGGTGTTCTGTGAAAGGATAGTATTGTCCCCGTGCAGCCGGTCCATTCATGCTGTTAAATCAGTATGGCTCAAATCACCTAACATTACTTAAAACTATTTAAAAGATTTATTTTAAATATTATACTATATTATGCTGTATACTGCCTCATTGGTTGCCTGAAACCTGTTGTATGTACGCTACTGTGTGTTGAAGTATAAAAATAATTAAAAATTTGACTTACTGACAAATCCTTCTTCTAACATCATCAAGCAATGGACTTCCAGATCTTTCTGAAGAGACTCCAACAACTCCTTATTCTGCCTGAACATCAATTCAGAAGTCAATTTTCCATACATATCAACACATTCTTGAGGAAATACATCAGATCCTGTGATTATTTTACACTCAAGTTTTTCATACTCTCCTCCGGTTTCCTTAGCCTCTTTTACTTTTTGCTGGAGCTCAAATTGCTCAGTGTTGACAGCCTCCAAAATAGCTTTTATCGGTGGTAGAATTTCAGTGAAAAAATCAATTTTGCTTAATTTAAAGAATATTTCTAATAGACATTTCATCATTTCTGTGTATGATTCAGTTATATTCAAATTGTTTTTCTTTGCCGTCATAATGGCAGGTAGTATAATTCGCTTTTTCTGTTCTATAAGTATGGGATCTAGTTTTAAGGCCGTTTTTATTATCTGTATGGTAGTTTTGTCAAGTTTGCCTTCTAATTTGAGTTGATTCATCATTACAGCTTGAATAAATGTATTGAAATTCTTCTTTATTTCCACTTTTGATATCTTTTCTCCAAAGGTGTCTGTTAGACGCACATTTATATCAACTTCATTGACCAATAACACTTCTAACATATTCAGAAACAGCGACCTTTTAATCTTGCTATCGTTTTCTCCTAACTTTATTTGCGTTAAGTTCATGGCAGGAGTTATAAAACTCTGTTCCATTTGTAAAACATTTGTCACCATTATATAAAAAGCGAATACTATCTGATTTTCTTTTTGAAATGAACTTACAAATACATCGATGAAATTTTTAAGAAAGTTTGTATCACTCTCTGATCGATTCTTAGGAAACTCAAAAAAGGTATTCATGATTTTTATAACAGATTGTATGTTATCTCCTTTCTCTGCAATTAACACTTCGAGGTTATCTTTCCGGATTAACGTTTGCAAGAAGCTAATGAAGTATGTTTTCTTAGTTATTGGAAATAAAATGTTTTGGCAGACATTTATAGCTGATTTACGACACTCAGTGTCCAGGAAACTGAATATGGTTTCGATATTTTCTCCATTCAACAGTTTAATAATAAAATCTAACTTCTTTTTTGATTCTCTGTAGTATTTTATGATGTTATTTAATATTCTTTCACATAAATGTGAACAATTTTCAGTATTGCGTAAATGTTGGAGTAGAGTTATAGTTATAGACAGAAAGTCATCAATTTGGACGTGTAATTGCGTTGATATTTTACCGTTTTCGAGGAATGATATTATATATGGTATGTCTGTGCTCTGAAGAGGGTTTCTTTGAAGATATTGTGACACAATCTGAAAATAGTAAAGGATTAATAGTAGATTTTTATTTAATAACTTTATGCACAAATACATGCATCAGCGGACTTAATACCTAAAGCATTCTCTGCCAGTCAACCGATTGGGTGATGCAGAGAAAAGGTGTGGTAGTTGCACATAGGGGGATAATGGATAAATTATAGTACTTTTAATAGGTACTATCATAGGTAATATAAATACATAAAATATAATAAGTAATATACTTACACAATCATACATATATTAGGTCTTTATAAATACACATACATCATCATCATCAACAGCCTTCAACAGTCCACTGCTGGACATAGGCCTCTCCTTAGAAGGAGGTTTTGGCCTACTATACCAAGCCAAGCTGGCCAGACAGGTTTGTATAGGCTTGGTTTCAAGTTTTCCTTCTCTTTGCATCGATGTTGTCTTGCGTAGTTTGTCCCTTAGTCGCCTTTTACGACACCCGTGGGATGAATAGGGGTGGTGACACTCTGTATTCTTAATCCGTCACCACACGGACATACACATACATTTATGTTTATTATTATAAAGTCAGTCACTCAGTCAGAATCAGTCATTCAGATAATCAGTAGTTCTAACACACGTTATAAAGGGAAAAAATCTATTTGCAGGTTCGGATGGGGAGTAAAGTTATGTAATTTGTCATTGACATGGTCATGTGATGTGAGCGCTAACACTATATCTGTAACTGTATAACTTATTTCACTGAGTTAGCTGTGTATGTTTAGATATAAACTGACTTAAACTATACCAATTAAGTTATATAAAGTTAAAAAGTTTAAGATTTTATTTGTTCCGTTAATCACACTAAACTTGAGAAATTTTGGATTGAAAAATGTCTCTAAGTTTTAGATAGCCCTGTTAGCAAGAAAGACTACCTGGATATGGAGAGTTTTATTTGCTTGCAATGTGTATACGGTTAAAATTTCACAAAATAAAATGTTTGAAATAATTGTTCCAAATTAAAAATTTAAGTTTAAAAAAACTTTCAAAACAGAATATGTCTATCTTTTTTTATTTGTTCACAATAACCTGTATTATGGCAAAATTTGTTTTCACAGTAAAACATCACGCTACAGTAAATAACAGAATGAAGTCTAAAAGTAGATTAATTTTCTGTAACTTCTGGTATGGAAAAGTTTTTTAACGACAGAATTAGTACCAATAAATATTTGAAATATCTCGCCCTGGTTGCCGCGACACAAGCCACGAGCTAAGTGCGGAAACCGCTGTTAAGTTCAAAATGTAACGTTATTTAAGATAAATAAATAAAAACATAAATAAAAAAAAAAGTAAGTATAACAGTATTACAGATTTCTTTTTTATGGTTTACAGAAGACCTAAACTGACAGCATTAGTGCTGTCGTCTTTCAATGGTGAGTGTGAGACGAGAGGCCCAAAGCATTCAGCACTCACAATGTTGATAGCCCCCCAGTCCTGGATTCTGCTCATGATTTGCATCAGGTAGAGTAGAATTACTTTAGTAGGCGTCAATATAAAAATGAAAACACCTGGTTTCCAGTTATTGGTACCCAAGCCATATTGATATCATTTTTAATCGGTTGGAGTACTATATAAGCACTCCACCGGTGGTACAGTAGGAGACGTCCGTACAAGAAAAATTTAGAAAATCTTTGAGGTTAGGTTATGTTGATGAAAAACGTTGTTAGATTAAAACAATTACCTGTATCAATTTACTCTTCAATTCACTTGTGAAATCATCTACAATACATAGCCAGTCAAGAACATTCTTCAACTCTTCAGATTTCAAGTTATTCCGTTCTGTTAGGTCTTGAAGCCATTCTGCCACAATTCTCTCCTTAGGTGCGGTGGGGAAGTGGTGGGACTGCACTACATTTTTAGCAAGGCAAAGGCGCTTAGGTAATGGTGTTTTCACGTCGTCTAGCCGCCTTTTTAATTCTTAAAAATAATATACATTACAACATTGAGGTTATATAGCAGTACAAAAATAAATATTAAGCGCTTAATGGTTGTTGTCTTACCGTTAAGTGGATTAAGCGACATAATAAATAGGCAGGCACAATCTTAAATTAATGATACTCTATAGTAAAATTGTAAATAAAACATAAAACAGAAACGAGCACCTTACACGCTCGATTGTTGTTATTTTGTACGTTACGTTTCGGTACTGCTTCGTGGTTCACACTGTTAGCTGTCAGGTAACAAATGTTTTTTTTACAATACCAGTTTTGTGAATTCACACATTTTTCAATCGGAACTACTATTAATAATATTAATACGTGTGTATTATTTTATTTCTATTTTTAATACATCATTAAAAATAGTAGATCAAAAGCAAACCATCAAATGTTAATTTTAATGTTGTAACTAAACGTAACTCAGTATCTCTGCTGAAAGATGGGAAAATTGAAAACTGAACTCGACGATTTAAAAAATACAACATTACTACTGTAGTGTGAATGTGAAGTTAAATATGCGAATGTCACTGAAATGTTGACGAATAATGCTGTAAAAATTTCTGATAATCTAAATTAAATGATAAAAAATACATCAACAAAAAGCCCCACACTCAGTCCACTAATAGGTAATGTTATCAATTTATTTTTTTCTGTAATAAAACCCACGTATTCCTATTGCATTTGAAGTCCCGGATCTACGATATTTTCGAACCGGGGCAAAATCTTGATAGTGGCGCCCCCTCCCTTCAGTGTTTAAGAAAAACTGCCCTTGAGTAGCATTATTGTGATACTACTACGTTTTGCGTTCATAAATCACTTAGTTCATAAACAAACTGGGCGTATGGAAATAGAAAAGGTTCAGGTGCCCCGAAAACGGCTACCACGGAGGATAACATGCCAAAAATCTGGTATTGGCAGTGGGCATTTCAAAAGAGCATGTGAAAGCTGTCGACGCGATGAGTGCCGCGTTTTGCTCACTCCGGACATCAAGCGCAACTGTGAGACCACTTTAGAGCAGTGTTCACTTGTATGCACTTTAAAGCACCTGAACGTGGTTCAACAGAAACAATCGTGAGACTACGTTGAAACTCGTTAAACCAATTTTCGACGGTCCCCATCGAAGGAGAAGTGTCACCGTACACATCATCCAAACGCTGTTTGATTTCGCTGCGCAATTGCCTTTGCAAAAACATGAATCTAATCACACCAACTGATATTGCTCTTTTTCCATTTTTCTAAAATCCGAGGTCACTCCCGCTCGCACACACGGTCATAACAAAACTACAAGTCCGTCTCGGCTGAAAATTTAAAGGTAGATGTCTACGAGAATGTATTACACGATAATAAATTGCTCTTGCGATACTGGCGCCATCAGGCGGTGAATCTAAGTACTTATCGGACCACCTTCGTATATCACATTGTTACCAATATTCCCAATCTATTCATTTTTAACCTTGCCTATTACGGGTTTAGTTCATAAATTCTTGTCATTAATGTTTTATGGCCTTTTGAAATGATTAGTCATCATCATAACAATGGAAAGAACAAATATTAGTGTATTTTGTTGAAGTTCAGTGTTGTCTATTAGTTTTTTTGATCCATTGCACTTTAATATTATTTTCTAATAAATATTTAGAATGATTATATGTACCTAAATGAGACAATGTAATAAATTTTAAAATGGATTCTAATTACGGCCCTGTCTTTTTATTCTATTTTAGTATTCTGACGACGAATTAGACGAAATATGCATGTCTTTTGAAAACATACAAAATATTTAATTTGAAAATTGTTTAGGAAAGAATGCGGATATATTTCTTAGGAATAATTTCACCAATACTTAGGTCTACGTAACTTTGTATTTTCATTTCACGTTGATCAAAGTTTTGCCATCTCGTGGCGAAATTTAATCATAATTTAATCATATTTTAATGGAGCTTATGGGATTTTTAATAAACTTAAAACCAACAAAAGGAATCCATAAATAATTAAAAATATATATACATATATATATATATTCACCTTTTAATCTTTCTCTAGACTTTCTGGACCACAAAAAATTCATACCAAAATTAGCTAAATCGGTTCAGCCGTTCTCGAGTTTTAGCGAGACTAACGAACAGCAATTCATTTTTATATATTTAAAATTTCTTTAAGTAGAAAAAGAAATAAAGATTTTTCGATACTTTTTCAGAAGATATCTGCACTTACATAAGGATTAGTAAATTAGGACTCGTATTTTGTTACGGTTGCCTATAAGCCCGCTCTTTGTGTTTATTTCGTGGTTAGACAATAAACATTATAACTTGTAGTTCTATATATTTCATACATACATTGCGCAACAAGTGAAATTATAATATCAAATCAAAGCTCTGACTATGCTATACACCCTTCTCAACTCACCAAACTCGCCCACCTACTTGAAATCCCAACTAGAGTATATCTTTTTTTTTTTTTTTTTTTTTTTACGTGTGGAAATCCCCGCGGACCGTCACCCCGTCGGGGGTTACGGCGGGGTGGTGTGTCGGACTCGAACCGACTAAAACCACACGGTGTGACCCTCTCTGCGCCTTTGTATTGGAAGGAGTTCAGGGAGGGGATTTCCTTCTGGACTCAGCTAGAGTATATCTGCTCTAACCATTCAAAGAATCTTTGCTCTTCTAACAATCTTCTCCTTCGTTGTCCTTCCCATACTATACCACCACACGGCCACCAGCCGATCCACTTTTAAGTTCAGAGTACGTATGCTCTGTAGTGACTTGTTGACGGAGTCATTAGAATAATTACATAAATATGTTTTACATCTCTCATGTTCGGTAAGTAGGTTTTAATTACCTCCAAATGGGGCTTGTAGGTGACTTATTACCGCTCTAGGGTATCATGCTGGCAAAGACATCATGCATTCAACCCAATGACCAAACAGGTCGCTTTGCTATTCAGCCTTGTCTTCGTGTGAGTTTCTTAGTCATCAATTTTAATTATCGAACGGCGAAGCTCAATTTCATTCTTGAAAAAACAATTTAAAAATTTCTTTACTTGTTTCTTTTTAATGAAAAGAGGCGGGAATAGAAAACTTTTACTTAAATTTTTTTTTTTTTGGGATTCTTTTATAATTATGTGCTAATTAGGAAAAAACATGAGTTCTTCAAGTGATGAAGCTGAAGATAAAATGTTTTATTCTTATAATGCCGGTTTTTTTCTACTTACCTCACAATCGAGATGTATAGCAGAATAGTTAGCTCGGGTGTAAGCACCAATTGCACCCTCGAACTATAGGCGCCCTCGCTGCGCTCGTGCGCCTAAATATCTCGGGCTGCAATTGATGCCTTACAGCCCTCGGCTACTAATCTACTATTATTTATTTTACTTAAGTGTTAAATCATGTGTATATATTCTATTGAGATATTTATAATCAAAAAATCAAATTTTAATTGTATCAGTGTACCTAGTATGTATTTATATGTTTTTTTTTCACAAATTTATTAATTTTATTATTTACAAGTTTATTAATATGATATATGTACAATATTGATTATAAACTAAAACAATGAACCTAAAACTAAAAACCTTAAAAATATCAATTTACCCACTTATTGAAAATGATAATGATTTAATGGGTTAATCTGATCATCTGATCATCAACTAATTACTCTATGTGATTATTACGATGAGAAATTGATGTTAAACAGTACGTCATTATCTCTTTTATTGTTATTTCAATACTTTAAAAAAAGCGGCCAAGTGCGAGTCGGGCTCGCCCACGAAGGGTTCCGTATCAGCAAGTAACATCATATAAAAGTTCTTGTAGTTCTTTGTAACTTTCATCGATGTTTTTATACTAGTGTATTGATTGGATGAAAGGTAAATTGCGTGTTACGATTTATAACGTATTAAAAAAAAACTACTCCCAACGGTAGTTTAAATGGTAATGTACAACATATATTTTTTTTACTTTTATTACTCTCTTATTTTAGAAGTTAGAGGGGGACACACACACATTTTTCCACTTTAGAAGTGTCTCTCGCGCAAACTATTCAGTTTAGAAAAAAATGATATTAGAAACCTCAACATCATTTTGGAACACCTATCCATAGATGAGGTATCTATACGTATAGCTTTGACGAAAAAAAAATTTCAGTTCCAAGTATCCCCCAAAATTTATTGTTTTTTTTCTATTTTTATGTAAAAATCTTAATGCGGTTCACAGAATACATCGACTGACCAAATTTCAACAGTATAGCTCTTATAGTTTCGGAAATAATTGGCTGTGACATACATGTGACGGACAGACAGACGGACAGACAGACAAACAGACAGACTTGAGGAATCTATAAGGGTTCCGTTTTTTGCCATTTGGCTACGGAACCCTAAAAAAGATGTAAACACCTGCACGTGTACCGAGCCCTATAAATACGGCGGTGCTATCTGCGCTTGGTCATTCGTGCCCGAGCCGTTGTACAGTACGGACCTCTCTGGAACTGCTGACGTCACACTTTTTAAAAACATTACGGAGGTTTCTCCTTCGTTATATTTTATTATTTTATATGTATTTGTGTTGTGTATGTACATTTATGTATGACTAGCTGACGCGTGCCCACTTCGTTGGGCATAACTTAAATATCGAAGTTAGACATATGCTGTTGTCGACTTTTTTGTACGCATTTTCAAGCTCCACCTCTTTTCTCTAGAACTCAAAAATATATCTTTCATAGTTAAGGCAGCGTTCGTAAGAAACACTTTCATTCGAACGTTTTTTCTCCGATTCACTTTGCAAAACGGACTACCACGTAAAAGCCTTTTCATTTTTAGGTTTTTTATATAACCTATGCACTCAGCAATAATGTGGCTTTCTATTGGTGAAAGGATTTTTAAAATCGGTTCAGTAGATCCCAAGATTACCCCTTACAATATGTAAATAAATGTATTAAATGTATTTATATGATGAATTAAGTATCTGTTCTATTAAATAATGTGTGCTGCAAGTGACAATAAACTTTATAAATTATATATACTAAATAAACTTTATATATTTATACGAAAATCATTAATTTTACAGCTACGGTATCACTGCTACGGCGTAGCATCAACTACGGTTCGATGTAGCAAGGAAAAAACGGTTGACATCCGCTGTGTAAAATGTATGTATTTATAAAAGAAAAGTATGTTTAAGTATTTATATCAGTTGTCTAGTACCCATAATACAAGTTCTGCTTAGTTTGGGACTAGATGTCGTGGTGTGTAAGATGTCTGAAATATTTATCTATCTATTAAATAAAGGTAGTCGAGCCATGCTGCGTTATTTATCAATCAATGTCGTCTCCTATTTGTCTAAGCGAGATGTTGACACTGCTATCTTAGGCATGCCAGCTAAACCTATCCTACTAATATTATAAATGCGATAGTCACTCTGTCTGTCTGCCTGTTACTTTTTACTGCGATACACGGGAGCGATGCCGCGGGCAAAAGCTATATATTTTCTATATATAGAGACAATCACTGAATCAGGAATGTACATCCTGTGTCGCATTGGATATTTCAGACATAAATGAAATGGACTCATAGAACACCCATACTCAGATCAATAATATATGAATTATACAGAGTGTAGTCCAATGTGGGATTTGTACCCACAACACTTACTTGGCGCAATAGAGAGCAGCGTGGCGACTGCCTCGGACCGTCAACTCGCCTGGGTTTTCTATGCGGCGGGGTGGTGTGTCGGACTCGAACCCACTAAAATCCACACGGTGTGCCATCTCTGCGCTTTTGTTTTAGGAGGAGTCCAGGGTCATATCTCCTTCTGGACTCCTCACAGCGCCTGCCCGCTCCTGATGTGGGCTCCGTCTCTGTACACCGCTTAAACCGTGCAGTAGCCAGCAGTGATACCTGTATATAATTAACATTTGCTCGCAGCTCCGCCTGGGTGTAATGTCGGATTTCAGGGTAATCATTTTTTTTGCGTTAGTAAGTAGGCTATGAAACTCACAGAGAATGTGATTATCTATTATTAAAAAGATTCTTAATCATATAATTATTATTTAATTAAGATAATTCAGATGGTATATAAATTTGTTTTTTTTTGTCTCTGTGGTTCACCCAGTTTTCAGACCAAAAACCGCACCCATCTCGGGTACTACAAGCTCTGTGGTGTAATGTACATCTTATATTTTTTAGTTTTATGATACTCTTATTTTAGAAGTTACAGGGAGGGGACACACATTTTACTACTTTGGAAGTGTCTCTCGCGCAAACTATTCCATAGATACCCTACACGTATGGGTTTGATGAAAAAAAATTCAGTTCCAAGTATGAGGAACCTCCAAAATTTATTGTTTTTTTTTTCTATTTTTGTGTGAAAGTCTTAATGCGGTTAACAGAATACATCTACTGACCAAGTTTCAACAGTATAGTTTTTGTTCTTATAGTTTCGGAAAAAGTGGCTGTGACATACAGCCGGATAGACAGACAGACAGTCATGACGAATCTATAGAGGTTTTTGCCATTTGGCTACGGAACCCTAAAAATACTGTTATGAGAATTCCATTACATTATACTAGCTTTCGCCCGCGTCTATGTCGGCTATCACGGTAACAAATAACCTATGTACTTTCTCAGGCTTTAGACTATCTGGGTACAACATTTTATTTATTTATTTCTTTATGCACTTTGTACAACGGCGGACTTAATGCCCAAGGCATTCTCTACCAGTCAACCTTAGGGTGGTGAAGAAATCTTGTAGGGAGGTGCACAGATAAGTAGTGTAAAATACTACACATACATAGATATATACATACATACATACAAAGATAGACGTGCATACATACATACAAAGATACACATACATACATACAAAGGTATACATACATAGACATATACATACATACATACAAAGATACACATACATAATATATACATGCACTTAAATTAAAATATATAATATTCGTACACTATGACAACATGATATTGTGTTCCATCTATCGATTTAAACAATCTGCCATTTCGTTGAGAAGGAGATCATGTTCCTTCTTTTTGAATGTATAACGTGTATAACATTTTATTTAAATCGGTGCAGTAATTTTTCAGTTTATCGCGAACAGACAGACAAGCGGACACGTCGGAGGACTTTATTTCATGATACGTAGAATAGAATAGAATAGAATGGAAAACTCTTTATATACCTTATTATAGAGTTACATTACAGTACATTAAATGACATACATATATATATAGTAGCTTCCGCCCGCGTGTATGTCGGTTATCGCTGTAAAAATTAGCCTATGTCCTTTCCCAAGTTCAGTTCTATCTTCATACCAAATTTCATCAAAATCGGTTCTGTGGTTTAGGCGTGAAAGCGTAACAGACAGACAGACAGAGTTACTTTCAGATTTATAATATTAGTAGGGAAGTAGGGATATGTAGTGTACAAAGGGCGGCCGTATATCTGGTGATTCTATAGTTTGAAATTACATGGCTTAATATGTTACGTGTTCAAAATGTTATTATTATTATCATCTAATAGACAAAGATAGGACCAGGCCTTTCTCATAAAGTGTACAAAGTATCATCATTACACTTTCCATTGAACAGATAAACATCCTAGTTAAAAACAGTCGTACAAGCCCACGCGTTGCCAACCAATTTGATTCTCCGAACTACTACTACATAATTACATAAATGGCATTATCCTATAACAAGCCATAGTTGTTGAACTTTTCAAACACCCACTGACAATGTTTCTTCTACCGTTTCTTTCCAAATTAAACTGTTCAAGCAAACTTTAGTAGGATCTTTACTAACAAAATTATTATAAAAATCATCACCCACATCATAATTTATTTACTAGCTGAGTACCGCAGTGTTGCCCGCGTTTGTTGTTGTTCTTTTACACCAACCGTGAGTGGTAAAAATACTCCTTCTATCTATAGCTGACTGGAAGTGAAAATCCCGTCAAAATCAGCCCAGTCGTTCCAAAAACCGAATTATTAAAAAAAAATTATGTCTGTCTGTCTTTTTGTTCTGGCTAATCTCTACAACGGTTTACCGATTATGCCGGGTCTTTCACTGGCTGATGACATAACTTAAGTTTATTGGATTTAAACTAGCTTTAAGACGGCTGGCAGGAGCTGGATGCGAGTAGCCGAGGATCGAACTAAGTGGCGTGCAATTGAAGAGGTCTATGTCCAGCAGTGGACTGCGATAGGCTGATGATGAAGATGATGATGATGATGATACTAGCTTTACAACAATAACCGCGGGACACATCTAGCTGGATAATAAAAGGCCCATTTTAGTATTTCATAGACAGTTCTCTAACACAATAAGCTTTTGAAATATATGCCTCCATTTACAAATAAACGTATAGCTAATTCCGAACCAATAACATTAAATGGAGTTCTAAATTAAATGAATGACCATAGCTGGTTCATTCACAAAAATACCTACCATTTTGTGAAAGGTTACAAATAACATTTTATTCACGGTACCGTTGCGCTGTGATATAGGCCAAGGAGAAAATCGGCGCATGCTCGAAAGAATTGATTTTGGTCTATCTGACGTCACAACATGTCTGCCGTTTGATCGAGTCGCGCTCAGTATAAAAAAGTAAAAAATAAGATACGCTCGCAGTCAAGAAAAGACCAGCAGATGTATCAAGTTTATGCCAAATACTGTTGGCAAGAAACGGGAATATTTACCTCACGATAATAAATAAATGATATAAGTTTGCGTTGTGTTTAGTTCGCGGGTGATAGCGTAGCTAAGGAGATTACAAAATGGTTTATCGTATAGTACAGAAGAACTTTTTGACGCTGTTCGACGTGACAACGATGATGCTCGCCAAATTAATATGTTTATGTGAGTAAAAAATCATATTAGTTTTAATTTCATGTTTTAAAAAGCAAAATATTTTTATGCCTATTGTCTTGTCAATTGTTTTTTTTTTGAAGATGAGGATTTAAAAAAAAATTTAAGCCTTTTGCCTATTTGTTCAAACATTCAAATTAAATTCCAATTTTAAAATCTTATTTTTTTTTATATATGTGGAGCGCGGTCGTGTTTATTTTGTGATTTGAATATTAATCAAACATAATTAGCGTTCAAGTAAATTTTCCTTTGTTTTACGCTTTCAGATTTTATAGATTGACTAACATTGTAATAATATTCGTTATCGCGTGTTAGAATTGTAACAGTTAATTAAGTTACGTATCAAAGGTGTCGAAAACAGTCGCTTTTCCAAGTTAACGACTTTCTTGATTACATTGTAATGAAATATCAAGAGGTTGTTGTAATTAGTGGGCCAAAGTTAGCCGACTATATTTGAAATTTAGTTTTATTTTATTTTAAATAAATGAATTTCGATTTCAAAAAAATTATGATTCGTCGTTCAGTTGCCTTTCCACTTAAAGATATTGCAGTAAAAGTCAGTATTTCACAGTTTTTAGCGTTGTTCACACCAAATTGATAAGTTTGATGACTCATAGATAATATTTTTTTAAAGGAATCTTACAATAACAGGTTTCTTAAGCTCATGCATTACATTACATCCCTCAGGGGATAGGCGGTCTCTTATTACAAGTATTATCTAACCTGACCTTTGCATACGAGTATATTAGAGAATACTTGTATATATATTTTACATACGACGTCATTCTCATATCGCTTATAACTAACCTTTTGATAATTGATACTAAAAATATGCGAAATACAAAAAGAAATATAAACCTATTGATGTCATACCTCTTTATATATTTCTTAAATTTTTTTAATGGAATTATGACTTAATAGCCGATCACAAATAATTTTGTCAGTAATGAAAGCTAGGAAGATGATGGCCTGTTGGCCTAATGATTAGTAAAACTGACTGCTATTCCAAGCCGTGGGATCAATCCCCACACATAAAAAAATTGATAATAAAAATAGCATATAAACCTGCCAAAGTGACTCCGCTCTGTCTGATGGAAAGTTTATGTAAAATCCAAGAATAGTGGTCAACATACTCATTGCGAATGCAAGCAATTCAGTATGGTGACCCACGCTTTGGCAGCCTATTGAGGTGCCACTGCATCATTGGGTATCCGGTTTCACACTCACCAATGAAACATCATAGTACGAATACTGTCATTTTTAGGTAGGTCTTCTATGCGAGGGCAGTACCTGAAAAGTCGACTGATTCGTTCCGAAATCAGCGTTAATATCCCTTGTAAAGTCCTTGATGATCACGGTTATTTGTTCTGAGTTTGAATGTGACAAAAAAACTAATTGGATATACCCCTGAGTACAGTTGTAAAGAATCTGGGGCTGTATTTAGACTCTACACTTGATTGGCGAACACAAGTTACACACGTGAGTCAGAAAGTCACCTCTTGCCTCCGTGCTTTATACCGACTCAGGAATTTTCTTCCTGTTAAAACCAAAGCTACGCTAATGCAATCCCTAATTATTCTCTTCATCGACTATGGTGATATGTGTTATTTTGACCTGAATTTAGATCTCCTCAATAAACTAGACCGCCTTTTTAACAACTGCATTCGATTCGTTTTCAATCTTCGCAAGTATGATCATGTGTCTGCTTTTCGTTCCCAGTTACAATGGCTCCCAATTCGTCAGCGCCGTAGTTTACGAGTTCTGACTTTTCTCTTTTCTTTCCTCAACTCTCCATCATTGCCCGAATAGTACCACTAGTACCACACTTCCGCTTCTTATGCTCAAACCACGATCGAAGTCTTCGGTCAACAAATAATTTACTCCTTCTATGCCCTTCTCACACCTCCAACTTTATCAATTCTTCCTTCTATGTGCAGTTAGTCCTACTCTGGAATGCACTGCCTGCCGAAATCAGATGTCCACAAACCGCTTTACATTTAAAACAGGCAGTACAGTCACAACACTAGTGTCCGTCTGTGTATTTTATATAGATTAAGTATATGTATGTGTATCTATATTATATTTATGTTACGTGTCACCCTAGTAAAAGCGCGCACGCTCTTCTGGGATATATGGCGTTAACCCTCTCCTGAGAGGAGAAATGAGCCCAGTAGTGGGACGTTATGGGTCATTGATGATGCTTTTCTGTGGGCAGAAATTGAGAATCATGGTTTCCATTCTGGAGGGGATCATCTGCAAGCTATAGGTAGATGGCCCGAGGTAAGTCGGAGTTTCAGGGATTTCCTTTCTGGGTTCACCTGGTTCAGCTTGAGACTGCGTGGTTATGTCGGTTCGTGTCTGGCATAACCGAAAATAATCGAAACTTCATATTAAAATTGTTGGTAAATAGATTACTGATCGTGACGTCATAAACATGTGACGTCATACTAGCCGTGGTTGCGTCAGAAGGGTACGATGTACAGGCATTGTTGAAATTACCTTGTGACTATTCAGTGTGTTCTTAACTATTGAGTACCCTCCTCAGAATCAGAGGGACGAGGAATTTGGGTTCTCGTTCACGCTCTTCATGAAAACACCGAAAATATTGTTAAGAATCCGGTTTCTAATCCGCATATCACTATTGTAATAGGTAGTAGGATATATTTACTTAAGTTAAATTTTGAGGTCTACTGTTAAGTAGAAAAACCTTGTTCATTTAACTATACCAATAAACAAAAAAGTGGCTGTGACATACGGACGGATAGACAGACAGACAGACAGACATGACGAATCTATAAGGGTACCGTTTTTTGCCACTGGGCTACGGAACCCTAAAAATGAAGTGGCTGTATGTAATTTTAAATTAAAAGCTTATCACAAAATGCACTTAATTTTGTCCTGTCTGCTGTACTGTTCTCATCCTTGCGATAAATACGTTCAGTATTTGCTTAAAGCTCTCGATAGGGTGCAGTCGTTTGCAGTCCGCATTATGGACAATCCTGAAATCACCGAGTCCATTGTGGCCACAGCTGCGAAGAAATGTCACCTACATGGCAGTCCTCTGACGTTTATATCGTGTAGAGGGTTTTTGAAGAGCTCTTTGCACTGGTCCGCAATTCCCCCTTTCTCTACGGAACCACCCGTACTGGTCTCGGAAACCACCATATTAGGGTAGTTGACACACGTTCTTTGACGAGCAGTTAAATACCTGGAACTCTCTACTAGCACACGTGTTTCCCTCCCTGTAGGATCTCCTGTCCATCAAGCAGGGTTAAAGAAGCATCTCAGAAGGCTATAGTATGGATCACCGTGCTGCATTAACATTAAAGACGGTGACCACGCCTCCTGCATGCTTTCCATCAAGCTATCTATCATATCATTATTTTGGCAGCTATGTTGTAAAAGACTTTGCCAATTTCAGACTTCATTTTGCATTTACATATAAAACGAGTTTATGTACTCAGATACAAATCCTCTCTATGCAATATTTTAAATCCAAAATTCCTAAGTCGGTACACGTAATTTCTACGAAATTTCTTTCATGTATCGATAAAACTATCGATGTAAAAGGAATCGAGTTCGTAAAATTATTCGAAAGCGAAATTAGAGCTATATCGAACAACGGTTCTCATATTTTTATGATATTACAAAGTTTAAAGATAACTGCTAAAGTACGCTTGGGTAATATGCCGCTTGATGGCATTCAGAAATGAGGGCTTCTTTAAAAAGGATCTACTTTTATAAAAGAAATAGGTTGTGTTATAAAATTTCTAAATTATTCATAAAATTGTTTTAAACTTTAGTTATTTACATTTATTCTGGTTCGTCAGTAGGCTATTTGAAGAGGGGTCCTCAAATTAACTACTGACGATATGTATTAAATGATGCCGGTATGTGTTATATCCATATGCCAAGTCTTAGAGGTACATGTGAAGCCGGGAAGGGGTTGTCAGCACTTATGTTATGAGCGTTTCCGTAATGCAGAGGTCACGGTTGTTATCATAAAATAACAGTCGTAAAATTTAGTTGGAGGCCTTCGGGCGGCTTATTAACATCTAACGGCAAGATAACGTAGCCACAACGTGCCAGCACTGAACCCGCACTAGGCCAGCGTGGGGCCGCTTGATAAAGTTATGTTATCCCGTGCCATTATTACAAAGCTATTGACACCTTATTCATCAAACTCTGTTCAATAGGTTAGGCGCTACGGTGGAACATACACACATAGAATGCCAAAACTATGACTCCACCTGTTTTTACACATTCGTGACTTTTACACATACGGGACTTATTCGCGATATCTAGTCTACCCGTGACATTGGGCGATATAACCCGTTCGAAACGTCGGAATGTAGAAGGTATCGTACCTTTTAAAGTAATTTTATCCCGAATAAGTCCCATTTAAAACAAAAAATATTATTCTACATTCTGGCATCGCATACAACCTATTTAGAAAAGCGTGCAACCTCGTATTGTAGCGTTAACTAAACGTATTTTCTATGAACTAAATATAAAAGCACGTTTCGTTATTGCTTAGTATTCATGTCACGTCGCTTGTTGGCATCTGTCGTGTACACCGGCGTCATTGTTGTTATATGTTATCTGTGTTATCATCAATCATCATCAACAGCCTTTAATAACAGTCCACTGCTGGACATAGGCCTCTCCTTACAAAGGAGGTTTTGGCCTACTATACCACGCTGGCCAGACGGGTTGGTAAAGGGTTTGTTTCAAGTTTTCCTTCTCTTGGCAGTGATGTTAGCTGCTTATTTTGTTCCTTTAGTCGCCTCTTACGACACCCATGGAATGAATAGGGGTGGTGACACTTTGTATTCTTAATCCGTCACCACACGGACCATCTGTGTTATGATGGGTAGAATTTCCTGATATATCTTTACTTTTGCTTAGTTTGTGTAGCTATTTTAATTTACCTTAAGCTCGATAGATGTCGTTGTACCATTCTGTTGAATCGCGGTGTTAAGAGTCTCCAGCAACTCATTAATCCGTTGTTGAAGACCAAAGACATTAAATAAAAAAGAGGCAGATATGTCACTAGTGCGCGAATCGTGAAGACTCGAATACACTACAATTGTATTGTCTTTGAGGGTTGATCGATATTAGAAAAACATCGACATTAATATCGATATAAAAGTATCAATTTAATAAAAATATCGATACAATAGGCCGATGATGATGATGATCGAAATAAAAACATCAATTTCTTTAAACACATCTATGTATTCGGTAACAACTAAAACCGTCTATTAAATTAATGAAATGTGTTTCTTGATATAGAAATTACTAAAGTTAAAGAAAAAAAATTACATTCCTCTAAAAAACTCCGTGTTTCTATTATTTACAAAATACGCCTAATACAAAAGATGCTTTAACAAGAATTTTAAATGTTATCTATCCAAGAAAATTATCGGCTGCTACTAGCTCAGTACAAAAACGAGTGTACAAGACTTATCTATTCGTTAAAACGGCGGTCATTTTAAACAATTCATTTCGTAGATCATCTAAATGTAAGTTATGTTTGTCTGTGCCTAAAATACATATTAAAATGATTTATTTCCGTACAAATGTATGGGAAAAGTTTTTTGCGATTTCTGTCATTTCTAGTACTCAAACCTCAGTCGGTCCAGTAGAGACTTTTGATCCTTATAAGAAACAGGATCGATTGGCATCAAAAAAAGTTTTTGTTTAAAATGACCATTTTCTTGCTGGCTGTACATTTTTTCCAAAATCTGTAAATGCAGTTCAGAATATCTTAGAAAAATATCGATAGCCTCCTAAAAGCGTTTTCCTGTAACTATAACGGTTAAGGTACCTACCCTTACTGTCCCGTATCAAAAATTCATCCTGTATATATTATATGACTACTAGTATAGACTTTCTGTAAAACAAGTATTAATAAAATTAAAAATCGTTTTACATCCTGAAAAGAACTGATACATAAGAAAACTAAAGAACACTCTTAATCAAGTTATGTAAAAAATCTCTAATGGTGGAAATAGTGGCCTCATTTCAAAACTTTATAAAAAATCCCCTACAGTAAAATGAAATAAATATTCTAGCTGTCGCGTCTTTTGAAAGATGTAAAATTTAAGAAAAGAATCACAACAAAAACTCTTTACACACTTTAAAATTAAAAAAAAATAGTTTTAAAAAACTAAACAAACACGCTTTTAAAATAAAACCTAGAAAATAATTTCTATGTTACAAAGCGTGGGGCGACGTTATTGAAATATTTTCAGAAAGCACCTCACGCTTTGTTACATAGAAATTATTTTCTACGTTTTATTTTAAAAGCGTGTTTGTTTAGTTTTTTAAAACTATTTTTTTAGAAAGACTAAAAACGACTTATTAATAAAAAAAAAATCTTTTCGTTTTTTTTCAAATTAGGGTATTGTTTTCGGTCCTCAATAAATCTACAAAGTTTGAACGAAATCTGGTAGTTTAAAGTGGGTCAAAATCGCACCCAAAGGAGTCGGTTACAAACATACATACAAACATACAGGTGAAGCTAATAAAAAGCGTGTAAAAACCTAGCCAATTAATTAAGACGAGGCCTAGAAGAACAGTTCTTAGTGGGGCTCTAAAGACAAACTTTATGCGTCTGAAATTGCCGCTTGGTGGCGTGCCAGTCGGGCCGCGGTAACTCTCTCTATTACAATAAGTTAAACAAAGAAGATAAAGCGAGAGAGACGAACGTTCCCCAGTGTATCACAACTGTGAGACCAAGAAAGACGGACATTCCCTCAGTGTGTACCTTAACCTAAACCGGGGTAGACCCTACTTGGAATTGGCACACGAAATCTTTAAGATCCGACCTTCCACACTGGTTGACTGGGAGAAAATGCCTTATGGCATTAAGTCCGCCTCTGTACAAAATGTGCAATAAGCTTTAAATAAATAAATAAAATCTGCCTTCCTTGCCAAGTCGCAAACGCTTTTCGTTATTTTTTTCTCTATTCTCTTGTCTCATTAGCAAATATTTTGTTTTGCTAATGTAACTGAGTGACATTAGCTAATGAAAAAAGAAAAGAGAATATGAAATGAAAAACGTTTCCAACGTGTCTAGTAGTCCAGTCAATTAAAGCTTAACTTTGCTATTTCGGTTGAACACCTGCAACCAACGCCAAAATTTCCGTTAGTCTTCGTAGATTAATATACTAAAATTGCAGGGTGCTGCATTACCGGCAAAGGGTGCAAATACATTGCAAAAGGGTGCAAAAACAACTTTTTCGTCTATATCTCGCAATTGGCTGGAAAAATAAAAAAAAGTCCTACTACAAAATTGTAGGAAATTAAATCCCATATAAACAGTTGTGAACGTATTTTTGCGTATCTCTCATAGTTTTTGCACAAAATGCATTTAAAGGTGCAAAATCGTAAAAATATTATTAATAATCTATTTTTATCATTTTGAAGCGATCCTACGTGCTTCTTTGGGATTTAATTAATATTTTTCGGACATATTATTTATTTATTTATACATTTTTTTCATATACCTAATAATCTTGACAAAAAAAATAATTTCAATTTTATTATATGATATTTTCATCATCACCATCAACAGCCTTTAACAGTCTACTGCTGGATGTAGGCCTCTCCTTTGAAAGGAGGTTTTGGCCTACTATTCCACGCTGGCCAGACGGGGTTGTTTCAAGTTTTCCTTCTCTTGGCAGTGATGTTAGCTGCTTATTTTGTTCCTTTAGTTGCCTCTTACGACATCCATTAAATGAATAGGGGTGGTGACACTTTGTATTCTTAATCCGTCACAATTCGGACAATTGATTTTTAATTATATACTTTTATTTTTCCATCGGATTCTGCGCAAATTTTCACATTTGAGAGGATGGTCATTAATGAACGGTAGGCATTTAATATGCCTGCCTGATAGAAATGTTATATACGATGGTGATATAAGAGGTGAAATGCCTAAACTTAGTTTACTAGGATCTGCATAGGTGATGTTTTTAAGCTATTGCATAGCTTTTATCGCGGCGACCGAATCAAAAAATTCCGTAACGAAAAAACCTAACACCCTAAAAAAGGATAGAGAATATGATTGTAACTGCAGTGCGACAAGGATGTAGCGGCTCCGTGCTCTATAGGCAGATGAGCACATGCGTGCTGCCGCCACCGGCCGTTATCCATTGCCTTGACAACACAGTCATTTTAGATTCTTCTTTTTTTTTATTCCATATTAGATAGCTTAGATTACTATTATGTTCTCTGTTTACTTGTCATTGTCTTTCGGTTAAAAGCATGATTATATTGTTTGGCAATAATATTGTTAGAATTTATGTTGGTACAAGACTTTTTTTTAATCCAGAAGGCCCTCTCTCATCATAAATCTCATTGGTGATATCTGTTGTAGATGCTAATTGCGCTGCAAATGTTTTTACATTTGATTGGAGATCCTTCATATCAAACACTACTTGCTGGTGTGTACACTGCTATGCCTCCTAAACAGTGAAAAGTCTCCTGACCATTTAAGGTGCTTATATTACGGTCAGTATAATCAGAGACATATTGAACGAAAGCATCAGTAATTATAGTCTTCTGAGGTTAAATTATTGATGAAGCTTCATGAAGCTGAATATTGTGTTATGATGTGCAAACACCCAGTTTGCTTAGTAGATTGATAACTAACAAACTAACATCGATCCTGTTTTGGGATAAATGTATGCTCCAACATCTAGTTGAAGAAACGATATGAAGGATTTAGGATGAAGTGCTGAAATAATACTATAGGCAATAGTATCTATTTTTGGTATAATAGGACATTCATCTGATACAATATTTTCATCATTGATTAATAATTAATGTATGAAGCAAGTTAATAGTGGCGGTACTTCTGATACAACGTTATCAGGGAATTTGTCCGGTTGTAGATAACTTTTTGTTTCGTAACGAGTTTCCTTTATTTCGTCCTGTAAAATTCTGCCATGCAGTGATGATTGTTTTTTTAGCAATTTCACTGAGGTCCTCACTCTTACCATACTACAATTAGTATGCAATCCTGAGAGGATTGCATACTTTTCACAACAATTATTGCATCTTGCGTTTTCTTCATACATATCGGCGCAACACAACATTCAGAGAAATGAGTCATCGCTGCACGTGTTCTTAGTGACGTAAACAACTCGCAACGATCGACCGCCCCACTACAATGCCTATAAAAAGCCGCCCGCTACAGCGGAGCGAAGATTCGTTTGTCTGCGCTCGGACAGCAAACACCTAACTTATTGTGAAATATTCGAAGCTGTGTAATCAATACTAATTAAAAGTGAATTCTTGTTGAAGTGAAGTTTATTTTAAGTTATTTCTGAAAATGAAATACTCCAATAATAATAATAGTAATGACGTCACTGTATTTAAAAACATTACCGGGCACACCGCCCCGTCATCAGAAGTGAGATTACCATGTGTTCTAGACTGTTCGCTATCTAAACTCAATTTTTGTTGTGTTTCTTCATTCAAATCGATAGTTAAAGCTTTGGTAATAAATAACTACCGACAACAACAAGAAAAATAAAATGGAAAGTTATTTAACAACGTCGGAAATCGTAAAATCGTAAATGAAGTGACATGTAGCCTATATCGGGTTTTAAGTAACAATTGCAAACGAATATAAATCGTTTTTGTTTTCAGAAATGTTATCAAACGTGTGATACTTAAATTAAAAAAAAAAAAGTGCGGGTACTTCAATATGTTTCGGTATGTTCGTGGGTATAACGCTTTCTTTACAGCTAGTAAACATGGTGCTAAGCGATAGAAGCTGCATCCGTGCTTCGTACGGGGGAACAACAGAGTTCAATGTAAAGGAGGTGTAATCCAGTTCACCAGTATCGAATCGGTAATGAGTGAAGTTACCGAAAGGCTTGTGAGTTGTAATTGAAGCTACACTGGTAAGGTTGAATCATATTTTCATATCAAGTTTTGATTTATTTTTGACATAGTTTTGATATTACTGTACGAGGGTTAACCGTGTGCGCGATTTAAAGCTATAAACCGATCGTGGCAATCGATGGCGCGTGTATAAAATTGCCAATGGCTAAAGTGTAAAGCTGTGGCTTAAGAAAAGGGTTAGTAGTAATCGTAGTTGATCGAATTTTAAGGGTTAATTCATACTTTTTGTCTATCACGGTTTCATATTGCGAATATTTTGTTTGACGTAATAAAAACAAACTTTTAAAACTACCCCCACGGTGTGCGTAGTAAACTAGGCGTTTTTTTTTTATTACGATTACACATTGTTTACCGAATAGGTGATGAATTAATAGCAGTGGTAATTGTAGTAGCAGTCTAATGCAACGCTAACCTTTTATTTAAAAGTAAAGTAACTTTTTAATTGATTTACGTAAAATCAAACAAAGTTGCAATAATAATCAAATAAACTAATACCCACTACGTTGTGAGATTTGTTAAATTATTTTAGAACGGAAAAGAGATAAGGGTCAGGTGAGGCCGAGCTTATAAAAGGTTAAAGCAGTAGTCAGTGCGTCCTACAGTGTGAGAGTAGTCTGTGCCTGACTGACTATTTTCTGAGCCAAGTTTAAAATTCTTTATTGAAGGGTTGACGCCAGAACTGGTTATTTTTAATCCTTCCTTCCCTCCACAGAATGCTCGAGTGTTTGCACACATACTTGCGTACTACAATATCTTCTAAACTAATGATGGTGATCGTAAGCAGCCTAGTGCTTAACTCAGCGGCAAACTTCAGTCTTCTCGCTGTCTACGCAAGTTGAGCGTGTGCTGTGATCTGCGGTCTACTCGCCGCCTGGTGAGGTGTTCACCTGTGGTCTGCACACCGTCTACGCGACATATGACCTACGGCCTGTTCGCCTTATGTGCGAGGCGCAACCTGCTGGCTACTCACTATCTGAGGGAAGTATAACCTTTGTTCTCTTCGCCGTCTAGCAAATGAACGCTGGATGCGTGCTCAGCCTACTTCGAGAGATGTGTTTAGGCCTTTGAGAGCACATACGAGAGTATGGGCTTCTGTTTTAACAGCTTTGCTGTTCTGAGAAAGTGTATCAGTGTCACACATTCATAGTTTGCAATCGTTTGGGTCTACGCAATTAATGCGTGAAAATGATGGGCTAACAAGGGTGCCTCTGCCTGAGTGGTGTATCACTCTAGGGTGATCACACATCACGGATGACGCGGGTTGTCGTGATCACAGCTATCTATTAAAGCTATTATTCTTTTTGCTTTTATTATCAGTTTAAATTTGATAATAAAACCTTGATGTTTAGAATTTTGTTTTGAAGTTCTCTTGATTAACTGGTGCAATGACACGAGAGACAGAGCTATGTGATGCTGTTTGTTGAATGTTGTTTCAGAGTAGCACACAGAAGCGTGTGTCCTGCCATATCCGCTCAACAACCTGATTATACAAGGGAATTGCGACCTGAATGCACCGGTTGGCAGCTTACTTAAAGGAAGTGCAAAGCTACAGGAACCGTATCGGCGTTAGAAGACTACACTCCAGTATCGGTTATTGAGCCTACACCATCCACTTCACAAGCCAATGCAACAGAACAAAGAAAGAAAGAAATAAAGAAAAAAAAAAACCCAGGAACTCAGGTTATGTTTTACAAACCTATTTTACGCAATATCATTGTACCACAGTGTACGTTTTGACTAAGTACCACAGTGTACGTTTTGACTAAGTACCACAGTGTACGCTACGACTAAGTACCACAGTGTACGCTACGACTAAGTACCACAGAGTACGCTACGACTAAGTACCACAGAGTACGCTACGACATAGTACCACAGAGTACGCTACGACTAAGTACCACAGAGTACGCCACGACATAGTACCACAGAGTACGCTACGACATAGTACCACAGAGTACGCTACGACTAAGTACCACAGAGTACGCCACGACATAGTACCACAGAGTACGCTACGACATAGTACCACAGAGTACGCTACGACTAAGTACCACAGAGTACGCCACGACATAGTACCACAGAGTACGCTACGACTAAGTACCACAGAGTACGCTACGACTAAGTACCACAGAGTACGCTACGACTAAGTACCACAGAGTACGCTACGACTAAGTACCACAGTGTACCACATAGTACCACAGTGTACGCCAACACATAGTACCACAGTGTACGCCAACACATAGTACCACAGTGTACGCCACCACACATAATACCACAGTGTACGCCACCACACATAGTACCACAGTGTACGCCACCACACATAGTACCACAGTGTACGCCACCACACATAGTACCACAGTGTACGCCACCACACATAGTACCACAGTGTACGCCACCACACATAGTACCACAGAGTACGTCACAACACATAGTACCACAGAGTACGTCACAACACATAGTACGCTATGCTCATATCCTACCACAGTGTAGACGTCAATATAATTAAAGGTACACAGATGCCAATTCAAAGAAAAATATTTACGTTTTACAGATAAACTCATCGGAAAAACATCAACAACACGGCTAGTGCAGAGCGCGCACTGCCGGTCAGAATGGTCGTATCGGCGCAACACAACATTCAGAGAAATGAGTCATCGCTGCACGTGTTCTTAGTGACGTAAACAACTCGCAACGATCGACCGCCCCACTACAATGCCTATAAAAAGCCGCCCGCTACAGCGGAGCGAAGATTCGTTTGTCTGCGCTCGGACAGCAAACACCTAACTTATTGTGAAATATTCGAAGCTGTGTAATCAATACTAATTAAAAGTGAATTCTTGTTGAAGTGAAGTTTATTTTAAGTTATTTCTGAAAATGAAATACTCCAATAATAATAATAGTAATGACGTCACTGTATTTAAAAACATTACCGGGCACACCGCCCCGTCATACAAATAGAACATAAAAATGAAGGATTGATTGTTTCCTTTAAAGTGAATCAAGATTATTTTGTAAAAAATCACTTTTTGGATAGTTAAACGCACAAAAATAAAATATACCTGAAAAGACAGTTTGGAGGGAAGTGACAGTAAGTGACAAACAGTTAGTTGAGCATTTTCTGCTGCAGTCTTACTCATTGCACTCAGCGAGATAGAAAAACAAGCGCATGTGTGTGTTCTCAATGGTACTATTTTCGGCGAGCGCAAGGGTCTCATTTTTGTCTAAATCTCTATCTTTTTCGCTCTTAATAAGAAACGTATGGTCTTATTCGAGCACATGGGTCCTTTATTTCGATTGTATTATATAGATATTCAATGGGACTATTTACGTCGAGCACAAGGGTCTCATTTTTCTCTTATTCTCCCTATCCACTCTTATATTTCTATCTCTTACGCTCGCATTGAAATAATTGTGGTCTCACTCGCACGCATGCTCTCTTCACGTCCATGCGTAGAAAAATAGAATCAGTGGGAGCAAGAGAGTAGTCGTAAATAAACCCATTTTTAACGCTTACATTGCAAACGTTGGCTGTACCCTACGAGATGGATCAAAATAATGTAGTACAGTATTGTACACTTTAAAACCTAGAAAAAGATTTCGACAGCGTGCCTCGCGACGCTCTCTGGCTGGTCCTGAAGAAACTGGGATGCACGGAAAAATTTCTAAGAATGATCCGGCTCTTGCATGATGACATGCGATGCTGTGTCGGTGTGCAGGGCGAAGATTCCGAGTTCTTTTCAGTAAGTTGCGGTGTAAAACAGGGTTGCGTACTTGATCCAACTCTCTTCGCCTTGTACTTTGCACTAGTAATGGAGGCCTTACAGGATTTGTCTGATAGCATTCGTATTCGTTTCCGGACCGATGGCGGTGGTGTGTTTAACTTATCTAGGCTTAAAGCTCACACCAAAGTATCTTACGCTGTTATTACCGAAATGATGTACGCAGACGACTTGTGTATAATGGCAAATTCCTCGGAGGGTCTACAGAGGCTTATGACGAGTCTTGATGGGTCATGCTGTAGATTTGGTCTTAAAATCAGTGTCAAAAAAACCGAAGTGATGGTCCAAGATACGCTGATTGGTGCGCCAATAAATAGTATAATACTCTGCACAAAAATAGCTGTGTACATGGCAATCGTCCTGCCTAATCTGTTGTACGGCTCCAAGACGTGGTACCTTTGCCTCAAACATGTCCACACTCTAGATAGATACCATCTTAAATGCCTACGCGACATTATGAACATTCACTGGTCAGACCGTGTACGAAACACGGAAGTTCTACGACGAGCAAATGTCGGCGAAATATAGGCATATCTAATCCAACGGCAGTTACGGTGGTGTGGACATGTCGCATGGATGCCTGATGAATGAAAGAGTATAAGCTAAGCGCATCTTTTACTCGGAGCTGCAAGATGGCAAACGACAGCAAGGTGGTCAATTTTTGCGGTATAAGGATGTGCTAAAGCGACACATGAAACGCCGCCACCTTGACCCGTCGCAGTGGGAGGTTGCTGCGGCGGATAGACCACTTTGGAGGCGTACTGTTCACACTAAGATGTTTGAGGTCGAGAGATAGCGGAGAAATGAGCTCGATGCCAAACGGGATGAGCTCAAAGCCCGACCAGCGGCGGCCATTTATTACAATTATATCGGAGGGGTGCTGACTTGCAGTGAATGTAGACGTACATTCACTGCGAAAATTGGATATATCAGCCACCTGAGAGCACATCAATGAAGCTCACGATGATCAGTTCCAAGTCCCCATGGCCGAATACGGTCTGGGTGGTAGTAGTAGTACACCTTAAAAAGGTTTACAATACTTTCTTTCTTTTTACGAGAAATATTGACTTATTTACGAGACGATTTTAAGCAATACAGTATTAATCCTTATCGAATTAAGTACCTTAAATACTTTGTGCATCTAATATAGATTTATATGACCCTTTACAGTATATAATTTAAATAATTATTTTTGAAGATATTACAAATTGAAAATTCAGGAACAAAGCTATTGTGGCGGTACCGCGGGGGCCCGTTAGGTGGCACCGCTGTAAATTTATCAGTATCAGTTAATAACAGACTAAGCACAATATTTTAATGATTATTCTAAGGCGGTATGAAGTTTTCCGGGTCAGCTAGACATGTAATATTTTTTTTTTGCTAAGATTATTAGGTATTTGAAAAAAGTATAAATAAATAAAAAAATGCCCGAAACATATCAATTAAATCCCAATGAAACATGTAGTATCACTTTAATATGATAAAAATAGATTATTAATAATATTTTTACGATTTTGCACCTTTAAATGCATTTTGTGCAAAAACTATGACAGATACGTGAAAATTTGTTGGCACTTTTTTGTAGGGAATTTAATTTTCTACAATTTTGGAATAGGATTTTTTTTTATTTTTCCAGCCAATCGCGAGATATAGATGAAAAAGTTGTTTTTGCACCCTTTTGCAATGTATTTGCACCCTTTGCCGGTAATGCAGCACCCTGCAATGTTAGTATATTAATCTATGAAGACTTACGGAAATTTTGGCGTTGGTTGCAAGTGTTCAACCAAAATGGCAAAGTTAAGCTTTCGTTGACTGGACTATAGGGACAACATACAAAATAAAATGGCGGTAGAAATAAAAAAAAAAGTAATTCAAAATAACAGTCACCTTAAGCGACTGTTCTAGTTTCAAATTTTATCACGCCCATGATGAGCGTACACAAGTTTTATTTGCTTGTTGTTCCAACTTTGTGCTAACGTTTTATGAAATAGTTCTGTCTGTGTATAAATTGTTTAGTTTTCATTTTAGTTTGTGCGGATGGTTTGACATAATTTTCGAAGCGAATCTTATTAAAATTTTTAGTACACTACAGACGGCACTAAAAAGCACTCGATCGTACCATGGACAATATTAATTTAAAAATTAATACATTTAAATTATATTGAAGTGTCAGTTTGTAATATGAAATGCATACTAAATGCTTATGCAAGTATACGGGGTACTCCAAAAGCAATTTAAAAGCCACATTATCTTCATACTAAGTTTCATTCAAAATGGTGCAGCGGTTTAGCCGTGAAAACAAAAGAGTTACTTACAAATTCATATTATTAGGATGGATTCATATTCCTCTATAAATATATATTACAGAATTTCCTTTTCAACCCTTTTCTCCCGTTTAATATGTGGAATGTTTTTCCAATATGGTTACATCACCGTGGAATAAACAATGAAACCTTTGTAAGATATGAATTGATTTAGGAGACAGGTGTTCTCAACATTTTGTAAATACTAGCTAAGTTTCGCGGTTTTACCCACAGTTATTGTTGTAAGTCGCGAATTACGCCGCGTAGTGAAGTAAGTTTAAAAACTTGTTTAAAAATTTTCTTAACCGATTTCGACTAAGTCCTCCAGTCTCAACAGAGACCAGCCCCCCCCCCAAGCCAAGATGCAAACGGTTTTCGTTATCTATTTTATTCTCTATTCTTTTTCTCTATTCACTTGTTTCATAGCTTAATGTCATTCAGTCAAGTGACCAAAGGGCCACAGCAC
This sequence comes from Phragmatobia fuliginosa, assembly GCA_932526445.1. NCBI lineage: Eukaryota > Metazoa > Arthropoda > Insecta > Lepidoptera > Erebidae > Phragmatobia > Phragmatobia fuliginosa. The sequence continues at coordinate 9,462,756 of OW052081.1, read as the reverse complement.
ACTAGCTACTTTTAGCATCGGCGATCGGCGATTTGGCGACTGCATCGATGCTCCATCGCATTTTAGCGATTTCCTGCGTTCGATCGCGGTATCAAAAACGCGCGTCATGTTGCATGATTCGCGACTTTCTGCATTCGAACGCGGTATCGGAAACGCGTGTTTTAGCGATGCCTTGATCACGTCTGCTTTAGTGTTGTCTATAATTTTCCGACGCCAAATCGATGCTACTGGCATCCGAATGTGTGCGGAGAGTAGCGTTCAGCTACTGTGTCGCGCATCTAAAAAGCGTCTCAATCTCCGCGTTTGGCGTTTTTAAGTGTCCGGTGTGGAGCGTTCGGTCGCCGTATTTAGCTTCTAAAAAGCGACTAGTTGCCGATCGCCGATACTAAAAGTAGCTAGTGTGCTGTGGCCCTAAACAAAGTATTAGCCAATGAAACAAGAGAATAGTATAGAAAACGATAAACGTTTGCAAGTTGGCTAGGGGGCAGCCAACAACAGAAGAGATAATGTACGAGTGTGTTCGAAAACATAGGTGCACTCTCTGTTACCTCACTTACATTGTCCGATGTGACTGCTTTCCAACACTACTAGGAAGAAATCAGACCCAGGGCCGACAGCTTTCCACCCTCTCCGAGGTACAGGGGTTAAATAATACAGACCATAAAATCTTAAGGGTTATTAACCCAGTTGTCACTTGGACAGTCCTATGTCAAGCAGTGAACTGCGATAGGCTGATGATGATGATGATCTCAGTATATTTATTTAACAACTTTATGCACTGAGAGTACAGTGGCTGACTTAATGCCACAGGCATTCTCTACGAGGCTACTGTGGGTGGTGCATATTTAAGGGCGTTGACTTCCCAACGACGATTGCTATAGATGTTCATGACAACCGGGGCGATTGCTTAACGTGCTCTCCGGGGCACGGGCGTGAAATAAATATTTTTCATACTCGGGGCTGTTATTTAGATTTTTTTTGAAAAAAAAAAACAAAAAACAACCCGATCCGGCATTCTCTGTCTCTGTCACTCCCAAGAGTAGGGTCCCTCATCCTTCTCTTACTGATCCACTCTTTACTCTAATTGATGGAAAACACGTGTAGATGTGGCGACTTCCACATACAGCGCAAGTGGAAAATATGCAACAGCGCCATCTACCAAAGGAACACTGAACCACGAATAAAACACGAAATGATACGGAGTAATTACTAATCCTGAATCGCGATAAAGAAATTCTTGCGCCGATTAGTATATATACAACATCCCAACATCAACCGTTGGGCCGTGGCCCGCAGGATCGTCTCGCCTGGTCGGAGGATCCTCCCTTTGCGATAGAGAAACACGATACCCGTTTCTCCCTACGAATAAATATTATTCGTAGGTTTCTCCACAGTAGAATCCAAATTCTACTCATGCTTTCCATCAATCAGAGTAAAGTCTCTTTGGTAAGCTTGAATAAATAAAAAACTTAAATTTTATTTATTTGTATATGATATACTAGCTTTCGCCTGTGGCACCGCTCGTGTTTATTTCGGTTATTGCGGTAAAACGTAGCAAATGTTCTATGTTTCATTTATTTCGGTACGTTGGTTTTTGAGTTTATCGCGAACAGACAGACAGACAGATATACGCGGCGGTGGACTATTTTATTATATGTATTGATGTAGATGAGAACCTCCTTTATTTCAAGACCGAAAACGCTGTTGAGGTTTTTTCCCAATAATCATATCAGATTAAAAATTATGTTGTACTTGGAACAAAAGCTGATGTCAAAAGATACCCTACATAATATATTTAGGAGCTTTCATCCCTCCGAGAGGACCATTTGATCGGATAAGCTGTTTCGTACCCTCATTGACAAACAGAATTCTCTTTTTTGTTAAGGGATTATAATGATATGAAATTAAACTATTTTTGGAATATAAGTATACTATACATTAGTGATATTTATTATTAAGATATTCTTTTAGTATGTTTGTTTGATTGAATCGACCTTTTAGTATCAGGTTGTACTTTTTCAAAGGTCATTTGAGTGGGCTCTTTCTACCTACTTGGGTCAATACATTTATTACTTAAGAAGATTTTACTAGTTTTTGAATCCCTTCCTCCTCTGAATAAGAAAAAAAAAAGATTTCTGTGATAATAATGTAAGAATTTTTGCAAGTCTAGGAAGGGCCTAATCTAGGACACTCACGAATGAGTGGCTGAGAAGATAAGAAGAGTAGGTAGTAGAGCCACGCTGATTTTAGCACGAATGGGCCGGCTCAATCGGGATGATCTACCCTCACATTGAAGACCATTTTAAAATAACAACATTCGTGCTGTCACGAATGTTTCGTTGGTGAGTGTGATACAGGAGGCCCAGTCATTATGCATCATTGTTATGATGCAGAAATATTTCACTAAGCCACCATGGTGAGGGCTACTATGCTGCATTGTATGTACTCACAATGAGGATGGTGGCCCCTACTCTAGGATTCTACTGATGCTTTCCATCAGGCAGAGTATAATCACTTTAGTAGCCTTAAATATAAAAAAACTTCTTCCCACCCCGTTGCAAGAAAAAATAATACACGATCCATCCTTCCCTAAACCGTCTTTCGTAATAAATGATTGGCTGTAACAATTCACAGTGGAACTATTTAATCCACACACATTATAGACAGGGTCCATATATCGATTTGGCAGTGTGTGTATTGGTTACAGCCCCCCAAGCCAAGTTATAAACGTTTTTCGATTTCTATTCTATTTCTCTATTCTCTAGTTACACTGGCTAATGTCACTCAGTCACGTGGTCAAAACAAAATAATAGCTAATGAAACAAGAGAATAGAGGAAATAAGATGAAATGAGATGAAATGAGATGAAATGAGATGAAATGAGATGAAATGAGATGAAATGAGATGAAATGAGATGAAATGAGATGAAATGAGATGAAATAAGAGAAAAGAATAGAAAACGAAAAACGTTTGCAACTTGTCTAGGGGGCTTGTTACATAAGTAGATCCAATTTATCTATAGTAATACTCTTCCTGACTACGCTGGCTTGGTCACATCGATAGTATGGGTGAGTATCGAGGCACTAAAAGAACATATCTCGGACAGCCCGACGGGTGCCGGTCGGTCTAAAGATGAGGTTGCCAAAGACATGAAATAGATCAGTGTCTGATAACTGTTAACGGAAGCTATGACGTAGTTAGGATGTATATCATAACGCTAGGAATAAAAGAAGCATAGTAATGTAAACATTTATTAGAGTAGCTGACTCACGCAAACTTGTTGATTAACCTATTGTTTTCCTCTTTAAATAGGCTATTTGACACTGAAAGAAGTCTTCAAATCAGAGCAATATTTCCTCAAATTGGCTCGTTCAAACAAAAAATCCAGCTCTTCAGGTTTACAATATTAAAAGGGACTTTTTTACAATTTTGTAGTCTCTCATTTATTATACTCTTCCCGCGTCTATTTCAGTTATCTCGGTAAATTTTTTTTTCATAAAAAGTATCCTTTGTTACTTCTAATACCTCCAAGAATATGTGTTCAAAGTTTCATGATGATCGGTTGATTAGTTTTCGCGTGAAAGCGTAACAAACAAACTTACATTCACATTTATATTATTGGTAGGGATTCGATTCCGATACCAAATATTATTTGTGTGATTTACAAAAATTTGTTTCGGAGTCTGGGTGTTTTCTATGTATAATATGTATGTATTTACAAAAAAAAGTATGTTTATGTATTTATATCAGTTGTCTAGTACTCATAACACAAGCTCTGCTTAGCTTGGGACTACATGATGTTGTGTGTCAGATATCCAAAATATATTAACTTTTCTCGTTACTGCAACACATTTTGCTTGGCTTCCTCCTTGAGCGTAATTATCTTATTCTTAAATCTAAAGAGTCACTCTTTCTATAACTTCACTAAAGAGTGAACCCTAGGGGTATCTCTTCAACTTGACCTGAAAAAGTTATCTTAAAAAAATGTTCTACAAAAAAGTTCAATGCTTTTAGTATAACTAATAAGTTAAAAAGAATACAGGAATGAATATAATTTAACGATAAATAATGTATATTATAAAATGAGACTGAAAAGTTCGGTGTTTCAAATGTTTTTCTTTTTTTTCTGAATTTACCAGTTTTCATTTGAATTTATTTGAACAATTTTTTTTTTTTACAACACATTTCAAATAAAAGTCTTTCTAGTACCACTGGCTGATCCACGCAAGTCCGTTTGTCTTTTTCAAAAATACTCGGTCCTATTGGTCTGGCGTGATGTTAACTATCCCATATTAAGCACGCCAGAAAATAAATAATTTCAAAAAGCGTTTATGAATAATGAATTAATACGTGATGGAAAAATTTCGTTCCTCTTACGAAAAATGTATGGACGGAGGAGTATGAAATTTCACATACTTGTAGTTTATGTGGAGGAGGAGTTTAGAAAGCATTTTTTTTTAAATATACTGTAAAAATATTTGAAATCAATAAATAGACGTAGACTCATAGGCATAAGATAATGTATATAACGATATACGTCAGCAAAATAGTTCTATTTTAAAAAAGGCTACCTTTTCAGCTAATAGCTGAAAATAGAAATGCAGATTCTATTTTCATTGTCTGATCAATTCAGAACCTATATTTAAAAGTATTCTTGTTCGATATCTTTGGATCTTTTTATAAAATCATCATCTTCTCATATCAAATCAAGAACCATTAACAATACACTGCTGAATGTAGGCTTCTATTCTATTTTATTCTATTCTATTCTTAAAATAATAAATAATTAACAAGTAAAAGCAAGTACATATTTGTTATGGCCAGTAGCCCCCACACTAGGCAAGCCTATCCTATGGATGCCTATTAGGAAAAAAAATTGAGTTTCAGTTCAAAGTATGGGGGAACCCCAAAATTTATTGTTCTTTTTTTCTATTTTTGTGTGAAAACCTTAATGCGGTTCACAGAATACATCTACTTACGAAGTTTCAACAGTATAGTTCTTATAGTTACGGAAAAAAGTGGCTGTGACATACAGACAGACAGACATGACAAATCCATAAGGGTTCCGTTTTTTTGCCATTTGGCTACGGATCCATAAAACCTAGTAGACACAGGTATCAACAGATTATGCAACCTATCTAGTATCTAGTGAATAATTAAATGTATAGGTAGAGTGCATGTTCTTCGTTACCATAAATGCCTTCAAATTAGTGCAAGTTCTGCAGTAATGCTATAAATTACAGTTTCCGAACAGCATTTGCATTTTCCGGTTTTAGCATGCTTGCGGTTTTGAACGCAACTTGCACGTTTCTTGGCGCCTAAAATAGCATGACTTATAGTCGTCACAAAATAAGAAGCCCGTTTTGACATTTGTCATTTTACATGCCGCATGTAAGAAATTGAAAAATCAAATTCATAATCCTATTTAATTAATATGTTACCCATACACTATCACAACGCGTATCATAAATAAGCATCAAGTTTAACTTGATATTAAAAAATTGCACTCAAAAACACGAATTAATCTTATTAGTAACGCCACGATGACATATGTCAAACCGGGCTTCTTATTTTGTGACGACTTTATTAGATGTTAGGTAGCACAGGGTAGCACTTGACTTATCCACGGTTAGCTAAATCAGAAGAAGTCCCCACGTTGACCGACTGCGGGTTGGGGGCTGGCAAGACACGTTGCTGCTACTTATTCTTACCGTTGGATGTTTTTAAGCCGCCCGAAGGCCTCCAAATAAGCTTCACCACTGCTATCTTATAATAACAACCGGGACCGACTTGCTTAACGTGACCTCCGAATCACGGAAACGCTCTTAACATATCCTACTAATATTATAATAGCTAAAGTTTGTGAGTATGTTTGTTGCTCTTTCACACAAAAAATACTGAACGGATTTGGATGAGACTTTACAGTAATATAGCTTATATATCAGAATAACACATAGGCTACTTTTTACTGCAATAATCGAGATAAACAGGCGAAAGCTAGGTGATTATAAAAATACATTAAATCGTAGATGTCAAAATGTGTCACTGTTTATCTCCTTTTAAAACTTCACAGGTTGCCATGCATAACACACTTGCATAGCAACCATAATATAAACCATGACATAAACGGACACCCATCTAGGTCTGACTGCGTCCTCGTTGTTTACCCTCGGTGATTGTTTCCAATTACCCAAGGCCACTCATCTATGGGCGCTTCTTATATTGTCTTGAAGGTTATATTGTTTGTTAATAAATCAAAAAGAGTTAATGTAATTAATTTAATTAATTTGAGAAGCGGCTGAAAAAGCTAAAGCATGCAAATACAAGGGTCTACGCTCCGAATATGATTTTGTCCCATTCGGTGTCGAAACCCTTGGTCCATGGGGTCCCAGCGCTATAAGGCTTTTTAAAGAAATATCAAGAAGGTTAGTCGACGTCACAGGGGACCGAAGAGATGGCAGCTACCTCGGACAAAGATTTAGTATAGCTATTCAAAGGGGGAACGCTGCCAGTATCTTCGGAACCTTGCCTAAAGGGACTCCATAATATATTCTAGTTTTATTATAATTTTTAAGGTTTTTAGTTTTTAGGTTCATTGTTCATGTATAATATACATGAACAATGAACCTACTTTAAAAAAATAAGCATAGTTACATAATGCACTTGCTAGAACCTTATTTCTGTTTTGGTAGTTACATCCATCACTAATTATTGCAATGTGTTTATAAGCTCTGCATGTAGTTTTAAGGTAATCAATTACACAGCTTGTAAATTCATTGGATGTAACTCCTCCATCAGCTTCATGCCAAAAATAAATAGTGACATCTCCAGAACGAGAATCATGAATCGTAAAATTATGACACTGTAGTTTTTGTTTATAATACAGTGCACCAGCAAGTAATTTTGGTGCTAAAAGGACACTCTGCACGTCAACAGTTATCACTATGCTGTCCGGGTTATTCTTTAAGTTTTCTATTGCTATATTCTTAGCATGACGCGCTTCATCTTTTTTGAGGATATGAGTATCATAGTCCTGTTGCGAAACATTTTTTAATTGATAACTAAAACAAACGTCGCACTGATCCTTTCGCGGTTTGTGAATGGAAATATTATTTTTATCAAGTACACTTAAAAAGGTGTTTCTTGAAACAGATTTTTTATTTTGTTCATTACACCAGATTTTATAAACGGCATGCATATGCAGATGTGATCGAAAAGTTGACTCGACGTAAATGCGCTTTGATGATGCTCGACAATAGTGACTTGGCACTTTCGGTAGTAAATCCAACCATTCTGATACCGTACCTCGTCTATTCTTAGTGGCCACATTAACACTGTGACACTGTGCCGATATGGAAGAGGATTCATTGTCATGTACTGTTGCTGGTATATCTTTTACCCAGCGCAAGAAAGAATCACGTCCAAGATCAAGTGTGTTTAAAAAAAACAATCTGCACACTTTTAATTTTGTATTTTGGCAATCATATTTGTGCACAAAAATATCAAAACCAGTTTCTTTCCTAGAATTTGAACCATCATCACGCTTTCTTTGCTTACGTAAACTTCTTTTAGATACTAGACCTTGTACAAAAGCTTTTTTTTCACTCCATGATTTCATATTCCAAAACTTGGTATGCAACGCAGCTCGTTCTTCTTCCGTTACCAATCCACACAAGAAACTATTTTTAGATTTTTGTTGTATTACAGTATGATTACAACGACTTTTTACAGATCGAGCAGCTTTTGGTGTAGTCTGTTCTAGCTTTCCATCTTTTTTCTTGTAACCCATATATGGTTTTCCCAATAAACGCTGACGTTTTGCTTTACACTGAGAAAATTGTGGGGCTAAAGAGTTGCTCGGAATTTCGATGGTCGCTCTTAGTTCTTGTACTGGACATTCATTTGATGAATCATTATCACTACTGTAAATAATGTAGCGCCTTCCTTTAGTGGTTGTAGGAAAAGATGAACTATCACTCCGTTCCGGGGATGAATTTATTGACATGCTTGTATATACGCCCGAAGATGTAGACGGTTGATTTATCTCGTCGTAATTTAACAGATCTGTATTTAAAGCCGATGAATAGCCGTGAGGTTGGCATAACACCTTTTGATTTTCATCTTGTAAACATTTCTCTTTGGTAGTTAAAACTAAATCGACAATTTTCTTTCCCCTACTCATTGTAGAGTTCAATCAAACACACGGTATTAACTGCACTTTTAACTTTGAAATGCGTATGAACTAATAAGCCAACACGTTAACGGTCTGCTTTTAAGTATAGTTCAACTACAATGACAATATTATTCGGAGTAATGAAATTTGAGGGTAAATGTAAATAAACAGCAAAGTATTATCGCTCCAATATTCTTGCAATGCATAAGTATCAACGTACAAAGGATTATTCATAATATATCAACTTGTCAATTTATTGTTATCGTTATATTGAGTATAAATAAGCTTTAACAATGCTGCTTTTTGTTTAGACTAAACACATAGCAGATTATTTTCTAACACGTCGTAATTGATAGATGTCAAATAAAATATGCTATGTAGCAGTGTGTCACATAGCAGATTTTATTTGACAAAAATTTTGCTGCGGCACATAGCATATTTTAAAAAGCGGCCAAGTGCGAGTCGGACTCGCCCATGAAGGGTTCCGTATCAACAAGTAACATTATATAAAAGTTCTTGTAGTTCGTTGATTGAATGAAAGGTAAATTGATGTTTACGCTTTATGACGTATTAAAAAAAAACTACTTACTAGATCTCGTTCAAACCAATTTTCGTTGGTAGTTTACATAGTAATGTACAACATATATTTTTTTTAGTTTTATCACTCTCTTATTTTAGAAGTTACAGGGGGGGGGACACACATTTTTCCACTTTGAAAGTGTCTCTCGCGCAAACTATTCAGTTTAGAAAAAAATGATATTAGAAACCTCAACATCATTTTTAAAGACCTATCCATAGATACCCCACACGTATGAGTTTGATGAAAAAAATTTTTTTGAGTTTCAGTTCCAAGTATGGGGACCCCCAAAATGTATTGTTTTTTATCCATGTTTATGTGAAAATCTTAATGCGGTTCACAGATTACATCTACTTACCAAGTTTCAACAGTATAGCTCTTGTAGTTTCGGAAAAAAATGGCTGTGACATACGGACGGACAGACAGACAGACAGACATGACGAATCTATAAGGGTTCCGTTTTTTGCCATTTGGCACCGGAACCCTAATAAGGGTTCCGTTTTTTGCCATTTGGCACCGGAACCCTAAAAAGCAGTCGTAGATCGTCGTACAGTACTCATAGACACATAACAGTTTTTTTATATGGTAGATAGGGCTGTGAACTATAAGAAAAGGTCAAAAAGTAAAAATCTCAAAAAGTGCACATAGCAGATTTTGGTTTGACAACGACGATATTTATCTTTATTGTTAAATAAATTACATATTATTATTTATATTCCGACTTATTAAAGCCAAAAAATAAAATATAACGTTATAAATAAGATTAATATAATATAACTACACAAATTAATTAAAGTACATTGAAAACCTAACTATTTAGAACACGCATATTACTACAATTAGTAAATGCCTGACGCATACAGAGATCTTGCTGATTTCATTTAAAAAGTAAGTTGAATAATTAATTTACTGTTCAAATACGGTTATTTGAAGGCAATAAATCAAAGAAATATTAATTTTATTTACTAAATATGTTTTACAAAGTATTTTTGATACTTTTGTTTTCTACTTTCTTTTAATAAATTTATTATAAATATAAACTAGCTGAGCCCCGCGGTGTTGTTCGCGTTTGTTGTTGTAATCGCGGGCAACGCCACGGGTCGAAGCTATTCTAAAAAAAGTAGCATTAGTTACTCCTTGTATCATAAGCTATCTGCGAGCGAAAGTCCCATCGAAATCGGTTCAGCCGTTCTAGAGAATACCTGGAACAAACAGACAGACAGACAAAAATTGTAAATAAAATATTTTAGCATATGTACCGTGTATACATACATAATTACGCATTTAGTAAGAGCGGTTATTTTAATATTACAAACAAACACTACAATTTTGTTTATTATAGATCATGATTTTCCTTCTTGTTTCTAGCAATTAAAAACTCACTACCAGCTCATGTGTTCCCTTCGTACTGCGATCCCGGGTCCTTTAAACGAGGCGTGAAAAAGCATCTAACTAGGCCGCCATAGTGTAGGTTGTCATACTGCCCGCATTCACAGTGAGAATGTTGACTCCCTTTGAACTGCTTAAATAATAGTACCTTATCATTATCTTTCATCATCATTAACAGCCTTTAACAGTCCACTGCTGGACATAGGCCTCTCCTTTGAAAGAAGGTTTTGGCCTACTATACCACTCTGACCAGACGGGTTGGTAAAGGGTTTGTTTCAAGTTTTCCTTCTCTTGGCATTTGATGTTAGCAGCTATCTAGCTTATTTTCTTCCTTTAGTCGCCCATGGAATGAATAGGGGTGGTTACACTTTGTATTCTTAATCCCTCACCACACGTTTATAAGGGTATTATTAAATAGTATTTGATATAGTTTTATTCAAGCGCCAGGTATACTTGTAGCCTCCTTTTTAAAAAGCAGCCAAGTGCGAGTCGGACTCGCCCATGAAGGGTTCCGTATCAGCAAGTAACATCATTAGTTCGTTGTAACTTTAATCGATGTTTTTATACTAGTGTATTGACTGAATGAAAGGTAAATTGCGTGTAACGATTTATGACGTATTAAAAAAAAAACTACTCACTAGATCTTGTTCAAACCAATTTTCGTTGGTAGTTTATATGGTAATGTATAACATATATTTTTTCTAGTTTTATCACTCTCTTATTTTAGAAGTTAGAGGGGGGGGGACACACATTTTTCCAATTTGGAAGTGTCTCTCGCGCAAACTATTCAGTTTAGAAAAAAATGATATTAGAAACCTCAACATCATTTTTGAACACCTATCCATAGATACCCCACACGTATAGGTGTGATGAAAAAAAAATTTTTGAGTTTCAGTTCCAAGTATGGGGACCCCCAAAATGTATTGATTTTTTTCTAAATTTTTGTAAAGATCTTAATGCGGTTCACAGAATACATCGACTGACCAAATTTCAACAGTATAGCTCGTATAGTTTCGGAAATAATTGGCTGTGACATACGGACGGACAGACAGACAGACAGACATACAGACAGACAGACAGACAGACAGACTTGACGAATCTATAAGGGTTCCGTTTTTTGCCATTTGGCTACGGAACCCTAAAAACCAATGACCCATTTTACTTTGCCTTCTCATAAAACCTAGGTTATCTTAAAAAGAAAAGAAAAAAAGAAATGCCTTCTTTTTTCAAATACTAGTGCCGACACGTCCGACCGCCCCTGCTGATTCTCGTTAGCTCTGCTAATGAAATCGCTCACTAGACCGGATCGCTCTACGTGACCGAACTCAATCGCGTTAGTGAGAACAACGCCTAAAGCCTAGTTTTGTATGTTTTTTTTTATATTTTAGTTTAGGTATCAATTTTGTTGGGTGTGAGAGAAAACAAATGTTGTGATTTTAAAGTCTGCGCTGATGAAGATTAGCAGTGAACATTCCCTCACTTTCATCATCATCATCATTGACTGCACGGATGGCATGGAGGTTTAAGCGGTCGCCACACCGCTTTCAACAGCGCTAAGTATCGTGGGTTCAAATCCTACACAGAAAACACTTTGTGTAATCAACAAATGTTCGCGTCTGTTGGCAATAAACTCAAAAAAACACTGCACTGATTTGAATGAAATTACGTACCCAGATAGTTTAAAGCCTAAGAAAAGACATAGGCTACTTATTACCGCGATAACCGATATAGACACGGGCGATGCCGCGGGCGAAAGCTGGTCATGACTAAAAAATAAATACAAGTCGTTATATTATACAAAAATATTGTGAACTAGAAAAACATTCATCCGTCTGTAGTTCGTGTTGTGAACTTTTCCACAATGGAGTCACCGAACAAAGATTACGGCACGGGCCAAGTAGTGAAGTGATGCGCGTGTATCGATATCTAAGTTATCGATAGATAATTTACACTTTTCAGTTAGTAGTCAGTCAGTCAGAAAATTGTGTTATTACGTTAACACGAAGGAAATTTTTAAGAATAGAATAGAATAGAAATAGATCCTCATCATCCTCTCCAGAGCCGTTATTATTGGTAATATTATTTGGGCCGGGCTACTGTTGATATATTTCCGTCACTGAAGTGATAATAGTTAATGTTTTACCGAAATAAAAATAGAAGGAAAGGTATTTATTTACACCAAACGTGTTATAAATAAACCTCTATCATTAAACGATGACTGTCTATTTTTATAAATAAAGGTCTACGTATATTATTCCATCACTCGTCGTACAATGGGTCTTTGTACTTTAAAATTCAAGCGTATGTATCATTAATCAGTCTGGGTTTCACTCTAAGCCAAAAATACATTAGATGTGCTTATATCGTATAAGAAGGAAAATGTGTATTCATTCCTGTCGTGTGTAATGAAATTGGCCCAAACCGGGGAAAATTTCAAGCAAATTGTTAGGGGTTGCTCTATTGTGTGTGATTTTATAACCTAATTTCACTAGATACGTTGATCCTGTCGGCGGATTTCATAAGACAAGGAACAAGGAAGCTTCTTGTTTTATTATGTTAGTGTTATTGTTATTTGTGGATATACTGAAGACAAAATGTATTTGTGGAGTTAAAATTATGACTTTTAATGGTTTATACTCTGAAATGAACGAACTGTTAAATACGATAGTTTGAAGTGAAAAAAGTTAGGCAATTGAAAATAGTCTTTTAGTAATATCGTTTTCATCGATGCAGAAGCATCTCTATAAGCTGCCATAGTATAGTAACCACTACACTACTTTTGGATTCTACTCATGCTTTCCATCAGGTAGAGTATAGTCATTTTGGAAGTCTCATACATAAAATAAAATTTATAACTATGAGAATAAATTGAAATACAAATTTGCTTAGAATACAGACGGAATTCCGAAAGATTACAATTGGAAAAAAAAAGTCTAAAGACAATCAGACTCTTCACAAACGAGTGTAGATAAGTTAAACTTCTATTTTATGTTAGTTTTAGCTCCTCAAATAACAACTTTGTTCTTGATTTCTTAACTACTTAGATCCATAAAGTAAAAGAAAGAGATTTCTTAATAGTACGAACTTCCCTTACCAGCTTTTAGACATTAGTTAGTCACCGATTTTGGTTTTTTAATTTTTTTTACTCATTACTCATTAGATGTATGCTTAAAAAACCATTATCACCATCATCAGCAATGTTTAACAACCCTTTGCTGGTTATGAGCCTCTCCGTAGAAACCTACTATCAACGGAGAGGCTCATAACCTTTTCGCTGGCTTAGTACAGGTTTTGTGTCAAGTTTTCCTTGTCTTTGCAGTGATGTTATCCTTCGTAGTATGCTCCCTTACGACACTGGTATTAAACCCATATAACCCGTAAAAGTAGAAAGTATACAAAAATACTTTTTTTTACCTGCGTAAGATGGTTGGCAGGAGCTGGATGCGAGAAGCCCAAAATCGATCAGAGTGGTGTGCAATGGGAGAGGCCTATGTCCAACAGTGGACTGCGATAGGCTGATGATGATGATGATGATGATACAAAAATAAAATACTGTGCAACAGACGTGTCTTCAGTCTACGGGTTAGACCACCTTAGTCAAGCCGTACGTAATAGTATGTTTCCTTACCGGTCAACTGAATAATGGTTAAAATAAATAAATACACGAGCATAATTGTAGAAATTTATTTATTTATATATAAACTTTTACAATGTCTTAATAGGATTTCCTTAGAAAATATTAGCTTATAACTAATAAAAAATACTAACATTTTAAATACAACTAATATTATAATACCAATTAGTATTAATTAAAGTAATCGTTAAATGTGTCAGTAATAACTAAATGTGTAGTAATTATTGTGAATCACTAGCCTTTAATTAAAGCATGCAGCCAAAATCAGATATGTACATTCATTTACTTTCCGTTTCAATTTGTTTTTTGAATACCAATTTCAGTTTACTGAATGTAAAATGATTTAAATTGAAAATTAACCAAATCCAAACAATACGATAATTGAGAAGATCTTGTAATGGATTTTTGTATCGATACTTTATTGTCACATCACTAGGTTAATCAACATTGTTATCTGTTGATTTAACAGTGCATATGCAAGATGACAGCATTTCTGGCCGCGTCATTTTTAATAAACAATATTTGTACACTTTTCTAATGTTCTGTGTTATTTAAATGTAAATTTAAAATATTGCATAAGTACTTATTGAACATACACAAGTATAATAGTGTAACATTGAAATCTGGTCATTGACTATTTAGCTAGTCATAGTGTAAAAATAAATCAATTGTGTTCTATTCAAGAAAGTGTGCTCTATAAAAACTTTATAAAGTGTACATTTTATGTTTGACAGTTCAAGAACTAATTTCAGTTTCAAATATTAAAAGAACAATTTGGGGTTCCAATCGAAGAACAGTTTGGGGTACCTGTCTACGTTTTTGTGTGGTGTTAATTGTTATTGTTATATCTATGTGGTGTCTCTTGGCAGTTCTGGTGGTGTGCTCAGTGCAGAGCTTGCAGCTCGACAGTCAGGCATCCACCAGAAGACCGAGGGTCACAAAGTATAGTAAGACGACGGTTGCTCCTGGAGGTTCCACGGTGAGTTGCTATCATTTAATTATGAGTGCGTACTAAATTGGCAGATAATAACAAATTGTGACGTCTTCAACATACAGTGCCATCTACCGAATATACAACAAACTACAGAGTAACGACTTATTCTGTATCGCGATATCGAAAAAATTAAGAAGTTATATTGATTTTTCTATTCAGAAAAATTAGTAACACTTCTTAATTGTGTTCATGTGTCTGTGGTTGAGAGTGTGTTTGTGGTGAGGATGTGTTTACGTGTATGTATACTTGTGTGTATCTATATGTGTGTGTTATGATTTGCGTCTTCTTCTCGTAATATGTATAAATGAGTTCAGTTTTTTCATATGAAAGATTTAGTATCCATATAACCAGTATAATTATTATTTACAGGAAGCAGTGACTGAGCGTAGTTTGAACACAGCCACGTATCGACTGATAGGAAGCAGTGAGACTTGTATACTGCTGATGGTGGATGCACTCCTAGATATATCATACGTCACCAAACTAAACGAACGTGCGGTAAGTATCCATAAATAAAATTTATTTACACACGCTTCACTTGGGGAGTAAGCTGATGAATGTGTGACGAGAGCGTTACGAAAAGTGTGATCGGTCGATGCGAACGGACGTTGAGAAGGAGCTATAGGTTAAAGAAGATAGAAAGAGAGAGAGAGAGTTCGTTTCGTATTTTCGTACTCGCATTACTCGCGTTACTGTACTTAAGGTAAAAATTGTTGAAAATTAATTAAATATTGGAATAAAAGTGCAAGTGACTTTAATTTCAGGAAAGTGTTTTAAAAAGTTCCACCAAGTGCCGATGATCGAGAATATAAATCTTATGGTTTCTTTAATATAGATATCGCTATACATATAAATTAAATTGAAGTGTTTGTTTGTAATTTCAAATTAACAGCTTTCACTTAATACATATGAAAGTGTAAATGTTACAACAATAAACATAGGTACTTTTATTAATTTTTTTGTCTGTCTGTCTTTTTGTACTGGGTAATCTTTGTAACGGGACTTTTACTAGTAGATAGCTGATTTTATATGGAGTAACATAGGATACTTTATAGTTTCGTTATCATGGTTGTAAAAGTACAACCGCGAGCAACACCGCGGGGCTCAGTAGTATAAAAATAAACCAGTTGGGCAGAGAATCTCGCTCTATGTAGATATATATAGCGGTATTTATTAATTAATTTTTGGTGTTAAAAGTTTATGAGGCTTACTAAAAGGAATAATTAATTAAAATATTTTGTTTTGTTTCTTGTTATCTTACGTAATATTAATTAAAACAATCTTTATTGAAGTTGTATTTGTATGAAAGTTAATAGGAGTTTTTGTGTATTTTACCGCGAAGCAATTTGTATTTTTTTTAGGTTGTTTTCTTTTTTAGGCTTTCGTAGTTCATGATTTGAAACTCTTAGGGCTTATATTTAGTTGCGTCATGTCCGTCCGTCTTTAGCTTACCGTCCAAACGGCTAGTACTAGAAAGATTATATAAATTGCTTTTTTGATGCAAGAACCATAAGTATATACCATCATATGCATTTAGAAAAAAAAATGGATCATTTTATATTCCAAACAGGCACACACATATGTTTGTTTTATGTGTAGTTCGTTTCGGGTTTGACTTCTCTTCTTGTTTCTTGCTGTTTTCAGCTTAGTTACCTAGTACTTTTATTTTCAATAAAAAAAAAACTTTTTCTACACTGCGTCATCTAGTCCCAAACTAAGTAGAGCTTGTATTTTGGGTACTAGACAACTGATATAAATACATGAACATACAATTTTTGTTTTTTAATAACTTACAAATTATACATAGAAAACACCCAAACTCCGAAACAAATATTTGTGTTTTACACAATACAGCAATTAGATTCAATGTTACCATATCAGTGCTGATAATTCGTTCTTTATTTATTTCAGGATGCAAACACTTTTGTACCAAACAATGCTAACGTAGGGGGGACTTGTAAAGATGGCGACGCACAAACATTGGTTCTCACATTCAAAGACTTCTCTTTGGAATGGTCTTTCGCTAAGGTAAGTGTTATAGATACCTACATTGTGTTTTTATAATAATAAATAAATAATAATAAATATTTCGAACATCTTACACACAACGCCATCTATTCCCAAACTAAGCAGAGCTTGTAAGTATAATGGGTAGTAGATCACTGATATAGAACATAAACATACTTTCTATTTGTAAATACATACAAATCATTCATAGAAAACACCTCAACTCCGAAACAAATATTTGCGGATCACACAAACATTTGATCCGACGCGGTAAGTATTATTTAAAAAGTTACGATAACGTCTATTTCCTGACAACAAATAACATATGTTAGATAAGAGTCTAGGCGCCGTTTTCATTAACGTCCCTTAAAGTTATGGGTCACTTAGAGACTATTAGGTAACCATTAATGAAATTTTCGTTTTTACTAACCTATATGGGACACCTAAGTGCTTAGATTTCTATTCTAATTTAGGGGACTAGTAAGGAGGTGGTTTAGTAGTGCAACTACGATCTATTAAAAATTCTCAGCTAAACTTAAAATATTTTTAATTTAGTTTAGTCCTGTGAAAGACGTTTAGCCAACAACTTTTAATAGTTTATTATTAAGAGGTTTTGTCCTACTGTACCAAGCTGGCCATAAAGGGTAATTTTTCAAAATTTCCTTCAATTTGCAGTGATGAATCATCATCATCAACAGCCTTTAACAGTCCACTCCTAGACATAGGCCTCTCCTTTGAAAGGAGGTTTTGGCCTACTATACCACGCTGGCCAGGGTTTGTTTCAAGTTTTCCTTCTCTTGGCAGTGATGTTAGCTGCTTATTTTGTTCCTTTAGCCGCCTCTTACGACACCCATGGAATGAAGAGGGGTGGTGACACTTTGTATTCTTAATCCGTCACCACACGGACAAGTGATGAATACGTAGGACTAAAATTTACTTGACTTAAATTCCACTTTTTTAGAATTGAAGTCGGATGACTTACTCGAATTAAACCTTTATTAAATCATTAATTATTCTGACGTACATTCTGTAAGTCTAAAATTAGATACGCCATACCAAAACTTAATGTGTTACAGATACATTTCAGTTATTATTAGTTATCTGATACTCTATATATTTCTGGTTTTGATCACTTTGACTATAAATCTCTTAATTAAAACCAAGTATAAAATTTAAATAATTAGGTGCGACAGTTTTATACTAGTATGTATTTTAACCATTTTGTACCCGTTACCAGAGCCCAAACTAATTCTGTGGCAAGGAGTCTAACAAACATTTCGTGACTCTTAAGCTTGCTGTGCACGTTTCAATTAATCGTTCCAACTGATCTGCCCATCAAGCCAAGTTGCAAAAGTTTTTCGTTTTTTTATTATATTTCTCTATTCTATTTTTTCATTGGCTAATGTCACTCGATCACTCACTCAGGCACGAGCAAAACAAATTATTAGCCAATGAAACAAAAGAGGGCTATGCAGATATTTCGAACGTGTGTGAGAGAAGTCGTTTCAGATATCGTTGATCATTGTCAATAAAGGCACCTTGTGAAGGCAGTGGTAGTGTTCGATTTATCTATGCAATCTGTAGTTGGAATGATATGTTGAAACATGTATGTCGGAAATTAGCTGCATCAGATCCTGTGGTGTGGTTTGCCCTGCGACACCATAAAGATAATATGAAATGTTTGCTTGACATTTTCACACATTTCCTTTGAATATTTAAGATACAACAAGGAAATAAAATAAAGACCTGGATATATAATAGAACTTTTTTGTCATTTCCAGACGCCTGGTGGCGAACGCTGGTACGCCGATAGCATCAAACTGACATATAATTCAAGCGCCAGAATTCTAGAACATGCAGCGAATCAAGGTAGAAAAGTGACACTCAGTACTGACGTTAGGGAACTCTTGTTTCCTACACCAGTGGGGAAGTCTTACTCCTGCCCTGAAGAAACTGTCATCGATCTCCAAGAAGAAGATGCTAAGTAAGTCGGACAATTCCTTTCTTTTACATTTTCTAGACAAGCCCGTGTGGTGACTGATTAAAACTGTGGAGTGACAACTAACGGCTTTAAGAAGATTCTTGCGGTAGTGATGATGATACGTCTACTTTGCCTGATGGAAAGCGTGAAAAGCCAAAAGCCATACGTCAAGACAATAAGCCATACTATATTGTCTACATTCGCAGCAAGTATGGTGGCCCTCACTCTTGGATTCTGCTCATGCTTTTCATCAGGCAGTGTAGTCACTTAGGTAGACTAAATATATATGTAATAAAAATGAGTGGAATCAAGGAGTAGTAGTCACCATTCTTATAGAGTGCAGAGTGAGTGAGTGAGAACACGTGGATGCTCTATTGAAACTCTTTTTAATTTCTTCTTCTTTCTAGCCTTATTCCCCATATTACTTAGGGTCGGCTACTAGTTCAACCGATTTTACCTGAATATCAGTTTTTCCACGGAGCGACTAGCATAGGACCTCCGCAACCCTCAGGGAGAACTGAAATTCTTTTTAATTGCTAGATTTATATGAACTTCTAATACGTGATTTTGTGCAGTCCAACGACAGGACACCGCGCGAAGTTGTACCTGCGTGAGATGCGGCTGCAGCCGTTCATGTACAAGCGCGGCGGCGAGTTCGGACCGCCTTGGGCTTGTGCTCGCGCATCCCGTGCTCGAGCAGAGGCCGCTCCTGTAGCGGTCGGCGCAGCGCTCGCACTTGCTACGGCTGCTACGCTCTGCGCCTACGCAGCCTGGCGCTACTTCAAGGTCAAGAAGGTGCAATATGACACCATGGAGTGAGCCCCTACCGTGAGTCGTTTAAACAAAATTACACCTTATTTGTAGCAGTTTAGAGACTGTTATAGATAAACACATGTACGAGCTAAAATAGTCTTTGATTGTTACGGGTTAGGTGATGTTCTTATACTAAGTTTTGGTTGAAAATTTATGTTTCTCAGTTAGTATTAATAATCAGTTACAAAGCAAAGAAATGTGTTATTTATATTTTGTATTTTTTTAGGTTGTTTTTAAAATGTATTATGTTGAATTAAATTGAAATTATCGTAATTTGAAAAATTTGATTAAAAAAATCATTTAAACGAAAAGAATTAAATAATGAAATTAATTGTAATCGAAGTGATGAAAGATAATAAAATAATTAAAGAGTAAATTATTTAGATAAATTCTAGTTAGTTTATCTTATTCAGGATCAAAAAGTTAGAAAATCGTGATAATTCTGTTGTTGGAACACTCTCTAAACTAAACTAAATATTACTAAACGTGAATTTTATCCTGTCATCTGTTAATCGACACCTTATCTGTCAAGAATCGACTAAAAATTGCATTATTAGTAAGAAACTTTGGCCGACTGTGTTTTTTTCTAACAATTTCAAACTGTTTTCAAAATGGCATCAACGCCTTAAGATTTGTGTAGAGCTTTTATAGAAAAACGTACTTCGCCTAAGTAAGAGTACCTATAGTCCATTCGCGTTAAAAAAATAGTAACAAATATATCAATACCCGCCATTTGACCAATCTTCAGTTCGATTCGTCTTGATTTCAATTTCGACCGTTCGCTATTTATTACTATTGAATTCAACACTACGTAACTATTTTCAAACTCAAATTTTAATTAAATTTGATTTAGATTGAAATTGGGATTGAATTCAAGAATAAGGCCGCAGATTTGAACGAATTATTCCTTGGTGGGTTTTTAATTTTGGCAATCATGTCACTAAAAATAGTAATTTTAACAAAAAAAACGACTTCAAAGAAAAACTACCCAAATCGCAACAGGTATGCATATGATATTTGAGGAGTCTCCTCGATATCTCTAGGATCATATCATCATATCCTGCTTTCTTTATCATAGGACCACATGGGAGGCACCAGCTTTCAAATAAAAAATGACTTTTCAAAATCGGTTCTTAGGAATTAGGTATGGAAAGTTCTTAGGAAACAAACATGAAAAACACCAGTCGAATTGAGAACCTTCTCCTTTATTGAAGTCGATTACTAAATGATTTTTAGTTCAGTGACCCAACAACACGATTAGCCCCAGTATTAAAACACCAGCCAAGTTCGTCTATTTTGACTTTTGTTGGAATAATAATTAATTTCCCTTTGTCAAAACTTGGAGAGTTTTTAGTACCTATTCATTTTGAACCGTTATTTTATAAGTTTAACGAATCATGGTTCTGATGTAGATCGTTGATAGTGAGATTTCTCATTATGAATATATTATCGAAATGCCAAGTGGTTGAATTTCTTAGAGTGGTAGGATTAACTGTTGTTATGTGTAAGAGAAGTGAGATTTATGTTATGATTATTTGATAATAAGGGCACATTATAATCACGGTGTGATGTAGTTTGATCAGGAATCTATACAGATTAATAAAATTGTGGTGTCTGTTGGTGTTTTCATATCAACAGCCTTTCACTAAATGCTTCACAAGTGTTGGAATGTCGACCCTTGGGCGACAACTAGTTTTAATTAATGAATATCTAAATCTATAATGTGTCCTTATTTAAATAAATACTTTTATTTATATTAAAGAGATTTTATGAAAGAGAAGAAAAAGGCAGGCACTCATATTCGAGTGGCCTTAGGTGATTGGAGACAATCACCGAGGGTAAGCAACTACAGCGCGGTCAGACTTAGATGGGTGACCGTTTGTGTCATGATATGTTATGAGCGTTTCCGTGATTCGGAGATCACCTTAAGCAGTCGGTCCTGGTTGTTATCATAAGATAGCAGTCGTGAAGTTTAGTTGGAGGCCTTTAAAAACATCCAACGGCAAGATTACGTAGCCACAACGTGACTTGCCAGTCCCCAACCCGCACTCGGCCAGCGTGGGGACGTATGTGCCTAACCCTCTTCTGAGAGGACACCCGAGCCCAGCTGTGGGACGTTATGGGTTGTCGATAAGAAAAGGAATACCTTTTTTACTTTTATTTCTACAAACATTTTCCTAAATCCAAAAGGAGTTTAAACGAAAATTTTAAGTGTACATTTTTAGTTTCACATATCAGCCCCCCTAGTCAAATTGCTAACGTTTTTGTTTTCCATTCTATGTCTTTACCATTTTGTGTGATACACAAATTGTTGTTCCGAGTCTGTGTGTTCTTTGTAAGTTTTCACGCGACTCAGGACTATTTATTTATTTTTATATATTTTCTAAGAATAATCTTTAATCTTTCTACATCTTCGTTTTTCAAGTGGGACAATTAAATAACAGATATAATCTCTTTAATATATATATTAGTATAACGTGTCAAAAGTATTATATAATTCATTTTTATAAACAGTCTGAATGTATGTTTAGCAACTTATCTTCTTCCTAACCTTTTTTAATCAGAAGTTTTTTCCACGGAGCGACTGGTGTTGGACCTTAAAGACAACAAAAATAATATTATTTATAACTAGCTCTCGCCCGTGTCTTTGTCGATTATCGCAGTAATAATGTAGCCTATGTCCTTTCTCAGGTTTTGGACTATCTGGTTACAAAATTCCATTTAAATCGGTACAGTACTTTTTGAGTTAATCGCGAATACATTTATGACTATTAACTGCCAGTTTAGGACTCGATGGCGTTGTGTGTCAGATGTCTGAAATATTTATCTTATTCATTAACCAAAATGAGTACATACCTACCTAAATAAATGTTTTATAATTGAGAGTTTTAAAGTACATTCAGATTAATTATAAAAATGTCTGCAAGGCGAGCGAAAACTAAACAAAGAATAACTTTAACGAGATTAAAGTGATGTGCTGGTTATCGATGAAAATGTATCGATATACGATATTAGAATAGTTACGTTAATATTTAATCAAATAACTGTTTTTTATATTTAAATGTATGTCCAGAATGGGAATTATCTTTCAAATAGTTGGAAATTATTAAAGATTGTTTAAAAATGTTGTTGAAGGTTAAATATGTAATGTGAAAATGTATTTAATCCCCATATATCCCCAAGTAATTTAAAATAGGGTAGTTAAAGAAATATTTAATTGTGTTTGAATGAAGATTGGCATAATATATAATTTTAAAATGTCTTAGATATAAGATAACTATGGGCGTAGTTGGAATATTAGAATAATATTCTGAATATAAACTTTTAATTAAGTCTTTTATTTAATTGATAATAGTTACGTTAAGAACAACTCATTCTAAAAGCCTATAATCGATGTAGTATTTAAGATTAGCTATCACCCATGGCTCCCGTCGTTTTTCAGACTCTAAACTATTTGTGCACTAAATGGCATTTAAATCAGTTCAACAGTTTTAGCGTGAAAGCGCGACAGACCGACAGAGTTATTTTCACATTCCTAATATTAGTAAGGACATTTACACACACATGTATACATTTATGAATATTGAACTTGTGGTATGAAGGATTTTTTCAAGGACATGGCCTGGTCATTTAGCATACTCTCTATCCACCTTTTATATATTTCGAATTTTTTTTTTTTTTTCATCTGATGTCCTAGTGCCATTAAGTTTTGTATACCATGTTAAAGTGCGGATTAGTACCTTTTATTCAGGAGAAGATTTGAATATTGATTCTGTATCGCGCAATGATGATTCCCCCTTTAATTCTGTGTGATATAAGCGATATTTTTTGTTTTATTGATTCTAACTGCGCCTATGAAAACACAAAATTGTTGTCAATAAAACCTAGTTTTTTTTAGTAAATAGTTTTAAAGCATCATAATCATACATATCAAATGATAATAATATCTATAAATATACATATTATTATTATATTATCAAAGACAATTATTATTCTAATTATGATAAAGGAATATATTAATTTGTGATTATTTGCGGTAGGTTACACTACTCGATATTACGTGTACAAGCAATAATACTTTTTTCATTATACGCTTTCAATGCGAAATTATGCGATATTGGTGTTGTATTTGTGCGTAAAACTTGCTTTCCACTAGTGTCTTCTTTAGTCCTAGGTGTGTAATTTTAAGTGAAGTAAAGTTAAAATAACAAATTATTGTGAAATCATTTCTTTGTCTTACAAATATTTTATTTTCAGCTGTATTTCTTTGCCTTTTCTTTTACCTTTGAACTTCGTCATTTATGGACTGTGTAGACATTTTTACTTTGTTTTCAGGGGTCTCCTTCTCCTATAATTATATCTACAAAACCCCTTATTCATAAACGTTATTTAACTTTAAGCAACAGTAATATGTTTTTTGAACTTTAAGAAGGTTGAAAGGGAGAATTACACTCTTTCCACTTAAAATAATTATAATCATTAATAGAGTTTACTTTAGTATATCCTAATGTAGATGAAGTTTTTTTTAAAATATATTGTTATAAAGTTTTGTTGTTCATTTATCTGTACATAGAAAGATTTTATCGGTACAGGCCTACATAATTATTTTAGGGTTGGAAATCTACTTTATTATAAAATACCTCTATGTATCTATTTATCTACCTCTTATACTGACATTTATAACAGTTTTTTTCCCAAACAGACTTCCATCTTTGTTTCTTCAGAAACTTAATTTAGCATTTAAGAGATATTTACTCACCTACTAGTATTAATATTGTTTGTATAGTTTTAAGATGTTATTTAGAGTAACGGAGATATTGTTTATAAATAAAATTATTATCTCAAGACACTAGTAGGCAAGTTTTGCTAGTTAAGGATTGCCGTGTTTAATGCTTTCAAATTTGAAGTTTGAAGTTAAGTGATGCTTTATTATTTATATATGTATATATAAATCATCAATTACCAAAAACATATCGTTTTCTCATAGCATAATAAGTTAATGTTAAAAATACGTTTGTGATCACAATTGCACCTTAAGTTATAATTTGTAATTTTAGAGTTAGGTTAGGTAATTTTTAGAGTCCCTGGTCGCTTTAAGCTGTATATTGCTTTTGTTTTTAAAAGCTATTTCTTGCGTTTTTTTGTAATTTAAACTTTTCGATATATTTATATATATTACAATGGCTTTTCTCGTTCTATTGTAATGTAAATATTTCTCGACTAAGTAAGCCACTTTTCGAATTTTTCGATTTATATATCGCTGTCCTTTCGATTTGGAGGTTTTTCTACTAAAGAGCCCGGCTGGATATTTTTGTAGGCAGAAAGTGACTTTCAAAATTATTTCAACTAAGATGAAAGCATTCTCTATTACATTCGCAACTGAATAAACCAAGTAAGAACTTTAAAATTTAACAAAAGAAAAATTCTGACGATGATTTGTAAATTCATAATTATTTATTACAGATGTCTTAATCTACACATTTAAATAGAATTAATTTCTATAGGTACATACTGCTACATGCTATTAACATAGTTCGCTCATTTAACACAAGTTATAGCAATGTAGGTATTGTAGTGTTTATAATAAAATCGTTGAATTCTTGGGAACCTTCCTAAACAGACATATAAAATACATTTCAATGCACGTTTCTAAAACAGCAAACACTAAAATTAAAACATTTACATAATTTCCGACTAAATTTTAGAGTTTATAGTTTTTAGTCGGGCTCTTATTAAATAATAAAATTATTACATTATTTGTTATAATTCTGATATTTCTGAAAACTTTTTCTACTAGATGAGATTAAATGAAAATATATGATACTATTTTCCTAATATTTTGTATTGTACTTCTGTAGATCGTTTCCCTCAATAGTTTCGTAGCATTACTTACATATCGGTGCATGTGTATTAAATGATATTGTACTAAAATATTATATGCCATACAATTTGTCTTCCAGTAACATCTTATAACAATAGCGTTAAAGTATTGTAGCTTATTATATATACATAATTATTATGAATATAAAGAAAAAGTGGTGGTATTATGACTTTATTGTGCCCTTCTGTATGACCTTGTGGTTTTAAACCTTATTGAATTGCTGTATGCAAATCGTGCCCAATTTTTCTTGTATGAAGTGTAATAAAAGTGTAACACCAAGGTATTTGTAATGTTTATAATGACATAATAGGCACCACTGATTAGTTTATAAGTGACATATCTCAAAATTATTGTAATTTAGTGCGTTCATTTATTGAATTGTCTTTACGAATAAATGACGTCAAAATATAGAATTTTCTTTTATTTTAAATACAACTAAACATTGCTCTCTACCCTGAATAATAAACTAAATACAGTTTTAAAGATAGTGAGTATGAAGACGACTTGAGTTTACATTACAAATGCGCTTTGGCTAGTCTGAAGAAAATGTAAGTTAATTCTCCGCACTTACATCATTGTAAGAAAATTGCGTTCTAGCGCTATTTGTTTTTTTCATTTTTTAGACGACATAACTAATGACGTAACGCTTAACTTTCAGTTAAGTCACATACGATGTCAATTTTACCCTTCACAAAATATTCATATTTCGGGATAAGAAAATAGTTGTTTTGGGAATAAACTCCAAAAAGTGAAAAAATAAGCTTACGTCTTAGTCTTACTGAATATTCAATTTTAGTTATTATGTTGTATAATAATATAGATTTTATGTTGTACATAAACATCAGTAATTTTATAAAATTTTATACATTACTGTCTTTGTACGTAATGTATCGTGTTATCTAATAGTTGGTTTATTTTTATCGATAGTAAATTCGTGTCTCTATACACGTCACTAAGTTTTAATAAGTAAATTAAGATTAGCGCCCTTTAATGACTCAGAATGTACTAACTAAGAACTTATCAAGACATTTACCCCATCTATGAGACTTCAACTAAAACTATTATACACTTTTGTAAGTATAGATGGCGATAATGAATAGACAATAAGTGTGTTGATTGTAACAAATGTGTTGATTGTAACAAAAAAGTCAAGCCATATACACTATACCCTTAAAAGTTCTTAGAAATAAACTTTAATTAATCTGCCCAAGATAAACTGACCCCAGGCCAATTTGCAAATGTTTATCGTTTTACATTCAATATTCCATTCCATTTCTCTATTCTGTTGATTGGCTAATATTTTGTTTTGTTTACGCGACTGAATGACATTAGCCAATGAAACGAGAGTATAATAGTGGGGAATAACCTACTAATATTATAAACGCGAAAGTTTGTATGTATGTATGTGTGTATGTATGTTTGTTGCTCTTTCACGCTAAAAATACTGAACGGATTTGGATGAAACTGTACAGTAATATAGCTTATATATCAAAATAACACATAGGCTACTTTTTACTGAAATAATCGAAATACACGGGCGAAGGCTAGGTGATTATAAAAATACATGTCGTAGATGTCAAAATGTATCACTGTTTATCTCCTGTCAAAACTTCACAGGTTGCTATGATATAACACACTTGCATAGCATCCATAATGATAGTTTGTAAATTGCTAATTTTAAAAATGAATTCTGGATAACTTTTAATCTTTTTATCACGAAAATACGCGGGTAGCACCGCGGAATGCAGCTAGTAGAATATAAAACGATAAAACTTTTCCAACTAGGCTATGACTAGGTGACTTGTCTGTTGAACAGCACAGACGAAGACGTGTTTTATTATCCTCTGCGCCAATAATCTCAACAATGTGTCATATGTCTTATAGTATTCTATAGATACTCGTTTCTCCCCTAATATAACAGTGAGCAATTTGTCGGGAACATCACCTGTCACCCTCTAGGGATTTGATTACAAATCGCTGGGGATGATCCTTAGTTGATTACTGGTGATTACACGGTCGCTTATTTTGAACATACGCTGTAATAACAGAAGGGTTTGGAATTGCAAATTAAGCGTGAAATTCTTTTTTTTTTAATTGGCTATACTGGTATAGCCAATGGTATGGTTCTTAATTTGAAAATTTTATGTTTTTTTTTTATTAGAGTTGTAGGTTTATTATACTTTTTATTCATGTGCAACTTAAATAATTATTTTTATTATTTTTAATTACAATCTAAAGAAATAAATAAAAATGGAGTATTTATTTGTAATTTCAAATGAACAGTTTTTTTACTAAATGCAGTACATACATTTGTACCAAATGTAGTATAAATAGTACTAAGTTACACTAAAAAGCAGTTTTTAAAATTTTCTCTTTGTTTAACTGTTTCGGGTAATATCTGGAATGGCTGAACCGATTTTGAATAAATTTTCACTGGTAGATTGCTGATGACTTAAGAACTACGAAGCTAGTCACGATTTACATCAAGAACCGCGTAACACCGCTAGTTCTCAAATAATAAGACAATTTATACACGTGGTTACGGGTTCAAAAACAGGAGTGTCCCACCCCTATTCATCCTATAGGTGTTGTAAGAGGCGACTGAGAGTGAAAAGTACACAGGATATTAGTGACTGAGACAGAAAGCTACACATCACAGGAGACTAAGAGAGATAACAACACATTACTGCAAAGACAAGGAAAATTTAACTAAAACTCTAACTTAACTCTTAACCCGCCATCATGGTATAGTAGGCCATAACCTCCTTTCTAAGGAGAGGCCTAGGTCAAACAGTGGACTGCAAAAAACTGTTGATTTGAAGACAAATTTTAAGAGGAACAACTGTACTAACTTTTAAACATTCGCATTCGATGATAATCAGAGATCGGAATTGGATGTGTGAAAATACCTAAAGTTTGCAGAAGTTTGCAATAATAATATGGAGCTGTTACAACCACTTAAGTTAAACCATTAAGTTAAACCAACATTTATCATTTCTAGGAAAAAAACTAATATTATTGCATGTTCCGAACTCTGAATGTCGAAAATAGTTTACGCACAACTTTCTTGCAATTGAAATAAATGTTTTTAATTTATTTTTTTATGCAGTGCAGGTTTAATAAATTAAAAAAAAAAGCCGACTTCAAAAGTGGTTGTAACAGCTCCATATTATGTCCCGCTGCAAACTTTAGGTATTTTCACACACCCAATTCCGATCTCTGATGATAATAAATATTATTTTTACGGGAATTAACGCGATCACTTATTAAAGGTATTACATACCTCTGATTGCCTTACGTTTTGACCAGGTTGCACTGGCCGTGGTCACAGGCTGACTGGCTCATCGGTGAATCTCCTACGTCGTCGAATCGGTGACAACTGGAACAACTATGTACTCGTAGTTATAAGTACACAAATTAATAGTTCTTAAAATTTTTGGCCGTTGTAGTGGCTTATGACTTATCAGATTTAGATGCGGTTTCCTCTTATGTATTGTAGTTATTCTGTCCCCAATACTCACTGCACTCGGCCAGTGTGGGGACGTATGACTTTAACCCTTTCCTGAGAGGAGGCTCAATCTCAGAAGTGAGACGTTAGACTGTGTTGTTGTTGATGATTAATTGATGATTGTGGTTAACTTTAATAAATTTATTGATATCGGTTCACCAGTAAAATGTTATGTCAGTATGTCAGTTAAAGCAATCACCGTGTTAGACAACATATATGTACGCGTGTAAAGCTTCGGGAAAAAGTTAGTAATCAATATACCTCGAATGTAGTCGAGTGCCTAATTTGTTCACATTATTCTCTTTCTTTGATAATCTTTAGGTATATATATAATTCTTCTATGAGTGTGTATGTCACTGAACTTCTCTCAAACGACTGGATCGATTTTGATGAAATTTTTTGTGTGTGTTCAAGGGGATCTGGGAATGGTTTAGATTCGCAATTGGACCCGCTAGGAGCCTCTTAAGATGTTGGTCGAGGCTCTTGGCTATGAAATCATGAGCAGAAACAATTACTGGAACAATGATCACCGAATCCAGTTTCCACATATCGACAATCTCGTGAGATAAATCCAAATATTTAAAACATAAAATATATTAACATTTCTTATAATTAGTATTTTAAATATTTAAGCCAGTAAAAAATGTTTTAGTACATATTTAAGCCTACCAAAGTGCCTCTACTCTGCTTGATGGAAAGTAATATCCAAGAGTAGGGGTGACTATCCTCAATATGGCGGCATCATGAGTTGCTTCTACATCATCTAGCCTTCACAGTTGACCTTCTATGTGAGGGTAACACCGCCCCGGTTCAGTCATTCGTCAGCCCATTCGTGCTGAAACAGCATAACTCTACTACTTTGAAGTGACTCTTCTTTGGAAAGCATGTGTAGATAAGTAGTGGTCACCATCCTTATTGTGAGTTTAGGAAACGCATATTTTCAAGTAAAAACAGAATTAACTCTTAAAAAAATACTATCTCCTCTTATAAACCATAAAATGTTACCCTAATCTTAAAACCAACATAAATTTCACAATATTCTTATCACTAACAACGATTTATGGCAACACTGTCCCTACGGAGTCAATTAAATTCATTAGCGCGCGGAGATTATTTTGCAAGGGTCGAATAACAATGCTGCCATGCTAAATAATTGTTGGCAACTAATTTATGGTTCTAATTGGAGACATAATTTGTCTATGATTGTAGTTTGTAAAGGGTTGGTATGGGAAATATTGATTAGAAAATTGTCTGTGAGTAGGATATCCACAATAGTATTGTAATGACTGCCTTAATGGTCTAGGGGTGGGTTAGTGTATGCGATTGCTGATCAAGAGGTCTCGGGTTCAAATCCCGGGTCGAGCCAGAAGTATTGTTGGGTTTCTCTAAAACAGCCCATAGTTCAGTTTCAGTTCGCACTCATTGTTACGGCGGAGGTTTGATGCCAGATGCCAGCCGCTCCGTGGAAAAACTGATATGCAGGTAAAACTGGTTGAACTAGTAGCCGACTCCAAATCATTCTATTATCTAAATATAAGTTCTAATTATTTATTAGTATTTGTTTTCTTTATGTGTGTTTTCTGATTTTTTATTTATTATTTGTTTTACTTTATGTGTGTACTGCCTTGTTGGTCTAGTGGCCAGAATATGCGGCTGTTAATCAAGAGTTCTCGGGTTCGATTCCATGGTCGGGCCTAATGTTTGTGTGATCCGCAAATATTTGTTTCCGAGTTTCGGTGTTTTTTATGTATAATATGTATATATTTACAAAATAGTCCCAAATTATTTGGGGTCAGCCTCTAGTTCCACCGGTTTTACCTGAATATCAGTTTCTCCACGGAGCGAGTGGCATCAAACCTCCGTCGTAACAATGAGTGCGAACTGAAACTAAACTATGGTTTTTAAGATTTTTGAAACCCAACAATAGTTTGAACCCAAGACCGAGCATACGCTATCCACTAGACCAAAGAAGTATATTTATATATTAATACAAGCTGTGTGTAAGATGTCCGTAATATATAAATATTAAATATTATTCTTATATGTGTAACCCATTTTTTTAGTCCGGTAAACAACGTGTAAAAAAGGCTACGTTCATAATTAAATTACACTACACACCAGTTAGTTTTTTCCCGTAGTCTGGAGATGTCAATTTTTTTTCTGTAAAAAATATTAAAGTATGCATTTTTTAAATGCAAACTTAACCTTTAATTAACGGAACCTGTGTTTTATGTGTACGGTGTCGACTATCGTCAGAACACGCTGTGACGTCACAGCATTGACAGATTTATTATGACAAAAAATTGTCACTGCACACGCCCCGTGCCACCTTTCGTTTTTTGTCGTAGGTTAATATGGATAAGACTGAAAATGATCTTATAATAGTGTTTATTAAATTAACAAATTTGTAGGTCATAATTAATATATCGCAATCCACTGCTGGACATAGGCAATCTCCAAATCGTCAATCGTCACGTCACTTATTAATTTCTCACATCCAGCCAGCCGTCTTTCGCAAAATATCACTCCTAGCTTGATTGACTGAATTTGCTGAAAAGTAATGGAACGAAAATGAAGAGTGGATGGAAGATGTAAAGTTTTCGTAATGTAAGCATGTAATACAATTCTTTGACATACTTCTTAATTCCAAAAATCCGACCTAGTTTTAAACAAGAAGACAATTAGGAATATTCTTCTGTCTCAGACATCTACGTCTACGAACATGGATACAAAACAGAATAGCACAACTATACCCAGAATAACAATTTGTGAATCATGGTAAAAAAATGTATTGGACCCTCTAGGTATGGACCCCACAACTCTCAACACAAGAATCGACGTTGTGACCGCTTAAACCACGTACTTTTACTCTATACGTACCTTTAGAGAGCAGTTTTAATTTATGATAACAACAAAACAACTTTTATTATTAAAAATATAAAACAACTAATACCTATCTATACTATCCTTATGTACCCTTCATTATCGATTTAAAAACAAGTCAGTAGCTATAATGAGGTGTCGTATGACAAAAAATCAAAACTAAATACTTAAAATAGTAACATTTTTAAAATAGTCCTCATAAAAACAATTTTGGAATTCGATGAAATGTGTTCAGATATGTTTTGTTTTTCGCACCAATTTGTCATAAAGTGTCATGGCAACCATTTTGTCATTTGTGTCAAACATCACTTTAATTATTAGATTTTTAATTTTCGAACATTTTACAAGCTTTCATTTACTTTCACCTGTTCCTTGTGCCTGTAATAAATAATTTACTTAGTTTAGTTATATACTTATTTAGTTTAGTTATATACTTGTTTAGTTTAGTTATATACTTTCTTAGTTTAGTTATATACTTATTTAGTTTAGTTATGTACTTATTTAGTTTAGTTATATACTTATTTAGTTTAGTTATATACTTATATGGTTTAGTTATATCCTTTCATAGTTTAGTTATATACTTATTTAGTTTAGTTATGTACTTATTTAGTTTAGTTATATACTTATTTAGTTTAGTTATATACTTGTTTAGTTTAGTTATATACTTATTTGGTTTAGTTATATACTTATTTAGTTTACTAATATACTTATTTAGTTTAGTTATATACTTAATTAGTTTAGTTATATACTTGTTTATTTTAGTTATATACTTATTTGGTTTAGTTATGTACTTATTTAGTTTACTTATATACTTATTTAGTTAAGTTATATACTTATTTAGTTAAGCTATATACTTATTTAGTTTAGTTATGTACTTGTTTAGTTTAGTTATATATTTATTTAGTTTAGTTATATACTTATTTAGTTTAGGTATATACCTATTTAGTTTAGTTATATACTTATTTAGTTTAGTTATATACTTATTTGGTTTAGTTATATACTTATTTAGTTTAGTTATATACTTATTTAGTTTAGTTATATACTTATTTAGTTTAGTTATATACTTGTTTAGTTTAGTTATATACTTATTTGATTTAGTTATATACTTATTTAGTTTAGTTATATACTTATTTAGTTTAGTTATATACTTGTTTATTTTAGTTATATGCTTATTTGGTTTAGTTATGTACTTATTTAGTTTAGTTATATACTTATTTAGTTAAGTTATATACTTATTTAATTAAGCTATATACTTATTTAGTTTAGTTATATACTTGTTTATTTTAGTTATTTACTTATTTGGTTTAATTATGTACTTATTTAGTTTAGTTATATACTTATTTAGTTAAGTTATATACTTATTTAGTTAAGCTATATACTTATTTAGTTTAGTTATGTACTTATTTAGTTTAGTTATATACTTATTTAGTTTAGTTATATACTTATTTGGTTTAGTTATATACTTTCATAGTTTAGTTATATACTTTCTTAGTTTAGTTATATACTTGTTTAGTTTAGTTATATAAATATTTGGTTTAGTTATATACTTATTTAGTTAGGTGATATACTTATTTGGTTTAATTATGTGCTTATTTAGTTTAGTTATATACTTATTTAGTTATGTTATATACTTATTTAGTTAAGCTATATACTTATTTAGTTTAGTTATGTACTTATTTAGTTTAGTTATATACTTATTTAGTTTAGTTATATACTTATTTGGTTTAGTTATATACTTTCATAGTTTAGTTTTATACTTTCTTAGTTTAGTTATATACTTATTTAGTTTAGTTATATACTTATTTAGTTTAGTGATATACTTATTTGGTTTAGTTATATACTTATTTAGTTTAGTTATATACTTATTTGGTTTAGTTATGCACTTATTTAGTTTAGTTATATACTTATTTAGTTAAGTTATATACTTATTTAGTTAAGCTATATACTTATTTAGTTTAGTTATGTACTTATTTAGTTTAGTTATATACTTATTTAGTTTAGTTATATACTTATTTTGTTTAGTTATATACTTATTTGGTTTAGTTATATACCTATTTAGTTTAGTTATATACTTATTTAGTTTAGTTATATACCTATTTAGTTTAGTTATATACTTATTTAGTTTAGTTATATACTTGTTTAGTTTATTTATATACTTATTTGGTTTAGTTATATACTTATTTAGTTTAGTTATATACTTATTTAGTTAACTAATATACCTATTTGGTTTAGTATATAGCTTAACTAAATAAGTATATAACTTAACTAAATAAGTATATAACTAAACTAAATAAGTACATAACTGAACTAAACAAGTATATAACTAAACTAAATAAGTATATAACTAAACTAAACAAGTATATAACTAAACTAAATAAGTATATAACTAAACTAAATAAGTACATAACTAAACCAAATAAGTATATAACTAAACCAAATAAGTATATAACTAAACTAAATAAGTATAATTAATATAACAAAACTTATTTAGTTAAGTTATATTAATTATAAGTTTATATATAAATTAATGAGTATATAACCAAAATAATTAGTATATAACTAAACTAAATAAGTAAATAACTAAACCAAATAAGTATATAACAAAACTAAATAAGTATAAAACTAAACCAAATAAGTATATAACCAAACTAAATAACTATATAACTAAACCAAATAAGTATATAACTAAACTATATAAGTATATAACTAAACCAAATAAGTATATTAGTAAACTAAATAATTATTAGGGTTTTTAAGGTCACTAATTCCGCCTTCATAGCCTTCACACTGTCGACCAATGCTGGTATTGCCTCCATTTGAGATGATAGTCGCTTCAACTCTGTGAGGATGGTTTCAGAGTCTGTCGCTTTGATGGTTCTTGGACTGGCTAAAAATGAGGATTTGCAATCATCGCACTTCCAAGTATTTTTGCGGTCTTCTAGTTTTCTCCAACCGCCTTCCGTTATTCCCGCACAAGGAAAGTCGAACCGACCTGCACACACAGAGCAAGTGACGCCGTCCCTAGCTTCGATCTTACAACTCTTGCAAATGAACATACTGACGAAAAGTTTGAGAACCGTAGTAAACTTAAGGAGTAGTAACTAAGTTGTTTACGTGCGGTCAGCGCAGTGCCCACCGACAGAATGTTATACTTACATAATTTAGTTATATACGTATTTAGTTATATACTTATTCAGTTTAGTTATATACTTATTCAGTTTAGTTATATACTTAATTAGTTTAGTTATATACTTGTTTAGTTTACTTATATATTTAATTAGTTTAGTTATATATTTAATTTGTTTAGTTATATACTTATTTAGTTAGGTACTTATTTAGTTATATACTTACTTAGTTTAGTATATACTTTATTTAGTTTAGTTATATAATTATTCAGTTTAGTTATATACTTACTTGGTTTAGTTATATACTTATTAATTTAAGTACATATTTAGTTTCGTTTTATACTTTACTAGTTATATACTTACTTAGTTTAGTTATATACTTATTTAGTTTATTTATATACTTTATTTAGTTTAGTTATATACTTATTTAGTAAGGTACTTTTCAATGATGTACTTATTTAGTTTTATATTTATTTACTTCTTTAGTTTAGTTATAAACATATTTAATATAGTTATATACTTATTTAGTGTACTTATATACATTAGTTATATGCTTATTTAGATTAGTATAAATAGAATGTTGCAATTTAAATTGGGCCCACTTTTAGCACGCAATATTGTGTTAACCTTAACATAGAGTTGATTTGCTCTGACGCTGAACTTGAAAGGTGGCCATATGAGCTCCGTAATAAAACGACACAACCCCATCGTGTTTGGGCTCGTTTTATTTGTCATAACCAATAATATTACAAATCCTCTTTATTGAATATCATTGGTCTTAATTTTTAAGTTCATTTTATCAACAAATCCATGTATTAATACGTGAAGCAATAATTTTTTACCCCATTTTACGATTATTATGCGTACGGAGACGTATGATATTTGACACAGTTACAGTTTATGTGAAGGAGAAGACCAGAAAGCTAAATAGTAAATAAATAAATGTTAAGAAAAAAAAAAAAGAATAATAAAAACATTTTTGGAAAAACTTTTTTCTGATTTTTTGATTCAATTTTATTGTAATAATGATTGTCAATCAGTCAATCAATGAAACGCATCTCTGAATTTGTCAATTTTGTCTACATACGTATAAGAAACAGTTGTCGCAGTTTTTATTACATTTGAATCTATATACTAAAATTATAAAGCTGAAGCTGGTTGAACGCGCTAATCTCAAGAAATTTGAAACAATCTGTCAATGTTAGATAGCCCATTATCACATCATCATGCTGAGACCAATAGGAGCGGAGCACGCATGAAGAATTTATCAAAATCGGTTATTTTTCCTCTTGAGAGCTAACGCTGCGTGCGCACGTAAACGTTCGCTCGTTGCACTTTAAAGGTTCGAGCACATTATGTCGGGCCGCAGCAGGGCGGAGCGGGCCGCAGCGCAGCGCAAAATGCTTACCTAGCACATTAGTAACGGGCCGGGTCGCAGTGCATTGACGGACTTTGAGTACAGTGTACTGCATGCGCAACCTCTGTGTATTTAGTGCAACTGTACCTTATGGATAGCTCTGACGAAGAACTTTCTTTTTTTTTGCCTACTGTTAGAAGAAGAAGAAGAAGTTGGAAGAAGCGGGCGGAAGGGACGGGCCGCATCGCACGGACGCAAATCCGCGATCCCCGAGCGGCTGCGGCCCGACACAGTGTGCACTGTGCGATATTTCGTACAATATGTATTCAAGCGATTTGAGCGGATTTGTGCGCTCCGCCCCGACACGCTGCGGCCCGACATAATGTGCTCGAACCTCAAAAGTTCGCGTCAGCATATAGGTATAATGTCTTTCTTTTAAGGGTGGCTCACTATAACCTTTTTTATGGGAAACATTTGTTTCCGTGGTATAGCATCACGCTTCGGGCAATAGAAGACGCAAACGGCACTGCGTGGATCAGTACCTGTAAATAAAGAAATATTTTTGACATTCTAACACACAACGTCATCTAGTCCCCAAACTAAGCAGAGCTTGTATTATGGGTACTAAACAACTGATATAAAAACATAAACATACTTTTGTTGTAAGTAATACGTATTATACATAGAAAACACCTAAACTCCGAAAAAAGTATTTGCAGATCACACAAACATTTAGTCCGACCCGGGAATCGAACCCGAGACCTCTTGATCAGCAGTCGCATACGATAACCACCAGAACAACGAGGCAATCAGACCTGTATATTTATCTTGATGCGTAACATGTGTCTAAATTTGTTTGCGTTTATTATATTTCGTTTGCAATAATAGAACGGATATCACGCTTGACATGTTCTAGACATGCCGTGAAATGGAAATGTCAAAATATTACACTGAAATTGAGACGCGACAGATACTATTTAAGAATTTCTAGGGACCAAGAAATTCTCCTCTTGTTATAAGTGTCATACTCTTACTAATATTATAAACGCGAAAGTTTGTGAGTATGGATGTTTGTTGCTCTTTCACGCAAAAACTACTGAACGGATTTGGATGAAACTTGACAGTAATATAGCTTATATATCACAATAACACGTAGGCCACTTTTTACTACAATAATCGAGATACACGCGGGCGGAGCCGCGGTTGAAAGCTAGTATAAATATATAGAAGAGTGTTGTATAACGTGTCATTCGTTTGTCTGAATGCGTGTGAGTGGAATTGCAATTTAATTTATATTTTTGACTCTATTAAATAAGTATGTAACTTTATTATTATAATACCACTATTATTATGAGAGAAAGTTTTATAGATATGTTTATTTTTGTTTTTTATAATTTTAGAAAAACGTTTTTACTTTTTTCACTTTTTGGCGCGAAATGTAAAATGAATAAGTGGAAATTCTTTTTGATAATGTGAAATTTACTTGTTTGTTATTGTTCTATATTTTGTATCTGTTTGTTTACCTAATAAATCAAAATAAAAGAATGAAATAAAATTAGTAAATGAATAAATTATTATTAATTGACTGCCTCGGTGGCGCATTGGTTGCGTGTGCGAATGTTGTGCTTGAGGTAATGGGTTCGATGCCCGGGTTCAACCTAATGGTTGTATAACTGCATATAATTGTTTGGGTGTTTTCGATGTATTTATATCGGTTGACTACACGGTTGGCCTAGTGATTTATATCGGTTGACTACACGGTTGGCCTAGTGATTTATATCGGTTGACTACACGGTTGGCAAGTGGCCTCTGCGCCGCTTTCTACTGCGCCAGTGTCGTGGGTTCAAATCCCACATGGAACAAAACTTTGTGTGATCTACGAATTGTTGTTCTAAGTCTAGGTGTACATTGTGTTCGTTTCATGTATGTTTGTGAACACAGGCATTTTTGTCTGTCTGTTTGCTCCGGCTATAATTACTGGAATGGCTGAACCGATTTTGGAGAAACTATCACTGTTAGATAGCTGATGATATAAGGAGTAACTCTGTTTACTTAATTATACTAACTTCACCCGCGGCATTACCCGTAGTTGTCGTTGCGGAACTCAACTAGTTCACATTAAAATACAATGCAGTAGGTAAACTTCTCTAAAAATATTTACTGCAAATCTACCGATATCTTTCTTCATATTACCTGCCTGGATAAAGAGCAGATATAGTGTATTATCTATGATAAAGAGTAAGAATCAGCTTTTACTACAAATAACAGAATCTGAGTCGGTTTTTTTCAATTCCCTTTCCCTTTTTTTTTTTTTTTTTTTTTTTATGTGTGAAAAATCATCATGGACCGTCACCCCACCGGGGGTTACGGCGGGGTGGTGTGTCGGACTTGAACCGACTAAAAAACACACAGTGTGCCCTCTCCGCGCTTCTCCGTTTAGGAGGGGGAGAAGTCCAGGGTGGGATCTCCTTCTGAACTTCTCCAGCGCCTGCCCGCTCCTGATGCGGGCACCGTCTCTGTACGACGATCCTCTCTTAGGCGGCGTCCGGCACACACCGACGCCGCCCCCTCGCGGCTGGCCACATAGTGCGGGTGGAGGGAAAACCCGTCCCGTCCACCCGCGGCCACACTCAAGGCGGCATGAGGCGCAGATGTTCGCGCCTCCGCCGCCCGAGTCGCCGGCGGCGAATCTGGTCCGATTGGATGTCATCCTCTCGGGCTTTCTCCGCCACCTCCTTCTGCAAGATTACGTCCTCGCAGAAGGGACAATTCCCTTTCCCTACCCTAACGACAGAGCAGGTGTAACAAAACACCTCGATAAAGAGGTGTAGAGTGTCATTTAATTCTGTCATTCATGTGAACTGAGGTAACTCGACACAAAATGGCTGACGAGGCTTATCGTAATAGTGTACTTGTATCTTTTTATTACTCACTGTTCTTTAAAAAAAACACATACTTGACTCTGGTTGGCTTGTGTGTGGCCATTGGAAAAATGCTTTTCGAGGGAATGGGCTGTTATGTGTACATTAGACAAGAAAACGAAAGAAATATATGTAAGAATTGTTCCTTTTGAAAGCTCTTTTTTTCCTGTTTTATGGGAAATGATTTTGTTTCCACAGGATAAAATCACGCTTATGGCAATAAAAGAAGGGCTGCGTAGGTCAGGTAGTTTTTAAATGAGTAAGACAAAAGCTGGCCTCAAAAAATAACTGCTAGAAAAGAACTGTGTACCCCAAAATAATACCTTACGATATTCGTCACGTCCATAGAGGGATGAAATTAACCATGAAATTCCAATTCAAAATAATTGAGCGCCATTTTGACAATATTACCAATTACGTCACTGCACAATCTAAAATTCTTTTAAATTTCGAAGTTCAAATCTTTCGCGCGATTATTAACTATTATCACATTGAATGGTTGTTGCAAATGTGTTCTAATCCGTAACCCTATTGTTATCATAGACTAGAAAGTTGTTTACAACTGAAATGTCACCTTGGGTACTTGCAATAAGATTCATTTTTCTAAGTTGTTTGACCAAGTTGGTTGACCAAGTTTGTTCGAAATACAAAATCAAATTGTACTTTCTACACAATTTTGTTCTGTGTTGTAAAAAGAAAAATAAGACTCCGCAACGATAAGTATGCTACTTTTTTAATTTGGGAAATATTGGGAATATCAAATCTGATCTTTTTAGAACATTATTAGGTACAGGCTTGTGAGTTTTAGGGTTCCTTTATTGTGCTATATTTTTTTTTTTAAGTTAAGGAATGGCCATGTCCTGCCAGTATACTACTAGAGGCCCTTGATGATTGTTGACTTATTAGGTACATTTTCAACCTGTCTGTAAAAATAAAAGTAACTCTGTCTGTCTAAAAAAATCTAAAAATACAAAAACGTTCCATACAGACTGACTGACAGACAACGCACAGCCGTAATTACTAGGCACAGGATCCTGATATTCTGCATGTCTTTTCCTCGAAGAGCGTAGGCAAGGACTAACACAGGATTTTGGAAAACTTTATCCCTAGGGGGTGAAAAAGGCAATCAATCGGAATAACAAGAACAGAATAACGCTTAAACCCGCGGGCTTTAAGTGTTCTGTATAAATGAAATTTTGTGGACATTCGTGTCACTAGCTACTTCTTTAGAAATTACTCCTTGATATTAGTTCTTGTGTATGACGTAACAAAATGAACCACTTTCATGTCATGCACAAAAACTATACTGATACTATTTAAATTGAGATCACAGATTATTATCATAAAAAAAACAAAAAAAAAAATAACAATATAACATAATTTAAATAATTACCGACTAGATGATACCTATTACATATACGGAACACCTTGAATTTACTCAAAACACCAATTCTTCATCGTTCGAGTGTAAACGGAACATCTCTAATCCAATCTTAAGTTTTTTTTTTCAACCGTATAAAGAAGGGCACAGGCGCTATAATAGGCGTGACGCGGTTAATCCTCTACTACGAGCGTTACACAATAGGCTCTGTGACAAATGAACAGCTCTATTGTTGACATACGTGATAGATTTACGTTGTAAATTAAGTTGTAAGTTTCGAGAGGTCCTCATAAGTATATCATAAACATTGTCCTTGTGGTGATGAAATACAGAGTGTGACCCTATTCATTCCGTGCGTGACGTAAGAGCCGACAAAGGAGCAAATTGTGCAGACAAACTTTAAACAAACCCTACACCTACCAACCTGTTTGGATTGCGTGGTAAATGTAGGTCAAAACCTCCTTTCTAAGGACATCAATGGTCTGATGATGGTTGATATGATATCATAGACAACATATTGTTTCTGAATGACAATGTGTTTTGCTCTTGAACCTTGAACTCACATTGTACTGGCAACCACAGAACAGATTTTTCTGTTCTGTGCTGATAACATTGCAAACAAGGATCAGTAAATATTTACACGCACATTTTTTTACTTACTTATATTTACACGAACTATATAGTTCGAAATTTAAATGTCTGTTAAAAACATTTGAGCTAAAGCGAAATCACGGCTATTCAAAGCTTTAAAAAAGAAAAACGAAAACTATATTTTTATGACTTGGACTTGGAGTTTAAAATCTGACCAACTTTTTCGTATGTATTAATTTACAAGCAATATCTACGTACAGTACACAATAATTATGGATAAAATTCGAAAAGTATTTCATTCATATTTTTATCAATAAAATCGCTACCAAGAACCGCGAAGAGCTGTCAACACCTTTTTTTTTAATCCATGCAAAGGCGTCAACTGCAATAATCCTCTGTTACGAGTGTTGTACAATGACAATAGTTTTCAACAAAAGCTTTACACTATTGAGCGTAAACGCAATGGAACATATTTAGGACCCGAGTCTAACAATGATGTAACTTGCTTTTGACCGACTTTTAAAAGACGAGATTCAAAGTTTGATTGGATATTATTATTATTTTTCTCAGATTTCTGTCATTTATAAACCGAGTTTAGAAAGTACTTTTCAGGAGAGTATATTTTTTGGTTGTCGAAATTTATGTTTGTAGAAAATAATAAATACCACTAGGATTAAAAATTAATAGATTACCATACATATGGATTGATTCATGTGTTTTGAAGTTGACTGTTGAATCTTAACGTTTTAATGTGTCGACTTTAAAACGTTAAGATTACTATAGAGGTTACTTGTATACAACTAAGGCTAACAAGTATTTACTAATTAGTAACTAAATTAAGTGTAGGCTGAAAATATTAAGAATCTTTAAAACTATGAATGTTTCTGAGCAATTACTGTTGAAAACTCAACT
Organism: Phragmatobia fuliginosa; assembly: GCA_932526445.1. Taxonomy (NCBI): domain Eukaryota; kingdom Metazoa; phylum Arthropoda; class Insecta; order Lepidoptera; family Erebidae; genus Phragmatobia; species Phragmatobia fuliginosa. The sequence goes on along the minus strand of OW052081.1, from coordinate 9,420,630 downwards.
GTAAATATAATAGTATTTTAACCAAGTACAAGTTTCGAAATTCCTCTTCAAATCAAATAAAATTATTCGAGCTACAATACTATTCCATCCACTCCACCTCTGTTAAACATCGCTAAATCAGAGAACTACAATAGCGACAATAGCGAATACAGTGTTGCGCATTTGGTCCCTGCGGAGACCAAAATTCTATACAGCACGGGTCTCGTCAACAGCGGTGTCAGTTGTCACGCCCTTCGTACTGACTACATTAAGCACAGATAGTATATTATTTGACCATAGATTTCGTACGAAAAAGTTTAAGTTTGATAACCTCAGAGGTCTGTTGTCATTTTAATAAGTTTAAAATAATATAACAATTTTTCTATGTATAATACGTGTGTGTACTTCCAAAAAAAGCATATTTATATCAGTTGTCTAGTACACATAGTACAAGCTCTTCTTAGTTTGGGACTAGATGGCGTTGTGTGGCAAACGCCAGTTTTTTTGTTTTTAATAAGGCTATTTGACTAATTCCGTACACTCTTAGAGGTTAAATACCGTAAACAAGGTTGCAAATTATTCTTCTTTAAGGTAGTAGTTTATGAAAAATTCTTCTACTATAATATGCATGTAAACATATAAACCTTCTTCTTAAATCACTATATCTTTATATATATAATTCTTGTGTGAGTGTGTATGTCACTGAACTTCTCTCAAACGACTGGACCGATTTTGATGAATTTTTTTGTGTGTGTTCTAGGGGTTCTGGGAATTTTTTAGATTCGCAATTGGACCCGGTAGGTGGCGCTGCGATCAAGTTCTGGAATTTTAAAGTTGGGCGGTACGAAGTTCGCTGGGTCAACTAGTTATTATATAAATATCTAAGCGAACACAGCAGAAGCGACTTTTTTTTCTAATGTCGACGAAACATACAAAGTCACTCTTCAGATTTACAATAAATTCATATTAATCCGTACTAATATTATAAATTTAAAAGTCTGTCTGTCTGTACGCTTTAACAGCTAAACCGATGCACCGATTTTAATAAAATTTTGCGTGGTGATAGTTTGATTCTTGAGGAAGGAAATATACCTCTATAGCCGACATAAACGCGGGCTGAACCGAGGGCAAGGCCGCGGGGCTTAGCTAGTTATTAAATAAGTATACAAATGTCTTCATATCAAACATTCCTACGTAGATTAACACAAAACGAACAAACAAGATATTATCTAAATCCCATCTTTCCCGAAAACTGTGTTGTTCCGAGATCTGATAAAGGATTGTCCTCCGTCAGGGTTGTGAAGTCGTGTGAACTTGATGGTGACGATTGTAGGTGGGATTAGGATGAGGATTAATTCAAGAAGGTGTGTATTATAAGGTTGTCGTGAATATCTATGGCAATCGTTACTGGGAAGTCAGTGCCCTCAAATATACTGACAGTTCAACCATCGAATTTCAGTTCTCCCTTAAGGTTGCGGAGGTCCGATGCCAGTCACTCCGTGGAAAAACTGATATTCAGGTAAAACCCGTTTAACTAGTAGCCGACCCCAAATAACATTGGGAATAAGGCTAGGAACAAGAAAAGGTAGTGTGTTATAATAAATAAACATTTGGGACATCTTACACACAACGTCATCCAGTCCCAAACTAAGCAGAGCTTGTATTATGGGTACTAAACAACTGATATAAATACATAAACAAACTTTTTTTTGCAAATACTTACATATTACACATAAGAAAACACCCAGACTCCGAAAAAAATATTTGTGGATCACACAAATATTTAGCCCGACCCGGGAATCGAACCCGAGACCTCTTGATCAGCAGCTGCATACGCTAACCACTAGACCAACAAAACAGGCAATCATGGGTCGTTTCATAGGTAGTAGAGCCACGCTGATTTCAGCACGAATGGGCCGACTAGACCGGGGCGGTACTACCCTCACACAGAAGACCATTCTGAAAACGACAGCATTCGTGTTTTTGTATTTTGTGGATGAGTGTGAGACCGGAGGCCAAATCATCTTACTAGGCCGCCATAGTTTGGGTCACCATGCTGTATTTTCAGCACTCACAATGAGAATGAGACAGAGAGAGTGATAACCGTCCTGGTTTCTACTCATGCTTTCTATCAGGCAATTTATAATTACTTTAGTAAGCTTAGATATATAAAAAAAATGTAATTCTGAGATCCGGTAAAGGATGGTCCTCCGTCAGGGTTGTGAACTCGTGTGAACGTGGTGGTGATGATTGTTGATGAGATTAGGATTGATTGGATTGGATTGGATTGATTTAAGGTGTGACTTCCTCGTTGGTCTAGTTAGCGTATGCAATTGCCGTTCAAGAGGTCTAGGGTTAAATTTCTGGGTTGGCCAAAAGCCGATGTTAGTCGACGAAGATTGTGTAGTCGTGTGAATGAAGAATTTAAGGTGTGATTTATAAACTCGTTTTGAAAAGTAAATTTGATGAAGTATTTAAGTGGTCTGTTGGTCCTGACTGCTAAGCTAGATCGCGGGTTCGATTCCTGTCAAAAGAAAATAATCTGCATGGTCAGACTAGTGGTTTAAATGGTCGCCACGCTTTTTTTTTAGATCTGCCATTGTGAATCTACTCTGCTTGATGGAAAGCAAAAGCAAAATGCAAAAGTGGTGGTCACAATCCTCATTGTGAATAATATATTAGGACTATTTAGTTTTAGGGTGATTCCTAAAACTAAATAGTCCTTTCATTTCATCAACAACAAAACAGTTCATCAACAAAAAATGTAAAAATCGAAAAAAATAAATGATGATGTATGATTTAGAAAAGTATTTCTGAACTAGTATTAAAAGAAGTTAATACCACGTTTTATCCCATATTAATCCCAAAACCACTTTTGAACCATCCGGTAACTTTACACCTTAGCACACCTGATCAAATGCGGCCATCTGATTGGTCGATTTCATTTAGAGGGTGAGTGTTTTGAGCTGTGATTGGTCCGTACCAAATAGGGGTGTATCCGCTATAGGTATCAAATTTCTACCCTTATTAACTGCGAGTGATTTAGAAGCTGGTAGTTGAGGGCTCTTGATAAATTTGGTTTATTTTTGTTATGAACTAGTGTTCGACCGCAGCGTTGCTCGTTAATTTTGGGTTTTCGAAATAGTTACTTCATACATTTTACACAGAATCTGACCTCTAATTAGGAAGACTGTGGTTTAAGATAAGATATGATAATATTTCCATAAACATGTGTGTACATACAGTACAGTGACACCTTACGACGTATACAAAAGTTATACGTCGTAAGGTGTCCAAATATTGTAATACAAGCTTTTGCCCGTAGTCCACTCAGTCACGTGATCAAAACAAAAATAGCCAATGGAACAAGAGAATAGAGAAATTGAATAGAGTATAGAACAGAAAACGAAAAACTTTTGCAACTGGGGGCTGGACACAACATGGTAATAGGTACGTACAATAAAGATCTCTTGTTGTGTTCTGTGCTGTGCCAGAAAATGCACGTACCTCAGGATATTGCTGAAGCCTGAGGGACTAAAGCACTAGTATTCTGATAGGGCCTTTTTAGGGTTCCAAAGTTTATGACTCGGAACCCTTATAGATTCGTCTTGTCCGTCTGTACGTCCGTCCGTCCGTCCTCGGCTTACCGTCTAAACGGTAAGTGCTAGAAAGATGAAACTTTGCATGAATAGGTGTTGTAGTTACGTCGACAAAGTGCTACAATAAAATTATGAAAAATATTTTTATTTGGGGTACCTCCCCTACACGTAAAGTGGGGATGTTTTTATTTTTGCGGCTACCCCATCGTGCGGTGTATCATTAGATAGGTCTTTTTAAAACAATGAAAGGTTTCTAAGACGATTTTTTGATTTAGGTATCCGTTTGCGGGATATTCCACTTTAAAGGGCTCTTTTTTGTAAAAACAGGTCCCCCCCCTCCAAAAGCTAAACGGTTGGCTCAAAAAATCTGGAAAAATTCGTGATGTTGGTCCATATAATGAACTTTGAAGGAAAACTATAACGGCTTAGGTGACTTTGTTAGTTCAGGAGTTATAGAGGCTTAACTGGTAAAAAGCGCTAACTTGGAAATCGTCATACAAAATTAACGCATTCATATGTAAACATAACAATTATCTATATGATACGATTTTAAATCGACGCACCATTATGCGTGACTGAGGAGTTGCTGGCCTTCAAGAAAGGAGTACGCTCTTTTCTGCGCCCAATGACTTCGATATATCCGTCCGGTTGTATATTTTGTTTTCTAATAGTTATGAACTAAATTTTTTAGGTTATTGACTGTCGCTAATTGAGCAATAATGAATACTATTTTCTTCAATCTTCAATGAATATCGGTGTATCAGCAATTATTTTATATACCTACAGCCAAGCGGTCAATGACACAAAACTTGTTATTTAGATTAAGACATTGTAACATGATCATAACTTAAAGTATTTTAATAGGTTATGCCTTGTAGGTCTTTTTTTAGGAAAGATGACTCCCGCAGTCATCAACAGCCTTCAACAGTCCACTGTTGGAGATAGGCCACTCCTTAGAAAGGAGGTTTTGGCCTACTATACCACGCTGGCCAGACGGGTTGGTATAGGGTTGGTTTCAAGTTTTCCTTCTCTTTGCATTGATGTTGTCTTGCCTAGTTTATCACTTAGTCGCCTTTTACAACACCCGAGGGATGAATAGGGGTGGTGACACTCAGTATTCTTAATCCGTCACAACACGGACAACTCCCACATTAGAAATATACACACATAAAGAATACCCAGACTCAGAACAACATTTTTTGGAACACACGTGGGTCATCCACGTGGGATTTGAATCCACGACGCAGTAGAGAGCGGTGTGGTGACCGCTTAAACCATTAGGCCAAATGTGCAGGTCTAGCGATCAGCGTATGCGACTGATGAACATAAGGCATAGATTACACCCTATTTGTTTTACTGCCTTGTTGGTCTAGTGGTTAGCGTATGCGGCTTCTGATCAAGAGGTATTTTCTTGACAAAAGGACTTAGATTATCTGAGTGTGGGGTTATATGTGACAAAAGGACTTCTTTCGTTTTCCGAGTCGGGCCAAAGTGTTGTTGAGGTTTTCTGAAAATAATTTCTTAAGAGTATGAAAGTTCACGCCTCTGCCTCGGTGAGCTCGTTATGCCGTCGGTCCTGCCTAGCCAAGCTGCAAACGTTTTTCGTTTTCAATTCCAGTCTCTATTCTCTTGTTTCATTGGCTAATATTTTGTTTTGATAATAAATAAATAAATATTTTGGACATCTTATACACAACGTCATCTAGTCCCAAAGTAAGCAGAGCTTGTGTTATGGGTACTAAACAACTGATATAAATACATAAACATACTTTTTTTTTATAAATACATACATATTATAAATAGAAAACTGCCAGACTCCGAAACAAATATTTGTGAATCACAAAAATCATATTTGGTCCAACCCGGGAATCGAACCCGAGACCTCTTGATCAGCAGCCGCATACGCTAACCACTAGACCAACAAGGCAGTCAATATATTATCACGTGTCTATGTGACATTAGCCAATGAAACAAGAGAATAAAGAAATAGAATAGAATACCTGGCTGGTTGTCATAAAATCTCTTGCAATCGTTATTGGGAAGTCAGTGGGCTCAGCTGACAATGGCAATGACAATTCATCTTTGAATTCAGTTCGACCACCCCAGTAGCCGATCCCGAATAATTTTTGACATAATAAAGACCAGAAAAACTAATGAAATGATATTATAAGAACTAGCTTTCACCTGCGTCTGTTGGTTATCGAGGTAAAAAGTAGCCTATCTCCTTTCTCAGGCTTTAGGCTATCTGGATACAAAATTTTGTTTAATCGGTGCAGTGGTTTCTGAGTTTATCGCGAGCAGACAGACGCGGCGGAGGACTTTATTTTGTAATAGGTAATTTTATATTAAAATCTATTCAGTACTTTATACAGTGTAAATTCATACATAGAATGAAAAATTATCATCAAATACTTTTAAAACGTCACATTTAAGGACTCTAGTTGACCTGCCGCCAAAACTATAAACTTCCTTTTGACTTCATCGTAGTCGGGTAAAAAAACTCAGCTGAAAGAATGACGTTTCTAATAAAATCTCTATGGTAACAATTCCAAATACAAAAATATAAACAGTCACAGCAAGCCACCGACATAACAATTACGCAATCATATTGGCGCCAAATGTAACCTCAAAAATGGACCGCCCAGAGTGACAACAAATTTGGCGGCAAAATGAGCCACGGGTAAGGATATCGTGTTAATATAAACATTATGTAATATGATATATTAGTATTAAGACAATTGATGTTTTAAATGAAGGAGTCGGATTAAATATTTGGTAGGTATTTTTACCATTGGTATTTCAATTTCTAAGTGTCTAATAGTGATTCTCACAGCTAAACGGAAGGGCGTGGGTTCGAATCCATCCCAGGATATATTTTGAATGTTGAACCGGTTGAACTAGTAGCCGACCCCAAATAATATTGGGAATAAGGCCACGAAGAAGAAGGTTTGTATGGGAAAATAAAAGCTTTGTTTTTACTATTTGACTGCCTCGCTGGCGCAGCGGTAACGTATGCGACTGTTGTGCTTGAGGTCTCGGGTCCGATTCACGGGTCAGACCAAATGTTTGTATGATTTTCATATATGTTTGTCGGAGTCTATGTGTATAGTATTATACACTTATTTTTTTTAATACATACAAGTTTTGTATGTATTAAAAAAAAAGAATACATGTGTGTATTAATATCAGTTATCTAACTTATCTAGTACACATAGCACAAGCTCTGCTTAGTTTGGGACTAGATGATGTTGTGTGTCAGATGTCCGAATAATATAAATATTAATTATTAAATACACAACCATAGATTAGGATCCGTAACACGATTCCTTTGCTAGTTAGAGTTACACATAAACATAAAAAAAAACTAGAACAAAACGTCATAAGTGCAATGATATTAAAAATACAGGTTACAACTTACAAATCAAAACACCGTTCATTCACACGGCGTTTCCTGTATTTTTGCAAACGGCAACATTACTTAAATAAACAATTAGTTGTGCTAAACATAAAATGCGGGTTATGCATGAAGTTGTATGTTGTGAAACTAATGAGTCAGGATTATTCCCACGATATGAATACTTGGTTTCAACTTGTCTTAGTAGATACAAGTTGAATCCCGCGGATTTAGTAAAAAAAATATACCCGTAGTTAAAGTGTACCCGCGGGAAACGATGCGGGATGAAGCTAGTCTATAAAAGAAGGCTGTCACTCATTATATCATCTGCTATCTGCCACTGAAAATTTTGTCAAAATCGGTACAGCTGTTCCCTAGATTATACTTAACAGCAGGCAGATAAAAACAATTGCCGTATATACTGTGATTGCCTTGTTTGTCTAGTGGTTAACGTATGCGGCTGCTGGTCAAGAGTTCTCGGGTTCGATTCCCGGGTTAGATCAAATATTTGTGTGATCTACAAATATTTGTTGCGGAGTCTGGGTGTTTTCTATGTATAATATTTACAAAAAAAATGTATGTTTATGTGTTTATATCAGTTTTTAAGTATATACCTATAATAGAAGCTCTGCTTAGTTTGGGACTAGATAACGTTGTGTGTAAGATGTTTTAAATATTTATTTATTTCATTTAAATTAAGCGAAAAGCTGTTCATTTAAAATAAAAAAAACAGACACTTCAATTTTTATTTTATTGTATAGATTTATGCTAGTTCTGTTGTTTGTAAATTACCATAAATCAAAATCAAAATCTTTTTCTGTTCTGTCAAATGCAGTGGTATAGCCGTCCGTGTGGTGACGGATTAAGAACACATAGTGTCACCACTCCTATTCATCCCGCGGGTGTCGTAAAAGGCGACTAAGGGATAAACTACGCAAGACAACATCGATGCAAGGAGAAGGAAAACTTGAAACAAACCCTATACCAACCCGTCTGGCCAGCGTGGTATAGTAGGCCAAAACCTCCTTTCAAAGGAGAGGCCTATGTCCAGCAGTGAACTGTTAAAGGCTGTTGATGAAGAAATGCAGTTCTAAATGTCAAAGAACATTAATCACGAGATATTTTTTTTGGCATTTTTTAACCCCCCGTCCTCCTCCTTGGTGATACATGGTGAGTTAATTATGAAATTCAACACTTTTTTTTTTTTTTTTTAGTTTATTTATGTTTACAATAATAATTACATGAGATATACAGTAATAGCAACTTAAAACCACCAAGGTTTATACTTATGCTATCTTTTTTGAGTCTGTCCAGTTACACAGTGAAAAGTATCAAAACACAAAAATAAAATAAACTACGTTCAACAATAACTATTTACCTACACAAAAAAATAATTTTACAATCCCACACTTACTTTATAATATTAGAATAGATACAGATACTTATTATTACAAGTACCTATGTACTTGTGATAATAAGGTCAAATATCAAAGGAAATGCGCAATGAATCCAAAATGGCCGCCTCCACACTTTACTTACCTAAATATTTGGTTTACTGTTTCAAAATACACAATTGAGTTCCTAGAAATAATATTTTGCGTGCGTGTAAATTATAAAATAATGTAGTTTTTTTACACGCAGTGATCAATTATTGCGTTTGATTGACTTATCGGTCAAGTGGTTAGTGACCCTAAATGCTAAGAAAGAGGTTATATGTGTAATTACCACCCAGAAGAAATAAAAATTAAATAAATATGTCAGACATCTGACCAACCTGCCGAATCAACCTAAAAATGACAGCAATCATCTTTCGTTGACGATTGTGAGACAGGAGAAATCATCCCTAATTTACGTGTAGGGGAGGTACCCCAAATAAAAACTTTTTTTCATAATTTTATTGTAGCACTTTGTCGACATAATTACAACACATATTCATGCAAAATTTCATCTTTCTATCACTTACCGTTAGGACGATAAGTCGACGGACGGACATGACGAATCTATAGATAAGGGTTCCGAGTCATTAACTACGGAACCCTAAAAAGGGTGTTGTTCTTGCAGTTGGCTTCTTTTCTTGGCTTTACGACACTCACTGGATGAATATGAGATAGAGATGTTCTAATATTATAAAGCTTCGTAGGTAGTGAGTTTGTTTGTATGGTTCTACACGCTAAAGCCCCCTTTTATCGAGGAAGGTTATAGGCTATATATTTCTTCACGCTAAGACTAATAGGAGCGGAGCACCAAGGAAGAATGTTTCAAAATCGGGGTATTTTTTCCTCTTGAGAGCTTCGCTGCGTGCGCTTAAAGCTTTCCAAAAGCTTAAAGTATGGCAAAAATCATGTATGACAGAATTCTTCCCATTTAACAATCCTTTTAAAACCGTCTAAAAAAGTCCCTGACAACATAATAATTATATATGTCTATCTTTTAAGGTTGGCTCACTATAACCTTTTTAATGGGGAACAATTTGCTTCCGTGGTTATAACATCACGCTACGGGTACCTAATAGAAGACGCAGGTTGCACTGTGTGGGACAGTTATTTCTTTATACGTCATCACACGGACCAATAAATACATGATAGATAATAAATCTCAGCCTAAAATCAATCTATATCTGTATAAAATCATAAATAAATACAATTGCGGTGTACGTATAAACGTTTATACAATACTTACACCAAAAAAAAAACTCTGTTTGTCTGTGTGCTTATTACGACTAATATCTAAAACGGTCCTACTCATTTTGACGGGACCTTCACTGCACATCAGATAGCTTTCATTTTTTGTTTGTTTAAAATGAATAGGCTCCGAAACTACTGGTCTAATTTGAAAAATTCTTTCACAAGCAGAATCTTAATTTATCCCTGATGAACATTTAATATGGAATATGTAACTACGATAATGTAACCCAAGCTACCGAGGTGTTACAAAATACCGAAATTCGAAAATCAGCAGCTGCATGCATACGCTAACCACTAGACCAGCAAGGTAGTCATTTTATAGTATAAGTATAGCAATTAAAATTAAACCCTCTCCTGGCTTATACCACGCTGGTTGGTATGGGATTTGTTACAAGTTTTCCTTCTCTTTGAAGTGATATTGTTCAGCGTAGTATAATAAATAAATAAATATTTTGGACATTTGACACACAACATCATCTAGTCCCAAGCTAAGCAGAGCTTGTGTTATGGGTACTAGTTAACTGATATAAATACATAAACATACTTTTTTTTTTGTAAATACATACATATTATACATAGAAAACACCCAGACTCCGAAACATATATTTGTGAATCACACAAATAATATTTGGTCCGACCCGGGAATCGAACCCGAGACCTCTTGATCAGCAGCCGCATACGCTAACCACTAGACCAACGAGGCAATCAAGTCAGTATGTCTCTTTGTCGGTTCTTAAGACACCCACGGAATGAATAGGGGTGGTGACATTAAGTATTCTTAATCCGTCACTACTCGGACAGTAGTTATTTAACGAGAAATAATTTAAAAAAAATACCCTGCATATGCCACCATAGACACTTTATTGACTAAAATTGGTTTTTACAAATCAAAATCTGTTCAATAATTTACTGCCTCGTTGGTCTAGATACCGTATGCGACTGCTAATCAAAGAGGTCCTGGGTTCCAATCCCGGGTCGGGCCAAAAAGTGTTTTTGGATTTTCCTTTCACGGTGATTTCACGCCCGTACCTCGGAGAGCACGTAAAGCCGTCGGTCCCGGTTGTCATGAACATCTATGGCAATCGTTATTGGGAAGTCAGTGCCCTAAAACTTTCTGACAAACCAGTTCAACCTTCGAATTTCAGTTCTCCCTCAGGGTTGCGGAGGTTCGATGCCAGTCGCTCCGTGGAAAAACTGATATTCAGGTAAAACCGGTTGAACTAGTAGCCGGCCGACCCCAAATAATATTGGGAATAAGGCCACGAATTGACCACCACTTATTCCCAATATTATTTGGGGTCGGCTACCATAGCCGACCCCAAATAATATTGGGAATAAGGCAAGGAAGAAGAGAATTTAGGCGCTACAGTACTTACTCTGCAAAAATTATTACTCTACCTTTTGGCTCAATCTTCGTCGGGTAAAAACACACCATAAACGTTGTTAAACATTTATGAAATACAGATAAAACGTATACAATATATCCTCCACAAATCTAAGAATCGCGTTGTGTGTTGTCAATTTTCCTGGCGTCAAATGTCGTATACTGCGATACCTGGAACAGCGTGGTAACACTACACCTAACCGTCTCTTTAGCGTCGGTTATTGAATGGTTTAGCTGTAAAAAGGTGTGATGTTGCGCAGGTTATATGCCTGTAAGATAATTATCTATGGCTAACCTGATAGAGATATGGAACTTTGTTTTTTTTTTCGAAAAACGGTCCCCATTTCATCTCGTCCACATTTTTTATCATTAAGTAACTTTCGGTAGTTATTGTTATATCTGTTATCACGGTAAAAAGTACTATGTAATTTCTCAGGCTTTAGACTATCTGATTACAAAATTTTATATCAATCGGTGCTGTGATTTTTGAGTTTATTGCGAACAGATAGACAGACAGAAGCAGCGGTGGGCTTTATTTTATATTATGTAGTGATTTCATTACGGCGACGATTTGAAGACTTTAAATAAATAAATATCTCGGACATCTTACACACAACGTCATCTAGTCTCAAACTAAGCAGAGCTTGTATTATGGGTACTAAACAACCGATATAAATACATAAGTATACTTTTTTTTCTGTAAATACATACATATTACACATGTCATAGAAAACACCCAGACTCCGAAACAAATATTTGTGGGTCACACAAATATTTCGTCCGACCCGGGAATTGAACCCGAGACCTCTTGATCAGCAGCCGCATACGCTAACCACTAGACCAACAAGGCAGTCGAAGACTTTAAATACTTGACATTGGTAGAAACAGCTAATATTAATCGGCTGATTGACATCTCACCAAAAAGAGCAAAAGAAGACATGAAACTCTTTTCTAATTGAAACTTACACTTGATAATATTTATCGATGGTTATAATTTATTGTATCTGACATCTACATTGACCAGGAAAGTAATAAAACACAAATTAAGAAAGTATCGAACTCTCATTGCCTGACATTAAATATGACAAAGACAGCATCTGATCTCAACTAACCAGTTGAAACCTTTTGGCTTTTGAAGGAAACATAGTTAATTTATTACGAGTATGTTATTATGACTATTTTTCTTTATTTATACATCAAGACTAATTTCATCATCATCAACAACAGCCCACTGCTGGACAGGCCTCTCCTTAGGAAGGAGGTTTTGGTCTACTATAATACGCCGGCCAGACGGGTTGGTATGAGTTGGTTTCAAGTTTTCCTTCTCTTTGTATTGATGTTATCTTGCGTAGACTAATTTAATTTGTGTTAAATATTATTCTCGTACCTTTAATACAAAGATTTTGGGCAAAGCTAGTTATAAAAAGTAGACTTACAATTAGTTGTTCCTTATATCATTAGCTATCCGCCGTTAAGGTCGCATCAACATCGGTAGAGCCGTTTCAGACATTAACCGGAATTAATAAGATGCTTTGAACAAAATATTTTAAATGTAACAAAACAGAGAAGGTACTGCAAATGCTAGATTCTTCATGTACGTCCGTCCGTCCGTCTTTGACTTACTATCCAAACGGTTAGTGCTAAGTACCAAAGAGTATGTAACACTTGCTAAGTACTTACGAAACTATGTTTGAAGTAGTTACAACAAAAATGCAATTTTGTAAAAAAAATGCAAAACCTGTTCGTGTGTTTGTCTGTATGTTTGTTTGTTCCGGATTATTTCTGGAACGTCTGGACCGATTTTGACGGAACTTTCACTGACAGAAAATTGATTTCATAAGGAGTTATTATTTTAGACTAGACTCGCGTCAGCTAGTCCAAATAAAAATGCAACGTCTCACTGCTGGGCTAGGGCCTCTTCTCAGGAGGTCCTCACGCTTATACAAAACTAAGCTTCACAACTATTATCCTGTGATAACAACCGGGACCGACTGCTTAATGTGACCTCCGAATCACGATTGCGCTCACTCATAGTATCAAGTAAGAAACGATCAACCATCCAGCATCCAGGTATTGACGGCGTTGACATTGCATTATCTACGGTGATTGTTTCCGCAATTTGGCTATAAACGCTTCGCAATGTATTTAAAAAACTTTTTTTTTATAATGTGCTGTAACGTAAACCACAAAACGAACATTGCACCTTGGTAAGTTAATCAAAAACCCGTTCTTCAAATACATAAAAATTTAAGGCTTTAAAAACCAACGCCATTTTGCAAATCAGACGGGACCGGCTATAAAATCCCGCCTTTTAGAGGTCAAACGTTAAAAAATAAAAGAAAATTCAAACTTGGAACACCCGGTGATGCTCCGCCCATACTTTCTGTCTCTTTCGCACGCCGATGTCTCGTTCTGGGGCTTTGAAATGCGAGATAGCTTTTGTTATATGACCCGCAGTCATCGCGGTGTGAGGGTGTACATTAATGAAGACGATTTTAAAATACGTTTTTTTTTTCTGTGCTTATGTGATTTTAAAGTGCAATATTTGAATTATAAGTGCGTTTATAGTGAAGGTGAGATATTTTTTATTTTACTAATTAATCTTGAGTTGGAATTGTGTTAATTTTTATTATAAAACTACTAAAATCGGGGTTGGCACGAAAAAAGTGAGTAAATTATTATTATTAATGTTAACATAATATTATTATTCGTATATGGTTTATATTATTGAATTAACTAAATAATTGAAATATTTAGTACAATACTTTACAATAATAAATCTAGTTGATATTTTTTCAAAAGAGATATAAAATATTTTAATAGTTTGCGTATTCGGGTAGATATTAAAAATATAACAGGTTTTATACTATCTACAGCATAAAGATAGGTACTTACATAAGAAGTCATTTTTTTAGTCTGTCTGTCTGAATGTTCATTCCCGCTAATCTCTGGAACGGCTAGACCGGCTATTATATGATATAAGAAGTAATATATGCTAATTTTTTAAACTAGCTTCATTCCACGGCGTTACCCGCGATTCAGAACAATTACCGCAAGTACCACGAGACTTATTTAAAAATAAAAACAAAATAAGTACTTAACTATATGTTATTTTATGAATAAAACTGTTAATTAAATAAATTTATTTTTCAACTAGCTATTTCCCCCGGGATACCGGGTTTGAATCGGATACTTTTGCTATCTCATTGGTTTTAATCCTTACTTCCTCATTAATAATCTGCGAAAGTATCTCTGTCTGTTAGTCCGGCTTTCACGTCAAAACTACTGAACCAATTTAAATGAAATTTGGTACACAGATACTCTAGCCAGAGTTTGAGAAAGGACACAGACTACTCTGCGAAAGCCCACATACAAGGGGCGTAGCAGCGGGCTAAAGCTAGTATAGTACTAAAGTTAAAAATCCTATATTACTCCTTTTAACTGCCTTGTTTTGCCTGCAAAAAGTGTTTTTGGGATTTTCTTAGGAAATTCCTAATACCTGCCCGGAGTTTGGAAGTTTGGCGGTGATTCACGCCTGTGCCTCGGAGAGCACGTAAAGCCGTCGGTCCCGGCTGTCATGAACATCTATGGCAATCGTTATTGGGAAGTCAGTGCCCTCAAATATACTGACTAGTTCAATCTTCGAATTTCAGTTCTCCCTTAGGGTTGCGGAGGTCCGATGCCAGTCGCTCCGTGGAAAAACTGAAATTCAGGTAAAACCGGTTGAACTAGTAGCCGACCCAAAATAATCTTATTAATAACAAGGGCTATTCAGATGATGATTCGTATTTTTTTGCTGGTTATTTTGTTGCCGCACTAAACACACGCACATTCCAACATTTATTTGTTTTAAGTGTAAACATTGAAATAAATAATAAATAAATATTTCGGACATCTAACACACAACGTCATCTAGTCCCAAACTAAGCAGAGCTTGTATTGTGGGTAAGTGTGGAAAAACAACTTCTACAGGAGTAACATCCTCCTAGCTATTATTCCCAAGTTTATTTGTGGTCGGCTACTAATTCAACCAGTTTTACCTGAATATCAGTTTTTCGACGGAGCGACTGGCATCGGACCTCCGCAATCCTAAGGGAGAACTGAAATTCGAAGGTTGAACTAGTTGTCAGTAAATTTGAGGGCACTGACTTCCCAATAACAATTGCCATAGATGTTCATGACAATCGGGACCGACGGCTTTACGTGTTCTCCGAGGCGCGGGCGTGAATCACCGCCAAACTTCCAAACTGCATTTGTCATTTTCTATTCTATTCTCTGTATTATTGTTGGCTAAAATACTTTTTTGACCATGTGACTTAAGAGGCCGGCGTACGACACTTGAAACTGCAAGTTGAAATTTGTTCGTAAAATATTGCTGTCTCTGTTTGACAAAATACAACGTAGATACGAGTGCACCGCTGTATGTGTGTATGTGGATTGACATTCATGCGTAGTAATTCGGACTCTCTCGTAGAAGGTTCGGGCTATCATTATTTGACTGACACGAATCACAAACACATTGAAATATTTTTTGATGCGATAGCACTACTAACTGCTTGAAATTTGTGAAAATATGGATGTGTTTCGTAAGGGGCCATCCATAAATTACGTCACACATTAAGGGGGAGGGAGGGGGTCGACAAAGTGTGACATTGTGTGACAAGGGGGTGGGAGGGGTCCTAACTTTCGTGACGTCACGTGTCCAAGTCTATTATTATCTAAGTGCTAAAATACGAACTTTAAACTTTTACTTTACGAAAACCTCAAAAACCTAAACAACTACATCTGTGTAAATTTAAGATACCTATCAATTGTTTTGTCGACCACTCGCTCTACTAGTGTTACGCGTAGGCGCCCTTTGATAAATACCGCCAAACGCCCTTTGATAAATACCGCCAAACGCATTGCACCTAGCGGTGATTTCTATGTTTGTATTTCACTATTTGACCACTGACATTCACAGATGAAACAACGTCGTTCTTAGTACTGCGATTTTGTTGTTGTTGACGTTGTTTAGTTTAGCAGAGTTAAGTTAAAAATTTAAACTTACGAAACAAGTTTAAAATGAACAAAAAAGGTGATTTAGGTATTCTTTACCGCAAACTATATGAAACATACAGTGCAGCTTACGCTGATGAAAAAAAACAAATTGTACAAGAAAGTTTAAAAAGTAGTGACGAGTTTAAAGGTAAAGTGGAATCTAACATCAATGAATTGCAAAATAAAAAAATTTGCCTAGTGCGTGTCAGGCCACGCATATAATAGGATTCCGTAGTTACCCATAATGGCTTTCGTCGTGTCCAATAGATGTTGTTATGTTTACTTATTATTTCGTTATTTTTCCAATATTTTACAAGTTGGGCCTTTTTTACTCCGTTTATAACTAGTTTCGTAACCCGTTATACTTTTTCTTTAAATTTTTAGAGGAGGGGGAGACGCCCTGTTTTGAGAAAAAAATGCCATTTATAGCTGAATAACTGGCAAACGGATACCAAAATCAAAAAATAATCTTAGCATAGTTGCTAAGATGATTTTTTGATTTTGGTATCCGTTCTCAATGTTTTTGACAGAGCTATCTAATGATACCGCACACGTTGGGGTAGACGCGAGAAAAAAAAACATCCCAACTTTACCTGTAGGGGAGGTACCCCAAATAAAGATATTTATCGTGATTTTATTCTAGCACTTTGTCGACGAAATAGAAACACAAATTCATGTGAAGTTTCATCTTTCTAGCACCAACCGTTTGGGCGGTAGGTCGAGGACAAACGTGACGAATCCATGACGGTTCCAAGTCATGAACTACGGAACCCTAAAAAGCGATTGACTATGTTATTTAGAACTCTTATAGATTCGTCATGTCCGTCCGTCCTCAACCTACCGCCCAAACGGTTGGTGCTAAAACGATGGAACTTTACATGAATATGTGTTGTAATTACGTCGACAAAGTGCTACAATAAAATTATGTAAAATATTTTTATTCGGCGTACCTCTCCTACTCGTAAAGCAAGGATGTTTTTTTTTCTTGCGCCTAGCCCATCGTGTAGGGTACGATTAAATAGGTCTTTAAAAAACATTATAAGGTTGCTCAAACCATTTTCCATTTAGGTATTCGTTTGCGAGTTATTCAACTTTAAAGTGCCTTGTTTTGAAAAAACAGGGCGTCCCCCTCCTTTAAAAGCCAAACGGCTGGCTCAAAAAATCTGAAAAATTCATGATAGTGGTCCATATAATTGAACTTTTTAACTAACTAATTAGCAGTTTTGATAACTTTTTTATTTCAGGAGTTATAGGGTCCTAAATTTTAAAATGCACTCACTTGGAAAACTTCGTACAAAAATAAAGAAATATGTAATATTAGTAAATCTAACAATAATCTAATAATTATCTATTTGACACTTTTGTAATTTTTTTTTTTTTTTAATCTATCCTACCATGGGTGACTTAATAGAATGAATCGTTTTTTGTATTGTTAATTATTGATTTATGTGAATTTTATTGAAAAAAATTTAGATGGAAATAAAAACTGATTTCGTAACGGCTATTTTCATTCAATAATTTCTAAATGTAAATTTGCAAAATATGTGACGTCACACTAGGGAGGGGGGGAGTCTCACAAATGTGACCAGCTGTGACAAGGGGGGGGGGGGAGGGGCAAAAAAGTCATGAAATTCGTGTGACGTAATTTATGGATGACCCCTAATATCGAAAATCATGAATGAAAACTCAATATTTCTTCGATTTATTTTGTGTAAGTAGTAGCATAATAATATAAGAAATGTTATTGATGAAACAATATTAGAAATATTTTTGTTTTTAAGACAGAAAAAAACAAAATGAAAACATGACATTTACAATGTAAAATATGTAATATTTAATTTGATTATATTTTATTCTAGATTAGTTTATTTTTAAAAATAAAGACGTTATAACCTATATAAATACAGGCTAAGTCCGAATATCAACATATCATCGTGGAAATATGTTTATACTGCAAATGATCTTGGTATACCGTTTGTATGGACAATCCAGCCTCCGGGGGCCCCTTAACTTAACATACCCGTTTGGCTACCGAGGTATAGGTAAAAAGTTCTTTCTAAGAAGATACCAATGTCCAACAGTATACCATTTTTTTATTATATTTAAGCCTACCAAAGTGACTCTACTCGGCCTGATGGAAAGCATGAGTAGGGGTCACCATGTTCATTGTGAGGGTAGGCAATGTAGCATGGTCACCCGTACCATGGCGGCCTGGTTAAATAATTATGCATCATTCTCCCGGCTTCCGAAGGCCGGGAGAATGATACAGAATTATTAGGCCTCCGGTCTCACACACACCAACGAAATACGACAGCAAGAATGCTGTCATTATTAAGATGGTCTTCTGTGTGAGGGTAGTACTGCCCCGGTTGAGCCGACCCATTCGTGCTGAAATCAGCGTGGCTCTACTACTTATTGATGATCTTGAGATACGCGATTACCTAAAGTATTTCTAAGTCTATTAATCTATAAAAGTTAACGTTTGTAGATTGCTAACTTGGCTAGAGTGCTGCTATTTGGCCTACAGAGCCTGCCAAAAAATATAAAGTTCCTGTGATGGAAACTTGTAAAATAGTCTTTTTGTGATCCACAAATTGTTGTTCTGAGTCAAAGTTTTCTTTCTCTATGTTTCGCGTATTTGTGTAAAGTGCCCCGATTTAGAGGAAAATCTTTAAAATTTTTAAAAGAAATCAAACTGTGTAGGCATTACTAGGTTGAACTAGTAGCCGACCCCAAATAATATTGGAAATAAGGCTAGGAAGGAGAAGGTATTACTAGCTTTTGCCCGCGATTTCGTCCACGTGTACTTGGGTTATTGCGGTAAAGACTAGAAAACCCAAAGGATCTCCGTTGTAAATTTCATCCAAATCGATTCAGCGTTTAGCCGTAAACAGCTGCTCGATATCAATAAAATTTGAAAAGGAGACATTTTTTAGTTCAGAAAGGACATAGGCTATTTACCCCGATTACCAACATACACGAGGGCAGAGTCGGGAGGAAAAGAAATCTATACAAAGAAATGAAATTAAAGCGTCTCGAGAACGGCTAAACTGATTATAACGGGACTCACTGGATACGTAGGTGATCACATAAGGAGTAACTTATGTTAATTTTTTTAGATTGAAATCTCTTGAGATTCTCCAGTTCTACATAATGGTATAAAGCTAATGCTTTATTACACGCTTTTTACTAGCTTCACCTGTATGTTTGTTTGTATGTTTGTAACCGACTCCCTTAGGTGCGAATTTGACCCACTTTAAACCAATAAACGGCCAGATTTCGTTCAAATTTTGTAGATTTATCGAGGACCGATGACAATACACTAATTTTATATACCTCTAAGATATACATGCATACACATTTACATATATATACATACATACACACACACAAAGATATATACGAGTACACTTAATTTTATTTTATCCCCTTCGATCACAAATAGTACTACTTTTATTGATCGAAGTTTATCCCAAATCGATTCAAACTAAAATATTACCGTAAAATATTTAGTTATTCTAAACATTAATTAATATACATATTAACAACTTTAAACTGAATAACGGTAGCAGCGCCAAAAGAAAAAAAACACTCAGCTCAATCTATTTTGTCCTTTGAGTCCTCATTCACAGTCATACACAGTGCAGTGGTTTTAACTTAATAGAAATTGTTTTAATTAAGTTAGTAAATTGTTTACTAATCTAGATTTTTATGACCAGTGGCCTCGTAATCAGCATCTGTTTCCAATCCCTATACCCAACATTTTTCCTAGAGAATTTATTTTGTGAGATGTTTTATACCAGTTTTTACCCCGGCCCTCCTCCTTGTTTAATATGTATCACGTAAGAGTCTAAAGGAAAAAATAAATGTGCCTTTAGTTTGTTTTGATGTTTATTTTGAAAAGTTACATCATGTTGGAAAGAACCATTCCAATTATCATCATCATCATCATCAATAGCCTATCGCAATCCACTGCTGGACATGAGTCTCTCTAATTGCACGTCACTTGGTTTGATCTTCAGCTACTCGCGTCCAGCTCCTGCTCTAGACTCTACTCTGCCTGATGGAAAGCATGAGTAGAATCCAGGAGTAGGGGTAACCATGCTCATAGTGAGGGTAGGCAATGCAGCATGGTGACCCATACCATGGCGGCCTGGTTAGATGATTCTGCATCATGCTCCCGGACTTCGGAGAATTATGCAGAATGATTGGGCCTCCGATCACATGCTCACCAGTGAAATACGACAGCAAGAATGCTGTCATTATTAGGATGGTCTTCTGTGTGAGGGAGTACTGACCCGGTCGAGCCGGCCCATTCGTGCTGAAATCAGCATGACTCTACTATATACTCTACTACTACCATATGGATATAATAGCTACTCTTAACTTTTTTGTGATTTTACTTAAGAACTATCAAGACTCCCTCCCACCTCTTTGTAAGAAAAAATAAAAGAAGGTCGACTCCCCCTCCTTCCCTAAATCGTCTTAGGTATTAAATGAATGGCCCCTTGCCGCGTTTTTTCCTGTCCCTCCGCAATAACCTTTCATCATCATTTTCGTCATACTGAATACCTTGTTGCTCTAGTGGAAAGCGTATGCGGCTGGTCCCGGGTTCGATACCCGGGTCGGACCTAATGTGTGTATGATCTGCAAATATTTGTTTCGGAGTTTGGGGGTTTTCTATGTTTATTATGTATGTATTTACAAAAAAAGTATGTTTATGTATTTATATCAGTTGTCTAGTAACACAAGCTCTGCTTAATTTGGGATTAGATGATGTTGTGTGTAAAATGTCCAAAATACTTTTAGACTGTGACAATGAATTGATCAATATCTCCAATTATGGTATATTTTGTTCCATTTCTAGGAAACTTGAGTTCATATGAAATCTTTTGTTTTCGCACTGTGTCCGGCCGATGTCATGTGTTATGTAAACAACCTCGTATTTTTACCGAACGACGGTGAATTTTCTTTTATTATTTATAATTGTAGCGGACAGACAATATCCGTTCGATAGCTGATACCTATATTTATTTTTGTGGATGTGAACATAAAGTAGTTTGGAAATTCGGTGATGGTTGACGTGTATTTGCCCTATAAGTAAAATACTTTAATTGTGATAGTTAAGCGGCCATGTTTTGTTTTTTTTTAATGGTAATTTAGACAGCGACGTCTTTGATTCGGTCTAGTTGGAAAAAGTTTATATTGTGATTTATTTAGTGTAATACAAAATATGCATCATTTAAAAAAATAGGTAAATTTAGTTTATTGTTGAACTCTAATGTATCAAATAACATAAGTAATAATTTGCTTCAATCTCCTATTTTTTTTGAAAACATCTCTTAAGAATTTTAAGTGACACTAGCTGTTCCTACGGCCCCGCTCGCGTTTATATCGGTTACCGCGGTGATTCTTTCAACTCAAAAGTAAATCTTTTTATTTGTCAACCGTAGAAACAAACACTAAATTTTAAGTGAAGTACATATGAAAACCGCATCCAAATCGGTTAAGCCACCTCGAAGATTAGCGCGCACAAACACATACGTAGAAACGTTCATTAGTTTTTCTTTAATATCGTTAACAATTTGTTTATGTGTATAGAAGATATTGTACTTACTTTATGACTACATATTTACCTAACAAATAATATTGTTTCAGTTTATATAACACTTTAAACCACTAGAAGTTACTGTGATGAAATCCACAAATATGGAGTCCTGTTCCGACCGTCTGAGTCCGACAAGTGACATGACTAGCGAATCCGAGACATCACTCCCTTCTTTCCCATACGATAACCAAAATGGGAACTTTTATCAAGCAGAATTAAACGAAAAACAATACTTCTCATGCAAACAGAAAACGAGAAACGATGAAAAAAGCACAAAAGAAGTATATTTACAAGAAAGTAACAAAATGGCGTTTGACAGTTACTTATCGCCACAGAGAAACAAAAAATATTTGAATTTCGAATTGAAATTGCCGCCAACCAACGAAAACATATTTTCGCAAATTGAAGGCGATGATCGCATGCGTTCAGGCTATTTTAACGAAGTCCAAGATTTGAAAAGCTGCGTCCAGAACGAAAATAATCCAAATTTATCTGATATGAAGCTGAATCAACAGATATTTGATAATGTCAGTATAAATAATGAAAGGGACAGAGTTTCTCAAACATATTTTGCTGAGAATGAAAACAGTAATATGCGTAGATGTATAAATTTTAATTCGGAACAAGTGCAGTGTGTTTGTGAAGCTTTGCAGCAGAAGGGGGACATTGAGAAGTTGGCAGCATTCCTGTGGAGTCTGCCTCCTAGTGAACTACTTAGAGGTCATGAAACAATACTCAGGTACTTATGGGATCTATTTTCATAAATTTACAGTTATGGTCTACCGATTATAATTTAGTTTTGAACGAGATGATGCCTATGAGGAACAATGGGAACAGCCTTGTTGGTCTAGCGATTTGCGAATGCGATTTCTGCTCAAAAGGTCTCGGGTTCGATTCCCAGGTCGGATTGTAGATGGGTTATTCTTATAAGAAATTGTTAATTAGAAAAAACGGAGAACACATTAAGACGTCGGTCCCGGTTTTCATGAACATCTATGGCAATCGTTATTGGAAAGAGAGTGCCCTTAAATATACTGACGACTAGTTCATTTCAAGCGTTCAACACTGTGTGATCATCATATTTTGTATTTTGTGTCCGTATCGTGCATGCTTGTAAAGTCCGGCATTGAGCCCTGTCTCCCGTATCCTAAAGAATCTAGAGATTCTAAGGAATTTTTATCACCAAATAATAGGTAAATATGACATTGTTACTTTCATTCCCAGGGCCCGAGCATTGGTAGCCTACCATCGTGGTGTATACCAGGAGTTGTATGCAATACTAGAAGCCCATTCCTTTCCACCACGTCACCACAACGCGTTGCAGAACCTGTGGTACAAGGCTCATTATAAAGAAGCCGAGAAAGTACGGGGAAGAGCTTTAGGTAAGGTAACCTGGAGAACTTCTTCCATTTCACATGCTATTGAGGTATTCTTTATCAACTGCCTTAATAATCGGAAGTTACCACGTTGGTCAAGTGGTAGCTTAAGCGACTGCTAATAAAGAGGTCTCGAGTTCAAATCCCGGGTCAGGCCAAAAAGTATTGTTTGGTTTTCTTATAAGAAATACTTAATAGCAGCCCGGAGTATGCGAGTTTGGCGATGATTCACGCCCGTGCCTCGGAGAGCACGTTAAACCGTCAGTCCCGGTTGTCATGGATATCTATCTCAATGGTTATTGGGAAGTCAGTCCCTCAAATATACTGACAACTAGTTCAACCTTGGAATTTTAGTTATCCCTTAGGGTTCGCGCGTTAGGCGTTATTCGTGATTAACCGCGGGTAACACCTTGGCATTTAGTTAGTAGCTAATAATGCTGTATATTTGTAGGTGCCGTAGATAAATATAGACTTAGGAAGAAATATCCTCTGCCGAAGACGATATGGGACGGAGAAGAAACTGTGTACTGCTTCAAAGAGAAGAGCAGGAACGCTTTAAAAGACTGCTATTATAGGAATAGGTAAGTTTTTGTTTTTTTTTTTCAAGACAATTCGTGCATTAGGAATATATTCCTGTATTGCAGGGGAAGTTTACAAAAATACAAGAAAGAAGAGACAGAAGAACATGCAGAGTCAGAATAACAAATTTAAAACATTTGAACCCACAACACTAAGCGTAGTAGAGAGCGACGTGGCGACCGCTTAAATCACTAGGCCAACCGTGCAGTCATTAGTTGCAGAGTTTGTTTGTTTAGTACATAATCCTTACTAATATTTTAAATGTCAAAGTGTCAATGTCTGTCGCGTTTTTACGCCAAAACTACTGACCGATTAATATGAAATTTGGTACACAGATAGTTTAGAGAAAGTGTATGTCGGTTATCGCGATTACCAAAGTTTTATCTTTCTAGCACTAACCGTTAGGACTGTAAGTAGATGACGTACAGACGAACGGACAGGACGAAACTGTAAAGGTTAAGTTAAAGGCGAAACCAATACTCTTTTTAAGATAAATTGAGATCGTTTTCAATAACCTAGTTCTAATTAAAACTGAAAGGATGGTGACCTATACATACTCCTGGATTCTACTCATGCTTTCCATCAGGCAGAGTAGAGTCACTGATAGGCTTAAAAAAAGAATACGTTATTAAAACGACCCCTAAGTTGACTCTTACGACATTCATGGGATGAATACTTTGGGTATTCTCAAATCGTCACCACACGGGCAAGCTGACTTAAAAAGCTAACCAATTAACTTCAAATCTTAGGTACCCAACTCCAGATGAAAAGCGGGCCTTGGCTCAGAAGACGGGGTTGACTCTGACCCAAGTCTCCAATTGGTTTAAGAATCGACGACAACGAGACCGAACACCGCAGCAACCGAATAGACCGTAAGTAATGTGCAATTATACGAGATGTTCATGTGTGTGTATGGCATTGATATTTTGCTGATGGCGGTGTGATATAGGAGACTAAAACCTCGTTTCTAAAGAGAGGCCTTTGTAATTTCAAATAAATAATTAATTTCATATTTGTTACCTACGCTATCGAACCGCAATTATTTAAGACCTTAATGAAATTTAGAACAGATACATTACAACCTGATATTTAAAACACAACGTCATCTAGTCCCAAACTAAGCTGAGCTTGAAATATGGGTACTAGACAACTGATATAAATGGCCCGACTCGGAATTCGAACCCGAGACCTCTTGATCAGCAGTCAAATTTTACACCGAAGACTTTGAAAAGTTTCTAAAAATGCATTCAGAACTAAACGAAGATTATTTCTTTCAATTGGCTACTTACAACGATACGGTTTTATAAATATTATTGTAAATTTTACGACGGTAAAGTAATATCTTGCAAAGGTTAAGCCATTGTTGAATTAATATATTATGAGCTAATGATCAGAAGTTCATTTCATCATCATCATCATTAACAGCCTTTAACAGTCCACTGCTGGACATAGGCCTACTATACCACGTTGGCCAGACGGGTTAGTAAAGGTTTGTTTCAAGTTTTTCTTCTCTTGGCAGTGATGTTACCTGCTTATTTTGTTCCTTTAGTCGCCTCTTACGACACCCATGGAATGAATAGGGGTGGTGACACTTTGTATTCTTATTCCGTCACCTCAATTTAAATATTTCGGATACCTAACATACAACGCCATCTAGTTCCAAACTAAACAGAGCTTGTATTATGGATACTAGATAAAAATACATAAACGTACTTTTTTCTGTGAAAACATACAATGTTATACATAGTAAGCATACAAACTCCGAAACAACTATTTGCGGGTTACATAAACATTTTGTCCTACCCGAGAATCGAACCCGAGACCTTAAGTATCGCAGCCGCATACGCTACCACTGCGCCACCGAGGCAGTCAAATAGTACATAGGAAGCTCTTTATATAATACTATACCGACTGCTCTTCCTTTCTGTGCCGAGCTTCTGGAACTTTCCACCAGCGCATGTGTTTCCCTCACTGTATGAACCTGGTTCCGTCAAGTAAGGCTTGAAAAAGCATCCTCACTAGGACACGCAGTGAGGACGGTGGCCACCACTCCTGAATTCTACTAATGCTTTCCACCAGGATGCAAGTCGAGAAGCTTATTTCCAGCAGTGGACTGCGATAAGCTAATGATGAACGAATGAGCAGTCTAGGTATCGATTTTATAAAAAAAAGTTTTATAATATCGATTTTTACGTGAGCAAAGTCGAGTTTAAAAATTAGTGCGTAAAGCTAAGAGCTGAAGTGTGTCCACAAATTATAACTATATCGTATACAAAGGTATATAAAGCTAAACAATTTATTGTTTCGTACAACGACGCCATTGTTTTGGGCACGGCGGAGTCCGAACGTTTGTCTCAAGGACCTTTTTCACGTTATTACTTTGTAGGGTGACTATTATTTATGTATAATTTAGGAAAAAAATAATTTGGTTAATTCTATATACCATAGTCGAAATTAATCTATATATTAATAGGTGAAGCAAAAACTTTGTCTTTTTACGAAAATTATGCGAATGGATGATATTTGGCATACTTAAAATTTCTATGGAGGAGAAATGCAGGAAGTTAAAAAAAATTATTAAAGTTAATTAAGGTCGAAAGAGACCCATACTAGCTTTAGCTCGCAGCTCCGCCCACGTTTGTGTCGGTTATCGTAATCGCCTGTGTTATTCCGATATATAAGCGTTCCGTTTAGTCGTTTAGCGTGAAAGAGTACAAAACATAAAAACATCAACGCAAATATTCGTATTTATAATATTAGTAGGATAGTTTTTTTTTACATATACCTATAATATATATTATATTAAGTTAGTATGAACTCACACACACACTAGGTAGCCTCTGCTATGTTAAGCAGACAGTTGATCTATAGAAATAAATAAAATGAATTAACAACATTTCACTAAATGCAGATGAAAGTGTATACAGTCTAATATATTATACTATATCTAGCTGATGCCCGCGGCTAGAGGTATGAGGTATATGAAAAATAGATGTTGGCCGATTCGCAGACCTAACCAATATGCACACAAAATTTCACGAGAATCGGTCAAGCCGTTATGGGAGAGTTTAATTACAAATACCGTGACACGAGAATTTTATATTTTAGATAATCGAATTTTAAAGTGGTCAACGTAAATGATTTTTTTTAAACAAACACGTGCAAAACATAAACTAAATGTAGTGGAAAAGTTTCTAAGTGTCGTAACGCATGGTCACCCTCATAAGCGCGAAAGAGTCAGTACAAATTTGTTTTGATTTATGATTATTTTATCAGTAAGCAAACTTTCAAACAAAATCAAATATGGCGTCAACGTTAGACAGAACAAGAATCGTGACATTGTAATCAAAAGTTATGATGACAAGGAACCCTAAATTTTTTTTCATTATTTAAGCCTACCAAAATGACTCCACTCTGTCTGATGGAAAGCATGAGTAGAATCCAGGATAGGGGTCACCATCCTTATTATAAGTGTGCAGACAATGCAGAACTCCGGTTTTACACTCATCAATAAAAAATGATAATTATTATGACTTGATAAAAAATATATTTAAAATTATTATTCAGAATTTCCTGTAAGAAAAATCTAGCAACACTTTTGGCCCGACCCGGGATTGAATCCCAAGAACTCTTGATCAGCAGTTGCAAACGCTAACCACTAAACCAATGAGGCTAATGCTAACCTCTTAAATTTAGGGGACGTATGTGAAAACGGCCACAAGACTCACAGACTCGGAACATCAATTTGTGAATCACACAGTGTTACCTAAGCCATGTGGGATTTCAACCCATAACATTTGAGCACTAAAAAGCGGCGTGGGGACTGCTTAAACTACGGGGCCAACAATGTAGTCCGCAGTATGTGTCTATGCATACTAATTTACTTTTTATACTAATGCAGTAGCAGCCACATGGTTTAATTTTTTTTTCTTACTTAGAATGCATTGTCATAAACCCTCATTATAGCTCATTAATCAAAGACAAAGGCCACTCCACAAAAACTAGCCACATGTGCAACTACTGGCCGGTTCATAGTCAAATTTAGAAAAAAAAAATTCGTTATTGTCAATTTTTGAACAGAACTGTTTTTTTCTTTTAGCTTGTCTATGGAAGTAATAAACATGCAACACGCAATCGGTTTATTTTATTGCAAAAACTTAATTTTTGTTGATTAATACTTGGAAATTTGAGTGTTAATGAAACAAAGATGTACGAGTATGTATGGCGCCTACGTATATCTAAAATAATATTTTGGGATTGCAACAGACTAGCCAATATCTATACTTAATACTGCGAAAGTAACTCTGTCTGTCTGTTACGTTTTCACGCCTAAACATCTGAACCGATTTTGATGAAGTTTGGTATATGATAAACGGAACCTTGGGAAAGGACATAGTACTACATTTAACGCGATAATCAGTCTACACGCCGGCGGAGTCACGAATAAAACCTTATACTTAATATTATGAAAATAAAGATTTTCTTTTTGTGAACGCGCCAATCTCAGGAAGTACTAGTCCGATTTAAAAATTCTCCCGGTATTACATAGCCCAACTATCGAGGAAGGCTATAGGCTATGTATCATCAAGCTACGAACAAAAGGAGCGAAGTATCAATGACAAATGTTGCAAAAACGTGGGCAAATTGGTCCTTTTGTAAGTTTCCATTGCGTGCGCTTCGGCAATGGTTAGTTTCACAAATAAATTGTACTAGATTTCGCCCGCGGCTCCGCCCGCGTATATGTCGGTTATCGCGGTAAAAAGTACTCTATGTCCTTCCTCAGACTCCAGACTGTCTGTGTAACAAATTTCATCAAAATCAGTTTAGCAGTTTAGGCGTGATAACGTAACAGACAGACAGAGTTACTTTCGCATTTATAATATTATATGTAGGGATGAAAGTAAGGACGAAATAATTGTTCGCCTTTATGAGTTTAAAAAAAATCCACGACAGCTTATGTCTGTCTTTGAAGGTTAGCTCACATTAATATATTTTATGGTAAACAAATTGGTTTCGGCCAATGATATTTTACATATAAATATATATGTATATAAAATCATTGGTTTCGGCTGTATACCATTACATCCATTACGTGAATCTGTTAGTAAGAAATAAAGACATTAAAATCAGAAGAGGACCTCAGTAGATAACGAAAGAAGAAAACCTCTTTAGAAAGAAGGTTTTGGATTGTGAGACCATTCTAACTAGACGGGTACTACTACAGTTTAAAGTTTGGCATTCTTAATTCGACACCACCACTTATTTTGTATGTATTAAAAAGTTGCTTTTTCTGTCTGTTTAAGGGAGATGCTAGTGCCAGCGCAGTATGCGGGACCACAGGGGGGTTTAGCACAAGCCTTACTACCAAATGCCTACTATCATCAGCTCCAAGACCCTACACACTACCTGCATAGTGGTGCGCCGTAAAATAATTTAGTTAATTGATTATTTGTGTTAAATCTTGTGAATAAATATTATTTTAGGTTCTAAAAAAGACATTGATTGTTAAAGTGTTATTTAAATTTATAATTAAATTAAGATAATTAGAAATATAGTGTATTGAGTTGTTGGTTAAGTAAAACGCAGAGTTTACACTTAAACGGCATACAGATTCTTGCCATAGTAAATGAATAAAGGTCTTTTTGTCTATACCTACTACTAGGGCTGTGCCGATGTAGAAATTCAAATTTGTTGACTGTAAATATCGCATTGTAAATTCTGAATACTATTGTAACAAATATCAAAAGGATCTGGGTGGAAGTAATTATTAAATTGCAGTTAATTTTGAATTCGATTCAGGTTTTTAAAACTATAGTTCACATTTTGTCACGTTTCTTCTAAAATTTGGTTTCCAATATATCCTATTCAGATTTCAGTTTCGTTATAAATCATAACAAACTCAGTTTTTGTAAATCAAAATCAAAACTGAAAATTGTACGAAGTATTTTTTTTATATTTTATGATATTTATCTTAATTTGTACAAGGTTTATAAAATAATTATTTACTTTATTCGTATTGTACCTATAGTAGCTCTTTGTGTATCTAATTGGAATATTTTGCAGCGTCGGACTATTGTTAAACGTGTTTATTATAAATATGTAAGCGAAATATTTCCTTGTATGCCAATCTTGTACTTAATTTAAAATAATTTTAGTTTTATCTTTTCAATATTGGAATTTAATAATGGAGTAGTGACTCCTTTATTAAATTCCAATATTAGACAACTATTATTTTATGCGAGTTAAAAAGACCGTCCTTCTAAGGCACAATGTATCTGTCAGGCATAAATGATAAGATATCCCGTTAAAATTACTGAATGCGTTGAAATGAAGAATTTTCGCACATTGGTACTTTATCAATAAATATCCTAAAACTATTTTCGTGAAATTTTTGATTAGCTTGGCGATTTTAGTTTTAGTCGATTTTTTACCGTATAAATCTACTGCATACTATTCGAATCATACTTTATGTGAATTGAGCAAAACAGAGGTAAATATAAGTCTTAGTCTCAGGTCGTAGCTATATTTATACCACTACATACATTCACGATTGCTACCTTACTTTATATTTAAGCCATTTATAATTGAGCACTTTTTTGAAAAAAAAATTTTTTTTGTTTATACACAATACAAATAAGTGTTGTTTGCAAATAGGGAACCGATTATGTTTGAGACCATTGTATTCTAGTCTGGAATTAAAATTCTTTGAGAACGATATACTTGTTTTCTTTTACCCAACCAACACTATACTTTGTGCTGTTCCTAGAAGGCTAGAACAGCGAACAAGGAAACTGAGTATTCAATTATTTGGGGTGTAGGTGCCTGCTACTTTTGTAGCTAGTTATATAGGTCTAACTTGTAAATGTGCTTACTTGGAAAGCTTCGTACAAAAATAATGAAACAATATGTAAACATAACAATTATCGATTGGACATAATTTTAAATCAATGTGCCATTATGGATGACTACGTAACCATATTCTAAGCGTGGCCTGGCATGCACTTCGTACATTTTTATTATGAGGGCCTAAAAAGTTAACTAGCAAACTTTGCTCGATTTTACTACTTTTAAAAGCGAGTGTTAGATTTGGGAAAAAATGAAATGAGTGTATCAAACGCAATCAATTTACCTATTGCTTTGTAGGTGATTTTAGAGCGATATGTCTAGACGTGAACATGAAACTAGTCATGTTCACATTTTGAACGTTCTACAAAAGAGTAGCTAGGACATAGTCTTATTATACCATGAGTGTCCATGAGTTAAGAATTGGATATAAATTTAATCTAAAATAATGAAAGCATATAATCCAACAACAAATTTTAGTTTGCCACAGAATCAGCACCATTATTAAAAAGTTTATGGGGTTATCTGAATTCTGTAACATTCGTAATATGGATATGATTTAAGTTCTTATATTATATTATTGTTTGATCACTGTTGAACTTATATCGATTTCCAAAGAGTTAATTGGATAGTCAGAGTTCATTTATCCATCAGCTCCATCTAGTGTTTTTTTGCTAAATTAAGATTGACACATTTACAAAATATTTTACGAAATTAAGACTGTTTAAACTAAATTATCAAATTAAGTTTATATTTAATTAAAGTAACATTACAAGTGATACAATTTGCAATTGTAATTTTCGTGATTAAATACGCTTAGTTGATTTTCATATTTCATATCACATTTGTTCGAGTTGCGTCTCTAGTGTCTAAACTGTCAAAGTGTCAAAGTCAAACGTAAAAAATAAATTTGGCGAATTCGGTTCCAAGTTCCAAGCCTTTGTTTTCATTACGAATTGCGCATCATCAGTCAAATAAACCTTTCCAATAATTAAAGTCTTGTTTGTAACTTGATTTCATCTTAAAATTATAGTGATACTGATTGAATTTGTTCATGACGTAATAGTGAAGGGTTGAGAATTAATTTTAAAGATGAGTGATTCAAAGTCTTTTGTAAGTTTTTCTTGTCAGCGATGCTTACAACCTTTACACCTAGATGAGTCTCTGAACAACCTGGACGAACATACAATAGCTGATCTTACGCTTCAGATACGACGTAACAATGAAGTTGACTTGGATATGCAGTCGACAAGCTTAGAACACTATGTACCCCCTTTTCGGATGTCCGAAACAGGAAACGGTATCAACGGCTTCATGGTGATTTCAGATGGGTGGGAAACTGCATCCTTAGGCCACCAACTGCATGTTAAAGCTACTTTATTCGATTTATTATCGAATAATTCTGATGTAGACCATCCTCTTTGTGACGAGTGTACAGATTCTCTTTTAGAAATGATGGACGGGCAGTTAAAACAGACCGAGGCTGAGTGGAAAGACTACAACGACTATTTAAAGAAGTTAGAAGACGACAAAGAAGATCTAAATTTAGAAGGTTTAGAAAAAGAATTAGAAGACTGGGAACAAGAAGAAAGAAGATTGCTGCAAGAACTATCCTCATTACAGAAGGAAGAAAGAGCTATGAATGAGGAGATTGAAGTACAAGAAAGGGAGAAAGAGCGGTTAGAGAGGGAACAAGAGGTATATTGGAGGGAATACACAAGATATCGGAAAGACTTAATGACTGTGGAAGAGCAAATGAAATTCTATGACAGTCAATTGACATACACCCAATCGCAATTTGAGAAATTAAAGAAAACGAATATATTTAAAGCCACATTTCACATTTCTGATTCAGGTCAGTTTGGTATAATTAATAATTTTAGACTTGGTAGGTTACCGACAGCGCCAGTTGATTGGTCTGAAATTAATGCAGCATGGGGACAAACTGTGCTCCTATTATCATCATTGGCCCGAAAGATAAACTTCAGCTTTCAACGGTACAGGTTAGTTCCTTACAGTAATCATTCCTACGTAGAAGTATTAGAAGATCAAAAAGTTTTACCATTGTATGGCTCTGGTGGTTTCCGGTTCCTATGGGACACAAAGTTTGATGCTGCGATGGTAGCATTTTTGGACTGCTTACAGCAATTTAAGGAGCAAGTTGAGAAAGGCAATACAGGATTCTGCTTACCGTATAGAATTGACAAGGGAAAGATTGAAGACACTGCCTCTCCTCCACATGCATACTCAATAAAAATTCAATTCAACTCGGAAGAACATTGGACGAAAGCTTTGAAATACATGCTGACGAATTTGAAATGGGCTTTGACGTGGATCTCTTCTCAGTTCAGTGAGGATAAAGCAGAAGGACAGTAGTCTCTAGTCCTTTATATCTCTTTTATTGATTTCTAGCTGTTCTTACTACCCTTTTTCACACTATTAATCCAAAGCTAGGTTAAAGGATTGAATAAATCATTAATATGTTGTCATATGAACTTGACTATGGCGAAGTTAAGAGTAGGGGCAGGGAATAGGTTTCAAATGTTTTTCGTATGTTCCACATAAGTACCTAATCTGTTGTACCAATTTTAATATATTAGTTGTCAGATTGATAATAATAGTCGCACGATTTCTGTACATTTAAATAGTTTTTACAAAGGATTGTTTCAATATATTTTTTTATTTTTAAATAAAGCATAGTAATTTAACGTACATTATGAAACATTTCTATGTAAAGTCAAATTGCGTAGAAAATTACAACTACCCTACGATTTAAAAATAAGAAAGTGTGATATAAATTTGATGACATTATTTGAGAGTGAACAAATCAAAATTTTGAATTGTGAATCACCTTTCTGGTATGAGACTAGCCATTTGATGGGTTGTCTATTTGTATTCGACTATGAAAAGCCCAAAGGCAGGGTAATTTCAGCAGTTTATTTTTGTAATTTGTATGTTCTACCTTCAGAACTTTTTTTTATGTTAAGCCTACCAAAGTGATATTAATGAAGAAGGTTTGCCCTAGATTATTGAGGGAGACATAGATTATTTTTGTGTGTGAACTGTTGACTAATCTGCTTGATGGAAAGTATGAGTAGAAACCAAGAGAGCATGGTGACTGACACTATGGCAGCTCATTGGAACTGAATAAGTGATATCAAAAGGTTACAGTTTACTAAGGTTATATTTTTCTAAACTTTTTCTGGTTCAGCATGAATATGGTTGGTTAGAAAAGTACATTTTAAGTTAGGTTTGTAAAATCAATTGTTATTTTAAACTGTATTTTTAAATATGTGTCACAAGTATTTTCTAATATATCACCTACCCCTAGCCAAGTTGTATTCTACAAACGAAATCGTTAATAGTTTGTTAGTTTTACTAACAAATGTACGAAAATTGACTCTCAACACTAAATCACATGGTCAAAATAAAATTTTCGCCAATAATATAAGAGAATTTTGGCTTTAGCAATTGTAGAAAGTAAATTGCAGCTGGCTCGACCATTGCGATAGGTACTACCCTCAAACGGAAGACCAACCTAAAATAGCTTTTGTGTTGTTGTCTTTCGTTGGTCAGTGTGAGACTGGAGCCCAATCATGTTTAAGCATCTCAGTAGTTCACCATAGTGTGTCACCATGCTGCATTGTCAGCACTCACAATGAGGATGGTGAGCCCTACTCATGAATCTTACCATGCTGTCTATTAGGTACAGTAGAGTCACTTTGGTAGGCTTCGATATAAAAACACTTGCAACTTGGCTATGACGGCTGGCTTTATTTAAACTGTTGTATTGTAATTTTGATTTGCATTGTTGAACGCTAGTTAAATTTACGTGACTTGAGGCTGTGAAACAAACTTGAGTATTACAGATTGGCATACGGTCTGGTTTTATTCTCCTTTTCGTTCCTTTAAATTTAAGTTAAGCATGGCATAGTTATTATATATTAATTGTTAGTGATAATAATGGACTGATTTGTTTTAATTCAATATAGATTTATATTTATGAATTAAGAAATTAGTGAATTAAAGTGATTTCAATTCAAAATGCTATTTGTGAGAGACAATCTTTTATTTCAAGAGATTTTCCCAAGAAAATATAAAAAATAAGAATTTCAAATGAAATTTTCTTTGCATCCGTTTATTGGAGATATCCATAGCATCCGTTTGGGCAGTAGGTCGAGGACGGAAGGACGTACATGAGTCTATAGGGTTCCGAGTCATGAACTACAGAACCCTAAAAGCTATAACTTATTAACCGATCTCAAGGTCTCTTTTTATTTTTAATTGGTAACATTATACTTTCTATTTCAATATTTGTATGTGTAAATTTTAAGTAAATAAAAAACATAGTAGTACATAAATATACAGTCAATTACAGAAAAGAGGTTTAGGAACTTACTGCTGATACTCATAATTTTAGCCACCTTGAATATAATGTAACAATACTTAAGAACCTGCCTCCCTAGCAAAGTTGCAAAAGTTTTTTGTTTTCTATTCTATTTCTATAGAGAAATGAATGAAGAGAATAGTCTCTTCATTCATTCTTCTTAATTGGTTATTATTTTGTTTTGATCACGTGACTGAGTGACATTAGCCAATGAAACAAGAGATAAGAGAATAGAAAATGAAAAACGTTTACAATTTGACTAGGGGGGCTGTTAGTACTTCTTCAAATGAGAATATTTTTGTTAAGTTTTACAAACAAATTGATACCCTAATTTGTATTGATATAATGCTGTAATTCTCTTGTTTAAATAATGTGTATATTTGTTAGTAAAAATTGTGAATATGATAAATGAATAAAAGCAATTTTAATAATAAAATTTTATTTTTATTTTCATCTTCATCGGCCTATCGCAGTACACAAGAAGAAAGATAAGAAAAAGAAAATTGACCAGTGTTACTCGACGTTGTTGTTGTAATGTTATTTAAGTAAAGGCAACGCCTCGGGATGGAACTAGTGTATAAAAGTAGCATTAGTTACTCCTTAAGTTTGATAACTTTCCGACAGTGAGAGTTCCGTCAAAATCGGTTCAGACGTTCCAGAGACAAGCCGGCACAAACAGACAGACGGACTTAGTACCGTATATACATACTTTGATATGCATTTAGTAAAAAACTATTCATTTGATATTACATACAGACACTCCAATTTGATTTATTTGTGTAGATGCGAAACTTTTAAATCAGATATTATGAGCAGTCATATTCGTTTTCGATAAAGTTGCGTTTAACGCCATCTGTGGATCTTTGTAAATACTATTATAAGATCAGGATGCGTATGTAGACAAAAGAGAGACTGTGAAATTTATGTGGTGAAATTTTAGGTTATTACAACTAGATGTCGTGTGATTCAGTTTATTTTTTACCCGACTGCGGCAAAGCCAAATAAGGCGATTCACACACTGGCGACGCGAACACGCGCGTAGGCGCGGGGCAGCCATTGCAGCCAATCCCGAATCTGCTAGCGGCACGCGCTCACGCGCCTAGGCGCGTTCTCGGTGTGTTGATCCTGGCGTGTTTTCTATACTAATCGATGTACTTGCATACAATATTAAAATCTGCCGCTGCACCGCGCTACGCGTCGTAGCGCGGTGCAGTGTGTGAATCGCCTAAGGGTTGTGATATGTATTGATTGACAGGCTATGTACGTACACCTCCTCAACTTCTTATTGAACTGGACTCGTTGCTACGTTTCTATGTAACCAGGCCCGCCTTAAGCGGACGCGCAAGGATTGCAGCGCACGCGGGCGGCACGTTTAGGGGGCGACAAATCGGGCGTTTCATCAAGTAATTCAAGTTATTGTCATGATACCCGCCCCAGCTTAAGTATAAGAAATGTCTTCGCATAGTTAAAACTGCGCACCAACCGACAGCATGGCTCCGCCATCTATTGGCATCAGTTAAAACTAAAATGCACTAAGGCGATTCACACACTGCACTGAGTGGCAGATTTTAATATTGTATGCAAGTACATAGATTGGTATAGAAAACACGCCAGGTCCAACACACCGAACACGCGCCACGGCACGTGAGCGCGTGCCGCTAGCAGATTCTACCGCCGCGCGCTTAGGCGGACCGGGCCGCAGCAGTAAACACATTTATATACAAAATTGAACAATGCCCAGCAAATTTTGATATGAAATGCAAAGAATACAGACAACGACGAACAAATGGAAAGTAACCTTTAGTTTAGTGCGGGCCATGTACAAAGCTGTCAGGCGCGGAGGCGCGGTAAAATCTGCTCGAAGAGGCAGATCTGCTCCTCCGTCGCCGCGCGCGTGGTCTGATGCCACGCGCGTGGCCAGTGTGTGAATTGCCTTAGTATAGAAAACACGCGAGGTCCAACACACCGAACACGTTCGTGAGCGCGTGCCGCTAGCAGATTCTGCCACTGCGCGCGTAGGCGGGGCGGGCCGCAGCAGTAAACACATTTGGGATATGAAATCCAAAGAATACAGACGATGACGACCATATTGCATACAATATTCATATCTGCTACTCCGCGCTACGCGACGGAGCGCGGTGCAGTGTGTGAATCGCCTAAGTATTCTATGAAAAGTAGAACTGTCGAAATGCGGGGAACCCCCTCTGAGCTTTATTCTCGATAATTAACGATAGCGACATTGTATTAATTTGTTAATAGTTGTTTTGAGGTGTAAGATACTAAAAAATTAAACTACTGTAAATCAAATGCAACTGAGACTTGGAATCGAAAATAAGACAATGAAATTTGTTTATTTATTTAAACTTGTTGCACTTGTTGTACAAAGGCGGACCTAATGCCATGAGGCATTCCCTCCCAGTAAACCTTCAGGTGATGTAAAAATAAGATGCGGTAGGTGCAAAGATAAGTTTTCTTTGGTACATAATAAGATGTTCATATTAGAGACAATACAAACCAAACCAAAATACATAAATTTTACGTGTTAAAATATACTATAATATATAAACATACACATAGACATATACATACATACTTAAATTCAATGTTACATAAAATACATAGTCGTGTACTAAGGTTGCGACTGTACTGCCGACTGAATCTGAAGAAGCTCTCGTACTTTAAGTTTGAACGTAAGGCGGTTTGTGGACATTCTGATTTCAGCAGGGAGTGCATTCCAGAGCAGAACTGACTGCATTTAGAAGGAAGAATGGAGGAAGTTAGAGGTGTGAGGGGGACATAGAAGAAGCAAATTATTTGTTGACCGAAGGTCTCGGTCGTGATTGGAATATAAGAAACGGAAGTGTGGTACGAAGTATTGGGGTAGCGAAGGAGAATTCAGAAAAGAGAAAAGAGTAGTCAGAGCTCGCAAACTGCGGCGCTGACGAATTGGAAGCCACTTCAGCTGGGAACGTAAAGCAGACACATGGTCATACTTGCGAAGATTGAAAACGAATCGAATGCAGTTATTGAGAAGGCGGTCTAGTTTATTGAGGAGGTCTGCATTCAGGTCAAAATAGCAAACATCACCATAGTCGATCTGTGGAATAATTAAGGTTTGCATAAGTGTAATCTTGGTTTTAATGGGAAGGAAATGATATGATGTATTAGAAAAATCATAGCAGGTATCAAAATTTTATCTCATCATTGTCTGTCTTTGTGGGTGTGGTAATCATCCCACTTTATGTGTAGGAGAGCTACCCCAAATAAAAATATTTTTAATGATTTTATTATGGCACTTTGTCGACGCGATAGAAACACATATTCATTTAAAGTTTCATCTTTCTAGCACTAACCGTTTGGACGGTAAGGCCAGCGCTACACTTGACGGAAATTCCGACACCGAACTTTTGCGGCAGTTAATCCGTTACTATACATAGCAGTCACATTGAATGTCCATACATCAATATCAAACATCCTGTGTTTGCGCCGTCGCCGCGAGTTATAAATACAAATACTTGGAATGCGACATTGCCGATCTAACGCCGACGAAAGATCGGTTTGCGAAGGACGTAACAGACAGACGCAGGAGCGAGCAATCCACGACGGACGGTGCGATCGCTCGTCCGCAACGGAGCGACTGATATTTCGCGTAGTGTGCCCTATTTTAACATGTATTGGCGTTCCGTCACGGAACCTCCGCGACGGAATTACCGTCAAGTATGGCGCAGGCCTATTAATTACAAATAGCGGGCCCACTACGCGAAAGATCGGTCGTGTGAAAGGTGTGCCCGCTATTTGTAATATGCAATAACATGTATTGGCGTTCCGTCGCGGAACCTCCGCGAAGGAATTTTCGTCAAGTGTAGTGCTTGCCTAAGGGTTCCAAGTCATGAACTACGGAACCCTAATGAGGTAAAATTAATGAAAAATAAATAGGTAAATATCCTTAATAATAATCCTTTCCTAAAAACTGCTTCTTTTTCATGATCTAAATTAGACTGAAATCCGGCTGACCGTCTCTGATATGTATCGTGTCTTATTTTTTTTTCCAAAAGGTGGAAACCCTGCTTTGGAAACTTTACGTGTAAAAAAATTATTGTAGCACTTTGTTGACATAATAGAAACACATATTCATACAAAGTTTCATCTTTCTAGTACTAGCCATTTGGACGGCAAGTCGAGGATGGATGGACGGACGGATATGACGAATCTATAAAGGTTCCGAGTCATGACCTAAGGAACCCTAAAAATGCATTCAGTAAGTATAGATTATCAACTATCAAATTAAATGTAACAATATCCTAAAAATACAGAACTGCATTTTATGTAAATACTGACAGTATCTAAACTAAAAGAACTGTGTAAGTCAAAAATGAAATACAATTCATTTCATAGACAACTTATAGTGACTATGTTCTGAGACAACCTTTCAAAATGGCGGTTGCTTTGTACTGTTTCCCGCTCTTTGTATTGCGTCACAAAGGCACATATACCCTCTAATTATCACGGACAGTTCTATACACATTTCTGTAGAAATGGCAAATGTATAATATTTAACAGGAATGTGATTTAGGAAATAATATACTACTTGTTATATTTGTTCTAGAAAATAAACAAATTGTCTTCCCATTTTATTCGACTATGGCATAGACGTAAGGGTAATATTTTTTTATTCTTTAAATGTATGTGTGTTCCACCGTAGAGTCTAAACTACTGAACCAATTTAAACGAATTAGGTAAAAGATTCGTAATCATAGCCCCCGAGACATTGCATTTAAAGTTTATGAAAATGGGGAAGGAATTAGGCTACCAGGTCAGTTAACTCTATCTCAATTAACTAGCTACATTCTACTCGTATAAACATCAAAGTATTTATGCAATCCAAGTGATGTAGCTTATTGGCTTCTACCAATCCATATAATCAATACCAATAATCTACACGGATACCACCAGTTGGTGGCTATTTCAGACCCGAACAGATTAAAATAGCACGCCTTCTTTTGCCTCCATTGGCCTTCCCTAAAAAGCGAAAAAAATTCAGATCTTTGGCAGTTAGCACCCACCTGCTACCAGCCATTTTCTATTAGTCGTCGATTCATCGAGCCGCAGGGCGTCCTACACTTCATTTACCTGGAGACATGACCGGCCTACTTCCACTTCAGCGTGCTGATTCACCTTGCGATATCAGTTACTCCAGTTCTTTGTTCTTCAAAGTATCTACAGGAGCAACTTTTTTCAGCTCAGAACAATATTGTATCTTGGATGGATCACTCAAAGTATTATCCCATTTGAGATTTGATTCCACAATGACTTAGTGTGACGTGTAGACTGTATAATCGAGTGCGCTCAAAATGGAAATATAAATTACCCTTTTGCGGAAATCCATTCGGACACCACCGGCTGGTGGTTATGTCGGGAGTGAACCGACCAAAAACCTTACACCGTCTCAAGGTACTACCAGTCAGAGAACCTGTAATGGAAGGAAACCTCAACTTACCTCGGGCCATCTACTGCTTGCAGATGACCACCACCCCGGCCTTCTTCTTGGTAGGGTGACCTATTTTACCTACAGGACGTGGCGAGATCGCCTCACTGTCACTGCCGCAAGCTTATGAATAACGGAGATCGTTCTGCGACCTCCGGCGCTGAGTCATCTGCGGTACCGGGCTTAGAGGACCGGGAGAGTTCTAAACATTTCGTAGTACTGCTCCGCTATATCCTTAACAAGCATGACTTGTTCACAGAAGGGAAGGTAGTATAGATTACCCTGAAGTTTTATTTGAATGTGCTCAGTAGTATTATAGAACATCCATCCTGATTTACATAATGTCGTGTATCGTGTAGCATTAAGACATTGAACAAGTGCCTGGGTGGCGAAGTGGTAGAGTATGCGATTGCTGTGCTTGAGGTCTCGGGTTCGATTCCTAGGTCGACCGGCAAATATTTGTTTCAGAGTCTGAGTGTTTTTTTATCTATAATATGTATTTAAAAAAAAGGTAGGTTAATGTATTAATATCAGTTGTCTAGTACCCATAATACAAGTTTTGCTTAGTTTGAGACTAGATGGCGTTGTGTGTAAGATATCCGTAATATATATTTTATGTAATAAACTAAATGACATCTTCACGGGAAGATAAATGTTAGAAAATGGCGGGTTTGGATGTATTTGGAAACGCTTACGTTATGGAAAACTTATGTTATCTATCGCACGAGTCCATAGAAAGGCGGAAAAAATACACATCAACGAGTCAGGAGGGATATTTCCGGGAGATAGGAAATATTAGTTTGGTGTTTATGTATAATAGTGTGTGTTTGTTGTTGCCCAAAGAGATCAAATCTAGATTTGCACGTTTGTCCTAGTGGATTAAGTAGTCACCATGCCGCTCTCTACTGTGCCGAGTGTCGTGGGTTCAAATCCCAAGTGGGCAACACTTTGTGTTATCCAGAAATTGTTATTCGGAGTCTGGATGTACTTTGTGTCCATTTCATGTATCATTTTTGTAAAGTCCCTCGCGACACAGGACATATATTGCTAATGCGGGAGTTGTCTTTTTAAACAAAAAAAAGAAGATTTGTGTGTAGTGGATATTTTATAAATAAATAAATTTCTCGGATATCTCGGACATCTTACACACAGCGCCATCTAGGACCAAACTAAGCAGACCTTGTATTATGGTTACTAGACAACTGATATAAATACATAAACATACTTTTTTTTTATAAATACATACATATTATACATAGGAAACACCCAAACTCCGAAACTAATATTTGAATATTTGCGGACCACACAAATATTTGGTCCGACCCTGGAAATGAACCCGAGACCTCTTGATCAGTAGCCGCATACGCTAACCACTAGACCAACAGGCAGTCATATTTATGACGTCATGTTGTG
Source organism: Phragmatobia fuliginosa (assembly GCA_932526445.1). Lineage (NCBI taxonomy): Eukaryota > Metazoa > Arthropoda > Insecta > Lepidoptera > Erebidae > Phragmatobia > Phragmatobia fuliginosa. Next base: position 9,378,859 of record OW052081.1, on the reverse strand, counting down.
TATAGTGGAAAAAATGGTTATTAATATCGTTAAAAATTCCACTCTAAATAACTTTTTCATACGTACACTTAATATGTATAACAAATACTTCCAGAACATTGATCTCTTTAATAACACTTCTATCAATGACAAGAAGTGTTTATGCATAAGTTATTAGCACGTACTTAGTTTTTGTTATTACTTTTTTGTAATTGCTGTACTTGTTTTGAACCCTAACCTAAATCGCGTGTAATCTAGTCTAAAAATTAGCCTGAGTTACTCCTTATATTATCAACTTTCTGCTAGTGAAAGACACATTAAAATCTGATTAGTCGTTCCAGAGATTATGGAACGGAACAGAACTAACAGAACAGGAAAACAGACAAAACTTTCAATAATTGCATTTTGAATGCCAATACCGTATATACGAGTACTTTCATAAGCATTTAGAAACATGCAGTTTAGTTGATATTTATTTATAACACACACGTCTACCATTACAGATATGTAGAATCTAATGCAATATACGTAGAACATATGTTTTAATTTACTGTTCTCAAGTTCACAGTAAGTTACCCTGGTGAATTTGCTCAGTGAACAAATAAATATATTACATACATACACCCCAATTTTATTTAATTATATAAATTATCGTTGTCACATACAATATTTGAGTCCAGTCTAGCATTGGAAAATAATTCTATTTTATCTTCAAAGATTCGTGATAAACAAACTTGACAAACATTTCAAAACCTTATCAAACAGTTTTATCGCTAATTGTTTTGTCTTTTACATAAAAAGTTGAATAAATTTTGAAAATTGTATTGTAACAATTTTTTTCTCGCTTGCCAAGACCCAAAAATAATTAAATTTTATCCAATTTGTGTAATTATCATCACTCACCATCGTTCATTGGCGAAGTTTTAGTCATCACTCATATTCACGACTGATATACTGACAACAAAATTTGATCGTGTATTGGCTGCCTACTGATTTATTTTTAGGGTTCAACTAGTAACTTTAGGGTTCAACTAGTAACATTAGGGTTCAACTAGTAACTTTAGGGTTCAAGAAATCTAAACTTACCAGTTAGTAAAAAAGGGTTTAATTAATAACATGTCAAAAGGAAGGGTAGTATATAGGTAATAATGGAGAAACCACGGCAGTATTTTGGTACACCACCCTTTTGAACAGATAGTAGAGCTACGATGATTTCAGCACGAATGGGATGACTTGACCGGGGCAGTACTACCCTCACACAGAAGACCATCCTAATTGACATCATTCTTGGTGTCGTATTTCGTTGGTGAGTCCGGAGGCCCAATCATTCTGCACCATACTCACGGCCTCGGAAGGCCCTATCTATCTAACCATAGTTATCTAACCAGGCCGCCATGGCATGGGTCACCATGCTACATTGCCTACCCTCACAATGAGGATGGTGATTTTTTAAGATTAATTGACATCGTTTTCAATAACCTAATTCTAATTACAACTGAAAGGATGGTGACCCATATATACTCCTGGATTCTACTCATGCTTTCTGTCAGGCAGAGTATATAAAGGCACATATATAAAAAATGTAAAGAATTTTTCAAAATATGGCTACAGTTGACTGAGGTATCGGTGAGTATCTTCATCGTAATAAAAAAAATGAAAAAAATTTAGAACCTACAGTGAAACATGAACCTCGTCCTTTTAGAAATTCAGTTTACAAATAAATATATTTTTTAGGGTTCCGTAGGTCATGACTCGGAATCCTTACGTTTCGTCATAAACGTCCATCTATCCGTTCCTCGGGTTCGTCGGGTTCCTGGACTTACTATCCAAACGGGTCGTGCTGGAAAGATGAAACTTTGCATGGACATTTATTTTTATCACAATGATAAAATTAGGTACCTCCCCTACACGTAGTGGGGATGTATTTTTTAATATTTTACTACCGGCGTTGTTTCGGTGTTTGGGGCTTTTGTATCTTTTCTCTTCTTAAATGTAATGATTGAATAAACAACTGTCTTAATATATTTATTGTCATAAATTTATCACATCATTATTATTTTAAGGTTATAAACAGCACATTAAAAAACATTAATTATAATTATATTGATTGATGTATTCATGTTTATTTGCCTTAGGCGTCGTAGTCATCAGATCTGGAACCTAGACCACCAGGTCCACCAGGTCCTCCAGGTCCTCCTGGTCCACCAGGTCCTCCAGGCCCTTGAGGCCAATCAGACCTGCCGCCATACCCGGGCGGTGGAGCTCCATAATCAAAGTGTTGATTCTGATCCCAATATGGCACTGTCTGGAAATATGCTCCATTTATGGACTGCTGGCAAGCGCGTCTTTTACACTGGAACGGATAGAAAAAAAAAATTAGGTATCCCTGATGGTCTAGTATTTAGTGTGCCTAATTGTTAGGCCTGAAGTGTTGTAGGGTTTTTCTTACAAAGAAATTTTAATAATAGCACGGAGTATGGAAGTTTGGCGGTGATTCACACCCGTGCCTCGGAGAGCAGGTAAAGCCGTAGGTCCCGGTTGTCATGGACACCTATGGCAAATGTTATTGGGAAGTCAGTGCCCTGAATTATGCTGTCAACTAGTTCAACCTTCGAATTCTAGTTCTCCCTAAGAGTTGCGAAGGTCCGATGTCAGTCGCTCCGTGGAAAAACTGATATAACCAGGTAAAATCGGTTGAACTAGAAGCCGATCCCAAAGAATCTTAGGAGGCTAGGAAAAAGAAGACGATTGTTAGGCCAGAGGCTATAGGTCAGATTTAAACGAATGACAAAAAAAATGTATGATGAACGCAATCGTTGGTGTAATAGTGTGTCTGGGTGTTATAAATTTATTTATAGAATGTAGTAATACCTTTTTTTACATATTTACACCTACTAGAGTGCCTCTACTTTGCCGTTGAAAAATATAAATAGAATATATTATATACATACAATTTATAATTATATTTCGGGCATCTTACACAAAATCATCTAGACCCAAACTAAGCAGAACTTGTATTATGGGTACTATGATAAAAATACATAATTTTTTAAATGATAAAGAAAAATGGATTTGACTACTTGCTCCTTATCATTTTATCATTTTATCATTTTATTCTACTCATGTGAATGTTGTTATCACACTGTTTAAGAGCATGATTTTACTTTTGTAAGTAAAGATTCTACGTGACAAATAAAGGCCATTCTTCTCTTTCTTTTGATCTTATAATTAATATTTTATATTTAATCTTTCGTTACCAGTAATTTGGCCAATATTTGAGCACATATAGTTTTTACCTTTGTTGTAAGTAGATGCTCCTACTATGTCGTACCCACTGAGGCTGTTGTTTTTTTTTTAAATTAACTTATGTTCTAATTTTTAATCACTATAATTTGCATCAGTCCTCTAACATGATGTATAGTATATTAGTGGCAGCACCTTACCCCCATATCAGGTTTATAAACATTAAAACTATGTAAACATTGGCGATTTGAAAGGAGTGGCCGCGAGTTTTTATTGCCATGTTCTTTTCTCCGGCTCTACCTATTGTTTGCGAACATGGCATAAATGTACATGTAGAATCTTGACCTGTCACAAGAGATGTATAGCATCCTAAGTGAATAAAGAAATTTGAATTTGAACATAAACATTTTTTTTTGTAAATCATACAAAAACACCCAGACTCCGTAATAAATATTTATGGATTACACAAACATTTTGGTTCGACCCGGGAATCGAATCCAAGACCCAAGGCATAGCTCGGGGCCAATAACCCGTCGCTCCATAATAATGCAGGCAATGCCCCACTCCAGAAGGTCGTATTGTGATGTTTTATATAAACAAGATACCTTTGTAATTACCATTTTCTTTCCTTTAATAAAAATATATGTCGCATGCCAGGCACCCGTTATTTGTCCTTGTCGCACTGCAGTTACAATCATATTCTCTATCCTTTTTTTAGGGTGTAAGGTTTTTTCGTTCAGGAATTTCTTGATTTGGTCACCGCGCTCAAAGCTCACGATAAAAGCTATGCAATAGCTTAAAAATAGTTTGCTCGTCTATTCGCAGATATTGGGTCTCTTTCAAACTTGAGTTCTATTTTGCATAGTTTATATTGTATAAAAAACTGGCAGGAAGAAAATAATTTCGTCGATAAAACAAACATAATAAATAATAAATATTTCGGACATCTTACACACAAAGTTATCTAGTCCCAAATTAAGCAGAGCTTGTGTTATGGGTACAAAACAACTGATATAAATTCATAAACATACTTTTTTTTTGTAAATGCATACATATCTATTAATATACATGGAAAACACCCAAACTCCAAACAAATATTTGCGGATCACACAAATATTTGGTGCGACCCGGGAATCGAACCCGAGACCTCTTGATCAGCAGCCGCATACGTTAACCACTAGACCAACAAGGCAGTCAAACCTAGAATAGATAGAATGCTTATTGTGAAAAGAATTTTAGTTCAAATAACATTATCCCAAAAGATTTTTGTGAAATATCGACTGATACTTGGTAGTAGGTAAATAACTGGCGTGGAAATAAGTCTGTTTAACCGACTAATATATATTAAGAAGGGTATAGTTTTGACAGTGATACTGTATTCTTAATCTGACACCCCATATTGAGGTTAGTCTCTGGTAACCTCCCTTATTGAAGGTAGGCTTACCCACAGACATAATATTTAGGTCTTTTAAAATGAAATCCGTTCGAACTACTCATTCTTCCGAGAACAATGTTTATTAATGAAAAATAAACCTATCTAAATAATTATCGAAGGGAATTGAGTCTTTCAGAATCTAGACGTTCAAATTTCCTATCTCTTATCCGCCTCAGAAAAAAATTATAATTCTTACCGATGCTTCACATGCTTTGCCCCAACACTGTTTAAAAAAATATTAATTACTATTTTTATTATATAATACCCAACAAAAACTTGCATACACCACAGTCTTATCAAGGGTCAAATAGTTAAATAGACACAGAATTCAAAATTAACTTTGAAATTTTAAATACTTAAAAAAATATTCTTAATTACCATTCATAGAAAAATATAAAAAACTAGAACTTAGTTCCACCAATTTGAATAGGAAAATTTAATTTAATTTTTTTTATTTAAATCTGTGACATTTTTAAACATTTTTTTTAACTGGGTTAACTGGTTAAAAGTGTTCTATGGTTTTTCTTAAAAAAATCCTGATAGCAACCCGGAGTTTCCGGAGCAACGTCCGTGCCTCAGAGAACACGTAAAGCCGTCGGTCCCGGTTGTCATGAACATCTATGGCAATCGTTATTGGGGACTCAGTGCCCTCAAATTTACTGACAACTAGTTCTTCCTTCGAATTTCAGTTCTCTCTTAGGGTTGCGGAGGTCCAATGCCAGTCGCTACATAGAAAAACTGATATTCAGGTACAGCCGGTTCAACTAGTACCCGACCTCAAATAATATTGGGAATTAGGCTAGGAAGAAGAAGCTTTTTATTTTACGGTGTACCCAATGTTTAGTGTATACCTTGGGAAGGAATTCCCCGATAGCTTATTTTCTTTTAAAAATTAGAGTTAAGATTTGCCAAAAACAAATAATTACAATACGTACCCTAGCGTGACAGTTGTCTCCATCGCACTAAAGTAAAAAAATATATATAAATAATTAAACTACCACATCGTTGTCGTGCCCGTCCCTGAATCGCACTCGGCCAGTGTGGGGACTTATGGCCGTAATCCTCTCTTGAGAGGAGACATGCCCAGCTATGGGACGGTATGGGTTGGACAAAATTGAAGAGTAAACGTACCTTTGTGGTGCAGAATTCTCCAATACACTACAAATAAAAAATATCTTTAAACTTTATTTTCTTTAAAAAATAATATGTAAAAGCAAAGAGAGGAGAGGCCAATGTCCAGTTGTATGTACTGTTTAGGTTGCTGATGATGAGATATAGTGAAGAGAGATTGTTTAATGTCACCACTTTTATTACAAGTCCTATTTAGCATTAGTAACCTTCGATAAGGCGAAAGGGTTTCGAGTTCGATCCCGGGTTAGACCAAATATTTATGTAATTCACAAATATTTCTTTTGGCGTTTGGGTGTTTTCCATGCATAATAATATGTATGCATTTACAAAAAAAAATTTTTTATGTATTTATATCAGTTGTTTAGGATCGATAATACAAGCTCTTCTTGATTTGGAACTAGATGATGTTATGTTTAAGGTGTCCGAAATATTTATTTATTTAAAATGAAAAGAGAAGAGTAGAAACCCTTAGCAAGGATGAAGTTTAGTTCATTGTGGCCTTGGCCGCTAACAAGCAACCTAGGCTTTTTAGCCTAGGTTGCTTGTTAGCCTAGCCTCTGTATGTAAGGTTACATACAGAGGTAGTTCAATTGGCAGGTAGGAGAGGCCTACCTAACCTACCTTTACCAAAAGTACAAAAACAAAAAAACGCCCAAAGAAAGGGCTGCATATGGGTTTTGTGAAAGTAATGTATGTGTACCCGTTAAAGTCTTGTGGTTCGACGATATTAGAGAAGGCTGAGGACTGAGACTGCAGGCAGTACCAGGGTGTCGTCTAACGGTTGATGAAAACGAATATATCACCAAAGTTTATACAACTCTCTTTAGGGGTCACTTAAATTTGAGGGTTGATTTAGGAGTTTATTTAAAAAAAATGTAAATAATTACCATTGTCACACATCCTGGACCTCTACACTAAAATTTAAAAAAATATTAATCAAATTAAAGGCAGTCATAGTACAGCGTCAAAGTTTTAATAAAAAAAAAACTTACGAAAGCATTGCAGGAAATGCCAATGCACTGTAAAGAAGAAATACGTTTATGTAGTTGATTATTTACTTCTTAGGTTTAGATAAAACTTAACTAATATTATAAACGAAAGGCAGGATTAAGCAGGGCGACCAGTTATTGTGCTTTAAATATGTTCAGAAGAGACACATGAACGGATTCAATATAGATCCCCAAAGATGGGAGGAAAAGGCTCTTTGCCGTTTTGAGTGGAGGTCCTTTATTACATCCAAGTTAAAGCCAAGATTGGATACTATAGCCATCGTAGCCATCAGAGAGTACATTGGATATCCTGTATTAAACTAATAAGCGGTCACCATAGCCGAAATCGGTTGGGAAGTATATACAGGAATGTGAGTTTGTTTATTCAAACTTCACGGCTATACAGTGATCCGACATCAAAATATTTGTCAGCAATGGAAATCTTATCAGCGAGTAAAATTATCTACTTTTCACCTGTAAAACTGGTGATAAAAGTTATATCATATTTTAAATGTGAAACGACCTTTGTCTGTCTGTCTGTTAAGCTTTAAAGGTGAAACCGCTGCACCGATTTTAATGACACTTTGCATGGAAATACTTCTATTCTTAAGAAAGGACATTTACTCTTTGCCGCAACAACCGACTTAACGACTGACAATGGCTAGTATAACTATAAACAAACAGCCATATTGTATTAACTAAGTAATGGAATTATGGATAATGTGTATGAGTTTTCCAGCTATCTCCTTTTCCTTAGACTTCAAATACATATGCACTAGAATATACTCCTGTGTTTTTTATCGTAAACGGGACTTCGAACGGGTTATACCGCTCGTGGTCTCGGGTAGACTCAGGTAGGTACAGTAAAAAAAACACGTGTAAAAGTCGCGGAAGTATAAAAACAGGGTACAAGAATATTCAGTTAGAGTGCTAGTCTTACCCCTGATCCACAAGAATCTCCTGCGCACTGAAAAATATTTACAATATTTATTCATTGCTGGAGCAGTACAATAACAAGTAAAATATTGATCAACAATTTTTCGAACTATTGTACCTATTTTCTACCAAGTGTCTTATATTTAATTGTAACGGTAAGGAGGACACTCTCTCGAGATACAGATATCCTACCTAGTTCGAGAGGTTGTCTTAAATTGCTGTACACAATTATGTTGAATGAATAAAGTTATTGATTTTCATACTTATATAATTAAGCTGAAGAATTTGTTTTTTGTTTGGTTAGAATAGATTAGTTGCTAATCCTCTCTGAGACGATGCCCGCATCAGGAGCGGGCAGGCGCTGGGAGGAGTCCAGAAGGAGATCTCTCCCTGGACTCCTCCTCCTCGTACCAGAGAAGCACAGAGAGGGCACACCGTGTGGTTTTGGTGAAAAAAAAAGGTTAGTTGCTAATCTCATGAACTAATTTCAAAACATATTTCAGTGTTAGATAGCCCACTTATAGAGGAAGGCTATAGGCTATATATCACCACGCTAAGACCACCAGGAGCTGAGTACCAATAAAGAATGTTTCAAAATCAGGAGCTTTATTTTCCTCTTGAAACCTTCCGCTTCATGCGCTGCGTAAACGTTCAGTTTTCCAAAAATCATGTATGACAGAATTGTTCTACCTTTGAAATTTCTAAAAATAAGTCCTGGACAGCACATGTCTATCTTTTAAGGTTGGCTCACTATAACCTTTTTTATGGGAAACAAATTTGCTTTCGCGGTATCACTACCGGTGTTTTGTCACTACTAAAAAAGTAAAAATAACAATTTTGAAAACTTACCGTACTATCACAGTTCATGGTCCGGCACTGAAATAATATAAGATTTAGATTAAAATCGATAGGTAACAAGCTATATACGAATCTAAAAGTATATTATATAAATATTATGTTAGTATATCTAGCTTACATAATAAAAGCAATGTTTAGTTTAAATATTTGTATATACACTCGGTTCCAAAAATAACGGGTCAGTCACATAAACCCGAATATCTCCCGAACTACGTATGCCATCTTAATGAAACGAAGACTGTTCAATTGAGAATTTAATTATACAGATAAAAAATAAAATAAAACTTAGTTACACCCACAATATTAATCTTAAATTAAAAAAAAACTAGTAGTCATATTTTTCTTAAGATTACATTTTTTTTATGATTGTTTTTTTGCTGTTTTTCATCACTGGAGGCTTCATCACGTGGAGGCAATACAAAGTATTAAATGAAGAAAGTGATGAAAAACAGCAAAAAAACAATCATAAAAAAAATGTAATCTTAAGAAAAATATGACTACTTTAGTTTTTTTTTAATTTAAGATTAATATTGTGGGTGTAACTAAGTTTTATTTTATTTTTTATCTGTATAATTAAATTCTCAATTGAACAGTCTTCGTTTCATTAGGATGGCATACGTAGTTCGGGAGATATTCGGGTTTATGTGACTGACCCGTTATTGGTTTATGTGACTGACCCGTTATTTTTGGAACCGGCTATATATTTAATACTTCCATAATGTACATAAATTGTACAGTTGATTAAACTTATGTCAAGTAACAATTATGGACTCTCGGGCATATGACGGCTCTCTTTTTATAGCTATCCTGTAAAGTTTGACCTTTAAAAATATCTGTAAAATATTTACTAACAAAAATGAACATCATTTATCGTCTAGATAGTTTTAAAAAGACAGCTCCCGCATTAGGATACATAGAACCCACAACACTTGGCGCAGTAGTAAGCGGCGTGGCGACCTTTTAAACCACTAGGTCAACCGTGCAGTAACGAGTGAGTCGGGATATTTTCTTAATCATATTGAAAAGGTGTATAACCAGAAAAGTGTAACTTCAACATACTAACCCTAGATTGGCATCCATCTCCAGTACACTGTAAATAAAATATCTTATTAAAATCAAGAAAATATTTATAAAAAACTAAACGGTGTTCCCTGGTTGATGTTGTTTAAAACAATCGCAGGAAACGATGTCAAATTAAGTTTATATAATTTGTTATTATATCAGCTATCTGCTTTAATCTGCTATACTCTTATGCTTTAATCTGCATTTATGAAAAAGAGCTTCAATTAAATTTATTTTGTAACACTATTAAAAAAATCACAACTTACTTCTTTAATTGCAGCTCCTTTGACGTTCAGACTAACGGCTTCAACAGCCAGCCAATCCATCTCATTAGTTCTATTTACATTGACGTTTCTCAAGACTGTCTGGATGGTTTCATAATTAGGATATGGTGTTGATTGAACTGGTGCTGCATGAGTTGTAGTCTCTTCTGCCTTTAAAATAAGAAGAAATTGTCAGAAAATTATGTAAAAGTCTCATTTAAAAGTACCTGGCGACTGAGTTTTGCTCAGTTACTACTATTGATTGTTTAACAACGCCATCTAGTCTCTCAGTAGCTGTATTATTGCTGAAAGAGTAGTATAGATGTCGCAAGCAATGTTAAGAGTATTACGAAAGGAAAACGCATGAAAACTCGAAAACTTGCGTTTTTCCAAACACAGGAATAATATAGATCGATTTTCACCCCCGATATCCCCCAACATACGAAATTTTAAATCGTAAGAACCATTTCTGAGATTAAATTTAAATATAAAATCACAGATTTATATACATTCATAAATATTTAAATATATTTACAAGAAACGCTTGTTTAAAGATACTATATATTTATTGGTTCACATTTTTGGTTGTTTAATAGGTACAAGAATTTGAAAATTCCTGTGGTGACAGCTAAGGAATACGTAGTGTCACCTGTACATTCCATGGTTATCGTAAGTAATGATGAAGGGACAAGTACCTATAAAATTAATTAGGTCAATAAAATAATTATTGCTAAAACTACTGTCACTTACCGTTGGTCCTGAACGTAATGGGTTGTGGTCAGCCACTGGTACATATATGGCGCCCTGGAGAAAACCAAATAAGTTTTAATTAGAAAAACAATCAACCTTTTAAAATTTCAATTTGATTTTCTGTTTCTTATGGTATAAGGGAAAAAATGCTTTTTGCACCGTACGCTCCATGGGGAGACAAAGGGCATGTGTGGGACCCTCGGAGAATCGGAGAAACAGTCGAGAGGAGGACGAGGAGTGCATTTGTAGCTTCTGGAGCCCAGAACCATCTAGTACTACAAGACACGGTAAGGGAGATGGTAAATAATTATCAATACACATGGAAATTTGCAATGTCATGCGTCACAAAACCAGTAATCATACCTCCATTCACCTCAGACTCGGTGAAAATTGTTTAGATTTCGTCAGGACATTATGTATTTTTAGTTGGATTGGTCCATGTGTGCTCAATCACGACTATTTACAAAATCCTTTACAGAAAACCAAAGTAGAAATGCTGATATATTCCCAATAACTGTTCCTACTATTTCTTAAACTTATAAGTAATACAGTCGATTTCTGAAGTAGGTATTTTAAAATTATTAACATTATTTAGGAATACTTTGCCTACATAATTGTAATAGGAGATGTAAAGATGTTGTAAGAGAATAGAGATGTATAAAAATAGATGTAGTTAGTAGGTTATGAGACCATTTTTCAACCAAGAAAACTTATAAAATATTCGTAACTTTAATTCCAAATATTGTTGACATGCATAGTCAGTTGAATACTTCCTTGAAAGTGTATAGTAAACATAAGACCCACAGTAAATAAAACAATAAATATTTCGGACATCTTACACACAACGCCATCTAGTCCCAAACTCAGCAAGGCTTGTATTATGGGTACTAAACAACTGATATAAATACATAAACATACTTTTTTTTATAAATACATACATAATATACATAGGAAACACCCAAACTCCGAAACTAATATTTGAATATTTGCGGACCCACACAAACATTTGGTCCGACCCGGGAATCGAACCTGAGACCTCTTTATTAGCAGTCGCATACCCTAACCACCAGACCAACGAGGCAGACAGACCAGTAAACAAATGACGGTGTAGGATTAGTTGTATTAATGTTAGGATTTTTACTAAAATAATAAGAAATTATAAAAACCATTTTAACTGAAGTCCCCTACACCACAACCAATTAAAACTACAAACTATGATAGCGGGGGTACTTTAAGCTTGGCGTGAAAAAGCAATCTCGCAAGGCCGCAATAAGATTCACCATTGTCTTCATTGGCAAGGAGTATGGTGATCACCACTCTTGAATTCTATTCATGATTTCCATCAGGCAGATTAAAGTCATTTTAGCTGGCATATTTGTATATAAAAGTCAAGGTTACAGAAAAAAAATATCCGGTATCTTTTGTTATATTCGCAATAGATGATATTATTGATAAAATACATACATATATTTAAGGATTTAGCAAGATTAAACGAATAATGTTTGCCATACCTGCATCGTGTACTGCCGATTTCTCATATTTGATGGATCCTAGAAATATATTTATTTATTCTTAAATATGCTTAGCAATGAAATGGCAAGCGCATGAAAAAATACATGTCTAGACTGTTAACAGGTTCATTTTTATAACTTGCCAATTTGTCTAAAATGAGAGCCTTAGAAAATGAAATACATTTTTTTGGAAAATTAATATCTATCAATACAAAAGTAATTAAACAAATTAATAATTAAGTTTTGTTTAATACACTTAGATATTATTATTATGCTTATTAGGCGACAATTAATTTGTTCAAGGGAATAGTTATTCCAGCAAAAGTTCTTAGCCTTTCGCGACTTATAAACTTACTCGTGTTTTGCTGTAAACGGGACTTATTCGCGATAAAATTATACCGCATACGTTACCACTGTGTTACTGAGGAAGGATGCCTATAGATAGACTAATTAGATAGACTTAATGTATTATTATGTTAAGTTACTTTACCGTTACTTTAGCTAAGCCGTCAACAGTTTCGTGCTGAAAAATATTTCATTATCTAACATAAATCTGGATGTTGTAACTCATCTATAGCATAATAGCAGAATATACAGAAATATTTACATTTAAATAATGATAAAAGAAAGATGATAACTGAAGAAGAATAAACGATCACAAATCAACGGTATTCATACTTATACTGTTCTAAGATCTTATCTGTTTGTTTGTTTATCAACAGTTCATAATGACCCACAGCTGGATTGGGGTCTCCTTTTAGGAGAGGGTGAAGGTATGGCCTTCCGTGTGGTGACGGATTAAGAATACAGTGTCACCACCCCTATTCATCCCGCGGGTGTCGTAAAAGGCGACTAAGGGATAAACTACGCAAGACAACATCATTGCAAAGATAAGTAAAACTTGAAACCAACCCTATACAACCCGTCTGGCCTGCGTGGTATAGTAGGCCAAAACCTCCTTTTCAAGGAGAGGCCTATGTCCAGCGGTGGACTGTTAAATGCTGTTGATGATGATGAAGGCCATACATTCCCGTTGGATGTTTGTAAGCCACCCGAAGGCCTCCTACTAAACTTTACGACTGCTATGATAGCAACTAAGACCGACTGTTTAACGTGACCTCCGAATCATGGAGACGCTCATGGTATTGTGTTACTAAAGATCACCCATCCGGGTAGTGATCGTGCCGTCGATGCTTACCATCGGTTTTTAGGGTGACTTGATTATGAGCGCCTTTCTGTTTGTTTGCAAGAACCCGTCTACAAAACTTCCGAATCCATGTTTGTAGGGAAATAAAGTATGTTTGATGGACAAACACTTACCGAATTGAATTTCACCCACTTTACAGGCGCTCCGAAATCATCCTAAAATGCATTATTTTGTTAAAAAAACCGTCTTGACAGACACCAACGTTACTATTAGAGCAAGAGCCCGGAGCCGCCAGACCTACGTAATATTTTTATCTATCTATACTTCGCGCTATCTCAGAAACGGCCCCGCTTTCAAGCTAATGGGTACACATACATCTCAACAAGACATTGTATTAATAATCCTGAAAATTTCAGCTTTGCACTAATGACGTAGGTCTGGCGGCTCTGGGCTCTTGGTCCATATGCAAGATATATTATAGAGCACAAGTGTGTGCGAAAATACAGGTGCATTTTCTGTTAACTCATTCTCAGAGTACCATGGGACGGCAGTTTGATACGTTCGGGGAGAGATCACGCATAGGATCGATGACTTTATGTGCTCAAGGGGGTTAAGATCCCGACTTCCAAACTTAGGGCTTGCTATTAAGCACTTCTATAACTAGAAACACTTAGCAACACTTTTATCCTGCCCCGGTAATCGAACTTGGGACCTCTTGATAGGTAACCGGTCGACGATGCATCTTTGAACTATTGTTGTGATTATTCGAATAAAATCGCTTAGCTTCTCGTCCAATAAGTTATAAGACATAATCGATTGTGACGTGAAAATCGTTCACGATAATTATGATAACCACATAAAACATATCTGAGAGCCTTTCGAACACAATCAACCTTGATGTTATAATGTAACTTGATTTATCTCACCTCTCTTCCAACTTTTTGTCCTACCCTCAAACTTTCTCATTTCAAAGAAAAGTTACACAAACGCTGCCACTGAAATTTACACTTTATACGATTTGAGATAAAGTATAATTTAGCTTATACATAAGATGATGGATAACCATGAATATATCCAGGGAGGTACTAAGTTACTATTTCCAAACTATGGAATTCAATTATGTCTTTTATTTTAAAGGTTGTAAGGTAGAAAATTGAATGCAACCTGCCTTATTATTGCAGCTAGCCCTGAGTTATGACAGTTTTTACAAGTGCTTTCGTAACTGTAGTAATAATAAACTGTAAATACTTGACGCTTCTGTTTTGAGTAACAAACAAAGGAGAACTGGTCTACCCACTACCTCGGCCGTCGGGAGTTATGGGGTATGGCCAGGAAGCCATACCCCATAACTTAGGTAGATCTCAGGGTGACCCGGGGCAGGATGATGTTGTATCTCCCACTGTTCTATACAGTAAAAAACGAAACACTGACCCGCCTTATACAACAACCCCCGGTCGCAGCAGGGGTGTCACCTGTCTCGGGTCGTTTGCAGTGGACATATTTCCCCAAGATTGCCCTTAGTTGACAATTTGGGGAATAGCAACCGCGTCCCCTCCCCTTCGACGCTCGTTCGAGTGGGATCGGACCTCTCGCTCTGCGAGCTCCTTCAAAAGCATAACGTCCTCACAGAAGGGACCGCGGCTTTCAATCAATTATCACTCGCTGGATATTGCTGCGATCAATGTTGGTGGTGATAAGTTTTGTCCGATCTGTTCAACCAAGATTCGACCTAGCATTTCTAAGTTAGTGAGTCAAAACTAAAATTTGCACCAAATGCTATTGCACCCACATATAAAATACAATTTATATGAATGTATATTGTTATATGTACATATATGTATAAATATATAATATTACTATACTTACAAACCGCGGTAAAGCTTTTAATTGGGATTTTAAGTCCAAGGGCTGGAAAAAATATAACAATTTTATTTTATAAGTAGCTTTCGCCTGCGGCTACGCCCCTCGTGTATGTTGGTTATCGCAGTAAAAAGAAGCCTTTGTCCTTTCTCGGGCTTTAGACTATCTGGGTATAAAACTTCATTTACATCGGTCAAGTAGTTTTTGAGTTTATCGCGAACAGACAGACAGACAGATGCTACGGATGATTTTATTTTATAGAATGTAGTGATAAGTAGCAAGTACGTAAGTAAGCAAGGTAATATCCCTGCTTCGATAAATAGGCTATCCAAAACTAAATTCACTTTTCAATCAAAAACACAATTGTACAGCTTCATGACGTACTCGTAAGCATATCTAGGTACACTAATATTTTAAATTGGTAAGTAACTGTTTGTCTGTTACGCTTTTGCCGCTAAATCCTACTAACCGTATTTGTAGTTTTAAGAAATTTCTTTCCAAAAATTCTTTACAAAATTAATAAGGAATAAAAATCTCCCTTTAAAGAAGAGAAAATATTGCATCTCATAAGTATAAAACTTGTCACTAAATATGCCAAGAAATACTATTGTTTATAAACTATTTAAATAAGATCTTCATAAAGACGATTGTACAATTTTTCAAGGCAGTCTTTTCAATTCATGAAATGTTTCGTCATTTCTAAAATAAAGGTTTAATTACAATGTACGTAATGGACTCACCCGCATCGTTGTATATATCTGTATTTAGAGAATAAATAATTAAGTAACAGTAAATAAATAAAATGAATTTACAGCGGTATCTAACCTCAAACTAAACCGAGTTTGAACTATGAAAGGTTGTAAAGGTTCACTGCTTCCTTCGAGCGGGATCGGCCTTTTCCTGATCCACTCTGTGGTCTCCTTCTGAAGCATAACGTCCTCACAGAAGGAAACCGCGGCTTCCCATCACTCACTACTTACAAGCATAGTCGCGAATAATGCTGGCGGTGATAAGTCTGTTTGACCACCCCACCTACCCACGTTACAAACATTTTTCATTTTCCATTCTATTGACATTAGCCAATAAATCAAGAGAAAAGAGAAATAGAATAGAAAACGAAAAACGTTTGCAACCTAGCTAAGAGGATTAAAAACTCGGACTCCATGTAAGGCAGTCTCCCAGCGTTTTCCACATAGCTTTTGTTGTAAAACGTGACTTTTTTGTTATAAAATTATTAAAAAGATTAATCTCAACCTTTTATACGTTATGGCTGATTTTACGAAAACATATTTTTTCTGAACTGCTACTTATTTATGGAATATTTTTTGTACATTAATTTTAAAAACGTGTGTCTCCTGACCAGAGATGATTTAAGGGTATCGTTTCCATAATTGCTCGAAAAAGCACTTACGGTTATGACAAGAGAAACAAATTAATTCATTATTTGACAGTAAAAAAAATATCTCAGTTTCTTAATAAATCAATCTATAGAGAAACCGAGTAAAGTTACTAATACGATTATTTATTTTCGAGAAAAAAATCATCAACAGTGACTAAAATCACCGAAATCGACCTTTTCTGTTTGGAATCAATCTAGTATTATGTTGCTTTATTTGAAATAAATATTTTATTAGTTGCAAGAAAAAAGTACAAAAAAGAGATTAAGCATTTAAGGTTTCTATTAATTCTCACCAGAAAGTCATAATTTAATCTTAAACATCATTAATTTTTAGCGGCAAAAGTTCCATACATTTTAGTATGGAGAAATAATTTGCAATAAAACAGAGTTCACGCGATCCAAAAATTCAGTGTTCTCCGAATATTCAAGGCGAGCGCACGCTCGTTTTTAGCTCCACACGCACTGTCACGCACACAGAGATTTGATTGTTTACATACGACGACGTGACTGTGTGTAACTTTTGATAATATTTGGTAGGTCTGAGAATAGACACACCAATCTTTATATTTTAAATTATTATTAACCAACTTCAAAAAAGGAGTATTATTTGTGTTTTTTTTATTGTACATTCATTGATTACTCTGTCAATTGTGGACCGATTATTAAAATTCATTTTATATGACTGCCTCGGTGGCGCTGTGGTAGCATATGCGATTGAGGCCTCGGGTTCGATTCACGGGTCGGACCAAATGTTTATGAGATCCACAAAATTTTTTTTTTAGGTGTTGGCTGTTTTCAGTGTTAGTTCATAGGGAAACCCTAAAATTTTATAAGCACGTTATAAATAGTTATTATATATTTTTTTATTTTGTAATGCTATTCCAGACGCAATATCTGAGCTGGTAGCCATCATTTCGTAATGATGAGGGCAGTAGTAGCGCATGCGACTACTTTGCTTGAGTAAGGATTCAGGTTCGATTCCCGTGTAGGACCAAATATTTGTGTGATCCGCAAATATTTATTTCGGGGTCTGGGTGTATTCTATAGGTAAGCAACAAAAAAAGTATGTTTATGTATTTATATCAGTTGTCGAATCAATAATATAAGCTCTGCTTAGTTTGGGACTGGATGATGTCGTGTGTAAGATGTTCGAAATAGTTGTTTATTTATTATTGTAATATATCATACTGCCTTGTTGGTCTTGTGGTCAGCGTATGCAACTGCTAACCAAGAGGTCTAGGGTTCGATTCCCGGGTCGGACCAAATTTTTGTATGATCTGCAAATATTTGTTTCGGAGTTTGGGTGTTTTCTATGTATAATATGTATGTATTTATAACAAAAAAGTATGTTTATGTATTATAAACTGCGAAATAAATATTTGCGGATCACACGAATATTTGGTAGATGATATTCTGTGTCATTCGTCTGAAATATTTATTTATTGTTATTTATTATAAACTAGCTTTCTGCCCGCGGCTTCGCCCGCGTGGAATTCGTTGATATCACACGACATGGTAAGGGTAGATTAAACAATCTTACCTGATTTTATGTTTGATAATAAGGAACTTCGACACAAACTTTCGTCCCCTATTTCAAACCCCTCTACCTTTATTTTCGCGATAAAAAGTACCCTATGTCCTTTCCCAAGTTCAGTTCTATCTTCGTACCAAATTTCATCAAAATCGGTTCAGTGGTTTAGGCGTGAAAGCGTAACAGACAGACAGACAGAGTTACTTTCGTATATGTGTGTTACCTTTAGTCGTATCTTTCAAGATGTTCAGCTGATGATGGAAAGTAATACTACTCAATGGTTTGGTCTTGGATGATTAGTATTTCACTTTTATACGTATGTATAAACCGCTAGTCGTATTTATGTTTTACTAGCTTTAGCCCATGGCTCCGCCCGCGAGTGTGTCGATTTTCGTGGTAAAAAGTAGCCATGTCCTTTCTCGGGGTCCCATATATCTCTATACTGAAATTGATCAAAATCAGTTCAGCGTTTTACGCGTGAAAAGGTAACAGACAAACAGACAGACAGAGTTACTTTCACATTTATTTTAGTAACATTATTGCGTAAATAAGCCGTTTGCATTAAATATATTAAAAAAAAACACAGTCCTCTGCCTCTTCAACCTGTCTATTAAACTCAAAACATAACGTAACTTAAAAACTACTGCACCAATTTTCATGATGTTTGCAGCAATGGATAGATTGGTTTTAAAGGAGGGTATAATTTGTCAAATTTTAAATGTTTTTTAAATGCCTATAAGACCATGTATCGTTAATCACACATTATTGACATAATAAAATCTTACACTGAGAGTCACTAGTGTAAGATTACGGCCAATTACGGGTGCGACCTGGATGAACGCTCTGACGTATTATAAAATATTTATTTAAATAATATTGTGTAATAAACAATTTTATTCTACATATTTCATGTAGAATAAAATTGTTTTAAATGTCTACAGTATTTATTATGATAAGGATTAATATTACATTGTTCCAAATTACTTTGAAATTATTATTCACAAATAAAATAATAAAGAAATATTAAAAAAGTATAATTAAAAAAGTATTACTGTAGGTTATTCCTAATTTATGTAACTCGTAAACTTTTGTCAATATTGGCTTTATTTATGTGTTCCTTTAAAATAATAAAATAACATTAATAAATCTTCTTTAAAAGGTAACCTTAATTATGATGAAAACCGTATTTAAATACCTTGCGTATTTAAAACGATCTGAGTTGACAGACAATGCACGCGAGCAAATTTATTTTATACTGTGTAAAATTATTTTATAATCTTTGACCATTCGATTGGTATACAGAAAGTATTATGACTTTCTGTACTGAATGAATCCTACGGGCTTTACGTTATGGCAAGATACATTGCGTGCGTTGTAAGACATTAAAATACGTTCTACAAAGGCGAACAGTTGATGGATATTTAACATAAGCAAAAAACCGAAAGTCGGTGATTGCTTGCTACGGTATGTATGCGACAGTGCGCGATGCGTCTGTGTGCATGTAAAATATGTATGTGGGTGTTCAATCACAAATTCTCACGCTTGGTGTCGCGGGCCTTAAATTATAAAATGTGCCGAACGAACATTTTTAGTAATCGTTACAGGTAGTTGGAACCCTTCAAAGTTTAACAGCAGTCTTCGTAAGTTTATACAGATTTAATATTACTTAGTGTGCATGTTCTTGACTATCTGAGTTTACTCGGGTGAATGAATACATAAGGATTCACATTTTTTCATATATGTAAATAAAAAGTAATTGTTCACAATTGTCTATAAAGTGTTTGCTAACATACATTGCATAGGCGCTCAAACACCTGAGGTTGTGATATAGTTGCTCTGCCATAAACTCGAAATTAAAATAAATAAATAAATAATTCGGACATCTTATACACAACGCCATCTAGTCCCAAACTAAACAGACCTTGTATTATGGGTACTAGACAACTGATATAAATACATAAACATACTTTTTTTTTAAATACATACATATAAAACAAGCCAAACTCCGAATCAAATATTTGCGGATTACACAAACATTTGGTCCTACCCGGGAATGAAACCCGATACCTCTTGATCAGCAGCCGCATACGCTAACCACTAGACCAATAAGGCAGTCAAACAGTCGTATCATTGGAGAATAATTGAAGAAAGAAGGCTCTGATCATCGATCAATGTGCTTTCAAAGAATCGTTCAAACAATCTATCAACAATTTTGTTGTTTATTTTTCAGACTTTTAGTTTTTAAGAATTTTATTTTATTAAAACAATGTATTCAATTTAATTTCAACAATAATTATTAGGCAATAGGAAATTGGCAATGCCCTACAGGGTCCACGATTGTTCCTAGTTTTTAAGAATATGTTTACCATCTATTGTTATAAAATATTGAGGAATGCAATTAAATAATATGAATGAATGAATGAACAATATTTTCCGATAACGCGCTAACAAGCAGTTGTATTGGCATGTTACAGTCAAAAGAAAAGTGACGTTTGTTTTATGTAACCGGTGTTTCTGATCGTGGTCGTGTTCTCTTATTATTCATGTATATGTTCCTTCCAAAGTGGCATATAATAACATACTACTGTGCTTGATGGAAAGCATGAGCAGAATCCCAGAGTAGTGATCACCATACTTATTGCGAATGGGACAATGCAGCATGGCAACCCATAGCACGACGGCCTATTGAGATGCATCTGCAACATTTGGCCCCCTCCACTTACCTGGACTACAGAAATGCTGTTAGTCTAAGTTGGTCTGCTGTGTGAGGGACCCACCCCAGTCGAGCCGGCCCGTTCTTGCTGAAATCAGCATGGCTCAGTGTTCATTTTTGACTGAGATATCGATCTACTGTTAGCTGGATTGGAATTGTTGGATGAATGACATGATACAAGTATTGGTTACTTTTTCAAATTTACTTACTTTAGAATTATTCCCCTGCTTATATTTTTCATCTACTTTTCTGTATAACTGAAAACAATCGCTTAAAAATAATAATTGAAATAAATATACAAATGAGACCCTTTGAAATTAAAGACAGAACAGGAAAGGACCATTTCTCGGCCCATAGAAGCGATATACTTGGACCACTTATATGTTTAGGTATATGCAACCACGGTCTTACAGAAAACCAACTTTTATTAATAACTATTTTATTCCTTTTCAATCCGTGTGATAATAGATTATCATCCCTATTCATGCCAAGGGAAAGGAGCCCCTACATTCATCCCAAACGGCGATCAGAGAGGAAACTACGGACAACACTGCGAAGAGAAGAATAATTTGAAACAAACCTTTTTTTGCGTGTGGAAACCCCTTAGGTCTCACCCCCCCCCGGTTTTTCGCGGGGCGCTATATCGAAATCGAACCGACAAAAACCACACGGTGTGCCACTCTGCACCTAAAATAGAAGGGGTCCAGTAACGCCTGTATTACTATATCTGGACCCCTCTTAGAAGAGGTTTATGTACATTAGTAAAGGCTGTTGATGATTATTCCTTGTTACCGAGTGGATTAAGTTTTCAGAGACCCTATCTTTAGCGTTCTTCCTGAGAGAGGTAGGTAGAGAGGTACAAGAAGGATGGCATCGGACTTCTATCTCTATAGTTTTCCATTTTGTCAGCCCTTACTAAACTTTTTATATTTATATTGTATATTCATCATCATCATCATCAACAGCCTTTAACAGTCCACTGCTGGACATAGGCCTCTCCTTAGAAAGGAGGTTATGGCCTACTATACCACGCTAGCCAGACGGGTTGGTATAGGGTTGGTTTCAAGTTTTCCTTCTCTTTGCAACGCTGTTGTCTTGCGTAGTTTATCCCTTAGTCGCCTTTTACGACACCCGCGGGATGAATAGGGGTGGTGACACTCTGTATTCTCAATCCGTCACCACACGGTATTGTATATTTGCTTTGTCGGTTCCGTATGCATTTGTCACAGATATTAAGCTATATTTTGTAGACTGTAGTGACCTGCACTGTTACTGAATGGAATAATGATATCTTACCCCAAGTTTATGCCTGGTTAGTGCCACTAACTGCTCTCCAGTTGGCTGTAAATAAGAAATGAGAATTAAATTGAAATGTGAATTTTGGATGGAACGTTTTAGGGCCACAGCACACTAGTACAGCACACTTAAAAACGCCAAACGCGGAGATTGAGTTGCTTTTTAGAAGCGCGACACAGCAGCTGAACGCTACTCTCCGCACACATTCGGATGCCGGTAGCATCGATTTGGCGTCGGAAAATTATAGACAACACTACAGCCGACGCGATCCAGGCATCTGAGCTGTCGCGCGTTTCCGATACCGCGTTCGAACGCAGAAAGTCGATAAAACGCGATGCAGCATCGAGTCGCAAAATCACCGATCGTCGATGCTAAAAGTAGCTAGTGTGCTGTGGCCCTTAGAGATTGTAGATGTGGTGACTGACAAAATGCATTGAGAATTATCTATACAAACATAATTAGCGTGTCTCTATGTAATATTAAATAAACAGTTTTTTACTAAATGCATATCAAAGTATATACGGTACTAACATCAAAAAGGCAAATTTTACAATTTTTATCCGTCTGTATGTTCCGGCTCTGGAACGGCTGGACCTATTTTAACGAGACTAACTCTGGCAGGAAGCTGATGACCTAAGAAGAAAATTAGGCTAATTTTTTATAGACTAGGTTCGCTCTGCGGCGCTACCTACCATTTACAACGTCAAACGCGGGTAACACCGCGGGTTTCGGCTAGTCGTAAATATAATGCATCTCGGGACGCCCGACAGAAGTGGTAACATAAACTAATTTGAGCTGAACTAAGTATTTAATTTTGAACTTTTTTAACTTGAGAAAAGATTAGGTTATTACTTTAATTTTATGTATATTACTTTACTAGGTTATGCCCGCGGCTCCGCCCGTTTCCTAGGCGTATAAAAAATAGAATTCGGCCGATTCTCAGACTTACCCGTTGTGCACACAAAATTTCATACAAAACGGTCCAGCCGTTTCGGAGGAGTATGGTATCTAACATTGTGACACGAGACTTTTATACATGATAACTAGCTTTCGCCCGAGGCTCCGCCGTGTATGTCGGTTATCGTGGGAAAAAGTAGCCTATGTCCTTTCCCAAGTTCAGTTCTATCTTCATACCAAATTTCGTCAAAATCAGTTCAGTGTTTTAGGCGTGACAGCGTAACAGACAGACAGGGTTACTTTCGCATTTATAGTAAGTAGGGATTACTTACAAAAACGGCGATCGTTTTAGGTTGTATGCTCACTGTCAACAGTATATGTCTATCGCACACTAAACACTGATGAGGGAGAGGGGTAAGCGTCTGTCAGAAGTACGGATAGCGCTGTGGGTTAGAGTGAGAGAGGAGGAGCCTGCCTACCACTGCTGTATGCGTGATAAAAGGGAAGCCATATAGACTGGCGCCGTAACGCGTTACGTAACGTTTTACCCCACGATAAGAAGTAATCACTTCAAAATCTTTTTTATATTGCAAAGCCACAAATAGGTAAAATTACATAAATGACATAAGTACACCAAATTGTAAGAGCCCACAAAGGGACAAACTACGCAGAACAACATCATTGCAAATAGAAGGAAAACTTGTAACTTGTAACAAACCCGTCTGGCCAGCGTGGTATAGTAAATCGAAATCTCCTTACTAAGGACAGGCCTATGTCTAGCAGTGGACTGTTAAAGGCTGTTGATGATGATGATGATGATGTTTTACACTACGCGCACACTAGGCGACACGCGACAGCGACAGCTCGACGACTTGACGCGACGACAGGCTGCGGCCGACAAATTTAATATAATTTAATCTAAGCTCCGCACACTAGGCGACAGAGACGCCCGAAGAAACAAAGACGCCGCGTCTTCATCAAATCAAATCAAACCATTTTATTTCAAATAAACCATACAACGGCACTTTTGAAACGTCAAGTAGTCAGTCAGTAGTCAGTCGTGAAGCTAATCGTCTGTTCCAATTCGTAGATCTTATGGAGAAGAACAGACAAGAAACTCCATGGACACTCTTTTCCAACATTGTTTTTACAATTTTTGGTTACATTGTTTATGGCATTTTATTAAATGTGAGGACAATGTAACGATGCTGATATTTACACATGTAGTGTCCAAAAATAATTAAACAATAAATAATAATAATATATATAATGACCCATGCACCAGCCATCGTCCAGTTCAACCATATCGTAGGGAGCCGAACGACCCGCTACACACGCCACCGCCAGCAGGACTTTTGAGCGAGCATGACATACTCACAACCGCCAGTCAACAAACTTATGCTACCAGTGACTACAAAGTGCTCACATGTACAATTCAAAATGTTCAATTCAATTCAAATCAAAATCAATACAATTCAAAATTCAAAATGTTCAAATGTAATTAAAAACCATTTATAATTATGCTACTCTCTAAGAATGCGATAATCATCATCAACAGCCTTTAACAGTCCACTGCTGGACATAGGCCTCTCCTTAGAAAGAAGGAGGTTTTGGCCTACTATACCACGCTGGCCAGACGGGTTGGTATAGGGTTGGTTTCAAGTTTTCCTTCTCTTTGCATTGATGTTGTCTTGCGTAGTTTACAATTGCGTAGGTGATAAGACGCGGCGACAAGTCGCCCAGTTTGCGATGGGGGTTAAAGTGTGATAAATTGTATGACGCTTTGGCTATGGGCATTTACTTACCACCCACGGTTTTGGTCGCATTTCGTTAGGCATTGAAGGTACATATTGATTGATACTCTGTGGACACAAGTAATTAGTTTAAGAAATAATAACCCGTCTGCTTAAAAAGTTTTGATAACATTTATTTAGTCTATGGCAGATGGGCCGTAATTACGAATCTATTGACACCTTATTAGTTGAATTTAGATTAAGAACTTACGTATTGTATTTCGTCTTGAGGCCGTCCAGACGGCAGGAGGTCTCTAGGATCAGGACCACCCTTAGCTCCTACACCCATGTATGATTGTGAACGTGGACCTGGAGGTCCAAATCCGGGAGGGGGACCAGTACCACTATATCCAGGTGGAAGGCCTCCTGGTCCGCCATATCCAGGTGGGGGTCCTCCTGCCCCACCAAAGCCAGGTGGGGGCCCTCCTGCTCCACTAAAGCCTGGTGGGGGCCCTCCAGGCCCGCCAAAGCCAGGTGGAGGCCCTCCTGACCCACCAAAGCCAGGTGGGGGCCCTCCTGTCCCACCAAAGCCAGGTGGGGCTCCTCCAGGACCTCCAAATCCTGGTGGGGGCCCTCCAGGACCCCCAAATCCCGGAGGAGGCCCTCCAGTGCCTCCGTATCCTGGAGGAGGTCCTCTAAATACAGGTGGAGGTCCCCTAAATCCAGGAGGAGCTCCGCTGAATCCCGGTGGAGGGCCTCTGTATCCAGGTGGAACGCCTCCGGGTGCTCCAAATCCTGGGGGGGCTCCTCCGAGTCCTCCAAATCCTGGTGGGGGTCTTCCATATCCGGGTGGTCCTCCACCTGAACTGCTTCTTAGCACTGGTTCGTCTACTGTGTAGTCTACAGCTTGTCCTCCACTATTTGGGCCCTTATTTGACATGTCAGGTTCTTGGTAATCTGGTGGTGGTTTTTCCTGAAAGTAATATAAAGTCGTTAATGAGGGAGAGGGACACCAAATTTAGCTGAACGGTTGGCCTAGTGGTCTAAGTCGCTTTTCACTGCACCAAGTGTTGTTGGTTCAAATTTGATTTGGGTGTACGACGGTATACGACATTTGGAATGATTCACAAATTGTTGTTCTGAGTCTGGGTGTTGTATATGACACAGGTTGTTTGTGAAGTTGTCTTAAAAAAAATCACACCCGCTGAGCCCTGCGGTGTTACTCGCGGTTATTGCCGTAAAGATACAAACACCGAGGAACGCCGAGGAGCGAAGCTGGTCTAAAAGGTAACTCCAAGCATAAGTTACTTCATAATATCATAGATTAAATAATATACTTTTACTAGTTGACCCAGCGAACTTCGTACCGCCCAACTTTAAAATTCCAGAACTTGATCGCAGCGTCACCTACCGGGTCCAATAGCGAATCTAAACCATTCCCAGATCCCCTTGAACACACGCAAAAAATTTCATCAAAATCAGTCCAGTCGTTTGAGAGAAGTTCAGTGACATACACACTCACAGAAGAATTATATATATAAAGATAAAGATTGTGAAAACATACATATTATACACTAGCAGAGTCCCACCGTTTTACCCGCAGTTATTGTAAGTCGCGAGTAACGCCGCGGAGTGGAGCTAGTCTGATAAAAATTGCCTACGTTTATCTGTGAAACTCCTGTCAAAATCGGTCCAGTAGTTTTAGTGATAAGTCGAAACAGACAGACAGACAAAAAAAAAAAAAAATTGAATAAAGGATCGTATATATCCGCGACAACCGACACTCACGTAGGTGATACTGCGTACGAAAGCTATCCCATAAGTCTTCATCTATAAGTATCAGGAATGAGGTCTTCTTCTTAGCGTTTCGATGCCAAACGTAACGTGTCGGGAAAATTATATTTTTCAGCCCAGAACGCGGCCACTTTGATGGCGTTATCGGTGGTAGCCATTAGGTCTTCCGGCGTGCAGGTGTCTGGGCACGCAGGGCACGATGGAAGATGGAACATTGCTTCGATTGCACCGCACAAACAGCTGAGATCATCACCGGCCGAAAATCCCCACCTAAACAGGTCCTCTTTGCTTCGGCCAACTTGGGTCCGAAGTCTATTTAAAGACCTCCAGATTGGCCACGGTAGTTTATGTCCAGGTGGAAGGCTCTCAGCCGGTACCACAAATGGATTCGGCAAGGACACTCCGTCTCTCCACTGTTTGCACCTTGCTTGGGACGGGTCCAAGGTCAGTCAGGAATGAGGTGATCCGTCAGAGAACAAAGGTCATCGATATAGCCCACCGGATTAGCAACCTGAAGTGGCAGTGGGCTGGCCATATTATCCGCAGAACTGATGACCGTTGGGGCATAAGAGTTCTGGAGTGGAGACCGCGTCTCGGTAAACGTAGTGTAGGTCGCCCACAGGCGAGGTGGAGTGACGACCTGCGTAAGATGGCTGGCAGGAGCTGGATGCGAGAAGCCCAAAATCGATCAGTGGTGTGCAATGGGAGAGGCCTATGTCCAGCAGTGGACTGCGATAGGCTGACGATGATAACAGCTTTTCATTAAATGCTTAGGAAACTATAAACAGTACCTACATCAGGATATTTTTAAAATTTATCCGTCTGTCCGTCAGCTTGTTCTGGGTAATCTCTGAATCAGCTGGAGCGGTTTCGATAACACTTTCACTAGTAGATAGCTGATGAACTAAGAAGTAACTTGGGCTACTTTATTAAATCTAGCTTTGGCCTGCGACGTTGTCATGGTGTTTGACGTAATGAACAACATTCGCGAGTAAAACTGTAGAATTCAACAAGTGTACATTAAAATACTTATTTTCACTTACGTTTTAATATTACTGGAGCCGAAAAAAGGGTTCCAAGTGTCATATTTTCGTCACTAGTCCGTAATTTAAATTTCATATAAAATAATTTGTCATGTTTCTAAAATTTATCGTCATTAACTTAGATATTTCATTGTCACTTAATAATATAAAACAAAGAACTTAATTTTAATACATAATTATTACGATTACACAATATAACTTGAGAGTGAACACAATAACGGTAGGAATTTTATATTATTTTTACATCTACCCACACTATTCCAACTACGAGTTTGACACTCAAAAACAATTTTTTTTTACTGGCAATTTTTTATACATACAATCGCTTTTTCTTTCACTATAGTTTTTGCCTGTGACTCCGCTCGCATGTATGACAGTTATCAAAGTACGTAAATGCCAATTTTCCTTGTGTTAGCCTATTGGTTTAGCCTAACGTTACTCACATACAGATACACGAGTAAGTACTGTAGTACTTACAAATTTTTTTTAAAGATAAAGGCTCTAAATAAATGGTTAGTGATGTTATTTTATTTTATTGTCAAAAATTGTTATTGTTATTGTCATTTTAAAAAGTTATATATCAACGTTCAGAAATCAAAATGGCAGAGCTTGTATTTGAAATTTATCAAACTGGCTTTTGCCAGCAGCTTCGTCTGCTTCTATGTTAGATATCGCAGTAAATTTCATTCAAATCAGTTCACGTTTTAGTCTTGTTAGCGTAACAGACAGATCTTTGGAATTTAAAATATTAGTATGGATTTAATGGGATTTTTGACTCCATTAATTGTACATACCCCATATGAAGGGAGGCCTTTGCTTCGACCCTGTGAGAAAATAAAGTATATTTATTAAACAATTTTTTTTCTTGTTAAAAACAACTCCCTCATTAGGCTATATTCCTATGTCGCAGGGACTTTACAAACATACAAGAAACAGACACAAAGAACACACAGACACAGAATAACAATTTGAGAATCATATAAAGTATAATCCCGTTTAGGATTTGAACCCACAACACTTGGCGCTGTAGGAAGTGGCGTGGCGACCGCTTAAGCCGCTAGGTCAATCGTACAGTCTCAGTGCAGTGCATTAAATTGCTGTTTCTCTGCGCGGTCTTGGAACTAAGGTCACTGATTTAACATGGAAAGTTGGTAGAATGCAAATGACAAGTGGTAGTATTGGTGATAGTGGCTGGTGCCATTGCCAAAGTTCTCGTAAATGCTTAGACCATTAGGACCCGAATATGATTGTAAAAAAACACAAAAAAAGTTGTACGGGTTGCCTAGTAAAGTTATAAAGTTTAAAATATCTGTACACAAACTTCATCACTACATATTATAAAAGAAAGTCCTCCGCGAATCTGACGGTTTGTTCACGATAAACTTAAAAACCACTGAAGCTATTCAAATGAAATCTTGTACCCAGATATTCTAAAGCTTGAGAAAACATAACTTTTTACCGTGGTAACCGACTTCGACGCGGGCGTAGCCGTCGGGCGAAAGATAATATACCCTAGTGTTTTAATATTATTTAAAACATAAATTTAATTTATTTTATTTAGTCCAAGGTTGTCTGTCTGGACTAACTATTGGGCGTGTGGCGTAGTGGATTTGTACGAAATTAAATGTAATATTTAAATTGAACTTGGATGAAGCTTTACGTAATCACTTATAAAAGTTATTTTGCTTAAAAAAAATATAAAATCAGTTCATCAAAATTCTAGAACTTTTTAAGATAATTCTTTCCATGAACCTGTATCTCAAATTATGTTGAGGTCTAGAAAAAGAATTAGTACGAATTAGTATGGAACAGTATGTTTATCTTAGTATAGAATACCGGGAGCTGGGACAAACAGGAAAATTAATATATATATATATATATATACTAGCTGATGCCTGCTGCTCCACTCGTATTCTAGGTAATAGTAGACAGAGAACCAAAGACATAGCCCACAGGCTTTGCAAGCTTTGCGACTTTTAAATATGTATGATAAAATTTGTTACTCACACTTCCCGAGTTACCTCCCCCTTTACTTGTATCAGGTAGGTTAGGGTTCCCATTGTCTGGATAAAATTGGTCATCACCATCATACTCGTCGTCCTGACCACCCAAAGCTCTTCGAAAACTTTGAGAAGAGTGCTGAGCTTCAATAGGGTCATGCTGTTCTTTTACATCAGCTTGCTGTAAATAGGTATACCTTATAAAACTTTGATTCATGAATATCAGCTCTTTACAATTTTAGTGTTTAACTGCACGACTGCATCGGTTTGTGCCCTCCGGATGTGAGTGAGTGAGAGTGAGATAGCAGCAGTATCCGAATCACACCCATCTCTGGCGCAGAGTGGCACACCGTGTGGTTTTAGTCGGTTCGATTCCGACACTGTCTCGCCGCAAACTCCGATAGATTGATGGCCCGTGGGGGCTTAAGCTAATAAAAAAAGTGGTTTGTGCAAGTGTTGTGGATTTAAACCCCATACGGGACAATATTTTGTGAGATACACAAATGGTTGTTCTGAATCTGTGTGTTCTTTATGTCCGTTTGTGAAATCCTTTATAACGCAGGATGTATTCATAGTTTGAAAGCTGTCTTTAAGATAAGACTCTGTTTACCTATGTAAGTATGTAAATATTATGTTAACCCATAAGTACCCTATTTAGAATGATACACAAGCCACTCAGCCGTGAGTAAAAACAATTGCCGTCTCAAGGGCTTATAAAATATTATATGAATATAAAACACTGAATAAATAAAACATAACTGATATTATTCCATTAAGTAATGATTCATATATGGTTAGCAAAAAAAAATAAAAATAGGATTTAAATAAGAATTGCATTGACTCATTTCAAACGAATCTGGAAGGCGTTGTCCATTGAAACATAATCTACTATATTAGTAAATAGTTTGCAGTAGATATATGAGACTGTAGTTGTTAGCTTCACCCTAGCCGTAGAAGTTTAGATATATCTTGACATTGCTGTTAATTATTTGATTAGAACTACATTTCTTCCTTATATTATAAGTGCGATAGTAACTCTGTCTGTCTGAACTATGGAACCGATTAAAATAAAACTAGCCGTACAGTGGCTGAGAAAGAATATAGACTAATTTTTAGCGTGATAACCGCTCCGCCTACGTGTATGTAGACGTGGGTGGAGCAGCGGTCGTAGGTTAGTTTATACAGAGTACAGATATTTAATTACCAGTTTTTCTCTAAGATGGTTTTTTATTTTTGAAAAGTAGGAACTATTTTGAAACTTATAAATCTTTTTTTTAAAGAGTAACCTACTGAGTCTTTTGCTGGTTCTTTTGCATAGAAATGAAATTTTGGAACTGAACAACTAGAGTAATTAATGGAATGTACCTTGAAAGGCCTTTTCCTAAACAAAAAAGAAAACATTTTCCAAAAAAAAGAGACTATTTCGTTCCGTTCCGACATGTGTGCCTATGATATTTAAAGAGTTCCCTTGACTTCTCCAGGATCACATCATACGTTCCTGATTTTGTTATCGTAGCACCACATGGGAGGCACCAGCTTTCAAATAAAAAAACGGTTCAACCAATCGAAAGTAACAAAGACAAAAATTATACAGTCGAATTGAGAACCTTCTCTTTTTCTGAAGTCGGTTAAAAAACATTGGTACCAAATTATACGATTATATTTATCATCATTATTATCTCTGCTAAAAGGAAGCCGTATCTAAATATTGTAAACTTTATACTTTCTTTCGGTACCATTTCGAATAGATTTAATTAATACATCTGACAGTTTTCTTGCAGTTATTTGACTCCAAATGATTTTGGGATGATTTTTTATAAGCACGGCTATTATATAATTGAAATGAAGAAAACAGCATTTTTGTTTGACCAAAAAAAATATTTTTTACTTCTGTTTATGCTGCTGACTTTACTAGATTATGATGTAATGGAGAAGATACTTTGAAATCATTAAAGCAATAATTTGTTGGGTATGAAATTTGAATTTGTTCCAATATTTTTATTATTATAATGAATTCATAGATAGTAAAAAAACTATTGTACTTACATTATCGATTAAGAATTTCGGTGTAGCAACAGAGACGGTGATTTTCTCTGTCTGGTTACGTGTTTGCCCGCCACGCTGAAACTGTAAGTTTTAAAACGAAACTCATCAGCTTTCTAGCCTTTATTATTCTCCAGGTTATTTGGTGTTGGCTTCTAGCTCAATCGGTTTTGCCTGAATATCATTTTTCGAACGGAGTGACAGGCCTCGGACCTCCTGCAACGGCTGCAACCCTGAGGGCGGAGCTGAATTCAAAGATTAAACTAGTCGTCAGTAAATTTGATAATGAGAAGTATCTATAGTAAATATGTTCGCTTGTCTGAATTTACAATGAAGATGGTTGGTTACCATCTTCATTGTATTCTACTTATTTTATTTTATTTTTTTATTTTTTTACAAATAGGTGTAGTTACAGACAACGAGATCATTCCTTACACAATAAAAAGTGGCAACATACAATATCAAATCTGAAGTCCAATTAAAACTATACACATCATTCCCAATGGTAGTAATTAAGCTTCGTCTAGGTGTTAACAAATTTATAGAAAAAAGAGAACAAAAATTCTAAAGTACAGTAAGTGGATACTGTACCGAGATACAGCAATTTAACATTATTAGATTTAAATTAATTATAAATTTCAGTTTTATACAAAAAGCACTTAAATACATTCATACTATCATTAAAAACATCTACCTGTGAACATATATCGTTATAACGACTACACATTCGCGAAACTGGATTGTTGCGTGAAACATTGTTGTTGCTAGCTGGTACAACAAACACCTGTGGTGTGCGCACAGATCGCGTTGGCGTCTTAAAGTTTAATTTTTCAATAAGTTGACAATCCAGGGAACCTTTTACAATTTTGTGTAGGGTACACAAATCGCTCATCCACCTCCTTTTCTCCAGTGTGACCATTTTAAACTCCTTGAGTCGATCGTTATATTCTTTTAATTTTCGTTTTAAGCCAAACTTATAACACAGTGATCTCACAAACCGCCTTTGTATTGCTTCTATTCTATCTTTGTGAGCACTGTAGATAGGCATCCATACAGACGAGCAGTACTCGAGTAAACTTCTTACCAAGCAGTAGTATAATGTCAGTAATGAGCCAACTTTTTTGAAGGGTCTCGCATGCCGAAGTACGAAAGATAGCATTCGGGTTGCCTTACTGCAGATATAATCGTAATGAGGTCTAAACGACATGGCAGAGTCGAAAATTACCCCTAAATCTCGAACCACCCCAACTCTCTCCAGTGCAATACCTTTAATTTGATATGTGTAATTGAGCGGGTTTTTGTTTTTTGTGAATGTGATGACCTGACATTTTTTTATGTTAAGGGACATAGAGTTATTTTCACACCAGTTAGTAATAGTATTAATGTCCGATTGAAGACTTTCGCAGTCTTTATGATTCGAGATTCTTTTGAACACTTTCAAGTCGTCTGCATAAGCCAAACACTCACATTTAATTTCATTCAGTAAATCGTTGATAAATACTAAAAATAGCAAGGGACCCAGATTAGATCCTTGCGGAACACCAGATTTGGCCAAAAAAGGAACAGATTCATAGCCATTGAGTGCTACTAGTTGTGTTCTATTCTCAAGATAAGACGAAAGCCATCTGTATAGATTGCCGTGAATTCCCACGTGCTGGGCCTTTGCTAGTAACCTGAAATGATCGACACGATCAAACGCTTTAGAAAAATCGGTATAAATAGAGTCTACTTGCGTTTTGTAGTTAAATGAGTCACATATATAATTTGTGTAACACAATAGATTTGTGTTGGTTGACCTGCCAGTGATGAAACCATGTTGTAAAGGGCTTAGTTGGTGTTTCAAATGATTGTACATATGTTTGTATATATAACTCTCAAATATTTTAGCGAACCAGTTTAGAATACAAACGGGGCGGTAATTAGAAATATCGTTTCTATTGCCTGATTTGTAAATTGGTGTAATTTTAGCAATTTTCCAAAGTTCGGGAAATGTTCCCTCGCTCAATGACTTATCGTAAATTATAAAAAGAGGTGTTACCAGTGCAGTTGCACAAAGCTTAATAAAGATGGGCGGAATCCCGTCAAATCCGCCACTCTTAGTTAAATCAATGTTTTGCAATCTCTTCAATAAGTCGGTCTTGTCTATCAGCAACTTGCCAATAGTACTGTCGGATGTTGGAAAATCAGGATTAAAGCCGCTGTTGGTGGAACTGGAGCAGTACACCGATGAGAAGTAGTTCGCAAAAAGGTTGACTATATCATCTCCAGAGCTAGCTTTTTTGTCTTCGCAAAACATACTGCTAGGATAGCTGTTGGTAACACGTTTGCTCTTTGTATAGCGCCAGAAAGCTTTACGTTGAGTTGAAGGTCGTCTTCTGTTCGTTCTATATAAGTTTTAAAACACTGATATCCAAGTGTTTTGGATCTAGCTCTGAGCATGGAGAACTCATCGTAGTCCCTGGGATTGCCGTAACGTTTAAATCTAGAGTGGGCTTTATTTTTATTTTTGAGTACTGTAATTAAATCTCTGGAGTACCACGCTGGATACCTATTATTTGATAGTTTGGTCTTTGGAGTATGTTTTTCTATAATCGTGTGAATGCTATTGTAGAAGAACTGCACGTAATCATTACATCCCAAAATTAATGCCCGGTATGACCAATCAACTTTATTAATATCTTTTATACAGCCCTCAAAGTCTGTCTTCCTATAGCATAATCGTTTTATTGCAGCATTGTGTACGAGCCTTGGAATGTTAGTACGCAGAATAACCTCGAAGGGAGGGTGGTGTGCATCCATACGGCTAATGTGCAAAGCAGGCATAATCTCTACTAAATCCGGGCAGTTAGTGATAGTCAAGTCAAGTATTCTACCTTTACTGTTAACCGTGTGGTTATGTTGAAAAATAGATGCTTCCTGAAATAAGTTAATAAGTGATTTTGATTTCTCGCAATCGTGGTTGAGAGGGCAGCCTGTTTTATTTGACCACTGGATATTACCTAAGTTGAAATCACCCAATATGCACGTTACTTTATTTGAGTGATCATTGAGTATATCTTTACATTTTTTAAAGAAATTACTAACATCATTTACAGGCAAATAATCTGGCAGATAGGTGACACATAAATTGATTACAAAGGATCTATTTACCGTAATTTGCACCCATAAATCTTCCAAACATTCTGCCCTCCATTCACTCCTTACTATTACTTGAATCTTCTTTAAATAGCAATGAGGACACCCCCACCATACCGTTTGTTAAATTGAGATCGAAATCTAGCATCGCGATCTCTGCGCACCACACAGTACCTGTCATCAAACAACTCTGACGATAATACAGTATTGTCGAGCCAAGTTTCTGCTAAGCAAATAATATCAAAGTTATTACAGAGTATTGTATTGTATATCTCAATAACCTTACTTTTCATACCTCGTATGTTTTGATAATAGAGTGTTAGAAACATTTTTGAACACATCAATACAAATAATATATCCTAATCGCATAATTTAAAAACTAGCAGATGAGATTAAGGCTTTCGTGGTTTCTAATTAATATTTGCTTAGCGTCCACAGATTTCTTCACAAATATACGTCCATTCTTTACCCACACAAATCGATACCCCAACTCCCTTGCTTTCTTGCGCGCTGACGCATGCAGAGACTTGTTGTTTGGAGAGAGATGCTCCGCTACATAGACTGGCTTTCTTTCGCCAGCAATACCTAATAGTGCAGTGTGCAATTTGTCGTTAGGGTTCGATTTATTATACCTATGTATGGCAGAATAGTATTCATCTCGGATCCTTACACTCTGGAACTTCACAATTATACTACGAGGAAGTTTGCTCTCCTTGTTTACCTTTGCAACCCTTGTGCACTTGACTATGTCCTCCTCCTTCAGGGTATAACCTATGACACGGGAACATTGTTGTAGGACGTTAATTAGATTCTCGTTGTGATACTCTGGTACACCATGAATCTCCAGGTTGTTTTCACGTAAGTGTTGTTCCAAATTATTAAACCGATCCGAAAGTTCCGTTACATTATTTTTGAGTGCGTGGTTTTCTTTGACTAAGAAAGTATTGTCCTTTGTTAGAGAGTCAATGGTTTTCATCATAGTATCGTATTTGTTACTTAGAAAATTCAATGACTCACGAAATTCCAGTATATCCTTCTTAATTGGAGCAAGTTCTTGTTGTAATATATTAGAGATCATCTGAGGAATCTCCGCTTTGATCGCATTCATAACTCGCTCACTGATAGCAGATAGAAATGCTTCCTCTTTACCCTCCACCAAGGTAGAAATAGGGCTATCACCAGATATTTGTTGAACGCAAACCTGTTTTTTTCTAGAGGTTACGTTATCAGAACCATCATCATGGCCGCCAGAAGTATTCGACTCATCCTCTCTAATGCTCCTTATAGGGGTATTACTGTTCCCAACCTTAGGTAGTTTACTCCTGCACTCATGACATAACCACTTTTGTCTTACTTCCTTGTTCATGGACGTGTATTGCTTTTTATCAACTATATTTGCACATTGTAGGTCGTAAAACTTGAGACATTTGCAACATTTTAAATGTTCACGGGTTTCAATAATGTTCTGACAACCAGCACAAGTATGTTTGGACGACATTAGTGATCAAGAATCAAAGCCACAGCAATCAATAGTCTCGAAGTGATGTGCTGTCTGTTACTGATACTAAAGCAACCGCAAAATTCGTGGCGCAGCGTCACTAGCACGTTGGTGTGGTGGCCAAAGCACGCGCTCTCAGTGCGACGACCGCCGGATCAAACCCCGGCCGCTCCGAGCACTTTTTGGGATTTATATTTAAATATATTAATTGTTGATTTTGTAAGTAAGTTCTCACCGACTTCGCCACCACCACCTCGACGACTCAATTGTTTCTATCTTGTATCCTGCTTACGCCGCCCACTGGGAGGAGTTACACGTAAGAATTCTTCAAGAAGAAACGAGAGGCACCGAACTAGGTACTTCACCAATCACGAATTTAGTAAAATTAATTTAGTAGAATTTAAAACACAATCTGACACACGTCCGTACACCACGAAGCACGAAGCAAGATGATGATATACATCTGGCCGAGTTTTTGAGTGGAGACCACGTCTCGGCAAACGTAGTGTAGAATGTCAACAGGCTAGGTGGAGTGATGATTCCGCAAGATGGCTGGATGTGAGAAGCCGAGAATAGAAACAAGTGGCGTACAATTGGAGAAGCTTAAATACAGCTGTGGACTGCGATAGGTTGATGATGATGATTTCCATCAGGCAGAGTAGAGTCATTTTGGCAAGCTCAATTAAAAAAAAAGACTATGATTATTTTCAAATTGAAGTTACTACAAAGGAAAGTCACAACCAAATACTTACAGATGCCGTTAATAAAAACACGCTGATATTTACTATTTCTTCGTTTGGAAATTCGTTCTGAAATCAGAATTTGTTTCATTTGTTTATATGTAGAAAATATAACACGAGCTATTTGATTACTTGCACTTACCTAATGACAATGACGGCCTTGTTGGCCTAGATCAAGAGGTCTCGGGTTCGATTCCTGGATCGGAGAAAATGTTTGTATCATCTGCAAATATTTGTTTCGGAGTTTGGGTGTTTTCTATGTACAATATGTTTGTATTTATAGAAAAAAAAGTATGTTTATGTATTTATATCAGTTGTCTAGTACCCTAATAATACATGCTCTGCTTATTTTTGGGATTAGATGTCCGAAATATTTATTATTACTATTTATAATGATTATAAAATTTTGGCCTTTAGATCGTCATGAGACGATATTTAAATGCACTTAATTTAACGTCCAAAGTAATGGGTTTTTCATTTTCAATTTAATGTAAAATTTATGTACATAGTTTTAATTATTTAGGCAATACCCATAAAAACGGTAATATAGGGTAATTAGTGTATTTTCTTTACACATATTTACAAAATCCTAAGTTGCTTTTTATATTCTTTCAAAACAAAAATTTTGTATTGATTCAGTTCAATTTTTTTGACCATATACGCTTCAAACATTGTTTTTGTCCGCTTTTTGCATCTTGGTTTTGATTCTCATTTCTCATAAAAGTAACCGTAATTTGCGACCATAGTAAAGTGTGGCAAGGTTAATTAAATAAGAACTAGATGACGTCAAAAAGTGTTGATTGAGTGAAATTATTATTAGTATTCAGAAATAATTACTTCAACTCTGATATCTTTATAAACTATTATAATAATGTTAAAGGATCCAATAAGAATTGAATTTATGTAGTAAAAATATAATAGCATTTTGATTAAAAGTTAGAATATAACTTTATTCCAAAAAGTTACTTTAGTTAAAACGTGATAACGAAATCTTCAGAGGGTAAATCAATGGAGTTGAAAAAATTTGTTAGTATTGACTCTGTTGTTGTTATCTCTGTTGCTTCTATTGTTCCTATCTCTGTAGTTTCTATTGCTCCTATCTCTGTAGTTTCCATTGCTTCTATATCTATACTTTCTATTTCTTCAATATCTGCAGTCTCCATTACTTCTATTTCTGTAGTTTCTATTGTTCCTATCTCTGTAGTCTCCATTACTTCTACTTCTGTAGTTTCTATTGTTCCTATCTCTGTGGTCTCCATTACTTCTACTTCTGTAGTTTTTATTGTTCCTAACTCTGTAGTCTCCATTACTTCTACTTCTGTAGTTCCTATTGTTCCTATCTCTGTACTTTCTATTGCTTGTACCTCTGTAGTTTCATCTCTCAACGCAATATCTTCAAGTAGATCACTAAAAGTGATTTCATCATCTGTTTTGTTTTTATCATCATTATTAAAATCTGTGTTTGTCAGTTTACGTGAACTGTTTTTGTGTTTAAGTGACTCAATCATAGATATTTCTTTTTGACTTTTAGCGTTTCCATGCAATAAATTATAAAAAGTATCTGTTACTAATGTTCTTAGGTCTTTAGCAACTTGTGGACGAACATCATTTAATTTATTTTTAAGGTTATCAGTACTGGTAACCAAATTATCCCAATGTTCAGTATTTTTATAATCTGATTCCTTTTTGGGTGTAGCTTTTTTGATATGTTTTTGTATTTTGTTATGATTTTTAAATTTAGTTTCACAATGATTTTGAATTTTTGTATCAATCCATCGGGTCTTACTAATATCAGAAGCTATAGCTTTCAAAAGCTTCTTTATAAGACGAAATGACCATAAAATATGTTTGTTGTCTGTTCTTATGTTTGGTACTAATCTAAAGTTATAAACTCCATTTATAGGTCGATACGTTTGTCTGTCGGGTGATGGATGCCAAAATTTAGGTTGAAGCGATGCTGATGATCTGACAGTTTCTTGTTGATTAGGAGTCGATCGTAATGAAGTCTGCCACTCCAGCTCTTGCAAGTTTTCATCCAAGGCCAGCTGTGGGCAAAATACTGTATCAAAACTGGAGGCTTACCACAAAATCCGTGTCCCTGCCGCGTGACTCCTGAGAGGGCCAAACAGCAACAGGAAATACACGTCCAGGCTAATACAAAAGTAAAATAAATAAAGTAAGTTATGACAGTAATTTGGACATTACTAACAAGACCAAGGTTAGGCTCCTGCTCTAGGAGTTGTAACCCTGACTGATGAACTGGTGGTTATGGGTTTGATAAGTACCCTAAAAACAAAATATTCTGATTACTGTAGTTTATGAGTGTAGACTCCCTCGACTGTCCAATGGTAAGCATACACAGCACAACTGCTGATCAAAAGATATTCCCGGACTTATAGAAGTTGGCGGTTTCTCCCACCAGTGAGAGTGCACGTTAAGCGGTTGGTATCGGTTGTCATGAACATTTAAGGCTATGTGCCTTGCGCACCGTGCCCTCAAACACATAAACTGACAACTAGTTTATTCTTTGAATGGAGTCCTGGGAATTTATTTCGAAAAACCTTTTATAGTTTTTTCGACTGAATGATTAATCGAATATCTATAATCAATGTGTTTATTTCCAATGAGTTTTAATTTTATATAGCTTATAGTAGAAATAAAATTATAAAAGAATAGATTTAACGTCACATATTCTTATAATGTAATGGAGAAAATCAATAATTTTAAGATATCGTGCGTTCCCATAGACAAATCACAAATGAAGGGAAACAATGTTAATTAACCTAAAAAATGTCACGCCCTGAGAACTAATCATTCGCTAACATAAAATAGTCACTGTTGCCTTTATTTTTTAATGAGTTAAAATAATTTGACTTACCGTTGATTCCGATGGATTATTCTAGAAGAATACAAGATTTAAAATTATCTTGTCACAAATTCCGACCTAGGTATACTAGTATCAGTACAAACTTTTCTAGAATTTAAAAAGTAACACTACACCTTTCACTACTATTTTTAAGAAATTGATGTAGGTATGGTTTGATTTTAACAAAACTCGTACACGACTAGCGTGTACGTATGACCTATTTACCCTCTTTTGAGAGAAGACCCAAACCCATTAGAGGGACATTATGGGTTGCTAATGACGATAATTGATTTCAATCCTTTTTTTCGTTTCATATCCGACTTTTTTCCCAACTATTACCTTAGAACTCAAATCATTTCATCATCAGCCCGTTACAGTCCACTGCTGGATATAAGGAACACTGTTCCTGCGTCATATATTGATTAAAGTAATAGACGGAAATTATACAAGGATATGCTGGACCAGCACATTTTAGATATGCCGATTATCGAGCATGTACGATTCCGGCTGTCATTTCCTTGTTGATATTAAGACGTGTTTATTGTGCAGTGTAACGATAGGTTTAGAATATATAATGTAGCCGTAAGAGCATAACAAAAAGATATCATGCTTATACCTTAGTACGTAAGGTTAGAATAATAGTACAGTAATTAATTAATAAACATGGCTCCAAAAGGATTCCGCAACCGTTCTCCTATGACCGATTCGTCATTGGACTGTTCGTCGACAGGATGATTCAATTATTTCCTTTTCCCCAGCAGAGTCTTTCACCTATGGACATTTCGTCGACAGAAACTTTCATCTACGTCAGTTTCGACGACAGGTCTTTCCAGCTACAGAATGTTCCACCGACACGACGATAAACCTATAACTCTTTTAACTACAGACCTTTCTATCTACGGAGAATTTGCCGTCAATTTTAAGACAAGCGATAAAATTAAAAAATACACATATCTTGTTAGATATGTGTATTCTTTGATTTTATCGCTTAGCCCTAGAGAAGTGAAACTTTGCTTACAACATAAAGAACTTAATACCCAAAATAAGTAAGTCATTACGTATTTAATAAATTTAAAAAGCATTACCTATTTATTTATGTAGTTATAATTATTACATCCTGTTCTATTCTATGAAAATAAAACAACAAAATTATCTTATACATAGGTATTCTAGTGTTAATTTTATTGCGTGTACATAGATACTGCAGTTGCATCTTTTTCCTTTACTTATTATGTATTGCACCGGGAATGATCTATGTAAATATTGCGTTACAATTCATTTATTTTGCATTTTACGAACACATTTAGAGGTAGCAAATTTTAATTGAGTTGTGAGTGATAATAAAATAGGTACATAACGAATAATTTTAGACAAACTAAATAAAAGGGGGTAGTTTCATATTATCAAAAACATTTTTCTTTACTTGTTTCTGGGTGTAGTGCATTTTCGTCTTAACAATTATTTAATGCTTTTAAAATGAGTAACTGTGAAATTGTGAAATCTAAACGTGGTAAGGACATTTTAATTCATGAAGGTAACTCCTATCACTTAAATAACAGGCGTGATATGAAGTTTTACTGGCGATGTACGCGAAATCATTCGGCTCGGTGCAACGTGTTTGTAACAACTTTGCTCACGGCAGATAAAACTCATGTTGTTATGTCACAAAATCATAAACATGCACATTTGCCTGATCCTGATAAACAGCTGGAATTAAAACTGAAGGCATGTTTAAAAGAAAAGGCCAACATCTCTATGGACACACCTGCACAAATCATTCAGCGGTGCATCCAAGTTTTACCCAGTACTTCTTCTCCACATATGCCTAATAAGGATGCGATGAGATGATACAACGAAAACGAAATAAAAATTTACCAAGTAATCCAAAACATATTCGGCAGGTTGAGATTCCCGAAGAATTTAGTATGAATAATGGTGAACCATTTCTCATGGGGCATTTTATTGAAAATGATGAATGTATTATCATTTTTTGCACTAGAGACAATTTAAAATATCTGAGTGAGGCAAGTTTCTGGCTAATGGATGGGACATTTGACAGCTGCCCTCTCCCATTTTGTCAAATTTATACGGTTCATGCCATAGTCGGAACTCCAGAAGGAACACACAAAATACTTCCCCTAGCATATGGTTTGCTCTCGCATAAATCAGAAAGATGTTACACGATTTTCTTAGTAATTCTAAAATGTCAAGCTACAAATAAGTTGAAAGTGCAATTGAACCCTGAAATCATCCTAACTGATTTTGAACTTGCGGCAATGAATTCTATTAAAAAGGTTTTCCCGCGCTGTTTAAATAAACTTTGTTTTTTTAATTTACAACAAAGTATAATATATCGGCACATTCAATCAGCTGGTCTCGCAACCCACTATAACAATGATCCAGTATTTGCTCACAACATGCGACACATTGGAGCACTGGCGTTTTTAGAGCCAACAGAAATCAGTGAAGCGTTCAATATAATAAAAACGGACATAATACCTGAAGAAGGAAACATCATAATTAAATGGTTCGAAAAATATTATGTTCATGGAACAACAAAAATCATAAAAACTGTTAGCTCCATAATGACAGTGAAACAATGTCAACCTCGTTTCCCACCGCACATGTGGTCAGTAAATGACAGTCTTATAAAACATGTGCCGTTAACACAAAATGCCCTTGAATCTTGGCACAACCGCTGGAACTCATTATTAAGTCGCCGAAAATGGAATATATTTTTAACTATTAAAGAATTCATAAAAGAAAAAAATCACACGGACGGCATTATTGAGAAAATCAAGTCCTCAGAGCCAATGCTGAAACGTAAGCGCAGTGAAACAGGGTATAAAGAAAGAATCGAGCGGCATTTATCAGATAAAAGTGGGATGGATTTAAAATCCTATCTAAGTGGCTGGGCACATATTTGTCATTTAATCAAGTAAGAGAAAGAGAAAAACATGAAGATAAGAATAATGAGTAGATACAGTAATATGTTTGGTTTAGTGAAATGAAAAATATACTTTTTTGGAGTTTGTTTTGTTACTTTTGTAATAACATGTATATTAAGTATATCCTTTGTTTTGGTAATTTTGTTTTACTTTCCTTACGGAAGCTAATTTTTGATTTCTAACATCATCGTCACGCTTGTCTGAAAATTGACGGCAAATTCTCCGTAGATAGAAAGGTCTGTAGTTAAAAGAGTTATAGGTTTATCGTCGTGTCGGTGGAACATTCTGTAGCTGGAAAGACCTGTCGTCGAAACTGACGTAGATGAAAGTTTCTGTCGACGAAATGTCCATAGGTGAAAGACTCTGCTGGGGAAAAGGAAATAATTGAATCATCCTGTCGACGAACAGTCCAATGACGAATCGGTCATAGGAGAACGGTTGCGGAATCTTTTCGTTTTCTATTCTATTT
Source organism: Phragmatobia fuliginosa (assembly GCA_932526445.1). Taxonomy (NCBI): domain Eukaryota; kingdom Metazoa; phylum Arthropoda; class Insecta; order Lepidoptera; family Erebidae; genus Phragmatobia; species Phragmatobia fuliginosa. The sequence goes on along the minus strand of OW052081.1, from coordinate 9,335,590 downwards.
CTCTATCCTCTTGTTTCATAGGCTAATATTTTGTTAAGATCACGTGACTGAGTGACATTAGCCAATTAAACATGAGTATAATGAAATAGAATAGAAAACGAAAAACGTTTCCAACTTGGCTAGAGAGCTGATGTCAAGTCGAACAAGATTTATGAAAATCGCTTTCTTTTTCATTTTTAACAGACTCCAAAAAAGGAGGAGGTTCTCAATTCGTCGGATTTTTTTTTGTTATGTATGTTCAGCGATAATTTCGTTGTTTATGAAACGATTTAAAAAATTATTTTTGCATTGGATTGAGCGCAGCTTACAGGTAGTCCCATCTTCAAGATCACTATCTTCCCAATCGATCCCAATGGATCTAATGATGGGATCCACAGGAAATCGAGGGCAACTCTTAAATTTTATAGGGACATAGTATGTTTTTTATGTATTTTCTGAAGAAAGTCAAGTATTTGCGTCATTATATTATTATGATGAGCTGGTGATGGAAAGTACAAGTCTTCAACTTTTAGGAGTTGGAGGAAAATTATACACGTACAAGTGCAAGACTGTATTTGGTTGACATAAAACTTTTGCATATAGGTGAAGGTTACATGAACCAACGCTAGAAATACTAAACTATAACTTAAAAAAAAATATACACATTCCTCTTGCAAGCTGTCTCGTGCAGAAACTTTCACAGTCTTTCATTTAAATTGGCAATATGCTGGCAATTTAAATACTCATATTCGTCGACGAATAATATGAACGCGAAACCTATGCAATATGAAAGACGCAATACTTCGAGAATAGCAATTGTGAAAATATAACAACGCTTTGAGTCTAATTTTGGAAATAATAAAGGATGATTTCAAGAATTGAAGTATCTCCATACCAAACTGTAATAGACAGACAGACAAAACTTTTCAAAATTACTTTTATGGTATTGGTAAGATAAGTATATAATTTAAGTTAATATTTACCTTAGATCGCAACGTATAAAGTGTAGTGCCATTATCTTCATCTACGAAAGGTTGTCGTTTATGCTGAAATTATCAAAAATGGTCTAGATTTACAATCCATTGTAAAATACTATCAATGCAATTGATTAGTTTAAATTCAAAAGTGTAAAACTTATATATTACACTCGGGCCATTTTTAAGAACCTGTTAGATGCCACCGTGGAACATACAAGGTCTACCATAACTACTACCCCTTTAGAGTTTTTCAATTCGAGACTAATATTATAAGTAACTAAGTTAAGTCCGCGGCTCCTCCTGCGTCTTGTTCGGTTATCGCGGTAAAAAGTAGCTCATGTCCTTTCTGAGAATTTAGACTATCACGGTACAAGATTAAGTCAATTATGTATAGATAGCACTTAGAGAAAAAATTATGTCCAAAGCGATACCACGATAACGCGAACAAATTAAAATACTTACCCTCATTGAGTTCTTTCCAATAAATTCTGGATTTCCACATTTTACCAATTTTATAATTCCAAATAATATCACTATAACCCACGCTAATCTAGCCATCTTCTTTCTGCATACTGACTATTTTAATTAGTGGTAACAGGGAACGAATCAATTAGGTTCTAATTTAATGGATGAGAGATAAACATTTGAATCAAGGCTAAAATAGACAATATAGCTCCTACATTCAGGTTTTACATCAATTACATTGGTTTCAGGCCTCTCCAATTGCCCGCCACTTAGTCTGATCCTCGGCTTCTCGCATCCGGCTCCTGCATCATCACTCCATCTGGCCTGTGAACGTCCTACGTCCTACACTACGTCCGTCTTACGTTTGCCGAGACGCGGTCTCCACTCAAGAACCCGTTTACCCCAATGGTTATCGGTTCTATGGCATATATGGCCATGTTCTGTCCTATCACCTCGTTCCTGACACGATCCTTAAGTGAAACGCCGAGCATAGCCCTCTCCATAGCACGCTGAGCTACCTTGCACTTGTGAGAGATTGGAGAGGCTTATGTCCAGCAGTGGACTGCTATAGGCTGATGATGATGACATTGGTTTTTAATTAGCAGTGGGTCAGATACATTGCTCGAAGACAATGCTGATGGAGCTAAAATATTCTACAGGGGTGAATTCGTATTGAAAGATGAAAGGTGGTCTGACGACCTGGTGAAAGTCGTGAGATACCGTTGGCTTAGAAAAGCACAGGACAAGTTATTGTGGAGGGAATTTGGGAGGGGCTTATGTCCAGCAGTGGTCGTTTTTCAGCCGAGATGATGATGATAACATTAGCCAAAGTGAATTAGGAGTGGAAGAGACATCATACGAGATATGTGGCTCAGGGCCCGATTATTTAACTTGTGCCTCTTAAGAGGTACCTTTCCCGACGTACTTTAAACTTGTTCACCCAATCTACGAATCCGGAGACAGAGTCAGTGTCTCGAACTACAGACAGACCTCGATACTCTTTACCTGTTTTAAATTTTTTGAAAGGTCACAAATATCAAACTCATTAAATATCTCTAAAGATTGAACATTATAGCACCGAATCGATTCGGGTTCAGAAATAGTAAGATGATACTGTCTCAGAACTTCCTCCAAAATCGATCAGAGTGTCGTGTAATGGAAGAGGCTTATGTCCAAAAGTTGATTGTAATAGACTGATGATAATAATGATATACATAATGAGATCCCAAAAACTTAATCGTTTTCGAAAAGACGTAAACGGTCGTAAACGGCAAAGCTACATAATCTGAGAAACAAAAGGCTACAAAAAAGCCTGAGAAAAGATATAGGCTACTTGTTACCGCGATTGTCGACACACGCGTAGACGGAGCCGCGGGTGAAAGCTAGTAGTATAAATTACATCTTTGTGTATTTTAGAAAACAAACACTTCCTAATAAGTAGAAAAGTTAGCTAAATACCGACAAAGATACAAATAAGTCCATTTAAATGCATTGAAAACTCGAGTGACGAAACACGACGCCCTGTTTTAATAAGAATACTCATTGTTGAAGTCAGTGTTGCCAAGTATTATTGCTATTTTATCCTACGAAAAGAGAGTAGGGTAAAATGGTTACCTTCATTTTAGAGGTTAAATATTTTCTAGGATTAAGTCCTGACATCTATAGCCTAGGAATATTTACATGGGTATACCTTTAAGTATTTAGGCTTAGCCTAGTCCCATATCAGGCCCTGCGTATGTCGGATATGTCCTTCCTCAAGAAACATCAGCTTAAGCACCAACTACTTAATCATTAATTTGTAAACAAAAAATACAAGAAATTAAAATTCCTTGAAATAGAAATTAGTTTGCGTAGAAGACAAGTAGGTGTCAAATTGACGGTTTTTCATCATGCCATATTCTATCTTGTTTTGACAAACTGAAAAATTGTAAGCCGAAAATTTTTTACATTAAATAACCGGATTAAATTATTTCCTCAGAAAGCTGGACATATCCGATAACAGCAGTTCTACCCGAAAATTCAGGGAAATTATATTACACTGGCAACACCAGTTCAAAAGTTAAGAATTCTCAAATGATGCTAATATTCAAATTTAGTTGAAGTGACTTGACGCTAAATGTTTGGAATGAGCTCGGATAGTCGCCGTAATATATTTTTAGAAATCTGAAGTACGTAATTACGTATCTACATAGAAATAGGTAAAACGGTGTAGTGTAATAACCAAAATACATGTTAAAGACACCCTATTCCTTTTATCCCAACTTTTATCACCAACAACCCATAATGCCCCACTGCTGGGCACGGATCTCTCTTTAGGAGAGTGATAAGGCCATACGTCCCCACGCTGGCCGAGTGCGGGTTGGGGACTGGCAAGACACGTTGTGGCTACGTAATATTGCCGTTGGAGTTTTTTAGTTGTCGAAGGCCCATTTTTAGGGTTCCGTAGCCAAATGGCAAAAAACGGTACCCTTATAGATTCATCATGTCTGTCTGTATGTCTGTCTGTCCGTCCGTATGTCACAGCCACTTTTTTCTACTTTTTTTTATTTTAAAGACAACTCCCGCATGAGGAATATACATTCCTGTGTCGCGGGGGACTTTACAAACATACATGAAACGGACACAAAGAACACCCAGACTCAGAACAACAAATTGTAAATCACACAAAGTATTATCCCACGTGGGATTTGAACCCACGACACTTGGCGTAGTAGGAAGCGGTGTGGCGACCGCTTAAGCTACTAGGCCAACCGTGCAGTCTTACATCATAATATATTTTTACTATACTACTATACTATACTACTTCAAACTATAAGAGCTATACTGTTGAAACTTGGTCAGTAGATGTATTCTGTGAACCGCATTAATATTTTTACACGAAAATGGAAAAAAAAAACAATAATTTTTAGGGGTCCCCATACTTAAAACTGAAACTCAAAATTGTTTTTTTCTTTTAAACCATACGTGTGGGGTTATCTATGGATAGGTCTTCAAAAATGATATTGAGATTTCTAACATTTTTTTTTTCTAAACTGAATAGTATGCCCGAGAGACACTTCCAAAGTGGTAAAATGAGTGTCCCCCCCTTGTAACTTCTAAAATAAGAAAGTGATAAAACAAAAAAAATATATGATGTACATTATCATGCAAACTTCTACCGAAAATTGGTTTGAACGAGATCTAGTTTTTTTTTTAATACGTCATAAATCGTAAACCGCAGTTTCCCTTTCATTCAATCAATACATTATTAAAACATCGAACAAACTCCGGAACCCTTCATGGGCTAGACCGACTCGCACTTGGCCGCTTTATTCATATAAAACATTATTAAAATCTATTTTTAATACGTTAATTTTGAAAGTAACTTGTGAAACAATATGTCTATATGAATGAGTGTTATCCATTAATCACAAGTTCACCGCCTATCATTATGACGGTATGACGTATTGACAGATTTGACACATGACCTGTCAAGTTTCTTGTCATTATGCTGTCAAAATTTGAATTTGGAATTCTTCATTTATGTTTTTTTTTGTACAATAAATGGAGTAAGAGATCACCTGATGATCTAGACCTATGCTTTTTTCTATTCCTAGTCCAGTAGGTATAATTTGAACTTTTATTAAATTATATATCGAATGTCTTTAAGTGCCTTTTATCTAGCCATTTATCTAGCTTAAACTTTTACTAGCTGTATGTACTTACAACTAGGATGGCAGCTTCTACTCCTGGATTTTACTCATAATTTCCATTAGTCAGAGTAGAGTCACTTTGGAAGGCTTCAATATTTAAAAAAAACACTTTTATTGAACTTGGATATCGACTAGTACTTGATTGTGGAGGTCTGATGTAAGTCGTTCCGCATATAAATTAGAAATTCGGTGGTAGTCGACCTCGCCTTTATTTTCGGCGTCTGGAAATCCCCACCGGGGTTTCCGACGGTGTGGTGTGACGAAATTGGACCGACCAAAACCACACAGTGTGCCATTCGGCGTCTGAAGTGGGAGGAATCCGGGCACAGCTGTTATTACGACGTCAGGACCCTTCCAGCGCCTGCCCGCAGCACAGATTCGGGCCTGGTGAAACTCTAGTCTAGTCTCTGGTCTATTTAATTTCCCAGTTGTTTATAGCACAGGGTATCCTAATTTGAAGTAAACATATAACTCCCACATAAAATTGGATTTTTTAACTGCCATCTTATATGTAGCTTTTACATACTCACCTTTAGAAAATAATTTGTAACTTCTTTTTGTGCGATGTTATTTAGCCGACGTACATGACGTGCAGGCCGTACGTACGTACCTAGTTTGAGAAAAAGGCTTTTAAGAAACTCGACAGTGATAAAAGAAGCCCTTTGAATATACGTCAGAATGGATATTAATAAACATGAGTTCATGATAATAAAAAGAAAACAACGTTGTCTAGAGTAATACGGCGGGTTTTATTAAAATATTAAATTATTCCAATTAAAACCCTTTGCATCTCATTCCCCGTAATAAAATGTAAATGCATGTAAACGGGATGGAACATTAATTTATTAAGTTTTAATTTGGTTGGACTCGACGGGTTGTAAGCCTTTTAAGACGATGCCTTGCGGCTGATTTGTTTGTTACTATTTTACATAAATATATTTTTTATAAAATATATTTTATAAAAAGCAAGCGGTTTAATGCCTCGATTACGGTGAATTTATTATAAAGTTTTGGCAGTCTATGTGTGTTTGAATGCTCCTATGTAGAGCCTAAACTACTGAAACAACTTTAATGAATGTGGTTTCTATAGACTTATAATAATAGCCGGGGTGATCAACTTGTGAACACTTTCGACAGATTATAAGGCTTTTAATGCGATGTCTAGTGATAAGTTTTGATAAAATGTATTTTATAAAAAGTAAGTGATCTTTTTACTCAACTGCGGTGAAGCTAATATGAAAGATTTTGGCAGTCTATTAATGTTTGTATGTTCCAACGTAGTGCCTAAACTACTGAAGCAATTTTAATGATTGAGGTATCAATCATTAAAATATAATAATAGTCCGGGTCATCAACAACCCATAACATCTAACTGCTGGGCTCATGTTTCCTTTTAGAAGAGGGTTGAGGCCATACGTTCCCATAGTGTGAGTTGGGAACTGGCAAGACTCGCTGTGGATACGTACGTGTGGGTAAGTGTGCTGATTTCAGTACGAACGGGCCGGCTCGACCGGGTGGTATTACCCTCTCACAGAAGACCAAACCACAATGACAGCATGAATGTTGTCATTTTGAGCTATTGAGATGCTTCTGCATCATTTGGATCGCGGTCTCGAACTCACAGAAGACCAATTCAAAATGACAGCATTCGTGATGTCGTGTTCCGTTAGTGAGTTCGAGACCTGAGACTTAGAAACGAGGTTTTGGCCTATTATATCACGCTGGCCAGATAAATTCGTTTAGTAGTTGGTTCTTCCTTCTCTGTGTAGTATTGTCACCTTGCGTAATTTGCTCCCTTACTCAACGCTCACAGTAAAATAAAGATGGACTCCGTATTTTTAATCTGACACCACTCAAACAATGAAAAACAATAATGTTAACAAATAGATAACGTTATAAGCAAGATGGCGACATCTTAATATTTCTGCAAACGTTAATATTAGTGCTGGCCATAACTTCATTTGCCGTAAAAATGTTATAAAAAGCTTTGTAAGAAACTTTATGTTACGGAAAATCTAACAAGATGTTATTGTACATAAAATTTAGGGCAGGCTGGCTGTTTTACTGTTGTGGCTGATAAGCCTTTTCTTGTTACTAAGATTCACAATATTTATAAAAAGACAAGGTATGTTCTGAATTTATGTGTGAGCCGTGAGGCAATATGTGCTATCACATAATTTTTACCGGTATATATTCTGCAAAGTCATTTTATAAGGTATACCTATTCACTCGCCAGCATTTATCGTTGCTAGGGATGGGAAGCCGCGGTCTCCTTCTGTGAGAATGTTATGCTCCAGAAGGAGTCCGCAGAGCGGGATCGGGAAAGGGCTGATCCCGCTCGAATGAGGCGGCGAAGAGGACACGGTAGAGGCCGCCAGCTCCCTAATCGTCGCCTAAGGGTCGCTGCGGTCACATCCTGGCGAAATGTGACCGCTGCAAACGACTCGAGATAGGTGACACCCCCGGTGCGGCCGGGGGGTGTCGTCTAAGGCGAGTTGATGTTCCGCCTCTTACTATACAGAGCAATGACAGGCGAAGCAGCATCCTGCCTCGGGGGTGAGTCCAGCCTCCCCGAGATGTACCCCAGATTAGGGGTAAGGCAGGGGGGACACCAGAAGCAGCTGTTCCTGGTGTTCCTCCCGACTGCCGAGAAAACCCGGTTAACCGGGAGTCCCACACACGCCCTTCGCTTGCCCCACGAAGGGTATGGTGCCAAAAACATTCCCGAGTAAAAAAAAGTTATACCTATTCAGAATATAACCATAAGTTATGGTTTTTATTCTGAATGGTATGGTAGTGAATTATTTACGAAGAATTATTTTTAATATAGTATTTACGAAATACGCTATTTACGAAAACATTTTGTAAATGACAGCTGTCTTGCAAAATACCTGATGGAAATATTCACCAGTACAAAAATAGTAGCCATCTATCATGCAAATCAAAATATTAATTCGTACATCTATAAAAAATCGACTTTAAAAAAAAACTATTCCGAGTATCCAAATCGCGACAGGCAAGTCTATGATATTTGAGGAGTTCCCTCGATTTCTCCAGGATCTGGTTTGCTTATCATGGGAGGCACCAGCTGTTAAAAATCATCAAAATAGGTGCACCCAATCACAAGTTCTGAGGTAACAAACATTAAAAAAACTACAGTTGAATTGAAAACCTTCTCCTTTTTTGAAGTCGGTTAAAAATAGTCTAAGTTACTCCTTATGACATGAGCTTTCTGCCAGTGGAAGGTACATTAAAATTGATCCAGCTGTGCCAGGGATTAGACGGGAGTAACAGACAAACAGCCAGACAGCCAAAAATGAAAACAAAAATGCTTTTTTTGGTGTACGTACCTCAATTACTTTGAAATGTAATAAGTAAAGTACTGTTCATAAGATATTACAAAAAGACGTTTCAATTTTATTTATTTGTATTGTAATTTTCTTCCTAGCCTTTATTCCCAAGTTTATTTGGAGTCGGCTACTAGTTCAACCGGTTTTACCTGAATTTCAGTTTTTCCACGGAGCAACTGGCATCGGACCTCCGCAACCCTAAGGTAAAACTGAAATTCCAAGATTGAATTAGTTGTCAGTATATTTGAGGGCACCGACTTCTCAATAATGATTGTTATAGAAGTTCATGACAGCCGGGACCTACGGCTTTATGTACTCTCCGAGACACAGGCGTGAATCTCCACCATACTTCCAAACTCCGGGCTGCTTTTAGGAACTTCCTAAGAAAAACTCAAAAAAACTTTTTATTTATTTGTATTGTAATATCCAAAATAATTATTGTATGTTGTATATATACATTGAAGTTTCTGTCTATTTCTTCCCCCTATCTCTGGAACGACTCTACCGATTTCAACGGAAATTTCACTGGTAGTGATGTACAACCGTAACAAGTACCAACCGCGGGAAATATCGAAGATCAAAGCTAGTCTTAATATAAATCCTTGGTCAGCCATATTGTACGGTTTATAATATCAATTTCTATCTCTCATCCGTTAATTAGAAACAAATCAATTCGTTACTGGTTTCAGACATTTTGAAATGGAATTGAATATTTTGATAAACATGGGCAGGTCGGTATGGGCTGCAGTGATTGGAATCTTGGAGATAATTCAGTTAATAAAATGTGAACAATATCCTGAGTTTTTCTCAGAAAAACAGCTGGTGGTGTGTATTGTTTGGTTTATTTAATAATTTCAAACTTTAATGCGGAGATTTTTTTAAGACAGCTTCCGCAATATATATCTTGTGTCGCGGGGGACCTTGCAAACATACAAATAAACTCAGAACAACAATTTCTGGATCACTGATCTGGGATTTGAACCCACGACACTTGGCGAAGTAGAAAGTGACTTGGCGACCATTTGAACTACTAGGCGAAAAATGCAGTTTTAATGCATTATTTAATGTCATGTCAATAGAAATGAGATGCAGTAGATGCAAAGATATTTGTAAATAAGAGATAAATCTACATTAAATTATAATAGTTTGACTGGACCGAATTTGAGGGAAATTTCAGTTATTTCAGAGACTAAGCGAAATAATTGATGATCGCTCTCTTAAGAGGGTTTACTTGAGAAGTTACGAGGTTAAAACATTTCTTCGACTGATAAAAGATTTTATTTACAGGAAACTTTTGGTAGGGGCAGCTTTAACAGAAATCACCCCTATAGACCCCATAAAAAACCTCAACAGGTAAATATAATGAATGGAATAATTTCTTTTTCAATCTTTAACCTTTTAGAAATATGACCTACTTTTACCCGCAGCTTCCTCCACGTGTGTGTCAGTTTTCGTGGTAAAAAGTAGCTTATATACTTTTTTAGGTTCTTAACTATCTGTGTACCAAATTTCACTTAAATCGGTTAAGACAGAATTACTTTCGCATTTATAATATTAGTAAGTATATTGTTATCTTTATTCATAGACACGAGTTCAGTGAGTGAAGTTTAAAACTAGAGAAAAAGAAGAGAGAGAGAAAAGAAAGACAAAACTTAAATTTCTTATGAGAAATCTCATTCTCAGAGACTTGTTCCTGGAAATGTGCCATCTGTACTTCTCGATGGGCTTGCCATGATAAGTGACTCTCACTCCTAAGACAGAGCTCATGGTATTGTTTCCCACTAAACTCAAGTTTTTTTAAGTGCATTGAATCTCTTTATCTCACTCTAACTGTGCCCTAGAAAGAAAACAAAATTGTTTGGATCATAGTCATTTACATGCTAATTAAAAAAAGGTTATTCAAAGTCCACTACTTTTTGAAAATGAGTTATTTTCTTAAACTGTATTCATATTAAGTATTTTATTTCTTGTAGGAACATATAATCAAGTATGGAAGCAGCGTACCCTACAGTCCACAGAATGTAAGTGTAAATGAATTTAGAATCCACCTAGACGTCATAGACCATCATCATCATCAGCCTATCGCAGTCCACTGCTGGACATAGGCCTTTCCAATTGCACGCCACTTAGTTCGACACTTTTGTGCAGTTTTATTACAGAAGCAAACACCTAAGATTAGCATTTTATAAATCTTGATGAGCGATGGTGACCTAAAGGAAGGAGAACCGCGTACATGTGAGAAACCCGACCCTGTTTTCTAAAGACAATTAAATGATGACTGATGGAAAGTAGGAGTAGGAATCATTTCATGTTAAGAGAATCCGTAATGTGGGTGTAATTTAAATGTAATATATATAAACTTAAACTCACATGTATGATCTATTTGGTGTCGTGGATGACTTATGCAACTACAAATCAAGAGGTATCGTATCCAAGGCATCAAAATCATTAGGGAATAATTTCAAAAGTACTCATATTGATGGATTTGTTAATAACAGGCGCGATTATAGTAATTTGGCGGTGTCTCACGCCCATGCCTTGGAGAGCATGTTAAACTCTCGAGTCCTTCCTGGTTCTATGACAATTATGATTAAGAAGTCAGTAGCCTTAAATATCCTGATAACTAGTTCAACTTTGGAATTCAGTTCATACTTAGTGCTGCGGAGGTCCGATGACAGTCGTTCTGTGTACAAAAACTGATATTCAAGGTAAAACCGGTTGAACTAGTAGCTGACTCCAAATAATATCGGGAATAATAAGGGCTGGAAAGATGATTTAGAAATATATAAGTATGTTTTTTAGCGATTTGATTAACATAGCACAGATCCTGTCTAGGTTGGGATTAGACGGATGTGTGAAGACTGGATTATAATTGTTCTATTTTTTTTTCTAGTACTGGAAGTGTGTTTACAAATTACTTTTATATTTGCAGGTAGCAGGTCCAGGAAATCGGCAAAGACCAAGAATATCACCATGGTCAAGTTATACACCAAAGCCATTATTACGTGTAAGATTTTTATTTAAGTTCCGCGGTGATATTGTTGCAAACCGCGGAGCCGAGTTAGTCTCAAAATAGCCTAAGTTACTCCTTAGGTCATCAGCCTCCTGCCAGTAACAGTTACGTCATTATCGGTCCAGCCGTTCCAGAGATTACCTAGAACAAACAGACAGACAGACAAATTAGAAATAGCTTTTTTGATGTTAGTATTGTATATACTTTTATATGCATTTAGTAAACTACGCAAGACAACATCAATGCAAAGAGAAGGAAAACTTGAAACCAACCATATACCAACCCGTCTGGCCAGCGTGGTGTAGTAGGACAAAACCTCCATTATAAGGAGAGGCCTATGTCCAGCAGTGGACTGTTGAAGGCTGTGGATGATGCATTTAGTAGCAAACGGTTCATTTGATAATACAAACAGACACTTCAATTTATTTGTATATATCACTTACGTCTTGATGCATTGTCGTGATAGAGAATCAAGTAAACCAAGCGAACCAGCTTTGCTGTGCTGGTTTGTGTGCAAATTAAGAGTTTATAGTAACACAACACCGTCTCTTTAAGAATACATGTAATTGTACATGTAATACACCTAGTTTAAGAGAGAGAGAGAGCAGACTTCCACATCTCAAGTGCAAATATTAACTGTGGATTCAAATACTGTAAATCTTTCTGTAAACACATGTACGTACACTCGCACACACACGCACATTAATTCACGCCCGTGCCTCGAAGAGCACGTAAAGCCATCGGTGCCGGTTGTCATGAACATCTATGGCAATCGTTATTGGGAAGACAGTGCCCTCAAACTTACTGACAACTAGTTCAACCTTCGAATTTCAGTTCTTCCTTTAGGGTTGCGGAGGTCCGATGCCAGTCGCTCCGTGGAAAAACTGGTGAAACCGGTTGAATTAGTAGCTGACCCCAAACAATATTGGGAATAAGGCTAGGAAGACAATGACACACGCGTGCACACAAATACACACTCTCATATAAACACTTACTCGCACACATAAACACGCACGCACATTAATTCTATACGTTACTGTAGAAAATATCATGTTACTAATTATGTATTCTTATAAAATAACTATGTACTACAATAAAATAATATTAATTACTCTTCAGGTATCAGTAAATTGCATTTACTCTGGCAAAGCTGGTTTTAAGAAATATTTTGAAGTTTCGTAACTTTTTTCAGCAAGGGGAAACTACCTTAGCGGTGAGTAAATATATAAAAGTTATACAAATAAGACTTCGATTTTTATTATATTTCTAATACAATATTATCTTAGAAATAAAAGTCGTCAAGAATCTACATACTAGTACCTACATATTTCTGACCCATGTCAGTATATTGATTCTTTTTAAGGTAGTACAACAGACTGTACCAAAAAAGCAATTCGAAATTTGAAAGTTGTTTATATTTGTAACTAGCTTTCGCTCGCGGCTCCGCCCGCGTGTATGTCAGTTATCGGGGTAAAAAGTAGCCTATGTCCTTTCCCAAGTTCAGTTCTGTCTTCACACATAATTTCATGAAAATCAGTTCAGTGGTTTAGGCGTGAAGGCGTAACAGACAGACAGAGTTACTTTCGCATTTATAATATTAGTAGAGATAGTAGGGATAAGTTTGGTACTAATTTACAGTGAGTTAAAATAAATAGATAGCATTTATAAAAAGGTTCAATATTTTTTTGTAGCTTTAACACTTAATTTACTTCTTATTCGTTAAGATTTTTCATTTTTGACTCTAAGTAATCTACACCACAAAAATCGTATAAGATTGGATTAAAAATGTCGATATTTTAACTGCCAAAACATTAAGAATTATATTGAACTGACCATAGGTTTATAAATTCAAGGGCGTTTGGTAATGATGATGCTGATGAAATCGTATTAAATTCATCACTGATGACAGCCTGCTATTGATGCACTTTGCTTAGATACAACTTATAGTCCTGATAAAAACCAAGTAATAAGTTACTAATAAACTTGGAACCATATTCTTTGAATATTTTATTTTTGTGTACTTACAAATGTTTTGTCAGTAATTTGGAAAATTTTACTTCGTATTAGCCAGAAGAACGTATATTTCCTGATTTTGTGTGGCCACCTCGGGATGAGAGCGGCAGGGACATGGCTGAATTGGTAAGACTCTAGTTTGATATATCGTTTTGCCCACAGCTTGACTTGGATGAAAACCCGTTCCTGAGAATACTAATGCTGCGACCTGCACCAACAATAGTTGCTGGTACAGACATAACAACCATATTAACAGTAACACTATCACGAGCTAACCATTTACCATTACTGAAGCAGATTATATACAGAGTGAATAGCAAAATGCAACTTATGACCTTATTTGAAAACTCAGACATAAATTCAATTGCAAAATCTCAATTGGTTCTAAAACCTGCCTCGTTGACATCTTTGCGAATGCAAGATAGCTTATCATCAGTAAATATACCAAAAAATCATTGCAATAATGACCAAAAACTCCATGACGTCAAAACTGCATTGAGATCTCAAAAACAGAGAAAAAAGAACCTGCAAGAGCTTACTAAACCAAAAACAGTTATAGTTATAGATAATGGCAATCTCACGGATAATGAGCTCACCGAAAAAGACTCAACTTTGGTAAAAACTCGGGAACAAATTCCTTTACAACGGTTTCATCTGTTACACACTTCAAATATTCCAAATCTATTATGGAATGAACTGAATGGTCACCATATAACCACTGCATTGGACGAAGACGTTGAAACAAAGAAACACATTGATGATTCTATTAAAAATATACATTACCAGGCCACTTTAGTGAAAGCTCCGAAAGCATTACATAAAAAGGCTATTTCACCTTTTAAAAATACTTTAAATTTTCTAATGAATCCAAAAGTCATCAAACCTTTGCAAGTAAAGACGCAAAATCATTTTAAATATATGCAGCAAAATAATACAAATCATAAAGGAAAAATAGAAGCAGAAGACGATATTGATTTTAGTGATCTACTATGAGAAGAACATAAGTCAATAAGAACCACTGTAATGGAATCACCTGATACGGGTATAGATAATACCGCATTAACAATCGAAGATTTTGTAGTCCCAATTTAAGGTCTAGTCTAGGGACTGCCTTGTTGGTCTAGTGGTTAGCGTATGCGGCTGCTGATCAAGAGGTCTCGGGTTCGATTCCCGGGTCAAACCAAATATTTGTGTGATCCACAAATATTTGTTTCGGACTCTGGGTGTTTTTCTATGTATAATATGTATGTATTTACAAAAAAAAAGTATGTTTATGTATTTATATCAGTTGTTTAGTACCCATAGCACAAGCTCTGCTTACTTTGGGACTAGATGATGTTGTGTGTAAGATGTCCAAAATATTTAATATTTATTATTATTTACATTATTATTTTTACTTAACATTACGACGCTGATAGTTCTGTTTAGGAGTGTTTAGGTATGAAAATAACTTGATATAATATGATTCTTGGTTAATTATAAATTTTAGAAGCTACAGTTATGAAACATTTTAATTTATATTTTAATGTGTTTGTTAAATATGTAACTGCCACAAATTTTCTAATTTTTGCTTACCATAATGTTATATTTTATTAATTTCTTTCCTTTTTTAACTTTTTTACATAAGCTATTTGTGAACACTATTAATTGTACATATTTTTATAATGCCGATGTTGTGATCTCCCATAAGTGAGGAAGCACAAGCATTAAACAGTTTGTTCTTTCTGTTTGTTAAAAACTAGCATGTAAGGTGTATTCCTTGTCGGAGGTCCAGTATAAATTAAAAAATGCATGTCATCTGTAACACAAAATTTGCTCATCTTGACACATCACGTAATGTCCATACCATATATAGGTACCAGTTGCTTCTCAACTTTTCATCCATTGATGCTAGTTTCACGATTTCTTTTTAGTATTAATTCTTCAACTTGAACATTCTAGTCACACTACACATCTACCCTATCATTCGCTTTTCAGCTATAAGCAGGCACGCACCATGGTTCCTATAAACGAAATTTTCATCTCATTTGTAGACCACAATCTGAGTTGTCTTTTCCAGTCTTCAAACTTCTTAACACAATATTTGAAACCTACAAAACGATAAGACTACATTTACTACGTTATAAGCACTTTGTAGCAAAAATATTGTTATTTACTCTTCTCTATAGTTTACTAAATATGTTAGTTGTATAATTTCAAATAAATTGTGTTACAAGATATAGGTGCTTTTTTTTAGTGGAAATGTTTAATTCGTTTACATACATTGACTGCATATAAAGGTAAGTTTGTCCATTTTGCCGCTCGAATTAAGAACCTAAAAGTAATGTACGTGTAGTAGTATATTAATTTCAACTCTAGACCTAACCTTTATCGTATTATAATACAAAGTCAATGAGTAAGTATGATTTTAACTGATTTAAAGTTAGCTTTTACAAGCGTCTCCTAAAAGACGTTGTTCTTATAACGTTTGAGTAAACTTTTTGTTTGTATAATATTTTCAGAATTAGATTTCTAATTATAAAGTTTTTACTTCAATTATTTAACTGATATGTTCAAGGCTAAGTATTGAGAAGAGTAGTGTTTAAATATATTTAGCCTATTTGTGATACAGAACAAAGAAAAACAAGAAGTTAGACAGTTTAACGACTCAGAAGAAAAAAGAAAGAAAATTAAAAAAAAAAGTGAAAATATTATGTCTTTAAAAAAGATTACTCTGATATTAAGTTGTCTAACCAAAGATATTTAAGATTTTTTAAAGCGATTTTAAATTTTAATTTTTTTAATAAATTGTTATTGTCTTTTTTCGTCGTCAGAAATTCTTTTTTTAATGTTCAATTTTATCCAAGTTTTATTTCGGCCCAGCCGTTTCAGAGATTACCCGAAACAAACCGACAGACATTTTTGAAAAAAATAATGCCATTTTGGTGTAAGTATCGTGTAGAAATACTTTCATACGCATTTAGTCAAAAAAGTGTTCATTTGATAAGCAAACAGACACTCCAAATTTATTTATTGCATAGATTGGCGAATTGAAGTCGGAGCTGATATTTTGAAGTTAATTATAACAGTATTATATTTTTTTTTCTAGCCCAAGAGATTGACACAAACTCACAAGGTAAAATTACAAAGTGACTAAAGACTAAAGTTGGATAGAGTTATATAGAAAAAAGTCATGTTGCTACTTCTAATCAAGAGGTCTCGGGTTCAAATCCCGGGTAGGGCCAAAAAGTGTTTTTGGGTTTTTCTTAGGAAATTCCTAATAGCAGCCCGGGGTTTGGAAGTTTGTCGGTGATTCACGCACGTGCCTCGGAGAGCACGTAAAGCCGTCGGTCCCGGTTGTCATGAACATCTATGGCCATTATTGGGAAGTCAATGCCTTCAAATTTACTGGCAATTAGTTCCACCTTCGAATTTCAGTTCTCCCTTAGGGTTGCGGAGGTCCGATGCCAGTCGCTCCGTGTAAAAACTGATATTCAGGTAAAACCGGTTGAACTAGTAGCCGACCACAAATAATATTGAGGATAAGGCTAGAAAGATAACGATGAGTCATGTTGCTACTTCGAGTTATGCAGTCATGCTATCTGGCTGTTGTTCCTGTTTTCTGAATAACTCACTCCAGTTATTAATCCTTACTTCTTTACTAATATTATAAATGCATTAGTAACTCTGCTTGCCTGTCACGCTTTCACGCCAAAACTACTAAACTAATTTAAATGAAATTTGGTATACATATAGTTTAGAGCCTGAGAAAGGATGTAACTGTTTGTAAAGATATATTCTTGAAATGAAACTTACTTGTACTTTTATTCCACTATTTAATGTATTTTAACAAGTTCCACCAAGTGCCGACTATCAAAAATATAAAGCTTGTAAAATCTTGATGAAATTCAGCAAAAAGATAGATCATACATATTTTGGATATTTTACACACAACGCCATCTAGTCCCAAACTAAGCTCAGCTTACATTATGGGTCCTAGACAACAGATATAAATACATAAACATACTTTATTTTTTGTAAATACATACATATTATACATAGAAAATACCCAGAGTCCGAAACAAATATTTCGGACCAAGTGGGTCCGACCCGGGAATCGAACCTGAGACCTTTTGTTCAGCAGTCGCATACGCTAATCATCAGACCAACGAGGCAGTCAAATTTATTTGCATTATGGCAAAATATTGTCATTAAGTAAGAATTAAAGATGCAAAATACAATTTGTTATTATTTTTCAGTGGGTTGAATTCCTGAGTTTGGTCAAGGAAGAAGCGGTAACATATAATTTATTTTTTTACTTTTTATACCTTAATTAGGTAATGGCATCTTTTTATATATTTACATATAAAACCACTTGTTGAAAATTATATAGAGTGCACATAAAAAATCACATTTTATTTTCCCTTCGTCTTTTTTTTCATCTTTTACTGTTATGATGAAGCCCCGGCAGGTACAGACGGCAAATTAATTACCTGATTAGGTAACATACATAATTATATACATTATGTCTATGTTTTATTTCAACCAGTATATTATTAAACGTTTATATGTGAACTAGTAGTCGACCGAATTAATTTTTGGGAGTAAAAGCTAGGAAGATGATGTTTATCTCTCTTATTTTAAGAGCAATGCCCTTGTCGGTGGAGCAATCGCGACTCTTTTCGGTTTCCTGCCATCTGCTTAACCTCTGAATAACCCACGACTCCCAATTTATCTTTGACTGGCTGTAGGCAAATCATTCTAGGCCGTTCTCTTTTTCTCCTTCGTTCTATTTTCTCTTTAAGTATTATTTTGAACACACTATGATGTTTATATGTGTGCGTAAATCGTCTATGGCTGGTGACTTACCTCGAACTTGAGGACTCTTTAATTGCAGCAAATGTAAAGTACCAAAGTACTTAAGTGTAGTACCTGATATACCCTTCATATTTTTATGGTTACAGAAAAAACATCCAAAAGGTGAAATTATGCCAAATGTAAGTATTGAAAGTCCGTTTGGTGACGGATTAAGAATACAGAGTGTTACCACCCCTATTCATCCCGCGGGTGTCGTAAAAGACGACTAAGGGATAAACAAAAAACAAAGAGAAGGAAAACTTGAAACCAACCCGTCTGGTCAGCGTGGTATAGTAGGCCAAAACTTCATTTCTAAGGAGAGGCCTATGTTCAGCAATGGACTTGTTAAGGCTGTTGATGATGATGATGAAGTATTGAAAGTAGTATCGCCATTCGATTATGCATACATGGATACCATGGACGGTGTTAGTGTCTTTCCATCAGGTTCCCTTTTTGCTGGTTACTCCAATTATCATCACGGTACTCAAAAACTCAACTAGCAGTATATAAATTTAAAGAGATCAAATCAAACTTTTCAAATATTCCGAAACAATATTAACTACCTCGATGGCGCAGTGGAAGCGGTTGCGACTGCTGATCTTGAGGTCTCGGGTCGATTCCCGGGTCGGACCAAATGTTTGTGAGATCCGCAAATATTTGTTTCGGAGTTGGGGTGTTTTATATGTATATGCATTTACAAAAAAGTTTGTATAAGTAATTATATCAGTTGTCTAGTACCCATAATACAAGCTCTGATTAGTTTGGGACTAGATGGCGTTGTGTGTAAGATGTCCGAAAATATTCATTATTTATTTAAATACGTACTCAATCAGTCAATCAATCAATCAATCAATATTCTTTATTGTGAATCATAGGTATACATAATGATCTCGTAGAAGTCTCGTAGTAGAGAAGTCTCGTAGAAAATCTCGTAGTTTTTTACTTCCTTTAAAATTACAACTCGCGCATTAGGAATATATTCCTGTTTTGCGGGGGACTTTACAACCATGCAGGAAACGGACACAAAGAACATCTAGACTCAGAATAATAATTTGTGGATCATATAAAGTATTTTCCCGTATAGAATTTGAAGCCACAACACTTAGCGCCGTAGAGAGCGGCATTGAGACCGCTTGATCCACTTGGCCAACCGTGAAGTCCAGTTTTAAATTTCAAATCAACCTATCACCGGTATGCTACTAACTGAACAAAGGTTTGGAGCCCAAGGAGCACCAACCTTCCATGACTTGGGCACTTCTCATTCATCTACTGTTTCTTTCTTCAAATTACCGGGTCCTTCGCGGGCGCCTCACAATACATTAACCTAATCGTTTGGAGTTTATAAAATGAAATTACATTCTTTAACCATTTCACAGTGGGAACAGGATGTCGAGAAATGGGCTGTGAGTATACCAATTTATTAACAGGTTTTAACAGTACACTGATGTATATACGCCTCTAAACCGAAAGAAGTTTTGCCTGAATATACAGGGTGGGCCAGAATGGCGTGCGAATTTCAAAATCGGATTGCTCGTGACAAGGACGCGGGAGCGGGGCGCGGGTAGTAATAATAATAATAATAATAAAACTTTATTTACCAAAAGCAATATAGCATAATAACAGAAAATACATTAAACAGGTTTCTTTTCCTTTTTAAATTTTAGATTAACTTTATGCCTAATCATACCAAAACTTCCTACACTAGGCACAGCCTGTCCTGTAGAAAGCTTTACTCACATTTAATCTTGAGATGTAGATGTAAAATAATTCAACACCAACCAAATAATAAATCTCAAAACCAACATTCATGAATTTCAAAACAATGAAATTAATTTAAAATAACAAATAAATAAGTACAATTCTGAAATAAATTATAATATTAAAAAGTAACTATTAAATCACGAAATGTAAAAATAAATAAATAAATAAAAATAAAATTCTGTATAATTATTAATCACATGCAATCCAGTCATAAATATATTGAAACACAAGTATTCTGTCTGATTACAGCAATTTGTAAGGTATAAGAAATATTAATCAAGACTTTAACAGCAGCAATTATCCATTTAGATTAAGACAATGATTTTAGAAAGCTTTCTGTTTGGTCATAAGTCCAAGCAAGCAGTTCATTCTGGATTATCAATTTAGCTTCACCTGAAGTTACACCGGCCAGGCTACGTACTTTGTTAAACCTATTATAGACAAAACGTTTCATATAAGCACAGAAACGCTTTGCAAACATGGTATTAACCTTAAGGAGAGGGAGTTTGTAGACCCGTCTGTTGATCATGTCTTGATAGTCCTTAGAGTTGATTACTTCCTTGTGTGTGTTAAGTGTAATTTTTAGTATGTAAAGTCTCCTGACGCTCAGTACTTGAGTTTCATCATACAATAATGTAGTTGGAAACCTAAAAGATTTTTTTATCATTGTTTTTAACACTGCACGCTGAGCCCTTTCCAAACCTATTAGGTGTGTGATTTGAGTGCCTCCCCAGGCTGTAATGCAGTAGGATATAATTGATTCGCAGAGAGTCTGGTAGACAGTCCTTAACAAGGCCATCGAAGCAACGTCTCTGAGTATTTTCATAACGTAAATAACTTTTCTGACCCTTGCAGAGGTAGCTGCGATATGTTCCCCAAAGGTGAGTTTTTCGTCTATGATTATTCCCAGATATTTTGTTGATTTTACTCTATTTATCCGTGTGCAATTACAGCCTGACGGTGAAAGAGTTGTAATATCAATGCAACACGCGTGAGCTACAATGTTCAATCCTATCGGAGGAGCCGATGAAGCATTCTTATAAAAACAAACTACGTTTGTCTTATCGATGTTAAGTGACAAGAGATTACCATTCAGCCAATTCACAACTCGATTAAATCCAATTTGAGCAGTATCGAATACCCCGCTCCATGTCCGCTCATGGAATATAATAACTGTATCATCTGCATAGTTAATTATTTCTGCGTCGCCACTGTGTACCTTTGCTGAGAGATCATTAATATATACCAGAAAGAGTGTAGGACCCAAGACACTGCCCTGCGGTATTCCAAAGGTAACCTCCTGTGTGCCACTGAGCAAACCATCCACTTTCAAACATTGACGGCGTGAGGTAAGATAACTGCGGAAGAAATCCAGAGCAATTCCTCTGATTCCAATGCTTTCCAACTTCTTCAACAAAATGGGAATAGACACAGTGTCAAAAGCCTTGGCTAAATTCAGGAAGATT
Organism: Phragmatobia fuliginosa; assembly: GCA_932526445.1. Taxonomy (NCBI): domain Eukaryota; kingdom Metazoa; phylum Arthropoda; class Insecta; order Lepidoptera; family Erebidae; genus Phragmatobia; species Phragmatobia fuliginosa. The sequence continues at coordinate 9,314,038 of OW052081.1, read as the reverse complement.
CCCAAGCAGGACTGTCCCTCATCAAGGTATTTGCCAATCATATCAGTCAAAAGAACAACTGCTTGTTCCGTTGAACGACCCTGACGGAAACCAAATTGGTGATTGGACAGTAACTCGTGTGACTCCAAAAAGCTAACGAGTTGTTTGTTAACTATTTTTTCCAGTATCTTGGAAAATACACTAAGAAGGGAAATGGGTCTGTAATTATTAGGGCTTTCTATTTTTCCCCCCTTGTAGACTGGAGTCACCGTTACCATTTTCCATATGTTTGGGAATACTCCCGAAGAAATAGCCAAGTTCAAAATGTATGTTAATGGCTCAATAATATGGTTCTTTATTAACTTCACAAGTTCATTCGTAACTTTGTCGTGACCTGGTGCACTATTATTATTAAGTTGTAAAATGATACTCTCAACTTCCAATGGAGTAGTTGGATGAAGAAACAAAGAATTTGAAGAAGTGACAGGAATTTTAATTTTAGAAGATAATGATATTTCTGTTTCATTAATCTGAGATAGTATCTGGTTAGCCAATTGTTGTCCTAAAGAAGAATAGAAGGAATTACAGTAGTTAAGTGAGTTTAAAGGCGTGTCTTTAATTTTGCAAAGTTCATGAGCATTAGCTTTGTTTGTAACAGTATGTGTCATTCGCTTTATAGCATTCCATAATTTGCGAGAGTTATTAGCGTTTTGTTTAAGTTCTTGTTGATCATATTGTAGTCTCAACTTACGAATAAGGTCTTGATAAAAATTTCTGTATCGTTTGTAGATGTGTTTTTTAACTAGATCGTCTGGATTTCTACGGACCTCTCTGTGAAGTTTGTCTTTGTGTGACGAGCATCTAAGGAGACCAGGGGTCATCCATGGTTTAAGTGTTAGTTTTGAGCGGGTGATCTTCACTACTCGAGTATTTTTTTCTATTATAGAATTTAGAGTAGACATAAACTCCTGAGCAGCGGCGTTTATGCATAGTTTGTTATAAACTGGTTGCCAGTCAGTATGCTGAGTCTCGAGTAAAATAGCTTCTAAATCAAGCTTTGTTCGAGTTCTTTGCCGTTGAGGTTTAGGTGCTTCTAAACTAATGCCTGCCATCACCAGATCATGATCAGTCACTGATGAAGTACAGACCAATGATTCCAAAATATGTTTAGTACTAATAAAGACATGATCAAGACACGCGTCGCCTCTGGTTGGTTTATCAACGGCTGACCGGTAACCCAGGTGTGCCATTAGACCCAAGTATTCTGAACAAGCATTAGGTTGACAAATATTAATATTAATGTCCCCAGCAATTACTTGACAAGGGCCCTTTGGTAAACCAATTACTACTGATTCTAAAGACCTCGTGAAACTTTCCGTGTTTGTAAAAGACGGAGATCTATATACACTCAGCAAAGCAATGCAGCCAGGAATAAAAACTTGTAAGCAATCCGCATCGTCAAGATTCGGCTCGCACACCTCCGGGGTCCAGCACCTCCTTATATAAGCCACCACTCCTCCTGATTGGTTTATGTATTTAGTAGAAGAAAAGTGGTGGTAGCCGTCCATCGAAGGAACCACCGAATTGTGTCCGAGCCAACACTCTGTCAGCAGTATTATATCAAATTCCAACCCCAATCTTTTGACAGTGACCATAAAGTTGTTAAAATTTTGAAATATGCTTCTAATGTTATACGTTAATATTTTAAATTTATATTTGGAGATAACTCGCTCACAGTGTTCTGCAATCTCTATCCTGTGGCACGTAATATTAAATGTATTATCAATATCTTCTATGAAATTAGTGAAAACCATGAGATTATATTATAAGTGGAGTAATATTCTGAATAGGTAGCCACAAGATAGATACCGCATGTGAACATGTTTTTAAAGCCTTGTTTTCTATCGAAATGCTCAATCCAGCTGCTAGCTTCAATAGCGGACCGAACTGGTTGCCGGAATATGACCTTCACAGAGTCTTGTGTGGGATACATAATATTAACTGCAACCACAAAAAAATAACAATAAATAAACACAAAAAATATTCCAATAAACGTGGGGCAGTTCATGGGTTTACAAAAGGGGCCTGGGTATTTAAGCACGAAATGTCTCATTACCAATCTCTTCAGCTTGGGAAGCGGGACCAATATGTTTCTCGATGTCCTCACTGGAGTGAATGACAATTGCTGGGTGTCTGGTATTTTTTGTACTTGAGGCCTTGCGCACATATATTTGTCCGTTACGCACCCAACAGTAACGAAAATTGTGAAGGGTTGCTCGACGTCTAGCCTCTCCAAATAATTTTCTGTTTATTGCAGTTAGCCTTTCATTAAAGTATAGTACATTCGAAGTGCCGCTGACGATATCACTGGAGGTAATTCCACGTCTTTTTGCGGCTGCGGACAACAGCTCATCCCGTTTCGACTTTCGTATTAGTTTCACGACAACAGGCCTTGAAATTTCAGACGAAGTAAATTTTTGTTTTGAGCCTACTCGCACCACCTGATCAATGTCAGACTCTAGTAAATCTACTCCTAGTTTTTTCGACGTCACTAAAATTGTATGAGTCAAATTCTCAACCGATTGTTCGGGTATACCAATAATTTCGAGTTCATTTCTTAAGTTGTACTGACCATTTACCGCGATTGCCTGTTGCAGCTCCGTAACCAAAGATTTCAGGCTGTTAATTTCAATATCCTTACTAACTAAACGGTTCTCGTATTCTTTCATCCTTTCTCCAAAAGTAGTCGATACAATACTTAGTTGAGACTTAACGTCAAGTATATCCTGTCTCAGCAATCTAATTTCCTCAACGACCTCTGAAAGACCCGCCGCCATGCTGTTTACTGGAGCGTCAGAGGCCTGTTTGCCCCTACTGCCGCGCATCACATTCACATTGGCAGTTGAGATGGACTGGTTTAGAGCGCGAATCGGTGTGGATGTGTCACTAACCTTCGGTCGTGAGCATGAGCAAGTAGGGCAGATCCATTGTTTCCTATACGTGTCAGTTTGCTTCTCAAAAGTTGCGATTTTTATGTTTAAGCAATCAATATCGTACAGAAAAGTACATGAGACACATTCCATGAAGTACTTCGATGATATAGTCTTACCGCAAGCACTGCAAGCAGAAGGCATCGCGGCAGATCGATGAGCTCGTTTGCGAGGGTAGTAATGTAAAAGATTCACAATTTCTTCCTCCCCACACGAATCTACCACTTTAGTAGATTAATTTTCGTGTGGTATCCCTTTTAGTTCCACTACTCTCCGCTTACGATAAACAGCAGCAGTGTAATGTGGAATTCAAAATATTTTTTCGTAACGACCTTTCACAATTCGCTGTTTTGTTATTGATTCAAAATGTTTACCTATTGGTCCTTTTTTGTTTACCAAAACACTTATTTACCATTTGTGAGACACTGTGATTTATTTTATTTTTCCCCTTTAACAGAACTACTTCCACTCTGTTTGAAACTTGTTAGTTCATCACTATACTACTAAGTCACAAAACACACTGTAAAAGCCGTCACCAACAACAACACACGTTCTTTTTATAATTTCTACTAATTCTTGACGGTTATTAACATTTAGGAGTCAGATATAATTAATTATTAAAAATTATATACGAGTGAAATGTAAAAAAACTCGGGGTTGCCAACCCAAAAAAAAGATAGTGGGGATAGGTAGCTTGGTTCTCGGAAATTTAGTCGCCATGGAGCGTTTCACCGGTGAGCAGCGTGCGTTCTGTGTAAAGGCTTATTACAAAAATGGCGATTCGTGCACTGTTGCGCGGCGTCTATTTCGCTCTGAGTTTAGTTTACATGATTTAAATCAATGTCCTAGTGAAAGTGTTATCAGATCGTGGGTCAATAAGTTCGAGACTACGGGTTCGACACTGAATCAAAAACCTGCGGGGCGTCCAAGGTCAATAAGAACGGAAGAAACTGTATGCAAAGTCGGGACGTCCGTACGGCGCGATCCCCAGTTATCAACTCGGAAGAGATCAGCTGAGCTCACTATATCAAGAACATCATTAAGGCGTATTTTGACAAAAGATCTTAAATTTCACCCGTATAAACTTCAATTAGTCCAGGAATTGAAACCAAATGACCACCATCTTCGCCGTGCTTTCGCCGAAAGAATGTTAGAGCGTTTTCGAAGTTTGAACAATATTCTCTTTTCGGATGAAGCTCACTTTCATTTAAGTGGATATGTCAATAAACAGAATTGTCGGTATTGGGCCGTAGAAAATCCCAAAATTAAAACATCAAAGACCATTACATTCGCTTAAAGTTACAGTTTGGGCAGCCATGTCAGCTGAAGGAATCATCGGACCCCATTCCTTCGAAAATGAGCGAGGCCAAACCGTAACAGTAAATTCTGATCGCTATACAGTCATGTTACGTAACTTTTTCTTCCCACAACTGCATAATTTTGAAGCCTACAACAGCAGGACCTGGTTTCAACAGGACGGCGCGACATCACATACATCCAATGACTCCTTAGCAGTTGTAAAGGAAATGTTTACTGGAAAACTGATATCGCGTCGAGGAGACATTCCGTGGCCTCCTCGGAGCCCAGATTTGCAGACAAGAACAACATTTGCGAGGAAATGTCCGCTATCCCACGAACGATGTGCCAGCGAGTTTTCACGAATTTGAGGTCCAGATTCGAGGAGTGTGTACGTTTAGATGGTGCACATCTCAGTGATGTTATTTTTAAAAAATAAAATTCCCGTGTGTTTACTTTATTATAAATATAGATTATATTTTCTAAGCTTTGTAGTTTTTTTTCTATGATTTTATAAAATTCGCAAAACTTAATGGCCCACCTTGTACTAGGCTAGTGAAAACGAGGGATCAAGTTACGGGGGTTGTTCGTTGAATGGCGCTGTATGGTGCTTCTGTGTGAGTGGCTCTGACCGCCCCGAATATGGTGCACCTTTTGCGACCTCAGGGGATATTGGCGGTCAGAGCCATACACAGTTACCAAACCGTGTCGATCGAGGCGGCGTGCCCCTTGGCCGGCTTGGAATTTAGAAAAAAAAGATTTTGTTTGAGTTTTTCTTATCATTGCGACATTCTTGTTATGCGCAGTTTTGGTTCCGATTTATTAATCGGAACTACATTATTTATTTATTTATATACTCGTAGTTCGGAACATTTTTAAAGTGAAACCTTTCTTTTTCTAGGGATATTCCCGACAGTTATTGGTGCGAGATAAGGCAAGTAATTTTTGCTTCGTAAACACTTTGTGGCGAATTCCACATACAGCGCCAGAGAAAAACATACAACAACGCCATCTACCGAAGGAACACTGAACCACGAAGTAACTATTAATCCTGAATCGTGATAGAGAAATTCTCGCGCCGATTAGCATTTATACAACATCCCAACATCAACCGTTGGGCTGTGGCCCACCAGGCGTGATCACCTCGTCTGGTCGCAGGATCTTCTATTTGCATTAGAAGGATCCGATATTCGTTACTCCACAAATTAGTGGATTAAGCTGAAGTTAAAAACACCACTATGCGAAAGCTGTTATTAAAATTACCTACCTACCGCATCTTTTTACATCACCTGAAGGTTGACTGGGAGAAAATGCCAATTGCATTAAGTCCGTCTTTGTTCAACAAGTGCAACAAGTTTTACTATAAATAAATAAAAATATTAACCTTCCTTTTGAATTTACTTTAATTGGGTAAAAAAATTGTCTTCTAAAAAAGTGATATTTTTTCCACTTTCGGGCTTGGGGTGTGACCTTTTATCGTACTATATTCTTGGCTGCTATTCAGAATATTTTCGTTACAAAAGCCCAATAACACTTTTAGGATCCGGAAATAGAACACAAGACCTCTTGACATGATATTAACAGTCGCTCAATCTAACTGGTAGACCAACGAGGCAGTTTAGCAATAAATTCTCCAAATATGTACTCACTTGTACCCGCAGACAGAGTTTCTGATTGAGTAAGTTATCGATCGTGACTGCTGAACTATAAGGATTCGATTATTATGAAGATAAATAATTATGTTATGATAAGCGTGATTGCTTATTCGCTGTAGGGAGTGGATTAAATTTGTTATGGTTGAGGTTAGTAATAAATATATACGACTAGCTGATCACCGCGGTGTTACCCGAGGTAATTGTTGTAAAAGCTAGTCTAAATCAAATTAGCTTAAGTTACTTCTTATGTCATCAGCCTTTTGGCAAAGAAAGTCCTGTTCAAATTGCTCTAGCTGTTCCAAAGATTACCCGGAACAAATGGACAGACACAAAGTCATTTTTTTAAAACTGCATTTTAGGTATATGTGTCGTATATACTTTACTGCCTCGTTGGTCTAGTGGATAGCGTATGCGACTGCTAATCAAGAGGTCTCGGGTTCAAATCCTGGGTCGCGCCAAAAAGTGTTTTTTGTTTTTTTTTTGGAAATTCCTAATAGCAGCCCGGAGTTTGGAAGTTTGGCTGTGATTCACGCCCGTGCCTCGGTGAGCACGTAAAGCCGTCGGTACGGTTGTCATGAACATCTATGGCAATCGTTATTGGGAAGTCAGTGTCCTCAAATTTACTGACAACTAGTTCAACCTTCGAATTTCAGTTCTCCCTTAGGGTTGCGGAGGTCCGATACCAGTCGCTCCGTGGAAAAACTGAAATTCAGGTAAAATCGGTTGAACTAGTAGCCGACCCCAAATAAACTTGGGAATAAAGGCTAGGAAGATGAGATTATTGTACCATTTACCAGAACTCCTCCGGTCCTCTAATTGTAAAATTTTCTAATAATGTAATTTTGTTTTGTAGTATGAAAAAGAAAAAGCTGTAAGTACACTCTAAAGTATTATAAAATCAAATAAGTCATTTATGAATGTCTCCTGTTGTTCGTAGCGTGTTGATAAATAGCATTTATTGATAAATGGACAATCCAACATTAAAATATTTCTTGCACTGCACGGTTGGCGTAACGGTTTAAGTGATCGACACGCGGTTTTCTATTACACCAAGTATTGTGGGTTCAAATCTCACATGGCTCAACCCTTTCTGTGATCGACAAACAATTGTATGTGTGTTTGTAAAGTCCCCCGCAATCCATTCCTGATAAAATAAAATAAAAAGCGGCCAAGTGTGAGTCGGACTCGTAAATGAAGGGTTCCGTAGCAGCAAGTAACATCATTTAAAAGTTTTTGTAGTTCGTCGTAACTTTCATCGATGTTTTAATAATAGTGTTTTGATTGAATGAAATGTAAATTGCGTTTTACGATTTATGACGTATTAAAAAAAACTACTTACTAGATCTTGTTCAAACCAATTTTCGTTGGAAGTTTGCATGGTAATGTACATCATATTTTTTTTTTAGTTTTATCATTCCCATATTTTAGAAGTTACAGGGGGGGGGGAATACATTTTACCACTTTGGAAGTGTCTCTCGTGCAAACTATTCAGTTTAGAAAAAAATGATATTAGAAACCTCAATATAATTTTTAAAGACCTATCTATAGATACCTCACACGTATGGTTTTATTGAAAAAAAAAAATTTGAGTTTCAGTTCTAAGTATGGAGACCCCCAAAATTTATTGCTTTTTTTCGATTTTTGTCTAAAAATATTAATGCGATTCATAGAATACATCTACTGACCAAGTTTCAACAGTATAGCTCTAATAGTTTCGGAAAAAAGTGACTGTGACATACATACAGACAGACAGACATGACGAATCTATAAGGGTTCCGTTTATTGCCATTTGGCAATGGAACCTTAAAAAGAAATAAAAAAGTATATTATTATAAGTCTTTAGCTTTATAATATTGTTATTACTGTGCACAAAATTATCGCCTGCGTAGTATGCTGGTCTCCTTTGAGACTTGCCTCCATGCCCGAAATCGATTCGGCAAATATATACATTGGTATAGTTATCTAAACAATGTTACAGCTAAGAGCAAGCAAAAAAATGGCTAAGAAACCAATGGCATCTGAACCTGTAGCCACACTTCCACCTCCTCAGTATAAACCGAGCATCGGCGTAAGTTATTTTTATTTTGAACTTGTGGTCAGAAATGAGTATATAATGGAAGTCTGAAAGTAGCGCCACTAGATGAATTGTTAATTAGTGAATAATACTAATCAAATAACCAGAGAGTTAGAGATCTTATTGAAGAATTAGACTTAAATAACAATAAATTAATTAAAATAAACTTTCTCTAAAAATAAACTCTCCATATTTAGTAAGCTTACAAGTTTCTTAGTTTATATTACAAAATAAATGTGTATATTTGAAATTATTTCAGATGGAAATGTACTGGGGTGATTCCTTAAAATCCGTTAATAAGGTGTGTAACAAACAACGAGTTTTTACTTTAGTTTTTTTTATACTGTTAACTATGACATGTTTCTGTTTCGTAGGAGACGTAATAAAAGTTCATGCAACACAGTGAACGCCTGGATTAAAAAAAAACAATTTATGGATTAGCCAAAGCGATTTACCAAATGGGTTTTTGGGGGTTGGTTACCTCGTTGGTCTAGTGGATAGCGTATGCGACTGCTAATCAAGAGGTGTTTTTCTGGATTTTCTTAGGAAATTCCTAATAGCAGCCCGGAGTTTGGAAGTTTGGCGGTGATTCACGCCCGTTCGGAGAGCACGTAAAGCAATCGGTCCCGGTTGTCATTATCGTCTATGGCAATCGTTATTGGGAAGTTAGTGCCGTGATATTTACTGACAACTAGTTCAATCTACGAATTTCAGTTCTCCCTTAGGGTTGCGTAGGTCCGATGCCAGTCGCTCCGTTGAAAAATTTATATGGTAAAACCGGTTGAAGTAGTAGCCGACCCCAAATAATATTGGGAATAAGGCTAGGAAGAAGAGGAATAACATATTCAAGGTAGTATATTATTCAATGCAGTAGAGTCATGCTGATTTCAGCACAAACTGTACGGTACAACCCTCTCACAGAAGACCAACCTAAAAGCATTTGTACTGTTATGTTTTATAGCTGCCTTGTTGGTCTAGTGGTTAGCGTATGCGGCTGCTGATCAAGAGGTCTCGGGTTCGGTTCCCGGGTCAGACCAAATATTTAGTGTGATCCACAAATATTTGTTATACCACAAATATGTATGTATTTACAAAAAAAAAAGTATGTTTATGTATTTATATCAGTTGTTTAATACCCATAACACAAGCTCTGCTTACTTTGGGACTAGATGATGTTGTGTGTAAGATGTCCAAAATATTTATTATAGCTGAATGAAAGACCAGAGGTGGAATGCTGCAGTAACATCTCAATGGGCCGCAAAAGTATGCGTCACAGTCCTGCATTGTCTGCTTTCGCAATGAGTATAGTGACCACTGCTCTTGGATTCTATTCATGCTTTCCATCAGGCAGCGTGAAGTTACTTTGGCAGTTATAGACAGCAGCAGGGAGATTGCTTCATCATCATCATCATCATCATCAGCCTATCGCAGTCCACTGCTGGACATAGGTCTTTCCCATTGCACACCACTCTGATCGATTTTGGTCTTCTCGCATCCAGCTCCTGCCAGCCATCTTACGCAGGTCGTCACTCCACCTCGCCTGTGGGCGTCCTACACTACGTTTACCGAGACGCGGTCCCCACTCCAGTGTGCTTAGTGTGAGTTTCAATAAACAAATCGAATGACTTAACCACCACGTTAATCGAGTTTACGGCAAACGGATCGACGAGCGAATACTCGCGAGTGTGAGTGCTTACCAAGTCTTTCGCGTCGATCGGCGTTAACTCACCGTGAGAACGTAAACTTTTTTGTCAATGTTGGCAGCACTATAGAGTCCATGCGATAAACCAACTCAATTAAATACAATGATTTTCGAACGCTATTTCAATAGAGGCGTTGTATAATCAAAAATAGTCGGGTTACGCTCGGCGTCACTTGTTTGATTTGGTTCATTTTTGTGTAAACAATCTATGCGAGCATTAATTGTTATTGTTTAACTCAACGATAAAATAAAATGTAAACAAGTCAATATCAATTTGAATTATTAGTAACTTTTATGGAAGAGTAAGTACTTAAACAAGATATTTATAATAGTGAATGCGAGTTGTTGAAGTAAACTTGTGATATATTTTGTGTTATTGTTTTCTTTTGGCTAGACATGGAGACCTTAGTAAGCCAATAAGAAATGCAAGAGGTAGGATCGTGGCCATTCAGCATTGGCAGGAGCTTACATCACTGCTTAACAGTGATGGCAGTGGTGATACAAAAACCACAGAAAAGTGGAAAAAGGTTTTCATGGTAATAAGTGATCCTTCCCATAATATGTAAAACGGAACTCTTTTTATCGCATTATCAATATATCTTTTAACAAGGTGGACGAACCTATAATCGGGCTAATCTAATAAGATCTTAATATCATATATATCAATACATCATCAACACAAAAATTATGTTAAAAACTTTGTTAGTTTTCACTCTCACTACCAAAAGCTAAGTGACAAAGTTAACTTGCTCGAAAGTGAAGGAGTTAACAATACAACTGTCAAAATTGACTAACGTTGCAACTCACACTCACAAAAGCGTCATTCGAGCTCGTTTAAATACTCACTTCGATAAAGTTATTCGACACTCACGATCGTAATATAAACAAACAATCTCGCACTCACAAAATATGTCTTACAAACGTTCCGCTAGGCGGCGCTGATCCAATTCAGTACAAATTGGAGTTTACTTTAACGCTGTCGAGTAGTTAAAAAAACTCGCACTAAGCACACAGAACTCTTCTGCCCCAACGGTTATCAGTTCTGCGGCTAATATGGCCAGCCCACTGCCACTTTTTCTGGCTAATCCCGTGAATTTCTTATACTTGTTGTGTATCATTTGTTTTTCTTACATAAAAGAAACCTATGTTACTCCTTATAACATCAGCAATCTGCCAGTGAACGTCCCATCAAACCCGTCCCGTCAGTACAGCCGTTCCTGAGATTAACCTAAACAACAGGTAGATAGACAAACAGACAAATGTTTTAAAATTTGTTTTGTTTATGTAATGACTAACGAAATTACAAATAGAAACTTCCATGTTATTTATTTTTATAAATGTCAATTTTGAAATTCTCATAGTGAATTGAATGCCATCTCATAATCAGCTTTACATCGCTTGAAGAAACTATCGTCTAGGTACTTGTATTGTGTATTATGGTGAAGTACAATGCTAAGCTTATAGATGCTGTAAGTAGTAAAGCCCTATCGAGAAGCGATCTCAGCGGTGCTAGTGTGAGATACATTGAATAATCCTAGTCTCTATTGAGTGATAATGCCATAAGGCTTTAAACTGAGCGATACTATTATGTATAGTAATATATGAAGCGTTTAAAGCATGAATTTAATTCTACAGTTGATATTTGAATGGGTTACTGCAAATCAGTTTGAAGTTTTGTAGTAGGTTAGACTAGTTAATTAAACCATACATATATAGATTAGAAAATGGTGACAGAAAATAGTCTCCCATTTTCTCCTGCATGCCTTTTTAAGAATTGATAACTAAATAATTTTAGTATTTTTCCGTGACTTTATATTGCATGCCTTTGTAATATAACATAGTTGGAACTAATTAAGCTATAATAATTGATGGCATGCAATTCATATCGGCCGACGGGGAAAATTACTAAAATTCTTTACACAAAAAGAAGCCATTTTCTTTACGACGTGCAAGCGCGCAAGGGCTCGTAATCCCTCTTTCATATTTTAGGGTTAGTTATCAATTCTGAAAAAGGCATACAGGAGAAATAGGGAGACTATTTTCAGTCACCATATCCTAGTCTAATAGTGACAGATTAAGTTGATGATAAAGATGATAATGTCCTTTCAGACATATCCGTCGATAGTGATACCTTGTCAATTTTCCGCTTACGTTCCTACATCATCTTCATAGCCGTTATTCCCAAGATTATTTTGGTCGGCTACTCGTTAGGCCTGACACTTGGCCGATGTTTTAAGTAAATAAATACTTGCATCGTGTCAGGAGACCCCACTCCTTCATAATTATTGTAATTTAATGTGAAGGTGTTTACAGAAAAGTTGTTAGTAACATTATTATACATGGATACATTTTTAGAGTATTATATCAAAAATGCATATCCAAAATGGTTTCATATGAAAATAAATTATCAAATCTTTTTAACAGACAAGTTCACAATTGGTTAAACATCATATAACAATACGTTTAATGTACAATAACACATAATATTTTCGTAGTTTTAATTTTATTTATGTTTTTTGTATGTTTTTTTAGTGTCTAGGAGTGTAGAGGGGGCAGGTGTAGTATCTATGAGAATACAAATTAAGTCATCTTTTCCTATTCTTTATCTATATTTACAGCCAGCTCCCCAAACCAAAACAAAACCACAACAAGCAGTGTCATTTATCAAACCGAATCCTTTCTATACATACAACAGACCTCCAGATGCGCGCCGAACTATACCTGGATTAGGCGAACCAGGTTTTCCAATCGATGAAGAACCGACTTACGGCGGTGAAGAAAATCAACGGAAATATGGAGCAATGTCTGGATTGAGAAATGTAAGTAAAGTGCTTTTGGAAATGATATATTTTTGAAAATCTTGTATTACCTGTAAATCTTTTATTAGAAATGTTATTATTATTTTATTAAAACTTACTACTCTACAGTAAATATTCTGTCTTCGAGCATTTGTCACATTTATATGACAAAACGTGCATAGTTTTACTTTTAACAGTCCATGAATATTTGATTTCTTATATATTTTTAAATTAATACTATGTACATTTATAGTCATTAATAAACTATATACATATATTAATAAAGAAACAAATTGGTACTGACAGACCTATTAGTTTGTTAGTAAGTGTCTTTGACTACTAAGCTGGTGATCATGGGTACTAATTCCGATTAGCTGTCCTAATCAGGGTAACAGACGTAAACGATTATTGAAAACTCAAATGTATGGAAATGACGGTTTGCTGCCTTTGCTCGCGATTGTAAAAAGTGGTTTGAAACACTTGCTTTTTTACTCAGAAACTGAAAAAAATACTTATATGACGAGCACAATTTAACACTGTGTCAGATTGTTATTTATCCAAAATTACCTAGGTGGCGCTGTGGTAGTGTATGCGACTGCTGTGCTCGAGGTCTCGGGTTCAATTCATAGATTACCGCCTACAACCCCACAAACTTTATTGCTTTAATATATCAGTGCACATTATTTGTATTGTGGCGACTTCCACATACAGCGCGACCTATACATACAACAGAGCCATTTACGGAAGAAACATTGAACTACGAAGAAAACACGTAGCGATCTATACGGAGTAACTACTAATCCTGAATCACGAAAGTGATATTCTCGCGCCGATTAGCATATATACAACATCCCAACATCAACTGTTGGGCAGTGGCCTACCAGGCATGATCACCTCGCCTGGTCGGAGGATCCTCCCTTTGTGTTGGAGGAATACAACACCCGTTCCTCTGCAGTATATCATGTATCAGTATCATGTCTAGCTATGTGTGATGCAAAATATAAGGATTTCAGAGCACATTAAAAATTCACCTCAAAAATTTCTCAAACAATAGTATTATGATTAGAGATGTTTCTTATTTAATCACCTGCAGTGAATACAGACACACAGTACAGATATCTTTAATTTCCACAGAATCCTAGTTCAGGATACATTGGCGATAATCCATCACTTCGATCTCGAGGAGCATATGTAAGTAACTCAAGACAGATGTAATATTCCATGATCATCCTTATTTAGGTAGCTTTGTAGATCAATAAAGAATCTACTGGTCAACATTAGTATTATTACATCTTAATACTATAATAAAACTGCACGGATGACTGCAGCTTCACAACAAAAGACCACAGTGCTCCAGCCCTCCTCGCCCGCCAGCATGGCAACAATGATTGCTGGCGGGGACAGATCTCGTTTGATTTAGCATACTAGGACTTCAAGTTCAGGTGAATAAGTTATAATTGGCTGCGCAGTGGTGACATTATGCCGTCTCCTCGCGTCTGAACTTATTCAGATCCTCAACGACCTCTCTCCTTATATACCCAAGCTTCGAGGTTAGATAGAACGGCAACGATAGTGACGGCTGTTCCAATCACGCTCGCTATTTTGGACTCTTCCTGGTCTTCTTCATTCTCCTCCCGATGGATAACGCGAATCTTTTGCGTCTATATCCGCCAGGATATCAAAAAGCAAGCAACATGCTAGGACAGTCGTCGCCTCAGACGAGTTAATGGTGTATCCTCGCACATTTCGAATGGACATTACTCACTGATCTTAATTGAACTTCGCTTGGCAGAGAGAGGAGGCCGATAGGTGCTTGATTTATCTCAATGCTCCGTAGAAGTCACTCGAAGGTTGATACGGGTGTCGATGAGTTTCGCCGCTACGTCCAGTAGAAATATCATATCTTCATGTTGTATCTATTAAGAAATAGTTCAGTGTTAAATGTTATCAGTTAATTGATTCTCATGGCACAAACTCTACCTGGTTGGAGATCAAATTGCCTGGTAGGAGATCTGTGAAGTTATTAAGATCATTTAATCTGTTTCGCAAAACAGGGACAGTTACTATTTAATTATACATTTTAACTTAGTTATTATACAATCTTCACAATCTATTTGGTTCCAGACTGATTACTCTGCAGACTACCCTGCGGGCCGTTCAACTAATGTGGAATTTACTATACCTGGGGAACAAGAAAACAGAGCAATGAAACAATTTAACTCTGGAGCACTTAGAAGTAGACCGTCAGGTGGAGCGCCACCACCTCCTAATACACCAGGTGGTCTACCTGGGTATGGTGGACCGGGAGGTTCCTCTAATAGTGGTTTTGGAAGTTCAATTATAACGCGTGAACCTACAAGTCTACGTAGCAATGTTCCTGGAAACTCACCAGGATACGGTGGACCTGGTGGTCCACCTGGTTACGGGAGACCTCCTGGTCCAAGTTATGGTAGACCTGGAGGTAATCCTGGGTATGGTGGAGCTGCGGGACCACCTCCATTTCGAGGACCACCTGGATTAGGTGGCAAGCCCATGTATAATTCTGCACATATGGGGCTTAGAGGAGGTCAGCAAGATTATGTAAGTTATTAGTTCAAGTAATTTTAATTTAAATTTCATCTTATATTTAAAATTCTCGTGCCATAATGTTAGTTACCATATTCTTCCGAAACGGCTGTACCGATTTGGATGAAATTTTGTATGAATATCGGGTAGGTCTGAGAATCGGCTAGCATCTATTTTTCATACCCCTAATACGCGAGTGGAGCCGCGGGCATCAGCTAGTTTAAGTATAAAAGGTTCAGTTGCATACCGTAGTATGTATATTAAATTATTTGAAATCGGCATCATTTATTTTATGGATTTTATGAATTTAAATAATATTTATTTCAGAGCCATCTATTAAATAAAAGTTGAAGTACGTAGTTACGTCAGTATTCAATCAGTACGTTTTATCAGTAATGACTGACGTGTAGGCCGTGTGACGAGTGGTGTATAATTGGAGAGGTCTATGTCTGGCAGTTGATTGCGATAGGCTGATGATGAAATTCTCAATTTTGTTGGATTTTATTTTTGTCACTAAAGCCGACCATAATCTAGATTTCATAAAACTCTTTTTCGTATATTCCGTACTATCACGTGTTGATTTTTTACCTACTGACTAGTGATGGTGCTTACTAGTCAGTGTGAAACTAAAGTTTTGTAACGACGGTCGCGATAAAACAGGCTCAGGTTTCAGAATTTTTCATTTGTATTGTACAAATGTTTTTGTTGATTGTATGATGATTCATGTATATTTCAAACATTCACCATTATCGTGATACAAAGAAATAGTTCTTAAAATGTAATATGTTCAAATTATTTTAATCGTTCATCTCTTGTTTGATTCTTATATTTTTGGAAAATTAATAAGAGTACATTGTAACTTCATCGGACACTTAGGTATACATAAATATACTTTATCTGGGAAAGCTAGATATTAACTTTTGAAATAAAAAATATGAAAATAAAAAAGTAAGTTCATGTTCATGTAAATAATTTATAAGTATAACAAAAGTATTTTCGGTGGATACGATAGTGAAACCAATTATATATAACTTATAACTTTTTAAAGGTGTTCATTCAAACCATACAAGACAAATATGATGAATTTTTTTTATTCGAATAAACAAGTTATCAATTGTAGGAATTTAAATGTCTCGTTTTTAGTGCGATAATAGTTAAGAAAAAGTGTCAATGTTAGCCGTGTGGTGACGTATAAAAAAACGGAGTGTGATTATATTATCTAGTCATCCCGAGGGTATCATAAGAGTCGAATAAGCGAACTATAACACAGAACAACAGCAATGCAAAGGGATGGAAGACTTAAACTAGGAAAGACAAGGAAAACAAAAAGCCTAAAACAAACAGCTGACCAGCCTGGTACAGTAGGCCAAAATATTATTGTTAAGGAGACGCTCATGTTCAGCAGTGATTTATTAAAGGATGTTGATGAAAAATAGTGTCAGATATTTGTAGACATGGAATATGAAATACTAGAAAATAGTAATTCATGGAATGAATTTCTTATCTCTTTTTTTATAGCGCAATAGAGAAGATATAGAAGAAGAAAGTATGGTGCGGATGGCTGAAGCTATTTTGGAGCAAGACTATCCATCTGTAAAGCATAATTCTGAAGAAAGAGTTCAAGTGTTTGAAAATGAGCTTGAAGAGAAATTAAAAAGATTACGAGCCAGAGGGCAGCTGCAAAAGTCGTAATCTTAGAAACTCAATCAAATAAAGAAATAAATTTACTAACCAAAAATAGTTTACTTGTTATCCAATACAGAATAAACTTGACCTATTAAACTGTTTTCTTTAGTTTTATTTGATCTGTATAAAATAGTAATAGTAGCTTCACAAAACCAACTAAGTTTAGGAAAACTTATTCAAAAGTTATCTATTCCTTTTTATGAAGCCTCTTGAGTAACTGGCATCGGATGTACTTTGGCAACTAGAGTGCCCTGTGCTTAATATTACTAAAAGTGTTAAAAATGTAATAACTCTTGGATAAATTGAGAGAAAATAATTCTTGAAATCTGTTTACCCTTAGCCTCGGCAAGGACGGGAAAATTCTCAACAACAGCTACAGGTATTTCCAAGTCCTACGGGTTTAAAGTTAGCCAATACTGATTCACCGGTGGAAAAATTGAAGGTCTATAAGAGAATGTGGGATGACTTAGAAAGAAAATTTGAAGTTGAAGGCAAGCGGCCTAGGAAGCGAAATTCTTAATTTTTTCATCTCATAAGCTAATGGAATAAAACGAATGATAGGTCATAAGAACTATTAAATACATTTTATTATTTGTCTATAATAAAAACATAATTATAATGTCGATTAATATACTCAACTGACATAAAATTCTATCTTTTTATTTATTCCCACCTGGTTCAAGGAGAAGCTGGTTCTGGTTCACGTAAGGTACTAAAGTCATATTGATTTAGGCATGAACAGGCCGATATTAAATAAATACTAAATAAATAAATATTTTGAACATCTTACACACAACATCATCAGCAGAGCTTGTGTTATGTGTACTAAACAACTGATATAAATACATAAACATACTTTTTTTTTGTAAATACATACATATTATACATAGAAAAACACCCAGACTCCGAATCAAATATTTGTAGATCACACAAATATTTGGTCTGACCCGGGAATCGAACCCGAGACCTCTTGATGAGATAGAAGGCCCAAGGATACATAAGCATAAATAGGCTGCCATTTTGTGGGTCATCATGCGGTTTGTCTGCACTCGCGATGAGTTTAGTAACTACTACTTTACTTTACTACAAAGCACATAGCTAAGCAGTTTTTATTGTATTCAGTTGATCGGGGAATGTAATATAATATTAATCTATATGAATCTCGTGCGTGGATTTATGTTATATGGTGTTCTTGAAACGTGCATACTGAATACAAGAAATTGACAGATAATACAAAACACATATAAGTTTAGATGTAGTATAATATTCTACTGCATTAATTGACGCTTAAAAGAAATAAATTAATAATATTTTGGACAACTTACATTCAACGTCATCTAGTCCCAAACTAAGCAAAGCTTGTATTATGGGACTAAACAACTGATATAAATACATAAATATACTTTTTCTTTGTAAATATATACATATTATAAATAGAAAAACAGCCAGACTCCTAAACAAACATTTGTGGATCACACAAATATTTGATCTGACCCGGGAATCGAACCCGAGACCTCTTGATCAGCAGCCGCATACGCTAACCACTAGACCAACAAGGCAGTCAGAGTAATCAGAAAATCAGGTTTCTGTTGAAAATATTTTCATTTTCCAGAATTAACAAATAGTTAAAACGATTTCAAATATCACTATCACTACTTAATAAAGAAATTTCTCTATCGTCTGTCTTTTCGCGATATACATAACACTACTGCACCGATTTAAGTAGTCAAGTTTAAAATGTTTTTTAAATACCTATATTTACCAGTGTAAAGCCGGGGCGGGCCGCTAATAGAATAATTAAATGAAATTATTTACAGGTCACTGTAAATTTCAGTAAACACAGCCGAGTAAGGTGCATAAGTTGTTTATAACAAATTTTAAAAGGTTCATAAAACATAAATTGTTTGAGAAAGCTCACTTTGGTATCAACGATTTTATAAACGACAAGTCTAGTTGACAGTGACATAAACTGCCCGATCTCGTTAATAAACATTGTTATAACGTCTTTCCTTGATTTAAACAACATTGAATAAATATGATATAATTTTAACAAAAAGGAACCGACTTCAATGAAAACTATTCCGAGCACCCAAATCGCGACAATTGTGCCTATGATATTTGAGGAGTTCCCTCGATTTCCTTGGGATCCCATCATCA
This sequence comes from Phragmatobia fuliginosa, assembly GCA_932526445.1. Classification (NCBI taxonomy): domain Eukaryota; kingdom Metazoa; phylum Arthropoda; class Insecta; order Lepidoptera; family Erebidae; genus Phragmatobia; species Phragmatobia fuliginosa. Next base: position 9,295,136 of record OW052081.1, on the reverse strand, counting down.
GATCCCGATATGGTGACGATGGGACCACCTGTAAGCTACGCCCATTCCCATGCAAAAATGTTTGAAATCGGTTCATAAACGACGAAATTATCGCTGAACATACATAAAAAAAAAAAGATTCCGACGAATTGATAACCTCCTCCTTTTTTTTGAAGTCGGTTAAAAAGTGGAATGAGATAAGTTTTTTCTTAGTTACAAGTCTTACTAGATGGAGAAAAAATAGACAATTAAATATGTTTTAAATATTTTGGATATCTATTCCCAAACTAAGCAGAGCTTGTATTATGGGTACTAGACAACTGATATATACACATAAACATCCTTTTCTTTTGTAAATACATACATATTATACATAGAAAAACACCCAAACTACGAAACAAATATTTGCGGATCACACAAACATTTAGTCCGACCCGGGAATCGAACTCGAGACCTCTTGATCGGCAGCCGCATACGCTAACCACTAGACCAACGAGGCAGTCAAAATGATCAATCAGATGAATAGTCATAAAATATTGTTAATAAAGGTGTTTTATATATATAGAAAATAGTAGGCGTAGTGTGGGTCACCATGCTGCATTATCAGTTCTCACAATGAGGATGGTCTCCTCTCCTCTTGGAGTCTACTCATGCTTTCGATCAGGCAGGGTAGAGTCACTTTGGTTAAACAAAAATAATAATCATACATTTGTTATTACTTTAATTTATTTCTGATTAAATTCGTTACGGGTTCTAAAATACTTGGACAGTTCTTGGTACTTTCCAAGTGTCCATATTAGGTGGGCTGCTGATCTTGGTGTACAGGAGTTACAATAGTACTTAGTGTCTGATAGGGACTTGTACTCTAGTCAGACTGCACGGTTGGTTTACTGACCGCCAAGTGTCGTGGGTCCAAATTCCACGTGGGACAACACTTATGTGCTCCACAAATTGTTGTTCTGAGTCTGGGTGTTCTTTGAGCTTGTTTCATGTGTGTTTGTAAGGGCCCCCGCGATACGGGATTTATATTCCTAATGAGGAAGTTGGCTTTTCAAATTGTTGTTCTGAGTCTGGGTGTTCTTTGAGCTTGTTTCATGTGTGTTTGTAAGGGCCCCCGCGATACGGGATTTATATTCCTAATGAGGAAGTTGGCTTTTTACAAAAAAAAAACATAGTTGACTTTAGTCAACTATGTTTTTTACATTCTAGTATCAAATCACTAACTATTTATTTTTACATTCTAGTACCGATACAAGTGAAATCAAAAGATTGATATTTTTTTTTAAGAATAAGCGTGTCTTATGTTTACTTATTTATATAAGATGAATAAATTCTTATTACGTAGTAATAATGTGTAAAATGCTATGGTTTGAATTGATACAGTTAACAAAAAATAAAGCACTAAGTAAATCTCGGTACCTTGTGTTCCATGTATTTTTCAATAATTTTAACAAAAAGGAACCGACTTCAATGAAAAACTATTCCGTTCCCTCGATTTTCTTGGGATCCCATCATCAGATCTCGATATGGTGACGATGGGACCATCTGTAAGCTACGCCTATTCAAATGCAAAAAGAATTTTTGAAATCGGTTCATAAACGACGAAATTATCGCTGAACATACATAAAAAAAAAAAAAGATTCCGACGAATTGAGAACCTCCTCCTTTTTTTTGAAGTCGGTTAATAAGAAATTGTCTTGTTTAGAAATGAATATATCTATGTGTATACCTAGTTATCAGTTTTTAATTTCATTTTTGTTTTTGGAAAACATAACGTTAAAGTTATACATATGTTAGATTGTTTTTGATATTTAAATATTAATACAATAACAACAAGAGTCGTGAAGAAGAGACCTTAAGAGACTCTAAATTTACGAACGCGGAATGGGTTTCACCACCTATATTCATCCCATAGGTTGTTGTAAGAGCTAACTAGGAGTGCAAACTATGCAGGACAATATCACTACACAGAGAAAAAGAACTTGAAATAAATTATTTAAAAAACCGGTCTGGCCAGCGTGATATAGAAGGCCAAAACCTTCTTCCTGAGGAGAGACCTATGTCTTAACTGTTAAATAATGAAGAATTATTTAAATTCTTTATTTATTTTAGCCTGATTATCCTGTGGAGAAATCGCAACAACGAGTAATTACATCTCGTGGTTTGCGAGAACAAGGAGTCAGCCAGACGCCATCACCTGAAGACCAACTCAAAGGTTACGATAGAATGTGGCAAGACCTAGAAAGAAGTTTTCAAGAAAGGAGGTTATAATTATTTTAAATAATGAAATATCTGTTTGACTCGACGTTGGTTAACATTTGTGAATTGTTTATTATAAATAACAAATTGTCTTGTGTAGAAATGAATATATCTATGTGTATGGTTATCAGTTTTTAATTTCATTTTTGTTTTTGGAAAACATAACGTTAAAGTTATACATATGTTAGATTGTTTTTGATATGTAAATATTAATACAATAACAACAAGAGTCGTGAAGAAGAGACCTTTAGGTAAAAGGTCTGACGTCTTGAATCTTTCATTATTATCATCATTTTAGAAGAAAGACGTATTCTACTGGACATCGGGGTTCCCCAAGGCTCCCCATAACCAACTCTTCTGTATTGTTCGTATCTAATATACACACCCAGTTATGATACACAGAAAGTGTGAAATGTTTAACCCATTACAATATTAATTCGCAATAAATTCACTACATCACTACATATTTTAAAACAAAGTCCTTTGCTGCGTCTGTCTGTCTGTCACCATAAAATTAAAAACTACTGCACCGATTTCAATGACAAAATTTCAACTTTGTAAACTCAATGGCTTGGGATGTGCGTTGATTAATCTGTGACTCAAAAGAAATGAATCAGTGACTCAAAACAAATGAATCAGTGACTCAAAACAAATGAATCCGTGAATCAAAACAAATTATTGAGTATTCATGGAAAATCAGGGTTCCTACAGGTGGGGACTGGGATCTGCAAGACGTAGATGGCTTGACATAAGTTGGGGTTTCGGGAATTTCCTTTGTAGAGTATACCTAGTTCTTCGATACTTTTGAGTCCTGGATACCCGAGGCTGACAGCGTGCGGTTTTGATATATTGATATACTTGCTAACTGCTTCGGTGGCGCAATGGTAGCGTATGCGACTGTTGTGCTTCAGGTCTCGGGTTCAATCCCCGGGTCGGACCAAATGTTTGTAAACCGCAAATGTTGTAAAATGGACCAAATGTTTGTAAAAAAAAAAAAACGGTGGAAACCACAAACATCCATTTGACTTGCCGTAGTTGGGTAAAAGGTACCGGAAAACTATTTTCAGTGACTTTTAAAAGACAAAAAACAATGTACTGGAAAAAACTGCAACGCAATCAATCAAACATTACTCTAAGTCGTCAGTCTTGGTGGCGCCGAACGTTTAGGGTTTATTCACCTTATCATATAATACGTCACATGTAACAGTTTACACACACTAGCATACTTTAGGGTAAGTTTACACTGTGTATTGAAGTGTCAAATAAATGACTGCACCTAAATCCTAAGTTATAGTGTTTTTATATACTGACTTTATGTAAAGAAAAGTATTTATGTCAAGCAGATCACAATTTTTTCATCAGATATTTTATAATAATTATTCCTCCGAAGCTATAAATGACTGACTGACTCCTTGGTCTAGTGGTTAGCGTATGCGACTGCTGATCAAGAGGTCTCGGGTTCGATTCCCGGGTCGGACCAAATATTATTTGTGTGATTTACAAATAATTGTTTCGGAGTAATATGTGTTTTCTATGTATAACATGTATGTCTTTACAAAAAAACAGTTGTCTAGTACCGATAACACAAGCTCTGCTTAGCTTGGGACTAGATGGTGTTGTGTGTCAGATGCCAAAAATATTTATTTATTTATTATTATTTATTAGGCCATGAGAGCTTTAATAAAAATTCTAGGATATGCTATATCATATTGGTTAAGGAAGTATCTTTGTCCACAGAATACCTATGGTGATAATCCTCCAAACGCCGGAGTGAACTTCCAAGGAGCTGGAGCTGTGAGTCCGTATTTTTTATATCGATTTTTACACAATTAAAAAAAAAAGTTCACAATTTTGAAATCATGTTATAGACCTGTTTTTAGACTTTCGCTACTTTTAAGTACACTCATCATGTTAGATCATGTTCATCATCATCATCATCATGTTAAATAATTGATTTTTATTAGTGTTCCTTATTTGAGAGTTAGACGTGTAGATCTATTTCTAAAAACTAGTATTACACATTATTGTGATTTAAATTTAAGTAAAAGCACGCTTGAAGGAACATTATATTTTAAGATGGTAATGATTCTCCATATTTTAAAATGGTAATAATTGTTATTTGCAAGAAAAAAATAATTGTTTAAATTTTTTTGTCTGATGACGTCATTGATTGAAATTACAGCATCACGTTTTTTAGAATCTAATATCAATATCAATCCTTAACTTTGTCTGTCTGCCGCGCTTTCACACTAAAACTCCATAACCTATTTAAATGAAATTTGGTACATAGAGAGTTTAGACAGGCTACTTTTTATCGCGATGACCACCATACAGGCCGGCGGAGCCGCGGACAAAGTCAGTATATTCATTTACACTTTTGTAAAGGTAAAATAATAGATATCTCAAAATCAATATAAAGTATTTTTTCTGATATACATTGATGATATAGGTATATAAGTTTCTGAGATCGAATAACTATTTTACCCACTATCTGTCCACCGAAGTAACATCCACAGATTGCAGGAAAAAAAAAGGAAAGATATAATACATTAATATATAAATACATTAATAAACACATTTTATTGCAGCCCTCTGGCAAAGAATTGGTAAAGTTGGCCAAAGAAAGAATAGAGGTAAGTATGTGTACTATTTTAAGTCCATGAAAAAGAGCAAAAAAATTAATTGATATCACTCTCTTTCTTAATATTTCTAACGTCACTCTTCTTCCACCTTTGGCAACCTCACTCAATCTGTTAACAGTTGGTTCAAACTGGTTCAATTATTGTGTTAGCTTATAAAACCTATATTTCTTAACATTTTTTCAATTATGTAAGCTTCCAAAAAGCAAATAGATCTGCTCCGATTGAACTCAACGATGGTATTTAACTAGTTTTTAAAGTCAAAATGTCACAGCAAAGTGTGGCAAGGTACAGCTTAATGCCTATGAACAAATACTGTTATTAAGGTATGGAACTTCGTTGAACTTTTTTTGTTTAGTGCTAAAACTTTTATTAAACTTTGTATTTGTATTTTATCCATGTAATACATATCCTGCAAATTACTGACATTTGGTCACCACACAAATCTTTACTATCAAATTATTAGAGCCACACTGATTTCAGCGCGGACAGGTCGGCTTGACCGGGGCCAGAAGACGAACCTCAAATCACACGTTTGAAGGTCTAATGATGAAGAAGCATCTCAGTAGTTCGCCATAGTGCGGAGTGTAGCCTCTTTGGCAATCTTAAATATATATACTAGCTGACCAGGCGAACTTCGCACCGCCTTAGAATATCAATTCTCATTAAAGTATTGTGTTTAGTTATTAATTGACAGTGATAAATCGACAGCAGCGCCACCTAACGGGCCCCGGCCGGTACCGCCACAATCGCTTTCTTCCTGCATTTAAAATCTGTAATTTTCACACACTCAAGTTTTAAAACGCTGTTCATTTGATGAGTGCTGTAATTATACGTACATATCCAGACATATCCTGCAAAATAATTATGTTTGGTAACTCAATGAAACTTTCTAAAGGCTTATTCCATCTGCCTTTGTTTCGTTATCTCATGCCGTCAGTCGTACGGTTCTGAATACCTGTTAGTGTTATTAGAATAAATTTATTATTGTTTATTGTTATTAATTATCTCAACCCTTAATCCTCAGCAATACAAGAAGCTGAAAGAGAAGTTTGTGACAGATAATAATGTTACTAATGTAAGTATTTGTTTGTTGATTTTGAATAATTGCAAAATGAAAATGTCTTTGAAATTTGATATTGAATTAGCAAATTTCCAGACAAACTTAAGTTAGTCATGGTGCGCTACTAATAGAGTCTCTTGGTTCAGTGGTTATCAAGTATGCAAGTATGTAAACAAGAGAATAGAGAAATAAAAATAATTTTAACAAAAAGAGCCGACTTCATAGAAAAAATCAATCTATCAATCTACCCACCTTACAGTAAGCAACGTTTATTTTTGCTCCTCAAATATTAAATGAATTTATGTGCTTAATTGTATGTATAAACGAGTTTTAGTGAAAAATAAACAGTGAAAAGGTTTTGCAAACGGATTGTACTGTGATATGTAAACAACAAAGTGTATTTTACAAGTTGATTTGTGATTTTAAAGTTACGCTCATTGAACGGCGTTTGGGACTTAATAAACAAGGTTAGCTTTTTAATTTTATTTTGATAACTTTGTGGTGGGCAGTCCAAATTGAAGATGTCCACGACGATATATTCCTGGGGTTGCTGCAGCAATGAAAATGTAGGTAAACAAGAGGACTTCATTAATTGCATTCTGTGTAATACACCATACCACTTCCTGTGTCTATCAATACCGGCACTTTCGAAGGAGTCTGAAACCTATCGTTTCTGGAGATGCCCCAGATGCATTAGCATGGTACCTAAAACTACCAAAAAAGATAACACTCCCGTGCGTAACGTCTCCACTACACGAGGCAATAAGAGACCGGCTTTGAACTCTCCCCCAGGGAATAAAGCTGTTACCGCTGAAGATGTACGTAATATAGTCCAAGAGGTTATAAAGTCAGAATTGGCTGCAATGATTCAGCAAATAAATGCAACGATAGTTGACACAATAAACAAGGAACTAGAACCTATAAAAAAGGATGTTCAGGAATTAAAGAGTTCCCTCACGTTTCACACTAAAGAGTTTGATAAGCTGCAGTCGGAACAAGCTTCTACCAGAGCCAGCGTGAAAAATCTAAGGGAAGAGAATGATAATCTAAAAATTACTGTTAGAGATCTTGCCCAACGGTTAAACTACATGGAGCAGCATGCACGATCTAATAATTTGGAGGTGCAGTGTCTACCGGAAAACAAGAATGAAAATTTAATTACTGTTATTAAACAGCTGAGTGCTGTGGTCGGCTGCGAGCTAAAAGATTGCGATATTGCAAGCTCTACTCGTGTGGCTAAATTAAAAAGCGACAGTAATAGACCCAGATCTATAGTAGTCCAGTTTGTCTCCCAAAAGATCCGAGATCAGATACTAGCAGCTGTTCTCACATATAATAAAAAAAATCCGAACAAGAAACTTAGCACCGCAGATTTGGGGATGGCAGGTCAAAAAACTCCGGTATATGTAGTAGAACATTTATCACCGGCTAACAAAGAACTCCATGCCATGACGAGACTAAGAGCCAGGGAGAAGGGGTTTAAGTATGTGTGGGTACGCAGTGGTAAAATTCTTGTAAAAAAGGATGATGTAGCTGATGTTATACTGATAAACAATCGGGAAAGCTTGGGTAAAATACTAAAAAAAATGTATTGAATGCTATAGATTGAGTGCTATAGTTTCTTTAAAATGTACTGTGTAAGCATAGTTTAATGATAAGTTTGTCAAAACTATAAAAGGTTTCATTATAAAACAGTAATGTTTGATTGTAAGTCTGATTCGTCAACATGTAAAATTTTATCTGAGCCAACTGTTTTGCTGTATATTACATGCTTTATATACTTTATTATTTAAAATTCAATACCTTACAAATGTACTATCAGAATAGTGGTGGTTTACGCACGAAGACTGACACATTTTATCGGAATATTTGTTGTAGCAACTATGACATAATAGTTATAACTGAGTCTTGGCTTAATAATTCTGTATTGAATAGTGAGTTGTTTGATGACCGCTATACGGTATACAGAAGAGATAGGGAAACATCTGGGTTACAGTGTCATAAACGGGAGGGTGGGGGAGTGTTATTTGCTATAAAAAAAAGTATAAAGTCTAAACGCATTAGAAACTGGGAATCTAACCATGAGGATATCTGGGTTGCTGTTGATCTACCTGGTGCACGTTCCTCTAATGTCCGAAAGATGATTTTCTGTGCAGTGTATTTACCTCCTCCGATACTGAGAAGCGCATTGGAAGACTTTATTGATAATTGTAATACTGTATTTGAGCAGGTCACGGATTGTGAGATGTGTATTGTGGGAGACTTTAACAGACGTGATATAGACTGGCAAATAACATCTCAGTCCAGTAGTAGTTCAAAACTATCTAGCATAAGTAAAACCTTAATGGATTTCATGTATGTAAATAAGTTGCATCAATTAAATTTTGTTAAAAATTCGGATGACTGTATCCTTGATCTCGTAATGGCTTCTAATCTGGAGTATCAAGTCTGTTCTAGTTTAAATTCTTTAACTAATGTTAGTCGGTTACACCCAGCATTGGATATTACTATTAGCAGGAAAACAGAATCGAAACTATTGTATAATCATGCTTATGGAAGACCATATTTCCATAAAGGAGATTATGTATCGCTAAGGAACTATTTAGGTAATGTTGAATGGGAGGAATTGTTTGCAGGGCACAGTGATGTGAATGGAATGATAGAGGCTTTCTATAATGTTCTTAACAATGCTATTAAAGAGTATATTCCACTATATGTACCAAAAGGCAATAATTATCCACCGTGGTTCAGTCGCAACTTGATTAAATTGTTAAATAAAAAAAATAAGCTTAGGAAACGGTTTAAGAAATATGGTAACCCATTGGACGCATTGGAGCTTAGTTACATTGCGAAAAATTGTGATCGATTGGCAACAGAGTGTTACAATAACTATGTTAAGTTTATAGAAGACAAAATTAAAAAAAATCCAAAACTGTTCTGGACTTATGTCAAGGCCAAACGAGGGGGAAACAGCGCGTATCCCAAGTCTATGGCCGACGGATCACAGACGACAGCAGATGGCACGGAAATATGTCAACTCTTTGCTAATTACTTTTCTAAAGCTTACAATTCTGACGAACACACAAACGACAAATACGAAACTGAGTACATAAAATCACTTCGAAAACATAGCTTGTCTCTATGTAGCCCCTTAGTTCAACATGAAAATCTACTAAAAATATTACAAAGCTTAGATATTACTAAGGGAGCCCTGATGGAATTTCACCCATTTTAATTGTAGCCTGTTCCAAAGAGTTGGTTTACCCACTAATGCTGATATGTAACAGGTCTCTGCTTAGCGGAATATTTCCCTCAAAATGGAAAATTGCAAAAGTGGTTCCAGTACACAAATCCAATGAAGTTGAAATGATATCCAATTATAGACCAATTTCAATTTTATCATCTTTAGCAAAAATTTTTGAAAAGTTAATATGTCCATATTTGCAAAATCATCTTCAGGTGAACTTAAGTGACAGACAGCATGGATTTATTAAAAAACGATCCTCGAGTACAAATCTGGTATCTTTTACCGAGACTTTATTTGAGGCCATAGATTCGGGTCATCAAGTAGACGTAATTTACACCGATTTCAGTAAAGCTTTCGATAGGGTCTCCCACAAAATTTTAACTTCTAAACTACAAGCTTACGGTATATGCGGATCCTTATTGGAATGGATAACATCATATTTAATGGGTAGGGAGTTCTTTGTAGTAGTAAATGGTTACCATTCTGAATTAATGCCTGTTTCATCCGGTGTGCCACAAGGTTCCCATTTGGGGCCAATCTTATTTATTTATTTTATTAACGATGTCCCTAATTGTTTCATATACTCCGACGTTTATTTATTTGCGGATGATCTAAAATTTTCAAGGCTTATCAAATCTGAGAATGATGCTGCGCTGCTTCAAAGTGATCTCAATAGATTAGTAGAATGGTGTGATGATAATAAAATGAACCTAAATAGTAATAAATGCAACCATATAAAATTTACTAGGAACCGTAATGTAATCAACTTCGAGTACCACATAAATAACTTCATGATTAAAGAATTGGATACGATTAGAGACCTCGGCGTGATATTTGATGGAAAACTAACTTTCACGCATCATCTGGATCACATTATAAAAAGAGCATCTAAAATGCTAGGTTTTGTCTTGAGAACTTGTAAAAGCTTTCGTAACAATAGGACTAAATTATTGCTTTATAATAGTCTTATCCGAAGCACGTTGGAATATTGCAGCATAGTCTGGCGACCGCACTACGCAACGCATTCCCTGCGCTTAGAGCGTGTCCAAAAGCGATTTCTGTGGCATCTCGCATATTGTAATGGCATATCCAGAAGACTTCGCTCATATTCTGACAGGCTAAAACATTTTAATTTAAAATCTCTTAGCAGCCGTCTTGAGTTGAATGACGTGATCTTTGGTTTTAAGACTGTCAATTGCGGAATTGATTGCTCCCCATTGCTGAGCCTTCTTAAATTTCGAGTGCCTTCGAGAATGCCGCGTCATCCCGTCACGCCACTGTGTCCACCACTGAGAAGAACTGTTTTGGGTGCTAGTTCTCCTTGCGTGAGGATGTGCAAGGTGTTAAATGGATGCAGTGACTTGGTCGATATATATAATGATTCGTTAAGCAAACTTAAATCGAAGTTGAACTCCTTCCCAGATTGTATCTAATTTCTTAATAAACTGTGTTGCTTATACTAATACCTATCTAAAGCTAATGGCCACATTATGTATCAATTAAAAAAATGTTATTAGATTTTTATGTCTCTGTTTGTAAAACCGGGTTTTATTTCTGTAATATGTACATGTTGTGCCTACCTTTAAGTAATTGTTACGTTATGACCTATACTATGAAATTTGTAATACTTTTAATGTGAAGATGTAAACAATTGTTGGCGGGCCTTAATAAATAAATAAAAAAAAAAAAAAAACTATTCCGAGTATGAAAATCGCGACAATTGTGCATGATATTTGAGGAGTGTTGGTAACACAACATCTTAGTTTAATTATGTTGGCTGCATTGTGTATCCTTTAGCTGCCAACGACAATATAGCAATGTACCAATTCACTTGCGTTCTATCCGATCTACAATAAACAAGTAAAATTTCTACTCGTGGTTTCTTTTAAGGTAGATGACCAGCAATATACCTAATACAGTCCGCTTTAAAACATGGTCCTATCTCACCGCTAGTATCGCGAGTGTTTCCGTGACAGTTCTAATTTTCGACGTGTCGACAGTGTTTTGTTTCGCCAATTTTCAAGAAGCAGCCATTTTGAACGACATTTCGGCGAAGAACTTGTCTCGATAAAAAGGAATTTCAGTTTGGATTGGGTCAAAGAGGAAGAGGATAAAACACCGAGATTTGCAGTCAACTACGCAATCTCGTGTTCAATAATTTTATCCACCTTGCGCAAGACAACTTTTTCGTAAAACGAAAGACAAAAGGAATTTGCAGTGGAGCAATCAACGCATTCCGCACGTATATTTTATCTCAGCTTATTGTTTTTTCAGCTTTTCAGGTAAAAATATATCATTTCCATAACCGATTGCAAGTATTTACAAAGCAAGATTTTATTATTTTGTTCGCCGGGCGGATGACACATGTAGCATAGCACCGTGATTGGACGAGCATCGCACTATAGCCAACATCACGCACACAAATTTCCTGTACGCTGCGCTGGCGCGGCTCGGACCACGGACGCCATCTTGCCACACTGCCGAGTGCCGACGACAAATTGAAGCGAAAGTTTGTAAACTGTGTTCTGCATAATATTGTTGCACTTAATATTAAGTGTGTGTATAATTTTAGCGTAATATAAGTTTAAATCTTGTAAAAATGACACTAGAAGAAAAGGAAGGCGACGCCATGCAGTCGCTTATAAGGAAACGTGGCGCTTTAAAAGGTTCGCTAACTAAATTTGCTTCTTCATTCAGTGATCCAACAGTGTATTTAGCTTATACAAAACAAACATTAGTATTAAAACAGGAACGCTTAAAATCCACCTTCGATAAATATGAAAATTATAATTTAGACATTTGTGGTTTAGACGCTAGTAAATCCGACATAGACTTTGATTCTACAGAAAATACATACATAAATACGCGTTCACTAATCCTACAATTAATCGAAAAATTAGATAAACAAGAAATTGAATGTGGAAATAAGCCCTCCTGTCAAAATATACAAACTAAGTTACCTCATATAACCATACCTAATTTTGATGGTAAATATTCAGATTTCAAGGCTTTTATTGGACTATTTGATAGCTTAATACATAATAGTACCAGACTTGATAATGTACAAAGATTGTTTTATTTAAGGAGTTATTTACAGGGAGAACCCTTAGATTTAATTAAAAATTTAACTATTACTAGTGAAAATTACATGGAAGCTAGGTCTATTTTACATGATAGATATGACAATGAATATAAAATTACAAATGAGTTAATCAGTTCACTATTAGATATAAATCCCATAACAAGGTCAACGGCACATAATATTAGAAACTTTTTGTCAATTGTTAAGCAACAACTAGCTGCTCTTAGAAACTTAAATATGCTTGTTGATCAGTGGGATGCTATTCTGTTATGCATACTCACAAGGAAGCTGGACACCTATTGCAATAGGGAATTTCAATTAATTAGGGAAAAGGAAACAAAAGTGGCACATTTGTTGGATTTTCTAGATAGGCGAGCCCAAGCATTGGAGAATGTGGAGAAACCAGTGGCGGATCGCCCAAGGGTAGCTAATATATTGATAAAAGGTAGGAAGGAAAAACCTCAAGCTTCAACATCCACTTCATCTCAACCTGCCTGCTTAATATGTAAGTCTGCTCACAAGCTTTTTTTATGTGCACAATTTAAATTAAAAAATGCATCAGAACGGCTTCAATTTGCAGAAGAGCATGGATTGTGTAAGGTGTGCCTCAACAAACATAATAATAAATGTAGGTTTCACTTTAAGTGTGACATTTGCAAGCAAGGTCACAACACACTACTTCATGTTGATAAGGCACAATCACCAGTTATTTTAGCTTCTCAAGCAAGCAATCAGGTATTATTACCTACAGCTAGAATAAAGCTTATTGCTAAGAATGGGACTGAGGTGCATGTGAAGGCATTACTTGACAGTGGTTCTCAAGCGTCTTTCATTACAACTGAACTTGCACGCCTACTTGACTTACAGCCTAAATCAATTAACACACCTTTAACTGGCATAGGTAATAGCAAAGCTAAGCTATCAAAATGTGTTAACATAGACATCCACTCTTTAATCCAGGATTATAAAATAAACGTAAATTGCTATCTTCTGGATTCTATCACTACTAAACTGCCTCAGATTAAATTCAGTGGGGAGGGTCTGCTGCTTCCCGCAAACATAACACTAGCTGATAACACTTTTAATGAACCTAGTACAATACATATTCTATTAGGAGCTGACATCTTCTTCCAGGTGCTACTACCGACTGAGCCAAATGGGTTCCAGTCAAACTCCGGGAAAGATGTAAGAGAAAATGTTAAGTCTACAGTACCTGTGTTAAATACTGTCTTCGGTCATATTGTTGCTGGCACCATACCTACCCACGCTGCTCATTCACACACACCGGTAACACTTTTTTGTAAATCCCAAGATTACCTTCATACATTGAATGAAAATTTTAAAACCTTTTTTGAAGCAGAAAAAGTCCCTGAGTATTTTCCAGAAAAACTTAGTGAACATGATACTTGTGAAAAACTTTTCTGTGAAACTGTCAAATTAGATACAAAAAGTAAGAAATTTCAAGTAGCCTTGCCCTTAAAGCTGCCATTAGATTCTATCAGAGAGACCCTTGGAGACTCATTGTATTTAGCTTCAAAGAGATTTCACAACTTAGAAGTTAGATTCAAAAAAGATCCGCTTTTGCATAGGCTTTATAAAGAATTTATTCATGAATATATTGAAAAAGGTCATGGAACTATAATAGACATAAATCAATATGACCTCAAAAAAGATCCTGTGTTCTTTTTGCCCCATCATCCTGTCTTAAAACTTGATAGAAAAACCACTAAATGCAGAGTTGTCTTTGATGGATCTATGAAGACTACAAATAAGATTTCACTAAATGATTTATTGCTTAATGGCCCTGTTGCTCAAAAGGAACTTATAGACATTTTGTTGTTGTTTAGAGTAGATGAATATATTTTTGTAACTGATATCAGAAGTATGTTCAGATGTGTGGAATTAGATCCAAAGTATAGGCCCTTGCAAAACATTCTATGGCGGGACAGCCCAGAACAAGGTTTGCAATATGTTCAGTTAAATACAGTTACTTATGGCATGAAGTCTTCTTCTTACTTAGCCACAAGGTGTTTAAAGGAACTAGTAAGCCTGTATGGAGAAAAATTCCCACTGGCTGCTTTTATCATAAATAACTGTACATATATAGATGACGCCATTTGTTCCCAAGGTTCTCCAGAGCTTTTGATAAAGGCAAAGGAGCAACTCTGTAGTCTTTTAGAATTAGGGGGTTTTCAGTTACATAAATGGGTTTCTAATCTGCCTGAATTATTACATGATATTCCTAAATCAAGACAACATTTTGATGACATTGATTTACAGAAAAATAACTTATCCTTTAAAACTTTAGGTATAAATTTTAATGTTAAAACCGATTCATTTATAATTTCAAGTCCCAAACCAATCGAAGACCTTCCAGTTACGAAGCGCGACATTTTAAGCTATATCAGTAAATTCTATGATCCGCTAGGTTTGGTAGGTCCAGTCATAGTATGCGCTAAGGTAATTATGCAGCAGCTATGGCTAGCTAAGATTGATTGGGACAGTACCCCCAATGATAAGATTTCGCACTCATGGCGAGAGTTTTATAATAGTTTAATTAACATGAGACCAATAAATGTGCCACGATACACAAATTTACACAACACAAATTTGATACAGATCATAGGTTATGCAGATGCATCAAAAAATACTGCCTATGGTTGCTGTGTTTATTTACGAGTTGTCAATGAAACTGGTAGTATAAAAGTTTCTTTACTCTGCTCAAAAAGTCGCATAAATCCAATTAAACAAGACATGACTGTTCCACGCCTAGAGCTCAATGCTGCAGTATTGTTGGCTAAATTAGTCACTCGAGTCCATGATACATTATCACTAAAACTGAAAATTGATGAAGTTATTTTGCACTCCGATTCTCAAATTGTTTTAGCTTGGATCAAAACGCCATTGATAAAGCTCAGTGCATATGTAGCAAATAGAGTAAAAATACTTTTAGAGCTATCTCATAAATTCACATGGGCTTACATAGGTACTAGCGGGAACCCTGCCGACTGTCTTAGCAGAGGTGTCTTACCTCATGAGTTAGAGCAACATCCATTATGGTGGAAGGGTCCAAAGTTGTTGCATACATGTAAGTATGAGCCGGAGCTAAATTTAGCTATTCCAAGCCGCTTACCTGAAACCAAAGAGGCCTCCACATCCTTCAATGCTATGGTTTGTTCTCTTTCTACTGATGAGCAGAATCTAACGTTAGAATTTCTAGATAATTATTCTAATATTAATAAGATGCAAAGGGTCTTAGCTTATGTACTACGCTTTGTTCAAAATGTAAGGTCAAAAAATAATAAAACTAAACTTTGTTATTTGACAAGTCAAGAATTAAGTAACTCATTGTTGTTAATTGTTAAACATGAGCAGCTAAAATATTGCAAAGATGAATTTAATGCCTTAAAATCTAAGAATGTAATTGTTAAAGGTAATTTAAAGCCTTTGAGTCCATTTGTTGATGGCAATGGTCTTCTGCGAGTAGGAGGCAGGTTACATAATGCTTCTATTTCCTATTCACAGAAACATCCAATACTCTTACCTCGAGAGTCACGGATAACAGAGTTAATAATTGAAAATGAACATGTTAAAAATCTGCATGCTGGACCTAGACTAGTATTGTCATCAATTAACCAAAGGTTTTGGATTGTACAAGGATTGAGACAGGTAAAAAATGTCTTACATAAATGCATTACTTGCTTTAGATTAAAGGCAGAATCAGCCAAACAACTGATGGGCAGACTTTCGATTTCCTTGAGATCCCATCATCAGATCCCGATATGATGACGATGGGACCACCTGTGAGCTACGTCCATTCAAATGCAAAAATATTTTTTGAAATCGGTTCATAAACGAAGAAATTATCGCTGAACATACTTAAAAAAAAACCGACGAAATGAGAACCTCCTCCTTTTTTTGAAGTCGGTTAAAAAATAGGACTGAAAATGAAAAACGTTTGCAACGTTTCTAGAGGGGCTGGTTAGTTGCTAATTACTTTCTTGTTCAAAAATACTAAAACTACTAATTACCCTTTGCTTATAAAGCCCCACCAACTTGTATGTCAAATAACTACAGATTACCTCCACCATTGTGTATAATCTATTTTTGAAATTTATACAGTATTATACAACTATACCGGTAAGTCTTAAATAAATACAATCAAAAATTTATATCTACTATTAAATTATTTCTCTTTTAAGGTTTGTATTAATCACTCATTTTAGTGAAGCAAAGACCAACGTCACATGCCCTGTTAGTTATCCCTACTAATATTATAAATGCGAAAGTAACTCTGTCTGTCTGTCTGTCTGTAACCTTTTCACGCCTAAACCGCTGAACCGACTTTGATGACTTTTGGTATAGAGATAGATGGAACCTTGGGAAAGGACATAGGACACTTTTTACCGCGATAACCGATATCCACGCTGGTAGAGCCGCGGGCAAAAGCTAGTAGAAAATAAATGATGAAGTTCCAAAAGAAAACAAATTCAGATTATTTGTTTTCCTAAATTGTGAATTATGAATTTGAAATTATGAATTTGCAAAAGAAAAAAAAGGATTATTTGTTTCACAAAATTATGAATTTGAAATTAAGAATTTCCAAAAGAAAAAAAACAAATTATTTGTTTCACAAAATTATGAATTTGAAATTAAGAATTTCCAAAAGAAAAAAAACAGATTATTTGTTTCACTAAATTATGAATTTGAAATTACGAATTTGCAAAAGATAAAAATCAGATTATTAGTTTCATTAAATTGTGAATTAGAAATGAAGAATTTCCAATAGAAAAAGGATTAGATTATCTGTTTCACTGGTCTTAATCATACTAATAATTTAAATTGCAAGAAAAAACATTGATAATACTCAGATGAAAAAATTAATTTCAACCGTGTGCAAAAAAATATGCTTATGTATTTATATCAGTTGTGTAGTACCCATAATGTAAAGCTCTGCATAGTTTGAGACTAGAAATGACGTTGTGTGTAAACCGTCCGAAATATTTATATTATAAATTTCATTACGACGACGACTTTGAAACCTTAAATATTTGACATTAGCAAAAACAGCTGTATTTTTCGGCTGATTATCTAATCAAATGAACAAAAATAATAGTTTTAAAAAATTTCAGCCTCTAAGCCTGAAGGCACAGCTATTGTCTTTACCATATTATGTAAGTATTTAATATCTTATAATTGTGTTATTTAAAAACCGACTTGGAAAAGTAATTTGTATTTGGGAGGAAGCTATTCAAAGTTGAAGAAGAAAAACTCCACGCCCGTAAAGAGGAAAAGGTTATAAAGGATTAGGTATGATGATGAGGTCCTCCTCAATATAGACCACCTAACTATACAGGAGATATTATAGAGGTATCGAGGAACGCGTGTCACGTACCCTCAATATAATAGGAGGATCTTCCAACCAGGTGAGGTAGACCATGAATAGCGGGCGCGGCTCAACGATTGATGTTAAGAAATAATGTATAATATGCTAATCAAAAAGCGAGATTTTCTATATCGCGATATAGGATTAGTAAATGAAAGTTACTTCATAGTTTAGCGTGTCTTCGGTAGATGGCACTTAAGCATATTTTGTTGTCATATGCGGTAGTCGTCTTAATAGACATGTGTGTGCGCA
Organism: Phragmatobia fuliginosa; assembly: GCA_932526445.1. Lineage (NCBI taxonomy): Eukaryota > Metazoa > Arthropoda > Insecta > Lepidoptera > Erebidae > Phragmatobia > Phragmatobia fuliginosa. The sequence goes on along the minus strand of OW052081.1, from coordinate 9,277,229 downwards.
AACACAGGCGTACTCTCTGTACCCTTACTGATAGTAAGTGCCAGTATAAGCTCACTGAGTTAGCTGATAGTAAGTTTTTGAGTACTTTTGAATCACTTATAGCATAGTGACCCTTGGTGATTGGAAAATCACCGAGGGTCATTATCACCGAGGGTAAGCAACGACGGCGCGGACAGAACTAGATGGGTGACCGTTTGTGGTATGATATGTTATGTGAGTTTCCGTAGGTCACGCTAAGCAGTCGGTCCCGGTTGTTATTATAAGATAGCAGACCTGTAGCATAGAGGAGGCCTTCGGGCGGCTTAAAAATATCCAACGGCAAGATTATGAACGAAAGACAAGACAACGTTGTCTTGGCAGTTCCCAGCCCGCACTCGGTCAGTGTGGGGACTTATGGCCTTAAACCTCTCCTGAGAGGAGTACCCGAGCCCAGCAGTGGGACGTTATGGGTTGTTCATTGAAGTTTTATCGCCCATGGGCATCTGCAACTGAGAAGATACAGCTGCTTTACTGCCCTTTTACAGTGCTTTAAGTCTCTTGAGATGCTTTCATCCAGAATGAAGTAGGTGCTATCGTCATCACAGTCACAGAGAAAATTTATCAAATTACCCGTTATCCATTGTTAGCGAGTTTCTATTTAATTCTTGTGGGAAAACGGTGCTAGAATGTCTAGTCATTCTAATGTAGACCCTCTTCGGTGCATTTTAGAGTTGAATTTGGATAAACTGTAATAGTTGATCATCAGAGCTTATAAATTTTCAGTACAAACTACGATGCTTATAAAATATGAGATATGATTTAGGATGATTTTGGTGCGCCTATAAAATGGGTGAAGTTTAATTCGGTAAGTATTTTTAAATGTGAGTAAAAAGAAAATAATTATTATACTAATGTTAAATATTTGCTAGTAACTCTGACTTATAAAAAAGTATACGAATTTTTTATGTTTACTATTACTAAATGATCTCTCCAAACTCACAATCATCTCTCAACTATTCGAATCAAACCCACGATCCTGTTGCTCGCTAACCACTACACCAACAGGATTGTCCTATTTAATAAAGCTTGAGAAAGAAAGGTAGAAGTTTATCGAAATCCTTTTTTTAAGTTAAGCCTACCAAAATGTCTCTGCCTGATGGAAAGCATGAGTAGAAACCAAGGAGAGTGGCCACCATTCTCATTGTGTGACTCAAATACGACCTAGGACCGATTTTAACGGGACTTTCTCTTACAGAAAGCTGATGACCTAAGGAGTAACTAAGGCTATTTTTAGGGTTCCGTAGCCAAATGGCAAAAAACGGAACCCTTATAGATTCGTCATGTCTATTTGTCTGTCTGTGTGTTTATAGACTAGCTTCGCTCTGTGGTGTTACTCGCGATTAACAATAACAACCACGGGTATCACCGCGGGACTAAGCTAGTTTTATCTAAGTTCCTATACTTATTTTAATTTTATTGGGAACTGTTAAAAACTGATATTTTTTCTAATAAATAAGAGAAGTGTACCTAGATTTCTTTTTATCAGATATTTGTTATTAATATTTAAATACATTGACAGCCGGAAACTGTGGATGGTCTGGCTCAAGTCATGGTAATGTATCACATTTCATATCACCGTACCTTCCTTGGGGAGATGAAGGGCATGTGTTGGACTCCCTTCTAGGTTGATTAAGTTACTTTTAATTTTTTTTACTGTAGTAACGTTTTAACAGAGTTTTTATTATTCAATAAGTCATATGTATGTAACTAAAACGCATGAAATCCACATGTTAATACGTGAAACAAAAACTTGGGGTACAAAATTATTGTTTTTTACGAAAATTACGCGGACGGAGGAGTATGAAATTTCGCACACTTATAATTTATATAGAGAAGGAGTTGAGAATGCTAATATTCTCCACTCCTAGTGCATTGCACCATGTTTTTGATAAACACACACGTATAGATAATTGTTTGTCAAATCAACATTGTATCTTGGCGAAATCCGTGATTAAAGAAGTTTTAGTCTTTGAAAATGGAACCTTGATAATGTTGCCACTTATAAGTCAAATTAATTTTGGTCGAATTTCGACCACTTGGCGACCACTAGTATAGTATATGTAAAACGCTCAATTTAATAACCTTTTTAGTTGTTTAGTAAAAATCACATGAAATATAAAGTAAATCAAACAATACGATAGGCGGTGAAAAACAAGGAAAATTACATTGATCAATGCAGAAAACAGTTCTGCAAAGAGAAGGCAAACTTGAAACAAACTCTGTAACCGTATGACCAGCGCGGTGTAGTGTGGGTCTTTTCTTTCTAAGGAGAGGCCATGTCTTAAAGCGGACTGTTAATGATGATGATGATGATTATATTCCATAGTTGTACCTAGTAGTGATATATGTGTAGTAACAGGATGAAGAGTACGGAGCGTCATGACTCTTATTTTTCCCGTGGGTTTCATAAGACCCGACTAAGGGAGTAAGCTAAGCAACTCAACAGAGAGAAAGAAAACTGGATACAAAATCTATACCAACTCATAAGACTCGTGTAGTATCATCATTAGCTTATTGCAGTTCACTGCTAAACATAGGCTTTTGGACTTCTCGCATCCAGCTCCTGCCATCCATCTTGTGTACATCGTCACTCAGGAAAGTATATGATCCAAAATTTATTTTCTAGGTAAGGTCTGTAAATGAAGAAATGTATGTTATATTTAGTAAGACAATATTTACTGTTTTAGGACAATACTAAAACGAAAAACCAACAACACATTGTACAGGTTTGTAAAACTGTTTATACCGAATAATTTTATGTACTCTTCTTGTAATTTATGCGACAATAAAACCACAACAAGAATGTTATTGTACTTGTCCCCATTTCAGATTAGGTTACAATGTTGAATGGTAAAATGTAACACAACTTTTCCAAGATACATTCTTTACAATAATACAGAGTAATAACGAAGCTAAAACCACACAGGAGGGGTTTTTTCATTTATCTGCCCGCAAGTCTAGAATGTTTTCGATAAAATTTTGACCTTTATTATTTCTAAGGTGTTGAGAACGCTGATAAGTTACGCATTTTTTTTCTGTTCCACACAAATATAATCAAGTTGAAGTATTTCTTTGTTATTTTGTGGAATGTGATAATTACAGTAACTACTAGTTAGAATCGAGAAATAATTTGTGTTCGGAAGCCTATTTATTGAAGAAGAGTAGTAGTGATAAACCTAAAGCCAGAGTCGAAAATCAATGAAAAATGTTTCTAAAATGTTAGAAAATTTATTCTGCTGTAAAACCGCTTTGTTGGTCTAGTGGTCAGCGTATGCAGCTGGATCAAGAGATCTCGGGTTCGATTCTTGGGCCGGTCCGAATATTCGTGTGATCCTGAAATATTTGTTTCGGAATCTGGGTGCTTTCTATGTCAATATGCAAGTATAAATTTACATCATACAAAAGTATGTTTATGTATTTATATCAGTTGTCTAGTACCCATAATACAAGCTCTGCTTAGTTTGGGATTAGATGATAATGTCCGAAATATTTTTTTTTTAATAATGTGAAAATTATAAAAAAAAATTAATTTCCTTTCAGGGAACTATTTTCGTTCCAATCATTGATCGAAGTATGCAACGCTTAGGAATGCCGGTATGTCGTATTCCTATAAATCTGATTTGAGATCGAAAAATAAAGGTTTTTATTACCATTACCATTTCTTTATTCTTCTTTTATTTTCTTTCACGTGATCCCTCAAAAATGACTCTACTTTGCCTAACGGAAAGCATGAGCAGAATCTAAGAGTAGTATTCACCATACTTAAGGCCTCATTCGCACGAGAGTTTTTTTAACGGACGTTAAAAAAGCGTTCAAATACAACAAATGCATTCACAAGTACCTATATGTTCACACGACAGCGTTTTTAAAACACGACGCTTTTTTATCGAGCGGTGTTGCATTTTCAATTTTGGGCGTTGGAAATAGACCATAATATTATGCAACTATATACTTTTATATTGTCCGTTAAAAAAAACTCTCGTGTGATTGAGGCCTATCCAGACAATGCAGTGCGGTGACCCACACTATGGGAGCAAATTGAGAAGCTTATGCAGTATTGGAACTCTAGTCTCTTTCTTCACGAGTAAACATGACAGTACAAATGTTATCATTTTAGGTTGATCTTCTATATGATAGGTTAGTACCGCCCCAGTTGGACAGTGCTGAAATGATCGTGGCTCATTTTCAAAATATACCTGTTGATAACTTCTTGTTGTTTTCACAGAAATCTAACAGCAAACTTTGATGGTTTAAAAAATCTAAATACAAAAATTATTGAAATTGATGAAATTGTTATGTGACTCGTATTCTGTGTTTATTAAATACTTTTCCAACTTTACACAGAAATTGTTAAAGAACTTTTCATCTTAAAAAATAATTAAAGATTTATATTAAAATAAACTTTTGCTTTTCTATTATAAAAAAACAAAAATGATTAAAAACTTGACCACACTATTATTTGACCACATGAGAGTCATCAACGGCATTTTAAAATCAAGGGAGCCTATAGTTTCGTGTGTCAAGTAGTTTACTGCAACTGTGATGATGATCATGATGATATCATCCGGGTCTTTATTAAGAATCTATTGACACTTCACTAATTAAAATGAAGCCAGTAGCTTAGGCTAACGCCGCCTAAACCGTAAACGGTGCATCATATATGTATATACATAGGCTACAATTACTTTTGGTTTCGATGTAGTCGGGTAAAGAGTAGCATAAAGAAATGACCCAACAAGCGTTTTCTAATTTCATGATGTCTTTTAGGAGGAGCCCACAACCGAATCAATAGCCATGGCTACACCAACACCTGACCATAGCGTCATGAGAACCATGTTTAGAAATATCAATCTAAATGAGACAAACGCAATGGATTGGCTCGCTGTTGAGGCCATCAAGTTGGATCACCAGCCTCCAGGAGCTATGAACAAAGATGTAAGATAATATATTATTACTAGCTGATGCCTACGACTCCGCTCGCGTCCTAGGGCTATAAGAGATAAACATTGGCAGATTCGCAGACTTAACCATTATGCACAAAAAAATCATGAGATTCGGTAGAGCCGTTTCGGATTAGTTTAATTACAAACACTGTGACACGAGAATTTTATACATAAGATTTATGAGTTTTGAATAATATGTAATGGCACGTAGTGGATTATGTGATCACATCGCTGTTCTGTAATACCCTGAGTGTTACAGGTTTAATTCTCGCAAGAAACACACACACTCTCCACAAATTATTGTTTTGAGTATTAGGCTGTTTTGAAAATACTGATATATATGTATTATCAGTTTCGTCACTGTCATCAGTTGTGTTGTCTGAAGTATTAACCTCAGTGTGTAGACTTTAGCACACACATATAGCACAGGTAAAAACATACAACGGAGCCATCTACCGAGCAAGTACTGAACTACGGCTGAACTACGGAGTGATTAATCCTGAATTGCAATATAGAAATTCTCACGCTGGTTATTATATATACCACATCCCAACCTGAACCGTTGGGTCGTGGTCCGCCAGACATGATTATCTTGCCTGGTCGGAGGATCCTCCGTTTATGTTGGAGAAACACGATACTCCTGTTTCTCTACATCAATAATAAATTTTCAGTTTTCAATAATTATCGTGATTTTATTACGTTATTTAGATCCTATAGATCTATTAAATTATCTTCATAATACATGATCATTTATTTTTATGCATTTTTTTCATTACAGTGTCACGAAGAAGGATGTATGGCAAGGGTGTGTATTTTAAAACTGTAAAAACTGCGCAATGCAGAATTAAAGTTTAAACATGAACTGTTATTATTTCGAACGTTTTATTATCATCATAAACAGTATTTTATATTCCAGTGGTAAAATGTTTATGTATAATAATATTAAAATATTTTGCCAGTATGAAGAGTGTTGAAATGCTTTGTAAATCGTTAAAGCACTTTTGAGTATGAAAAATGATCTAAAAATTTGGATACGAATAAAGCTTTGTTTTAAGATAAACGTTTGATTTCCTAAAAGAAAATTATGAAATTTCATGCGTTATAAAAAAAATAAAATTGTCCTTTTGATTTCAGTGCACAAGAACTAACTGTCAGAGTATGGTAAGCTATCAGAATCATATTACACGGCCGGACCTTGTTATATTGATAGTACAATTTCATTCTGGATTAATCTTATTCTATCATTAGGATTTCGTCATCCATTGCTGCTTGAAAATTTCCGCAAAAAAAGCACCAACTATACCAATCTTGAGCAATCTTGTTCCGAAGTTTATGACTCGGAACCCTTATTTAAATCCTTACACTACATTTGCCTAATTACGGTCTCTACAACAGTACACTTCGACTCCAACGACTATCAGTCATAAGATAGCAGTCGTGAAGCTTAGTTAGAAGCCTTCGGGTGGTTTAAAAACATCCAACGGTAAGATTACGTAGCCATAACGTGTCCTGTCAGTTCCCAACTACACTCGGCCAGTGGGGGACGTATGGCCTTAATCCTCTTCTGAGAGAAGACCCGATCCCTGTAGTGGTACATTAAGAGTTATTGATGATTTTATTTGATATAATCTTAACTAATTCTATATACAAAATGACATCTTGTTTCCCTCATCTTTAAATTAGATACTTAAATTAGATAAACATATAAATTTAAATTATGTAGATAACTTGTCAATGATGTTTAAAATTCCATTCACAGTGCTCAGGAGATACATGCAGTTCTGGGGTAAGCATACGATTATTTTAAAAATATCTATCTGTATATATATTAATACGTGAAGCAAAAACTTTGTACCCTATTTACGAAAATTGTGCGAACAAAAGACTGAGATATTTGAAAAAACGGAAAACGATTACTGCTATATCCGACATGCGCTAGTGCCTAAATGGTTGCTAATTGTGGCGCAATCTATGTACATATAATATAGTACAAAAACATGTGACAACCTCATCAACCAATGGTAAGAAAAACAGATCTATTTAAATAAATATTCAAATTAACTACAAAGCAAAACTGCAACGTAGCGCGAAATCTGTCAAAGGTCATAGAAGGATTCAATAGAAATGCATTTAATAAACAGCATTGCTGAGGAAACTGACGGTGTTTTCTGTTTTTCAGTGTATTGGTATATCTTGCAGTGCTTATGTAAGAAATTACAGTTGTTATTATTATAGAGTAAGAGCCCAGAGCGATCAGACATAACTTATTTTCACATGGATGAAACCTTAACTACTCAGTAGCGTCTAGTGTACTTTTAAATACCTGCGTGTTTGTGGACCTAGATCTGTGACACCTGGGCAGATATCAGGTGAGAAAGGTAACTAAAAATAAGAGTTATCTAACTTATTTTAGTATGGCTAATCTTTATATATATTTTGTAGAATATTATTCTAAACTAGTTTCATAAAGTGTCAGACACTTTTCATGGACCAGAGCTTGTGTCAGACGCTATAAAGATCGACAAAAAATTAATGAACTTTACTTATTTTTACATGTCTGATTTTTTAATATGTTATTAAAGTAACTATTACCAAGTTACATTTCATCAGTCAGACAAATTCGATTGACCAAACATCCCTTAAACACTAAAATTATTCAGCCGGGAGTGCGATCATCATGCTATTTCAGAGCGAGTGAGACATCCACAGCAACTTGGATCCAGTTTTTAGGGTTCCATAGCCAAATGGCAAAAAACGGAACCCTCATAGATTCGTCATGTCTGTCTGTCCGTATGTCACAGCCACTTTTTTCGGAAACCATAAGAGCTATACTTTTGAAACTTGGTAAGTAGATGTAATTTGTGAACTGCATTAAGATTTTTACATAAAAATAGAAAAAAATAAACAATACATTTTGGGGGAAAATACTTGGAAATGAAACTCAAAAAAAAATTTTTCATCGAACCCATCGAGTTACTACTTACTAGATCTCGTTCAAACCAATTTTAGTTGGTAGTTTGCATGGTAATGTACAACATACATTTTTTTTAGTTTTATCACTCTCTTATTTTAGAAGTTAGAGGGGGAGGGACACACATTTTTCCACTTTGGATGTGTCTCTCGCGCAAACTATTCAATTTAGAAAAAAATGATATACGAAACCTCAACATCATTTTTGAATACCTATCCATAGGTACATATATGGGTTCGATGAAAAAAATTTTTTGAGTTTCAGTTCCAAGTATGGGGACCCCCAAAATGTATTGTTTTTTTTCTATTTTTATGTAAAAATCTTAATGCGGTTCACAGATTACATCTACTTACCAAGTTTCAAAAGTATAGCTCTTATGGTTTCCGAAAAAAAGTGGCTGTGACATACGGACGGACAGACAGACAGACATGACGAATCTATAAGGGTTCCGTTTTTTGCCATTTGGCTATGGAACCCTAAAAAACGTGATCCAAGTTGCTGTGGACGTCTCACTCGCTCTGAAATAGCATGATGATCGCACTCCCGGCTGAATAATTTTTGTGTTTAAGGGATGGTTGGTCACTCGAATTTGTCTGACTGATGAAATGTAACTTTGTAATAGTTACTTTAATAACATATTAAAAAATCAGACATGTAAAAATAAGTAAAGTTCATTAATTTTTTATCGATCTTTATAGCGTCTGACACAAGCTCTGGTCCATGAAAAGTGTCTGACACTTTATGAAACTAGTTTAGAATAATATTCTACAAAATATATATAAAAATCAGCCATACTAATTTAAGTTAGATAACTCTTATTTTTAGTTACCTTTCTCACCTGATATCTGCCCAGGTGTCACAGGGCTAGTTCCACAAACACGCAGGTATTTAAAAGTACACTAGACGCTACTGAGTAGTTAAGATTTCATCCATGTGAAAATAAGTTATGTCTGATCGCTCTGGGCTCTTGGACCATTATTTTGCTCTGTCTCTTTCATTTCTTATTTTCATCACTGCTCAGCTCTGAAGAGATACACCTTTCATAATGCATTGGTATTTAATATGATACATAAAAAATAATTAATATATATATAATAACCTTCAAATATATAATCAATCAAATTAGCATTGTGATTCAACGTGGCAATGCTGTTAGGTTTTTGAGAACGCTTCCAGAAAGCGATGATGCAAGGGAATTTCTTGTCACTTGTATGTAAATATTATTTATGTTAATATTGTAATTAAATCAATCAATTAAAAAATATTTCAACTTTATTGTATTAGCTAAATTTATTGTTGGGTTGTAAAATAATTATTTTGATTTTGTTTTTTAGTGCAAAGGGCCTGGATGCGTGTCGATGGTAATGCTGTTTTTCAATATTCTCTTTTCTTTGTGAATTAGGGTTTATTTCATTATGGTCTTGAAATTTGAGTTATAACCCATTTTGCCACACTGCCTTCAGCACGAATGGGTCGGCTCAACCGGGGCAGTACTACTCTCACCCAGAAGACCAATCTAAGATGACAGCATTAGTGCCGTCGTATTTCGTTGATGAGTGTGTGACCGGAGGTCCAATAATGCTGTTGCGTTTTACTAGACCGCCAAAGTAAGGGTCACCATGCTGCATTGTCTCATTCACCATGAGGATGTTGACCCCTTCTCCTGGATTCTAGTAATGCTTTCTATCAGGCAGAGTAGAGGCTGACTTTAGTAGGTTTAAATATAAAAGTAATTTTAGGAAACCAGTTTCCAAAACGTAAATTTTTATCTTTTATGGATATCTAGGTTTCAACAAGGAAAGTGAGTTAGTTTTTAGAAGACAAAAGAGTATATTTTTATTAAACCTCAAACCTTCTTACATACATACATCATACATATATATGATCAAATAATATCAGTACTTTTAACATTAATTGTAATATATTATAAAGCAGTTTATGCATGCGGCTCCACCCGCGTGTACGTTGCCTTTCGCAGTAATCATTATCAATCAACAACACCATGTTGTCCCACTGCTGGGCTTGGGTCTGGAGAAGCTTAAGGCTTTACCACGCTGGCCGAGTGCTGGTAGGGACTGGCAAGACATATTGTGGCTACGTAACCTTGTCGTTGGATGTATTTAAGTTGCCTGAAGGCCTCCAACTAAGCTTCACGACTGCTATCTTACAATAACAACCGGAACTGACTGCTTAACCTGATCTCCGAATCACGGAAACGATCATAACATATCATGCCACAAACGGTCACCCATCTAGGTACTGACCGCGCCGTCGTTGCTTACCCTCAGTGATTGTTTGCTATCACATAAGGCCACTTGGCTATGAGCGCAGTAAAAAGTAGCCTATATTGTTCCTTAAGAATCAATTGTGATAATAGATATATAGATAGATAGACAGAGTTAATTATGAATCTTTATATATATAATTCTTGTGTGAGTGTGTATGTCACTGAACTTCTCTCAAACGACTGGACCGATTTTGATGAAATTTTTGTGTGTGTTCAAGGGGATCTGGGAATGGTTTAGATTCGTAATTGGACCCGGTAGGTGGCGCTGCGATCAAGTTCTAGAATTTTAAAGTTGGGCGGTACGAAGTTCGCTGGGTCAACTAGTCTATATATATATAAATGAAACCCGTTTTCCTTGGTCACGGCATCACGCGTGAATGGCTGGACCGAATTCACTAATTCTTTTTTTATAATATTCCTTGAAGTACGAGGATGGTTCTTACGGAGAGAAAAATTTAAAAAAAAACAATGAAAAAGTCTAAAAACAACACTTTTCTATATTCCCATACAAAACATTCGTAATAATACTTAAAAGTCAATTTGAACTTTAATACCATAACATAAAGTTCAAGTTTTATTAGAAGGGTTCCGAGAAGGCAAAACAATTGAGTGACTTTAAATCGTCTGTTAGGCGGTACGAAGTTCGCGTGGTCAGCTAGTTTACAATATTAATATCACTATGATTAAAACCATAATTGAGGAGAAAACATTGATTTATTGTCAAAATTACTGATTCATGCAAAATAATTTATTTTACCACAGGTATTTACTCTATCTTATCGATAAAACCCTTTTTGCATATAATTGGTATATTTTTAACTCCTTAAATTACAGTTCTATCACGTAGTTAAATATTAATTCAGCTGTTGGTTGGTTGTTCCCAACGCACCGAAAGGGTAGAGTAATTTTAGAAGCAATCATTACAAGTTTGTTTTTAATTTCCAGTGCATTGGTGAATATTGCAATACCAAGGTACGTTTGATTATCTATAAGCCTTCCAGTTGTTTACTTAATATTTTGTTGGTTATTAGAAAGCAAAAACGAACTTAAGAACACAATTTTCTGATTTTTTGTTGAAGATGACGGTATACGTCGGAATTTTCACACAGACAAAATAATTTTAACACAAAAACTGACTTCAAAGAAAAACCATTCCGAATTTGATATTTGAGAAGTTCCCTCGATTTCTCCAGGATCCTATCATTAGATCTTGATTTTCTTATAATGGGACCTCATGGATTTCAGCAGCTTTAAAATGAAACAAGAATTAACAAAATCGTTTTACCGAATCGGAAGTTCTGAGGTAATCAACAACAAAAAAAAAACAGTCGAATTGAGAACCTCCACCTTTTTTGAAGTCGGTTAATAACAAGAAAATAGTAGTCCTCAAATTGTCCCGTGGTCTTCTTAACCGACAACTTGAGGAAAACGGCTCGTAGCGGATAGATGTGGACTGCCCAAGACTGGGATCCACATCCAGCAATAGACGGCTAGAGGCTGAAAGAGCCTTATTAACTCCCGTTTCTGGATTCCACCTAATTTCAGGTATATACCACTATATACCTGAAATTAGGTGGAATCCAGAAACGGTTAAGCGTGTAGTAATATTCGGTTCAATTAAACACAACGTTTTGACAGCCCAAGGGATATTCCAGTAAAAGGTTAATCTGAAATTAATTCTTGGAAAAACTTTTTTTACTCTAAGTAACATTGTGCAGTATAAAGTACCTCAGCTCCTCTGGGCGGGATCTTACTTTTAATATGATTGGTTGTTAGTCCCAGTAGTACGATTGCTTTCAAATATAGAATGTATTGTTTTCTTTTATTGAATTAAATTGTTTTGTTTTTAGTGCGATGGGGAGAGCTGTAGTGCCAGGGTATGTAATAAAAGTAAATACTATTGACTACTTCACATCAAAGGGAAGGAAAAGAAGTTTTAAAGAGATTCAATGGCATATACTTAACCTCTAAAAGTGCCTCGGTGGTGAAGTGGTAGGGTGTGACTGTGTGGTCTCGGGTTCGATTCCCGGGTCAGACCAATCGTTTGTATGATCCGCAAATATTTGGTTGCGGAGTTTGAGTGTTTTCTATGTATAATATGTGTATGTATTTACAAAAAAAAGTATGTTTATGTATTTTTATCAGTTGTTTAGTACCCATAATACAAGCTTTGCTTAGTTTTATATTAGATATAGTGTGTAAGATGTCCGAACTATTTGTTTATTACAATTTTTCATCATTTTAGAAATAAAATGAATGTATGTAGGTGTTTAATTTACCTATTTCTGACTGCTCATTTGAGGCTATTTCATGTACTAATAAAAGCATTTTATACAGTGTTCGGGCAAAGGATGTGAAGCAACTGTAAGTATTAATACAGTTTTAGTTCTATCATACAAACCTTAACGCAATAATTCTGCTTACATCTTTATCAATTAGTACTCAACAGTATTATTATTTTAAGTTTTTTAGATAACGAAACTATTGGTCTAGTGGTTGGTGTTCCTGACTGCTAAATCAGAGGTCGTGGGATCGGTAGAACCGATCCAAGACCTCTAGTTGACCAGGTCAAATCTTTGTGACGAAGACAATCATATTTCGTTCTGTGTCTGGATGTTTTTTGTTGTATTTAATCCTACTACTAAGGAAACTACGCAAGACAACATCGATGCAAAGAGAAGGAAAACTTGAAACCAACCCTATACCAACCCGTCTCGCCAGCGTGGTATAGTAGGCCAATTCCTCCTTTCTAAGGAGAGGTCTATGTCCAGCAGTGGACTGGTAAAGGCTGATGATGATGACTACCAAAGTGTCACTACTCTGCTTGATGGAAAGCAAGAATTCAAGAGTAGGGGCTACCATCCTCATTTCGATTGCTTACAATGCAGCATGGTGACCCACATCATGACGGCTTGTTGTGTTGTTTCTGTAGAGGCTGTTGAGGCTTCGAGAATGATGTAGAATAATTCGCGAGTTTCTTTTTAATGATAACATTTTATTTATTCGTTCATAGTAAAGTTGCCTTAGTTGATTAGAATTATCAACGAGGGTAAGCAACGCAAAGCAACTGTCAGTACCTATGTATACGGGTGACTGTTTGTGACGTGATTATGTACGTTTATGGTCACGTTAATCGTAACGTAACGTAACGTTATCATAAGCTAACAGTCGTGAAGCTTAGTTAAAGGCCTTCGGGAAGTATATGAACATCCAACGACAAAGTTACGTAACCACAACGTGTCTCCCCCAGTCAGTTTGTGCAAGTCCACAACCCGCACTTGGCCAGGTAAGGGACGTATGGCCTTAACCTTCTCTAGATAGGAGACCCACCAGTGGAACATTATGGGTTGTTGATGCTGATATTTTATTTTACAGTGTACGAAGTTCTCTTGTATGCAGTCAGTAAATGGAGAGTACAAATTATCCAGCGTTACATGGGAGGAGGCCTATCCTCAGTACAGCGGTGGCCGTGTGCCTGGCGAAGGCAGTGGGCCTGGTGTGATTTATAGACCTTGGGAGTCAGGTGCTCAGAGGTATGTAGGCCCACGTCCAAAAGCTTGGGAAGGAAACGATGATGACGACGATTGATTGCAAATTCAAGAATAGTAATAAACGTTTACATATTTCTAGCAAAATTTCGTTTAATTTAACAATGATTTTAACAAGAAAAACCGACTTCAAAGAAAAACTATACCAATTACCGAGATCGCGACAGTTGTGTCTATGATATTTGAGGAGTTCCCTCGAGTTCTCCAGGATTCTGTCTTCTGACACTGATTTCCTTATCATGGGATCACATGGGAGGCATCATTTAAAAAAGAATTTTCAAAGTTGCTTCTCTCAATCGAACGAACAATATGGTTAACTATCTATTGTTTTAAAAAATTAAACATTTACAGAAAGTGTGTGTTAAAATCACAGCTTTTAGAAAGTTCCATTTTCTATGTTGCAAGCTAACCTACAACACACGGAGCTAACCAATTGAATTAACTCGACTAAACGTGTTATAACTCGCTGTAACTAAATACAGCCGGTGTAAACCGGTTATAAGCGGTACTAACTGAGGAATACAGTACATATAACATATTACTAACTGGATTAAACGTATACTCTAGGTAACTCAACCAAATTTAAGAGAATGCTAAAAATATGCAACGAATTTTAGAATAATATTTCAGTCACACTTCAGACATCTGACATACAACGCCATCTACTTTTAAACTAATCAGAGCTTGTACTCTAGACAGTAGATAATCGATATATTTAACTGTATACTTTTTTACATACCGCCTACATAATTCCCCGTTTGATAAACAAACTACCCCCGGATTTGATTCGCAAAATTAACCCAAGTAACATTAAAATTAAACTAAAGGATTTTTTCTCAAATAATATTTCTTAACAATTGCAGATGGCATTGACCACATAGAAAGGCATATATCTAGCTCTCATTTATATATAATACGTCAACAGGCTAACTAGTCAGACGTATAATATTATGTAAACATTGTTGTAAATATGCGATACCGACTACCTGTGTAACACAACACAAACCTCAGAGGTTTCTCGTGTTATGTCTTAAGATAATATTTTTTGTACCTATATTTCAATGATAATTAAATAATAATAAAAAAAAAAACATACTTATTGTTAATACTTATCAGCCAAACTTTGAAAAAAATATTTGCAGATCATACAAATATTTTTACCGACCAGGGATTTGAACCCGAGACGTCAATCACAGCAGATGCATTAACTGCCACTGCGCCACCGAGGCAGTAAGTATGGTGATGATGTACTAAGTGCCGCCTCCTGTACGTGCTTTATTCATCGACTTAGTATCAAGCAGTTACGATATGATCCTACAAACGTTTTATTTTACCCGGGAATCGAACCAACACTTCAATTTGATTTATTTGGTAAGTAATAGAGCCACGCAGATTTCAGCACGAACGGGCCGGCTCGACCGGGGCAATACTACCCTCACACAGAAGACCATCCTAGTAATTCTTGGTGTCTTATTTCGTTGATGAGCGTGAGCCCGGAGGCCCAATCGTTCTGAATTATTCTCTTGGCCTCCGGAGACCGGGAGAATGGTGCAGAAATAACTGACCAGACCGCCATAGTAAGGGTCACCATGGTGAATTGTTTACCCTCCCAACGAGGATGGCGACCCCTACTGCTGAATTCTACTCATGCAGAGTTCAGCCACTTTGGTAGGCTTAAATATAAAAAGAAAAAAAATGTATGTATAGATTTATATACGGGTTACAGTTACATATTATCTGGACGTATTTACTTACAAAGGTTTTCAGATCAAGAAACCGATATTCAATGTAATGATAGTCTTAATGATAGTATTGTATCCACCACGCCTATACAGCAAACAGTCACTATATCTCACCAATTAATAGTTCGCACCAGACTTGATGTACCAGCGTCGCGCCCTTATGTGGAGGAAATTAAACTGTTACGTTATATACCTTTTATAGGCGACGAGACGGGAACGATACGACTTTTAGTATTATAAATATAAAGGAGGGTAACTGTGCTAATTGTAAGCTAAGAAATAAATGTTGTTAGAAAAAATGTAAATTCACAAGTTTGAACTCAATGTAGTTATACATAAATGTATGATGGTTGAATTCTAAAAAAGACGCTGAGCAATGACAACGATTTTAATTAGGTTAAAATAAAATAGTTTTTCTTTTTTTATAACAACTCCCGCATTAGGAATATACATCCTGTGTTGCTGGGAAATTTACAAACATTCATTAAACATACACAAAAAACACCCAGACTTAGAACAACCACTTTGGCACCCGCGTATAAACGTGGCGTTGGCAGGTCTTCAAAACTAACCCTAAGTGGAGATTGGGATCAGATAGGTTATCTCCAATCCCCACTTCAAAATCACTTTGACTAAACTTACGAAAGAATTTTAATAATAACTTCACACATCTCAAACATGGTCATTAGGTAGAGTAATGTCACTATGGTAGACGAATGAATAAGACATTTTAAAAGATTCACTTTACACTATTTCAGAACAGAACAGATTATTTTGTATAGTTTGTAAAATCCATTCAAAACATTAAACTATGGAAAAGGCATCATTTGTACAAAAGCTTTATATGTATCGATAAAGCGGATACATCTTCAAGTCTCTGTGTAGTTTCTTTACACAGATATAAAAGAAAACTCCCCACACGATAAAGTGATTCATCATCCCATAAAAAGAGGAAAAGAGTATGTTATGCTTGTATCGCTATTATTTCCCCTCAACACAAACGTTGAAAACTTAATGTTAAGTTATTCTTTGTCAATGGGAAAAAAACCTTTGGAATATATTCGTATCAGAGAAAACTTTATTAGATGCGGGCTATTTGAATAAATAGCTGTTTAGAAAGATCTGGTATGGAAACTTTCTTGTTTAGGATTGATCGATGTTGTCAAATGTTTCTTTGTATAGAGTTTATTTCAGTTATGCTGGGGTATAAAGGGTTGGTTTGACGTAGATTTTTTACGTTTTAGCTGCCGAAATTACTATTCTTTCTGATGGAAAGCATAAGTAGAAGCTAAGAGTGGTTCACCATACCATTTATTCTCTTTTTTTTTCAGATAAGTATACACAGCTTAATCATTATCATCATCAGCTAATCGCAGTCCACTCCTGGACATAGGCCTCTCCCATTGCAAACCACTCTGATCGATTTTGGGCTTTTCACATACAGCTTAGAATAATTGTTAAATAAAAAAAATATGCAATTGATTTGAAGGGCTTGTTTAGTTAATGATGACGATTACTGCTTAGTTAAAGGTCGTGAGTTCGATTCTATCTAGGGGAAATATTGTGTGTTGACCATTATTATTTCTTCTGAGTCTGAGCGTAACTTATCTGTTTTGTTAAATTGTTTCGACATAAGGAACTCATTATGTGTTTACTACCTACAAACATACATACATAAAACTGACACAAAGAACACTCAGACTTAGAACAACAATTAGTGGATCACAAAAAGCGCCGTTACTTGCAGAATTTGAAACTACTACACTTAGCGGAGTAGAAGGCGGCTTGACAACCGCTTAAACCACTAAACCAACCGTGCAAGACAAACTTTGTTTAATAATAAAAACAATAATTTATGAAAGAAGATTTTTGCTTAATAAAGACCGAAGTTAACTTCTTAATTAAGTAAGTCTTGCTCTTGAAGAAAATAAATAAATTGGTTTTACAAAAATCGTGAAGTCTAAAGGGTATATACACGTCACGTCAAAGTGAACGACAATCAGCGTTAAATATGGACTGACTTTGACACACCCTGTACTGTATCGCACACTATCACTCCGCATTACGAGCCGGCAGACACACTGTGAATTAACCGGTGAATTCGCATTTACTGGTTAAACCGATTTTACTGGTAAACTTAATTTATTTGTAAGTAAGAATTAGAGGAAAGATCTTATAATAGTTTAGATGTTTTTCTTGAACGAGATATAATGTATTCTATATATAAATAATTATATATCAGCCTACTAATGTGACTGTACTGTACCAAATGCTGCCTTGTTGGTCTGGTTAGCGTATGCGGCTGCTGATCAAGAGGTCTCGGATTCAAATCCCGGGTCAGACCAAATGTTTGTATGGTCTGCAAATATTTGTTTTTATATCGGTTGTCTAGTACCCATAATACAAGCTCTGCTTAGTTTGGGACTAGATGATGTTGTGTGTTAGATGTCAACAAATAAAGATTTTTAATGTCCAAAAAATATTTATTTAATGGAAACATGAGTAGTATCCGTAGTAATGATTTTCTACTAAGTATGATTGCTTTGTTGGTGTAGTGGGAGTATATGCGACTACTGTGCTTGAGTCTCAGGTTTGTTTCCCGGGTCGGACCAAATGTTAGTAATCCGCAAATATTTGTTTTGGAATTTGGGCATTTTATATGTATGATGATATGTACGTATTACAAAAAAAGTATGTTAATGTATTAATATCACTTATCTAGTACCCATAATACAAGCTTTGCGTAGTTTGGGACTAGATGGCGTTGTGTGTAAGATGTTCGAAATATTTATTTATTATTAAGCTTTGTAAGTAGACTTATAGTTAAAATTATACGCGGATTAAAAAACCAGTCAAATGAGTATATATCCATTTAGAGACGCCGTCGAAAGTGCACCACGAGTGTTGTTAGTAGAAATGTATAGTAAGATTTTTAAGAAATAGTAGAATAAAAATTATTAATAGTTTTAACCATTTTTTTATATTCGTAAAGTTACTACATTTTTAGTAAAAATGCAATAAGTACCTATTCAAAGATTGTGTTACATTTAAACATAAAACTAAATAAAATTGTAGCGTCTGGTAATATATGAAAAGTTTCTTACTAAATGCAAGTGAAAGATAAACCGTACTTATTATTGTTATTATTATTATTTTAATATACAAGCAGCTTAAAGCTTTACCGTGTATATTGTGTTTGTGTGTGTTCTGTTTTTAAATGTTCATCGGGTCTGTTTTTTAAAATGTACACATTTGAGGCACTAATTACGGTTTCCGGCAAAGAGTTCCACATACGCACTACACGGTTCGGCAAGAAATGGTTTCGGGGATTGCTAGCGCACCTAAGCTTGTTAACCTTCATGGAGTGATCTCTCAGTTGAGTGTGCGTGTTCATTGTGAACATGGACTCAATATGTCTCACGTTGTAATGATGCTTGAGGATTTTGTAGGTTTCTATAAGGTCTCCTCTGGTTCTTCTCTGTACTAGTACTTACATGAAAATTTAATTTAATATTTTTTGTGTCTGTCTATGTGTTCCAGCTTATCTCTGGAACGGCTGAACTGATTTTGATGGGATTTTCACAGGTGAATGGCTAATGAAATAAGGAGGAATTTGTTTTAAACTAGCTTTGCTCGTCGGTGTTACTCGCAATTTACAACAATAACCACGGATAAATACAAATATTGGAGTCATAAAGTGATTCTTCGAATAACGTTAGTTTTCAAACAGTTTCTAACAGTCTAAAAAGTATTTCCAAAAATGCGATATATGTTTTTAAAACAATTATCTAGTATCGATAGAAGAAGCTCTGTTTAGTTTGGGATTAGATGGGGTTGTGTGCCTTATGTCCGAAGTATATAGTTCTATTATAAGTGATATCCAAAGAGGTACCATGAACTGGCCACCTCGTAGTCCGGACTTATGTCCAATGGACTTCTTTCTTTGGGTATACCTTAAAAGCAAAGTTTTCAATAGCAACCAAGTGTCCCTAGAGGAATTAAGTGAAAATATTCGAGAGGAAATGCAAAACATTTCACGAAAAACTTGTGATGCCATCATTGAAAATTTTCGCTCCAGGTTGCAGCAGTGTCAAAATAGTCAAGGATCATATATTGACGATGTGATTTTTAAAAAATTTAATTCCCTATTCGTGTACTTTAATATTAAATAAACATTTTATATCTCACATAACATTTTCTTTTAAATCATCATTAGAAATGTAAACGAACTTTTGATCCACCCCGCAGTATATAATTTTATTTATGTCAGTTGTCACTAGATAGTGCCCATAATACAGTGCTTAGTTTGGGTCTAGATGGCGTTGTGTAAGATTATCTAAACCTTTCCCTTATTTCATACACAGAACCTTCCATGCTATACGTCATGTAACAAAGATCGATATGGCATGAGTGCGAAACAAGTAATAAAGAGCGCCATTTATTATTGAAAGAGTAGATAGCAAACAGCCAAGTCGAGTTGTGTTCAGAACTTTTTTATTATTCAAGAAGAAAGTAAATTCGATATTTTTTAAATTTAGCTGGATAGAGAAGATCAATTTGATGTTTACCAATTTCTTCTCACCCGACTATGGTGAAACTATAAGCATAATTTTAACAAATAGAAACCGACTTCAAAGAAAAACTATTCCAAGTACCCAAATCGCGACAATTGTGCCTATGATATTTGAGGAGTTCCCTCGATTTCCTTGGGATTTCATCATCAGATTCCGATATGGTGACGATGGGACCACCTGTAAGCTATGCCCATTCCAATGCAAAAAGGATTTTTGAAATAGGTTCGTAAACGACAAATTTATCGCTGAACATACATAAAAAAAAAAAAAAAGATTCCGACGAATTGAGAACCTCCTCCTTTTTTTTGAAGTCGGTTAAAAAGCAAAAGAAGAGTGAAGAGTTTGGCAGTCTATATATGTTTGTATTTTCCACCGTAGCACCTTATCTACTAAAATGATTTTAATACAGGTGTCCATAAATTTGTAATAATAGCCCCGTTGTCATAGACTATTTAAATTTTATCACAAGTTTTAACCGAATCTAAAAAAGCAGGAGGTTCTCAATTCGTCGGAATCTTTTTTTTTAAATGTATATTCAGCGATAATTTCGTCGTTTATGAACCGATTTTAAAAATTCTTTTTGCCTTGGATTTGGCATATTATCCCATCGTCCCATGTCGGGATTTGGTGATGGAATCCCAAGGGAATCGATGGAACTCTTCAAATATCATAGGCACAATTGTCGCGATTTGAGTAGTCGCTCGGTCGGAAAAGTCTATTTCATGTTGTTAAAATTATTACATAGTCGGGTTATAGTTTTTAAAGTTTTACTTAGAAAATCATATGTGTATTAAAAATTTGATTACTACATTTTTTTCTTAAGACGATCCCTCTCCACTTGTGACGATTAAAGCAATAAACGCCCTTCCCACCTGCCTAAAAAATGTTTAGTTAGGAGAGTGAAAATAATAAAATAAAATAGTTTTTTTCATTTAGTTTCTAAAACTATTTCCAAAATCGATTACACTGATGTGCAGTGGGAGAGGCCAGTGGCCAAAAGTAACAGAACAACACAAGTATTTAGAAACAGATAAGGCTGTTTCTCAGCAGCCTGATTACAGCACAGCTTGTGCCTGGTTATGGATTAGACCGCTGTGTGTGAAGAGTATGAGGCTTTGATTATGAACATGACACAATATTTTTAAAGATTACTCATCATCATCATCATCAACAGCCTTTAACAGTCCACTGCTGGACATAAGCCTCTCCTTTGAAAGGAGGTTTTGGCCTACTATATACTATTTTGTCCGTGTGGTGACGGATTAAGAATACAAAGTGTCACCACCCCTATTCATTCCATGGGTGTCGTAAGAGGCGACTAAAGGAACAAAATAAGCAGCTAACATCACTGCCAAGAGAAGGAAAACTTTAAACAAACCCTTTACCAACCCGTCTGGCCAGCGTGGTATAGTAGGCCAAAGATTACTCGCGAAATATTTATGCTGCCTAGTTGGTCTATTGGATAGCGTATGCGACTGCTAATGAAGTTGTTGGGTTTTTCTTACAGGAAATTCTTAATAACAGCCCGGAGTCTGGCAGTTTGGTGGTGATTCACGCCCGTGCCTCGGAGAGCACGTTAAGCCGTCGGTCTCGGTTGTCATGAATATATATGGCAATCTTTAATGGGAAGTAAGCGCCTTCAAATGTACTGGCAACTAGTACAATCTTCGAATTTCAGTTCTCTCTTAGGGTTGCGGAGATCCGATGCCAGTCGCTCCGTGGAAAAACTGAAATTCAGGTAAAACTAGTTGAGCTATTTGTTGACCCCAAATAAACTTGGGAATAAAGGCAAGGAAGATGATGAATTTACAAATATTGAAATTGAGTCCAAGTTGTCAGCGTCGGTTTACAAATAACTAGCCACAACGAATCTATTCATAAATTAAATTGGGTCTGGTGCCTGTATGGATGCTTATGTAAAGTCCACATTTCAAATTCTCATCGACCAGCGAGGGATGGTTTTGACAGCATTGTAAAAATAATAAGGGTCGTAGAGGTACCGAGAGAATTTACCGAAATAGATTTTACGTAACTGCGACAGGATAGATAGGTATTAATATCAAAATTCTGAAAGGTCAGAGGATTTTCCAAACTTTGTTTTGTGTATAAGTTGAAGAGATTTTCTACTTTACATTGTTTTTGTTTTTCTTCAAAGGTACTTTTTATTACTTTGTAGGTCACAGCAATGACCAAAACTCCGCAACAAATATCTGCAGATGATTCAAACATCTCAATGTTGCAGAATATGGAGATTATATTTATGGAGATTAATGATTATGACTGCCTTAGTGGGGCAATGGAAGTGTTGCTGCTTCTGCTTGTATTTTTACAACAGAACCTATGCTGTCTTTTTAGTTATGTCTTCTGTGTGGGGGTGGTACTTCCATTCGTGCTCAAGTCAGTGTGGCTCAAGCACAGCAGAAGCAGCAACACTTCCATTGCCCCACTAAGGCAGTCATAATCATTAAGTGTTATTGAGTTCTCTATCTTTATTAGCTTGCCCTACATGCTAAACTAGAGGTCGTGGATTGCGTGCCAAGCTTGGAAAATTTTAAAGGTAACATGTATGTAAAAGCGAGGCATTTGTTCTGCGTCTAGGTTTAATTTGTCTAGCCGTCGACTGGGCCACAAGCTACCAGAGAAAGGGGTATTTAGTTGCTGAGTGTGAGACCGGAGGCCCAATCCTTGTGCATCATTCACTCTTCAGAGAATGAGGCAGAATTTCCTGACAAGGCCGCCATGGTATGGGTCGCCATGATGCA
Organism: Phragmatobia fuliginosa; assembly: GCA_932526445.1. Classification (NCBI taxonomy): domain Eukaryota; kingdom Metazoa; phylum Arthropoda; class Insecta; order Lepidoptera; family Erebidae; genus Phragmatobia; species Phragmatobia fuliginosa. The sequence goes on along the minus strand of OW052081.1, from coordinate 9,254,363 downwards.
TTGCCTGCCACAATGAGGATGGTTACCCCTACTCCTGGATGCTTTCCATCAGGCAGAGTAGAGTCACTTTGGTAGGTTTAAATATAAAAAAAATCTTAGTCACGCAAGCAAAACATACATTTACAAAACAAAAAGTTAGTTTCAGAGTTCATCCTGAGCAAGAACGAGACATGTGAATTATATAAAGTAGCTGTTTAAAAGCCGTGTAGTTGCCAAAGTAAAAATCCATTTAGTTTGGGATCAGCAGGCCCTGGGCAGGTTATAATAGGGAATATACATAAAATTAAAATTGTCTCAAATATAAATATTATAGATTCTTTCTTGCCTTTTCATGATACAAAGCTTTTTTTAAAGGTTTTTAATCTTTTTAAGGTTCCGTTGCCAAATGGCAAAAAACGGAACCCTTATAGATTCGTCATGTCTGTCTGTCTGTCTGTCCGTCCGTATGTCACAGCCACTTTTTGCCGAAACTATAAAAGCTATACTAGTCAGTAGATGTATTCTGTGATGATGAAATATAACTGTTGTCTTAAAGTTAATGAAACAAGTATGAGCTTGTTTATGGAAGAAGACCTGGTAGACTTTTGGGTTCGGTGTTTGAAGCAGGATGGCTGGCAGAAGCTGGATGCGAGACGCTCAAAATTGATCCGAGTGGTGTGCAATGGCGGAGGCCTATGTCCAGCAATGTAGGGTTCCGTAGTCAACCATAACGGTAGGTGGATTGAAAGTCGTATCCCATAGATAATTGTTATGTTTAAGTCTATGATAGCCGTATGATGTATGTTTGAGGCATTCTAGAAACTCTCCCACAGTATCATAATACAGAAATAAAGAGGTACCAGGAGGATAGGAAGTAAATAGCGACGCGGCCTGACTTTGTATGAAATTCTCTGAAAATATTGAATTTCCTTTACTGTACACTAACTTTATACTTAAGTTTCATATAATATATACATTTATTACATGTATTACACATTAGCTGATCTATGCGGCCCCGTCTGCATCTTCTAGTGTGATGATAAACCGCGGAAATAATTTTGTTTAAAATAAAAAAGGTTACATTTAATGAGCCAACCTTAACACGTAATACTATTATACTATCTAGGACTTTTTCATAGATTATTTTCACTTTCAAAACAGACTTCAAAACGATGTGTTGTCACTAATAAATAGTTATAAAAACTTATCAACAAGAAGTGAATGTGCTAGGTGATCAATTTTGTCCGAAGGTGCAATGAAATTTTCCGACAAGACGTCAAAGGGGCGCGGCAGGGCGGCAGCGGGGAATCAACAGTTTCAGCAGGCTCAGATACAGCTTACAGCCAGTCAGCTCACGTTCTTCATAACGGACGGTCGTATATAACGCGCGCGAATTTTCATATTACGTCTTGAAATAAAACATGTAAAATGTGTTTTAATTTCCCAGTGTAATAGTATCATTAAATGTGCGTGTATTTTATATTTCTTTAGCTTAGAATTTTTTTTTATCACGCAAACGTAACTGTTTTCGGTCTAGAACTTTTTCTTGAAACGCTAAGGTTTTATCGTGTGTGCGACCATATTGTTTATTTTATGTTCCATTTTTGAAATTTATGACCTTTTTTGTTGTGGTATTTGGTGTATTTTGTGTTAGGATCTGAAATCCGAAAACTGAGGTATGTAAGTTTGTTTTTTTTTCAATTTTTTAATAAATGTTTATTAGTCCAGAAATGGTTCGTTCTAAAACATATTCATGATATTACAATAAATCAAAATATGTGATATGTTGGTCCACATGTCCACGCGTGTTCTTAAGGATCATAATTGCGTGTAACATTAACAGGTTGTTAGGACATAGTTTAGCCCTCAAACGTCTAAGTTTTGTCTATTGATAATCAACTTTACTGTTGTTGGCAATAAGGTAGGGAATAGTGTAATTATGTCATTCGTAGAAGTGTTTGCTTTTTATTCTAATAGATCTAGCAAAGTAAAGATAACCAAAAACAAACCTCCTTTTTTTAAACGTATAAATAGTATGATTAGAAAAAAGTGTTTCCAATTAATGGTGATACAGACGTTTTAACTTACTAGCATTTGCCCGTGGCTTCGCTTTCGTAAAATCTATTTTGCATTAAATACGAATCTTTTTTGAAACAGCTAAAACTTGCCAAAAAATAATTGGGCAAGTTTGTGTCAGGCCAGGCATAGATTAGGTTTCCGTAGTCATGTACAATGGCAAGTGGAATTAAAATCATTGTTTACTTATTATTTCATTATTTTCATACGAAGTTTTCCAAGTAAGCGTATTTCACAAGTTAGACCTTTATAACTCCTGGACCAACAAAGTAGATAGCCGGTATAGTTTTCCCTTAAAGTTTAAAATATGAACCAGAATCATGATTTTTTTCAGATTTTTTGAGCCAGCCGTTTTGTTTTGATCTCGTGATTGAGTGACATGTTCGATAGCCATACTAATATTCATGTTTTTTTTTACTGTAAACGGGACTTATTGCCGATAAAATGAAAAAAGTTACGATACCTTTTTGAAAGCTTTCGTTGCGTGAGTTGCTTAAATGGTTAAAGTTTTACAAAAACAATTTCTAAAGTCTTCAACAATGCAAGCTGAAGTGTTAATGGGCTCGCCATATTAGCCGCAGAACCGACAACCGTTGGGGTAAACGTAGTATAGGATGTCCAGGCCAGGTAGAGTTAGCGCAATATGGCTGGTAGGAGCTGGATGCGAGTAGCCGAGGATCTAACTAAGTGGCGTGCATTTGGAGAGGCCTATGTCCAGCAGACTGCGATAGGCTGATGATGATGATGATGATGATGAATTTCTAAAAGACCATACCATATTATTCCTTTTTAAAACTGCTAAAAAAAGACCGTAACCGCATATATCCATCTTTTAAGGTTGACTCAAAATTACCTCTTTTCATCATGAGCATCATCAGCTGCTGGACATAGGCCTGTCCCAATATACACCTCATAGCCCTGTCTGATGCTCGCATCTTTATAAACATACTAGCTTTAGCCCGCGGCTCGGCCCGCGTATATTTCAGATATCGCGGTAAAAAAAAATATCATAAAAAGTATTATAGTTACTTCTAATATCTCCAAGAATATGTGTACAAAGTTACATAATGATTGGTTGAGTAACAAACAAACTTACATTCACATTTATAATATTATATATTAGGATTTATTATACAAATGGATATAATTAAAATATCTGTATATAATATCAAATGACCATTTTTTATATTGGATTCATAGAAAAGTATTTTATTAAACAATACTTACATAAAAAAAGCAACTTTCAAATTTTATTGACTATCTGTCAGTTTGTTCCCGTTTATCTCTGGAACGACTGCACCGATTTTGTCCTGGCCTTCACTGTCAATAAGCTGATGATACAAGGAGTAACTGAGGCTAACTTTTTTTATACTAGCTTCACTCCGCAGCGTTACTCGCGATAACACCGCGGGTTTCAGATAAATAAAATAAATAAATAAATAAATATTTTTGGACATCTGACACACAACATCATCTAGTCCCAAGCTAAGCAGAGCTTGTGTTATGGGTACTAGACAACTGATATAAATACATAAACATACTTTTTTTTTTGTAAATACATACATATTATACATAGAAAACACCCAGACTCCGAAACAAATATTTGTGAATCACACAAATAATATTTTGGTCCGACCCGGGAATCGAACCCGAGACCTCTTGATCAGCAGCCGCATACGCTAACCACTAGACCAACGAGGCAGTCTAAAAAAAATAAAATAAGAAAAATATCAGATAGATAAAATTTGTTCACACTTTATAAAATCATATATTTATAGGTTATAGGGTTATAGGATACGCAGACGTGTCCGTGTGGTGACGGATTAAGAATACAAAGTGTCATCACCCCTATTCATTCCATGGGTGTCGTAAGAGGCGACTAAATGAACAAAATAAGCAGCTAACATCGCTGCCAAGAGAAGGAAAACTTGAAACCAACCCTATACCAACCCGTCTGGCCAGCGTGGTATAGTAGGCCAAAACCTCCTTTCTAACGAGAGGCCTATGTCCAGCAGTGGACTGTTAAAGGCTGTTGATGATACGAAGACGAGTTTGCATGGGTCGTCTAGTGTATGAATAAGAATACCCTTAAACGTAAACAAAAATCTTTATAAAACAAACATGGCGTCGCAGTACTTTTATCGCAGGTCGATATTGAAGAGATAACTTTTGCATCGTCCTCGTGTCGCTTTCTAGTTTTATTATGTGTTGGACTTACTGAACCAGAACATAAAAATGTTTCTGATATATATAAAAACTAGTTTTCGCCGGCAGCTTCGCCCGCGTTCGTTGTCTATCGCTGTAAAAAGCCTATGTACTTTCTAAAGCTCTAGACTTTCTGTAGCTATCCCAAATTTCAATTGTTACTTTAGTTAGCATCATCAATCATCAACAGCCTTTAACAGTCCACTGCTGGACATAGGCCTTTCCTTAGAAAGGAGGTTTTGGCCAGACGGGCCAAAACCTCGCTGGCCAGACGGGTTAGTATAGGGTTGGTTTTAAGTTTTCCTTCTCTTTGCATCGATGTTGTCTTGCATAGTTTATCCCCTAGTCGCCTTTTACGACACCCGCGGTATGAATAGCGGTGGTGACACTCTGTATTCTTCATCCGTCACCATACGGACAACATTACTTTAGTAATTTCAGTGTAATCGCGCGACATACAGACATAGATACTTTCGCATTAATAATATTAGTGAGAGAGTAAGCATATAGCAGTTGGTCCCGGACGGCCTAAAGACATCCAACGGCTAGATTTCGTAGCCACAATGTTTCGTGTTAGTCTCAACCCGCACTCGGCCAAAGTGGGGACTGGGGACGTTTAGCCTCAACACTGTCCTGAGACCAGACCCAAGTCTGTTGATTCCGTCGAAATGTCTGTAAATTAAAATTAACAGCTTTTTATCACATGCATATGGTACGGTACTTATATATCAAAAATTATGACTGTCCGTATGTTTGTTTGATCTTCTCTGGAACGGCTGGACCGATTTTATCCGAACTTTTACTGCCAGAAAATTGATGGTATAAGGAGTAACTTATGCTATTTTCTTACGAAGCAATAATCGCGGGTAACACAGCGAGACTCAGCTAGTCATGAAATAAAAAGGCAAATAGAGAACAATACATTGATGGTTCCGTAGATAACAATAGCCCCCGCTGGGATCGAACTTCAATTAACAGGATACAGTTTTCGAATTAACCACTTCAGTTCGTAGTGCCTTTAGTTATTTTTTCTCAGTTTAATAAAACGTCTATATCTGTATCTTCTTAATGTTCCTAGCCTTTCAACCGGTTATATCTGAATATCAGTTTTATCCACGGAGCGTCTGGCACCGGACATCCGCAACCCTAAGGGAGAATCAAAATTCGAAAGTTGAACAAGTTATCAGTATATTTGAGGGCATTAATTTCCCAATAACGATTGCCATAGAGGTTCATGACAACCGGGACCGACGGCTCTCCGAGACACGGGTGTGAATCACCTCCAAACTTTCATACTCCGGGCTGCTATTAAGAATTTCGTATAAGAAAAACCCAACAACATTTGGCCCGACCAGGGATCTATATCGATTTCTACAAATAAATAAAATAATATTTGTAATATTTAATTAACACCTTTTATCGTCATCGACATAGCCCACCGGATTAGCAAGCTGAACTGGTAATGACTGGCCATATTAGAGACAGAACTGATGACCGTTGGAATATAATAGTTCTGGAGGGGAGACCGCGTCTCGGCAAACGTAGTGTAGGACGCCCACAGGCTAGGTGCATGGCTAGCAGGAGCTGGATGCCAGAAGCCCAAAATTAATCAGAGTGGTGTGCAATGGGAGAGGCCTATATCCAGCAGTGAACTGAGTTAAGCTGATGATGATGATTACACTAAATGCATTAAAAGTATTTACGATACTAACAACAAAAAAACAATATTTTTTTTGATGCGTTTGTACTTTAAAAGGTCTACCAGTAGATGGTGTCTGGTAGATGATGACTTAGATCATAAAACGTATTTTCTTAAAAAAATAAAATCCATGTCTTAATGTGTTTGAAACCGTAGATTTTCATAAAAAAAATAGCCGTACCAGAAAACAGTTTACACAGATTACAACGCCATAAAAGTTCTTCAAACAAAAATATTTTTCAAAAGATTCTCGAATCCTTTTCGTGTTGTGCAAAGAGCCGTGTCAAAATCTCCTATGTGGGTTAAGGTTCTTAAAACCTTCACGAAAGGCCTTTAGGTTGGAAGAAACCTCCTTCGGTAACATTATTGACCATTAACTTCGAAATAAAAATACTTTTGCGGTGTAAGATTAAGAAAATGGAGTAGATTTACAAACCGCGTAACGTCTAGACCTTTTATGTGCTAAATAAATTATAATGTATTGGTGTTTTCTTTTTAAATTTAATAAATTAAATAAATTTACTAGTTGACTGCCTTGTTGGTCTAGTGGTTAGCGAATGCGGCTGCTGATCAAAAGGTCTCGGGTTCCATTCCCGGGTTAGACCAAATATTTGTGTGATTCACAAATATTTGTTTCGGAATCTGGGTGTTTTTCTATGTATAATATGTATGTATTTACAAAAAAAAGTATGTTTATGTATTTATATCAGTTGTTTAGTTCCCATAATACAAGCTCTGCTTAGTTTGGGACTAGATGACGTTGTGTAAAAAAAAATACAAGTTCTGCTTAGTTTGGGACTAGATGATATTGTGTGTAAGATATCCGAAAATATTTATTTATGAAGAAGTCGGCCAAGTTATGTGTATCAAATAACTACCTAACCCACACAGGTCCGTTGCACACTGATATTTTTATTGTGAGACCATCCTTAAAAGATAGACATATACCGTCGCCGATATTTTAGATCTTTTAAAGAGGAACAATTCTCTCACACATTATTTTCACGAGTCTCTAATCACTTACCCAACGCACGCGATGGAAGCTCTCAAAATAAATAATTTTCCCTCATTTTTCGTTGATACTCCGCTCCTACTCGTCTTAGCGTGAAGATATACAACCTATAGTATTCCTCTATAACTGGGCTAATTAACGCTGTTAGAATTTTCCAAATCGGACTGGTAGTTCTTGAGATTATTGCGTTCAAACAAACAAACAAAAAACAGCTTCAGTTAAGTAATATTAGTTTATAACTATTTATTATGTATTGTAATATCTTCCTACGATTCTCCGAACTATTAGCGGCATAACTAGAACATAGCACATAATATCTGTGGTTGAGTTAATCTGTGGCTTTATCACGACTATATTACATCCCACCCTATCTCCTTTTGACCTACAAAACTGATACAAGCATACTTTGGAATAAGTATGAGAGAACACAACTACAGCGAGTTTTGAAACTAGTAAGAAAGGACTTCAATCGTATTGGAAGTTTCAAGATCACTTGAACGGAGCGGTTTATAATTCAGAAGATTGACAGACAGATGACATGACATACAAGATAGGTATTGCATGAGAATGCCATTGAAATCACTTGAATTACACATCATTTGGAATGTAAAGGGTATAATTACTTCTTAATGAGTTCAGAATAATTATTATAATTTACTTACTTTAAATGAGCAATGGAACTTACAGTTTTATCCATTGATATTATCCCCAATAGATTCTTTTGAACCTTTTTTATTTATTTAAAGTTTATTACACATGTTGTACAGAGGCGGACTTAATGCCATGAGGCATTTTGTCCCAGTCAACCTTCAAGTGATGCAGAAATATGATATAGTAGGTGCACATATAAAATATGTATTAAGTTTAACAAAGTTCTTTAGGTTATGTATATGAGACACGATTCTAGATATATATTTAGATACTTTTCTTTAAAGTAATCCAAGCCGTTATAGTTTTACTGTAAAGTTCATGACATGGATAATCATACATTTTGTTTAGATTTTTAGAGCCAGCTGTTTAGCTTTTAGAGGAGAGGCCCTGTTTTAACAAAAAAATGCGCTTAAAAGTTAAATAACTTGCAAACAAATGTGTGAATAAAAAATGGAAGACCTTTCTAATGATACCCCGCTTATTAACTACGGAACTCTGAATGAGATTGCAAGTTTGAACTAAAGAACGGCTTTTGCACTAAGTTCGTCGCTTTTGTTACGGCAACCAAGACGAGATTTTCTATTATTCATATTAGGTATCACGAGGTATTCTATCGTTGAACAACTTTCCAAACAACATCAGAAGTCCCTGAAAATATTTTCAAGAGTTTCTGTGGTGTCAAATGACGTCATAAGTATTAAATACTGACAGAATACAAGATAGTATCAGCTTTTGTTCGCTTTGGCAACATTTATTTATAATAATACTAGTTGACCCAGCGAACTTCGTACCGCCTAACTTTAAAATTCCAGAACTTGATCGCAGCGCCACCTACCGGGTCCAATTGCGAATCTAAACCATTCCCAGATCCCCTTGAACACACACAAAAAATTTCATCAAAATCGGTCCAGTCGTTTGAGAGAAGTTCAGTGACATACACACTCACAGAAGAATTATATATATAAAGATTTTTTTATTTATTTTCTCTCTACAAATAAGGTGCGCACAAATACAATAGATACAAACAAATACCATACAATAATTTTTTGTTGATAAATCTACATATATAAAAATGAATCCCTATTTCCCTTGATCACGCCATCACGCGTGAACGGCTGGACCGATTTCGCTAATTCTTTTTTTATAATATTCCTTGAAGTACAAGGATGGTTCTTATGAAAAAAACAATAAAATAAAAATGATAAGTTTTATTGAAGGGGTTCCGAGAATATAAAACAACTTTATTAAGTGACGTTGAATCGACTGTTAGGCGTTACGAAGTTCGCAGGGTCAGCTAGTAATACATATTTAAGGGTTCCTTTGTGAGAAACAATAGTTTATACTAGGAGTCTATACATATCTCCAGTCAGTGCCCTCAAATATACTGACACTAGTTCAATCTTCGAATTTCAGTTCTCCCTTAGGGTTACGGAAGTCCAGTGCTAGTCGCTTGTAAAAACAGAAATTCAGGTAAAACCGGTTAAACTAGCAGCCGACCCCAAATAAACTTAGGAATAAAGGCTAGGAAGATGGTGATCAGTTGTCTAGTACCCATAATACAAGCTCTGCTTAGTTTGAAGCTAGACTTGTTGACTAGACATTTCTGACATGTATTAAACATGTCAGAAATGTCTGAAAATCTAAATATAATTACGATAAATTCGTATTCATGTCTCTAATATCATTAAAGATCATATAAGTAAGTACATTTCAAATTGAGATGATTTGATCTCTCATAATATTAACTCAGCACCCTTAAGTAAGCTAAGCAAACACTCCTACACATCCAAAGCTTGACCACACAGCGATTTCAACCATCTAATCCTATCAATTCACAAAGTACCTATAAACTGAAGGGCCTCTTACCATTCCATTGTGTCTTCATTTCGGCTGTATTCGATCCTCGACCCCTGAGCCATTATGAGCGGATATTAAACTGTTACAGTTGGAACGTGATCACAATCTAATTAAAAAGTTGGCTGCCTAAAACGTCAGCGTTCCCGTGATTTTGTTCAACGTTTTACTGTTTTGTGAATAAATTGGGAAAATGGGACACGTGACATAATTCCTATTATTCCGTTTGTCACGGGGTTTAGTTTTGTATTTTAGAGAGTAAAAATATCACATATAAAATCGAGTTGGGGTTTTCGATTATCGATATTGTCTTGAAAGGTAACTCTTCAACTTTTGTGGTTAGCGAAGCGTGTAGTTTGCGAATTGGGAAAGTATAAGAGCAATTTGTTTTCGGTTATTCTGTGTTATACCTTACTAGCTTTCGCTCGCGGCTCCGCCCCCGTTTATGTCGGTTATCTCTCTGTATAAATCGATTCACTAGGTTTGATGTAAAAGCGCGACAGACTGACAGACCGAGTTACATTCACATTTATAATATTATAAAACTTTCGCGCGCGGCTCCGCCCGTGTATGTCAGTTATCGCAATAAATAGTAACCTATGACCTTCCTCAGGGTCTAGACTATTTTTATACCAAATTTCATTTAAATCGTTTTAGTAGTTTAAGGTAGAAGATGCAACACTGATTTCAGCACGAATGGGTCAACTCAACCTGGATAGTACTACCCTCACACAGAAGACCATCCTAATAATGACAGCATTCTTGCTGTCGTAGTTCGTTGGTGAGTGTGAGACCGGAGGCCATATCATTCTGCATCACAGAAACATCTGACCCAGCCACCATGGTAGGGGTCACCATACTACATTGCATAGGTACCCTCACAATGAGGATGGTGGCCTCTACTCCTGGATTCTAAGAAAGAAAGAAAGAAAGAAGAAATATATATATTATAAATTAATAAGTAAATGACAGCCGCAATCATCTCAAAAACAAGCTTCAAAATCAGAACCGGAGTTCCTTTAAAATCTAACCTAATTTAAGTTTTGTAAGAACCATTCAGGTTTGAATAGCATCTGTCAATCATTATTGATTCCTTCATCGTTCGAAATTTAGTACTCCATAATATTATAAAATGGGAATACAACAGTATTAATTAAGATCAAACGTTTTATAGCTTAGATAGCTATAATGCGCCACATCGAAGGTGGTAGATCCACGCTGACAAATGGACAGGCTTAACCGGGGTGATACTATCCCACGATGTTACTCGTAGTGGTAAAAACATTTAAAGTGTCACTACAGCAAGAAAATCAGAAAGAGGTCAGTTCAGTTCAGTATAAACATGTGCCAAAAGACGGTCTTATTGTGACCGGGGCTGAAATTATGCCAAGCCCGGGGGGAGACGCCCTCGCAGGACCCAGTTGTATGCCATGTTCCACAGGAGTTGTCCGAGTACAGACCCCTGTGGAACACCGCACAACATGGCCCGACATAGTATTTGGTAAATGTATGGCACGTACTTTTTATTGTAAGAAATATTATTTCCTTCCCTAGACTTTATCTTTTCCAACTGAACGTTTGGCCTAGTGGTTTAAGCGGTCGTCACGCCATTCTCTATTTCGCCAAGTGTCGTGGGATCAAATCCCACGTGAGACAACACTTTATGTGATCCAGAAAATGTTGTTCTGATTCTAAGCGTTCTTTATGTCCTCTTCATGTATGTTTGTAACCACTATACACATCACGTGACATCTATAGGCGTTTTACCGCGATGACCGACATAGACGCCGTCGGAGTCGAGGGCGAAAACTAGTAAATAAACAAATATATGTCGGACATCCAACACACAACGCCATTTAGCTTTGAATTAAGTGGAAGTTGTACTATGAAAGCTCAATTGACTGATAAAATACTTTTATACTATTTTTTTTGTAAATAAATATACATAGATAGATATATATATCCGCAAATATTTGTTTCGGAGTCCGGGTGTCTTCTTTGTGTGTATTTACAAAAAAAAGTATGTATAATAGTACATTGTTCACCGAGGGAGGAAAGGAACCGATTACTAGCGAGAGAGCAGTTTGTGGCCCGAAGGCGCAGCCTAGGGCCACAATACTCCCGAGGTAGGAATGGGACTTTCACCCGAATGCTACACAGTGCTTTATACTACACCTGTGAGGAACATTTAAAGTATTTATAAAATAAAATCAAAACGTAAGACACCATGTAAGACACAATTTAGCTTAGAATTTGACATAATACTTATAAATATTTCGCGCTTCTTTTGTTTTTTTTTATTCTTCACAAAAGGATGTCAGTGGCACGGAGATTCCATATTTAAATTATATGAAAACTCTTTGGGCAGGCGCTCGCCATAGATCAGATAACACATGAGAAATGAAAATTCATACAACTTTCTCTCCCGCTAAAACACGTTAGAAATGGATTTTCATACATTTTTTCCTCCCGCTTATTTAGGTCTAGGAAAAGACTAACTTTCTCTTTTCATTTTCAGGGAATAATGAATACTGTTCCGATCAGGTGTAGTATAAAATAGTTGTCTAGTATACTTAATACAAGCTCTGTTTAGTTTGGAACTAGATGGCTTTGTGTTTTAAAGATGTCCGATATGTATACATAGTAGTAACGTGATATAGTACTAACCTAATTCCGTTTCTATTGTGGATCAAGTAGAAAGTATGGATTAAACAAATTTTCTCTGTTTCTTTCTTTTTCACTTCACATTTCTTGTTATTTATTATACTTGTACTGTATATTTTCGTAGAAAGTACCTTTGAGATTGTTTTGGGATGTGTATTACCCTCGCCTCCCATACAAAGAGAGGTCAATGACTCCGTATTTCACAGATGACATCGGTAGTTATTGCTCGCTTAGGCTTGTCAGTATAAGGAAAACTATTTTCCCAAATCCCATGGGCAAATGGAGTGCTCAAATTTTAGTTAGTTCATTTGTTCCAATTTTCGTTTCTGACGTCTTTTTTAGGTAAAATGTTTAGTATTTTTTCTGTTTATACTTACAGATTAACTAACTTTTGCCTGTGGTTTCCCTCTTCCTTTCCTTCTTAATAAGTCAAAGTATTTCCTAGCTGAAGGGGCGGGGGCGTACCTTGTCGGCAGCGCTGGTGCCCTGCCTATTCCGTATTTGCGTTTGATTTCTTCCACAATCACAAGCACTTTTGTGCACTTGCGATTGGGTTTATTTTGTGTAAATTAGAGTTCTAAGGATCTCCTTCTAATGCGGTTTTACTAAATTTAGCGCAGTTTTATGTGCTCGCGCGCGGAGCGTTCTTTTTCGACTTCTGTTAGGTACTCGAGTGGACAAGGTGTAGGTAAAAGGATGTTGCCAGGTACAATATATATAATAAAAAGGGTGCGTTTGAGAAGTGTGTTTTCAGTGTTTAAAAATAACAATTAAACTTATAATTAATTGCGAAAAAATCACAATTGGCGTAGCCACTGGCTAAATTTACATACAAATAAATAAATAAAACAAATATATAAAATTCAAATATAAACGTTTAAGAAGTATGTGTGTACATAAAAAATATATTTTTAAATTTGTATCTGTTCGTAGTTTATTCTATATAATCTCTGGAACGGGTGGACCGATTTTGACAGAACTTATACTGACAGATAGTTGATGTCTAAGAACTTGTTATTTTTTTAGATTAGCTTAGCCACTGGTGGCACCGGCGGTTGTCTTTGACTTCCAAGCGGAGAGCAGCTTTCGACCTCCATCCAAAGAGATAATTATATGAGTGGCGTGAAGCCGCTCGTCGAGCCACGATGGCTCGTCGATCGTTTCAGCTGGAGACAGCCAGTCATCCTTGAGTGGGCAGGATGGCAGCACGTGCCCCTTTCCTTCCGACTAACGCAGGTACTTTCCGGGCACGATTGCTTCGGGAAGTACGTGCAAGAGGTCGCTAGGAGGGAACTGAGTCCCTACTACAGACCCCTAGGCACAGATTGGCACACCGTCTGGGTTTAGTCGATCCAATTCAGACACGCCGCCGCAATCCCCGGTGGACACTACCCCACCAGGTCTTGCAGCGGCAACGTCTTTTGCATAAAAGAACGTACGTTATAAAAGACGTTATTTAACGTTATTATTATGATTGGGTGATCACGTTAAGCAGTCTGTCCCGATTGTTAACGTAGAAGTGGTGATAGTTAGAGGTCTTCGGGGGGCTTAGAAGTATCCAATGTTAAGATTACGTAGCCACATCGCTGTATTACCAGTCTACAAACCTTACTTGCCCATGGTGGGGACGTTTGGCCTTAACACTTTTCTGAAAGAGGACCCGAGTTCAGCTGTGGGAAATTATGGGTTATTGATGAAAAGAGGAGTGTTGATACTGTGAGTGGAAGTGTACTTCAAGTGTCTGTACCTACCCCTCTGGGATACGAGGCATGCCCTTTAAGTTTTGTCATTTGAAGAAAAAAACACAAATTACCTTACCTTATAGTACTTTTTATTGTTTTTCAAAGTATTCACCACATCCCTCAATATAATTTTCCATTAGCTCAAACCAGTTATAACATTTATTCCACTCTAAAGTGGAGGTGTTCAAAATGGCTGAGTTAAAGACGGATTTTGGGCGTCCTTCACGAGATTTGTCACTATCACTTGTATGTCCACGCTGGAATTCTTCTGAATTTGTAGAAAATTACATATATTGCACGAATATTTCCGTTAGAAAGATTTATTTTCGTACGTAACCGGACTGATTCCAATCGACGCTGTGATAAACAATAGCATTAATCCTAATACTTTCAAGTGTTTTAAGATTGAAAATTTAAATACATTCGAATATAAAACAGTTCCAAATTCAAAATTGCCTCGAAATATGGAAACGACAGAACCTAAAAGGCATGCCTAGTATAGGCGTAAATATAGGAAGTTTGTAATACACTTTGTGTGATTCACGTATAGTTGTTTTAAGGCTAAAGGCTCTTTGTGTCCGTTTCATGAATGTTTGTGTAGTCCCCCGAGGTACAAAAAGTATTTTTAGTGCGAGAATTGTGTGTCATTGAAATGTATGTTTGTATTTCCACCGTAGTGCCTAAAGTAAGATTTTAATGACTGAGGTGCTAATGGATTTGCAATAATAATAACAATATAATAATAATAATAATAATAAGCATTTATTCTCCTTTCACAAACGTTTGCTTTAAGATATAAAAGTAACAATTATGACTTGGCTTCCGAATTCCACAATTTGATATGTATGCGTGTGTGTGTGTGTGTGTGTAAATACATTAGATTTGCGAGGAGCATCAAGAGAATGTTCTGCGAGTTTAACGTCAATGATAGTAGGGTTAGGGTTTTTAGAGTAGGGCTTCATTTGATGATGACCATAATATTTTCAGTTGCATCGTAATCCAAAGTTTTCAAGTACTGTGTTAGAATTTTTTGACAGACAAATCTACTTTTAGGGTATATGTTAAGGATACTGTTTATTTTATTGTAAATTTACGATCCAAGAAAACAGAAGAATCTTTGAGAGAGTGAAGATTTGAAATTAAGACGGGGGCATATATTACCCTTACGCCTTTTATCCTTAAGTAAATTAACGTCAAACAGAAGCTCTGAGTGTTTTTTAAGCACAATTTGCAAAATAAACGTTTGACGGAAAGTAAGTATACTCCACTCTCGATATTATTCACATGTTGGAAAACGCAAAGGGAGACTAGCAGCAACCTTGAGAATAACACGCTGAGTTCGTTCGATCTCGATAATGATCCAGATATCTCAATAATTTATTTTAAACTTGTCAAGAGGTCAGAAATTTTAGAGTACCTACTGATATTATATCAAAATAAAACTAAAAGTGAGACCAAGTCTTATGTATGTATGCAATTTTAAGTGTAATGAATAAACAAAAAGAAACTAAATATTTGGTAGGTATACTTTATATCTCAGCATCAACAACCCTTAATGTCCCACTGCTGGGCTCGGGTAACCTCTCAGGAGAGGGTTAAGGCCACACGTCCCGACGCTGGCCGAGTGCGGGTTGGGGACTAGATAGACACGTCGCCGCGTCGTGGCTACGTAATCTTACCGTAGGATGTTTTTAAGCCGCCCGAAGGCCGCCTCCAACTATGATTCTCGACTGACTCGATTATCTTATGATAACAACCGGGACCGAATGCCTAACGTGACCTCCGAATCACGGAAACGCACAAACACACCTGTTTAAAAAAATACCAAAGTGTTCATGTAACCTAATTCGAGAAAAATATTTTTACTAAATATTCTTGTCATCAATATTTGATATGTGCGAAATATTTATGCAAAATTAAGTTGTAAGGACGCATACTTTCTTACTTGAATTTTTATGTATCTAAATTGCAATTGATTTTTTTTACTATATCTATTATAGAAAACGTTTTCTTTAATATTATGAAAGTGATACCTTAATAAAAAAATATCGGATTGTTTAAGCGATTATGCTCAGTATTTCCCCTCCAAAATCTGAAATAACTATTGTTTTATGAATCGTATTTCACAAAGGGAGTTTCGCTGAGATTTTCCTTCCAACTGTCAGACTGTCAGAAACATAGCAATAATAAGTTTTTATGTTGGAAGGATTACACACACATATACACAACTACAGACAATTTTATTGTTCTCAGAATCTGTGTCGACTTACGTAGCATTTTCTTATGAAATAAAAGAATAAAATCTGTATTGGGTTTTGTTATTTTAACGTTGTCTTTTTTTATATTCAAGCCTAAGCCAAAGTGACTCTACTTTGCCTGATGGAAAGCATGATTAAAATCCAGGAGTAGGAGTCACCATCCTCATTGTGAGGGTAGGCAATGCAGCATGTTGGCCTATACCTTCTAATATCTCTTCCATAAAATACAAAACAATTAAAAAAATACTTGATGGAGTTATTACTTACAGAGTATGAGCAGTTTAGTACTTGGCACCCTCCAGAACAAACGCGCGACACGCACTTGGCCGCTTTTCATTACATTTATGGACTGCGCTCGTAAAAGTAATTAATTTATTTTTATTACTTTTTTACGGCTAGACCTCTGAATCGATAGTTACGTACTTTTATCTCTGCTGAGGTACGTGAGAATGTAAAAGGTATCATAAAAGATATCATCAATCATCATCATCAACAGCCTTTAACTGTCCACTGCTGAACATAGGCCTCTCCTTAGCAAGGAGGTTTTGGCCTACTATACCACTCTGGCCAGACGGGTTGGCATAGAGTTGGTTTCAAGTTTTCTTTCTCTTTAAATTGATGTTGTCTTGCGTAGTTTATCCCTTAGTCGCCTTTTACGACACCCACGGGATGAATAGGGGTGGTGACAATGTATTCTTAATCCGTCACCACACGGATATAATATGAGCTTAATTATGTCAAAATACTGTCCAGCACTGACTGTTAAAAGCGGGTGATGGTATAGCCGGACTAAATATATACTCATATTCACCTATTAATCTTCTTCCTACCCTTATTCCCAAGATTATTTTGAGTCGGCAACTAGCATACCGGTTTTACCCCTTCAGAGTGGAAGATATAATGTAAGCGGTTCGGGTATTTCTTCTTGAGCCGAGTAGTTAAAAACTGGAACTCACTGCCAGCTCATGTTTTTCCTTCCTACTATGTACCCGGGTCCTATAAGCGGGGCATGAAAAAGCATCTCACTAGGGCGCCATAATGTGTGTCGCCATACCTGTTGCATTCGCAGTGACTCCCATGGCGACTCCCACTTTTGGATTTTATTCATGCTTTCGATCAGGCATAGTGAAGTCACCTTGTCAGGCGTTAAATAAAAATAATAATATGAGTTTTTCCAAGGAGCAACTGGCATGGGACTTCCGCAACCCTGAGGTGACGGACAACTGAAATTCGAAGGTTGAATAGTTTTCGAAATATTTGAGAGCACTGACTTTCCAATAACGATTGCCATAGATGAATAGGACTGATTGCTTAACGTGCTCTTCGTGGCACGGGCGTGAATCACCGCTAATCATCCACATTTCGGGCTGTTACTAAGAATTTCCTGTAAAGAAAACCCAACAACAACAAGAGACCTCTTGATTAATAGTCGCATACTCTAACGACTAGACAAAAGAGGCAGTTATACACTTATTAATAACCTCATTTATTTTAAGCCCTTAACTTTGTACTTTGCACGGTGTCTAAATTATCTTCACAAGCCGCAAGTGTAACGTTGCATTGTCGACTACTGATATTAGTTAACGTACTATGTTAAAATACATATATTATATAGTAAACCAAAACACGAAGACCTTAGGTTAAGGAACAACGTAATATCATTAGCGAATGAGGAGGAAGGATGGTAAATTGTGATGTGTTTATCGAACTTCGATTGATTAAAAATGGTAAGAATGGTCAAGTGGGTAGTGAATAGTGATAACAGATTTTAACCTGTTGAAGATATAATAATATTTATTACCACCTTCACACAGCGCCATCTAGTTTCAAATTAAGCAGAGCTTGTATTATCATCATCAACAAACCTATAATTGGGGGGCTCCTCTTAGGAGAGGGTTAAGACCAGTGGTCCCTACTGTTGCTTAGTGCGGGTTGGGGATTTAGTTTGTTTTAATAGTCTGTTTTTTTTTTTTTAATTTTGAGAATATCCTAGTCGCGCACTCGGCTAGTGTGTTGTCGAATGGCCTTAACCCTCTCATAAAAACTTGAGCACAGCAGTAGGACATTATGGGATCTTAATCAAAAAATGTTGTATACAAAAAAAAATATGTAGAAAAATTCTAACCACGAAAGAAAAGTGCATTTTAGGGGTTACATAAAGGAAGGGTATCAGGTAATATGTGGGTAGCATGTTACTTACTGGGCAAAATAATTAATTAAAAGGGATTTCCGTGTTCGTTTCAACTGGGTTTTTTCAGGGACAAGTATATCTGTTTACACTTAAATAAATGAATGTTTAAAATATACATATTATTAATCTGTTACACAGTGTACAAATAAAGAGATTTCTATCTATCTATCCATACGCAGACAACACCCGAAATTCGAAACAAATATCTGTTGATCATACAAACTTTTGGTCCGACTCAAATATGAACCCGAGACATCAAGTACAGTAGTCAGTCATTATCATCATCATCATCAACAGCCTTTATCAGTCTACTGCTGGACATAGGCCTCTCCTTGAAAAGGAGGTTTTGGCCTACTATACCACGCTGGCCAGACTATAACTGTGCCATCAAGGCAGTCATATAGAGCATTTGGAAGTAAGCAAATAAGTTTCATTGTGTCCCTGCATTAAAAACTTTCAGCCCGGGAGTCGAACTTGAGGCACAAAAGTCGCATACGCTCCCACTGCCACGGCGTTCGGTAGCCGAGGCTGTCGATTGTTATTATAACAATAAATTAATAATAAATATTTCGGACATCTTACACACAACGTCATCTCATCCCAAGCTAAGCAGAACTTGTATGGTTACTAGACAACTGATATAAATACAGAAACACTTTTTTTTTGTAAATACAAACATATTATACATAGAAAACACCCAGACCCGGAATATACACAAAGATTGGGACCCAGGAAAAGAACCCAAAACCTCTTGATCGGCAGCCGCACGCGCTAACCACTAGACCAACAAGGCAACCACAATAAAATATATCCTAAAAGTCAACTTGTTTAGAATTTTTTTGTAATAGCACATGTTTGGAGTTTTGGCAAGCCGGGTAATATAGAATCGATCAAATGACAATCTTGTCTCGGTGCTTTGAAAGTTGGCGTGAGTCCAAATAGTCGAGGTTCGGTAATCGAGCTTCTGTTAGTTTGAAAGAAAAATGGTTCGACTGGTGGCCCTTGACGTGAAGAGTCTCGATGCTAAGATAAATTCTCCTAGCAGTTTAATCGATGCTCAGCACGTATCTCGTTGTATAAATGATTCTGGTATCTTATGTAAATCACACAAAGCAAAATAAAATCCGTTGCATGCCGTGCGTGCGGTGCGTCCGGCGCGGGCCAATGGACACGCACCTTAACGCGTTACACAATTTACAGACATATGTTACTGAATGTAAAACTGTTAAATTTTAATTGCATTCAAACGCTTCTATACACTATTTATATCGATAGGATAGGATTGGGTTCTACCGTATTTTTTTTAAACCAAACTTTATTAAAAGACTAATATGTGAAAGTTCAAGTCGCTCTTCTGTAGATTAAACGTTCAAAATATAGTTTTTAAAAAACTAAACAAACACGCTTTTAAACAAACGTTATTGAAATATTTTCAGAAAGCACCCCACGCTTTGTAACATTAAAATTATTTTCTGCTTTTTAGTTCAAAAGCGTGTTTGTTTAGTTTTTTAAAAATTTTCAAACATTTTTTTGTTGTTTTTTTTTCGGGGTAACGTATTGTCATCGGTCCTCGATAAATCTACAATGTTTGAACGAAATCTGACCCTTTGCAGTGGGTCAACATCGCGCCCAAAAGGAGTCTGTTACAAACATACAAACAAATATGACTGCACGGTTGGTCTAGTGGCTTAAGTGGTCGCCACGCCGCTTCCTACTACGCCAAGTGTCGCCAAGCGTCAAATCCCACGTAGGACAACACTTTGTGTGATTCACAATTTGTTGTTCTGAGTCTGGGTGTTCTTTGTGTCCGTTTCATGTATGTTTGTAAAGTCCCCCGCGACACAGGAATTTATATTCCTAATGCGGGAGTTGTCTTACTAAAAAAAAAAGAAAAAGAATAAAATATACAAATATACAGGTGAAGCTAATATAAAGCGCGTAAAAAGGAAATACATTTAAATGTTTAATCAATCTAGAAAAAAGCCTTCCAGTTTATTTTTCTCAAGTCACTGTTGACATTTTCATTGTATCTTTTCGAAACTGGAGTAATTGTTATAAATGAACGCCCCCTACCCTCTATTGTTGGCTTTAATCAACGAATGGAGTCGTTTGAATTACCATTTAAATTTAAACTTTTTAGAAAAATGCAAACATATTCTTTTTTTTACACAACTCTACCTAGTCCCAAACTAAGTAGAGCTTGTGTTATGGGTACTAGACAACTGATATAAATAAACATACTTTTTAAAGTAAATACAAACATTTTATAAATCAAAAAAACCCAAACTCCGAAACAATTACTTGCGGATTACACAAACATTTGGTCCGACCCGGACATCGAACCTGAGACCTCAAGCACAGACGTCGCATACGCTCCCACTGCGCCACTGAGGCAGTATTTATATTCCTCTCACTGTTTCATGGGTTACCATAATCCTGTTAATCACGTAATTTTCTATAGTACATGTGTCCGCCCTCCACCTGATCTGGTGTTTGATACGGAAGTAAGGTAGGATTTTTGGGGGCAAAATTTGTTGAAGGAAATGGATTAAGATTACCAGCGGTTTTTTCATATTTAAGTCTACCAAAGTGACTCTACTCTGCCTGATGGAAAGCATGAGTAGAATCCATTAGTAGGAGTCACCATCCTCATTATGAAGGTAATCAATGCAGCATGGTGACCAATACCATGGCAGCTTGGTCGGATGTTTCTGCATCATTCTCCGAGCCTCCGGTCTTACGCTCCCGAAATACAAAATACGACAGCAAGAATGCTGTCATTGTTAGGATGATCTTCTGTGTGTGAGGGTAGTACTGCCCCGGTCGAGCCGGCCAATTCATGCTGAAATCAACGTGGCCCTACTACCTATTATGTTGCTGTACCTTGCTCATACCACGAGGACAACAATTTTTGGGGCAAGAAGTATTCTACGTGCTATTCCAGACTAGGATCTATTTCTGTGCTAATTTTCCTACCTCCGTTCATTCCATTATAAGCAGGTCAAAGTAGGTCACACTCCTAAATTCTAAATTTAATTTTTCAATCGATGATTTAGCACCATTCGTAATCATAGATCTATTTTAGATCAGCACTATTTTAAGTGTCTAAAACCTGTAGTGTACCGAAATTATCAGTAAATATTTATACACCAAAGTTCAGCACGGATTGACCTATTACATTTAGTAATAGTGCAAACTATTGAATACAAATAGAACAAATAAATAACGCTTTGTTCATGATCGGCCATGTTTTGAATCTATCAACGATGATTATTAAAATGTCACGTCCAAATCCAGCAACGTGTCAATTCGAATGCAGCTTTCAAATTCAAAATTTGGAAACAGTATTTGCACACAACGTTCAATTACACGATAACATACCTTCGCGGTAAATTTTGACATATTTCGTTTATTAGAATAATGAATATCAGAATGGCTCAAGGGGAAGACGGTCCCCACTTCATCTCATCCAAATTTTTTTATCATTAAATTCATTACGACGACGACTTTAAGACTAGAAGACTTTACAATTGAAGATGTTAATTACTTGACATTGGCAGAAATAGCTGATATTCGGCTGATTGCCATTTCACCCAAAGAAGAAGAACTTTAGAATGTAAATTAAAATTGAATTATTGTGGCTTCCGGAGGAGAAAGTAAATTAAAATACTTACTCAACTATATAAAAAACAGCTCATTTTATACCACGTCACTCATAGCTATGTACTCGTAGTTAAAACTTTTGAAAGTGTTTGCTGACTTTTATAATGGGTTGAATTATATATGCAAATGTAGTTTAAACTATGCCGGCTAGAAATACAAAATTTGAATTTCAAATCGTCTACTGAAGTGTACTGAATAAAATATACCTACATTAAAACTATTTAGATAAAAAAAATTACAACCGTCCACTTCATTTATTCATATTTAAATGTACCTACCATTTATTTTCATGTTGTTTTATGTGTTGGAACCCCCACGGTCCGTCACCCCTCCAGGGCTTGCGGCGGTATGGTGTGTCGGAATCGAACCGCCTAAAACCACACAGTGTGTCACTCTGCGCTTGAAATAGGACGGGTCCAGGAACAATCAATTGCTATTACCCGATCTGGATCCTTTGAGCGATTTAGGTGACGTATGGTACATACGGACGTCGCCTCTTCGCGGCTTTGGAAGGGAAAACCCGTCCCGTCCATCCGCGGCCATACTAAGGGCGTCATGAGGCGTTGGTATACGCGGCTGACGGTGGATTGGGTCCTACAATATACCAACTTGTCTGGTCAGCGTAGGCCAAAACCTCTTTTCTTATGTCCAGCAGTGGAAATGTCAAACCAAAACCTACTACTATATGCAACAAGAACAACCCATAATGTCCCACTGCTGGACACTGGTTTCTTCTCAGGACAGGGTTAAGGCCATACGTGCCCACGCTAGTGTGAATTGGGGACTGTCAAGGTTTTATCCGTGTGGTGACGGATTAAGAATACAGAGTGTCACCACCCCTATACATCCTGCGGGTGTCGTAAAAGGCGACTAAGGGATAAACTACGCAAGACAAATGCAAAATACGCATGACAAAGACAAAAGATCAATGCAAAGAGAAGGAAAACTTGAAACCCTATACCAACCCGTCTGGCCAGCGTGGTATAGTAGGCCAAAACCTCCTTTCTAAGGAGAGGCCTATGTCCAGCAGTGGACTGTTAAAGGCTGTTGATGATGATGATGATGAAGGTAACGTTGTGGCAATATGTGTGGCAGTCCTCTCATAACAATCGGAACCCACTGCTTAACGTGACCTTCAAATCACGGGGACGCTCATGATATCATGCCACTAACTGTCACCCATCCAGGTACTGACCATGCCGTTGTTATTTAACCTGGGTGTTGGTTTCTAATTACCTAGGACAACTTGACTACGAGCACTTCTCTATCAACTATATGTATGTATTTATGCAAAGTTATGTACTTGTGACTCAGTATTAGCAATGTTCATACTTGCTATTTATAAATAATATGTAATACGTCGATGCAAATAACTTCATTACAAACTAAGAATACACACAGTTGTACTAAAATCGCTAAAAGAGGTATGTCTATTATAATCTATACAAGTCAATAAAATTTGTCTATTTGTAATATCAAACGAACAATATTTTACATAATGCATATTAAACTATATGCGGTACTTACATCAAGAAAGCAATTTGTTAAATTTTAGTAGAATAGTGTTTAGTAGAATTTCCGTGTGGTGACGGATTAAGAATAGGGTTGGGGACACCCCTATTCATCCCGCGGGTGTCATAAAAGGCGACTAAGGGATAAACTACGCTAGACAACATCAATGCCAAGAGAAGGAAAACTTGAAACCAACCCTATACCAACTCGTCTGGCCAGCGTGGTATAGTAGGCCAAAACCTCCTTTCTAAGGAGAAGCCTCTAGGACTGTTGAAGGCTGTTGATGAGTAGAATAGTGAATAAAATAGAAATGGAAAAATGTTTGCAACTCCGCTAGATGGGCAAATAGATACTATTTTTCAGGTTTCCAGTAGCCGTGTTACTGCTTTGCTTTGGTTATTTCAGTATTTTTAAACATTTTTTTTAAAAAGAGCTGAGTCCCGCAATTATTATCGTAAATTTATTCTTAAATTATATCCTTACTTACTCTTTATATCATCAGCTATTTACTAGTGAAAATCCCAACAAAATCGGTTAAGTCGTTCCAAAAGGGAAGGGATTTTGTTGATTAGGTACAAACAGAATTATGCAGCGAAACTCAGCGCTCAAAGCAACGTTTATTTACTTAACTAATTGATTTAAATTAACGATTGAAAACCATTTTAATATTCAGTCTCTAATGGCTTTGGTTATCGTCTTAAAGTATTTATTAACTGCTTGATAACATTATTTGATACTGCCTTGTTGCTCTAGTGGCTAGCGTATGCGGCTGCTGGTCAAGAGGTCTCGGGTACGATTCGGACTAAATATTTGTGTGATCCGTAAATATATTGTTTCGGAGTTTGGGTGTTTTCTCTGTATTATATGTATGTATTTACAAAAAAAAAACGTATGTTTATGTATTTATATCAGTTGTCTAGTACCCATAGTACAAGCTCTGCTTAGTTTGGGACTAGATGGCGTTGTGTGTTGATGTCCGAAATATTTAGTGATAAAAGAGTTGTGTAGCTTATTCTAGAATAGATTTTCGGAAATAGTATTGAAGTTGACGTAGCGAATCGATTCTGAATTTTATTTCTGACACACTTCTATTTCAGTGCATGTCGCTTTTATTGACTGCATGAGCTAGTTGTTTAAGCGATCATCACCCGATTTTCTACTACATAGAGTATTGTAGATTCAACAACAAAATTTTGTATGATCGACAGATTCTTGTCCTGAATCTGTATGTTTTTGTGTCTATTTTATGTATTTTCTAAAGTTCCCCGCGACATAGGATTTATAGTCCTAATACGGAAGTGGACTTTTTTAAGAAAAAACCTATCTAAGTATGGCATATTTAATAGGATTGATATTTTTTGTATGAGCCTTCAAAAGTGAATCTACTCTGCTTGATAAAAACATGAGTAGATTCCAATAGTAGTTGTCACCAAGTTGTGTCCTAAGTACACTCTTATACGGTGCTGAAACTTGGACATCTTATGCGAAATAGGAAAGAAGACTGAACGGCTTTCACATGCGCAGCCTTCGTAGTATTCTGAACGTAACTTGGCGAGACAGGGTCACGAATGAGAGAATGTTGCAAATTGCGCAGCTGCCCAGAATTACCGCAATGCTTAAACAAAAAAGATTGCGATGGCATGTGCATCGAATGGAAGCTACCAGACTACCCAGGCGTACTTTGCTAAGTGAAATCGTTTTTGCCACGGGATGAGTTGGGAGACCCATGTTGCGGTTCAAGGATTGTACAAAGCGTGACATGGTCGCTTTGGGATCAGCCCCAAGAAATGGGAAGACCTCGCCAGCAACAGAGGCGAGTGGAGGGGCTCCTTGGTCAAGGGCTGCAGGATACACGACGAGGTTTGGATCCAGTGTTGGCCGAAAAGCGTGTGAGGCGGTATAAAACAAGAACTTAACGAACACTACACCTAGTCCAATAACCCAGGATCCTTTGCTTCGGTGTCGATCTTGCGGACGCCAATGCCACTCTCGTATTGGACTATACAGTCATGCCAAGCATTGCCACAGTAACGTGGCTTAAATGATCTGAAAAGATGTAAAGGCCTGTTGTTATGTAATATTTGGTCACCATCACACATTGCAAATGCAGACAATGCAACATTGGTACTATGGTGGTTTTTTGAGATGATTCTGCATAATTAGGGCTTTAGTCTCGCTCTAGCCAACGAAACACAACAGATTTCCACTTTAGGTTTAAGATGAATGACCGATATAAAGACAATAGAAAATTCAACACAAAACGTAAAAAAAACGTATGAACAACAACATTCAAATAGCCTTCCTTGTAAACGTAAGCAAATTAGATTTTTGGTTACAATTAAACCACTCAAGTGGTTTGACGACAAGCATCTTCAAGTACTTGGAAAACAAGTTCAAACATGTCCACAAAATTGTACTTGTCGGCGCTAATTACGATTTGAGAGCCGTGTAAACTTTACATGATAGAGTATGGGTAGTTGTGTGTGTAAGTGTAACTACGAAAGTGTGCGGTTAGGTTATTTACCAAATGTGATACTTCAATGTGTGTCCTATACAGATAAGCCGTGTTATCTCATATGCTACATATTGTTGGAACCAAAATGTTTGAGTGATAAAATGAGAGGAGAATTTAGCATTTTGCAATTAATTAAACATTAATATCATCTAGAAGTAGATCCCGTAGTGTATGTCACATTCTGCATAGTTGCATTTACATGCAGATACTCCCAATGAACATGGTGACCTCTTGAATTCTTCTACAGTAGTGTTACTATGGCAGGCTTATATAAAAAAGTTATATTTTACTGAGTGAAAATTTAAATTACGCCCGGAAGGTACACGTGTCTATCAGTAGGAAAACTGATTATAAGTATACTATAGTCTTTAAAATACATAGAGTAACACAGGCCCGCGGAGTGGAGGTCCCATAGCGTCTTATTCCGATACAAAATAGTATGCTATTTTTGGCAGAGAAAAATTTTGCACACACACACATTTTAAACTCACATACAAAAACGATCGCTTGTCACTATTAACTCACACATAATCAAACATCATTTCAAAATTATCCATCATCATATATAACATCATTGTCCCGACCTCCAGAGGAGGGGACAATGATGTTATATATGATGATGGTAGTAGAGCCATGCTGATATCAGCACCAATAAACCAACTTGACCGGGGCAGTACTATCCTCACATAGAAGATCAACCTAAAAATGACAGCATTCGTGCTGTCGATTTTGTATTTCGGGAGTGTGAGACCGTAGGCTATTTCATTGGTGAGAGTGAGACTGGATACCCAATGATGGGTCACCATGCTGCATTGTGTATAAGGATTAAGGAAGATTAAAGATGTGATTTCCTCATTACGTATTATAAAATTACCCGTCACACTAGCGGGTTTTTAGTTTAAACATTTTTGTTTTATATAAAACCACTTCTGTTTTTAATATTACAAAGCAAAGTACGTCATTACACGTTATCACATAAGCGAACGGCTAAAATTACACATGTAGTCTCTGCCCACTGATTTTTGCATAACAGATAATGAGTTATAATCGTTAGCGCGAGTTTGTCATTAGGTAACTGAATGCATATATCGCACAGAAAACCAACCTACAATAATGCATTCTTACCGTATTATATCGTTGGTGGTTGGTGGGTGGCCCAAATATGTAGATGCATCTCACTAGTCCGCCATAGTGTGGGTCACCTTGCTGCATTGTCTACATTCACAGTGAGAATAGTGCATTCTAACTCACAACTCTTGGATTCCAAACGTGCTTTAAATCAAGCGGATTAGAATCACTTTAGCAAATTTAATTAAAAAATGTGTGTGTTTCACTCGACTACGGCATTGTTATAAGGATAGGTAATAGTTTTGGCCTTTTGTGTATTTATATTTCTATGTTCTATTACGCCTAAAGTACATAGCTGATTTTAATGAATGAAGTGAATAGATTCGTTGTAATGGCTGTATAAATAACATCAAAAGTTTTAAAGAACTAGGATTATTTTTATCTCTTCCAATATTATAAAGAAGTTAAATTTGTGAGATTGTGAGTTATCAAAGGAGGAGCGCACATGGCCAAGTGGCCTTAGGTGAGTGGAAACAATCACCGAGAGTAAGCAACGGCGGCAGGGTCAGACCTAGATGGGTGACCTTTTGTGATATGATATGACCGCGTCTGTGTTTCGGAGTTCACGTTAAGCAGTCGGTCTCGGTTGTTATCATAAGATAACAGTCGTAAAGATTAATGTGAGGCCTTCGGGTGACTTAAAACATCCAACGGCAAGATTACGTAGCCACAACGTGGCTTGCCAGTCCTCAACCCGCACTTGACCAGCGTGGCGACGTATGGCCTAAACCCTCTCCTGAGAGCCCAGCAGTGGGACGTTATGGGTTGTTGTTGTTGTTGTTGTAGGTAATCTACTGAACCGATTTTTAAAATATTTTATCTAGAATCTAAAAACAAGCGTTAACTAAATGATTTGAGCTACTCTCAAATATACGATCCTGATTAAAATATACATCTAAAATATTAATAAGTAAACAAGAGAGTTTGTTCCTTCCCTTCCCTTTAAAGTAGAATTAGGTTACTTTATTATTAATTAACTTGAAATTATATAAATAGACCAGCTTCATGTAGTCCGAAATACGTGACAATATACAGTCTAGTGGATTTCCATGACAGCGAAGCATTATAAGATTAATTGAACAGTCAAAATCTCTAAGAGCGAAATTAATATATTTAATTAAATTCGAGCTTCGAGTTCTGTAGAAGAGTTCATCTACATTTACCCTCGATATTTTTCGCGGTTTTCTTACTTTTGAATCAGATATTGTTCAATTCTTCATTAGTTTTATTTTTGTTTTCGCGTAACTCTTTTTTAAGTAAAAAATGTAGTCTAAGTTCACTACTCCTAGTCCTCATAACATCAGCTATCGTACAGTGAAAGTTCTGCCAAAATCAGTCCAGACGTTATGAGAATGTTTTTTTTTTAAGTTTGATTTAAATATCGTAAATTACTGATCGTAAATACTTTAATGCATTACACACCACATGAGGCAGACTAACCTTCTACCAGACAAATTTGTAATAGTTTTTCTATCCATCTATGGAAAGCCAAAAGAAAGGAATGGTTTTAGCAGTTTAAGTATGTAATCCCAATATTACCATATGGTAAGAGTTACTATATCTACTAAGATTATATCTAAATAAGTTTTATTTTTAAATTCCTCATATTTGGTATTACTAAATAATCTTAAAGTTATAAATCAATGTGTATTACTTACATAAGTTCATAATAAACAGAGCAGATAAATACGAGACATAACATTCGATAAATATAAAGATTTTCATACCAAATTCAATAAAAACTGTCGCAAAAATTAAATTGAATTTCAATATCTCCAGCTTACACTTTCTCAGCTTTTTATCACGCAAATGTGCATAGATAATTTAATTTCGAAAGATACAAAAGTATATATGATTATTTTATTACATTTAGAGCCCCTTCTTTCAATAGAATTTTGTACACCACCATCAACATGTATCAACAGCCTTAAAAAGTTGGTTGTTGAAGAAATGCCTCTCCTAAGATTACTTCACGAGCATGTGTACAATTTTAAATGTATTGACCATACATACATACATAGAATCACGCCTGTTTCTCTGAAAGAGTAGGTAGTTGCATTTCAAACGCCTACTTTTCACCAGATTATTGATCCCACGTGGCAAGCCTTTTACCGTTTAGGTACTGGGATTTAGTTTTCCAGTGGCTCACCTGTCGATCAGTATCACCTGCAGGTGAGGTTGGCTTGGAGCCTTATATAGGATGATACTTAATAAATATGTTATATGTATGTATATTACCGTTATATGTATGTATATTACCTATTAAAAGCACTTCTATCGTTTCCCTTTCTATACATCTACTTCATCTTTTCTCTACATCTCCCAATGGAGCGACTGGCTTATACTTCGTCCATTCGTTTATTATCTTTTTGACAGGTCACGCCTATAAATTACCGGTAATTTTCTCGTAAAAATGTACTAAAGTAATGTCGTACTTTATAGACGGCGGAAGTGGCTTGTGCATAGCAAAAAACAAAAACTATAAAACAGTTCTTGAAATACGATAAATCGATTAAACGATTAAAATAATCTATCATATTATTATGATCAAAATAATTTGACTTCGTTTAAGTATTGTTTTTGTAAATTTAATAAAATAAAAAGGAAATTAAAATAGTATGACTTCAAAATTGATTATTTGCAAGGAATTAAGTGGACATTTTGGAATTTAAGTTCATACTTAGAATAAAGAACAATTACTCTGTGCATTAATTAATTTATTTTTGGACCACTGACTTAAAATGTACTGTTTAAAGAATATTATATGGATTGATTTTGATTTCAAATCGAATCGGTGACGTGTGAGGGCGTCACTAATTTCGAAATTTGTTGAACTGTCAAAAAGATATTAAAGGAATGGACAGAGTATAGTCGAATTCCGCCAATGCATGTATTTCTTTATAAAGTTTATTAATAAAATAAAACAACTAAATACCACCATAACCGACATACACGCGGAATGAACAGGGAAAATTTAGTGTTTTAAATATAATAAAAGCACCCAGTTATTAATTAGAACATTTAGTAGTGATCTAAATATCTCTATAATTTAGTAAACGTAATCATGTCAAGCTTTATCTAACGGACACTAGTGATAGATGCCCACGGGGCATGAGTATCAGTGAATTAGAACTTCAGTACAACAGGGAGTTTTGGGAATTTTTTTGTTCAGAACATTCCATAAGCTGTGCGCTTATGGAATGCACTGCCGCCTAACATCAGGCAGGCGCAAACATTAACTAGATTCAAGAAAATGGTACAGGAGTTTTATTCACCATAATTGAGTCCGACACGATTGAGGGTGATACGAAACTGTTTCTCTTTTCTATTTTTATTCATTTAAGTATGTATATTTACTGGTATAGTATGTATGTATGTATGCATGTATATGTAAGTATATTTATTGTAATAAGTATGTATTTTATGTAAGAAAAATTGTAAATGTTTGTAGATAATATAATATATGTAGTGTATGTAATATGGTATAGTACCTAATAATAAGCAAATAGTAGGTTCAAAAATGTATATTCAACTACTACTTTCTCCCTACAACATTTGATCCATCCTAAGGTTGCCTGGAAGAAATTGCTTTCAGCAACAAGGCCGCCCTTTGTACACTCTATATTTGATCATTGTGTTCCTTTTTCTTTTGTAAATCTGTAATTTTTGTGTGCAAATAAAGAGTTATCTATCTATCTATCTATCTACGTACGTATAAATAATGACAGGAATATTTGGCATTTCATATCCAAGGTTATTAAGGGTTCAGACTTCAATTTACGTTTATTATAATATAAATACTACAATTTTATACAATTTTTCAGACTCCAGACTCATGACAATAACTTGTGGATCAGACAACGTGTTGTCACATGTGGGATTTAATATCACAACACTTAGGGTAGTATAGAAAGTGGCGTGGTTAAACTCCTTTTTTTTTAACGTGTGGAGATCCCGTCGGACAGTCACCCCGCTGGGGCTTGCGGCAGGGCGGTGTGTCGGACTCGAACCGACTAAAACCACACGGTGTGACCTCTCTGCGCCTGTATTTGGGAGGGGTCCAGGGAACTGTTTTCTCCTTCTGGATGGTTTAACTACTAGGCCAACCGTGCAGTGCAAGTTCGTCCTTCATATCGAGTAGTTGGGGACAGTCACCTGATGAAAATTTACTTCTATCAAGATTTTATTTTAGGGTTAAAATAGTGAAATCGTATATTACCACCTGTCTATTAGGCTGTGGGTATACCCTTTAGATAATCATTTTAGAGGTAGTAGAGCCACGCTGATTTCAGCGCGATTAGGCCAGCTCGACCGGGGCAATAATACCCTCACACAGAAGACTATCCTAATAATGACAGCATTTGTGCTGTCGTATTTTGTTGGTGAGTGTGAGACTATAGGCATCATTCTGCATCATTCTTCGGCCTCCGGAGACCGGTAGAACGATTCAAAAAAATCGGACAGGGCCAACATGTTGCCTTGCCTACCCTTAAAATGAGGATGTTGACCCCTTCTCCTGGATTCTACTCATGCTTTCCATCAGGCAGAGAAGAGTATGTTAGGTTTAAATATAAAAAAAATTGGCTGTACGTATACCGTTTACATTACCCTAACAACTGAAAACCTATAATCATCATCATCGACATTTTGAATACTTCTTCACTGCTAGACAAGGTTTCTTCTTAGAAATTAGGTTACAGCTACTGCTTTATTAACTAACAAACACTTAACCAATTGGCTATTTCATCTATTTATATAATTTAGAAAAAATATCTCGGCAAACGTAGTGTACAGGCCAGGTGGAGTGACGATTTGCACAGGATGGTTGTTACGAGCTGGATTCAAGAAGCCCAAAATCGATCAAAGTGGTGTGCAATGAGATATCCAATGATGTCCATCAGTAGTCTGCGATGAGCTGATGATGATGATGATGATTAGATGATATAATTTATGCGAAAACAGGATACATTCATACCGCCAGAGAGACCGCGATAGATGACCACCATCGCCTCTATGGCGGTGTGATCCATACTATGACCCCACTATGATCCCGGGTCCTTTAAACGGGGCGTGAAAAAGCATAGGTAGGCATAGGTAGATACACATTGGTAGGCTTAAACTATAAAAAGCGGCCAAGTGCGAGTCGGACTCGCCCATGAAGGGTTCCATGGCAGCAAGTAACATCATATAAAAGTTTTTGTAGTTCGTTGTAACTTTCATCGATGTTTTAATAACAGTGTTTTGATTGAAAGAAATGTTAATTGCGGCTTATGATTTATGACGTACTAAAAAAAAACTACTAACTAGATCTCGTTCAAACCAATTTTCGTTGGAAGTTTTCATGGTAATGTACACCATATATTTTTTTTAGTTTTATCACTCTTTTATTTTAGAAGTTACAGGGGGGGGGGGACACTTTACCACGTTGGAAGTGTCGCTCGCGCAATCTATTCAGTTTAGAAAAAAAAATTATTATAAACCTCAATATCATTTTTAAAGATCTATCTAAGTATGGTTTTGATGAAAAAAAACATTTTGTTTCAGTTCTATGTATGGGGACCCCCAAAATATAATATATTTAATATATATATATATATTATTGCTTTTTTTCTATATTTATGTAAAAATATTAATGCGGTTCACAGAATACATCTACTGACTAAGTTTCAACAGTATAACAGTATAAGTTTCGGAAAAAAGTGGCTGTGACATACGGACGGACAGACAGACAGACATGACGAATCTATAAGGGTTCCGTTTTTTGCCACTTGGCAACGGAACCCTAAAAATAACAATCAATAACTTTGAAACAAACCGCTCACTTGAAAATACAAATTTATTTTAAATATTAAATTTTTTATTTAAAAATTAGCTAAAAGGTACTATTAAGTATTCTGTGCTAAAAGTCAGTGCTACTTTTAAAGTTTAAATGATAAAGTATTAACGAAACCCATTAGGTAAAACTTCAATACGTTTTAATGTAACTTTTAGATTTATGAGAACATTAGCTTCAACCCTTATTTAAATATTCTTGTCTTAAATTGACTAAAACAAATACGTATTTTTGGGATAAATCCTGTCAGATTTGCTGGGAAATTGGCAATTGTCAGAGCGTACTAAGATATTGTGTTGCCAATTTTCAGTATGCATCTAAATAGCATTTTTTTAAATTTTTTGTCTGTCTGTTTGTAGCGGGTAATCTCTGGAACGGCTGAAGCGACTTTGACTGGACTTTCACTAGTAGAAAGCGTGGTTTACAACATTAAGCGTGGGTTACAGCGCAGGACTCAGTGTAAAATTAAGTTAAATTCCACTACTACATTTTGCCAACGGCTCGGCCCACGAGTCTGCCGGTTATTGCGGCAAATAGTAGTCTATGTCCTTCATTACTAGTCAGTGTATTTCCATGTCTAATTTAATTGAAATCGGTGCAGCGGCTAAGCCGTGAAAGCGTAACTGAGAGATACAGACAGAGATGCGATCGAATTATTAATATTAGTATGGATAGTTTAACATTTAGGTAAGTATCAAATGTAGTTTGCTAAAGAGGTGTAGGTGAGTGATTACTCTTTCTAGGCGACTGCACGGTTGGCATAGTGGTTAATGCGGTCGCCACGTTGTTACCTACTCCTAGTATAGTGGGTTCAAATCCTACACGAGATAATACTTTGTGTGATTCTCAAATAGTGATTCTAAGTTTGGGTGTTCTTTATGTCCGTTTCTTGTATGTTTGTGAAGACACAAGATTATATTTCTGATGTGGGAGTTAAAAAAAAGATTTATAAATTTAATTCACTTAATTTATGTTATGGTTTCGTTCATTTATAGTTCAGTATTTATAGTGTGTTGTACACTGACACGGGTTCAGTCTAAATCCTTGTCATCGGATACGATATGTTGAAAGGGTAGGGTAGTATATTATCCTACCCTTTCCACATTTCATATCTAACCTATATGACATGTATTTGGTCAAGCACCTGAATGATATCATTGCCTCAGAGAATTAAAATACATGTAATTTGACTATGGGCCTTTTCAGTAACTATTTTAACTACCTCGATGGCGCAGTGGTAGTGTATGAACTTCTGTGCTTGAGGTCTCGGGTTCAAAGCCTGGGTCGGATCAAATGTTAGTATAATCTACAGACATTTGTTCCGAAGCTTGGGTGTTTTCTATGAATAATATGAATGTCTTCTTCTTCTTCCTATGCTTTATTAACATGCCTGAATTCGCAGAGAGTGTGATGGCCCCCACTCTTGGATCCTACTCAGGCTTTCACTTTTGCAGACTATAAAAAAATGGAGTGATGGCAAGATTGATCTTATAAATAAAAACAAATATAAGCGACTCGGATGAGGAGAATATCGCCAATTTCTCTCTATTTCTGTATCAATCAAAGAACCCTAACTGAAGACAGTATTTCATCTATAACTTCTTTCTACAATATGACATATTACAAAC
The DNA here is from genome assembly GCA_932526445.1 of Phragmatobia fuliginosa. Classification (NCBI taxonomy): domain Eukaryota; kingdom Metazoa; phylum Arthropoda; class Insecta; order Lepidoptera; family Erebidae; genus Phragmatobia; species Phragmatobia fuliginosa. The sequence goes on along the minus strand of OW052081.1, from coordinate 9,219,753 downwards.
AAGCAACATTTTATTAGGTGACATTTGCGTGTGATATATTTGTATAATGTGTATGTATGTGTGTATGTGTATGAATGTATGTATATATGTATATGTGACGTGTATGTGTATATGTATGTTTTTGTAAGTATTTATATTATTAGAATTGTTACTGTAGGTACATGTAATGTTTTTTTTTTTATTAATTACATAGATTATATCTACCCCAAATCGAATTCTTCAATATCTGTCATAAGGTTGTCTGGAAGAAATCGCCGTGAGCGATAAGACCGCCTATTGTAATACCGTATTGTTAAGTTCTATTCATATTAATATCTGTGTATAAAATTTGATACCTTATTGGTGTACAATAAAGTTGTAAATAAATAAATATTACTATAAATTAGATGCCCGAAAATAATCTAATCAGCCTGATGGAAAGCATTAATGTAATACAAGAATATTGGTCAACATCCTTATTTTGAATTCAAACAATCCGGTATGGTGACCCACGATATGTACGCCTGGTGACATGCTTTTTCACGTCCAACTTGAAGGACTCAGGATTATAGAGGGAGCGAATTTTCAAATATCTCTAACCCTTTATGTAAACTAACTGCCTAAGTGCTTAGAACAAATTCTTGTCATAATTCTATAATACCGTCTCTCTGGTCACGTAAATGCCCTAGAACGTAACTGTTGTAAACCTTTACGGCCATTGGGTGAAGAAACAATCTGCCCCTTCGTAACTCAACAAAAGAGCAAACTACAATAAAATGAAGCTCAAACTAGCCTTTATTTGTGTTTTCGGATCCCTAAACTTTTAAACAAGTCACTGTAAGACTGTGGTCTTTATGTCTTGAATAAGCGGGTTTGATATTAGGTAGTTGGATTTACTATCAGCCTGTATAATAACTATTAGGTACTTCTTATTTAAATACAGTCACAACACTAGTGCCCGTCAGTGTATTTTAGATAGATTAAGTATTTGTATTATATTTATATTATGTGTTATGCTGGTAATATTTGTGTTATGTTTATTACATTTATGTGTATTTATTAATATACATAGTACCAACTGAATTTAATATCATTATTATTTATTATTATTTCTTTCTAGAGATCTAGTCCTTGCACCTACCGCATCATATTTCTACATCGCCTGAAGGTTGACTGGTAGAGAATGCCTTATGGCATTAAGTCCGCCTTTGTGCAACATGTGCAGTAAGTTTGAATAAATAAATAAGTTATTATATATATTATTATATATATTAATAAGTTATTATAGATATTATAATAAATAAATTAATAACTCCGATTAAAAACGATATTTTGTATAAAAATAAGTATGGCTTTTTGTCTAAAAGATACTCTCTTAAGTCGTAAATAGATAATCGATTGACTTGTATAAGTCGACGAACCTGCGAATACCATGTACCGACTCTCAAACAGAATAACTGAAAAACAAAAAAAAACCTGATTAGTACTGATTGTACTCACTATACAGAATTATTTTTTGCAGTCCGCTTACAGTCAGTCAGTCAGTCCGAGTCTTTTCGTAACAAGCTACCATTAATTAGGTACAAACGAGGTACAAAGAGATTTCTTCCTGTTTCTTATGGTTATAAAGCGGGTTCTATACTTCTTGAGGAACATTTTCTAAACTATTCGGGCAGTGAATCTATATATTAATACGTGAAGCATAAACTTTCCACTTCGCACTCTTATAGTTTAAGTGCAGGAAGCTACTTTCTTCAATATGTATAAAAATACATTAAATCAATAAAGAAAGCTTTAAATACACTCCCATGTACCTTTAATTTATGTATTTTTATTCCTTTAACACAGTAGTTATAAAGCTTGGAATGTATTTATATATTGACTGCCTTGTTGGTCTAGTGCTTAGCGTATGCGGCTGCTGATCAAGAGGGTTCGATACCCGGGTCAGACCAAATATTTGTGTGATGCACAAATATTTGTTTCGGAGTCTGGGTGTTTTCTATGTATGATATGTATGTATTTACAAAAAAAACGTATATTTATGTATTTATATTAGTTGTTTAGTACCCCTAATACAAGCACTGCTTATGCTTGTATGGGACTAGATGACGTTGTGTGTAAGATGTCCGAAATATTTATTATTATTATATTTACGCGTGTTATATCCACACGGACATACGTGTATTATGTCCGTGTGGTGACGGATTAAGAATACAAGTGTCACCACCCTTATTCATTCCAAGGGTGTCGTAAGAGGCGACTAAAGGAACAAAATAAGCAGCTAACATCACTGCCAAGAGAAGGAAAACTTGAAACAAACCCTTTACCAACCCGTCTGGCCAGCGTGGTATAGTAGGCCAAAACCTCCTTTGCAAGGAGAGGCCTATGTCCAGCAGTGGACTGTTAAAGGCTGTTGATGATGATGATGATGATTTACGCGTATATGCTATACAGCTTCTTTAAAATTTTGCCCTACGAAAGAGTGTCTGCCTGATGGAAAGCATAAATAGAACCCAGAACTAGGAGTCACTATCCTCATTGTGAATGCAGACAATGCCGAATGATGACCCTTACTATGGCAGCCTAGGGAGATGCAACTGCATCACTGGCTGAGGGAAGTACTTTCACGGTCTGGTCGGGTCCATTCGTGCTGAAGTCAGGGTGGCTCAATAAAAATGTAGGTGACACGTTATTAGTTAACTCTGCATTTAGAAAAAGATATATATCACTTATTTATTTCTTGAAAAATTTATCGCATTAATGTTTATATTAGTCTTTAAATATATTACCAATATCTTGTCACAAATGATATTACTTTGGATCAGTCTCATTCAAACCCATCGACCGTAGATTCGAACCATATCACTACATCACTACATAATTATAAAATAAAGTCCTCCGTCGCGTCTGTCTGTGTTTGATGATTTAGTCACAAATCCCTACTAATATTATAAATGCGAAAGTAACTCTGTCTGTCTGTCTGTCTGTTACGCTTTCACGCCTAAACCATTGAATCGATTTTGATGAAATTTGGTATGAAGATAGAACTGAACTTGGGAAAGGACATAGGCTACTTTTTACCGCGATAACCGACACACACGCGAGCGAAGCCGCGGGCGAAAGCTAGTATGTATATTATAAGTCTATTCTCTGTAATATCTACGAGTATGCAGTTCTACTAGTCAAGTTGCAAACGTTTTTCGTTTTGTATTCTATTCTCGTGTTTCATTGGCTAATATTTTGTTTTAATGAAAACGAAAAACGTTTGAAATTTAGCAAGAGGAGCAGGTGTCTCATCATCTGAATTCTATAAAGTCCATTTTATTATTCATTTCATCTTCGTTAAGGAGATATGGCCATTACCAACATCTATAACACTTAAGCTCGCGTTTTAAACTTTGATGACGCTTATAGGAGTAACACTAAAATTTTGTAATAAAACATCAACCGTACCGTATTCAGTCCTCTTTGTTGTGAATTGGACCTACTTATACGATAAGGATCCAATCCATAAAATCAAATCAATCAAATCAAATCATTTATTCTGCAATTAGGTTACATGAACAATTTTGCAAGTTAAACTTTTTTTTGCGCAGATGAATTCGGCCTTTCCTAACTGGACTAGCCCTAAGAAGAAAGGACTAAAAAAAACTCAGGGATCACAGTCTCTTTTAAAGTTCAGACAATCTTCTTAAATGCAAAAGACATTATTTCAATAAAAAAGCGATAATTACAATTTGAGTCACAACTATAATAATTAAAGATAATAATTAAAAAAATGTCAACAATAGTAATAAATTTGTTAAATATATAATGTAAATTTAAACTATAAATTATTGTGAGCTCAAAATAACATTCAAAATAAACAGCATGTGCAGAATGGGCAGCTCAATCCCAGGCGGTTTTATCATCAAAAAACATTTGCTAATTTAACATAATTAAATAAATAAACTTATAATCTCTGGAAAGTCTGGATTGATTTTGGCGGGACTCTGGAAGAAAGTTGAAGATGAGGGGAGTAACTAATGCTACTTTTAGACTAACTTCACCCCGTGGCGTAACCCACAGTTATTGTTTTACCCCGAGTAATACTGCGGGACTCAACTAGTTATAAAATGCTAGTCCTATATTATGAATTATATCTGCTATTTCAAGTTACTACTTCAATATAAGTGGAGTTAAACGTCAAGAAGTTAGAACAACAGATAACACGCTTGGTGACCTTATCAATGACGTCATACTAGCACATATCAAATGCATTTTACGAGTGCGGTTTATGGGCAAACTTATGTAATGTGTCGGCCTTCAGCTCGTGTCAATTAAGTTTGAAATGTTATTCGTAACTGGGCTATCTTGATCACTTTATGAATAATTTATGAGTAAGGATTGTTTATTGAAAGTTGCGAGCCCTATTAAAGCCTATGTAAACTTAATAAACTATTAATAAGTTAAAATAACTTTTGATTCAAAAGGATTTCTAAGAGTTATTGAAAGCCCTTAAAGTTTCATACACGCGTCTAATTTAGAGGCCAAATTCGAGGTAAACGGGGGCTGTATTTTAAAAATAGCCAATTGCCAGTGGTCAATTGGTCATTATTAAGTCATTAATAATTATTGTTTTTAACCCTTTCATCAAGTAATCTATAGTCCTAACCAATCTACACACAGTCCGCTGCTGGACATAGGCTTCTCCCATTGCACACCATTTTGATCGATTTTGGGTTTCTCTCATCCAGCTCCTGCCAGCCATCTTGCGCAAATCTTCACTCCAGGATGCCCACAGGCCAGGTCGAGACGCGGTCTTTACTCCAAAACTCTTCTACCCCAACGGTCATCAGTTCTGCCGCTAATATGGCCAGTCCACTGCCACTTTAGCTTGCTAATCCAGTGGGCTGTGTCGATGTACAAAATTTGGTACATTGTAAAATAAAATGAACACTTTTTTTTACTAAATATAAAAGTATATGCGGTACTTATATACATCGAAAAAGTAATTTTAAGTTTTTTGTTTATCTTTCTGTCTTTCTGTTAGTTCGAGCTATTCCCTGGAAAGGCTGGACCGATTCTGACGGGACTTTCACTGGCAGTTAGGTTCGGTAATACTAGGTTCACTCCGTGGTCCACAACAATAAACGCGAGTAACACCTCGGTACTCAGTTAGTCAAATTATAAGTTCATTTCGTGTGAAACAACACTGATTAGTCATGCGCCGTCTCTGCGCCTATCTCACGTCACTATTTCCTTAACACGAATGGACGTATCTTCAATAAATTCGTAAACAAGAACTTTAATATTAAAAACATAAAAGCTTTTTCATTGATCTTCCAGTTATTTTAATGTTTATACCTACGAAAGTGACTCTATTCTGCCTGATGGAAGGAAGAGTAGGGGTCACCATCCTTATTGTGAGTATAGATGACGTAGCATGGTGACCCACTATGTTAACTTAATGTGATACTTCTGCAATATTCGGCCTTCGGTCTCACACACACTAACGAAGTACGACAACATGAATGCAATCATTTTATTACTAAGTTAGTCTTCTCTATGAGGGTCCTCCCCTAACACACACTGCCTCACACACCTTGTTACTTTGCACTGCCTATTTTACAATGCATTATTCCCAATATAGAAAAAAATAACATAACAAAAATGTTTGACAAGAACGTATATAAATGATAATTTGAGTCGTCAATTTAACTTTTCGACGAAATTTTCATTTATCATCCCAATTGGTTTGTTATGCCTTTGTTATCTACTTAAAAACATATCAATCAAAGTTGCAATGTCGACGTCAAGATAACATTATATGAAGGTACAGAGAAGTTGTATGAGTAATATTATATGCAAATATGTTTTAAAAAATATAAAGAAGTGTCTAGAATCTAGCATCTATCTGCAACAGCTTCTTATAGATTTATGATGGACATGTGCCTGATGCTGACCAGACTTCATAGGTAGTAGAGCCCCGCTGTACTAGTGGCAGTACTACCCTCACACAGAAGACCATTCCAATAATGACAGCATACTTGTTGTCATATTACGTGTGTTGGTGAGTGTGAGACCGGAGGCCCAATTCATATGCATCAATCTCCTGGCTTCTAGAGGCCGGGAAAATGATGCAGAAACATCTGACTAGTCAGCCGTGGTGTGGGTCACCATGCAGCATTACTTTCCCTCATAATGAGAATGGTGACGCCTACTCCTGGATTTTACTCATGCTTTCCATCAGGCAGAGTAGAGTCACTTTGGAGGGAGGAAATTTCATACATACAGATTTTAGAATCACACAAAAACAGTCGCATGTGGTTTTAAACTCACACAAGAATATAAACAAAAATTCTAAACACACATGAACACATTCTGTGTCTTATCAGTGTCAACATTATATTGTTATAACAGTGATGATAATTACAATGTATATTTAAATTTTAGTCGTATATATTCTCCCTGACGTGATGCTCTATGGTTTAAGTTAAGGTAAAAGTACGTATATGGCACTAATTCCTTCCCTCATTCCATCTTTACGAGTTTAAATTGCGAACAAATAGTCGAATTTCAAATACGCGAACCGCACTTTCGTTTTCCTTCATTTGTACGAATAAGATTTCGTTGATTACTTAACATCAGTACTTACGTTAATTTTACAGACTCGCTATGTAACCAGTTTAATTTGAACCTCGATTAAGTTCTTCCTTTGAGTGATGTCTTGAACGAGTAGCTTTCATTTGGATCTTTTATTTTGGTCTATGTTCGTGATAAAATTGAGACAGAACGTGTTATCTGTAAAGACGGTTTTTATTGTAGCTGCGACTTTTATTAGATGTAAGGTTAGCGACATATTTGGTGATAATTAAATCAGAACTGGGCGTCATGAATATGAGAGATGCAGGTATTCATCTTTTTAAATAGATTTTAGTTAGCGATTGTAGAAAGAGATTCGATGCAATGCACTTGTATGAAGCTACGCTCCCTAGTTATAACATTTTTTAAACAGATGTTGCAAAGGCGGACTTAATACCTTAGGTATTTTCTGCCAGTCAAAATTCCAGACGAATCATACAGTAAGCTCTGCTTAGTTTGAGACCAAACGGCCTTGTCTGAGTTTTGTGAGGCTAGCATTTTTCTTGAAATAAAATCCAAATAACACAGACAAAAATGGTATCGAAATTCGTAACATAATTTAGAAGGAGTGGATATTCAGACAGACACATAAAACTACTTTTTTATTATATAAAAAATATTGCGATATTACATCAGCCGATATTGAAAGTATTTCAATCGACTATGAAGATACAATTATATGCATAGACAGACTCGTTAGCGAAATATAGCGCTCTGCAGTATTTCCTTTCTGAAATACTTTTCTGTTACTTTGTACCATAAAATATTGCTTTAATGATCTGCAGTTTGGATGTTTGTTCACTGCAAATAGAAAGAAAAAACAGGTTCCTATTGTGTTTCCTTCTTTATGATAATAATAATGACTTTACATCAGACAATAAAAAAATACAGTTGGGACTTAGAAATAGCTATATGTAGGTTCAAGTGGCGGACTTATCGCTCGTAGGCAATCTTTTACAGGAAACCATGGGATGGAGAATAAACATAGGAGAATGTATAAGGTAGTGTCTGGTGTTTTATAAGTAGGTGAACGAAAAAAAAAAGTTACGGTAGTTAAAAATTATGATATAGCGTTATAGTAATACATAGTGTGGATTATTACATAAATACATTGGTAGACACTAGTGATAAGCGAACAAATAGATCGAACGTAATGGTTAGTTATTTTTTTGTAAAACAAATGAACATAAAAATTGACTTTTTTATTTTGTTTATAAAATTAATATAAAAGAAAAACTCACATACATGCAGGTAAAGCTATTAACAGCGTGTTTAAAATTAAGTGAATAGCCAATTAGGAGATTAGACAAGAACTTTCTTGCTGGTTCTTGTTTAATAGAATAATATTTCGAAATTGCGCTACTAGATCCAGAAATGTATAGTTTCAAAAGTGATAAAAAGCCAAATTAATATAAAACTTTTTTTGATTTTCATGCATACAACATCACTTAAGACGTCATGTTAAATATTTGTGAAGTATTCCACTGGAATTAAGACTGAAGAAGAAGAAGATTGTCAAAACTCCAAGTTTTGACAATCTTCTTTGGTGAAGCGGTCGTGGTCATTGAAATGACAACGTCGGTGATGGAGCCATACAATGTCTTTTTAGTAATGTTTGCTATATAAAAACCATACAATTATTTTAATTTTCAGACGTCTAAATCTAAATTCTTAGTCTTAATTCCAGTGGAATACTTCACAAATATTTAACATGACGTCTTAAGTTCGACTTCTAATAACGATTTAGTTTTGTGTTCTTTATTTCGCAGATTCTTTTTACACTTCAATCTATTCGCAGAAGAAAATTTTCCCTATACAACTTTACGTACCAACTTAAAAAATCTAAGTTAAATTAAGTAAGGACCATTTCTACAAAAACTCGGTTCCTTATATTAAAAGTAAAATAGTAACTTCATGAAATGTTATCCTTTGACACAATTTCTTATCAACAAAAGTGGTCCCGTAAATAAGGGTAATTTTACCAAGACTTCCAATTATTTTGCTTTGAAGTCACTTTAATCAAATAAATTTGTGAGGTTTCTCTTTGGAATTGAGGTCACAGAGTTAAAAAAATAACTATAAGTATATATATTTACGTCATTTGAAACATTTTATTGCTTTTTACAGATTTGTTTCATTTACACAAACATGAAAATCTGTTTCCAATGCTATATAGCTAAAAGTGCATTTGTTCGATTGAATGCGCCGATCTCAAAATCTACTGGTTTATCATTTTCATTATCTTTGCAGTCCTTAATATTCGACAGATTATATCACTTTGTTTACGAATATCTCCTAATAGCAACACGCTGTACGAAAAATGGCGGTATTTTGCGCCCATGTCTTAGAGAGTACTTTAGACTGTCTGTTCAGGTTATCAGTGCCCACGAATATACCTTTAACATTTGAATTTTGTTCGCCGTTATGATTTTAGAGGTCATTCCGTGGAAAAACTGATGTTCAGGCAAAATCAGTTATGACTGATGGAAACTTCTCATGACTAGAAGTTATTTTGTCATAGAACATGACAAACTTTCCACACTTCTAGGAATGCTACCAATAGGTGATAATGTGGAGGAATTTCGTGACGAATGTATGTCACTCGTAAATTGCAAGTACTCGATTTTAACATGACAGAATAGACAGCATAAACAAAATGATACACTGGTTAGTCAGTCCCTAACAGATGAATGTGTCATATAGAGTGCGTTCCACTTAGCGTTCACAACGATCACGCTCACGACCGCAGTTTTTCCCGTTCCACTTGCTTGTGAGCGTTACTATAGTAAACTCAAGTGGAATGGATTAAAGAGCGTTTTGGGCGTGGAGGTAAATAATATAAAAATTTAAAAAAAAACAAAAGATTTAAGAGGTTAGGTTATAATCTGTAAGCCTTGAAAATAATAATTAATTATTGTTTAAATCGACTTATATTAAAAAACTTATAATTTAATATTTATATTTAATATTAGTGGTGTATTTTATTAATTTATGTTCAAATGTAAATAAAATATCGTTTGCGGCGGCACTTGGATATTTGGTAAGAAGTCTCATTAATGCTCTAGAAAGTACTAGTTCAACCAGTTCAGATGAAGAATGGAATACGATTTTACGAAAATATGATTGTGAAAATAGAAAACTTCAACGTAAGTTTAACGGTCGCCATTTTTGATGCTTTGACATTTGAAAAGGCCGCCAATATTCTCAATGATCACCACGACCCACCTTTTTAAATGGGTCGTCGCGAGCTTCGCGTGAGCGTAAGTCATGACGTCATGAGTGACGATTTGGCCGCGACCACAACGACCGCGGTTGTTAAGTGGAACGACTAAAGGAGCATTTTGATCGTTGTGGGCGCTAAATGGAACGCACTCTTAGTGTCATATAGAGAGTAAGAAAGAGAGAGTACATTCCCTCGAACACAATCGGTACAATTCGGACAAAACGTCGTGAAACGTTAATTATAAGGTGTATAACATACCTTACTAAATTTTGCTTCCTGCTTCGCCTACGTGTTATTCTGATGTACAGCTTGATTGCCTTTTACACCCGATTCGTGGTGGAATTTTCCAAAAACCTCTCTTAGTTCTCGCCTACGTTTCTCAAGGAATACACGTGTTGAAATTTAGCTTCTTGTTTCCTGTTGTTTATTTAACAACATTTTAAGAACATAGTACACAATTATTAGTGTACATTAGTGTAAGGAGATACACATATTCAAGTTTAAAAATCGGTTGTCTGTAAAGTCGGTATACTGAGGATAGTTGAACGTGACAACGTCTTAAGATTGTGCCGATTGATGTAAAGTGTGAGATTGTAAAGTTCCGCGCTCTCGCTTGCACTTCAAGCCTTAAATGGAACGCCTCAGAGCGAGGTAACGCCGCATGAGTCATGTTTTTTCGTGCGTGCAGCCGGCTCCATCGAAATATAAGACGTTGTCACGTCAAAAAGCTATAGTCACACGTTACATAGAAACTTACTGTAAAATTTTAACAACGCGTGATTTTATATATATATTTTATAGATTTATCATTTACACATTTCTTTTGTTACAGATTGGTGGCAACGTATCAAGCAACAGGTAATGTAGTAATATTTTGAATTGAAGTCAAATAGAAGCCATTTGCCCTGAGATTCCTGAAACTTTGACATTATTATATTATATTAGAAAAATGCGTAGTAAACATGACTCTTTAACATTATTTACAGAGATTTCTTATTATCATGTTTAATCGCCATATGCATTACAAGTGACTCCTTTGACCTCAGATATATCTACTATCCTTCTCTATATACAACACAACGCCCTCGTGGTATAAAGTAATGAAAATTTTGGACATCTAATACACAACGCCATATCTAGCCCCTAACTAAACAGAGCTTGTACTATGGGTACTAGACAACTGATATAAATACATAAATATACTTTATTTTGTAAATACGTACATATTATACATAGAAAACACCCAAATTACGAAACAAGTAAAGGTTGTCTCAGAATGTTTTTCGTTTTTAGATATAAATAAAAAACAACAATATCAATTAAAACTCGTTTTATTTATTGTTAAATTAAAGAGCAGTTCTTGAAGTTTATTTGTGAAAAACAACCGTTTGCAAATGCGCACATCTCATCACATCATTTATCTACAGATCATACAAACATTTGGTCGGGTCGCAAGCATGTACTTATATATGGTCGACTAGCTGTGCCCCGCGGTGATACCTGCGTTTGTTGTTGTAAACCGGGCATCGCCGCGGGGCTGAGCTGGTCTAAAAGAAGTAAGTAAGCCTAAGTTACTCCTCATATCATCAGCTATCTGCCAGTGAAAGTTCCGACAAAATCGGTCCTGCCGTTCAAGAGATTACCCGTAACAAACATACAGACAGAAAAAAAAAATTTGGCGTAAGTACCGTGTACATTTAGTAAAAAGCGGTTATTTTAATATTACAAATAGACACTCCAGTTTTATTTATTTGTATAGATAAGCAGTCGCATACGCTATCACTACGCCATTGAGGCACTCAAATCGAGGTAGCCTACGCTCTATCTAAGAAATTGGTCTCAACATATTTTAACTTATAAATAAATATTATAAATATTTCAGACATCTTTACACACAACAACATCTAGTCCCAAACTAAGCAGAGCTTGTATTATGGGTACTAGATGACTGATATAAATACATAAACATACTTTTTTTTTGTAAATACATACATATTATACATAGAAAAACACCCAGACTCCGAAACAAATATTTGTGGGTCACACAAATAAATTTGGTCCGACCCGGGAATCGAACCCGAGACCTCATGATCAGCAGCCCCATACGCTAACCACTAGACCAACATGGCAGTCTATACTAACTTAATAAATTTGTAAGCAAACTTTACCTTTCTAGCAAATCAAACGTCTCTCTAATATCTCTATTCCAATTCATATTCATTAAAACCGCTGGAGTGATTTCAGGACATTATCTACTCTTTACTGCGAAAACCTACATACATGCGGGCGAAACCGCACACAAAAACTAGTTAAGCTAGCCTACAATTTTGATCTGGATCTGTGTAGTGGTATTATAATGAATCAGAAACAGATTTTTCCAATTTTATATGTAAACCGGTTGTCCTAAAACTTTAATGTTAATAATAAAACTGTTTTTTTAACTTTTTCGTTTTTATACAAAAACAGTTACATTTCTTAGTTTTGAAACAATATTTGATGTTTGTGTTGAAATTGTATATTTCTTCCCTATCTATTAAGATAAACAGCAGCCCTAGGAAATCCCCACAACATTACAGTGCCTAATTTGTACCAAAACATAGTCGGTTACCTAATTGGCTTCTATAATGATCATGTATATGTATCGTTCCCTCGTTAAGTAGGTTAATGGTAAGAAAACAATTTATTACCGTATACATACATGTTTGTATTTCAATCAAGTCGTTGTGATACATACAAGTTTGGAAAAGCAACATTGCATGAGATTGGATAACGATTTTATAAGGGAAATTTAATTGGTCGCTATGTTTTATTAAAAGTAAGTGAACTAGCTAACTACTATTAAAAGAAAACTAATAATCTAGGCGTGTAAATTTTTTATGAGTAGGACTGCACGGTTGGCCTAGGCCCTAGTGGCTGGAGGGATCCAGAAGGAGAAAACAGTTACCTGGATCCCTTCCAAATACAGGCGCAGAGAGGTCACACCGTGTGGTTTTAGTCGGTTCGAGTCCGACACACCGCCCCGCCGAGAGCCCCGGTGGGGTGACGGTCCGTGGGGATTTCCACACGTTAAAAAAAAAAAAAAAAAGGCCCTAGTGGCTGAAGTGGTAGCTACGCCGCTTCCTACTATAACAGTTTGTGTGATTCACAATTTGTGGTTCTGAGTCTGGGTGTTCTTTGTGTCCGTTTCATGTTAGTATGTCTGTAAAGTCCCCCGGGACACAGGAATTTATATTCCTAATGCGGGAACTATCTTTCTAAAAACAAAAAACAAAATAAAGAGAATTATTTATTTATTTTACACTCGGCCAGCGTGGTGACGTATGGCCTTATCCCTCTCCTGAAAGGATATCCGAGCCCAGCAGTGGGAGGTTATGGGTTGTTGATCATCATCACTTTAGATTTTACCCGAATGGTTGGCGACTATAAATATACAAATTAACACTAACTTATTAATCTTTTTCTGTTAACTGTCTAAATTTCTAAGCAGATAAAGATAAATTGGTAAATACGTATATATTATGGAACACAAAAGTTTTTTTTTTATATATTTAAAGTTGTCACAAAATAAGGAGCCCGTTTTGACATTTGTCATCGTGTTTTTTAATCAACGATTAATTCGTGTTTTTGAGTGCATTTTTTCCATATAAAGTTAAACTTGATGCTTATTTATGATACGCGTTGTGATAGTATATGGGTAACATAGTAATTTAATAGGATTATGAATTTGATTTTTCAATGTCAAGAATTAATCGTTGATTAGAGTCACTTTGGCAGAATTAATCGTTGATTAAAAAACACGATGACAAATTTCAAAACGGGCTTCTTATTTTGTAGTCTACGTAGTCGTCACAAAATAAGAAGCCCGTTTTGACATTTGTCATCGTGTTTTTCAATCAACGATTAATTCTGCCAAAGTGACTCTGTCTGATACAAAATATGCATAAAATCCAAAGGAATGAGACAATGCAGCCTGGTGACCCACTTTATGGTGGCCTAGTCAGATGCTTCTGTATAATTGAACCTTCGGCCTTGCACCGCTCGTACGAAACATGACGAATGATGCCATTCATTTGAGATTAATCTTCTATAGTGTGATGTCATGTAATCTAGCAGAGCAGTACGCCTAGAAATAGTGGATAGCTATATTTACTTCCTAGCTTTATTTCCCAATATTATTAGGGGTCGGCTACTGGTTTAACCGATTTCGCCTGAATATCAGTTTTTCCACGGAGCGATTGGCATCGGACCTCCGGAAATTAGAAGTTTGAACTAGTTGTCAGTTAATTTGAGGGTACTGACTTTCTAATAACGATTGCTATAGCTGTTCATGATAACCGGGACCGACGGCTTTACGTGCTCTTCGAGGCACGGGCGTGAATCTCCGCCAAACTTCCAAACTCCGGGCTGCTATTAGGAATTTTCTAAGAAAAACCCACAAATACTTTTCGGCCCGACCCGGGATTTGAACCCGATACCTCTTGATTAGCCGTCGCATACGCTATCCACTAGACCAACGATGCAGTTAGCTGTGATAGCTATATTTACTAAATATGATATTTTTTGTAAAGTGAAAAGTGCGCGCCTCAAAGCGTCAGAGATATTAAAAGGTTGTTTAATCTAGGTAGACTTGGAATGAAAACACGAAACTGAGAGATTATTAAGTATACTAGATAGTCATCATCAACAGCCTTTAACAATCCACTGCTGGACATAGGCCTCTACTTGAAAAGGAGGTATTGGCCACGCTGGCCATACGGGTTGGTATAGGGTTGGTTTCAAGTTTTCCTTCTCTTTGCATTGATGTTGTCTTGCGTAGTTTATTCCTTAGTCGCCTTTTACGACACCCGCGGGATGAATAGGGGTGGTGACACTCTGTATACTTAATCCGTCACCACACGGACATACTAGACAGACGGTACAGTAATCCTTTGTCGATGTTGTTTACTACTGTTATTATTTACTAGTATTGCCAACATTCTCTGTGTGGTGACGGATTATGAATACAGGTGAAGAATAGGCTTCATCAACTCTATTAATTTTTATGAGTGTTGTAAGAGGCAACTAAGGAAACAAACCCTACTAGAGTAAACCAAAACCAATTTTTGAAGAGTGGTCTATGTCCAGCAGTGGACTATTAGAGGGTGTTGATGACGATGATCATATGCTACATAGCATTCATTGCTTCTTTTGACTTACATCATTTCTTTTTATTGGTTTCTTCTATGACATGTATTATCAATTTATAAAGAAAATAGAGAATAAATATTCTCTTTCTTTCTTTACTTGGGGCGTCTGTGATAACGGTCAGTACAATCGGTACATCCAGATTGAAACATCAGGAATATTCTGTTTTTTTACGTATAATATGTATGTATTCACAACAAAATCAAATAAATATGTATCTATATCAGTTTTCTAGTACCCATAGTACAAACTCTGCTTAGTTTGGGACTAAATAGCGTTGTGTGTCAGAAATCCTAAATTTAAAAAATAACAATGTAATCTAACCCAATTTATAAAATTAGTATCAACCGTGAGCATATTAAATTTCATAAAGAATTACAAACTTAAATATTTTTTTATAATTACTAAAAGAAATGTTTAGTGTATTCTTTAACGAATATGTAAAGATATAATAATAAGATTGATAGCGCGTCATACTCTAATCTTCACAATATTACCAAAGTCGCAGCTAAGTGGAGTGTGATAGTAAGACATGGTTTCCTCTAAACCACTACGTAGGAAGTAACTAACTAATTAACGGTTTAAACTAATAAAGGGTGCCTGTAAACGTTCTAATGAAACAACGGACTATCATAATAAAGTTAGGTTATCAAATGAATTTTAGGTACTCTTAAAATAGATAGTTTCACGATAGAAAAACGTAAATGTATATGTATTATACACATGTACATAAACTTTGTGAGGTTGTATAGGGTAATATCCGGATGAATGGATAGATGGATGCAAGGTAGTAGGGCATTATAATAATAAATATAATAAATATTTCGGACATCTATTACACACAACATCATCCAGTCCCAAACTAAGCAGAGTTTGTATTATGGGTACTAAAAAACTGATATAAATACATAAACTTACTTTTTTTTTCGTAAAAACATACATATACATAGAAAACACCCAGACTCCGAAACAAATATTAAATATTTTGTGGATACCACAAATACGGGAATCGAACCCGAGACCCTTGATGAGCAGCCGCATACGCTAACCACTAGACCAACAAGGCAGGCATATGATCTATGGGTGACGGTTGCAACTAGTGACAGGATCTGTCTTGGTAGAAACGGGTCAAGAACGGGATGTCAAAAGAATGCAATCGCGAATATTGCTCCCCGGCTATTGGCAAGCAGGGATACACTGGGGTGATTTTTAGTCGACAAGGGCCCGACAGACCTCTTCGCTCCCCCAATGGGCGAAGGACATACATGAGAATCTTCTACCCCGATAACAAAAGAAAAGGTAGTAGGGCCACGTTGATTTCAGCACGAATGGGACGGTTTGCCCAGGGCAGTACTATTCTTACAGAAAACCAATTTTAAATGACAGTGTTCGTACTTTGCTGCATTGATGCAGAAAGCATCTCACTAGGCCGTCATTGTGTGGGTCATTGTCTGTATTTACAATGACTATTACTCTACTCATGATTTTCATCAGGAAAGGTACAGTCACTATGGCAAGCAGTTAAATTAAAAATTAAAAAATCTATAAAACCCTAGAAAGTCATATTAATTTTAAGTGGCTTTACATTAAACCAAAATATTAGGTTAGACTGCCTCGTTGGTCTAGTGGTTGGCGTATGCGACTGTTGATTAAGATCACCGGTTCGATTCCCGGGTCGGACCAAATGTTTGTGTAATCAGTGAATATTTGTTACGGAGTTTGGGTGTTTTCTATGTATAACATGTATGTATTTACAAAAAAAAATATGTTTATGTATTATATCAGTTGTTTTATATCAGTTGTTTAGTACCCATAATACAAGCTCTGCTTAGTTTGGGACTAGATGATGTTGTGTGTAAAAATGTCCGAAATATTTATTTATTACTAGCTGATGCCCGCGGCTCTGCTCGCGTCCTAGGGGTATGAAAAATAGATGTTGGCCTATTCTCAGACCTACCCGATATATACACAAAATTTCATACAAATCGGTCCAGCAGTTTCGGAGGAGTATGGGAGCGAACGTTGTGACACGAGAATTTTATATATAAGATGATATTCAACATACATGTAATCAGAACCGTGGGCAAAACCTAGTGAATAATAAAATAGAAGTTACAAAAGTATGTCGTAAATAAATTTCGACATAATTCTCGTTACTCGTGATATCGTGATTGGAGTCCCTTGACACATGACTCTTTGTTTTAGTATTAATTATCATGTCTGCACTGGGCTGTACACTCGTTTTGTGTTAAAAAATATTCAACGTAATATTACGATATCGGGTGACGTAAAATACGATGAAATGATCACAATTTATCTGTCTATAAATTAAATTTGTTGTTCTTTTATGAAATTTGTTCTTTTATGGAGTTTTATCCGACACGAGAATGCCTATTAAAACCAATAGCAAAATCTACAAAACAGTCAGACCAGTCAACATAAAATGCACGTGAATGAATTGAAGATGCTAAGATGGGCAGCAGGTGAAACTCGACTCGATAAAGTGCGAAACGAGCACATCAGAGGCAGTTTCAAAGTCGCGCCCATAGCAGAAAAACTCACCGAAAGTCGTCTACGATGGTTCGGTCATGTCATGAGACGTCCTGAAAGCCATGTAGTGAAGCGGGCTCTGGCGCTGCCAAGTGCTAAGAACGGTAGAGGACGCCCACTAGCCACTTGGTGGTCCACAGTGGCCAAGGCCTAGAGCTTGCCCAAACAGTAATGTTTCGAAAACCCAGGACAGATTGACCTGGCGCCGCAGAACGAGGAGAGCCGACCCCAAATGATGGGAAATGGCTAGGACAAAGAAGAAGTTATTTTTTGAAATAAGTGGCAAATGAGCATTGACTGTTTTTTTTTAAATGTAAGCCTACCAAAGTGAATCTACTCTGCCTGATGGAAAGCATGATTAGAATCTAGGAGTAGGGGTCATCATCCTCATTGAGAAGGTAGGGAATGCAGAATGGTGACCCATACCATGGTGGCTTGGGCATGTAATTCTGCATCATTCTCCCGGCCCCTGGTGGCTGAATGATTATTCTAGGTTGGTCTTCTGTGTGAGGGTAGTACTGCCCCGGCCGATCCAGCCCATTCGTGCTGAAATCAGGGCGCCTCTACTACCTATAGCTTCTTTCAAACCCCTTTCAAAGGAGTGAAATGTCACATCGCGATAGCGTAATTCTGTATTATCTGCATCGAAAACCGCAATAAATCAAATAGTCACCCATCCGATTCCACGTGACAATGGAACAATGATCGCAATATTAACTCGACCGATAGAGGCCAAGAGGTGGGTTTAGGATCATAAGTCGATTTGCGATTTGTCAACAATAGCTCGAGGTAGGCGATGATTTATTTGGCAACGATCGCATTTGGAGAAAATGGCGCTTGAGATAGTATACTTATTTGTAATATTAAGTAGAGATGGAATTAATGTATCTTGCTATTCTAATGTTTAATAATAAATAATAATAATAGTATTTAATACATAATTATACAAATAAATAAAATTAATGTGTCTGTTTGTGATTTCAAGTTAACAGTTCTCCACTAAATGCACATGAAAGTATATTTGATACGTACATTCATCCAAATAGGAATTATTAAAAAATATACCAATTTTCATAAATTTCTTTTTTCAAATACTTACGCACATTTCCTTTAGAGGGTCTGTCGAAAAGTTAATTGTGAGTTAACAGCGCGTTCGCGTTCGAATCCGAGACCTTTCGATCAGCATACGCTTACCGCTAGACCAACGAGACACTCGAAACAAAACAAACAATATTGAACTAAATATATCACGACCAAAACTGAACATTCTATCTGGTTCAATATTACTTTATCTAAGAGTTGTTCCATGTCACAATTTCTAAAATCAGAATCTCGGTCTCAAATTAGATTTCCAATCAGCAATATTATTGACTAAAGTTTGATTAATTCAATTCCAAACACGAAATTGGATATTATAGAACTAAAATACTTAAGTTTATGTGATTAGTTTAGTGAGATTTATATCTGTTAGAAATTCGTACGTATTCCAATCAAGTAAATTTATTTGATCGAAATATAGATTCCAAATACAACACAAAAAGTTATTCATTAAGTAAGAATAAAAATGTAATTATAGTACGAGTACCTTGAAACTGAATTGAGTATTGAGAACTTCGGGATCAGCCTCAAACTTTAAATATAGTTACTCTTATTGTTCGCACTAACGAGTATTATAATAAAGTCTGAAGTAAATTTTCCATAAAAAGGATTGCTAGACAGAAGGTTTATAGATATAATGTACATGAAAAACTTCCTACTGCGGTCAATGTCATAGCTTCGAACCCCTTCTGCAAGTCTCTAAAAAAAAGATTACTCAAGCATGACTAATTAAGACTGGCAGACACATTTGTACCCATTATATTTTTAAATTAGGTATATAATAGCCACGCTAATTTCAGCTCGACTGCGCCAGTACTACACAGAAGACCATCCTAATAATGACCGAGTTTTTGCTGTCGTATTCCGTTGCTGTGTGACCGGAGGCCCAATCATTTTACATAATTCTCTCGGCTTCCAGATGTCTCCAGAGGCCGGGAGAATGACGCAGAAACATCTGACCTGGCCGCCATTGTATGGGTCACCATGCTGCATTGCTTACCCTCACAATGAAGATGGTGACCAATACTCCTGGATTCTACTCATACTTTCCAATCAGGCAGAGCATAGTCAGTTTGGTAGGCTTATAGAAAAACAGTACGGTGTAGTACAGATATTCAATTTTTTTGTAACATTAGTGAGATTAGGACACAATTCCACTAATTAATCCTTACTAATATTAAAAATGCGAAAGTAAATATGTCTATCTGCTGTTATGATTTAAAAGAAATTTGGTACACAAATAGTCTGAGACTGAAAAAGGACATAGGCTACTTTTTACACGCTTTATATTAGTTTCACCTGTATGTTTGTAACTGATTCCTTTGGGCGCGATTTTAACCTACTTCAAACGGCCAGATTTATTTCAAACTTTTTAGATTTATCGAGGACCGATGACAATACACTAATTCGAAAAAATAGTTTTTTTTTTAAATAAATTTATTTAGTCTAGAAAAAAAAAATAGTTTTAAAAAACTAAACAAACACGCTTTTAAACTAAAAATAGAAAATAATTTTAATGGGGCGACGTTATTGAAATATTTTTAGGAAACATCCCACCCTTTGTTAGGTACATTAAAATTATTTTCTACTTTTTTTTAAAACTATATTTGTTTTTTTAAATAATCTTGAAAATAACAAAAGCTAGGAATGTGGCATTTACAGTTCTTTTTATAAATTTGATACATCCAAAACCTAATTAGGACAAATACTTACACTCTTTCTGATACGCAGTAAAGTTCTAGTGACATCAAAACCCTAAATAGAATTCCATTTCTAGCAGTTACTTATAATTAATTCAGTTAAACTGATATGTGTCGAATGTCCGAACAACAGAGTTTATTTTTGTCAAACGTTTCGTAAACAAAAATAAAGCCTGTCTTTGAACTACTTGCCATAGAACAAAATAGGAGTACGGGACACTGAATCGAGGACGGAAGCACGTCTCGTCTGGTTTCAGCTGGAAGAAATGAGTTAGCTTATCAACAATCATCAATTATAAACCATATGTTTATGAGCTTAGATTATAATTTAGAAATAATAATAAGGTACGATAGAGGTCGAGGAATGAATAGTGGTCTGAGGAATGATTTATCCTCTACGAAAATTAGAGGCCCTTTGACGAGGCATGATAATAAATTGAAGGTCTTATTACGATAGTGATTCTTACGTTAATAAATTGCTAATATTTGTTATGTAATAAGAGTATGGACATTGCATGTTATGCTTCATAAAATTATAAATAAAAATTAATAAGATCAAACGAGAAATAAAACCTTCTAATAAAATAAAATAAAATTTTAATTCGGTTATTACGTAAGCGATTCTCCAATTCACATTCGGCCAGCGTGTGGACGTATGGCCTTAACCCTCTTACAAGAGAAGATCCAAGCTCAGCAGTGGGACGTTACGGGTTGTTGATGATTACGTCAGCGAAGTAATAAAAATATAAAATTTAATATACCCCCGACTAATTGGAACGATTTCCATTTAACATAGCTTAGAACACTCCCGACGAACAAAAAGATAACATAATCAAAATGGGTTCATCCGGTCGGGAGCTACGATGCCACAGACAGACACACACACACACACACACACATACACACACACACACACACACACACACACACACACACACACAGACACGTCAAACTTATAAAATCACGTCGTTCTTGCGTCGCCGCGTTGGCGCGTTAAAACTCACATATTTTTGATATATTTTAAACCTATTTTGATGTTCCAGCTCATTTCTTGAGGCAATTAGTTTTATGAGAAGCTCACAAATGTCTTTAAACGTCAATAACATTAAGAATAATCCTGTAATTTGTACGACAAATCTTAAGTACCACTAAGTGTTATTGGCGAACCTCAAATATTCACGTCACCTCACGTAACTTAGTAAAGTAATACTCATTTAAGATTTAACTTTAGATCCAACTTTGCGAACTATCTTAGCATTAGCGTTGGCATTGCAATAGCATTATTTGCATATTTCTACGAACTGCAACTGTTCTGGAAGTTTCAACCACTTTTTTATTGGAGTCTTCTTGAGTCTTAGGGATGTAGATTTAACAGTCTTTGAAATAAAGGTTGAACTCTGTTACAGATGGCTACGAAACCGATACAGTAACTTTAAACTAGGGATTTTATTTTTTTCGGAGTCTGGGTGTTTTTTATGAATAGTATGTATTTACGAAAAAAAATATGTTTAAGTATTTATATCCGTTGTCTAGTACCCATAACACAAGCTCTGCTTAGCTTGGGACTGGATGATGTTGTGTGTCAGATGTCATAAAAAAAAAAAAATACTTTATCAGCTTTCTGCCAGTGAGAGTCTCGTCAAAATCGCTCCAGCCGATCCTGAGATAAGCTTCAACAAACAGACAGAAAACCTCCTTTCAAAGGAGAGGTCTATGTCCAGCAGTGGACTGGTAAAGGCTGTTGATGATGAAACAGACAGAGACAGGCAGTCAAATTACAAAAAAAATATTTTTTGGTGTAAGTATAACGTATGCATTTAGTAAAAACTGACCACTGATTTGTATACATCAGCTCCGCGCCGAGTTTTTTGTGAGTAGCCTAGGTGTAGTAGCCTAGGTGAGTCACTACGGGCGCCAGCCTAGTGTGAAGGTTTTTTTTTTACACCGAGCTTAAAGGAATAGAATATATCTTCTCTATTAGGTGAGTTGTCCACTTGTCAGCTTCCGCATACCACAAAAAACATCTTTCCAAAAATAATACCTCGTTTGCTTTTCAATTTCAATCAGAATTTGTTATTAAATAATCCATTATTTAATGTATTTATTAACCAAAACACCAATTAAGTAGGAAATTTTGGTGTTATAATCAAAACCTTTTTATGTTTTCGTTGGAACATTTCCCGATAGTGATCGGAGTCGTTCACGCTAGGTACAGTCTTATCGACACTCTTAATCTTCTACAGTTTTGGTATTAACTTGTAACAAACTTAGCTTACGTTATGTTATGTTAAGTAGTTAAAATCAATGTGGTTATAGATGATTAGATAATGATGCAGAATGGTGTGGGCCACTATGCTGCATTGCCTACCTTTGCTACAAGGATGGTGACCCCTACTCCTGGTTCTACTCATCCTTTCCGTTTGGCATAATAGTATTACTTTGGTAGGTTTAAATATATATAAAAAGAATGGTTTTAAAAAAATAAACAAACACGCTTTTAAATTAAAAAGTAGAAAATAATTTTAATGTTAAAAGCGTGGGGCAACGCACGTTAGTGAAATATTTTCAGAAAGCACCCCACGCTTTGTTACATTAAAATTATTTTCTACTTTTTAATTTAAAAGCGTGTTTGTTTAGTTTTTAAAACTATTATTTTTTAGAAAGACTAAAAAAGACTAATTTCTTTAATTTTTTTAGTTTTTTTTTTCAAATTAGAAAATTGTCATCGGTCCTCGATAAATCTACACAGTTTGAACGACATCTGGCCGTTTAAAGTGGGTGAAAATCGCGCTCAAAGGAGTCGGTTACAAACATACAAACAAACATACAGGTGAAGCTAATAAAAGCGTGTAAAATAGTTGAAATAGTAAGTCATAATGAGGTACATAGGGTTTGTATTTATTGGATAAAATTCAAATTTCTTAAATCATTATCATCATTATCATCAACCTATTGCAGTCCGCTGTTGGACATAGGCATCTCCCATTGTAAACCACTCTTATCGATTTTGGGCTTCTGACATCCAAAAGAATAAATTGATAACTATTTTACATATACATGGCATTAATTAAATAAATAAATATTGGGACGTCTGACACACTACATCAAGTCCCAAACTAGGCAGAGCTTGTATTATACATATACACAGACAACTGGTATAACTGGTATATATATACTTTTTTTTGTAAATACATACATATTATACATAGAAAACACCCAAACTCCAACACCAATATTTGCAGATCATACAAACATTTAATACGACCCGGGAAATGAACCAAGAACTCTTGATCAGCAGCCGCATACGCTAACCACTAGACCAACAAGGCATTTATATTTTTAAATATAATTATACTATTTATTTATACATAAAATGTTTTAAAAACTTGTCAAACACAGCGATAATGTATATTTCCAGCTTACAAATGAATAGACGGCTTAATGGGCTTCCGAGGCGGAAAGCTCTACTTATTCAAACTGCAGCAATTTATAGTAAACACCCTGTAGTTTAGTTACTGTAAAATGGTTTTCTCTACAAACGACGTGCATAGCTGTTATAATATTAACAAAATAAGTGCATATTATTCATTTTGATTGCCTCGTTTGTCTAGTTGTTAGCGTATGTGACTACTGATCAAGACGTCTCGTGTTCAAATCCTGGGTCGAGCCAAAAGTGTAGTTGGGTTTTTCTGACTGTAAATTCTAAATAACAGCTCCGAGTATAGATGTTTGGCGGTAATTCACGCCCGTGCCTCGGACAACATGTTTGTCATGAACATCTATGGCAATCGTTATTGGGAAGTTATTGCCCTCAAATATAATAACTTTGTGTATCATAAGTCCGAAAAATTTAATTTTATTAATTTTATACTAGTACACTTAACGGTATGGACATCAGAAGATCTTTAGTCATTATATTTTTTTTAGTTTTAGCGAAATTTTGACTCCCTAAAGTATATTTAAGATTTGTTTAAAAGTAATCTATTACAGTATTTTGATTTCTAAAATAGTGTTGATAATTCCGTTTGGCAATTAGGAATGATTTCATATTACAAAAAACTTGTAGAATCAGCTGCTCTTTGGTGTTAAGATTTTCTAGTTTAAGAAAATGTTTATGAAAACTTTACTTTTTTGGAATAGATTACAAGTAAGTAATAACAAATATTCGTAATGGCTTTTGTTCATCAAAAACAAAAAGACATTACTCAGGCTAAAACGTTCGTCAGGTTCGTTAGTAGAATTCAATTTTTTTCTAAATATACGCTATTTTTTATTTTGATGCTGTCTTATCAGATACGTACCCGATTTTTTTAAGCCGCCCAAAGCTACTCTACTCTGCCTGTTAGAAAGCATGAGTAGAATCCAGGAGTAGGGATCTCCAACATTATTGTAAGGTTGGTGACCCATACTATGGCGGCCTGATGAGATAGTTCTACATCATTCTCTCTCTTCAATGTTACACAATAATTGTGCCTCCGGTCTCACAGTCATCAACGAAATTCTACAGCAAGAAAGCTACCGTTATTAGGATAGATTATGCCCGTTATCGTTTTATCTTTGCCAGCCCTTTGCACCCAAACTGAGTGTTAGAAAAACTATTTGATTTCGATATGACTGCCCATATAATAAAGTAATGATTACTAAACGTTTTTATTAATAATGGAATTAGAATGACCTAAATGAAAATGGTCAAGTCGGACTCACGCAGGAAGGGTTCCTTACCATTGTCTGTATATTTCAAGCGTCTACCTGTTGCCGTTATCAATATCGGAATTAACTATAAAAAAATCATGTTCGTTGTATTGCATTGTCTTTTCCTTATAGTTGTTATTCCTGCGTTATATATTGTTTAAAGTAATTGATAGAATTTATACAATAGAGAAGCATGTCCAGCTATCTCAGCATATTTTAGATATCGATCACGTAGCACTCGTACACTCTTTATCTTGTTGAGATGAAGTCGGGATTACAAGCATTGTAGCGATAGTTTTAGAATATATAATGTAGCTGTAAGAGTATAACATATATACCATATTCATACCTTAGGAAGTAAGGTTAGGATAATAAACAAGTACTTAATTAATAAACATAGCAGCAAAAGAGTACACTGTGATTGTGATTCGCTACAACCCATAAGTTCGCCATAATTGTGGACCCCGACGACTGAACCAGCATGAAGATATAAGTTCGCTATAGTTGTCATAGCGGCAACAGAAATACATTATCTGTGAAAATGTTTACTATATATATATAACGGTTTATGAGACAGAGACAGCCTGTTGACAGACAGACAGACGGACGGACAGCGTACTTAGTAATAGAGTCCCTTTTCATCGTTCGGGTACGAAACCTTTAAAAGGTTATTTAAATATATACGACTTTCAAACCAAAACTAATTATTTTTCACATGAATCATGATCAGAAATTTTATCAAAAATAAATCTGGATTACTACACAACGTGTGTAATGTGTTTAATTGCTGTGTTGTGACGTCATAACGTAACGTATACTAAAGATGTATATGTATACCTTTAGCATATATAGAATAGTAAGTCTTATCGTCTGATTTATTTATTGTTGTTACGTGCCCAACATTTGCTGTTGACGATATATATTGTGACGCCATTTTGACATTATGTCGGTGTAAATCACTTCAGCTGTAAGGGGGATTAATTAGGAAAGTTTTTGGGGTATTTTTTGTACAAAATGTATCGTTTGTGACTGAACTGAAAATGTTTTATTTAGATACAACCTTGGTTTTGAGTTTTTATACGCGAATTTTGTGTATAACTTTTTTGTAGTCGGTATTATCATCGTTACACTTCAAGGATTCTCAATTCGACTATATTACATGGTGTAGGTGTTTATCACTAACATTTACACACAACGTCATCAGAGCTTATTTTATGGATACTAGACAACTGGTTTAAATAGATAAACATACTTTATTTTGTAAATACATACAGAACATACATAGAAAAAACCCAAACTCTGAAACAAATATTTGCGGATCACACAATCATTTGCTCAGATCCGGGTATCGAATCCGAGACCTTAATAATTCTTCTCTGTCTGATTTAAAGTATGATTAGAATCCAAGAGTGTAGTGGTCACCACATCATCATCATCATCAACAGCCTATAACAGTCCACTGCTGGACATAGGCCTCTCCTTTGAAAGGAGGTTTTGGTCTACTACACCACGCTGGCCAGCCGGGTTGGTAAACGGTTTCTTTCAAGTTTTCCTTCTCTTCGGAGTGATGTTAGCTGCTTATTTTGTTCGAAGGAACCCATTCCATGGGTGTCGTAAGAGGCGACTCTTTAGTCGCCTCTTACGACACCCATGGAATGAATAGGGGTGGTGACACTTTGTATTCTTAATCCGTCACCACACGTGGTGGTCACCACCCTAATCGTGAATACAGATAATGCAGCATGGTGACCCACGCTATGGTGGCCTAGTGAGATGCTTTTACAATTATTAAACCTCCGATCTCAAACTCACCAACTAATTCTACAGCACGAATGCTTTTATTTTAGGTTGGTCTTTTTCTTTATATAAGCCTTATATCGATGGACCGACGATTTGAGTAAGGTGGATGGCGGCGGATGGATGCGGACTGTCTAAGACCGGGATGGTTGGCGTTCCATAGGGGAGACCTTCGTACAGCAGTGGACGGACACTACAAGCCTAATATCACCTTTAAATGTGGAAATTTCCACAAAAATACATCTTTAATTATATTTTTGTTAACTTTACAATTTTATTTTTTATTGTTGAATGTAACTTCAAGAATATCATAAGTTAGATTGATCGTGTAAAGAAAAAATAACTATATTTTTCTATCGAAGATAAGTAAAGTAACTAAAATAAAACCGATATTCAGTCACCTTGGTCGGGTCACCTTTCAAAGGAGCGCTTAAATCGACTGTAGTATATTTAGATTTGATGTTCGGAGAAATTTTTGAACATATAACTTTATTATTACCTTAAGCATTTTACAAACAGTTAGAAGTTTGAATATCTTGGTACAAAACTTTATTTATCCGAGACGTCCATAACCAAGGTATCTGTCTGAAGGTGTCTGCCCTAGGTGTATGAAAACAATCACCGAGGGTAAGCCACGTCGATGCGGTCAGTACTAGGATAGGTGACCGCTATTGGCATGGCCCCGGTAACAGTCCCGAATCTTAGTTGGAGACCTTTGGACTTCGGGTGGCTTAAAAACATCCAACATCCACACGTCTAATTTAAGTAAAAATAAATATTGTGGCATAACCCATTTACTTTACTGTATAATTCCATTTATTCTGATGATTAATCATCCTCCTAGCCATTATTCCCAATGTTTATTTGGGGTCGGTTACTAGTTCAACCGGTTTTACCTGAATTTCGGTTTTTCCACGGAGCGACTGGCATCGGACCTCCGCAACCCTAAAGGAGAACTGAAATTCGAAGATTGAACTAGTTGTCAGTATATTTGAGGGCACTGACTTCCCAATAAAGATTCTCTCTCGCCGAGGCACGGGCGTGAATAACCGCCAAACTTCCAAACTCCGGGCAGCTATTAGGAATTTCCTAAGAAAATCCCAAAGACACTTTTTGGCTCGACCCGGGATTTGAACTTGAGGTCTCGACCTCTTGATTGGCAGTCGCATACGCCAACCACTAGACCAACGAGGCAATTTTCTTATGATTAATGAATGATATAACAATAACTAATAAAGTTATAAATAGAGACACATTACCAAGCCTACCGTTTAGAACTAGAAATATTTTGTTTATCTGATCGACTGAATCGACTAAACTATTTTAATTCATTTAGAAATAGAAATAGCACAGTACAATTAACTCATATTAGTTTGGCTTTATATTTAGTTCAAATATAATGGAATTTTCTAACCTATACATGCTTAAATAGAACGGTTATAATTTTGTTGTGGTTTATTTGTGATTGCAGTACTTTGAACTTTTATATTAGTTTAGTAATTTAATGTCGGTGAAAGAAATTCACGTTAAATTTACTCTGTCAAAGGCCATCAGTCACCCTAGCAGAAGCATGAGCGCTATGGAGCCTGCTTCCCTTTTAGAGGAGAACAAAAGGGAATATCGGTGTTCCCACATAGAAGGGGGCCATCTACAAGCCCTAGGTGGCCCGAGGGACTTTGGGGTTCCAGGGCCTTCCTTTCGAGGGTAGAACTGGTTCCTCAGCTCATAGTATTCCAGACGGCATTCGGTTTTAGTCGATTCGAGTCCGACATAGCCACCAATTGTTGGTATCTGTGGACATTTCAGCCTATTCGTGCTGAAATCAGCGTGGCTCAACTACCGATAATTTACATTACTTAAATAGTGGAATAAAAGTAATCCACTATTTAAGTGACATAGAATAATATTATACATCTTTGTAAGGTGTGGTGTACCTGTACTTAAAGTATTAATTATTTAGGGTATTGAAGTAAAATCCTTCGCGCCTTTGGTTTTACGGTGCGGACTGAAAGGTGACTCTTTTAGGGTTAAAGGTGATCACACGAGGCAGTATTCGTATTATTCATTACTAGTCTAATAGTTTGTCCCCCATACCAAAAAAAAAAGAAACAATATATATATCTCAATCGTATATGTAATTCTTAAGAAAAACAAGTAATAAGTAACCTTACTATATTTTTCTTTAAGTGTAAAAAGGTACGGGAATTTTTTTGGCCAATACCGACTGGTTTTCTTCAGAGCTTTTAGATAGTTAATCGACAGAAAAAAGCTCCAAAACATTCCCTTTAAGTCTTTTATCAAAAAAACATGCGTGTACACTATTTATGTACGTCGGAATCGAGGTATTGGTAGTCAATTTATGTGACCAATTTTACGTATCTCAGTCTTTTTTGTTTGGTATGAAAATATCTGAAAGGGAATTTTTGCGATGGCCTTGCTTTACGCACGATTGCGTTCATCGTTTACAGGGATATTCGTTTCTTCAATAATAGGATCAATAAGCGATATAAAATATTCAGAGCTTACTTTTTTATTACGAGGTTGTTTTTTGCTACTGATTTAGCTCAGCTTTCTCAACATGCTAAAATTTTCCCTGCGAACAGGTTATAGAAGATGTCTTTATCTTTCTGTAATTTATTGTGGTAATAATTGGTTTTTTTACTGTAGTATTTTGTTGGTAAGTGTGAGACCGAAGGCCCAATCATTCAGCATCATCCTCCGATCTCCGTAGACCTCCGGAAACATCTGACTTGGCCGCCATTGTATAAAGTCACCATTCTGCATTGCCTACCCTTACAATGAAGATGGTGGACCCCCACTCTTGGATTCTACTCATGCTTACCATCAGGCAGAGTAGAGTTACTTTGGTAGGCTTAAATATAAGCTCTTAAAATGAATAAAACAAAGAACTATGTATGTAGTTTAGTTCTACTTTGTTATTGAACTCTACGTAAAGAAAATAAGATTAGTTGTGTACTAGAGTAGACTTTAAGCCGACCCAACCTAGATTAGGATAAAAGCCTAGAGAAAATTTATACATTTGGACTGTCAAAAGAAGACAGAATACGATATTTACCCTGTGTGATCTTATTCATTGCACTTGGTACGCTTGGTACTTACCTATCCTTACTAATATTATAAACGCGAAAACTTGTGTGTATGGATGTATGTTTGTTGCTCTTTCACGCAAAAACTACTTAACGGATTTGGATGAAACTTTACAGTAATATAGCTTATATATCAGAATAACACATATGCTACTTTTTACTGAAATAATCGAGATACACGGGCGAAACCTAGATGATTATAAAAGTACATAAATAAAGGATGTCAAACTGTTTTTCCCCTGTAAAAACTTCATAGGTTGCTATGCATAACACACTTGCGTAGCAACCATAATGATAGTTTGTAAATGGCTAATTTGAGTTCTGGATAATCACATATATAGGCTACTTTTGATCCCGAAAATACGCTGGTAACACCGCGGGGCGCAGCTTGTATTCTATATAAATAAAAAATATTTTATTTTCATTGGTATCTAGAAAAGCGAATAAATGAAAAATATATTATAATATCATTGGAACTTATTACATCTTTGAAGTAGAAATATTACCTTACAAAGCCCTATAAAAGGTATAGACATCTTTGTAAATGGGTATCTATTTAAGACGGTCACCTCACAACACGAGTTTCTATACTTTGAAGATTCGGGAGGTATTTTATGAAAATGTTTTAAAATATTTACCACCCTAAATAAAACAGCTTCAAAAGTTATCGATAACGGAGTGGTTCAAGCGGTGATATTGCAAACCTCCTTTCTAAGGAGAGGCCTATGTCCAGCAGTGGACTGTTGAAGGCTGTTGCTGATGATGATGATGAATAGCCTGATTTTAAATCCAATGGCCGTGTATCAGATATTATTATTATTATTTGTGAACCACGTTGATATCAACACGAATGAGCAGGTTTGACCGGGACAGTACTACCCTCACACAGAAGACCGACCTAAAAATGACAGCATAGGTGTTTTCGTATTTCGTTGGTGAGTGTGAGACTAAAGGGCCTAATCATTATTCTAATAGAGAATGATGCTGCCTCGTTGGTTTAGTGGTTAGCGTATGCGATTGCTAATCAAGAGGTCTCGGGTTCAAATCCCGGGTCGGGCCAAAAAGTGTTTTTGGGATTTTCTTAGGAAATTCCTAATAGCGGCCCGGAGTTTGGAAGTTTGGCGGTGATTCACGCCCGTGCCTCGGAGAGCACGTAAAGCCGTCGGTCCTTGTTGTCATATGAACATCTATGGCAATCGTTATTGGGAAGTCAGTGCCCTCAAATATACTGACAACTAGTTCAATCTTCGAATTTCAGTTCTCCCTTAGGGTTGCGGAGGTCCGATGCCAGTCGCTCAGTGGAAAAACTGATATTCGGGTAAAACCGGTTGAACTAGTAGCCGACCACAAATAAACTTGGGAATAAAGGCTAGGAAGATGATGCAGTAACAGCTCACTAGACCGTTATTGTCATCGTGCTGCAATGTCTCCACTAAAAATAAAGATGGTGACCTCTACTCCTGAATTCTACTCATATTTTCTATAAGGCAGAGTAGAGTCACTTTGGTAGGCTTAAATTTAAAAAAAAATCTACCGTTTACACACACACAGCTGAAACCCTATAATCATTATCATCGACATTTGCATACTTCTCCACTGCCAGACAAGGTTTCTTCTTAGAAATAAGGAATAAACATACTGCTTTATTAACTAACAAACACTATATGAATGTAAAAAAGGTTTTGTAATTAACCAGCCCTTTCTAGAAATTTAACCCGAAACCTGTTAACAGTCGCATATGCAAACCACTAGATCAGTTACACCTATAGCAAACACTAAAACGCCAAAAATAATCCTAATTTTATTACTTTATCATAAGATTTCATGTAAGAAACTCTCGTTGTTCAAATCGTTTCAAAATAATCCCAATTTTATTACTTTATCATAAGATTTCATGTAAGAAACTCTCGTTGTTCAAATCGTTTCAAAATAAGACACATGCCTAGTCTCTGAGTTGACTTTGAATAATGAACGTAGAACAGTGACATCGTTAAAACAAAAGAAGCTTAAAAACAGAATGCCTTTAACAACAAGGGATTAAAAAAATGAAAAACTGCCAGGTGTGTGACGGACCATGCACAGTGGAGGGTTCTAATTCTGATATTCAGGTTTAGAAGTGGAATGATTTGATTGAAATATTCTAAGTATAGTTATGATGTCAACTTTCGCATTATTTTAATTATCGGTTGTGAGTTTAATTTTATGAAAACTTGTAAAATTTTGATGGACGACAGTGAGGCCACAAGGAAAAGTGATGCTTTTTGGTAGTCTATATGTTTGTTTTCTTCACCGTTAGGGAACTACTAAATAGATTTTAATTAATGAGAATATTATTTTAGGAAATAAACACATATTTTTTATGGATGCAGGGTAGACAGTGAATTTAGAACGGTTTTCACTTTGAATTTGGCTACTGAACCCTAAAAGGAGTGCTTAGTACAGTTTTTTTGTCATTAATTTGGTAAGTGGCCTTTTACAAGCATAAAAAATCAGCATCTCTGTCGTTTTTCGGAACATTTTTCAGTTGACAGCGAGCCGAAAAACTCTCGTAATTATTTTATTATTATTGCGTAGGCATGAAAGGACCTACTAGTAGTATATGTAACGGTAATTTTGGAAAAAGTACCTTTTTATTTCAATAGGTACTTATTTCTTATATTACCGTCACATATTAAGGACTGAGGAATCGAGCTTATACAAAGTTTTAACCCTACTTCGTTATGCATTTTTTGGCCCATTAGAAAGTTGTTTTCTTCAGATAGTATTTCAAATATGCATGCAGTTATTTTACTGTCCAAGACAAGATTTTGTTTACTTGTATCAAACCTTTGTCCATCTCACTTTTAAGTTTCTAAAAAAAACATTCAAGTGCGTGTTGGACTTATGCAGGAAGGGTTCCGTACCATCTATTCATTTCAAGCGTCTTTCTTTTGCCGTTATTAATACCGATCAAAAAACAAAAATATATATTTGTTGTATACGTATTGTCCCCCTTTTTTTTCGTGCGGAATTCCCCACGGATACCACCAACGACCCAACGCGTATTATCCCCATCAAATATTTATTTAATTCTCTTTTTAGTATTTTTTGTTATAGCAACATCAAAAATACATCATCTGTGAAGATTTAATAATCATAATAATATATGTACTACATGTTATAAAACTGTTTAAATAAGTGGGTTCATAAGATTAAAGGCTGGTGACAGACGGACTTACAGATATTCGCTGATACCGTTTTATAACCTCAAAATGTTGTCACACGTGCCAATATAAATAATAATTTTAGTTTATCACTTCAAATTGATGTGAAGTTGAATGGGGTTAGATCAAAGTGTAAAGTGTATTTGTTAAACTGATACATTTGGATTACGGCATATATTATGTAGTTTCTTGAGCATGCTCGACCCCTGGTATATCTAATGTAAACTCAATTACAGTCCAAATTTATCTGAAATTGTAGCCATCTATAATAATAGTAATATAATATTGACTGTTACTGAAGAGTTTTTTGAACAACCTATTCCCAAATTCTACGATAAGAGAATCTAATATTGATAAAATCAGGCGATTTTGCCTATCAAATTACACACATCAATAGATTTAAAGTATATTTTTCAAGTAAATTTTAGCCTTTTAGTTTGATTGCGATTATTGGACTTATTCTATAAGTCATTCGAGAATTTTATAATAAGCACTAAATCTAGTATTTCTTTTGGTTTTTCCTAAACTAAATTATCATATTTTATTATTTTTTATCTATTCGACTTAGTTAATAATACTGTCACTTAAGCCTATTATCATCCACCAGCGGACGAAGGTCTCCTCCAAAGAGCTTCAACCATTCTGGTCTTGGACGATCTCTATCCGCTGAAAACCATTTGCTTGAACTCGTCGGTGCATAGGAAGCCATTGCCAAAATAACTATAAAATCCAGATTTTCTTAAACTAATGCTACAAGCTAAAAAAACTTTAATTTCGTTATTGTTATTAAGAATCGCAGTCTTTAACTTCATGCATAGAAAATGAAAATTTAATCTTAAAAGGTTTATTGTTGCCCTTCAGGTAACAGTAACAGAACTCTAAAAACTATGTGACCAGGTCAACTCAACAACATGTAACAGTTTGTACAATTCCTCCACAAAGTCGTTAAAAGCACCCATTACAACAAAAGCATGCAATAAAAACGTCCCTCTCAAATTAATACACATAATATCTAACTAGAAATTTCCTTCTGCTTATAAAAGTTTATACATACATATGTTACCCACTTTAATTATACATATTATACATTAATGTTCATATCTCGGGGGAGCAAAAATCCAATTATATGTGGAACACAGAAAAGGACCCAACATAATATAATATATATACATACATGTATGGTCGTTATCTATCATATTTCAACGTATTAATTTATATCAATGAGATTCTTCGGCTTTCAGCTTTGCACGTACAAAGTTAAAAGGTTTTAGGGCTTTATTAGCCCCTTTATATTTGTTCTATCTTTCTTTTAGGCCTGTTGGCTTATTGGTTATGGATTAAGCTTGTGATCCTCAGTTATATCCTTATGATATTTTTTTTTTTAAAAGATAATTCCCGCAATATAAATCTTGTGTCGCAGGGGACTTTACAAACATACATGAAACGGACACAGTGATCACCCACACTCAGAAAAACAATTTGTGGAACACATAGTGTTGTCCCATGTGGGATTTGAACCCACAACACTTGCCACAGTAGTAAGCGGCGTGGCGACCGCTTAAACCACAAATCCAACTGTGCAGTCATGTGTAACAATTCATTATGAAATGACCACGCTCTTTATAGTTGTAAAGGGAAGGAACACTTGAAACAAACTCTGTCTGGTCAGCCAGGCGGGGAGGTTTTTGACTATTATACCTTTTGTAGGCCAAAACCTCCTTCCTAAGGAGAATCCTATGTCCATGTCTACGAGTATGTAATGCAAACTTTCTCAAAGTAAAGCCCTCCTAGCCAAATTGCAAACGTTTTTCGTTTTCTATTTTATTATCTATTCCATTTCTCTATTCTCTTGGCTACAATTTTATTTTGATCACGTGGCTAAGTGACCGAACATAGCCAGTGAAACAAGAGAATATAGAAATATATTTAAAAACGACGTTTGCAACTTGGTTAGCAGGTTCTGATTAATTTGGAACGATCATGTATGAGATTTGTCAGTTTATTATTATTTTGAGATATTCTATCCACCATTCTGTCATCTATTGCAACTAGAGGACATGAATCTTCCTAAGCCTATTATTAACTCAATACTCATCTTCCTAGCCTTTATTCCCAAGTTTATTTGGGGTCGGCTACTAGTTCAACCGGTTTTACCTGAATTTCAGTTTTTCTACGGACCGACTGGCATCGGACCTCCGCACACCTAAGGGAGAATTGAAATTCGAAGATTGAACTAGTTGTTAGTATATTTGAGGGCACTGACTTCCCAATAACGATTGCCATAGATTTTAATGACAACCGGGACCGACGGTTTTACGTGCTCTCAGAGGCACGAGCGTGAATTCACCGCCAAACTTCCAAGCTCCGGGCTGCTATTAGGAATTTCCTAAGAAAAACCCAAAAACACTTGATTAGCAGTCGCATACGCTATCCACTGTTTTTTTGGTTGAACGCGCTAATCTCAGGAACTACTGGTCCGATTTGAAAAATTCTTTCAATTTTAGATAGCTCATTTATCAAAAGGCTATAGGCTATATATAATCACGCTAAAACTAATAGCACCAATGTAGAATTTTTTTAAATCGAGTTTTTTTACCTCTTGAGAGCTTCGGCTGCGTGCGCTGCGTAAACGGTAAAAGTTTCGCAAAAAATATGTATGACAAAATTGTTCCTCTTTAAAAGTTCTATAAAAAATCCGCAACAGCACTTATCTATCTCTTATGGTTGGCTCAATGGGAAATGAATTTGCTTACTCGGTATAACATCACGCTACGGGCAACAGAATTTGCAGACAGGGCTGTGTAGGTCAGCCAGTCCTACTAACATTATAAACGCGAAAGTTTGTGAGTATGTGTGTATGTATGTTTGTTCCTCTTTCACGCAAAAACTACTGAACGGATTTGGATGAAACTTTACAGTAATATAGCTTATATATCAGAATAACACATAGGCTACTTTTTACTGCAATAATCGAGATACACGGGCGAAAACTATGTGATTATAAAAATACGTAAATCGTAGATGTCAAAATGTATCACTGTTTATCTCCTTTCAAAACTTCATAGGTTGCTATGCATAACACACTTGCATAGCAACCATAATGATATAAGCGGGTAACACCGCGGGGCGCAGCTAGTAAACTATAAATTCTTAACTGCAAAGCAACATTTATCATCGTCCCGTCACTAATCTCTCTAGGGTCTTTATTCACCTCTACTCTCATAAAATATATGACGTGACTTCACAGATTTTCAAGCTTTGGTTTTCTCTTTACCTTTTGTTTACCGTTGTCAAATTTATTTCAACACCAACAAAATTTTGGTGCAAAAAATTCTTATACTTTCCGAAAGTTGGGCACTTTATGATGAATGGGTGGTTCGTGATGAGTTTTCATGCTTGGTTGATTTGTTTTGTAAAATGTTGCTCAAACGCATTTTCTTTCTATGGTTTTGGATGAATCAACATCATCAGACGCTCATAGGTGAGTGGCCTTAAGTAAGTGAAAATAATTACTGAGGGTAAGCAAGGTGACCGTTTCTGACATGATATAGAAGTAGAAGTATATTTCCACTAAACGGTACGGAAAGGACTAGATAGAAAACCGAGAAGCTTAAGCTCGGCTTGCCAGAGAAGTCGAGCACGCGGCTAGAGCGATTTTTGATGTTAGCAGATCTTGGTGCAACAGGTGTAGATGGTTATGCATGGGCAACAGCAGCCGCCATAGCAACCTCCATAGCATCCTCCGCAACACATTTTTGATGAGTTTTAGGGTAAAATTAGACTGATGAACTGTTTTCACTTCTTACAAGTCCCCTACCCGCACTTGGCCAGCGTGGGGATGTATGCCCTTAATCCACTCCTGACAAGAGACCACAGATCAACAGTGGGACGTTATGAGTTGTTGATGAACATCAAACTTTGTTAGTATCAAGTTAACAATAGTTACATAATACTACGTATATACTAAGACTTCTACAGAAATTATATAATTGCCAATCTTAGAAGGGTCTGGAATTATCTAGAAATTTGATATGCATACGCAGTGGAATATTATGGATGATTATGATGATATTAGGTATGAATCAAGGTTCAGAGACTTGTACATAAAGTAAAAAATATGTATAATATTATTATAACCTGACGTTTGAATGAAATACTCGTAACAACCATCGGGTTTATTAATAGACTAGTGAGAGATCAGCGCTGACCGGTAAGTTGTAATATTCGGCAAATACCTGCCCATTGATTTATTATTTTTAAACTTTTATTTTAAACCAGATCTGTGGTCAAAGTCCTAAAAATACTCAACAGTCTTCTTCTTCTTTTGATGCGATTGCAAGCAGCCGAACAATATCAGCTATTTTCGCTAATTGACGACTTCAATTGTAAACTCTCCTAGGCACAAGTAGTCGTCGTGGTGAATTTAATGATAAAAATATGTGGATAAAATGTAATGGGGACCGTCTTCCGAAAAAATAATAAACGATCTTCCTCAATATTCTGAATGTGCTGACAATTGAATGACATAAATATAAACATAATATGTGAGGGTTGATTTAATGCCAACATATTAACAGTTACTAATGCAAAAAGTGAAAAAGAAATCCAAACTAATACAGACAATTATTATACATATACATTAAATATAATTCCAGTTCATCATCATTATCAGGCTATCGTAGTCTACTGCTGGCCATATGCCTCTCCCTTTACATACCACTCTGATAGATTTTGGGCTTCTCGCATCCAGCCTCTGCCAGCCATCCTACGTCACTTCACCTGGCCTGTGGACGTCCTACAACTACGTTTGCTAAGACGCGGTCTCGAACTCTTCTACTCCAACGGTGATCAGTTTAATCTTAGTCATATTTCTAAATTTATAAATAAAAATTTAAAAGTAAATAACATTGTTTTCAGAACTAAAAGGTTCGTGAAGCTTTTAAATAATTTCACACAAAGCCGATTAACTTTACAAACTCGTTATTTATTTGTGTTATATAATAATAAGGTAAATCAAAAATCAATTTATTTCAAACGCAATTTTGGAGAGGTTTATATTATATCTGATCTGATATTGACTATTACTACGTATGCGTAGATGAAACTGCATGGTTATGTGCATTTACCACGTCGACAAAGAACCCTCAGCGTTTGTCGTCTTTTTCAACGATTTTATGATTATGGTATCCCTTTGGTAGTCATTCAACTTTAAATGACCTTGTTTTGTTATAATGAACTATCGAGAAAAACTATAACGGTGCAGATAATTTTGCTAGTTCAGGAGTCATGAGGTCTATTCGTAACTTGTAAAATACGCTTATATTTTACCTTTAAATTTCTTACTAAACTAATGAAATATTAAGTAAACATCTGTTAGACACGATCTTCAATACAATTGGCATTACGAGTGATTTCAAATTCACGTGCCATTGTAAGGGACCCTCCATTAATCACGTGATCTTCTTTTTGGCAGTTTTTAATCTCCCTCCCCCTTAGTGATACATGGTGAGGTTTGAGACTACCCCCCTATAACACATGTAGACACAAAGAGTCTTTTTTAAGATTTTTTTTTAATATTAATAAAATACAGGTATATCATCTTATTTTATTATAGAAAATTAAAGACTAGGTACAATAATTACGTTCAGAGGTAGAGTAGAAAGGTTGCAGGTTGTTTTTGACTGACATAAAAATAATTAAATAAATGCGAAAATTCGCAGAAAAAAATACACGTGATATATAACTGCCCCTCTCCACTCCCCTTTGAGATATTTCGTGATTTTTTGGGAACCCTCCCCCCATTTTGGGCCTCATGTGATTAATGGACAGCCCCTAAATGACTATGGGACCATATTCTATGTGTAAACTGACACGCACTTGGCCGATTTTATTTCATATAAATAACGTTGTTACTCAGTTAAAACTTTAAGAAATATATCTACACTTTCTAAAAGTGACTATCAAATATTTTCTGTCTAAAGTATTTGGCCCGAAATTTCCCATCAGTTCAAAGTAACCCAAAACAAACTAAGAGGAATTTAATTGGTTCATTATGTTCATTCTGATAGTTACTACTTCAGTATTTATTTAGACGTGTCTACTGTTTTATATTAGTAGTCACGACTACGAGACGACATCGACCTTTGAAACACGGCTTAGAATCCAGCAACCATAAAAACAATTTATTTCAACTTTATGCACAGATGTGGCAAAAGCGGAATGACGTAGGCATTTTCAGCCAGTACACCTTGGGCGATGCAGAGTTAAACATTGTAGAAGCACAGAAATTTTAATTGATATTTTTTAATTTTTGAAGATTTGCAAAATCGCAAGTTGGAAAAAGTTGTAATGACATGAAAAATTGCATCATAAAGAAAATTTCAACCTGTTAAATATTAATACAACTCCTGTAACTAGTGTGGCGAAAAATAAACAACAGCGCCATCTATCGAAGAACACTGAACCAGGAAGAAACTCGGCATGAACTATACGGAGTAACTGCCTACTAATCCTGAATCGCGATATAGAAATTCTTGCGCCGATAACATATTTACAAAATACAAACATCAACCGCTGAGCCGTGGCCCGTCAGGCATTATCCCTTCGCCTGGTCGGAGGATCCTCCCATTGTAATGGAGGAACATGATACCCGTTCCTCCACACCAGTATATCTTCACCAGTTTTTATTGTTATGTTTGATAAACATTTTAACCGACATGACATCAGCCGTGACGTGTCCGTGTCGTCTGGTTAAAACATTCTTATCTCAGTAAAGACAAACAGGGACTTGTTTGTTTAGGTACTTTTGGGTTAATAGAATCGGGATATAGAAATGACTACTCGGGCACTTTTTAGGTGTTCAAAGTACATTATGAAACTGTTGTATCGTGAGTCATATAATTTACTGAACTAATAAACAAATTGTATATTTGCTGTGGTTCCGCACGCATGTAGTTCTTTCTCAAGAATAAAAAGATTTCCATGCCGAAATTTCATTAAAATTAGTGCAGAGGTGATCCGTGAATTATCAAAATCACGGAACGGCCTGCCTTTTTGGTCTTGTGGCGAGCGTATGCGGCTGCTGATCAAGAGGTCTCGGGTTCGATTCCCGGGTGGGCCTAAATATTTGTGTGATTCACAAACATTTGTTTCTTAGTCTGAGTATTTTCTATGTCTAATATGTATGTATTTACAAAAACAAAGAAGGTTTATGTATTTAATATCAGATATTTCGTACCCATAATACAATTGTGTGTAAGATGTTCGAAACATTTTATATTTATTATTTGAAGTCGGTTGAAAATACATCCACAGTCTTAAAAATGTCTGACAACGTGTCTGAGCATCAAAGTGCGGTATCTTTTGCTCTGCCATTTAGGTCAATTGGCTGTGTCAATGAGCCAATCAAATCGCTTATAAGCGTTTTATAACAGCTTGTTGTTGAACTTTAAAACCTTCCCTTGTTCTATCATTATTTTTTACATTATGCACCCCACGGTGTTACCCGCGTGTTTTAGCCATTTACAAACTATCATTATGGTTGCTATGCAATCGGTTATGCATAGCAACCTGTGAAGTTTTGACAGGAGATAAAATAGTGATACATTTTGGCATCTACGATTTATGTATTTTTATAATCACTAAGCTTTCGCCTGTGTATCTCGATTATTGCAGTAAAAAGTAGCTTCAGTGTTATTCTGATGTATAAGCTATATTACTGTAAAGTTTCATCCAAATCCGTTTAGTCGTTTTTGCGTGAAAGAGCAACAAACATACATACACACAGACATACATACTCACAAACTTTCGAGCATATGATATTAGTAGGATGACACCTAGTATACTGTAAATAGCCAGGCAGGTCACATTTTACTTAAGTAGATGCAAAAAAAAAAAGAAACACTCAAAGCCGAGTGCCGAGAGCCGAGAGGCCTTAAGTGATTGGAAATAATCACCGAGGGTAAGCAACGACACCGCGGTCAGTACCTAGATGGGTGACCGTTTGTAGCATTATATGTTATGAGCGTTTCCGTTATTCGTAGGTCACGTTAAGCAGTCGGTCCCGCTTGTAATCAAAAGAAACCAGTCGTTAAGCTGAGTTGGAGATCTTCGGGCAGCTTAAAAACATCCAATGGTAAGATTACGTAGCCATAACGTTTCTTGCCAGTCCCCAACCCGCACCCGATGTTTTTTTTTTATATTTAAGCCTACCAAAGTGATTCCCACTCTGCCTGATGGAAAGCATGAGTAGAATCCAGGAGTAGGGGCCACCATCCTCATTGTGAGGGTGGGCAATGCAGCATGGCGGCCTAGTCAGAAAATTCTGATTCATTCTCCCGGCCTCCTAAGAATAATGGTGATAATGGCTTGTAGAAAAGAAGTGTTAATCTAATCGCAAGATCGAGAAAAAAACTGTCAGCTGTTTTTTTAATAGGTATTGGTATCTATTATGTTTATTTACATTATAAAGAGGAATATTTACCTTATATACACATGATATAAGGTATATATTCCTAGGGTAAATACAAATTCAACAGTTACAAGTTCAACTTAAGGTGTAGTAATACGGTCTTACACGAACTGAAGTGTTCCGCTACAGGCTCTACTGACAATACCTGTCTTCCAGCATGTACAAGAAACGTACGCTTAATTGGAAATTCCTGTAAAGAGAAAACCTATATTGAAGAACAAAACTGTTGAGGAAGATAACGATCGTATTAACTATCGAATCGTCTACTAAGTATAGATTCTGGTATATTTATTTTTAACGAGTATTAATTATTTTACACTGATTACTTACGCTAAACTTGCCAAACTTTAACCTTTGATGGTAAGATGCGTCTTTTTTTACCAGTAAATTATATTTTCCATAGAGATAAACTTTCTTGGCAGCAAAATTACATAAAAACCTAAGAAGATTTAAATGAGTCATATTTCAACCCTAAATTTACAAGAAAGAGTCGGGAAATAAACTGGAATCTCGACTCCGGACAGAAAAAGTCTGTTGGCTTATTTTGAGATATATTTTGTTCGTTGCTTACCTATTTATATGGGGTTACAACGAACATCATTTTTTCCAACGTTTTGTAAAAGAGTGCACTTATATCTTTATAGCCAATAAGATTTTCCTTTAATGGTTGGTGAAGCGTTTGAGCCGTGAAGCGTAATATACAAACAGAGTTACTTTAAAATTAATTTTAAGTATGGAAGTACGAGTAACTGTAAAAAACAAATACTGTCTTATTTTTTTTTTCT
The DNA here is from genome assembly GCA_932526445.1 of Phragmatobia fuliginosa. Taxonomy (NCBI): domain Eukaryota; kingdom Metazoa; phylum Arthropoda; class Insecta; order Lepidoptera; family Erebidae; genus Phragmatobia; species Phragmatobia fuliginosa. The sequence goes on along the minus strand of OW052081.1, from coordinate 9,177,341 downwards.
AAATATTCCTGTTGATATTACAAGAAATTTAATTCAAATTAGTACAGCGTTTTAGGCGTGAAAGCGTAAGATATAGACAGATAGAAATCTTAATCTAAGATTTCGATATTCGAAACATTTGGTAAAAGAAAATTTTTAATTGAATTATGATAGTTATTGTTAGAAAAATGTTTTTATTCTGTTGCTGAATTGTGAACTAAATTACAAATCTATATTACTTATTTATTTATTTTTTATATGATATGTCATTATTATATTCAGTGATTTATTGCTATGTTGTTTTGTGCCATTTCATGAAATTTATTGTTTGAAATTTGTAATTATTAATTTTATTTGTAATTTTATGAATTTTGTTGATGCATGGTATTTCTTTTCTTGTATCTGACATTTTATTATCATTATTACAATCATGTGAATGACTGAATGAACTATAGAATGCTAGAATAACTGTTCATTATGTAATTATTGATCTGTGCTATTATTTGTAACTGTTTAAACTATACTAAAATTCACATACAATGTTAAAATTGTTTATTGAATAAATTAAACGAAAATGAAATGAGGAACACTTAAAAATGACAATCCTAAGGATCAAAATTCAGTAAAAAAAATACTTTTGAGACCAAGTTTCTGAACGAAAACAAACAGACTCGTTCTGCCATTTCCTCTCTATATGAATTTATATTGTAACAAATACACAAGTTATAGCCGTAGGATCGCCCCGGGGCCACGCATAAAACGAAAACATTGTTCCTGTTTTACCGAAACTCATAAATAACAAACTATAAATAAAGAATTTCGTTCTGCTGAACAAAAGGAATAAGCTTTGTGAATATCCGATCTTGCGAATATAACTTGTAGGTAAATTCTCTATTATTGGCAAAATCAAATTACTTTCCAATAATATCAACTTCGATTGTGACCTAGATTTATCTATTATTGGGTGTTCTATTTAATATAGCACTGGGATAATTGGAATCAGAATAAATTGGTGATGTGTAAAGCTCAAATATAGCACATAATTAAATTTGTTAATAAAATATATATCGCTTTGAGAGCAATCAAAATATTTTACGCGAGATCCTTGGGTCATATTTGTAACTTCACTAATGTCCTTGGTCTTTTTCTTTAAAATTTCATTTTTAGGGTTCCGTAGCCAAATGGCAAAAAACGGAACCCTTATAGATTCGTCAAGTCTGTCTGTCTGTCTGTCTGTCTGTCTGTCTGTCTGTCTGTCTGTCTGTCTGTCTGTCTGTCTGTCCGTCCGTATGTCACAGCCAATTATTTCCGAAACTATAAGAGCTATACTGTTGAAATTTGGTCAGTCGATGTATTCTGTGAACCGCATTAAGATTTTTATATAAAAATAGAAAAAAAACAATACATTTTGGGGGTCCCCATACTTGGAACTGAAACTCAAAAATTTTTTTTTCATCAAACCTATACGTGTGGGGTATCTATGGATAGGTCTTCAAAAATGATGTTGAGGTTTCTAATATATTTTTTTTCTAATCTGAATAGTTTGCGCGAGAGACACTTCCAAAGTGGAAAAATGTGTGTCCCCCCCCCTCTAACTTCTAAAGTAAGAGAGTCATAAAACTAAAAAAAATATATGTTGTACATTACCATGTAAACTACCAACGAAAATTGGTTTGAACGAGATCTAGTGAGTAGTTTTTTTTTATACGTCATAAATCGTAACACGCAATATACCTTTCATCCAATCAATACACTAGTATAAAAACATCGATGAAAGTTACAACGAACTACAAGAACTTTTATATGATGTTACTTGCTGGTACGGAACCCTTCATGGGCGAGTCCGACTCGCACTTGGCCGCTTACAAAAATAGAATTACCTTTGTATCAAATTAAATACTTATTTTAGTGGTAATTTAAAACTATAAATTTCCTAAGTAAGGATAATTACTTTTCACTGTTATGGTGAGGAAGTGGAGGTGTTTTAAATTAAATCTGTAAGTTATTTTATATGTTTCAGTTTTTGAAGTCGGTTTTTCTAAAGGAAGTTTTTTTTAGTACTATAATTTAAATACCTACTTAGCTGGATCTGATGATAAACAGAAAGACCACGTAAACTAGAATTAAGCTTGTTTGCTCCATACATTAATAATTCAAATCCATTTCACAATCTAACAAATAGTTATATGTATAGGTGCAAACCTAAATAGTTTAAAACAGTTCCGTTTTCGTTTACATAGATTATTGCATTATAGTTTAGCATACTAGGGCACTTCAATTTCACGGTGGACACATTCAATTATCGCCTCTAATGAGTAACTTTATGGTATATAATCGCTTTTTGTGTGGAATGATAATATATTCTAATAGGATTTACATCGATTTCTGTTATAATATCTAATGCATGACGTCCAAGTTGTCATAATCTGAAAATATTGATTAAACTGCTATTTGCAAATTTATGAAGTATTAATACCTTTAATTTTCTAAGTAAGATGTTTGATTAAAACAAAAATTAATTACTTAATAGAAATAGTAGATTAGTACCCAAGTAAGGCTGTAAGGCACCAATTGCAGCCCGAGATATTTAGGCGCACGAGCGCAGCGAGGGCGCCTATAGTTCGAGGGTGCAATTGGTGCTTACACCCGAGCTAACTATTCTGCTTTACATCTCGATTGTGAGGTAAGTAGAAAAAAACCGGCAGTATAAGAATAAACATTTTATCTTCAGCTTCCATTTTCATTGAATCGGGAGTGCAGCTTATATCTTCATCACTTGAAGAACTCATGGTTTTTCCTAATTAGCACGTAATTATAAAAAAAACCCAAAAAAAACAATATTTAAATTAAAAGTTTTCTATTCCCGCCTCTTTTCATTAAAAAGAAACAAGTAAAGAACTTTTTAACTATTTTTTTCAAGAATGAAATTGAGCTTCGCCGTTCGATATTTAAAATTGATGACTAAAATACTCAACGAAGACAAGGCTGAATAGCAAAGCGACCTCTTTGGTCATTGGGTTGAATGCATGATGTCTTTGCCAGTATGATGGTTAGATGTACGCGTGCTTTTTAAAAGGAAGAAGTGTTTTTTTTTAATTACTTACCGCCCTAGGGCTTTTCTAGCTACATTATTACCCTAGAGCGCTAATAAGTCACCTACAAGCCCCATTTGGAGGTAAAAAGAACCTACTTACCGTTGGCCCCGCGGCTCCCCCCGCATCTTGTTGATTAACGCGGTAAAAACAGCATAATAATTATGTCCTTTCTCAGGCCCTATGTTATCACTGTGGGTGACAGGTGAGGCCATCTGCCACCCCAGCAGAAGCAGGCCGGGTTGGCAACGCGAGCTCTACAAAGATTTTTGTAGCGCTCGTGTTGCCAAGTACACGCTGTATTTGAAAGAAGAAAGGGAACATCGGAGTTCTCACACAGTAGGGGGCCGTCTGCAAACCATGGATGGTCCGAGGTACGCCGGGGTTCCAGGGTTTTCCTTCCGAGGGTGCACCTGGTTCCTCGACTTCCAGTGCCCGAGAATGCGTGCTGTTTTGGTTGGTTCGAGTCCGACATAGCCACCATTGTGTGGCATCCGGGAAGATTGCCGCACGGAAAAAAGGGCCCTATGTAATGTGTATACCGAATTCCATTTTATTTGGTTTAGCAGCTTTGACTTGAAAGCGCGACAGACAGACAGTTACTTTTGCATTTATAATATTAGTAAGGTCAGAATCACAGTTCGTAAATTTATAATATTAGTAAGGTCAGAATCACAGTTCGTAAATTTATAATATTAGTAAGGTCAGAATCACAGTTCGTAAATTTATCGATCAAGCTCTAATAATTTCTTTTATCAATATTGAGCAACTCGAGTCGTTAATAGAAACATAAATCGATATATTTGTACAGTAAAGTATAATAATACCGACTTCAAAGAAAAACTATTCCGACTACCCAAATCGTGACAATCCTATGATCTTTGAGGAGTTCCCTCCACTTCCTTGGGATCCCATCATCAGAACCCGATATAGTGACGATGGGACCACCTGTGAGCTACGCCCATTCTAATGTAAAAGAAAATTTTTGAAATCGTTTCATAAACGACGAAATTATCGCTGAACATACATAAAAAAAAGATTCCGACGAATTGAGAACCTCCTCCTTTTTTGAAGTCGGTTAAAAATCTGGATATAAATGAAATAGGTAGGTAGTAAAAAAACGTTCTTTATTTGAAATATATCTATACAAATTCTATAAAATTTAGATCTCATTGAACTTAATACACGAATTTTTTATATTTAAATGAACAACGTAGAATGGAATAAAACTCTTTGTTGTACAAATTATAATGAATTTGAATACCGTTCAAGCTTTTGTAATATCTTTTATCTATATTGAGCGACTTAAGTCGTTTGTAGAAACATAAATCGATATATATGTACAGTAAAGTATAATTTTAGTAAAGTGAAGCATAAATTTGTTAAAAATATAAAAAATGAATGAAGATTTCAATTCAGTTTTAGCACAATTTTTATATCGGATAGAACAAATTCATCTTAAAAGTAATTTGTACACTTAATCTACTTAATCATCTTTATTATCGTCTGTGTTACTTGAAGTTATAATTACTTTTTACCCGTCAATTAGGCACTCAATTTTGAAGAAGTGTGGTAAGCATTGAAAGCAGGCAGGACTGGTTGTTGTAGAGAAAGTTGGGCTAGGCCTGTGACAGCAGACATCTTTTAACTATCATATATTTAAGATGAAGATTAAGAATTATGAGTAATAACAGGTCTTTACCTATGAAATTGCCGTTTTGTATGCAATAAGTGAAAGTATTTATTTTTTCAAACTTTTTTATTTCTGTTATTCGAAGTAATCATCCATGCAATCGACGCATCTTTGCCAACGCATTGGCAGTTTATTGATGCCTATCTGGTAAAAATCAGCTGGACGGGAGGGAATAAACTCTTCAAAGGCATTTTGTACCGCCTCTCGGGAATTGAATTTTTTACCCACTAAAAAGTTGTCTAAATTTTGGAAAAAGTAATAGTCGGTAGGTGCAAGGTCTGGTGAATATAGCGGATGAGGGAGAGCTTCCAACCCCAGCTCTTGCAGCTTGGAGACTGTCTGTTGCGCAGTATGGGGTCGCGCGTTGTCGTGAAGGAGCATTGGGGACGACCGATTGACCAAAGCTGGTTGCAGATGTGCAAGCTTCTCCATCATTCTCTCCAGTTCTTCACAGCACACATCTGCATTAATGCTCATGCCGTTTTGTAAAGCTGTGGTGAATCACACCCGCACTAGACCAGACCACCAAACAGTGACCATCACCTTTTTAGGGGACATTTTTGGTTTAGGGCGTTACTTGGGTGATGAACCAGGGTCTAACCAACTTGCTGAGCGCTTTCGATTGTCGAACAGAACCCATTTTTCGTCGCACGTAACAATTCGTTTCAAAATTCCTTCCTTTCTTTGCCTGTTGAGCAGCGCAAGGCAGGTCTCGACGCGTACGTTGCGCTGGCGATCGTTAAGGTCGTGGGGGCACCCATTTTTTTTTTTTTTTTAACACCGACACTAACAGCACGCAAAATTCGTTTAATTATGGAATATGAGTTCCGTCGGATACAACGCTAATCAAAAAAACAAGAGACTGAGTTTGTAAATAGAATGTTCTGGTTTTAAAACAAAATTAATTTGAATTTGGAATACAGAGCCATTACAAACTTTATTTTATTTGAAATGACAGTACTGAAGAAAGGCAATTTCATAGGTGAATACCTAATCTTTATTATATATAATTCTTCTGTGAGTGTGTATGTCACTGAACTTCTCTCAAACGACTGGACCGATTTTGATGAAATTTTTTGTGTGTGTTCAAGGGGATCTGGGAATGGTTTAGATTCGCAATTGGACCCGGTAGGTGGCGCTGCGATCAAGTTCTGGAATTTTAAAGTTGGGCGGTACGAAGTTCGCTGGGTCATCTAGTATTATTATAAAAACCAGCAGCTTTTTCCTAGCCTTTATTCCCAATATTATACAATATATAAAATACAATCAGAAGCAATTTATACAAACATGGGGGTGAATATTTAAGATGACGCTTTTACTTGATAACATTGTGTAGCGATCATGTCCGAGTGGTCTTAGGTAATTGGAAACAATCACCGAGGGTAAGCAATGATCGCGCGGTCAGACCAAGATGGGTGACCGTTTGTGGCATGATACGCTTTGAGCGTTTCCGTGATTCAAAATTCATGTCAAGCAGTTGGTTTATTATAAGATAGCAGTCGTGAGCTTAGTTGGAGGCCTTCGGACTGCTTAAAATCATTCAACGGCAAGATTACGTAGCCTCAACGTGTCTTGTCAGTCCCGACCCCGCACTCGGCTAGCATGTGGATGTACGGCCTTAACTCTTTTCTGGGAGGAAATCTGAGCCCAGAAGAGTGTCATTATGAGTTGTTGATTTTGAACATTGTTACACTAGCTTAATAAATAAATGAATAAATATTCGGCCATCTCACACAACGCAATCTAGCCCCAAACTAAGCAGAGCTTGTATTATGGGTACTAGATGAGTGATATAAATACATAAACATACTTTTTTTTGTAAATACATACATATTATACATAGAAAACACCCAAACTCTGAAACAAATATTTGCGGATCACACAAATATTTGGTCCGACCCGGGAATCGAACCCGAGACCTCTTGATCAGCAGTCGCATACGCCAACCACTAGACCAACGAGGCAGTCAACGTAGGTTTTGCGATCTAGTGTAACGACACCATCCTCATTACAAATGATGATTGTGTACATTCCCAATATCCTTATTGTGTTAAATGGCGATAACCTTCCTAGGTTATCGCCATTTAACACATAATTTTTATCAGGCAATCATTATTGCAGCTATTATATAAATATAAAGAAGATGATGTGAGGTTAAACCGATTACCTAGGTTTATATTACTTTGTTACACAGACGCAAATATATTTTCGTAAAAACGTACTGAACAATAAAGCTATTAGATGATTAATAACTACCGTTATTTAACAATTTTATAAGTTCGTTGTTTTTTGAATAGAAGTATGTTCTTTTTGATGATTTGAAAAATTGATATTCAGGTAAAACCAGTTGAACTAGTAGCCGACCCCAAATAATCTTGGGAACGAAGGCTAGGAAGAAGAAGAACAGTATGCATATACCGTATCTTAGTCAGCTAAGTTTTAGGTTATAGCATGTCAGCACAGTCTAGGACCTTTTTTTTTTCCTCTGTGTGGAAATCCCCTCGGATACCACCAGTTGGTGGTTATGTCGGACTCGAACCGACCAAAACCGCATGCCGTCACAGTTACCAGAAGCCGAGGAACCAGGTGTACCCTCGCAAGGAAATCCCTGGGACCCCGACGTACCTCGGGTCACCTACAGCTTGTAGATAGCCCCCTCCTGTGAGAGAAACCTACTGCTCTTTTCTCGACCAACAGAAAGGGGCGCGCGCTTCTTGTAGCGCTTGCACCGCCGCCCCGAACTGTTTCTGCTAGGGTGAAAGATGGCCTCATTCGTCACCCCCAGGCGGGCGCTTATGGAGGACGGAGATCGGTTAACTCCGTAGCATGATTGCGGCCATGATACGGAGAGTGCGTGGAACTCCGCCGTCTCTTTCTGTCTTTCTCTTCTCTCTCAGTCTAGGACCTACATAATTAGATGGCATAAAAGCTATCTTTATCAGTACAAAACATTCCATTGTGACATTACCTTACAAAAACCTTTGTTCGTTATGAATTAACTTCAAGTGTGGAATAGATAATAGTCGAAATTGGCAACAATTTTATGTAAAAAATTGTGAAAAACACAATAAACCTCTTTTCTTAAAACATTTTCTTCGAATTAAAGGCCAAAAATTAAAATATTAAGTACAATTTCTCATATGAAATTATACTTCCATAACAAACATGTTCTTGTTCTGATATTTTTTCATTACTTTTTCGAACACATTTCTTAAAATATATATCATTTTTTAGGGTTTCGAAGTTCATGACTCGGAACCCTTATAGATTCGTCATGTCCGTCCGTCCGTCCTCGACTTACCGTCCAAACGGTAAGTGCTAGAAATATGAATCTTTGCATAATTATGTGTTGTAATTACGTCGACAAAGTGCTACAATAAAATAACGAACAATATTTTTATTTGGGGTACCTCCCCTACACGTAACGTAGGGATATTTTTTTTTCTCACGGCTACCTCATCATGTGGGGTATAATTAGATAGGTTTAAACAATAAACAATACAGGGTTTCTCAGACGATTTTTTGATTTAGTTTAGATTTTGATTTAGATCCGTTTGCGAGAAATTCCACTTTAAAGGCCACTTTTTTGTGAAAACAGGGCGTCCCCCCCTCTAAAAGCTAAACGGCTGTCTCAAAAAATCTGAAAAAATTCGTGATCGTGGTCCATATAATGAACTTTGAAGGAAAACTATAACTGATTAGATGACGTTGTTAGTTCAGGTGTTAAAGAGACTTAACTTTTGCAACGCGCTTACTTGGAAAACGTCACACAAAATTAACGCATTATTACATAAACATAACAATTATCCATTTAATACGATTTCTAATCCACGTACCATTATGGGTGACTGAGGAACTCTTTCCTGTGCGTGGCCTGACACGCACTTGGCCGATTTTTTTACTTTATTTTTATGAAACTTTTTGGAACACTGTACCAAGTTGTTTCATTTACGACTGTCTGTTATGTTGTGAAATACGTGGAATTATGGTATTGTTTTACGATTACTTTTAACGAGAAATATTTTTATATGTTGATGAAGCTCTACTGAATTCAGGTTAACAAAGTTTGGAATTTTCTCGAGTTTCTTTTTTAATTATTAAAAACACAACTCCCGCACTAGGAATATAAATTCTTGTGTCGCGGGGAACTTTACAAACGTACATGAAAAGGACACAAAGAACACCCAGACTAAGAACAACAAATTGTGAATCACACAAAGTGTTATAGGAAGCGGCGTGGCGACCGCTAAAGCCTTTAGGCCAGCCGTGCAGTCAACCTGTATTGGTTTTGAACCTATGGAATCGAAAATTTAATCTAGGAGGAAAATGGTACATGTTTTTCTTTAAGACACTTGCAATTTTCAATATAGAGCTGATACATTACTTACCTATGTGTTAGGTATCCGTTTGGTGAGAGATTTCAACACGGAGTGTCATCAATACCATTGATCCTGTAAGAGTTGATTGACTACGGGAGCCAACTACATAGCATAACATCACTGCAAAGAGACTTGAAATATACTTAATTGACTGCCTTGTTGATCTAGTGGTCAGTGTACGCGGCTGCTGATTAAGAGGTCTCGGGTTCTATTCTCGGGTCGGACCAAATGTTTGTTTGATCCACAAATATTTGTTTTGGACTTTGGGTGTTTTTTATGTATAATACGTATGTATTTACAAAAAAAAGCGGCCAAGTGCGAGTCCGACTCGCCCATGAAGGGTTCCGTATCAGCAAGTATTATCATATAAATTTCTTGTAGTTTGTTGTAACTTTGATCGATGTTTTTATAATAGTGTATTGATTGAATGAAAGGTGAATTGCGGTTTACGATTTATGACGTATTAAAAAAACCTACTTACTAGATCTCGTTCAATCCAATTTTCGTTAGTAGTTTACATGGTAATGTACCCACAACATATATATTTCTTAGTTTTATCACTCTCTTATTTTAGAAGTTACAGGGGACACACACACATTTTACAGGGGACACACACACATTTTTCCACTTTGGAAGTGTCTCTCGCACAAACTATTCAGTTCAGAAAAAAAAATATTAGAAACCTCAACATCATTTTTGAACTCCTATGCATAGATGAACGTATGGGTATGATGAACAAAAAAAATTTTGAGTTTCAGTTCCAATTATGGGGACCCTCAAAATGTATTGTTTGTTTTTCTATTTTTATGGGAAAATCTTAATGCTGTTCACAGATTACATCTACTTACCAAGTTTCGAAAGTATAGTTCTCATAGTTTCGGAAAAAAATGGCTGTGACATACGGACGGACAGACAGACAGACATGACGCATCTATAAGGGTTCCGTTTTTTGCCATTTGGCCATGGAACCCTAAAAAGGGAAATATGTATTTATATCAGTTGTCTAGTACCTACCCATAATACAAGCTCTGATCAGTTTGGAGACTAGATGGCGTTGTGTGTAAGGTCCGAAATATTTATGAAAAAAAAACAATCCTATTAGTCCAGTAAAAGACGACTAACGGCCTGGCCACGAGTTTTGGTCTTAGCGAAAAGCGGAGCGGCGTCGGTGAGCTTTGCGTTTTGCACGCCACGAACCCTAGTAGCGGTTAGTTGCAGCGGCGACGGTGGACGTATTTAGGTAGTCGAAACGTGTTAAAAATCATGGCGTTATAAAAATTATCCCCTGTCTGTTTAGAAACAACATTTTTTTTTTAAATATGATAGAATGAGTGCACGATCTAAATAAAGATTGGTATTTAGATGGTGGATTTAGTGACCTATACGAAGGTCCTACCTATAAGAAGTAACTGATGTTTCCAAGTGTTTTGCTAAGTAGGTACTTACAGAGAGAAAAAACTTTAAAAACTTGTCAACTACTTACATTGCGTATAAGACATACTAGTAGTTTCGTGTGTAGTTATATCTACAGACAAAACTACTGATATGTAAACAGTTTTGCTAATTAGGTACCTACTGACAGAGAAAAAAATTAACTTTTAAAACTTGTCAACTATCCACCTACATTACGTAAACATACCAGTAGTTTTGTCAACATATCAGTAGCTTCGTTTGGTAGGTACAGTCAGCGTCATAATGATATTGGCGTTCAAAGTGGTCAAAATGATGTGAAAAACACTAATTCAATTTTATGTTGGCTCGCAAGGTGCTCAAATTGTTGTACGCATTCAAAGTGGTCAAAAGATCTTAGCAAGCAGTTGTCAATAATATGTTATCTGACAGAGTGTTCATATTTATGTTAACAAATAGGTTGTTCATTGGTATCTAAGCGCGCAAACTAGTCAAAAATATCTTAGCATTAAAGAGAAACCAACCTTATCACCCACAGATAGAGTATACTTTGCAGTTTCACTACGCAGTATAAAACAAAGTCGCTTCCGCTCTCTGTCAGTCCCTATAAATACTTAGAGCTTTGAAACTATGCAACGGATTTTAATTCCGTTTTCTTTAATATATAGAGTGATTCAAGAGGAAGGTTTTTTTGTGTATAATTCATGCATAATATTATAGTGGAGAAACATTGACAATTTTAGAGGTTTCTAATGTGATGTCGTAAATAAACCCATTACGTTTACATTGAAAACGCTGGCTGTACCCTACGAGATAGATCAAAATAATGTACTACATTATTGTATACCTTAAAAAGTATAACGTAAATCCTATCCTATAACGTATATCCTAACGTAAATGCGATTTGGGAATCGTTACGGGATAATATGCAAGCTGTAATAATTGATAACAATAACTCATCTTCTGATTATAGTGATTAGCATAGAACCTAAGTCATCTTCTGATAATTCTGACTCTGAACCATCAACTAAGAAAAGTAACAATGAGGACAGTACAGAGGAAGAACCAAACACAGACATTAGTCTTTCAGGAGAAACATTTGGCAGTGTATCAATAAGCGAGTTTAAAAAATATAGAGTACTAAGCCCGCTAAAGATGTTAGAGGAAGAAAGAGGTTTAGTTATAGTAATGTGTGTGTTGAAATCGGTACAAATCCATGTGTAGACCAGCCAATATAACATATAAAGAGGCTTTAAATGGGTTAGAATCAAGAGAATGGTGTAAAGCTTTACAGGAGGAATCATTAAAATCATTTGAAGAAAACGAATCTTGGAAAGTAGTGGACAAGCCAAAACAAACAACAGAGGTTAAGTGTAAGTGGGTGTTCAAGAAAAAAGTGGACAGTTGTGATAATGTGCGATATTATGGTCAGTTAGTCGCCAAGGGTTTTACACAAAGACCAGGCACAGACTATACAGAAACATTCTCACCAGTGAACCGTCACTACAATAAGACTATTGCTTGTATTGAGTGTTAAATATAATCTAGACATAACTCACCTTGATGTAACCACAGCTTTTTTGAATGGGCATTTGAAGATGTGTATATGAGTTTACTATACAATTTGGAATGTCATAAAAAGAATGTATTAAATTTTAAAAAAAGTGGCTGTGACATACGGACGGACAGACAGACAGACAGACAGACATGATGAATCTATAATAGTTCCGTTTTTTGCCATTTGACAACGGAACCCTAAAAATCGGCCAAGTGCGTGTCAGACAGAAACCATTTCAACTCTAGAGGAATTGCAATTAGAAAACATTCGTCACCCTCCGTATTCGCCAGACCTTGCTTCAACGGACTACTATGTTTTTCGTAATTTAGACAATTTTCTACGTGATAAAAAGTTTTCTTCCCAGGAGGCAGTACAAAATGCTTTCACACAGTTTGTAGAATCTAGATCACTTGAGTTCTATCGCAAAGACATAAATTACATTCCTATTAGATGGCAGCAATGTATATATAATAATGGTAGATATTTTGATTAAATAAATATGTGAAATGAAAAAATCCCCCACGCACATAAAAGGGTTCCTCAATCACCCATAATGATACGTGGTTATAAAATCGTATCCAATGGTTAACTGCTATTTTTACGTATTAATGTGTTAATTTATGACGTTTACCAAGGAAGCGCCTTTTACAACTTAAGCCTCTTTAACTCCTGAACTAATAAAGTCATCTAATCTGCTACAGTTTTCCTTTAAAGTTCATTATATAGACCACCATCACGAATTTATCCAGATTTTTTACAAAAAAGTGCCCTTTAAAGTGGAGTTTCTCGTAAACGGACACCTAAATCAAAAAATCCTCTTAAAAATCCATTATTGTTTTCAAAACACCTATCTAATAATACCCCACAAGATGGGGTAGTTGCGAGAAAAAAAATCATCCCCACTTTACGTGTAAGGGAGGTACCCCAAGTAAAAATATTTTTCTTAATTTTATTGTAGCACTTTGTCGACATAATTACAACACATATTCATGCAAATTTTTATCTTTCTAGCGGACGGACGGACATGACGAATCCATAAGGGTTCCGAGTCATAAACTTCGGACCCCTCAAAGGCAATCTACGGATTGAAAGAATCATTTAGGGCATGGTATAAGCGTGTGGATGATTTTTTACAAACCTTGGGGTATAGGAAGTCAATCAATGAACCTTGTTTATTTGTTAAACATATTGAAAATGTCAGGATGATATATAGCCTTGTATGTGGTCAATTTTAATTATTTTTTGTAATTGTAAACTGAATACCTTAAGACTAAGTTAAAATCTAAATTTAAATTAAAAGCCTTGGGAAATATTAGACAATGCTTAGGAATGAGAGTCAGATGAAACAATAATGAGATTTTTGTAGATAAGGAACAATTTGTAGATCATTTATTAGCTAGGCTTATCATGAAAAATTGTAACCCAGTCAGTACACCAATGGAAGTAAATTTGAAGCTAGAGAAGAGAGACACTCATTGTACTCAGTATCCTTACCAGCAATTAATAGGAACTTTAGTTTATTTATCTATGTTAATCCGCCCAGATATATTTTATGATGTTTGTTACTAGAACCAGTTTAATAATAATTACAATGAAACACATTGGAAACATTTAAAACATATTTTAAAATACTTGAAAAAAATCAAGCATTTTTTCGTTTAAGGGTTATGTCAATGCTGAATGGGCATGAATATGAAAATATCCAGTACAAGACTTACGGTCCACACAATATGATATTGTGTGGACCGTAAGTCTTGTACTGGATACATATTTAAGAAGTGTGGTAGTGTCATATCTTTTAAGTGTAAAAAACAACCAACATTAGCTTAATCTAGCACAGAAGCTGAATTTATGACTATAGTATTTGTAAGGCAAGTGAATAAGCCATTTACTTGAGAAGCTTATTGTTGGAATTAGAATGCAGAAATGAGTCACCTATTCAAAATATGTGTTGGTATAATAAATTAACAAATAAATTATTAAAGAAATTTCTAAATTATTACTGTAGGTTATTTTTAGTTTATGTTACTCGTAAAATTTTGTCAGTATTGGCTATAATATAAAAAATATTGTTTTTAAGAAACATTGACTTTATATGAGTTCCACTAAAATAATCCTACTTTAGAATCCTAATGATATTATAAACGTGAAGGTTTGTGAGTATGTATGTATGTGTGTATGTTTGTTGCTCTTTCACGCAAAAACTACTGAACGGATTTAGATGAAACTTTACAGTAATATAGCTTATGTATCAGAATAACACATAGGCTACTTTTTACTGCAATAATCGAGATAAGCGGGCGAAAGCTAGGTGATTATTAAAATACATTAAATTGTAGATGTCAAAATGTATCACTGTTTATTTCCTGTCAAAACTTCACAGGTTGCTAGGCATAACACATTTGCATAGCAACCATAATGATACGCGGGTAACACCGCAGGGCGCATCTAGTACACTAATATAATCACAATAATAAATCTTCCCTAAAAGATAACTTTAATTATGATGAAAACCGCGTTTAAATACCTTGCGTAATTTAAATGATCAGAGCGGACAGACAATACGAGCGACTTTATAATGAACTGCGTAAAAATTTAATATTATTTGACCGTTCGATTATAATAGGTACTTTCTGTACCCGGCGTGTAGCTTAAATGAATCCTACGAGCTTTACGATATGACAAGATACATTGCGTACATTGTAGGACATTAAAATACGTTCTACAAAGCCGAACTGTTGATGAATATGTAACTTATACAAAAAACCAAAAACGCAACCACATCGACTCATTTGCTGAAGTTCCTATGGCCACCTTCCGGCTCCATCATCAGACCCTGGTTACCATATAGTATCAAAGTACTCGTAAAGACGAATAAAATGAGCCCAATTTCGATGGGGTTGCGTCTAATTACGGAGTTCCTATGGCTACCTTCCAGCTCCATCATCAGACCCTGGTTACCATATAGTATCAAAGTACTCGTAAAGACGAATAAAATGAGCCCAATTTCGATAGGGTTACGTCTAATTACGGAGTTCCTATGGCCACCTTCCAGCTCCATCATCAGACCCTGGTTACCATCTTAGAGTGTCAAGGTACTCGTCAAGAAGACGAATCAAATGAGAATTTTTACCCGAAAATAAATAATCGTATCATTAATTTTACTTTTAATCAAAGAAATTTCAATTGGGTTTATCTCATTTATATACCTACATCCATACTCCTTTTCTCAGTATAATATTGTAGATTACCTAGATTCAATAGAATATTGGACTATGTTTTTTAATAACATTCGAAACAAAAGACATGTCAATTACGTCATGCAAGAAATGAATGAGAAAGGTATTGAAGACAAAAAAGGACAAACATTTAAAAGTAATAATGAATCTGCAAAGTATACTCTATCTGTGGGCGATAACGTTGGTTTCTGTTTATTGCTAAGATATTTTTGACTAGTTTGCATGCTTAGAAACCAATGAACAACCTATTTGATAACATCAATATGAACACTCTGTTAGCTAACATATTTTTGACAACTGCTTGCTAAGATCTTTTGACCACTTTGAATGCGTACAACAATTTGAGCACCTTGCGTGCCAACATCAAATTGAATTAATGGAATTAATGTTTTTCACATCATTTTGACCACTTTGAACGCCAATATCATTATGACGCTGACTGTACCTAGGTTCTATGTTTTTGTGTTATCAATTTAAATTAAACGTAAGTACCATTATATTCCGGAAAACATTGTTTAATTTCTTCCCACAACCTTTTTATATTTATGTTGGGAATATTTTGACATCCATATAGGCGGTCTATTTAAATTTCTGTTATAAAAGCCTCGGTATCCATTACCGCCATAAAATCGTCTAAAATTTTTTGTTTTTATTTAACGCCGCTGAGTCCGTCACTCCTGCACCGCTGTCCACGCCGCTCTGTTTCGTGGCGTCGCACATACTAACTTGTGCCTTTGTTCCTGCCGCTCTCCATACCGCTCGCCGCTGTAGCAATTCGCTCGGCAAAAACCGCTAGCTTTTTCGCTATGAGCGGCGACTCGTGGCGTGCCTCGTACATTTTTATACTTTTGATATTACCGCTCGGCGTTTCGCTCTTAGCTGCTGCTCACAGCGGAAAGGTTGTGAATGGGCCGTAAGAGAGCACAACTAGATAAACAATAGAAGAACATAACTGCTAAGATTATTGAAATGCATGCATGCCAACCAGTCTCTCTAGCGTAGTATAGTATACAAAAACCCTTTAAAGAGAGGTCTTTTTCCATCATTAGACAGTTAAATGCTATCGATGAGTCTTTTTTTTACAGTGTTTAAAAAGAAAAATTGTATTAACAAATGATACCTTTTTTTTTTTTTTCGTGCGGAAATCTCCACGGATACCACCAGTCAACTAGCCGGTGGTTATGTCGGACTCGAACCGACTAAAAACCGCACGCCATCTCGGGTACTTGAAGCCGAAATCCCTGCAACCCCGACATACCTCGGGCCATCTACGGTCTGTACATGACCCCCTTCGGTGTGGGAACAATATTTTATCCCAAACAAATGATACCTCAATTCAAAAATACAAAATTCAGTACACAACCGTAAGTTAAACAACATTTGCTTTGTAAAACATGAGCCATTCCATGAAAACTGCCATTAGGCAAAACTCCAATATCAATTGTAGATTAAGGAAAAACAAACCCATTTCAGAAGCCAAAAAAAAATTAGGAACCCGAGGCCAAAAAGCAAAAAGTTATACAAATTATAACGAATGTTGTTTCTTTATGAGTACAGAGATTTTTAATTGAAAAACATTATTTGAGTAATGTAAATTTTTCGTAACAAAACGTTATTTTTAACCGACTTCAAAAAAAAGGAGGAGGTTCTCAATTCGTCGGAATCTTTTTTTTTTTTTTTTTTTTTTTTTTTATGTATGTTCAGCGATAATTTCGTCGTTTATGAACCGATTTTAAAAATTCTTTTTGCATTGGAATGGGTATAGCTTACAGATGGTCCCATTGTCACCATATCGAGATCTGATGATGGGATCCCAAGGAAATCAAGGGAACTCCTCAAATATCATAGGCACAATGTCGCGAATTGGGTACTCGGAATAGTTATTCATTGAAGTCGGTTCCTTTTTGTTAAAATTATGAGTTTATTAAAATAAACAATGAAAACCTTATCTTTATTTCAATTCTTTTGATAACGATTTTTCATTACGATTTCAAATCATCATCATCAACCTATCGCAGTACACTACTTGACATAAGCCTCTCCAATTACACACCACTTTTATCGATTTCGAACTTTACGCATCCAAATGAGTTCATAAAATTGTATAATATGAGCTAGCCAAAATAAGTCCACTCTGCCTGATGGAAAGACATGAGCAGAATCCAAGAGTGGTAGTCATATAACTCATTGTGAGTGACTAACACCTATGGCCTAGTAAAATATTAGTCCATCATTGCGCTTCCAGTCTCACACTCACCAAAGAAATACAACAGCATGAATGCTGACATTTTTGAGTTTGTCTTCTAGTCGAGGTTTGTACCGCCCCGGTCGAGCTGGCACATCCGTGATAAAATCAGCGTAGCTCTACTACCTCGAAATGAAATGAAATGAAATGAAATGAAATCATTTATTCTGCAATTAGGTTACAAGAACACTTTTGCAAGTTTAACTTTTTTTTGAGCAGATGAGTTCGGCCTTTCCTAACTGACGAAACAAACTCAGGGAACACAGTCTCTTTTAAGCAGTGCGCTGACGGGTGACTTTTGTCGCTGTGACAAAAAAGTTTTTGTCGTGTCGCGTCGCGTCTCAAAATCTGAGTGCGCACACGGGGAGTGACAGTCACGAAACATTTTTGTAAATCCATGATTCATTTAACGATATGCATTTGGAAGAGACAGTCATTATTTGCGAATACATACGGCGTAAAAGTTTTCGAATGAGTGTAGAAACTTTTAATGAATTACTGCATATGTTCAAAGTATTCACCACATAGTTTAGTACACTTTTCCCTTCGCTCAAAACACTAATTATAACATTTATTCCACTTTAAAGTTGGGGTGTTAAAAATGTTTTGAGATTCAAAATTTAAACACATTCGAATATAGAACTGTTCCAAATTCAAAATTGCCGTTAAATATGGAAACGACAGAACTTAAAAGGCATGCCTAGTATTTATCATATGTCAGAATATTATTTTAATCTTTTCTCTTAAAGTACTGGTCTTCTTTCCACTTCTTCTATATACTATATATATTTGCTTATCGCCAGCGGGCAATCAAAAGTAAGCGGAGAGCGGGGCACGGAAAATGGCGTCAGGATAAACTTTTTGTAGGGATTTTTGATTCGATTAGAATAGAACATGAAGAATCGATTATTAATAAAAATCATTTTCTAAAAGATCGATTTCTAAATCTTTTCTGTATTTACAATATAAATATAAATCCATTTTATGAAAAACAAAAATATTTATTAAACAATCTGTGTGATCTCTTATCAGTAAAATTATCGATTTTTTAGTTCAAGAATTCGATTATAACAATTAACATTAATTATTCGATTATTTTGTAATTCTCAAAATTAAATAACATCTAATAATCTTTCATCCAGTGTTCACCTACACAAATTAAATCATATTTCATTTTCTCTAAAAATAATTCAAGCTCTAGTAATTTCGAAGAAAAACCTTGAATATTTTATTAGAACAACTTCAAGGCATACTGCTTAGACCCTTTATGATAATGTGGTGATTAAACGCTAGGAGACACTTTTGTTTTGATTACAATGCTATTTCAAGTTGTCTGAAAATATAAATAAAAAGTTAATCCTTTCCGCTTTCCGCTTTTGGCTTACGGCACAGGCAGAAACTGTTTCGTCACTCGTGCGCGCGCTTCTAACAAACTCTAGCGGCGCGGTGACAGTTTTGTCGCAGGCTTCTTCGCAGGCACAAAACAGTTTTGTCATCCGATTGTCACGTCGCAACGTGCGCGCATCTCCATATAATTCTACAGACATAATGAAAGTGACAAAACAGTCACAGTGACAAAAGTTTCCCGTGCGCGCAGGGCCTTAAAGTTCAGAAAATACTCTTAAATGCAAAAGACATTATTTCTTTTGCAATTTGAGTCACAATTATAATAATTAAAAATAATAATTTAAAAAATGACAACAATAGCAATAATTTAAGATAAATTTGTTTTGAACTATAAATTATCGTCACATCAAAATAAACAGCATGTGCAGAATGGGCAGCATCGTAATCTACTACTACTAACACTTATTTTTTATGTGTAAGGCATCGAATTTTAAGTTGACCTAGTGGTTTAAGCGGTCGCCGCGCCACTTTCTACTGTTTCAAGTGTCATGGATTCAAATCTCACATGGAACAATACTTTGTGAGATTCACAAATAGTTGTTTTGTGTACGAGTGTTCTTTGTGTCCGTTTCATGTATGTTTGTAAAGTCCCCAGCGATACATGATTTATATTCCTTCTTCGTCTTTTTAATAAAAAAATATCTTTAATTGAAGATTCGTGTTTTTATAAGTATATAAATTTAGTTTGGATGGGGCAATAATCTGGGAACAATTTCTTGTAAAAACAATGAAAAAATTATGCCAACTCATGTTGAAAAGACAATTAGAAAAATCTCTTAAAGCAGTCATTGTTTTTAGGGTTCCGTGGTTCATGACTCGGAACCCTATAGATTCGTCATGTCCGTCCGTCAATCCGTCTGTTCATCCTCGACTTACCGTCCAAACGGCTAGTGTTAGATATATAAAACTTTGCATAAATATGTGTTTTTATTACGTCGACAAAGTGCTACAATTAAATCATAAAAAATATTTTTACTTTTTTCTTTCATCCATCCCATCGTGTGAGGTATCATTAGATAAGTTTTTTTAAAAACATTAAAAGGCTGCCAAAACGATTTTTTGATTTGGGTATTTCATTGCGAGTTATTCAACTTTAATGGGCATTTTTTTTTCTTAAAACAGAGCGTCCGCCTCCGTTCTCTAAAAGTTAAACGGCTGGATCGAAAAATCTAAGAAAATCATGATTAGTTAGTCCATGTAAATAAAGTAAAGAAAAACTAGAAAGGGTTGGATAAATTTGTTAATTCACGAGTTACAGAGGCCTTACTTGTAAAACAATAAGTAAACATAACAATTAATTATTTATTTGACACGATTTCAAAGCCACATACCATTATAAGCGACTATTGAACCATATTCTATGCGTGGCCTGACACGCACTTGGCCGATTTTATTTTAATTACAATTTCTAAAGACGTATAAATTTAAACCGCAATTTTGTTCTGCCAATATTGGAACATCGCCAAAGCTTCTCATTGTCCTACCATTATTAATGGCGAAAGTTAAATAGGTATTTATTTCTAAATGATCTTGGTGTTTCTTTAAACTGTATAAATTTAATGTAAGTTTTAAAGCTTAACTTTATGGAGACAACGAAGCTCAATAATTATTGCATTTACGATTTGATAGCGTTTATTTATGAGATTCTCAAGTCACAACTACCAATTAAAATGAAAAGAATAATTTTAGACACTACAATTTTACCCTGTCTTACCTATGGTTGCCAAACGTGGATCTATGATCACAAGGCAAGACATAAAATACAGACCACTCAGAGGGCAATGGAAAGGAGCTGTTTAAATATAAAACTGAGAGATAGAATTAGAAACATAGAAATTCGGAAGGTAACCAAGTTAAAGGATGCTCTACATTTATCACAAAGCCTAAAATGGAGGTGGGCGGGTCATGTGGCGAGATATGATGACAGTCGATGGACAATCAACATCATGAAATGGAACGGACCAATAGGCGTTAGAAAGAGAGGTCGCCCGTGCGCCCGGTGGCAGGACGAGATTGTGGCCTGTGGAGGAAGAGACTGGATGACCACCGCCAAAAATAGGGTATCTTGGAACTCTTTTTTTTTTTTATATTTATTTTATATTATATTAACTGATTTCAATTGTCTCACTTTAAATTTTAATAATTAAATTATGGTAAGCATTAATGAAATTGTAATAATTTGTGAAATGAATAAAGCTATTTTATTATTATTATTATTTATGAAAACAGTAGTGTGGCGTCAGACTTTTACATAGATAGTCAATAATCATGTATTCTATTTCAAAGTGTCTATCCTATTTATATCTATCCTATCTGCTGGTGCCTGGTGGTAATATCGAAATCGAACTGACCAAAAACAGCAAAACGAAGCCTTAGAACCAGAAACCTAAAACAGAAAATTTCTGAAACCCTGACAAATAAAATGTGGACAAATGGCTCGAAATCTTGGCAAAAATCTGTCTAGTTACAGAAACACTTGAACTATTTTAGTCATTGTTGATACTTTCCGATTTGTATCTATTATAATCATTTTTCGAGTTTCATTTCTAATTAAAATTTATAATTGTAATATTATATGGACCATTATATCTTATTATACTTTTATAGATTTATAGACGAGCCTCTCACAGTCCAATGCTGAACATAGGCCTCTTAATTTCACGCTACTTATCATTTGCATGTTTATTTAAAAAAGTTTAATCGGTTCTTAAAATAAAGTTAACGAATCTGTACTTAATGTATGGTAGGTACTCGTACTACCAGCCACCAAGTCAGCAGTATGGTGTACTAGGTGTGGCCAAAAAAACGCAAAAAACCATCCTTACTAATATTATAAACGCGTAAGTTTGTGAGTATGTTTGTTGCTTTTTCACGCAAAAACTACTGAACGGATTCGAATAAAACTTCACAGTAATATAGCTTATATATCAGAATAACCCATAGGCTACTTTTTATTGCAATAATCGAGATAAACGCGGGCGGAGCCGCGGGCGAAAGCTAATAGCTTTATAAATGAAAAGAAGACTTGAAATATCCTTTCTATTTTAATATGATTTGAACTGTTAGTTATAGTTTTAAATATGTAACGCATTCATCTCACACCTGTCTTCAGCGAGCGTGCGTGTGGAATACGAACCATGACTATAACATGTTCCTTTGTGAAAAGGTAATAAATTACAGTCACTGTACGTTGCAATTTAATATCAAAATATTACAACATTTTTTTTTTTTTTTTTTTTTATTTTTTTTTTTTTTTTTTTTTATATTAGCTGCCAAAATGACTCTGCCCTGCCTGATGGAAAGCATGAACAGAATCATACATTCAGAGGATCATTTATTTCGGGGTGGTATAATATTACCGCATTATTAAAAGCATATACTCACGGAAAAATAATCACCTGGGATTGTCACACTAGGAAACATATATGTGTGTACTTTTTCGCAATAAGTGTTCATTATGTACATACACAGACGCCATACCACGACAGGTTTACATGTGTGTGTCATTCGAATAAGTATTTACAAATATTTACATATGTGTGTATTATAAATATACGAACACATACATTTGCAAAAGGATTATATTACAAACGCTTTCCATTTTTTTTGTTATATTGATATCACGGTGGGTCTAGCGGTCAAAGCGGTCATCAAGCGGCTTTAATGTCGAGTGTTGTGCATTCAAATCCCACTTAAGACAATACTCAATAATCGATCAATTGTTGTTCTGAGTTTTTGTGTTCTTTGTGTCCGTTTGCAATCCGTTTAGTCTTTAAAAAGAAAAAATACAGATTCAGTTCAATTTACAATACATTTGTATCTGTATTTATATATTCACCATTTATACACCATATGATGTTGATGATGATATGTGTAAGTAATAATTTACTTTACAAAACATAATTATAAAAATATAAGAAGCTTTAAGATAACTTATTCAATTAAAACTTCAGTCATATAAAATGTTTTCGTTACCTATGAAACAAGATGGCCGACTTAATTATTATACTTCTTCTCAATTTAAGGGTCCTTGACCTCTTATTAATATACAACTGTTGTATAATATGTTATTGTTTTAAATTTCTTCCGGTATAGCGGTACAAAGGTAACCCCAATAAACTTTGTACGAAACACACCCAAAAATGATTTAGTTTTCTACAAAGTATGTTTCCGTGTATTTATTTACGCACATACTATCCTGCAAACGATAACAAAAACCCATATATTTTATATCCCGAGGAGAAACCATAGCAACGACATAAACCCATAAAAAATACTGGCCAACAAAACGTTTATGCTCCATAAAGGGAAAAAGAAAAGAAAATTTTATCATTTAGAAATAACGACGGTTTTTTATATTTTTCTGGTTATCGGTTAATTACACGATTTTTAGCGTTGGCAATGCTGAATCAGCTCAATGGTTAATTAATGTCGGGAATGACCTTAAAAATTGTCTTGTAATAACGGTTTATTTTTTATTACTAGCGAAGCCTCACAGCTGTCGATAACAACTGCGGGTAACGCCGCAGGACAAAGTTGGTCTTGGTAAAAAAGTAGCCCAATTTACTCTTTATATCTTTCTTTCTTTTTAAAAAGACAACTCCTGCATTAGGAATATAAATTCCTATGTCGCGGGGGACTTTACAAACATACATGAAACGGACACAAAGAACACCCAAACTCAGAACAACAACTTGTGAATCACACAAAGTGTTATCCTACGTGGGATTTGAATCCACGACACTAGGCGCGGTAGGAAGCGGCGTGGCGACCGCTTAAGCCACTAGGCCAACCGTGCGGTCATATTTAATATGAATATTAATAATATTAAATTGCATTGAACCCTAATAATATCATAACAAAATATTGCAAAAAAAGTTGAACCAACTTCAAACACTCCTTAGGGTCTTATGTCCTTACTGTCTTTTATTTGTATTAATAATGGACAGTAAAGAATATATTGAGAATCTTAGAAATAAATAAAATTAAAGTGTCAGTTTGTAATTAAAACTAAAAGCTTTTATCTAGTGCATATGAAAATATATACGATACAGCATATTTTATTTTGACTTGACAACGTCTTATAATTCGATGGAGCCGGCTGCACGCACGAAAAATCATGACTTAAGCGGCGTAACCTCGCTCTGAGGCGTTCCATTTAAGGGGATCGTTTCCATAACTGCTCGAAAAAGCACTTACGGTTATGACAAGAGAAACAAATTCATTCATTATTTGACAGTAAAAAAAATATTTCAGTTCCTTAATAAAGCAATCTATAGAGAAACCGAGTAAAATTACTAATACGATTATTTATTTTCGAGAAAAAAATCATCAACAGTCACTAAAATCACCGAAATTGACCTTTTCTGTTTGGAATCAATCTAGTATTATGTTGCTTTATTTGAAATAAATATTTTATTAGTTGCAAGAAAAAAGTACAAAAAAGAGATTAAGCATTTAAGGTTTCTATTAATTCTCACCAGAAAGTCATAATTTAATCTTAAACATCATTAATTTTTAGCGGCAAAAGTTCCATACATTTTAGTATGGAGAAATAATTTGCAATAAAACAGAGTTCACGCGATCCAAAAATTCAGTGTCCTCCGAATATTCAAGGCGAGCGCACGCTCGTTTTTAGCTCCACACGCACTGTCACGCACACAGAGATTTGATTGTTTACATACGACGACGTGACTGTGTGTAACTTTTGATAATATTTGGTAGGTCTGAGAATAGACACACCAATCTTTATATTTTAAATTATTATTAACCAACTTCAAAAAAGGAGTATTATTTATGTTTAACTAAATGATTTTTTTTATTGTACATTCATTGATTACTCTGTCAATTGTGGACCGATTATTAAAATTCATTTTATATGACTGCCTCGGTGGCGCTGTGGTAGCATATGCGATTGAGGCCTCGGGTTCGATTCACGGGTCGGACCAAATGTTTATGAGATCCACAAAATTTTTTTTTTTAGGTGTTGGCTGTTTTCAGTGTTAGTTTAAAGGGAAACCCTAAAATTTTATAAGCACGTTATAAATAGTTATTATATATTTTTTTATTTTGTAATGCTATTCCAGACGCAATATCTGAGCTGGTAGCCATCATTTCATAATGATGAGGGCAGTAGTAGCGCATGCGACTACTTTGCTTGAGTAAGGATTCAGGTTCGATTCCCGTGTAGGACCAAATATTTGTGTGATCCGCAAATATTTATTTCGGGGTCTGGGTGTATTCTATAGGTAAGCAACAAAAAAAGTATGTTTATGTATTTATATCAGTTGTCGAATCAATAATATAAGCTCTGCTTAGTTTGGGACTGGATGATGTCGTGTGTAAGATGTTCGAAATAGTTGTTTATTTATTATTGTAATATATCATACTGCCTTGTTGGTCTTGTGGTCAGCGTATGCAACTGCTAACCAAGAGGTCTAGGGTTCGATTCCCGGGTCGGACCAAATTTTTGTATGATCTGCAAATATTTGTTTCGGAGTTTGGGTGTTTTCTATGTATAATATGTATGTATTTATAACAAAAAAGTATGTTTATGTATTATAAACTGCGAAATAAATATTTGCGGATCACACGAATATTTGGTAGATGATATTCTGTGTCATTCGTCTGAAATATTTATTTATTGTTATTTATTATAAACTAGCTTTCTGCCCGCGGCTTCGCCCGCGTGGAATTCGTTGATATCACACGACATGGTAAGGGTAGATTAAACAATCTTACCTGATTTTATGTTTGATAATAAGGAACTTCGACACAAACTTTCGTCCCCTATTTCAAACCCTTCTACCTTTATTTTCGCGATAAAAAGTACCCTATGTCCTTTCCCAAGTTCAGTTCTATCTTCATACCAAATTTCATCAAAATCGGTTCAGTGGTTTTGACGTGAAAGCGTAACAGACAGACAGACAGAGTTACTTTCGTATATGTGTGTTACCTTTAGTCGTATCTTTCAAGATGTTCAGCTGATGATGGAAAGTACTACTACTCAATGGTTTGGTCTTGGATGATTAGTATTTCACTTTTATACGTATGTATAAACCGCTAGTAGTATTTATGTTTTACTAGCTTTTGCCCATGGCTCCGCCCGCGAGTGTGTCGATTTTCGTGGTAAAAAGTAGCCATGTCCTTTCTCGGGGTCCCATATATCTCTATACTGAAATTGATCAAAATCGGTTCAGCGTTTTAGGCGTGAAAAGGTAACAGACAAACAGACAGACAGAGTTACTTTCACATTTATTTTAGTAACATTATTGCGTAAATAAGCCGTTTGCATTAAATATATTAAAAAAAAAACACAGTCCTCTGCCTCTTCAACCTGTCTATTAAACTCAAAACATAACGTAACTTAAAAAATACTGCACCGATTTTCATGATGTTTGCAGCAATGGATAGATTGGTTTTAAAGGAGGGTATAATTTGTCAAATTTTAAATGTTTTTTAAATGCCTATAAGACCATGTATCGTTAATCACACATTATTGACATATAAAATCTTACACTGAGAGTCACTAGTGTAAGATTACGGCCAATTACGGGTGCGACCTGGATGAACGCTCTGACGTATTATAAAATATTTATTTAAATAATATTGTGTAATAAACAATTTTATTCTACATATTTCATGTAGAATAAAATTGTTTTAAATGTCTACAGTATTTATTATGATAAGGATTAATATTACATTGTTCCAAATTACTTTGAAATTATTATTCACAAATAAAATAATAAAGAAATATTAAAAAAGTATAATTAAAAAAGTATTACTGTAGGTTATTTCTAATTTATGTAACTCGTAAACTTTTGTCAATATTGGCTTTATTTATGTGTTCCTTTAAAATAATAAAATAACATTAATAAATCTTCTTTAAAAGGTAACCTTAATTATGATGAAAACCGTATTTAAATACCTTGCGTATTTAAAACGATCTGAGTTGACAGACAATGCACGCGAGCGAATTTATTTTATACTGTGTAAAATTATTTTATAATCTTTGACCATTCGATTGGTATACAGAAAGTATTATGACTTTCTGTACTGAATGAATCCTACGGGCTTTACGTTATGGCAAGATACATTGCGTGCGTTGTAAGACATTAAAATACGTTCTACAAAGGCGAACAGTTGATGGATATTTAACATAAGCAAAAAACCGAAAGTCGGTGATTACTTGCTACGGTATGTATGCGACAGTGCGCGATGCGTCTGTGTGCATGTAAAATATGTATGTGGGTGTTCAATCACAAATTCTCACGCTTGGTGTCGCGGGCCTTAAGGCTTGAAGTGCAAACGAGAGCGCGGAATGAGCGACAAAGAGGCACAATCTTATGACGTTGTCACGTTCAACCATCGTCAGTAAACCGACTTTACATACAACCGATTTTTAGGGTTCCGTAGCCAAATGGCAAAAAACGAAACCCTTATAGATTCGTCAAGTCTGTCTGTCTGTCCGTCCGTATGTCACAGCCAATTATTTCCGTAACTATAAGAGCTATAATATTGAAATTTGGTCAGTCGATGCATTCTGTGAACCGTATTAAGATTTTGACGTAAAAATAGAAAAAAAACAATACATTTTGGGGGTCCCTATACTTGGGACTGAAACTCAAAAAAATTTTTTTCATCAAACCTATACGTGTTACCTATGGATAGGTGTTCAAAAATGATATGAGGTTTCTAATATCATTTTTTTCTAAACTCAATAGTTTGCGCGAGAGACACTTCCAAAGTGGAAAAATGTGTGTCCCCCCCCCTCTAACTTCTAAAATAAGAGAGTGATAAAAGTAAAAAAAAATATATGTTGTACATTACCATGCAAACTACCAACGAAAATTAGTTTGAACGAGATCTAGTGAGTAGGATTTTTTTAATACGTCATAAATCGTAACACGCAATTTACCTTTTATCCAATCAATACACTAGTAAAAAAAAAAAACGATGAAAGTTACAACGAACTACAAGAACTTTTATATGATGTTACTTGCTGATACGGAACCCTTCATGGGCGAGTCCGACTCGCACTTGGCCGCTTTTTTTAACATATTCGTTTAACTTTAACACTTCAAGAAAAGAGCCACCTCATACCGAAAACGGCTCTTGAATCTATAGTCGAATTTTTAATTAGACGAAGCTACCTGACAGTAGCTAATGTCACTTAGTAAAATAATGCTGCCATATTTAAAGTAATAGTGATGAGTTCAGTTCACATTCAATCAGATGAATGAACAATGAGTGTGAATAGTTTATCATTTCAAACTATAAAAGAATATTATATCTGTTTAAGAATGAAATTGTATAAAAGTGCTCTGATATAAGATACTAGTAGTATGTAACTACAATCAGTTTTTTGACGGCTCAACGTCGCGCGCGTTGCACATTATGTTTTTTGACCCAAAAAAACAACCCTCCTGTTATTATATTTTTATTAAATAGATAAATTAATTTAAAAAGAAAGACGAGAATTCTTGATGTTCCAATTTGCTTTGATCAAATATGTTTTTAGGGTTCCGTTGCCAAATGGCAAAAAACGAACCCTTATAGATTCGTCATGTCTGTCTGTCTGTCTGTCCGTCCGTATGTCACAGCCACTTTTTTCCGAAACTATAAGAGCTATTTTAAACTTGGTCAGTAGATGTATTCTGTGAACCGCATTAATATTTTTACACAAAAATAGAAAAAAAGTAATATACTTTGGGATCACCATACTAAGAACTGAAAATTTTTGATGTTGAGGTTTCTAATATCATTTTTTGCTAAACTAAATAGTTTTCGCGAGAGACACTTCCAAACTGGTAAAATTTTTGTCCCCCCCCCCCCCCTGTAACTTCTAAAATAAGAGAATGATAAAACTAAAAAAAATATGTGATGTACATTATCATGCAAAACTTCCAAGGAAAGTTGGTTTGAACGAGATCTAGTAAGTATTTTTTTTTAATACGTCGTAAATCATAAACCGCAATTTACATTTCTTTCAATCAAAACACTATTATTAAAACATCGATGAAAGTTACAACGAACTACAAAAACTTTTATATAACATCATATAAAAGTTTTTGTAGTTCGTTGCTTGTACAGTACTTGCTGCTACGGAACCCTTCATGGGCAAGTCCGACTCGCACTCGGCCGCTTTTTTTTGTAAATATTCAAAAAAAAATTGTTAAAATCTTAGATCCCATATGAGTTTCTGTAAATCTACTGATGTCCTTCTTTGCGGCTTTAACATACACAAATAACACAAAAATATAAACCATAATATGAAAAATACGGGAGATAAAAACAAACAATGTTATTTCAGGATTTATTTTTTTACAGCTATATCTTGTCTAAGTTGGATTCAAAGCCTTGATAAATAACTAGCCTGCAATAGTACCAGTAATACAAAAAAAAAACAAATCCTAATCATGCAGGATCTATAAGTTACAAGCTTCTTGAGTTTTGTACTTTTTTTTGGTTTTAGGGTTGTTAATAGAGATATGTGAACGGGTTGTATATTAAATTTACTTGTACATAAATACCCCGAAGTTGTTATACTAAACCTCGGACCGCCCCGGCGCTCTTATAAAATTATGTGTTATGCGATGTTTTTTATTATTGTACCTATCTATACCTAATTTATATTTTATATTAAATTTATATTTTATACATCTATAGTTTGAACTACATGTATTGAAAATAGGCTAGTCTTACAAGTTTCCTCTCAATGTTTTCCTTAATGTTTAAAACTCGGTATTCAGTATAGATAGATACTATACGAACAAAGTCGTCGAAAACTCGTTGATATGACTAAAATTCGAACTCCGTACCCGATATCGGCAGTTCGGCACACTAACTATTTATTGGACAATCGAGGCAATTTCATTCATTCAGGAGTTTTTTTAATCATTCACTTTGTCACAGCACTATTTTTATTTCATCAAAAACTGACAACACAGTAAACGTCAGTGGATATCGTCTAATTAAAAATCCGACTATAGAGCTGCAAGAATGCATGAACTTCATTTTCTTTTTTTTTCCTCTATTTAAGCCTACCAAAGTTACTCTATTTTGCCTGATGGAAAGCATGAGTAGAATCCCAGAGAAGGGGCCATAATACTCATTGTAAGTTGATACAATACAGAATGGTGACCCACACCATGGCGGCTCAGTGAGATGTTTCTGCCTCCAATCTCACACTCACCAACGAAAGACGACAGCAGGAACGTTATCATTCTAAGTTGGTCTTCTGTGTGAGGATAATACTGCCCCGGTCGAGAAAAAACAGCGTGGCTCTACTACCTGCGAGTATCCTCAAGAAATCTTTCCAGCCAAAGTGACTCTGCTCGGCCTGATGGAAAGCATGAATAGCATCCCAGAATAGCAAGTAGCATGGTGACCCACACGACGACGACCTAGTAAGATGTTTCTGCATCATCAGGCTTCCGACCTCGCACTCACTAACGAAACACAACAGCAAGAATGTTGTCATTTGAGATTGTTCTTCTGTGAAAGTAATACCGCCTCGGTTGAGCCAACCTTACCTTTTCGCAACAGCTCCCTTGTCGATTCTATTTCTCTATTATCTTCTTGCATTTGCTAATACCTGCCTTGTTGGTCTAGTGGTTAGCGTATGCGACTACTGACCAAGAGGACTCGGGTTCGATTCCCAGGTCGGACCAATTATTTGTGTGATTCAAAAATGTTGGTTTTGAAGTCTGGGTGTTTTCTACAAAAAAAAGTATGTTTATGTATTTATATCAGTCACCCATTACAAGTTCTGCTTAGTGTGGGACTAGATGACGTTGTGTGTAAAATGTCCGAAAAATATTTATATATATTTGTTTTGATCACGTGACTGAGTGACATAGGCAATGAAACAATAGAATAGAGAAATAGAATAGAAAACGGAAAACGTTTGCAACTTGGCTAGGGGGGCTGATATCATAAAAAAACTATATACAATGTAGCTATTGATCCCTAAAACTTGTACTAGACACAAAGCGCTCTCTTCACCAGTGATCCCTAGAGAAATCATCTAGTGAGATATCTACGGGGAAAATGTACGTCAATTTGCGGTGAGGGTAAACATGGGAACATATGTAATAAATATATGTATGTAGTATATGTTTTGATATAAGAAATTATTTATTGAATACAGTACCTTCTGTTTGCTTACCACATTGGGTACAATAAATTAATTTGTTAGTACTTTAAATGTATCGCGTAAATATGTTACAGTATACAAAAAAAAAAAAAAAAAAAAAATGGGTCTGCCGAAGTGAGTCTCCTCTGTCTGATAGAAAGCATGAAGCAAATTACAAGAGGTTATAATACTCAGTGCGATTGCAGTCGTTACGCCTCAAAATTATTTAAAATAGCTACAATATTGTATTTGGGATGTTTCGAAAGGATTATAGACGTACCTATTGGTCACGGGTAATGATGAGTATGTGTAAAAGTCGCAAAAGTCTAAAAAGCAGAGTTGTCAGATTCTAATGAGATAGAATCTGACATATAATAGTCAGTCAGTGTTCGATGTCAGATTCTATCTCATTAGAATCTGACATCTAACACTGACTGACTATTATATTTCTTTTTTTATGTAATAACATTATATTACAACAAACATTCTTTTATGGGTAGGTGGTCACGGTGGCGAAGTGGAAGGTATGCGACTACAGTGCTTGAGGTCTCGGGTTCGATTCCCTGGTTGGACCAAATGTTTGTTTCATCCGCAAATATTTGTTTCAGAGGTTTTGTGTTTTCTATTTAAATAGAGATAGTCATATAATATGTACGTGTTTATAAACAAAATTTGTTTATCGTGTTTATATCAGTTGTCTAGTACCCATACCAAGCTCTGCTTAGTTTAGGACTGATGAAGTCGAGTGTTAGATGTCCGAAAGGTTTTTTTTAACATATATACTTTAGGAAACTTCAAATTTAAAGCGAAGTAGGAGAAGTATATAAAGAACATGATCATATTATAGATTTACATGAAAACCATTTCATCTCCTTGTTTTGTCATTTACTAACTTTTAAACTTTCGTGTTCCATGACAATTAATATTATTTATATTATTTTATTTTATATTATTTATACCTCCAGGATCAACAACGCAACCGGTATACGATAATCTTTAAATTTAGTAACTTGTGTGACAAATAATTCAACTACATCCATATTATCAAACTAGCTTTTGCCCGCAGCCTCGCCCACGTGTAGATAATCGCTTTAAATAGAAGCCTATGTGTTATTCTGCTCTATAAGCTACAATATTGTAAAATTTCATCAAAATCCATTCAGTAGTTTTTGGGTGAAACAGCAACAAACAAACACACTCACAAACTTTCGCGTTTATAATATTAGTAGGATATTGGTCAACTTAGTAAACTCTCCAAAAAAAAAAACTACATTTCCACCTAAAAATTTATTTCAAAACTAGTGAGTATCAGTTAACTATAAACGTTTTTATTAATTACATAATCCCAAAAAATAATAACTAAACAAATGAATTCCATGAGAAGTAATCTAGCAAAACCACTTTAATCTGTTAACGTCGGTATAAATTAAGGAGTTAATTCTCACCGTGTCGAGGGTCATACAATAAAAATAAACGTTAATGTTACTATCTAAGTAATTAGTTAATTGAATTGCAAGCAAATGTTCTTTCTTCTACAAAAAAGACTGCCACGAGAGGTAACGACTAATGACGATCTTAATTCAATTACCGGAATAGCATGTTGAAACAGAATAACACAATTGCAGATGAGAGCGTAAGGGCCACAGCACACTAGCTACTTTTAGCATCGGCGATCAGCAACTAGTCGCTTTTTAGAAGCTAAATACGGCGACCGAACGCTGTGCACCGCACACTTAAAAACGCCAAACGCGGAGATTGAGTCGCTTTTTAGAAGCGCGACACAGCAGCTGAACGCTACTCTCCGCACACATTCGGATGCCGGTAGCATCGATTTGGCATCTGAGCAGTCGTTAAAACGCGCGTTTTCGTTACTGCGATCGACCACAGGAAGTCTCTAAAACGCGATGCAGCAGCGATGTAGTCGCCAAATCGCCGATCGCCGATGCTAAAAGTAGTGTGCTGTGGCCCTAAGAATCTTTGGATTGCTTATAAAAAAATCTTGTTTAATACTGTAAAATTAACAACCGACGGATATGACTGACTGAGAACCATTTGCTAAGTATAAATATATTATTACTTAGATAGTCCATGTCCATGAGGTGACAGAAAAAAAATACAGGGTGTCATCATCCTTACACATCTTTTGGGTGTTGTAAAAGACAAAGCAAAAGTAAACATAAAGTCAAGACAAAATATATTTTGTAAAGAAAAGCCTATTTCCAGCC
This sequence comes from Phragmatobia fuliginosa, assembly GCA_932526445.1. Classification (NCBI taxonomy): domain Eukaryota; kingdom Metazoa; phylum Arthropoda; class Insecta; order Lepidoptera; family Erebidae; genus Phragmatobia; species Phragmatobia fuliginosa. Next base: position 9,143,978 of record OW052081.1, on the reverse strand, counting down.
ATAGATTACTCATTCTGGTCTACTTTTATTCGAAAGGTTTGGAATAGCGATTGTTTGAGGTTTTCCTTACCTTTGCAGAGATGTTATCTTGCATTATTTGCTTCTTTAGTTAGTTCTTACGACAACAACAGAATGAAAAGAGGTGATGATACCCCGTGTTCTTGATCCATCTTTAATTAAATATGTCTTTTTCTATTTATAAAGTAAAATAAAATCTCTTTTGCTGCTATATTAACCATCCATCCATGCTATCTAGTTTATCTTTGATTAGAAATTGCAAAAATAGATGAGTAACCAATAGGGTTTCTCCATGCTTGAACATATTAATAAACTTGACAGTGTCTTTGTGTATCAATATAAACGCCACTAATTATACTACAGATAATAAATCTATGTCAATATCAGTGAAAGCCCTCAAAAGCTTATAAATGAATAACCATCAGCCGATGAATGGAATGCTGAAAGCGTCTGGGATGGGTACATTAATTTACCCAATGTTGACACGTTTCATATCTGGTTGTCACTGGCCCATATTTACCATAGCCCCGTGTTAAAATATCAATTTCCCCTAACGCGGGTCGTACACAAATCGGCTTGTTGGCTTTTGGGAATAGGGGAGAGGCTTTCAATTTATCTGTACCTACTATATGTAATCCTAGTATACACATTTTTTATTAAAGAAAAATATAAAAATATCTTTTTTTGGTATTTTTTATGTCCAGTGGCCCCACACTAGGCAAGCCTGCCCTGTAGTTGAATATTACGATTACCATTCTGATTTATTGATAGGATTGGCCGACATCAAGAAACTTAAGTACTAAAAATAAAAATAACTAAAAAAAAAGGTTGCTTGTAAGTCAGTTACTTACAGGCTAATATTAAATCAGTATTAAACACTCTGTATTCTTAATCCGTGTGGTGACGGATTAAGAATACAGAGTGTCACCACTCCTATTCATCCCGCGGGTGTCGTAAAAGGCGACTAAGGGATAAACTACGCAAAACAACATCGCTGCAAAGAGAAGGAAAACTTGAAACCAGCCCTATACCGACCCGTCTGGCCAGCGTGGTATAGTAGGCCAATACCTCCTTTCTAAGGAGAGGCCTATGTCCAGCAGTGGACTGTTAAAGGCTGTTGATGATGATGATGATGATTAAAGATAAACTCATGAAGTTAGTGCGAAACTAATACTAGCAACATTATCAATACTGTCCCAATCACGGCATCGGTATTTTGATCTTAATTGGAAGTCTTATGTTATGTGTGTGTACTACTAGATCCTCTGACATTTAGTTTGTGTTTGCATTCCGGACGCTACCATCTCTTGGCAGCGATATTCAAGAACAATATCATTGCCAAGAGAAGGAAAACTGCAAATTGAAGGATATAGGGATAGTCGGGAGATACACACTAAGAAGCAATGAAACGGCGGCTTAGCTACACGACGTATATTTCTCGACTGGTTCGCTATTACAAGAATTGACCGTTGAACAACGAGTCACGATTACCCACTATTTACATATATCACACCTCCACCACTATACTAGAATATTCCTATAATTATAACAATTCTTAATACTAGCTATATTTATCCTTAAAACTAACTATTCTATCTTAAATCTATCTACAGGTCTCCGCGTACGCCTGGAGTACCGATTCACTGGGGATATAGCGGGTGAGGGCACCTCAGGTTGTGAACGTTCAGTCGCAATACTACTTTTATTATCGTCCTGCAATTCAACCGTTTTACCAGAGGTTTCTGTGACATTTTCGGCCGGTATTACACCTTCTACACCCTGGCTTACAGGCTCGATAACACTCTCTTCGCTGTCGGGACTGGTAACATTAGAAAATCGCGACCTTCTACGCATTTGATCAATATGTCTTTTATAGGTTTGACCGCCATCCGTGACTACCGAATATCTACGTAAACTATCTAGGTCCTGCACAGTACCCTTTACCCACTTGTCATGAGAACCATACTCGCGAGCCCAAACTGCATCCCCCTCTTTAAAACTACGCGGAGTCCCGCCAGCGTACTCGATCTGATGCCTCTGGGCTTCGCGTACTCTGTCTTGTACGACACGCTCAGTTCGCAGTAGATCCAGTCTCGATCGTAGCGATCGCCTCTGTAGTAACATAGCCGGCGTTTCGCCGGTTGTACTGTGAACAGTATTACGATACGAGAGTAAAAATGTCTGTAACGCTGTATCGATATCAACTCGGTCCCTATGAGCTTTCCTAATCGCTCGCTTGCATAATTTTACTGCGTTTTCCGCCGCTCCGTTCGAGGATGGGTGATAAGCCGGTGAGAAAAATTGTTGAATACCGTTATTCTTTAAGAAGTTTTTAAATTCAGAGCTAGTGAAGGGTGGGCCTTGATCGGAAACTACTTCTTCTGGTAACCCAAACCTTGCAAACGTAGCTCTCAAAATCTTAATAACACTAGACGCATTTGTACGTGTCATTTCGAACACTTCAATCCACTTGGAAGTAGAGTCGACTAGTACGAAAAATGTTAAACCCTTGTAAGGACCTAGAAAGTCAATGTGAAGTCTACTCCAAGGACGAGTGTGATAAGGCCACGGTTGCACAGGGGCGCGCTGTGGTGCGTCAGCCTCAACTGCACAAGTTTCACACTGCTTGCATGTTGCTTCTACCGATACATCAATGTTAGGCCACCACACGTAACTGCGAGCAAGACTCTTAGTTTTCACTATCCCCATGTGACTACTGTGAAGCTGTTGCAATATTTTATTTTGTAATGCAGAAGGTATGACCATACGATAACCCCACATTATACACCCACATTCGATATATAATTCGTTACGTCTTAAGAAATAGGGCTTAATTAATTCCTCCAGACATGTAACAGGCCAACCGGATTGTATGTATCGTATCACTCTATTCAAAGTTGAGTCACGTGCTGTAGCTACCTTAACATCATTGCTAGTAACGGGCAAAAAATTTTCTACGAAATTAACATAGGTATTTTCGTTCCTTACTCGTTGACTTTCCTCCACTCCCGAAACAGGCAGTCGCGACAAAGCATCTGCACAGTTCTTACTTGACGAAACATATTCTATGTCATAGGTATAGCCAGCTAATAATACTGCCCAACGCTGTAATCTCGAAGCGGCCATAACTGGGATACCTACCTTATTACCCAAGATATAAGTTAAGGGTTTATGATCGGTTCTTAAAATAAATTTGCGGCCATACAGATATTGATGAAATTTTCTCACTCCGAAAACAATAGCGAGAGCCTCTCGGTCTATCTGTGAGTAAGCGCGTTCGGCCTGTGTTAGCGAACGGGATGCGTAAGCGATAGGTCGCTCTCCACTCGACGTTGTATGCGATATTACCGCGCCTATACCTACGCTGCTCGCGTCCGTTGTTAAAATTATCGGCAACTCAGGCGTATAATGCATTAAAATCTCACTACTGGTCAATAGATTTTTTACCTTGCTAAAAGCATCTTGACACTCTTTACTCCAAATATATTTAACTCCTGCCTTAAGCAATTTATATAATGGTGCTAACACTGTGCTAATATTTTTTATAAAATTTTCCGTAATACATGATCATCCCTATGACAGCTCGCAACTCTGATATATTCCTCGGGGCTGGCGTCCTGATGATGTCATTAACCTTGTCGGGACACGTGTGGACCCCCTCTTTACTAATAGTATAACCTAAATAAGTTACCGACTTCGCAAAGAATACGCACTTCTCCTTTTTTACTTTTAAGCCAAAATGTTTTAAGCGGTCAAATACCTTGCATAAGTTATGCATATGTTCCTCACTTGTGGACCCCGTGATAATGACATCATCAAGAAATACTCCTACTTGGGAAAGATCAGCAAACAACTGCTCCAGTCGTTTCTGGAAAATTCCCGGGCTCGATGATAACCCATAAACAAGTCGATTATACATAAACAAACCCTTATGGGTATTTATTACCGTATATTTCTTGGTTTTATGGGCGAAGCCACAGCAAAATAGTAGTATAGATCTTTACACGGTTACGTGATTAAATAATTGTTTTACTAAAGTTAACGTACGTGCCCTCAAACAATAGTAATATTATAAAATATTAAATAAGGAAGTATAAACAACATATTGTCAATTAAGCAATTAAGTAAATAATATTTCATAGTAGCCCCCACCTAAAACTGTACACATATTACATTGTATATAAGCTTTAGTTTAAGTCAAATTAGTCGGAGTCTTACAGAGATAAGAGAGTCATTAATAAAGCATTACAAATCAACGTGTCGTCTAATTGACTCCCTGGGATAACACGCAATAATTGGTGACCCCGACGTGATCTATTGGTTTCTAGTGCTGATATAATACCGGGACGACCGGAACCCTATATGGTGTTCAGCAGTGAATCTAGAGAACAATAGCATTACGAAATTATCACATCCCAAAAATGGCTCCAACAACAACTCCTTCAAGAGGCGACACGGGTACCCACCCAGCGAAAACAAGTACTCCACCATCAAGGAACGTCTAATAAACTGCTACGAAGAGAGCGAACACCGACGTTTCCACAGACTACTATCAGAAATGGATCTTGGAAACCAGAAGCCTTCCCAGCTCTTGGAAAAAATGGAGGAAGCTGGATGTGGAAAAATAAACGACGACACTATTCGCCTGCTGTGGCTAAGGCAACTCCCCGCTTCGCTAACAGCGATATTATCGGTGACAAACAATATGTCGTTAGACAACTGGAGCGAGTTAGCCGATAAAATATACGAGAACTTGACCTACAACAAAAGAAATATTCAAGAAACAGCGGTTGACATTAACCTAGTTACAAACATAACGTCACAACTTGAAGCCATGCGAATAGAAATAAATGCATTACGCAGCATACGCGAGAATCGACCTATGCAACGCAGCAAATACCAAACACGACATACGCCACATTCACGGTCAAGGTCGCGCCACAGAAACTCACATAATGGGTTATGGTATTTCCATAATCGGTTCAAGCAGGATTCATATAGATGCAATAAGCCTTGTTCCTGGAATACAATTAAAAATAACAGGCTATCGGAAAACTAAAATTAGCACAGAATACGACGGGCCTCTGTGCTATCCACCCAGCAAACCGTCTAACTATAACTGACTCAAACAGTGGTTATAGATTTTTAGTCGACACGGGTGCTAACATTTCGGTTATAAATAGCACAAATAAGAAGAGCCAAGCATGCGAATACCAATTATTCGCCGCAAACGGGACCCCTATAAATACATACGGGGAACGCACTTTAACGCTTAACCTAGGACTACGCCGAAGCTTTAAATGGACATTTACCATTGCCGATGTCAAGATGCCAATCCTGGGAGCTGATTTTTTGAATCATTATCAATTATTAGTGGATATACACGGAAAAAAACTGATCGATAAAAAAACAGGTCTGAAAACGCCTGCCAAAATAGTAAGAACAAAAATTGCATCCGTGCGTTCTATAAACGCTTCTCTACAGGAACCAATAAAGGGAGTATTAGAGAAATATGAAGATATTACAAAACCTAGATCAATGAATCTACAGACTAAGCACCGAGTACAGCATCAAATAATAACAAAGGGTTTCCCAGTATTTACGCGAGCACGTCCATTACCTCCTGACAAATACAGGATTGCAAAACAAGAATTCCAAGATATGATGGACATGGGAATATGCCGTCCTTCAAGCAGTCAATGGGCATCGCCACTCCATTTAGTCAAGAAGAAGAATGGCGAATGGAGAGCATGCGGAGATTACCGCGCACTAAATAAAATAACAGTACCAGACAGGTACCCGCTGCCAAGGCTACTCGATTTCACGTATGTAGCAAGCGGAAAAGGAATATTCAGCAAGATAGACATAAAGAAAGCTTTTCACATACTGCCCGTTGCTGAACCAGAGAAAACAGCGATAATAACCCCTTTTGGACTTTTTGAATTCATCAGAATGCCATTCGGGTTGCGAAATGCAGCACAGTCCTTCCAAAAATTTATGGACTCTATATTCAGAGACTTGGACTACGTATTTGTATATGTAGACGACATATTTATAGCTGACAAGAAAAATAACCTTAAGGAACATTATGAACACTTAGAGGAGGTGTTTAAGCGCCTACATAAAAACGGCATAACAATAAATACAAGCAAATGTGAATTCGCCAAGTCGGAGATTGATTTCCTCGGTTATCATATAACGAGCCAAGGGTTGACTCCTACTATGGAAAAGATTCAAGCTATAAACAATTACCCTAAACCACAAACGGTAAATGAGTTACGACGTTTTTTGGGTATGATTAATTTCTACAGAAGCAGTATTCCACACGCAGCAAAGCATCAGGCACCGTTAAATAAATATTTAATTAATAGTAAGAAAAATGATAAGACGGTTATCCAGTGGAATACTGAATCAAACCACGCGTTTGAACGCTGCAAGCAGGACATTCGACAATTAACTACATTGGCATATCCGGACAGCAACGCACAAATAGCGTTAATGACAGATGCTAGTCTCAAATGCGCAGGCGCTGTACTACAGCAGCGAAGAAAAACAAAATGGGAACCAATAGCTTTTTTCTCCAAATCATTTAGTGAAGCCCAAACAAAATACTCTACCTACGATAGAGAGCTGCTAGGAATCTATATGGCTATAAAACACTTCAGAAGACTCATAGAAGGACGAGAATTTACAGTCTACACGGATCACAAACCACTAATGCATGCTTTCGACAAGAAGCCATCATTGGATGATACCCCTAGACGAATCAGATATCTGGATTATATATCACAATTCAGTACGGATATCCAGCACATCAGTGGCCACAAGAATGTGGTAGCCGATGCCTTATCTCGAGTTATCGAGACGATAACCTTACCCTCTGCAATCGATTGGCACGAGGTAGAAAAATATCAAAAGAATGATAGCGAGTTAAAACGACTAAAAGCCAATAAATCATTAAAAATAGAATTAATACACTTTCCAAATGAAAATATTAAGATTTATTGCGATATATCAACAGGAAAACAACGCCCTTTTATACCACTCAAATTCAGGAAAACTATTTTCGAAAGCTTTCATAACATTAGCCATCCTGGTAAGAATACTACGAGGAAACTTATTTCAGCTAACTATATATGGGAAAATATGAATAAAGACGTAAATGAGATGTCGGAGACATGTTTACAATGTCAACGAGCAAAAATACATCGTCATACAAAGTCACAATTCGGAGAATTCATGCCAACCACATGCAAACCAGCATTTATTTTAAACAATAGCAAGATAAGCGAACGAACAATCGGAGACAAGATAACAGAATCTTCACAAGCAGATAAGCAAACAGAAAAACGGACACGTTCTGGTAGAGTCTCCCACCAGACGGTTAGATTCCAAGTATAATATATAAACCAGAACTATACAACAATAGTATATAATAGTAATATATATAATAGTATAGTAATATAAGGATGTTTCTTCTCTTTAGAGGGGGAATATCTATGGGCGAAGCCACAGCAAAATAGTAGTATAGATCTTTACACGGTTACGTGATTAAATAATTGTTTTACTAAAGTTAACGTACGTGCCCTCAAACAATAGTAATATTATAAAATATTAAATAAGGAAGTATAAACAACATATTGTCAATTAAGCAATTAAGTAAATAATATTTCATAGTAGCCCCCACCTAAAACTGTACACATATTACATTGTATATAAGCTTTAGTTTAAGTCAAATTAGTCGGAGTCTTACAGAGATAAGAGAGTCATTAATAAAGCATTACAAATCAACGTGTCGTCTAATTGACTCCCTGGGATAACACGCAATAGTTTCATCAAGTTCAAACTGTGCATAAGCCTGCGACAAATCAATTTTACTGAAATATTTACCGTCCCTCAACCGGAGCAACAGCTCCTCGACCCTAGGTAGCGGATAGCGGTCAACCTCCAGAACTTTATTTAAAGTTAACTTGTAGTCTGCACATATCCTAATGTTACCATCCTTTTTGACGATCGGCACGATCGGCGTCGCCCAGTCCGAGCGCTCCACCGGTGTGAGAATGCCGTCTCGCTGCAGCTGCGCCAGCGCGCGCTCGACGGGCTCGCGCAGCGCGTAGGCGAGGGGCCGCGCGCGCATGAACACCGGCCGCGCGCCCTCGCGGACATGCACGCTCACCTTGCCCCCAGTGAATCGGCCCAGTCCATCAGCGAACACCTCACAGTATTTGGAACTGAAAGTATCCATATCAAATGAACCATTTTTGCACATAAACATATTATTATTACACTCATAATTAACAATAGGTAATTGAATTTTTAATTCGGCCATCCATTGTCGGCCTAAGAGAATGGTTTTTCCGTTTTCTATTACAAATAATTCTAGGGATTTACACTGATCTTTATATTTAACTACCGGCAAGATAACCCCTAGTGGCTTAACCGTCTCCCCTGTATAATATCTAAGTGTCAAATGGCACGGATTAAGACAGAACTTATTAAACAATTTTAAATAACATTCTTTGCTTATACATGAAATAGCGCTGCCGGTGTCGCACTCCATTTTAATATCTTTACCGTCTATATTCAATGTTACATACACTGGCCTACACTCTGTGGCGGATAGTTTACAAACATCGACAAAAATTACCTCGTCACTTCCACTATCTTCCTCTATTTGTTCGATGTCCACGTTGAAGCTTCCTGCCAAGTTCGGACACATACGACGTAGATGGCCGACCTTGTTACAGACTCGGCAAACGTAACGTGAGAACTTGCAAGTAGAAGCATCGTGCCTCGCTCCGCACACCTGACACTGCGGCTGAGCACGCTCCCCCAGCTTGGCTGGCGCGAGCGATGCCGGTGCGCGCGTGCCGCGCCTCACCGTAAATTGTGAAGTGACCTCCCGCGCCACTCCGCTCCCGTCCCGCGTAGCACCGGCGGCCGCCGCGCGTCCCCGCCGCGGTGTCTTCGCCGTCGCTTGATACGCTACGGGTACCGACGGCGTCGTCGTCGGTACATTAGCCAACCCTCCGCTTCCAACAACGTTCGCCGCGTCTTTTTCCGCCGCCTCCATGCTTACCGCCATTTTGTATGCTTTACCGAAGTCTAACTTAGTTTCGGCAAATAACCGTTGCCTGATATTCTCATTTGAAATACCACACACTAACTGGTCTCTCAAGCTGTCTTCTAACCAGACCCCGAACTCACAAGTCTTCGACATTTTTTTTAAGATCGCCGTATACTCCGCTATGCTTTCACCCTCCTTTTGTTTCCTGTGCCGGAATTTATAACGTTCTGCCAACTCACTCGGCTTGGGTTGTAAGTGTTTTTCCATAATGTCTACTATTTGTGCAAACGTTTTGTTTTTAGGTTTGTCTGGGGTACACAAATTGACCAACAGTTCATAGCCCTCCGCTCCCATAACCGTTATTAACGTCGGCACTTGCAATTCACTTTTAATGTTATTTACTAAAAAATATTGTTCTAAACGTTCGACATATAACCGCCAATCGTCACTATGCACTTTAAATTCTGCTATTTTACCGATCGACATTTTGTTGTTGACACCGGCCGTTAAACTGCACCGAATCTTTTAACTAACGTAGGATACGTTTTAACTCGTCGCCACTGAAGGATATAGGGATAGTCGGGAGATACACACTAAGAAGCAATGAAACGGCGGCTTAGCTACACGACGTATATTTCTCGACTGGTTCGCTATTACAAGAATTGACCGTTGAACAACGAGTCACGATTACCCACTATTTACATATATCACAGAAATAAGCCATATTTCAACTAGTCTGGCCAGTGTGGTTTATTAGAACAAAACCTCATTTCTAAGGAGATGCCTTTATCCAGTATTGAACTGTTAAAGGCTGTTGATGATGAATATAACAGTTAGGTTCAATCATCATCAACAACCCAGAACGCCCCTCTGCTGGGCTCGGGTCTCCACTCGGAAGATACGCTGGCCGAGTGCGGGTTGGGGGCTGGCAAGAAACGTCATGGCTACGTAATCTTACGAGTCAAAGGTACTCAATGTGAATTTGATGATAGTATGGACTATCAGGAAATTAGGGCTAATTCTAACGTTGTTTCTCCCGAATAAATGAGGTTACTGAAGGACGAATATCTCACGTTCCCACCACGATATGGGATCCGCAAACGTCTTCTGAACACAATTCAAAGAGCAACAACGCATTTGTGAATAGCTTACCATCATATGAACCATTATGAACCGTTTGACTGTCTATTCCATAAAAATACATATAATATTTATATATATCTACATATAATATCAGTTATGAACAGTTAATGCAGTGATTCGTACGCAGTTTGTAAAGTACAATATTAACATTTTTACCGAATTTCATAGAATTCTGTTCAGAGCTTACGGCTAAATTGTGTGACAAACATCATAACGAACTTTCAAATCGATCTTGTTACCTTCTCACCTGAGATAATCAAGAATTCAATCACTGTGCCCAATTTGATCAATGTCTCTTCAACGACAAACATTTGATTGACTAAGAAACATCTGCTCCTTTAAAATTGTATTATCGAATGTCTTTAGTTCAAACCCATTTTCGAGTTAGAGTATTAGATAACTATAAATTTTATTTAGGAGCTACAGGTTTGAATCTTTGAATGATTAAATTAATAAAACATTACTAGACAATATTTGTTGTTTAGGGGTAAAATCAAGATGGCCGTCCCTAGGACGCTGAAATAAGCTAGCTGAAATGCTAATATTAATACCAACTTGCAACGAACATTGCAGAAATATTCAACCACTTCGAATCATTTATCGCTATCATCTCACCCTATCTTGATGTTCACAAGAAATATTTACATCATAGTACTTTTGGAACTAAGTTTTTCTAACCGCCTCCACCAGGCCTAGGCAAAAAGGGTATACCCAAGAGGCTTGACGTCGTAAAGGATGATATGCGTGCCAATGGTCTCACAACGCGTGATGCTGAAGACCGTGCGAAGTGCAGGAAGAATAGTCGGAAAGCGGTCCCCGGGCGTCCCATTACGCAACCGGGACTAACGCTCGGATGCTGATTACTTTTTGAACTAAGTTTTTGTAGCCGTGAATTTATGAAGAAATATAAACTTTGATATCTGGAAATCTATATAAATGCTTATAAAGTTAGAAATATACTCATACAAACTTTTTTAAACTTTTAGTTTGATGCCAAACTGATTAGATCATGGTAAAGATTGTGTTGTAAGCCAAAGGTTTTGGAATTCATTTTTAAGTTGTATGTAATCTCAGCTGTGAAGAGTAAATACGTTTTTTTTTCGATATCTTAATTATATATAGAAATACTAGCTTTTATTCGTGCCTCTGCCCGCGTGTATGTCGATTACAGCGGTAAAGAGTATTCCATATCTTTCTTCAAGTATTAAAGTATATGCACATACGTGGATCGCTAGATCAACAAGGTAGCAATTTGAGTAAGTGTAGCTTATCATATGTTTGAGTATGACAGATGTAAAGCAGATAAGTGAATCTGCGGAGAACTAATATTAGTCCGTAATAGAAATAATTACTGCCTCGTCGGTCTAGTGGTTAGCGTATGCGACTGCTGATCAAGAGGTCTCGGGTTCAAATCCCGTGTCGGGCCAAAAGTGTTGTTGGGTTTTTCTGACAAGAATTTCTTAATAACAGCCCGGAGAATGGAAGTTTGGCGGTGATTCACGCCCGTGCCTTGGACAGCACGTTAAGTCGACGGTCCCGGTTATCATGAACATCTATAGAAATCATTGTTACGAATTAGTGCCCTCAAATATAATGACAACTGGTTCAACTACAGAATTTTAGTTCTCCCTCAGAGTTGCGGAGGTCCAATGCCAGTCGCTCCGTGGAACAATTCCAGGTAAACCGGTTGAACTAGTACCTGACCCCAAAATAATCTTGGGAATAAAGGCTAGGAAGAATTACAGGTTCACTTTAAGCTTCTCTGCAAAATACAAAATCATAGAAAATTTACTTTGAACTTATTATAACAGAAAATGAATAATTTTTCACAAAAACATACAGATGAAATGAAACGTCTATGAATGAATTCTAAGTGGTTTTCGTTCCGAATCAATCTCTCCTTAAAACCCGTGTAACATTGGTGCACAAAGGGTTCGAAGGTAAGGGAATTGAATTTGAGCATCATTTACAAAATCCTCCCAGTGGAACCTACCGTTTGTAGGCTTAAGTGAAAACTTGAGCAACAAAAGCGGATGACTATCATTTGTTGTGTCTGGTGAGATTCATTTATATATGTGTTCAAGTATTAAGTAACTAGCTGCGCCCCGCGGTGCTACCCACGTATTTTCGGAATAATAAATAGCCTACATTTGTGATTATCCAGAACTCATATATAAATTAGCCATTTACAACTACCATTATGGTTGCTATGCAAGTGTGATATGCATAGCAACTTGTGAAGTTTTGACTGGAGATAAACAGATACGTTTTGACATCTACGATTGATGTATTTTTATAATTACCTAGCTTTCGCCTGTGTATCTCGATTATTGCAGTAAAAGGTTGCCTATGTGTTATTCTGATATATAAGCTATATAACTGTAAAGTTTCATCCAAATCTGATGAGTAGTTTTTGCGTGAAAGAACAACAAACATAGATACATACATACATAAAAACTTTCAGGTTTTTAATATTAATGGGATGTATGCGAATAATTCTTTGATATCAGGCAGCAATATCTGTAATTGTGTGAGGACTTTCACTGACAGAAAACTGATGACTAAAAGTGTAACAACTATTTAAATTTATTTAGAACAATAACCGCGTGTGACTCCGTGGGATTTAGTTAGTTTATAATAATTCACACTATTAAGTATAAAAAGAAATAGTTTTACAAAACTAAACAAACACGCTTTCAAACTAAAAAGTAGTTTTTTTTTTTTTTTTCTACTTTTTAGTTTAAAAGCGTGTTTGTTTAGTTATATAAACTATTTTTAGAAAAAAGACTAAAAAAGATAATTTGTTTAAACATTTTTTTTTTAAATTAGTGTATTTTTATCGATCCTCGATAAATCTACAAACTTTAAACGAAATCTGGCCGTTTAAAGTGGGTTAAAATCGCACCCAAAGGAGGCGGTTACAAACATACAAACAAAGAAACATACAAGATATGGTAATAAAAAGCGTGTAATAATAATATTATTTAGCGAATGCTTGTCAAAAACTCCTTACCTTTCCTTGAAAATGTTTTAAACAGAATGAAACTTTCGTTTCCATTCGGTCTTCACGCTGCAGTACTGTAAAGTCATTTTGCTCTCGCAATTAAACTTACCATGTTTACAGGGGCGTATAGACTGCTCTCTAAGAGATTTGTCGCACAATTTCACGTCCCTCACATGGCTGCATGTATAGTGTAACTGTAAACGAGTCGCAGTAAATATAGAAGAAGTTCTGTTTTAAAATAGAAACGGATTTGAGTTTACTATTGAGATTCTTTCCTTAAAAAGAGAACTCGCGCATTAGAGTACATCCACACCCACACTCTGTATCGGAGGAGATTTAACAAATATTCTTGAAACGTACACAAAGAACACCCAGACTTAGAAGAGTTAGAAGTGAGATATGAACCTCTTCGTGATGGCTTTGATCTAAGCTAACCGTGTTGTTATATATCATCTTTTATCTCCTGATAATTTTCGTTTCTAATTTCAATAAAAATCCAAAACATGGACATCTTAAGACACGCCTAACTGAAGAAGAAATATGCAAAGTTTATTTCAAGTAAATATATTATTTTGTAAAGTTTATGCCTCTGAATTAATAAGCGAATAATTTTAGATTCGTGAACTTTGTTTATATAATGAGGCTTTACTAGGCTTCCATTATTAAAATTTGACAGAAATTCAATCTATTAAAGCGCTTATTAATTTATGGATATTTAAAGAGATTTGCGATACATAGTTAATGAATTATCAAGTTTATTTATTGCTTAACTAGCTAGTACTAATTAGGTGATCAGAAATATCATATCTGTGTCTGTGTTATTTAACTTTTATACGTATGTATTTAAAAAAAAATACTGCCTTAAGCCACGCTGACTTTAACACGAACGGACTTTTTTTTTTTTTTTTTTTTTTTTACGTGTGGAAATCCCCGCGGACCGTCACCCCGTCGGGGGTTACGGCGGGGTGGTGTGTCGGACTCGAACCGACTAAAACCACACGGTGTGACCCTCTCTGCGCCTTTGTATTGGAAGGAGTCCAGGGAGGGGATTTCCTTCTGGACTCCGACCGGCGCCTGCCCGCACTGTTGCGGGCACCACCTTAGCTCTCGACTCTCTATTGGGCAACGTCCGGTCACACGCGGACGCCGCCCCCTCGCGGTTGGCCTCTACTGCGGACGGACGGGAAACCCGTCCCGCCCATCCGCGGCCACTCTCAGGGCGGCATGAGACGCAGGTATGCGCGCCTCCGCCGCCCAGGGCGCCGGCGGCGGATCGGGTCCGAGTGGATATCGTCCTCCCGGGCCTTCTCCGCCACCTCCTTCTGCAAGATTACGTCCTCGCAGAAGGTTGCGACCGCGGTGAAACAACTGTCGCTGCCGACCATCGATCTTATGACGGCCGGCAGCGAGAGATCCCCTCCGATGACTGCAGTGAGGACCCGGCGCTGCGCCGCCCAAGCGGGGCAGACCGCCAGCGTGTGCTGGGCCGTGTCCTCACTGCAGTCGCAGTGGTGGCAGGCGGGACTCGGTTCCCTCCTAGCGACCGAGTGCAGGTACTTTCCGAAGCAACAGTGCCCGGAAAGTACCTGCGTCAGCCGGAAGGAAAGGGTCCCGTGCTGCCGCCCTGCCCACTCCGCGATGACCGGCTGAAGAGCCTCCACGGCGGCGAAGCCAGCGCGTGGGGTCTCCAGCCGGAGCGACCATCTCAGCATGGTGGCTCGGCGAGCGGCTTCGCGCCACTCGCGCACGTCCTCGGGCGGAGGGCGAAATCCGCTCTCCGCCCGGAAGTCAGCCACTCGCCGATAAACTTCGGCGAGCACTTCCGCCTCCAAATCCCACGGGGGTGTTCCGGCCAAGGCACACGCCGCCTCTGTGGACACCGTGCGGTATCCACGTATGGCTCTGACCGCCAGTATCCGCTGGGGGCGCCAGAGGCGCGCCCTGTTCTGGGCGGACAGAGCCGCCGCCCACACCGGTGCACCGTAAAGTGCCATTGACCGGACAACCCCCGTGTACAGCTGCCTAGTGGGGACACTGGCCCCGCCCAAGTTGGGCAGAAGTCGCCCTAGGGCGGAGGCAGTGCCCACCAATTTAGGTCCAAGCTGTCGGAAGTGCTCGTCGAAGAGCCACCTACCGTCGAGGACCAGACCCAGGTACCTCATCTGGGCCCGGACCGGTACGAGGACCGAGTTGACCTCAATCGAGGCGCCGGCGGGCGGGCCGCGACGGGGCCCATGAAATAGCAGGGCCTCCGTCTTCTCCAGAGCCACCCGCAGACCCAACGCCTCGATGCGCCCGACCACCCGGGAGACTCCCGTGGTGGCCAGGCGCGCCGCCTCCTCAAAGTTTGCCCCCCGGGCCGTGACCAGGGTGTCGTCTGCGTAACAGATTACACCCAGCCCGGGGGGGAGACGCCCTCGTAGGGCCCAGTCGTATCCCATGTTCCACAGGAGTGGTCCTAGGACAGACCCCTGTGGAACACCGCACGACATGGACCTGCGTCTCAAGGCGCCATCTCGGTCCTCGTACTCGACGGTACGCTCCTCTAAATAGTCTGCCACCAGCCGCCGCAGGTACCCTGGCACTCCGTGGTATTGGAGTGCGGCCCTGATGCAGCCGAATGGCAGACTATTGAAGGCGTTGGCGATGTCCAATGACACCGCCAACACCACTCCGCCGCCTCTCACCGCCTCTTCGGTCACGGCCCTCAGGCGCAGGATCGCGTCGACCGTCGAACGCCCTTCTCGGAAGCCGAATTGGGCGTCCGACAGGTCGGGCCCCACCTCGCTGAGGTGCCGGACGATGCGGACAGAGAGAACCCTCTCAAACAACTTGCCCGCCTCGTCCAGCAACACGATGGGCCTGTAGGCCGCGACCGAATCGGCAGGCCGTCCATGCTTCTGGATCAGTACCAGCTTCCCGCACTTCCAACGCTCAGGGAAGTGTCCGGACGCCAGGCTAGCGTCCAACACTCCCCTGAAGTGGTCCGACATGTAGTCGAGGGCACGGGCCATCACTCGGGCTGGAATCCCGTCCGGCCCGGGGGCGGTGTTCTTGGACCGAATCCGTAGAACAGCCGCCCCTACCTCCGATTCCCTGACAGGCGGCACATCACCCACGCTGTCCCGACGACGACCACGACGGGCCATCGACGGGGGTGTGTGTTCCGCCTGCTGTGGGAATAGGCCCTCGACCACTTCCTGCAGGAAGCTGGGCTGGAGAGTCTCCGTAAGGGGGGGGCCCTGTGTGCGGAGCTTTTGTCGCACCGCACGGTAAGGCCGACCCCAGGGGTCACGCTCGAGACTCTCCAGCATCTCCACTCTGGACGCGTCTTTGGCGCGGCAGATGGCCAGCCTCAGAGTTTCCCGAGCTGCTCGGTACTCCTCGTGAAGCCGGTCCACCTCCTCACCGCCTCCGCGGTGACGTCGCCGACTCCGGGTGTGGGACCTCCGGGCACGTACGCAGGCCGCACGGAGGTCCGCCAACTCCTGGGACCACCAGTAGACCTCCTTCCGAGGAGGCCGACGGCCACGAACGCGGGGCATGGCCGCATCGCAGATGAGCGTTAACGCATCGGCGAAGCGACCAGCCCCCACGTCGACCTCCTCGGTCGGGGCCTGCGGAGACAGCCAAGAGCAAACAATGGCCGCCTCCTCTAGTAGGTCCCTGTCCAGCTTGGCGACAGCCCACCGCGGAAAACGGGAGGGACGCCGCGCCGCGTGACCCCTACTGGCGTCCTGGGACCGGGAGAGCTCGAATCGGATATAAAGGTGATCCGAGAGCGTCTCAACCTCATCCAGGACACTCCAGTTCCTTACTCGTGCGGCGACTGCAGGGGTAGCGAACGAAAGGTCCACTATCGACCCCCCCTGCTGTCGCACGCACGTGTTGGTGGCGCCCCTGTTCAGCAAACAGAGGCCCACCGATGCCGCCCATTTTCCACGGCTTCGCCCCTGGCGTCCGTCGCCGGGGAACCCCACGCAATGGACTTTGCATTGAAGTCCCCCAGCACGAGGACGTGCCCAGACCCCAATCGCCGTATCGAGGTCTCCAAGTTGTTGAGGAAGACCGTCGCTCAGACTCCGGTTGGGGGAGAAATATACACCATAAATGGTGATTCCCCCCCATTCGACGGCAACATATCCGGTACCCTTGTCTTTTAGCGACAAGGGCGGGGAATGAGCCGCCGTGGAGCTGACGACTGCCACGGAGCCGTCCCAGTCACCCATCCAGTTTGGACGGGGAGGGACTAAATAGGGCTCCGCGACTACGGCAACACCTATAGACCACTGCGCCATGGTTTGCAGGAAAAGATCCTGCGCCGCGGCACAGTGGTTGAGGTTCGTCTGGACCAGGAGGTTGGAGACTTGATCCATTACTGGATCGTCTCTACAACCCCCTCCATGGGCGACGACGTCGTCGCCTGATTGACGTCGGAGGCAGCCTGGGTCGCCGGGCTAGCCTCCGGCGTCTGCCGAGAAGCGCGGGGAGGCTTGCAGCCCCCCTGCCCCATCTGGTGATTGGCGGGCTTTTTAGCCGCCGCACACATCGGGCAGTGAGGGGCGGCAGAGCATTCTGCCGCCTTGTGCCCGGTTCGACCGCAGCGGAAACAAAGTTCGCTGCAGTCGATAACACGAACGGACTGGCTCAACCAAGGCGCTACTCCTCCCTACCCTCTCACAGAAGACCCAACTAAAATTACAACATTCCTGCTATAATTTTAGGTTTGTCTTTCGTCGGTGAATGTGAGACCGAAGGCCTAATCATTCTGCATCATTCGGAAGAAGGATTATGCAGAAACACTGCACTGTTCCAACATGGTGTGGGTCACCATGCTGCATTATATGCACTCACAATGACGATTGTGGCCCCTACTCTCAGATTCTTCTCATGCTTTCCATCAGGATGACTAGAGTCACTTTATTAGGCTTAAATATTATGTTAAATACTTATAATTTAACAAAAAGAAACCGACTTTAAAGAAAAACTATGCCGAGTACCCAAATCACGACAATTGTGCCTTTGATATTTGAGGAGTTCCTTCGATTTCTTTGGGATCCCGTCATCAGAGCCCGATATAGTGATGATGGGACCACCTGTAAGCTACGCCCATTCCAATGCAAAAAAAATTTTTGAAATCGGTTTATAAACGAAGAAATTATCGTTGAACATACATAAAAAAAGCTTCCGACGAATTGAGAACCTCCTCCTTTTTTTTGAAGTCCGTTAAAATACAAAAAAAAGGAAAACTTTGTGGGTTTATGAGGTTGTATGGGAATTGATTCTGAAAGTCAAATCCTAGTACTTAACTAAACGTAGGAGCGCAATAGTTCAACAAATACGAACCGGCTTTGGCCCTCAACAAAGCCGTTTGTAATGCTAGTTGCATTCACAGATAATTTGTGAGAATCCTTTCTTCGCTATGCACTTAGTAAAACTGAGGGAAAACGGGAACTTTCGGTACTCGGTAACCAAAAAAAAAACCAAATACGAGTTGGACTCGTGCGGATAGGGTTCCGTATCTATACACTTTACAAGCGTCTAACTGTTGCCGTTATCGATCAAAAACGAGATTCTGTTTATTAGAATTTGTTGTTATATCTGTGAAAACTTCAACTGTCCCACTATCACGGTTCATGAGATACAACATGGTGACAAACGGACAGCGGAGTCTTAGTGATAGGGTTCCATTTTACCCTTTTTGTACGGAACCTTAATATAAATAAACCAACTTTTCATAGTTCTCCCCTATATTAACCTTCTTGATATTTTGAAATCTCATTGACTGAAGTAATTCTCGGCGTTAATTTCATTTTGTAAGTTGAGAAACTCATCCTCCTCAATAATTAATTCGCTTTAACGTTTAAGTTATTACTTTGCGAAAATTGATTTTTGATGAAGTCTCACTAACTTTGATAATTGTTTGGGCTTTATAATTTTGTAGCTGTTTTGACCGCCGTTCGTGCAGGAAGTATCGGCTGTTTATTTAGTAGTTTGACTGGTTGAGCAGCTGATTTAAATACGTCACTCGGGTATTAAATACAGATTTATTGAGCTTATCGATCAGTGGTGTTTAATTATAGTTTTATTTCAGAAAACACTTCAGCTCTCTCAAATTGTGAGCGTCTAAAACAACCATGGCAATTCTACGTCAATTTCAAAACTGGTGGCAGTCGCGCAAAATGAAGGTTGCGTTCGCCACAGTAGTCTTTACTGAACGAAAATTTATTCAGAAACCAACACAAATTTCAAATTTATAGATTTTATAATATTGGATTAATAAATCTGTAAAGACACTGCAAATGGTTTGAATAAATAAATAAATAAATAAACTTCATTGCTAAGAGCATTGAATTTGAAAGTATTTTGTAAATTATGTATCTGTAGCTGTTTTTACTGTTGCAATTTTTCCGTATACATATGTATTTTTTTGAACTTATTCACAATAAAAGTTATATAAAAGATTACGATAAATAAGTTTTACGTTTCACATAATATTCTTTCGCTTTAAAGCGGAAGACAAGACAAGAAATAAACATATTCGTATCTGTATTTGAAAAGCCTACAAAAGTAACTCCGAAACACCTAATACAGTTTTCGTGCAGTTTTGTTCATTGTCATTAAAAAGATACATCATCATTAATCAATTCATCAACAGCCTGGACATAGGCCTCTCCTTAGAAAGGACGTTTTGGGCTACTATACCACGCTGGCCAGACGGGTTGGTATAGGGTAGGTTGAAACCTTACAACTGGGCCCTTCGAGGGCGTCTCCCCCCAGGGCTGGGTGTAATCTGTTACGCAGACGACACCCTGGTCACGGCCCGGGGGGCAAACTTTGAGGAGGCGGCGCGCCTGGCCACCACGGGAGTCTCCCGGGTGGTCGGGCGCATCGAGGCGCTGGGTCTGCGGGTGGCCCTGGACAAGACGGAGGCCCTATTATTTCATGGGCCCCGTCGCGGTCCACCCGCCGGCGCCTCGATCGAGGTCAACTCGGTCCTCGTACCGGTCCGGGGCCAGATGAGGTACCTGGGTCTGGTCCTCGACGGTAGGTGGCTCTTCGACGAGCACTTCCGACAGCTTGGCCCTAAGTTGGTGGGCACTGCCTCCGCCCTAGGGCGACTTCTGCCCAATTTGGGCGGGGCCAGTGTCCCCACTAGGCAGCTGTACACGGGGGTTGTCCGGTCAATGGCACTTTACGGTGCACCGGTGTGGGCGGCGGCTCTGTCCGCCCAGAACAGGGCGCGCCTCTGGCGCCCCCAGCGGATACTGGCGGTCAGAGCCATACGTGGATACCGCACGGTGTCCACAGAGGCGGCGTGTGCCTTGGCCGGAACACCCCCGTGGGATTTGGAGGCGGAAGTGCTCGCCGAAGTTTATAGGCGAGTGGCTGACTTCCGGGCGGAGAGCGGATTTCGCCCTCCGCCCGAGGACGTGCGCGAGTGGCGCGAAGCCGGTCGCCGAGCCACCATGCTGAGATGGTCGCTCCGGCTGGAGACCCCACGCGCTGGCTTTGCCGCCGTGGAGGCTCTTCAGCCGGTCATCGAGGAGTGGGCAGGGCGGCAGCACGGGACCCTTTCCTTCCGGCTGACGCAGGTACTTTCCGGGCACGGTTGCTTCGGCAAGTACCTGCACTCGGTCGCTAGGAGGGAACCGAGTCCCGCCTGCCACCACTGCGACTGCAGTGAGGACACGGCCCAGCACACGCTGGCGGTATGCCCCGCTTGGGCGGCGCAGCGCCGTGTCCTCACTGCAGCCATCGGAGGGGATCTCTCGCTGCCGGCCGTCATAAGATCGATGGCCGGCAGCGACAGTTGTTTTACCGCGGTCGCAACCTTCTGCGAGAACGTAATCTTGCAGAAGGAGGTGGCGGAGAAGGCCCGGGAGGATGCCATCCAATCGGACTCGATCCGCCGCCGGCGCCCCGGGCGGCAGAGGCGCGCATACCTGCGTCTCATGCCGCCCTGAGAGTGGCCGCGGATGGGCGGGACGGGTTTCCCGTCCGTCCGCAGTAGTGGCCAACCGCGAGGGGGCGGCGTCCGCGTGTGACCGGACGTTGCCCAATTAGAGAGTCGAGAGCTGAGGTGGTGCCCGCAACAGTGCGGGCAGGCGCCGGTTGGAGTCCAGAAGGAAATCCCCACCCTGGACTCCTTCCAATACAAAGGCGCAGAGAGGGTCACACCGTGTGGTTTTACTCGGTTCGAGTCTGACACACCACCCCGCCGTAACCCCCGACGGGGTGACGGTCCGCGGGGATTTCCACACGTAAAAAAAAAAAAAAAAGGGTAGGTTGAAACCTACCTGAAAGGGAAGTTTCCGTTCTCTTTGCATTGATGTTGTCTTGCGTAGTTTATCCCTTAGTAGCCTTTTACGACACCCGCGGAATTAATAGGGGTGGTGATACTCTGTATTCTTAATCCGTCACCACACGGACTGAAAAAGATACATAAATACAAATTGAGAACTTTCATTGCGTTATATATAATAGAAGGTACGTTTTTCGTTAATTTATTATTACATAAATTGTCCACATAAATAATCAAATTTGTATTTCAAGCTAAAATATCAAAGAAAAACACTGAACGACAAGTAAGAAATTAATGCGATATTTTTATGAACACGGTCTTGACACTAACGAGGCAAATTGTCGTCTTCAGACTTGTAAATTGTGAAGTAAGAATCAAATCTCATATTCCCGTGATCAATGTTATTTAAAGATATTTTTTCTTTTCAGATAAATATTCAACGTCAATTCAATCTTCTTCTGTGGTGTTTGCGAGACAATAAGGTATGATTTTATTACTTTTATTAAATAAGTATCGTATAATATCGGTTATTTGTAAGTTTTGAGAAAGATATGAGACATGTTTGAAAAAAGGTGAAATTTAGGTAATTGATTAAATTCATATAATCTATTTCAGGAGAATAAGTATTGAAACAAAAATATTGATATTCCTCATTTTTCATCGGTCTTCGTTAAGGACTAATTTTTTATCATCATACATAATACAAAAACCCACATACATGGTTAAACATATCTTCTTCCTAGCCTTTATTCCCAATATTATTTAGGATCGGCTTACGAGTGAAACTGATTTCACCTAAATTTCAGATTTTACACGGAACAACTGGTATCGAACCTCCGCAACCCTAAAGGTGCTCGTAAACGGGCTATTTTTTTGACAAATTCTTGCTGCAATATTATAGCCGCCTAGTTGCTGATTATATATCTCAACACAGTGCAACAATTGCTGCAATATTGTCAATGTATTTAATGTCTAGCCGACTATATTACAAATGCTTAAAGTCGCAAATATACTGAGCTATATTGGTTAAGAAAAATAGCGAACAAGGTGCAATTTTTATAGCATGTTTACAAGCGACTTAAGGGAAAACTGAAATTCAAAATTTGAACTAATGGTTTGAAACATTTATAACACAAAAAAAAAATGTCTGGGTCCAATCAATATTATTACATTTATCAATTCAAATAACTATTTGTTTTATGAATGCGATCATTGACCCTTAAGAAGGACACGAGCAAAAGGATTGACGCTTTAGAAATGTATTTCTACCGACGAATGCTCCACATTAGCTGGATTCATCGAGTCACGAATGAGGAGGTTCTCCGACGTGTACAAAGATCCCGTGATCTACTTCCAACCATCAAAAAGCGTAAGATTGGCTTCCTGGGACATATTTTCCGTCACCCACAGTACCACCTTATCCGCTTAATTAAGATGGGTAAAATATCCGGAAAACGCCACGTCGGAAGACGAAGAAAATCGTGGCTCAGAAATATCAGAGAATGGACTGGGATCACCAGCGTAGAAGAACTGTTTCGTCTGGCTAAAAACAGAAAGGAATCTGCAGAGCTGACGGCCAACCTCCATTAATGGAGAGGCACCATAAGAAAGGAAGGAATCAATTCAACAGAAATATTAAGTTATCTAGTAGCTGCCCACGTAAAAGTTAAATATTATTTAAACGGAGTAAATTACAAATAAAATATATTAAACAAATTTAAGAAAACAGTCCTATATACACAGATTCATTTAAATAACTAGTCGAGAATACACAGAGAGTGTAGACAGAAAATAAGAGTAATTCAGTGATCTCATAATTCTTAGAATTAATTCCGAGAGTTGTTTTAACAATAATTTCATTTAAATTCAACTGTTGTCCAATTATTTTCAAAATGAATATTTATTTCTCTTCGTAATTTCATCTCAAAGGAATATCTGGTATATTGTCATAGGCTACAAACTACCTTTTTAGGGTTCCGTTGCCAAATCGCAAAAAACGGAACCCTTATAGATTCGTCATGTCTGTCTGTCTGTCTGTCTGTCTGTCCGTCCGTATGTCACAGCCACTTTTTTCCGAAACTATAAGAGCTATACTGTTGAAATTTGCCTGTTGCTTGCTGCAAGCCTTAAGTGTGGGGTATCTATGGATAGGTCTTCAAAAATGATATTGAGGTTTCTAATATCATTTTTTCTAAACTGAACAGTTTGCGCGAGAGACACTTCCAAAGTAATAATATGTTGGTCCCCCCCCCCCCCTCCTTGTAACTTCTAAAATAAGATAGTGATAAAACTAAAAAAAATATATGATGTACATTACCATGCAAACTACCAACGAAAATTGGTTTGAACGAGATCTAGTAAGTAGTTTTTTTTAATACGTCATAAATCATCAACCGCAATTTACATTTCTTTCAATCAAAATACTATTATTAAAACATTGATGAAAGTTACAACGACCTACAAAAACTTTTATATGATGCTACGGAACCCTTCATGGGCGAGTCCGACTCGCACGATTAAATGATTTGACCTTTCCTAAATTCTATATTAAGAAAAGAAAAAGTTTGTAAATTTATCTTTTTTCAATTTGTATTTCGTGTAAAGTATTGGCAGAGATCTAGGAGATCTAGGGTTAGTTTTAGTGTGTGGTGACGGATTAAGAATACAAAGTGTCACCACCCCTATTAATTTCATGGGTGACGTAAGAGGCGACTAACCATCCCGTCTGGCCACCGTGGTATAATAGGCCAAAACCCCTTTCAAAGGAGAGGCCGATGTCCAGCAGTGTACTGTTAAAGGCTGTTGTTGATGATGATGAATAATAATAATGTTTAATTTTTGAACATCTAAAACACACATCATCTGGTCTCAAATTAAGCAGAGCTTGTATTGTTTAGTCCAACCCGGGATTTAAACCCGAGACCTCTTGATCAGCAGCCACATACGCTGACCACTAATAACAAATAACACCCCTGAGTTTGAAAGTTTGAGAGCATGTTAAGCCGTCGGGCCCGGTTGTCATGAACATCTATGGTAATCGTTATTAGGAAGTCAGAGAGTTAGACAGCTAGTTCAATCATTCAATTCAGCTCGATCTCAGGGTTGCGGAAGTCCGATGTCAGTCACTCCGTGGAAAAACTGATATTCAGGTAAAATCGGTTGACCTAGTACCTGATCCCAAATAATCTTGGTATACTAAAAGCCAGGAAGACATTTTGAAGTTTTTAATTCTTCCATGAATAAGTTTATAGAAACCACGAACGACTGGCTCTGGCTACGAAGTCAATTAACGGTATATCTTTTTTTTTCGCATTGTTAACAAAGATTTTTCCTTGAATAAATTTCCATTGTTCTTTTAACAAAGAATTATCTGTTGTTTGTTACTTTAGATTAAATTAAACCTGCAACTGTAAGTAAACCAGAGAGTTTTTCCGCATTCTAAAAGCTTTTGTTCTTTTGACAAATTAAATTAATTCTAAATCCATGCGGTTCTGTCACAATGCATTGCTCTTATGGTGGCTTTATAGCTTCAGCGAAATCTCTTTATCAGCATTCGCATACGCTAATCACCAGCCCAACATGGCAGACGAACTAATCTTAACTCAAATATTTTTAAACTCAATTGTAGTTCTTCGTTTCCGTACAGATTTCTCTTGACCACTTTCGGCCTCAATCCTCAGACCCTGGATATAATAAAAGTATAAAATACTGGTTGAGACGAATCAAACGATTCCAATCACAGGTAGAGTTTGCGTCACATTCCGCTTCTATAATCAGATCAGTTCTATGTCATAATAATATTGCATTATCAAGCGATATGCCTCGTCATCTTCCTAGATTATTTGGGGATCGGTTACTGTATCAAGCGATATATATTATAGTACATATCTGCAAAATTACAGCGTAATCAGTTGAGGTTATCTGCATCAGAATTGAGTTGTAAGTTGCCATCCGGACAAACATAGTTACATAAATAAATAGCAATTTAAATAAACATGAGATTCTATTTCCATCTCTAAACATTTACTCATTAGAATCGTCATAAGGAACTACTTACGACGATTCTAATGCGTAATTAGTTAATATATATACGAGCATTAATTAGTTATATTCGAAAAGTCTTTAGTTGTTATTGCCAATGCCAACATTTTTTTCTTTTTTATCTTTTATGTTGTGTACCAGCTGATTCCCGCGATGTTACCCGCGGTCGTTGATGGAAATCGCGAGCAAAGCTGCGTAGCGAAGCTATTCTAAAAAAAATTAGCCTATAAATCTAAAATAAGTTAGTCCTTAGGTTTTTGCCAGTTCAAGTCCGTTCAAGGAATTTCCCAAAACAAACAGACTTACAACAGAATAAAAAAATGATTTTTCAGTGTCAGTAACGTATATACATTATTTCATATTCATTTAATAAAAAAATGTTAATCTGATACATAAACTTCAAATTTTATTTATTCATCAATTTCATTAATTTTGTTTCTTTCGACTACCTCAGTACTTCTCCAACTTTTTGTCAACTGTTTATGAAGCAGATCGGCTCGTAAACTGTTAATTTGAAGACTTAGGTAAATTCTAAACGATTTCACATCGCGGCCATGCAAAATTTATTTAAAAGCAAACTGATAATTTGATGAACACGTACTAAGGCGAATTTCACACCTGACCTCATTTTAAGAAAAGGTCTTGTGCTACTTAACCCAGATGTTACAGTGACCGGCCATTACCAAGTCCTTCTTTAATACAGCCTGGGTAATATGTACTTATATATTTCGAAGTTCAGTTAACATTTTCTATGTTTTATTTTGAAGGTAAACTATTGTTTTGAGTCTATAACTGACATACCGTAAGAGGTTATTACGGCTTAACAAGTTGGAAAATAGGCCTTACTGTTAGACAGGGGACTTATTATATTATTCTAATTGCCTTGATTTTTTGCCTTTTCTCTTGCCAAATTTCAGTGCCCATTGTTTTCGGCTGTGCATTGATTGTCAGTCAGTCAGTAACGGAACAGTTTTATATTTGTTAATTTGTTTTGAATTTAATGGAATAACAATTTATTAGTAAATTATTCAATTCAATTTGTATAGTTATAAGTTAGCCTAGAATATTTCAAACCAGTATAACACTTAAAGGAATTTATTTAACCAAACCTTTATACCACTTCGGTACAAAACGCTGTTTTTCAAAAAGTATCTTATAGATATCATAATTAGGATTCTATTTCGATACTTAACATCAATCACATTCACTCAGTGACCTATAAAAGAAACCTCCACAAGTATCTTCACTACGTACTAAACACCTAAAGCCTCAAGCACTTGCTGGCTTTGAGTTGGGTTAAAATATTAAAGGATTATTTTCTTCTGCTTTTGTAAACGGATATTACAAAGCCGAATGAGTCTTATTCGGGAATATATGTGCTTCAGAGAAAACGTTAAAGCTGCTGGAGGCTTATCAACCTATCAACCCCAAATATTCGATAAAATCGGAATGAGGGTAGCTTTTGGAATTTTATCAAGCTCGTTGTAAAGGAACTAAGTACAAAAATACTGGTATTAGCTAAGGAAACCGTCTCCTGAGATACTCTTTAGAGTTTGTGTACTGGCTTCATTCCCAATTAAATTTAAAGCAATTGTATTGAAAATATTTGTAATATTGGTGTGATTTGGATGCAAGATGGTTTGGATATGTTGAAAGAATGAATTTATAAAGTCCATAGGTATATATAGGCAAAGCCCAAAATCGATCAGAAAGGTGTGCTATGCACAGTAACGGATTGACAGAGAATGATGATGGGTAAGCAAATCAGTATGAGCCAGCTCTAAAAGCCAATGAGAAACTAGATCCGGTAGCAGTATACCGAAGAAAGGTTTTGTTAAATCTTTATATATATAATTCTTGTGTGAGTGTGTATGTCACTGAACTTCTCTCAAACGACTGGACCGATTTTGATGAAATTTTTTGTGTGTCTTCAAGGGGATCTGGGAATGGTTTAGATTCGCAATTGGACCCGGTAGGTGGCGCTGCGATCAAGTTCTGGAATTTTAAAGTTCGCTGGGACAACTAGTGTGCATATAAAATGTTAGAAAAGTTGACATGGAATACTATCGTCTTGTCTCATCCGAAAATCTCAAACAAGCACCCTCTGAGAACTCAATATTTTCTACGTAAAACTATGTGACCTAATATCATTAATTGAATCTATATGTGACCTGCATACAATAATCTTTAGTAAATATAAATATAATAGGCTCTTAATGGAACTAATACGTCGGAAATGGGATATTTTCAGCGTTTGTATTTTTATAGAATCTGACAAAGAACTAAGGTTTCTTTACGAATATTTTTGTATCATAATACCGAAATGATCAAAAGACGTAACGGAATAAAAACTAATGGAAGAAATTTTTCCTCTGTACTCATTAGGAACATGAGTAAAATAAATGAAGACAATGATGTTCGCTGGGATATGAGCCCTTTAGAGGATTTTATGTCTCGTTTATCTCAAGGATTATAGCCATCTCTGATGTAGGGCAAAGTTACACAAAGGTTAGAAGCCATCATTTCTTGAATATACCTATAAAGTATTCTTAGAAAATCGTCGGCTCTTTACTCACCTAATGTGAGTTTAAGTTGCTTGTAAAGTAGATAAGCCGTGTGAATGAAAACTCGAGTAAGGATTGAAATTACACCATCCGTACAATCGGTGATATTTTCATTGAAATGATTCAAATTCAAATTCAAAATTCTTTATTCACTTAGGATGCAATACATCTCTTGTGACAGGTCAAGATTCTACATGTACATTTATGCCATGTTCGCAAACAATAGGTAGAGCCGGAGAAAAGAACATGGCAGTAAAAACTCGCGGCCACTCCTTTCAAATCGCCAATGTTTACATAGTTTTAATGTGTTAATATAATAAACCTGATATGGGGGTAAGGTGCTGCCACTAATATACTATACACCATGTTAGAGGACTGATGCAAATTATAGTGATTAAAAATTAGAACTTATTGCTAATTTAAAAAAAAAACAACAGCCTCAGTGGGTACAACATAGTAGGAGCATCTACTTACAACAAAGGTAAAAACTATATGTGCTCAAATATTGGCCAAATTACTGGTAACAAAAGATTAAATATAAAATATTAATTAGAAGATCAAAAGAAAGAGAAGAATGGCCTTTATTAGTCACGTAGAATCTTTACTTACAAAAGTAAAATCATGTTCTTAAACAATGTGATAACAACATTCACATGAGTAGAATAAAATGATAAGGAGCAAGTAGTCAAAACCATTTTTCTTTATCATTTAAAAATTCGTCAACTGTATAATAACCTTTACGTATAAGATAAGTTTTGACTACATTTTTAAACTTTTCCACTGATAGACTCATAACACTAGCTGGTAACCTATTAAAAAATCGCACGGAAAGACCCATAAATGAATTATGCGTTTTAAGTAGCCTATGATATTGACCTACTAATTTATGCTTATGTCTCGTGTTCACCGAGTGAACGTCACTATTCCTGTGATATAAATGCATATTTTGTTTTATAAACATAATGTTTGCAAATATATATTGTGATGCAACTGTCATAATGCCTATCTCTTTAAACTTTTCTCTAAGGGAAACTCGTGCACCTAGTTTGTAAATCGCACGCACTGCACGTTTTTGGAGAATGAAAATTGTTTGAATATCAGCTGCCTTGCCCCATAGCAGAATGCCATACGACATGACGCTGTGGAAATAACCGAAATATACTAGCCTTGCTGTTTCCACATCCGTAAGCTGTCTGACTTTGCTGACAGCATACGCTGCAGAACTGAGTTTCCCTGCGAGACACGATATTTGGGCGCCCCACTATAACTTACTATCTAAAGTAATTCCCAAAAAAACGGTTGAATCAACAAAATTAATAACTTCATTGTTTAAAACTAAATTTGTACTCTTATTCCTTACATTTGGCAAACTAAACTTAATACATTTGGTTTTTTTAGAATTCAAAAGCAAGTTATTTGATGTAAACCAGTCAAGGACTAATGCGAGGGACCTATTTACTTCGTCAGAGTAATCGTTTTTGCGATTGGTTTTGAATATAAGAGAAGTGTCATCAGCAAATAGAACAATATCGCATAACTTACTAGTAAAAAATGGCAAATCGTTTATATACACCAAAAATAAAAAGGGACCCAGAATTGAGCCTTGTGGCACGCCCATACTCACTGGTGATCCGGAGGACCTTATTCCATTAATATCAACATACTGTATTCGCTCACTAAGATAAGAAGCAACAAGATTAAGCGCTGTACCTGTTATGCCATAATGCCTAAGTTTCAGCAGAAGTGTACTATGCATCACACAATCAAATGCTTTTGAGAGATCGCAGAAAACACCAATGGCGTCCTGCGAGTTTTCCCAGGCACTATATATATGTTTAAGTAGTTTAGAGCCTGCGTCTACTGTTGAGCGACCCTTTGTGAATCCATATTGTTCACTATGTTCAATATAGATTATTAGAATTAAAATGTGTTTCTAATTGCATTAGTATGGCTTTTTCAAAGATTTTACTAATAGCTGGTAAAATAGAAATAGGTCTAAAATTACTAGGGTCGCTTTTTGAACCGGCTTTAAACAAAGGAATTACTTTACTGTGTTTCATCAAATCAGGAAACACACCGGTATCAACACATCGATTAAATATTGTTGCTAAATGTGGTGCTATCTTAATAATAATGCCATTAATTAATTTAACAGAAATACCCCATAAATCTGCTGTCTTTTTGCAATTAATTGACTTAAATATTTTTATTATGTCAGTGGGGTTTATAAAATTAAAACTGAATGGTACAGTACACTCTTTCACACTGCCTCTCATAAGTGATTGAGCATCAACCGGACATGATCTTAGGGAGCTGGTTGCATTTTTAGGTATATCAGCAAAGAAATTATTAAATGTTTGCGCCAGGTCTAAATTGTCAGTTACAGTTTTATCACCAATACTTAATTCAAAATCATGTTCACGTGGCTTGACCCGCCCAGATTCAGCATTAATCATGTTCCAAGTGGCTTTAATTTTATTCTCTGCTTGTTTAATATTTTTACTTAAATATAAAGACTTGGCAGCAGCGCAAGTCTTTTTAAATACTTTGGAATAATTTTTAACATATTGAACAAACTTATGGTCAAAATTATATTGTTTCATGCCATACAATTCATACAACTTAGCTCTACTTATTTGTATGCCAGTAGTTGCCCAATCACAAAAGCTAATTTTTATATTTTTATAAAAAGTCTTAGTTGTGAATATGTTATTAAATTCCGATTTGATCATGTTAAACAAAGACGCGTAAAGGTAGTTCGGATCATCCTGACTAAAATCTATATTGGTGATACGGACAGAAACATTTTCATTAAATTTGTTTCTGTCCGTTTGATAAAACTGTACAGTAAAGTTTTCAAGTAAACTGTCAAGCGTTTTTGTTTTAAATGATTAGGCATTGACTAAGTTTCGATTAAAGAATATTTGTAACAGTTTTTTTTTTCAATCTTTATCTGGAGCTTTATTGGCATCAGTAACTAAATAAGTTACGATCGAAGTGTCAAACGCTGAGTAATTACTAGTTAAAGTGATTATATATTATTTAGAAAAGTATATAAGTATGCTAACTATGATACGATCATAAAATGAAACTTTAAGCAATATCAAAACATTTTTTTTATTAATTATACAGATTATGTCTACCCAAAATCAAATCCTACAATATCCGTCCAAAGGTTGTCTGGAAGAAATCTCCGTGTGCGATAAGACCGCCTATCGTAATACCACATTGTAAAATTCTAATCATATCAGTATATAAAATTTGATTCCTTATTGGTGTACGATAAAGTTGGAAAGAAATAAATAAATAAACTAACGTGTTAAATTCATAATATCAAATCAAACATATTACAAAAAATATTCATCTTAGAACTACAAACGAACCAGTTTTACTTTCTCGGGCCAGTTGAATGTGCCTCAACATTATTATCATTGAAATATACCTCATCAGTTGGCGCAAACACAATATTTCTCCAGGGAGGCATTACAAAGAATTGTTGGTAACAAAAGTGAACTGCGGTGTAACAAGTGCATTGTGTCCTGTATATAATATTAAAATAAACATTTGAGAATGGTAGTTCCAGTAAACATTGTTATAAAGCTTTGAATGTATGGCTTGCAAACATTGTTTGTGTGAAGCACAAACCATTTTTCAGTAGGTTTTTAAAGCCACCTAACTTATTTTAAAAAGGATATGCGTATAAAAAAGACCACAAAATTACAGAATAGATGGATAATTAGATAGTTAAAATGACTAAGATATTGAGGATTAAGCTGATAGCAGAGAAAGATATTCAGAAAAATAAGTAAACGAATGTGACAGGCTTTTAAAAGGTGCATTATCGATTTTTCTTTCTATTCAAGAGCGCTTTTTCGGATACTTTTCTAAACAAAAGTTGGATTTATTCATTTAAGTATTAGTATTTACTTATATGTAAAAAAAAAGTTTATCTTCGGGTAATAATTCTTAATTAAACAACACATTTCAACAGAAAGTATTATAAGTCCAGAACAGTTAGAAATAAATTATCAACTCTATTTTAAAAAGAATAATTAGGTGTACCTACATAAAGTCAAATACATATCCTAGATTGCAGAAATAGAAAAAGCAACTTGAAGATGACGAAATACAATTTATAAAACATAACTTATAAAAATCGGCTTCAAATAAAAACTATTTCAAGTATCCAAATCGTGATAGGTGAGCTATTTGAGGAGTTCCCTCGATTTCGCCTAGATCCTATCAACATCCTGATCATGAGATCACATGGAAGGCAGTAGTCTTCAAATACAAAAAGAACTATCAAACTCAGTTCACTCAATTGAAAGTTCTGAGGTAACAAACTTAAATAAAATACAACCGAATTGAGAACCTCCTTCTTTTATTATGTCGCTTAAAAATAACTTTTATTTATATCAGTGACTGTTGCCCATTTAATATGAAATCCTCTCACTTAAACATAGTTCTATTTGCCATGACCGCCGATAGAAGTACGCTAACCTAGATCTATTTATATAGTTCCATTTGTTCAGCCTGCCGTCTGTTTGCTGATTGAATGTCGTTTCATTTAATCAGCTGGTCACTGCCAACAACAAGGTCAATGGGAGCGTGATTGATAATAAACAGAAGTATTTAAACCGATAAACTGTTGTAGTTAATTAGGATTAATATATTCTTAAAATAGAATGTATTGAAAAAAATGTGATGCATGTTAAGTGAGCAGTAGTTGTTGATTATACAGATATATACAATATTCATGGATCAATTATAGCGATTTAAAGATTACTTTTACCAATAGGAAGTCACGTTATTTAAAAGTGTTAGAGACTATTTATTAACACGGAAATGGTAATCACGATATCCCACATACATGCGAGTGCAGCTACAGGCAAAAACTAGTATTAAATACACGGACACCAAACTAAAAATGAAATGATTCATCATTAATAATAATAACCTCGTACATCTCACTTACGCCTTCTTAATATATTTCTAATGTAAATAATAATAAATTAAAAATGCAGAGGGTACAAAATATTTCTCGATTAATTAAATCTATTAAAAAAATATTTAACCAATAGAGCCGCATTACTAGTGTGAGTTACCGCGTTCACCAACATACATGCGGCTGGAGCCACGGGTAAAAGGTAGTTGTTCTTATAAATCTATTTTAGGTACCTGAATTTTATCTTTCACTGTTTATTTTCGTGAAAAAACTTTATAAACGACAATTGCACTTGCAATCTCTTTTAAGTTCTCCCAGAGGTGATTTCCTGAAGTTTTGTCTAAAATTTAACGGTATCTGGTTTTTATTGCTGTTTCAAAATGACGTATTTTTATCGCAAACTAGGGGAAAAGTGACCCTCTTTTTACAAACTGCATTTGTTGAAAGAATTTAATGTCATGAAGATTATTGGGCGTCACACAGAGTTGGCGTAAAGTTTGAATGTTGGAATGA
Source organism: Phragmatobia fuliginosa (assembly GCA_932526445.1). Lineage (NCBI taxonomy): Eukaryota > Metazoa > Arthropoda > Insecta > Lepidoptera > Erebidae > Phragmatobia > Phragmatobia fuliginosa. The sequence goes on along the minus strand of OW052081.1, from coordinate 9,110,378 downwards.
AATTACGTAGTAAAACTTTTGGGGTTTAATTAAATTACTTTGTTCTAAAATTCATTTTGAATACGTGTTTCGAAATAGTCGTGTCAACTGTCCAGTGCTTATGGCAAAAAAGATATTGTATTTTAGTACGAAAGTTATTCGTATTTAAAGTACAGTCGGTAATAAAACTGGTTGAATATGTATAAGTTTTACTGCAGAAACTCAAACAATGTTATTTTCCCATCTGTACAAAGTGGTTGCTCATATATGTTATCCATTCCGTGAAATAGGGAGACAATATGTTAGTTTTAGTATACCAGACAAACTATACACCGAGCCTTTGCAGTAGTTGAAGAGATATCGCGTCTATGAAAGTCCACAATCGCATTTACCACGGCGAGTGTTCTGAAGAGCTCTTCCAACTGATCCCACCTTCTCCCTTCCTCTATAGGACAACACGTGCTGGCCTTAGAATTCATGACTTTAGAGTGGTAGAAATACGCACTAGAACTAAACTAAAAACTGGAACTCACTACCACCTCACGCATTTCCTTCCCTTTATGATCCCGGGTCCTTTAAGAGGGGCGTTAAAAAGCATCTCACTAGGCCGCCATAGTGTGGGTCGGCTTTGCCGCACTGCCTGTATTCGCAGAGAGTATGGTGGTATATGCTCCTGGATTCTGCTCATGCTTTTGTTGTTTTGAGTCACCACCAGGCTACCAAATAAAAAGAAATGGCTGATTATCAAATGGAAGTGATCAATACCAGCCAGTGACCCCAAGAATTCATGAGTTTGAACTGTGATAACTTCACTTACTAGTTGAAAAACTACGACAGAAAAAGGACTGACTATCAATCTGGTTGAGCTCCTACTGTGCCAAAAATACTTTAGTGGTTGTAAATGGTATGCAACAATAATATTAATTAATAACAAAAAATAATAATCATTAATAATCCATATATTAATGTAATGATTTTATTTCAGAAATAAATCTATAATTTGTTAGTATACTATATACCTTTATGTTCATGTGTTGTATTGCGTGTTTTACCCAGGGAGACAATTAGACGACACGTTGATTCTAATATTTAATAATGACTCTTAATGACTCTTCATGACTCCCTAATTTAACTTAAACTAAAGCTTATAATACAATATGTAATATGGACAGTTTTAGGTGGGGCGACCTAGGAAGTACTGTTTACTTATTTGCTAAATTGACATTATATTATTTGTTCTTCCTTATTTAATAATTTACAATATTACTATTGTTTGACGGCACGTAGGTTAACTTTTAGTAAAACAATTATTGAAGCACGTAGCCGTGTAAAGATCTAAACTACTAATATACTGTGGCTTCGCCATATGTTGCATTTTGCACTCATTTTCACTTCATTATTAAACCACCGGTCTCGTACTCACCAACACAACAGCACGAATAATGTAATTAATTTTTAAATAACATAAATAAAAATAAACAGTAACAAAAGGGGTTGATCAAGACAATTTTCCCAAAACTTTCGTACTTAAGAAGTAAATAAAATTGTTTTCGTCTTCAAACACTACAATATCTCAAATGAAATAAGACAACAAGAAAGCTTAAATTAATTAACAAAATCAGATCACCCAGTGAAAACAAACATTGTTTTCATAAATGGTTGCGTAAGTCTTCTTCAACGTTGAGCATAAACATCATCAAACTTTATACCATTACCCGAACATTCTGAAGTTTCCAAAACAAACAGTAACTTTACATTGGTTGTTTTGACAAGTCGTTTCTTAAAACCAGGCTTCATACTTAGCTACCTTTTTAGGGTTCCGAAGCCAAATGGCAAAAAACGGAACCCTTATAGATTCGTCAAGTCTGTCTGTCTGTCTGTCTGTCTGTCTGTCTGTCTGTCCGTCCGTATGTCACAGCCAATTATTTCCGAAACTATAAGAGCTATACTGTTGAAATTTGGTCAGTCGATGTATTCTGTGAACCGCATTAAGATTTTTACATAAAAAAACAAAAAAAACAATACATTTTGGGGGTCTCCATACTTGGAACTGAAACTCAAAAATTTTTTTTTCATCAAACCTATACGTGTGGGGTATCTATGGATAGGTGTTCAAAAATGATGTTGAGGTTTCTAATATCATTTTTTTCTAAACTGAATAGTTTGCGCGAGAGACACTTCCAAAGTGGAAAAATGTGTGTCCCCCCCCCTCTAACTTCTAAATTAAGAGAGTGATAAAACTAAAAAAAATATATGTTGTACATTAACATGCAAACTACCAACGAAAATTGGTTTGAACGATATCTAGTGAGTAGTTTTTTTTTTAATCCCTACTTAATATTATAAATGCGAAAGTACCTCTGTCTGTCTGTCTGTTACGCTTTCACGCCTAAACCACTGTACCGATTTTGATGGAATTCGGTATGATGATAGAACTGAACTTGGGAAAGGACATGGGCTACTTTTTACTGCAATAATCGAGATACAAAGACCAAAGCTAGGTGATTATAATAATACATAAATCGAAGATGTCAAAATGTATCACTGTTTACCTCCTGTCAAAACTTCACAGGTTGCTAGGAATAACACACTTGCATGGCAACCATAATGATAGTTTGTAAATGACATATAGACCAGTAGACCAGGTTACATAATTTTTGAAAACAAATAAAATTATAGTAGGATGAAACCTATTGGAAAAGGAGGAGAATATTATAAAAATGAAAGGAAAAATAATTGACGGGCGATCTGAGGTCGGGAAGGGGAAGGGGGGGGAGGTTTTCGGGTCCTTTAACCGGGCCGTGAAAAAGCATCTCACTAAGCCGTCATAGTGTGGGCCGCCATACATTATTGTCCGCATTCGCAGCAAGTGTGGTAGCCCCGACTCTTGGATTCTGCTCATGCTTTCCATCAGGCAGGGTAGAGTCAGATTGGATGGCTAAATAAATGGCTAAATACAACAAAGGGTAAAAAACGGTTTATCTCGATTTCCGGCAAAACTACAAGGAAAAAAGTTAAATGGCAAAGTTGTAGGTAATTAAAAGATCTACAACTTTTTAGGGTTCCGAAGTTTATGACTTCGAGCCCTTATAGATATGTCATGTCCGTCTGTCCTTCCGTCCGTCCGTCCGTCCTCGACTTATCGTCCAAACAGTAAGTGCTAGAAAGATTAAACTTTGCATGAATATGTATTGTAATTACGTCGACAAAGTGCTACAATAAAATTATGAAATATATTTTTATTTAGGGTACCTCCCCTACACGTAAAGTGGGGATGTTTTTTTTCTCACGGCTACCCCATCATGTAGGGTATCATTATATTCATCATCATCAACAGCCTTTAACAGTCCACTGCTGGACATAGGTCTCTCCTTTGAAAGGACGTTTTGGCCTACTATACCACGCTGGCCAGACGGGTTGGTAAAGGGTTTGTTTCAAGTTTTCCTTCTCTTGGCAGTGATGTTAGCTGCTTATTTTTTTTTCCTTTAGTCGCCTCTTACGACACCCATGGAATGAATAGGGGTGGTGACACTTTGTATTCTTAATCCGTCACCACACGGAAAGGTCTTTTAACACATCTTTATATAGGTCTTTTAAAAACATTAAGGGGTTGTTTAGACGATTTTTTGATTTAGGTATCCGTTTGCGAGAAATTCCACTTTAAAGGCCACTTTTTTGTAAAAACAGGCGTTCCGCCCGCCGAAAAATTTGTGATAGTGGTCCATATAATGAACTTTAAATGAAAACTATAACGAATTAAATGACATTGTTAGTTCAGGAGTTATAGAGGCTTAACTTTTACAATGCGCTTACTTGGAAAAGTCATACAAAATCAACGCATTAATACGTAAACAAAACAATTATCCATTGGATACGATTTCTAATCCACGTACCATTATGGGTGACTGAGGAACCCTTTCCTGTGCGTGGCCTGACACGCACTTGGCCGATTTTTTGTAAGGCCTTCTTCGTCGTTTTATTTTTAACTACCAAAATACATCATTAACCTTTTAGATTTATTTTGTAAACACCATAAGGTTGATATATAACACCTTATAAATTTCTTTAGAATGTAACGAGTTTTGAAAAAAAAGTGTCACAAGTTTTTACTTTAGTTTAAGAAACCTTGCTTAGCAGATGATTGTTTTTTTTTTTATACATATTTAAGTCTACCAAAATGAACCTACTCTGCCTGATGGAAAGCATGAATAAAATCCAGTAGTAAGGATCATTGTGAAGGTAGGTAATGCAGCATTGTGACCCATACCATGGCAGTCTGGTCAAATGTTTCTGCAAATGACTCCGGACTCACACATTATTAGAATGATCTTCTGGTGGAACTGGTGAAACTTGTTCAAGTGACGGTTAGGAAATAAAACAAAGAAATACATAATCATAAATAAAGTAAAAAAAATAATTACCAAACATTTTTTCAAATAAACAAAACTATAATGCCTTTAGACGCGTGTCTCAATTCTAGTCATGACGTTTCAGAAGCTCAATTTATTTAGTGTAGCGACAAGTCACTACGTGATTTGGTATTTAAATTTGGAGTGTGTACAAAGCTGCACCAAAGCCCCGGAAGCGGAAGGAATTAATAATGATATTGATTCTGATTTAATTTTGAAGCTTATAAAGGTTTCAAGATGTTTCAAGAAGATAGGCGGATTAAATTGTTAAATAACTTTTTATAGACTTTTATTTACTTTATGCCGAACTCTGTAATTTAAGTTTGAAAGTAACTAAGACTGTCTATTTTCATTTAAATGTTAACGTGGATCACAAAATTCTATTTAAAAAAACGTAAGCCCTTTAGATTTTTTTTTATTATTATAGGTAATGTATGATTTTAAAAGTCTCAACAATATATACCACTCCATACCTACAGTTCTATATATATAGAAATATAGTATACGTACATAATACATGAGTACATACATATCAAACCAACATCATATTATATATATATATTGCTGGTTTGGCTTACTGGTTTAAGAGGTCGCCACCCCGCTTTCCACTTCGCCAAGAGTCGTGGGTTCAAATCTTTTTGTGTGAAAACACTTTGTGTGATTCACAAATTGTTGTTCTGAGTCGGGGTGTTCTTTATTTCCGTTTCATGTATGTTTGTAGTCCTCCGCGACAGAGGATTTATATTCCTAATGCAAGAAATGTCTTTTTAAAGAAAAAAAAAATTTCAACTGCATTTATTTACGTAACATGTCAAGGTTGTTCATAATAGGAAAAGACACTGACTTTTGTAGCAAAGGGCAGTAGCTTAGCTCATGATTCAAAGACTTCACACATGTTGGAGTACTTAATATATAAATAAATGAACGTTGTGATTCGAAAGCCCTCGAAACCAACTAAAAATAACGAATAATGAGTTTTGTCCTGAAACAGTTTTAGTGTAAATTATAGATAAGTGATGCATCAACTGACTGAGTGACTGACTAAGGAGAGTTTTAATTGTGACTTTCTGATTACCAGTCAATTCAGGAGGTAGTTCAGCCACGCTGATTTCAACACGAATGGGTCGGCTCGATGGGACTACCCTCGCACAGAAGATAATCCTAATAATAAAAACATTCTTGCTGTCGTATTTCGGTGGTGAGTGTGAGACAGGAGGCCCAGTCATTCTGCACTATTCTAAGCAAAGTTATCTGACCAGGCTGCCTTGGTATGGGTCACCATACTGCATTGCCTACCCTAAAGATAAGAATAGTGACCCCTACTCCTTGATTCTACTCTTGCTTTCCATCAGGCAGAGTAGTCACTTTTGTGGGCTTAAATATAAAAAAATGAAATCTCGTCAGATATGAAATGTAAATGAACACTGTTCCTTAATTTCAGTATCATTTTAGGTACAATAGGTAGTACTGTCGCTAAAAGCAAGCTTTTAGATGAATTAACTGTCATTACGCATCAAGAGTTACGACGGGACATTTGGATAGCGAGAAGTGCGAATATATTTTTAATTTCCCCAAAAAGGTTTTATTATGAATGGCGAAAATGGCTATGTCGTAAATATATACGCGATTGAAGTATGAGCCAGTATGGTATACCGGCAAAATCTCTTTGAAAGACCTTGGCCTGTCGAGAACTGCAGTTAGTTCTATATTAGAACGAGTATTTAGATCTGCACTAACAGGTTCCTACCAAATTTGGCTAGGCAGGGCGGGCAACTCGAGCAGTGAAGGTGAGCGTTGATCATCGTCGATATCGTCGTCGTCGCGCATCTCAAAGTTTTAAGGATGCCCCCTTCTTAAAACTACGCCTAGGTCGTAAGACCTCAAGGTAGGGACGGAGATGGGAAATGGTTTCCCCCGGGATAGGACCTGATAAGTGCCCTGGCGCCGATTCGGCAAGGACCTGAAATAACATGGTCCGGGTCCTCCTAAAGCAGGGCGTCAGAGGTCGATCGTCGGGGTGTTTTTTAGTGGAAACACCACACTCCTGGCTCCTGTTTCCCCGAGGAGCCAGAGATTCGAAGGGATTTTTCCACCCCGTGAACAAAAAAAAGGTCGCAGGTCCTGGGAACTGCTCTGGGTTTCTCCCTCTGCCACACGATGGACCCAGCACCCGCACGGTGAATCCATGGAATGCTAATAAGTTCGTCTCTCTCTTATTGAAATGATTACTTATCCACAACGGTCGGTAGCTTTGTCGTGAAAGCCGGGCAGACAGACAAACAGACAGAGTTACTTTCGCATCCTACTACTATTATAAACGCGAAAGTTTGTGAGTATGTATGTTGTTCTTTCATGAAAAAACTACTGAACGGATTTGGATATAAACTTATCAGTAACATAGCTTATAAATCAGAATAACACATAAGCTACTTTTTACTGTAATAATCGAGATACATGTGGACAGAGCCGCGGGCAAAAGCTAAATTATAATAGTTGCAAGGATAAAATAATAAAATACGCTAGCCACTACACCAACGAGGAAGTCAATGATAGAGAGGAAAAGTATTTCCGATGTAATATCCACGCCCATTTATATTGGTGGCACTTTAATAAACAGTGATGGGAGTACCTTTTGGACGCATCAGTGGATTGCGCGCTCCCGTGAATTCCAGTGAATTTATCGCAGAGAGTGTTTTGTCCCTTTTATACGTAACCGAACATGGCGGTATAAGCGGTTTTAAGCATTTATATATCTCTACATTTCATGTGTTGATAGCAATGTCGATAATTAATTTTGAAATTAGAGCTTCATTGAATAAAAACCTATAAGTAAATAATAAAATATTTTGACATGTGACACAACGTCATCTGGTACCAAACTAAGCAGAGCTTGTATTATGGGTACTAGACAACTGGTATGAATACATAAACATGCTTTTTTTAAATGTGTATTTTATAATATGTACATATGTATGTAAATACATACATATTATAAAATACATAGGAAACAAAAACTTGCGGATCACACAAACATTTGGTCCGACCCGGAATATAATCCGATATCTCTAGATCAGCAGCCGCATACTCTAACCACTTGACCAACAAGGCAGTTATATATTCCTATAATGGGATGAATACTTAATGCAGTAGTTATTTTCATATATTCAACCTTTGTAATAGATGAACTAGAGCTTCTTGTAGCAGGTATATAATTGGAATAAACCATATATGTATCTAATTACTTTTTTTTTTTTGATTTGACTGCCTTGTTGGTCTAGTGGTTAGCGTATGCGGCTGCTGATTAAGAGGTCTCGGGTTCGATTTCCGGGTCAGACCAAATATTTGTGTGATTCTCAAATATTTGTTTCGAAGTCTGGGTGTTTCTCTATGTATAATATGTACATATGTATTTACAAAAAAAAAGTATGTTTATGTATTTATATCAGTTGTTTAGTACCCATAACACAAGCTCCGCTTACTTTGGGACTAGATGATGATGTGTGTAAGTTGTCCAAATATTTGTTTATATTTATTTACTATTTCAAATGTCAAAAAATTCGCTTCTATTATCATCAAGATTCTACTCTTTCCTTGTCTCACAATAATCTCTAGAAATGGTGACAATTCATTGCAGTGCCGACGTGGAAAGTCGCTTCACCTAATAATAAGGGTCACTTGTTGGATCCCAACTTAATCGGGTATGCCCAAAACACTCTCGTGGGTAACATCGTAGGCCCTTTATAAATATACATTCCACTTGTAAATAAATTGAACGGTCGAACTTTTAAGCCGCATGAACTTTAACAGATTTTTTATAACATGTTTAAATAGGGATTTATAGACATAACATTTGGGAAGGAAACATAATTTATTTTATTTCAGTCACTAATAGTTATATATGTACAAATAGTTCTGCTTAGTTTGGAATTAGATGGCGTTGTGTTTAAGATGTGCGAAATATTTATTTATACAATATTCATTACAATACACAACACTGATTGCATAACTAAGTAATAGAGCCACGCATAGGGCAGTATTTGAGCCACGCTGATCAGGCATCAGTACACAGAAGACCAGCCTAAAATGACAGCATTTGTGCTGTCATTTTGTTGGTGAGTGTGGGACTGGGGGCCCATTGGTGCAGCAGCATCTCACTAGGCCGCCATATTGTGTCATGCTGCATGATCAGCCTTTACAGTGTGGATCTTGACACCTACGATTAGATTCTACTCATGCTTTCCATCATGCAGAGTAGACTCACTTTGGGAGGCCCTAATATAATAAGAACAAGAGGTAAATACAACAATATCATCTCTAAGATTACACAGGATTAAGACTTAAAATAAATTACTTATCTAAGATGAATATAAATTATAATATAATATTGAGTTCACAAGTATGTACTTTATTCATAACTTATCCATATTATTATTTTAACTTCGAAAATAACTTTCTCTTTGTTACGTTCTCACGGCCAAACTGTAGAAATGTTTATGATGAAGTGTATAGAAATAGATGGGATCTTGGAAAAGGAAATGAAACTACTTTTAGTGCGATAATAGACGTACAAACGGTTGAAGTCGATGGTAAAAGTTATTTAACAATAAAAGTATTTCTGTGTTAGAACAACAGAGCAGATATTATAGAGTAAGAGCCCAGAGCGATCAGACATAACTTATTTTCACATGGATGAAACCTTCACTACTCAGTAGCGTCTAGTGTACTTTTAAATACCTGCGTGTTTGTGGAACTAGATCTGTGACACCTGGGCAGATATCAGGTGAGAAAGGTACCTAAAAATAAGAGTTATCTAACTTAAATTAGTATGGCTGATCTTTATATATATTTTGTAGAATATTATTCTAAACTAGTTTCATAAAGTGTCAGACACTTTTCATGGACCAGAGCTTGTGTCAGACGCTTTAAAGATCGACAAAAAATTAATGAACTTTACTTATTTTTACATGTCTGATTTTTTAATATGTTATTAAAGTAACTATTACAAAGTTACATTTCATCAGTCAGACAAATTCGAGTGACCAAACATCCCTTAAACACAAAAATTATTCAGCCGGGAGTGCGATCATCATGCTATTTCAGAGCGAGTGAGACGTCCACAGCAACTTGGATCCCGTTTTTAGGGTTCCATAGCCAAAGTGCAAAAAACGGAACCCTTATAGATTCGTCATGTCTGTCTGTCTGTCTGTCTGTCCGTCCGTATGTCACAGCCACTTTTTTCGGAAACCATAAGAGCTATACTTTTGAAACTTGGTAAGTAGATGTAATCTGTGAACCGCATTAAGATTTTTACATCAAAATAAAAAAAACAATATATTTTGGGGGTCCCCATACTTGGAACTGAAACTCAAAAAAAATTTTTTCATCGAACCCATACGTGTGGTATACCCATTCCCATATCTATGGATAGGTATTCAAAAATGATGTTGAGGTTTCTTATATCATTTTTTTCTAAATTGAATAGTTTGCGCGAGAGACACATCCAAAGTGGAAAAATGTGTGTCCCCCCCCTCTAACTTCTAAAATAAGAGAGTGATAAAACTAAAAAAAATGTATGTTGTACATTACCATGCAAACTACCAACGAGAATTGGTTTGAACGAGATCTAGTAAGTAGTTTTTTTTTTAATACGTCATAAATCGTAAACTGCAATTTACTGCATTTTTTTTTTAATTTATTTATTTATTTATTCTAATGACTGCGTCGATGATTGCGATGATTAGGAGATATTTGCTGTAATTAATCATAGTGATATTTTTGTGGTAGTGGTAATATTTTGTTTATATCTTTTTCTAACTGGTATCTTTTTTACAATAAAATAAAGATATTTCCTTATAAAATAAAATGGATCCTCATATATTCACCTATCACAAATACATGCAATAATGAATTCACTTTAATATTTAATAATTAACAACTTAATGTTGAAGCCCATGTTATTCAAATAAGAATGCGAAAATCTTAGATTGAAATTAGTAAGTATTTTCATTACATTTAATTTTTTTACTCGATGGGTTCGATGAAAAATTTTTTTTGAGTTTCAGTTCCAAGTATGGGGACCCCCAAAATGTATTGTTTTTTTTTTTTATTTTTATGTAAAAATCTTAATGCGGTTCACAGATTACATCTACTTACCAAGTTTCAAAAGTATAGCTCTTATGGTTTCCGAAAAAAGTGGCTGTGACATACGGACGGACAGACAGACAGACAGACAGACATGACGAATCTATAAGGGTTCCGTTTTTTGCCATTTGGCTATGGAACCCTAAAAAACGGGATACAAGTTGCTGTGGACGTCTCACTCGCTCTGAAATAGCATGATGATCGCACTCCCGGCTGAATAATTTTTGTGTTTAAGGGATGTTTGGTCACTCGAATTTGTCTGACTGATGAAATGTAACTTTGTAATAGTTACTTTAATAACATATTAAAAAATCAGACATGTAAAAATAAGTAAAGTTCATTAATTTTTTGTCGATCTTTAAAGCGTCTGACACAAGCTCTGGTCCATGAAAAGTGTCTGACACTTTATGAAACTAGTTTAGAATAATATTCTACAAAATATATATAAAGATCAGCCATACTAATTTAAGTTAGATAACTCTTATTTTTAGGTACCTTTCTCACCTGATATCTGCCCAGGTGTCACAGATCTAGTTCCACAAACACGCAGGTATTTAAAAGTACACTAGACGCTACTGAGTAGTGAAGGTTTCATCCATGTGAAAATAAGTTATGTCTGATCGCTCTGGGCTCTTGGACCATTATGTTTTTGAGTTTGAGTTGCATATATTAATTGACTTTGTGAAGTGGTTTAGACTTGTATGTTTTAATCATATCTGTTGTCTTGCTTTGTTCTCTGAGTATTTTTAAGAAACTTGACTTTTACTTATACTGAAATTTTGGTGATAAGATAGGATAGTAATTGAATAAGGACGGTAATATTCTTGTACTTTACATAACTATCAAGCACAAATAATTTGTTTAACCTTATAGGTATTTAGACCACTTCAATTTCTAAAATCAAATTCATCTGTCATATTTCTAAAGTACTCGTCAACTCATTTAATCATAATATACGCAATGTTTCGCTCTCTTCACTCTTCACTATTTCGACTCACCAACGAAATATGCACGAATTCTGTCATATTTCGTTAGTTGGTCTTCTACGCGAGGGTAGTATCTGAGTCTGGGTGTGCTTTGTGTTCGTTTCTTGTATGCTTATAAAGTTCTCGTGACACAGGAAAATATTCCTAATGCAGGAGCTGTCTATTAAATTAAAAAAAGTTAGAACTTCGCAACCTCTTCTACACGTGGCTGTTAAGTCATGGGTCAGCAGTTTGTTACTTTAGGGACCCAAATATTCGACACCATTTAAATATTTATCCGTACTCTATTTGTTTGTGATTTGTTACGGCGAACTGTGTACGTGAATTCCATCCTTGCACGTAAGGGTCGATCTATGGGGGCTGTAAATAAATGTTGGAATATATTTGGGTCTTAAATGATGTGTGGGAAGTATCTTTACATGGGAAACGACTTACCTGTAATATTTCAAACTTGTTATGATTATTTCTATCTATATAAATAAATAATATTGGAACGTCTGTATGTTGTATAAAATGAACAATATTTTAGTAAATGCATGAAAGTATATACGGTAATGACATCCAAAATGCAATTTCTATTTTTTTTCTGTCAGGTTAATTTCATGAACAAATGGATCGATTTTGACGGGACTTTCACTGACAGATAACTGATGAGGTAAAGAGTAACTTAGGCTCCTTTTTCAGACTAAGTTTGACCCGCGGCATTGCCCGCGGCTTACCTTAACAATTGCGGGACTCAGCTAGTGTATATTAATACTCTATAAACACTTTTAGCTCATTTGAAACACTTGCCCCAATTGACAAAACAATTATTAATCAGCATTATCATCATGATGATTTTTTTTTAAGTAATACTACCGTAAAATCACCTTATATTGAGTACTGAGACACCTTGCATCGTACTTTACTAAAATTTTCTATACATATCTGCAATAACACGTTGCATAAAATAGAAATTTATTCCTTAACACCTACTAATTACAATTTATTATTGTATCACAGTAACTTATTTAGGTCTTTATTAAATTTCAGTTCCCCAAAAGTAACGTACCGGTAACAAGAAATTATACAGTTCACTCAAGACCCATATAACTAGATAGTACTGTAACTTAATTATGTTTATTTGTCACGCTCAAATTGGACTTATGTGCTCATACGGAATACAGGCCACGGCCTTAAAGGCACACCCAAGCCTCCTTAATGTGTGGTGTGAAACTTATTGTGCACAATTCTCAGATACTTTCTACGTATGAACATGGCTCCGGCCGCGCTTATGTTGGCTGTCGTTAATAAATATTTCGGACATCTTACACACAACACCATCTAGCCCTAAACTGAGCAGAGCTTGTGTTATGGGTACTATACAACTGATAATAACATTTTTTTGTAAATACATAGGTACATATTATACATAGAATACACCCTGAGTCAAAAATAAATGTTTGCGCATCACACAAACATTTGGACCGTCCTCGAAATGGAACCCGAGACCTCAAGCACAGCAATAGAATACTGCGACACCGAGTAGCCTAACATGTATACATGTATGGATATGTTACATACATACATGTAAAATAAATAAAAATACGAGTGGAAAAAATAAATAATAGTGTTGGATTCGAGTAGCAAGGATCGAACCAAGGGGCGTGTACGGTGTATATAAGAGCGCCGATGTGATCCGAGGTTTAGTATTGAAACTTCGGTTTTATTTATGTACAAGTAAATTTAATGTTTGTACAAATTATTTACACAGCCCACTATGTATTAACAATATAAAATAGAAGGTGTGAAGAAGGAAAATAACACACACGAACTAATTATAATCAATAAATTGTACACTAGACATCGCGGCATCGCTAGCAGAGAAGTTTTTACTTGGCCCCAAAAGTCTCACATGACGTTTTATTTTCCTCCAACTTTCATAGACATAAAATGAGGTGAAGGAAGAAAGAGTATGTATGTGAATGCGAAAATGATGTTGTTCTATGGTGATGGAAGAAGGAGCCTACATGTAATTGGAGAAGCCTATGTCCACCTGTGGACTGCAATAGGCTCATAATATATTACTGTGAAGTTACATCTAAATTCATTCAGGATATTTCTCGTAAAAGAATAACAAACATACATATATCCTCACAAACTTTTGAATCCTTACTAATATTATCAATTAGAGTTATAATTGATTTTAATGAAATTAGGCATGGAGATATGTATATAAATATAATTATTGAGAAAGTTAACAGGCTTTTCAATACCACCTTGACGGTTAGTCATACATACTAGCTAGTAAGATATATTTTTAACAAAAAAGTAAATGTTAAAAATCTTGTAATTAGTAAAACCCTGGGCTTAATTATGAGATTGTTATTGGAAAAGACCGAGACAGACTTATAATCAATTTGATAACCTGATTGTATTAGTCTCTCAACAAAAGATGGAAATTAGGACACAATTAAATCAAGTAGAATTATTTAGAGGATACTAGTTCAACCGGCTTGAACATTTATTTTTTAAAAGATAACTTCTGCACTAAGGATATACATTTTGTGCCGCGGGGTACTTTACACACATACATCAAATGGACGCAAAGGACACAGAGACTCAGAACAACAATTTATGGATCACACAACGTGTTGTCGCATGTGAAATTTGAAACCTCAGCATTTGGCACAGTAGACAGCGGCGTGGCGACTGCTTTAAACACTAGGCCAACCGTAGGGACATATGGCTTTAACCCACTCCTGAGAGGAGACCTGTGCCCACCAGTGGGACATTATAAGTTGTTGTTGATGGTCTTACGCACTTCCGTTCCTTTCTATAAAAAAATTTTATAACAGATTATTTATTGACTGCGTTGGTCTAGTGGTTAGCGTATGCGGACAAGAGGTCTCGGATTCGATTTATTATTTATATCAGTTGTCTAGTACCCATAATATAAGCTCTGCTTAGTTTGGGACTAGATGGCGTTGTGTGTCAGAAATTTAACAAAATGGAAGTTTAATGACATCGCTTCTGTAAGTTCTGAGGTTGTGGTCGATCTAATTCAACGAGATCTATCATTGCCAGCCATCAGTACTACCATGCTGACAGGCGGTGAGGGTTGAGACGCAGTAATATCTTTTTGTGAAGTTCCAATACGAAGAGAGTTTCTATTATTACTAAGATTATGAAAACGACTAAGGCAACTGTAATATATAAAAAGAATAACTTAAAAGAAAACTAGATGTTTTTTTTTATTTAAGTCTTCTAAAGTGACTCTCAGAATGATTGGGCCTCCGGTCTCACACTCACCAACGAAAGACGACAACACCTGCCATTTTAGGTTGGTCTTTTGTGTGAGGGTAGTAATGCCCCGGTCGAACCGACATCTATTTTCTAATTTCATCCCGAAATTTTCGACCCGAAACAAATACTAGTCATAGCTGATTAATTTTTGGTCACTCTGCCTCTTCTATTGTTGTTTATGGTAAATAAATTACATGACAGAAAAGTATTAATAAAATGTGACAAAATCCCACTGTTATGTATACAATTAATCGTTCTCCTTTCTTCGCATTCACCTGTTGCGTAGCAAATAAAACTACTGATCCTACATCTCGTAATCAAAGTTTTCGAACTGATACTAAGAATTTCTTAACATCAACCTTCATGTTCGCCAAGGTACTTATGATCTGTTAACCCTTTAAAATAATCATCCTTTCGTATTTGAGGGATATAGGACCCCTACCTCCACATAAGCAAAATATATTATCTCTTGTCGATGTACACATGTTAATTCCTCGAAAATTACCGATGGACACAAATCTGTCTGAACTGCTGCTGTTCTAGTAACTGCGGCAATTATTACGAAACTTTGAGGTTCTCAGACCTACTATGGTTACTTTACTTGCCTTATAGTAAGGTTAGGGTTACCATTATTCACACTCTACATAAGGATTACTAAAATCGGAAAATGTGATCTCGTAATCTTTAAAAATGTTGATTGGATAGGCATCTAAAACTATAGAAATTTAATTTTAAAATAGTTTTTGATGAATTTTATTTTTATTAACTAAAGTCTTTTTTTTACTATTATAGTGAACTATTAAAATTGTTTGATGTGAAAATGTGGTTCAACTTTTTTTTTTTAAATTACGCATCTAGTACTTTTTTCAGCTATTCATGATCAGTATATTACAGATATTTATACAGATATTTTTTATAAGATGTCGTTAAGAAAAACGACTTCATCGTACGATGTCATTTTTCTTATGCTTCTTGGGGAGACATGTGACAGGAATATAATTTGGTTGTAATCGTTTCTATTAAAAAAATATTACACACACAAAAATATATTAAACCACAAATGAGTATCCAAAAATTGTTTTTACTTATTTCAAGAAATAATAACATCCATCAAATTTTTGCGTATCCGAAATATCCTCCAAATGTAGGATTACATCGTTACCATATTATCAATGTTTGCGAATGTTTGAAATTTTAGTTGACGTAGTTTCCAGCTCTTTAGGGGTTGATGAAATCAGTATGATCCTTATATTTGTCTTAGAATTGTTCGGGTTCGGTATTTAAGTTAGCCATATTAGTCTACAGAGTGGAGTTTGAAATAGATATTAGTTCTTGTGGAGTAAGAGCAACTTATTGTATTGATTACAGTCCTTCATGTTCATCATATATTATTTTGGAAAATAATTGAATGAAGTCTTGCAGAAAGTATATATAGTAAAGTAGTAAATATAAATAGTAAGATTTAAGAGTCACTGAGATTAATCATATTATATAATCTTGATAACATTTTTTTCAAGCCTACCACCATTGCCTGGTACTATATTCTGATCACTGTGGACAGATGTGTACTTTTGCTATGAAAAACAGGGTGATGGGAACACAAAATGTCACTGTGGTGCCTAAAACTGTAACTCGTATCACAAATCTTAAAAAATAAACAGATCTATAAACTACCCCATTTAGATGTGAGTGATGATCCTAATCAACAATCAAGGTTTGTATGGCTTGGAAAATAATTAATAAGTAGCATTAATTATTTTCCATGCCATACAAACCTGCAATAATTTACTTTTATGTGAGTCAAAAAATTTTTTGAACTTTTAACACCAATTGTTAAACATGTAAAAGCTAGTGTTCAGATAAATAGAAAGGAGTTGGCTCTTGTGGTCATCACTAAGTTTTTAGGTATAATTTTGGATACTAAGTTTCACATTGCTTCAGATTATTTAATTAAATGAGAATTTTGCTTGGGATTGATGTTGCTCACTCCGACACATTCATACATATTGTGACCCTAGACCGCATACTATACTCGGAGGTTTTGTTTAATCAATGTTCATGCATTTGAAAAAAAGAGACCTCTGTGGTTTGCTTTGCACCCACAGTGAGTCTTAGAAGATTCCAGCGCCTTTTAGCTGTAAAGTCCGAAGTGTAAAAATATCTATAAAAATTTACTTACAGAAATAAATATAATTTATCATTTAAAGTGAATGGTAAGGTAGTGAAATATTTCATTCATTTCATAGTGAATCATTTCAGGCTTTCAACATTAAATGAAAGCTTCCAAAAAAGCGAAGCTACAAAATTACAGTTACAAAGACTGTTAGTTGAACTTGACCTTTAATGTATGGAAATGATCTGTTCAGGAGTAAATAACCATTTCAATGTGTCTAATTCTATTCATATTTTATCGTCTTAATGTTCAAGTTACAGGTGGACATGTAGCCTTAACCTAGTACAATTATTGCTTGCACTATCTAATTCATATATGGATACAACATTCCTTTTCTTAAAATCTCTTCTTTTGAACCTCCGAAAAAAAGATAGTTGGTTTAATTCTAAGCAAATTTTTTATTGCCTGGTTAAAACTAATAGACTTTACCGCTTTTCCAAAGTCTAAGGTACGTTTTCTTTCTAGGTGGGTGTAAGAAATAGTAGGGCCACGCTGATTCAAGCATACATAGACCGGTTTGACGAGAGCAGTACTATTCTCACACGCAAGACTAACCTAAAAATGACTGCATTTCATATTCATATTCCATACTTTCCATCAAGCAGTGGATAGTCACTTCATAGGTCTAAATATAAAAAGCGGCCAAGTGCGAGTTGGACTCGCCCATGAAGGGTTCCGTATCAGCTAGTAACATATAACATATAAAAGTTCTTGTAGTTCGTTGTAACTTTCATCGATGTTTTTATACTAGTCTATTGATTGGATGAAAGGTAAATTGCGTGTTACGATTTATGACGTATTAAAAAAAAACTACTCACTAGATCTCGTTCAAACCAATTTTCGTTGATAGTTTGCATGGTAATGTACAACATATATTTTTTTTAGTATTATCACTCTCTTATTTTAGAAGTTAGAGGGGGGGGACACACATTTTTCCACTTTGGAAGTGTCTCTCGCGCAAACTATTCAGTTTAGAAAAAAATGATATTAGAAACCTCAACATCATTTTTGAATACCTACCCATAGTACCACTCACACGTATAGGTTTGATGAAAAAAAAATTTTGAATTTCAGTTCCAAGTATGGGGACCCCCAAAATGTATTGTTTTTTTCTATTTTTATGTAAAAATCTTAATGTGGTTCACAGAATACATCGACTGACCAAATTTCAACAGTATAGCTTTTATAGTTTCGGAAATAATTGGCTGTGACATACGGACGGACAGACAGACAGACTTGACGAATCTATAAGGGTTCCGTTTATTGCCATTTGGCTACGGAACCCTAAAAAGTAACCATGAAGCCTGTTACCCAGAAGAAAATGGGATAGCATGTTTACAGAATTCTCTAAAACTCTAGCAGTGGTATTGTCAATAATACCCCAAAAATCATCATTTCTAGTGTGTAATGTTCAGTTAGAAAAGCAGCGTTATGTCTATATTCCTCAACGTATTTCTACATTCCCATCATATTCTGTATGATAGGTATAACGATGATATCCTCATTTATCTGTGTGTAGCTTGTGAATTACATTTCTCACGTATTCGCAGAATTTGTCTTAGTAAATTCCAAGTAAATACCGCTTCGACATAGAGGGCAAATTCGCACCTAAATCCACCCCATACATAGTTCATTCAACTTTGATCATTTTATTTGTATGCTTAAATTCGTAAATCATTAAGCAAGGATATTTTGTACTTATTTGGTATTTAGTTATAAATTTAAAAATATATCAACTTATTTTTAAAATATTTTGTCCGATGCTAGTTGCTCCGTTCCAGGTAAAACTGAATGAACTTGTAGTTGACACCAAATCATATTGGAATAAAATTCGGTCAAGTGCGTGTCAGGCCACGCACAGGAAAGGGTTCCTCAGTCACCCATAATGGTACGTGGATTTAAAATCGTATCCAATGGATAATTCTTATGTTTACGTATTATTGCATTAATTTTGTATGACGTTTTCCAAGTAAGAGCATTTTACAAGTCAAGCCTCTATAACTCCTGAACTAACAAAAGTAACTAACAAAATTCATCTGATTTGTTATAGTTTTCCTTTAAAGTTCATTATATGGACAACCTTCACGAATTTTTTCCAGATTTTTTGAGCCAGCCGTTTAGCTTTCAGAGAGGGGGGATGCCCTGTTTTTTAAAGTTATTTAAAGTGGAATCTTGCAAACGGATACCTAAATCAAAAAATCGTCTTATAAACCCTATATTGTTTTTAAAAGATCCATCTAATGATATCCCATACGACAGGGTAGCCGCGAGAAAAAAATAAAATCCTCACTTTACGTGTAAGGGAGGTACTCCAAATAAAAATATTTTTCATAATTTTATTGTAGTACTTTGTTGACGTAATTACAACACATACTCATACAAAGTTTCATCTTTCTAGCACTTACCGTGTGGATGGTAACTCGAGGACGGACGGACGGACGGACAGACGGACAAGACGAATCTTTATGGGTTCCGAGTCATTAACTTCGGAACCCTAAAAAGCAAAAGATAGGAAGAATCTTCAGATAAAAAAATAACCTTAATGGCCTTAACCTTCCCCTGAGAACAGACACGAGACCTGCAGTGGAACAATATGGGTTGTTAATGATGACACAGATGAGATACTGATGATACATAGATAGAATCACAAATACTACCTTAAATATATCCATAGTACCTACTATAGAACAGCTTATTTATGATAACAAACATATCGAGACAGACTGACACAGCTATTTTCCAGTAATACCATTACTTCGCATGAATGCCTTGCTGAACGCGGCACAAAATATGTGGGTCCCAAAATCAGCATAATGTAAATTCTTATGTACTTACTGGGGGTTATGGCATCTTGAGGGTCAGGAAAAGATCTTTTAGGTTTAACCCTAACTGGTACGGTAAGGTGGTTGAAACTGAAATATTTACAAAGATCAACTTTTAGAAAATTCACACTGACTTTAATGCAACTAAGGTTGCTTCTCTCACGATGCGTTTTTTACTCATGTCTGTCGCGACTGCGGGAATGCAGCTCTTGTAAACTGCAAAAAGATAGATTAAAAAGTCAAAGCACATCCCCTTTTTCGAGGAACAGTTTTAGTTCCAACTCGCCTGTTTCACTACAGTAATCAAATAGACATCTTTGGCACTACATTTCGGAGATTTAAGGACCGAGTCCAAATTTTTACCGCTGTTTAACCATGTACTGATGCTCATAATAGGCATAGCCATATTTATTTGCTGAAAACGTAACAGACAGACAGACGGACAGAGTTACTTTTGCATTTACAATATTAAGTAGGGATATTTGTGTGTTTATTTATAAATTTATCAGTCTAAATATTACTTTTGTTATTCACTTTTCTTTTTTTTATTCACTTAAATTATTTATAAAACTCGCACAATCATTGCCCGTGACTTCGTTTTTTTTTCCCAACTCTTTTTTCGATCTCAAGGTTGCCTAGAAGAAATTGCTTTTTAGCGATAACTCCAATTGTATTCTATTATTCTAATATATGAGCAGAATTCAAGACAGTAATGGTTGGTCACTATGGCGAAGCCACAGCAAAATAGTAGTATAGATCTTTACACGGCTACGTGATTAAATAATTGTTTTACTGAAGTTAACGTACGTGCCGCCAAACAATAGTAATATTATAAATAAGGAAGAACAAACAACATATTGTCAATTAAGCAATTAAGTAAATAATATTTCATAGTAGCGCCCCACCTAAAACTGTCTACATATTACATTGTATATAAGCTTTAGTTTAAGTAAAATTAGTGGGAGTCTTACAGAGATAATGTAGTCATTATTAAAGCATTACAATCAACGTGTCGTCTCATTGGGCTCCCTGGGTAAACACGCAATAATTGGTGACCCCGACGTGATCTATTGGTTTCTAGTGCTGATATAATACCGGGACGACCGGAACCCTATATGGTGTTCAGCAGTGAATCTAGAGAACAATAGCATTACGAAATTATCACATCCCAAAAATGGCTCCAACAACAACTCCTTCAAGAGGCGACACGGGGTGCGAATCAGTTGCTGCTATCACGGTCACAGACAAACTACCTCAATTTTGGACAGACTCCCCACGTTTATGGTTCGCCCAGTTTGAAGCAATAATAGCACCACAAAAACAGGGCGAAGATTACAAATATAACATGGTAATATCCAAACTACCAAAAGAGGTCGTCCATCAAGTCAGTGACATATTAACTAACCCACCCAACGAAAACAAGTACTCCACCATCAAGGAACGTCTAATAAACTGCTACGAAGAGAGCGAACACCGACGTTTCCACAGACTACTAGCAGAAATGGACCTTGGAGACCAGAAGCCTTCCCAGCTCCTGAGAAAAATGAAAGAAGCTGGATGTGGAAAAATAAACGACGACACTATTCGCCTGCTGTGGCTAAGGCAACTCCCCGCTTCGCTAACAGCGATATTATCGGTTACAAACAATATGTCGTTAGACAACTTGAGCGAGTTAGCCGATAAAATATACGAAAACTTGACCTACAACAAAAGAAATACTCAAGAAACAGCGGTTGACATTAACCTAGTTACAAACATAACGTCACAACTTGAAGCCATGCGAATAGAAATAAATGCATTACGCAGCATACGCGAGAATCGACCTATGCAACGCAGCAAATACCAAACACGACATACGCCACATTCACGGTCAAGGTCGCGCCACAGAAACTCACATAATGGGTTATGTTATTTCCATAATCGGTTCAAGCAGGATTCATATAGATGCAATAAGCCTTGTTCATGGAATACAATTAAAAATAACAGGCTATCGGAAAACTAAAATTAGCACAGAATACGACGGGCCTCTGTGCTATCCACCCAGCAAACCGTCTAACTATAACTGACTCAAACAGTGGTTATAGATTTTTAGTCGACACGGGTGCTAACATTTCGGTTATAAATAGCACAAATAAGGAGAGCCAAGCATGCGAATACCAATTATTCGCCGCAAACGGGACCCCTATAAATACATACGGGGAACGCACTTTAACGCTTAACCTAGGACTGCGCCGAAGCTTTAAATGGACATTTACCATTGCCGATGTCAAGATGCCAATCCTGGGAGCTGATTTTCTGAATCATTATCAGTTATTAGTGGATATACACGGAAAAAAACTGATCGATAAAAAAACAGGTCTGAAAACGCCTGCCAAAATAGTAAGAACAAAAATTGCATCCGTGCGATCTATAAACGCTTCTCTACAGGAACCAATAAAGGGATTATTAGAGAAATATGAAGATATTACAAAGCCTAGATCAATGAATCTACAGACTAAGCACCGAGTACAGCATCAAATAATAACAAAGGGTTTCCCAGTATTTACGCGAGCACGTCCATTACCTCCTGACAAATACAGGATTGCAAAACAAGAATTCCAAGATATGATGGACATGGGAATATGCCGTCCTTCAAGCAGTCAATGGGCATCGCCACTCCATTTAGTCAAGAAGAAGAATGGCGAATGGAGAGCATGCGGAGATTACCGCGCACTAAATAAAATAACAGTACCAGACAGGTACCCGCTGCCAAGGCTACTCGATTTCACGTATGTAGCAAGCGGAAAAGGAATATTCAGCAAGATAGACATAAAGAAAGCTTTTCACATACTGCCCGTTGCTGAACCATAGAAAACAGCGATAATAACCCCTTTTGGACTTTTTGAATTTATCAGAATGCCATTCGGGTTACGAAATGCAGCACAGTCCTTCCAAAAATTTATGGACTCTATATTCAGAGACTTGGACTACGTATTTGTATATGTGGACGACATATTTATCGCTGACAAGAAAAATAACCTTAAGGAACATTATGAACACTTAGAGGAGGTGTTTAAGCGCCTACATAAAAACGGCATAACAATAAATACAAGCAAATGTGAATTCGCCAAGTCGGAGATTGATTTCCTCGGTTATCATATAACGAGCCAAGGGTTGACTCCTACTATGGAAAAGATTCAAGCTATAAACAATTACCCTAAACCACAAACGGTAAATGAGTTACGACGTTTTTTGGGTATGATTAATTTCTACAGAAGCAGTATTCCACACGCAGCAAAGCATCAAGCACCGTTAAATAAATATTTAATTAATAGTAAGAAAAACGATAAGACGGTTATCCAGTGGAATACGGAATCAAACCACGCGTTTGAACGCTGCAAGCAGGACATTCGACAATTAACTACATTGGCATATCCGGACAGCAACGCACAAATAGCTTTAATGACAGATGCTAGTCTCAAATGCGCAGGCGCTGTACTACAGCAGCGAAGAAAAACAAAATGGGAACCAATAGCTTTTTTCTCCAAATCATTTAGTGAAGCCCAAACAAAATACTCTACCTACGATAGAGAGCTGCTAGGAATCTATATGGCTATAAAACACTTCAGAAGACTCATAGAAGGACGAGAATTTACAGTCTACACGGATCACAAACCACTAATGCATGCTTTCGACAAGAAGCCATCATTGGATGATACCCCTAGACGAATCAGATATCTGGATTATATATCACAATTCAGTACGGATATCCAGCACATCAGTGGCCACAAGAATGTGGTAGCCGATGCCTTATCTCGAGTTATCGAGACGATAACCTTACCCTCTGCAATCGATTGGCACGAGGTAGAAAAATATCAAAAGAATGATAGCGAGTTAAAACGACTAAAAGCCAATAAATCATTAAAAATAGAATTAATACACTTTCCAAATGAAAATATTAAGATTTATTGCGATATATCAACAGGAAAACAACGCCCTTTTATACCACTCAAATTCAGGAAAACTATTTTCGAAAGTTTTCATAACATTAGCCATCCTGGTAAGAATACTACGAGGAAACTGATTTCAGCTAACTATATATGGGAAAATATGAATAAAGACGTAAATGAGATGTCGGAGACATGTTTACAATGTCAACGAGCAAAAATACATCGTCATACAAAGTCACAATTCGGAGAATTCATGCCAACGGGAAGATTTTCCCATCTACATATTGATTTAGTAGGACCTCTACCCACTTCTCAAAACAAACGATACATACTCACAATGATAGATCGTTGTACTTCATGGCCAGAGGCATTCCCCATAGCTGATATAACTGCAGAAACCGTAGCCAGAACGGTATACGAAGGTTGGATAACCCGATTCGGATGCCCTGAATACATTACCACAGACCAGGGACGCCAATTTGAATCTGAAATATTCAAAAATTTAGCAAACTTAATGGGAGTTCAAAAACTTCGAACCACCCCATATCATCCACAGTCAAATTCTAAAGTAGAACGATTGCACAGAACATTAAAAACTGCATTGATAGCAAGAGGAAACACAATTAATTGGACAAAAGAGTTAGCTACCGTTTTATTTGGCATACGTACGAGTTTACGGCAAGACACAGGATTCTCGGCAGCTGAACTAGTATACGGTTCAACAATTAGACTGCCTGGAGCATTTTTCGAGACACAAAATAACTCAACGTACGCAGATTTTATAAGAGAAATTAAGGATAACTTAGAACACATGATTTCGCGTCCACAAAGACAAAGCAAGAACGACAAGATATTCGTACACCCACAGTTAGCGGAATGTAGGCACGTTTTCTTACGTTGTGACCGACTACGGCCCAGCCTCACACCACCGTACGAGGGACCTTATCTTGTCATCAGTCGCAATGATAAGATCTTCACGATCTTGATAAACGGAAAACAAAAAAGTGTAGCTATCGATAGACTTAAGCCAGCATTTATTTTAAACAATAGCAAGATAAGCGAACGAACAATCGGAGACAAGATAACAGAATCTTCACAAGCAGATAAGCAAACAGAAAAAAGGACACGTTCTGGTAGAGTCTCCCACCAGACGGTTAGATTCCAATTATAATATATAAACCAGAACTATACAACAATAGACATTCACCTAGCCAGCGTCGAAACAGTACAACATGGGATCTAACGCGAGCCACGAGAAAGAACAAATCAACATGGTGCAGAACAATACACCAACAACAGAAGACTGGTCAAAGCTGCACTCCCAGGTAGCCTCAGAAGTACAAGGAATGCGAAGCTGGATAATTGGCATGGCGATAGCAGGGATAATAATATGTGGCATCGCTACAATGGTCATCATTTGCAAATCCGCAGCCAAAAAGATAGAGAAGAGGCTCACCACTATAATTAGAGACACAAACGTAGTTTAAAGTCACATAACACCTTTTTTTTACAAGGTATAAGGATGTTTCTTCTCTTCAGAGGGGGAATATCTATGGCGAAGCCACAGCAAAATAGTAGTATAGATCTTTACACGGCTACGTGATTAAATAATTGTTTTACTGAAGTTAACGTACGTGCCGCCAAACAATAGTAATATTATAATATTATAAATAAGGAAGAACAAACAACATATTGTCAATTAAGCAATTAAGTAAATAATATTTCATAGTAGCGCCCCACCTAAAACTGTCTACATATTACATTGTATATAAGCTTTAGTTTAAGTAAAATTAGTGGGAGTCTTACAGAGATAATGTAGTCATTATTAAAGCATTACAATCAACGTGTCGTCTCATTGGGCTCCCTGGGTAAACACGCAATAGTCACCATCCTCATTGTTAATGCTGACAGTTGAGCATGGTCATCCATACTACGGCGGCCTATTGCGATGCGTCTGAATCTTTGCCCTCCAGCCTAATATTCATCATCCAAAAACAAGAGCACGTATGCTGTCATTTTAGGTTGGCCTTCTATGCAGGGTAGTATAGCCCTGATGGGCTGGCCCGTAAGTGCTGAAATTAGAACTTAGTACTTGGGCGACCGAGTTTGGCTCGGTTAGGTAATACTATTTTTTTTTAATAACGCCATCTATTGTCTCAAGTAGCAGTAGTACTGCTGTGTTGGAGTACAAACCTACTCGAAGAAAAGCTCATCTCATCTTCCTAGCCTTTATTCCCAAGTTATTTAGGGTCGGATACTAGTTCAACCGGTTTTACCTGAATTTCAGTTTTTCTAGGGAGCGACTGGCATCGGACCTCCGCAACCCTAAGGGAGAACTGTATTCGAAGATTGAACTAGTTGTCAGTATATTTGAGGGACTTCCCAATAACGATTGCCATAGATGTTCATGACAACCGGGACCAACGGCTTTACGTGCTCTCTGAGCCACGGGCGTGAATCACCGCCAAACTTCCAAACTCCGGACTGCTATTAGGAATTTCCCAAGAAAAACCCAAAAAAACTTTTTGGCCCGACCCAGGATTTGAACCCGAGACCATTAGCAGTCGCATACACTAACCACTAGACCAACGAGGCAGTCGTAGAAAAGCGCATGGAACCTCGAAAGTCTAGTCTAGTAATCTAGAGCGATCGATATGTT
The DNA here is from genome assembly GCA_932526445.1 of Phragmatobia fuliginosa. NCBI lineage: Eukaryota > Metazoa > Arthropoda > Insecta > Lepidoptera > Erebidae > Phragmatobia > Phragmatobia fuliginosa. The sequence continues at coordinate 9,083,995 of OW052081.1, read as the reverse complement.
TCATAACGACTACAGAATTCTAAGACAGCAATCATAAGGAAAAAATATTGAGTTATGAAATCCCTCTTTGTTAAGCCGAGAAAAAGGAGAATTCGTACGTGTATCGGTAGCCACTTTGGTATGTGACTGGACACGTGCTATTCGTCAAGATTATCTGTGACGCTTCAAGCTTTGTCCTGGGAAAGGTTCTAATACAATGTGCGTTCACCCTTTGTTCCTTGATTGGCAATATGCGTGGAGAATACGAAATTTAAAGGACTCGTAGGTATATTTATTAGTGCTACAGATTGCTTTGTGATGTAATTTCAATCAAAGAGATTGTCATGTTCTATTTTACTTACTAGAATATCTAAAATTGCCTTTTACCTTTTGTATTGTGACCAGTCAACTTATTTATTTGAATTTATTTTACATGTTTTTAACTTCCAAACTCGTTGGATACAGGCCGCTACCGACCGGTCGAAATGGAAATCAATAGGGGAGGCCTACGTTCAGCAGTGGACTTCTTACGGCTGATATGATGATGATGATGATGAACTTCCAAACGGCTAGTGCAAGAAAGATTAAACTTTATATATATTATTATTTAGTAAAAAGAAAAACCAATTACTATGATAACTGATTACGACAGCTTTTTAGGCAGAAAACGATTTTTTTTTGTTATAATCAAGTTATTTCAAAGAAAAGTTGAGATTGTAAATTAATTAGAAAAAAAATTAATTTACCATTTTCCATTTAACAATGGCCTTTTGAACATTGCTAAGTAACACGGAGTCCCACACAGTAAACAGAATCATTCTGGAAAGTTTTAACTATGTACGTAAAGAGAATAATTTATTGATAATTATTAGATAAATAAATGAATAGTAAAAAAAAAACAAAAATTCGGACATTTTACACAACGCCATCTAGTCCCCAAACTAAGCAAAGCTGGTCTTATGGGTTAACTAGACAACTAATATTAATACATAAACATACTTTTATTTGTAAATACATACATATCATACATAGAAAACACCCAAACTCCGAAACAAATATTTGTGAATCACACAAACATTTGGTCCGACCCAGGAATCGAACCCGAGACCTCTTGATCAGCAGTCGCATACGCTAACCACTAGACCAACGAGGCAGTCATTGCAATATTGTGTTCAGGAATGATAATTTACTTTGTAGTACTGATAGAGTAGCGTTGGCCTACAGTTTTACCCGCGTATTTAGTGTCTGTTCTGCTACCGAGGGAATTTAATATTAAATTGTCTCATCCCTTTTTGTCTAGAATCACGGGTTTAAATCTTGTAACATTAGTAGCCCGGTGCAACTTATGAATTGCTTCAATCTTTTTTCTTATTTTTTTTCGAGACTGTGCCACTATAAAATCCTCGTGGGCCCGACCCTTTCTGTCGAATATCTCCCGAAATTACGACTTTTATCAACAACTGTTTCTAAAAATACTAATATTGTCAAGAAAAGCTGTGCGTGCTAGACAGACAGACAAACAGGGAACAGGTCAGGACTAAGTACGTGTATATTTAGCTTAATATCAAGTCAAGTAGAGCAATTATTTTAAAAAAAGATAACAAAAACTTTATCATGACAAATAGCCCGTAATGAAAGGGTGGGGTTACATAATGTTCGTAAACTACTTCCAACCCTGAAGTAAATCACTCCACAAGTCTTGCTGATATTTTTTTAATTGTAGACTACGAAATGAGAAAACCGATACAAAATAGTTCTTCTCCAAATTCCGATTAATCTTTATACACAAATTCATCCAAATCAGGTCAGTGATTTAGCAGTAAAACATTATTTTGACTTTTTAATATTAGTGTGGATACGACTTCTAAGTATGAAGAATATACTGTGGCGACTTCCACATATAGCGCGTCTAAAATACGGAATGAACTATACGGAGTAATTACTAATCCTGAATCGCGATAGAGAAATTCTCGCGCCGACTAGCTCGTATACAACATCCCAACATCAATTGTTGGGCAGTGGTCCACCAGGCCTGATCACCTAGCCTGGTCGGAGGATCCTCCCTTTGTGTTGGAGAAACACGATACCTGTTCCACCGCATACAAGAAAAAAATGTTTCTAATAAGTATAATCATTCATGAACGAGCAAAAATATCTGTAAACCTAAAACTGTCGTTTACCTTATTTCGTTACGAGTCCATTAAATTCTTAATCATTAGTAATCATTAAAAATCATGTCAGTTCTAAATTGGGACTCATTTCACATTGTTCGAATTCATTCCATAATCAAATATAGAACACCCTATTATACGTCGAACAATATGCTGAATGAACGGATAACTTGGTTCATCATTCGTTCACGCGTCAATGGATGTGTGTGCAAATTGAACGGTTGAAAAATGTCGCAGTTAATAACGCGGATGTAAACCTTTATGCTGATTAATGAAAATGTTCGGCTTTACCACTTTTAATTACGTTCAATGCAGTTTAAAAAAGTATTTATAGCTTTTCTACGTAGACTTTCAGAATACGTAGTGCCATATGCATTCAGCCCGTGTGTATTACCAACTAAAGGAGAAGTCAAACACAGGGCACCATTAGTGCAAAGTTAAAGAAATGTTGTCCGGTCTGCTTGTGATAGAAGAATAAAGAAAGAGATAGAAGAAGTAGAGTGGAGACCGCGTCTCGGTAAACGTAGTATAGGACACCTACAGGCCTGGTGGAGTGACGACTTGCGCAAGATGGCTGGCAGAAGCTGGATCCGAGAAGCCCAAAATCGATCAGAGTGGTGTGCAATGGGAGAGGCCTATGTACAGCAGTGGACTGAGATGGGCTGATGATGATGATAATGAAGATATTTTGTACAGTTTGCTCTTATTGTCGGTTCTTAAGGCATCCTTGGATTGAATACTAGAGATGGTAATACTCCATATACGCAGTCAATCACCACACAGATAAATAAAAAATAAATTTACATAATATGTTATCATTTTTGGTGCCCAAGTGGAATTGTAACATTTGTGATTTAATGTATTTTTCGTGTAGATCAGAAATCGAAATGTAATAAATACATAACATAAAACTTCAGTAACGACATTTTAATGTTAGTAGGTATTCATTAAATGTCGTTTTATTCACGTAACTTAAATTAATTTACGTAATAAAAAATATAATAGTTGCTTATGTGGTCGTAATTCGGAAAAAAAATATTTATTAATTTAGGAAAAGGAAAATTTTTTTTTGTCCGTGAGGTGACGGAATAAGAATACAGAGTGTCACCACCCCTACTCATCCCGCGCGGGTGTCGTAAAAGGCGACTTAGGGATAAACTACGCAAGACAACATCAATGCAAAGAGAAGGAAAACTTGAAACCAACCCTATACCAACCCGTCTGGCCAGCGTGGTATAGTAGGCCAATACCTCCTTTTCAAGGAGGGGCCTATGTCCAGCAGTGGACTGTTAAGGGCTGTTGATGATTGATGAATCCTTTTTTTGTGTAGTGTGGGCAGTCGATACGCATATTCGCCTTACTCGTGTCCTTTGAAGTGTGTCAAAAAACCGAAAAGTCGACGGATACGCGTATTTGCTATTCGTGCTTATGTGTAATGCAGGCACCACACTTCGCTATGCGCTATTCGTTATGCGAGTTATTCGCGCACATACGGCGACGTGTGGAGAGTATATTCGCCAATATTCGCTTTATTCGTACGCATAACACATAAGTCGATGGCGAATACGCGTATCCGTCGACTTGTCGGTTTTTTGACTCACTTCAAAGGACACGAATAAGGCGAATACACGCATCGACTGCCCATACTTCGGACGGGTAGTGAAGTGCCCTGTGCATAACTAACAACCACAGACTATAAAACAATTTTTGAAATACGATAAATCGAATAAACGATTAAAATAATCTATCATATGATTAAAATAATTAGACTTCATTTAAGTATTGTTTCTGTAAATTTAATAAAATAAAAAGGAAATTAAAATAATATGTTTCGTTTGTTCGTTCGTTCGATGACCATTAAAAATGACAATGCCCTGTGCATAACTAACAACCATAGACTATAAAACAGTTTTTGAAATACGATAAATAGTTTATACGATTAAATAAGTCTATCATATGATCAAAATAATTAGACTTCATTTATGTATTGTTTCTGTCAATATAATAAAATAAAAACGGAATTAAAATATTATGTTTCGTTCGTTCGTTGACCATAAAAATTGACAATGCCCTGTGCATAACTAACAACCATAGACTATAAAACAGTTCTTGAAATACGATAAATCGATTAAACGATTAAATTAGTCTATCATATAATCAAAATAATTAGACTTCATTTAAGTATTGTTACTCTAAATTTAATAAAATAAAAAGAAAATTAAAATAATGTGTTTCGTTCGTTCTGTTACATCCCTATTTTCACTGTCACATCACTAATTGTTAGAGTAAAATGCTGACTTGCAATTATTGCTGGTTTACCTAAATATGATATTATAAATCAGCAATAATTATGCTATAAATACGTAAGACTTTACTAAATTAGTTCAGTTGGTTATTCTCTAGCTAAACTGCTCCCCAGCTACGGACCTGGTTCTTGCCTGCCGGCTGGCTATCAGTGAAAGCTAAGGATACACTCCGGGTCTACTCTGCCCTTCGCTAGGGCTATCCGCGCCGTATAATCCAAGTCGCGTGTATAAGTTTTAAGTTTAAGTAGAAATTCTGTGTGAGTAAAAACTTTCAGTAAATAAATAGTCGTAAAATTTCAGTGCTGTGTTTTTTTTTATAAGTGCTGAAAAGGACTATCTAACATTTGGTGTCAGAAGAAAAGGGATTTCTGAAGTCCCTCGGGTCGCCTACTCCTGACGACGACCAGCTCCACACAGAAATTGGTCCAGACTCGCGATCCTGAACTAGTAAGTTGGCCACCTGCTGTCCCTGCCTGTCTTCCTGACGCTGTAAGAGGCCGCCGTCAACCCTAGTCATCGCATACAACGTGTCAGCATCGCTCCATTGTGCGTGAGGGTTTTCTGCCCAGCACCGAGTTATTGGCTACACGAATAACCAATTTTCTACAAAAAAAAAATACATCGCGACACTTGGTTTGAGCGTTGACCCGTACCAACTGCAAACGCTGCACATTCCATCGCTTCCGCCGCATCGCCGCACCGTCACCCGACACCGACGTCACCGACCTGCCGCTGTTTCCATGACATCGCTGTATCTACTAATAATACTGTGAGTGTTGTTTATTCGATTTATGTTGATTTATTTTTTGTCATTTGCATTATTTTGCGTGTGGATTCTTAATAATATACTTATATTATACTCTTAATTTCCTTCTCCGTTTCGCGTAATTAATTAAATTCACTCTTTAAAATGGTTAACGAAAGTGGTAAACTTGAAAAGAAAAGCGTTCAGTCGTGTTCAAGTTTACAGACTGTAGGCGTAGAGGAGTTAAATTTTTCTATCCTTACAAAATTTATTAAGCCATTCGATGGCGATAGGAATAAATTATCACCATTTATTAGGAATTGCGAAAATGCTTTAAACCTAGCTACTGCATCGCAACAGAGCATTTTATTCAAATACATTATTTCCCAACTAGAAGGCAAGGCCGAGTCCGCCTGCTCTCTTAAAATTTTTGAAACATGGTCTGAGCTGAAACAGTTTTTAAAATCCACATTTGGTGAAACCAAACATAGGGATCACTTACTCCTAGACTTACAGAGTTGCAAACAAAAATCAAACGAGTCTGTCACACAGTATAGTTTACGAATAGAAACATACCTCACTCGTTTACAGACGGACATTACACATTCCACTAGGGACCCTGGTGAATTAAGAGGTAGAATCGCCAGTACGGAAGACTTGGCGCTACATACCTTTTTACTGGGCTTGCCTAGCCACATATCAAATATAGTAAGGTGTCGTAATCCTACCTCTTTACAGGAAGCTATTAATCTTGCTATTCAAGAAGAAAAATTACAAAATTATATGCAATCTACTAGATCTTCTGAACATAGACCAAAGTGTAAAATTTGTGGAAAGATAGGTCATTCAGAAAAAACATGTTTTTTAAATCGCCAACGTCACATTAACAATTTTCAGAATGAAATACCAAATCAGGCTCAACCTTCTATATCTTCAAACTCGCAAAATAATAACTTCTGTAGATATTGTAAAAATATTGGTCATGATATATCTCAATGTCGTAAACGTCAATTTAATAACTCGCGTAAAAGTAATAACTCTGCCGATCAATTTAAAAAACAAGTACACAATCTCACACCAATAAGCGATTTTGATAATAAATTTGATAATCCGAACTCTGATCCAGATGAACATTTAAACTAAATAAGGTTCCGGTTACGCGTCGTACGGAATCTTCAACTCAAACCGACGCTTTTGATGTCTTTTCGAGACAATTTCTCAATACTAAATCCACTGAATCTAATACTAAATCCACTGAATCTAATACTAAATCCACTGAATCTAATACTAAATCCTCTGAATCTAATACTAAATCCTCTGAATCTAATACTAAATCTACTATATCCACTGAATCTAATACTAAATCCACTGAATCTAATACTAAATCCAATGAATCTAATACTAAATCTACTATATCCACTGAATCGAATACTAAATCCACTGAATCTAATGCCAAGTCTACTAAATCCACTGAATCTAATACTAAGCCTAGGAAATCCACTGTATCTAATACAAAATCTACAAAATCCTCTAAATCGAATACAATGTCTACTAAATCTAAAAATCCACTGAATCTAATATTAAATCTACCAAATCCAATCAATACTCTACTCCTATGTCTAATAAGTCTACCAAATCTACTATTTCAAATACTTCTACTAAATCTCCTAAGTACAATACGTCTATGTTACCTACCATGTCATACAATGAAAATAACAATTGCCCATCAAATAATAACAATTTAAATAACGTTTCTGATTCGTATTCTAATTTATTTGAAATTAATTATAACAATAAAATACATTTGCCTCATGTGTATATTAAATCTAAATACTCTGATAAATTACTAGTTCTTTTAGTTGATTCCGGTGCAGGTGTATCACTAATAAAACAATCCTCGATGCAAATTCAACCAAAATTAGTTTCAGAAATTGTTCAGTTTAAAGGAATCGACAAAAATACGGAATACTTAAAAAGTCTTGGTCACTTTCAATTAGATTTTATATTTCCAAATAATGACGTTATTTTCGGCAAATTTCATTTAATACCAGATTGTGTCGACGTAGAATTTGATGGCATTATAGGTAACGATTATCTCAAATCTCATGATTCAAAAATAGATTATAGGAATAAGACTTTAAACATAAACGATCATGTTTTACAAATTCATTTTTCCAAACCAGAATATACTATTCCTGCACGTTCGGAAATGATCGTAGAATGCTATGTTCTAAATCCCGAAGTAACTACTGGATATATCGATAAGTCTGAAATTCAAAAAGGTGTGTTTTTATCTAGTTGTCTCGTTACACTTAAACAAAACAATCATGTCACTGTATCAGTTCTTAACACTAATACTGAAGATGTCAAAATAAAATCTCTTTGCGTAGTACTAAACCCTTGTGACTTATTAGATGATTATCTGCATAATATTAACACTCTAAATCTTTCTAATTCCTTCAATCAAAATACTATATCAAATAGATCCTATGAAGTTAAGAAACAAATACGAACTTCACATCTTAATTCTGAAGAATCAAAAGCCTTATTTGATTTGTGCTCTGCATATTCCGATCTGTTTTATTTAGAAGGAGACACTCTTACTTCTACTAGTGCCTTGGAACACAAAATTAAAACTACTAACTCACAACCGATTCACGTCAAAACTTATAGATATCCTGAATGTCATAAAGAAGAAGTTAATAAACAGATACAAAAGATGCTCGATCAAAATATAATCAAACCTTCAAATTCCCCCTGGTCTTCTCCCATTTGGGTAGTTCCTAAAAAACAAGACGCTTCTGGTCAAAAGAAATGGCGTATAGTCGTAGATTATAGGAAATTAAACGACGTTACTGTCGGAGACGCTTATCCTATTCCTAATATCACTGACATCCTGGATCAGTTAGGTCATAGCAAGTATTTTACTACATTGGACCTGGTGTCAGGTTTCCATCAAATTCGCATGGATCCAGAAGATGCCCCTAAAACAGCTTTTTCTGTTCCTAATGGTCATTTTGAGTACACTAGGATGCCTTTTGGTTTAAAAAATGCGCCAGCCACATTTCAAAGACTTATGAATACAGTTCTCGCTGGTCTTCAAGGTCTCCACTGCTTCATTTACCTTGATGACGTAATTATATACTCTCACTGCCTCTCTTCACACATAGAAAAACTTAAATTAGTCTTCGATGCTCTCAGAAAGCACAATCTGAAATTACAACCAGATAAATGCGAATTCCTACGACGAGAAGTTGCGTATCTTGGTCATATCATCACTGATAAAGGTGTCTCTCCAAATCCTGATAAAGTCAAGGCCGTATCCAAGTACCCTACACCCAGAAATCCAAAGGAAATAAAATCATTTCTCGGGCTAATAGGATATTATCGAAAATTCATAAAAGATTTCTCAAAAATTACTAAACCCCTAACTTCACTACTTCGTAAAGATACTTCTTTCAATTGGACTCAAGATCAAGAAAATGCTTTTAATACTCTTAAATCAACGTTAACTAGTGCTCCTATTCTTCAATATCCTGATTTTTCTAAGGAATTTATCCTTACTACTGACGCTTCTAACTATGCTTTAGGTGCAATACTTTCACAAGGAGAAATTGGCAAAGATCTTCCAATCGCATATGCCTCTCGAACCCTCAATAGAGCCGAAGGCAATTATAGCACTACAGAAAAGGAACTTTTAGCTATTTTATTTGGTGTGAAAACCTTCCGACCCTATCTTTATGGACGCAAATTTAAAATTGTGACTGATCATCGTCCTCTTGTTTGGTTATTTAATTGCAAAGACCCTAGCAGTAAATTAGTTCGATGGAGACTTAAGTTAGAAGAATATGATTATGAAATTGTTTATAAATCTGGCAAAACTAACCTTAACGCTGATGCACTATCTCGCCCTCCTATAATATGTCCTGTCAATGATATCGATCTTACTAACGACATTACATATGGCAACTTTCTTCGATCTCGTTCTAATCCAATGGTATTTAGTACTGAAATCCGTGAGTTTAATCAAAGTCTGTTAAAAACATCCTGCTCTACAATCGCTTATCCTACTTCAATTGATCTAGACTCATCTAATCCTTACTGTGAAGAAATTGTTAACCTCCTAGATGATAAAGAATCTTTTATAAGCTCCGAGAAAGAACTATATTCACTAAAGAACACTAATATTAATAATAAATTATACATCCATATGTTTACTAAAATTCATCACTATGATTCTTGTACTTATAGAGAATTATTTAAGGTGTTAAATTGCCTCCGAAATGAATTAATTATATTCCATCCTGATGTAAAAGAAATTTCTATGTCTGACTTTTCCAATCCCTTTGACAAACTAGAATTTATTATAATTTACGAAATCATATCTTTTATTTTTCATAACACACATATCAAAATTAATATCTACCACAATAAACTCATTTATCCTAAGCCTAACGAAATTCCTACGATTTTAAAAGATAATCATGACTCTCCTATTGGTGGACATATTGGTTCCACACGTTTGTATAATAAACTCAAAGATTCTTTTTACTGGAAAGGTATGAAGAATGATATTGAATCATATGTTAGACAATGTCCACAGTGCCAACAAAATAAAGCTTTACGTGCTTGCAATAAAGCTCCGATGGAGATAACTTCTACATGCCAGGAACCTCTCCAAAGAATAGCAACTGATATTGTTGGCCCTTTACCAGAATCAGGTCTGGAAAAATATAAATACATCGTAACGTTTCAGGATGATTTAACAAAATACTCCATGGCTTACCCTATTACTAATTCGACAGCTGAACAAACAGCTGACTGTTTGATAAAATTTATTTCTCATTTCGGTATTCCTAAAACTCTTTTATCCGACCAAGGTGTTCATTTTATTGCCGAAGTATACAAACAAATTACTTCTCTTTTCAAAATAAAACATCTTTTTTCTACTCCATATCACCCCCAAACTAATGGCGCACTTGAAAGAAGTCACGCCACATTAAAAGAATATTTGAAATCTTACGTGAATGACAATCAAGATGATTGGCATAAATATCTCCCAACTGCTCTTGTATCCTACAATTCATCTGTTCATTCTTCTACTAACTTTACACCACATGAATTACTATTTGGCTGTAAACCAAACCTGCCAAGTTCTATCTATGATATCGAACCAACAGTCACATACCCTGATTATATAAAAACTTTGAAACAAAAGCTTATAAATACTAGAAACATAGCCAGAGAGAATATCCGCCGTAGTAAAGAGAATTCCAAAAATTATTATGATAAAAATACTAGAAATATTACTTATAATGTCGGAGATATGGTATATTTAAAGCAACATCATAGATTACGTAAAGCCCTTTCTAGCATTTGGAAAGGCCCATATAGAATTATTAAAGTACATAATAATAATAACGTTACCCTTTTAATTAATCGTAAACATGTTAGACATCATTTTGATGAAATTAAACTAGCCCATGATAATTCCCTTCCAGGGCCGTCGCGCCAGGACTCCTCGCAGGATCAAACATGACTACACCGATAGTTAATAGTCCAGGACTTTTCTACGATCCGATAGGTACATTGAAATATTATAATAACCATTGGAAGATAGTTACATATTCTGATCTATCTTATATACAGCCTCATATAGAAACATTACAAAGAATTCTAGAAAAATGTAAACTAATCTGTAATACACATCAATCTACTAAAGTCAAAACTGATTGCTGGAATATCCTAAGTCCTTTAGAAAGTCTTTTTATCAATGTTCAAAATAATTACATCTCCCATTTAACTAATTCTAATACTACTCACAAAGTTAAAAGGTCTGCCTGGATTGGTATAGGTGGTCCAATCTTAAAACAACTATTTGGTTCTTTAGACGAAGATGACGCTAAGGCTTTTACTGATGCTATTAATGCGGTTCAAGACGATCAAAGACACCTAGCTTCAATTATGAAAGAAAATATTCACTTAATAACTTCCACCATTTCATCTTTTAATAATACTATTGCCAAACTTAACGAAAACGAAAATATTCTCAATAGCAATATACAAAATTTAGGCAAAATTTTAGACACTGTTTCAGCTAATGCCAATAAGTTAGAAATAATATCACATTTATCAATGACTTTTAGTGCCTTAGAAAGTTCTTTAATGATTCTTAATTTTAACCTTGAAGATCTAATCGATGCTATTCTATTTGGGAAACAGAATATAGTTCATCCATCAGTGCTAAGTCCAATACAGTTGTATAATGAACTGAATTCAAAAAGTAATGATATTCTTTCTAGTTTGCCTTTACATTTATCTCTTGAGAATATTCATACAATAATAGATGTCGCAGAAATATCTTCATTTATAAACGAAAATAAACTAATATTTGCCATTAGAATTCCTCTAGTTACTTTTGTAGATTATAATTTATATCACATATATGCTTTACCAACTCCACACGATATTCAAAATCCAAATACTTTTGCATTAATAAATCCATCCGCAAAATATCTAGCTATGACACAAGATAGATTAACATATTCCGCGTTTCAAGACTTAAGTGAGTGCAAAGTGATAAATAATAATTACTATTTGTGTAAACTAGGAAATATACAATATAGTGTCGGAAATCCTATTTGTGAAGTGACTATTTTAACCGAACATGTGAAAGGAATCCCAGAATCGTGTAATTATAAGATTATATTAGGTGAAATAGATTTATGGCAAAGACTTAGTAATAATAGATGGATATATGTTCAATCAGATATATCTAAGATATCCATAACTTGTGATGGTAAAATAAATGACTATAATATTGTTGGGACAGGTATCTTAGACTTACCTAAATATTGTAAAGCTTATCATAAGCTACTACAGTTTGTTCCGTCTCAAGAATTCGAAACTAAATTCTATGTTCCTAATCCAAATTTTAATATTATAGAAGATGATTGTTGTTCAAAAGCTACTGTAAATCAAACATTACCATATTTGACTCCTATTAAACTATCTCATGTAAATCTTGATTCGTTGCAATATGCTTCATATAAATTAAATCAAAATGAAGACGAATTAACTAAAATAGAAAATCAACCTTACCATATTAAGTATAGCTATTATTTTAGTATAATTACTACCCTATTATCTGTCTCTGTATATTTTTCTTATAAATTGTATAAATGTCTCTGTTGTAATAATCGAAGAAACAGTACATCCTGTTGTATTAAAATTGTCAATACTTGTATGACTAAACCTCATACAAATATTCGTGCAAGGTCTAGTATTGAAATGGCCAATACAAATTATGATACAGAAAGTACTGATTCTAATATAAGTTCACCAAGGCGAAACCTTGAGTTATTGTAAAACTTAAATGTATAATCTAATTTCCACTGTATTAATATTATATTTTATAAGTCTTATTGCTTAATTAAATGTTCTCTTCTTATTTCTTAATCATGTTAATTTCTATATCGTTACTTGGATTATACTCACATACTTCTTCTATTCCGTATGTTCCGTTTTAAAGGGGGGAGATGTTACATCCCTATTTTCACTGTCACATCACTAATTGTTAGAGTAAAATGCTGACTTGCAATTATTGCTGGTTTACCTAAATATGATATTATAAATCAGCAATAATTATGCTATAAATACGTAAGACTTTACTAAATTAGTTCAGTTGGTTATTCTCTAGCTAAACTGCTCCCCAGCTACGGACCTGGTTCTTGCCTGCCGGCTGGCTATCAGTGAAAGCTAAGGATACACTCCGGGTCTACTCTGCCCTTCGCTAGGGCTATCCGCGCCGTATAATCCAAGTCGCGTGTATAAGTTTTAAGTTTAAGTAGAAATTCTGTGTGAGTAAAAACTTTCAGTAAATAAATAGTCGTAAAATTTCAGTGCTGTGTTTTTTTTTATAAGTGCTGAAAAGGACTATCTAACAGTTCGTATGGTTTCGTGTCGTTCACCATAGAAATGACAATGACACATCTCTACAACACACATATTTGCCTTATTTGGCATACCAGTTCGACGTGTGGTGGCATGTTTGTTGTTTGCGCGCATACCAAATATTACACACACATAACGAATAGCGCATAACGAAGTGTGGTGCCTGCTTTATGCGTACGAATAAAGCGAATATTGGCGAATATACCCTCCACACTTCGCCGTATGCGCATGAATAACCCACATAACGAATAGCGCATAATGCAATGTGGTTCCGGCATCAGGCGTAGGTGGGCGTGGCTCATTGCTAGTAAGAAGACAGAAAGAGGTTGCGAATAGTTTGTGCTGAGGCTTGAATTACTCGCAAGGTTATAAATCTAGTTTCTATTTAATTACTAAAAACAATAAATGATACTCTCTTAATTAGTTAAAACAGACATAGTTACGAATAGACCCACAACAAGCTATAAACACACTTTCATGAATCCTTCACATTTCACCAGAAGTCGTGTAAAAATAATAAAATTTCGCCGACCATGCTAATAACATGAAATTTGTACATCTGCTGAGATTTTTTATTAAAATAAGTAAACGACGAAATTGACCCCGTGATCGTTTTGGTCTTAGGGTTGTCACCAGTAAATAAAATTACAACACAGATTTTTTACACATTCCCGCTGTAAACAGTATTACGGTACTATCGAACCGAGCAAAGCTTGTTTGACCAAGGTAATTCAAGTATTACCTGTAATAGTATTTATTGTTTAACAACTCAAGTAGCTGTAGTGTTACTGTGTTGGAGTACCAACCACCAACCAAGTAAAAGTTGCTGAAAGGGTAGTTATCTATTGTACACGATTTTAAATCCTCGTGCCATTATGATTGACTATGGAACCCTACTGTATGCGTGGCCTGACACGCACTTGGCCGATTATTCGTAATAAAGTAATTAATAATAAATTCAACCAATTTCCACAACGCATAAAAAATGGCACATCCTAACATAATATGTGTGGCATTTAAAAGTTCAAAGAAGGCTCTAAAAATAAAACTCCAATATGTATTCTGTAACATTGAAAACTTCAAAGTATTCTAAAATTGGATATGTCTTTTTGGATATTTATTAGTTTTTGTATAAATGGTGCCATTAATAAATAGAAAAACAATATAATATATGGTTTAAAGAATATAGTTAATTTACTATATAACCTGAAAACACCGTAACATACGTTAAAAGTCAATTCAGTAGTTTGTTCAGTAGTTTACAACAGAAAATACAGATATAAACGGTCAAAAATATTACCGTAGTTTGGTTTTATATTTAGGCATACCAAAGTAACTTTCTATCCTCGACCTGATGTAATGTATTAGTAGAATTTAATGGTAGTGGTCATCAGCCTCATTATGAGTGCAGACAATCCACCATGGTTTATCACACTATGGTGGCCTAGTAAGATGCAACTGCATTATTTGACCCATTAATCATTACAATATTCGATACTTGACTCGAACTTGGACTGATGGACATAATTTATAATGCGGTATATATGGTTCCAAACGAGGTAATCCGGCAGAGAACTAAAGTCGACATAGCCGATAAGATAAGCAAGCTGAAGTGGCAATGAGCATATTAGCCGCAGAATCGACGACCGTTGAGGTAAACGTGCTCTTGAGTGAAGACCGCGTCTCAGTAAACGTAATGCAGGACGCCCACAGGTCAGGAGGAGTTATGATTTGCACAAGACGGCGAGCAGAAGCTGGATGCGAGTAGCCGAGGATCGAACTAAGTGGCGAGCCATTTGACAGGCCTATGTCCAGCCGTGGACTGCGGTAGGCTGATTATGATGACGCTTCTAATGGTATCTAAATCGTGATAAGTAACTAATATTTCGAATAGCGACGCATTAAAAAATGATTGTCACCACCTCTTTTTATCCCTGCTAGCAAACTTTTTTTACCCATTACGCTATGAATACAGCAAATATTGCTGAATAGCAATGTACACCATTCTGGACTAGAAAAAAATGGAAAAAAATAATCTCGGAGTACTTTTAAATACTTGAGAGATGAGTGACAACCCTAAGACAGAAGTAAATTGGCTGGCCCTCGGCAATAGACAGGTTTAATTTTCCTTAGAGTGTGTCAACATGGTGCCGTGATATTTCGGCGTTGGTCCGAATTATATGCATTAGTTTATTGACGCACAAAATGTTTCGTTCCGAAACCACTGTCTTTGTGTGCCGTATATATTACATGTACTTATATTTTGTTTTATAAATAAATAAATAAAATAAATATTACGTACATCTGACACACAACATCATCTAGTCCCCAACTAAACAGAGCTTGTACTATGAATACTAGACAACTGATATAAATACATAATAAATACTTTTTACATATTTATTACATATTATTATTATTAATTACATATTAACATCATATTAATTACTGTAAATACATACATGTTATGCATAATAAACACCCAAATTCCGAAGCAAATATTTGTAGATCATACAAACATTTGATTCGACCCCGGAATCGAACCCGAGACCTCTTTATCAGCAGCAGCATACACTAACCACTCTGCCAACAAGGCAGTCTAGAAGAATAGAAGTATGGTATGTTCGGCAGCGGATTGCGATAGGATAATGATGATGTATACCAAACATGACACACGTAGCCCCGTCTGCGCCTCCTATTGCCCGTAGCGTGATGGTATAAATTTGTTTCCATCAAAAACGTTCATCAACAACCCATAATGTCCATAATGCTGGGCTCGGTTAAGGCCATACGTCCCCACGCTGACCGAGTGCGGGTTGTGGACAGGCAAGACACGTTGTGGCTACGTAAATCTTTCTGTTGGATGTTTTTAAGCCTCCCGACGGCCTCCAACTAAGCTTCACGACTGCTATCTTATGATAACAACCGGGACCTTGAATATTACATATAATGCCACAAATGGTCACCCTTCTAGGTCCGACCGCGCCGTCGTTGCTTACCCTTGGGGATTGTTTCCAATCACCTAAGACCACACTCAGCTATGAGCCCTACATAAGGTATAATCGCTAGATAAAATAAAAAAGGTTATAGTCAGACTATTTAAGATATACACATTAAAGACCTTTTATACTACACCTGATCGGAACAGTAGTCAATATTCCCTGAAAATGAAAAGAGAAAGTTAGTCTTTTCCTTGACCTAAATAAGCGGGAGGAAAAAATCTATGAAAATCCATTTCTAACGTGTTTTAGCGGGAGAGAAAGTTGTATGAATTTTCATTTCTCATGTGTTATCTTATCTATGGCGCGCGCCTACCCAAGGAGTTTTCATATAATTTAAATATGGAATCTCCGTGCCACTGAAATCATTTTGTGAAGAATAAAAAAAAACAAAAGAAGCGCGAAATATTTATAAATATTATGTCAAATTCTAAGCTAAATTGTGTCTTACATGGTGACTTACGCTTTGATTTTATTTTATAAATACTTTAAATTTTCCTCACAGGTGTAGTATAAAGCACTGTGTAGCACTCGGGTGAAAGTCCCATTCCTACCTCGGGAGTATTGTGGCCCTAGGCTGCGCCTTCGGGCCACAAACTGCTCCCTCGCTAGTAATCGGTTCCTTTCCTCCCTCGGTGAACAATGTACTATTGATATAAATCTTTAAGGGGATCATTTCTTTCCAACATTATTTTCACGAATCCTTCGTATTGAATAAAAAAACAAAAGTAAACAAATATTATAGACGAATCATAAGCAGGTGTTTACCATTTCTTTGACTCAGTATTAGCTAAAGTGTCTAGTTTATCAAAGTATCTAATATAATATTCTAAGTATATGTAAATATCTGTTATATCCCTTAATACTCCTTGTTTTGAATATATGCATAAAATTTTTATGTTTTCGTTAATACATTATTGAAGATTTTAGAAGTACAAAAATATACTGTATTTTGGCGAATGCATTATCATTATAACTTAATCTTTGAAAAAGAGACTGTTATAATACTAATACAATAGATAATTACTAACTGAGAGAAGCGGTGTTAGACTTGTTGTTATAAATTGCGAAGCCAATCTAAAAAAACCCAAGTTACTGCTTGTGTCATCAAATTTCTACCAGTGAAAGTTCCTTCAAAGTTGGTCCAGCCGTTCCAGAGATGACCCGAAACCACCAGACAGACAGACAGATGGACAGAGAGAGACAAAGAAAATAGGAATTGCTTTTTTGGTATGAGTACAGGGTATACCTTCTTATGCATTTAGTAAACAATTGTTAATTTGATATTACATACATACACACACTATTATTATTTCGATAGTTTTTTTTTAATATTCCATGAAGTATTAAATATGAAAGGTTATAAGACATAACAGCATTATATCAAGTCTAATAAGATATATCTAGTCTAGTCTGGCTTCTAGATTGTAGCAACATAATTTGATTTGCTCAATCAATTCTTTGCTTCCATTCATGATAAACCTATATCTAGAGACATTATTAATATATTCTCAGCCTTAATTAGTCTCAACGTTATTCAGGGTCGGTTACTGGTGCAACCGGTTTTAACTGAATATCAGTTTTTTCACGAAGCAACTCGGACTTCAATTACCTTGTATTATATTATTATATATTGTATTATTAATAGTATTGAATTTGATGTTCGAAATGGTTGTCAGTATAATCGAGGGCGCTGACTTCCGTCACCATTGCCATAGGGGTTCATGACAACCGAGACCGGCGTTTTAACGTGTTCTCCGAGGATTTTATTAGAAATGTGATATTGGTTTATGCTTTCCATCAGGCAGGGCAGAGTCATTTTGGCAACTAATATAAAAAAAAAACATGACTGGCCAGACTAATTCAATTTTCCTTTGTCTTGCAATAATGTTTGTCGCCTCTTGCAACACCCATGGTATGGATAAAGATGGTAATAAATATAAGCTTAGCTTAGTATAACACGTAAAAATTTACTCACTTGAAAATCAACGTCATCACAGTATCTGTTATATGCACTTGAGTAGCGCTGACACAACATTTTAAATATGCTGTTATGCTATAGACCTGACCGGTCCCCGCGCTCGGCACTGTTCCCGTAAAACCTTCCTGTAAAGTACTCGCCTCTCAAATACTATTTATAATTTATATTTCCACTTTCTAAATCCACCGTTTCTAGTTAATGAACTTTTAAGAAAATTGAACTCCTTTAAAAAAACGCTTTCTCGAGCGTTTAACTGATCTCAGTTATTGGTTTGCCAAAATATCGATTAGTTGTGGTCCCATTTTGGAAACTATTCCAGCTATTTCTTAACTACGAGTGATTTTACGATTCAAGGAAGCAATTTAACTTAAAGTTTAGGGAAATTAGTACATACTGTGGTCAAACTTTACTTGTAAATGTCTATTCAACGTACAAGAATGTGCTACTTTATCTGAATTATGTGATTAGCCTGTTGATTTGACTTAACCGTCAAGTGATCTTGACAGTTCATTCAGAGATTAAAGGTTTGATTACTATCCAGGAGAAATTATCAATTGCAGAAAGCGGAAATGTATCTCGAAATATCGATATGTGTGTGAAGAGTACAATCGCATGCTCGGCATCTGATGTTATGTATCTACTTACTGTTGTATTCAATCACCTATCTCCAGTTTTAACTAGAGATACGTTTTTGAATTGATGAAAGTAACTGCTTTGTTGGTCTAGTGGTTAGCGTATGCGGCGGCTGATCAAGAGGTCTCGGGTTCGATTCCCGGGTTGTTTTTTTTTTTTTTTAGCCTACCAAAGTGACTTTACCCTGCCTGATGGAAAGCATGAGCAGAATCCAAGAGTGGGGGAAACCATACATCATTGCCGCACATGCAGACAGTAAAGTATGGCGGCCCTCACTATGGCGGCTTAGTAAGATGCTTTTTCACGCCCCGCTTAAAGGACCCGGGATCATAGTGGAAAGGAAACACGTGGGCTGGCAGTGAGTTCCAGCTTTTGACTGCTCGGCATAAGAAGGAAGAGCCGAACCGTTTCGTTCTGGTACGTATTTCCTCTACCCTGAAGCGGTGACTTCCAAGTCCAGCACGTGTTGTCCTGTAAAGGAAGGGAGAAGGTGGGACCAGTTGGAAGAGCTCTTCAGAACACTCACCATGGTAAAGGCGATAGAGGACCGCCATAGAAGCGATGTCTCTCCGCAACTGCAGTGGCTCCAGGAGTTCGGTAGTTTCGGGATTGTTAATAATGCGGATTTCCAAATTAATTGTGATTGGTGTTTTAGATTTAATTTAGACTGATTACTTCCACTCGCTGACCTCAGGAGCCGTTACCAGAAAAATTTTGGAAATAATGAATTTTGTTTGATGTTTCATTTTCTGAATTATATGTTACTGAATAATGTATCAATAACTAAGTAATATTTTATAAAATAAGATTTAACAGTGCTGGCGTTAGAAGTCACCACTATACAGTCTCGAACTGAACACATATTTTGCTGATGGAGTTTTCCCCACGCCCGCGCCTATGCGAACGACATTCTATATTAAGTGCGTTTTTATATGAGAATTGAAGTGCTCATAGCCAAGTGACCTTAGATGATTGGAAACAAGCGCTGAAGGTAAGCAACGACGGCGCGGTCAGTACCTAGATGGGTGACCATTTGTGGCATGATATATTATGAGTGTTTTCTTGATTCTGAATCATATTTTGTGGAAAAATACATTTACACGAAAAAACTATAAGTAAAAATAAAACAAAACTTTGTTACCGTAACTGAACTCCAAACTAATTTAAAATTATAGGTTTTGTGCGGTATCGTCGACAAACATACATATGTTCTGTGGTAAAAAGACCCGTCCATAAAGGTACA
The DNA here is from genome assembly GCA_932526445.1 of Phragmatobia fuliginosa. NCBI lineage: Eukaryota > Metazoa > Arthropoda > Insecta > Lepidoptera > Erebidae > Phragmatobia > Phragmatobia fuliginosa. The sequence goes on along the minus strand of OW052081.1, from coordinate 9,063,985 downwards.
TAAAACCAATGTTGTTGTACAAACACTATTCGGGTACAGTACGTAATCCTTTCAATTTGGGGGTAATTTGTTTGTTCAGTCGCAGAGTAAACTTAAATTAAAGTGACGAATAAAACCGATGTTTGAAGGGAAAGTTTTATAGATTTATTAACATATTTTAATCTATTTCAAACGTGTATGTAATTCCTTCTTTTTTTAAATATATTTAAGCCTACCAAAGTGACTTTACTCTGCCTGATCGAAAGCATGAGATGATAGAATCAATTCAGGAATAGATGTCACCATCCTCATTGTAAGGGTAAGCAATGCAGCATGGTGGCCTTCGGAGGCCGGGAGAATAATGCAGAATGATTGGGCCTCCGATCTCACAATCACCAACAAAATACGACAGCAAGAATGCTCCAATTATTAGGATGGGCTACTGTGTGAGGGTAGCCGGACCATCGTGCTGAAATCAGTTCGGCTCTATTACCTACCTACTTCTTGATTACAACCCTAAGGATGTTTGGCCGTGCTCTGTGTTCGTTGTCATGAACATATAAAACAATCGTTATTGGGATGTTAGTGCTCATAAATATACTACAAGTAGATTAACGTTCAAATTCAGTTTACATTGGATTGTGGACATTGATGGGAGTCATTCTGTGGTAAAACTAATATTCAGGTAAAAATGGTTGCACTAGTAACCGACCTGAAATATTATATAAACCAATACTTCGGACATCTGACACACAGCATCATCTAGTCCCAAACTAAGCAGAGCTTGTGCTATGATGGGTACAACCCGAGAATCAGAGTGAAACAAAGTAGTCGGTAGTATTTTGAATAATAAATACTAGGAAGAACAAATTTAAAATATTCAAAGTGATTAGAACTCATTTTAAAATAATCAATATAAACATCTTTATCAACTCTATGAATCACAATTAAGTACTTCACGTACAAATCGCATAAAATTAAGTCTCCATTGCAAAACGAAGCTTTCATGCTTACTCGCACTCAAATGTCATTATATACATTATTTCCCTCAGCACGGTTCATTCGCAACGAGAAAGAGAAATAAAATGTCTTATTTGTGTCACTGGGGGTTCTTATAAAGTATCTATACTGCCTCGGTGGCGCGTTGGTAGCTTATGCGACTGCTGTGCTCGAGGTCTCGGGATCCATTCCCGGCTTGGACCAAATATTTGTATGATTCACAAATATTTGTTTCGGAGTTTTAGTGTTTTCTATGAATAATATGTACGAGTATGTACATATTTACAAATAAAAAGTATGTTTATGTATTAATAACAGTCATCTAGTACCGCTTAGTTTGGGACTAGATGACGTTGTGTGTGATAGATGTCCGAAATATTAGTTATTTTATTTATTTATATTAAACTCCAGTTACGTTACTGTTATATGCTACCAGTTGAGATTTAGTCGTTTTATAATTACCACATCATCAACCTTTAATAGAGGACTGCTAGATGCACGCCTCTCCTGGAAAAGCCGGTTTAAGCCTATTATACCACACCGGCTAAATGGGTTTATTTATGGTTTATTTCAAGTGTTCTTCTCTTTCATCACCATCATCAGCCTATAGTTGTCCACTACTAGACATATAACTTTCCCTTTGCACACCACTCTAATTGATTACTGGCCTCTTGCATCCAGTTTTTGCCAGTCATCTTGCGTAAGTCGTCACTCCATCAGGCCTGTTATTAATCTGCATATATCAAACAGTGAACTGTAACGTTCTAATGATGATGAATTAAAGAATAGATGACAACTTTTTTTTTAACCAGTCTCCGTAAATTTCTAATTCCGTGACTCGATCAGAGTGCGTCTAGTCTCTTGCTTAGCGCGATTAAGATATCATTAGAACAAAACGGTATTGTTGTAAGCAGCAAATCGGTTTTAAGGCGGAATTGCAAATAGATTGTTTATCCGCGCTGTAGTGAATAGATTTTGTAGCGCATCCGGTAGGTAAGCAAATCTCGGCAGTCCCTATGGGATCCTAAATCAATTATTGTAATATACCTTGAGTGTCTCTAGCGATCACTTGGTACAACTAGTTCGCAGATTGCTTATTATTTTTACGCTTCAGATTTTAAATTACAATCTTAAAAGTCTTTTATCAAAGAATAACATCAAACGTCTTTGTTTCAGATTATTTCCCTCAAAAAGTATTCACGCAGTAAATTATCAGGTAAGTAAGTATCTTATATAATATCGTATTTCAAAATTACCCGTACCTCAAAATTCCAATTGTTAAGAAGAAAGTACATTATTTAATATAACAGGCTCATTATATTCTGAAAGCTCCCTTTCCTACCTTCTATGGAAGATTATATTTCAAGTAATGGTGTACATCGTTTTAGGCATCATTTATGGCGAGATTTTGTTAATTGCATTATACTTTCAAGGTGTGGTAGTAGTGGAGTCACGTATCAAGCATCTCACTTGACCTTCGTTTGTATTCACAATGGGTATGGTGACCCTGGTTCTTAGACTCTACTCATGCTTTCCATCAGGTAGAGTAGAATTACTTTTGCAGGCATATCTTATTTTTTATTAGTTTACCCTCAAGTGCGCAGGTCCAATGTCAGTCGATCTGTGGAAAAACTGATATTCAAGTTAAACCGGTTGAACTGGTAGCCGTTTCAAATAATACTGGGAACGTATATATAAAATAAGGATTATGAATAAGTCTCGAGAACGAATATCTAATTGTTCTTTAGAACCGACTAAGTGTTTCTTGATTTACATCCATCGAACATGATATATTTAAAGCTAAGTGTTTTAGATTAGAAGCATTATTCATAATGGCATTTCAGATGCCCCAAATTTATTCGAGATTTGATGCTTTGACCTCGACTTTTAAAAATACTCTAATTTCTTTGAAACTTGTACCTTCTGTTATGATGATAGAGATCAAATCAGCTTCTACCGTATTTATGTTCAAAATATTCAGGTGAAGAAAAACAGGACGCCGTTTACAGTACTGTGTTTAATTCAAATTTATGAGTGTTGAAAAATATAAGTCTTATATCGCAAAGTATTATTATAACCGCTACCACTATCGGAATCGTAGACGATTTGTTATTGTTTTCATTTCAATCTGTTATTATAATGCTTACCTTTGAAGTTTCATGACTCATAATTTATAATTTTTTCATCATCTTGTTGCCTTGTTGTTCTTAACTTTATTTTTGATCAATAGAACAATTTTTCTTCTTCCATTCGCCTCTACACCTTACTCAACACTTCACTGCTTACTCCCTTTTTAGATAAGTTCTCTTTCACGCAGTCCTTCAATGTCTTCTTTGGTCGTTCTCTCCTCGTTTATGTCAATCATATATATATAATTCGTTATATGTTAGTTACCATACTCCTCCGAAACTGCTTGACCGATTTTTATGAAATTTTGTACACATATGGTAGGTTGGAGAATCGACCAACATTTATTTTTCATAAAACATTTATTTATTTCCCTTTATTTATTTCCCCAACATTTATTTCCCCTAGGACGCGAGCGAAGGCTCGGGCATCAGCTAGTTTCTATATAAGAATTAACATTACTATTTCAAAGTGTTATCGACATTAACGTCAAACAATTCTACAGAATTTTGAATGCCTCATTCCTCATCCAATACCATAAAAACCCTGGGAACGAAGTAAATGTTATATAATTAATCTATCGAAAATGTCACTAGGACAGAAAATAAAGCTCAAACAATAATGGCAATAAAAGCACATTCGATATTACAAATAAAAGTCTTCTCTAATAAGATGTTGCCATAGACAGAACAATTGAAACAAACTGACAATTTAATCTGAAGCAATTCTATTGTCTATGTTTGTGTGTGAAATTATTGTTGGAAAGGTCTTTAGTGGTATTCTATAAGCAATTGTTCCTCGTTATTACTATGATGGATGTTTTATTATATAGACTATATTCCGGTTCATTTCTGTTTTAAGTGCCTTTGAAAGATAGACCTAATCAAACTTAGGTATAATTCTATACTTCTCCAATAACTAATTTAACAAAAAGTGGACTAGGCAACATTATCCAAAAGAATTAAAAATGTTCTCATTCCAACCAGTTTGGAGGTGATATTTAAACTCGAGACCTAGGCTGATCCTAGTTAATATTGCTATTGGTTCATGTAAAAGAAGAAACAGGACTTCTTTCTCATACTTTTTTTCATCTGTCTGTTTATCTGTTAAAATTGTCTTGAAAACGTAATTCTTGATAACCGATATAAATCAATGAGAAACAGAAGTTTAAAGAGAACGCTCAGTGTAGGAGTCAAACCCACATTTAGTATGACAGATTGCGTTTGAAGAGCTTTTGTAAATATGTATGCTTTCATCATCAATCAAAGTATCTCCATGACAAAGTCAATTACGATCAGTACAGCGGTTAGGTTGGGAAATTTACGGTTTTAGTATGAATTATTTAGAAACAATAGCACATCTTTGGAGATCAACCATACATCTGTATCCATACAGTGTTGACAAAGAATGATTAGGAGTGGTACCTAGAAAAAGTCTAAGGGATTCGAGGTTATCTTAGTTCAGCCATTGTTTGCGAAAATAAAGTAAATGAATCAGTTTTCTTCACTTATTGAGTATGATTTGAGGACACAACCAAACCGCTTAAACTTAGATTTACGTGGAGCTTTCAAAACCGCACATCAGGTTAATATCAAAATTATTATTATCCCAAAAATATCACGAGCTTCATCTAAATATGGGTCTGCTTCTATCAGTTTCCGATTATGTCAGATATGGACAGCACTTTGCCACATAAATTTATAGCCCTAGGACATAATATTGTCATTAAACTGTCAGAAGTTTAAGATCAAGTTGTATATTCCGGACTTTGTGTTATCAGAAATGTTAAGATACCGGTTTAGTCCATGGGGACTAAATATATTCGTTTGATAAGACGTGAGTTATTGTTGCCAAGTTTAAAACTATTCAAAACGACTGGAAGTACAAATAAAGTAGTTTGACATAGTTGCACTGTGATGTTATATAAGCTGGATGCGAGTAGCCGAGGATCGAACTAAGTGGCGTGCAATTGGAGAGGCCTATGTCCAGCAGTGGACTGCGATAGGCTGATGATGATGATGATGATGAAGCTATAATGTCTCACTGCTGGGCTCGGGTGTCGTTACAGGAGAGGGTTGAGGTCATACGTCCCCACGCTGGTCTAGTGCGGGTTGGGAACTGGTAAGACAATAGTTATGTTGTGGCTACATAATCTTGGCGTTGGATGATTTTCAGCAGCCCGAAGACCTCCAACTAAGCCTAACGAATTTTATCCCATAAATCACGACAACTTTTAGATCCTAAAAATATTCATTTTTCCAGGAAATGTTGATGCCATTGAATATCGTAAAGTAATCTTATATCTATGTAAAGAAATGTCTATTTAATATAATGAATATTGTACAATTCATTTTCATTTTTTCATTTGCGGTCCAATATGGTATTTATCATTGGTAACTCGAGAAAACGTGAAATCCTATCCGCTTATGTCCGTTTAGCTGCCTTCAAGTCTAAATTACTTCGCTCCGCTTCAAACATATCTAACTTAAACTGATATTCGAGTGCACTGGAAAACTGCCATGGAGGTATAAATTTCTCATTTTGTATTTCATGAAACTTATAAATATTAATAGAATTAAAAATAAATGTTTTTATTTTTTAATGCGTAATGCTTATTTTGGACTAACTGAGTCTCGCAGTACTTCTTTTTTTAGTGCCTCTTCAATCTTGAAGGTTGGCCGTCAGCTTCTTGTGCTCCTCTCTATCATTGGCCAGGCGGAACAGTTGCTCAACGGAGGTGATACCGGTTCACTGCCGGATATTACGCAGCCACGATTTCTTTCTTCGCCCAGCGCGTCTCTACCCGCTATTATTATGTAACGAAACTAGTCTAAATGTTTATAGAGATACATACATTCAAGTTTGAAAAGCCGTAGTGAGTGTTGTTAAAGTATGTATTATGGTTCGTTATAATGTAACGTGTGACTACGGTCAAATTTGAATATGTGTATCTCTGTACACTGATAATTGTGTATTAAGTTGTTTTAATCTTGTTTCATACTTTTCCAGCGTCGTTTTTTCTTGAAGTTGGGATTTGTTTTTTTTTTTTTGTAGATATTATAATATTCGAATATTATGCGAGTTGAGCTATGCTACAACTATGGTGAAACCAAGCCCAAATCCGGCCGTCACAATAGTATATGTTAACTGTATTAATACGAGTTTATATATAAATAAATGATAAATAAATAAATATTTATTTATTATTTCCCTAACCCGCACTAGGCCAGCGTGGGGACGTGTGGCCTTAATTCTCTCCTGAAAGGACACTGAGCCCAGCACTTAGATAATATGGTTTGTTATTGAATTAATATCAGATCAAAGAAAAAATATTTTATTTAAACACACAATATTTCAATGAGCCTCTAACATGATAGTGCAACTATGTCAAACACATGTCAAACTATTTTAAATATCCAAAGTAACAATATTATAATCGCTTAGAAATAAAAATATTCTTAGTTTAAGTTGCTTTGTGTACTAGCTTTCACCCATGACTCCGCCTGTATGTATTCATTATCGCCGTAAAAATGAATGTAAAGTCCTTTCTCAGGCTCTAGACTATCTGTGAACCAAAACTTTATTTAAATCAGTTCAGTAGAGATGGCGTGAAAGCGAGGTAGACAAAGTTACATTTGCATTTATAATATTAGTAAGGAAATAAAGATATCAGTAAAACTTACACCCCGACACCTTACAGCACACATAGATTAGCAGTAAATTATCATAGAAAAATATATAGGTCAAACTCAAACAATTTTTTGTAGTTGTGTATAGAAATTATGCATTCTGGTTTCACGCTTAAACATTTATAGTAGTAGTCTTAAGATAGTAATTAATAATAATATATCGTAATTTTTAAACTTATTTTATATTTATTTTTTTACTATACTTTGTCCATTCGTTTATTATCTTTTTGACAGGTCACGCCTATAAATTACCGGTATTTTTTTTTCGTAATAAGAACTACAGTAATGTCGTACTTTATAGACGGGTAGGGAAGTGGGCAGTGTGCATAGCTAAAAGCAACATATAAAACAGTTCTTCAAATACGATAAATCGATTTAAAAATTAAAATAATCTATCAAATTATTATGATCAAAGTAATTTGACATCATGTCGGTATTGTTTCTGTAAATTTAATAAAATAAAAAGGAAATTTAAATAGTATGACTTCAAGATTGATTACTTGCAAGGAATTATGTTGAAATTTTGGAATTTAAGTTCAAATGATAAATGATGATAAATGATAAATGATATTTATTTCTGTAAGTAAATCTTTTCAGACATTTTTACAAGTCGGACTTATAGCTAGAAGGCGCCGGCATTTCCTACGACTCACTCTGGGAAGAAACGCCGAAACAAACCACAGAGGTGTCTTTTTTTTTTTAAGTCCGTGTACAATATTAAAGAGAACTATGTGAGTGCAGTATAGGGTCTGGGTTGGCCTTTTGAAGAAAGAACCATAGTTTTGAGTCGACCTGTCCATACAGACGGCACACGGGCCCCAGCCATCGTGTAGCCTAACCGATGTAGTCAGGATCCACAACCCGGAACACGACACTGCCGCCAGCAGGACACTTGAGTAGGCCGTGGAAACACTCAAAACCACCAGAAAATTACTAAAATATAAACTAACATTACAAGCCTACACTATACTCACATTTACAAACTTACACAAAAAAAAAACAAAAAATAAATAAAAAATACTATACAATTCAATTTCAACGAAAAACTAAACAAATTAGAATAAATGAAATACAAATTAAAACAAAAATTAAATGTTCATCACTTGTGGGAGCGAGCAGCATCAGTCCCAAGCAAATTTATCATTTAAAAAATCAGTAACTGTGTAGTAAGCTTTTTCACACAGTTTCTGTTTAACCAAGGACTTAAATTTGTTAATACTTAATTCATGAAATTTGCTTGGAATCTTATTGTAGAATCTCACACCCTGACATCGAAAAGACTTGCTTACTTTTTGTAGTCTAGTCGTTGGCAACACGAGTTTATCTTTATTTCTAGTGTTTATATTATGAATGTCGCTAAACTTTGTGAATGAATGTATATTTTTCTTAACATACACTAGATTTTCATATACATATTGAGATGCGACTGTCATAATACCAATTTCTTTAAACTTATCCCTCAGTGACTGCCTATAACTGAGATTATAAATTGCGCGAATAGCTCTCTTTTGCAACACAAAGATACTTTGAATGTCAGCAGCATTTCCCCACAACAAAATACCGTATGACATTACACTATGAAAATAGCTAAAATACACCAGTCTTGCGGTGTCTACATCAGTTAATTGGCGAATTTTATAAACCGCGTATGCTGCAGAACTGAGTCTATTCGACAAGCCATCAATGTGTGGGCCCCACTGCAATTTAGAATCTAGAGTTATACCCAAAAACTTAGTGGTGTCCACAAGATCCAACTCCTTTCCATTTATCAGAACATTAGTTTTTACCTGCTTAACATTAGGTGTAAAAAATCTAATACATTTAGTTTTTTTCTCGTTTAAGAGCAAGTTATTAACGTTGAACCAGTTCACGACCTTGGAGAGAGTGTTATTCACATCGTCAGTAACTAATTGCTGTCGTTTTAGTCTAAATAAAAGTGAGGTGTCATCCGCAAATAGCACTATCTCCTGATTATCTTTTATCAGATTAGGTAGGTCATTTATATAAACGAGAAACAAAAATGGGCCGAGAATTGAGCCCTGCGGAACCCCCATAGTGACCAGAGACCCGAGGGACCTCTGTCCATTAACTTCCACTCTTTGGGTCCTATTACCCAAATAAGAGATAAGAAGATCCAAAGCAGTATTCCTTATTCCATAGTGATGCAATTTCCTGATCAATGTTTCATGAGAAACGCAATCGAATGCCTTGGATAAGTCACAAAAAACACCCAGCGCATCCTGTTTATCCTCCCAGGCACTAAATATATTTTCCAATAGTTCAACACCAGCGTCACTTGTCGAGCGTCCTCTTCTGAAGCCAAACTGTTTCTTGTGTAGAATTTTGTTTGCGCTAAAGTGAGTTTGTAACTGATCCAGTATAATTTTTTCAAAAAATTTACTGAAAGTAGGTAACACCGAAATGGGTCTATAATTTGTAGGATCGGACGTGCTACCCGCCTTGAACAAAGGAATGATCTTACTGTGTTTCATTAAGTCAGGAAATACACCACACTCAATGCACTTATTAAAAATTAAGGCCAAATCTGATGCAACTACGTTAATAATTGATTTGGTTATTTGTACAGAATTACCCCAAAGGTCAGAGGTTCTCTTTACACTAAGAGCACTGAACGTTTTAACAATATCTCTATCGGTGATACAACTAAATCTAAACTCAGTATTACAAATGTTAATATTTTCTTTCAATAATGATTCTGCAATAGTGGGGGACGAATTCAATGACTCTGTGGTCGAAACTGGAATGTCTGTGAAAAATTTTTCAAAAGCTGTGGCAACGTCTAGATCGGAATTTATTTCTTTATTATCAATTAAAAGACTGTAATTATTACCTTTGTTCTTTACTTTTCCAGTTTCGGCATTAATTATTTCCCATGTCATTCTAATTTTATTTGAACTATTACTAATTTTAGATTTTAAGTAATTAACCTTTGCGAGATGACATATTTTTTTAAATAAATTGGAATATTGTTTAACATATTCTCGAAATTCTACACTAGTGTTATAATTTCGTTCTTCATAAAGCTCATAAAGCCGTGTTCTACTTTTAAATATTCCAACCGTGGCCCATTCACTGAAGGTTGTAGTACCCCTAACTGATAACTTCTTAGGAGTAAAAGTTGACTCAAATTCTGAACAATACATGTTAAAAAAAGCATTATATAATTGATTAGGATCATCAATATAACCCAAGCACGGCAGTTTACTAAGCAGTTTATTTTTAAAAATTTCTATACGAGTTACAGTTTTAGGTACTACAGTAATATCTCGTGTTACCACTATTTTATTTTTTATATCAAACGCACACATCTGTCCACAGTGATCAGAATGTAGTTATATAGCCAATAGCCAGCACCTGCTCCTTGCTCTGCTTTTGAGATATTTCATACTTATAACTAATGTTACAAAGTTTTTCTTCAAGACGGTCTATCTCATTTTGTAATTCTCTTGTATCTTTTATATATTGACTCGACATGTTGTCTAGTTCTGTAGAGTACATAGTCACCTGATCAATTAAATGTATTCTCTGCCTATTTAGTGACATACTATTAATAAAAAAATTATGTTTGTGAATCATTTTTTTTGTTTTGGTAATAATCTTTTTAATTTTAATGTACTTTTTCAATTTTCTCAAGCTGCATTTAACAATTCTGTTAGGTTTATAAGAACAAGTAGTTGTATCATCGTCAGCTGTGAGATCTATTACCATAGCTGGATGGAGACTATCAACTAAAGCCTGATCCAACCCCGGGGCAACCAACTCCTCGAACAAACTTTGGTTAGAAGCTACTAGGCTGTTGTGGTGAAGAGTGTCGATTCTTGATATTTTTTCCTCTGCTTTTTGTAGTTGGTATTCCAGCTTCCTAATCCTTTTCAGTGCCTGCTCATACTCATCCCTACATGTGTCAAAGCTGTCTACAAGGAGTTGGAGCTTGTTCCGGGCATTAACAGAAGTTGTATAATCGCCATGCAACAGAGACATTTCTTTTTTAAGTTTCTCATTCTCGTTTAATATTTCAAGGAGTTCCCTTTCATTGTCATCCCTTTCCCCAATGAGTTGATCACACCTCTCCTTAGTTACCTTCAGTTCGCTCAAAGTCAGTTGAAGCTTGGACTCCAATTGACGAGCCAAGGTATTACGTGTCTGAACCATGATGTACCTACTGCTTTATGAAAGGCAAACTATTAATAAATTATCACCAAGGAGAGTTGATATCACACAGTGGAGGGTAAGTTGTGTAGTGTCTGTATGAGCGTATTAAGAATTAACTATACTTTCAACTAAAGCGTATTGATGAAAATAATAAATAAATCAAATAGTGATACCTGTAAAGCGATGACAATAAATCCCAAGCACAATTTTCAACACTTTTTTATGTTATTCGTAACTTGCCGGTAACCTAACCGTCACTTACAAACGTATGTTTATTGACTAAAATAATAATTATAAACCTTTCTTAAAGAATTTAAGCAAGTAGAATTTATTTGTTTAGTGAGAAATTGGTATTTGAATGATATTTTAATATAATTTAAAGAAAAAAATAGACGGGAGCAATTCAGAACAGCTGTTTACCGCGGGGTTTATAACACAATAACACACTTAAAATGTAACTATGCACGTGTTAGTAAAATTTAACTTTGAAACGCGTGGTTAATAACGTTTAAATCCAGAGTTATGAGAAAATACATTTGAAAAATCACATAATGCTTACTAAGCCGACCTTCAAGTGACTGTGTTAGGAAGTTTTCTTAGTTCTGGGCCAATTATAATATCTTAATAGTGCACATTTTATTTATTTACAATACTGGCTTAAAGAATATTATATCGAATGATTTTGATTTCAAATCGAATCGGTGACGTGTGAGGGCGTCACTAATTTCGAAATTTGTTGAACTGTCAAAAAGATATTAAAGGAATGGACAGAGTATAGTGATTATGGATAGACTCAAGAAAGACAGCATAAGTATAAACCTTGGTGGTTTTAAGTTGCTATTATCGTGTAACTCTTGTAATTATTATTATAAACGTAAATAAATATAAAAAATAATAATAATATGATGATGACATATCTGATACCTCATTAAGTACTTTAAGACTGATAATTTTTTTTCTTTAAAGTTTTCCGAACAAGAAATTAGTGTTTTTTTATAAATTAGTTTTACTAGGAAGTGAAAAAAAAGGAGTAACGATTGAAATAAAGAAATCTGCTTTCTAGGAATTTCATTTCCTCTTCCACTCGAGTTTTATTCTTTGTTTTCTAAAAAAAATCCAAAATCAACGCTAAAGTGGATTCACAAAGGCAAAAGCATTTTGGTTATAATGCTCAATAGGAAAGCTTCTTCTTCCTAGCCTTTATTCTCAAGATTATTTGGGGTCGGCAAACAGTTCAACCGGTTTTAACTGAATATCAGTTTTTCCACGGAGCGAATGGCATCAGACCTTCGCAACTTTGAATGAGAACTGAATTCGAAGTAGTTGTCAATAGGTAGGACACTCACTTCCTAATAACGATTGCCGTAGATTTTCATGACAACCGAGACAGACGGCTTAACGAGCTTTCCGAAACACGTGCTTCACCGCCTAATGTCTCACACACTTTTAAGATTTTTTTTTAAGATAATCCCAATAAACAACAATCATATTAGACATCTTGGAATTAAACTCCAGACCTCATGATCAGCAGTCGCATACGCTAACCGCTACACCAAAGAGACAATCACTTTTCCTTATGCTCAATGAGGATATAAAAATTCGTTGAAACTGAATTAGAATTTTATTGTACTGTCATTACGAGGGTCCACATGGTGACATGGGTCTGAATGCACGACCTCTTTACGAGATTTTTATCTAAAATGGAGTGAGACATTTATCCGGACACGAATCACGGTTGCGTTGTTACGGTAATGGGTTTTATTCTGTAGGTGCATTATTGAATTTTATTTCAGGTGAAAAAGAATAGGTATTCTTTTTATGAACAATAAATTAAGTAGTTATAAAATACAATGACTGAATTTAAGAGAGAAAACGGAGCGTATGTAAAATAAGACAAATTCATGGCAAGTATGATCAATTATTGAAAATATTTTATATTTCTGAATTTTAGAGAGACATACGCTAAGAGATCGCCGTGAGCTATAAGGCCGCCGATCGTCACCCAAATATGTTCAATTTGTCACTTTTTTGTAATTTTTTATATGTATACACAATTCTTAATGACAGCTCAGAGTCGCGGTGATTCACGCCCGTGCCTCGGAGAGCACGTTAAGCCGTTGGCCCCAGTTGTCATGAACATCTATGACAGTGGGAACTATTGTTATTGGGAAGTCAGTGCCCTCAAATATACTGTTACAACTAGTTCAACCTTCGAATTTCAGTTCTCCTTCAGGGTTGCGAAGGTCGGTAACACCGGTTGAACTAGTAGCCGACCCCAAACAATCTTGCAAATAAAGGCTAGGAAGAAGAATATGATGAAATATATTAAATATATTATTATAGAGTTTTTTTTTTAAACCTATACATATCCACACGATTTCGTGTGGATTTGGATTTCCAAATAATAGAAAATAGTCCTCAGATTCTATTTACTCATATAAACTTAGCGAAAGGTTGTCGTGCTGCCGTTATATAGTTTTCCCCATAATTGAACGTATTTTCATCTTTTGTACGACAAAATCAAAGAAATGGTAATAATTTTTCTGAATACAATAGTGTTTTTCGTAACATGTATAAGCTGAAACACAAACTTTTCGGCGATAGACTGCCTGTTATAATTAGGAAATACCCTTCGTGTTAAAGTAACTTCACAATCCGCTTCTGTAAAATTTACGATACCTGTTTAGACTTCAGGTATGAACAAAAATAATTTCCCAAACTTTCAAACTTTCCCTTACGTGACTCCCGAATTCTCAACACAACTACATCACTTACACTCATACAACAGCACACAGACAATCACATTAATCATAGCTCAAACCATCTCGCAACTGGCGTATTATGGCCTTGAGCCTGTCAGTTAAGGACAGAAACCGCCAAAAGGCATTTCAAGGTCAATAAACAGAATATTCTAAATGAGATTTCATGAAAATCCAGATCTGAGCTACTTTATAATTTAGAAATGCTAACTTATATTTATCTTGAGCTCTGACGAATATTAGCTGAGCATTAGCCGTGTTCACAAACCAGTCATGAAGACGGCACTGCAATCTGGTTACTTAACGAATGCGATAAGTTAGCACAGTATTTCATGTTAGCAAAATTTAACATTGTTTCGTATTCAATAGGATTAAATCAATCCATGGAATTTCGCATTTTTTATTCTGTGCTGTAGGGAATAAGAATACGTTTTAAATTAAATCGAACACATTTGCGAATCTTGAGAGGAGACCTGAGCTCATCAGTGGGACGTTATGGGTTTTGATGAATATATTCCAGACATCTGACAGACAACATTATATTGTCTCAAGCAGACCAAAACTGATATAAATACATAAATACTATTTTTGTAAATACATACAAGTTAAAAAAAAAGTTAACATTTAAAAAACAGGCAGTCCTGGTATTGCGACCACGGACTGGAAGACTGAGCGTGGGCAGGTAGTCCGAAGTCCGTAGTACAAGGTATTCCGAAGACTTGGTGAAGGTTGCAGGAAACCGATGGATGCGGGCAGCACAGGACCGGTAGTTGTGGGGAGCCTTAGTGGAGACCTATGTTCAGCAGTGAACGTCTTTCGGCTAAGATGAGATGATGATGACATATATATTAAACATAGAAAACACCCAAACAAATATTCTGACATCTTACACACAACATCGTCTAGTCCCACACTAAGCATAGCTTCTATTATGGGTGTAAATCATTTTTTTTTTTTTGTAAGTACATTCATATTAAAAACACCAAAACCCCGAAACAAATATTTGCGGATCACACAAACATTTGGTACGACCCGACAATCGAACCCGAGACCTCTTGATCGGCAGTCGCATACGCCAACCACCAAATCAACGAGGTAGTACTGCAGTATATTATTATTATAATATGGCAATACTAATCGAAATTCATCTACCTTATATTGTTTGTACTATCACTACTATTAAAATTATTGCAAAAAAAAACATTTTGGCATTGTTTTTAAATTCCATTACATCTGTAATATAAAATTTGAATCTAACAGATTATGTATGTCAGGACTACCCAATAACAGCGCCTAATCGGATGTGATGTATCAAATCCAAATGAAGCAAATATTTGCTTGTCCAATAATCCATTGCCTGGATTTTGAACGTTTAGCGAGTAATTTGTAAATGCAAAGCAATCTCGGACTATTGAATAACTTAACTCAGAAAATTAATGAGTGTACACCATTTTAGTCTATCTTGTGTCGAAGACAAAACTCAAAATTTGCATATAGCATAAACTAAGACTTTAAACCCATCTCGCTACCCATATTACATCAAACTTAATATTACTTAAACCGACCCCGTATGCTTAATCCGACCCTTTCTTAAGCAGCAATTAAATTTATGCTATTTTGATCCTTCCATTTAAGTTAGAGGTCAGGAAAATATAATTGTGGCTGTATATCATTCTAAAAGGGACTTTTATTAGTCGTTTCCAAAATTCTGAAGTTAAGCTTCATAAAATAACTAGCTTTGAGTAACATGTGTCCATTTTTAGGGTTCAATGTATCTCTGTACCGACATTCATCGAAATCTGTGAAGTGTCTTAGGCGTGAAAGCGTAACAGACCGACAGGCAGACTTAGTTATTATTAAATGGAGAAAGTGCATACGTAAGTATAGCTAAGTATACTAATATAATAGTGAATCAACTGGGGAAAAATATCAGTGGATATTTTTCAGCTGAAATAACTTTTATGATATGAATTCTTAACAACTTGTTTTACTTTAAGAAAAATTGTTATGAATTACTCCTCGAATTCAGTAGCCCATAAAAAGTGTTTTGCTTTTGTAATCTATACCACAACCGGTACATACTCTCTAAAAGATAGGCTCCAAATCTACAAAATATAGAAACAAAGTACCCTATTAATATAACGTACAAAACAACTTGGTACTAGAGCGGGGTCAATAAAACAGTCCATTTAAAGACTTATCGCTTTCTGAGATGGTTTCTTTTCACTTCGAGACGGCTATAAAACGATATTACAACAAATTACCTTCAATATATTAGACTACACATGTACTAGTACTACGGCAAGGGTACAATAAATATATCTCTGTTGCTCAACTGTCTCTAATTAATGTGATAAGTTTCTATCCTTAAGGACTGATTGGTGATTGGTTCGTCAAACTGAACGAAAATGAAAATAGTTTTTTTTTTGTTACACATATCTACTGTTCGAGACAGATTGATTGAGCAACAAACGATAATTAATAGAGATAAGAAATCATACTTCATTTGGTAATAATAAACTAGAATCCAGTAACAGTATTAAACATGATTAAATAGAATTTTAAGTTACAAAAGAACATGAAGAGGAATAAGAATTCATGAATCCATGGAAGGAGCTGGATGCGATAAGTCGAGGATCGAATTATGTACCGTGCAATTGGAGAGGTCTATGTCCAGGAGTGAACTGCGATAGGTTGATGCTGATGTGTAATGTGAAGTATAAACATTTGAACGAACTTTTGCACTATGGGTAGTTAACTTCTTTAATTTCCAGGATACAAATAGCGGCACAGGTCTTTATCAAAGAGGAGAAAAAAGGGGCAACGGAGGAAGCAATTGAAAATGTATCTTTCTGTACAAAAAACCTTGACGACAGAAGCGTTTCACGATCTTCAGCCTTATTGAGCTATTGAAAAACCATGAAGCGAAGTTAGTCGTCTTAAGAATAGTACATTGTTCACCGATGGAGGAAAGGGACCGTTTAATAGCGAGGGAGCAGTTTGTGGTACACCACAATACTCCCGAGGTAGGAATGGGACTTTCACTCGAGTGCTACACAATGCTTTATACTACACCTGTGAGGAACATTTAAAGTATTTTTAAAATAATATCAAAACGTAAGACACCATGTAAGACACAATTTAGCTTAGAATTTGACCAATATTTCGCGCTTCTTTTGTTTTTTTTTATTCTTTACAAAAGGATGTCAGTGGCACGGAGATTCCATATTTAAATATATGAAAACTCCTTGGGCAGGCACGCGCCATAGATAAGATAACACATGAGAAATGAAAATTCATACAACTTTCTCTCCCGCTAAAACATGTTAGAAATGGATTTTCATACACTTTTTCCTCCCGCTTATTCAAGTCAAGGAAAAGACTAACTTTCTCTTTTCATTTTCAGGGAATATTGACTACTGTTCCGATCAGGTGTAGTATAAAAGTTCTTTGCCCTACCTGTTTTAATTAATGGAAGGCAATTATGTGTTGAGGACTTAGTCCAAGTGCTAAATTAAAATCTTCAAACTAGTTAAATTTAACATGAAAGAATATAATATTTTGTACAAATACAATACATACCTTAGTGCAGTCTCAAGAAAGAAGTTTATATCAATGCCAAAAAGATTCCACAAAATTACAAGTTATCTCAAGGCTTATAAAATTATTCAATACATAAATCCTCTTGAAATGAAATCGATTGATGTTATATCGTACTCAATCTTTATACCCTTTGTTCCGAGTACCAACAAACAATGTCCAATCATTGATATAAACCCCTTTCTCGAGACTTTACAACCGACACAACTGAATATATTGTTATTACACGAAGGACGTTCAATCAGCCATTATAAAGGACCCTTTGTACTGTATCGTGATTTAGGACGAAAATCAGCTTAGGCCGAATATTATGCCAGCGAATAACCAAAAAAAAAGATAATTAATGTCCTTGTTTTTGACTTCAGTTAAATCGGTTGAACTTGACATTTCATTATGTGTATTACGGCATAAAATATTTGAAAAGCTTGCGGCTTTTGTGGGGGAAAACGACTTTTACAAAAAAGTGTTTTTTATATCAAGGGAGTTTTGGTTCTATCGACGAAAAAATAAATCAACTTATTTAAAATGTATTGAAGCTAAAAAAAGTTTACCAAACTGAATTGGAACTATTAACACTCAAAAGCATACGAGCTCCATAAAATTATTAATATACTGCATTCAAATACATTTAGACATTGTGATCCCCACGTGCTTAGCGAGAATCAGGCTTCATCATCATGATTTATCCTATCGCAGTCCACTGCTCGACATAGGCCTCTTAAATTGCGCGTCACTTTTTTCAATCCACGTTTTCTCGCATCCAGCTTCTGCAGCCGTCATGATAAAATCATCACTCCACCTGGC
The DNA here is from genome assembly GCA_932526445.1 of Phragmatobia fuliginosa. Classification (NCBI taxonomy): domain Eukaryota; kingdom Metazoa; phylum Arthropoda; class Insecta; order Lepidoptera; family Erebidae; genus Phragmatobia; species Phragmatobia fuliginosa. The sequence continues at coordinate 9,045,855 of OW052081.1, read as the reverse complement.
CCCTTGGATCTCCTACACTACGTTTGCTGAGACGCGGTCCCCGCTCAAGAACTCGTTTATCGGATAATTTGGGCAGCCCACGGCCACTTCAGCTTGCTATTCCTGTGAGCTAAACCGATAACCTTGGTTCGCTGCCGGATTACCATGTTTCTAATAAGATCACTGAGTCCTGTTGAAACTCAAGTGTATAGACCGAATTTCATTATTATACAACCGATTTTATGGAAACTGTTAAACTTACTGCGTGTAGCTATGAAATTTTATGACTGATTGATTGCTGAACAAGGCCGGGGATTTTAAATTGTTCATTGATCATTTTAAGAACCTTGTTTACGGATGTAAGACACATATATTATTTATTTCCCTCATAAAAAGTGAATAAAGTATTATATTGATTCTTAAAAAGTTATGATGCTTTTATATTCTGTGTCAGTTGATCCTCAATCTCTGAAGCATTTCTTTCCAGTATTATTACAGAAATACAATTAACGTGTGTGGGTGTGCTTAAGAGTATTTATGTGTGTATACATTTCTGTCTATTGCTATTGGGTATATGCATGTTCTGTTGGGGGAAGAAGAGTTAGTACTTGAAGGGTTTTGACTAAGGGAAGAAACAGGACAACATCCTCATCTTAGTTTTGCTTTTGTAAAAATAATTTTGTGTGTATAAAATGTTTGTCATGGAATTTTGAAATGAGAACTGTTAACTTTATACAAATGGATAACTTTAAAATAAATTTTACAGACCATTAATTATATTGTAGATTACAATCACACATATTTTCAGGGCTGCAACAATTGTTGTTCGTTTAAAATCCTACTGTAATAGAGAACAGTACAGTTTATTATGCAACAACACATTTCAAGGAATGAAATATATTGTTGTGATTGTGGCTTACTCCATTTAAATACCATCGATTTGGATAGCACTAGCTTTCACCCGCAGCTTCGACCGTGTGTATGTCAGTTATCGAGATACAAACAGATAGACAGACAGAGTTATTTTCACATTTGTTGTACTAATAGTAAGGATTGGAATAGAAAGAGTTTCGATCTTAACTGATTCTCATCCCACTAGCTCATTTCCTCAACCCGTAGTTTCTGATACAGATTTAGGACATTTTTTATTTCATTATGTTCGTAACTGATATCATGTTTAACTAATTCCATAAAGATATGTTTGAGTACAGTTTGTAAATAAAGTTTCAATAACTGTGAAAAAATAAAGTAATCGACATTTTATTCAATTGAGTGGGAACATTTGAATCATTATAATCAACTTAATATGTTAGAATTTTATTAATATAAAAAAATATTAATTTAAAAAAATTATTGAGGAGAACCATGCTATGCAGGAGTCATTGCTCACATAAGTCAATGTTGACAATTCTTTCATAGCTTTGCAGAGTATGTCACGTTACGAGAAACTAAACTTGACGACCCATTTTTGTGGGGGGATCTTCATTTAGTGGGGCAAACCATGCGTAACGGTAATCGCCTTCATGTAATCTATCCGATTATTTGCGTCCTTTGCCAAATATAAAAAACTACCTTTTCCCCGTGACTTCGGTCGTGTGTGTCCTTCCTTCATCAAGAATCAAAATATCTCCATGCAGCGGTATTACAGCTTTTAAATTAATATTAGTATAGTTAATAAATAATGATTCACCATGGTCTAATTTACACTATATTACTATTTATCTTACCTACTATAACTAATAAATAACTCTAGTGTAATATTGAACATTTAAGCATTATTATTGAGCTTAAGGGGAATCAACACGATATTAATGGGCTTAGTAATAGGCCCTCAACACCAAAATATATCGTGAATATTCCATATATGAATACATACCCTCATTAGCTAGGATTAATATCCTACGTAACAGTATTATACTTATTAAAGAACTGAATAGTCACTCATATTTTCACCCTCATTTTAAGTGAAGTAAGTAATTTCATACTAAGAGCTAAAGCCGAAATGTTAATTTTCTTAGTAAAGGTCTTTTCTCTGGAAGTCTTTTTCGAAAATTAATACATTGCAAAGTTAGGCAATCGTCGGCAAATGTAGTGTAGGACGTCCACAGGCCCGGTCGAGTATTGATTTGCGAAAGACGGCTGGCAAGAGCTGGATGTGTTATGCCGAGGATCGAACCAAGGGGCGTGCAATTGAAGAGGCCTATGTCCAGCAGTGGACTGCGATAGGCTGATGATAAAAATGATGAAAATTAGGCAATCCTAACCACGTTTGTCTATGATGGGTCTAATCCATCATTCTTAAAAAATAGACTGCTCCGTGCTTCAAAGAAAATGTAATTTTAGTATCGCCTAATACTTGGATTGTGGAGGTCTGAAAGCAGTCGCTTCACATAAAAAAGATCTATCTAATGATACCCCACACGATGGGGTAACTGCCAGAAAAAAAAACATACCAACTTTACGTGCAGGGCAGGTATCCCAAATAAAAACATTTTTCGTGTTTTATTCTAGCACTTTGTCGACGTGATAAAAAACATATCCATGCAAAGTTTCATCTTTCTAGCATTAACCGTTTGGACGGTAAGTCACGGACGGACGGACATGACAAAACTATAAGAGTTTCTAGTCATGAACTTCGGAACCCTAAAAATCGAAAGTAAGTGTATCGTAGTGTAGTTAAAGCCGATGCCAATCTAAACGAACTATCTTACATACAGGTCTGGTTTCTGTGTTGAGTAGTCAAACCTAGAATGGTACTGGTAGCTCACGTGTTTACCTTCCACTGTATCGGGTCTTTTAAGCATCTCACTAAGCTGCCACCGGTGTGAGTCACCATACTGCATCTTCTGTATTCGCTATGAGTATAGTGACCACCACTCTTGGATTCTAATCATTGAAAAAAAAAACTGCAAGTTAGTGCCAATGGATACTGTAGTGTTTCCTTCTATATTGTAGGCTCACACACGTCCACTCGCTATCGTCGCTAACAATCGACTGACTTGTGTCCCCCGCACTTACTCTCTTGATGACATAATGCTTCCTTCTCATTCATTCACAGTGAACGAGAGAATGAATAACTCAATGACACCTCATTCATTCACAGCGAACGAGTGAATGAATAACTCAATGACACCTCATTCATTCACAGTGAACGAGTGAATGAATAACTCACTGACACATACACTACAGATGCCCACAACTCAAGTGCAGTTATTATATTAAAGTTATTATACTTATTTGTGAGTACCGATCTTTCCCCAGACCCATAGGCTCCAATAATTTGACTTTTTCAGTTATAATAAATGAAGATACCAGAGAATTTTTGGAATATCGTGTAAAAAGTGAAGGACACGGAATAAGGGCTGAAATCCTTGAGCATCGATTCTTATGATGAGCCTACTACGTCGACGTAAATCACACTGGTTCTCATCCGTTTCTTAGTCAATGACCCCCATAGATTATTCTACCCCAAATATTTTCGATTGAAACAGACGCCCCTTATAAATTTCTCATTATACCATCGATTTCCCATCGAACCTTTGATAGTAAACCATCAATTTAATCAGGCATTTAAAATAATAGGCACATTCAGTGCTTTGGTTTTATGTAATTTTGATGTTTAGTGAAAGACTTTTGAGACTTAGAAACTATTATTGATACGCAATGACTCGGCTTTTCTGGGAGGCAGTAAACATTTATGTGAAACTTTCAGGACCCGAAACAGAATTAATGATTGATTTTATATATGTACGACCTAGAATTTAGATTATGGATGTAGATTGCCGTAAGATACCTAATCACTATTTATAAAGTTCAGACTTCCAAATTCAGGGTTCAAATACTCACCAGCTAAATACAACAGCAAGAATGCTGTCATTATTAGGATGGTCTTATGTGTTAGGGTAATACTGCCTCGGTTGAGCCGGCCCATTCATGCTGAAACCTGCGTGGCTCGACTACTATCTATAATAGATGTAATATAATAATATTGATCTTGCAACGATCAACCCGCATGTGGTATTGATGGACGACATACTTATTTATGATCATCGTGCACATAAATATGTATTCCTATATTACACTATCGTTCAAAATAAAGTATCTAAATAGCATTAAAACCATTATTTCAAGGTTTTTTAAACATGCCAGAATGTTATTACATTTTTATCAAAACATTTATAGCGCGTTATATTTTTGACACAGCATCGTAAATCTGTAAGCTTGGAACGGCTAAGATATTTGTTATTGTATAAAACAACACAGGATATTATTAATAGTTTTTGATGAATCGGTCAGAGATATTAAGGAATGATGAAATCATAGTTATATAGTATGATCTAATGCTTATGCTGGGTTTCAGAGTAAATAACTTCTAGTTACGAATGCCCAAATAAGTTGGTTAAGGTAAATGAAGAGAAATCGGGATTAAAAATATAGTTCAACAACCCATAGTGTCCCACTGCTGAGATCGAGTCTCCTCTGAGGAAAGGGTTAAGGCCATAAGTCTCCACGCTGGCCGAGTGCGGGTTAGGGACTGGCAAGACACGTTGTGGCTACGTAATGTTAGCGTTGGATGTTTTTAAACCACCCGAAGGCTCCAACTAAGCTTCACGACTGTTATCTTATGATAACAACCGAGACTGACTGCTGAATTTTTATTTTAAAGTGGGTCTAGAAGTTAGCGTATACGACTGCTGACCAAGAGGTCTCGGGTTCGATTCCCGGGTCGGACCAAATATTTGTGTGATCCCCAAATATTTGTTTCGGAGTTTGGGTGTTTTCTATATTAAATATGTATGTATTTACAAAAAAAGTATGTTTATGTATTTATATCCGTTGTCTAATACCCTTAATACAAGCTCTGCTTAGTTTGAGGCTAGATAGCGTTGTGTGTTAGATGTCCGAATATTTATTATTTATTTTTATTGAACTACGCAACAAAGCAAAAAAAAACAGAATTTTTTGTTACCCTTAGGTACTATCATTATTCATACAATGTATTTATATTGAAGTGAAAATATCTGACAAAGTTGGTTGTATTTGAATATAGAAATAACCAACTACTGCAGAATACCTGTAGAGTTGGGACTCGAAGCGACACCAGAGATAAGTTATGAGTGATGAAGCTAACGTTGTTAGTACGACAGTAAAAATGTAAATTGAGATAAAGGTAAAGGAATAACTTTGCTGTTTTTAGACTTTTTCGACTTATACACATACTTACTGTAAACGGGACTGTAAAACGGGGTCAGTCTCCCCGTGACCACGAGCGATATAACCCGTTCGAAACGTCGGAAACTAGAAAGTGTCGTAACGATGGTCTAAAACCTGAGAAAGAACATGGGCTATTTTTTAAAACGATAAACGACATAGACGCGGGTACAGCCACGGGAGAAAGCTAGTAAAACGTGAATGAGCTACTCAAACACTAGCCACTACGGACGCTTCTGCTGTTTTATTTTAAACAGATCAGCCCTCCTAGCCAAAATACAAAGGTTTTTTGTTTTCTATTCTATGTCTCAATTCTCTTGTTTCATTGGCTAATGTCACTCAGTCACGTGATCAAAAAAATACTACTGGCTAATGTCTAATGTGTCTAATGTTATTGGCTAATGTCAAACAGGAGAATTGAAGTATAGAATAGAATACGAAAAGTGCTTGCTACTTGACTAGGCGGGCTGTCCATTTAAACGACATCATCAACCGTGACCGACGTCTTAAGGTGCTCCACGAGGCACGGGCGTGATACACCGTCAAACTTACTCCGGGCTGTTATTAAGAATTTCCTTTTATACGTCTTTAATGACTATTTTATAGATAAGGTTAAACCCATTCATGCAAGCGGCACAAATGTTATAAATACAATAAAAAACAGCACAAAATCAATGTTTATGTCACCTTGCCTTCCAATGGACGTTAATACAATAATAAGGGGTCTGAAAAACACAAATAGTGTCGGATATGACGGTATACACACTAAAGTCATTAAATCAGTTGGGCCAATTATTTCAAAGCCTATTAGTCACATTATTAATCTTAGTATAGACACTGGTATATATCCAGATAAATTAAAAACATCAGTGGTTAAACCCATATTCAAAAAAGGAAGTAAAGAAAGTATGGAATGTTATAGACCAATCACACTAATTCCGGTATTCTCAAAAGTTTTTGAGAAATTTATTTCTAAGCAACTTTACTCCTATTTTGAAAAACATAACATATTTGCAGTAGAACAGAAGGGATTTAGACATAATAAAAGTATAAACAGAGCCATCTATGAATTCTTACGTGTGATTGTATCTAAAGTAGATAATAGAATACCAGTATGTGCCATTTTTTGCGATATGACACAGGCTTTTGATTACGTAGACCATAAAATCCTACTGGATAAGCTAGATAGATACGGAGTACGTGGTAATGTCAATTGCCTAATAAAATCATATCTGACAGATAGGAGACAATACACAGAGCTCAAAAAAATTAACTTTATGAACAAAAAAGAAGAAACTTACACATCTCAATTACGGACAATTCAATATGGAGTGGGGCAAGGTAGTGTCCTTGGACCGTTACTGTTTATTACGTACATCAATGATTTGCCAAAGGCCACTATTCACCCTGTCACTTTATTTGCGGATGACAGCACAGTCGTTGTAGAATGTAAAAATCGCGCTTGTTACGAAATGGACATTAATAATACCTTGTATGACATTATAAAATGGATGGATAATAATAATTTAAAAATTAACTTAATTAAAACAAATTTGATACAATTTTCGCAAAGACATAACATAGTTACAAATATGAATATCACATATAATAACATAAAAATAAATGAAACCGACACTACGAAATTTCTAGGACTAAATATTGATAGCAAACTTAATTGGAAATCACATACTGAAGAGTTATGCAAAAAAATTAGCAATACAGCCTACGCTCTCTTTAAACTTGCGCCTCTTCTTAATGATGAAAGCATTCTTATAGCATATCATGGGATGACTGCGTCCTATCTCAGGTATGGCATCATACTCTGGGGAAACTCAACAAATAAAGATATGGTCTTTAAGTCTCAAAAGCAATGCATAAGAGCCATGTTCAAGTTAAAATCCACAGATAGTTGTGTGCCATATTTTAAAAAGTATAAAATTATGACATTACCATCATTATACATTTTTGAAACAGCAGTTTTCGTAAAGACAAACCCGGATCTATTCGAAACTTTGGCTGAAACTGTTATTCGCAATAGAAGGTCTCACAACAGAAATAGAATCAGAATACTTAAATCAAATACAGCGTTAATGCACAAAAGTATATTCTGTATGGCACCTGTTATATATAATAAAGTATCTGTTACCATAGGAAATCTTGAATTAATATTGTTTAAAAAACGACTACGCGAATTTCTCATAGACAAGTGTTATTATGATATAAGAGACTTCTTGAATGGTAAATGATAGCTGATTAATAAAAATTAAACTAATTGATTGACATTACTATATCTTAATGTATCTTATTTTTCATATTTTGTAAATTGCATGTAAATTAAGTTTAAAATTTTGATAGAAATTGACATTATTGACGATGCATTGTATATTTTTCTTTAATTCAAATGTTATAGTATATTGTCTTAGATTCTAAAATATTATTATTTATTGCATGATTGAATAAAATTTTAAATTATTGTAGGCCTAAATGGCAGAACATAGCGGATCCTTGACACTTATGTAAACATCATTATTTATACCTATGTTTCACAATAAAGAATTGATTGATTGATTGATTGATTGATTGAAAAAACCAACAATACTTTTCACTTACCCCGGGGATCACAATCTCGTCTCCTCTTGATTGTCAAAGACAAGCTGTATCAAATGGTATTGTTAGTGAATTTTTTGAGACAGGTTAGGTGTGTGCAGTGTGTACAGGTGTTTAAAATACACTTTTTTTCGGACCTCTTAGACACAACATCATCTAGCCCCAAACTAAGCAGAACTTGTATTATGGGTACTAAACAACTGATATAAATACATAAACATACTTTTTCTTTTGTAAATACATACATATTATACATAGAAAACAACCAGACTGCGAAACAAATATTTGTGGATCACACAAATATTTAGTCCGACTCGGGAATCGAACCCGAGACTTCTTGATCAGCAGCCGCTTACGCTAACCACTAGACCAATAAGGCAGTCATCAAAAATCACCTTTATTTAAGCTTTATTGCATTACATTTCCAAATAAAATATTTTCTTTAAAACAAAACACGTTGCCAATTGTAAGTATATATAAGTACACTGCATTTTATTTACTCAAAGTAGCTGAACGTTGTTTTCCGAAGCTTTTTAATGTCCATTCGCTTTAGGTAAACATGTGATGTTTAATGAAAAACTGCACAGTCATAAAGATTTGTTTATTTTAGATATTTCAGTTTGGTATACAGAGATTTCTTTTAACTTCGTATACGAATGGCTATTAAACTAACAGAGAGCGGGATGAGAGAAGTTTTATAGAAGTAATGGATCACTGGAATTTTAAAGTTATATAAACGAATGATTCAGCAGTTCTTTCGTAAGGATGATCTCTACGTGGTAAAATATTGACCTTGTCCATCTTGCGCCTCTGATAAAATATTTGATTTAAGTTATCGTTTGACGTCAGAAATATTTTTGCATTTCATGAAAATGGTTTTTGGTTTTTTATCGATTGTTTATAGAACTGTTTAAATTTTAAAGTTATTAAATATATGTTTGTTTTCATTGTTTATTAATGAATTGAATTTATTTCATGGCCTCATTCCTTTATGTTTTTAGAGAGAAAGTTCTAGTTTAAGAAATACTTAGAGTACGGTACGGTAAAGTATTATGACTATAAAATTTGAAGTGCTTTAAAAGAATTAAACTATAAACTTTATAACATTTCATAATTTTGTTATTTATGGCTTATGTAATTTGTTTTGTTTGTACACAACTTAGTAGTTATTCAAATTTTGTTAAAGGCAAGTAAAAAGTAGTCGGTATTTATCCTTTCTCATAAATCAAAGTAATTCCACATTAAATTTTACTCAAAGGGATACAGCAGTTTCACCGTAAAAGCGTAACAGAAACATAGAATTAGTTTCGCATATTAAATTGTAAAAAAGAAAAAGAAGTCATGCAAGGAACAGATGGATTGATGATATAATTGCAATAGCCGGAAGAGACTGAAAAACAAAAGTTAAAAATAGGAAAACATGAAGTAAGCTGGAGGAGGCCTATACCAAGAGTGGGGTTCCAATATTAGATTGTAACTTGTATTTAAGCAGCTATAAGAAAATAAAGTGTTAAGGTTTTTACAAATAAAGAAGCTTATTATTATTATTTATATTATAATAGCCAGGATAAGTATTTTCAGAAAAGTAACTTTATACCCACTAGATTTTACACTCAAAACAGGTTTTTATTTTTACCCTTTATTGCAGAACAACTACTCGTTATTTGTGTAATTAGTAAACTCGGGTACGATTCGAGTAGACTATTACCAAGGAACAACCTTAGACATCGCCACTTAGTATAATGTGTAATTTCCTCAATAGCGTTGTATATAACTACAATTTTCACAAGCACAATTCCAGCTATCATTACGGCAGATATTTGTATCATTGTTAATATCAGGCTACTAGCATTTTATTCTATCCGTATTATTATAATCATCATCAACAGCCTGTAACAGTCCACTGCTGGACATAGGCCTCTCCTTAGAAAGGAGGTATTGGCCTACTATACCACGCTGGCCAGACGGGTAGGTATAGGGTCGGTTTCAAGTTTTCCTTTTCTTTGCATCGATGTTGTCTTGCGTAGTTTATTCATTAGTCGCCTTTTACGAGACCCGCAGGATGAATAGGGGAGGTGACACTCTGTATTCTTAATCCGTCACCACACGGTTTTATTATAATAACAAATTATAAAATAGGATATATCTATTATGCACGCACCACGGGACTTATTCGAGATAAAATTAAATTTTATCGCTAATAATTCCCGTTTACAGCAAAAAACATGAGTATGCGTAGAAGTCGCGAAAGTCTAAGAACATGATATGTATGTTTTTGCAAAAAAAAGTATATTCATGTATTTACTCGTATGTCAGTTGTCTAGTACCCATAATACAAGCTCTGCTTATTTTAGGGCTAGATGGTATAGTGTCGGAACTATTTATTTATTTATAACATACCTGTTCTATTTCTGTTCAGTTTATATCGGAAACTTTAGAAAAAATAGTATCATCTCAGGCCTTTGATAATTTTGTATACAAAGTTGAGTGTAGCCAGTGATCATCTGCGACAACCAGTATGAAAGGAATATTCTTCTCGAGCCATTTCTTCATAAAAGGTCGCACCGCCGCAATAAGAGCTTACCCGAGGGGATATAATATATCTACCTAATTATAGTTAATTTCGGTAACATGTTGTAATATAAATATATAAAAAAATACCAGTCTATTACCCGCTATGAGTGTATTTGTGTAATAAACGTGAAAGGTATTTAAATATTGTAACGAGAGCAGTCATTATAAAAATTACGTATGGAACAGCTGTGGTATTATTAAGCTTCCACATAAATACATAATTAGTGAAAATCATTTTCAAAAAATCATATTACGATGCCCGTTCTGAGATTTATGTAATGTATAATCTGTAATTATTCGTTCACAATATACGGATATTCAAATATCAATAACTACAGAAAATTAATTAACAATATATCCCTCGTTTTCTCTTAATATTGGTGTTGTGGTCACATAACGATATTATTATTATTAATGTGGTAACCAAATTGAATTATTTCGAATAATTCACAAGCGAAAATGTAATTATTTGTGTCAGAGTGTCGTGTGATGTTATTACGTAAGTGAGAATGTCTGGCTGGAGAATTTTCTTTCGTTAATACATAATTTACTCAAAGTAGCGTTACTTTCAGTAAATTATGTGTTAAGGAAAGACGCTCTGCCTTTCCTAGCCAAATTGCAAACTTTTTTGTATTCTATTCTATTCTCTATGCTTTTGTTTCATTGGCTAGGATTTAGTTTTCATGGCGTGACTGAGTAACTTTAGTCAATTAAACAAGTTAATAGAGATTAGACCAGAAAAAGAAACACTTTTGCCACTAGCCTAGGAGAGCATCTTGATGAATTATGGCCTTAACCCTTTCCTGACAGACACCACGAGCCCAGCAGTGAGGCATTCTATATTGTTGATGATGTATTTAAAAGTATGTACATTTTCATGTTCTGCAACTATTTCATTAGCAAATACTTCAAAACATAATGCTTAGTCAACTGCTGCCGTCTGTAAACTTGCCTGAAAAAGCTTGCTTTTGGCAATAAGGCCGCCCTTTGTACACTAAATATCTGACATATTTTGTTCTTTCATATATGTAACTCTGTAATGTAGTGTACAAATACAGAGTTTTCTCTCTATTTTTAATGTAATAATGTTTTTGCAGGAACACACATTTACCAAATTAATATTGGTAATGAACTAATAGCAAACTAAATAACAAGTTGACATTCTATAAACGAAAACGTTTTTGTGAAAACTAATACATGTATAAGACCTCATCTAAACGTGCAAGAAAATAGAGGCGTTATCGATTGTAGATAGAGATTGGACGCAAGACACTTGCATCTTGGCGGAAAAGGCATTACTATAATAAAAATAATGATGTATACATATAAAATATGTTAATAGTCAGATATATTCTGATTAAGGGATTGATTTTAAACGACCAAAGTGATGACTATTTCCAACAGTCACTTGAATTCAAAATTCGTAAATGATGTACCAACTTTTGACCTGACTCAGTCACAAGAAACGCAAGAATAAATAAATAAACATTTCGAACATCTTACACACAGCGCCATCTAGTCCCAAAGTAAGCAGAGCTTGTATTATGGGTACCATACAACTGATTTAAATACATCTCTGATCTAAACATACTTTTTTCTCGTAAACACATACATATTATACATAGAAAACACCCAAACTCTGAAACAAATATTTGGGGATCACACATAAATATTTAGGTAGGGAGGTAGTCATAGAATAACTTAACTGTGGATAAGTCTTCTTACACCTTTCAACCCGAGATTTTTATACAATATTAAATAATGAATTATGTCATTAAATGTAAAGCTGTGTTAACAGCATCAACCCAAATATCGAGCAAGTGACGACGGTAAATTAAATAAACTCATTTCCCTAAAATAACGAATTCACTCAATTACGTTTCCCACTGCTTATAAATGAATTTATTGAGATTATTCACTTTCGTACGTGTACAAGGCTTTCCAATTTGACATTGCGTTCTCATTCTCATCACCTTTTTTAATATTACTTTATCATTAATAGCTTTTTGTTACAAAATAATTGTAACCATTTTAGTTGCAGTGTCTATGTATCGTTAACTAGTCCATGCCCGTGTTTCACTCGGTCACTGTAAATAGAAGTATGATTAAATGGACCAGGATAATTTAAAAAGTTGCATACTCTAAAGGTGCAGAACCTTTTTAGTTTTGATAGCTTACACAAACCAATTTAACATTTTTACGTGTGTTGATGTCTAACTGTCATATCACTGTAACACGCCTGTCATATCGTGTAGTTAGAACGTATCTTACCTAACTAAACTAAAAAAACTAAACCAACGTATCTAAAAATAAATAAGTATTTTGGACATCTGACACATAAAATCATCTTGTCCCAAACTAAGCAGAGCTTGTACTATGGGTACTAAACGACTGATAAATAAAGTATTTACTTTTATTTTTTTGGTAAATAGATATTTATTATTCATAGAAAACACCCAAACTCTAAAACGAATAATAATTGCTGATCATACAAACATTTGGTCGGATCCAGGAATGGAACCCGAGACCTCTTCAGCCCCATACACTAACCCCTATACCAACAAGGCAGTGATGTTATTACAGCGTGAACAAATTTAGGTTTACCAAAAAAGGTTACTGTGAGCCGACCTTAAATGAGAAAGAATGCTACAACAGACTTTTTTTTAAGATTTCAAAGGAAAACATATCTTTCAGACATTGTTTTTGTGAAAAATGTAACCACTTACTCAACGCTTACAATGAAAACGCTCAAAATAAATAAATATCCCCTGTTCATGTATATTTTAACCGACTTCAAAAAAAAGGCGAAGGTTCTCAATTTGTCGGAATCTTTTTTTTTATGTTCAGCGATAATTTCGTCGTTTATGAACCGATTTCAAAAATTATTTTTGCATTAGAATAGGCGTAGCTTACAGGTGGTCCCATTGCCACCATATCGGGATCTGAGGATTGGATCCCAAGGAAATCGAGGGAACTCCTCAAATATCATAGGCACAATTGTCGAGATTTGGGTACTCGAAATAGTTTTTCTTTGAAGTCGGTTCCTTTTTGTTAAAATTATTTAATTTGTATACCGCACTCCTTTTAGTAGTAACGTGATGAAATATAGCCTTTAGCCTTCCTCTTTAGCTGGACTATATAACACTAAAATATTTTTTAAAATTTAATCGGTAATTCAAGAGATTAGCGCGTTAATTCATACAAACAAAATCTTCAGCTTAATTATATAAACCATGTTACAATATATCCTACTATGTCCTACTAATATAATAAACGTGAAAGTTTGTGAGTATGTGTGTATGTTTGTTGCTCTTTCACGCAAGAACTACTGAACGGATTTGGATGAAACTTTACAGTAATATAGCTTATACATCAGAATAACACATAGGCTACTTTTTACTGCAATAATCGAGATACATGAGCGAAAGCTAGGTGATTATAAAAATACATAAATCGTAGATGTCAATATGTATCACTGTTTATCTCCTGTCAAAACTTCATAGGTTGCTAGGCATAACATACTTGCATAGCAACCATAATGATATTTTGAAAATGGCTAAAATACGCGGGTAACACCGCGGGGCGCAGCTAGTACTACACAAACAGCTTTAAGCACACAACAGCTCACTGAAACTAAATCATTTTAATTTATGTTATAAAAGTTATGTTCGTGTAAAAGTGGCAGTCATATTGATTAGATTTTAAATTAAAGTGTTTATCGATGAGGAAGCCCATTTATTTCATGTCAAAGGCAATGATGGGGTAACACGAAGTAGGGAATTTTATAGTGGATATTATTTATATGAGATTACCATAAATTTAAAACTTTGTTCGCTAGTTGCTGTTTCATTTGAGTAGGATGGAACTGATTTGTGTTAATTTGTTTTCAAATATTCCTGTGTATACCATTAAGACAAAGAAATTTTTGAAAATACTAATAGTACTGTAAAAAATCGGTCAAGTGCGTGTCAGGCCACGCACAGAAAGGGTTCCTCAGTCACCAATAATGGATTTAAAGTGCCCTTTAAAGTGGAATATCTCGCGAACGGATACCTAAATAAAAAAATCGTCTTAGAAACCCTTTATTGTTTTTAAAAAAGCTATCTAATAATACCCCACACGATGGGGTAGCCGCGAGAAAAAAATATCATCCCCACTTTATGTGTAGGGAGGTCCCTCAAATAAAAATATTTTTCATAATTTTATTGTAGCACTGTGTCGACGTACTTACAACACATATTCATGCAAAGTTCCATCTTTCTAGTACTTACCGTTTGGACGTACCGTTAGGACGGACGGATGGACGGACGGACGGACATGACGAATCTTTAAGGGTTCTGAGTCATAAACTTCGGAACCCTAAAAATGGTACTAAAGAAATTGTACAGAAATTTTATTCATCTTAATTGACTATCACGTTTTGCGGTGCAACGAAACTGCTTACCTTTTTTATATATTAAATTGATTCATTTGACGACGGACTGGAGCTGGATGCGAATAGCCGAGGATTGAACTAAGTGGCTTGCAATTGGAGAGGCCTGTGTCCATCCGGGGACTGCGATAGGTTGATGATGATGATGATGATGATGAACCTTATTAACAATACTTCAAGCTAGGCAATATGTCAATTCGTATGATAAAGCCATTAGGGCCGTTTGGCAGCCATAAATAGAACTGAGATGAAATCCGCAAAATTGGCTGTTGATACCTCGATCCTCCTCGTAACGATTCTAATTGGGGTACCTTAGTAATCCTGACCTAATTAAAGTCAGCCTTATTCATACAAGTACAACAATGTGTATCAGTAGTTAAACCCTGACTGAAATGTAAAATTCGAGCTGAAATTCCATACTCTATATATTGTAAAACAAATAAATAGTACTGTATCTGTGTAATAATAGTATTATTCATTCGTTCCTTCCTTGAAATATCGCCAAAAAAAAGGAAAACCGGAAAGTAAAAAACTATTTTTACCAACTTAACATTGATAATTTCTTAAACTAGTGTAAACACACCTAAATAATTTATAGTCAACGTCAAACAAGAAAATTTATTAATCACGTAAAAATGATGACACGTAGACAATTGGAGAAGCCTATGTCCAGCAGTGGACTGCGATAGGATTATGTTGATGATGATGACGCTGTTATCGGTAAAATCAAAATGACGTAGCTTATTCTGCTTTCGTAAAGTCTTTTTGTCATTTTTCACGAATTTTTTCACACCGATTGCACAAAAAACTTGATACAAATGTTGCACATCAAAAAAAAAGACCATTCAGCTTTTTCGAATTGAGTCATATAGTAGATATTTGATCGAAGATTTATTGTATATTTTTAATATACTCGTGTTTCATAGAGGCTTTTTTTTCATAAATGTAAATACAGCAAAGGCAACTTATCTGTTGCTTTTCGATTAACGAACTTTACAGTCTGTTGCTCGTGCAATCAAATCTTAAAACCCTTTGAAAAGGTTTATATGAAAAGAGGAAGTCAACTGAAAACTGAAAAAGCCTTTGAAATTAAATTAGAAACCCTTTTGTTGTGTTTTGTGTCTTTTTTTAGAATTTGGTGGTAAAATATTATGATGACTTTGATTTATGTTAAAAATATTTTTACGTTGTAAAATTGACTGTCATAGTTGTTTTCGTCATATCGTGACATTTTAGATTGAAACCTTGAATGAAGTTTGTTTGTCATTTAAGTTTTAAAACTGTTAGTTTAGCGGTTAGCGTATGCGGCTGTCGATCAAGGGGTCTCAGGTTCGAATCCCGTGCCGGGCCAAAAAGTGTTGTTGGGTTTTTCTTAGAAGAAATTCTTGATAACAGCCTGGAATATGGAAGTTTGTTGGTGTTTCACGCCCTTGCCTCAGAGAGTGCGTAAACCCTTCGGTCCCGGTTGTCATGAACATCAATCGCAATCGTAATTGGAAAGTCAGTGCTCTAAAATCTACTGACGTTAAGTTCAACCTTGGAATTTTAGTTCGCCTTCAGGGTTACGGATGTTCGATGCGAGTCGCTCCATGTAAAAACTAATATTCAGATAAAACCGGTTAAATTAATAGCCGACTCTAAATAATCTCTGGAAAAGTAAAGGCTAAGATGATGGGCAAGATGATATATTTTCTAAAATTTAAATTTAAGTCTATAGTTACATGCTTTTTCTAATAAATTGGATGTCTTGAAATCATAAAATGATTTGCAAGATTCTGTTAAGTGTAAAATTCCAATTTTTCAATCATGTTTGATAGATGGAAATCATGCTAACATAAATTGTGCAAAAATTGCTTCTAACAGACTTTGTCTATATCTTTCGTTGTAATAGCCAAATTATCGGAGCCGTCAACATGCGAGATTGTATCTAAACATTATTACTTAGCAGTTGCGAACGTTTAAATGAACTAATCTTTGCAATGTGCTTCCAGGAGAAACGTTTTGAATGAGTTTCGATGCCTATGAAGTTATCGATCTCGGATAGAATATTCCTGAAACATATTTTCACACTGAATGCTTAACAGCATGGTGATAGATTATGAGTATGAGATGTATCATCACCTCTATTCATCACATAGGTGTTGTAAAATCCTTCTAACTAACAATACTAGAAAAAAAGGGGAAACTTGAAACATACCTTTCATCAAACTGTCTGGCCAGTTTAAAATAGTAGATTTTTAAGAAGAACCAATGTCTAGCGATGGACTCTTTATTTACAGATATTCATCCGATAAAGAAATTATAAAGAAAACTATGAATTAAAAACTATTAATATCGTCAAGCTATAATGTTCTGCTGGCCTCGGGTCTTCTCTCAGGAGAGGTCTAAGGCCATAGGGGACTGGCCTCTTTTAGGCTCGATCGCCTCCAACTAAGCTACAATAACAACGGGGACCAACTGCTTAGCAGCTGCGATTCACGGAGATGCTCATGGTATCATGCCAATCACCCATCCAAGTACTGATTGCGCCGTCGTTGTTTACCCTTGTGATCGTTTCTAAACACCTAGAACAACTTAGCTATGATCGCCTCTTCTATTAAATATGTTTATAGTTATACATTTAACGAAAGGTAAAACATATTATAAAAACCTGGTACACTAAATTTATAGCTTAGTTAATTAAATGATGTCTCTGACAATTTAATACTCTTTTAATGTGGGTGGTAAACTTTCTTTAAAACTTCATGTTACGTTCGTTAAAATTTACATAAACTAAAATTTTTGTCTCAGCTTGAAATAAAAGCACAGAATACATAACAGTACCCGTACAGAAGACTCACTCCGAAAAGTAAATTAAAGTTATAGATACCCTCGGTGTCAAAACATTAAGTTCAATTCAGATCGCACAGCGCCGAATCACTACGATTATATTTACCCACAGTTGCGTCTCTTTCTATCGTGTAACTCTTAACTGTTCTGACGATGTCTGTTCGACCGGCGTGTCTAACCCGGCAGGCAACCGGCCGACTATACCTAAACTGCGGAGTGACACCCCCCTGATAAAAGTATAAAAAAAATGTTTCATAACAATTTATACTGTAAAATTAAGAATAAAGAAAAAAATTTGTCGAAATCTAAGTCCTTATGTTCTCTTTACGTGTAAGGTTATGCTGTGTGTTATGCTGAGAAAATGTCTTGCAATAATTTTGATTATCTTTCTAGCCTTTATCATTCCCAAGATTTTTCGGATTCGACTACTGGGTCAACCGGCTTTACTTGAATATTAGTTTATTTACGGTTAATTTATTTCAAATTCCCTTTATTTCCCTTCCCCAAAAACCCTTAGGCCCTAAGGACCTAAAGGCGAACTGAATTTGAGGATTGAATAAATTATCGTTTTAATAACGATTGCTTTAGATGTTCTAGACCCGACCGAGAGACATAAGCAACAAAGAGACACACAACCGAGACCTATAGCTTAGCATGTACTCCAAAAAATGGACGTGAAACACCTCCAAACTTTCATAATGGACCCGTCATTAAAAATTATTGTAAGAAAAATAATGACAACACTTTTGGCCCTTACCTCGACCTCTAGTTAGGCAGTATAATATATACTCTAACGCTCATCAAACACTTCTCAATCAACTTCTATAGTGCTAAAATTTAGACTTCTTTTTTCCTCTAATAGTCATTTTCAATTCAACCTGAATTCACAGAACTACATTGTGATATAAACTAGTTTTTGCCAGCAGCTTCGTTTATGCTAATAGTGATGTTGTCAATCAAATTTTAGATATAAAAACAGCCAAAATATGTGAGTTTGGGCAACACTAGCCGTTTATTGTGGATTGTGGAGATCCTTGTGAGAGATCAAACAGTAAGCGTCTTTTGAGTGGGTTGATGAGTAATGCTACTACAATCTAACTTTTAATCCTTTAACTTATGCAGAAACTTTGACCTTTTAGCGTTATTGAGTTGAGCTTAGATTCATAGCAAAAATTGAATCAAACTTTATATCCACATTTAATTGTACTGAAGATTTATATGATGAAAAAGTCGCGAAAGTCTAAAACCATTTATGATGAGACAAGGTCAATAAAAGAAAATATCATGGTTTATACTTTACATTATATTGGAGTATATAAGCGTTAGAAAGATTTCATCATCTTCCTAGCCTGTATCATTCCCAAGATTATACTTCTACCACCAGTGTCAGCTACAGGGATTGCGTAACCCTGAGACTGAACTGCTATAGATGTTCATGACAACCAAGACCTTCGGCTTAACAAAACTTACAGACTCCGAATTGTTATTAAGAATTTCTTGTAAGGGAAATCCAAAAAACACTTTGAGTCCAACCAGCAAATCAAACCCGAGATCTCTTGATTGGCAGTCGCATATGCTAACCACTAAAGTAACGAGTAAAGATGGGTCGGATATTCAGATCTCTAACATTACTTTGGAAAAAATATTAATTATTAGCTATTTACGAAAATATACGGTTCATGTATTACAGCCATAATATAATGAGAATGTATCTAAAAGGTCAGAATCGGTCAAGTACAAATATTATTTACGGGCCAATAATTCTATAGAAACTTAACAATATGGTCTAAGTCCGTTTTGGGACCAAATAATTGAATTACGAGTAACTACCTAAAATACATTTTTCAAATAACAATTTAGCATTCTCTTGTAAATAAAAATTAATAGATCGGCCCGGGTGGTGGCGTGAGCGCTACGGAGCGTGCGCGCCCCCTGTTGTGAACAACAAAGGGAATATTGGGGTTCCCACACAAAAGGGGGGCATCTACAACCCGTAGATGGCCCGAGGTACGTCGAGGTTCCAGGGACTTCTTTTCGAGTGTATACCTGGTTCCTCGGCTCATAGTACCCGAGATGGCGTGCGATTTTAGCCGGTTCAAGTCCGACATAGTCCGTGGGATTTTACGCACGAATTGCCTTAGTGCGATAAGTTAAATACTTAAATAAATATTTCAGACATCTGGATTAACTTAAATTATTGAGGTTCTATTGTCAAAGACTGTAACTTTACCTGAATTTCAGTTTTTCAACGGTCCGATGCCAGTCGCTCCGTGGAAAAACTGAAATTCAGGTAAATCCGCTTGAACTAGTAGCCGACCCCAAATAAAATTGGGAATAAAGGCTAGGAGAATGAAAATGTCAAAGACTGTAACTTCTGTAATTTCCTCAAGGCTAAGTTACAATGTTAGTTTGACAAAAGAGGATCCATGCGTATTTGTGTCAAATGCATGGATGTGTGTGTAATGTTTTATTATTGATTTTGTGTACTTTTTATGCAAAATTAGAAAAAAATATTAGCAATCTGCCTTCCTTCTCAAGAAAAACTATAAGGGTGCGAAATTTCATACTACTCCGTGCGCGTAATTTTTATAAAAAAGCGGCCAAATGCGAGTCGGACTTGCCCATGAAGGGTTCCGTAGCAGCAAGTAACATCATATAAAAGATTTTGTAGTTCGTTGTAACTTTCATCGATGTTTTAATAATAGTGTTTTGATTGAAAGAAATTTAAATTTGCGGTTTATGATTTATGACGTATTAAAAAAAAACTACTTACCAGATCCCGTTCAATCCAATTTTCGTTGGAAGTTTGCATGGTAATGTACATCATAATTTTTTTTTAGTTTTATCACTCTCTCATTTTAGAAGTTAGAGGGACACACACACACATTTTTCCACTTTGGAAGTGTGTCTCGCGCAAACTATTCGTTTAGAAAAAAAATATTTTAGAAACCTCAATATCATTTTTGAAGACCTATCCATAGACCTATCCACACGTATGGTTTTGTTGAAAAAAAAAATTGAGTTTCAGTTCTAAATATGGGGACCCCCAAAGTTTATTGCTTTTTTTCTAATTTTGTGGAAAAATATTAGTGCGGTTCACAGAATACATCTACTGACCAAGTTTCAACAGATAGCTCTTGTAGTTTCGGAAAAAAGTGGCTGTGACATACGGACGGACAGACAGACAGACATGACGAATCTATAAGGGTTCCGTTTTTTGCCATTTGGCAACGGAACCCTAAAAAGGGATACAACGCTTTTTTTTCACGTATTAATATATTGATTTTAATTTCCTAGAGAAGCACCCATAGCTAAGCCATGGCCTTAGACAATTGGAAACAGTCACCTAGGGAAAGCAACGATGGCACGGTCAGTACCTATATGGTATGGCATGACAGTTTGTGCCATGATACGACATAAGCGTTTCCGTAATTTGAAGGCTACGATAAGCAGTCGTTCCCGTCTGTTATGATAAAACAGCAGTATTGAAGCTTAGTTGGAGACCTCCGGGTGGCTTAAACACATCCAACAACAAGATTACGTAGACACAACGTGTCTGGCCAGTCCTCAACCCGCACACGGCCAGCGTGGGGACGTATGGCCTTAACCCTTCTTTTGAGGGATAACCAGAGCCCAGCAGTGGGACATTATGGGTTATGATGATGTTTCCTCCTGCGTAGTATGTTCTTTTAGTTGCCTCTTAATAAAACCATGGAAAATAATTTTCGGACACAACGTCATCTAGTCCCAAACCAAGCAGAGCTTGTATTATGGGTACTGAACAACTGATATAAATACATAAACATTCCTTTTTTTTGTAAATACATACATATTATACAAAGAACACACCCAACTCCGAAACAAATATTTGTGAATCACACAAATATTTGAACGGCCCGGGAATCTAACCAGTGGCGGATTAACCACGTAGCAAGAGTAGCAAATGCTACAGGCCCCGCGGATTTAGGGGCCCCTCGCATCAACGATTTCTGACTGCTAAAAAGTATCTACTTAAATCGAAGTTCAGTCAGTCACCCTGGCGGTCTATCTAATAACAAGCAATACAACATGATCATAGCTTCCATTGCCTCTATTTTTGAAGCTTTGACATGCCATATTTAGTGTTTAAAATACATTAAGTCCAAAAATAATGCATATTATAACATAATAGAACCATTTGCTATGTACATATTTATGTATATTAACAGTCTAAGTTTTAGAAAATATACAGATTACTTTTTCTTTTCCATGACTCCAAGATGTTCTTTATAAATTAATAACTTTGATATTTTGAAAAACAAAAATTATACCCCCTTTACGAATAGGGAAAGTACCCAAAAATTGTTTTTTCATGATTTCATTTCAGCATTTTGTCGATGCGATAAAACACATATATTCATGCAAAGTTTAATCTTCCTAGCTATTTTCGTTTGGAAGGTAAGTCAGGACGGACCATGGACACTGACGAAACTTTAATGGTTCCTTAAGTTGTGAACTACGGAAAACTTAAAAGGAATGAAAATCGACTACTTGATTTCGCCTCATAAGGAATATTTTTTCTGAAATCCTTCCACCATCTCCTTCGTGGGGTATACGATGGGCATGTGTGGGACTCTCGGAGGAACCCGTCCAAAAGTTCAGAGGAACACCAGGAACGCATCAGCAGCTTCTAGAGTCCCCCCTACCGTACCCCACGACTGAGGTACATTCCGGGGTAGGATGCTGTCGTGCTTCTCACCGCTCTACCCAATAAGAGGCGCTGAACGACCCACCTTAGGCGACACCCCCAGGCTGTACCGGGAATGTCGCCTCTCTCGGGTCGTTTACAGTGGTCACATGTCCCCAAGATGTGGCTGCAGCGACCCTTAGGCTATAATCGAGGGGCAAGCAACCTCTGCTATCTATCCTCTATTCCTATCCCGCTCAGCGGACTCTTTCTAGATCATAATGTCCTCATGGAAGGAGACCGCAACGATGTCATTTCGTCATTCCGACCTACAGAACGAATTTAGTCGTAGACCATCGTGTTCATGTCGGCTAAAATGTCGAAGGGTGGAGATCGCGCAAGGACCGTCGCCGCCTCGTACGAAATAGTGAGGTAGCCTTCTACGACCCGTATGGCCATTAGCCGCTGCAGACTCCTAAGTTGAACCTGACAGCGGTAGGAACATGCCAGGTCTTCAGACCTACAAAGGACCATTGGACAATAGCATAAGCGATGAATCACTGCAGTTCAATGCACTGCGGAAATCTGTTCTAGGTAGTGTAATTAACAGCAAGAAACAAGAAGCGCTGGAACGTCAGATTTCTTGTAAATCTGACGTTCCAGCGCTTCTTGTTTTAATATTTAATATAAGTCTTCCATACAATCTTATTACCCGAACGTTGAAATTGCTTTGCACATGTATTTGTTTCAGATGATCAGCAAATACAGTGGTTAATGATCTTCGAGAGTAAAAATGAACTCAGAAACACGATGAGCCCAAAGCGCCTAAATCTTCTCACTTTGATGAATATTGAATTTGGTTGATCTGTGTAGGCTTGGTTCGGTATACTGAAATAGATATTTGGTCGGGATCTCAACCCATGGTAGGACATTGATAGAATATTCTGAGATGGTTCTCTTCACACGAGCATCTCGTACACTAGACGCAAGCTTTTACATGAAGTACTATTCTCATCACTGATGAGGTTCTGATACACGCAGTATTTGCCTGATGCTATATATACGGTGGCCCACACTCTTGAATTCTACTCATGCTTTTCACCAGGCAATTTGGCATGTTTCAATAAAAATGAATGATTTACTCAGAGAGGTTGATACAAATAGTATTATTAGAAAAGCCTTCACTGTATGAAGAAAAGGTTGCTTGTAGCAACTGTAAGTACCGTTTTTAGGGTGCCGTAGTAATGACTAGGAATCCTTAAGATTCGTCATGTCCGTCCTTGACTTACCATTCAACCGGTTAGCGCTAGAAAGATGAAACTTTGCATAAATATGTGATTTTATCACGTCTGAACTTTGAAAGAAAACTGTAACGACTTAGATAACTTTTTTAGTACAGTAGTTATAGCGACCTAACTTGGACGTTTTCTTACAAAAATAATAAATAAACATAACAATTATCTATTGGACAAGATTTAAAAGCCACGTACCCTTATAGGTGACCATGGAACCCTATTTTATGCGTGTCCTGACACATACTTGACCGATTTTTAGAAACATAATATCCTGAAACTATTCAAGGGCCCCGCGCTAGAAATTGCTACAGGCCCGCGCAAGCTAGCTTAATCCGGCACTGAATCGAACCCGATACCTCTTGATCAGCAGCCGTTTACACAAACCACTGAACCGACAAGGCAATAAATGTTGGTACTCCGTAATCTCTATCAGTCACCACACGCAGTATTTATCTCCGTAAAGCATATTTTTGATGTGGTGTTAGCAACGCCGTGAATTTATAAACTACTTAACGGTAAGTATTCCCATCCTATTTTAAGTACTCGAGTAAAATTATGAATGATGTCGTTTTGTATGGAAGCTTTTACGATGATTGATGGTATTTTATGCCGTGAATTTGTACCCGCTAATAGTTTGCAAAAAGAAATAAAGGAAGATAGGCTGTGAGTAACAAAAATTTTGCGGATCATACAAACATTTGGTCTCACCCGGGAGTCGCACCCGAGACCTCAGGCACAGCAGTCGCATGCACTACCACTGTGCCACAGAAGCAATCGAATTTAATTTACGACAAGACAACCGTAAGTGAGATGTGTAGGGTGTCATTATTATCCCACTTACATAATTTTTGGTACACTATTGAAATATTTTACAGTACTAAAGAAAAATAAAGAAAGACCATCCTTAATTTAATATTCTTGACAAATTTCCTGTGTCAATTCATTGTTCTTTTATAGTCCTAATGCGTATTTTCTTTGATATTCGAATGGTCGCCTGATCAACAAATCACTGACATGACAAAGCTTATGAGACCAAACAATTCATTTTTATTAAACCCAATATCCAAACAATGGAGTGGAAAGATAAAAATGGTTTCGCGTGACCACTTAACAATGATCAATGTATTTAAATGAATCTCTTATACGTGTGAAGGGTTTTGAGTTCTACATAAACTGGTTAACAAAATGTCGACAGTTCTATATATGAATGTACTTAACGGTTATGAATAAATTGGTATTCTTATTTTGAATTGATGTTGGAGATGTATACAGTTTTTCGTATGTATTGTTCGATATTTGAATGTTGGCAACACTGCCAGGAATATTATTTGTTTAAGCTCTATTTCTTATTCATAGTCATGATATAGATACTAATATATGTTAGAGAAATTGAATTACTTACTGATCACAGAGCGACATATCATTAGCAAGTATCACAGGCCACTTTTTACTGCGATACCGACATGCACGTACATGTAAATTGGCAGAGCATAAGTCACTAGAAAATATTTCAAAGTGTGTAATATTTGTTTTGTTTATCAAGTAAATAAGGTAACCAAATTCAATAGAACAACACGATAGGGAGAAGATATACGCAGGTGTGTTCCCCTCTGTTAAATTATAAGCCCAAATGAGCTTACGTATTACACTGTTATGACACAGAGTGTGTTTATTTGCGCGCGAAATTGTAAGTCACTTGTTTTATTTGTTATGTGTGAGTTTGTAGTGACAGGTCATTGTTTTTGTATGCGAGTCTAAAATGTGTATGCGTAAAGATAGTCAGTTGTTTCTACATCGTTCTCCCGGCCTAAAGAGGCTGAGAGAATGATGCAGAATGATTGGACCTCCGGTCTCACACTCACCAACGAAATACGACAAAAAAAAATCTGCCCTTATTAGGATGCTGTGTGTGAATAGTACTGCCCCGATTAAGCTGGCTCATTCGTGCTGAAATCAGCGTGGCTTTACTACCTTAAAATAAGAGATTTTTAATAATTGAAACACCAGAATTTATATCTATACTAATTATAATAAGGGAAAAAGTTTCTTTGAACGCGTTATTCTTAGGACATACTGTCTGCTGTGAAAAACTTTTTCAGTGTTATATAACCTAATATTCAAAAAAAGGTATGATATTTTATTATCTAAATATGACTAAAAAGAACTGAGGATCAATTATAAACGTTGCAAAACGGGACAAAATTATACCCTTCGAGAGCTTATTGCGTGATAAAGTTTCATAAAAACAATGTATGAAAGAATAGTTCCCCTTTAAAAAAATTAAAAAAATAGCAACAATGCGTTACGGGCAATATGAGACGTAGACGGAGATGCGTGTGGCAGCTAGCAGAAGAAACACAGCAAGGCGCCAAAAATAGTTTTGATTGACCCCGTGTGGCTTAAGAAATATGTGTGTAAGAACACGTGTAATTCACACCACCATCCACCTTTGAAACATATAGTCGTAAGTACGTCCAATAAAAAAACAAATTTGTTCTCTCACACCACGTGAAATAGTCCAGTTTAAAATACCATTGAACTTATCTGGCCTTTTTCTACAGATACTGTCAACGTACTCGTGAATACAATGGAATCGATCGCTTCATATTCAGACTTCCTTCCAATCTCTTAAATAAAATTGTGCCTACATTTATTTCTTTTCAACGAATAATTACAATTGTGATTTCCGAATGAATGAAATAGTTGAAGAGATGGCGGCGTGAAAAATTTATTTTTGATTTATTTTTATTTTTTAAAGCTTTGAGAAATTTCCTATAGGTAATGGTGCTTTTACTTGTGGAGGGATTTGTATTCAATGAGAATACGAAGTCTCACGACTATTGTTCATCCTGTCGCTCAAAGAGAGACTTATATTCAGTAGTAGACTACTGAAGGTTGTTGATGAAAATAGTGATGAATGTAAAGCATATTTGTTATTATATATAGTAGAGAGCCAAGGCTTTCGATATAGCACCCAGAATTAGCAAGCTGAAAAGGCAGTGGGCTGGCTCCGTTAGCCGCAGAAGCAATAACCTTAGGTTCCCTTTACTTACTTGGTTTTGGATAACATTTGGTTGGGGTAAAAGTGTTGAAAATTGAATCTAGGAAAACCTGTGTAGTATGGGAGGTCTACAAGCCAGGTGGAGTAATGATTTCTATGATGATGATAACTAGCAGGAGCTGGATGTAAGGAAATGAGAAATAAATCAGTAGCGTGCAATTAGAGAGGCTAACGATGATGATTTATATGAGTTACATCAAGACTGACTGTTCGGTTAAACTTGGTGCTTTGTCTCAAATACAAGGAAAAAGAGTGTGAATTTCGGTCAATCATAAAAGAAGACAGGATTGAATGTATATTGGTTTGGGAAATATTCAAAAATAGATGAGTATGCCCTGTATTAGAATAGTTAAGTTATACCCACAAAAAAATGAAAAAAATAACCACCAGCTCCCCTAGCGGAGATATTTTCAAAATAAAAATGTTAACAGCTCTTTGTCCGCTCAATATAAAGACTGAATGAGATTTCAATCTTTTGAGCAAAAATGTCGAACGGTGGCTTAAAAGCTTTTTGGAACTTTAGCTTCAAAGAGTAAACTCTGTTGGCAACCCAACAAAATCCATAGACTTCCGGGTCTATGTATGTATCTGTGGTCTATCTATCAAGAAATACAGAAATCTTTTATGGACGCAACTTGCATGTGTTTTTATTTATCCAAGTCGCAAGAACAAGCACAAATACTACACGTCTACATATGGTCCTTCAGCGTCGGCAATACGATTTGGATACATTTTGGTGGAGCTAATTAACAACAGCGACAAGGTTTTTACATCGGCAACAAGGCGGTGGCGCGGCGAGGCTCAGGTTAAAAGTTAATCCTGCGACAAGTCTCCGAGTGTTACTGCTGACGGCGGTCAGATATACGACCTGCAAACGTCTCCCGCTATACGTGTCTGCAACACGGCAAGAATTTTATGCTACAGACACGCGACGAGGCTCAGGTTTGACACGTGCTGCAAGTGAGTAAAAGCCGTTTTATTTTACTGTTCTCCAGCAATAACAAGCACGCGAGCAAAAGCAAGCAATATAGGATTCATAGAAGATTTCATCGATTTATCGTCAAATAGTCATAGGTCATCTCTTGTTGAATATTATTCAAAGTTAAAATTAAAAGTCACGTCATACCACGCAACCATTTTCTCGTGTATGTGTGACAGAGACAAATAATAAGAACAAGCAAAGACCGAACGAGACGCAAGATATCGACGTTAGTACAAAATCGTCGTCTATAACGGTGTTGGCGCAACATCCTGACACTGCAACGCGATTGGACGACGCGAAACTTCCGTCAAATTATAACCAACCAGCGAAGAGCAAAACTTTATGGTGTACTGCGGCAACGGTAAGAAAAGAGAAAAATAAGAACAATCAGCCATTTTAGTTTGTACACGTTTCTGTCCTGTTTGTCGGAATCTCTTTGTTGTAAATTCGTTGAACTTTAAGTATTTTATGCGTAAATTCGCTATAAAAGTATAAAATAAGTATTATAGTATTAATATTAATAAGTGTGAGTTAAGTGTGTTGTCGAGATGTCTGACGAGAAAACTTTAAAACAATTAAGGGCTTCTCGTGGTTATGCAAAGGCGTCTCTCACGAGATTGTATCAGTTTGTGCACAACGAAAAGGATGTTCAAATGAGTACTATTACTACATTACAAGCTAAAAGGTCACGAGTTACAGAGATCTTTAGTGAGTACGAGGGGTACAACAAACAAATTTTGGCATTTGATGAAAATGACAACGAAGATGTTGCTGATTGCGAGTCAAAATATTTTACAATATTGTCTATAATAAATGAGGCTATTAAGGTCAACTCGAACTCTTGTTCGGATGAGGGAAACAAAGTTTTTCGTACAAAGTTGCCGAAAATTGAAATTCAAACTTTCAATGGTAAATATAGTGAGTACACTCCTTTTATAAATCTTTTTAGGGCAATCATTCACAAAGATAGATCCATTGACAACATTCAAAAGTTATATTACCTCAGATCATTCTTGCAAAAAGAACCTTATGACATTATTAAAAATCTCCCCTTGGAATGTGGTAGTTATGATGAAGCATTAAGACTTCTTGATGAAAGGTACAATCATAAATTTAAAATTATAAATGAACACATAAACTCACTGCTTGACATGAATGCTCTGATTAAATCTACTCCGAGAAACTTGAGAGAATTTGTGTCTCTTGTTAAGCAATGTTTAGCCAGTCTAAAAAATCTTCAGGTAAAGACTGAAACATGGGATCCTATTATATTGTCAATTTTGTTTCGCAAATTAGATTCTTATACATCCCGAGCTTATCAGTTAGAGCGAAGCACTGACTCTGATCCTACAGTGTTGGAGTTTTTGCTGTTCATGGAGAAGAGGGCCTTGGCTTTAGAGAATGCTGAGTCGCAGACATCAATCAAGCCATCTAGAGCAGTGGTGAACATTAGTACGACATCTGGAGTTAAATCTTGTGCATACTGTAAGTCCAGTAATCATAAATTATTCTCATGTAATCAATTTCTAACCTTGCCTTCTTTGGAAAGAGTAAAGTTTGCAAATAAAAACAACCTGTGCGTTGTGTGTGTGAATGCACATCATGGGAAATGTAAGTTTCATTTTAGGTGCAAAGTTTGCAAACAGGCACACAACACATTGCTTCATCATGATGATGACTCATCACTAGAGCAGGTAACACTGATTTCAAACACACAAACAGATAGAGTTTTGTTACCTACTGTAAAAATTAAACTTTTTTCTCAGAATGGCAAAGAAGTACAAATCAAGGCGATCTTGGACTCTGCATCTCAGGTATCAATAGTAACAAGTAAGGTAATAGATATTCTAGGCATCACACCGAACAAACATGATACAAATATAGTTGGGGTCAGCAATAATATTAATGCTGCCAAATATTCTATTCCCTTAGAAGTTTTTTCCATGTCCACACCATATAGGGTGACCATAAATTGTCATGTTCTGGACAAAATAACATGTAAAATCCCTCAATATAGGGTAGATACAAAGTCTTTAGCCATTCCATCTGGATTAACTTTAGCTGATGTTGATTTTCACATCCCGTCAGAGATCAATATGTTGATTGGCACTGATATATTTTTCCAGGCACTGCTCCCAGAGCAACAAACTGCTATACGGAAGCCCTCTCTGCAATCTACTGAGCAGCAACATGTACAACCATGCTTTGTTAACACCAGGTTTGGTTATGTAATCGCTGGGCCTCTGCCACAGCCCACAAGAGGGAACTCAAGTAAGGTCTCACTTTTATGTCTTGATTGTAAATCAGATCTTAATGATACTTTGCAGCAGTTTTTTGAAACTGAAAAGGTTCCTGAAACATGTACTGAAAACATATCAGAACATGATTTATGTGAAAAAATATTTCAAAGCACAACCATGCTTCACAATAACAAATTTCAAGTTGATTTACCTTTAAAGTTACCATTGAGTGAAATAAATAATTCTCTTGGCAACTCATTCGAACTTGCATTATACAGATTTCTTAGCCTTGAAAGGAAGTTGCAAAAAAATCCTAACTTGCTTTCCGAATATAAAAGGTTTATAAATGAGTATGTTGACTTAGGTCATGCACATTTTGTTGAATTTGATTCATTGAATTTTGAAACAGAGCCTTTGTATTTCATGCCACACCATGCTGTAACAAACGAAAATAGCAAAAGCACTAAAACGCGAGTGGTTTTCGATGCATCTATGCTAACTGATAAGAAAATTTCACTTAACAATCTCTTACTCAATGGACCACTTAAGCAAAATGAACTATTTGATATCATGCTTTTATTTCGCTTTGGAGAATATACTATTTCCACTGATATACGCCGCATGTTTAGGTGTGTAAAAATAAATCCAGCACATGCTAGCTTACAAAACATACTGTGGCGAGACAATACAAACGAAAAAATAAAATGCATTCGCTTAGACACTGTGACTTATGGTCAAAAAAGTTCTAGCTTCCTTGCCACACGCTGCTTATATGAACTTGCTTTAAAATATGAGAAAGAATTTCCATTAGCTTCTTATATATTAAAATATTGTACATATGTGGATGATGCCTGTTTCTCCCACTCTGACATCAATATTGTTCTTGAGGCAAAGCGGCAACTAAATGAATTACTGGGTAAAGGTAGTTTCTGTACACATAAATGGGCATCTAACTATCAAAACATTTTAGATGGAATCCCCCTAGATAAACAACAATTTGATGACCTAGAATTACAAAAAAATAACCTTTACATAAAAACCTTAGGACTTACACTTAACATTGCTAAAGATCAATTTGTATTTTCCTGTCCAGAACCATTCGAAATTGTATCACCAACCAAAAGACAAGTACTGAGCTATATCTCAAAGTTTTATGACCCTCTCGGTTTCATGTCCCCTGTTATCATGAAGGCAAAGGCCTTCATGCAAAAAATTTGGTCTGAAAAAACTAATTGGAATGAAGTTCTACCTCAGGCACTACAGAGTGAATGGCTTTCCTTTGCTAAAAAATTATCTATTATGCAACCATTTATTATAAAGAGAAACATACACATTCCTAAAAGGGCTATTGCTGTGCAACTCATCGGCTTTGCAGATGCTTCAAGCACAACAGGTTATGGGTGCTGTATTTATCTCCGAATGGTGGATGATTCGGATAAAGCTTCAATTTCCTTACTTTGCTCTAAATCTCGAGTTAACCCCAGAAATAAGGTACTTACCATACCAAGATTAGAATTAAATGCAATGCTTCTGCTATCAAAGCTCATGAACAGAGTCTATGACACTCTGAGCCTTAAAATAAACATCAATGATGTCTATCTCTTCTCTGATTCACAAATTTCGCTTGCATGGATTAAAACGGAGCCTATGAGGCTCAATGCTTATGTCTCGAACAGAGTAAAGTTAATTCAAGACCAAACACCTAAATGGCGCTGGCTGTATGTGAACTCCAAAGAGAACCCTGCTGATTATGTAAGTCGAGGTTCTGATCCAGATGAGCTGACTCACTGTGAGTTGTGGACCCATCCGGTCCACAGTTTCTACAGAACTGTAAGTACGATTTTCAAAACATCTCTCCTCCATTTCGAACAGATGACTTGCCCGAAACGAAAGAGCAGCCGACACTCACCCTTGCTAAGGTATCTCTAGTTGCTCAAACGAAAGATGATCCCTGTCTCTTTCACGAAAAATTTTCGGATCTTAATAAAATTACACGAGTCATGGCATACATGCTTAGGTTTTGTCATAATATAAAGAATAAATATAACCGAATTTCTGGTGCCTCGCTATCCTCTCTTGAGTTACAAAACGCATTAAACAAAATCATTCAACATGAACAGAGCATTCATTTCAAAGATGAGATAACTAGTTTGAATATTAGTGAAAATGTCAAAGGTTCACTGAAACCATTACACCCATTTCTCGATGGAAATGGTATTCTTAGAGTAGGTGGTAGAATTGAGAACTCAGCTGTATCATTCTCGCAAAAACACCCTATCATCCTACCTAAAGAATCTCGCATCACTGAGCTTATTGTGAGTCACGAACATGTTCGGTTGTTACATGCTGCTCCCAGGTTATTGTTATCTAGCCTAAATCAAAGATGTATATTGCCTTTAGAATAAGTAATAATATAAGTTAAAAATTAAATATAATAAGTATTAGGTTACAAAGGTAGCCTAAGAATAAAGGTGTCTCATTCCTAAATAATTTAAACTTTGTAATTCCGTACAATTAACTTAATGTATCATAACTTATTGTAATACCAATATGCTGGATGGGGTAACATAAAGCTGATGCTATAGGTACAAATTTTTTCACTTATATAAATAAAATCTCATGTTCTATTGCAACCTGCCGCCCCCAGCATGTTGGCAACCCAACAAAATCCATAGACTTCCGGGTCTATGTATGTATCTGTGGTCTATCTATCAAGAAATACAGAAATCTTTTATGGACGCAACTTGCATGTGTTTTTATTTATCCAAGTCGCAAGAACAAGCACAAATACTACACGTCTACAAACTCAATAGGATTAAAATAAAGGTTTCGTCTTCAGAAGAACCAAATAATTATGTGAAATATATTATGGTACCATTAACTTTTAGTTCACTACGAAGAACAAAGCTTCAAAGCTTATTTTTTACTTAATATGTGATAAACTGCCACGTTGACGCAGTGGGAGCGTTTGTGACTGCTGTGTTTGAGTGTTGTGTGTGTGTGTGTTGTCTGAGTTTCTTGCCCGTTCTTCTCCATAGAGATCTACGCTAGGGAATGGGCAACTACAGTACTTTCACAGTTTTATGTCTTGTGACTGGGACTGTAGCTACATTTAATTTTCATTTTTGTTCCGACAACTCAAAAGTGCCTGTAACTGGCCTACTTGAAATAAATGCTTTGATTGATTGATTTGATTTGATTGTGCTTGAGGTCTCGGGTTCAATTCCCAGGTTGGACCAAATGTGTGTGTTCTGCAAATATTTGTTTCGGAGTTTTAGCGTTTTCTATGTATAATATGTGTGTATTTACAAAAAAAAAGTCTTCATCATCATCATCAACAGCCTATAACAGTTCACTGCTGGACATAGGCCTCTCTTTTGAAATGAGGTTTCGGCCTACTATATCACGCTGGCCAGACGGTTTGGTAAAGGGTTTGTTTCAAGTTTTCCTTCTCTTGGCAGTGATGTTAGCTACTTATTTTGTTCCTTTAGTCGCCTCTTACGACACCCATGGAATGAATAGGGGTGGTGACACTTTGTATTCTTAATCCGTCACCACACGGAAAAAAAAGTATGTATATTTATTTATATCAGTGGTCTAGATAAGATACAATTTGGGCTACTTTTATTTTAGATCAGCTTAGCCCCGCGGTTCCACCCGCTATTGTGCTATAAAGGTGCAAATATGATAACTATGATAATTCTTGTTTTTAATAATAGAAATGCATTTTATTTAATAAAACTTGTTCTCATTGTTTCAGGTAAATATATTGATCCAAAAATATTCACATGAACCCACACACTCGGAATTAAATCAGGTAAAACTTGTACTTTGCTTCTACTATTTCAACCTGACTTTCTTCTTTTTTCCAGACCTTATCCTATTTACGTGGGGACCGCCTTCTTTGTCCGCATTTTTAATTTAGCATGGTTTCATTCTGTATCTTTTTCGAAATAAGCTGCTTTCAAGTCTTTTTAGACGGTCTAATTCAATATTTCGAGTAGTTCAAATTCCCGTAACTTGAAATTATTATGTCAAATCTATACATGCAAATAATAACAACAAAGTTTCTGTTTGTACTTTAGTAATAACAGATTTTTACTAAATGTATATATAGTTTTTAAAACTTTAGTCGATCTGTTTGTTCACTCTAATCTCTATAAATAATAATAATAATAAATATTTCGGACATCTTACACACAACGTCATCTAGTCCCAAACTAAGCAGAGCTTATATTATGGGTACTAAACAACTTATATAAATACATTCACATACTTTTTCTTTTGTAAAAACATATATATTATACATAGAAAACACCCAGACTCCGAAACAAATATTTGTGGATCACACAAATATTTAGTCCGACCCGGGAATCGAACCCGAGACTTCTTGATCAGCAGCCGCATACACAATCGCTAGACCAACAAGGCAGTCAGTATATATATATCGGCTGAACTGATTTTAACGGGACTCTCATCATCATAAGGAGTAAATTAGGCTTATTTTCTTAGACTAACTTCACTCCGCGGCTTTACTCGCGATCTACAACCCTAACCTCGGATAACATCGCGAGACTCAGCAAATTTCATATATTTTCAGATCTAAATATCTTATATCGTTAAACAGACAGACAAAGACTTTGTATATATACATATAATATACTAGCTGAATCCCGCGGTGTTACCCGTGATTATTAAAATTGCGACTATAATTTGAGATTTAAACTATCCTATCTCTCAAGTTAGATCGAACTGCACATGGTGTGCGAATTTTATTATAATCGGTTAAGTGGTTTAGAAGTCCATTGAGGACAAACATTGTGACACGAGATTTATATATATTAAGATGAATATAAAACAGCAATTAGAAGCATATTTCTCACAAAACCATTCTACCGAATCGTTTTAATTGAATTTTCATATACACGTCCATACCATTCATATGTCTGGAATCAAACCCAAAATACGCCGTACACAACGGAAGTCATGAATTAATTAACAAACCCTTCCTATGATATAATCTAGAAGCTGACAGTGAATATGATCTGTATGGAAAACTGTTCTTATTGCGGTTGCATTAAAGTTGTATTTGTGTTAAGTTTAATGTTTTTTTAATGTTTTCTATATATATAAAGGCACATAGTTCCGAGTGCACGTCAGTCTAGTGGTTTAAGCCGTCTCCAGGCCGGTCTCCACGGCGCCAGGTGTAGTGGGTTCAAATACATATGAGCCAACACTTTGTCTGATGATATGCTGGCTATGGGTTCTAAGATCCGTATTTGGGATCTTAGGATATTAGTATTTTCCTAGCAACATAGTTATAATAATTTAACTAAATACATTGATCGAGAAGTCCATCAAAATTATAAGGGTTCAATAAAAAGTAATATTAAAATGTCGTAAATACAGCCAATGCATGCTTTACGACAATTTTATTGCCAAACATTTTATTAAGTAGTTCCATTTTATGACAGTACCGAGGTTTATGTAAATTTGTATGACTGATCAGTGAGACTGGAAATATTGAGTGATATTTTCGATTTTTATGATTTCCCCAATTTATGTTTGAAGACTTTGAAGTACCTACGCAGTATTCTGTAAATGAAGTTCTATAGAAAAAGGTTCACTCAATAAAGTAATTTATAAGTTTTCTGTTACTATTAATATTTATACTGTAAAAATGCCTTGAAGCTCGATAGATGTCGTTGCACCCATTTTTTTTTCACGGTATGGTTTTGTTCTTCTCAATCAAACCTCCACACACAACAAACCTCAAACAAAACCAAACAAGTAGGCCAATACCTCCTTTTCAAGGAGAGGCCTATGTCCAGCAGTGGACTTTTAAAGGCTGTTGATGATGATGATGAATCAAACCTACGTTATGTTTTAATAAAAACCCGGTAAAAATTGATCCAGCCAGTCCAAAGATTAACCGAAACAAACAGATGAAAAGTTTAATATTTATTTTCTGATCCTCCTCCATGCGTCGTTATCCCCAATTCTGAGGGTTGTGATCCCTACTAATTAGTGTTCTGCAAGTGGCAGTTCGCCATTTGTCTCGCTTTTGAGCAGTATGCAGGGCCATATTACACACTTACATATGCATTTAGTGAAAAGCTGTTAATTCAAAATTACAAACATCATCATAATCAAAAGCCTTTAACAGTCCACTGCTGGACATAGGCCTCTCCTTTGAAAGGAGGTTTTGGCCTACGATATCACGCTGGCCAGACGGGTTGGTAAAGGGTTTGTTTCAAGTTTTCCTTCTCTTGGCAGTGATGATAACTGCTTATTTTGTTCCTTTAGTCACCTCTTACGACACCCATGGAATGAATAGGGGTGGTGACACTTGTATTCTTAATCCGTCACTACACGGACTGTTTACTATTTATTTATATATGTGTATAAACTCTGTAGAACGTACTTAGTTTGAAATGTTGCAAATGCCTAACAAAAACCTTAGTCTTGTAATTAGTTATTTGTGTCAAAGACGAATGCTGGAACAGGGCTTTACTTTTACATCTAATTGTGGTAGGTTAATGATTTATACAGATTAATTGGGCAGATTAATTGTAGATAAAAAAACAGAAATGAAAAATATGCCTATTTCTCTGAAAAAACTGTTCAGTGTGTTGAAGGCAAATAACAAAAGATATTTATTTACCCGAATACCGACCCGTAGTCGGGCTACAGTGAAACCAAAAGAAAGAGTTTCTCATATATATTTTTATATTTAGGTCTACCAAAGTTACTCTACTCTGCCTGATGGAAAGCATGAGTAGAATCTAGTAGTAGGGGTCACCATCCTACCTACCATTGCGAAGGTAGATAATGCAGCATGAGGATACCATGGTGGCCTGGTCAGATGTTTCTGCATCATTTTCCCGGCTTCCGGAGACCGAATGAGGCAGAACGATTGGGCCTCCGGTCTCACAGTAACCAACGAAATACTCAAGAAAGCTGTCCTTATTAGGTTGGTCTTCTGTGTGAGGTTAGTACTATTCCCGTCGAACCGGCCTATTTGTACTGAAATCAGCGTGTATGTTACATATGTACATTTTGTATTTCTCACCATAGCGCTTAATATATTGCACTGATTTTAATTTATGATATGTTAATAGGCTTTACAAATTTTATCGAAAAAAGTAACGTTGTCGGTTTAAGGTTTTTTTTTTACTTTTTCTTCTATTATTCGAGTGATAAAATTTAGTTTACATCCATGGCGTCAGGTCATAAGCAATACAGTTTTTAATAAAATCTGCCAAATTGAATCTATTTATATAATATGGACCATGTAATGCACTAACTTCCATATTGAAAGCCTTATTTTTCCTCTGTATGGAATTTCAACAACTCCTTTTCTAGATAAATTCAATGTTTAATTCGTTAATTGTCGGTTAACTACAATTATTTGTAATGAGCTGTTTACCGCCCACTATCAATTCGGGTCATTTAACAAATAATACAGGCCAGGTGGAGTGACGATTTGCGCAATACGTCTGGCAGGAGCTGGATGCGAAAAGCCCAAAATCGATCAAAGTGGTGTGCAATGGGATAGGCCTATGTCCGCGATGGGCTGATGATGATGATGATGACGAAGAAAATAAATTGTATTTGGCCGTGTGTACGGTTCAAAATTGCGTGATCCAACTTTGGGTACAAAGCACACGAACATGTATCAAATACCCAGGCCATGTTTATCCTCAGAAACACAAATATGGACAAAAATTACATTGTAACTATTTCTTTTAAGACGAAATTCAACCAGGCAAATCTTGTATAACAGATTATTTGTTGACAATTTTTTTGCATTATGAACAATTGGGTATAATTATTGGTGCATAATTACTCTTAGTAGTTCTGCATCGCGCATCGGTCTGCGAAATGCAATTTGTAAAGTCGGTACCATATGACATTGAAAGAGAATTCGTTGCAAACAAATGATTGCCTCCTATTAGGCCATTTATTTCTAGGATCTAAAAAATTACACCTAAAAACTTGTGAACATCTTCCTATCTTTTATAATTCAGAAGAATATTTGGAGTTGGCTTCTAGTTCAACTGGTTTTACCGGAATGTCAGTCTTTCGACGACTGGAACCGGAATTCTGCAATCCTTAGGGCGAACTGTTTTCGAAGGCTGGACAATATATTTAACGGGCCTGACTATTCAATAATGTTTGCCATAGATGTTGATGACTGAAAGGACCGATTGCTCGTGCTCTTTTAGGTAGGTACGGAATCTTCGTTCCAACTTCTGTACTTTGGACTTCAGAATTTCTTCTCAAAAAAAAACATTTTAACCCGACTCAAGAATCGAACCCAAGACCTGTTTAACAGTAGTAACATGTTATCTGCTACCTTATCGATACGGAACAGAATAATTGAATTAGAGGCTCATAAAAATAAAAACAGACTTTCTAAAACGCGTTTCCCAAATGAATCAAGCAAATAGTTTGCCACAAATTTTGATAACTTTTCTTATTTAATTTGAACCTTCAGACTTCTTTAATATGAGAAAAACTTCTACTCAAAGCCAAAACTTATTATTTGTGTCTTTATTAAGAAAGTTTTACTGGATAGTATCTTTGTGGCAAAACTTAACCATGTAAGCTCTAAAACAAAAAGATGTTTAATATGTGATCGAAAAACACTGAAATTTCGATAAAACCACTCTTTATTGAGCAAGAAGTTTCTTCTTCTTTTGATGAGATGGCAACAAGCCGATTAATATCAGCTATTTCTACCAATTTCAAGAATTTAACGTCTTCAATTCTAAAGTCTTCCTTGATGTGTATGTGTGTGTTTATGCGTGTCTTAGCGCGTTTATGTGTGTGTGTGTTTGCGTGTGTGTGCTTTAAAGCCCCGTCGGCCATCATTTCTTTTAATAAAGTTTACATTTTCAATTAGTAATGACCCGGCCAAACTTCGCAAAGAAGTCTTTGAAATTCTTGGATTTTCTTTAACATGCATGTATTAAACAAATATACCTGTCTCTTAAAAGCTGAAAAGTGCATTTAAATCGTATTTTTTTAAATGCAATTGCATTAAAGCGTAACGTACAAATTTGAAATGAATTTACGATCATGCATAATAATAAAGTATAAACAAAGAGTCAAGCACGTGATATTAAAAACATTGAAAAAATCTCTACGGGACATTGTAAATGTCATATCAATTTTACGTAAGAAGGCACGTTGATAATGTCTCCGTGACGTCATTACTTATGTATGTCAATGCCAATAGGGAAAAATCTGTACGCATTTTGGTAGACATGAAGTAAGCTTTTTCATGATATAAGAGATACGCGATACACGGATTGACTGATAGAAATAATTAACACCGTCCATGAAATCTTCCAATTTAGCAGTTAAAATGAGTTGATTGTCTCTGAAGCATGACAAAGATTAACCTGAAATTACTTCATATATCTCAATGCAAAATGAATAAATAATTCAGATATCTCACACACAACGTCATCTAGTCCCAAACTAAGCAGAGCTTGTATTAAGGGCAATGAAGAACTGATATAAACATATAGTCCAGAGTCCAAAATAAATATTTGTGGATCACACAAATATTTGGTCCGACCCGGGAATCGATACCGAAACCTCTTGAGCAGCAGCCGCATACGCTGACCACTAGACCAACAAGGCAGTCAAGTCAACAAGGCTGTCAAGTCAACAAGGCTGTCAAAAAAACAGTATGAGTGCTGTCATTTTAAAACATTAAATAGTATTTAATAGTACATATATTATGTTGAGATGGTAGCTCATTCAGAATAGCACACATATTAATTATATTTATTTTGTGTACGTCTAAGTTAATCTGAATAAATGATTTTGTTTCGTTGTTTATTTAATGGGTCTAATGAGAATAGAATTTTATTTAATTTTTTTCGGTCATCGTAGTATGATAGACCAGAACCTGATATCTAAGGAGATGTCTATGTCTAGCAGTAAACTGTCAAAGCCTCATGAGATGATAAAGAAACTACAGCTAATAAGAAACTTAGGAATTATTCATTAAATGAGACCACTCATAGTACATTCGATTGAGAATTTTAACCGAAACTATATGCTGTAAGGCAAGCAGATCAGAACTTTGCTGACAATCGACAATTCAATACTTGAATGTGGTAAAGAGATGTCAGATTAATGAACATGTCAGTTTACAATACATGAAACGACATTTGGAAATTTGGATCATCTTTGCACAAAGCAAACTTGGACACAATTCAGCTTCGGGCGAGTTCATTGGGATAGATAATGGCATTGTCAAAGTCTATGCTTCGTCATGACAGTGGTATTTTCTGCAATTCATTCATGCTTGTGCATACTGCACACCAGATTTCTAATATAATATTGGATAATGTTCTTTTCTCGCTTTAAAGAATCTAATGATGAATCTATGAGAAATTCAGATCGTTAAAGCGTAATCAAATAAGGGTACGGTACCTTACGCTTCTTCCAACTTTATCCCAAGCTTACTTGCTCGAGATAAGGTTCGTGTTACGTGCTATAGAGAAACTTTAAGTTCTTAATGATAATCACATTATAATATGGGTAATCTATAGAAAGTTCAGAATTCTTGCTCTCGAGTGTAGTGTTCTATAACAACATAACCTCTAATATATAAAATTCTCGTGTCACAGTTTTCGTTGCCATACTCCTCCGAAACGGCTTGACCTATCTTTATGAAACTTTATATGCATATTTAGTAGGTCTGAGAATCGGCCAACATCTATTTTTCATACCCCTAGGACGCGAGCGGAGCCGCGGGCATCAGCTAGTCTTATATATAAAATTCTCGTGTCACAATATTCGTTCCCATACTCCTCCGAAACGGCTCTCCCGATTATTATGAAATTTTGTATGCATACTCAGTAGGTCTGAAAATCGGCCAACATCTATTTTTTACACCTCTAGGACCCGAGCGGAGCCGCGGGCATCAGCTAGTATTTTTATATAATTCTGAACAACAACTCACTGAGTATTAGAAACATCTCCAAGCAAACCCATTTCTACATCAAAATAAACGAAACTCTATTAGTAACTTATGAGTTAACATAACAAAAAACTATTCCAAAATACATGGAATGTATAAAGGGTAAAAATATCCCACTTTACACGAGGGTATAAGGAATAAAAGAAAGCCTGAAAGCTTTGAGGGCTACTTATAGTTTGACAGCTCTAACCTTTCCTGTGCTAAAGGTTTTAAGTACCCGCATATGGCTTTGTTATGAAGTCACAATAAAAGAAAATTTCAACTTTATACTTTTGAATATACTTCGACAATAAACAGTTTGCTTTTAAAAACATTTTGGTTTTTGGTTTTAAGTACAGTTTATTGTATGAGTGCTAGTTAAGCCGACAGATAATATGATTGTATTAGTAAAATATTCAATAAAGAGCAAATTATGTTATTTGTAGGTCAGTAAAAAGTTATATATCCATGCTTTGTTTAAATATAATAATACCGTCTATAAATACGATTATGACAAAACATTACCAAAAAAAGGCGTGCGTTACCCCAGCAAAAAAGCAAAAAAAATTGGGCCTTAGAGAGATGAGAGTATAACAGAAAATTAGTGTGTTCTGAGGTGTAATTTGTTACAAATAGCAAAATTTGTGCATGTAGTAGTTTAAAAGTTATTCGACAAAAACACTTTTTGCTGGAGTAACGTTTCAAACGTTACCCCAGCAAAAACATTTTTTTTAAACGTTTCAGACCCAAACGAAATACATGAATACATAGCTTTTGTTCCGTATTAAATGTTAGCAAACAGCAAAATTTGTGTGAGCTGTGGTTCTTAAGTTATTGACAATTTTGCTGGTGCAATATTTTGGACTTGTCTAGAACTTGAAAATGGCTGAACGCAGAAGTTTGAAAAAAATAACATCGATAGACCTTTATTTGCTTAATTTTTTTTAGTTATTAGTTTTTTAATTTTTTGATGAACACTGATGTAATTAAATGATTTTGAAAATCAGAAAAAAACTATTTTGCTAGGAAACCAGTATACTTACAATCAAATAAAAAGCTGTAACATGTAGCCATGGTTTACATTTATAATGACTGTAAATCTGGATTAAATAACTTTAAGCAATATGAAGATATAAGTAAATATTATTAATTTTAAATGGTATATTTAAGTCATCGAATACGCAGTTCCTACTAAACAAGGAAACGTGGCAAACTCTAACAAATTTAAGTATATTATCAACAAACAAGCCTGTGAATTTCAGCTATCAATTACGAATATTATAAAAGTTATATGTAAAACAAGAATGTAATAACATTCTCCTATAACCCGAGCAAAATTAAAAGCTTACGTAAAAGCGACCGCGCCATACATATAAATATCTTCGTAAATTAACGGCTTAGTATCTGGTATTTTGTACAGTCAACAGAATATTTTT
Source organism: Phragmatobia fuliginosa (assembly GCA_932526445.1). Taxonomy (NCBI): domain Eukaryota; kingdom Metazoa; phylum Arthropoda; class Insecta; order Lepidoptera; family Erebidae; genus Phragmatobia; species Phragmatobia fuliginosa. The sequence continues at coordinate 9,003,559 of OW052081.1, read as the reverse complement.
ATCAGATTGTAATTGAAATATTTAAACTAATTTTAAAAGCTTAATTTTTTTGTTTCATACAATTTAATGCTTCATTCGAATTCAAATTAATGCAAACCAAAATATCATAACTCAGTTGGGAATAGTGTTTTATAAAACAATATAAAAATTACAAAATTTCATATAGTATGCTATATTCTTTCCTTTTTTTGTTCTTGTTATGAGAAAAATAATAAGTTACATTCACCGCGACACCATGATAGCAAAAGGCAACAAATGTAATTTTAAAAAGAATAATGCGTGTAAAATACTGAACACATTTTACAAGGAAAGGGCAAGGAACATTTTCCAAGAAAATGTTACTAAACATTGTAAATATTTATTTAATTCATTGTTAAAAAAACAAAAAAATATCTAACTTAGTATCTAAACATGTCGAAATTACTCAACTATCTGTGATTTTTCTAAACATTTCTGTACTTATGTGAGCGTATAAGACTGATTTTAAATAAAAAAAAATAATCATACTCAATTCAATATTCTTGTCACCCGGACCTAACTTTTTTTGTTCGTAACTGTACCAACAAAATATTCTATTATACCATTCATTTCAGATGTCAGCCGAATGTATGGCGCGGTCGCTTTTACGTAACCTTTTAATTTGGTCGGGTTATAAGAGAATGTTGTTACATTCTTGTTTTACATATAACTTTTTTGATGATTGAAAGCTGAAATTTACAGGCTTGTTTGTTGATGATATACTTAAATTTGTTAGAGTTTGCCACGTTTCCTTCTTTTATAGGAACTGCGTATTCGATGACTTAAATATACCATTTAAAATTAATAATATTTACTTATATTTTCATATTGCTTAAAGTTACTAATTCCAAATTTACAGTCATTATAAATGTAAACCATGGCTATATGTTACAGCTTTTTATTTGATTGTAAGTATACTGGTTTCCTAGCAAAACAGTTTTTTCTGATTTTTAAAACCATTTTATTACATCGCTGTTCATCAAACAATTTGAAAACGAATGATTAAACAAATTTAAGCAAAAGAAGGTCTATCGATGGTATTTTTTTCAAACTTCTGCGTTCAGCCATTTCCAAGTTCTAGACAAGACCGAAATATTGCCCCAGCAAAATTGTCAATAACTTAAGAACCACAGCTCACACAAATTTTGCTGTTTGCTAACATTTAATACGGAACAAAAGCTATGTATTCATGTATTTCGTTTGGGTCTGAAACGTCTAAAAAAAATTTTTTTTGCTGGGGTAACGTTTGAAACGTTACTCCAGCAAAAAGTGTTTTTGTCGAATAACTTTTAAAATACTACATGCACAAATTTTGCTATTTGTAACAAATTACACCTCAGAACACACAAATTTTCTGTTATACTCTCATCTCTCTAAGGTCCAAATTTTTTTGCTTTTTTGCTGGGGTAACGCACGCGTAAACATGAAATATTATGATTTTAGATAATAATTGTGAAAGATTCGCGTGCGTTACCCCAGCAAAAAAGCAAAAAAAATTGGGCCTTAGAGAGATGAGAGTATAACAGAAAATTAGTGTGTTCTGAGGTGTAATTTGTTACAAATAGCAAAATTTGTGCATGTAGTAGTTTAAAAGTTATTCGACAAAAACACTTTTTGCTGGAGTAACGTTTCAAACGTTACCCCAGCAAAAAAAATTTTTTTTAAGCGTTTCAGACCCAAACCAAATACATGAATACATAGCTTTTGTTCCGTATTAAATGTTAGCAAACAGCAAAATTTGTGTGAGCTGTGGTTCATAAGTTATTGAAGATTTTGCTAGGGCAATATTTCGGTCTTGTCTAGAACTTGAAAATGGCTGAACGCAGAAGTTTGAAAAAAATAACATCGATAGACCTTCTTTTGCTTAAATTTGTTTAATCATTGGTTTTCAAATTGTTTGATGAACACCGATGTAATAAAATGGTTTTAAAAATCAGAAAAAACTGTTTTGCTAGGAAACTAGTATACTTACAATCAAATAAAAAGCTGTAACATATAGCCATGGTTTACATTTATAATGACTGTTAATTTGGAATTAGTAACTTTAAGCAATAAGAAGATATAAGTAAATATTATTAATTTTAAATGATATATTTAAGTCATCGAATACGCAGTTCCTATTAAATAAGGAAACATGGCAAACTCTAACAAATTTAAGTATATCATCAACAAACAAGCCTGTAAATTTCAGCTATCAATTACGAATATTATAAAAGTTATATGAAGAACAAGAATGTAACAACATTCTCCTATAACCCGAGCAAAATTAAAAGGTTACGTAAAAGCGACCGCGCCATACATTTAAATATCTTCGTAAATGAACGGCTTAGTATCTGGTATTTTGTACAGTCAACTGAATATTTTTATCAGATTGTAATTTAAATATTTAAACTAATTTTAAAACCTTAAATTTTTTGTTTCATACAATTTAATGCTTCATTCGAATTCAAATTAATGCAAAACCAAAATATCATACTCAGTTGGGAATAGTGTTTTATAAAACAATATAAAAATTTCATATAGTATGCTATATTTTTTCCTTTTTTTGTTCTTGTTATGTGAAAAATAATAAGTTACATTCACCGCGACACCATGGAAGCAACAGGAAGGCAACAAATGTAATTTTAAAAAGAATAATGCGTGTAAACTACTGAACACATTTTACCAGGAAAGGACAAGGAAAATTTTACAAGAAAATGTTACTAAACATTGTAAATATTTATTTAATTCATTGTTAAAAAAAACAAAAAAAATATCTAAGTTAGTATCTAAACATGTTTAAATTACTCAACTATCTGTGATTTTTCTAAACATTTATGTACCTATGTGAGCGTATAAGACTGATTTTACATAAAAAGAATTAATCATACTCAATTCAATATTCTTGTCACCCGGACCTAACTTTTTTTGTTCGTAACTGTACCAACAAAATATTCTATTATACCATTCATTTCAGATGTCAGCCGAATGTATGGCGCGGTCGCTTTTACGTAACCTTTTAATTTGGTCAGGTTATAAGAGAATGTTGTTACATTCTTGTTTTACATATAACTTTTATAATATTCGTGATTGATAGCTGAAATTTACAGGCTTGTTTGTTGATGATATACTTAAATTTGTTAGAGTTTGCCACTTTTCCTTCTTTTATAGGAACTGCGTATTCGATGACTTAAATATACCATTTAAAATTAATAATATTTACCTATATCTTCATATTGCTTAAAGTTACTAATTCCAAATTTACAGTCATTATAAATGTAAACCATGGCTATATGTTACAGCTTTTTATTTGATTGTAAGTATACTAGTTTCCTAGCAAAACAGTTTTTTCTGATTTTTAAAACCATTTTATTACATCGGTGTTCATCAAACAATTTGAAAACCAATGATTAAACAAATTTAAGCAAAAGAAGGTCTATCGATGTTATTTTTTTCAAACTTCTGCGTTCAGCCATTTTCAAGTTCTAGACAAGACCGAAATATTGCCCTAGCAAAATCTTCAATAACTTATGAACCACAGCTCACACAAATTTTGCTGTTTGCTAACATTTAATACGGAACAAAAGCTATGTATTCATGTATTTGGTTTGGGTCTGAAACGCTTAAAAAAAATTTTTTTTGCTGGGGTAACGTTTGAAACGTTACTCCAGCAAAAAGTGTTTTTGTCGAATAACTTTTAAACTACTACATGCACAAATTTTGCTATTTGTAACAAATTACACCTCAGAACACACTAATTTTCTGTTACACACTCATCTCTCTAAGGCCCAATTTTTTTTGCTTTTTTGCTGGGGTAACGCACGCAAAAAAAGTGCAGCAAGCGGAAATCATTTTTATATTCTTTAAACGATTTTAAATCGTGTCTCAGATTTTTAAAGTCTATTTACAATTTCATCTTGCAAAAAGTTATTTATTAACATCTAACAGAATAATTCTTTAATACATGAACATACTTCTATAAACGTGTTTTTTTTTTACAAAATAATAAGTAGCAACAATTGTTTAAAAAACCTATAAATATTTCCCAAAACATTACCAATACAAAAAAAACTACTGTTGACGACTGCTTCTTGCAGCTATGAGAAAAAAGTGATGAATGTTAATTTCTCACAAGCTTTTCATAGGTTAGTTAAATACTTTACTTTACCTATAGTAGGGTACGGCAGGGAGGACTCCAGAAGTTGCTAATGCGTGCTCCACCACCACTACCGGGGTAGGCCGCCGCGGGGTTTAGTAGGTTGACCGGTTGTGCTGGGAGGTACGGTGACCAAACGGGTAGGGTTGCAGCAATGTAGTGGGCGCTGCGGTGCTAGTCACGGCACTTTCAATGAGCCTGCGCCCCTGTTATAACGACGGGCGTTATAACTCAACGTAGAAAGAGAGAGATTAAATAAGTATATATTTGAGTAAACATGTAAATTTGAATTAGATCGCCTTTATTAGGGTTCCGTAGCCAAATGGCAAAAAACGGAACCCTTATAGATTCGTCATGTCTGTATGTCTGTCCGTCCGTATGTCACAGCCACTTTTTTCATTCAATCAGCAGCAAAGTGTCCAAGTGCGGTGAGGGTAACGCATGCACCAGAATCGATTTGTTGGTGTTATGGTTAGCGTATACGGCTACTGATCAAGAGGTCTCGGGCTCGATTCTCGGGTCAGACTAAATATTTGTATGACCTGCAAATCATTGTTTCGGAGTCTGGGCGTATTATATGTATTTATATCAGTCGCCTAATACAAGCTCTGCTTAGTTTTGGGACTAGATGATTATTATTTATTTTATTAAGTAATTATAATATATTATGTTGATCTAGCATATAACCTTATATTTCTAAAACAGCTGTATACATAATGTCGATTAATACTGAAATGAGTTCTCGTCAAATACGTAAATCTACACTAAATAAACTTACTAAGATTATCAACACACGCTGTTTTATTTAATGTTAATCCTACTTTTACCTGGAATGCGACAAACAATCCCTTGAACAAAACAGATTAAAAAAAATAGTTATAAAAATCTAAACAGACACGCTTTTAATCTAAAATAAATAAATAATAAATAAATTTGGAGCCGCAGAACGCGATACTTCGTATTTCTTATACGAGATATCGCAATTTTTGTAATAATCTCCTTAAAAAGTTAAAGATTGCTTATGAGAAGAGTGAATTTGAAAGAAATAAAGGTAACCCTAGAGGTATTTGGAATACGGTAAATAAAATCTCAAATTACAAACCCTTACGAGCTTCAGCTACGGAATTGCTTACTTTAGATCGAGATCCCACTATGGCACTGAACGTGGTGAATGAGTATTTTGCGGGTATAGGGTCAACTCTGGCAAATACAATACTGAATGACAGCGCTTATTATCATCCCAACCCCTTAACCAGCTCCTGCACGTATGCCCCAAAAGACTCAATGGCACTATTTACAACAGACTTTGGAGAGATTGATTCTATTGTATCAAATTTAAAGAACGACTCTGCCACGGGCATTGATAACATTCCAACACTTGCAATAAAGAGAGCTAAAAATTATTTAATTCCTCCCATCACGTACATGTGCAATCTTTGTCTAACAACAGGGATATTTCCGGATATACTAAAGCGGGCATTAATACATCCCATCCATAAATCAGGCAACAAGTACAGTGTAGAGAATTATAGGCCAATATCTGTGCTACCAACACTCTCTAAGATCCTTGAAAAATTATTAAACGCTCGACTTACTGATTTCTTGGAGCGGAACAGCATCGTTGCACCTAACCAATTTGGATTCGTAAAGGGTAGATCTTCAGAGGATGCAACACTACAACTTACAGAATGCATCACAAAAAATCTTGATAACTCTTTGAAGGTGCTAGGTGTCTTCTTGGACTTGTCTAAAGCCTTCGATACTGTTTCCGTCCCCCTACTGATTTCTAAGTTGGAATCAGTTGGTATTCGTGGGGTAGCACTTGATATTTTTCGTTCGTATCTCTCAAACCGAACCCAGTGCGTAAAAGTTGGTATAAACACCAGTTCGCAAGCCTCCATTACGTATGGTGTTCCGCAAGGTAGTGTCCTCGGTCCTACTCTTTTTCTTGTGTATATAAACTCTTTATGTACCAAGGACCTACCAAATTGCAACATTATTACCTACGCCGATGACACAGCACTGATCGTTCATGGAGAAAACTGGGATGATGTTAAACAATGCACTGAAAATGCACTTGGAGAGGTAATGAGATGGCTCAATAAAAATCTCTTGACATTAAATATCAGCAAAACGAAATTCATTGCTTTTACCCATCGTGCTAATACCCAGCCGTCCGTTGATTTTCACATTGTGGCTCATAGTTGCTATTCAAAAAATAGCTGTACATGCCCGCCATTGGTTCGAATTTCTAACATAAAGTACTTGGGTATTACAATTGACAGCACACTAAACTGGTCGACTCACATAAACAACGTTGTTAACCGTATTCGTAAAGTAATTCCGATCTTTCGAAAAATTAGACCGTCTGCAGACTACGATACCAAAATGAGTGTTTATTATGCACTTGCTCAAAGCCTGATACAGTACTGCATCGTGACATGGGGTGGCATTGGCAGCTCAATTATGCTTCCACTAGAACGTGCGCAGCGAGCTGTTTTAAAGGTTATGATGGGTAAACCACGTAGATACAGCACTGATCTCCTATACAGTGAATGTTCTGCTCTAACGGTAAGGCAGCTTTTTATTCAATCAGCCTTACTACGTAAGCACAAAAACACTATATACAAACCTCTTTTAACACGTAATAAAACTAGAGTACACCATACAACAACTCATAAAACAGCACTTGCACACCACCAGTATTACGTCATTAGTAATAAACTTTACAATGTCGCAAATCGGATTAATAACATTTACTCCCTTCCTCTACACAAATGCAGGTCAACAATACACAGTTGGCTTAAAACCTTAAATTATGCAAAGACTGAAGCAATACTTACCAGTCCCATGTGATAACCTTCAAGCAAACATACTCCTATAAATGACAACACATGTGCACAAACACACAAACATATACCCCCATACATAAACATCCACAATACATACCCAAACACACACACACACACACACACACACACACACACACACACACACACACACACACACACATATATATTTACACGGATAAACACACTTATACACCCTCTTTACCAACTACACATTTACCACACTATACTTGCACACAACCAACTTGCAAAAAAACAACTTTTCTTTTTTAATTTGTTGTTCTCAAATTTAATATTTAGTCTTAATAACAGTAATAATTAAAATTGATGTAACGAGCGTCATATAGGGTGGAAGACGCTGGCTGCTGTAACACAGTTAATACTAGTATAGCAGTCAACGACAACCTCTTATACCTCGCGTTTTATCCTTTTTTTTAATGTTGTATGAAACTATGTAATAGGTTAAGGGAAATTGTTTTATCTTTTGTAAAAATAAATATATATTATTATTAAAAAAATAAAAAAAAAAAAAAATAAATATTTGGACAACTTACACACAACATCATCTAGTCCCAAAGTAAGCAGAGCTTGTGTTATGGGTACTAAACAACTGATATAAATACATAAACATACTTTTTTTTTTGTAAATACATACATATTATACATAGAAAAACACCCAGACTCCGAAACAAATATTTGTGGATCACACAAATATTTGGTCTGACCCGGGAATCGAACCCGAGACCTCTTGATCAGCAGCCGCATACGCTAACCACTAGACCAACAAGGCAGTCAGTAGAAAACAATTTTAACTTTAAAAAATTTAATTTTAAAAAATTAAACAGTAAAAAAAAAAGTAGAAAATAATTTTAATAACCAAACTTGGGGCGACATTATTGAAATATTTTTAGAAAGCAGCATGTTTGTTTAGTTTTTTAAAACTGTTATTTTTCTAGACTAAAAAAGACTAACTTGTTTAAAAAATTTTTTTAGTTCTTTTTTTTCAAATTAATGACTCGTCATTGGTCCTCGATAAATCTACAAAGTTTGAACGATATTTGTCCGTTTAAAGTGGATCAAAATCGCACCCAAAGGAGTCGCTTACAAACAAACATACAGGTGAAGCTAATGTAAAGCGTGTTATAGCACCCTATTATGGAAATAATCGTCTAAGTGTTTACACACTTTATTTCAACTTGCTAAGAAAGGAAACAGAATTATCATTGGGAACTTCTTTTCTGTACAAATGAGTAGACTGAACCTGAGTAATTTCGAGGTTTAACACAAAAAAACGGTGCTTTTCACCAAAGATTCAGGTTATATTACACCAGGTACTAGAAACTGGGAAATCAGGGAGACCGGATGCTTAATAATGCAGAAGCACATCAAGACGCCGCTCATACTTTCCATCAGGCGTTTTTTTTTTTAAACTAAATTTTTATTTAACGCCTACTTTACTATGCCTGATGGAAAGCATGAGTAAAATCCAAAAGTGGGGGTCGCCAGACTCACTGCAAATACAAGCATTATGGCGGCCTAGTGAGATGCTTTTCACGCCCCGCTTAAAGGACCCGGAAAGAAGGAAAGAAGGAAAAACATGAGCCGGCAGTGAGTTCCAGTTCTTAACTGCTCGGGACAAGATGGGAGATCTGGACCGCTTTGTCAAGCTTAAATATTGAAAAAAAAAAATTTGACACCGTACACACAACGCCATCTAGTCCCAAACTAAGCAGAGCTTGTATTATGGGTACTGGACATCTGATATAAGTACATAAACATACTTTTTTTGTAAATACATTCATATCACATATATAAAACATCCAAACTCCAAAACAAATATTTGTAGTTATTACAAACATTTGGTCCGACCCGGGAATCAAACCCGAGACCTCAAGATCAGCAATCGCATACGCTCACCATTCAAATGGTAATCAAATGGTAGCCTATTAAGATTTTTTTCTAAAAACCCCGAGATACCTAGGGCCACTTACGGCTTGTAATCCTGTAATAAATTACTTCCCTACGAACATAGTTCGTAGTTTTCTCGTCCAATCACGCATTGTGGTTGAACAACTGATAACAGTCGGCTGCCCTTTACAAAACCATCAAACAACATGTGCCTAATTAAATCATTAATTTCTCTCCAATGGAAGTTCACTGAACTTAATGGCACTAAACCGAAAGGTTCTAAATTCTTGTTTACTCTAAATTATGAAAACACTATGAGCCAAGCAAACCGAAGTTCACTAGACTTATTCAGATGAAAAGTTTTATCCATTTCAGTAAAACTGTGATCGTTAAGAACGAAAATAATATTTAGAAGCAACATTAAATTCAATGTTATTTACAATTTGGAATAAATACGATAGAAAATAAAAAAAACTCAATATATTCTCTGTTTTTTCAAAATGAGTCTGACAAAGCAATCAAGAATTAAAAGTAGTGATCTTATACTAGATCTGGCATTTATATGTATGTATGTATTTATATCTATTAAAGAGTGTGTAAGGGTTTTAGTATATGATACGTTTATCTATGTGTATTTGTTATGTGACAAACCATCTAAATGCGCCTACTTCCTATATTCTCTATATCACCCAAAGGTTGACTGACTGACTGACTCTTACAGCGCATGATGTGTAATAAATAAATACACATTAGAACTACAGACAATACAACGTGTAACGGGTATTAGGGAAACTCAGAACAATGATTTGTAGATCAGGATGAGGAGGTAGTCAATTTAGCATGGTGTCCCATATCATGGCAGTCGCATCATCCACAGCCTTTAACAGTCCACTGCTGGACATGGGCCTCTCTTTAGAAAGGAGGTTTTGGCCTACTATAGCACGCTGGCCAGACGGGTTGGTATAGGGTTGGTTTCAAGTTTTCCTTCTCTTTGCATTGATGTTGTGTTGCGTAGTTTATCCCCTAGTCGCCTTTTACGACACCCGCAGGATGAATAGGGGTGGTGACACTCTGTATTCTTAATCCATCACCACACGGACCGCATCAGATGTTTCTAAATCACTCTCCCGGCCTGTAATGATGGAGAATGATTGGGCCTCCGGTCTCACACTCGCCAAAGAAATATGATAGCAAGAATTATAGTATTGTATGATGGAACCTATAATCTTAATGGTTTCTTACATCATCTCTCATCAACAAAATACTATCTAATACCACCTTTTAAATAGGTCGTACTGTGTATTCTATATTATACAAAATAACCAAAGCATACGCTATTGACACAATTTCTTAAATTTAACGGCTACAATTCTTGAACATTTCTTGTAAAAGCCACGTGGCTAGTCAGAAGCCACATGGCTTTTGAGCAATTGAGAAATAGTGTTAATTGTAAACGATTTATTTCATCTAGGTGTGAAGGAATGAGGGTAATGAGAGCAGCTCACTGCGAGTAATTCTGATGAGTGATATTTCCAAGTTTTTTTTTAAGCAACTCATATTTAAGTCTTAATAAATTTTGAACTGAGGCCTTGGTGCGAGTGTACTTCAAGTCTCATCACGGTCACCGCGTTTGATGATTTAGTTGGCCCACGCTAAACTATTCACCAATCACAACATAATAGTTAGTTTCTATATCTTTTAGGGTTTAATTGTTATCTAATAAAGGCCATAAAATAAAATATTTTGGATGATTTTTATTACGCTATTTATTTATTTATTTAAATACAGTCATCTAGAACAAACGTTTGATGGTAATTTAACAAATTTCATTGTTGTAATACATCAGTATTTCCTCGGGCTGTTTATCTTATAAATACGCAAAATGATTGGACAACTTTATTTGAATAAAGAAAACAGACTCACAAGGAAAAAACAAATAAAATGAACTTGCTCCAGGCTACTCGTTATTTGGAAAATTAGATTGAGAGCTTTCGTAACTGGTTATCGTATTTATAATATACCAGCTTTTTCACGCACATCCACTAGCATGGATATCGACTATCGAGGTCAAAAGCCTATCCTATATTATATATCACCGTGAAATTGTAAACACCGTTATAATCTATCTCGTGAGATTGTGAACTGTCAAACATCAAAAATTGCGCCAAATTGTAATCAGTAGTACACCATTTTTCGACAGTTTAAAATCGCGCTAGAAAAATTGTAATCTAACTGTATTCACAATTTCACGTTATCATATGGAGCCTTCTTCAAGAATCAAAATATCTCTATTCTAAATTTTATCAAATAAAAAAGTTCAACCATTGAGCTGTGAAAGCATATAGAGACATACTTACTAAATCTGTATCCCTAGTCTAATAAATTAGAAAGTTACTTTGTCGTCTAACTATTTAGCTTTAACGGCTAAACCTAGGACTCAGAAACGTGCACTCACGATTGTTAAAATCTTCAATACTATTAACTCAAATACTCCAGTAGCATGTAAAACGATACACACATAATTAACCGAAATTCCTTACATATTCAAGTCAAAGTTTGTATCAAACGTGAGTTGGGTAAACCTGAGGACTAATTAAGGTTTCTCGTAGAAAGGGATGCTTAGGCACAATTAAACTTTGATCAACATGGCTATTTGTACCTGAGACGTCCTGTAACTCAACTGCTAACAGGGTACATTTTATTGCATGATATGATTTTACGAAATACCTAATATGGTTTAATGACGGGAACCCTTCTAGAATGTTTTTATATATGTAGCGCGATGGTATGTGGTGAATGTAGTCAGGCAAACCGTTAGAGGATGGAAGGTAGCCATGTAATGTTGTGGGTTCTAAAATGGAGAAAACGAATAAGGGAGGCTAATGTTTAGTGGGTAGTAGAGCCATGCTGATTTCATCACGAATAGGCCGGCTTGGGGCTCAGGGCAGTACTACCCTCACACAGAAGATTATCCTAAATTCTTGCTGTCGTATTTCGTTGGTAAGATCGGAGGCCTAATCATTCTGCATCATTCTCCTGGTCTCCGATGGCCGGGACAATGATGCAGAATCATCTAACCAGGCTGCCATAGTATGGGTCACCATGCTGCATTGCCTACGCTTATAATGAGCATGGTGTCCCTACTCCTAGATTCTACTCATGCTTTCCATCAGGCAGTATTTTTTATATAATTTTTTATATCATTATCGTAGTAAAGAGTAAACTATGCCCTACCTCAAGAAGCAAAGTATTTCCATGACAAATTTCAGGGAAATCAGGACTGTCCTGATTCGTGTGTATCGTTTTACATGCTACTGGAGTATTTGAGTTAATAGTATTGAAGATTTTAACAATCGTGAGTGCTCGTTTAAATAAGAGGCTTTGATCATCTAAATGGTATGATGTGCAAATATTGGGCAAATGCGTGTGAGGCCACGCATAGAATAGGGTTCCGTAATCACCCATAGGCAGGCTTAGACTCGTGTCGAATAGATTATCTATTGTTATGTTTACTTATTATTTCTTTACTTTTGTTTCCCAAGTTTTCCAAGTGAGTGTATTTAACAAGTTCTGTCCCTAACTCCTAAAATAAAAAGTTATATTCAATACTTTTTATACTTTTCCTTCAAAATTCAATAAATGGACTACTATCCGTTTGGCTTTTAGAGGGGGAGGACGCCCTGTTTTTACAAAAAAATGCGCTTTAAAGTTGAATAACTCGCAAATTAATACCTAAATCGAAAAATGGTGTCAGCAACCTCGCAATGATTTTAAAAGACTTATCTAATGATATCCCATACGATGAGGTAGACGCGAGAAAAGAAATCACCCCCTCTTTATGTGTAGGGGAGGTACCCCGGATGCCCGAAAGAGATAAAAACGAGACGGCAAATATCCAACTTTGATTGTTATATATTTCAAGTAAGTACAGCCAATTGTATTCTTCTTGCTTCCATTTACATCTCTCACAATTTCTCCAAAAGTTTTACTTATAATACACATTATCCTTATTATAAGTGAAGTGTCGTCCTTTTAAAGATCACATGGCATACAAAAGAGGCAATGTGAAACCTTTGTGGAATCACTCATGTGCCGACCCGTCTGTCAATTACGCTCTTCTTAGAATATTTCATAAAGAATTGCTCTCATAAAACAACAATAAGATTGTAGATATAAATATTTTACATTAATGTAATTGTACGCCTTTAGAGACATTTCACTTTACTTTATATTTTGGCAAATGTTTTAGATGCGTGCTGTTTTGTTATTCGTTGTTCTTCGATTGTAGAATGCCAACTCTTTCTATTCGAGTTGGCATTCTACAAACGCAGACGTTGTTAAAGAGCTAACCAATGTTTGTATTTTTTTAATAATACCCATGTTTTTTGACGAAACGACTCCTATTCGCGGTAAAATTAAAAAGGTTACGATACCTTCTACTTTGGCAGTGTCCCTCCAGGCACGATTACCACGCCTAATCGGAGGATGCTTCTTTTGTGATGGAGGGATACGAAGCTTGTTCTTCCAAAATTTTGGAACAGAACAGATTATTATGCTGTAAACGGGACTTACCGTTTACAGCATAATAATGTGAAATTCTACCAAAGTGACTCTTACTGATGAAAATCTTAATAAGTAGAAATCAAAAGATAGTATCATCATACTAATTGCGAATGCAGGAAATGCAGTAAAGTGACGCACACTAAAGCAGCCTATTTAGATGCTTTTGCATGATTGGCATTGGGCACGACTGCTTTATTGGTCTAGTGGTTAGCGTATGATCAAGAGGTCTCGGGTTCGATTCCCAGGTCGGACCAAATATTTGTGTGATCCACAAATATTTGTTTCGGAGTTTGGGTGTCTTCTATGTATAATATGTATGTGTTTACAATAAAAAAGTATGTTTATGTATTTATATCAGTTGTCTAGTACCCGTAATTCAAGCTCTGTTTAGTTTGGGGACTAGATGACGTTGTGTGTAAGATGTCTGGAATATTTATTTATCGCAATCTACAACACAACATCTTGGATGCTGTCATTTTAGCTTGGTCTTCTGTGAGAGGGTTCAGCGTGGCACTACTACCTATGTAATTACTTTATATCAGCCAAGCTAAGTCGATTATATGAAATGTATATATTATTATTAATCGAATACATTGTATGGGAATGACGTCATTTCTATATGAAATATTAATCAACACTTGCATCTTATGGTGTGCAGGTCTAAAGGTTAGCATTAAGGCTGCTAAGATTAACGTCGTAGAATCAATCCTCGATAAAGGCAAATATTGCGAAGTGCAAACGTTTGTTTTGTGCGCGAGTGTGTTCTCTATTGTAAAAGTTCATCTAAATCAACTAAGCCGTGACGGACAGACAAACAGACAGAATTGATTATGAATTCCTAATTTTTATCATTGGTAGAACCTCGTTGATTTCAGAACGAATGGGCTGGCTGACCGAGGCAGTACTACCCTCACACAAAGACCATCTTAATAATGTCATCTTTATTGCTATCGCATTTCGATCGTGTGTTAGACTGGAGGCCCAATCATCTTACCAGGCCGCCATGATATGGGTTACCATGTTGCATTGCCTACCCTCAAAATGAGGATGATGAATTCTCTTCTGTATCTTACTAACCATCAGGCAAATTAGTGTCACTTTTGGAAATATGGATTAATATATTTTTTTAAGTTAAAATATATTTTACAGATTATTAAATTGTTAAATAATCGTTAAAATATTATTGTAAATATATCAATACATACTATATTTCAAACTCGATAAAAGAGTAAAATAAATTAATTCTAACAAGATATACTATGCTATAATATGCTATAATATGCTGCAGGTAAAAATACAGAGCACAATTAAGGCGGTCCTCACACTTCATTTCACTCAAGCATACTTACCTATTTGAGAAGGAACACTCACTGCGGTACAATGTATAAGAGCTACAGATTCATAAGCATAATAAAAATATACTTTTCATGATGGGAAATTGAAGATGGAAAGACTTAAAAAATCGGTTGTCTGTAAAGTCGGTTTACTGACGATAGTTAAACGTGACAACGAATGGTTGCATTTTTCTTTGTCGCTTGTTCCGCGCTCTCGCTCGCATTTCAAGCCTTAAATAGAACGCCTCAGAGCGAGGTAACGCCGCATGAGTCATGTTTTTTCGTGCGTGCAGCCGGCTCCATCGAATTATAAGACGTTGTCACGTCAAAAAATTGCCGAAAAACCACAAGTTAGACTCCACTTAGCATCCAAATGCTTTTACTTTTCGTACTTGAACATTAACCCGTTATTACTTTGTTTGAAAAAAAAACTTTATAAAACAGCATATTTTATACAAAGTTTTAATACTTAGTACAGCTTTTAAAATGTAGAATAATGCAATCTATTCCCCCATATAGTAAAAAAAGAGTTCTATTTCAACGTTTAATCCATTAAAGTGCTTTTTAATTGTACCTAGTTTAAGAAGGCCACCCATTATTCACCGTGAACGTAATAATTATCATAATAAGTAGCAAGATTTAAACAGTTACATATACACTTAAAATTTATTACCAGCCTTGCACACGCAATAATGAAATTATAACACTGAACTCCTGCATAAAAGGCATCATAATTGTTTTCTTTGTTCAAAAGCATAGACCAACACGGTAGGGATTAGCTATACGCAAGCCTTTACCTCTGTCAAAGTATAAGCCCAAATAGGCATTTACGTTCTAACACAGTGTCTTTATTAGTATGTAAAATTCTATATCTGTTACACTTTCACGGATAAACCACAAAACAGATTTAATTAAAAAGGTTACGATACCTTTTACTTTCCGACGTTTCGAACGGGTTATAGCGCTCGTGGTCACGGGCAGACAGTCTGTAGGTAGTAGTAGTTTTTATATAGTACTTTGCCGCGAGGGGGCGGCGTCCGTGTGTGCCGGACGCCGCCTAAGAGGGGGTCGTCGTACAGAGACGAAGCCCGCATCAGGAGCGGGCAGGTGCTGGGAGGAGTCCAGAAGGAGATCGCACCCTGGAATCCTCCTCCTCTTAAAAAAAAAGCGCAAAAGAGGGCACACCGGGTGGTTTTAGTCGGTTCGATTCCACGACACCGCCCCGGCGCATCGACAACCCCGGCGGGGTCTGAAGGGATTTTCACAAGTAAAAAAAAGCGCAGTAAAAGCTAGTAACTTGATAAGTTAATAGCAATAACTCTAACAAATAAAATACTTTTAAATATTATCTGCATAAAAGTTCCCATGAAACACAAGACGGAACCCATTTTTTAAAATTCTTCGAAGTTCTTCACCTTATTTGTGGTTGTACGGTCGAAATCAAACAGATTAAAACCACACAAAATGCCATACTAAACTCAAAATGACAGGATTACAAAACAGTTTTTACAAGATGAAACCCAATGTTACCTGAAATCTGGTTAAAACTTTATGACTAAGACTTCGAACTTGTTTGGTTAAATTGTTCTATCCTTAGGCCATAAAACAGAATGAAAATTCGAATACCAAAATTATTTGATAACAGTTAAAACATTAATCAAACTCAATTTCGTGTTTATAAAGTAAGAGTAGTCAAAATTAGAAATTCTTTTATTGGACAAAACTAGCAACCAAAAGCTTATTGGCAAAGGACTCCGAATAAGCAAATTTTAGAAAATAAGATAAATATAATTTGAAAAGAGATGATGTTAGTGACCAATTTCTTCTTGTTCTGCGGTGAATGCGGAAAGGTGAAGGGAAGCTTTGAGCTATTTTAATACGATTTTATTAACTTATACTATATTTTTGTTTCTCTCCAACTTTATTGGCGTGTTTTAAACTCTTTTTAAGCTTATCTCAGTGGTAAATTGCGTCAAATGAATATATTTCATTTCATTTCATTTATTCAATAAACAATTTTAACATTGTATGTGAATTTTAGTACAGTTTAAAAAGTTACAAATAATAGCACAGATCAATAATTACATAATAAATTACAATTGAAATAAACATTTATGCTAGCATTTTATAGTTCATTCAGTCATTCACATGATTATAATAGTGATAATAAAATCTCAGATACAAAAAAAAGGAACATCATGCATCAACAAAATTCATAAAATTACAAATAAATTTAAAAATTACAAATTTCAAACAATAAATTTCATGAATTTATTTGTGTTCTTATCTATATTTCTATGCATGAGCAATATATGTAACAGTTAAAACTCTTCTATACAAAATAAATAGAGTTTAAATGCCTGTATGTAATATCAAATCATTAGTTTAATACTCAATGCATATAAGGCCCTGCGCGCACGGGAAACTTTTGTCACTGTGACTGTTTTGTCACTTTCATTATGTCTGTAGAATTATATGGAGATGCGCGCACGTTGCGACGTGACAATCGGATGACAAAACTGTTTTGTGCCGGTGAACAAGCCTGCGACAAAACTGTCACCGCGCCGCTTGATTTAGATACAAGCGCGCGCACGAGTGACGAAACAGTTTCTGCCCGTGCCCTAAGCCAAAAGCGGAAAGCGGAAAGGACTAACTTTTTATTTATATTTTCAGACAACAGGGGATTCTGTTTGAAATAGCATTGTAATCAAAACAGAAGTGTTTCCTAGCGTTCAATCACCACATTATCATAAAGGGTCTAAGCAGTATGCCTTGAGGTTGCTCTAATAAAATATTCAAGGTTTTCTTCGAAATTACTAGAGCTTGAATTGTTTTAGAGAAAATGAAATATGATATAATTTGTTTAATTTAACACTGGTTCAAAGATTACCAGATGTTATTTAATTTTGAGAATGACACAATGATCGAAGATACAATGTTTCGGCCCAAAAAATTGAATTTTGTACTGAATCGATTTTTACCCTTGAAAATCGACTGTCGATTTTTTGTGTTGGTATAAAAAAATATTTACAATAGTTACAATTAGCTGAATGTATTAATTTGATAGGTAATAAAAATAATTCTTATAATCGAATTCCTTGAACTAAAAAATCGATGATTTTACTGATAAGAGATCCCACACATTGTTTAATGAATATTTTTGTTTTTCATAAAATGGATTTATATTTATATTGTAAATACAGCAAAGATATAGAATCGATCCTTTAGAAATCGTTTTTTTCGATAATCGATTCTTCATGTACTGATTTGAATCGAATCAAAAATCCTTACAAAATAGTTTATCCTAACGCCATTTTCCGTGCCCCGCTCTCCGCTTACTTTTGATGCCCGCTGGCGATTAGCAAATATATATAGTATATAGAAGAAGTGGAAAGAAGACCAGCACTTTACGAGAAAAGATTAAAAGAATATTCTGACATATGATAAATACTAGGCATGCCTTTTAAGTTCTGTCGTTTCCATATTTAACGGCAGTTTTGAATTTGGAACAGTTCTATATTCGAATGTGTTTAAATATTGAATCGCAAAACATTTTAAATACCCCTTCTTTAAAGTGGAATAAATGTTATAATTAGTGGTTTGAGCGAAGGGAAAAGTGTACTAAACTATGTGGTGAATACTTTGAAAATATGCAGTAATTCATTAAAACTTTCTACACTCATTCGAAAACTTTTACGCCGTATGAATTCGCAAATAATGACTGTCTCCTCCAAATGCATATCGATAAATGAACCATGGATTTACAAAAATGTTTCGTGACTGTCATTCACCGTGTGCGCACTCAGATTTTAAGACGCGACGCGACATGACAAAAACTTTTTTGTCGCAGCGACAAAAGTCACCCGTCAGCGCACTGCTTAACTGTTTTTAAACTTTCGCGACTTTTACACATACTCATGTTTTTACTGTAAACGGGACTTATTCGCGATTATACTATATGCCACGTGACCACGAGCGGTATAACCCGTACGAAACGTCGGAAAATAGAAGGTATCGTAACCTTTATAGTATTATCGCGAATAAGTCCCGTTTACAGTAAAAACATCAATGCATATGATTGTATAATGTCAATGTGGTAAATACGTCAAAAAAGCAATGTTAAAATTTTTTGTCTCTCTGTCTGTCCATCTGTCTGTTTGTTTCTTCCGCGTGATCTTTGAAACGGGTGGACTAATTTTAACGGGACTTTCATTGACAGGAACTTGATGACATAATGTATCTCAGGCTAGTTTTTTTACTAACAACAATGAGAATATTCTTACCTGAATTCTAGAACTCAAATTAACTTTTTATAAGTGTTAAGATTCACTCAAGAAGGTTTAAAGAAAGATTTATAGCATAGTGTTGTATATTGGAGAATATTATTACCCAATATGTATCGATCAATAACCGCTTCAGCGTTTCCATTGAAATAAAAATCATGGTACATACAAAATGTCTATTTTAGTTAGTAAAGTAAATGTTAGCCTTCAATTTGCCTTGTTTCCCTTGGCTCAAATTACAAAGGCCTTAACATATAGTAACGACGTGAAAAATATATTCAAAGATAGTATATCACTATATGTTTTCGTAGTACTAATAAGTGTATCAAACCAGCGCCTTCGTTTTATGAACATCCTGTGTAAAATGAAATCACAATTTTCTTCCAATCTCGTGAATCTACTAGATTCGCTTGAAACGGGATTGTAGAAAGCTCTGCAAAAAATTTACTCTTCAAAGTTTTCACAATCAGATCACTGAATCGATAAATAGTCTCCTGACTGGATATTTTTGAAAGATTTTTTCAATACAGCTTCAGGATGGGTATTAACGTATTTAAGTGGATTTAGTCCTTTATTACATTATGTAAAGAAGAGTACGCTAAAATCTCTTTTAAAGCTTTTATTTTAACTTTTTTGTATTTGAAATAAGAACATACAAACTGATAGAGGGACCAAGACACCCTTAACAAAATCATCATCATCAGCCATTTCTCTTCTCTTCTCCCATTACACACCACTTTGATCGATTTCGGGCTTCTCGCATCCAGCTCCTGCCAGCGCAAATCGTCACTCCACCTGGCCTAAATAAAATATGTCCTTAACGAAATACTTCTCTTCAATTATTTTGTATGGCATAAAGGACCAAGGATGAGGTCACCTAATGCTAGGTCTGTTTGGTAAGCTATTTGCTGCATAAAAAATCCTCCGAGGAACGTAATCACGGCAATAAGATTAATATGCTAACCTATGGAAATAAGATTTAAGTACAAGTAAGCAAAAGTATTTGAATAAAATCCTCAAATTTTTTACACGCTTTATAAGTTTGTTTGTAACCGACTCCTTTGGGTGCGATTTTGACCTACTTTAAACGGCCAGATTTCGTTTAAACTTTGTACATTTATTGATGACCCATGACAATACACTAATTTGAAAAAAAAAAAAAAAAAAAATTAACAAATGAGTCTATTTTTGGCTAAAAAAATTGTTTTAAAAAACTAAACAAACACGCTTTTATACTAAAAAGTAGAAAATAATTTTATTGTAACAAAGCATGGGGCGACGTTATTGAAATATTTTCAGAAAGCACCCCACGTTTTGTTACAATAAAATTATTTTGTACTTTTTAGTTAAAAAGCGTCTTTGTTTAGTTTTTTAAAACTATTATTTTTATTTCTTTGCTCATTTAATAAAATAGTCTTTCAGATTTCAGAGAACCGCTGTGTTAAAGTCAGCGCCATTACATCAATCATAGTAGACCACAAATGAAATATTAAATGTCTGAATCAAACAGCTGTTGAGGGCCATTAATTTGTAATCTGCAAATTACTATGAAAAGTCAAAGGGTTTAACCGCTTGGCTGGCACTGGTCTTGCCGTCTAAACTGTCACTTAATTTTGCTAAAATGCTTTGTAAGACAAGACTCGCAATGTAATCAAACTAATTTGATATAAAAACTTGTGTAGTTATTGTTGCAATATCCTTAACATACACTATATATACTATGTATAATAGACTTCAAATATAGTATATTTGTAGTAGTATGTTGCCGATTGATCAAATTCTGTCCAAAGTATTTAGATTTTAAACACTATACATAGTTTTATTTGTGCAATTGATCATTAATTATAACTTGAATTGTCATTCCGTAGACTTTGTATACCATATAATATTAATATATAAATGTTTATAAGATTCCATGATCGGACTAAATGTTTGTATATCAACAACCCATAATGCCCCACTGCTGGGCTCGGGTACGGCCTTACTCCTCTCAGGAGAGGGTTAAGGCCATACGTCCCCACGTTGGTCGAGTGCGGATTTGGACTGACAAGACACGCCGTTTCTACGTAATCTTACCGTTGGATGTTTTTAAGCCGCCCGAAGACCTCTAAGTAAGCTTCATGAATGTTATCTAATGATAACAACCGGGACCGACTGCTTAACGTGACCTTCGAACCACTGAAACGCATATAACATATCAAGCCACAAACCTATTAAAAGCTTCATATATTAACCAGAGAAGTGATTACTGCTATATTTGCCAAACACACGAGCGAAGCTGCGTGCTAAAGCTTATACTATATACAACCAGACGGTAATTTTAAATCGATAACCGTCAGTGGGAACAACGTAAGTGATTAGATGACTTTTCGCCGGTGTCAAAGTTTCTCATAGTACAAGATCCCACCGCTTGATTCTGCAGCTATCTGTTTTTTCGATACAACTAATTTTAAATGAATGTTTATAAAGTATACAATGCATTAGGGATAGGTTGCCTATCAAAAATTAGCCGCAATTACCTGAAATTAATTTTAGTAAAATTATTTTGCTGATGAAAATTGCAACTATATGTTTTTTTAGTGAATTTTACGACATTTGAAAGAAAATAATGTTACGAATTCAAAAAGAATTGGTTGCCAGCTCTCAGTCAGCCGCAACGTTAGGGTTGCCAGGTCTAAACATTTATATTAATGATGTTCCATACACAAAAAACCGACCTCTAGAACCCAGGCCTGTAAACTTCTGCGAAATTTTATGAAAAATCAGTTTCAAAGAAACTCTTATCAAATTTTTAGCTACATTCTGGGAAAACTATTGCTTAAACATTACTAAGAAAATCGGAGTTTTTTTGTTTATTAGTTCAATGTTCATGTATAGTAATATTTCTGATTTTATTAGATTATTAACGGCTTTTATTATGATTAATCTTATTAATATTATCATTTTTAATTTGTGATAATTAGTACACATCAATTCATACACACTAATTTTCATTAGTCAATCAGAGCAATGGAACATATAATGATGACGTTAAAGAATGATTTTTATTTCAAAGTTTTTTTATTATAAAAGTAAAAAGTTTGATTTTTTACTAATTATGTTATATTTAATTATATATTTAATAATGTTGAATCATTATACTTATTCTTAATGCAAATCTTATAATTATACGTCTTAAATTTTTCTTATTCATTGTATGTATCGGTGTCAATATCATCTGAATCATCAGAGTCATCATCTACTTCTATATTTTCATCTATGTCTTGTTGGTGTACATCTAAAGTTAATTCTGTTTATGCTTACAAGATATCTTCTACAGTCATTGGAGTTGGATCGCCAATGAACCATATTGGTTTTAAATTACCATCAATTACTAACCAACCGTAGTCTTCTGGATTAAAAGTAATACAAAATGGCTTAGTTACATTTTGCCACATGCAATTTATGAAACAATTTCTCAACAAATTTTGTTTTTATAATTTCCAATAAGGGAATCAATTTCGAGTCAAAACTCGTGACGTTCTTTAAAAAAAAATTTTCTTCTTGTCCCTGAATATTATTTTTGGAAGATCTTATGCAAATGCAAAATCCTATCCTATCTTATCCAAAAAAAATGCAATAAGGCTACGCTCTATTAACATATTGCATTTTTTACGCCTTACAAAAGTTTGGTAAATTTCTGAACTACAGAAATTATTTCATCATTAAAACGGATTTGGCATTAGTCAACGATGCGAAAACTATTTGAAAGGTTATTTAAAAAAAAATTGAATGGCCTGATCTTTCCTTTATCATAAAACGCAGCTGAATAATTACAGCTACTAAATGCATGGAAGTAAGTAAGTAATGTAAAAGTTTGTAGGCCTGGGTTGGAGAGGTCTGTGAATTGTAAGGAACATTAATTTCTTCTCGATTTTCACGTTCGTTTAATGTTTGATATAAGGTGACAGATGCCTGTCAAAAATTTAATGTATTTATTTTGTATTAAGATTTAAAAAAAACAAGTGTGTGTATATAATTAACACTAATATACCTGTTTACACCTGGCAACCCTAACGTTGCGGCTGACTGAGAGCTGGCAACCAATTCTTTTTGAATTCGTAACATTATTTTCTTTCAAATGTCGTAAAATTCACTAAAAAAACATATAGCTGCAAATTTCATCAGCAAAATAATTTTACTGAAATTAATTTCAGGTAATTGCGGCTAATTTTTGATAGGCAACCTATCCCTAATGCATTGTATACTTTATAAACATTCATTTAAAATTAGTTGTATCGAAAAAACAGATAGCTGCAGAATCAAGCGGTGGGATCTTAGACTATCAGATATAGGGGAGCTTGTACCGAATTCATGAGTTTCCATTTGTAACTGCCGCTGTAGATGTTGATTAAATATTAAGTTTTGAATTATACAACTAGCCGTTTATTAACAATGTCTTTGGATTCTAAAGATGGAGTTTCTGGAATCACTACGTATAATACCGATTTTAGAAACTCCTGCCTGAGTACCAAATTTCATTTAAATTTGTTTTAATAGTAGTGCCATGAAGCCGGACAAACACACAGACAGACAAACAGACAGAGTTACTTTTACATTTATAATATTAGTAAGGATTAGAAATTATTAAATGTATACTCACAATGTTACGAAATATACAGTAGCCCAGAAAAATAAATATTTCTTGCCACACAATACACACAAAAACCGTCTTTTTAATAGGGTTGTGCTTTTGTAGTGGAAATACGTCAAAATTAATTGTCTTTGTTGTTAAAAAGTAGACGAATTTGAAGGTTAGTTAATGTTTGTATAGCCTCGTAGCTTTTAAACAAAATGAAAAATAATTTTAGTGTGTTTTTTCTTGATTGCTTATTTGTCAATCATTTTGTTCTTGTGACAAGGATCGAACCCAATAACTAGCGCAATGGAAAGTGAAGCCGTAACCCTTTAAAACAATACCTCATTATTGTAGTGTCACTTAATTTGGAGAACAAATTTTTAATCCTTAAAACCATCCTGAAACCTATCTGGGCGTATGGGATAGAGCTCTGGAGATCAGCAGGTCAGTCCAGTATCAAATTTTGCAACGTTTCTAAACTTAAATCTTAAGTGGTGCGCCTTGGTTCACCAGAAACATTGAAGTAGACTCACATTCTAACTATATATTAAAAAGAAAGCCGCTAGGCTTTCTTTTTAGGTAGGTCATTACAGCTACACACATAAAGTGTAAGAATGTAAACAATCGGTTCAGTTGTTTCAAAGATTGGTGTGGGATAAACAGATAAATTTAGATTTTTTATAATTTCTTTAATGTTTTGGGCGAATACTCAAATGCTTTTTTGTAAATGTATACAAATTATAAATAGAAAACACCCAAACTTCGAAAAAATTTTGTAGATCATACAAACAATTGGTCTGACCCGGAAATCGAACCCGAGACCTCAAGCACAGCCGTCGCATACGTCACTACTGCCACCGAGGCAGTCGCCAATTTGTTTTTAGACAGCGACAACCCTATGTCCTAGGTATTGTAGTCTGTATTTTGTGTAGTGTCAACTTCACCCTAAATAACGTTATAGTTCGCCATATGTATTCTTTACTCAGTGAAAATATTATATATAAATGAGAAAGTATTGTTATTTGTTGTTTTTCCTTTTTTCTTTCGCGTACCGAGTGATGGACGTGATTTTGCGAATGGTTTATGGCCCAAAGCACTTTGGCTACAATATTACTTTACTTTTTACGCCGGAAAATGCAAGCTTCCCAGGGGAGGTTTATGCTCAGCTGGACAAAATGGATTGTGAAAGTTTTTTGTTGGATTATGCGAATATGTACTCAATGTTGAGTTATTATAACATGTTTTTCATCGACTTCAAAACGAACGAGTAGTGGAGATTTTCAATTAAAGTTGTAATTAGTATTGGAAAACGTTTCAACTCTTAATTTCAAATAAAATCATGTTTCTAAATAAAACTTGGAATTCTTCCTTTTAAATCGTAATTTGTTGTATTTGTGTTGTAGGCAGGTTTTAACTGCTGCCAGTCTCAACGGAGACCAACTACCTAGGAGATATTATAGTACACAAGTGTGTACCAAAATATAGGTGCACTCTCAGTTCCCTTAGTGTTACCGATGGTACGACTATGCGATATGATCCCAGATCATGAACAGGACGGCTCTCTGAGGCACTTATTACCACAAACTTCCAAACTCCGGGCCGTTATTAAGTAGTTCAACAACAACCCATAACGTCCTACTGCTGGGCACGGGTCCCTTCTAAAGATTAAGACCATACGTCTCCACGCTGGCCGAGCGCGGGTTGAGGACTGACAAGACACGCTGAGGCTGCGTAATCTTGCTGTTGGATGTTTTAAAGCTGCCCGAAGGCCCCCTACTAAGCTTCACGGCTGTTATCTTTTAATAACAACCGGGACCGATTGCTTAACGTCACGAATCACAAAAACGCTCTTAACATATCATCGACACAAACGATCACCCATCTAGGTCTGACCGCGCCGTCGTTGCTTACCCTCGGTGATTATTTCCAATCACCTAAGACCACTCATTAGCTATTAGGTAGTTATATAATCATAAAAAAACAAAAACTGTTATATTCAATTCGAACAATATTGTTCGTTAGTTTCTACGCTCACCACTAACTACATCGACGAACGACCGACTTTAAAAAGACAACTCCCGCATTAGGAATATAAATCCTGTATCATGGGGGGCTTTACGAACATACTTTATGAATAACGGACACAAAGAACATCCAGACTCAGAACAACAGTTTGTGGATCACACAAAGTGTTGTCCCGCGTGGGATTCGAACCCACGACAATTTACGCAGTGGAAAGCGGCGTGGTGAACGCTTTAACCATCAGGCCAATCGGGCAGTAGAGTTATTATTATTATACACTTAAGTACAAGTAAGTACAACAGAAAACAATATTTTAATTAGTCTCAGTATACAACAGTATTATTCGAAGTAATTAATTTATTCTGTAAAGAGAAATTAAATGTCTATCAAACGATTTTCAATGTATTCGGGTAAAGTTGAAGACGAATGTTTCAACCTACTTAATTATGAAAACAATAAACAGTTAAGCAATAAAATCAAGAACTTTGAACATTCAAAATGTGCCTTAAGCAATATCCAAACGCTTGTTTCGGTAACTGAGAGCACCACTCATCCAAATAAACAAACAAAATGTTCAAATATTATTATTGTTATATTTCCGTTTCAATTTTGTATTAGCCTTTCGAGCCAACGATTTCGTTATTTGAAAAGAAGGTTTTATTAATCTGTTTCGTATAGATTTAATATTAAGATTAATTCATTTAGAAAAATACACGTTACCGCAAATGGTAATAAAATTATCCATATTACTGGAGTGATACACATTATAAATTTTTACTGATATAGGAGTACATTTATGGAGATCAACATTAGGTAGGTCTTATCACTCACAGCGATCTCTTCCAGACAACCTTTGTGCGGATAATACAGAATTTTATTTTGGTTGGTGGGTTGAAATGTTTCAAAAGCAATCTAAGCTATCAATAACTATAAAGGTTAAAAATACTTACATATACTTACACTATCATATACCTACTACTAACAAATAAATACATACACAAATAATAACATTAATAAACAAATATACATTTTGCTTAATATCCGTGACCCTAGTAGTCCACGAAAATTGACCTTTTTTACGTGGTCAAGTAATAATTAATGACACTTTTCTTGAAGGTTTAAAGATTTAGCTTTCCTAATCGTCTGAGTTAGGTTGTTCCATAGTCTAACGCCTTGCACCGAGAACGGCTTATCAGTAAATGTTGTAGTGTGCCAGGGCATATTCAACTATAAATATATATTATTGTCTTGTGTATTATAAAGACTTCAGCAGATGTATATCGACTTAAGAAAGCGGAAATAGTATCTCTTGAAATATCAAACTACCAGAGCCAAAAAAACCATTTCAAAAATGTATAACCCGCAAACTAATAAAGACCGTGAGATGGAATTTGAAAACTGTTTTTTTTTACCTAAGCCTCACGTATTAACAAACATACATTTGGACACTGACTTTTTTTTGACAAAAAAAAAACGAAAAGTCATTTGATTCAATTTTCGAGATACGACATCCACTTTTTGCCGTCGATATGGCTTACTTCAAATATCTAGGACGTTGAATACATACTAATATTATAATTGAAAGTAACACTGTCTATCTATCACTGTCTCTCTAGTATAGATATGTTTCGAACTTCTGAGAGAGACATAGGCAATTTTTTATCGCGAAAACCGGCGTATATGCTGGCGACGCGGTGAATAAAAGCTAGTAACGATATAAATTCGAATGTCAGTTTTCTTTTTTCATTCGCTTTTTACAACTCAACGAATCTCATTAAATATTGAATGAAGGTTTTCAAATTACAATAACGGAGATATAGCGTATCTATTATATATATTAGAATAAACACAGTCGCGAGTTCTATTTTATTTACTTGTATGGATATTTTTTTCAGATTTTATTTCATTTTCAGCAAATTCGTTCAGGCAACCTTAAAATGGATCAATATAATTTCACTAATTCCGATTTCATTAATTGTCTACATTATATCGACAAACAAATACCCACATGTATTAAAACTACACATAAAAGCTACTTAGCTTTTAAAACCCCCTAGACTAAACAAAACTTAATATTTTGGTGAACATGGAATATTAAATTTTCTATTTAAAATAACCAAATTAGCATCATAAAGAAAATGCGTTGTTATATAGAATTTTGTTCTTTTCAGGTAATTATCCTGTCTGAGAAGGGGCAGTGAACGAAGGTAGACGGTACAACGTACTACGCTGAATATTAGAGGGCTTTAACAAGTAAACTCTTGACTACTTTGTGTTTTCCTGACCTTATAAACGTGAATTTCTGTAGATGATATCCGTGTAAATAGAAATATAATCTGCAATTTTTCTTTACATTCACGATGCAAAAGATATAATATTTTTCTATATGTTAAAAAAAAAACTATTTTACACAAACAGAGCTATGACCTCTAATGTAAATTATAATTGTACATGTTTTTTGGCTTCTAATTCGGCGAATAAACATTATTCCATTTCACTCCCGATATCAATACAGGTGTGTGCGTAGGGTGTTTGAACGCAATTGGTCTTCTGTGTGAGTGAACTACCACCTCAGTTTCGACGCGCCACGCTTTTGCTTGTCACAAAAAACACGAAATGTAACATAGCATATTTACACCCAACAAATAAACTGGCAACGAAACAAGCTAAAAAGAGACCAACTATAAAATAAAAAAAGATAACCCATACAATAAAATAAAATCTCCGTACTCCACAGCGCTGTGCATCTTATATACAAAACAGGTGCTTCCACAGTTACGCCAACAAGATCTTATTTCAGCCTTTACTGAAGATTTTATTGCGCTATATATATTTCTTTTATGGTATTCAAGGGTTTATCTTCTATGAGTCCATGAAATTCAGATATAATTTTACGTCATTTTGGGGTTGAACGTTATGTGTTTTATTCAGTATGAAAGTTGTAAATCCTTGATTTTTTGTGATTACAAACTGAACTGTGTATACAGAAATGACTTTATAAATAGGTAAAATTAATGATAACAATTAAATGTCCAATAGTAGATCATTAGAATAATCTCTTTTCTATTGCGAAGTCAATGAGATAAAACATTTTTTTTAACTTTAAATAAAAATAATACTTAAAAGTCTTAACGTTATTTTATTGAATAGTCCTGAAGAGCACGTTAAGATGTTACGATCTCGGTTAACCCCAAAGTATATGAAATAAAAAGGTCTGGGAAAATCCTTACTAATATTGTATATGCGAAGGTAACTCTGTCTGTCTGTTTCACGCCAAAACAAAATAACATAGGCTACTTCGCAATAGACAAGCTAGTAAAATATATAATACTAGCTTTCGCCCGCGGCTCCGCCCGCGTGTATGTCGGTTATCGCGGTAAAAAGTAGCCTATGTCCTTTCCCAACTTCAGTTCTATCTTCATACCAAATTTCATCAAAATCGGTTCAGTGGTTTAGGCGTGAAAGCGTAACAAACAGACAGACAGAGTTACTTTCGCATTTATAATATTAGTAGGGATTTAAAATAAGCATCATGTTCTATGCACCAATAAACACACACGGCTACCTAACAGTAAAAATATAAATAATTTCTACCCAGCTTCAAATCTAAGTAAATTTTATTTAAGGAGCATTAAATCACTTCAAAATTTAGTCGGATTTTATGCCAGTCGCCTAGAATTGCTTAACAGCATTACTTTTTATGTGAACTCGATCTAAGTTGGCTATGCAAATGATGCCCCCTTTTTTACATGTTAATATTTTTATAGATGTCTAAAAAACTAAAAAAACCTAACGCACGTATTTACCTTTCATTAAAAAAAAAGTTTTCTGAAGCGTAAAATTGCACATGCACAAAAATATTACGCTTTTTCATTCAAAGTATCTCCACTGTGATAAGCACCGTAATATAAGGTACAAAATAACTGAATATAATGCACTCGGCTTTATTAAACAACTCTGTTTTATCATAACTCTATATAGTATGTATAAACTTTATATACTTTTTATATCCAACATGTATTATATCAGAGTACGAGTCAATACATGGGTGTCATAAAAGAGTCGTTCGTCACTTATTGAATAGAGTGACCATTGTTTTTGTCTGATACTTTTGTTTGATATATTCACTTAAATTTATCTGATTGTTACTAGATTGAATACACGGGTGTTATCACTCCTATCCCTTGGGTACGTAAGAGGCGACTAGGGAGCAAAACATTTAGAACTAAATCTTGAAAATAAATTTTAAAACAAACTTTATACCGACCCTTCTGGCCAGCGTAGTATAAACCAAACGTCTTTTTAGGGGAAGGGGGGGGTCTATGTTCAGCAGTGGACTTTCAAAGGCTATTTGTGTGTGATGTGATGGAGAAATCATCCAATGCGAACATTTACCAACCAGATTTGTGCTGTTCTAAAAAAGGTCTACATAAATAGCAGCAGGAACCGGCGAGCTTGCGTGCAGTATTGATGAATGTAACGAAATAAAAGAGGTGAGAGGACAGCTATGAAGATAGATTAATTCTCTTTGTTTACCACTCTGTGAAATATGCATGACATTATGTAGGTATGCACATTAACGTAATAGTTTATTCAAATTGAAACTTCACGATATGGGATTTTCAGGTAGCATAAATGTGTTGACTTCTTGATCTGGTCCATACAAGCTAGCTATATCGGCCTGTTATAATGTCAAGTGAATTTGGAACAATCAAATATCTTTCTAAGCTATGGTGACGTGGTATTTCTTACTTAAGAACCAATTACTTTATTTGAATGCAAGTTAAGAAACTGTAATAGTAGTTATCGAGCAAACCGACAAATAAGCCAATATTTGGAAGTCGAAATAATCGCTAATACCCTTGTATTAGTGATTATTTGTATTACGTCCTTACTTACAGACAGTCTGATCCATTTCTACTACTAGTCTGTAGTAATTAACATAACTCATTATTTCTAGTCAACATTAGTCACTCATCATACTAATTGGCTATATAATATTAATTTATTTATTCTTAAATTTTAGTTTTTTCGTATTATTTATAAGCTCACAATATTGTCTTGGTATTATAAAAATATAAAATATTATAAAAGTTTCTACGTTAAAAAGAAAATGAATCAAAACTTTCTATTCAAAATTATTATATTAAATGATATAAACATTTTTAATAAACCCAAAATATTAAAAATGTTTGACTAGTTATAAACAATATACACGATGGATGTTGAAGAAACAATTCTATTTCGATAAGTCTCTAGACGTGTCAAAATAAATGTATATCATTTCAACCTGCAGTCAAAAGTGAAGACCAAACATAAAACAAAATGAAATCTTTAAATAACCAGTCAACTACGAACCTCCATTTTCTATATGCGGTATTAAATATTTATAATCTCCGGTTTCAGATTGACCATTGAGAAAGTTTACTCATTCATGAACTCGTTCGTTCTATCTCGAATAGTACGCTACTAAAATGCGAACGGTATAACAGCGTTTATTTTCATTACTGCAAGACAGATGGTACTTTAAAACATAGTTGAAAAGGTAATAAATACTACTGTAGCGTCCTCTCTCTGACTAGTTTTGAACTATTTTACGCTTTAAACTTTTGGTACAATATCGTTACTGACTGCTAACATAAGCATTTGGAAATGTTTCATTATTATTTGTATAAAAATGAAAGTAAGCATAAAACAAAGGTATTTTTTTAATACAAAACAGTCTTATATTTGAGGGGGGATTTTTACACATACGCATTTTAGTTTCACATACAAAATAATCACCTGTCACTATGAACTCACACATACCATCCTCCTAGCCATTATTCCCAATTTTATTTGGGGTCGCCTATTCAAACGGTTTTACCTGAATTTCAGTTTTTCCACAGAGCGACTGGCATCAGACCTCCGCAACCCTAAGGGAGAACTGAAATTCGAAGATTGAACTAGTTGTCAGTATATTTGAGGGCACTGACTTCCCTATAACGATTGCCATAGATGTTCATGACAACCGGGACCGACGGCTTTACGTGCTCTCCGAGGCACGGGCGTGAATCACACATACCAATTTAAACAAAAAAATCCAAATTTAAATCGTGTAGCTCTATGAAAATCAGACAATGTTACTGTGGAGACCATGTCCAGCGGTGGGTGTCCTTTACTTGAGATGATTATGATGAGACAAGGGCTATTCTAACCGAATTAATTCTCTTTGACAAAAGACTAATTGAATTTAAAAGAGCTTGGTTTTACTTTTAAACTCAAATCACACGACCATTTTCCGTACAGGTTGATGCTTTCATTAGAGTTGTATCGCGTAATTCGAGATTTACCCATTCACCTGTACACATAGCTAAATGTTTTCGGGAATTAATCTTTGAAGTACCTGACGATTTGACTAGAGGGTCGATTCTCGTAATAAAAATTCGTACCTAATTCAATCATGATCTACGCTTGATAAAAGAAATGTCAGTTTCTTAGCCTTAATATTCTCAAAATTACTGGGGCTTGCTACTAGTTCAACGGGTCTTATTACAACATCAAATTTCCACTAGCATTAGACCTCCGTAACCTCAAGAGCAACTGATTTCAAAGGTTATATAGTATATTTGAGGGTACTCAACACCGATTGATATACATGTTTAAGACGACCAGGACTGAAGGCTTAACGTAATCTGCGAGGCCAGGCCTGAAACCTGTAGAATACTGATTCAACTTGCGATCACAATGCTATATCGTCACTTTAATACTATTCAGGTGGCACTGTGTGTGGTGAGTGGTCTGGACAGAGTGATTCGGTCATAACTCTAAATTTCATTATAAAAAAAGTTGTAAAATTATTAATTTTACTATCATTATAATGCTATCATATTTTCAAGGAGGTTTAAATGTTTGTCTCTTATCAAGAGTCAAGTATGGACATCCTACTAAATACATGTCGTGTCCTTTGAAACAAGGGCGTGTTTATCGGCACCGTGGGACGAAAAAGTTTGGTGACCAATTATTGTAAAATTTACACATTACTTAAAATTAAGGATATTTATACATAATAAAATACCAGAATGATATTTTAAATAATCATATAGGTGTTTTTTTATTTTGATATGATATGTCTATACAAAAATGTTTAAAATAAGGTTTTTTTTAAGGATCCATATTTTTTGTAAGCGCCCTTATTTTTCGTTTATTAGAAATATTGGGTATTAAAATACTAGCTTTTGGCCGCAATTCCACCTTCGTGTCACCTGGGTGTCACTGTAAAAAATAACCTTATGTCTTATATGTCCGTCGTAAATGTCCTTCCTAAAGAATTAAAGGGTTTCCATACCAAATTGAGTTTCATTCGCTGCAGTGGATCAGCTGTAAAAACATGACAGATACATAAACAGAGTTCCTTTCGAATTCATGATATTAGTAAGGATGTAATTAATAATAATAAAGTACATTAACTACGTACTACTTAATGCTTTAGTTAGTCCAAGTATATGTGTAACATATTTAGTCGATCACTACGATCTCATTAATTATACTTGCCTATATACATCCCTTACATCTGCTTTAATACAACATTAATTAACACACATCACTCCAGCTTCCTAGATGAAT
Source organism: Phragmatobia fuliginosa (assembly GCA_932526445.1). Classification (NCBI taxonomy): domain Eukaryota; kingdom Metazoa; phylum Arthropoda; class Insecta; order Lepidoptera; family Erebidae; genus Phragmatobia; species Phragmatobia fuliginosa. The sequence continues at coordinate 8,970,224 of OW052081.1, read as the reverse complement.
CACATCAGTCACAGTTAATCCTCATTTAACTAGATAAATCAAGTTGGTAATGAATTCTGATATGGTTGATTAAAGATTGTCATTGAATTAATTATTTGTTTGGGCTTCTTTCACGCAGTAGTAAAAGTCTATGTCCAGGAGTGGACTGAAATAGGCTGATTATACGAGTAGATTGTTTTGGTGATGTGGTGAGTGGTTTAAATTGAATGCCTGTGTGTGAAAAAATATGTCTGTCAGTATGATTAATACGTTATTAGATTTTATATTAAAATTCTTAATATTAAATGTGTTTTAAAATATTTAATTGTAGTGGCTTCTCCTTTCTGTTCGATTAGATCTTTTTAACTACTCAGTGAATTTTAATACAACGTTCAGCAATGGACAGAGTGATGCAAGGTTTATATGTGTTATGTCAAAATAACGTGTATTGACGAATTAAGAATACAGAGTGTCACCACTCCTATTCATCCCGCGGGTGTCGTATAAGGCGACTAAGGGATAAACCACGCAAGATAACATCGTCGCAAAGAGAAGGAGAACTTGAAACCAACCCTATACCAACCCGTCTGGCCAGCGTAGTATAGTAGGCCAAAACCGCCTTTCTAAGGAGAGGCCTATGTCCAGCAGTGGACTGTTAAACGCTGATGATGATAGTGATGTCAGAATAACTCACAATAGCTGTTCACGAAAATCACATTTTTTTACGCAAAAATGTCCTATTTTTTGAACTCAAACGATTGTCACCCTAACCCACGAGTCATGTCCTCGTGAAGGAGTACGCTTGATTAATACCGAGGGACGAACTCAAACGAAATACTCCCAGCGATAGTGGTGGACATGGAATTATAAATATCATATATCAAATTGATGCGGCAAACTCAATTTAAATTAATTTGTACTACGTTATATAACACTGTATGTGTTATGCTTTCACAGTTTAATTTGTCATGAATATACGTTGACTTTTGAGGAAGGTTACTTTTGAAGTTAATAGACAGCATAACTATACCTTGTCCATTCTTTTATTATCTTTTTGACAGGTCACGCCTATAAATTACCGATATTTTTTTCGTAATAATGTACTACAGTAATGTCATACTTTATAGACGGGTAGGGAAGTGGGCAATGTGCATAGCTAAAAACAACATATAAAACAGTTCTTGAAATACGATAAATCGATTAAACGATTAAAATAATCTATCATATTATTATGATCAAAATAATTTGACTTCATGTAAGTGTTGTGTCTGTAAATTTAATAAAATAAAAAGGAAATTAAAATAGTATGACTTCAAGATTGATTATTTGCAAGGAATTAAGTCGAAATTTTGGAATTTAACTTGAAACTTAGAATAAAGAACATTAACTCTGTGCATTAATTAATTTATTATTGGACCACTGACTTAAAATGTAACTCTGCACGTGTTAGTAAAATTTAACTTTGAAACGCGTGGTTAATAACGTTTAAATCCAGAGTTATGAGAAAGTACATTTGAAAAATCACATAATACTTACTAAACCGACCTTCAAGTGACTGTGTTTGGAAGGTTTCTTTGTTCTGGGTCAATTACATATCATAATAGTGCACATTTTATTAATTTACAATACTGACTTAAAGAATTTTATATCGGTTGATTTTGATTTCAAATCGAATCCGTGACGTGTGAGGGTCACTAATTTCGAAATTTGTTGAACTGTCAAAAAGATAATAAAGGAATGGACAGAGTATAGATCCATAGGCCAGTGAACTACATTATGTAGCAGATTTAAGTGGTCGTCGGTGGCCCAGTAGGAACGTTTGCGACTGCTAACAGTCTGTATGTATCAAATGATTAGTTTTTTACTAAATGCATATGAAAGTACATGTGGCGAATTCCACATACAGCGCAGCCTAAAAATATACAACAGCGCCATCTACCGAAGGAACACTGAACCACGAAAGAAACACTGATTGAACTATACAGAGTAACTACTAATCCTGAATCACGATAGAGAAATTCTCGCGCCGATTATCATATACGATACAACATTCCAACCTCAAACGTTTGGCAATGGCCCGCCAGGGATGATCACCTTGCCTGGTCGAAGGATCCTCCCTTTGTGTTGGATTATTGTATCTCTGTCTGTTTGTTCCGTGGACTGGAACGGCTGGACCAATTTTGACAGGACTTTCACTGGAAGAAAGCTCATGATACAAGGAGTAACTGAGGTTAATTTAATTTGGACTAGCTTTGCTCCGCAGCATTACTGGCGATTGACAACAATAGTCGCAGTCTCAGCTAGTAATGAACGGTTAAATAAAACCGAACCATTTCTTCGTAACTCCTTGATTCCCTCATGCCGTTCCTCACCCTCAGAGAATTTAAACTGACCACAAAACTTACTATCTACACTTTAGTGCTTGTTCCTTTACGATATCGCTTTATATACGTTTGCCATCTTACCTTAAATCCCGGATTGAATGAAGTTTATCTTTTTACTCTAAAGTTTGAGAGAATTGTACCAAAATGTATGAATAAGAAAATTTAAAATAATAAGTTTTCTTTTTATACAGATACGGTTAGGTAGTCTGTATCATTTTAAGTGTTCATATATTTATCAAATAGTTTCTCTGAAGTCTAAACTGGAGTGTATATATCAAAATTTAAAACATTTTAATTTTCTGCTAAATAATTTGTTTAAACCAATTGTTCGAGAAGTTACATGTTTGCACAGTTGTTTTAATCCTTGCTATCCTTATTCCTTACTAATATTATAAAAGCAAAAGTAACTTTATCTGTTTGTCTGTTTAACTGATTTAAATTAAATTAGGCAGACACAGGTAGATAGTCCTGACAAAGGACTTTTTACCACGATAATCGCGGGCTAATGCCAGTTTACTATAAGTTTGCGTTACGCAGGAGAATATCTGAATCTACTGAACTATTTTAAAAATTATTTTGCCTGCCTACTTGACTGCCTTGTTGGTCTAGTGGTTAACGTATGTGGCTACTGATCAAGAGGTCTCGGGTTCGATTCCCGGGTCGAACTAAATATTTGTGTGATCCACAAACATTTGTTTCGTAGTCTGGGTGTTTTTTTCTATGTATAATATGTATGTATTTATAAGAAAAGGTATGTTTATGTATTTATATCAGTTGTTTAGTACACATAATACAAGCGGTGCTTAGTTTGGGACTAGGTGACGTTGTGTGTCAGATGTCCGAAATATTTATTATTTATTTATTACTATACATTAATTTACCAATAGAAAACTACATAATTTGTATGTGTATTATGTAGACCGTATATTAACCTGATAAATGATTACCTATTTAACATATTCCTAATGCGAGAGTGTTCATTTATAAAAGAAAAGAAAGTATTCGGACAAAAAAATACAGTCGTGACAATCTGCTTTCTTAATCTGCTACCACACAGAAGATAAACAAACATCTATATTTCAAATACAAATCTAAACAAATACTAAATTAAAAAAGTCATTACAATTTTTTTCGAGAGTAACTAAAGCTATATTCATCGTAATAAAAAGCCAATATAACTTTGGTAATATCTGAAGTTATTTGAAGAGCGTTGCGCGTTTCAAATCAACTCACGAACAAGTTTAATGATCAGCCGAGCACGTGTGTTGTTATTGGTTGTGTTTTAAACAATAACTCCTATTATTTTTATGAAGAACTCCCTAAACAAAATAAAACAAGAAATGGCTTTTGAAAAGCAACACCGTGTTCGATTTATGTGATGAATTGTATTACAATTCTATGAACTCAATATATTTTTCACCATTCATTATCATCGCACTGCTGGACCTAGGCATCTCCTTTTGCATACCACAATGATCGATTTTGGGCCATTATTATCGATAGACTGAATAAATCGCACAAAATCGATGCTGCCCGCACCCAACGGCTTCCCGCCTGACCACATTGTAGGCATACACATGCATTTCTTTCTTTATTTTCCCGATTTAGGGATATTTGTTCATCAAAGTTATATGGAACCTAATATAAACTACGAATAAATAATAAGTCAGGAAGTCTAACTCGGAACAAATTTCACACAAAAAATGGCCTGTCTTGAAACCAAAACGACGTATGAAACAAAAACCAATCACAACTGAGCTTAGAAATAGACATTGTTTGTGATTGGTTTGAATTCAAAACAAAAGCAGGGATCTGTCGATGTGCTTGCTGCAATGTCTGCTATGACAGCAGGGTGGACGATGTTATGTAATAAGTGGACAAAGTTAATAATAAAGCAATTTAATTGTTTAATGTGTAACTTTATATATTTGTTTTTTTTTGTGAAAAGTGAATTTTCGTCAACCGAAATAAATAAACATGCTTTAATTCGACTAAACAATGAACGTATTATTTTCAACGCTATAGTAATTCTCACAAGTCCAAAAAAGCCGGAACGGTAATTCCGTTCCGGCTTTTTTGGACATTTGGCATATTATTATCGATTGTAATCTTTCATTAGTGTTGTTTTCATTTTCTGTAGTATTCCTTGAAGATGCTGGCGTTTCTTAAAGACGAACCATCTGCATAAAAAAATTGTTTCATTTCAGATTAGATAATAAATATAATTATTCTAATAATAAAACAGTAAGAACTTACTGCACAAACTGGTACTGCAGTTTTGTGTAACATTGTGTAATATCATATTCCTGTCTTTCCAACTTAACTGCAGCTATCCACTTTTTTTGCTGAATTGCATCGGCAGGAAAACTGAAATAAAACAAATTATGCAAAATACATTATCGTTATAAAATTATCAAAATAAATATACCTATTTTTAAATAGAAAATATTTTATCTTAATACTTTTCAAACTTTCACTAAGAAGAAAAAATAAAATTAGAAATTTACTGACTTCATGTTGCATAATATTACCCATCTCGGTTTGATAACATTTTTGCAAATAATTATAGCAATAATTATAATTTTGCTACTACTTACTAGTGAAAAGTGATCCCTGGATATTTTAGCCTTGAATGACTCCTGCACAACTTCACAAAATCGCTGGCATGATTATTGACAATACAATGTTAAATAGAAATAGGACGTGTGCTCGCTTGCAAGTACACGAATTTTAAGCACCGCCTACTTGTACACGACTTTTGTTGGGTCATTTTTAGAGCGCAGTTACATTTTATGACTTATTATTTATTCGTTAAATAAAAAGTACACATTTCCAAATGAAGGAAAAAGACCAAATTATTGTTGGTGAGGAAGTTCTGAGAAAACATCTAAGTTAATGAATCGGTAGGATTTTGCGATGAAGTGATGAATAGCAGGTTGCAGATAAAGCGGATTGAGACGGCGAACTACAGAAAATAAGAATCTCCATACATAACACTTCAACAAATCAACCACGAACAAGCGGTGAACACTGTCGAAATTCAGAAGGATCCTTATTTTGCTGCACCAGAAACCGCCAACAAAAGACTTGATGATGAAAAACTGTGCAGTTTCTATCGGTTTTAGTACGATATACTATGCTAGCGTGTAGGCCATTTGAGGGAGGAATTTCCACTTAAAAGAAATAATATTTAGTTATGTGAATGATTTTATTGAATTCATGCCAACGTGTGATGCAAACGCAGTAACTGAATTTAATCAATTAGATCGTTCGTGTACATATAATCCGGTGCAGGAATTTCACTCGCGCGTAACATTTTTTTACATTTTAATTCAATATTTTCATCCACCTATGGATTCTATCCAGCATTGTTATCAGTCGTCATTGAAGTGTGATTCTTTATTGTACATTATTTTAGTTTTTTATGTATAAGCCAACCAAAATGACTCTTCTCTACCTGATGCAAAGATGGAACATGAGTTATATAAATAATTAAAAATAAACTGTCTTTAAAAACACTTAAGCAACTTTATTTATAAATTGTAGTGGGAATATATATAACAATGTACTTTCTATCGTGGAGAGTTTTATAAAACTAGCAGCCATTACCGTAATGAACATTTCAATGTATATGAACCACTGAATCTTAGTGCACACTTATTTGCTGCAGCATGCAATAACATGATACCACGTGTGGGTTCTGTACAACGAAACAGTGTACATTTTTATGTTTATTGTTAGTTTTTATCGTTCACATAACTAAGCAATATACGGAGAGCAGAATCCTAACCAGATGTTTATATTTTTCTGTTTGTTAAGGTTTTCTTTTATTTCTTGTTTTACTTTTATACAGACTCGGTGGCTCAGTGGCGCATGCGACTGCTCTGCTTGAGCTACAAATACTTGTTTCGAAGTTTAAGTGTTTTCTATGTATAACATATAAGTATTTACAAAAATAAAATGTTTATGTACGCATATCAGTTGTCTAGTATCCATAATACAAGCTCTTTTTAGGCCGAATCATTTACTTATTTATTAAACGTATACTTTTGGCATCATCTCAATACAACTGTAGAACTTTTCATAGAGTACCGAGTATTTCGTTTCTGGCAAGTCTGTGACTTCAAAATCCCTTTTATTTACATAATAACCTGTCCCACGCAATAACCTGTTAAAAGTTTCATTGTATTTCTAAATAAATAAATTTATTACTTATATTTCAATTATTTCAATTAAATACCTCTATCGTATACATTAAAGCAATCGAATTTCAATCGCCTGAAAAGGTTGAAATACCAGGCGAAATGCTGTAGGACATAATTATAGCACTTACAAAATTACCATTCAACAGATAATACTAAATTAATAACGTTGAAATTATATAAAGAGGGTTGTCCCTAGGGGTGTTCATTTGGAACGACTTTAAGTGCTCCATATTCATTATTATAATTGAACTTTGCTTTGTTTTCTTAGATCTTGGTGAACCTTTACAGGCATAGAAGAACATGTTAAGGAGTTGCTGTACTAAGGCGTTCTCCTCTGTCAAGAGATAAGCCCAAATGGGCTTATCCATTGTTGTGAAACAGGATTTGTGAAATTTTAATATTTTAGTTTTTTTAATGTTGTGATTATACACAACCTGCACATCACGAAGGCGACGCGAAGCTCACATCAGTCTGCCCGTGACCACGAGCGGTATAACCCGTTCGAAACGTCGGAAAATAGAAGGTATCGTAACCTTTACAGTATTATGGCGAATAAGTCCCGTTTACAGTAAAAACATGAGTATGTGTAAAAGTCGCGAAAGTTTAAAAACAGTGATTGTTTATGTTTCTGAGTCTAAAATGTGTATGTGTTAAGATTTCCAACCGCAAAAAAAAAATACATACTGTTTTGTACATACAAAAAAAATATTTTAAAAAACTAATCAAACACGCCAAACACGCCTTCAAACTAAAAAGCAACACTTTGTTACGTAAAAAATATTTTCTACTTTTAGTTTAAAAGACTGTTTAGTTTTTTGAAGCTATTTTTTTTTAAAAGACGGGTCAGAATCGCACCGAAAGGAGTCGGTTACAAACATACAAACAAACATACAGGTGAAGCTAATAAAAAGCATGCAAAAACTGTACTGACTGTAGCTTCCGTCATATTGGTTCAGCTGTTGCAGATATTAGCTGGAACAAAAAGACAGACATTTTAAAAAGGGATTTTTTTTCACTGTCACCTGGATGCTTTCTACTTACGCTAAGTATTGTGGCTCCTAGCCCCACATCTCATCCACACCCAAATTATGGTTCAATCTTGTTGTTCTATTACATAGATGTTTGACAGGATCTTTCAATAAAGGAAAATTGCACAAATGGACATTTAAACTAATCATCCATTAATACGGCTTTCATCAATTATCAACAGTCTTTAACAATCCACTGCTGGACATAGGCCTCTCCTTTGAAAGGAGGTTTTGGCGTACTATACAACGCTGCCCAGACGGGTTGGTAAAGGGTTTGTTTCAAGTTTTCCTTCTCTTGACAGTGATGTTAGCTGCTTATTTTGTTCCTTTAGTCGCCTCTTACGACACCCATGGAATGAATAGGGGTGGTGACATTTGTATTCTTAATCCGTCACCACACGGAATACTGCTTTGTCTCTTCCATATTTTTATACATTCTCATGATGTCGCCAAATATTGTCATATATTATGAACGCCCCAAATAGTACTTGGATACAAGCCCCCATTTATTAAGCGAGTGCTTTGACCTCATCCAATAAAAACCACATATGCAATAACGATGCTGTATGGCAATTAATTTCAGCCATAAGAAAAATGTGTTACACACATAAAAACTATTACCAAGCAACCATAAAGTGCTATAATACGCGCACATTATTTGAGAATGTGGAGTCTGATATTCAGTAAAACTTGTTTTCTTTGGGTTAAAAGGAGTAAATCTGAATTAGGGATGGGTCTCATTAATAAGAATTAAAATTAAACTAAAAAAATAATAATGATCAATATTTAGGATATCTTACACACAACATCATCTAGTCCCAAACTAAGCATTTTGAATTACTAGTTTTTACGTCAAAAATATATATTTTTTTATAGATAATTATATTGCTTAGATCTTCTTGTGTTTATTTATATTACAAATGCCTTGGTGGTGCAATGGTACAGAATACGACTGATGTGCTTGAGATCTCGAGCTCAATTCCCAGGTAGTATAATGGATAGACCAATTGTTTATGGTATTTACACAAAAATATTTTTTCACATTAAGTATTAAATAAAACAAGCTCATGTTAATTTAAAACTAGATGGCGTTGCATGTCGGATGTCTAGTGTTTGAAACTGACCGTATTTGAAACGAAACTAAATTAGGTCGGTCTATAGTCATAAATAACAATGACAATTGACCATTGAATAGAGTCCAAGAGATTACCGTGGTCATGAACTGTAATCAACTGTGCCCACAACCCGTGGAACCCAGCCAAAACTTCAGGCATTAAATTTAAATCCTACTAATATTATAAACGCGAAAGTGAGTATGTGTGTATGTATGTTTGTTCCTCTTTCACGCAAAAACTACTGAACGGAAACTTTACAGTAATATAGCTTATATATCAGATTAACACATAGGCTATTTATTACTGTAATAATCGAGATACACGAGCGAAAACTAAGTGATAAAAATACATAAATCGTAGATGTCAAAATGTATTACTGTTTATCTCCTGTCAAAACTTCACAGGTTGCTATGCATAACAAACATGCATAGCAATCATAATGATACACGCGGGTAATACCGCGGGGCGCAGCTAGTACTTAATAAAGCCTTCCGTAAATATAATCATAAATCACGGAGCGTCTGTCTCCTCCTTGTAATACATCCAAATGCCTAAGTTATGCTTACTTTTGTATGAAAACTAAACAATTGATTCTTAAATACTTATTAACCGACTTCAAAAAAAAGGAGGAGGTTCTCAATTCGTCGGAATCTTTTTTTTTTTTTTTATGTTCAGCAAAAATTCCGTCGTTTATCGGGATTATCGGGATCTGATGATGGGATCCCAAGGAAATCGAGGGAACTCCTCAAACAACACAGGCACAATTGTCGCGATTTGGGTACTAGGTATAGTTTCATTGAAGTCGGTTCCTTTTTGTTAAAATTATTTACTAATAGCTGAGTCCCGTGGTGTTACCCGTGCTTGTTGTTGATAATCGTGAGTAATGCCGCGAGGGAAGCTAGTCTATATAAAATTAACATAAGTTACTCCTTAGGCCATCACATTTCTATAGCCGGAACAAACAGGCACACAAACAAAAATTAAAAAATGGCCTTTTTGGATTTTAGCGCTGTATATACTTTGATATGCGTTTAGTAAACACTGTTCATTTGATATTACTTAAAGACACTCCAATTTTATTTTGACTGCCTTGTTGGTCTAGTGGTTAGCGTATGTGGCTGCTGATCAAGAGGGTTCGGGTTCGATTCCCGGGTCGTACTAAATATTTGTGTGATCCTCAAATATTTGTTTCGGAGTCTGTGTGTTTTCTATGTATTTACAAAAAAGTATGTTTATGTATTTATATCAGTTGTATAGTACCATTAATACAAGCTCTGCTTAGTTTGGGACTAGATGATGTTGTGTGTAAGATGTCCAAAATATTTATTTATTATTATTTATTATACAAACAAAACTTAACAAATGGCTTTTATAATGTAGTTAAAATTTGATATGCGTTTAGTAAAACACTGGTCATTTGATATTACATACATACAGTCCAAATTAATTTATTTATATAGATTTTCTGCATCAAATTTATTTCGAAATAATAACATAACATACACTCTTAGATAAATAACGTTCTTTTAACGCTACATTACCCTAGCATTTACACGTTACAGTGGGTACTTGTTTAAGGTATGATCGCTTACCCATTTAAATGTAAGTTACATGAAATGTATGAATATTCATTTGACTAGTACGACTTACACGACGAGACTGTCTGCAATAATGAATACAGCCCTTCACCAAGAATTCTCCTACCCCTTCTTAGAGGTAGTACGCCAGCGGATGAAATCAGTGTTACTACAAAATAGATTTATGACTCTTTATGGTAATTAAATCTATACGACAATTATAATTTATTTACATAGATAATTTGTTTTCATTTTATTATTTATTTATTCCTTATTGAATACACAATTTATTGTCTAAGCTACAAGGAGATTACATGTACCAAGGCGAGCTTAACCCAAACCTGAGGTTTCTTCCAGCAAACCTTTAGAGTGAATTAAGGATAGTTTAGAACGTAAAGGCAAAGTCATGACAATGTGTGCTGACTACTAAATTTAAGTAGTAAATCAAAGTAAATACCTAATCTGAATATTATGGACATTCATTTTTATAGCAACACTAGTTGACCCAGCGAACTTCGTACCGCCCAACTTTAAAATTCCAGAACTTGATCGCAGCGCCACCTACCGGGTCCAATTGCGAATCTAAACCATTCCGAGATCCCCTTGAACACACACAAAAAATTTCATCAAAATCGGTCCTGTCGTTTGAGAGAAGTTCAGTGACATACACACTCACACAAGAATTATATATATAAAGAAGATAAGATATGTTTTATTTTTAATACATCAACAAAAACTAAAGGCCCACACCTGGGCTCCGGTCTCCACTCAAGAGAGGGTTAAGGCCATACGTCCCCACGCTATCCAAATGCAGGTTCGGGGCCAGGGACTGGCAAGACACATTGTGGCTACGTAAATCTTGAATGTTGTTGAGCCTCTAAGCTTCAGGACTGTTATCTTATGATAACAACCAGGACCGACTAACGAAAAAGCTCATAACATATCATGCCAAAAACGGTCACCCATCTAGGTACTGACCGCGCCGTCGTTGCTTATCCTTGGTGATTGCTTCCAATAATCTAAAGCCACTCCGCTATGAGCATTACGGCTATTTTTAATATACTTACATACATTTTTACATTATACACATACGCTTATTTGAACAATTATAAACTTAATTCCTATCAGTTAGCTGGTTGGGTTTCTCCATACCTATTTTGATTTCCGTATAAATTTGCATCGAACCAGACCCGAGTGTACTTTATCCATTTGAATTTTAAAAATTCAAGTGCATTAGTTGAATAGGAGTGCACTGTTCTATTCAACATTCTTTATTCTCGTCTTATTCAAAGGAGTCGGTATATCGTTCGGCGCATACAACATTGTTATTGAAGGTACAACAAAGGTATAACTCAGCTGCTATGGCTTAGAGCATACAGATAATTTATGATAGTAAAGTCCTGAATGCTAACTCAAAGGTCGTGTCTTATACAATGCCACAATGCCGTCTAATCAAACTAAGCAGACTTATCTAGTACCCATAGTACAAGCTCTGCTCAGTTTGGAACTGGAATCATTTAGTTGTGTGTTCCGAAATATTTATTTATTTATTTCAAATGCTATTCATATTACTGTCAACAAAGTGCTTCAATATATCTTCCTGAACACAAAATCATTTTCAACTGTCCATAAAGAGGTTAAAAATTCAACTACATTTCTATAAATCTTCATTTTAGTATCAGATAACAAATTACACGTCGACTAAAAGTCACATTGCCGTCGCAAAGTCGTGCCAGCAAGACCCACCCTTTAGTATAAGTTATGGCAATAAAGGGCTAATTTCTCGCAATGTATTTATTTTCTGGCTTCATCCTATAACCACCCTACATTCATACCGGAGTTATAAATACTTTCTTTTGCAATACATTCTTCTGAAAGAGCAAAAAAGTTGACAAAACTTGATTCTGGTTTCTACTTTGAACTCACACTCGCAGTTCACACTTATATTAATTCAAAATTATAGATAATAATATTTGTGATTTTCATTTTTTGCTTTTAACTATTTTCGCTATAGTGAATATGAGATTGGTAAATAGATATTTTATATAGTTAATAAATAACTTAGGCGACGATCGATGGCTCAAGTCACTCTCCTCTGATAGCAATCTAGAAATAATTTACAGTGTTCATCAACTTTTTTTCTAAAGAAAACATCCTCACTACGAGTATATTTTCGTGGGTGACTACAAAAACAAACTCAATTTGTGGATCACGCAAAGTGGTGCCACATGTGGGGATTATACCCACAACACAAAACTCTGTTGAAAGTAGCGCAATTATCACTTAAGCCCCTATACTCTCTGTACAATTAAACGTTGAACAGATGAGAGATATTTAGATTAAACTAGCTGACCCCGCGAACTTCGTACCGTCGAACAGTCGATTCAACGTCACTCAATTGTTTTGTATTCTCGGAATTTTTGAATTTTAAATTTTTTTTCCTAAGAACCATCCTCTTACTTCAAGGAATATTATAAAAAAAGAATTAGCGAAATCGGAAAGCGTGATGGCGTGACCAAGGGAAATAGGGATTCATTTTTATATATATAGATTTAATGCACTGCATTTTTTTATTGAAATTATATCACATCATCGACAGTTTCTTGTACTCCACTATTGGACAGTATCTTGGTCCCCGAGAACATATCAGCGAGTTCGGACGGCAGATAGCGCTGCGCCGCCGTTCGTACCTGCTGGAGAGACTAGCCCACCAGACGTGTACTGCACACTATAGGGGAGTTTATTGTTACAAGTTTTCCTTCTTTTTGTGCAAAATAATCGGGTCCTGCGTGGTTTGTTTAATTCATAGTGACATTTAACCCGTTGCCACACGGAGAATGTGTAAATAGATTGATTAATTCAAATCAAGCGGCTGCTGATCAAGAGGTCTCGGGTCCGATTTCGGGTGAGACCTTTTTTCGGAGTATGGGTTTTTTCTATGTAAAATATGTATGTATTTAAAAAATAGTTTATATGTATTTAATATTAATAAATAATAAAGTTTATTGACAATATACAAATATTGCAGTACCTACATAAACGAATAAAATACTTTCTACATTGAATAATAATTTGCTGCAATTATTGTGGATGCAGTTCTGATATCCTAACTAGGTTACATCATAACCTGTGTGAAGGAGTGACAATTTCAAACCAGCAATTAATTATATTAGTTTATATAATATTTGTCTTTATGTGGTATTTTAAATGCTATATAACTATAAAAGAAAAAAAATGAAAAAAATATTAAAAGTATTTATATCAGTTGTCTAGTACCCATTAACAAGCTCTGCTTACTTTCGACTAGTTAATGTTGTGTGTCAGATATCCGAAACATTTACTTATTTAGATTATATGACAGTAACAACACATAAAGACTTTAATTCTATTTACCCGATTAAGCCTTAAGTTACAAACAAGTAAAGTTTTATTTTCAAATAAATTTTTAAACAAAAACTGTCAGAAGGTTTGTTCCAATTTTTTTTCCTGTACCACTTGGAATAAATTGGGCGGATTTTTTTCCCAATCGAGCCTAATTACTTTTCTCCAATATCCTGTTTTATCACTTCAATATTTACCAGGAGTGTACTTCCGCTGTTCTCGAAATTCTTTTTATTTATCTTTTATTTTTGCCGAAAATTAAAATCTATTTTTATTAAATTCTTTTTGTTATACTTATTTAGGATGTTTGTGCTGACAACGGTACCTTTGGCAAAGGTTTTAATAAAGTCACTAGGCCACTGAAGTTATGGCATAAACGTTAGTAGTATTTCTAAGATATTATCTGTAGCATTAATGCTTTAAATAACTCTTGTAATATACATACATACATATGTATGTACGTGGTGTATCAAACAAAACTGTATTCCACTGTATAGTTAAAAAAACTACTAAAGTACACATACTACGTTAATTGTTCCGAATAATAATAATAAATTTCGGATATCTTACACACCACGACATGTAGTCCCTAAGTAAGCAGAGCTTCTATTATGGCAACTGATATAAATACATAAACATACTTTGTAAATACGAGTACATATGCATATTATACATAGAAAACATTCAAACTCCGAAACAGATATTTGCGGATCACATAAACTTTTTTTTTTTTTTTTTTTTTTTTTTTTTCGTGGGTAGTACTCAAGTGCACACCGAAAATCTATAGCTCTATTTAAAATTACGATTTAAATTTGTTTCTACTATTATTTTATACTTTCAATGACTTATTTCTTCAACTAATACTACTGTCTGCCGGTGTAAGTGTTAGTAATCTGCACATTACAAGTTTCATCAAAAATAAGGATGGAGTCCCTACTGAAGGCCGTTGCTGACATGAGTGTTCTATTCAACACTCGGATGGCTGAATTTGAATCCAGAGACAAGCTCCAGAAAGGAACCAGCTCAACCGCATCAGCCAACAATCTTGAGGCAGACTTCGGAGCCTTCAAAAAGTTTGTCCTCCAAGCGCTTAATGACCTCCAACAGCAGGTTCAAATATTGGCTCAGTCTGCAGACAACACGGAGACTCGTAGCAGACGGAAGATGCTGATGCTTCACGGAGTACCCGAGGAGCAAAATGAAGAGGTTGCAGTAGTAGCCACTAAAATCTTTAGCGAACAATGCAAGGTGAGCGGTTTCAATAAAAATAATATAAAGAGGAGTCAAAGGCTGGGTCGGCCTACATCATCTGGTAAGCCTCGGCCCATTCTTGTGAAACTTCAAGATGTCACTACCAGGGACTCTATATGGTTTGCCAAAGCGAAGTTGAAGGGCACCGGGGTCACAGTTTCAGAATTTCTAACGAAATCAAGGCACGAGGTCTTCATGACTGCACGGCAAAGGTTTGGTATAGCCGGATGCTGGACTCGGGAAGGTACTATCTACGTTGTGGGACCAGGTGACATAAAGCATCGTATAACGACACTCAGTCAGCTCGACGCTATTGGTGACAATGTAGTGAAGCCAGCAGCCGTCACCAAAGCCCCAGTAAATAAGACCAGGCGTGCTGTTAAAAAATAATTCCACAATATTGCCTGTGTCACTCAATACTGTTTTTAAGATGCCTTTGTATGTCTTTTTGTTAGACCATAAGTAGTCGCATAATAGGCACTCTGCTTTCCGAGTGCCTTGACTGTTAAAAAATAATTCCACAATATTGCCTCTGTCATTCAATACTGTTTTTAATATGCCTTTGTATGTCTTCTTGTTAAACCATAAGTAGTCACATAATAGGCACTCTGCTTTCCGAGTGCCTTGACTGCGCATTGTATACTTGTTGTACCTACATTTACTACACAGTGGTTGATTACCCTATTCTTAATTATTTTGGTGGAGTAACAATAAATTGATAAATTTGTTTGTTGTATCAAATGTTTCACTGATTGAAGTGACAACTGACAAGCAATATTGACACTTGGTGTTGCGTAGAATTTATGTGTCAGGATAACAGTCTTTTGGCTTAATTTCTACCATTTTTAAAATAATGCTATATATTTATAGTCGAATTTTTAATTAGACGAAGCTACCTGACAGTAGCTAATGTCACTTAGTAAAATAATGCTGCCATATTTAAAGTAATAGTGATGCGTTCAGTTCTCATTCAATCAGATGAATGAACAATGAGTGTGAATAGTTTATCATTTCAAACTATAAAAGAATATTATATCTGTTTAAGAATGAAATTGTATAAAAGTGCTCTGATATAAGATACTAGTAGTATGTAACTACAATCAGTTTTTTGACGGCTCAACGTCGCGCGCGGTGCACATTATGTTTTTTGACCCAAAAAAACAACCCTCCTGTTATTATATTTTTATTAAATAGATAAATTAATTTAAAAAGAAAGACGAGAATTCTTGATGTTCCAATGTGCTTTGATCAAATATGTTTTTAGGGTTCCGTTGCCAAATGGCAAAAAACGAACCCTTATAGATTCGTCATGTCTGTCTGTCTGTCTGTCCGTCCGTATGTCACAGCCACTTTCCGAAACTATAAGAGCTATACTGTTGAAACTTGGTCAGTAGATGTATTCTGTGAACCGCATTAATATTTTTACACAAAAATAGAAAAAAAGTAATATACTTTGGGATCACCATACTAAGAACTGAAAATTTTTGATGTTGAGGTTTCTAATATCATTTTTTTCTAAACTAAATAGTTTGCGCGAGAGACACTTCCAAACTGGTAAAATTTTTGTCCCCCCCCCCCCTGTAACGTCTAAAATAAGAGAATGATAAAACTAAAAAAAATATGTGATGTACATTACCATGCAAAACTTCCAAGGAAAGTTGGTTTGAACGAGATCTAGTAAGTATTTTTTTTTAATACGTCGTAAATCATAAACCGCAATTTACATTTCTTTCAATCAAAACACTATTATTAAAACATCGATGAAAGTTACAACGAACTACAAAAACTTTTATATAACATCATATAAAAGTTTTTGTAGTTCGTTGCTTGTACAGTACTTGCTGCTACGGAACCCTTCATGGGCAAGTCCGACTCGCACTCGGCCGCTATTTTTTTGTAAATATTCAAAAAAAAATTGTTAAAATCTTAGATCCCATATGAGTTTCTGTAAATCTACTGATGTCCTTCTTTGCGGCTTTAACATACACAAATAACACAAAAATATAAACCTTAATATGAAAAATACGGGAGGTAAAAACAAACAATGTTATTTCAGGATTTATTTTTTTACAGCTATATCTTGTCTTAGTTGGATTCAAAGCCTTGATAAATAACTAGCCTGCAATAGTACCAGTAATACAAAAAAAACAAATCCTAATCATGCAGGATCTATAAGTTACAAGCTTCTTGAGTTTTGTACTTTTTTTTGGTTTTAGGGTTGTTAATAGAGATATGTGAACAGGTTGTATATTAAATTTACTTGTACATAAATACCCCGAAGTTGTTATACTAAACCTCGGACCGCCCCGGCGCTCTTATAAAATTATGTGTTATGCGATGTTTTTTATTATTGTACCTATCTATACCTAATTTATATTTTATATTAAATTTATATTTTATACATCTATAGTTTGAACTACATGTATTGAAAATAGGCCAGTCTTACAAGTTTCCTCTCAATGTTTTCCTTAATGTTTAAAACACTCGGTATTCAGTATAGATAGATACTATACGAACAAAGTCGTCGAAAACTCGTTGATATGACTAAAATTCGAACTCCGTACCCGATATCGGCAGTTCGGCACACTAACTATTTATTGGACAATCGAGGCAATTTCATTCATTCAGGAGTTTTTTTAATCATTCACTTTGTCACAGCACTATTTTTATTTCATCAAAAACTGACAACACAGTAAACGTCAGTGGATATCGTCTAATTAAAAATCCGACTATAGTTAATTTTTATATTATTTTTTTTAAAGTTATTATTGTTTATTTTTTTTTGTAAGTTTGGAATATTGGCATCTAGAATGTTGTGTTTTACTATATTGCAGAAACTTTAATGTTAAATTCACTAAAATAACAACACACAACCGGCAGACGGATGAATTAAACTAGTGACACATTTTAGGATTTAAAATATTTATATATTTATATAAGGTATATTTAGGTATATAATTGATTTTATATTTCATATAGATGACGACTTCTGACACCGATAGTGATACTGATGAGTATTACTCAGTATCCAGTGATGATGGTAGTTCCGACAGTGTTCCTTCGTTAGCAGATACACTCTCGAATCACTTCTCCGATGTTTCTCGGAATTTCAATGTCGTACATATCAATGCACAAAGCATTCCGGCACATTTCTCTGATATGCTGACAAGTTTTGACTGTACGAATGTCCATGCAATCCTCGTATCGGAATCGTGGCTCAAGCCATGCCTGTCCACGGTATCGTATTCTTTGCCAGGCTTTCAGCTGGTAAGGAATGATCGCACCTGTGGAAGAGGTGGTGGAGTTGCCATGTTTATCCGATCTTATATTCCTTTCTCCGTTGTGGATATGTCACCTCAGCCCCCGCCCATAAGTGCTGGTGAGCATTTATTTATCGAAGTCAGTCTACACAATACAAAATTACTTCTCGGTGTATTTTACAGCCCCTCCTTACGAGTAGACTATTTCTCTTCGCTAGAAGTACTCCTAGAAAACCTAACCCCCTCGTACAGTCACACTATAGTCATGGGTGATTTTAACACCTGCTTATTGAAAAATGACTCTCGTTCCGCCAACCTTCGATCCGTTATTGAATCTTGTAATCTCTCTATTCTTCCACTAAATCCTACACACAATCTACCAAACCGCAATTCTTCTCTCCTAGACCTTATCCTTGTATCCTCTGTGGAGCACGTTGCCAAACATGGCCAGTGTTCTGCAGACTCATTTTCCTATCATGACCTTCTCTTTCTTTCCTATCGCACTCGTACTCCTAAACCTAAAGCTAAAATCGTTTCAAATCGTAATTTCCGTAATTTGAACGTCGAAAACCTTCGCAGAGATGCTGAAAATATAGACTGGAGTCCTCTCTTCAACTCGCAATGTGTCGACGATAAGGTTAACTTCTTCACCAGTAACTTGATTTGCTTATACGACAGACATGCGCCGATACAACAATTAAAGGTGAAACATCTCCCTGCACCCTGGCTTACTGAAGAAATAAAGGAGATACAGAAAAAGAAAGGGAGGGCTCATACTATGTATAAAAAACACCCGACAGCTACAAACTGGGGTAAATTTGTGTCCCTCAGAAATCACTGCAACAAGATGTGTAGGAATGCACAGCGCCGACATATCCACAAATCTGTTGAAGATGGTGACCCAGCTAAAGTCTGGAAATTTCTTAAGTCGTTGGGGATCGGCAAGTCACGTTCTAATAATGCTTCAAAAGATGTTGATATTGATTCCCTGAACGCACATTTTTCTGCGTCCTCCAGTTACGGAGGAGCTGCCAAAACTGCTACGCTAAATTACCTTTCTTTTCTGCCGACTCCTAACTGTTCTCCGTTCGTTTTTAGTCAATTTGCTGCATGTGATGTAAGGAAGAGCATAGTGTCAATAACCTCTAATGCCGTAGGAAGTGACGGTGTCAGCCGTAACATGGTTCTTCCCATCCTCGACGTAATCCTACCCATAATTTGTCATATTCTGAATTACTCCATTTCCATCAACGCTTTTCCTTCTACATGGAAAATGGCCAAAATTATTCCCCTCCCCAAAAAAGGTAATCCGACTACCATCACAGATTACCGTCCCATATCCATCCTTCCTTTTTTCTCCAAAGTCCTCGAGCGTCTCATTTACACACAATTAAGCTCATTCCTTACAAGAAACTGTTTCCTTAACCCTTTCCAGTCAGGTTTCCGTCCTGGCCATAGCACTACCACGGCTCTTGTACATATTACGGATGACGTTAGATCCGAGATGGATAAGGGAAAGTTGACGGTCTTGGCTTTACTAGACTTCAGCAACGCCTTTAATACTGTTGATTTCGATGTCTTATTAGGTGTACTGTGCTCTCAAAACATATCTCCATCGGCAATTGACTGGTTTCGTAGTTACCTGTATGGTCGCCAGCAGTGTACTTGTATCGAAAATGTTTACTCTTCTTGGCGCACAACATCTGCTGGTGTACCTCAGGGCGGCGTGCTGTCCCCTTTACTTTTTGCAGTTTTTATTAACTCAATCACAAATCAATTACTTTCTTCCTACCACTTGTATGCAGATGATCTTCAAATTTACTCACAAGCAACTCCAGATAATTTAACACAAGCAGTGAACGACATAAATCAAGACCTAATGCAAATATGCAACTGGAGTAGAAAATTTGGACTGAATATAAACCCAACTAAAACGCAAGTCTTGATAGTAGGTAGCTCTAGGCAGTACTGTAAAATAAACTTTCAGCAGATACCAGTCGTGTGTTGCAGCGGTGCGATTGTGCCGTATAGTGAAAAAGTCAAAAACTTGGGCATCTATATGGATAAGCACCTTTCTTGGAGTCCCCAGATCGGGGAAGTTAGTCGCAAACTATTTGCAGCAGCGGGTTCTCTGCGAAGGCTACGGAATTTTCTTCCAACTAAAACTAAAATTGCACTTGCACAATCTCTACTGCTTCCCATCCTTGACTATGGCGATGTCAGCTATCTGGATATCACCGAAGACCAATTGAATAAACTTGAGCGACTTCAAAACCTCTGCATCAGATTCATATTTGGATTGCGTAAATATGATCACATCTCAGAGTTTCGTTCTAAACTCAAGTGGCTACCCATACGCTTTCGCCGGAATCTGCATATTCTTTCTCTTTTATACAGTGTTCTGTTTCATCCTCACACACCTCCATATCTCAAAGAACGGTTTCAGTTCTTAAAAAATACACATTGTAAGGACCTGAGATCATCGGAGAATCTAAAACTAAAAATGCCAGCACATTTCACTCACTTTGCAGGTAAATCTTTTAGTATGCAAGCAGTGCGGCTTTGGAACAGCTTGCCTGAGGCTATTCGACAGGCTAAAACCTTGACATTATTCAAAAAGCAGGTGAAGGATCACTACTTGTCATTGTGAATACTTTTGTTTAGTTTTATAGAGTGTAAATCTATATATATGTATGTATGTATATATTTATGTATGTGTATATATATATATATATATTAGTTTGTATATATGTATATTTGTATGTCTGTGTATGTATTTATGCATTTCTGTAAGTGTAAGTATTTGTCTGATGTCAATAAATGTGTCTCTATGTATGATTCTATAATGATATTCTGAAGTATTACACTATATAATTATATGGTTGTCTGGAAGAAATTGCCATGAGCGATAAGACCGCCAATTGTTGTACATATAATTTGTAACTCATATTTTATGACTCTTTTCTTTTGTACCTACTATTTTGTATTAACAATGAAGACAATAAATAAATAAATAAATAAACATTTGGTCCGACCCGGGAATCGAACCCGAGACTTTAAGCACAGCAGTCGCATACGCTGCCACTGCGCCACCGAGGCAGTCAATAAATCATCATCATCATCAACAGCCTTTAAGTCAATAAATTTTTAGGAATTTAGTCGGAGGGGGTTTTAATTAAAACACCACAAACTCTTGAGTTCCTGAAGATCCTAAGGAATCCACTCCATCCATCCACAAAAAAGTATATTTAATGTTATGTAGTTCCCAATCTTAAATTTGCTTTCCCTACCTAATCGGTCTCTTAAGGCAAACTAACTTACCATGTTTCAAATTACATACTCCCATCCAATTATTAAGATCCCCAGACAATTTTCTTTGAAGGTTAGCCAGATGCTTCAAACTTCTCAAAAAGGCTCAGACTATAATAAGTGAACATACTTTTTTTGAGAATTCAAAAGTGAGGCATTGTATCCACGGAAACAAGCAATATTCTGTCCGTCAAGCAAATGCCTAAAATTGTTTGCTAATTTATACTTTAATTTACGTTAAATAAGAAGTATCATGGTTTTAAATAGTAGAATATGTGTTATTCTGATATTTAAACTATATTATTGTTATGTTTCATCAAAATCCATTCAGTACTTTTTACATGAAAGTGCAACAAACATGCATACATACATACTCACGAACTTTCGCACTTATAATACTAGTAGGATATTTAGCATTCAGACTCACATAATTTCATATTTAATATTACTAAAATTACATCATTTTCAACTATCTTTAACAGCCCGCTGCTGGACAAAGGGATCTTCTTAGAAAGGAGGTTTTGGTCTAATAAACCACGCTGGCCAAACGGGTTTCATCATCATCATCCCATCTCAGTCCACTGCTGGACATAGGCCTCTCCCATAGCACACCACTTTGATCGATTTTGGGCTTCTCGCATCCAGCTCCTACCAGCCATCTTGCGCAAATCGTCACTCCACCTGGCCTGTAGGCGTCATACACTAACTGACTAATCATGAAGGATGAAAAATGGTGAACGAATGGACAGCGAAGTCTTAGTAATAGGGTCCCGTTTTATACTTTGAATACGGAACCTTAAAAATCATGGCAAAGCACTGCTAAAACTCATGAAATAAAATCAAAAATTCACTCTACAGTTTTCACTTTATTGTTTAAATAACTTTTTGAATATAAAGAAAACAAAACAATAAGTATTATTAATAAAATATAAGGACGGCGACGTGTAGGCGCGGCGTGACGTCAGCTCACAAATTGGATTGAAACCCAACGAGGTGCTATCAACTACATGTTTATTGAGGCTATTGATATAAACGCACTCGTCCACTACGGCACTAATTTGATATACATTATGACCGCGTAAGTGTACCAGATGACTTTTAATCGATGAATATTCATCTCATTCGGGAAGTTTTGAAAGAAAGTAACGGAATTTAGGAAAACTGAACACTTCCTCGTAAGAATTGATTCATTATTCCCATACTGTTTGCTTTCCATATAAAATGGAATAAATCTAAACTTGTTTTTCTGTCTGTTACGTTTTCATTCCCGGGTCGGATCAAATGTTTGTGTGATCCGCAAATATTTGTTTCGGAGTCTGAGTATTTATATGTATTTACAAAAAAGAAGTATGTTTATGTATTTATATCAGTTGTCTAGTACCCATAATACAAGCTGTGCTCAGTTTGGGACTAGATGACGTTGTGTATAAGATGTCCGAAATATTTATATATTTATTTATATAAGTACTCTTTGACGCTATAAACGCAAAAACAAACAGGCGAATGAAGTTAGGGGGCAAAAGCTAGCAATATGAACTTTGTTTACCATTTTTAACATTTAGTAATGATCAAGTATCATACATGTTGAGTCATTATAATAAATTCAAGCAGCAATGTCGTTCAGCTCCAATAACTTGGATCGAGGCCAGTTGACCTCAGTTAAGCTTTTTCCCAGCGAAAATTGACAATATTAATCTGACTTGTTGGAACTGGAATGCGCTTTTGTTTTGGACTGCAATGGACTATATTGGACAATAGTAAAATTTTATAAGCATACTAACTGTGCCCCGCGTTATTTCCCGATGTTGTTGCGTTTTAATATGTATTTGTGATCTGTAACGATTTCGCTGAAATCTGGTATTTGGGAGTTTTCGAAGGTGAAAATTTTTATATTTTTTTTTTTTAATTGTCCATAAGTCCGTCCGTCCCAGCGGTAAGTCTGTCCTCGACTTACCGCCCAAAGAGTTGGTGCTAGAAAGATGAAACTTTGCATAAATATGTGTTAGGATTACGCCGAAAAAGTGCTACAATAAAATTACTAAAATATTTTTATTTGTTCCACCCTTACACGTAAAGCTGACACGTTTTTTTTTGTGTTCATCATGTGCTGTATCATTAGATAGGTCTTCTAAAAACACCGAGAGGTTGCTACGAGGTTTTTTTTAATTGGGTATTATTGGTATTCATTGCGAGTAAATTAACTGTAAAGGGTACTTATATCTATAATCAGGACGCCCCTCGCCCCCCGCCCCTCTAAAACCCAAACGGCTGGCTTGAAAAATCCTAAAAATTCATGAATATAGTACATGCAGTTGGCGATTAGTACTGCAACACAGCAACACTACTGTCACTTGAAAGAATGATAGCGTTGTTACACAATAAATATGATAACCGAGCAAAGCTCGGTCGCCAGCTACTACCTATTAAAATAACAACCGCGGGTTAGGGTTCGTTTAAAAAATTGCCTAAATTACTCCTTATATAATCAGCTATCTGCTAGTGGAAGTTCTGTCAATATCAGTCCAGATGACCAGATGGAATAGATAAACTCAACTACACTTGATTACTTATTTAACTGCCTTGTTGGCCTAGTGGATAGCTTATGCGACTGCTAATCGAGAGGTCTTGGGTTCAAATCCCGGGTCAGGCCACAAAGTGTTTTTGGGTTTTTTTTAGGAAATTCCTAATAGCAGCCCGGTGTTTGGAGGTTTGGCGGTGATTCACGTCCGTGCCCCGGAGAGCACGTAAAGCTATCGGTCCCGGTTGTCATGAACATCTATGGTAATTGTTAGTGGGGAGTCAGTTTCCCCTATAATTCACTGAAAATTAGTTCAACCTTCGAATTTCAGTTCTCCCTTTAGGGTTGCGGAGGTCCGATGCCAGTCGCTCCGTGGAAAAACTGATATTAAGGTAAAACTGGTTGAACTAGTAGCCGATACCAAATAATATTGGGAATAAGGCTAGGAAGTGGAAGACACCTGATTGTTTATTTCAACAGAAAATTAATTTTACAGTAGAACCCACCCACCAAAATCATAATGAATAAATTGAAAAGGGCTGCGATAATTTTTTTTTTTTATTTGCGATTTTTTTATTTTACCCTTCTCTTACAATTGGATCCTTTGTCACCCAATGACATGAAAGTAATAAAGTGAATGAATGAAAAGTTAAAACGGTCGTCGAACTAATATGGTCAGTCAAGTGACATGCACACGATTGTATGACAAAAAGGGCCTATATTTGACTGCCTTATAGGTCTGGTGGCCTACGCGGCTGCTGATCAAGAGGTTTTGGGATCGATTCCTGGGTCGGCCCAAATGTTTGTGTAATCTGCAAAAAATTGTTTCGGAGTCTGAGCGTTTTCTATATACGAAATGTATAATAATGCATGTATTTACAAAAAAAAGTATATTTATTTATTTATATCCGTTGTCTAGTACCCATAGTACAAGCTCTGCTTAGATCGGGACTAGATAATGTTGTGTGTCATTCATGTCTAATATTTATAATATCCAAATGAATTTCCTGTATAATTATATCAGTTGAGTAGAACTGAACTGTTCCACAATTATAGTTCTTTCAAAATCATGAATAATGTGAGTTAAAAGATTATACCAACCAAGATTTATTCAAAAATCACTTATGAATTCTAATACTACTTGAACGGCGTATTTTTTCAGTCCAAGTGTGCTATTAAAATAGAGCCACTTCAAAACGAAACTCAATAAATATAAAACTATCGAACTCAGAAACTCATAAATTCGTATAATATCGAAGTCATAAAACAGCGGTTACAGGATGTTTGGCCAAAATCACAGTTTTATTTCATCATGTTCAGATTCGGTTGAGTACGCAAAACTATTTTATAGACACACCAAGACGTGTCAGGACTTTATGGATTAAATTCCAACTATATCTTAGATTTACTTCTTTGTTGTAATATTCTTCTTCTTTTCTCTAGACTTTAATGCCAAAATTATTTGGGGTCGGCTCCCAGTTTTTCCACGTAGCAGCAACCATAAGGGAGAACTGAAATTCGAAGGCTGAATTAGTTGCTGGAATATTTCAGAGCACTGACTTCCCAATAAGGATTGCTAGATGTTCATGACAACCGGGACCGATGGCTTAACGTGCTCTCCTAGATACTTCCACAGAATACATAATAGTACCAGTACAGAAGACTCACTCCGAAAAGTAAATTAAAGTTATAGATACCCTCGGTGTCAAAAGATTAAGTTCAATTCAGATAGCATGGCGCCGAATCACTACGATTATATTTACCTACAATTGCGTCTCTTTCTATCGTGTAACTCTTAACTGTTCTGACGATGTCTGTTCGACCGGCGTGTCTGACCCGGCAGGCAGCCGGCCGACTATACCTAAACTGCGGAGTGACACCCCCCTGGTACTTCTTCAAAAACTTTACAAACTTCCATACTCTGGGCTATTATTAAGAATTTCTTGTATGAAAAACACAACAACACTTTGGGCCCGACCCGGGATTTGAACCCGAGACCTCTTGATAAGCAGTCGCATGCGCTAACCACTAAACCAACGAGTCTATAACAGAGAATAATCTTTCAAAATTAGTATACAAAAATTCTGTTAATAAGGCCTGCCTTTGTACCAATCTTCTTTACCTTTATTGTTCTTGAATATTTTATTATGATTTAGCATAAATTTGAGACAAAAGGTTAACTTTTTACCGTCTTAATACTGTTTTTTCCTTCGTTATTACTTGATCTCTTCAAAGATTATGTTTTTGTTTCCATTTATTTAAAAAAAAACAGTTCCAATGCTTAATTTGTAACTCCAATGATAATCTTGTGTGGTAAAGTGTAATCTTATCCGACCTGCACCGGTTACATTTCACCAGATTTACTATGGATTACCAGGATTTGTCGCTATGTGTCAAAATCAAATAGCTTTTATTTTTTGTAGGCCTTCACAGACACTTTCGGTACGTTACATCTATAATTGTAGTTTCTCGGTTCTAAAATGTCATTTTTATTGAGAAGAACAGGCAAGAAACACCATAAGATAAAAGAAAACGATTTCAGTAAACCAGAAACCGTTGATCTGAGTCTGGATGTTTTTATGTCAGTTTTATGAATATTTGTAAAGTCTCCTACGAAACAAAATGTATGCCTTCAATGGAAAGCAGAGATAATCGTTAGAGATGGTCGGACCAGTTCTTCGAAATGATTTTCTAAGGAGCCGTAATACTCAGTAATGAGGAAACGAAAGGGATAGAAAGATAGTGAATAAGATTCCTTTGTAGCTAGATAAGAAAGTATAACTAGGGACGAAAAGAGGTGTTGGCAAGCTGATCACGGCTGCATATTAGAAACTGAAAATACCTCCTGTCGGAAAAATAAGTCTCCACCGAACAAAACTTACCTTGTAATACTGTGGTAATAAGGCTAAAACCATGATTGCAAAAACACAATTTTAGTGAAACCTGTCTTTTCATCCATAAAAATATAACGGACGGAATTACATAAAGTACCAACAATGTATTCACTTCTCAATTTGAAGCAGAATGGCATTTGTAAAATTCATGAAGGTAAATGTTTCTTCTTAAATTCTTTTTCAGCGCCTTACTGAGCCGTCTTTGGTAATTTATGTAGGTTGTTTAATGAAAATGTGAATTGGAAATAAGATGTACAAAGGGGGCTTTAATCGAAATGATAATTAGCTAAGGTATCATTTTTGTAGACTTTCTTTATTCAAAGATAGATTTAAGGCCTTTGTTAAAAAAATATGAAGTGAAAAATAAATTGAAATGCAAGTTTTTCTTTTTTATTTCTTTTTAAAACCATTGGGAATATAAATCCTGTGCCATGGGGTATTTTACAAACATACATGAAACGGACACAAAGAACACTAAGACTCAGAACAATCATTGTGAAACTCACAAAGTGTTTTCCTAGGTGTGATTTGAACCCACGACACTTGGCGCAGTAGAAAGCGGCGTGGCGACCGCTTAAACCACTAGGCCAACCGTGCAGACAGAATTTACTTTTATGCCATTAACTTGTTATTATTTTAAAACCCTTTTTTTTGTTACAGATCGCTGTCTCAATCCAGCCTACTAAGAAGTAAGTAGCATTTTATTATTGTCTATATCTTATAACCATCAACACCATTCATATTTAAGGTAGTGCCGTACTCGAACACCAATTTGGGTCACTTTGCTGCTATGCCCAAAATTTGTAGGCGATGCATTATGCATTGTCAACGCAAGGCAAGGCTCACGGAGTAGATATTTGTAGCCCTTACGTCTCCTGTATGTATGTGAATAAAATTTGTGCCGTTATCTTTTTTCTTCTTGTTTCATTTTGATACATTACTTTGTTCTTTGCATGTTTTGGGTGTCCATTGCAATGTCTTTCAAAAAAGTTTTGTATTTTAAATTGATTTTTATTATGTACATCTTTTGTTAGAGATCCTTAATAATAAATTAATGTAAGCAGCTTTTCATTGTTTTAAACAAAAGTACTAAAATTTTATTAACTTTTTCACTCACGATACGATACGAAGAACACAAAATAACAATTTGTTGTTTGCACAAATTTTGACCTCAGATGCCTGCATTTTCTGCACTCACAATGAGAATTTAAAGAAGAAAATTTAAAGAGAGGCAGAGTAGAGTCACTTTTAGGCAAAAATTTAAAAAAAAAAACTGTTCTAACATAACGTTCAGATATTGTCCGTGTGGTGACGGATTAAGAATACAGAGTGTCACCACCCCTATTCGT
This sequence comes from Phragmatobia fuliginosa, assembly GCA_932526445.1. Lineage (NCBI taxonomy): Eukaryota > Metazoa > Arthropoda > Insecta > Lepidoptera > Erebidae > Phragmatobia > Phragmatobia fuliginosa. The sequence continues at coordinate 8,941,974 of OW052081.1, read as the reverse complement.
CCCACGTGGGTGTCGTAAGAGGCGACTATGGGATAAACTACGCAAGACAACATCAATGCAAAGAGAAGGAAAACTTGAAACCTACCCTATATCAAACCGGCTGGCTAGCGTGGTATAGTAGGCCAATACCTCCTTTTCAAGGAGAGGCCTATGTCCAGCAGTGGACTGTTAAAGGCTGTTGATGAAATAATGATCAACATTTCGGACAACTTACACACAACGTCATCTGATCCCAAACTAAGCAGAACTTGTACTAAGGGTACTTGACAACTGGTAAAGTAAAGGGTATAATTCAAACGACGATAAAAAAGGATATTTAAAACGCAATTAAAATGAAGCTCAGAGGTAGAAGAAGAGGTTTAGTGTCAAAGTCCTAATAAACTTTTTTTTTCTGTACCAAAGACAAGCCAATAAGAAACTTAATACTGCCAGTTACCGGCGCTTGTTTCATGCAATAAAACGGCTCTACTGAACAATGGATGTTAATGTAATGGTGTTTATCTTTAGAAGTAAAAGATTTAGAAGGCTTTCAGTTGAGTGAGAAATAATTTACGGCAATATGGGGCCGTGTTAAGTAATTTTCGACTTTGTTTTTAGAGAAACATGATTCAGTACTGTATTGATTAATTTAGTTATATTTCATTTACCGTTATTTGCATCTAAAATTTAGAAAATCGTTAATGTGTACATGGCAAGAATCATGTATGTTAAAGCTTTTGATCTATCTTCTCAGAATTTTTTTCCGGTTGTTATCATTAGATAACATTCGTGAAGTTTAGTTGAAGGCTTTCGGGCGGCTTATAAACATCTAACGACAAGATTACGTAGCCGCAGCGTGTCTTGCCAGTTCCCAACCCGCATTCGGCCACGGTGGGGACGTATGGCGTTTACCCTCTCCTGAGAGGACACCCGAGCCCAGCCGTGGGACGTTAAGGGTTGTTATTGAAACCAAATTGGCTATTTCAGATCTGTGTCAAGTTTTCTTCTCTTTGCACTGCTGTTGTCTTGCGTAGTTCGTTCCTTAACCCGCTCATATGATACCTAGGAAATGAATAGAGGTGATAATACTTCGTATTTTTAATCCGTCAATGGACTGACATAACAGACGTACCTATTTGGTTTGTTATACATACTAATATTAAACATTTTAAAGTAACTCTTTATTTCCGTCCATCTATCACGCATTGAGGGCTAAACTGATCTGTTCTGGATAAATTTCAGTGTAGATATAGAATGAACCTTGGAGTAAGACATAAATATATTACTTTTTGTTATATTAATAAATAATAATACCATTAATAAATAAATATTTCGGACATCTTACACACAACTCCATCTTGTCCCAAACTAATCAGAGCTTGTATTGTGGGTATAGAAAACCAGATGCAATCGCTGAGGCCAAGGCTCGATCCTGGAAAGAGCTCATCGTGGGACTGGATAGGGACCCATGGGGGCGACCATATAAAATGGTACTGGGTAAGCTCAGACCATGGGTTCCTCCGCTGACGGAAACCCTGGACCCTGATTTCCTGGGAAGTGTCTTAGACACGCTCTTTCCAAGGGTCCAGGACAGTCCCGCGATTCCTTCGTCACTATCGGACTGGCAACTCTGGTCCAACGAGTGTGAGGTAACGGAGGAAGAACTGGATCGAGCCATGCGACGGCTGGCTTCCCGCAACACGGCACCTGGACCTGATGGTGTTCCAGGACGGGCGCTGGTGATAGCTCTGTCGGTGTTGGGAAATAAACTGAGGCAGATTTTCACGGATTGTCTCAGCCTCGGCATTTTCCCCCTCGACTGGAAAGAAGCGAGACTGGTGCTCCTGAAAAAGGATGGAAGGACTGCAGATTCTCCCTCCGCGTTCCGACCGATATGCCTTCTGAACGAGTCGGGGAAACTCTTTGAGAGAGTTATCTCTGACCGTATCAGCGGGCACCTGTCGCGAGTGGGCCCTGATCTGTCGGACTGCCAGTTCGGATTTCGACGGGGGCGTTCTACAGTGGACGCTATTAGGTGTGTCCGCTCCCTGTCGGAGATGGCAGTTCGATCAGGGGGGGTGGCGTTGGCAGTTAGCCTTGACATCGTCAACGCTTTTGGTACCCTCCCATGGCGGGCAATTAGGGTGGCACTTGAATACCACGAAGTGCCGCCCTACCTGCGGGCCATCATAGAGGCCTATCTGCGCGACAGGACGGTGAAGTTTGTGGATCGGAACGGAGTGGAGAATCGAAGGGAAGTGTGTTGCGGGGTTCCTCAGGGCTCTGTATTGGGCCCATTGTTATGGAACCTCGCATACGATGCGGTCCTTCGTACCAGTCTGCCCTCTGGCGTAAGTGTCGTCTGCTATGCGGATGACACGCTAGTACTGGCCAGAGGGTCAAGCTTCCAGGAAGTGCTTCGGCTCGCCGAGCAGGGGGTGGCTTGTGTTGTGGATAAGATCTGTGAGCTGGGACTGAGGGTATCACCCCAGAAAACTGAGGCCATATGGTTCCATGGCCTACGGAGGCGACAGGAACCACCCAGCTCACGCCTCCAGGTGGGTGACGCTATAGTCCAGGTGGGTCAGTACATGAAGTACTTAGGCCTCATTCTGGACAGTCGGTGGAGCTTCGAAGAGCATTTCGGGCGATTAGTCCCCCGAGTGCGAGGGGTAGCTGGGGCGTTACATCGTCTGCTGCCCAATCTCGGGGGGCCACGGGAAGAAATTCCCTGCCTCTACATGGGCGTCGTGCGATCAATGGTCCTCTATGGGGCGCCCGTCTGGTCTGAAGACCTGGCGGGTTCCTCCCGCTGTAAGGCTCAACTAAGGAGTCTGCAGCGGCTGATGGCCATTCGGATCGTACGAGGCTACCGTACGATCTCGTATGAGGCAGCGACGATCCTGGCGCGATCTCCACCCTTTGACATTCTGGCCGACATGTACACGATGGTCTACGACCAAATTCGTTCTGTCGGTCGGGATGGCGAGGGGACAGCGCCGGATCATGAGCCTGAAATACTACGGCGGAACGCACACGCGCAAGCATTACGAGCTTGGAGGGCACGGCTCGAAGCACAGGGCTGTGCCAGCCAACGCGCTGTTGGAGCCGTTCTGCCGAGCTTCGAAGCTTGGGTAAAGAGGACCGACTGTGTCACCTATCGATTGACTCAGATACTCACCGGGCACGGTTGCTTCGGTGAGTATCTGAATCGAATAAGACGGGAGGCTACAGCACAATGCCACCACTGCGGGTCTGACCGGGACTCCGCCCAGCACACGCTTGAGGACTGCCCTGCTTGGGAGTCCGAGCGTCGAGTCCTGATCGGACAGATCGGACGAAACCTGTCACCGCCAGCATTGATCGCGGCAATGCTGGCGAGTGGCGAGGGATGGGAAGCCGCGGTCTCCTTCTGTGAGAACGTTATGCTCCAGAAGGAGTCCGCAGAGCGGGATCGGGAAAGGGCCGATCCCGCTCGAAGGAGGCGGCGAAGGGGACGCGGCAGAGGTCGCTAGCTCCCTAATCGTCGCCTAAGGGTCGCTGCGGCCACATGTTGGGGAGATGTGACCGCTGCAAACGACCCGTGACAGGTGACACCCCGGTGCGGCCGGGGGTGTCGTCTAAGGTGGGTCGGTGTCCCGCCTTTTACTGTGTAAAGCGGCGAGAGGCGCGATATCGTCCTGCCCCATTTTTTTTTTTTTTTTTTTTTTTTTTTTTTTTTTTTTTTTTTTTTTTTTTTTTTTTTTTACGTGTGGAAATCCCCACGGACCGTCACCCCACCGGGGCTCTCGGCGGGGCGGTGTGTCGGACTCGAACCGACTAAAACCACACGGTGTGACCTCTCTGCGCCTGTATTTGGAAGGGATCCAGGTAACTGTTTTCTCCTTCTGGATCCCTCCCGGCGCCTGCCCGCACTGTTGCGGGCGCCATCTCCTCATCCTCTCTGTTTGGGCGACGTCCGGTCACACGCGGACGCCACCCCCTCGCGGCTGGCCACTACAGCGGATGGACGGGGAAACCCGTCCCGTCCACCCGCGGCCACACTCAGGGCGGCATGAGGCGCAAATAGGCGCGCCTCCGCCGCCCGGGGCGCCGGCGGCGGATCGGGTCCGAGTGGAGGTCATCCTCCCGGGCCTTCTCCGCCGCCTCCTTCTGCGAGATTACGTCCTCGCAGAAGGTTGCGACCGCGGTAAAACAACTGTCGCTACCGGCCATGGAGCGAACTACGACCGGCAGCGAGAGTTCCTCTCCGATGACTGCAGTGAGGGCCCGGCGCTGCGCCGCCCATGCGGGGCAGACCGCCAGCGTGTGCTGGGCCGTGTCCTCACTGCAGTCGCAGTGGTGGCAGGCGGGACTCAATTCCCTCCTCGCGACCGAGTGCAGATACTTTCCGAAGCAACCGTGCCCGGAAAGCACCTGCGTCAGCCGGAAGGAAAGGGTCCCGTGCTGCCGCCCTGCCCACTCGGCGATGACCGGCTGGAGAGCCTCCACGGTGGCGAAGCCAGCGCGTGGAGTCTCCAGCCGGAAAGACCATCTAGCCAAGGTGGCTCGACGAGCGGCTTCGCGCCACTCGCGCACGTCCTCGGGCGGAGGGCGGATGCCCCTCTCCGCCCGGAATTCAGCCACTCGTCGATAAACTTCGGCGAGCACTTCCGCCTCCAAATCCCACGGGGGTGTTCCGGCCAAGGCGCAGGCCGCTTCGGTCGACACCGTGCGGTATCCGCGTATGGCTCTGACCGCCAATATCCTCTGGGGGCGCCAGAGGCGCGCCCTATTCTGGGCGGACAGAGCCGCCGCCCACACCGGAGCACCGTACAGTGCCATCGACCGGACCACCCCCGTGTACAGCCGCCTAGTGGGAACACTGGCCCCGCCCAAATTGGGCAAAAGTCGCCCGAGGGCGGAGGCAGTGTCCACCAACTTTGGGGCTAGCTGTTTGAAGTGCTCGTCGAAGAGCCACCTTCCGTCTAGGACCAGACCCAGGTACCTCATCTGGGCCCGGACCGGTACGAGAACCGAGTTGACCTCAATCGAGGCGCCGGCGGGTGGACCACGACGGGGCCCGTGAAAGAGTAGGGCCTCCGTCTTATCCAGGGCCACCCGCAGACCCAGCGCCTCGATGCGCCCGACCACCATGGACACTCCAGTGGTGGCCAGGCGCGCCGCCTCCTGGAAGTTAGCCCCCCGGGCCGTGACTAAGGTGTCATCCGCGTAGCAGATTACACCCAGCCCGGGGGGGAGACGCCCTCTTAGGGCCCAGTCGTATCCCATGTTCCACAGGAGTGGTCCTAAGACAGACCCCTGTGGAACACCGCACGACATGGCCCTGCGTCTCAAGACGCCATCTCGGTCCTCGTACATGACGGTTCACTCCTTAAGATAGTCTGCCACCAGCCGCCTCAGGTACTCTGGCACCCCGTGGTAGCGGAGTGCTTCCCCGATGCAGCCGAATGGCAGACTATTGAAGGCGTTGGCGATGTCTAAGGACACCGCCAACACCACTCCGCCGCCTCTCACGGCCTCCTCGGTCACGGCCCTAAGGCGCATTACGGCATCGATCGTCGAACGCCCCTCTCGGAAACCGAATTGGGCGTCCGACAGATCGGGGCCAACCTCGCAGAGGTGCCGGACGATGCGGGCAGAGAGTATCCTCTCAAAGAGTTTACCCGCCTCGTCCAGCAACACGATAGGCCTATAGGCCGTGATCGAATCGGCAGGCCGTCCCGGCTTCTTCAGCAGGACCAGCTTCCCGCATTTCCAGCGCTCAGGGAAGCGTCCGGACGCCAGGCTAGCGTCCAACACCTCCCTGAGGCGGTCCGACATGTGATCGAGGGCTCGGGCCATCACTCGGGCTGGAACCCCGTCCGGCCCGGGGGCGGTGTTCTTGGATCGAATCCGTAGAACAGCCGCCCCTACCTCCGAATCCCTGACGGGCGGAACTTCAACCTCGCTACCCCCGTCGTCTTCGGCTGATGCAGCCATCGACGGGGGTGTGTGTTCCGCCCGCTGCGGGAATAGGCCCTCGACCACTTCCTGCAGGAAGCTGGGCTGGAGAGTCTCCGTAAGGGGGGGGCCCGACGTGCGGAGCTTGTTACGCACCGCACGATAAGGGCGACCCCAGGGGTCACGCTCGAGACTCTCCAGCATCTCCTCTCTACTGACATCCTTGGCGCGGCAGATGGCCAGCCTCAAAGTTTTCCGAGCTTCTCGGTACTCCTCGTGAAGCCGGTCCACCTCCTCACCGACCCCGCGGTGACGTCGCCTGCTGCTAGTTAGGGACCTCCGGGCACGAACGCACGCCGCACGGAGGTCCGCCAACTCCTGGGACCACCAGTAGACCTCCTTCCTCGGAGGCCGACACCCACGAACGCGGGGCATGGCCGCATCGCACACCCGCGTCAGCGCGTCAGCGAAGCGGCCAGCTCCCACGTCGACCCCCTCGGTCGGGGCCCGCGGAGACAGCCAAGCGTTAAGAATGGCCACCTCCTCCAGTAGGTCCCTATCGAGCCTGGCGACAGCCCACCGCGGGAAGCGGGAAGGGCGCCGCGCCGCGTGACCCCTACTGGGGTCCTGGGACCGGGAGAGCTCAAATCGGATATAGAGGTGATCCGAGAGCGTCTCAACCTCTTCCAGGACACACCAGTTCCTTACTCGTGCGGCGACTGCAGGGGTAGCGAACGAAAGGTCCACTATCGACCCCCCCTGCTGTCGCACGCACGTGTTGGTGGAGCCCCTGTTCAGCAAACAGAGGCCCACCGAAGCCGCCCACTCCATTACGGCTTCGCCCCTGGCGTCCGTCGCCGGGGAACCCCACGCAATGGACTTTGCGTTGAAGTCCCCCAGCACGAGGACGTGCCCAGACGCCAGTCGCCGCATCGAGGTCTCCAAGTTGTTAAGGAAGACCTCGAAGTCGCTCAGACTCCGGTTGGGGGAGAAATATACACCATAAATGGTGACTCCCCCCCACTCAGCGGCAACATATCCCGTACCCTTGTCTCTTAGCGACAAGGGCGGGGAATGGGCCGCCGTGGAGCCGACGACTGCCACGGAGCCGTCCCAGTCACCCATCCAGTTTGGACGGGGAGGAACGTAGTAAGGCTCCGCGACTACGGCGAGACCTACCGACCACTGTGCCATGGTTTGCAGGAGGAGGTCCTGCGCCGCGGCACAGTGGTTGAGGTTCGTCTGGACCAGGAGGCTGGAGACTCGATCCATTATCGGACCGTGTCTCCAACCACCTCCATGGGCGACGACGCACGATTAACGTCGGAGGCAGCCCGGGTCGTTAGGCTGGCCTCCGGCGCTTGCGGAGAAGCACGGGGAGGCCTGCAGCCCCCCTGCCCCATCTGGTGATTGGCGGGTTTATTGCCCGCCGCACACACGGGGCAGTGAGGGGCGGCAGAGCATTCCGCCGCCTTGTGCCCCGGTTGACCGCAGCGGAAACATAATCCGCTGCAGTCAAAACACCTATCGCACCTGGCGCGTGTGTGCCCCGATACTAGGCATTTGTAACACCTCATCGGTCTCGCCGCCAGGACCGTAATCCTAGCGTTGACAAAACCGATGAGGATCTTGCCAGCATCGCCCAATACTTTGGCCGACACTACGGGGCAGCTGATCCACACAGCGCCAAGTCCTCCTGGTCCGGGGCGGATGGTGCCCACCCTGACGTTTTCCGCGCTGCAGCCCGTCTTCTCCACGACTGCAACGCGGACATCCTCCACCGTCACTGAGTCGTCCAGGCCCGAAATGCGCAAATCCGCACACTTCGTAGGTCTGGCGACTCTGACACCATCCTCGGCTGCAAACATAACTCGCAGCTTCTCCGCAAAGGCGTCCGCCGACTTTGCGCCTTCAGCCCCCGGGAACTCTAGCACTCGAGCTCCCGTCTGGGACTTGCGCAGGCTCATGCCTGCCGTCCCGAACTCAGTGGCGAGACTGCGGGCCCTTTGAAAAAGAGCCGCGTACGTCAGTCCGCCACTGACCGCCTCCGGCGACACGGTCACCACCACAGCCGCTGTTTTGGGCGGCTGCAGTGTCCGCGCCTTCTTCTTGGTGGCCGTTGCCACCGGTGGCGAAGGCGGGCCTTGGGCTGCCTTCTGTGCCGCCTTTTTCGCCCGCCTTCGGGACGACTTCGACCCTTCCACTACCTGCCAACGGTCATCGGAGGCAGATGTAGAGGGGCCCGGCTGAGATGGTGGAGTGGGAAGCGGAGGGAACTCCGCTCCGGACTTCGCTGCCGTTTCAGGCACCGCCTTGGCCGGCGCATTGGCTGGAGCCTGGGCCGGCGCCTTAGCCGCAGCCTTCGCCGGTGCCTTGCCACCCTTCCCCGCTCTTTTGGGAGCCGCAGGGGCCGGGGCCGAAGCCGCCGCCGCCGCATACGACACAGCGGGTGCGGTCGGCGCCGTCGCAGCCTTCGGTCGCTGCGACGCGAGCGGGGGGCGTACGACCGGCGCAGGGGGCAGTCTCGCCTCCAGACCGGCCAGACGCCCGTCCAGCATATGCTGCACTGCGAGGAGGACCTGGCGCAGCTGGGCGTCAGGTACTTCGACGCTGGCTGGAGCCGGCTGCGACGGGCCAGGCAAGGCCTCTCTTTGTGGCCGCTCAGCCCGAAATTGGGCAAACTGAGCGCTGAGCTCAGCCACCTGGCCCGTCAGACGGTCGTTGGCCGCCCGGAGCCGAGCTACGTCTTCACAGAGGGTGTCGACGACCCCTCCAATAGCGGAAGAGGAGTCCTTCAGGGCTCTTACGAAAGAACCCTTCAGGTTCGCCGACTTGGTGGCCACTTTCTGGATTATATCCACGGCCACCTTCGCCCTCTCCTGCAAGGACAAGGGATCCTGTGGGACATCTCCTTCCACTGGCTCTCTGATCCTTAGCAAGAGACCCGAGATCTCCTCCTCCGCTCGGTTCTCACCGTCCGCCCTGGAGCGTCTGTAGGACTCCCTCCTGGTGAAGGCGGAGCCTGACGGCAGCGGGACGGGGGCTTGCGACCCATCGAGACGGGTGCCTTTGGTAACTGGCGTCTCCAGGGATGAGTCACTGTCTGCATCCCTGGTGTGAACGCGCTTGTTCCCCGCGCTCGCCCCCGTCTCCGTCTCCATTGGACGCATACTGGCACCTTCGCCCGTGCCAGCCGCGGCCGACCTGGAGCGCAATCGCTCCGATCTTCTTCGGCTCCCAGCAGTCAGATTGACTTCTGGGAGCCCCACCGAGGTAGGCGGCCCGAGTGCCACCACGACCCCTTTGGACACTGTGTCCACTCCCGAAGAAGAGCTCCCCTTGAGGATACCCTTCTTCGCCCTCCCTCTCTTCGTATCAGAGTCCGTTTTGATCGCCGTTTCGTTTTTGTTTTTGTTTTCCGTGCCGTTGTCTTTTTGGTTTTCATTTTCAGCCATTATTGATCCCACGAGTGGGGGAGAACTAACGGTCGACCCGGGCAGAGATCCCCCAATACCCGGGCAAGCGTACATTTTTAACCCAACCGAGGGGTCCGCAGGTACCTCGGCTTGGGGTGCGCTCGCAACTGAACTTCCCATCAGCCATGCATCCCCTGGCCACGCACCAGAGCTTGGGATTCGGGGTAATTTTTTATAGAGGTTTTCTTCCTCGCGGTCCGGGCGGTTAAGCCAAGACCCACGCCCCCGGACAGAGCCGGGATTACGTTATGCCGACGGTGGCAGGAAGAATACGTCCCCCTGCCTGCTCGGTGGTAGTGTAAGTACACGCCGAGTCCGTCCTCCTCTCTCCACCGCTAGTAGCGGAGAAACTGTGGCCCCCACAGAGCCCCACCTTCATGTTTTTTACCGAGGTTTCCTCCTCCATGCTCCGAAGAGCGAAGAGCCAGCAGGGCAACCGGCAGACACGCCCACCCTGCTGGATCAGGCCTTGCCTGAGAGCCGATGGAATGGCTTCCTCTCCTGCTAGAATATTAGCCGCTGGCGATAATCCTCTCCTCCAGATGACGCGGAGGAAATGAGGAGGAACAGTGCTATCGCCAGCGTTTCCAGGGTGCACCACGAGGAGGTTTTCTAGCCAGCACCCCATATCGTCCTGCCCCAAGGGTAACCTATTGATTACCGTGAGATGTATCCCAATCATGGGGTTAGGCAGGGGGGACTCCAGATGCCGCTGATGCGTTCCTGGAGCTCCTCCCGACTGCCGAGGTAGGCCGCCGCGGGGTTTAGTGGGTAGACCGGTTCGCCGGGAGTCCCACACACGCCTTTCGTCTTCCCCACGGAGGGTATGGTGCGAAAAGCATTCCCCGCGTAAAAAAAAAAAAAAGAAAAAAAAGGGTATAGAAAACCAATATAAATACATAAACATACTTTTCTTTTCCAAACTCCGAAACAAATATTTGCAGATCACACAAACATTTGGTCCAACCCGGGAATCGAACCCGATACCTCTTGATCGGCAGCCGCATACGCTCACCACAAGACTAGACCAACGTGGCTGTCGTTAATTTATAAAATTATTATAATTGATAATAATTGTCTTTCAGAATCAACTTTACCTAATAGCGCTGCACGTCAGGCTGCTGATTTGAGTGATGTTAAAAATATTTTACAAAATACTGCAGAACATATTCAAATTGTGAAAACTTTTCGTCTGGGCAAATACAGCTCTGGGAAAAGTCGTCCATTAAAAATATGCTGTAATTCGTCAGAAGAAGCGAAAACAATATTACGAAATAAAAATAAGTTACCCGATAACATTAAAATATACTCGGATCAGACAACTACTCAAAGACTAATCATAAAAGAGCTCACCCAAGAGCTGACTCGACGCAAAGAAAGAGGAGAAACTGATCTTATTATAAAATATATAAAAGGTTGTCCGAAAATTATTAAAATTAAGTCAAAAAACTAATAGCTCCATGTATACTAAAACGCTCGGACGAAACAGTCACTTATCAACTCTGTCACAACTACCAGGATTTGCCCATGACAAAATCAACCTTAACTTTCTTCTATGCAAACGTGAGAAGTATATGCAAACAAGGAAAGTTCGATGAATTGCAATGCATAATAAAATCAATAAAACATACTACGGATGTTATAGTGTTGACTGAGACATGGCTAAAATCTAGTGAAAACGCTAACTTTTACCAAATACCCAATTACACACACTATCATAATATCAGAACAGATACTAGAGGAGGTGGTGTGTCTGTTTATGTTCATGATACTCTAGCTCACAGCAAGAATGAGGAAATGTACGTAGGAGGCGTCAACTACCTCTGGGTACATCTTGAGAGACACTCATTAAACATAGGAGTTGTCTACAATCCAGGCAACACAAACATGAGAGATTTTCTTGAAATATATTCGTCACAACTCATAAAGAAATCCCGTGCAATCGTTTTTGGCGATTTCAATATTGATCTGCTAAAGAGCAATATTAAAACTAAGTTGTATCGTGATACGCTAATAGAGTCTGGATACGTCTTGATAAACAACATTGATGAGAGCTATTGCACGCGTGAGACTACTTCTACGAAAACTATCCTGGATCACATATGTACCAACCTTAAAGACAAAAGCTTCCACATGGCTATCATAGAATCCCCATTGTCTGACCATAAGCAGATACATCTAAGTATGAGGAAATGTAAACCACCCCCAAGAGAACGTGTCCAATATAAAGCTATAGATTATAAAGAGCTATTTAATAGCGTTAGACTTGCAGAATATCATTTGGACGATATCAGCTACGCAAACTTTGAGAAGTACTTAAAAGCTGCCATCGATTGCAGTACCACCACTAAAACCAAAATCCTTAATCCCCCACGACAAGACTGGATATGCAAAGAAATAATCAATAAAATTATTGAAAGAAATGAAATTTGGCTTAAACTAAAACAAGACCCTGATAATAAAGATTTAATTAAAAAATTCAGAACAGAAAGAAATTTGACTAATCAATTGATCAAGAAACGTAAGAAGAAATATTATTATGAACAGTTTAAGAAATGTACTACAAATCCAAAAAAGATGTATAGCCTGATTAATGTTTTGTCAAACAATAGAATCAAACCAGAACGAACTCCCCCTAAATTGCTGACAGAGGACGGGTCTTTAACTAGCGGTAATTTGACCTGTGAAGAATTCAATCGATTCTTTTCTACGATTGGCTCTAACCTTGCAAAACTTATATTAGCACAAAAACAATACAATATCACAGTATTGCCAGACACTCAAACATGTAACACAGCATTTACTACTTTCATCCCTTGCCGATCTAATGAAGTATTCAAAATAGTCAAAAACCTTAAGTCAGACTGTAGCTCGGGGATTGATGGCATAACAACCAAATCTATGAAATGTGTTAATGAATTGATAGTAGACAAACTGACTGACTGCATAAATAACCATCTTACCGCTGGAATATTCCCTGATGAATTAAAAATAGCTAAAGTCACACCAATATACAAAACAGGTACTAAAACTGACCCTAGCAACTATAGACCTATCTCAGTGTTACCAATAATTTCAAAAATATTCGAAAAGATACTATTTACACGTTTAGAGAATCATCTTACATCAATAAACTTTCTGTTTGAGCGACAGTACGGTTTTCGAGCCCATTCCAATACGTTGTCGGCTGCTATAGATCTCACGACTAAAATACAGATGAACATCGATCGGAAAAATATGGCGATTGGTTTGTTTATTGATCTCAAAAAGGCTTTTGACACCGTAAGTCACCAAATTCTTTTACAAAAACTAAAAAGCATAGGCGTGTCAGGTGTGGCTTACAAGATGTTTGAGTCATACTTATCTAATAGGTGTCAAATAGTAAAAATTGGAGGATATCAAAGCAAACCACAAAATATCACATTTGGCGTTCCCCAAGGTTCCTTGTTAGGCCCGCTATTTTTCCTAATTTACATCAACTCCATCCACAAACTCTCACTACATGGTCAATTATCACTATACGCAGATGACACATGCCTTTTTTATTTTGGAAATTCCATATCCGAAATGATAAACCATGCCCAACAAGATCTAAACTTATTGCTAACCTGGTTCCAGCAGAATCTTCTCACAATTAATGCATCTAAAACAAGTTATGTTATATTTCATGCCAAAGGTAAAAAAGTCCCACCACACCCTGCCCTTAAAATCGATAATCAGATACTTGAACTCAAACAACACGAAAAACATCTAGGTTTGAGACTAGATTGCCAACTAAATTGGAAGACACATATTGAACACATAAAATCCAAACTAACATCACTTTTAGGATCCCTACGCAATATTGTACATTGCCTGCCTTTCAATGTTCGCCAGCTTGTTTACAACTCACTAGTTAAACCACATATTCTATACTTAATTGAAATATGGGGTAATGCAGCCAAAACAAACCTAAAGGACCTACAAATTGCACAAAACAAAATAATTAAAATGCTGTTTCATTATGATTATCTGACGCCTACAACTAAAATATACAAAGAAACCACACTCATGAACATTAAACAACTACACACATTTTGTAGTTGTATACTTATACAGAAAATACTAACTAAGACTATACATTCGCAGTTATCTTTTGTCAAAGTGCATGAAGTGAGCAACCGTAGCAATCGTAGAAAAGACCACATTCTGGTACCTCATATACGTACTTCTTTGGGCCAAAAAACATTGCTGTACGAGGGAGTGCAACTTTTTAATAAATTACCCAAAGAAATTAAGAATTCGAACTCTTTTAGTATTTTTAAAAATCAACTTAAAAAATATGTCATCGAAAATATCTCACTCGCTTAAAATCAAACAACACAACTTAAGCGATCTAGTACAACAAAGTGGTACTACTGTCTATTAACTTTATTGTGACCACGAGTACGCATCATAACCATCTGTGGGAGGGTACATACATATTTTAATTATTATTTTTCACTTTGATTGTGGATAAGTTGGGTACCCGAAAAAAAAAAAAAAAAAAAAGAAAAGAAATTGTTGATGTGTGGTAGTAGATTCTATCTTGTTGATGTCGGAGTGTTGATGTGTAGTGTTTTTGGCTTGTTACGCTGCTTACTGTTTGAGTGCTGTAGTGTGTGATATTTATTTTATATGAAGTACGAATATTCTCATGTAAGTGAAATGTAAATTTCTTTTTGAGAAAATAAAATTCTTTACCCACAATTGTTAAATTAATATACATAGGTTTGGGTTAAATTATTATACATAGGTTTGGGTGTATTATTATAACCGCAGTTAAATGCTATTAATTTATAGTAATGACTTGGCTCAAAAGCACAGAAGTACTTAGTATTTATTATGAATCATCTATCCATTACATTATTGGTTTTGTAATGTTTGTTTTTGTAACAATACTCTGGAGACCTATTAAGTAAAATATGAGGGTTACTTTTTTTGTTAAAAACCGGCCAATTTAAAACCTAAATAATACATTACCACTCTTCAATTGTATACACTAAATATATGTTTAAAAGATTTTCATTTTAAAAACATTTTTGTCGTCGAGAAGAATGGATCCATTTCATTTTGTGTCTCCGGTAAAAAAGTAAGAACATGCATTTATTTAACAGAAAATATTGCGACACTAAATAATGTTTTCAGATAATACGTTTTTCATGCCGACTGTAATATAGGTATTACGCCGAAGCAATCTTGGTAATGCCCTCGTTGTTTACTGGTGGTATAAAAGGCGTAGTGCGACACCACTTCATTTCTACGTCCCTTTTCAAAAAATCTGTCATTTTTAGGTTGGTCTACTGTGTCAGACTATTTGTGCTGAAATCAGCGTATCTCTACTACCTACTAAAGTCTTATTAAAGTTCTCATTGATCTCATTATAATTTCTTTATAATGTTTTTAGTTTTTGTTGCTTGCTATCAGAGGGATTGGCCATTGCCATTCTTGTTATAGTGGATAGCCACAGCGAAGGCCTACATTATTTCTTTAAAAATGTCAACTCCCACCTTATAAATATACATCCTGTGTCGCGGAGGACTTCACAAGAATACATGAATCGGACGCGAAGAACACCTAGACTCAAGACAACAATTTGTCGTTCGAACTTTATTAATGTATTGACATTATTAATATATTTATGAAGTGGCAAAACTTTCAGTTTTACATAAGCTTAATTACACTCCGCCGCTAAAGTTTGTCATGTTAACAACCTTTCTCATAATAGCTGGTTCAGTTCAAACTGAAGTATCAATACGCTGTATTACGGTTATTAAATTAAGGTGTTATCTACCTCGTTGGTCTAGTAGTGTCTGCGACTGCCGATAAAGAGCTTCGAATCTCGGGATAAGCAAAAAAACATAATAACAGTTCGTACGTAGTTTGGAAGTTAGGATCTTAACCCCTTAAATCTAATCTTAAATTTAAATATTTTGCTGCAAATTTCTTTTCTGCTAATGAAATACATTCTTTTAGGTTAGATTTATTTATATCTAAACCTGTGCTCCTGAGTTTGTGCACACACTTGTGCACTATAATTTCTCCTACATACTCATAATTGGCCAATCTCGGTTGAAAATCACCGCTATCGACTAGGAAAACATATACGGTTATTAAGCAAGTGTTAACAGATACAGTTACTTTTACAGGAGCTCTGTGATCGCAAGTACAATCAGGATAAGCACCTGACAATACTGCCTTGTTGGCCTAGTGGTAAGCGTGTTCCATTCCCAGTTTGGACCAAACGTTTGTATGATCTTCAAATATTTGTTTCGGAGTTTGGGGGTTTTCTATGTGTAATATGTATGAATTTACAAAAAAAGGATATATGTATTTATATCAGTTTTCTAGTACTCATAGTACAAGCTCCGCTTAGTTAAGGACTAGATGGCGTTGTGTGTAAGATGTCCGAAACATTTAAAATAGCCTCGTTCTGTTCATGCGATGATGCGTTAAAAAGATTGAATGTCTCAACGCCTACACATTTCGTGTGTGTTATAAGAACCGATTAAGGGAGCACAATAAGCCGTTCAAAATCAGTACAAGAAGGAGAACTTAATACAAACTCTATATCGTTAACAGGAAGCTGTTAGATGCTATTGATAATAATAATTCTATCATACACGTGCATCATGGTTCTTTTACTATTAAAACAAACAACAGACGGAATGTTAGTCTGCACGGTCGTGTTGCCCAGTGTTGTGGGTTCAAATTCCACATGGGACAACACTTTGTGTGATCTACAAATTGTTGTTCTGAGAATGAATGTTCTTTGTGTCCGTTGCATGTATGTTTGTAAAGTCCTACGCAACACAAGATCTATTCCTACTGTTTGTATTTTAACAAAATATGAAAATAAAAAAATAAGGCTTTTATATCTTTCCTTACGTCATTACAAAATCAATTTCAATATGTTTACAACAACATTACGTTTTGAAACAAAATAACACAATATAAATTTCAGTAATCATGTATCAGTATAGGAAATTATCAATTTCGGTAATAAATAGATCTCGACATACTTCCGCCGTCTCAAAGGTTCAATAGATGTTTTGAAATTTAATGTTACGCAAATTTTGAACATCAAGCCCAATCTTATTTATATTACCATTTTCTTCAAAGAAAACATTTTGATGATAGATTAAGTCTTAGAGATTCATTCAACAAATTTGGGATAGCGTGAGCATAAATAAGCTGTTGAACAAAAAGATTGATGCCACAAAGTATTTTCAGAAGCGTCAAATATAATCTTATTTTGTACATCAAAAGAATTTCATTTAAAATGTATTGAATTAAAAGAACACCTCGTGAAATATGTAGCTAAATCATTTTGACTTTCGTGACTTTTACACATACTAATGTTTTTTAGGGTTCCGTAGCCAAATGGCAAAAAACGGAACCATTATAGATTCGTCAAGTCTGTCTGTCTGTCCGTCCGTATGTCACAGCCAATTATTTCCGAAACTATAGGAGCTATACTGTTGAAAATCGTTCAGTCGATGTATTCTGTGAACCGCATTAAGATTTTTATATAAATATAGAAAAAAAACAATACATTTTGGGGGTCCCCATACTTGGAACTGAAACTCAATTTTTATTTTCATCAAACCTATATCTATCTATGGATAGATGTTCAAAAATGATGTTGAGGTTTCTAATATCATTTTTTTCTAAACTGAATAGTTTGCGCGAGAGACACTTTCAAAGTGGAAAAAATGTGTGTCCCCCCCTCTAACTTCTAAAATAAGAGAGTGATAAAACTAAAAAAAATATATGTTCTACATTACCATGCAAACTACCAAGGAAAATTGGTTTGAACGAGATCTAGTGAGTAGTTTTTTTTAATACGTCATAAATCGTAACACGCAATTTACCTTTCATCCAATCAATACACTAGTATAAAAACATCACATGAAAGTTACAACGAACTACAAGAACTTTTACATGATGTTACTTGCTGATACGGAACCCTTCATGGGCGAGTTAAAATTATATATTATTGAACACATAAGATTGTTCATATAGATTGTTATCTAGATGCAAATTTAGTAAGAGCAGATATTGAAATTTGCCAACCCTCAGATAGAAAAGAGTTCATATGGAGCATTTATTGAAACATTGATAATTTTAATTTACAAATAGATACCTACTTAATTTTATTAGTGTCAAGATTGAAGTCCAAATGGTCTTCGCATTTTTGTTACAAAAAACTCCCTAATAGATTTTCTTCTATTGAGTTTAAGCATTTTTTTCTTTTTTTTTTCTTTATTGAATGTACATAGCTACTGACTTGCTTCGATAGTTACCACTCTTTTCAATATAATATATACTTTTACTATTTATAACTATATTTTAATCTTTTTTAAGGAACTCGAATCAAATTTCTTAAAACAGAAAAATATATTATCATAACAATTAATGTTTGTTAAATAACATCCTTATATTTCATATCAAAGTACTTGAATCTCCATATTCAACACATAATTGGCAAAACATTCCTTTTAATATAGAACTTTTATTGTTTGTTGAATTGCACCTTGTGATGTAGATGATAGAGTTAAAATTTGCTTGTCTGGAACGCTTAATATTCATTCAATTCTTTGCAGAGCACTTTTCATAGACGTACTTTTTTATATATATTTCTCGATATGTGTCTGCCCGGGCGGTGCTGTGGTAGTATATGCTGTGTTAAAGTCTCGGGTTTGATTTTCGGGTGAAACCAAATTTTTATATGGACTGCAAATGTCTATTTCCGAGTTTGGATATTTCTTATAAACTATGTATATATTATTATTATTTATACAATGTAAATTTATTTACACTAAAAAAATATTTCATTAAGTTTTCTAATAGTCTATTTTGCCGTTGTTGAAACGAGATGGCGTTGTATGTCAAATGTCTATAAATATACTATACTACCTTTTATACAGTTCTACTCGCGTGAATTATCGCAATAAAGAATAGGCTCTATCCATAATCAAAAATCAAAGTTTCTCAATCTCATTAAAATCTCTGCAGTGGTTTAGGCGTGTAATCGTAATAAACAAACAGAGTTACTTTCGAAATAATAACACGAATATTAGTATGGTTTATTATATCATTTATATACGAAACACAGAACGACTGTACAGTAATATATCATCAATATACAAAGCTATTCGCATTATGCTTACGCACGTACCAACTTTATGTCAAAGCTTTAAAAGTACCCCTGTCAAACTTATGTAATACCCTGATTACTGCGTTGATAAAGTCTCGTATGTGGCGAACGTTTTTGTTTTAATATTTTAAAAGTATATTTTCATTGAAAATAATCTATCTTCATAAATATAAAATTCTCCTGTCACAATTTTCGTTCCCATACTCCTCCGAAACGGCTTGACCGATTTATATGAATTTTTTTATGCATATTCAGTAACTCTGAGAATCGGCTACTATCTATTTTTCAAATCTCTAAGTGAAAAGGGCTGTTTACCAGATTTTTTTTTTATTATGTGGCATTAAAAATACATACAACCCTAAATTTTCAACCCTTTACGATCAATCCTTATTTTTTTAGGGCGGTACGAAGTTCACCGGGTCAGATAGTATATTTATAAAAATGAATGTTTGTCTGTATGTCCTTTACAGAATCATAAACCACTGAACGGATTTAAATGAAATTTAGTACGTAGGTAGTCCAAAGCCTGAGAAAGGTATTAGGCTACTTTTTACCGTAAGTTGATAAAAATGCTATGCAATAGCTTTACCGCGGCGGTCCCCAAGTGCCACACGTATTTTTTTTTCAACATAAGACACACCCTTAGCGTCAGGTGTTCTTAGCGCTTGACAAGATCAACGTGAATAAGGTTAGATGACAAAGTTTCGTCAAAGTTCCCGTACATATTCGTCGAAAAATATACCGGGGAGCTGTTGTAAGTTCCAGGAACTTGTGAGATATTTCAGCGGAATTGATTTCTGAGTGGTATTTCTTATGTAGTATTTATTTTGCTAGTAATATAATATATAATGTTTTTGTCAGTCTTCGTAAGTACAGATAATAATTTCCGTTAGTTAGATGTCGTCATTGTTCTGGAAATACGAACTAAAATAATTTTAGCAGCATTCAGAAGATGTTTTACTTTGCTGATATTTCACTTTAGGGTTTTTTCTAAAGAAATTATTCTACTGCGTCAATCGATAAATAGAAGAAATAAACTTTTGTAGAAAAAAAACTTAAAAGAAACAAAAGGAATCCATAATTAATAAAAAAAATCCAATTCATTTTCATATATTTACCTTTTAAACCTTCTCTGGACTTCTAGAAATAATTCAAGAGCAAAATTAGCCCAATCGGTCTAGCCGTACTCGAGTTTTAGCGAGACTAACAACCAGCAATTCATTTTTATATAATAAAAATAGAGTATTATTCAGAATGAGCTACCAGCTTTACTAAAGAATAACACTAATTGATCTTAAAGTGCAGCTGTAAACATAGCTTAAGCTATAAGACGCTTTGTGTCGTAACTGACTGTGTTACATTGTATATACAGAAATGCAATATATGAAATGCCTTAATAACGAAACTTCTATTCAAATAAATTATTTACCTTTTGAATAATATTCTGATATAATAGTGTCAAACGATAATTTCTTAAACTATCGCATTACTTTGACTGCCTGTTTAATAACTAACTACTTAAAGTCAGGTTTTCTTTTCTTTTTTATTAGTTATACACTCTCATGAGCGTGCGTGTGGATTTAATACCAGGAAGAAAATACCCTCTAATGCGGAAACTAATAAACTACAGACCCCGTACATTGCAGTTTTCTATTCAACTAAAACAACGACTTATTCACAGAAATTATTTACATTGCTAAGTATATTTTTATTATTTTATTTAGGAAAAGAAAAACCGTTCTTAAAGTACAAAATTAAAATTGAAAACAGTTTATAATAAATCATTATGGTGCAGGTGCATTTTATAAGTATACTTGACCTGCTTCGCCTTGTGGCGCAGTTGTAGCGTAAGGTACTGCTGTGCTTGAGGTCTCGGGTTCGATTCCCGGGTCGGACCAAATGTTTGTGTGATCCATAAATATTTGTTTTTGAGTGTTTTCTATGTATATTGTAAGTATTTACAAAAGAAAAGTATGTTTATGACACTAGATGACGTTTCGTTTCCGAAATATTTATTTATTTGTATCAGTTGTCTAGTACCCATAATACAAGCTCTGCTTAGTTTGGGACTAGATGACGTTGTGTGTAAATTTCCCAAATATTTATTTAATTTATATTATAAGATTACCGTTAAGGTATGATTTTGGTTGAGTTTAGATTTTTATCCGAATGATAATTCTATAGGGAAAACCGGTCGGGGGAATCTCTGGTTATCTGTCACCAAAACTACAACACTTGATTGTACAAACACGGCTTGGCATATGATTAGGATCGACATGTCAGTTAAGTGTCAGAAATTGAGCCCGCAATGTGAATCCAATATATTTGCAAATTGGAGTTTCTGCGTACGTTCTACATACGTTAGTGGTACGTTCAGATACGTAGTGGTTTGTAAAGATAGTTGGAATGTCAGAACGGATTCTTACTTAGACTGCCAGTCATCACTAATATTGAGCTTGAGTTTGTGAGACTACAATTCTATAACTATATATGAATAGTTAATATTCAACTCCACTTTATTGGAATAGTATCATATTGTAGAAGATGTATGTAAAATACTAAAGATGTATATAGAATACTACTTGACTGCTTTGTTGGTCTAGTGGTTAGCGTATGCGGCTGCTGATCAAGGGTTCGATTCCTGGGTCAGATCAAGTATTTGTGTGATACACAAAAATTGTTTCGGAGTCTGCTTGTTTTTTTACTATGCATAATATGTATGTATTTACAAAAAAAAGTATGTTTGTGTATTTATATCAGTGGTTTAGTACCCATAATACAAGCTCTGCTTAGTTTGGGACTAGATGACGTTGTGTATAAGATGTCCAAAATATTTATTATAAGTATAATTAGTTTAGTTCAAAGATTGACAATATTTTATGAGGGAGTACTTGTATTTTTTAATTTTGATGAATAGTGTTAGGTGAGTCGTGATTATTTGGAAGTCAAAATGGATAACTTGATACCTTAAATGAGTACTGCTACTTTTCATATTTCAAAAAATATTTTTAATTAAATTAATTAAACCTGAGCAGAGTTTTATCTGAATAAAAGTTAATTAGTTTTAATTTAATTTATGCTATATTCGTTTATCTTTTTTTTTATCAAAACTGTTTAGGTATGAATTTATTTGTTTTCCATTTATTAAGTTTGTTGATTGATTTGATTATTCGCTCAATAAGTAAAAAAAATCGTATTTTAAATATTTTCTACGTTAGTTGTAAAACCTAACAGTTTTAAGAGAGAAATCGAGCATTCTTAACGGGTCTTATGGGTCTTATGCTTATGAGACTATCATGTAATAAAATAAAGTTTTCTCTTTCTTATTCTGCAAATAGTGAGCTAGCCAATTGAAAGTTTGTTCCGGGTACACATAACCCTCACAATGTTGGAATGACATCTCAGCATTTTCTTCGTTCTTTTAGTTTTAGTTTTGTCCTGTTCGATTACTTCGATTGATAAACGATATTCGGCATATTTTTATTCTATTTAATGTAGCTATTTGTTTACCCTCTATTTCAGCTCAGTAAGTTTTAATTATTATTATTTTTGTTTTTTTCTGCCCTTTAATTTATTTTATTATTTATTAAGCAAATTGAACCTTTCTTTATTTTATGTTATGCTGCCCAAAGTACTATTTTGTTGAGTGCTATTGTGTTTTAAAAAACATAGTAGATAAAACAAAGTTGAATGGTCTATTTATAATTGTATTTATAATATATGTTTTGTATGTATGTATATATATATATATATATTGTATGTATGTATGTATATATTACATATAACGTATATACTGTGTTTATGTATATATTAGTATGTATGAGTATAAATATGAATCCTTTATTTATTTTGATCAAATCATATTATAAGTTGTGTGCATCTACCTAGTTGTTGGCTCTGCATCACCCTAAGGTCGACTGGCAGAAAATGCCTACGGCATTAAGTCCACCTTTGTCACTGTTATGTGCATAAAGAATAAATAAAAAAAATAAAAATAATTTCAAATTAGCCGCTTTTCTTTAAATGCGGACGGTAGTTACATCAAAAAACTCTGGCAAGTGCGTGTCATGCCAAGCATATAATAGGGTTCCGTAGTCATATACACTGGCAAGTAAAAAATAATCGTGTCCAATAGATAATTGTTATATTTACATAGCATTTGTTAATTTTGAACGAAGTTTTCCAAGTAAGCGTATTTCACAAGTCAGACCTCTGTAACTCCTGAACTGACAAAGTTATCTAAGTTTCTAAGAAAGCTCTTTTTTAAACTTCACACGAACTAACGTCATGATTTTTGACAGATTTTTCGATCTAGCCGTTTACCAAGGAGAGGGAGACGCCCTGTTTTTAAAAAAAAAAGCGGCTAAGTGCGAGTCGGACTCGCCCACGAAGGGTTCCGTATCAGCAAGTAACATCATATAAAAGTTCTTGTAGTTCGTTGTAACTTTGATCGATGTTTTTATAATAGTGTATTGATTGAATGAAAGGTAAATTGCAGTTTACGATTTATGACGTATTAAAAAAAAACTACTGACTAGATTTCGTTCAAACCAATTTTCGTTGGTAGTTTGCATGGTAATGTACAACATATATTTTTTTTAGTTTTATCAATCTCTTATTTTAGAAGTTACAGGGGGGGGGGCACATTTTTCAACTTTGGAAGTGTCTCTCGCGCAAACTATTCAGTTTAGAAAAAAATGATATTAAAAACCTCAACATCATTTTTGAACACCTATCCATAGATACCCCACACGTATGGGTTTGATGAAAAAAATTTTTTTGAGTTTCAGTTCCAAGTATGGGGACCCCCAAAGTATATTGTTTTTTTTCTATTTTTATGTGAAAATCTTAATGCGGTTCACAGATTACATCTACCTACCAAGTTTCAAAAGTGTAGTTCTTATGGTTTCGGAAAAAAGTGGCTGTGACATACGGACGGACAGACAGACAGACAGACATGACGAATCTATAAGGGTTCCGTTTTTTGCCATTCGGCTACGGAACCCTAAAAATGCCCTCTGCAGTTGAATACCTTGCAAATGGATACCTAAATTATTCCTACTTTACGTGTAGGTAAGGTATCCCAAATAAAAATATTTTTATTTAGGGTGTGGCGTTCGGAGAATTTGATCTCCGAATGCACCACAAAACATATCTGTCAAAATCTGACTGACAGCTTACTTTTGACACACTCTTTTTGGCGCCATTCAGAACCAACAACGCTTCTGGTAGTCTTTTTCGATTATGAATACCAGAATACACAAAACTCATTGTATAGCACTTGTGCATACGTTTAGTATATTAACGTCAACACTGAAGAGTCACTTGCACGTGACCACCTTGCAAAATATTATATGTACCTGCTACTGTTACCATCAATACACGCCGTGCAACGCTAACCGGAGTTTGATTCGGCTCGGGGAAAGCCGCCTCATATATCCCCAAAAGGGTACCTTAGTACTTTCTAGAACTATAAGGGTCCGAGTCATGAGCTACTGAATCCGAAAAAAGCAATTTTTCTTATGTCCGTTTCGTCTAGCTAACTTCTATGTAATCTTCTATGTATATGTAGTAACTTTATTTAAAAAAATAGATTTACGAAACATAAAAGCTAAATAAAGCTCGGTAAACAACGCGAGGCGTAGTAGTAAAAGTAAATACACCTTTCATTTGAATACAAAGTATTTACTGATTTCTAAAACCGTAAAACTAAATCAACATAATTTATTACTTAAATATTTGAAAATAACAAACAACTTGGGTCAAATACATTTACATACGATATTTCATCCAGACAACGGTCGCTATTTGTGGTTAGTCCATTTAAATGTACATATTTGAAATAATTTGCTTCATACCAACAGTAGATAAATATGTGATTTATTCACGAGCTGGCTAGCTCTTGCCTGTTTCATTTACTTAAGTTAACTATTTTTTTGTAAATGAGAAACAAATTTTGAGTCACGCTGTTTTTAGCACGAATGGGCAGGGATATTACGAGAACAACCTTTAAATGACAGTATCCGTGTTTTCGTATTTCGTTGGTGAGTGTGAGACAGAAGGCCAAATATTTGTGTGATCCACAAATATTTGTTTCGAAGTCTTAGTGGTTTCTATGTATAATATGTATGTATTTACAAAAAAAAGTGTGTTTATGTATTTATATCAGTCGTTTAGTACCCTTAATACAAGTTCTGCTTAGTTTGAGACTCGATGACGTTACGTGTAAGATATCCGAAATATTTATTAATTTATAATTTATTTTTAAAACGAAGATAGGGCATCGTTGTCCATGCGTCTGTTATACGATAGACAGTGTTATACAATAGCCAATAATTAACGAGCCCATTAAATCGATAGTAAATTAAATCGTTATAATCCGAGATAATACCCGTCAGCAATAAAATACACATTCGCGTTAAATGGTCGCAATTTGGCTCGCTGCCATCTAGATGGCGACATCAGGTGCCCAGTTTGGCTTATCACATAAAACATGAAAAATGATATAAACTGTTTGCTTTTGTTTTTTTTTTTTGCAAGTAGATAATTCTTTTACTAAAAATACCTATATCCTTTGTTGCGGAGAACTTTATAAAAGTTCATTATAAGGACAGGAGTACACCTAGAATAAAAACAAAAATAATTTATAGATCGCTCAACCTGTTCTCCCGTAATAGGACCGATCCCACAACATTCAATGTTTGTTGAAATTGAATTACAAATCATTGGTAAGTAAATATTTTGATTTCAATTCAGTTTCCATTAATACGACTTTCGTGTAGTATTCATCCCATTGGTGTAAGAACTGGGCAGTGTTATCTATACGTACCAGAACTTTAAAATGCCAGAGAATCATAATTTCAATAATTTATTATTTCGTAATCATATACCTAACAATTGACACACATTAAGCACATAACCATAAATGTGACATTAATAAACTAGTTAATCAAAAAAAAAATACAAAAAAAATACATGACAAAAAATGACGCAGAAAAAAAAACAAGATTTTGAGCACACTGAATTAAACAACGTTACTAGAGAAGCAAGATTATCGACACAATTGTCAGTGTATTAAGATACACATATTGAAGTTTGAAAAGCCGTAGTCACGTTACATAGAAACGTACCATAACACTAGCAAAGCGTGACTTATTAGTCCAGTTTTAATTAGTAGTTGAGGAGCTATGAAGGAATAAATGAACATACATATGTATGTCATTTAAAGGTTGTTCTCCTAATATCCCTGCCCATTCGTGCTAAAAACAGCGTGACTCAAAATTTGTTTTTCATTTACAAAAAATAACTATTTTTTGTAAATGAAAAACAAATGAAACTTAAATGAAACAAGCAAGAGCTAGCCAGCTCGTGAATAAATCACATATTTATCTACTGTTGGTATGAAGCAAATTATTTCAAATATGTACATTTAAATGGACTAACCACAAATAGCGACCGTTGTCTGGATGAAATATCGTATGTAAATGTATTTGACCCGAGTTGTTTGTTATTTTCAAATATTTAAGTAATAAATTATGTTGATTTAGTTTTACGGTTTTAGAAATCAGTAAATACTTTGTATTCAAATGAAAGGTGTATTTACTATATTTACTACTAGCTACGCCTCACCTTGTTTACCGCGGGTTTGATGCTTTTGAATCGCTAATATTAAGTTTTTATTTTTCATAAACCTATTTTTTTAAATAAATGTAACATAATTACTACTTATTTCATCGGTTCTCTGTCAAAAACAGTACAGTTGTTTCAGAACTTAGCTAGAAGAAACAGACAAAAGAAAAATTGATTTTTTAGGATTCTGTAGCTCATGTCTTATAGTTCGGTTATATCAGTTCGTCCGCCCTGCCGTCCGGCCTCGACTTACCTACCAAACGGTTAGTGCTACAAAGATTTAACATTTGCAGGAGTATGTGTTTTTATCACGTTGATAAAGTACTAAGATACCTAATTTATTCCTACTTTACCTGTGTCCTTGTCCTTCTTTAAAAGCTAAATGGCTGGATCAAAAAAACTGACAAAAATACATACATGACTGCACGGTTGGCCTAGTGGCTTAAGCGGTCACCACACCGCTTCCTACTGCGCCAAGTGTCGTGGGTTCAAATCCCACGTAGGATAACACTTTGTGTGATTCACAATTTGTTGTTCTGAGTCTGGGTGTTATTTGTGTCCGTTTCATGTATGTTTGTAAAGCCCCCCGCGACACAGGAATTTATATTCCTAATGCGGGAGTTGTCTTTTTAAGATGAAAAAAAAAAATGAAAAAAAAAATACATACCTACATAGCTTGTCAAAATCACAACCTTCCTCTAGCTTTGCCAAAGTCCGGTAAAAACTCTAATAGTTTTTTACTAAGGGCCACAGCACACTAGCTACTTTTAGCATCGGCGATCGGCTACTAGTCGCTTTTTAGAAGCTAAATACGGCGACCGAACGCTCCACACCGCACGCTTAAAGACGCCAAACGCGGAGATTGAGTCGCTTTTTAGAAGCGCCACACGCTACTCTCCGCACACATTGGGATGCCGGTAGCGTCGATTTGGGGTCGGAAAATTATGACAACACTACAGCCGACGCGATCTAGGCATCTGAACTGTCTCTAAAACGCGCGTTTCCGATACCGCCTTCGAACGCAGAAAGTAGCGAATGATGCTACATGAAATCACCGATCACCGATGCTAAAAGTAGCTAGTGTGCTGTGGCCCTAACTGACAACGAATTTCGATATATTAAACAATCTACCCCAAATATTGTTTTAGTTAGTATTATTTTTCAAGTTATTTTCATCACAGCGTGCCACGAAGCATAGCACGATATAGCTGGTTAAAATATAAAAACAAATAAAGTCTTTAATGTATTTGTTTTATCTCTAGTTGCATTGCAGACGACTTAATGTGTTATTCAATGATAAACTTAAACTCCAACCATCAAACGGTATCCGTGCTTATGCTAATTTCAACGAAACATAAACTTTAAATATCCATAGTCGATACCTCCAGACGTCTAGACAGCATTATATGGATACATGAAAATTGTCCAGCATATAAATCACTTGGCTTCCAAAGTTTGAAACTTCAACTAGTTTGAGATGGAATCGCTCGCGTTTAAACAGAGTACAAGTAATAAGTTGAAGCGTTGATAACATTTAGTGAATTTTGTGATGAATATTTACAATATTTACATTCAAGCATGGACTGCCTCGTTGGTCTAGTGGTTAGCGTATGCGACTGCTAATCAGAGGTCTCGGGTTCAAATCCCGGGTCGGGCCAAAAAGTGTTTTTGGGATTTTCTTAGGAAATTCCTAATAGCTGCCCGGAGTTTGGAAGTTTGGCGGTGATTCACGCTCGTGCCTCGGAGAGCAGATAAAGCCGTCGATTCCGGTTGTCATGAACACCTAAGTCAGTGCCCTCAGATATACTGACAACTAGTTCAATCTTCGAATTTCAGTTCTCCCTTAGTGATGCGGTGGTCCAATGCCAGTCGCTCCCTGGAAAAACTGAAATTCAGGTAAAACCAGTTGAACCAGTAGGCGACCCCAAATAAACTTGGGAATAATGGCTATATACATACAAACAAGCATGGAAAAATTCCCCGGATCGTCGCTTACTGGTAGCGTTCCTAAAAGACTGGCAGTATTGCCACGTTGAAGGACAATGCTAATTCTGTGTGCTGGAAAAAGGTCAGCCTTTTGGTCACGAGAAGCATCGATCAGTTGCTTATCTAATTGCTTAAAAATAGCACGAGCGCTTGGAACCCATGAACCATATTTTGTGATTAATTAATAACTGTTTTTCTATTCAGAGTAAATTTCTTTAAGTAGGGCACAGACTAAAAATATGTTTTGACAGAAGTAAGAACTAACTAAACTAAGATCACTGATTAATGAGCGAAAAATCTCATGACGCACCTGTCATGCCTACGTCAGTTTTTTGGAACGTGGATAAAAAAACGTAGGATAATGGAAACAGGTGGCTGATCTTTATACAAAAAGAAAGAAAAAATATTTAAATTAATCTGTTATGGAACTGTGCAAAAGAAGTCTGAATAAGATACAAGTACTTGGAGAAAAAAAAGCACTCATAGTCGTCACAAAATAAGAAGCCCGGTTTGACATTTGTCATCGTGGCGTAACTAATACGATTAATTCGTGTTTTTGAGTGCAATTTTTCAATATCAACTTAAACTCAGTGCTTATTTATGATACGCGTTGTGATAGTGTATGGGTAACATAGTAATCAAATAGGATTATGAATTTGATTTGTCAATTTCTTACATACGGCATGTCAAATGACAAATGTCAAAACGGGCTTCTTATTTTGTGACGACTATAGAGAGTAAAATCTCGCGAAAGTGTTTATCAAAAGAGTCTTAGTTCAAAACTATATTTTTCTTGAAAACTTAGAAATATCCATTGTATGTTCAATTTTATTAAGTAATTTGCTTGTTCTGAAAATATTTATAACATAGATCTGACCTTTACGATTTTAGAGCTTCTTTAATAGATTACGTAAGTTCTCTTTTTAAGCAACTTCTGAAAAAGAGGAAAGGGCCACGCTGATTTTAATATGAATGGACCGGCTCGACCGGGGCAGTACTACCCTCATACAGAAGACCCTCCTAATATTGACAGAACAATTGCTGTCGTATTTCGTTGGTGAGTGTGAGACCGGAGGTCCAATAATTCTGCATTTCATAAGAGTCATAAGTGCGGCCTCCGGCGGCTAAGAGACTGATGAGTACTACAGAAAACCTTTGTTAACCAGTTCTTTCCCCTTCAGTTCCCCTAAGATCAGGGGGAGGACAAAAGCTCAACCTACTTATGACTCTTAAGAAGCATTAGTCTTCCTGATTACTCTTTCCGATGCCTTCTTATTAAAAAAAATTGAGCCCGTATTTTCTATTTTTTATTTATTTTTTTAAAGACATCGCCCACATTAGGAATATAAATCCTGTGTCGCGGGGGACTTTACAAAAATAGATGAAACGGACATAAAGAACATCCAGACTCAGAACAATAATTTGCGAATCACACAAAGTGTTGTCCCACGTTGGATTTGAACCCACGACACTTGGCTTAGTAGAAAGCGGCGTGGTGACCGCGTAAACCATGAGGCCAACCGTGCAGTCAGTGTATAGAAACATTTCTGGAATTCTCTTTACAATTGTCAAAGATACAACCTAATAAATTAAGTAGTAAGTAAATTTGGGAAACTGGCTGTTTTATTCCGTGTAAAGTACAGACGGTTTTACATCCCTTGTAAAGCCTCTAAATTATACAACTCCCAAATACTCTTTTCCTTTATAATTCCTATTTAGTTATACCATGATCATTAAAACTCAACAGCGAGAGTCTGTAGTAGTAGTAGTCTGTAGTAAACAACAATACAACCTCATTAGTTCCAGGGATGCATGTTTTGTGTTATTTTTGAAAAAGGTTTCAGTTTTCTCAAAGGTAACATGACGTAAAATGAGACGGGATACAGTTTATGCCATGTTAAATTCATATGTTGTTATGGGTAGAATAAAAAATAGTTATGTAGGATTAATATTAAGTGTAGAGTGAACATATATGCTGTGTTCTTTTTATTTATTTTTATTTGTATTTGAGGGTAGCTTATAAATAGTGATGTAGGATTAGTATTAAGGGTAGAGTGAACATATGCTGTATTCTTTTTAAATAAAATTTAAAATCTTTTAATAATTTAAATATTGGCATTTTATTCCTTTTTAATATTTCTAAAATGATTTAAAATATTCACTTTAAAATATTCTAATTAAATTATTGTTATTCTAAAATATTCATATATTTATAGATATTTATCAGTGACATATATCACTGTGTAAAATAGATTACCGGATTTTGTGTTACCAGAATTGTTTTAAGTCTCCAGGAATCAATTATGCTTAAAACAATTCATAATAAGATGGGAAAGCAATTAAAATACAGCTCAAAACAAAATTTTGAAACCTTCACTTAAAGTAATATTTTTACCGTTTCTCAGAAACAGAACTTCTTGATTAAAAGTAGAGAAGTAATTATGGCCTTGGAATTAAGTTAGTAAGTCTTGTTAAATTAAACAAACTAAGTGTGAGATGTGATTCATGAAACAACTTTACGGCCTTTCAAAGTAAGATTGCCGTAGAAATTTAATATGAAACTGTTTTGTAAAAGATTTTATCACAGGTAAGATTACTTGAGGGTTCATAAGATTCTAATTGCTTCTGGTTAAAAAGGGATGTAAAGGAAGAAGACAGTAAGACGTCAAGTCGTAAGTTGCCGACTAAGAAGCTTTCTAAAGTCTTTGAAAAACTAGTTCCTCTATTAAGACAGTTCAAAATGAAAGTCGCTTTGAGTAGTTCTGAAGTTATACGACGTTTTCTGTGTATTAATTTTAATTGCTCAGCCTTGATTTTTTATTAATTTGACCTACAAGTTAACAAATGGGTAATTTAAATACAAGGTTTTCTTCTTAAACACTTTTTAATTTTTGAAAATAATTTGATTTTAATCTTCGACGAGGTTAAAAAATGTATGCAAAACATGTATTTAGCAAAAAAGGAATTTACAAATTATATTACCTAAATAAATATGTCCGAGCAATACATTTTGATATAATAAATATGAGCATCACAATAATCTATCTTTAGTTTTAACAACAGATAAGTTTTTGAAAATAGTTTAAAGTTTTAAAGCAAAATTTGTTCTTTTTTTTTGAAGTAAAAAAATCAATATTGGTGGTGCAAATGAATGAAAGTATTGAATCCATCATAAAGAAACAATAGACTAAGTTGAACTTCAGAAGGGTTACTGAAAACAGTCGCTCATCGTCTTGTTTCATCAAGGTTTTGGATTATTATCTCCAAATTCCATATTCAATCCATGCTATTAGGAACTTGAAGATCAAATTAAAACAGCAAATTTGATGTTCAAAATTCATAATAGAATATAAAAGTTTTTACTATATACATAAGGTATTTTCAGGCTGTTATAAAACTTAAAATATACAAAAATTACCTTTAGAAAGGAACTTTAGCAAAATCCACAAGTAGTTGTCTGAACCTAATTTTCGCTTAGGCATCAAATTTATAAAAAAAAATCTATTCCTGATTTCCTATAATTAAGTTAATGATTAATACTTATTCGTAATAACTTTATTTACAAATAGCCGCATGTAATCCCACCTTTATTTCTTTTCCTATCATTCCACCTTCCTTGTTCAATCGTTATCTTTTCCTCAATCTCCTGTTATAAAAAGATCATTAGTGGACTTATAAATACGGAATAACAAGGCGATTGATGATGGTTATTAATGGTAGCAACAAAAAAGTTTCATCAGCGGCTATCACTGCAAAATTGAGTCATTAATTTTATAGCGCTCTGCTTGGGTACGACTGCGATTTTCATTGTTAGGTTCGATCTAGGAAAAGTAGAATAGTACTGAAGGTTAAACTGTGGAAATTTAGAACAACTCTGCCTATCCCATAGCATATATAAGCCAAATTGCCTTAAGTGATTAGCAACAGTACCGAGGGTAATAACGATGGCGCGGTTAATACCTAGATGGGGGACTGTTTGTGGCATAATAGCATAAGCCTCTCCGTGATTTGGAGGTCATGTTAAGCAGTCGCTTACGGTTGTTATTTAGATGATAACAATCGTGAAGCTTAGTTGGAGACTTAAAGAGACTTAAAAACATCCAACGGCAAGATTACGTAGCCACAACGTTGACACCAGTCCCCAGCATATAATTACAAATAATGACCCATTAGTGGGTCAGTATGGGTTATTGATTCCATATTTATATCTATTTGATATGTAATTAAGAATACAAAGTGTCACCACCCCTATTCATTCCATGGGTGTCGTAAGAGGCGACTAAAGCAACAAAATAAGCAGCTAACATCACTGGCAGAGTGGAGTCTGCAATTATACAAACGTTGTATGTATAGGGAGGGCGTAAGGGTGCTACAGCAGCTCTTTAAGGAGCACCTCTGTTCAGCAGTGGACAATCATTGTAGTCAACGACATTATTACACTGATAAGATAAATAGAAAAAAAACTGATTGTAAATATATAAACCAACAAAAAGTTCTTCTTTATGTTTACAATTTAAACAGAAAGGTGTTGACTAAAATAACTAGTACGGCACATTTGCTCACTCAGTTGAACTCAGTATTAACTGTCCAAAATTATTGAAAATTCATCTCTATTTTATTCAAAAGCTACGTACCGTACAATTATAATATAATTAAATGTATAGAGCTGAAATTGTTTCGTATTTAATATTGTTTATTATAGTTGTTTTGCTACTGGTACAGCAATGCTTTGGTATACATTTTCATAACATAATGCAGGCACCACACTTCGTTATGCGCTATTCGTTATGTGTCTACGCCGCATTCGCCCAAATATTAGTTATGCGCGCAAACAACAAACATGCCATCCACACTTCGAACTGATATGCCAAATAAGCATCAAATAAGGCAAATATGTGTGTTGTAGAGATGTGTCATTGTCATTTTTATGGTGAACGAATCGAATATACTCTCCACACTTCGCCGTATGCGCGCGAATAACCCGCATAACGAATAGCGCATAGCGAAGTGTGGTGCCTGCTTAACATAAACAACCTTACATAAACAACCTTAGATATTCCACTGCTGATTAAAGGACTTTTCTTAAGAAGAAGAAAGAAGTTTTCACTACTATACAACGCTGACGAGACGGATTGATGTATCAGTTACCTAACCGAAAGAATGCTTCATTGGTCTAGCGACGCGTACGCTAATGCGAATCTGGCTAATGATTGAAAACTCTCGGTGTTGATTTGATAGAAAAAATCCGTCTCGGATTGATTTATCAGGTTTTCCTTCTTCCTTCCCTCACTTAGTTGCCTCTTATGAGACCCATGGAATGAATAGAGGATGTATCACTGTGTATTCTTAATTTATTACCACGCGGACACTAAAGCTGAAATTTTGAATAGGACCAATCCTTCCTACGCGCCCACCACTCTATAATTTTGTATCTCTTGAGAAGAAGAGTTCATGTGTACCAGCGTTACTAATCAATTACTTAACCGAAAGACTGCTTCGTTGGTCTAGCGATTAGCGTATGCAAGTAATGATTAAGAAATCTAAGTTTTGATATAATATGTGACTCTTGACTGAGTGACATAAGCCAATCAAATAAGAGAACAGAGAGAGAGAAAAACATTGGCAAGTTTGCTAAGGAGGCTGGTCTCCGTCGAGTGGGGCTGCTTCAAAATTGGCTAGGAAGATACAATTGACAGGAGGTAAAGAAAAGACGACATTATTTATAACCCTTCTATTTAGAAGTTCTTAATACTCGTGATAATAAACCGACAATAAACATACAGCCACTTTAAGTTCCAAAAGCGAATCTAATAATAACTTAGTTCCTTTATTCAATTTGCTTGTCATTTGCAACTTGCCAACTCACGATCATCTCAAAAAGTAATTATTAACATAGACAAATTTGTTAAACTGTTCAAACCTTAACAACGTTTGAGTTTTGGATAATTAACTTTGTGAATTTTCTTGTGACGATCCTCAGACGTGGAGGCATAGGTAAGGCTGTTGTGTTACTGTAAGCGAGTAAATTTACAAGTAAAGAAATGCATTGCCATCACTCCACACATCGTTGTTTAGGGCTTCGTAGTTCATGACTCGAAACTCTTTTAGTTTAGTCATGTCCGTCCGTCCGTCCTTGAATTACCTTCCAAACGAAGTGCTAAAAAGATGAAACTGTGATGGATAGATGTTTCTATCACGTCAACAAAGTGCTACAGTAAAATCATGAAAAATATTTTTATTAAAGGTACCTTTACGTAGTACCTAGGTACGAACCTTAATGGATGCTTATTAACTTACACCTTCAAAGTTTACTACTGGCCATAGGCTTTTCCATGAAAAGGAAGTTTTAGTTTACTACATCGCCGTAGCCAAATGGGTTGGTTTCAAACTTTAGTAAGGTTTTATTTCCTTGGACAA
This sequence comes from Phragmatobia fuliginosa, assembly GCA_932526445.1. NCBI lineage: Eukaryota > Metazoa > Arthropoda > Insecta > Lepidoptera > Erebidae > Phragmatobia > Phragmatobia fuliginosa. Next base: position 8,907,366 of record OW052081.1, on the reverse strand, counting down.
AAGCGAATATAATTAATTTTATCGCTCAACGCTATCAGTGAGACCTATAATCAAAGAGTCAAAGATGCGAGAACATATTAGGAAGTTTTCGTTAATTCTCTATTGAATGGCTGGGGAAGGCCCTCATGAGATGTCTGCTACACACAGATCGTAATTAATTAATTTTCTCTTGATGCTCGAGGAAAACGTACGATAATATAAAACGATGATAGATGTTACCATTACTTTAATTGTATTCGGTAAAATATATTTAGTTAGACATTTATAACCACATTTTTATGTATTAAATGTAAGTACGGGGGGACGTATGGCAAAAACCCTCTCAGGAGAGGGTTTTTGCCATACGTCCCCGCGCTAGCTGAGTGCGGGTTGGGGACTGGCAAGACCGTTGTGGCTATGTAATTTTGCGTTGGATGTGTGTGATGGACTGTTATCTTACGATAACAACCGGGTCTGACTGCTTAACGTGACCTCCGAATTATGAAAACGCTCATAAGTTATCTTGCCACAAACGGTCACACATTTAGGTTTTGACCGCGCCATCGTTACCTACCCTCGGTGATAGTTTCTAAGGCCACTTGACTAAGTTCTGGTCCGATAAAAAAAAAGTCAGTTCTAGATAATCCAGTTTTCTTGCAACATATACTGCGGACGAAAGTAGCCTAAAATAATTCTTATATTATCAGCCATCAACCAGGTAACCATATAAGTAGTTTCATATGCATTAAGTGCTTCTATGGCGGTCCTCTATCGCCTTCACCATGGTGAGTGTTCTGAAGAGCTCTTCCAACTGGTCCCTCCTTCTCCCTTCCTTTACAGGACAACACGTGCTGGACTTGGAAGTCACCGCTTCAGGGTAGAGGAAATACGCACTAGAACTTAAGTTAAGAAAACGGTTCGGCTCTTCCTTCTTATGCCAAGCAGACAAAAGCTGGAACTCACTACCAGCTCACGTGTTTCCTTCCCACTATCATCCGGTCTTTTATGCGGGGCGTGAATAAGTATCTCACTAAGCCGCCATACTTTACTGTCTGTCTTTGTAGCAATGATGTGTTGTTTCCCCCACTCTTGGATTCTGCTCACGCTTTCAGGCATGGTAGAGTCACTTTGGAAGGCTAAATATTAAAAAAAAAAGTGAAAAGCTGTTACTTCATTAATTTGTATAGATTATAAATTTTATATCTGATTATCTCTATTTACCTTCCCTTATATAAATATAACAACAATATTTCATAGATTAAATTTTCAAATTTTAAAAGAAAGTATTAATTTAATTAACATACTTGGTCTAGCGGTTAGCGTATACAACTGCAGGTCAAGAGATCTCAATTCCAGATCGAAAGTATTGTTGAGGTTTTCTTAATATAAATTCTTAATAACAGCCAGAAGTTTGGAAGTTTGACAGAGTTTCGTGCCTCGGAAAACACGGTAAGCCGCTTATCACAAACATCAATCGCAATCCTTATTAGGACGTCTGTGTTGGAAAAATTTATATCCAGATAAAATCGGCAGAATTAATAGCCGATCCAAAATAACCTTGGGAATAATAAAGGCTAGCAAAAAGACGTTACTAATATCAACATTTCTATTACTGTACGCACTGTACTGTATTTATCCACATCCTTATCTTCAAAAAATTCATACAAAAAAGCGGCCAAGTGCGACTCGGACTCGCCCATGAAGGGTTCCGTAGCAGCAAATAACATCATATAAAAGTTCTTGTAGTTCGTTGTAACTTTTATCGATGTTTTAATAGAAGTGTATTGATTGAATGAAAGGTAATTTGCGGTTTACGATTTATGACGTATTAAAAAAACTGTTTACTAGATCTCTTTCAAACCAATTTTCGGTGGAAGTTTGCATAGTAATGTACATCTTGTTTTATAATTCTCTTATTTTAGAAGTTACGGGGGGGACACATGTTTGATGAAAAAAAATATTGAGTTTAAGTTTTAAGTATAGGGAATTGTTAGGTTAGTTTATCATCCAAAATTTATTGTTTTTTTCTATTTTTATGTGAAAATATTAATGCGGCTCACAGAATAGATCTACTTACCAAATTTCAACAGTACAGTTCTTATATTTTCGGAAAAAAGTGGCTGTGACATACAGCCGGACCGACAGACAGACATGACAAATCTATAAGGGTTCCGTTTTTTGTCATTTGGCTACGGAACCCTGAAAAATGGAAAACCAATAAAAAAAACGTTTACAAACTCAACTTTTCGCCAATATTTGTGCTTGCCAAAGTATTCTTCAGGTTCAATATTCATAGAATAATTTAATATTCAATCGATGGTAATACGTTTTGCACTCCTGGGACTAGAGAACGAATGAAATGCTAATAGATCTGGTATGTATTATCGTATTGGGACATTGTGTAAATAAACTTTTGAATTAAATATGGATAAGAAGATATAGTTGTTCCTCAAATTTGTTTATGTTATTATTGCATGTGTTTGCAATTTTGTCTCTTTTTATGCGTTAACCACTACTTTTTACAGCTATAATTGAGATACATGCGGACGAAGCCACGGGCGAAAGCTAGTAAGTACTAATTGTAAATCATGTCTTACAGAGTGAGTAATAATGTAAACATATTTTGAAACTCGAATGCATGATCTCGTCGACATAATACAAGATGGCGTATTTACTGTTAGCGCGGGAAATTGCTGCTGGCATTCGTTTTGGTGCCAAAACGACTAACAGGGCTACGAGCATTTAATTTTAATTTCCTTCGCAGTGAACTAATTAAAATGTAAGTGTATTTTTTAAAGAACATACCCGACGTTCGTGTTTGTTAACATTATTGAAAATGTTTTAAGCGTATGCAAGAGTTGTTTTAAATAATATACCTATGTTGTTTGAAGAAATTAGAATATAGTTTATTTGGCTATTTAAATTGTAATCGTACAATTTATTTAATTGTTATAATTGTGTTTTAGACTTGCTTTTTCTCTGTCACGTCGATGTAAACTTTACACCTTCGTGATATTTTGTATGTGGACGCAAAATATCAGTCTATATTGGTAGTCTTAAATCATATTTTATCATCATTATCATCATCAATATTTCTATACTGCCTTGTTGATCTAGTGGTTAGAGTATACGACTGCTGATCAAGAGGTCTCGGGTTCGATTCCCGGGTCGGACCAAATTTTGTGTGATCCGTAAATATTTGTTTCGGAGTTTGGGTGTTTCCTATGTATAATATGTATTTATTTACAAAAAAACTATGTTTATGTATTTATATCAGTTGTCTAGTTACCCATAATACAAGCTCTGCTTAGTTTGGGGACTAGATCGCGTTGTGTGTAAAATGTCCTAAATATTTATTTATTTATTCAGTCTACGATGTTTTAAAAATGTAACTGATTTTAATTAATAGTAAAACATTGATGTGACTATCTTATACCCGTGCCTCTGCCCGCGTACATGACACTTATCGCGGGCACAAGAAGCCTATGTTCTTTGTCGACACTAGCTGTGTACCAAATTTCATTTACATGCGACATTTTTATTTACATGTGACACAATATTGTGACATGTCATGAATTTTATTGTTTGTAATTTTAATTTGCTATGTTGTTTTGTGCCATTTCATGAAATTTATTGTTTGTAATTTTAATTTGTTATGTTGTTTTGTGACATGTCATGAATTTTATTGTTTGTAATTTTAATTTGCTATGTTGTTTTGTGCCATTTCATGAAATTTATTGTTTGTAATTTTAATTTGTTATGTTGTTTTGTGACATGTCATGAATTTTATTGTTTGTAATTTTAATTTGCTATGTTGTTTTGTGCCATTTCATGAAATTTATTGTTTGTAATTTTAATTTGTTATGTTGTTTTGTGACATGTCATGAATTTTATTGTTTGTAATTTTAATTTGCTATGTTGTTTTGTGCCATTTCATGAAATTTATTGTTTGTAATTTTAATTTGTTATGTGGTTTTGTGACATGTCATGAATTTTATTGTTTGTAATTTTAATTTGTTATGTTGTTTTGATACATTTCATGAAATTTATTGTTTGAAATTTGTAATTTTTAAGTTTATTTGTAATTTTATGAATTTTGTTGATGCATGAAGTTTCTTTTCTTGATTTTATTATCATTATTATAATCATGTGAATGACTAAATGAACTATAGAATGCTAGCAGAAATGTTTATTTTAATTGTTATTTATTATGTATTTATTGATTAGTGCTATTATTTGTAACTGTTTAAACTATACTAAAATTCACATACAATGTTAAAATTGTTTATTGAATAAATGAAATGAAATTTGAATCCCTTCAAAAGTTTTGGTATGAAAGCGTAACAGACAGACAGATAGAGTTATTTTCACAATTATAATATTAAAATAGCATGTATTACTAAGCATAATAAAAATTATCTTTACAGGCTTTGTGATAATCGACCTGTATTAAAGGGTAACATTTCCCTGTTTTCCCGTCAAGAACTTTTTAATGTAAACAAAACAAAGGCAATCCTAGTTATAACGACCACGACACCACCACAAAACAGTGTACGCGGCCAGCATCTATATTAGATCATTATGTAGTGAAGTTACAATACAATCCACAAATAAGTTTTGTAAATAAATAAACATTATAGTTTTAAACTGTAATCTGTATGTTGGTGTGTCCATTTATTTGGCACGCCCTACATCCTAAACAATACTTTGTTACCCATGGGCAAAAGGATTATCAACCAAACTAAATTTTTCATCACATGCGGCACCCTGTGTTTAGTATGCTTACGAAACAATACATTAGCCAGACCAATTTGATATAGAATTAGACTAGAGATTGTTATAGTTGTTTTTCTCCTCCTTTTTATACATTTTTTTTTTTAAAGTATTTTGGACATCTGACACACAACATCATGTAGTCCCAAGCTAAGCAAAGCTTGTGTTATGAGTAGGCGACAACTAATATAAATACATAAATATACTTTTTTTGTAAAAACATACATAGTATACATAGAAAACACCCAGACTCCGAAACAAATATTTGTGAATCAAACAAATAATATTTGGTCCGACACGGGAATCGAACCCAAGACCTCTTGATCAGCAGCCGCATACGCTAACCACTAGACTAACGAGTTTACATTACTTTTAATCAGTTGGATTTCTGTTTTTCTAATAATTATTTTATTAAATCACGTTTTTAGCAAATAACCAGATGAAATTTAAATATCGAAATGCATCTAGTCAATTAAAAAAAACATAATACTATCCCTAAATTGAAGAACATAATATCTATACAAATAAATAAAATTGGAGTGTCTGGTTGTAATATCAAATAACTAGTTTTTTACTAAATATATAAATATTTATTTTTGGACAACTTACACACAACATCATCTAGTCCCAAAGTAAGCAGAGCTTGTGTTATGGGTACTAAACAACTGATATAAATACATAAACATATTTTTTTTTTGTAAATACATACATATCATACATAGAAAAACACCCAGACTCCGAAACAAATATTTGTGGATCACACAAATATTTGGTCTGACCCGGGAATCGAACCCGAGACCTCTTGATCAGCAGCCGCACACGCTAACCACTAGACCAACGAGGCAGTCACACAGTCACACAGTCAAAGTATTTACGGTACTGACATCATTTTGTCTGTCTGTCTGTCTGTTTGTTCCGGGTAATCTCTGGAACGGCTAGACCGATTTACATGGAATTTTCACTGACGGATGACATAAGGAGTAACTTAGGCTAATTTTTTTAGACTACCTTCATTCCACGGCGCTACTCAATTTTTTTTTTTTTTTCATTTTTTTTTTAAGACAACTCCCGCATTAGGAATATGAATTCCTGTGTCGCGGGGGACTTTACAAACATACATGAAACGGACACAAAGAACACCCAGACTCAGAACAACAATTTGTGAAGTGTTATCCCACGTGGGATTCGAACCCACGACACTTGGCGCAGTAGAGAGCGGCATGGCGACCGCTTAAACCATTAGGCCAATCGTGCAGTTTGCTGAGCAGTGCAGGCCAAATTGACAACAATAACGCCCCGGGACTAATCTATAATAAATAGATATGAAGAATTTATAGTTTCGTATAAGATTAAACCGTCGTAAAAGGAGATGGGCGAGTTAGGGAACATTTTAACATTCAAGCAATGAATCTCTATTATGATACTTATAGTTAAGGAACCAAGATCTTCAATCCGGTAACGTCTTAGCAAGTTCGTAATATCATACATCTTATATGGAGATTAAACTTATAAATTTTGTCTGGAGATAAATCTTTAATCATTTTATTCAAGCGCTGGCTTATGTTCCTTCGTGCTTTAGAACTAAAGTTAACCTAACTTTACTTTTGAGCGGAGGTGAAACGTACTCATATTTTTTGCTGTATACGAGTCTTCTTTTCTAACAGTTTTTTTTAAAGATACGTCTCGCATTACGAATATAGTCCTATGTGGTGGGGGACTTTACAAACAATACAAGAAACGAACACAAAGAACATCCAGACTCAGAATAACAATTTGAGGATCACACAAAGTATTATCCCGCGAAGGATTTGAACCTACAACACTTTGGAGCAGTAAAATGCGGGGTGATAACCGCTCAATTCAATAGGCCAACCACTGAATGCTTAAATATAATAATTATATGCACCTGTCATAGACTCTTGGCTTCATGGCAATTCAGTAGGTTAACAAGTTGAAACGTTAAGCTGGCTACTTGACAATTCAAACTATGTCGTTTGTCAGCCTATCTAGTTCTTTGTGACTTAGAAAGCACGTTAGGCTTACCATCCCTTATCCAGCCTAGCCCTTATCCAGCCCTCCTATACAAGTTGCAAACGTTTTTAAGCTATTGCATAGCTTTTGTAGCGGGCTCTGAGCGCCGCGACCGAATAAAGAAATTCCATAACGAATAATCCTAACACTCTAAAAAAGGATAGAGAATATGATTGTAACTGCAGTGCGACAAGGACAAAAAACTTGAGTTAAAGATTAATCAATTATTTTTGCTGATGTCTCTATTCTTTTTTTTGATTTTCTAATGTGACTCAGCCACGTCCTCATGGCCACGTGGCTGAGTCAATCAGGCAAGAGAATAGAGGCAGCAGCGACTGCGGAATTAAAAACCTTTGCAACTTGGTTAGGGGGACTGATTTTACTTCAAACGTCTAAAACAATCGTTACTGATATTTTGAACACAAAAAATCCAACAACATTCTATGATAGAACATCGCTAACACCTAGTTACCTAGATTTTTTAGAAACTGGAATTTCAGGCGTGTTGTAGTAGACTCCAAGAACCCAACCTAGGGCAAAAACAAAAATAATAATAAGAGTCTTAGGTACATTATCGGACACAAAGAACACCTAGACTCAGAATAAATCAACAACAAAAATTTGTTGTTGTTGTTCCTACGTGGGGTTTGAACCCCGGTGTGGCGACCGCTTAAGCCACTAGGCCAACCGTGCAGTCAATTATTTACTTTTTTACTTAATTAGATACGTAATATTGTTGTGTCTGTGGATGTATGATTGTTACAATGTGTGTGAATGTGCCTGAATGTGATCATCCATCGCATCCTATATGCACATAGGTTTCTTTACGCGGCTTGCAAATGCAAAAGCTAGGAAGAAAGAAGAGAAAACTTATCGTTCTTCGGTAGAGGATTTGTGTGTTACGTTTTGTGTTAATGGTATACAACGTATGTTTCAACATTCCGCTACGACCCTTAGAGCTGTATGTTTAAGAATATTTGAGTATAAGAAACGCTATATAATAAGCTTAGTTAGAACTTATACATAACTTTAATTGCATTAGTACAGTATACAGTATGTTCACTTTTGAAACTTTACTCAAGTAGTGATTTCTGTGACTGTATAATGAATGTTTATTATTTTAAGTGAGTCATGATGATGAAGCTGAAGTTAATTACTAACTTTTCTCTTTATTTTTGAATCTGTTCCAAGGTGTAGTGTTAATAATCAATCGTTGCTACAGTTAATATAATTTTGTGGACAATTCTGCCTCAAATAAACACCTTAGGCATCATTTCTTAGTCTAATGTTTATTAGTTCTGTGACAATTGTTAGGGGGTTACATCACTACTTACTAATTGTAATAAAGCTGTTTTAGAACATCATTATTTATGACTGTTATTGATTGGTCTGTTTCGTAGGTACGAAATGACCTGTGTGTTATTGTAGTCTATACAGAATGTCCCAGAATTTTCTGATAACTATTATGATCTTTGCCGACCACCCGGTTTCGGCTTGACATCGACTTCTGGGATACCCTGTATATACCACTTCCTGAATATTTTCAAACAAGCAACAAATTACCAGTACAAGGTTATAGGGACTCTCTCTTATCGCGAGGGCAGGTTCGGCTATAAAGAACGTTTCGTGAAGCATGAGGATGTACATAGCATGTCGCATAGATATTTGACTCTTCAATAATTCATGTATGGTTCGGGGCCTCCCCAGTGTAGGGCTGAGACCGGCTGTTTTTAGGTTATTCCGTATCTTCTGTGTCCCCAAGGAGCCGGAGCTCCGAAATAAAACATGGATCAGGCAGGATTTTCACAATTAAGAAATAAGAATAATCGGAGAGACTTCCCACTCAATGGTTTGTACTATGGTTCTCAACCACATTCAAATATTATTTTTTTCTAAACCAAGCCTAGCATAATTACTTACAGTACATACTCATGTTTTCACTGTAAATGGGACTTATTCGCGATAATATTATAAAGGTTACGATACCTTCTATTTTCCGACGTTTCGAACGGGTTATACCGCTCCTGGTCACGGGTAGTCCACCCGTGACCTTATCGTAACCTTTATAATATTATCGCGAATAAGTCCCGTCTACAGTGAAAACATGAGTATGTGTAAAAGTGGTGAAAGTCTAAAAACAGTTACTTACAGTACTACAAGAATCACTTGGAAATCGATAAAAAAAGTCATAAAATAGGATGATACAATGACGGTATGAAAAAAGGAAAATCAAAAGGTTTTTATTTCGGTGAATAAATAACAAAAGTACCTTCTGAATAATATATTTCGTTCTGTATAAGAATCTTATTTGCATTCAAGATTTCAAATGTAAATTGAAAATTTTACCTAAAATTGCGTATTTGTGCTAAGCGAAGACTACAATAACGTTGGTAAAATAATATTTGCTCGATGTGTTTTTGCAATAATTTCATTACCCGGCAGCCTTTGAAAATACTTCATAAAAAATTTTAATTTAATTTTCTTTTACATTATCTGTTTTCACAAAATGTAAGCTTTGAATTTCTCAATGAGATCTTGGAAGTCACTGGAACTAGATATTGAGTGATAAATATCCTAACGTAAGCTCTTTTATTTATAATACTAGCTTCCCGCCCGCGGCTTCGCCCGCGTGGAATTCGTTTACATCGCGCGACACGGTAAGGGTAGATTAAACAATCTTAAATGATTTTATGTTTGTTAAAATAAGGAACTTCGACACAAATTTTCGTCCCCTATTTCAAACCCTTATACCTTTATTATCGCGGTAAAAAGTAGCCTATGTCCTTTCCCAAGTTCAGTTCTATCTTCATAACAAATTTCATCAAAATCGGTTTAGTGGTTTGGGCGTGAAAGCGTAATAGACAGACAGACATAGTTACTTTCGCATTTATAATATTAGTAGGGAAAAAAACACCCCAATTTTTTGAAAAAAGTAGATATTTTGACGGGTAAAAAAATAAATATTTCAAATCAAATAAATTAAAGTTTATTCGGGACAAAAAAAGGCAAATTTTCACTAAACTTTGTTTAAAAATATTTTTATTTGTAAAAGTTAAAAAAAAAATCCAAAAACGTGGTTTTTTGTGAAAAAAAGTGTAAATATAAAATCGGCCAAGTGCGTGTCAGGCCACGCACAGGAAAGGGTTCCTCAGTCACCTATAATGGTACGTGGATTAGAAATTGTATCCAATGGATAATTGTTATGTTTACGTAATGATGCGTTAATTTTGTATGACGTTTTCCAAGTAAGCACATTGTAGAAGTTAAGCCTCTATAACTCCTTTTTTTTTTTTTTTTTTTTTACGTGTGGAAATCCCCGCGGACCGTCACCCCGTCGGGGGTTACGGCGGGGTGGTGTGTGGGACTCGAACCGACTAAAACCACACGGTGTGACCCTCTCTGCGCCTTTGTATTGGAAGGAGTCCAGGGAGGGGATTTCCTTCTGGACTCCAACCAGCGCCTGCCCGCACTGTTGCGGGCACCACCTCAAGTGTGTATTCTCTAATTGGGCAACGTCCGGTCACACGCGGACGCCGCCCCCTCGCGGTTGGCCTCTACTGCGGACGGACGGGAAACCCGTCCCGCCCATCCGCGGCCACTCTCAGGGCGGCATGAGACGCAGATATGCGCGCCTCCGCCGCCCAGGGCGCCGGCGGCGGATCGGGTCCGAGTGGATATCGTCCTCCCGGGCCTTCTCCGCCACCTCCTTCTGCAAGATTACGTCCTCGCAGAAGGTTGCGACCGCGGTAAAACAACTGTCACTGCCGGCCATCGATCTTATGACGGCCGGCAGCGAGAGATCCCCTCCGATGACTGCAGTGAGGACCCGGCGCTGCGCCGCCCAAGCGGGGCAGACCGCCAGCGTGTGCTGGGCCGTGTCCTCACTGCAGTCGCAGTGGTGGCAGGCGGGACTCGGTTCCCTCCTAGCGACCGAGTGCAGATACTTTCCGAAGCAACCGTGCCCGGAAAGCACCTGCGTCAGCCGGAAGGAAAGGGTCCCGTGCTGCCGCCCTGCCCACTCCGAGATGACCGGCTGAAGAGCCTCCACGGCGGCGAATCCAGCGCGTGGGGTCTCCAGCCGGAACGACCATCTCTGCATGGTGGCTCGGCGAGCGGCTTCGCGCCACTCGCGCACGTCCTCGGGCGGAGGGCGAAAGCCATTCTCCGCCCGGAAGTCAGCCACTCGCCGATAAACTTCGGCGAGCACTTCCGCCTCCAAATCCCACGGGGGTGTTCCGGCCAAGGCACACGCCGCCTCTGTGGACACCGTGCGGTATCCACGTATGGCTCTGACCGCCAGTATCCGCTGGGGGCGCCAGAGGCGCGCCCTGTTTTGGGCGGACAGAGCCGCCGCCCACACCGGTGCACCGTAAAGTGCCATCGACCGGACAACCCCCGTGTACAGCTGCCTAGTGGGGACACTGGCCCCGCCCAAATTGGGCAGAAGTCGCCCTAGGGCGGAGGCAGTGCCCACCAATTTAGGTCCAAGCTGTCGGAAGTGCTCGTCGAAGAGCCACCTACCGTCGAGGACCAGACCCAGGTACCTCATCTGGGCCCGGACCGGTACGAGGACCGAGTTGACCTCGATCGAGGCGCCGGCGGGCGGACCGCGACGGGGCCCATGAAATAGCAGGGCCTCCGTCTTCTCCAGGGCCACCCGCAGACCCAACGCCTCGATGCGCCCGACCACCCGGGAGACTCCCGTGGTGGCCAGGCGCGCCGCCTCCTCAAAGTTTGCCCCCCGGGCCGTGACCAGGGTGTCGTCTGCGTAACAGATTACACCCAGCCCGGGGGGGAGACGCCCTCGCAGGGCCCAGTCGTATCCCATGTTCCACAGGAGTGGTCCTAGGACAGACCCCTGTGGAACACCGCACGACATGGCCCTGCGTCTCAAGGCGCCATCTCGGTCCTCATACTCGACGGTACGCTCCTCTAAATAGTCTGCCACCAGCCGCCTCAGGTACCCTGGCACTCCGTGGTATTGGAGTGCGGCCCTGATGCAGCCGAATGGCAGACTATTGAAGGCGTTGGCGATGTCCAATGACACCGCCAACACCACTCCGCCGCCTCTCACCGCCTCTTCGGTCACGGCCCTCAGGCGCAGGATCGCGTCGACCGTCGAACGCCCTTCTCGGAAGCCGAATTGGGCGTCCGACAGGTCGGGCCCCACCTCGCTGAGGTGCCGGACGATGCGGGCAGAGAGAACCCTCTCGAACAACTTACCCGCCTCGTCCAGCAACACGATGGGCCTGTAGGCCGCGACCGAATCGGCAGGCCGTCCATGCTTTTGGATCAAAACCAGCTTCCCGCACTTCCAACGCTCAGGGAAGCGTCCGGACGCCAGGCTAGCGTCCAACACTCCCCTGAGGTGGTCCGACATGTAGTCGAGGGCACGGGCCATCACTCGGGCTGGAACCCCGTCCGGCCCGGGGGCGGTGTTCTTGGATCGAATCCGCAGAACAGCCGCCCCTACCTCAGATTCCCTGACAGGCGGAACATCACCCACGCTGCCCCGACGACGACCACGACGGGCCATCGACGGGGGTGTGTGTTCCGCCCGCTGCGGGAATAGGCCCTCGACCACTTCCTGCAGGAAGCTGGGCTGGAGAGTCTCCGTAAGGGGGGGGGCCGACGTGCGGAGCTTGTTACGCACCGCACGATAAGGGCGACCCCAGGGGTCACGCTCCAGACTCTCCAGCATCTCTTTTCTGCTCGCTTCTTTGGCGCGGCAAATGGCCAGCCTCAGAGTTTCCCGAGCTGCTCGGTACTCCTCGTGAAGCCGGTCCACCTCCTCACCGCCTCCGCGGTGACGTCGCCGACTCCGGGTGTGGGACCTCCGGGCACGTACGCAGGCCGCACGGAGGTCCGCCAACTCCTGGGACCACCAGTAGACCTCCTTCCGAGGAGGCCGACGGCCACGAACGCGGGGCATGGCCGCATCGCAGATGAGCGTTAACGCATCGGCGAAGCGACCAGCCCCCACGTCGACCTCCTCGGTCGGGGCCTGCGGAGACAGCCAAGAGCAAACAATGGCCGCCTCCTCTAGTAGGTCCCTGTCCAGCTTGGCGACAGCCCACCGCGGAAAACGGGAGGGACGCCGCGCCGCGTGACCCCTACTGGCGTCCTGGGACCGGGAGAGCTCAAATCGGATATAACGATGATCCGAGAGCGTCTCAACCTCTTCCAGGACACTCCAGTTCCTTACTCGTGCGGCGACTGCAGGGGTAGCGAACGAAAGGTCCACTATCGACCCCCCCTGCTGTCGCACGCACGTGTTGGTGGCGCCCCTGTTCAGCAAACAGAGGCCCACCGACGCCGCCCATTCCTCGACGGCTTCGCCCCTGGCGTCCGTCGCCGGGGAACCCCACGCAATGGACTTTGCATTGAAGTCCCCCAGCACGAGGACGTGCCCAGACACCAATCGCCGTATCGAGGTCTCCAAGTTGTTGAGGAAGACCTCGAAGTCGCTCAGACTCCGGTTGGGGGAGAAATATACACCATAAATGGTGATTCCCCCCCATTCGACGGCAACATATCCGGTACCCTTGTCTTTTAGCGACAAGGGCGGGGAATGAGCCGCCGTGGAGCTGACGACTGCCACGGAGCCGTCCCAGTCACCCATCCAGTTTGGACGGGGAGGGACAAAATAGGGCTCCGCGACTACGGCAACACCTATAGACCACTGCGCCATGGTTTGCAGGAAAAGATCTTGCGCCGCGGCACAGTGGTTGAGGTTCGTCTGGACCAGGAGGTTGGAGACTTGATCCATTACTGGATCGTCTCTACAACCCCCTCCATGGGCGACGACGTCGTCGCCTGATCGACGTCGGAGGCAGCCTGGGTCGCCGGGCTAGCCTCCGGCGTCTGCCGAGAAGCGCGGGGAGGCTTGCAGCCCCCCTGCCCCATCTGGTGATTGGCGGGCTTTTTAGCCGCCGCACACATCGGGCAGTGAGGGGCAGCAGAGCACTCTGCCGCCTTGTGCCCTGTTCGACCGCAGCGGAAACAAAGTTCGCTGCAGTCGAAACAGCTCTCGCACTTGGTGCGAGTGTGTCCCGCGACTAGGCACTTATAGCACCTCATCGGCCTCGCAGCCAGAACCGTGATTCTGGCATTGACAAAGCCGATGAGCATGCTCCCGGCGTCAGCCAACAATTTGGCCGACGCCACGGGACAGCTCACCCACACCGAGCCGAGGCCTCCCGGGCCCGGCCTGACGGTGCCGACTCGGATGGTGCCCGCGGCGCAGCCAGTCTTCTCCATGACTGCATCGCGGACATCCTCCGACGTGATGGAGTCGTCCAGACCCGAAATGCGCAGTTCAGCGCACTTGGTGGGCCTGGCAATCTTGACACCGTCCTGGGCGGCAAACACCTCCCGCAGCCTCTCGGCGAATGTGTCGGCCGTCTTCGAGCCCTCTGCCCCCGGGAACTCGAATACTCGAGCTCCCGTCTGGGCGCGGCGCAGCCTCATCCCCGCAGCCCCGAACTCAGCGGCGAGCCCGGGACGGGCCCCTTTGAACAGGGCCGCGTACGTGAGCCCGCCACTGGCCGCCTCCGGCGACACGGTGACGACAACCGCCGCGGTTTTGGGCGGCTGTAGCTTACGCGGCCTCTTCTTAGAGGCTGCCGCCACCGGCGGAGACTGCGGGGCTTGGGCTGCGCCTTGGGCGGCCTTCCTCGCCCGCGCTCGCTGCCGCTGCCCCCGCCTCTTGGAGGACCCCACAACCTGCCAATCCTCGTTAGAGGGGGCTGGTCCCGAGGAACCCGTCGGAGGCGCCGGAGCGGGAAGCGGGGGGAAGTCCGCTCCACTTGTGGGCGCCGTTTGAGGCCCCTTCTTGGCCGGCGCTTTGGCCGGTGCCTTGGCCGGCGCTTTGGCCGGTGCCTTGGCCGGCGCCTGGGCCGGTTTCGCGGCCCCCTTCTTCTGCCCCTTTTGATTTTGGGGGGGGGCCGGGGCTGACGTCGCCGCCGCGTAGGTCACGCGCGTTCCTACCAGAGGAAGCGCGGACGGAGCGGCAGCCTGGGGGCGCTGCGACGCGAGCGGGGGGCGGACAACCGGCGCGGGGGGAAGCCTCTCCTCCAGGCCGGCCAGTCGCCCGTCCAACATCCGCGTCATAGCGTCGAGCGCCTGACGCAGCATGGCGTCAGGGAGCTCGCCGCCAGCAGGGCCCTCCGGCCGAGACGACGCAGGCGGGGCCGGGGCCTCCATCCGAGGCGGCGCAGGTGGGGCCGGGACCTCTACCCGAGACAGGCTGGGTGGGGCCGGTACCTCTGCCCTAGACGGCCCGGGCGGGGTCGGGGCCTCCGGCTGAGATGACCCAGGCGAGGGCGGGGCCACCTGCTGAGTGCGCTGGGCCCGGAATTGGGCAAACTGCGCACTTAGCGCAGTCACCTGGGCCGTCAGGCGGGAGTTCGCCTCCTTGAGGCGCTCCATGTCCCCGCACAGGGTCCCTACAACCTCCGACAAGGCGGAGGAGGAGTCCTTGAGGGCCCTGACAAAGACGCCCTTCAAGTTCACGGACCTGATGGCCACCTTGTTAATAATGGCCACCGCCGCGCTCGCCCTCTCCTGCACGGACACGGGGGCTTGGGGGGGTTCTCCCTCCACCGGCTCCCGAACCTTAAGCAGGAGATCGGCGATCTCCTCCTCCGCTGCGACTTCTTTGTCCAGTCGCTTCCTCCTGTAGGACCCCGCATTCGAAAACACGGAGTCCGTCTGCAGCAAGACAGGGGCCCGCGAACCATCAGTGCCGAAGCGCTTCGGGACCGGCGTCTCTGCCTCGCTGTCCACATCCTCGGAGTGCAGACGCTTCTTGCTGTCGCCCGCCCGCATCTCCGTCTCCATCGGCTCCGGGCGCGCAGCATCGCTCCTGCCCGCCACCGCCGACTTGGAGCGTATGCGCTCCGAGGATCTTCCTCCTCTTCCTCTTCGGCTCCCAGCAGTCTGTTTGACTACTGGGAGCCCCACCGAGGTGGGCGGCCCGAGTGCCACCACAGCCTCCTTGGACACTAGGTCCACTATCGAAGAAGAGCTTCCCTTGAGGATGCCCTTCTTCTCTTTTCCAACTTCCGTTTCCTTTGTCGTCGTGCGTTCCTTATCCATTTTCCTTGCCATTGTGTCGTTTAATTTGTTATCAGTCCGTTTTTCCTTTGAATTTGTGTTATCAGCTTCCATAATAATCCCACGAGTGGGGGAGAAATAAAAGTCGACCCGGGCAGAGATCCCCCAATACCCGGGCAAGCGAAAATTTTTAACCCAGCCGAGGGGTCCGCAGGTACCTCGGCTTGGGGTGCGCTTACGACTGAACTTCCCATCAGCCATGCATCCCCTGGCCACGCACCAGAACTTGGGATTCGGGGTAATTTTTTAGAGAGGTTTTCTTCCTCGCGGTCCGGGCGGTTAAGCCAAGACCCACGTCCCCGATCAAAGCCGCGAGACTTGACCACAGCACTTCTCTCGGGATTACGCTATGCCGACGGTGGCAAGAGGACTACGTCCCCCTGCCTGCTCGGTGGTAGTGTAAGTACACGCCGAGCCCGCCATCCTTTCTCCACCGCTATCAGCGGGAGAAACTCCGACCCATGAAGGGTCCCACCTTCGGTTTTTTAACGAGGTTTCCTCCTCCATGCTCCGAGGAGCGAAGAGCCAGCAGGGCAACCGGCAGACACGCCCACCCCGCTGGCCGGGCCTTGCCCGAGAGCCGATGGCATGGCTTCCTCTCCTGCTAGAATATTAGCCGCTGGCGATAATCCTCTCCTCCAGATAACGCGGAGGAAATGGAGAAGGGCAGCGTTATCGCCAGCGTTTCCAGGGTGCACCACGAGGAGGTTTTCTAGCCAGCACCCCAAGCCTCTATAACTCCTGAACTAACAAAGTCATGTAATTCGTTATAGTTTTCATTTAAAGTTCATCATATGAACCACTATCACGAATTTTTCCAGATTTTTTGAGCCAGCAGTTTAGCTTTTAGAGGGGGCGCCCTATTTTTACAATAAAGTGGCTTTTGAAGTGGAATTTCTCGTAAACGGAGACCTAAATCGAAAAAATCGTTTCAACAACCCTTTAATGTTTTTAAAAGACCTTTATAATGATACCCCACTTTGTCGACGTAATTACAAAACATATTCGTGCAAAGTTTCATCTTTCTAGCACTTACCGTTTGGACGGACGAACAGACGGACATGATGAATCTATAAGGGTTTGAAGTCATAAACTTCACAACCCTAAAAAGTTGTAGATCTTTTAATTACCTACAACTTTGCTATTTAACTTTTTTCCATAGGATTTGTAGGATTGTTTTGCCGGAAATCGAGTTAAGCCGTTTTTTACCCTTTGTTCTAAATATTTAGATATGTTTTATATATTTAGCCATCCAAAGAGACTGTACCCTGCCTGATGGAAAGCATGAGCAGAATCCAAGAGTCGGGGCCACCACACTTGCTGCGAATGCAGACAATAATGTATGGCGGCTCACACTATGGCGGCTTAGTGAGATTACCCCTTCCCGACCTCAGATCGCCCGTAAATAATTTTTCCTTTCATTTTTATAATATCCTCCTCCTTTTCCAATAGGTTTCATCCTACTATAATTTTATTTGTTTTCAAAAATTATCTACCCTGGTCTACTGGTCTATATGTCATTAACCGACTTAAAAAAAGGAGGAGGATCTCAATTTGTCGGTTTTTTTATGTATGTTCAGAGATAATTCCGTCGTTTAAGATCGATTTCAAAAAATATTATTGCATTGGAATGGGCGTAGCTTACAGGTGGTCCCATCGTCACCATATCGGGATCTGATGATGGGATCCCAAAGAAATAGAGGGAACTCCTGAAATATCATATGCAAAATTGTCGCGGTTTGGGTACTCGGCGGAATAGTTTATTTTATGTCGCTTTCTGTTTGTTAAAACTATTTACAAACTATCATTATGGTTGCCATAGTATCAAATGCCTAGCAACCTGTGAAGTTTTGACAGGAGATAAGCAGTGATACATTTTGACATCTACGATTTATGTATTTTTATAATTACCTAGCTTTGGCCTTTGTACCTCGATTATTGCAGTAAAAAGTAGCCTATGTCCTTTCCCAAGTTCAGTTCTATCTTCATACCAAATTTTATCAAAATCGGTTCAGTGGTTTATGCGTGAAAGCGTAACAGACAGACAGACAGACAGAGTTACTTTCGCATTTATAATATTAGTTCAAAAAATATTATTGCATTGGAATGGGCGTAGCTTACAGGTGGTCCCATCGTCACCATATCGGGATCTGATGATGGGATCCCAAAGAAATAGAGGGAACTCCTGAAATATCATATGCAAAATTGTCGCGGTTTGGGTACTCGGAATAGTTTATTTTATGTCGCTTTCTGTTTGTTAAAACTATTTACAAACTATCATTAAGGTTGCCATAGTATCAAATGCCTAGCAACCTGTGAAGTTTTGACAGGAGATAAGCAGTGATACATTTTGACATCTACGATTTATGTATTTTTATAATTACCTAGCTTTGGCCTTTGTACCTCGATTATTGCAGTAAAAAGTAGCCTATGTCCTTTCCCAAGTTCAGTTCTATCTTCATACCAAATTTTATCAAAATCGGTTCAGTGGTTTATGCGTGAAAGCGTAACAGACAGACAGACAGACAGAGTTACTTTCGCATTTATAATATTAGTAGGGATAAAACTATTTACAAACTATCATTAAGGTTGCCATAGTATCAAATGCCTAGCAACCTGTGAAGTTTTGACAGGAGATAAGCAGTGATACATTTTGACATCTACGATTTATGTATTTTTATAATTACCTAGCTTTGGCCTTTGTACCTCGATTATTGCAGTAAAAAGTAGCCTATGTCCTTTCCCAAGTTCAGTTCTATCTTCATACCAAATTTTATCAAAATCGGTTCAGTGGTTTATGCGTGAAAGCGTAACAGACAGACAGACAGACAGAGTTACTTTCGCATTTATAATATTAGTAGGGATTAGCTCGTTTTATCAGTGCCTAATGAATTTTCAAATAGTTTTCTGCCATGTAGCACAATTTAACAGAAATTTATATAAAGGTATATGAAGAATAGACGTAGTATAAATGGTTTTTAGACGTTTTCCCCAAAACCTCGGTCAAATAATCTACATTATGTATTACTTTATTGGTATATGACAATTTTTAAGTACTGTAATGTTTTGTTTTTTTTTGTCTCCCCTACTTTTAACACACTAGACGCAACCCTATACTTTCTCCTAATCATGTTTACTCTCCATCCCACAGTTGCCAGTTAGAGATTGCCTTAGAGCGATAAGGGCACCACTTGTACCTACTTAAGTAGCTACTTTTAGTCCTAACTGTAATCTTTCTGGTGTACAATAAAGTCATTATTAACTTTTAAACTTTCACGTTCCATGATAATTAATATTATTTTTACGGGAATTAACGCGATCACTTATTTAGGATATTACATACCTCTGATTTGCCTGACTATCAGTCAGCCTGTGACCACGGCTGGTGCAACCTGGTCGAAACGTCAGGCAAATCAGAGGTATGTAATAACCTAAATAAGTGATCGCGTTAATTGCCGTAAAAATAATATTAAAAGTCATTATTATTATTTATTAAATAATCATTATCTATCGTCAGCAACTTGGTGGTTCAATCTATAACATAATTTTTATATTAACTTTTTATATTAACTTTTTATATTAAGTTTTAAGTTATCTTTATTACCATGAAGTTTTGTTAAAGCAGAAAATTTAGTTGGAATAGATAATAAACCAAAGAGAAACGTAGATATTTAGTGAACTAAATCTAACTTAATTCCCGCCGTTGGAACATTCTATAGTTTCTGTGCCGCCGTTCCATTTCACGCTGGAATATTTGAAGTTAGAAGCACGATAACGAAGTGTTTGTTACGTTCCTTTATACGCAAGTTGTTCTGTTGTAGACTATTTACACCTAGGTGGCTTATCTTTTACTGTATAGTTTCGAAACTGATAGACTTTGGTGTGGTTATTTTTAAAATCAAGAAAATTTATGCAGCGAAGAATAGGAACACAACTTTTAAGAAGATGAAAATCTTTCTGAAAATGTACATTTGCTGCTGGACTTCTAACCAGCTGTTAGATCACTAGGGTAGTCAGATTGTTGTATATTTTACTTTTTCTTATCATTTCAAAGGTGACACTTCAAAAGTTTTTGGCCCAGGGATATATCTATAACGAGATGGGTAGAGTTTCATATACAGATCAAACCGGTCGACTAGTTACAATAATAATAATAATATAATAAAATAATAATATATTAATATTTATTTCCAAAAAAGTTACAATACTCATAGATGAATGTAGTAACACAAGATATTACAAACAGAAATCATTTGGAACACTGATACCCATGGTAAGATCTAACTTGAGTTATGGATATCAGTTATGGTTATGGTTATCAGTTACAGACCTGACGGATTAAGAATACGGAGTGACAGCATCCCTATTCAATCCATTAGGTGTCGTGAGAGTCGACTCTGGATATATAATTTACTTCCAGAGTCACTACAGCACTACAAAAGCAAAACAACTCTATAAACTAGCTTTCGAATAAATTATGAGCTCAATCATCTCATCTCTATAGACACATCTCCGCTCTGTACTGTAGCACGAAAGACCAATGTTCTCATTCAACAGTAAAATAAACTGTCGTATAAATTAAAAGTCCATTCATCTGTACTGAAATATCTCCGTTCATCTTTTCTAGTTACGCTCCGGAGTTGATAACCGTGGCTCGAAAGACCAACTTTCTCATCCAACTTCTAACTACGTTATCTAACTACTCGTAAAAGTAATTATGTACTTGTCTGTTAATATTTCGTTAGATACAAACTCAGCTTAAGTGAAACCACCTCATTATATCGAGCTGCCATTGTTTGAGGATTTTAGAGATTGATTATTTTGATTATGTAATTCTAACTAAATGTGATAATAAATAGTTTGTTGGTCATTAGATAGCTCACTTAATTTCCTATAGTGATTACCGTGAACAGAATTAGTTTTGTTTTTCTTTGTTGATTCTAGGAACTTAGGGCCACATCAGACTAGCTACTTTTAGCATCGACGAATGGCGACTAGTCGCTTTTTAGAAGCTAAATACGGCGACCGAACGTTCCACACTGCATACTCAAAAACGCCAAACGCGGAGATTGAGTCAGATTGTAGTAGTACATACTGTACAGTACATACTGAGTGACTGTTTGTGGCATGTTATGAGTGTCTCCGTGATTCGGAGATCACGTTAAGTAGTCGGTCTAGGTTGTTATCATAGGATAACTATCTTGAAGCTTAGTTAGAGGCCTTCGGGCGTCTTGAAATCAGAAAGATTACGTAAACACAACGTGTCTTGCCAGTCCCCAACCCGCACTCAGCTAGCGTTGGGACGTATTGCCTTAAACCTCTTCTGACGCCACAGTGTAGGCCGCCATTCTAAATTGCCTGCATTTTCAATAAGTATGGTAACCCCCAATCTTATATTCTACTTATGCTTTCCATCAAGCGGGGTAGAGTCACTTTAGTAGGCTTTATTTTAATAAATAAAATTCCATTTGTATCTTTTTTTATAAAACGTTAACTGTAAACGGTAGCAGAAATAGTCGTTTCAAGTCACGTGCGAGACTCGTAAACTAGAAACGTGTTTTTATTTCTGATTTAGTACATAAACTATGTTATTTTCAATATTTACTAGACAGCGATAAACCTCTAAATTTGCTGATGTTTCAGTGTATATCTAAATAAGACCTTTTTTCGGTGACTTGTTTTTTTATTTTTATTTTCACGGCAAAGCTAAGAAAAAGATGACAGTTTTGGCAGTGTTTGTACGTTTTTATTTTCCAACGTAACGTATAAAGTACCCCTCTAGTCAAGTTGCAAACGTTTTCCGTTTTCTATTCCATTCTCTTCTCTATTTCTCTATTCTCTTGTTTCACTGGCTAATATTTTGTTTTGATCACGTGACTGAGTGACATTAGCCAATGAAACAAGAGAATAGAGAAATAGAATGGATAATAGAATATAAAAAGAAAAACTTTTACGACTTAGCTAGGGGTGCTGAAGCGATTTTAATGAATAAGGTCTCAATAGAATCGTAATAAAGACCCGGACAACATAAGCTATATAAATTTTATCATTATTTTTCTGACGGGAGGGGGTTACTTTTTCATAATTTATTATTAGTATTTGCATTAGTTTAAGTAGCTAGTTTCAATTTAATCAATCTTTGACATTTAACTGCCTTGTTGGTCAAGTGGTTAGCGTATGCGGCTGCTGATCTAGAGGTCTCGGGTTCGATTCCCGGGTCAGACCAAATATTTGTGTGATCCACAAATATTCGTTTCGGAGTCTGGGTGTTTTTCTATGTATAATATGTATGTATTTACGAAAAAAAAAAAAGTATGTTTATGTATTTATATCAGTTGTTTAGTACCCATAACACAAGCTCTGCTTACTTTGGGACTAGATGATGTTGTGTGTAAGATGTCCAAAATATTTATTATTTATCAAGATGTTTGACAGGACAAAACTTACTTTTATTGATTTATAATTTAGCAAGTTTCCAAAAATTTAATTAGAATCATTGGGACCCGTGAGCCTAAGATTTTAAAGAACATTCTTCAAAATATTTATTTTCGTCTTTGTCTAATTTTTTTAAGTACTTCATTACAACATATTATAAAACAAAGTCCTCCGCCGCGTCTGTCTGTCTGTTAGCGATAAACTTTAAAACTACATAATCGATTTTCATGTTTTTTTCACCAGTGGATAGAAGGGTTCTTGAGGAAGGTTTTAGCATATAATTAATCGAGTTTTTTTATACATTGCCTAATAGTGATATTTGTTGAAGGTATTTGTTATATATCTTTATCTATCCGTGCAAATCCGGGGCCGGCCGCTAGTTTTAAATAAACCAAGTTAAAATAGACTTTTGATTTTTTGTCCTGAATATATCTATATCGCCCTTTTCTCGGTATCTTTATGATGAAACTACGAGCGAATATCTATTAACAGATTCAGGTCAAACTTTAGTAGTTTGAAATGGAATATTCAGCTGCCATAAAAATTGGTTTAGTGGAACTGCAGCCTGATTTGCATTTTAACAGACAGTACTCAGAAATACTGACCAAAGTTTATTAGAGTTTTAAATGTAAAAGTTTGTTTCTCGCTATAAGGTCAGTGGGGCTGAAATTAAGTTATCAAAATGTATTTAAAAATCAAAAAGTAGGTTTTATTTTATGCTTACCGTCCAAACGGTAAGTGCTATAATGATGAAACTTTTCATGTATACATATGTGTTGTAATTACGTCGACAAAGTGCTACAATAAAATTATGCAAAATATGTATTTTCATTTGTGGTACCTCCGTTGATTTAGGTATCCGTTTGCGAGAAATTCTACTTTAAATGGCACTTTTTTGTAAAAAGAGCTAAACGGCTGGCTCAAAAAATCTTGAAAAAATTGTGATGGTGGTCCATATATTGAACTTTAAAGGAAAACTACAAAGGATTAGATACTTGTTAGTTCAGTAGTTATAGAGTCTTAGCTTGTAAAATGCGCTTCCTTAAAGAACGTTATACAAAATTAACGCAATAATGTGTTAACATAACAATTATATATTGGACACGGCTTTAAATCCACGTACTATTATGGGTGACTGAGGAACCCTTTCCTGTGCGTGGCCTGACACCCACTTGGTCGATTTTTTTAATACTTTTAAGATCACGAAAATAAGCAAATATCAAACCAAATCATCATCATCATCAGCCTATCGCAGTCCACTGCTGGACATAGGCCTCTCCAATTGCACGTCACTTAGTTCAATCCTCGGCTACTCGCATCCAGCTCCTGCCAGCCTTGAAATCCAAATCAAATCAAACCATTTTTATTTAAAATAAACCATACAACGGCACTTTTGAAACGTCAAGTAGTCAGTCGTGAAGCTAATTGTCTGTTCCAATTCGTAAACCAAAACGTGTCCAAATAATAAATGAATGGCTTCTATCCGTAAAAATTTCAGAATGCCCCAAAGACCTACCTACTTCAAAATCCCCCAACCCTCGAACCGCAACTTTGCTCCGATTTCAAAACAACGTACAATATTTTACTAACCATATCTACCTTTATGGCGATGATCCGATAAAGAACCAAACAGGGGAACGAATAATCTAAAATTAAATCTGCCAGCTTATTTGACTAACTTTATATGAAAACCGAAGTAATATTTTATATTAATTAATTAACGCACATTGTTGTAGTGCATAGAAGCAAGAAACCAGTTTGGAAAACACAACAGAATCCATACTAATATAAATTAAAATTCAAAAAGATTTCACAGCACTGATTTCAATTAAATTTAGACCTGGATTATTATGATGTCGTGAGTTAAAACTAAATATATCCTTGTTATTACATCAATAAAATAACCGTTACTAAAAAACTGGATGGCTGGATCAATCTATAGTGTTAAAATTAAAATTTGTGGATGTACCTTAACATTTTAATTAAAAAAAAATGTCTTACTTTTCTCATAAAACATTACTTAAACACCAGAACTGTAACTTAAATGCAAAGAATTAGCAATATTAAAAAAACAAAACAATACTATTATGTACCCACCTATAACCGTCCACTGCTTAACGAATAATAATAACATAATATAATAATAATAATTTATTGAAAAAACTCATACTACAATACAAGTACAATGTTTCTAATACTTAAGTTTAATTTGCATTTGACACATGAGATTGTTCTCATGTGTCAAATGCAAATTAAGCTACCTTGTGGTAGCTGCATTGACAATGAATATCAATGATAACTTCCAGCAGGTTGACATTTTGAAGCTTAAACTAGGCTCGAAGCCTGTACTATAAGTATCGGCCATCTCCTCCTGATAGAAAAATAGTAAAAGAACGTTGAACAGAGTGTTTACTTAGATATTCACGACTTAAGCTTAGTTGCATTCCTCTGACTAGCAACAGGTGGTTAGTTCAGTTTAACTGATAAATATACAAACGAGTTACAATTTACTCTTAAACAATAATAGTGTGTAGTTTCAGTAGTAGGTATTGATGGGCTGTATGTCTAGTGTAGGTATGTATGTGTATGTGTGTGTGTGTGTGTATGTGTGTGTGTGTGTGTGTTCACATATTAGCGCACTATTTGAAGTATTTTTTTGTTGCTTTGTAATCCTGTAAGTGAAGCCACTCAAAGAGTGACTTTAAAATCATTATAATTTTGTCTGTATATCCGTAATATTTTATTTATTGTATTATAAAAAAAATTACCCAGAAAGCAGGGAAATTTATTTGTGTAAAATTTATTGAATTTATGTAAATAAAAAACTGTAAAATCCCTATATAATATCTCAGAAATACTAAATAAACGAGATAAAACTTTACAAGCAAAAAAAATATTTAAAAGTCATAAATTCAATACTATGATGTACCTACCCATATTTCCATCACAATCTAACCCTTGATAACTTAAATTCATCTTTATTAGAATATTATAGGGTTTAATACCCCTTACCTCTCACATCTTACGACACCTGTATTCCAAATCATCCCTAAAAGCTCTCACATACACACATCCAATATATTGTTATACCCCTCATTCTGTGGTGAGCGCAGCTGCGTCACATTTGGAACTTCACATATACCTACATCGCGATAAAATTCTCAGCAAAATTTCAGCTACTTAGAAATTTAAATGATTGTAAGGAGCTGTACACACGTGGCAAATTTTTTGTTACAAACTATTTGTGGCATATTATTTGCCGAGTTCAAGTGTGCAGCAATGCATGAGTTGTACGTATTCTTGAGTATTCATATGTAATATCCCTTCAGTATTTATATATATATATATATATATATATATATATATATATATATATATATCTGTGTCTGTGTATGATTTCAAATAAATAGCTTATCACTAAATTCACTGGTACATTTACTGGCAGGTAGCTGATGATACAAGGAATAACTTAGGCTACTTTTATTTTGAACTACCGTGGTGTTAGCAAAGCTTGTGATTACAAAAATACGACAACTGCGGTTAACACTGCAGGGCACAGCTTCTAAAACTGTAAAAGATCACCATTTAAACGGAATTTTAGCCCAACATCGATCGGAGTGGTGTGCAATGGGAGTGGCCTACAATAGGCTTTTATTATGATGAAGTGAATTTTGTAAATCAATCAAAATAAGTAAAGCAGATGAGGGTATAATTGATACCGCATATATTTGGTTTTAAAGCATCTGGGACCAGACAGTAATTAATCATTCGAATCAAGACCTACTCAAAAATGCCAGCGTTTGTGTTATCTTATTTTATTGGTGAGTACGAGACTGGAAACCCAAAGATACAAAAGCATCGCACTAGGCCTCCGTAGTTTGGGACACCATGCTGCATCATCTATATTCACAATGAGGATGGTGATCACCTCTTGGATTCTACTCATGCTTTCATTCTGGCAGTGTAGACATTATAGACGTACTAAATATAAAAAACACCATTACTTACTTTCTACATTAGAAAGGTTACATTTGGATTAAATTACGGAGGAAATGCAAAAGGTTAAAACATATAATTTGCCAAATATAACTTGACCCTTTCACAAGCTTATTGTCGTCGTCTGGGTACTTTCCGAATTAGCAATGGGAAAATTGTATTTAAAAGGGAAAGTGTCTCATTTAACACAGTAAGAGGTGAAAAAATATTTAAAACAAAAGTAAGTGTTACTTTTATTCCTATTTTTTTAAATAAACTATGTTATTTTCAATATTTACTAGACAGCGATAAACCTCTAAATTTGCTGATGTTTCATCAGCAAATTTAGAGGTTTATCGCAAAAATCATCTAAATAAGACCTTTTTTCGGTGACTCGTTTTTTTATTTTTATTTTCACGGCAAAGCTAAGAAAAAGATGACAGTTTTGGCAGTGTTTGTACGTTTTTATTTTCCAACGTAACGTATAAAGTACCCCTCTAGTCAAGTTGCAAACGTTTTCCGTTTTCTATTCCATTCTCAACTCTATTTCTCTATTCTCTTGTTTCACTGGCTAATATTTTGTTTTGATCATGTGACTGAGTGACATTAGCCAAAGAAACAAGAGAATAGAGAATTAGAATAGATAATAGAATATAAAAAGAAAAACTTCTACGACTTAACTAGGGGTGCTGAAGCGATTTTAATGAATAAGGTGTAAATAGAATCGTAATAAAGACCCGGATAACATAAGCTATATAAATTTTATCATTATTTTTCTGACGTGAGGGGGTTACTTTTTCATAATTTATTATTAGTATTTGCATTAGTTTAAGTAGCTAGTTTCAATTTAATCAATCTTTGACATTTATCAAGATGTTTGACAGGACAAAACTTACTTTTATTGATTTATAGTTAAGCAAGTTTCCAAAAATTTAATTAGAATCATTGGGACCTGTGAGCCTAAGATTTTAAAGAACATTCTTCAAAATATTTATTTTCATCTTTGTCTAATTTTTCTAATTTTTTTAAGTACTTCATTACAACATATTAAAAAACAAAGTCCTCCGCCGCGTCTGCCTGTCTGTTAGCGATAAACTTTAAAACTACACAATCGATTTTCATGTTTTTTTCACCAGTGGATAGAATGGTTCTTGAGTAAGGTTTTAGCATATAATTAATCAAGTTTTTTTATACATTGCCTAATAGTGATATTTGTTGAAGGTATTTGTTATATATCTTTATCTATCCGTGCAAATCCGGGGCCGGCCGCTAGTTTTAAATAAACCAAGTTAAAATAGACTTTTGATTTTTTGACCTGAATATATATCTAAATTGCCCTTTTCTCGGTATCTATATGATGAAACTACGAGCGAATATCTATTAACAGATTCAGGTCAAACTTTAGTAGTTTGAAATGGAATATTCAGCCGCCATAAAAATTGGTTTAGTGGAACTGCAGCCTGATTTGCATTTTAACAGACAGTACTCAGAAATACTGACCAAAGTTTATTAGAGTTTTAAATGTAAAAGTTTGTTTCTCGCTATAAGGTCAGTGGGGCTGAAATTAAGTTTTCAAAATGTATTTAAAAATCAAAAAGTAGGTTTTATTTTATGCTTACCGTCCAAACGGTAAGTGCTATAATGATGAAACTTTTCATGTATACATATGTGTTGTAATTACGTCGACAAAGTGCTACAATAAAATTATGCAAAATATTTTCATTTGTGATACCTCCGTTGATTTAGGTATCCGTTTGCGAGAAATTCTACTTTAAATGGCACTTTTTTGTAAAAAGAGCTAAACGGCTGGCTCAAAAAATCTGGAAAAAATTGTGATGGTGGTCCATATATTGAACTTTAAAGGAAAACTAAAAAGGATTAGATACTTGTTAGTTCAGGAGTTATAGAGTCTTAGCTTGTAAAATGCGCTTCCTTTGAGAACGTTACATAAAATGAACGCAATAATATATTAACATAACAATTATGTATTGGACACGATTTTAAATCCACGTACTATTATGGGTGACTGAGGAACCCTTTCCTGTGCGTGGCCTGACACCCACTTGGTCGATTTTTTTTAATACTTCTAAGATCACGAAAATAAGCAAATATCAAATCATCATCATCATCAGCCTATCGCAGTCCACTGCTGGACATAGGCCTCTCCAATTGCAGGCCACTTAGTTCGATCCTCGGCTACTCGCATCCAGCTCCTGCCAGCCGTGAAATCCAAATCAAATCAAACCATTTTTATTTAAAATAAACCATACAACGGCACTTTTGAAACGTCAAGTAGTCAGTCAGTAGTCAGTCGTGAAGCTAATTGTCTGTTCCAATTCGTAAACCAAAACGTGTCCAAATAATAAATGAATGGCTTCTATCTGTCAAAATTTCAGAATGCCTCAAAGACCTACCTATTTCAAAATCCCCCAACCCTCGAACCACAACTTTGCTCCGATTTCAAAACAACGTACAATATTTTACTAACCATATCTTACCTTTATGGCGATGATCCGATAGAGATCCAAACAGGGGAACGAATAATCTAAAATTAAATCTTATTTGGCAAATTTTATATGAAAACTGAAGTAACCTTTTTATATTAATTAACTAACACACAATGTTGGCCAGTATTAGAGGCAAGAAACCAGTTTGGAAAACACAACAGAATCCATACTAATATAGTTTAAAATTCTAAAAGAAATCTGTTTGTCTGTCACGCTGTCCCGGCTAAATCACAACACTGATTTCAATTAAATTTAGACCTGGAGTATTATGATGTCGTGAGTTGAAACTAAATACACCCTTGTTATTACATCAATAAATAACCGTAACATAAAACTGGATGGCTGGATCAATTTTTAATGTTAAAATTAAAATTTGTGGATGTACCTTATCATTTTAATTTAAAAAAAATGTCTTACTTTTCTCATAAAACATTACTTAAATACCAGAACTGTAACTAAAATGCAAAGAATTAGCAATAGTTCAAAACCAAAACAATACTATTTAGTACCCACCTATGGCCGTCCACTGCTGAACGAATAATAATAATATAATAATAATAATTTATTGAAAAAAATCATATTACAATACAAGTACAATGTTTCTAATAGTTGAGTTTACATTTGGTTTGTCACATAAGAATAAGCTAACTGCATGGACAATGAGTATTGATAACTTCCAGCAAGTTGACATTTCGATGCTTAAACTAGGCTCGAAGCCTGTACTTTAAGCGTCAGCCATCTCCCCTGATAGAAAAATAGTAAAAGAACATTAAACAGTGTGTTAACTTAGATATTCACGACTTAAGCTTAGTTGCATTCCTGTGACTAGCAACAGGTCGTTAGTTCAGTTTAACTGATAAATATACAAACGAGTTACAATTTACTCTTAAACAATAACAGTGTGTAATTTCAGTAGTAAGTATATGATGTGACTGTATGTCTAGTGTGTGTATGTATGTATGTGTGTGTGTGTGTGTGTGTGTGTGTGTGTGTGTGTGTGTGTGTGTGTGTGTGTGTGTGCTTGTGTGTGTGTGTGTGTGTGTGTGTGTGTGTGTGTGTGTGTGTGTGTGTGTGTGTGTGTGTGTGTGTGTGTGTGTGTGTGTGTGTGTGTGTGTGTGCTTGTGTGAGTGTGTGTGTACGTTGTAGCGAACTATTTGAAGTAATTTTTCCATTGCTTTGTAATAATGTAAGTGAAGCCACTCATAGAGTTACTTTTTAAAATCATTATAATTTAGTCTGTGTATCCGATTTTTGTCTGTGTATCCGTAAAATTTTATTTATTGTAGTGTAAAAAATCACCCAAGAAGCACGGAAATCTATTTGTGTAAAATTAATTGAATTTATGTGAATAAAAAACTTTATAATCCTTCAATAATATCTCAGAAATACTAATTATACGAGATAAAACTTTACAAGAAAAAAAAAATGTAAAAGTCATAAATTCAATACAATGATATACCCATATTTCCATCACAATCTAACCTTTGATAACTTAAATTCATCTTCATAAGGATACCATAGAGTTCAATACCTCTTACCTCTCACATCTTACGACACCTGTATTCCAAATCATCCTTAAAAGCTCTCACATACGCACATCCAATATACTGTTATACCCCTCATTCTGTGGTGAGCGCAGCTGCGTCATAGGAACTTCACATATACATCGCGATAAAACTCTCAGCAAAATTTAGCTACTTAGAAATTTAAATGAGTGTAAGGAGCTGTACACACGTGGCATTTTTTTTGTTACAAACTATATGTGGCATATTATTTGCCAGGTTCAAGTGTGCAGCAACGCTCAGCAACGAGTTGTAGGTATTTTTGAGTATTCATATGTAATATCCCTTCAGTATTTATATATCTATATCGGTGTCTGTGTATAATTTCAAATAAACAGCTTTCAACTAAATTCACTGGTACATTCACTGGCAGGTAGCTGATGATACAAGGAATAACTTAAGCTAATTTTATTTTGATCTACCGTGTTGTTAGCAAAGCTTGTGATTATAAAAATACGACAACTGCGGTTAACACTGCAATGCACAGCTTCTAATACTATAAAAGATAACCAATTAGACGGAATTTCAGCCCAACATCAACAGATCAGAGTGGTGTGCAATGGGAGTGGCCTACGATAGGCTTTTATTAGTGAACTAGTAGAACAAAGTGAATTTTGCAAATCAATGAAAATAAGTAAAGCAGATGAGGGTATAATTGATACTGCATATATTAGGTTTTAAAGCATCTGGGACCAGACAGTAATTAATCATTTAATCAAGACCAATCCAAAAAGTCATTTGTGTTATTGTATTTTATTGGAGAGTGCAAGACTGGAAACCCAAAGTTGCAAAGCATCTGACTAGGCCGCCGTAGTGTGGGTCACCATGCTTCATCACCTGCATTCACAATGAGGATGGTGATCACTACCCTTAGATTTTACTCATGCTTTCATTCTGGCAGTGTAGTTATAGGAGGACTAAATGTATAAAAAAATACCAATACATACTTTCTACATTACATTAGGTAGGTTACGTATTTGGATAAAATCACGGAGCAAATGCAGAAGGTTAAAACATATCATTTGCCAAGTATAACTTGACCTTTTCACAAGCTTATTGTCGTCGTCTGGGTACTTTCCGAATTAGCAATGGGAAAATTGTATTAAAATGGGAAAGTGTCTCATTTAACACAGTAAGAAGTGAAAAAATATTTAAAACAAAATGTTTTCTTTCATAGATCACGTATGTTACTTAGCAGTTTGCACCTCTCCATAGTAAATATTACTTTTATTTCAATATATTTTTTTATATTTAACCTATCAAAGTGACTCTACCCTACCTGATGAAAAGCACGAGTAGAATCCAAGAGTGGGGGAAAACACACACCATCATAGTGGGACCCGGGGACCCGGGATCATAGTGGGAAGTAAACACGTGAGCTGGTAGTGAGTTTTAGCTTTTGACTGCTCGGCATAAGAAGGAAGAGCCGAACCGCTTCGTTCTAGTGCGTATTTCCTCTACCCTGAAGCGGTGACTTCCAAGTCCAGCACGTGTTGTCCTGTAAAGGAAGTGAGAAGGAGAGACCAGTTGGAAGAGCTCTTCAGAACACTTTCCATGTTAAAAGTGATAGAGGACCGCCATAGAAGCGATATCTCTGCACAACTGCGGAGGCTTTGGTTTTTCTCTTACTATTGCTGAAGAATTAACTTGATTGTTTTGTTGAACGCGAAAGTTTCAAGAACTCCCAGTTCAGATTGTAAAATTCTTGCAGTATTGAATAGGTTATTTATCGAGAACGGCTATATATTATTATAACGCTACGTCTAACAGGAGTTAAGACTCAATGAAGAATGTTCCAAAATGAGAAATATTTATTCCTATTGAGAGACAGACTAAAATGCGTTCGAGTCAGTTTGATTTATTTTCTAACTTGAGTTGCGGTTATATTAATAGTTTCTGCTGTATTAGAGATGAGGCAGACGCCGTGATGATTGATGACTAGAAACGTTCGAAATAAGTACTTGGCTGAAAGATGAAGGCAGATGGTGAATGTAGACAGTAATCAAAGTCGAAACGACTTCTCGTTTTATATCGGTATTAATAGCTCTAAATTAGTGCAGAAATTAAGTAAGCCGTAACAATGGTTTTATATTCGAGAACCTTTGAAAGGTTAAATTAATTAAAAACTTCGCTTTAGCCCCCACCGGCTACCTCGTCTGTGATCGTCTCCGATATGTTTGCTGGAAATTTGTTTTGGACCATAGAAGTTCCTCATAAAATTGACAAACTTACGATACCTTCTACTTTCCGACGTTTCGAACGGGTTATACCGCTCGTGGTCACGGGTAGACTGATGTGATGTGAACATAAGTCTTCTTCTGGGGTACAATATAAGCAAATGATTTAAATGCCGGCCGGTAGACTCGTAGTTAGTGAGTTCAAGTTTATGCCAAACGTCACTTCGCCTGTCAATTTGACAAGCGTTCGAATACACAGACGTCATGCCACCTGGCGTGAACAGGACCCATGGATATTAAAAAAAACCTTATTTTGGTATCATTTTGTTATCAAATTATGCTTATTATTATGCTTGAAAATATTATGCTTAGAAATATGTAAATCTGTTTAAATAAAATTATTGTTTCCCAATGTTGGTAGCTAGTTGCCATACTATTCCGAAACGGCTTTGTGTGTTTATTCAGTAGGTATGGTAATAGAATGCAAACTATTTTTTATACCGCTTGTCAATATAGTCAATATAATAGATGAAAGAAACGTGAGCGGAGCCGTCTGCATGAGCTAGGAAAATTATAAAAATTCAGTCCAGCGTTCGGATTATTCGACACTGCAAGAGATATCAACTACTAATGTACATGCAATCAGTATACCACAATACATGTTCAGAGAGAATATACTACCTTACTGAATTTGCCTCTGTGTTTTATGCCTGTTAAAACCACATTTAACACTACCTCAATTTACTTCAAAATCCTTCCTAAACTATTCTCACAATTGCGTAACAAAATCTAGAACATTGTAGGTATATTTATGTTTAGTCGTCATCTCGTAATTTCCCAATCATTTACAAGTTTTGATGTTTAACAATAAATCGAACTGTTTAAAAGGCATTTGTCGTTTATGTTTTATTTCATTGACGTGTTTCGCATAGATGATTCCCTGAAGAGCACTCTACTCGATTTCGAATCGAATAGTTATTATTAATCTGACCAGGCCGCCATGATATGGGTTGGATCGCCATGTTACATTGTTTACCCTCACAATGAGGATGGTGTGAACTTATATCTTCAGGCTTGTTCTGTCGTCGGAGTTACCAATTATGACCAACTTATTAACCTATAGGTCGTATCGCATTACAACGACAGTGTACACGAATGGAGTCATCTTTATTATTCAGGCACTGGTTTACAACTCTCCGAGTTACTAAGTTATGCAAATTTATACCGACATACAGCTACATTATTAATCCTAAGACATATCGCTGCAATGCAAATAATCACGTCTTGATCTCAACGAGGAAATGACTGTCCGAATTCTACGTACTCGATAAAAGACTCATATCTGAAATATGCTGGCCAAGCTTAACTCTGTATAAATTCTATCAATTACTTCAAAAAATATAATTATGACGCAGGAATACCCTGCGCCTGAATTCAACTCATGTTTTCCATCAGGCCCAGTAGAGTCAATTTGGTAGATTCAAGTAACAATGTCCGTGTGGTGACGGATTAAGAATACAGAGTGTCACCACCCCTATTCATCCTACGCGGGTGTCGTAAAAGGCGACTAAGGGATAAACTATGACAACATCAATGAAAAGAGAAGGAAAACTCGAAACCAACCCTATACCAACCCGTCTGGCCAGTGTGGTATAGTAGGCCAAAACCTCATTTCTAAGGAGAGGTCTATGTCCAGCAGTGGACTGTTAAAGGCTGTTGATGAATGTAACAAAAGAAAAACAATATTTGACAAAATTCTTCTTAAGAATTAGTTTGGTGTATATAAGGGCAATGTTCTTCTCAAGTATTAAAATTAATTGTGACCTTCAGTTACAGATATTCATAGGTGTCGTACTTATTTTTATATTTAAATTTCCAAAATGACTCCATTCTACCTAATGGAAAGTAGGAATAGAATCCAAGAGGAGCGGTTACCATTTTCATTATGAATTCAAATGATGCCTCGATCCATGGCCTAGTTCGATGCTTCTGCATCAATGGGCCTCCGGTCTTACAATGAAGTAATTTTTGGTTGATCTTCTGTGAGAGGGTAGTATCGTCCCGGTCAAGCCGGCCGGTCGTGCTGAAGTTAGTGTGGCTGTACTACTTTGATTAAACCTGGAACTGAACCTTTAATAGAAGTACCAAATATGTCGAAATTCTCTACCCACCTTAGTCTTTAATTTTAAAATTATTTTTGAACACAAAGGCTTCTTATTAAATTAGCTTTTTTACACTTAAAATAGCTTTTGGAATTCGAGAAGAAAAACATAAAATGTCCAATCTTTCAGTCTTTGTTAAGGTAGTTTCAAAAGTTTACGATCCTATTAGAGTGTAAAATTAACTTAAGTATTCTCAGTAGATTTAAGATCACTCATGAGTTTTGAGTTTAAATGTAACTTAAAGTCTACTTAAATAGTTGCAGGTAAATACGTCCATCTAAATTCAGAGGTCTTTAGAAAATTTAATACTTAAAAGTATATATTGTAAAAATTACTACTATTAGTTGGCTCTTACGACACTTATGCGAAGGTTAAGGGTGATGATACTCTGTATTCTGAATCCAGCATCACTCGATCAAACAAGTTCACATCTTCTTCCTAACCTATTCCCAATAATAGCCGACCCCAAAAGGCTACTAGTTTAACCGGTTTTACCTGAATATCAGTTTTTCCGTGGAGCGACTGACATCGGACCTCCGCAACCCTAAGGGAGGACTGAAATTTGAAGGTTGAACTAGTTGTCAGTAAATTTGAGGGCACTGACTCCCCAATAACGATTGCCATAGATTTTCAGGATAACCGGGACCGATGGCTTTACGAGCTCTCCGAGGCACGGACGTGAATCACCGCCAAACTTCTAAACTCCGGGCTGCTATTAGGAATTTCCTAACAAAAACCCAAAAACACTTTTTGGCCCGACACGGGATTTGAACCCGAGACCTCTTGATTAACGGTGGCATACGCTATACACTAGGAATAAACCTACTTATATATTTCTAAATACATACTTAACATACGCGGGTTGCTTCCTCCTTATCTTTTTTATGAGCCATCCAAAGTGACCCTTGGAAAGCATGAGTAAAATTCAAGTGTGATAGTCACCATCCTCATTCGAAGTGCATACAAAGCAACAGTGTACCCACACCATGGCGGCCTAGTTAAACGCTTCTTCATCATTGATTTCTCCGGCCTCACACTCACCAACTGAATACAACAGCATCAATCCTGTCATTTTTACAGCTTCACCTGTATCTTTGTTTGTATGTTTGTAACCGACTCTTTTGGGCGCGATTTTCACCCAGTTTAAAAGGCAGATTTCGTTCAAACTTTGTAGATTTATCGAGGACCGATGACAATACACCAATTTGAAAAAAAAAAAAAATTATACAAATTAGTCTTTTTTAATCTAAAAAAAAATAGTTTTAAAAAACTAAGCAAACACGCTTTTAAACTTAAAAGTAGAAAATAATTTTAATGTAACAAAGCGTGGGGTGCTTTCTGAAAATATTTCAATAACGTCGCCCCCACGCTTTGTTACATTAAAATTATTTTCTACTTTTAAGTTTAAAAGCGTGTTTGCTTAGTTTTTTAAAACTATTTTTTTTAGACTATAAAAGCATGTTTGTTTAGTTTTTGAAAACTACAATACTGTCATTTTTAGGTTGGTCTTCTATGATTTGCATTTAAAACACGTACAAAAAGTCTAACCTGAATGACGTATGAACGCTACCAACCATAGTAGCGGAGTCGAACGCACAAACACTAGTTAACAAAATTTACGTGGTTCGCAAAAGAAACTGCGCTGAAATATTTACGGTCCGTCTGTCAGTATGATCGTAAAACTGAAATTAGAAAAACCTCTCGCTACTAAATTATAGGCAGGACTGCAGTAAAGTTATGGCTAGAGATGATAGCGGTGCGACAAGCGGTGCGGTAAGCGGAGCGATACATTGGATACTATAATTAGCTCTTGATGTAGATTGACTGTGACGGCTGGCCCACTTATAAACATAATTTAATTTGTATTAAAGATTCGTCCTTGCTTACACAAAGTTCTAGTAAGAAAGAAGATGTTTTTGATTCGACACCAATTACACTATCTGTTCTTATATTAGATTATCTCCTAAAATCCTGAAGTTTAAATGTAATTACAAATATTATAACTTTAATTGTATTCAAATTAATAAAATCCTAGGTACTAGTTCGTAGTTTTTTATTAACAGAAAACGTTTCCACAAAAAGATTTTGAAAAAACCTTAAATGAAATTATTATCACAAGTTTGTGAGCATAAAAAGTAAACGACACAAGGTAAAACACATTACACGCTCCGCTTTGTTCTAAACCACTACCTTAAATTAACGCTAGCTGACTTGGAGTTTATTTTCGGAAGCAAATTATAAACTGACCAGTCGTAAACTTTAAATAGATAAATTATTAAGGTAGTAACTGAGCTTCAGAAGTTTTCTTAAGGTCGTTCCGGGAATGTACGCGGAAAACAGTGATAGTTCTTTTTGAACGAAACGTAGTGACGAATGCTTAAGCATTACCTCTTGAGGTGCCAACTGCGGATACAAGCTCTCTATTAAGCGGTCAGTGTAATTAAATTATAGAAGTGTAAACGTGTAAAAGTGAAGTGATAGTGAGATTAAGAGAAGTGTTTTATAAGGTAGGATGGTTTAAGAATTATTTTGTTATATAGGCGGCAAAGCCAGAGCGCTTGACATTAAATTTCATCTTTTAAGACCAACTTATTAAGAATGATATTTTATTAGTTTTGCGTATAACTATCTACCTAATGGAAATTGTATTGAAATAAATGTTTAACGTATATGTATTTTGGAGTTGTTTTTATACAAAACAAATTCAAAAGTTATAAATTAAGTTTAAATATTTCGAACATCTGACACACAAGCACAACGCCATTTTACCCAAACTAATCAGAGCTTGTACTCTGGATACTAGACAACTGATATAAATACTTTTTTGAAAATATATAAATATTATGCATAGAAGACACCCAATCTCCGAAGACGAGTATTTTCAGATCATAGAAATATTTGATCCGACTCGAGAATGTAATCCGAAATGATGTATGAATTTTTTTTCTGAAAAACTCAAAATTAAACTAAACCCTTTTCTATAACTTTAGAAGACATCTTCAGCACATTTGCAACAGTAACCTGTACAATTTCAATCGTTGAATTAAAAAAAATCAACTTCTTAGTTATACACAGAAACTTAAGAAACTTCTCACAAATTAAAGGCACAAAAATATTCAAATGTTAACAAAAAAATCTTTTCGCTCTTAGTGAAACGCCAACCGCCTTTAAAACTCCAAAATTAATTTACCAACTTCAAAGATTATCCGTGAAGTAACAGCGAAGTTATTATAACAACTTTTTATTCAGTCTTAATACTTTAAATGTGGTTACAAGAAATTCGACAAGACTTTCCAGTTTTTGTACTCTCAAGGCCCCGATTGTCGAAAGCGAATTCGTAAAGTATTCTTAAGTAATATTATAGTAATGCTTTTGCTGAAATGTAAGGTAGTAGAGATACTTTGAGATTTCAGAACAAATAGATCGGCTCGACCGTTGCAGTAGGTACTACACTCACACATAAGACCTACCTAAATATAACAGCATTCATGTTGTCGTATTTCGTTAGTGAGTGAGTGTGAGACCGGAGGCCAAATCAATTTGAATCATTTTACCTGGCCTCTAGAGGTCGGAAGAATTATGCAAAAACATCTCACTAGGCAGCCATGATTTGGGTTACCATGCTGCAGTGTCTGCACTCACAATGAGGATCATCATCATCATCAACAGCCTTTAACAGTCCACTGCTGGACATAGGCCTCTCCTTTGAAAGGAGGTTTTGGCCTACTATACCACGCTGGCCAGACGGGTTGGTAAAGGGTTTGTTTCAAGTTTTCCTTCTCTTCGCAGTGATGTTAGCTGCCTATTTCGTTCCTTTAGTCGCCTCTTACGACACCCATGGAATTAATAGGGGGGGTGACACTTTGTATTCTTAATCCGTCACATAGTACACTCAGTAGAATAGTAGACTCACCTTTGGTAGAAAAAATATCGTCAAAGAACTCATCAGTTAAGTAACTAACTAACTTACCTGTCTAAATTGTTTTGAATGATTCGTGTCACTAGGATTGAAGTTTAAAAGTATTTTAAAGCGTTTCTTACTTTCTTTTCTTCAAAATTTTTAGTTGTTGTTTATTCTCAATCACGTCCTTGCCTCGGAGATCACGTTAAGCTATCGGTCCCGGTTTTCATGAACGGCAATTGTTATTGAAAAGTTTGTGACCTAAAATATAAATTGCATTGAATTCAGTTCTCCCTCAGGGTTTAGGACTTCCAATACAAGTCGTTATTATGAGTTATTGATTTGATTGATTGAATATTAATCTATAGCTACTAAATAATTTAATCACTGTAATCGTTTTATATATAGGTAAATACACTCGGAGCAAACTAATATAAAGCATCGCAAATATTGAAACAATTCAATCGAGTAAAAACAAAAGCACATATTATGGCAAATATTTACATAATATAATGAATATTTCAGTTTTGTTTTATTCATTATCATCATCAACAGCCTTTAACAGTCCACTGCTGGACATAGGCCTCTCCTTTGAAAGGAGGTTTTGGCCTAATATACCACGCTGGCCAGACGGGTTGGTATAGGGTTTCTTTCAAGTTTTCCTTCTCTTGGCAGTGATGTTAGCTGCTTATTTTGTTCCTTTAGTCGCCTCTTACGACACCCATGGAATGAATAGGGGTGGTGACACTTTGTATTCTTACTCCGTCACCACACGGAAAATTGTTTTATTATTTTCACAAAACTTTGTAAGAGCCGTGGGTGAACCATGGGTCAGTTTAACTAAAGGGCCGTTAACAGTCTGATAAGTGCGCCAATGAAGAGGTCATACCTCCCTTCCAGTTTCCCTATTCTTAGGGAGGGTGAAGAATTAAAAGAATGGGAACTGACTTGTAACTCTTGAGTTGTCATTGTGACCATGTACTATGAAAAAATTAAGAAACGGACACACTTACTTTCAAATCCATAGTAATATTAATTTAAAAGTAATTCTATCTATCTATCTGTCTGTTACGATTTTCCGGCTAAACCGCTCCACGGATTTTTATGAAAAAGCATAAACATATTTTGATTCTTAAATAAGAACATAGGCACTTCTTCACCTCAATAGCCGACATACACGTAGTTAGAGCCGGGGCAAAATAGTTTATAATATTAAGTACTAACTTTTGCCCACGGGTTCGTCCGCGTTTATATCGGTTATCGGAGTAAAAAGTAGCCTATGTCCTTTCTTAGGCTTTAGACTATCTGGGTACAAAATTTCATTAAAATCGGTGCAGTGATTTTTGAGTTTATCGCGAACAATGAACAGACGCGGCGTACTTTATTTCATAGCTAGATGATTCCCGCGGTGTTACCCGCGGTCTTTGTTGTAAATCGCGAGTAACGACGTGGAGAGAAGCTAGTCTAAAAATAATTAGCCTAAGTTACTCCTTATATTATCAGCTTTCTGCCAGTGGAAGTTACGTCAAAATCGGTCCAGCCGTTCTAAAATTTACCCGGAACAAACAGACAGACGGACAGACAGACAAAAATTTTAAAATTGCATTTTTCTTGTAAGTACATTATATACTTTCACTAACTGACCCCGCGAACTTAGTACCGCCTAACAGTGGATTCAACGTCACTCAATTATTTGGCCTTCTCGGAACTCCTCCAATAAAACTTAAGAGACAATTTTTTATTTTTTTTCCTGAGAACCATCCTCCAACTTTAAGGTATATTATAAAAAAAGTATTAGCGAAATCGGTCCAGCCGTTCACGCGTGATGACGTGACCAAGGGAAATAGTGATTCATTTTTATATATACTTTCATAAGGATTTCGTAAAAAACTGTTATTTTGATATTACTTATAGACACTTCCATTTTATTTATTTTTATATATAAGTAGTGATGAATAAAATATATACCTACTTATCGTTGTGTTTCTAAGAAGAATTCTTTTCAAACGAGGTGTCTGTGCATTCATTATTCAAAGCCAGCTCCGAGAATCTGTTCCTTTGAAATGATAAGGGTTACTTGTTTTTACTCTTCAATTTCACTCACTGCAGTGTTCCTCTTATAATAATTTACATATTTTCTTTTCATCTCGGTGGGTTGCCTTTCAACTAAATTAAATAGAATAAACTTAATAAATTTCCTTTTTAGAATGTATAATGGAATTGGAGTTGTATTTCTTCTGGTTGGGAACTGAACCCACTTACCCTAGCTTACTAATCAAGATTACTAACTTCTAAAAAAATAAGCACGGCACAACACGCTCCCACTAGACAGGCATCCAGTCTGTTCAACTCTCTGATTGCTCAGTATCCCGATGTTGGCTTATTTTACATCAATCAGAGTGCATTTTTCAAATTTTGTATACTTTTACTAAATGGTGCGTATTAATATATGTTTACATGAATATTGATTTTATTATCAAACTTATATAGTATATATATAATATAAATTCTCGTGTCACAATGTTCGTTCCCATGCTCCTCCGAAACGGCTGGACCGATTTGTATGAAATTTTGTGTGCATATTGGGTAGGTCTGAGAATCGGCCAACATCTATTTTTCATACCCCTAGAACGCGAGCGGAGCCGCGGGCATCAGCTAGTAACACTATATATTGTAATGGCTCGCTATACGTGTCGGGCAAACTGTAAGTGCAATTAAATAATAAAATAGTCACACAAAAATTCTGCTGAGCGTTTGAAAAAGATGCATATAAATTACACAGATACATAAAGGATAGTACTTCAGGTAAACTATCATGCTATTAGGTACTTTACTGTGATCTAAATTAATTAAAGTCCGCAATA
The DNA here is from genome assembly GCA_932526445.1 of Phragmatobia fuliginosa. Lineage (NCBI taxonomy): Eukaryota > Metazoa > Arthropoda > Insecta > Lepidoptera > Erebidae > Phragmatobia > Phragmatobia fuliginosa. The sequence continues at coordinate 8,865,883 of OW052081.1, read as the reverse complement.
TATCTTACCAGAGGCCTTCATGAAACCTTTGTCTAGATCCATATAATACATTGCCCCTTGTGGCAATATGCCATTAAGAATTTAGAGAGTAATACCCAGCGCCATCTATCAACATATTTGTAACCAACATTAATTGATACCCTTATAGATTCGTCAAGTCTGTCTGTCTGTCTGTCTGTCTGTCCGTCCGTATGTCACAGCCTATTATTTCAGAAACTATAAGAGCTATACTGTTGAAATTTGGTCAGTCGATGTATTCTGTGAACCGCATTAAGATTTTTACATAAAAATAGAAAAAAAACAATACATTTTGGGGGTCCCCATACTTAGAACTGAAACTCAAAATTTTTTTTTTCATCAAACTTATACGTGGGGGGTATCTATGGATAGGTCTTCAAAAATGATGTTGAGGTTTCTAATATCATTTTTTTCTAAACTGAATAGTTTGCGCGAGAGACACTTCCAAAGCGGAAAAATGTGTGTCCCCCCCCTCTAACTTCTAAAATAAGAGAGTGACGAAAATTGGTTTGAACGAGATCTAGTGAGTAGTTTTTTTTTAATACGTCATAAATCGTAACACGCAATATACCTTTCATCCAATCAATACACTGGTATAAAAACATCGATGAAAGTTACAACGAACTACAAGAACTTTTATATTATGTTACTTGCTGGTACGGAACCCCTCATGGGCGAGTCCGACTCACACTTGGCCGCTTTTTTAGTACTTAACGGCTTATTCTTGAACTGTATTTTCAAAGTTATTCTTTGAACTCTGCTTTACTTACAATACTCCAATCACTCTGGTTGTCGTACAAAGAACGTGAGCACTGCTTTTACACTATCATGCTATGAGCGTTGCCGTGATTCGGAGTTCAGGTTAAGCAGTCGGTCACGGTTGTTATTATAAGGTAACAGTCGTGAGGCTTAGTTGGATGCCTTTGCGTTGCTTTAAAACATCCAAACGGCGAGATTTACACGGTTACAACGTGTTTTGCCAGTACGCAACCTGCACTCGGCGACCGTGGGGTCTTATCTTAACTCTCTCCTGAGACACGTGTCCAATAATACGACATTATGGGTTGTTGATGATGTATTACTTAAAAGTAGGTATATACAAAAAATATAAATATTATATCAATCAATTCATCTCACATCACAACACAACACATCTCAATACAAGCTCTCCTTGGTTTGAAGCTAGATGGCATTGTGTTCCATGTAAGAAATAAAAAAATTCAAAACATGCCTTCTTTTTTTTTTGTTTTTTAAACGGACCTTTTTAAAAATAAAAGCCTCTTTTTTATATCATGTGTTAGAGATAGAAAGATAATGATGTCACAATAGAATTCACCCTAACTTTCGTCTACTTACAATATGTTTTTAAATAAACAGAGTTGTTATACGAAAATTTTAAAATATTGCTGATCAAAGGATTCCTGGAACCTAAAATTAAAACGTCACATATTCCGCATAGGATAAAACATATATAAACTCACGCCGATATCTACGAAAGGATAGGCATAAAGAAGTATCTTAAATACCCACATTTTGCCATCTACTGCGATATCAAGAATATTTTATGACTGATTCCATTTGTTCGGACCCAGAATATCGTCAGTATTCAGTGCAAGACTTCATTTTCAGAGAACTTTGACGGGTAAATATCATAAAGTGAGAAAAAGGTACCATATTTAATAAAAGGGTCCATCCTAAATGGTCCAGTCTTCCGACAGATGCAGGTTATCGTCCTAAGTGGATGAATTATGAAAAAGGGTACAACGAACATCGGCCCTGTGAGATGAAGCTTACTCGGATTTTCTTTTAATAAAATTCCTTAAAGAGGATTAAACTGAAAATTTGTCAGATTTATTTTTTTAACTTGCATGGTACTACATTAATTATTTACTGTTATAATAATGACAGCGGAGTTACTTCAGTTAAAACCAAACTACGTTATTGACCTTAATTTTTTTAATGATAAAAAAATGTTTTAACCCTTGATTTTAGCGTGAATAGGCCAGCTACTCTGGGGCAATTTTAGCCTCATACAGAAGGTCATTATAAAATGACAGGAACGTGCTGTCGTATTTCGTTGGTGAGTGAGAATGGATAGTGCGGGTTACCCTACAGCATTGTTGGCAGTCACAATGAGGGTGGTGACCCCTGCTCCGGAATTCTACTAATGCTTTCCATCAAGTAGAGAAGAGTCAGTTTAGTAGGATTAAATATAAAAAAAAGTGACTGGACAAAATAGTTTAAAAAAATAAACGTGAACTGATCAATATTTGATTTATAGATATCGTTCCTCAAATCATATGTTAATAATAGTATCTACAAAACCACATTTATTGGACCAAATGTTTGTTCAAATACAACAAACGTATGTATATGGTTTTACAAGTGACTGGTTTCTCAGTCTAAGCAAATTTATGCGGACGGGCTTTGGCAAGCGAATGTTTACACATCGAATGCTGAATCGGCATTTCAGTATTGTGGAATGTGTTTTCCGTGCACAAGGAAATACTGAAGGGTTTTTTACTTTTAGAAAGTCGGAACAGCTTTCAGTACGTACATCTAAATCTTTCTACTACTGCTTTATAGAAACGAATGTTCTTATGAATATTGTGATGATTATATCGTTGTCACATACAACGATATTATGATGAAAATATATATAAAAAAAGTTAAAATGATGAAATGTTATTTTTTTTATTCATATCAATACTTTTTGTTTGAGCTGAGGGTGGGTGCCATAAATAGTAGTAACTGAAAGTGTAAAGCAATATTGGAATTACTAAAATATTCTCCTTGAAATATTTTTCATAATTCAGTAGTTTATTCGCCCAATCTATCTGAATTTAACTTATAATGAGTATTTGTTCTCTATTTGAGAACTAAAACTTGTCGAAAATAAAGAAAGTAAACATATTTTAAAAAAAGAGGGTCTTTCTCTCTAGTTTTTACCTGATATATCTTTTCTTTTTCTTTTTTTATTTAAGCCTACCAAAATGACTCTACTCTGCCTGATAGAAAGCATGAGTAGAATCCAGAATAAGGAGCCACTATCCTCATTGTGAGTTCATACAATGCAGCATGGTAACCCTCACCTTTTAGTGACGTGTTACTACATTGTTCTCCCGGCATCCGGAGCCTGGGAGAATAAATGCAGAAACTCCGGTCTCACACTCACCAACGAAAGACGACTGCACGAATTTTAAGTTGGGATCATATTAACATCTATCTACTAAATAGATTTTATATTTCTACTTTGAGTGTATTCCAATAATTAAAACTTATTTTTTTCTTTTACAGGTAACTGAAGTCACATTAAAAACAATTCGATGTAAGTACTTGTACTTTTTTAAAACAAATAAACTTTAGAAACTACTAAAATATAGAAATCATTACCAACAGCTTATTACAGTCTGTTGGACATAAACCTCAAAGGTTTTGATATATGAGTGAGTCGAGTAGTGGGACATTAGAATTTGTTGATGATGATGACACCATGCTAGCCAAACTGGTTGTCCTACATTCTGAAATGATGGTGCTTCTGCGTTATTGGGTCTGTGGTCTTGCACCCACCAATGAAATACGACAGTAAGAATATAATCATTTAGCTCCCTTACTCGGCTCTTACACTCACTGGATGACTAGGGGTGGAGATATTTATTCTTAACTAGCTGACCCGGCAGACTTCGTACTGCCTCAATCGATAAATAGAAGGCCTAAACTTTTGTATAAAATAAACTTAAAACAAACAAAACATAATTAATATACAGAAGCAATTCATTTTTATATAATATATTCCTTTTAAACCTTCTCTTGACTTCCACAAATAATTCAAGACCAAAATTAGCCAAATCGGTCAAGCCGTCGACGAGTTTTAGCGAGACTAACGAACAACAATTATATATATATATATATATATAATAATAATAATAATATAGATCTGTCACCACACCTAAAAAATTAGGAAGTTTATTATAGGTATGTCCACACTAAATCTTAGCTAACATCGAGATATATGTATATCTAAATAATTATACAAATCCTTTGGGTCATGAATTTATCGATATGCCGTAGCCAAATAGTTTAATTAGCCATTCAATCAACAGCCTAACCTCTATTGAGATGTCTATCAATATTCTAAAAAATACTAACCTAACCTAAAAGGCAAATTTTAATCTGAGAAACGGTAGTAATTCATGAGTAAAACTAGTTAGCTGCAACATATACATACACCAGAGAAGTGAAAAGACTATTTCAACAAACTACATAACAATTACTAACTATAAATAAAGTTGTATTTTCCACAACAAATAAACAGAAGAAAGAACTTTGGTCGACCGAGAAAAGGCGCTCCATTTTCCCTTTTACCTTTGATATTTTGGGTTATATGACGGATTCGGGTCTCGGTGAGCAATTTCTAAGTTTCCCAGCCAAGATTACATTGTTTAATGGACAACCAAAATTAGGAGTTGTTCCACAATACAAGTTGGTAAACGTCAGGAATAAATTGTCCTAGTTTCTCTGAAACGTTAAGTCAGATGTTACAAATTGTGAGATAGAATACAAGACCTATGCCGTACTTATTTTTCTACTTAAGATTGAAAGCTCAAACCATTCTTTGTAAGTCTAACTTATTAATAATGTGCTTTTATTATGACAGCCTATTAATTCGCGGTTTTGCTACGTTATGCAAGTTATTTTTTCTAGTCTTTAGAATATGGACATAATATTTCAGTACGTACGGCGTACGTAGTCTTTTTTGGAACGAAGACAACGCCCTCATTATTAATCCTGTGTCGATTTGTAGGACTTAAAAGACAACTCCCGCATTAGGAATATAAATTCCCGTGTCGCGGGGGACTTTACAAACATACATTATAAGTACACAAAGAACACCTAGACCCAGAACAACAATTTGTGTATCACACAAAGTGTTTGCCCATGAAGGATTTGACCAACACTAGGCGTAGTAGAATAGGCACGGCGACCACCCAAGCCACTAGGCCAACCGTGCACTCATTATGCACTACTAGTGGTTGGGCGATCACCTCACTGTTACGTACTACCCTGAGAGTTGTGGGTCCGAGCCCCACATGGGGCTTTTAGTAAAATTGGTGTTCTGAGTCTAGGTGTTTTCTGTGACAGATTCCTGTTTGTATGTAAATCCTGTTTTGTTTTAACAAAAACCATAAAATACCTATAACTGCTTACCATGACAACTTACCGTTAAATAAACGTAGATCCTAAGCATCGTGAATCATGTACGGTAAACGTGAAGCCGACAATAATGGAACCAATTTATCACAAATTGCCAATATTATATTACACCACCACTTTCTGAGCGCTGTATCAATTCAATATAATATATTTGTAACAAGGGTATATTAGGGTCCAATTATTGGCTAGGTGTGGTGACCGTTATTTGTTGAAAAGGGTGATATATTTCACACTATTGTACTAAGGCGTATGCGACGGACGATTCCTGGGTCGGACCAAATGTATGTGTGATCCGTAAACAATTGTTTCCGAGAGGTGTTTTCTATGCTTGTATTTACAAAAAAAACGTTTTTGTATTCATATCAATTGTCTAGTATCCATAATACAAGCTATGCTTAGTTTAAGACTAGATAACGTTGTGTGTGAGTTAAGCAAATGATAAACGGATGAGAATGAAGTGTCTCGTGGATGAGTAGAGGCCTCCTCCTCCTAAATAATCGATGAGTCTACAGTAAGTTCTTAAGCTCTTTAGCGGCATTAGGGAGATTGTAAACACGCTCTCTCTTGATACAATTTATTAAATTTTAACTTTCTCCTTATAAGACGACGCTTTTGGATGGTAAATAAAATCATATGGTGTTGAGGTGTTTTCTATCAGTATTTACTTATGTATTATGAATAAATATCTAATGATGTTGATGTACTCCTTGCCGATGTCGGTGACGGCGGCCAATCTCAAATGTGGGCAGTCAACCTCGGAGGAGATATTTTAGTTCACGAGTATGTGCGCAATGCAGGTGGATTCTCAGTTATTTTACTCTCATAATCCAATAAGAAAGCTCTGCAATAGCAGAGAGAGAGACAATCAGGTGCAGTACCCAGGGCTTGACATTGTCTCCGAAGCACGGGGATCTAACCACACGTAGAGGTTTAGGTGCATTCTTTCTTATTGCACATTTACATTTAAACAACTTTACTTGACGCATTTAGAACACAGAATATTCCCCTCTATTCACCGTGGATATCGTAGGAGCCAATAAGGGAGCAAATTACGAATTACCACAACACTTGACTTGAAATGTTTTCTTCCTTCTATGACCCCGGGTCCTTCAAGCGGGGCGTGAAAAAGCATCTTACTAGGCCGCCATAGCGTGGGTCACCGTGCTGCACTGTCCGTTGTGGCAGGGAGGATGGTGGCCTCCACTTCTAGATTCGGATTATGCTTTCCATCAGGCAGGGCAAAGTCATTTTGGCAGCTAATATATAAAAAAAATCAACATCATCAACAGCCTTTAACAGTCCACTGCTGGACATAGGCCTCTCCTTAGAAAGGAGGTTTTGGCCTACTATACCACGCTGGCCAGACGGGTTGGTATAGGGTTTGTTTTCAAGTTTTCCTGCTCTTTGCATTGATGTTGTCTTGCGTAGTTTATCCATTATTCGCCTTTTACGACACCCGCGGGATGAATAGGGGTGGTGACACTCTGTATTCTGTAATCCGTCACTACACGGACCAAAAAAAAAGCACTTGACACAAACTTTATCCTAACCCGTCTGGCCAGGGTGGTCAAAACCTTGTTTCTCAGGAGAGGCTAAGGTTATTACTGTCCACTGCTGGACTTAAGTTATTAATGAATGACAAAATTACTGTGTTAGTCTTCATTCGAAGTAAGTTATGTAAGAATACACTCTGTTTTTATTTTGGAAATTCATTTAATTACGTTCTTAATTTTAATTAGTGATGATAGCAACGTTAGTCCACACGACGTTCCAAAGGACATCTTTTGCCGGTCTACACCTAGCGTTGAAAAGAAAAAACCAGGTCACAGTTTGTAAGATAAAATCTGCTTTGATGATACTTTCGTTTGATCAGTGCTACATTTTCTATGAACGAACGAAAAAAGGTAAAAAGGAGTTTTTTTACTAAAACGAATGTTTTCTCCACGTTTTAATCTACATCAGTGGTAGTAGTTTATAATGACTTTAATATACAAATTAAAATTCTAAGGTTATTAATATGGACATAAGAATGTTAATTTGGTTTACGTACGCTTAGAAAACTCAACAGTTTTTTACCGTAATTCAGGGATCCTTAAGTGGGAAATAATACAACTGTTGTTACCAACAAATATGTATTATATCTGAACTGCCATTTACCAATGATAAGCGAAAAATAAATCGCCATGGTACTTATAATAACTCTGGTATACAAACGTTAGCACGATTCAGCCATTCCTAACAGCGCCATCTATGGATTGATAACTTAAACTAAAAATTACATAATAAATTAATAATACTAATAATAATACATATTATATGGTCAGGATATACATATTCATGCCGTAACGCATCGTATCATAAATCATATCACAATTACCTGAATATGTCTACATTATTCAACCTCATCAATGCAAACAAAACGTCCAACAGCAGTTGGTTCCTATAAAATAATCAAAATATGCAAAACAAATAAACTAACACAAGTTACTTACACCCACGGCCCCGCCCGCATTTTTGTTGAACTTTGAACATTGCGTTGAATAGAAATCTATATATTTCTCTGATACTACTCCATATTACTGTAAAGTTTTATCTTTATGAACGGGTGTTTAGTAGTTTGCGTGAAAGAGTAACACACATTCAAATATCCATTCATAAAAACTTACGCATTTATAAAGTTAGAAGGATATGGAATGTGTATATGTATACGATATGTATAAGTAGGATAAGATAAAACAACAATTATTTTCGATATTGTAAAATTTATTATTGTAACTGAATCCAATATGCAGTGCAATTATCTTTCACGTTGTTCAATCTAGATCCAAGCAATGCTCTCTTTTACATTCTTGATCACATACAGATCTACAATGACTCGGGTTATTAACACTCTGGCAGTTTCTGTCCATACCGCAGTACCTCATACAAGTTGAACGAAATTCTTCACATGAACTTCTTTGTATTGCTTTGAGGCCTGAGTCGCGTACTTCTGAGCCCGTCCTTTCCACGCTTGATCCAAGGTAATCAATGCTGATTTCCTTTTCATTGATTATGGACCTATATAGTTTTGGATGAGACTTTTCCGATTTAGGCTGGAATTTTAGGTGTACAAATATGAGGTTTGTGACGTTATAGTTGGAAAATAAACTGCCTCCTCTTCCGTGATACTCTAATTCTTAGAAGAAGTTAACCTTTGAAAGTCTTAGAAGAGCAACCTAAAATGGCAGCATTTGTGTTGTCGTGCTTCGTTGGTGAGTGTTGGACCGGAAGCCCATAATACAGAAGCATATTAATAGACCTTCATAATTATAAGTCACCATGCTGCATTGTCTGTGTTCGCAACCGGTGACTGCTAATCCTAGATTCTATTCATGCTTTCCATCAGTTAGAGTAGAATCACTGTGGCAGGCTTTGATCCAGGACTCTAATAACCTTATACACTGCCATCTGATTTATAACTCGATAGACTCTATAGTCATCATCATCAGCCTTCAACAGTCCACTGCTGGACATAGGCCTCTCCTTAGAAAGGAGGTTTTGGCTTCTTTGTATACCACGCTGGCCAGACGAAAAGAAGAAAAACTTGAAACCAACCCTATACCAACGTATAGGGTTGGTTTCAAGTTTTCCTTCTTTTTGCGTTTATGTTGTCTTGCGTAGTTTATCCCTTTGTCGCCTTTTACGACACCCGCGGGATGAATAGGGGTGGTGACACTCTGTATTCTTAATCCGTCACCACACGGATAAGACTCTATAGTATGATTGCCAAACTGCTGATAAAAATTCTCATATATATTTTTAAATACGTATATACTGGACATTATCTGAACATAGATCTCTCTCAAGGAGGTTCTTGTCTACTCTACACTGTGCTGACCATACGGGCTGTAACAAGCTTTTCTTCTCTTTACAGTGTTGCTGTACAGCGGAGTTTTCTCCCCTAGTCAGCTCTTATGATGCCCACAGTAAGAATTAGGCGCATTCTGTAATCTTAATTAGACATTTTAATAATGAGATTTTAAAAACTTACAATTACAATAATGACGATCGGTTCTGAATTTTTTGAATGGGTTTTGTCTCGGTCTCCGCGTAAATTATAAGAGGCAGTGCTTGCTTGAGTAGTTACCTATAATATGATAAATTTATATTATAATTCAGAATAGTATTATGAGATTTAAAGAAATGTTTTTGAAAGGAACTTCAATCGCCAATGAACATTAAAAACTCAATAGTCAAAAGTATGTCACCGCCTTTTGTATCCTCCTCTTGAAGTGGTGAAAGACAACGAAGCAGGTCCAGTGGACTTGGTCCATCATCATCATCATCAACCTATCGCAGTCCACTGCTGACCATAGACCTCTCCAATTGCGCGCCACTTATTTCGATCCTCGGCTTCTTGCATCCATCTCCTTCGTATTGTGCAAATCATCACTCCACCTGGCCTGTAGTCGTCCTTCACCGCGTTGATCCGTTTCAATTATGTTAAACATGACTCTCATATGGTTTTGAAATCACAAAAAACAGATAGGTACTTTAAACCCTTTAATATTGTTCTAAATTGCCACACTCACTGAAACTATGACTTTTGAATCTAAAAACGTTCAAACTCACAATCGGGTAAAAAAACTTACAAAGTAGGCAATTGTCACAATTTGTAGAAAAGCAATCATTTTAATATACGACGTAAATTCCACCCAGGCCTAGGCAACGATGAATAATTTTGAAATTATTTTCACGCTTATAATAATCAATTAGCACACACTTTGAAATTAACTACTTATCAATTTTACCGTTAATTGGAAATGAGAAATACGGCATGCCATATACCTCAGGCTTCTCCCAAGGTAAAAAAATAATCTGCTAATCCCGAAACTAATTACAAATTTCAAATTAATCAAGTAAATCCTTTGTTTGAAGTTTAATATCGAAACTGTTATTTTTGGAGAAAAATAACTAAATTCAATTAAGTTTCACTATGCCATATTTTATATTTAAATTAAACATTAGGCGAATTTCACAATCCTTAAAATATAGTTTGAGATATGTGACAAAAGGTTACGAAACCTGCAAAGTGGCTTTGAACAAGTATTTTTTTTTGTATAATTCTTCACTCGTCAATTTTAACCCAAAAGAACCTCATCATCATTTCTTCTTTTATGTTTATACCTGCCTAAGTGACTTTACTCTGCCTGAATGAAAGCATATCCAGGAGCATACTACAGCATTCTTGCTGACGTATTTCATTGGTTAGTGTGAGACCGTGGAGTGTACTGCTATTTATGTCTGTTTTTGCCTATTTATTATTACGAAGTATCCTAAATCTAAAAGCATTTAATTTAGCGAGTACTCCTTTTCCCCTTTTCCGCGAGTTGTTTTTAACAAAGATTACTGTAGACAATTTGAAAATACTTATGAAAGAGTTTTTAACAAAAGAATTTCACGAGCATTTTTTTCACAGAGCTTGTTATATTGTTAGAATCAACCAAAGTCAACTCTTTTTATTTATAATTTTTTCATTGTTATACATATTTTAGTCTGCCAAAAAGACTACTCTGATTGATATAAACATGAGTTCAAGAGTAGTGGTCACCACACTGATTGTGAATTCAGCATGATGTCCATAGCTGCCTATTGACTGCCTATTTTTGGCCAATTCTCAGACCTACTAGGTGCACACAGCCGTTTCGGAGGAGTATGGTAACTAACAATTTGATTCGAGAATTTTATTTATTAGATTATAATAATATTAACATAAGCGAAAGAATTCTCTGTTAAAAGCAGAGACTTCTTCGCTTAGATCTACATAAAATTTTTGATGGTAGTCTTAGAGTGAGAGAAGATATTTTAATAGAAATTTTACTAACAGGATTATCAGGGATGACATCATTAGGGTTCGGTCTCGAACTCACCAACGAAACATGACAGCACGTATGCTGTAATTTAAGGTTGATCTTCTGTGTGCAGGCAGCCTGGTCACGCTAGCTCATTTTTTTGTGCATTGTATTAAAATTGTTGGTCGAAAATATTGTTATTAAGAATTTATTATCAAAACCACTCAACAACAGCTCAACCTGGGATTGTTCAATTGCTTTGTCATCGTTCACTTTTATATACATAAATAAACATAAAAAACTAAATATTTCGTACATCTTTCACATCATCTAGTCCCAAATTAAGCAGAACTTTTATTATGGGTACTAAACTAAACAAACATATTTTTTCTTTGTAAATAAATACATATTGTACATTGAAAACGCTAACCACTAGACCAACAAGATTGTCTCGTACTTATACAGAATTCCTATTACACAGTTCTTTAAGACGACATTAATGACATTTCCATTCCATTTTACCCCAACGTTAATAAAAACCTGTCCAACCCTTACACTGCTGAGGTAACAAAATTACCCCGGTTACCTATTTACCGAAGCTTTGACGGTTAACTATATTATACACACTCTCTTGGAGCTTTCGACGTCCTGATACAATTTCCTATGTTAAATTATTTTGTACCGGAATCCTAAGGACATGTGCGCTGATTTAATGGGGAATGTACCTATGAAGGCATGGTACACTGTTTGCTGAGCAACTACAAACTATTATATCAAAACATTGATTTCATGTTTCTAAAAGTAGCTGATCTCCACAACTGTTATCCGAGGTTGTTATTTTAAAGACCTCTTATAACAGTTAGAGCAGTAGATAATCTAAAAAAATGTAGCCTACGTTACTCCTCATCAACTATCAGCTAGTAAAAAAAGCGGCCAAGTGCGAGTCGGACTCGCCCACGACGGGTTCCGTAGCAGCAAGTAACATCATATAAAAGTTTTTGTAGTTCGTTGTAACTTTCATCGATGTTTTATTAATAGTATTTTGATTGAAAGAAATGTAAATTGCGGTATCTGATTTATAACGTATTTAAAAAAACTACTTACTAGATCTCGTACAAACCAATTTTCGTTGGAAGTTTGCATAGTAATGTACATTATATATTTTTTTTAGTTTTATCATTCTCTTATTTTAGAAGTTACAGGGGGACCAACATTTTACCACTTTGAAAGTGTCTCTCGCGTAAATTATTCATTTTAGAAAAAAAATATATTAGAAACCTCAATATCATCTTTGAAGACCTATCCATAAATACCCCACCCCACACGTATGGTTTTGAAGTTTTTGAAAATTTTTTGAGTTTCAGTTCTGAGTATGGGGACCTCCAAAATTTATTTCTTTTTTCTATTTTTGTGTAAAAATATTAATGCGGTTCACAAAATGCATCTACTGACCAAATTTCAACAGTATAGCTCTTATAGTTTCGGAAAAAAGTGGCTGTGACATACGGACAGACAGACAGACAGACAGACAGACAGACATGACGAATCTATAAGAGAACAGACAGATTGAACTTTTAAAAATAGTTTTTTTGAGAAACATATGTAAGTACCACATATACTTTTATATGCACTTTGTGAATCAATAAATAAATAAATATTTCGGACATCGTACACACAACGTCATCTAGTCCCAAACTATGCAGAGCTTATATTATGGGTACTAAACAACTGATATAAATACTGACACCCACTTTTTTTGTAAATACATACATATAAAGCAGGCACAACACTTCGCTATGCGCTATTCGTTAAGCGGGTTATTCGCGCGCATACGGTGAAGTGTGGAGAGTATATTCGTTTCGTTCACCATAAAAATGACAATGACACATCTCTACAACACACATATTTGCCTTATTTGATGCTTATTTGACATACCAGTTCGAAGTGTGGATAGCGTGTTTGTTGTTTGCGCGCATAACTAATATTTGGGCGAATACGGCGCAGACACATAACGAATAGCGCATAACGAAGTGTGGTGCCTGCATTATACATAGAAAACACCCAGACTCCGAAACAAATATTTGTGGATCACACAAATATTTAGTCCGACCCGGGAATCGAACCCAAGACCTCTTGATCAGCAGCCGCATACGCTGACCACTAGACCAACAAGGCAGTCAATCAACCAGTAAATCATAATTTAGTTATGGCAACATAGGTTAGTCACAGTTTCACTACACAGTATCGGTCACGTGATCAAAGTAATTTATTAGGTAATCCAATGAGAATGGAGATGTCAGCGACTGCAGATCGAAAAACGTTTTCAACCTGGCTAGGGGGGCAGAGTGGTAAAATGTAGTCTAATTCCTTTAGCCAGGTAGCGGGTCGACTTGCTTAATAAGACTGGCGGCGACTAGTTGCAAAAAGTAATAGATCGGACTCTATGGCGTAGTTCGGGAGAGACCTATGCCCACTGTTAGACTACAAAGAGCTGATAATGTTTTTTTTTCCGTTCTTTAACTGCGCGGTTGGCCTAGTGGTTTCTACTTCGCCAAGTGTCGTGGGTTCAAATATCACGTGGAAAAACACTGTGTCATTTACAAATTGTTGTTCTTAGTCTGGGTGTTCTTTGTGTCCGTTTCATGTATGTTTGTAAGGTCCCCGCGACACAGGTTTCATATTCCTAAAGCGGGAGTCGGATCACCAACAAATGATTCAAACATCATACATGAATATAAAAAACAAAATACATGGCCTGTGATGATAAATATTATACAATATAATTATCTCTTATTCCAGCTCTTTTATATAAACTACTAAAATGTTATAGAAAACTAATATGAAAACAAATTACTTTTTATTTAATTGCTTACGGTGTTAATTTTCATAAAACTTAATGATAGTTCACCAACAATCATTAAGTTTTATGATAATGATAATATAACTAATGTTATCTTGTGCAATTTAAGAAATATTCTGCAAAATATTCTCGGCGGTATTTTGCACCAACTTTTGCCACATGGCTTTTGCAACCAGTGGACTATGACTATAAGCTTATGACACACGATCAGAGAAACTTCAATGTTCGTCGGTTCCTCTCATCATCAAACCCACAGTGTCTAAAGACGAAAGCTCTTATTAACTACTAGCGGGCGCCCGTGGAGTTAGTTATTTGCAGATAATTTTTAATTCAATCAAAATTTAATTTAATTTAATCAAAATTATTTTTATTGTTATAGTAAAACATTCCTCCTTATTATATTAAGTAGTTGTTTTCAGTAATTCTTATACTTAAATACCATTTAAAACCCTTCTGCCATAATTACCTTAATTTCATAACGTTGGACTTTCATACAAACTATGATCCCCCGTTTTGACCCCAAAAGATTGCTTTCAAAAGATATTATTGGTACACCTCCAAACCATCTATAGAGCATACATTTTAAATTTCAAGTATCTAAACATAGGAATTCTTAAAAAGAATTTCAGGTTAAATAAAACTGCTTAATATCTTCGCATTAATAAATATGAACGGAACAGCAAAGGACCATTACGGCTTGACACCTCTTAAGGAAAAAAAATGTCGGATCATAAATAACATAAAAAAATTCGCAAAAAGTGGATTTGCGTCTAATATCTTAACGGTGTACTAATTTGAACGAATCACTCTTGGGATACGGTTTTATTAGATTTTGGAGCCAACGTGTAATCAAAAAATTAACAGTACTTAGTATGTAAGAACGATAACGCTATATTTATTAGGCAAATTAGCACTTTTATTTATAGCTGCAAGCGGCTACCTCTGATTAAAAGTCGGCTTGAGAAAACATTTATTTTTTCTATAAAAGATTTATTTCTAACCAAGTTTTGCCTACGGCTCTTTCTGTGTAAATGTCGGATATTGCGATGAAAAGAAACATATTTAATATTCTGATTTATGAGCTTTTTTTTTAATATGACCCTGCCAAAGTGATAACTCTGTCTGATGGAAGGTATGAATAGAATCTAAGACTACTGTGAAATTCAAATGCAGATAATTCGCCATGGTGACCCACAGTATGGCCTCCTATTAGGATACTTCTTCATTATTGGGTCTCTGGTCTCAAACTCGCCAACGAAATTCGACAGTACAAATATCTACTGTTATTTTAGGTTGGTCTTCCGGGGAGGGAGATGAGAGTACTGCCTGAAAAATGATTATATCTCTACCTAAATTATTATACTTACATATAACTTATTGTAAAATTGTATATAAAATTCGTTTAAATTTTTTGCGTCAAGTCTCGGATTCAATTCCCGGGTCGGACCAAATGTTTGTATGATATGCAAATATTTATTTCGGAGTTTAGGTATTTTCTATGTTTAATGTGTAAGTTTTTTGCAAAAAAAAAGTATCTATGTACCTATTGATATCAGTTGTCTAGTATCTATAGTACAAGCTCTGCTTAGTTTAGGACTAGAGGATGTTGTGTATCAGATGTCCGAAATATTTTTCATTTATAGAATCATCATCTCCAACACCTATAACCTACATTACTCGACAACCTTGAGTGATATAACTTACTACAGCATGTGACTTTATTATTTATGATTAAACGTAACTATACTTAAGTATATACAATATATACATACTCATACAAGTCGTGTTTAATTCAAAAGAAAAGTATCCTCGTGTTTAAACAACCCTCAATTTAAAACAACATTACATTCTTGCACGCTTGCCAGCATTCACAGTAAAGAATGTCCAGGCTTCGTACGAGTAATGGGGAATACTTAGAGCTGCCACATTTTTTAAATAAATATACTCGACTTCAAAAGTTTAAAGGGTATATTGGCTTAGAGAAAAGCGGTATTTGCATCGATTGAATAAAAACACTTGAGAAGACTTACCAAATGACGTTGAGTTACACGCGTTTATTTATTTAATCCGTGATTAATTCCGTGTGTAGACGGATTGAGAATACAGAGTGTCACCGAACCTATTCATCTTGTGGGTGTCGTAAGAGCCGACAAAGGGACAAACTACGCAGAAGAACGTCACTGATAAGAGAAAGAAAACTTGTAACAATCCTTTTCATATTAAGGTGTAATTTCGTATTTGAAAGTTATAATAAAACTCAAATTATTTTTCCTTGAGCATGTAATCAACAATAGTTTGTTTCATACTATTTACGACGAGCTTTAATATTCTTAAGGATCACTTACCTAAAGCCAACCCGGCTTTAAGTAGGCGATCAGGAAAAAAGGTGAAACTAATTTGCAAATAAATAAAAAACTGCTTGAAAAAGGATCATCATCATGATCAGCTTGTCGCAGTCGTCTGCAAGACATTTCGTTTCGTCGAGGTTTCGTTAATTAAATAAAACAATATTATTATATTCAACTACTAGATATCATAAAGCTCATATACTAAGTTTTTTATACATTACCCTAAGGTTTCCAGTCTATTCAGCATTGTAGTTAATTCGAAAGTGTTTTTTAAAAATTAATATGCTTACCTTAACAGGTTATCCAATTAAAAGCGGTCGTAACTTCCAAGCGTAGTCAACCTTGCATAAATTTAACACCGCTGCAGAAAGTAGCTATTAGGGGCCATCTCCACATGCGAAGGAATCGCAGCGACTTCATCGTCGAGCCGCATTTTTCTTTAAATTATACTAACTTTCGCCCGCAGCTGCGTCTGCGTTTGTATTGGTTACCATGGTAAATATAATAATAATAATATATTTATGGCAACAGAATTTGTACAACAAAGCACTGTACAGCCCTGACACCCGCTGTAGTCTGAAATAGCGCTGTGTCTTGGGAGTCAGTTCCTTATCAAAGGCTAATAAACAAACCATTAGTTATATATTAGACAATAAATTTGAATAGTTAGTTATGTTTGTGTGTCACTGTGAGTGTTATGAGTGTCATTGTGTATGTTTTGCTGTGTATTTGAGGCTGTGAGTTAAGAGCTGTGTGTGGTGAGTGTGTGTGTAACATTATTCAAGGTTTCATTATTTCATAGTAAGTATTCAACATCGTCATATTTCAGTTCCATAAGCCACAATTAAACGATTTGTTTTATTTTAAAATTAGTTAAGTTTTTAGTTTTATAAATTTAATTTAATTTGTTATACAGATTGAGGTAGCTAGTAGAGGTAGAAGGATAAAATTTAAAGTTTCATTTTGATTCGAAGTGGTATTTTTATTTGCAAATGCTGACAAAAACACAAAAATGTAATAGTTAACTTCAAATGTCAATTTGAATATATGAAAATAGTCTTTTACTAATTTAAGAGATAAATGGATACCCCTTGCATCTTGCATCTGACTCTAGGTAGAAGGATTCCTAGGACTGCAAAGTACTTGTGACTATTGAGTTGCAGGAGGATTACGGAGGATACCTGTGTGGCGGTAGAGACTTACCATCATATTCCGAAATAAAGTAATTTAACAAACGCAAAAAGAAAGAGTCCGGAGGCCGGGAGAATGATGCAGATTTATTTGACCAGTCTGCTATGGGATGAGTCACCATACTGCATTGCCTACCCTCCCAATGAGGATGGTGACCCCTGCTCCTGGATTATACACATGCTTTCCATCAGGCAGAGTAGAGTTACTTTGGTAGGCTTAAATAATAAAAATAAAAACGAAAAAAGTACATGAAAGATAGAATTACATATTTTTGGCATCCGTTTATCGTCATATAATTGTGCTTGTTACTAATTAGTCAATTCAAAGACTGGCCGAAAACATCGAACTGATAATTCTCACAGATTTTTCCACTCTAATAGGTATGAAATTATTTTGGAAGTTATCTTAAATATCCTCACATATTTTTGATTCGGGAAGTTGTCGCTTTAAAATGATGCCTAAAAAGGTCAATATACATATATTATATTTGTGCTGCGTTCCTGCAGACAGATATTGTAGAACTAGTTCCTGAGGCAGATATAATTGCTGATGTTTTCATAGTTATATATTTATGCTCGTAACTGTACATAAATACTATGCTATCTGTAATAAATTTATTTTTGAGTAATAGTAATTTATTTTAGTCTCTATTACAAATAAATAGAGTAAACAATATTATGCTATTATAATTACAATATTTTTCAGAAGTAATTTATATACCAAAATCTTCTAGTTTCAATTTACTTTTAATAAAATAAAACTTATTAATATATCTTACATTACAACATTTTTAGAAATGGAAAGGTTTAAGCCTTTAAACTTTTTTCATTATCTTCTACAATATACTTTGGGAATATGCCTAATAAGGCCTTGTTTCCAACTCAAAGCACCTCAATTTATAATGTTAGTTTGGAAGTTCCTTGTAGTCATACATCTAAATTTATTAATTCCACTCTAAGCTCCTGGATGTAGTGAATTTTTAAAGTAAAATTAATCGAAGTATTCTCCATTGTCCGGTGATGTCTCTAAAGGTGTGGTTATACAACTTCCTTTTACTTTTGGTTTGCCATTTGGACATTGTAGAGACTCAAAAACATATTGATTTTCTATTATCGGCTTCATCGTGGCTCGGAAGACTTTTAATAGCTTAAATTTCTGTGGTCCTGATTGTTTATTTGCCTCAACGTTACATAAGGAAAACATCGCCAACAATGTTATAAGCAGTATGAAAGTCATCATAGGTGTCATTGCTACTGTGAACAAAACATTCAAACTTGAATCACAGTGTGTAAGTAAAACTGTCGTCTTGGTGAAAGCAATTACAAATTTTAGGGTATTTAACTACATATGATTAGATTATGAGTAATTACATTTTCTTTCGACAATCTACAAGCTTTGTAAGGTAGAGACCTATGTCCAGCAGTGAAATAAGGACTGTTGATGCCGATCATATATACCTATTGATTGCGATATTTATCATAAAGTAATTTATGAAAGTTTGTAATTATTTAAGGACGACGAATTCAAGTTTAGTTTTCATGTGATTTGGAAAAGAATTCGCGAAAAAAGTTTTAATCTAACCCATTTTATTACTCACTAATATCAAAAGATTTTTTGTAAATTACTTAAAATAACCATTAATCAAAAGTTGAAGTTACTTAAAATAAGTAATACTAGTATGATTCAATTAAAATAAATATTTACAATATATTTATATATTATTTTTTGTAGAAGTCTTTAGAGGAGGTTTATAAAAATAAGTTTTAGTAAAATTTAAGGCGTTCTTTGATAAAATTTCTTTCGAGAAAGCATTATTTGATTAAATAATAAAAACAAAATAAAATTGCAGTAATAATAAAATTAATACCACACTAGTGTTCGTTCTTGCTTTTTTAGACAGACTGCAAATAACATCAACTTCTTTCCTCATTTATTTTGGGACATTGCCTTGTAGGTTCGTTCAAACAATTTAATCTTTCCTCTATTATACAACATTCTGTATTAATAAAATAATGGCATGGTATTATATTATGGTATTATATAGAAAAGTAAAGTAAAGAAATTGTTTATAAAAAAAACATAAAATTTTCCTCAAAAACAGATTTCTTTTTAGTTTAGATGGGACAAAAGTCAAAATTAAATCTTAAAAAAAAAAGTTTGTTGTTATCGAAGTACCTGACCCTCATCGTTTTTCAAAGCCAAGTTATTTAAAAAAAAAACTTGTTGTTCCCAATATTTATTTTAAAACTTGTTATAAATATAGGAATTCTTAAAAAGAATTTCAGGTGAAATGAACAGCAAAGGACTATTACGGCTTGAC
Organism: Phragmatobia fuliginosa; assembly: GCA_932526445.1. Taxonomy (NCBI): domain Eukaryota; kingdom Metazoa; phylum Arthropoda; class Insecta; order Lepidoptera; family Erebidae; genus Phragmatobia; species Phragmatobia fuliginosa. Next base: position 8,846,101 of record OW052081.1, on the reverse strand, counting down.
ACCTCATAAGGAAAAAAAAATGTCGGATCATAAATAACATAAAAAAAAACGCAAAAAGTGGATTTGCGTCTAATATCTTAACGGTGTACTAATTTAAACGAATCACTCTTGGGATACGGTTTTATTAGATTTTGGAGCCAACGAATAATAAAAAAATTAACAGTACTTAGTATGTAAGAACGATAACGCTATATTTATTAGGCAAATTAGCACTTTTATTTATAGCTGCAAGCGGCTACCTCTGATTAAAAGTCGGCTTGAGAAAACATTTATTTTTTCTATAAAAGATTTATTTCTAACCAAGTTTTGCCTACGGCTCTTTCTGTGTAAATGTCGGATATTGCGATGAAAAGAAACATATTTAATATTCTGATTTAAGAGCTTTTTTTTTTAATATGACCCTGCCTAAGTGATAACTCTGTCTGATGGAAGGTATGAATAGAATCTAAGACTACTGTGAAATTCAAATGCAGATAATTCGCCATGGTGACCCACAGTATGGCCTCCTATTGGGATACTTCTTCATTATTGGGCCTATGGTCTCGAACTCGCCAACGAAATTTTACAGTACAAATATCTACTGTTATTTTAGGTTGGTCTTCCGGGGAGGGAGATGAGAGTACTGCCTGAAATATGATTATATGTCTACCTAAATTATTATACTTACATATAACTTATTGTAAAATTGTATATAAAATTCGTTTAAATTTTTTGCGTCAAGTCTCGGATTCAATTCCCGGGTCGGACCAAATGTTTGTATGATATGCAAATATTTATTTCGGAGTTTAGGTATTTTCTATGTTTAATGTGTAAGTTTTTTGCAAAAAAAAAGTATCTATATATTCATATCAGTGGTCTAGCACCTATAGTACAAGCTCTGCTTAGTTTAGGACTAGATGATGTTGTGTATCAGATGTCCGAAATATTTTTCATTTATAAAATCATCATCTCAAACACCTATAACCTACATTACTCGACAACCTTGAGTGATATAACTTACTACAGCATGTGACTTTATTATTTATGATTACACGTAACTATACTTAAGTATATACAATATATACATACTCATACAAGTTGTGTTTAATTCAAAAGAAAAGTATCCTCGTGTTTAAACAACCCTCAATTTAAAACAACATTACATTCTTGCACGCTTGCAAGCATTCACATTAAAGAATGTCCAGGCTTCGTACGAGTAATGGGGAATACTTAGAACTGCCACATTTTCTAAATAAATATACTCGACTTCAAAAGTTTAAAGGGTATATTGACTTAGAGAAAAGCGGTATTTGCATCGATTGAATAAAAACACTTGAGAAGAGGTGTTTAATGTACAAAATGACGTTGAGTTACACGCGTTTATTTATTTAATCCGTGTGATGATGCATTAAGAATACAGAGTGTCACTACCCTTATTCATACTGTGGGTGTCGTAAGAGCCGACAAAGGGACAAACTACGCAGAAGAACGTCACTACTAAGAGAAAGAAAACTTGTAACAATCCTTTTCATGTTAAGGTGTATCTTCGTATTTGAAAGTTATAATAAAACTCAAATCATTAATGTATTATATTTACTTGAGCATGTGATCAACAATAGTTTGTTTCATACTATTTACGACGAGCTTTAATATTCTTAAGGATCACTTACCTAAAGCCAACCCGGCTTTAAGTAGGCGATCAGGAAAAAAGGTGAAACTAATTTGCAAATAAATAAAAAACAGCTTGAAAAAGGATCATCATCAGCATCAGCTTGTCGTAGTCGTCTGCTAGACATAGGCTTCTCTAATCGACACGTGCCACTTTTTTTTTAAATTATACTAGCTTTCGACCGCAGCTTCATCTGCGTCTATATTAGTTACCACGGTAAAAATAATAATAATATATTTATGGCAACAGAAAGTACATTACAAAGCACTGTACAGCCCTGACTCCCTAAATAGCGTTGTGTCTTGGGACTTGGGAGTCAGTTTCTTATCAAAGGCAAATAAACAAACCATTAGTTACAATATTAGACAATAAATTTGAATAGTTAGTTATATTTGTGTGTCAATGTGAGTGTTATGAGTGTCATTGTGTATGTTTTGATGTGTATTTGAGGCTGTGAGTTAAGTGCTGTGTGTGGTGAGTGTGTGTGTAACATTATTCAAGGTTTCATTATTTCACTATATTTAGTAGGTATTCAACATATTTCAGTTCTATAAGCAACAATTTAACGATTTGTTTTATTTTAAAATTAGTTAAATTTTTAGTTTTACTAGCTGATGCCCGCAGCTCCGCTCGCGTTTGAGGGGTATCAAAAATAGATGTTAGTCGATTCTCAGACCTACCCGATATGCACAGAAAATTTCATACAAATCGGTCCAGCCGTTTCGGAGGAGTATGGGAACGAACATTGTGACACGAGGATTATATATATAAGATAATTTATATATAAGATTAATTTAATTTAATAAAAAAAACAAATTTATACAGACTGAGGTAGCTAACAGAGGTAGAAGGATAAAATTTAAAATTTCGTTTTGCTTCGAAGTGGTATATTTATTTGCAAATGCTGATAGAAAAACAAAAATGTAATAGTTAACTTCACAAGGCAATTTTAATTTAAATGAAAATAGTCTTTTAGTAATTTAAAAGATAAATGGATACCCCTTGCATCTTGCATCTGACTTTATGTAGAAGGATTCCTAGGACTGCAAAGTACTTGTGACTATTGAGTTGCAGGAGGATAGGTATCCTTCTGCAACTCAATAGTCACAGGTGTGAGGCGGTAGATACTTACCATCATATTCCGAAATAAAGTAATTTTACAAACGCGAAAAGAAAGAGTCCCAAAAAAAACGCAAAAAAAACGTAAAAATATCAAATTATTTTGGAACTTATCCTAATAATATTTTGTGAAGTTGTCGCTTTAAAATGATGCCTTAGAAAGTATACAATATTTATTATATTTGTGTTGCGTTCCTGCAGCAAATATTGTAGAACTAGTTCCTGAGGCAGATATATTTGCTGATGTTTCCATAGTTATATATTTATGCTCATAACTGTACATAAATACTATGCTATCTGTAATTAATTTATTTTTGAGTAGGAGTAATTTATTTTAGTCTCTATTACAAATAAATAGAGTGAACAATATTATGCTATTATAATTACAATATTTTTCAGAAGTGTTTGAAATACCAAAATCTTTAGTTTCAATATACTTTTAATAAAATAAAACTTATTAATACATCTTACATTACAACATTTTTAAAAATGGAAAGGTTGCCTTTAAACTTTTTTTATTATCTTCTACAATAGACTTAGGGAATATGCCTAAAAAGGCCTTGTTTCCAACTCAAAGCACCTCAATTTATAATGTTAGTTTGGAAGTTCCTTGTAGTCATACATCTAAATTTATTAATTCCACTCTAAGCTCCTGGATGTAGTGAATTTTTAAAGTAAAATTAATCAAAGTATTCTCCATTGTCCGATGATGTCTCATGATTGATTACACAATTTCCATTTACCATTGCTTTGCCAATTGGACATTGCAGAGATTTCAAATGGTCACCTTCTTTACTTTTTTGAGAAAACATTAACGGCTCCACCATGGTATCGATGAGTTTTAATAGCTTAGGTTTCTGTGGTCCTGATGGTTTATTTGCCTCAACGTTACATAAGGAAAACATCGCCCACAATGTCATAAGCAGTATGAAAGTCATCGTAGGTGTCATTGCTACTGTGGACAAAACATTCAAACTTGAATTACAGTGTATGAGTAAAATCGTCGTCGTGGTGAATTCAAGTACAAATTTTAAGGTATTTAACTCCATATGATTAGATTATGAGTAATTATATTTTGTTTCGACAATCTACAAGCTATCATATATAACTATTGATTGCAATATTTATCATAAAGTAATTTATGGAAGTTTGTAATTATTTAGGGACGACGAATTCAAGTTTAGTTTTCATGTAATTTGGAAAATAATTCGGGAAAAAAGTTTTCATCTAACCCATTTTATTACTTACTAATATTAAAAGATTTTTTGTAAATTATTTAAATAACCATTAATCAAAAGTTGAAGTTACTTAAAATAAGTAATACTAGTATGATTTAATTAAAATCAATAAATACAATATATATTTAAATATTATTTTTTGTAGAAGTCTTTAGAGGAGGTTTATAAAAAGAAGTTTAAGCAAAATTTAAGGCGTCATTTGATAAAATTTCTTTCAAGAAAGCATTAATTGAATAAATAATAAAAACAAAATAAAATTGCAGTACCTTGCATTATGTGAGCAACTCTTGAAACATGAATATTAATAAAATGAATACCACACTAGTGTTTGTTCTTGCTTTTCTATACAGACTGTACCATAACATGAACTTCTTTCCTCATTTATTTAGGTACACTGCTTTGTAGGTTCGTTCAAACAATTTAATCTTTCCTTTATTATACCACAGTCTGTATTAATAAAATAATGGCATGGTATTATATTATGGTATTATGTAGAAATGTAAAGTAATGAAATTGTTTATAAAAAAATCATAAAATTTTCCTCAAAAACAGATTTCTTTTTAGTTTAGATATGACAAAAATCAAAATTAAATCTTAAAAAAAAAGTTTGTTGTTTTCAAAGTACTTTTAAGACCCTCCTCGTTTTTCAAGCCAGTTTCACAAGCCATGTTATTCTTCTTAAAAACAAAACATTAATGAGAGTCCTGGGTTATAGTTTAAAGTTATTTTCGACGCCACGACGCGAGCTCTGTTGACTTTATAATAATCTCTCTCTTGTAAATTCTTGATCATGGTGGAAAGCTGCTGGTTTCATGTAAGGGGAGATCAATAATAATATCACTGTTAGAAATTATAGATTTTGGTGCTCCTGGAAGTCTTGCATCTTTTCAGCCAATATTAATACTACATTTCATGGTTTTAATACATTTCACTGGTCCATGCTTGCAAAACAAAAATGCTCTACATCAGGCTTGGAGCAGCCCCTTTGGCAGATAAGATAAGATAAGATAAGATAATATTTATTTGCATAAACATGTGTGTACATACAGTTCAAGGCATGTAGGATGTTACAAAGGTATTTGAAAAGGTTCTTACATGTTTGCCACATAAATTGGCGTGCAAATATTGCTAAAAAAATTAATATTAAATATCCAAATATTAAAAAAATTAAGAGTATAAACTATGCATAGATGACAAAAAATAGAATACAATAATAAAAGAAGCGAAGAAAATAATAATAATTACAAAAAAAACTATTTAATATTACACTCTTGTAAAAAATCTGTGACGTTATAATACGCTTTTTTGACCAAAAACAACTTAACTCTTTTCTTAAAGTCAACCATAGTTAGATCGTGCCAACTATGAGGTAATTTATTATAAATTACCGGAGCCATGCAAAAGACACTTTTGCGCATAAGTGCAGTTCTAGCGCTATGTAAGCAGAGCTTCGCATTATTGCGCCTGTTCCTAGGTACTACGTCTGCCATACGGGGAAACAAATTAGGATTAGACTTAACGAACGTTACGATTTCAAAAATGTAAAGAGAGTGTAGAGTTAGTATGTTGTATTTTTTAAAATACGGCAGGCAGCTGTCTGTTGGTTGTAGATTGAACATACTCCTGATGCATCTTTTTTGGGCTTTGAATATAGTTTCTTTATTCGTTGAATTACCCCAAAAGATTATTCCGTATCTAAGAATGGGCTCCACTAGTCCATAGTACGCGGTAAGAAGTGCGTCTGTATTAAGCACTCGCGATATACTATATAAAGCATAAGAGCTATTACACATTCTTTGATTTAAAGAATCTAAATGAGGTTTCCAATTTAAATTTCTATCAATAATTAATCCTAGAAACTTAGTAGAGTTGACTGCGTCAATATTATTATTATTGTGGGCAATTTTCATATCAAATGTCAGTGGTCGTTGACTGAAATGCATAATTAATGTTTTAGTAATGTTAATTTTTAAATTATTATTATTTAACCATGCAATAATTTTACTGAGAGTGTTGGTAATGTCATTTTGGTACGTTTCCTTGTTTTTACAAGGTATAACAACTGTACTATCGTCTGCAAATAGTGTCATTTGATGTTCATTTGATCTAGGTAAGTCGTTTATGTATATTGTAAATAGAAGAGGTCCTAGTACACTTCCTTGTGGGACACCGTAAAAAATTGTACGTTCGTCTGATGAGAATACTTCTTCTATTTTTGATGTATTATTAACGCTATTTACCTGTGTTATCTGTTTCCTACCTTCGAGATACGACTGAAAAAGGTTCCAAACATTTCCTCTGACACCGTATTTATCAAGTTTCTTTAATAGTACATCATGTTTGACATAATCAAACGCCTGCGTCATGTCACAAAATACGGCACAAACAGGCGTATTTTTATCCACGTTGGTCATAACCACATGCAAAAATTCATAAATAGCCATGTTAATGGTTTTGTTTTGCCTAAATCCGATAACATCTCTGCATCGTCTTCAGCCGATATCTGGAAGTTTTTAAGGACTCTCGGCATAGGTAGAGGGGGCCACGTGGATCTTCCATCGAACATCGCTGTTGATGATATCAATCGTTTTTTCACCACTCCCACTATCTTGGATCATCAAAGCAGGGCTCAAACCATCGATTACGTGGCCCACCTGCCTAGACCTAAGATAAAGACTTTCGATTTTTCTCCAGTTGCATCGGAGGAGGTTAAGCAATTTGTCAACTCCATCAAATCTAAAGCAGTCGGTAACGACAACATTAGCCGTTTTATGGTGACCGCTATCTTAGATCAGCTCTTACCTGCTATTACCCACATAATTAATTATTCCTTGTACTCCAACTCTTTCCCATCCTTATGGCGCAAAGCCTATGTACGTCCGTTAGCTAAAGTAACTAGTCCTTCCCTCCCTTCCCATTTCCGTCCAATATCTATACTCCCGTTCCTCTCCAAAATCCTGGAAGCCTGTGTTCTTAAGCAACTGTCCCAGTTTATTCATCAAAACAACCTACTCAATCACCATCAATCAGGTTTCCGACCTGGTCATAGTACAGGGACAGCATTGCTTAAAGTGACACTTGATATTAAGGCAGCGATGGAGGAAGGTAAAATAACTGTATTAACTTTAATCGACTTCACAAATGCCTTCAACGCTGTGAACCACGAGATCCTGCTTAAAATACTTTCCCATTTCATGATTTCTGATGATGCACTGGAATGGTTCTCGTCTTATCTTCGGGGACGCCAGCAGTCTGTACGAACTGATGAATCATCATCGCTATGGGCCGAACTCGACTCTGGTGTTCCACAAGGCGGCATTCTTTCCCCACTTCTTTTTTCGCTATTTATCGACTTCATTACACACAACCTTCAGTGTTCGTATCACCTATATGCAGATGATCTACAGATCTACTCACATGCAAGAGTGGAAAATCTTAACGAGGCGATAACCAAGATCAACCACGATCTAGACACAATTAAAGAGTGGTCCCACAGTTTCGGGTTAAATGTTAACCCATCTAAATGTCAAGCGATCTTAATAGGGAGTCCTAGAATGACGGGTAGAATTGACTCCATCACTACCACTGATATTATTTTCGATGGTACTGTGTTGCCCGTCAGTCAATCGGTTAAGGACCTCGGCCTGCACATAGACGCTACCCTAAATTGGCAAACCCAGGTAAATAGTGTCAGACAAAAGGTCACGAATACTTTGCGTGCCCTCTATCGACTAAGAAATTTTCTCCCGATAAAAACTAAAACCTTACTAGTTCAGACTTTAATTTTCCCAGTCATCGACTATGGTGATGTGTGTTACCTCGACCTGAATGCAGATCTCCTCGATAAATTAGACCGACTTCTCAACAATTGCATTCGGTTCATTTTCAACTTGCGCAAGTATGATCATGTATCCGCTTATCGGACTCAACTGTCATGGTTACCTATTAGGCAGCGCCGAAGTTTACGAGCGTTAACTACGCTGCACTCCCTTCTTCACTCTCCTAACTCACCCACCTATCTAACATCCCACCTACAATATCTCTGCTCTAACCATGACAGAAATCTTCGTTCCTCCGATAATCTCCTCCTTCTTTGTCCTTCACATAGGTCTCGCATTGTTCATTCGTCCTTCACCGTACAAGCTGTAAATCTCTGGAACGCTCTCCCTCTGGATGTTAGGTCGACCACGAACCAATTAGCCTTCAAGTCGAAAGTACGCAAGCACTACGGGGACTCACTGACGGGAACCTCAGATTAATTACACCCCTATTAATTATTAAACGACTATGTATGTATGTATATGTTTCCATATTTATACATGTATGCAAGTATGTGTATTTCTAAATATTTACCTATGTATATGTGTAAGTGTATGTATATATATAAAGGTATTGTATTCATGTTACTATAGTACGTAATACTATCTTTATGTAATATCTTAACTCGTATGATACGCCTGCTACACACATCTCTGCACTACCCAAAGGTCGACTGGAAGAGAATGCCTATGGCATTAAGTCAGCCTTGTGCAATTTTTTTTTGCAGAAATCATAAATAAATAAATAAATAAATAAATCCCTTTTGTTCATCACAAAGAATTTTTTTTTTTCCATATATGCATTAAGTTGTTTATAAATGAATTTTTCAAAAATTTTAGAAAAAACTGGTATTAAGGAAATTGGTCTATAGCATTCCATTGAATTCCGGTCCAGTTTTTTGAAAAGTGGTTTTACAATTGCTATTTTAAGTGCATCTGGAAATACGCCTTCATTAATGCTGAGATTAATTAAATGACTTAATGGACTACATATTTCAGGGGCTACTGCTTTAATTACTTTAGTGCAGATTCCATCGTACCCTATACTATTTGTATTCTTTAGTGACATTATTATTCTTAATATATCCTGAGGCAGACTAGGTACCATAAACATAGATTCTTTTCTACTAATTATGTGCTTTGTAACTTGATCTCCGGAAGTTAAAACAGGGTTAATCTTATCAACAAAGTAGGAATTGAAAGAGTTAGCCACAATTTTAGGGTCTGTTATTATTTCTTTCTTTATTTTAAGTTTAATATGGTTCATAGGCTTATTCAATTTTGTACGGTTAGCAGATGATAATATAACAGCAAAACAGATTTTAACGAATTATATTATTTAATAAATTTATTAGATTGCACGCAACTGTACAGTATAGACGATCCCGATTTGGCATTAAATTACTTTTATGATAAATTGAATGAAACTTTTGATGCTTGTGTACCACTTAAAAAATATAAAAATAATAATAACAGATACGTATATCCACAATGGTATACCCCAAACCTTATCAGAGATATCAAAATGAAACATAATTTGCACAAGAAGTATAAAGCTAGTAAGTCTCCAAAGGACTATGCGGAGTTTGCTAAATATCGAGCTATGGTGAAGGCGGAAACGACACGTGCTCATAAGCGTTATGTTGATAAAGTACAAAAACACCTAGCCGATGACCCCAAGGCATTTTGAAGTTATAGACGTGAAAAAAAAGGTAAATCAGGTCAATGTAAAATTATAAAAAATGGTCAAGTGTTGTCTGGGATAGAATTGGCTGAAGAATTTGCCCAATACTTTCATTCCGTGTACAGCACGCAGTCGGGATCACTAAGCGCTGTGGCGGCGGGAGCGGCGGCAGCGCCGGGAGCTGCGTATATACACCTCACGCGTCTTGACCTACCGGCGGTTAAGAGAGCGTTGACCGCTATGTCGCCTAAGCGCTCGGCGGGACCTGACGGTATTCCACCATTTATTATTAAGGACTGCCAGATGGCTTTTGCTGCACCATTGTTAGATCTATTCAACACGTGTATAACTACTGCAAGATTTCCCGATCGTTGGAAAATCACACGAAGGGTCAGGGTGGCACAGATGTTACGGATTATAGGCCAATAGCGGTGTTGACCGCTACTGCTAAGGTGTTCGAGATGGCTGTTCACAATTGCTTATATACACAAGTAAGTCCCTATTTGTCTGATGAGCAACACGGTTTCCGTCTCGGTCGTGGCACTATGGGAAATCTGTTACACCAGATGACAGAGCTGGTGCCAGCTGTGGACGGTGGTCTACAGGTTGATGTAGCTTCGATGCAGTCGCCAAATCGCCGATCGCCGATGCTTAAAGTAGCTAGTGTAGTGTGCTGTGGTCCTAAAATAGACATTTGTTCATGTATTTCTTTTTGATTCTGACTGTACACGAAGTATGGCTTTAACCCTCTTCTGAGAGGAGCCCCGAGACCAGCCGTGTGACATTACAGGGTGTTGTTCATATACACGAGGTTTCGTTAATTAAATAAAACAATAATAATATATTCTACTACCAGATATCATAAAGCTCATATACTAAGTTTTTTATACATTACCCTAAGGTTTCCAGTCTATTCAGCATTATAGTTAATTCGAAAGTGTTTTATTAAAAATTAATATGCGTACCTTAACAGGTTATCCAATTAAAAGCGGTCATGACTTCCAAGCGTAGTCAACCTTGCATAAATTTAACACCGCTGCAGAAAGTAGCTATTAGGGGCCATCTCCACATGCGAAGGTATCGCAGCGATTTCATCGTCCAGCCACATTATTTTTTAAATTACACTAGCTTTCGCCCGCAGCTGCATCTGTGTCTATATTGGTTACCACGGTGAAAATAATAATAATATATTTATGGCAACAGAAAGTAGACAACAAAGCACTGTACAGCCCTGACTCCCGCTGTAGTCTGTAATAGCGCTGTGTCTTGGGAGTCAGTTTCTTATCAAAGGCTAATAAACAAACCATTAGTTATATATTAGACAATAAATTTGAATAGTTAGTTATATTTGTGTGTCAATGTGAGTGTTATGAGTGTCATTGTGTATGTTTTGATGTGTATTTGAGGCTGTGAGTTAAGAGGTGAGTGTGTGTGTGTAACATTATTCAAGGTTTCATTATTTCACTATATTTAGTAGGTATTCAACATCATCATATTTCAATTCTATAAGCAACAATTTAACGATTTGTTTTATTTTAAAATTAGTTAAATTTTTAGTTTTACTAGCTGATGCCCGCAGCTCCGCTCGCGTCTGAGGGATATCAATAGGGATATCAATAGATGTTAGACGATTCTCAGACCTACCTGATATGCACAGAAAATTTCATAAAAATCGGTCCAGCCGTTTCGGAGGAGTATGGGAACGAACATTGTTACACGAGGATGTTATATATAAGATAATTTATATAACGTAGCAGACGTGCCATCTAAGTTTTTAAGAAAGAGTGACGTCAGCATTGCTGACGTCACCACTCTCATTATTGTTTCTCAGACATTGCAGGATAATGAAAACACCAAAATAGAGGAAAACGTTATGATTTATACACTTAATCAATGCACTTAATATTAGCTTTACAACCACCTAAATAATCAACTAACAAGAATCGATTTACTCACAGGATTTTTTGAGTCTTCCACTCTTTATTATTTCCAAAGGCAGACCGAATCCAAATCACTAGTTTTACTTTCGAGACAATTCAAAACTAAGAAAACAATATGGCTGATCACGCCACCGGAACTAACTTATAATGATTTAACATTGTGGACCATATAATAAGTAACGAATGTATTGGTTATAAATCAACAAATACTAACTGAATTTATTAGTAATTTTAAAAGATTAAACTAAACTTTAGCTGACATTATTTTAAATCGGATGTGTTTTTATCAAAAGCAGCAATATGGACACCATTTCAGTTTAGATTTCCTTTTAAATCAAAAATGTTACTTCCGTAAGATAAAAACACACCGATTGATGTTTACAAATCACAATAGGAATTTATAATGTGATTTAGTTAATAAAACCTTTCACATAATTCACCACTTATTTTGAGCATTTAAAACTCCTAATAAAAATACAAAATCAATTGAATTGATAATAAAGGTTAGAAAATGTACTAAGGGATTATAGTACTTTTAAAATTGATTTGATTATCCTGAATTAATTATTTAGTACTTAATTACAAACTGTAATTAACTTAACGCGCCGACATATATATAAGATTAATTTAATTTAATAAAAAAAAAACAAATTTACACAGATTGAGGTAGCTAACAGAGGTAGAAGGATAAAATTTAAAATTTAGTTTTGATTTGAAGTGTTATATTTAATTGCAAATGCTGACAAAAACACAAAAATGTAATTTTAAACTTCACAGGTCAATTTGAATTTATGAAAATAGTCTTTTACTAATTTAAAAGATAAATGGATACCCCTTGCATCTTGCATCTGACTCTATGTAGAAGGATTCCTAGGACTGCAAAGTACTTGTGACTATTGAGTTGCAGGAGGATACCTGTGTGGCGGTAGATACTTACCATCATATTCCGAAATAAAGTAATTTTACAAACGCAAAAAGAAAGAGTCCGGAGACCGGGAGAATGATGCAGACTTATCTGTCCAGTCTGCTATGGTATGAGTCACCATACTGCATTGCCTACCCTCCCAATGAGAATGGTGACCCCTGCTCCTGGATTGTACTCATGCTTTCCATCAGGCAGAGTAGAGTTACTTTGGTAGGCTTAAATAACAAAGAAAAACGAAAAAGTACATGAAAGATAGAATTACATATTTTTGGCATCTGTTTATCGTCATATAATTGTGCATGTTACTAATTAGTCAATTCAAAGACTGGCCGAAAACATCGAACTGATAATTCTCACAGATTTTTGCACTCTAATAGGTATGAAATTATTTTGGAACTTATCCTAATATCATAACATATTTTTGATTTTGGAAGTTGTCGCTTTAAAATGATGCCTAAGAAAGTCAATATATATTATCGGCAGTCCCGGAATGATCTCAAGGGTTAACTGGACACAGCTGCCGCAAATACAGTTCAATGGCACTAACCTTGAGATTAGTACTAGCGTCAAAAACTTGGGTATTTACATCGATAGTACTCTTTCCTGGGGTTCACAAATTCAAGAAGTTAGTCGCAAGTTATTTGCTTCTGTCGGGTCTCTCCGAAGACTACGAAACTTTCTTCCGACTGCAACTAGGGCTGCACTTGCACAAGCACTTCTTCTCCCAGTTCTCGACTATGCCGATGTCAGCTATCTTGATCTCACTGAAGCACAACTAGATAAGCTTGAGCGACTTCAAAATCTCTGTATACGATTTGTATTTGGCCTACGAAAATATGATCACGTCTCTGAATTCCGTCGAATGCTCAAGTGGCTTCCAATTCGCTCTCGCCGGAATACTCATATTCTAACTCTTCTCTATAACATATTGTTTAATCCCAGAGCTCCTTTCTATCTCAAAGAACGTTTCAAGTTCCTCAATGACACACATGCAAAATGTCTGCGGTCATCCGAAAATCTGAGGCTGGAGATGCCTCTGCATTCCACCAAATTTTATAATCATTCGTTTACTGTTGAAGCAATACGATTATGGAATGCACTGCCGACAAATATTAAGAAAGCGCAAACACTAACTAAATTTAAAAAAATGGTTCACGAATACTATGCATCATAACTTAGGTAATCACGATCAAGGATATGTAATTTATGGTTTTGTTTCTAGAATTTCATTTATTAACTAGTTATATTTATGTATGTATGTATGTATGTATGTATGTATGTATGTATATGTATATATGTGTATGTGTGTGTATGTGTGTATGTATATATATATATATGTATGTTTAAGTATTATGTGTGTATGTATGCATGTAGGTCTGTATAATGAGGGATATATATATATATATATATTTTATTCACTACAGAACTCAATGCACAGTCGACTACCACCGTCTCTCCGATACATATTGATCCATCCTAAGGTTGCCTGGAAGAAATTGCCTATGGCAATAAGGCCGCCCTTTGTACACTACATATATATGTCATTTAATGTACTATAACTCTGTAACAAAGTGTGCAAATAAAGAGTTTCTATTCTATTCTATATATATAATTATATTTGTGCTGCGTTCCTGCAGACAGATATTGTAGAACTAGTTCCTGAGGCAGATATAATTGCTGATGTTTCCGTAGTTATATATTTATGCTCGTAACTGTACATAAATACTATGCTATCTGTAATTAATTTATTTTTGAGTAGGAGTAATTTATTTTAGTCTCTATTACAAATAAATAGAGTGAACAATATTATGCTATTATAATTACAATATTTTTCAGAAGTGTTTGAGATACCAAAATCTTTTAGTTTCAATTTACTTTTAATAAAATAAAACTTATTAATATATCTTACATTACAACATTTTTAGAAATGGAAAGGTTTAAGCCTTTAAACTTTTTTCATTATCTTCTACAATATACTTTGGGAATATGCCTAATAAGGCCTTGTTTCCAACTCAAAGCACCTCAATTTATAATGTTAGTTTGGAAGTTCCTTGTAGTCATACATCTAAATTTATTAATTCCACTCTAAGCTCCTGGATGTAGTGAATTTTTAAAGTAAAATTAATCGAAGTATTCTCCATTGTCCGGTGATGTCTCTAAAGGTGTGGTTATACAACTTCCTTTTACTTTTGGTTTGCCATTTGGACATTGTAGAGACTCAAAAACATATTGATTTTCTATTATCGGCTTCATCGTGGCTCGGAAGACTTTTAATAGCTTAAATTTCTGTGGTCCTGATTGTTTATTTGCCTCAACGTTACATAAGGAAAACATCGCCAACAATGTTATAAGCAGTATGAAAGTCATCATAGGTGTCATTGCTACTGTGAACAAAACATTCAAACTTGAATCACAGTGTGTAAGTAAAACTGTCGTCTTGGTGAAAGCAATTACAAATTTTAGGGTATTTAACTCCATATGATTAGATTATGAGTAATTACATTTTCTTTCGACAATCTACAAGCTTTGTAAGGTAGAGGCCTATGTCCAGCAGTGAAATAAGGACTGTTGATGCCGATCATATATACCTATTGATTGCAATATTTATCATAAAGTAATTTATGAAAGTTTGTAATTATTTAAGGACGACGAATTCAAGTTTAGTTTTCATGTGATTTGGAAAAGAATTCGCGAAAAAAGTTTTAATCTAACCCATTTTATTACTCACTAATATCAAAAGATTTTTTGTAAATTACTTAAAATAACCATTAATCAAAAGTTGAAGTTACTTAAAATAAGTAATACTAGTATGATTCAATTAAAATAAATATTTACAATATATTTATATATTATTTTTTGTAGAAGTCTTTAGAGGAGGTTTATAAAAATAAGTTTTAGTAAAATTGAAGGCGTTCTTTGATAAAATTTCTTTCGAGAAAGCATTATTTGATTAAATAATAAAAACAAAATAAAATTGCAGTACCTTGCATTATGTGAGCAACTCTTGAAACAGGAATATTAATAAAATTAATACCACACTAGTGTTCGTTCTTGCTTTTTTAGACAGACTGCAAATAACATCAACTTCTTTCCTCATTTATTTTGGGACATTGCCTTGTAAGTTCGTTCAAACAATTTAATCTTTCACCTATTATACAACATTCTGTATTAATAAAATAATGGCATGGTATTATATTATGGTATTATATAGAAAAGTAAAGTAAAGAAATTGTTTATAAAAAAAACATAAAATTTTCCTCAAAAACAGATTTCTTTTTAGTTTAGATGGGACAAAAGTCAAAATTAAATCTTAAAAAAAAAAGTTTGTTGTTATCGAAGTACCTGACCCTCATCGTTTTTCAAAGCCAAGTTATTTAAAAAAAAAACTTGTTGTTCCCAATATTTATTTTAAAACTTGTTACAATTGTTATAAATATAGGAATTCTTAAAAAGAATTTCAGGTGAAATGAACAGCAAAGGACTATTACGGCTTGACACCTCATAAGAAAAAAAAATGTCGGATCATAAATAACATAAAAAAATTCGCAAAAAGTGGATTTGCGTCTAATATCTTAACGGTGTACTAATTTAAACGAATCACTCTTGGGATACGGTTTTATTAGATTTTGGAGCCAACGAATAATAAAAAAATTAACAGTACTTAGTATGTAAGAACGATAACGCTATATTTATTAGGCAAATTAGCACTTTTATTTATAGCTGCAAGCGGCTACCTCTGATTAAAAGTCGGCTTGAGAAAACATTTATTTTTTCTATAAAAGATTTATTTCTAACCAAGTTTTGCCTACGGCTCTTTCTGTGTAAATGTCGGATATTGCGATGAAAAGAAACATATTTAATATTCTGATTTAAGAGCTTTTTTTTTTAATATGACCCTGCCAAAGTGATAACTCTGTCTGATGGAAGGTATGAATAGAATCTAAGACTACTGTGAAATTCAAATGCAGATAATTCGCCATGGTGACCCACAGTATGGCCTCCTATAAGGATACTTCTTCATTATTGGGCCTATGGTCTCGAACTCGCCAACGAAATTTTACAGTACAAATATCTACTGTTATTTTAGGTTGGTCTTCCGGGGAGGGAGATAAGAGTACTGCCTGAAATATGATTATATGTCTACCTGAATTATTATACTTACATATAACTTATTGTAAAATTGTATATAAAATTCGTTTAAATTTTTTGCGTCAAGTCTCGGATTCAATTCCCGGGTCGGACCAAATGTTTGTATGATATGCAAATATTTATTTCGGAGTTTAGGTATTTTCTATGTTTAATGTGTAAGCTTTTTGCAAAAAAAAAGTATCTATATATTCATATCAGTTGTCTAGTATCTATAGTACAAGCTCTGCTTAGTTTAGGACTAGAGGATGTTGTGTATCAGATGTCCGAAATATTTTTCATTTATAGAATCATCATCTCCAACACCTATAACCTACATTACTCGACAACCTTGAGTGATATAACTTACTACAGCATGTGACTTTATTATTTATGATTACACGTAACTATACTTAAGTATATACAATATATACATACTCATACAAGTCGTGTTTAATTCAAAAGAAAAGTATCCTCGTGTTTAAACAACCCTCAATTTAAAACAACATTACATTCTTGCACGCTTGCCAGCATTCACATTAAAGAATGTCCAGGCTTCGTACGAGTAATGGGGAATACTTAGAGCTGCCACAATTTTTAAATAAATATACTCGACTTCAAAAGTTTAAGGGTATATTGGCTTAGACAAAAGTGGTATTTGCATCGATTGAATATAAACACTTGAGAAGAGATGTTTAATGTACAAAATGACGTTGAGTTACACGTATTTATTTATTTAATCCGTGATTAATTCCGTGTAATGATGGATTAAGAATACAGATTGTCACTACCCTTATTCATACTGTGGGTGTCGTAGAAGCCGACAAAGGGACAAACTACGCAGAAGAACGTTACTGCTAAGAGAAAGAAAACTTTTAACAATCCTTTTCATGTTAAGGTGTATTTTCGTATTTGAAAGTTATAATAAAACTCAAATCATTAATGTATTATATTTACTTGAGCATGTGATCAACAATAGTTTGTTTCATACGAGCTTTAATATTCTTAAGGATCACTTACCTAAAGCCAACCCGGCTTTAAGTAGGCGATCAGGAAAAAAGGTGAAACTAATTTGCAAATAAATAAAAAACAAAGCTTGTCGCAGTCGTGTGCTAGACATAGGCTTCTCTAATCGACACGTGGATACATTTGACAAACTAAATCGGATGTACACATTTTATAAGGGCCAGAGCACACTGGCTACTTTTAGCATCGGCGATCGGCGATTTGGCGACTGCGTCGATGCTGCATCGCATTTAAGCGACTTCCTGCGTTCGATCGCGGTATCGGAAACGCGCGTTTTAGCGACTGCTCAGATGCCAAATCGATGCTACCGGCATCCGAATGTGTGCGGAGAGTAGCGTTCAGCTGCTTCGTCGCGCTTCTAAAAAGCGACTCAATCTCCGCGTTTGGCGTTTTTAAGTGTGCGGTGTAGAGCGTTCGGTCGCTGTATTTAGCTTCTAAAAAGCGACTATTTGCCGTCGCTAAAACGCGATCCAGCATCGATGCAGTCGCCGATTGCCGATGCTAAAACTAGCTAGTGTAGTGTGCTGTGGCCCTAAAATAGACAATTGTTCATGTATTTCTTTTTGATTCTGACTGTACACGAAGTATGGCTTTAACCCTCTTCTGAGAGAAGATCCGAGACCAGCTGTGTGACATTACAGGTTGTTGTTCATATATACGAGGTCTCGTTAATTAAATAAAACAATAACAATATATTCAACTACTAGATATCATAAAGCTCATTATACTAAGTTTTTTATACATTTCCCTAAGGTTTCCAGTCTATTCAACATTGTAGTTAATTCGAAAGTGTTTTTTAAAAATTAATATGCGTACCTTAACAGGTTATCCAATTAAAAGCGGTCGTAACTTCCAAGCGTAGTCAACCTTGCATAAATTTAACACCGTTGCAGAAAGTAGCTATTAGGGGCCATCTCCACATGCGAAGGTATCGCAGCGATTTCTTTAAATTATACTAACTTTCGCCCGCAGCTGCATCTGCGTCTAAATTGGTTACCACGGTAAAAATAATAATAATATATTTATGGCAACAGAAAGTACATTACAAAGCACTGTACAGCCCTGACTCCCAAAATAGCACTAAGTGTGTCTTGGAAGTCAGTTCCTTATCAAAGGCAAATAAACAAACCATTAGTTACAATATTAGACAATAAATTTGAATAGTTAGTTATGTTTGTGTGTCAATGTGAGTGTTATGAGTGTCATTGTGTATGTTTTGCTGTGTATTTGAGGCTGTGAGTTAAGTGCTGTGTGTGGTGAGTGTGTGTGTAACATTATTCAAGGTTTCATTATTTCACTATATTTAGTAGGTATTCAACATGATCAGATTTCAATTCCATAAGCCACAATTAAACGATTTGTTTTATTTTAAAATTAGTTAAATTTTAAGTTTTACTAGCTGATGCCCGAAGCTCCGCTCGCGTCTGAGGGGTATCAAAAATAGATGTTAGACGATTCTCAGACCTTCCCGATATGCACAGAAAATTCATACAAATCGGTCCAGCCGTTTCGGAGGAGTATGGGAACGAACATTGTGACACGAGGATTATATATATAAGATAATTTATATATAAGATTAATTTAATTTAATAAAAAAAACAAATAGAGATACAGACAGAGAGCTAACAGAGGTAGAAGGATAAAATTTAAAATTTCGTTTTGCTTCGAAGTGGTATATTTATTTGCAAATGCTGATAGAAAAACAAAAATGTAATAGTTAACTTCACAAGGCAATTTTAATTTAAATGAAAATAGTCTTTTAGTAATTTAAAAGATAAATGGATACCCCTTGCATCTTGCATCTGACTTTATGTAGAAGGATTCCTAGGACTGCAAAGTACTTGTGACTATTGAGTTGCAGGAGGATAGGTATCCTTCGGCAACTCAATAGTCACAGGTGTGAGGCGGTAGATACTTACCATCATATTCCGAAATAAAGTAATTTTACAAACGCAAAAAGAAAGAGTCGCAAAAAAACGCAAAAATATCAAATTATTTTGGAACTTATCCTAATATCCTCACATATTTTTGATTTGTGAAGTTGTCGCTTTAAAATGATGCCTAAGAAAGTCAATATATAATATATTTGTGCTGCGTTCCTGCAGACAGATATTGTAGAACTAGTTCCTGAGGCAGATATAATTGCTGATGTTTTCATAGTTATATATTTTTGCTCGTAACTGTACATAAATACTATGCTATCTGTAATTAATTTATTTTTGAGTAGGAGTAATTTATTTTAGTCTCTATTACAAATAAATAGAGTGAACAATATTATGCTATTATAATTACAATATTTTTCAGAAGTGTTTGAGATACCAAAATCTTTAGTTTCAATATACTTTTAATAAAATAAAACTTATTAATATATCTTACATTACAACTTTTTTCAAAATGGAAAGGTTAAACCTTTAAACTTTTTTTATTATCTTCTACAATATACTTAGGGAATATGCCTAAAAAGGCCTTGTTTCCAACTCAAAGCACCTCAATTTATAATGTTAGTTTGGAAGTTTCTTGAAGTAGTCACACATCTAAATATATTAATTCCACTCTAAACTCCTGGGTGTAGTGAATTTTTAAAATAAAATTATTATACAAAGTAATCTCCATTGTCCGATGGTTTCTCTGTAGGTATGATTACACAAATTCCATATACCATTGCTTTGCCAATTGGACATTGCAGAGATTTCAAATGGTCACCTTCTTTACTTTTTTGAGAAAACATTAACGGCTCCACCATGGTATCGATGAGTTTTAATAGCTTAGGTTTCTGTGGTCCTGATGGTTTATTTGCCTCAACGTTACATAAGGAAAACATCGCCCACAATGTCATAAGCAGTATGAAAGTCATCATAGGTGCCATTGCTACTGTGGACAAAACATTCAAACTTGAATCACAGTGTATGAGTAAAATCGTCGTCGTGGTGAAATCAAGTACAAATTTTAAGGTATTTAACTCCATATGATTAGATTATGAGTAATTATATTTTGTTTCGACAATCTACAAGCTATCATATATAACTATTGATTGCAATATTTATCATAAAGTAATTTATGGAAGTTTGTAATTATTTAGGGACGACGAATTCAAGTTTAGTTTTCATGTAATTTGGGAAATAATTCGGGAAAAAAGTTTTCATCTAACCCATTTTATTACTTACTAATATTAAAAGATTTTTGTAAATTACATAAATAACCATTAATCAAAAGTTGAAGTTACTTAAAATAAGTAATACTAGTATGATTTAATTAAAATCAATAAATACAATATATATTTAAATATTATTTTTTAAATATTATATTAGAAGTCTTTAGAGGAGGTTTATAAAAAGAAGTTTAAGCAAAATTTAAGGCGTCCTTTGATAAAATTTCTTTCAAGAAAGCATTAATTGAATAAATAATAAAAACAAAATAAAATTGCAGTACCTTGCATTATGTGAGCAACTCTTGAAACAAGAATATTAATAAAATGAATACCACACTAGTGTTTGTTCTTGCTTTTCTATACAGACTGTACCATAACATGAACTTCTTTCCTCATTTATTTAGGTACACTGCTTTGTAGGTTCGTTCAAACAATTTAATCTTTCCTTTATTATACCACAGTCTGTATTAATAAAATAATGGCATGGTATTATATTATGGTATTATGTAGAAATGTAAAGTAATGAAATTGTTTATAAAAAAATCATAAAATTTTCCTCAAAAACAGATTTCTTTTTAGTTTAGATATGACAGAAGTCAAAATTAAATCTTAAAAAAAAAGTTTGTTGTTTTCAAAGTACTTTTAAGACCCTCCTCGTTTTTCAAGCCAGTTTCACAAGCCATATTATTCTTCTTAAAAACAAAACATTAATGCGAGTCCTGGGTTATAGTTTAAAGTTATTTTCGACGCCACGACGCGAGCTCTGTTGACTTTATAATAATCTCTCTCTTGTAAATTCTTGATCATGGTGGAAAGCTGCTGGTTTCATGTAAGGGGAGATTAATAATAATATCACTGTTAGAAATTATAGATTTTGGTGCTCCTGGAAGTCTTGCATCTTTTCAGCCAATATTTATACTACATTTCATGGTTTTAATACATTTCACTGGTCCCTGCTTGCAAAACAAAAATGCTCTACATCAGGCTTGGAGCAGCCCCTTTGGCAGATGATAATATAACAGCAAAACAGATTTTAACGAATTATATTATTTAATAAATTTATTAGATTGGACGCAACTGTACAGTATAGACGATCCCGATTTGGCATTAAATTACTTTTATGATAAATTGAATGAAACTTTTGATGCTTGTGTACCACTTAAAAAATATAAAAATAATAATAACAGATACGTATATCCACAATGGTATACCCCAAACCTTATCAGAGATATCAAAATGAAACATAATTTGCACAAGAAGTATAAAGCTAGTAAGTCTCCAAAGGACTATGCGGAGTTTGCTAAATATCGAGCTATGGTGAAGGCGGAAACGACACGTGCTCATAAGGGTTATGTTGATAAAGTACAAAAACACCTAGCCGATGACCCCAAGGCATTTTAGAGTTATATACGTGAAAAAAAAGGTAAATCAGGTCAATGTAAAATTATAAAAAATGGTCAAGTGTTGTCTGGGATAGAATTGGCTGAAGAATTTGCCCAATACTTTCATTCCGTGTACAGCACGCAGTCGGGATCACTAAGCGCTGTGGCGGCGGGAGCAGCGGCAGCGCCGGGAGCTGCGTATATACACCTCACGCGTCTTGACCTACCGGCGGTTAAGAGAGCGTTGACCGCTATGTCGCCTAAGCGCTCGGCGGGACCTGACGGTATTCCACCATTTATTATTAAGGACTGCCAGATGGCTTTTGCTGCACCATTGTTACATCTATTCAACACGTGTATAACTACTGCAAGATTTCCCGATCGTTGGAAAATCACACGAAGGGTCAGGGTGGCACAGATGTTACGGATTATAGGCCAATAGCGGTGTTGAGCGCTACTGCTAAGGTGTTCGAGATGGCTGTTCACAATTGCTTATATACACAAGTAAGTCCCTATTTGTCTGATGAGCAACACGGTTTCCGTCTCGGTCGTGGCACTATGGGAAATCTGTTACACCAGATGACAGAGCTGGTGCCAGCTGTGGACGGTGGTCTACAGGTTGATGTAGCTTATCTGGACTTCCGTAAGGCATTCGACACGGTCGATCATGATGTTCTCCTTTCGAAGATGGCGAACATTGGTTTTTCACTACACACAATTAAATTCTTCGCAAGTTATCTAAATGATAGACAGCAATTTGTCGATTGTGTTGGACATTGTTCGGGGTCCTACTACACGAGATCCGGGGTGAATCAGGGTAGTAACCTGGGACCGTCTTTGTTTATCCTGATGATAAACGATTTACCTAAAGTTGTGAGGTCAAGATGTCTATTGTTTGCTGATGACCTCAAGATGTCTGTGGTTGTTAAGGACTCTGCTGATTGCGTTTCATTACAACGGGATTTAGACAGTGTTGTTAAATGGAGCCACGACAATAAGCTCTTCTTTAATGTGTCTAAGTGCTCAGTGGTCTCATTCACACGTGCACGTGGGCCGATACACCACCAGTACCTTATTGGACGGTAAGCCTTTGCAGCGCTTGGAAGAGGTAAGGGATTTGGGTATACGTTTCACCAGTGACATATATTTTAGGAAGCACATCTCTGATATTTGTAAAAAGGCATACCGTAATCTTGGATTTATCTTACGTCAGGCGAATGAATTCACGAACATTTGTGCCTTAAAGGCTTTGTATGAGGCTCTTGTGAAGAGTCATCTCGAACTTAATGCGGCTATCTGGAGTCCTAGTGAAACGAAGTACTCAACAATGGTTGAACGGATACAGAATAAGTATATCCGGTTTATGTATTTAAAACTGTACGGAGTATACCCAGGGTATCCATTGCTGTATCCGTCCTTGTTTATTCTCGGCATGGTAGGTTATTATAAGTTAGAATTGAGGCGCGAAGTATCACTAGTGATTTACTTATTCAAGTTGTTGCGTGGCAAAATACATAATCCACCGATTCTATGCCAGATAAACTTTTGTGTTCTCGATGATTACGTTGGGCGACGACGGAGACCGCAGCTACTGGTTGTGTCCCGGGCGCGCACCGGCCTGCTACAGAGGGCGCCGCTCACGCGTGCTTTGCGTGCGCTCAATGCGGTTGCTAATGTCGTTGACATATTTATTTGTTCACTGAGCGAATTCACCAGGGTAACTTACGAACAGTTAGGTTAATTAAAAACATATTGTCTACGTATACCGCATTAGATTCTACATATCTGTAATGGTAGACGTAAGTGTGTTATAAAATAAATAAATAAATAACTAATGTTATCTTGTGCAATTTAAGAAATATTCTGCAAAATATTCTCAGCGGTATTTTGCACACGATCCCTCAGAGAAACGTCAATGTTCATCGGTCCTTCTCATCATCGATCCCACAGTGTCTAAAGATGAAAGCTCTTATAAACTACTAGCAGACGTCCGCGACCTCGTCCGCGTGGAGTTGGTTCATAATCATCATCATCAGCCTATCGCAGTCCACTGCTGGACATAGGCCTATCCAATTGCATGCCACTAAGGTCGATCCTTGGCTACTCGCATCTAACTCCTACCAGTTTTGCGCAAATCATCACTCCAGCTACGAGTATGGCAATGGGCTGGCCATATTAGTCGCAGAACCGACAACCGTTGGGGTAAACGTGTTCTTGAGTGGAGAACGCAGGACGTCCACAGGCCAGGTGGAGTTGGTTATTTGCACATAATTTTTAATTGGTCCTCGTCAAAATTATTTGTATTGTTATCATAAAACCATTCTTCCTTAATATTTTAAGCAGTTGTTTTCAATAATTCTTATACTTAAATGTCATTTAAAACCCTTCTGCCATAATTAATTTAACTTTGTTCACTAAAACGTTGGACTTTCATACAAACTACGACCCCTGTTTTGACCCCAAAAGAGAATTGCTTTCAAAAGATATTATTGGTACACCTCCACACCATCTATAGAGAATACATTTTAAATTTCAAGTCTCTTACTTCAAAAATATATGACTTTCACACAAACTTCCAACCTCTGTTTTGTCCCCTTAGGAGTAAAGTTTCGTAAAATCCGTTCTTAGCAGATGTCTACACCATATAAGGAATCGAACTGCCAAATTTCAAGTTTGCAGGAGTTTCTGAGATTTCGCTTATAAACATATAGATTGAATATGCTTCTGTGTGAGTCTGGGTGTTTTTTGGAACTGTCTCATATTATAGGTTTCTAAGCCGCCTAGACACAATAAATAAATATTCAAGTAGTTATGTTAAAAAAACTTGTTGTTCCCAATTATAATTTTAAAACTCGTTACAATTGTTATAAATATAGGAATTCTTAAAATGAATTTCTGGTGAAATAAAACTGCTTAATATCTTCGCATTAATAATACAAGCCCTGCTTAGTTTGGGACTAGATGATGTTGTGTGTAAGTTGAAGCTAAATACGGCGACCGAACGATCTACACCGCACACTTAAAAACGCCAAACGCGGAGGTTGAGTCGCTTTTTAGAAGCGCGTCACAGCAGCTGAACGCTACTCTCCACACACATTCGGATGCCGGTAGCATTGATTTGGCATCTGAGCAGTTGGTCCAAGAGCCCAGAGCGATCAGACATAACTTATTTTCACATGGATGAAACCTTAACTACTCAGTAGCGTCTAGTGTACTATTAAATACCTGCGTGTTTGTGGAACTAGATCTGTGACACCTGGGCAGATATCAGGTGAGAAAGGTAACTAAAATTAAGAGTTATCTAACTTAAATTAGTATGGCTGATCTTTATATATATTTTGTAGAATATTATTCTAAACTAGTTTCATAAAGTGTCAGACACTTTTCATGGACCAGAGCTTGTGTCAGACGCTTTAAAGATCGACAAAAAATTAATGAACTTTACTTATTTTTACATGTCTGATTTTTTAATATGTTATTAAAGTAACTATTACAAAGTTACATTTCATCAGTCAGACAAATTCGAGTGACCAAACATCCCTTAAACACAAAAATTATTCAGCCGGGAGTGCGATCATCATGCTATTTCAGAGCGAGTGAGACGTCCACAGCAACTTGGATCCCGTTTTTAGGGTTCCATAGCCAAATGACAAAAAACAGAACCCTTATAGATTCGTCATGTCTGTCTGTCTGTCCGTCCGTATGTCACAGCCACTTTTTTCGGAAACCATAAGAGCTATACTTTTGAAACTTGGTAAGTAGATGTAATCTGTGAACCGCATTAAGATTTTTACATAAAAATAGAAAAAAAAACAATACATTTTGGGGGTCCCCATACTTGGAACTGAAACTCAAAAAAATTTTTCATCGAACCCATCGAGTAAAAAAATTAAATGTAATGAAAATACTTACTAATTTCAATCTAAGATTTTCGCATTCTTGTTTCAATAACATGGGCTTCAACATTAAGTTTTTAATTATTAAATATTAAAGTGAATTCATTTATTGCATGTATTTGTGATAGGTGAATATATGAGGATCCATTTTATTTTATAAGGAAATATCTTTATTTTATTGTAAAAAAGATACCAGTTAGAAAAAGATATAAACAAAATATTACCACTACCACAAAAATATCACTATGATTAATTACAGCAAATATCTCCTAATCATCGCAATCATCGACGCATTCATTAGAATAAATAAATTAAAAAAAAAATTGCAGTAAATTGCAGTTTACGATTTATGACGTATTAAAAAGAACTACTTACTAGATCTCGTTCAAACCAATTTTCGTTGGTAGTTTGCATGGTAATGTACAACATACATTTTTTTTAGTTTTATCACTCTCTTAATTTATAAGTTAGAGGGGTGGGGGACACACATTTTTCCACTTTGGATGTGTCTCTCGCGCAAACTATTCAATTTAGAAAAAAATGATATAAGAAACCTCAACATCATTTTTGAATACCTATCCATAGATGGGTATGGGTTCGATGAAAAAATTTTTTTTGAGTTTCAGTTCCAAGTATGGGGACCCCCAAAATGTATTGTTTTTTTTCTATTTTTATGTAAAAATCTTAATGCGGTTCACAGATTACATCTTTTACCAAGTTTCAAAAGTATAGCTCTTATGGTTTCCGAATAAAGTGGCTGTGACATACGGACGGACAGACAGACAGACATGACGAATCTATAAGGGTTCTGTTTTTTGTCATTTGGCTATGGAACCCTAAAAACGGGATCCGAGTTGCTGTGGACGTCTCACTCGCTCTGAAATAGCATGAGGATCGCACTCCCGGCTGAATAATTTTTGTGTTTAAGGGATGTTTGGTCACTCGAATTTGTCTGACTGATGAAATGTAACTTTGTAATAGTTACTTTAATAACATATTAAAAAATCAGACATGTAAAAATAAGTAAAGTTCATTAATTTTTTGTCGATCTTTAAAGCGTCTGACACAAGCTCTGGTCCATGAAAAGTGTCTGACACTTTATGAAACTAGTTTAGAATAATATTCTACAAAATATATATAAAGATCAGCCATACTAATTTAAGTTAGATAACTCTTATTTTTAGTTACCTTTATCACCTGATATCTGCCCAGGTGTCACAGATCTAGTTCCAAAAACACGCAGGTATTTAAAAGTACACTAGACGCTACTGAGTAGTTAAGGTTTCATCCATGTGAAAATAAGTTATGTCTGATCGCTCTGGGCTCTTACTCTAAGTCGCTAAAACGCGCGTTTCCGATACCGCGATCGAACGCAGGAAGTCGCTAAAACGCGATGCAGCATTGATGCAGTCGCCAAATCGCCGATTGCCGTTGCTAAAAGTAGCTAGTGCAGTGTGCTGTGCCCCTAAAATAGACATTTCTTCATGTATTTCTTTTTGATTCTGACTGTACACGAAGTATGGCTTTAACCCTCTTCTGAGAGGAGACCAGAGACCAGCTGTGTGACATTACAGGTTGTTGTTCATATACACGAAGTTTCGTAACTTAAATAAAACAATAATAATATATTCAACTACTAAATATCATAAAGCTCATATACTAAGTTTTTTATACATTACCGTAAGGTTTCCAGTCTATTCAGCATTATAGTTAATTCGAAAGTATTTTTTAAAAATTAATATGCGTACCATAACAGGTTATCCAATTAAAAGCGGTCGTGACTTCCAAGCGTAGTCAACCTTGCATAAATTTAACACCGCTGCAGAAAGTAGCTATTAGGGGCCATCTCCACACGCGAAGGTATCGCAGCGATTTCATCGTCGAGCCACATTTTTCTTTAAATTATACTAGCTTTCGCCCGCAGCTGCATCTGCGTCTATATTGGTTACCACGGTAAAAATAATAATAATATATTTATGGCAACAGAAAGTGGATTACAAAGCACTGCACAGCCCTGACTCCCGCTGTAGTCTGTAATAGCGCTGTGTCTTGGGAGTCAGTTCCTTATCAAAGGCTAATAAACAAACCATTAATTATATATTAGACAATAAATTTGAATTGTTAGTTATGTTTGTGTGTCAATGTGAGTGTTATGCGTGTGATTGTGTATGTTTTGCTGTGAGTTAAGTGCTGTGTGTGGTGAGTGTGTGTGTAATAATATTCAAAGTTTCATTATTTCACTATATTTAGTAGGTATTCAACATCATCATATTTCAGTTCCATAAGCCATAATTTAACGATTTGTTTTATTTTAAAATTAGTTAAGTTTTTAGTTTTATAAATTTAATTTAATTTGTTATACAGATTGAGGTAGTTAACAGAGGTAGAAAGATAAAATTTAAAATTTCATTTTGATTCGAAGTGGTATATTTATTTGCAAATGCTGACAAAAACACAAAAATGTAATAGTTAACTTCAAATGTCAATTTGAATATATGAAAATAGTCTTTTACTAATTTAAGAGATAAATGGATACCCCTTGCATCTTGCATCTGACTCTAGGTAGAAGGATTCCTAGGACTGCAAAGTACTTGTGACTATTGAGTTGCAGGAGGATTACGGAGGATACCTGTGTGGCGGTAGAGACTTACCATCATATTCCGAAATAAAGTAATTTAACAAACGCAAAAAGAAAGAGTCCGGAGGCCGGGAGAATGATGCAGATTTATTTGACCAGTCTGCTATGGTATGAGTCACCATACTGCATTGCCTACCCTCCCAATGAGGATGGTGACCCCTGCTCCTGGATTGTACTCATGCTTTCCACCAGGCAGAGTAGAGTTACTTTGGTAGGCTTAAATAACAAAGAAAAACGAAAAAGTACATGAAAGATAGAATTACATATTTTTGGCATCTGTTTATCGTCATATAATTGTGCATGTTACTAATTAGTCAATTCAAAGACTGGCCGAAAACATCGAACTGATAATTCTCACAGATTTTTGCACTCTAATAGGTATGAAATTATTTTGGAACTTATCCTAATATCATCACATATTTTTGATTTGGGAAATTGTCGCCTTAAAATGATGCCTAAAAAAGTCAATATATATTATATTTGTGCTGCGTTCCTGCAGACAGATATTGTAGAACTAGTTCCTGAGGCAGATATAATTGCTGATGTTTCCATAGTTATATATTTATGCTCGTAACTGTACATAAATACTATGCTATCTGTAATTAATTTATTTTTGAGTAGGAGTAATTTATTTTAGTCTCTATTACAAATAAATAGAGTGAACAATATTATGCTATTATAATTACAATATTTTTCAGAAGTGTTTGAGATACCAAAATCTTTTAGTTTCAATATACTTTTAATAAATATAACTTATTAATATATCTTACATTACATCATTTTTAAAAATGGAAACGTTTAAACCTTTAAATTTTTTCATTCTCTTCTACAATATACTTGTGGACCAAGAGCCCAGAGCCGCCAGACCTACGTCATTAATGCAAAGCTGAAATTTTCAGGATTATTAGTACAATGTCTTGTTAAGATGTATGTGTACCCATTAGCTTGAAAGCGGGGCCGTTTCTGAGGTAGCGCGAAGTACAGATGGATAAAAACCTTACTTACCTACGTTAAAGGTGCAAAGCTATTATTTACATATTTTTTCAAGAATATTATTTAAAATTAAAATTCATTACTGCCAGACACTTTCCGTGGGCCATTACTTCTGCCAGACGTCTTGGAAATCGCACCCAAAGGAGTTGGTTAAAAACAAACAAACATACAGGTGAAGCTAATAAAAAGCGTGTAAAAACCATTCAAAATTTTGAAATTCTATTCTTGAAATAATACCAAAGATGATATACCTCAGCTTCCTAATTACTACAAATATTAAAAGGTGTCTGGGGGGATGATTGGCCCTTCGGATTGGTCTAACCGTATACAAAGGGTCTTAAAATAGTACCTACCTTAGATAATATGTATAAAATTTAGGTTTGCTACTATAACGTAGTTTACCTAATTTTTTCACAACTTTCAAGACATGTGGCAGAAGTAATGGCCCACGGAAAGTGTCTGGCAGTAATGAATTTTAATTTTAAATAATATTCTTGATAAAATATGTAAATATTAGCTTTGCACCTTTAACGTAGGTAAGTAAGGATTTTATCCATCTGTACTTCGCGCTACCTCAGAAACGGCCCCGCTTTCAAGGTAATGGGTACACATACATCTTAACAAGACATGGTACTAAAAATCCTGAAAATTTCAGCTTTGCACTAATGACGTAGGTCTGGCGGCTCTGGGCTCTTGCTCTATTGGGGAATATGCCTAAAAAGGCCTTGTTTCTTCCTTATTAATTCCACTTTAAACTCCTGGGTGTAGTGAATTTTTAAAATAAAATTATTCTTTAAAGTACTCTCCATTGTCCGATGATGTCTCTGGTGTGATTACACAATTACCATTTAGTTTTGAGTTGCCCTTTGGACATTTCAGAGGTACTAAAATGCCACCTTCATCACTTTTTTGAGAAAACATTAACGGCTCCACCATGGTATCGATGAGTTTTAATAGCTTAGATTTCTGTGGTCCTGATTGTTTATTTGCCTCAACGTTACATAAGGAAAACATTGCCACCAATGTCATAGGCAGTATGAAAGTCATCATAGGTGTCATTGCTACTGTGGACAAAACATTCAAACTTGAATCACAGTGTATGAGTAAAACCGTCGTCGTGGTGAAATCAAGTATAAATTTTAGGGTATTTAACTCCATAATTTAAGATTAGATTATGAGTAATTATATTTTGTTTCGACAATCTACAAACTATGTAAGGTAGAGGCCTATGTCCAGCAGTGAAATAAGGACTGTTGATGCTGATCATATATACCTATTGATTGCCATATTTATCAGTAATTTATGGAAGTTTGTGATTATTTAAGTACGACGAATTCAAGTTTAGTTTTCATGTGATTTGGAAAAGAATTCGCGAAAAAAGTTTTTATTTAACCCATTTTTAGGGTTCCGTAGCCAAATGGCAAAAAACGGAACCCTTATAGATTCGTCAAGTCTGTCTGTCTGTCTGTCCGTCCGTATGTCACAGCCAATTATTTCCGAAACTTTATGAGCTATACTGTTGAAATTTTATCAGTCGATGTATTTGTGAACCGCATTAAGATTTTTACATAAAAATAGAAAAAAAACAATACATTTTGGGGGTCTCCATACTTGGAACTGAAACTCAAAAATTTTTTTTTCATCAAACCTATACGTGTGGGGTATCTATAGATAGGTGTTCAAAAATGATGTTGAGGTTTCTAATATCATTTTTTTCTAAACTGAATAGTTTGCGCGAGAGACACTTCCAAAGTAGAAAACTGTGTGTCCCCCCCCCCTGTAACTTCTAAAATAAGAGAGTGATAAAACTAAAAAAAAATATATGTTGTACATTACTATTCAAACTACCAACGAAAATTGGTTTGAACGAGATCTAGTAAGTAGTTTTTTTTTAATACGTCATAAATCGTAAACCGCAATTTACCATCATTCAATCAATACACTAGTATAAAAACATCGATGAAAGTTACAACGAACTACAAGAACTTTTATATGATGTTACTTGCTGATACGGGACCCTTCATGGTCCGACTCGCACTTGGCCGCTTTTTTACTTTTATAAATTACTTAAAATAACCATTAATCAAACGTTGAAGTTACTTAAAATAAGTAATACTAGTATGATTCAATTAAAATAAATATTTACAATATATATTTAGATATTATTTTTTGTAGAAGTCTTTAGAGGAGGTTTAAAAAAATAAGTTTTAGCAAAATTAAGACGTTCTTTGATAAAATTTCTTTCGAAAAAGCATTAATTAATTAAATAATAAAACAAAATAACATTGCAGTACCTTGCATTATGTGAGCAACTCTTTTAACAGGAATATTAACAAAATGAATACCACACTAGTGTTCGTTCTTGCTTTTATATACAGACTGTACCATAACATGAACTACTTTCCTCATTTATTTTGGTACATTGCCTTGTAGGTTGCTTCAAACAGTTTAATCTTTCCTTTATTATACAACAGTCTGTATTAATAAAATAATGCCATGGTATTATATTATGGTATTATATAGAAAAGTAAAGTAATGAAATTGTTTATAAAAACTTCATAAAATTGTCCTCAAAAACAGATTTATTTTTAGTTTAGATGGGACAAAAGTCAAAATTAAATCTAAAAAAAAAATTGTTGTTTTCGAAGAACTTTTAAGACCCTCCTCGTTTTTCAAGCCAGTTTCACAAGCCATATTATTCTTCTTAAAAACAAAACATTAATGAGAGTCCTGGGTTATAGTTTAAAGTTATTTTCGACGCCACGACGCGAGCTCTGTTGACTTTATAATAATCTCTCTCTTGTAAATTCTTGATCATGGTGGAAAGCTGCTGGTTTCGTGTAAGGGGGGATTAATAATAATATCACTGTTAGAAATTATAGAATTTGGTGCTCCTGGAAGTCTTGCATCTTTACAGCCAATATTTATACTACATTTCATGGTTTTAATACATTTCACTGGTCCCTGCTTACAAAACAAAAATGCTCTACATCAGGCTTGGAGCAGCCCCTTTGGCAGAAGATAATATAACTAATGTTATCTTGTGCAATTTAATAAATATTCTGCAAAATATTCTCAGCGGTATTTTGCACACGATCCCTCAGAGAAACGTCAATGTTCATCGATTCTTCTCATCATCGATCCCACAGTGTCTAAAGATGAAAGCTCTTATAAACTACTAGCGGGCGTCCGCGACCTCGTCCGCGTGGAGTTGGTTCATAATCATCATCATCAGCCTATCGCAGTCCACTGCTGGACATAGGCCTCTCCAATTGCATGCCACTAAGGTCGATCCTTGGCTACTCGCATCCAACTCCTACCAGTTTTGCGCAAATCATCACTCCAGCTACGAGTATGGCAATGGGCTGGCCATTGGACAGAACCGACAACCGTTGGGGTAAACGTGTTCTTGAGTGGAGAACGCAGGACGTCCACAGACCAGGTGGAGTTGGTTATTTGCACATAATTTTTAATTGGTCCTCGTCAAAATTATTTGTATTGTTATAATAAAACCATTCTTCCTTATTATTTTAAGTAGTTGTTTTCAATAATTCTTATACTTAAATCATTTAAAACCCTTCTGCCATAATTACTTTAACTTTGTTAACTAAAACGTTGGACTTTCATACAAACTACGACCCCTGTTTTGACCCCAAAAGAGAATTGCTTTCAAAAGATATTATTGGTACACCTCCACACCATCTATAGAGAATACATTTTAAATTTCAAGTCTCTTACTCCAAAAATATATGAGTTTCATACAAACTTCCAACCTCTGTTTTGTCCCCTTAGGAGTAAAGTTTCGTAAAATCCGTTCTTAGTAGATGTCTACACCATATAAGGAATCGAACTGCCAAATTTCAAGTTTGCAGGAGTTTCTGAGATTTTGCTTTTATACATATAGATTGAATATGCTTCTGTGTGAGTCTGGGTGTTTTTTGGAACTGTCTCATATTATAGGTTTCTAATCCGCCTAGACACAATAAATAAATGTTCAAGTAGTTATGTTAAAAAAACTTGTTGTTCCCAATTATAATTTTAAAACTCGTTACAATTGTTATAAGTATAGGAATTCTTAAAAAGAATTTCTGGTGAAATAAAACTGCTTAATATCTTCGCATTAATAATACAAGCCCTGCTTAGTTTGGGACTAGATGATGTTGTGTGTAAATTGAAGCTAAATACGGCGACCGAACGATCTACACCGCACACACACAAAACGCCAAACGCGGAGGTTGAGTCGCTTTTTAGAAGCGCGTCACAGCAGCTGAACGCTACCCTCCACACACATTCGGATGCCGGTAGCATTGATTTGGCATCTGAGCAGTCGCTAAAACGCGCGTTTCCGATACCGCGATCGAACGCAGGAAGTCGAAAACGCGATGCAGCATCGATGCAGTCGCCAAATCGCCGATTGCCGTTGCTAAAAGTAGCTAGTGTAGTGTGCTGTGCCCCTAAAATAGACATTTGTTTATGTATTTCTTTTTGATTCTGACTGTACACGAAGTATGGCTTTAACCCTCTTCTGAGAGGAGACCCGAGACCAGCCGTGTGACATTACAGGTTGTTGTTCATATACACCAGGTTTCGTAAATTAAATAAAACAATAATAATATATTCATCTACTAGATATCATAAAGCTCATATACTAAGTTTTGTATACATTACCGTTTTTTTTTTCTTTTTTTTATCACAAGGTTTCCAGTCTATTCAGCATTGTAGTTAATTCGAAAGTGTTTTTTAAAAATTAATATGCGTACCTAAACTGGTTATCCAATTAAAAGCGGTCGTGACTTCCAAGCGTAGTCAACCTTGCATAAATTTAACACCGCTGCAGAAAGTAGCTATTAGGGGCCATCTCCACATGCGAAGGTATCGCAGCGATTTCATCGTCGAGCCACATTTTTCTTTAAATTACACTAGCTTTCGCCCGCAGCTGCATCTGCGTCTATATTGGTTACCACGGTAAAAATAATAATAATATATTTATGGCCACAGAAAGTGGATTACAAAGCACTGTACAGCCCTGACTCCCGCTGTAGTCTGTAATAGCGCTGTGTCTTGGGAGTCAGTTCCTTATCAAAGGCTAATAAACAAACCATTAGTTATATATCAGACAATAAATTTGAATAGTTAGTTATGTTTGTGTGTCAATGTGAGTGTTATGTGTGTCATTGTGTATGTTTTGCCGTGTATTTGAGGCTGTGAGTTAAGTGCTGTGTGTGGTGAGTGTGTGTGTAACATTATTCAAGGTTTCATTATTTCACTATATTTAGTAGGTATTCAACATATTTCAGTTCTATAAGCAACAATTTAACGATTTGTTTTATTTAACAATTAGTTAAATTTTTAGTTTTACTGGCTGATGCCCGCAGCTCCGCTCGCGTCTGAGGGGTATCAAAAATAGATGTTAGACGATTCTCAGACTTGCCCGATATGCACAGAAAATTTCATACAAATCGTTCCAGCCGTTTCGGAGGAGTATGGGAACGAACATTGTGACACGAGGATTTTATATATAAGATAATTATTATATAAGATAAATTTAATTTAATAAAAAAAAACATTTTTTTATAGATTGAGGTAGCTAACACAGGTAGAAGGATAAAATTTAAAATTTCCTTTTGATTCGAAGTGGTATATTTATTTGCAAATGCTGATAGAAAAACAAAAATGTAATAGTTAACTTCAGAAGGCAATTTTACTTTAAATGAAAATAGTCTTTTACTAATTTAAAAGATAAATGGATACCCCTTGCATCTTGCATCTGACTCTAGATAGAAGGATTCCTAGGACTGTAAAGTACTTGTGACTATTGAGTTGCAGGAGGATACCTGTGTGGCCGTAGATACTTACCATCATATTCCGAAATAAAGTAATTTTACAAACACAAAAACAAAGAGTCCGGAGGCCGGGAGAATGATGCAGACTTATCTGTCCAGTCTGCTATGGTATGAGTCACCATACTGCATTGCCTACCCTCCCAATGAGAATGGTGACCCCTGATCCTGGATTGTACTCATGCTTTCCATCAGGCAGAGTAGAGTTACTTTGGTAGGCTTAAATAACAAAGAAAAACGAAAAAGTACATGAAAGATAGAATTACATATTTTTGGCATCTGTTTATCGTCATATAATTGTGCATGTTACTAATTAGTCAATTCAAAGACTGGCCGAAAACATCGAACTGATAATTCTCACAGATTTTTGCACTCTAATAGGTATGAAATTATTTTGGAACTTATCCTAATATCATCACATATTTTTGATTTGGGAAATTGTCGCCTTAAAATGATGCCTAAAAAAGTCAATATATATTATATTTGTGCTGCGTTCCTGCAGACAGATATTGTAGAACTAGTTCCTGAGGCAGATATAATTGCTGATGTTTCCATAGTTATATATTTATGCTCGTAACTGTACATAAATACTATGCTATCTGTAATTAATTTATTTTTGAGTAGGAGTAATTTATTTTAGTCTCTATTACAAATAAATAGAGTGAACAATATTATGCTATTATAATTACAATATTTTTCAGAAGTGTTTGAGATACCAAAATCTTTTAGTTTCAATATACTTTTAATAAATATAACATTAATATATCTTACATTACATCATTTTTAAAAATGGAAACGTTTAAACCTTTAAATTTTTTCATTCTCTTCTACAATATACTTGTGGACCAAGAGCCCAGAGCCGCCAGACCTACGTCATTAATGCAAAGCTGAAATTTTCAGGATTATTAGTACAATGTCTTGTTAAGATGTATGTGTACCCATTAGCTTGAAAGCGGGGCCGTTTCTGAGGTAGCGCGAAGTACAGATGGATAAAAACCTTACTTACCTACGTTAAAGGTGCAAAGCTATTATTTACATATTTTTTCAAGAATATTATTTAAAATTAAAATTCATTACTGCCAGACACTTTCCGTGGGCCATTACTTCTGCCAGACGTCTTGGAAATCGCACCCAAAGGAGTTGGTTAAAAACAAACAAACATACAGGTGAAGCTAATAAAAAGCGTGTAAAAACCATTCAAAATTTTGAAATTCTATTCTTGAAATAATACCAAAGATGATATACCTCAGCTTCCTAATTACTACAAATATTAAAAGGTGTCTGGGGGGATGATTGGCCCTTCGGATTGGTCTAACCGTATACAAAGGGTCTTAAAATAGTACCTACCTTAGATAATATGTATAAAATTTAGGTTTGCTACTATAACGTAGTTTACCTAATTTTTTCACAACTTTCAAGACATGTGGCAGAAGTAATGGCCCACGGAAAGTGTCTGGCAGTAATGAATTTTAATTTTAAATAATATTCTTGATAAAATATGTAAATATTAGCTTTGCACCTTTAACGTAGGTAAGTAAGGATTTTATCCATCTGTACTTCGCGCTACCTCAGAAACGGCCCCGCTTTCAAGGTAATGGGTACACATACATCTTAACAAGACATGGTACTAAAAATCCTGAAAATTTCAGCTTTGCACTAATGACGTAGGTCTGGCGGCTCTGGGCTCTTGCTCTATTGGGGAATATGCCTAAAAAGGCCTTGTTTCTTCCTTATTAATTCCACTTTAAACTCCTGGGTGTAGTGAATTTTTAAAATAAAATTATTCTTTAAAGTACTCTCCATTGTCCGATGATGTCTCTGGTGTGATTACACAATTACCATTTAGTTTTGAGTTGCCCTTTGGACATTTCAGAGGTACTAAAATGCCACCTTCATCACTTTTTTGAGAAAACATTAACGGCTCCACCATGGTATCGATGAGTTTTAATAGCTTAGATTTCTGTGGTCCTGATTGTTTATTTGCCTCAACGTTACATAAGGAAAACATTGCCACCAATGTCATAGGCAGTATGAAAGTCATCATAGGTGTCATTGCTACTGTGGACAAAACATTCAAACTTGAATCACAGTGTATGAGTAAAACCGTCGTCGTGGTGAAATCAAGTATAAATTTTAGGGTATTTAACTCCATAATTTAAGATTAGATTATGAGTAATTATATTTTGTTTCGACAATCTACAAACTATGTAAGGTAGAGGCCTATGTCCAGCAGTGAAATAAGGACTGTTGATGCTGATCATATATACCTATTGATTGCCATATTTATCAGTAATTTATGGAAGTTTGTGATTATTTAAGTACGACGAATTCAAGTTTAGTTTTCATGTGATTTGGAAAAGAATTCGCGAAAAAAGTTTTTATTTAACCCATTTTTAGGGTTCCGTAGCCAAATGGCAAAAAACGGAACCCTTATAGATTCGTCAAGTCTGTCTGTCTGTCTGTCCGTCCGTATGTCACAGCCAATTATTTCCGAAACTTTATGAGCTATACTGTTGAAATTTTATCAGTCGATGTATTTGTGAACCGCATTAAGATTTTTACATAAAAATAGAAAAAAAACAATACATTTTGGGGGTCTCCATACTTGGAACTGAAACTCAAAAATTTTTTTTTCATCAAACCTATACGTGTGGGGTATCTATAGATAGGTGTTCAAAAATGATGTTGAGGTTTCTAATATCATTTTTTTCTAAACTGAATAGTTTGCGCGAGAGACACTTCCAAAGTAGAAAACTGTGTGTCCCCCCCCCCTGTAACTTCTAAAATAAGAGAGTGATAAAACTAAAAAAAAATATATGTTGTACATTACTATTCAAACTACCAACGAAAATTGGTTTGAACGAGATCTAGTAAGTAGTTTTTTTTTAATACGTCATAAATCGTAAACCGCAATTTACCATCATTCAATCAATACACTAGTATAAAAACATCGATGAAAGTTACAACGAACTACAAGAACTTTTATATGATGTTACTTGCTGATACGGGACCCTTCATGGTCCGACTCGCACTTGGCCGCTTTTTTACTTTTATAAATTACTTAAAATAACCATTAATCAAACGTTGAAGTTACTTAAAATAAGTAATACTAGTATGATTCAATTAAAATAAATATTTACAATATATATTTAGATATTATTTTTTGTAGAAGTCTTTAGAGGAGGTTTAAAAAAATAAGTTTTAGCAAAATTAAGACGTTCTTTGATAAAATTTCTTTCGAAAAAGCATTAATTAATTAAATAATAAAACAAAATAACATTGCAGTACCTTGCATTATGTGAGCAACTCTTTTAACAGGAATATTAACAAAATGAATACCACACTAGTGTTCGTTCTTGCTTTTATATACAGACTGTACCATAACATGAACTACTTTCCTCATTTATTTTGGTACATTGCCTTGTAGGTTGCTTCAAACAGTTTAATCTTTCCTTTATTATACAACAGTCTGTATTAATAAAATAATGCCATGGTATTATATTATGGTATTATATAGAAAAGTAAAGTAATGAAATTGTTTATAAAAACTTCATAAAATTGTCCTCAAAAACAGATTTATTTTTAGTTTAGATGGGACAAAAGTCAAAATTAAATCTAAAAAAAAAATTGTTGTTTTCGAAGAACTTTTAAGACCCTCCTCGTTTTTCAAGCCAGTTTCACAAGCCATATTATTCTTCTTAAAAACAAAACATTAATGAGAGTCCTGGGTTATAGTTTAAAGTTATTTTCGACGCCACGACGCGAGCTCTGTTGACTTTATAATAATCTCTCTCTTGTAAATTCTTGATCATGGTGGAAAGCTGCTGGTTTCGTGTAAGGGGGGATTAATAATAATATCACTGTTAGAAATTATAGAATTTGGTGCTCCTGGAAGTCTTGCATCTTTACAGCCAATATTTATACTACATTTCATGGTTTTAATACATTTCACTGGTCCCTGCTTACAAAACAAAAATGCTCTACATCAGGCTTGGAGCAGCCCCTTTGGCAGAAGATAATATAACTAATGTTATCTTGTGCAATTTAATAAATATTCTGCAAAATATTCTCAGCGGTATTTTGCACACGATCCCTCAGAGAAACGTCAATGTTCATCGATTCTTCTCATCATCGATCCCACAGTGTCTAAAGATGAAAGCTCTTATAAACTACTAGCGGGCGTCCGCGACCTCGTCCGCGTGGAGTTGGTTCATAATCATCATCATCAGCCTATCGCAGTCCACTGCTGGACATAGGCCTCTCCAATTGCATGCCACTAAGGTCGATCCTTGGCTACTCGCATCCAACTCCTACCAGTTTTGCGCAAATCATCACTCCAGCTACGAGTATGGCAATGGGCTGGCCATTGGACAGAACCGACAACCGTTGGGGTAAACGTGTTCTTGAGTGGAGAACGCAGGACGTCCACAGACCAGGTGGAGTTGGTTATTTGCACATAATTTTTAATTGGTCCTCGTCAAAATTATTTGTATTGTTATAATAAAACCATTCTTCCTTATTATTTTAAGTAGTTGTTTTCAATAATTCTTATACTTAAATCATTTAAAACCCTTCTGCCATAATTACTTTAACTTTGTTAACTAAAACGTTGGACTTTCATACAAACTACGACCCCTGTTTTGACCCCAAAAGAGAATTGCTTTCAAAAGATATTATTGGTACACCTCCACACCATCTATAGAGAATACATTTTAAATTTCAAGTCTCTTACTCCAAAAATATATGAGTTTCATACAAACTTCCAACCTCTGTTTTGTCCCCTTAGGAGTAAAGTTTCGTAAAATCCGTTCTTAGTAGATGTCTACACCATATAAGGAATCGAACTGCCAAATTTCAAGTTTGCAGGAGTTTCTGAGATTTTGCTTTTATACATATAGATTGAATATGCTTCTGTGTGAGTCTGGGTGTTTTTTGGAACTGTCTCATATTATAGGTTTCTAATCCGCCTAGACACAATAAATAAATGTTCAAGTAGTTATGTTAAAAAAACTTGTTGTTCCCAATTATAATTTTAAAACTCGTTACAATTGTTATAAGTATAGGAATTCTTAAAAAGAATTTCTGGTGAAATAAAACTGCTTAATATCTTCGCATTAATAATACAAGCCCTGCTTAGTTTGGGACTAGATGATGTTGTGTGTAAATTGAAGCTAAATACGGCGACCGAACGATCTACACCGCACACACACAAAACGCCAAACGCGGAGGTTGAGTCGCTTTTTAGAAGCGCGTCACAGCAGCTGAACGCTACCCTCCACACACATTCGGATGCCGGTAGCATTGATTTGGCATCTGAGCAGTCGCTAAAACGCGCGTTTCCGATACCGCGATCGAACGCAGGAAGTCGAAAACGCGATGCAGCATCGATGCAGTCGCCAAATCGCCGATTGCCGTTGCTAAAAGTAGCTAGTGTAGTGTGCTGTGCCCCTAAAATAGACATTTGTTTATGTATTTCTTTTTGATTCTGACTGTACACGAAGTATGGCTTTAACCCTCTTCTGAGAGGAGACCCGAGACCAGCCGTGTGACATTACAGGTTGTTGTTCATATACACCAGGTTTCGTAAATTAAATAAAACAATAATAATATATTCATCTACTAGATATCATAAAGCTCATATACTAAGTTTTGTATACATTACCGTTTTTTTTTTCTTTTTTTTATCACAAGGTTTCCAGTCTATTCAGCATTGTAGTTAATTCGAAAGTGTTTTTTAAAAATTAATATGCGTACCTAAACTGGTTATCCAATTAAAAGCGGTCGTGACTTCCAAGCGTAGTCAACCTTGCATAAATTTAACACCGCTGCAGAAAGTAGCTATTAGGGGCCATCTCCACATGCGAAGGTATCGCAGCGATTTCATCGTCGAGCCACATTTTTCTTTAAATTACACTAGCTTTCGCCCGCAGCTGCATCTGCGTCTATATTGGTTACCACGGTAAAAATAATAATAATATATTTATGGCCACAGAAAGTGGATTACAAAGCACTGTACAGCCCTGACTCCCGCTGTAGTCTGTAATAGCGCTGTGTCTTGGGAGTCAGTTCCTTATCAAAGGCTAATAAACAAACCATTAGTTATATATCAGACAATAAATTTGAATAGTTAGTTATGTTTGTGTGTCAATGTGAGTGTTATGTGTGTCATTGTGTATGTTTTGCCGTGTATTTGAGGCTGTGAGTTAAGTGCTGTGTGTGGTGAGTGTGTGTGTAACATTATTCAAGGTTTCATTATTTCACTATATTTAGTAGGTATTCAACATATTTCAGTTCTATAAGCAACAATTTAACGATTTGTTTTATTTAACAATTAGTTAAATTTTTAGTTTTACTGGCTGATGCCCGCAGCTCCGCTCGCGTCTGAGGGGTATCAAAAATAGATGTTAGACGATTCTCAGACTTGCCCGATATGCACAGAAAATTTCATACAAATCGTTCCAGCCGTTTCGGAGGAGTATGGGAACGAACATTGTGACACGAGGATTTTATATATAAGATAATTATTATATAAGATAAATTTAATTTAATAAAAAAAAACATTTTTTTATAGATTGAGGTAGCTAACACAGGTAGAAGGATAAAATTTAAAATTTCCTTTTGATTCGAAGTGGTATATTTATTTGCAAATGCTGATAGAAAAACAAAAATGTAATAGTTAACTTCAGAAGGCAATTTTACTTTAAATGAAAATAGTCTTTTACTAATTTAAAAGATAAATGGATACCCCTTGCATCTTGCATCTGACTCTAGATAGAAGGATTCCTAGGACTGTAAAGTACTTGTGACTATTGAGTTGCAGGAGGATACCTGTGTGGCCGTAGATACTTACCATCATATTCCGAAATAAAGTAATTTTACAAACACAAAAACAAAGAGTCCGGAGGCCGGGAGAATGATGCAGACTTATCTGTCCAGTCTGCTATGGTATGAGTCACCATACTGCATTGCCTACCCTCCCAATGAGAATGGTGACCCCTGATCCTGGATTGTACTCATGCTTTCCATCAGGCAGAGTAGAGTTACTTTGGTAGGCTTAAATAACAAAGAAAAACGAAAAAGTACATGAAAGATAGAATTACATATTTTTGGCATCTGTTTATCGTCATATAATTGTGCATGTTACTAATTAGTCAATTCAAAGACTGGCCGAAAACATCGAACTGATAATTCTCACAGATTTTTGCACTCTAATAGGTATGAAATTATTTTGGAACTTATCCTAATATCATCACATATTTTTGATTTGGGAAATTGTCGCCTTAAAATGATGCCTAAAAAAGTCAATATATATTATATTTGTGCTGCGTTCCTGCAGACAGATATTGTAGAACTAGTTCCTGAGGCAGATATAATTGCTGATGTTTCCATAGTTATATATTTATGCTCGTAACTGTACATAAATACTATGCTATCTGTAATTAATTTATTTTTGAGTAGGAGTAATTTATTTTAGTCTCTATTACAAATAAATAGAGTGAACAATATTATGCTATTATAATTACAATATTTTTCAGAAGTGTTTGAGATACCAAAATCTTTTAGTTTCAATATACTTTTAATAAATATAACTTATTAATATATCTTACATTACATCATTTTTAAAAATGGAAACGTTTAAACCTTTAAATTTTTTCATTCTCTTCTACAATATACTTGTGGACCAAGAGCCCAGAGCCGCCAGACCTACGTCATTAATGCAAAGCTGAAATTTTCAGGATTATTAGTACAATGTCTTGTTAAGATGTATGTGTACCCATTAGCTTGAAAGCGGGGCCGTTTCTGAGGTAGCGCGAAGTACAGATGGATAAAAACCTTACTTACCTACGTTAAAGGTGCAAAGCTATTATTTACATATTTTTTCAAGAATATTATTTAAAATTAAAATTCATTACTGCCAGACACTTTCCGTGGGCCATTACTTCTGCCAGACGTCTTGGAAATCGCACCCAAAGGAGTTGGTTAAAAACAAACAAACATACAGGTGAAGCTAATAAAAAGCGTGTAAAAACCATTCAATATTTTGAAATTCTATTCTTGACATAATACCAAAGATGATATACCTCAGCTTCCTAATTACTACAAATATTTAAAGGTGTCTGGGGTGATGATTGGCCCTTCGGATTGGTCTAACCGTATACAAAGGGTCTTAAAATAGTACCTACCTTAGATAATATGTATAAAATTTAGGTTTGCTACTATAACGTAGTTTACCTAATTTTTTCACAACTTTCAAGACATGTGGCAGAAGTAATGGCCCACGGAAAGTGTCTGGCAGTAATGAATTTTAATTTTAAATAATATTCTTGATAAAATATGTAAATATTAGCTTTGCACCTTTAACGTAGGTAAGTAAGGATTTTATCCATCTGTACTTCGCGCTACCTCAGAAACGGCCCCGCTTTCAAGGTAATGGGTACACATACATCTTAACAAGACATGGTACTAATAATCCTGAAAATTTCAGCTTTGCACTAATGACGTAGGTCTGGCGGCTCTGGGCTCTTGCTCTATTGGGGAATATGCCTAAAAAGGCCTTGTTTATTCCTTATTAATTCCACTTTAAACTCCTGGGTGTAGTGAATTTTTAAAATAAAATTATTCTTTAAAGTACTCTCCATTGTCCGATGATGTCTCTGGTG
The DNA here is from genome assembly GCA_932526445.1 of Phragmatobia fuliginosa. Lineage (NCBI taxonomy): Eukaryota > Metazoa > Arthropoda > Insecta > Lepidoptera > Erebidae > Phragmatobia > Phragmatobia fuliginosa. Next base: position 8,802,021 of record OW052081.1, on the reverse strand, counting down.
TGATTACACAATTACCATTTAGTTTTGAGTTGCCCTTTGGACATTTCAGAGGTACTAAAATGCCACCTTCATCACTTTTTTGAGAAAACATTAACGGCTCCACCATGGTATCGATGAGTTTTAATAGCTTAGATTTCTGTGGTCCTGATGGTTTATTTGCCTCAACGTTACATAAGGAAAACATTGCCACCAATGTCATAGGCAGTATAAAAGTCATCATAGGTGTCATTGCTACTGTGGACAAAACATTCAAACTTGAATCACAGTGTATGAGTAAAACCGTCGTCGTGGTGAAATCAAGTATAAATTTTAGGGTATTTAACTCCATAATTTAAGATTAGATTATGAGTAATTATATTTTGTTTCGACAATCTACAAACTATGTAAGGTAGAGGCCTATGTCCAGCAGTGAAATAAGGACTGTTGATGCTGATCATATATACCTTTTGATTGCCATATTTATCATAAAGTAATTTATGGAAGTTTGTGATTATTTAAGGACGACGAATTCAAGTTTAGTTTTCATGTGATTTGGAAAAGAATTCGCGAAAAAAGTTTTTATTTAACCCATTTTTAGGGTTCCGTAGCCAAATGGCAAAAAACGGAACCCTTATAGATTCGTCAAGTCTGTCTGTCTGTCTGTCTGTCTGTCCGTCCGTATGTCACAGCCAATTATTTCCGAAACTTTATGAGCTATACTGTTGAAATTTTATCAGTCGATGTATTTATGAACCGCATTAAGATTTTTACATAAAAATAGAAAAAAAACAATACATTTTGGGGGTCCCCATACTTGGAACTGAAACTCAAAAAATTTTTTTTCATCAAACCTATACGTGTGGGGTATCTATAGATAGGTGTTCAAAAATGATGTTGAGGTTTCTAATATCATTTTTTTCTAAACTGAATAGTTTGCGCGAGAGACACTTCCAAAGTAGAAAACTGTGTGTCCCCCCCCCCCCCCCTGTAACTTCTAAAATAAGAGAGTGATAAAACTAAAAAAAAAAATATGTTGTACATTACCATTCAAACTACCAACGAAAATTGGTTTGAACGAGATCTAGTAAGTAGTTTTTTTTTAATACGTCATAAATCGTAAACCGCAATTTACCATCATTCAATCAATACACTAGTATAAAAACATCGATGAAAGTTACAACGAACTACAAGAACTTTTATATGATGTTACTTGCTGATACGGGACCCTTCATGGGCGAGTCCGACTCGCACTTGGCCGCTTTTTAGGGTTCCGAAGTTCATAACTCGGAACCCTTATAGATTCGTCATGTCCGTCTGTCCGTCCGTCCGTCCGTCCGTCCGTCCGTCCGTCCGTCCGTCCTCGACTTACCGTCCAAACGGTAAGTGCTAGAAAGATGAAAGTTTGCATGAATACGTGTTGTAATTACGTCGACAAAGTGCTACAATAAAATTATGAAATATAATTTTATTTGGGGTACCTCCCCTACACGTAAAGTGGGGATGATTTTTTTTTCTCGAGGCTACCCCATCGTGTGGGGTATCATTAGATAGGTCTTTTAAAAACAATAAAGGGTTTCCTAGACGATTTTTGGATTTAGGTATCCGTTTGCGAGATATTTCACTTTAAAGGGCACTTTTTTGTAAAAACAGGGCGTCCCCCCCCCTCTAAAAGCTAAACGGCTGGCTCAAAAATTTTGAAAAAAATCGTGATGCTGGTCCATTTAATGAACTTTGAAGGAAAACTATAACCGATTAGATGACTTTCTTAGTTCAGGAGTTATAAAGGCTTATATGGTAAAATGCGCTCACTTGGTAAAAAAATTAACGTATTAATACGTAAACATAACAATTATCTATTGGATACGATTTTAAATCCACATACCATTATAGGTGACTGAGGAACCCTTTCCTGTGCGTGGCCTGACACGCACTTGGCCGATTTTTACTTTTATAAATTACTTAACCATTAATCAAACGTTGAAGTTACTTAAAATAAGTAATACTAGTATGATTCAATTAAAATAAATATTTACAATATATATTTAAGTATTATTTTTTGTAGAAGTCTTTAGAGGAGGTTTATAAAAATAAGTTTTAGCAAAATTAAGACGTTCTTTGATAAAATTTCTTTCGAGAAAGCATTAATTAATTGAATAATAAAAACAAAATAAAATTGCAGTACCTTGCATTATGTGAGCAACTCTTGTAACAGGAATATTAACAAAATGAATACCACACTAGTGTTCGTTCTTGCTTTTATATACAGACTGTACCATAACATGAACTACTTTCTTCATTTATTTTGGTACATTGCCTTGTAGGTTCCTTCAAACAGTTTAATCTTTCCTTTATTATACAACAGTCTGTATTAATAAAATAATGGCATGGTATTATATTATGGTATTATATAGAAAAGTAAAGTAATGAAATTGTTTATAAAAACTTCATAAAATTGTCCTCAAAAACAGATTTCTTTTTAGTTTAGATGGGACAAAAGTCAAAATTAAATCTTAAAAAAAAGTTTGTTGTTTTCGAAGTAATTTTAAGACCCTCCTCGTTTTTCAAGCCAGTTACACAAGCCATATTATTCTTCTTAAAAACAAAACATTAATTAGAGTCCTGGGTTATAGTTTAAAGTTATTTTCGACGCCACGATGCGAGCTCTGTTGACTTTATAATAATCTCTCTCTTGTAAATTCTTGATCATGGTGGAAAGCTGCTGGTTTCATGTAAGGGGAGATTAATAATAATAATATCACAGAAATGATGGACTTTGGTGCTCCTGGAAGTCTTGCATCTTTTCAGTCAATATTTATTAGTCTACATTTCATGGTTGTAATACATTTCACTGGTCCCTGCTTGCAAAACAAAAATGCTTTACATCAGGCTTGGAGCAGCCCCTTTGGCAGGCTCAACCATAAGAAAAGACACAACACAATTTTCTATTTCTAATATGTACTCAAGAACGTCGAACACAGTCACAGTTTTTAAGTTTCTTTAACTTTAAGCATTTTAGCTAAAATTTCAGAAGCGGAACTGTTGTAGTTTCGTCATGGCCATTTCTCACCGACTTTGAGTGCTAGAAATCTCTTACTTACCATGAACTTGCAATATAGTATGCATACTTATAATGTCGACAAAGTGATGAAATAATTTCTCAATAAAAACTCTAGCACACTTAAAGTGGAGATGTTATTTTTTAACCCCTATCAACCCTGGATGTAGGGTATTTTGGATAGATATGTTAAAAATGATAAATGTTTGTGAGGACAATATTTAAATATCTATTTGTGAGATATAAAACCTTAAGTTTTTTGTTAATCTCTACCACTACAGGCTTACATTTTGAGTTATATGAAGAATAGGCAACATTACAGAATGAATCCAGTTTGAATGTAACCAAATAGTTCTGCGTAAATAAGGAAGGAAGTTAAATGTATAAAAAAATTAAATACATTATAAATATAAGAGCAACAACTAACACTTCAGCGTAAAATATTAGTTTAAATAAATAACTCTCTTAATTCAAGGTATTGAAATTTTCATTTTATATTTTTTACGTTAGTGCCACAGAAGAGTTATGTCTTTCGCACGTTTTGGGTCATATTTTTTATTACCTCATATATCTTAAACTACTTCACGCATCTGTTTAATTTACATATCGTTAAACGTAAGCAGAAAGACGTTAGTAAAAACGAATCTTGATAACTCTAATGTTCTTTGATAGGTGACGCTAAGAAAACATGGGGACTGTGACATGGTTAAGTTTTTGACTTCGTGCAGTATGTGTAATAAATTAAAGGGCTATAATAAGGGCTGTAAAAAATTATAACTATATTTTACAGCAAGAAAGTTATTGAATTTCTTTCTGTTAAAGAAATATTAACTATTCCACTAACGAATTTCTCAATGAAAAAGAAAGATAATTAAAAAGCTTTTGTCTGGACTTAGAATTACTTCAAAATTCGTAGACCAGAAATGGTAGAGTATAAGGAACGTATAATAATGTGATGACATTCTGTAGTACTACATTCTAAAAATAAATCTATCTTTATCTTTGAAAAATTAAACTGTAGGGTTTCTATTTTACAAATTCAACTTTTTATTTAAATTCTGCAATAAGACCGATTAGCATGACAGTTTTAAACTGTAAAGATTATGTTACCCTCTTACAAATTTCAATTACAGAATTAATCAACCAAATTATCATAATCAAAATCCAACTTTAAAAGTAACTATAGAAGTGAAAACCACCAACTTTAAAAATAACTAAAACGAAAACACGAGTTTAGTTTAGAAATGTAGAGAGCAATTTAATGACTACAATATTACAATGATTTCATTTTCAATAGAACCATAAAATAAAATAAATAAAATTGACTACATCAGTTGTGACATGTTAGTTAATTCGTTACACTCATGAGTACACTGAATAATATTAAATTGTATAACTTACTAGCTTCCGCCCACGGCTCCGCCCGCGTGTAAAAAGTAGCCTATGACCTTTCCCAAGTTCAGTTCTATCTTCATACCAAATTTCATCAAAATCGGTTCAGTGGTTTAAGCGTGAAAGCGTAACAGACAGACAGACAGAGTTAATTTCGCATTTATAATATTAGTAGGGATTACTGATTTTAAATCACCGCTACAAATGTTTGGCCAAGGCTCGCCAACACATGGACAAACTTTTGTTTAACAGAACAGTAAATGCATGGAGTAGATTAGTGTCGTAATAATTTTTAAAAATTTGTTAGCAGAACCTCAAATTTTTTTGGTTAAAATTGGTTAATGCTGCTTTTGTGTATGGTGGGTGGACTCTCATTAGATACTTAGCTTTCCTTTTTTATGGATAGATTTCAGAATCCAGAATGGATTACGATTGTCGCCAGAGAAAGAAGAGATGAGTTATAAGCCAGCTACGATATTGTTCATATATGTCATAAAAATGTCGCGCTTAAAACCGTTTAAACGTAGTTTTATTATGTGTACCAGTTGCGAAAACTTAAGAATATACTATAAAAATACATTTTACACAAAAAGTAATGCTAATAAAATTAAAACGTAACGGCAATAAAATAATAAGTAATGTATAGGTACTAACAAACTTCACAGGGAAAAATACTTTATTTGTTGCCTTTTAATTTTGATTTCACATTAAATGTTGTATAATATTCCTGAGTCATATATTGTGTAAAATAATTGATGGAATTATTATAGAGATATGCTTGACCAGCACATTCAGATATGTGCCTATTATCGAGCGCGTAGGAATTCGGACAATCATTTCCTCGTTGAGAACAAGACGTGTTTATGTGCAGTATAGCGATAGGTTTTAGAATATATAATGTAGCTGTAAGAGCAAAATAGATGCATACCTAATAATGGGTCTTTACCTATGAAATTGCCGTTTTGTATGCAATAAGTGTGTAACCCCTAGCCCCGGTAAAGGGGGGTTAGTAGGCCCTAGCCCAATCCAGGGGGAGTCACTCACCGACGACACAGTCAGTAGAGCAAGAGATGCTCAGGGCGCCGTTCAAAAGTAGAATTTAAATTCGAAGCAAAACTAAGAGATAAGAAAAGATGTGGGTGTGCAAGTGTGCAGATGGGCGGTCAGGTTACTCTTCAAGGAAAAGACAATTCAGGTTCACACACATATCTATAATTCAGTAAAAAAAAACAATACAGTAACAAGTATCTTAAATATATTCTTATAGCTAATTTAGAGGGTTGACGATAAAAAAGTTCATCACTTAAACCTCCCTGGATTTAAGGGGGCTCGACCGGGACGTGCAGGCGTCAGTCGATTAAACACGGCCACCCCGCTGTGGTCCCTGGGGTCCCTCATTGTATGTCCTCGGAGTAAGCGTACCGGTGAACAAAAATAGGATATTAACCAGAGATATGATTATTAGATTACAAAAACCATACGTGATCCTATGGCAAGTCTAGGGAGAGCGTGGTACGTGCTGATGGTCTTCCCTCAGGCCGTAGGCCTCTGCGAGCTAGTTCTCCCACACAGAGCCCAAGAAAAACCTCTTTGGCAGGAGATGTGCTACCGCGGAACAGGCGGCTCTCGAGACTGCCACACTGTAGGCCCAGCAAGTAAGCCGATGTACAAATCCTTAGACGGATATCTGGACAAGTCCTTGGACAAAACCTTGGACCCTAGAAAAAAGATTACCATCCTAAGCAAATATTCACACAAACAAATAAACCGAAGAAATACAGTTAAAAAAAGAATTCAATTTCTCACCACTTCAACAGCGGGACAGATCAGCAGAGATTTCTTCACAACTTTCTATTACGACGGGCAGAATCACAGTATGTTCACAGAGAGACAGAGAATGGTCTCTTCGAGGAACTAATACTGGCTTTTATATTGTATTTCAAGGACTTTTCTGGAATAAAAATCCCACCCTCTTATAAAATAAAACAACATCATACGATTTTCAAAGACAAACCAGAACACAGATTAAATATCTACCATAGACCTGAAGATCTTTTTGGTCAAACTTTATTTAACAAATGACATGAACGCCACCTCTCGCTTCGTTAGTGAAAACAAATCAAAAATGCAGTTGGCAGACGGCGGAGAAATAGTTACGGTTTACCAAAGATGGCGCTACAGATACATAAAATCCATTCTGAATACTGGGTTATTATCTCGTAAAATTAAGGTTAAAAAAAAGGTGTTACAAGTGAAAGTACTTATTTTTTCAACCTTTTTTATTTCTGTTATTCGAAGTAATCACCCATGCAATCGACGCATCTTTGCCAACGCATTGGCAGTTTATTGATGCCCTTCTTGTAAAAATCACCTGGTCGGGAGGCACTCTTCAAAGGCATTTTGTACTGCCTCTCGGGAATTAAATTTTTAAACCAAAATCCAATATATCCAATATATATATATATATATATATATATATATATATATAGCTACATTTGCTTAGTAACCTATAGTGTCAACCTATCGCCGTCCATTGCTGGACGAAGGTCTCCCCCAAGGAACGCCAACCATCCATGTAGCTATATCAGTGAACATTCACGCGGACAGTCTGTGATTTGATTTTATACGTATCCCTTTATCTAGTTAATATTGTGAATCGAAGCATCCAATGCCAAGATTACGTAGCCGTGCAACGCGGCGACGTACTTACGTCACGGCAAGCTAAATACGTATGGCCTTAACCCTCCCCTAAGAGGAGGCCCCAACCCAGCAGTGGGACCTTATATGTTGTTCATGACACATCATTTTATCATCACCATCAGGTCGTGGCAGTCCACTGCTGGGCATAGGCCTGTCTCTAGTAACAGAGCCAAATTATAATTATGATAATAAAAATAATATTTGAAAAATAACTTTGTTGAATGTACAGATCTCTGAAAACATATTAGTCATGTCTAATAATATCGGTAATATTATTGTTATAGTATCCTGAAGTCCGCATAGTAGGTAATGAATATTTTCAAATGTGCAGTTATTATAATAAATTGTGTCCGTTGAACATTGAATTAAATATACTAATTGCATTATGTCTGTACTTTTCAATCCTCACAAATATGTTGATTTTCCTTCTCTGTGTCATCGCAGAATGTGAATATCTAAACAGGAAATTCAGGAAGTTAAAATATTTATATAAATCAAACCATACAACGGCACTTTTGAAATGTCAAGTAGTCAGTCAGTAGTCAGTCGTGAAGCTGTTTGTTCCAATTCGTAGATCTTATGGAGAAGAACAGACAAGAAACTCCATGGACACTCTTTTCCAACATTGTTTTTACAATTTTTTGTTACATTGTTTAAGCCATTTTATTAAATGTGAGGACAATGTAACGATGCTGATATTTACACAGGTAGTGTCCAAAAAATAATTAAACTATAATTAGAAGTTGGTTATTGAAATATATGTTCCATGGGCATACCTGGTATTTGTTTATTTTATTAAACTTGTTTTACTTCTGTAGTACTATCGCAGTGGTTGGTTGAAGATATGATGCCTTCACCGAGCACCTAATTATTTTTTAGGGTTCCGTAGTTCATGACTCAGAATCCAGATTCGTCATGTCCGTCCGTCCTACCGTCCGTCCTCGAACTAGACCTTGGTGCTAGAAAGATGAAACTTTGCACGAATATGTGTTCATTACGTCGACAAAGTGCTAGAATAAAATTCTGAAAAATATTTTTATTTCGGGTACCTTCCCTACAAGTAAAGTGGGTTTTTTTTTTTCTCGCGTCTACCGCATTGTGTGGAGTACCATTAGATAGATCTTTTAAAAACATTGTTCGGTTGCTAAACCAATTTTAGATTTAGGTATCCGTTTGTAAATTATTTAACTTTAAAGCACATTTTTATGTAAAAACAGGGCATCCCGCCCCCCGCGTCTAAAATCGAAACTGCTGACTCAAAAAATCTGAATAAATTCATGATAGTAGACCATATATTGAACTTTCTAGGAAAACTATAATAGTTTTGATAAGATGTTTATTTCAGGAGTTATAGGGGCCTAACTTATAAAATGCACTCACTCGGAAACTTTCGTACAAAAATAAAGACATAATAAGTAAACATTACAATTATCCACATGGCCGATTTTTTAATTTACCTTCTTTTTGCTTTCTAAATTTAACATTTTAAGGGGCCGACGACCCCTAAATTGTCCATACAAATTTGTATACCAAAATCATTTGTACTTTCAACGTATTAACACCAGATTTTGTTAATATTCTGATTAAAACAGTATTTTTCAAGGTTCCTATCAGCTATTATTTCAGATATGTACTTAAATAAATCGACGACACTACAAATTCTGTTTAGACATAATTTAAATGTACCCATTTTAATTTTTGTAACAATGTTATTGATTCAAATTATAGAAAATGTTATTTATTGTATTTACATCTTATTTATTGGACACACATTTTAGACAGAACAACAATTGTAAATCACACAAAGTGTTGTTCCACGTAGGATTGGAACCCACGACACTTGGCGAAGTAAAAAAGAAAACGGCGTGGCGACCGCTTAAACCATTGGGTCATTTATACATTTTACATATAACCATAAACTATAACAATTCTGTGGTTCTGTCTGGATTATCTTTAAGTCCATAAAATCCCGTGTGAATAAAGAATCACCCTAGAAGAGTCGGTTTAGAATAATTGACTGTTAAACGGGTACCACCCTTTTCAATTATTTTTTCCTGCAAAATTTTAATAGGCTCAAAAGGAAAGTACTCTCTTTAAAACAAAAAAAGACGATAGAATTTTTTGAAATAAAACTTAAAAATACAACCAAATTAAGAATGCCTTTCTATTTAAGTATTTTTAAATGTATTTTTTAAACGGAATTTGGCAGCTCTATACATATACTATAGTACTGCTAACTAGGGGTTCTTGACAGTAAACTTATAACGAAGAAAATGATGTGTCTGACGTAAATTTGAGAAGGAAATTTGCTACGCCGTAGTGTCTCTTAATTTAGAGACAGTACTACGAACCTACGAAGGTAATCTCGTAGCAGCAATTTCCATTGTGATAAATGAATTATACTCCATCTACAAATTTTGTAGGTATATACAACGTTTCAACATTATATCATTTGCTACGAATTTCCCCTATCTACGAGTATCTCAGCGCTCCATTAAATTATCTTCACTACCCAATCTTCACCTCCGGAAAGACCCGGGTTCGTTATACACCGGAGTAAGTTTATAAGGGATGTGAAATTAGTTTAGCCTTAAATAGTGAAGCTTTGTTTTGAACTTTTATATCTGTAAGTGGTATCTGTGTAAAAATGGTTCCACCTTTTCAAACATGGTTTAATAGGTAAATCTATTGTATTGCTGTGCTCTTTGGCCCCTTGATTATATTTTATTTTATTGAATTTCAGCTTTTCCACAGAGCGTCTGGCATCGGACCTCCGCAACCCTAAGGGAGAACTGAAATTCGAAGATTGAACTAGTTGTCAATATATTTGAGGGCACTGACTTCCCAATAACGATTGCAATAGATGTTAATGACAACCGGTACCGACGGCTTAACGTGCTCTCCGAGGCACGGACTCCAGACTCCCAGACTCTAGACTGTTATTAAGAATTACCTGTAAGCAAAACCCAACAATACATTTTTGGCCCGACCCGGCATTTAAACTCGAGACCTTTTGATTAGCAGTCATAGCTAACTACTAGACCAACGAAACAGTAATTTATTAGATTTGCTGTAATTAAACATAGTTTATGATTAGGCTTAAATTTACACTTAGCTAGATCAAAACTGTGACTAGAAAAGTCATGTAGAATGCGTCTGTGACAAACTCGATAGATTTGTCATAGACCCATGTTATGTATGTATTTAAAAAAAAAAAGCGGCCAAGTGCGAGTCGGACTCGCCCATGAAGGGTTCCGTATCAGCAAATAACATCATATAATGGTTCTTGTAGTTTGTTGTAACTTTCATCGATGTTTATAATAGTGTATTGATTGAATGAAAGGTAAATTGCGGCTTACGATTTATGACGTATTACAAAAAAACTGCTTACTAGATCTCATTCAAACCAATTTTCGTTGGTAATTTGCATGGTAATGTACATCATATATTTTTTTTAGTTTTATCACTCTCTCATTTTAGAAGTTACAGGGGGGGGGGGGGGGACACACATTTTTCCACTTTGAAAGTGTCTCTCGCGCAAACTATTCAGTTTAGAAAAAAATTATATTAGAAACCTCAACATCATTTTTGAACACCTATCCATAGAACGTATGGGTTTGATGAAAAAAATTTTTTTGCGTTTCAGTTCGAAGTATGGGGACCCCCAAAATGTATTGTTTTTTTTCTATTTTTATGTGAGAATCTTATTGCGGTTCAAACAAATTACATCTACTTACCAAGTTTCAAAAGTATAGTTCTTATGGTTTCGGATAAAAATTGGCTGTGACATACGGACGGACAGACAGACAGACAGACATGACGAATCTATAAGGGTTCCGTTTTTTGCCATTTGGCTACGGAACCCTAAAAAGTATGTTTATATATTTTTATCTGTTGTCCAGTACCTATAGTACAAGCTAGCAGGGATTAGACAACTAATATAAATAGATAAACATACATATTTGTGAATACATATAGAAAACATCCAAACTCCGAAACAAATATTCACACAAACATTTGAACCGTTCCTTGAATTGAACCCGAGACCTCAAGCACAGGAGTCGAATACTCTCCCACTGCGCCACCGAGGCACTTAAAGATAAGATCATACTCTGTATACCCACATTCTATATTATTATAGATTATAGAAGAAAGTGCTTCATCATTCAACCATCACAATACCATTCATCCATTCATCTATCTAAACCTTATCCATACAAAAATTCACGACCTGATTAATTATATCAGTTTTAGTCTATAACTATTTATTTATTATTTATTATTCTTATAGACAACCCTAGTAAGGGTTAAAAATTAAAAAGTTTTGTGTAAAAAGTTAACTTTCCCTTCAGGGTAGGCCTAAACCTACCACCCGTGCGAAGACGCACGCCAAATTAAAACTTATTCAGCTTTTCTTTATTAAAAATAAACAAAGCTTAATGAAGGGGTGTATTTATCTCCAAACTTGTAGGGGTGTGAGAAATACAATTAATTTAAAAAATAAAGAAAAAACGCTTTGGATCATTGTTTTACGTTACAAAGTGCCACCTAGTTTTCTAAATAATATTTTATATAGTCAATATCACCGAGGTCATTACGGATTTAAAAAACACAATCATTCTAATTTAATCGGAACCTTGAATATACGTTAATAATACATAGAAATAAATAAAATGTAAGTTTCTGCTTAAAATATCAAACAAACCTTTCATTATAATATTATTTTTATATTAAAGCCAACCAAAATGACCCTACTTTGCCTGATGGAAAGCATGAATAGAATCCAGAAGTAGGGGTCACCATGCTACATTGCCTACCCTCACAATGAGGATGGACTAAGGCGGCTTGGTCAGATAATTCTGCATCATTCTCTCGACCTCCGGAGGCCGCGAGAATGATGTAGAATGATTGTGCCTCCGGTCTCACACTCACCAACGAAATACGACGGCAAAAATGCTGTCATTATTAGGATGGTCTTCCGTGTGAGGGTAGTACTGCCTCGGTCGTGCCGGCTCATTTGTGCTGAAATCAGCGTGACTCTACTGCCTGTAATTGTCTTAAAACTTTTGTCTATCTGTTTGTTCTGAGTAATCACTGATACGGTTGAACCAATTATGATGGGACTTTCACTGGTAGAAAACTGATCACATTAGAAGTAACTTCAGCAATTTTCTTTCGACTAGCCCCGCTCTGCGCCGTTAAACACACAGTAACCGAGGGACACACAGTGGTACTTAGCTAAATAAATATAAAAATCGAACAAGTGCTTGTAAGGTCACGCATACAATAGGGTATCGTAGTCACCCATAATGGTAGTTGGATTTAAAATCATGTCCAATAGATAATTGTTATGTTTGTTTATTATTTCGCTATTTTTGTACGATGTTTTCCAAGTTTGCGCATTCTACTAGTTAGACCCTTATAACTTTTATAACTTTTGAATAATAAAGTTATCTAAGCCGTTTTAGTTTTCCTTTAAAGTTCATAACATGGACTATTACGCGTTAAGTCCAGGACGGACGGACGCATATGACGAATCTATAGGGGTTCCGAGTCATGAACTACGGAACCCTTAAAACGGTAACTTAAGAAGTAGAAAGGCTCAACCCTATTCACGGTGTTGTTTTAATTAAACAGAGCCCGTTAACAAAGGTTAAGCAGATACGTAATTGAATTTTTTTACAAAATCGTAATTATTTTTAACGAAGTTAATGATCTGAAATAATGTTAACTAACACGTGCTCAAAATTATCTTTAGGAAATTCTGTTGTAAGCATTATATAACAATTACTTTTATAATAAGATCGCAATTAGTATCTTAATGAATGTATATATTAATAATATAATTTTAACAAAAAGGAATCGACTTCAAAGAAAAACTATTCCGCCATATATTAAACAATTGTGCCTATGATATTTGAGGCGTTCCCTGGATTTCCTTCGGATCCTATCATCAGATCCCGATATGGTGACGGTGGGACCACCTGTAAGCTATGCCGAATAGAATGCAGATTTTTTTTTTGAAATCGGTTATGAACCGATTTCAAAAATTCTGTTCAACGAATTTATCGCTGAACATACATAAAAAAAGAAAAAAAAAGATTCCTACGAATTGAGCACCTCCTCCTTTTTTTAAAATCGGTTAAAAATTAGAAACTCGAAATAAAATCTGTCTGTCTGTTACGCTTTCATGGCTTATCCAATGAGAAAGAGGTTTTAACATTTTAGTGTGTTTTAAAAGGTAGTTGAGCTGGGCTCATTTTAGCTCAAGGTAGTAAAGTCACGCTGATTTTATCACGAATAGGAGGTCTTGCGACGTGGACGGTACTACTCTCACACAGAAAACCAATCTCAACTGACAGTATTCGCGCTGCCGTGTGTTGTTGACGACGGCTAAACCGGAGGCCCAATAATGCAGAAGCATGAATGAGGATGCTGAGCTTACATTAGTCTCTTACATTCTACTCATGCTTTTCGTTAGATCATCAACAACAACCCATAATGTCCTCGGGTCTCTCCTCAGGAGAGAGTTAAGGCCATAGGCCGACCATACGTCCCCACGCATGCCGAGTGCGGGTTGAATGTTTTTAAACCAGCCGAAGGATTACAACCCCACTACCAAGCTCGAACTAAACAAGGGAGAGGACTGTTATCCTACGATAACAACCAAGATCGACTGCTTAACGTAACAAACTGTTGATCATCCAAGTACTGACTGCGTTGTCGTTGCTTACCTTCGGTGATTATTTCGTATACAAACTGTAATCAAAGAATATTCAACTGTAATAATCACATCGCATTCTTTGCATTATAGCCCACTGGTAAAAAAAAAAAAAGAAAATATCAAAAACATTTCATAACTCATCTAATGACTCCTCCCAGGTCACGAAATGTATTTTTGTAAGCATTTTAAAATAAACGACCGTTGCATTATCACAAAAGACCCGTCAAGTTAGAGAAAATGCAAATTCATCACGTTGAATAACTTGCAATATACAAAATGCAAAGCTGCGCCGCTTAGCTCTGAGGACTGAATAAACTTACTTCCCACAAATATCAACGTTCATTTCAGAGCTGTTTGTTTGTTGTTGTGTGAATCTAAGTTTTAATAACTGCAGTTTAAGCTCTAGATTAAATAAGCAGGTAATATTTAGACCCCCGCAAGTCAATTATTTAACTGCCTCGTTGGTCTAGTGGATAGCGTATGCGACTGCTAATCAAGAGGTCTCGGGTTCGAATCCCGGGTCGGGCCAAAAAAGTGTTTTTGGGTATTTCCAAGGAAACTCCTAATAGCAGCCCGGAGTTTAGAAGTTTGGCGGTGATACACGCCCGTACCTCGGAGTTGTCTTGAACATCTATGGCAATCGTTATTGGGAAGTCAGTGCCCTCAAATTTATTGAAATTCGAAGGTTGAACTAGTTGGTTCAACCTTCGAATTTCAGTTCTCCCTTAGGGTTGCGTAGGTCAGATGCCAGTCGCTCCGTGGAAAACTGATATTCAGGTAAAACCGGTTGAACTAGTAGCCGACCCCAAATTATATTGGGAATAAGGCTAGGAAGATGAATTAAATTATTTGAGTTGTGTATGTGTGTATTTTCGTGTGTAGATAGGTACTGATTACATCTAGGTACTGACCGCGGCATTGTTGCTTTCCCTCGGTGATTCTTTCCAATGACACAAGGCCACTTGACTATGAGCCTTCTGTATTTAGTAGCGCACTATTAAGGGCTGTTGATGATGATGATGATGATAATATCATACTTAATAAATACCTGTATCTATAGTTGCCATTACTACAATAAACTTGTACTAACTGAAAGATCAATCATATCATAAAATTTGCGGCTACCGTATAGTACAAAATTCAAGTGCTTTGACGCATCTGGTCTTAAAATTTCAGTACTTACCAACTCCATTTGTTAACACATATATTTTCTTAATATTTTATTATAATTAATTATTATTTGTGGATTCAATCTACATGTGGTTGAACACTTTGTAAAATCATCAAATTATTTTACTGTACTTTTTATTTATACGTCATAAATCGTAAACTGCAATTTACGTTTCATTCAATCAATACACTATTATTAAAACATTGATTAAAGTTACAACGAACTACAAGAACTTTTATATGATGTTACTTACTGTTTTTTTTTTAACTTTTTTTATTTAGAGACTTTTATTACACAGTAATATGTTAGTCTCAACGTAGCTTATTCTATGTTAGACTATATTACTAGCTTATACTATATTACTATATCAATATTTCAAATAAGTCAAGTGCAGCATTTGAGGTTGGGTCTGCTAAAATGTTGGCAAACATACCAGTGTCATAACTATTTAAATTATATTTACGTATCAACGCCTCCCTTTGTCTTCGATACTTGACACACTCCGTCAGCAAGTGTTGGACATCATCAAGAGTCCCACACATCTCACAGTTCGGTGAATCAACTTTCTTCATTAGATGTCCAAACTTCCTAGACGGATAGTGTCCTGATCGAACTCTATGAGCTACAGTTATAGTACTTATTCTAGTATTCATGAACCAGGGTACACGAGAAGGCTGATGCTGAATTGTTTTGAACCAAATACCTTTTTCTCTACTTCTTTCGTCAAAATATTCTTTGAATTTGTCATAACATATTTTTTTAACACTGCCAATATGATCAGAATACAATAATTTAATGTTACAATTAATACCTTCTCTAGCTGCTTGTTTAGCCCATTCATCAGCCTTCTCGTTACTCTGAAGCCCTATATGTGATGGGACCCATTGCAGTCTCAAAGTTTTCCCGATTGAGACTGCAAGGAGTTCCAATGACATTATTGTTGTATTACAATTTACTTTAAACATCGCCGATGTCTTATGGTAGGCATCAAAGTATGCAGCCCCACAAGCACAATCGCTTTTTGATCCATCGGTAAAAACAGGTGCCAGCCACTATATTTTGTTGTTACTTACTTCTACGGAACCCTTTATGGGCAAGTCCGACTCGCACTTGGCCTCTTTTTTTCGTAAGGTTCCCGTAATGCACCATATATTTCAAATGCGGAGATATTTTATCAAAGCAGTGTGACAAACAAGATTTAAAGAATAAGATCACATATGTAAATCCCTACTAATATTATAAATGCGAAAGTAACTCTGTCTGTCTGTTACGCTTTCAAGCCTAAACCACTGAACCGATTTTGATGAAATTTGGTATGAAGATAGAACTGAACTTGGGAAAGGACATAGGCTACTTTTTGACGCGATAACCAACATACACGCGGGCGAAAAGTAAATTAATATATGATACTCCGTACATGTTCGTGTACTAAGGGAATTTTGTAATTAAACTTGTGTTGTATAAATACAAGATTTATTGAAGATTTAAGATTTACAATACAATTTATACAAGATACAAAAGCACATTGTTCAATAAATTTTCGTTTATTCAAAGCACCCTTACCTATATTAATTTTCTATCAAAATGAAACTGTTCCAGAACTTCCCAATTTATTACCCAAGATATTCATGTCAACACAAGTTTAATCATAAAATTCCCTTATTACACGATCATGTGTACGGAGTACCATAATTATATTAATTTTATTGTTTGAAATATTTTGAGGTTATTTCATTGATACGTAAGGCAGTTTAACATGGGTGCATTATGTTCTGATGTGGTTAAAGTTTAATAATTTAGTTTTTTGTTTTTTGAATAGGTACCTATCTGTTAGAAAAACTTTCTTGCCTTGTTGGTCTAGTGGTTTGCGTATGGGGCTGCTGATTAAGATCGGCAGCCGGGAATCGAACCCGAGGTTCGATTCCCGGGTCGGACCAAATGTTTGTGTGATCCGCAAATATTTGTTTCGGAATTTGGGTGTTTTCTATGTTTAATATGTATGTATTTACAAAAAAAGTATTTATATCAGTTATAAAATACAAACCTCCTTTCAAAGGAGAGGCCTATGACCAGCAGTGGACTGTTAAAGGCTGTTGATGAGTTGATGAATATGAATATAATACAAACTCTGCTTAGTAGACAGGGGCTAGACGGCGTTTTGTGTAAAATGTATGAAATATTTATTATATATTGCACTATGTAGGTTTAGTAGTTACTACGTAGTACGGTTATTTTTCTCTAGATGACATTATAATTCTAGAAATGTACTAGAGCTACACTACAAATTTTATAAATATAGTCTATTGCAAATGACTACGAAACCGTTGATGTATGTATGTTGTGTATGATTTTATTTTATAGAACCTTAATTTTCATGCTTTATGTGCCAGTGACGTCACAGTTTTGGTCACATAAGTGCAATTAATGCAAATAAATAAAATTTTATTACATGCATATAAAATTATAGACGGCACTTAGTTTCCCTTTAAAGTTCATTATAAGGACCACCATCACGAATTTTTCCAGATTTTTTGAGCCAGCCATTTAGCTTTTAGAGGGGGGGGCGCCCTGTTTTTACAAAAAAGTGCCCTTTAAGTGGAATTTCTCGCAAACGGATACATAAATAAAAAAATCGTCTTAGAAACCCTTTATTATTTTGAAAAGACCTATCCAATGATACCCCACACGATGGGGTAGCCGCGAGAAAAAATTATCATCCCCACTTTACGTGTCGGGAAGGTACCCCAAATAAAAATATTTTTCATAGTTTTATTGTAGCACTTTGTTGACGTAATTACAACACATTCATGCAAAGTTTCATTTTTCTAGCACTTACCGTTTGGACGGTAAGTCGAGGACGGACGGACGGACGGACAGACGGAAATGACGAATCTATAAGGGTTCCGAGTCATAAACCTCGGAACCCTAGAAAAGCAATCCATATTTTTATGACATGACCGGTTTTGACGGAATTTTCACTGACAGAAAGCTTTCGACTTAAGGAGTTGCAATTTTTTTACACTAGCCCATACCCGAGGGTAACACCACGGGACGCAGATAGTAAGTAATAAAATAACACTATTGAGAACTGTTGTAGAAATCAAGCTATATTAACAACTATACCTATCATTTTACCAACTATTTCCAAACAGCTAACTTAATTAGTTAACTAAACTAGGATTAGGTGTCCCTCGAATTTACAAATCTGTAAATTGATAAAGGGTATTATTATACCCCGTCAATCTACCCTATAATAAACCTTCGTTAATGGTGCTCAACCCTTTTCAGCCCTATTAATATATTAAACTCCACGCCTCAATTTACAGGTACAAAAATAGCAAGGGTAGAGGATTAGATTTAAACCTATATGTAATTAAAATTAATATAGAATTTTTGTCAGTGTATTTGAGGGCACCTTCCTAGTACGACTGGTAACGATGTTCATGACAACTGGGACTGTCGACTTAACGTGCTCTCCGAATTAATGGCAGACTCAGATCTGAAAGATTTGTGATAATTGGAAAACTAACAGACAAATTTTGATATGAGTTCACTATTTGATTTTTTATGTTGTTAGTTTTAAATTAGAAACAGGCGCTTCAATTCGAATTCCTCACATTAAAATTTATTTGTCCTGAGTGTTAATCGAAGCCACGACTTCTGTCTTTGTTCTCAGTGTCACTAACTACTTGACTACACAACCGGCCTAGTGATCGAATTAGATTCGGGGTCCAGATGGCGTAATAACAGCTGTGCCTGAACCCCTCCTTGTTCAAGGTTAAGTTGGTCGCCACGTCGATTCTTAATGCACCAAGATTAAACTCCACTTTGTTTAATCCACCAATTGTTCTGAGTCTGGATATTCTTGTGTCCGTTTCATGTATGTTCGTAAAGATCCCCGCAACACAGGACTTTTATTTTATTTTATTATTATTATATATTATTATTATTTTAATCGAATTTGAGTTGATTTTAATTGAATTAATACTTTATAGACTTAATGTTTGAATTTTAATATTATTTTTTATTAATTCACAATAATTGTAGCTTTTGTATGGGTCTGAGATACCTGAATAAAAAGATTTATTATTATTATTATTATTTTAAAATTTAATTTCTCTCCCTTATTAGAGGGGTAGTATGCGTGTCATGCGAGCCTAAACCAAGCATGATACGTTAAATAGAATAAGTGGATGATACAGATGATGACGTTAAGAACTTACGTGTTATGCGGCAGGTATTGAGTACGGTGGCTTTTTGGAGTAGATAGAGAGAATTATTATTATTATTCCTAATGCGGCAGTTATCTTTTAAAAAGAAAATAAAAAAAAGGGAAACTAAGATCAGCATTCTCCCTCTATGAAAAAGAGATTGTGTGACAACCCTGGTTTGGCATAATGCATGCTTGCAATTAATTTTAGTTGCAATCTCGCTAATTCATTACACGACGTCAACAGTAAATTACGTGACATTCAGAAGCACATTACACAATAGAGAGCGCCCGACTAAATACCGATGCTATACATTTCAGTAAGTATGTACGCTACCTAATTCTCGCCCAATTACACCTTAACACAATTTTAAGGTAGAACTAAGTATATCTGAGAGCGAGCTTCTAACCTATACATTTTAGTCCCAAGAAAGAGTTATGCTACAAAAACTGCTGTAGTTATTTAGTGTCAGATAACCCGTCTGCTCCGGCAAATCTCGTTGGATACTAACTAGTGGGGGTTATCTCTGACCCGAACCGACCAAAAACCATAAGCTGGCACGGCACCTGGTGTACATTAGAAAGGAAATCACCGAAACCCCGACATATATGCCATCTACCTACGACTTGCAGATGACTCCCAGCACTTGTCCCCTCAGCAAACATGCAAGTTTTATCACGTCGAATCTCTATCGCTATCGCTGATGCAAATGCGATGCAAATTTAAATATTGTTCTTTTGCTATGGAAAAGCAAATCGCTTACACTGTAGCCATACCCTTACCGTATATTAACAAACAATAATTATCCTATTCATCTTTCTACGTTTAAAAGATGACGTCTTGTAATTTGAAATTAATTAATTTGTCTTTTAAATTGCGGAGGGCTTACAAAACGATTATATTTTACCTATTTAATACTGGTTTTGTATCGTTACACGTGTATCGTTGAAATTTGAAATTTCGTAACTTGACAATTAACGTATTCAACGTTCACGTACACATAATATATTATTGACTACTACTACTGCTATTTGACAGCCTCGGTGGCGCAGTGGGACCGTATGCTCAGTAATTAATTCAATCCCACACCTTAAATATACACGACTATTTCTTAATGTCCAGAGAATAAAATATGTAGTATTCAGCTTTCAATACTGAACATATTTATGTAATTAAAACAAAAAAAAAATACGTGTTAATATTTTCCCGAAAACTACCAAATTTTTGTTCATAACGCATGATATAATTCATGATATGATATTACGTAACAAGAAAGTGTCAATCAAGTGTCGAGCGGGGTACCTAATACCTACGATGCGACGCGTGCGCCTAATGGCGGCATGCTTTGAACTTTGAACTGATTTGACTGTATTGCGTCGTACACATTGAAACAGAAAATGTTATTCATTGATTATTAAAATACGCGTGTGTAAAATATTTGGGTGACAATAAATTATGGGCGTATTTTAACATTTTAAAAACCATAATAACTCAGTTATTTTTGTTTTTTGGGTCTTTGTTCTATGGTGTTTTATGTTAGTAGGTATATAAGTTCTGTATCTGCCCCTAGTTTTTCTCTGGTAATTAAAAACTAACCGTGTATATATTTTTAGGGTCCCGAAACCAAAGGATAAAAATGGTAGTATATTACTAAGACTCCACTGTCATGATGTCGTGAAATGTTGATAATAGGTAGGCAGTTAAAATATGAACAGATTTTCAGTTGTTGCTATAATAAGAAATACAAAAAACAGAATGAATTAAATATTTAAGTTGGTTCCATACAGTAACTGTGGTTTTTTTACCATTTTTTAGCATTAACAGCAATAATTTTTCTTTTCTATACCTAATAATATAAAGCTGAAGTGTTTGTTTGTTTGAACTTGCTAACCTCAGAAAGTACTGCACCGGTTTGTAAAAATATTTCAGTGTTAGATAGATAGTCAATTCAGGATTAACATCCCGCTGGTGTTGTAAAAGGCGACTAAGGGATAAACTACGCAAAACAACATCGATCCAAAGAGAAGGAAAACTTGAAACCAACCCGTCTGGCCAGCGTGGGATAGTAGGCCAAAACCTCCTTTCTAAGGAGAGGCCTATGCCCAGCAGTGGTCTGTTAGAGGCTGTT
Organism: Phragmatobia fuliginosa; assembly: GCA_932526445.1. Taxonomy (NCBI): domain Eukaryota; kingdom Metazoa; phylum Arthropoda; class Insecta; order Lepidoptera; family Erebidae; genus Phragmatobia; species Phragmatobia fuliginosa. Next base: position 8,780,661 of record OW052081.1, on the reverse strand, counting down.
TATGATGATGAATTTACGTATAGGGGAGGTACCCCAAATAAAACATTTTTGATATTTTTATTGTAGCACTTTGTCGACGTAATTACAACACATATTCATGCAAATTTTCATTTTTCTAACACTAACCTTTTGGGCGGTAGGTCGAGTACGGACGGACGGACAGAAATGACGAATCTGTACGGATTCCGAATCATGAACTACGTAACTCCAAAAATCCTGGACATTATATGTTTATCTTAGACATCTTAAATCATAAAAATCTTAAACAGTTAACTTTTGCCCCTCAATGTAATTTAATTTAAAAATGTAATTTTTTTATGTTGAAATCTATTTGTGATGTTTAATTTATTATAAAATTTATTTAATTTATTATAAAATTTATGAAAATTTAAAAAATTTGTTAACAAACAAAGTGTGCATGATGTGCTTGCCTGTAAGAAATTGTTACATTAGGCTATAAGTTCATTGAATGTATTTATTATTTATTAGTATCAGTGTGTTCAATTGTTGTTGAGCAAAATTATAAAAAATAAAAAATAAAAAATCTTTTCAGGTTGGCTCATTATAACTTGTTTTATGGTTAACTCATTTGTTTCCCCTGTATAACATCATACTACGTAGGTTCGCTAGTTAACAAAATAAAATATTATATTCTTTTTGTCCACAGATAAGAACCATGCCATAACAACGAGATATGTCTAAAACCGGATAAACGTGAAACTATAACCAAAATGGCGCAAGATAAGGATAAAGATTGGATCGACCTCTTTGGTGACTTTAACGCCACGAGAAAACACCTCCCGAGTGACGTCATAGATGAAAATAAGATAACTTACTTGTACTCTGAAAATCAAACTGGATTTATCGACTTTGGCAATTTCACGACCGACGACTTCTGCCAATCAAACCATTCTCATGCCTATTTGAATGTTACCTGTGAGTTCCCAATCAATTATGCAGAACCGATGTACGGGTGAGTTTATTGCATTATTTTTTTATAGAATTTATTAACCTAGGATGCACTCGTTTACCCTTTATTCTAACCTTTTAGATGTATAATTTGCAAAGGAGTTTTGCTTAGTAGGTACCTGCTATATTAAAAGAACCTGTTACCAACATTTAAAGTGTATAGTGTAAGCTTTTTACCCGAATATAGTGAAACCAAAAGGAAAAGTGTAAGTTTTGACACTATGCGCATATTTGACTACCTCGATGACGCAGGGTTTGGCGTATGCGGCTGGTGATCAAGAGGTCTCGGGTTCAATCCCCGGGTCGGAGCAAATGTTTGTGTAACCCACAAACATTTGTTTCGGAGGTTGGATGTTTTCTATGTGTAATATGTATTTACAAAAAAAGTATATTTTATTTATTTCTATTAGTTGTCTAGTATCCATAATATAAGCTCTGCTAAGTTTGAGACTAGATTTTTTTGTGATATAATCTCCTCCCAAAGAATAATCATTGGTGATATTTCAATTCGTCCATGGGTAGAGCTGCTCTTGTACTACGTTGTACTGTCCAAAGAGTACTAATACTTATTATTGAACACTAAAAGTTGCTTTCGAAATGACGCTATTACTGCTACTTAGTACCTTTTAGATTTTAGCACAGAAAGTTATTTCAAATAAAAAATATTCCACAAATGGAATTTCAACCTCAATGAAGAAAATTCGATCTCACTTTCATTCTCCAGAAAATATTAACAAAACCAGCAAGTCACATACTTCGTGAAAAGTAAATGTAATACGAAAATTTTAAAATAGACAATAATAGCACTGTAATAAAACTTTACTTTCAATAGCAATAAAATATTAAACTAACTGTTCAGATATTCTTTTGGTCATCAGAAGTCGTCACAAGATATTCATAAGATTTTATTTACTTTCGTCTGACGTGGCAATTGGAATTCGTTATCAAAAAATGAAATAGAATAACTGAAGCACGACCTTACTTTTCTTCTTCTACTTCCCAATAATTGCTTGACAAAAAACAGTAGAATCTTCAGGACTATCAAAATTGTCCTAGTTTTTATCAAATTTACAAGAAGTTAACATAAACATTAAGCATGTTTAGGTTAACTTCTCATAGGAGACATGATGCTTCACATTGAAGTACCATACACTGAAACCACCTCCACGCCACAATTCAATATGTATACTAATAAATGTTGTATTAGTATTTATAAGTAAGCTTCAAAGAATCCCTACTGCCAAGATGTTATTTAAAGAGTCCTGGGGAAATTCAATACCTTGATTAATACTCCTATTGTCCGAATCATGAATCATCATCAAAAACCCTTAGTGTCCCTCTGTGGGGCTCGGATCTCCACTTAAGAGACAGTTAAGGCCATAAGCCCCCATGCTGGCAGAGTACGGGTTAAGGACTGGCAAGAAACCACCCGAAGGCCTCCAATTAATCTTCACCACTGTTATCTTATGATGAAAACCAGAACCATCTGCTTAACGTGACCTCTGAATCACGGAGACGCTCATGGTATCATGACCACGCCCTCATTGCTTACCATCGCTGATTGTTTCTAATCACATAGGATAACTTGGTTATAAGCGCCTCTATCTGAATATCCACCGGTAACTGCCATTAGTCAATCCATAGACATATTTTCATGTAATTACTTACGTATAAAATAGCCAATGAAATCTGAAATGCCCTATTTTACCCCTTTCGGTCACATTGGCCATTGACATTCTTAGACAATTGTCAAAGGAGAAAAAATAATATTTATACTCATCCAGTTACCAAAGATGACCGATTTTTTATTGTCAAGACTGTAACTAAACTTAACAACTATTTCATAAGTAACTAGTAGCGAAATAATTTTATCAAAAAAAAAAACGACTTCAAAGAAAAACTATTTCGAGTACTCTAATCCCGACAGGTATTCCTATGATATATGAGGAATTCCCTCGATTACTCCAGGATCCTATAATTAGATCCTCTTTGTCATAAGACCTTATAGGAGGCTCAAGCTTTCAATTTAAAAAAAAAGAATTATCAAAATCACCCAATCGAAATTTCTGAGGAAACAAACAAAAATAAACAGTCGAATCGAGAAACTCCTCCTTATTTGAAGTCGGTTAAAAAGTAAAATCTATCGTCTTTAAAAACCGGATAAATATATAATTTTTTTTCTACTTTCTCGTTTATCTGAAGCATATTGCTCTTAAATTATTGCATCTAATCTTGTCTTCTATTAACAGATATATTGCTCCATTCCTCCTGGCTACCACGACGATAGCCAACACCCTCATCGTGGTGGTGCTCTCCCGTCGACACATGCGAACACCTACCAACGTGGTACTGATGGCAATGGCCCTCTGTGACATGTTCACGATGCTGTTTCCCGCACCCTGGCTTTTCTACATGTACACCTTTGGCAATCACTACAAACCACTGAGTCCTGTCAGAGCCTGTCAAGCGTGGAATTATATGAATGAGGTAAGTTTTTACAAAGAAACAAATTGATTATATAATGATGGGAAAGATTTTTTTTAATAAGTACCACATAAGTGACTGTCTTGTTGGTCTAGTGGTTAGCGTATGCGGCTGCTGATTAAGAGGTCTCGGGTTCGATTCGCGTATCAGACCAAATATTTATGTGATCTACAAATATTTGTTTCGGAGTCTGTTTGTTTTCTATGTATAATATGTAAGTATTTACAAAAAAAAATATGTTTATGTATTTATATCAGTTGTTTAGTATCCATAATACAAACTCTGTTTAGTTTGTGACTAGATAACGCTGTGTGTAATCGTCCGAAAAAAAAAATAAGTACCACTTAAGTACCCTGAAATTAGTAGCTTCTTCTGCTACGGCGTAGCTAAAACTACGCTTCTGCAACTTCTGAAAGTGTTTTTTAAAGTACTTATTTATTCATTAAAACAATTATCATATCAAAATATCATTTACTTTGTTTCTTAGTTCTTAGCGATTCTCATGTGTATATAATTTTAATAATAAATATCAGCTTCTGTCTTTATTTTCGGTTGCGTGAATATAGCTTTTGTCAATGAATTCTAGAATTATTTCTCGAAATAAAATAATTTATGTCTACATTTTCGGTACTCTAGCCATGAATAGGTAACATATCAGTTATGTTTCTTTTTAACGTTGGTTATGATATACTCGTGTTTGATCAGATGCCCATAATTTCCATACTATACCCTGTGTTCTCCATTTGCGTCTATAATTACACATTGAAAAGACTATGCCTAAAAATAATTCAATTAATTAATAGCTCAAAGAGAAACGTCAAAGAGAAAGTTGATTAATTAAAAATATCATGTTAAAAGTCTCTAATTGGTGTAAATGACATCAAAGGCATGTATGTGTCGAAACAGTTTTAAAAACATTTTTTATCTATTTCGATTTTTTTAAAGAATTTATTGGGATTCGACACTTTTTCTAATTACGGTGATACACTAGTGTAGTAATTAATATAAATCGAATTCGATTTTTCCGTGTGGTGACGGATTAAGAATACAGAGTGTCACCACCCCTATTCATCTCGCGGGTGTCGACGGCGACTTAGGGATAAACTACGCAAGACAACATCAATGCAAAGAGAAGGAAAACTTGAAACCAACCCTTTTTTTTTTTTTTTTTTTAGTGTGTGAAAAATCATCATGGACCGTCACCCCACCGGGGGTTACGGCGGGGTGGTGTGTCGGACTTGAACCGACTAAAAAACACACAGTGTGCCCTCTCCGCGCTTCTCCGTTTAGGAGTAGGAGAAGTCCAGGGTGGGATCTCCTTCTGAACTTCTCCAGCGCCTGCCCGCTCCTGATGCGGGCACCGTCTCTGTACGACGACCCTCTCTTAGGCGGCGTCCGGCACACACCGACGCCGCCCCCTCGCGGCTAGCCACATAGTGCGGGTGGAGGGAAAACCCGTCCCGTCCACCCGCGGCCACACTCAAGGCGGCATGAGGCGCAGGTGTTCGCGCCTCCGCCGCCCGAGTCGCCGGCGGCGAATCTGGTCCGATTGGATGTCGTCCTCACGGGCCTTCTCCGCCGCCTCCTTCTGCGTGATTACGTCCTCGCAGAAGGTTGCGACCGCGGTGAATGCGCTCTCGCTGCCGACCATGGAACGAACGACGGCCGGCAGTGAGAGATCCCCTCCGATGACTGCAGTGAGGACCCGGCGCTGCGTCTCCCATGCGGGGCAGACCGCCAGCGTGTGATGAGCCGAATCCTCACTGCAGTCGCAGTGGTGGCAGGCGGGACTCAATTCCCTCCTGGCGACCGAGTGCAGGTACTTTCCGAAGCAACCATGCCCGGAAAGAACCTGCGTCAGTCGGAAGGTAAGGGTCCCGTGCTGCCGCACTGCCCATTCGCCGATGACCGGCTGAAGCGCCTCTACGGTGGCGAAGCCAGCACGTGGAGTCTCCAGCCGGACCGACCAGCGATCCATCGTGGCTCGGTGAGCGGCTTCGCGCCACTCGCGCACGTCCTCGTGCGGAGGTCCAACTCCACCACTCTCCGCCCGGTAGTTAGCCACTCGCCGATAAACGTCGGCGAGCACTTCCGCCTCCAAATCCCACGGGGGTATTCCGGCCAGGGCGCACGCCGCCTCCGTCGATACGGTGCGGTAACCCCGTATAGCTCTGACCGCCAGAGTTCTCTGCGGCCGCCTAAGGCGCGCCTTATTCTGCTCGGTCAGAGCCGCCGCCCACACCGGTGCACCATAGAGTGCCATAGACCGGACAACCCCCGTGTACAGCTGCCTCGTGGCGACACTGGCTCCTCCCAGATTGGGCAAAAGACGCCCAAGGAAGGAGGCAGTGCCGATCAGCTTCGGAGCAAGCTGTTGGAAGTGCTCGTCGAAGAGCCACCTACCGTCTAGGACCAGACCCAGATACTTAAAGTGGGCCCGAACCGGTACGAGGACCGAGTTGACCTCGATGGAGGCGCCGGCGGGTGGACCACGACGGGGCCCATGGAAAAGTAGGGCTTCCGTCTTTTCTAGGGCCACCCGCAAACCCAGCGCCTCAATGCGCCCGACCACCAGGGAGACTCCTGTGGTGGCCAGGCGTGCCGCCTCTTCGAAGGTCGCCCCCCGGGCTGTCACAAGAGTGTCGTCGGCGTAGCAAATTACACCGACGCCGGGGGGGAGACGCCCTCGCAGGACCCAATCGTATCCCATGTTCCACAGGAGTGGTCCGAGGACAGACCCCTGTGGAACACCGCACGACATGGCCCGACGTCTCAAGACTCCTTCTCGGTAAACTTGAAACCAACCCTATACCAACCCGTCTGGCCAGCGTGGTATAGTAGGCCAAAACCTCCTTTCTAAAGAGAGGCCTATGTCCAGCAGTGGACTGTTGATGATGATGATGATGAATTCGATTTGAGTATGTATGTATGTATATTTGTTGCTCTTTCACGCAAAAACCACTGAACGAATTTTGATGAAACTTTACAGTAATATAGCTTATATATCAGAATAACATATAGGCTACAATAATCGAGATACACGGGCGAAAGCTCACCTAGCTTTCGTAGATGTCAAAATGTATCACTGTTTATCTCCTGTCAAAACTTCACAGGTTGCTGTGCATAATACACTTGCATAGCAACCATAATGATAGTTTGTAAATGGCTAATTTAAAAATGAGTTCTGGATAATCACATATGTGGGCTATTTTTCATCCCGAAAATAACGTAATGTAACGCCGCGGGGTGCTAGTAATAATACATATTCGTTCATCAACAGCCTTTAACAGTCCACTGCTGGACATATGCCTCTCCTTTGAAAGAAGGTTTTGGCCTGCTATACCACGCTGGCCAGACGGGTTGGTAAAGGGTTTGTTTCAAGTTTTCCTTCTCTTGGCAGTGATGTTAACTGCTTATTTTGTTCCTTTAGTCGCCTCTTACGACACCCATGGAATGAATAGGGGTGGTGACACTTTGTATTCTTAATCCGTCACCACACGTCATATTCGTTAGGTACAAATTATTCTTTCGATTTGCTAAAGTAATTCTTACTTTGGAATGGAGACCGCGTCTGGGTAAACGTAGTGTAGGACGCCCACAGGCGAGGTGGAGTGACGACCTGCGTAAGATGGCTGGCAGGAGCTGGATGCGAGAAGCCCAAAATCGATCAGAGCGGTGTGCAATGGGAGAGGTCTATGTCCAGCAGTGGACTGCGATAAGATAGTGATGATCATGATGATGATGAATTCTTCCTTAAAATTATAAATACGAAAATAAGTCTGTCTTTCTGTTCGGCTTTCACGCCAAATCGCAAGTAATGCTGCGGAGCGAAGCTAGTCCTAAAAATTTGCTTAAGTTACTCCTTGTGTCATCAACCATCTGCCAATGAAAGTTCCGTCAAAATTGGTCGAGCTGTTCCAGAGATTACCCGGAACAAATTTTGTATGTCAGAACCGTAAATATACTTTAATTCCGGGTATTGGTTGGTAAATATGAAAGTGTGCTCATATATTTTCAATTCCATGATTTCGTAGAACTGAAATAGTTACTGAAACTGCATATGTATGAATTATAAGAATGTGATATATATATATATATGTATATATATACAGGGTGAATTTTTGAGACGGTACCTTAATCGTTATAGTTACAGGAAAACGCTTTTAGAAGACTATCTGAACTGAATTTACAGATTTTGGAAAAAATGTACAGCCAGCAAGAAAATGGTCATTTTAAACAAAAACTATATATATATATATATTTCAGTTATATATATATTATAATATAATCCATACAAATAAACTTGGAGTGTCTGTATGTAATAAAAAAACAGTTTTTTAACATACTTAAGTATACACGGAACTAAGATCAAAAATGCAATTTTGAAAATGTTTGTCTGTCTGTCCGTCTATCTGTTTGTTCCGGCTAAACTCTGTAACTGCTGATTTTAACGGGACATTCTCTGGCAGAAAGCTTATTACCTAAGAAGTAATTCAGCAAACTTTCATAGACAAGCTTCGCCCAGCGGCGTTTTTTTCAACTGCAATTTTCAACCACAATCGCGGGTAACACCGCGGGTCTCGGCTAGTTAAAAATAAATAGTATATATTATCCGAATGTTTAAAGGAACAATGCCCGGCTATTGATTCACATAAAGCCTTTGTGGTCTAAACTTTAAATGATACTATTGTATCCGTACAATGTAGATTGGATACCCGGGTGTGTGTGACAGCCGGGTATCGGGGTCAAATGAGAAATAATTTGATCGTCAATTGGGACAGATGTGATGAAGTGAGGGTACTGTACCTTTGTTAGACAATACACAAGGGATGGGTTGGGAAAATAAAAATATAAGCTATTATACATATTAAAAATAGTAACATCGTTGTAATCATTTCTAGGCTATATTTGTCCACTGCTGGGCATAGGCTTCTCATTGGAAAGGAAGTCAACAATTGACACCTACAATTGACCATCCCCGCCATCAATAACACATAATGTCCCACGGCTGGGATTGGGTCTCCACTCAGGAGAGGGTTAAGGCCATACATTCCCACGCTGGCCGAGTGCGGTTTGGGGACTGACAAGGTAATCTTGCCGTTAGATATTTTTAAGGCATCCGAAGGCCTCCAATTAAGCTTCACGACTGCTATCTTCTGAGAACAACCGAGACCAAATGCTTAACGTGACCTCCGAATCATGGAAAAGCTTGTAACATATCATGCCACAAGCGGTCACCCATCTAGGTCTGACCGCGCCGCCGTTGCTTACCCTCGATTATTGTTTCCAATCACCTAAGGCCACTCGGCTATGAGCGCTTTATGTTGTCCTTTAATACCGAGATAAGAGTACTTACGACTTTTCATTTTATATGATACTACCTATCGCCCGCTGCTCCACTTACGTATATGTCGGTTTTACCACGTAAAAAGTAACCTGTGTCCTTTCTCAGGCTCTAGATAGTCTGTGTATCAAATTTCATTTAAATTGGTTCAGTAGTTTTGGCGGGAAAGACCGATAGAAAGACAGAGTTTTTTCGAATATCCCACTAATATTATAAACGCGAAAGTTTGTGAGTATGTACATATGTTTGTTGCTCTTTCACGCAAAAACTACTGAACGGATTTGGATGAAACTTTACAGTAGTATAGCTTATACATCAGAATAACACATAGGCTACTTTTTACTGCAATCGAGATACATAAATAATAGGTGATTATAAAAATACATAAATCGTAGATGTGAAAATGTATCACTGTTTATCTCCTGTCAAAACTTCATAGGTTGCTATGCTAGGCATAGCACACTTGCATAGCAACCATAATGATAGTTTGTAAATGACTAAAATATGCGGGTAACTCCACGGGCGTAGCTAGTATAATATAAAGGGTATAATAGTAAGGAAGTAAGAATTTGTTTATATATAAAATTCTCGTGTCACAATGTTAGATACCACACTCCTCCGAAACGGCTTGACCGATTTGTGTGAAATTTTGTGTCCATATCGGGTAGATCTGAGAATAGGCGAACATATATTTTTTATGCTCACACACGAGCGGAGCCGCGGGCTTCAGCTAGTACAGTATAGAAGTATGTCGATTCGCGATAGAGAGTAATTTATGTAATTTTTAATAATTTTATATTTAATTTATAATATTTGAATGACGTATGAGCTGGATACAAAGATTAATTAATTATTTTATTTAAATTTCACTCTAATACAGATATATGTATTCTCTTTTAGATCACACAAAATTTGCTTTTAAAAAGACAAAGAAGAAGGACGTCTATTTCAAAAGATGAATTCACATCGACCTCGTAACTGAGAGCTCTCACTTTGAATACTTTACCCGCTATCATCGTTTATAAAAGACATTTGAAACCAGATATTTTTGTTACAAAGGCTTAAAGTAGAGAACTCAGCAAAACTGAGAACGAGATCGTTCCCGCTCTGATGATAGTTTTTTTAAATTGATTATACTAAATGTAGATGAGAATAATCAACCTATTTAAATTACATTGGTGTCGTACCATTGCAAGAGAAAATTTATCTCCTTTATCTCCTTATTTCCTTTATTCTCAAGATTATTTGCCGCTACTGGTTCAAACGGTTTTACCTGAATATTATTTTTTCCACGGAGCGACTGACCTCCGCCGCCCTTAGGGAGAACTGAAATAAAACTGAAAGGATGAACTAGTCATTATATTTGCCGCGGGTGGACGGGACGGGTTTTCCTCTTCATCCGCACTAGTTGGCCAGCAACGAGGGGGTGCCGTCTGCGTGTGCCAGAGGTCGCCTAATAGAGGTCCACAAGAGATGGACGTATGTAGACCAGTCTCTATAGTGACTATAGTGTTCTTTGATAGATACCTATAAGTAGTAGACTGTAATCGACGGATGATGATGTTGATGATAATATATGTATAATTTAAGACCTCTACAGACCTCTAAATAACTCAAATCACAATAATCTCTTCTGAAAAGAATCCATCATAATATATTTGTACCAATTCAATATTCAAGGCGCTTCAAGAATGTACTATTGGCCTTTGAAAAAAAAACGCAGATTGAATTATGAATAAATTTTTGCTTTCCGAGTTGGAATTTCAAGAGCGAGGCATTTTGAATTACAAAGAAATCCGTTATACCCTTAACAAGGATTTCATTTTTGGTTTTTTTATCTTCAAGAATAAATTAAAGTTCAGATAATAGCATTGTGTTGGAGTAACTTAAGATGTTTTTATTAACCCCAACACCAAAACGACGGGGTGTTATAAATTTGAGATTTCTGTGTGTATGTGTGCGTGGTGTGTGTTTGTGTATGTATTTATGGCATGTCAGATGATCTGATTTACATTTTTTTTTGTTTATAAGGTGAATTAGTTGGAAGTATTCTTATCTATGTATGTTTAATAAAAAACGATTCAGACGTTTAAAAAAATAGCAAATAGAAATGGTTTTAAAAAAGAAGTGTTTATAAAAAGTGAGGTATCAAACAGCAAGAGCACAAAAGTGCAAAATTTATTAAAATCAGTGCAATAGATGTTCATGGGCGTTAATCACCGCCAAAATTCTATACTCCGGGCTGTTATTAAGAATTTCGAGTAAGAAAATTCAACAACACTATTGGCCCGGCCCGGGATTTTAACCCGAGACCTCTTGATCAGCAGACGCATACGCAAACCACTAGACCAACGAGGCAGTCAATAGTTATAGATTTGTATAGATATAGGACATTTAATTTTTGAACAGTCGAAGCTTGGTTGGTGAAGTATTTTCTGTTCTCCTATGCGTCGTCCGATCTCGCCCATACATGTTCGATGGGGTTGATGCCCGACTTGTCCACTGAACTAAAAACAATAGACCGTTATAGTGATCATTCATACTGTGACCCGAAATCATTGCTTTCGAGTGTATTTATAAAAACTTTCTAATTTGGATTTTAGAACTATAATGATATTATCTAATCTTATAACTCTTTCTAGAGTAAAGTAAATATTGTATTTTCAATCTGTACTTAAGCATATTTTTGTTTGATCAAAGTTTAAAGATAACTTTATAATAAATTAAATGCCTTAAGAGAAATTCTTTACGAAGAAATTGTCTAAGGCTTCAAACCGATACTGTGAGTAAACATTCAATTTATATAACTACTAGCTAACACCCGTGGCTCCGCCCGCGTCCATGTCGGTTATCGCCGTAGAAAGTAGTAAAAAATATTATAAAAGAAAATTCTCCGCCGCATCTGTCTTTCTGTCTTTTCATGGTAAACTCCAAAACAGCTTCACCGATTTCTATGATTTTTTGTACCCAGATAGTCTTAAATCTGAGAAAGGACATAGGCTACTTTTTACCGCGACAAACGACAGACGCGGGCACAGCTGCATGCGAAAGCTAGTAATAAATATTAACAACTAGCTGATCAAGCAGACTTCGTGCTGCCTGCTAAACTTTTGTATAAAATAAACTTAAAACAAACAAAAGGAATCCATTTAATAAAAAAATGCAATAAATTTTTATATATTCGCATTTTAAACCTTCTATGGACTTCTATAAGGATTTTTTATAATTCAAGACCAAAATTAGCCAAATTTGTTAGCCAATATATATATATAGATTTACGTCGAATTGATAGCCTCAGTAGTAAATAACGTCCAAGAATTGTCGTGTCACGACAGCTTCGAATCTAACTTCAGCTGCCCAGATTTCCCAAACTTTAAGAAACTAATTATAACTTACTTCACAGTGGGGCCAAACATTCCACATGCCTTAAGATTCATTACGCTTTTGATGTATTTATAGACTGAATCACCGTGGTGGGTACAAATCCTAAAACTTACTTTGAAACTTCATCTAAATACCTAAATATTTTTACAACCATACCAATAAATATAAAAGAATTGAGTAGAAAGCATTTGCGGTACTGACATCAAATACATCATTTTTAAATTTTTTGTATCTCTGTCAGTCAAACCGAGATTTTTATAACTAGATAGCTGATGTTACTTAGCCAGTTTTTAAATGCGGTTAGTCTATTACAGAACTAGCGAGTGAAAGCTAATTCTTCATAAATATAATATGTGGCTTACATGACATAAAAATCTAAACGAAACTGGTACACAATTTCCTAAAATAACCTTAATATCTCACCGACGGGAAATAACCTTCAACCTGCGAATCCACCTCCAAAATATGATGTCAATAAAAAGGGCTGTACTGCTCTGTGTCCTCTGTGTCCTCATGGTTGCAATCGTAATTTGTGCAAAGAAGTATAATTTTTGTAATGTACAAAATTATGTAGTATCATTTCAAGATCTGGTTGGATTTGTTTGATCGAGCTAAATGCAAATGAAGGCCTATGTTCAGCAGAGGTTTCCGATAGACTTATGATGATGGCTTTATAATATATCACATAAAATGCCATACCCATATATGTAATTTGTAAGGATAACTTTAATTAGATTACTCGTTTTTGACCGGAGCGACTACCTTACAAAAGATCTGTTTATGAAATACAAAATGGTTGCTTGATTGAGAAGGAAAGCAATGAAAGTTAATTTTCACACTGCGACTTGATTAACAGACGACATACACACGGGACAAGACGCTTTCAAAAGTATAATATATGAAGCCTGTACTTTATGTGTGACTGCTGACACAGGATCATATCTTCTTCAGTGAAATATATTGTGTGAATAATACTAAATATTTTCTTAGTTACGAATCGAACGAAACAGTCAGGTTCAATAACCACTATACCAATAGGACAGTTACCAGATATTATACAAATTAAAAACATATGCAAAAGTACTAACAACTTAATTTATCTGTTTAGGTGATTCCAGCAATGTTTCATACAGCGAGCATCTGGTTGACCTTGGCTCTTGCAGTTCAACGGTATATCTACGTCTGCCATGCCCCAGTTGCCAGAACTTGGTAAGTCATAACATAACTTTCTTTATTTCTTCTTTTGATCCTTATTATATAATTAATATTTTTCATTTCATAATGTCATTACTTCATTTGCCTACCGTTATCCCGATTTATTTTGGGTCAGTGCAGTATGTTTTATCCTTCCATCCTTCTCTATCATTCGTCATTTCACTGTTAATTCTCTTCCTAGCCATATCCTCTTGAGAAAGAGGAATAGATGAGGAGAAGATGAAATGTACTAAAAAGGATATCTCTTTCACACAATTCATCTACCTTTTCCTTTGGAACACCAAAGGAAAAAGTTCCTCTACTGCCCTTCCACCTATCACCCTGCCTATCCCTTACACTTTCTTCGCAACAATTTCCTCATCCCTTTGCAAAATATGTCCAATAACAAGAATAAAATTGTGACTGGTTTAACAAGTCGGGCCGTCGAATTAGTTGCTACAAGCGACAAGTGTCGTGTACGTGATACGTTCTTACCGCCGGTCGTGTCATGTTTGTTGCTTACCTAGGACACGCCGTGAATCAACAACGGTCACGTTTGGTTGCCAATAATGTATGCGTTACGTCGTATCTTGTTGCAGACTCTCACATAAGGCACTGGATATGCGGTTTAACTAAATCCCAGACAGGACATGCGGGGTGTTGAGATGGAGGCCGTTGTTATATCAAATACAAATACAACTCATTCAAGGGAAGAGCACTCACCTTGAACTTGCCAACTCGCTCGCCTAGCAGCAGCAGCAACGTGATGAAAGGCACTCCACACAGCGAATGTTAAAACGTAAAATATTATCACAGCGGAACAGAGAAATTGTAAAAAGCGAGATGCGAGCCGTCAACGATACACTTTTGACGGAGAAAAAAGTTCAACTGTCTTATTGTTTGACCGTTGTCATGGTAACGCGCCTCAAGAGGGCGCTGCGGTGCGGTAGCTTGATGCGCATGCGAACTGCCATCAGGGTCGCTTATTGGACAAGCTGGGCTTGTACTCTACCCAAGATGGCCGCACTTATATTTAAAATAACAAACGGCGCAACCATTCTCCCCGGCTTGAAAAACCGTAGGGTTTTCAAAAGATATAAATGCGAGCGGTGCTATAATGCGGAGTCAAGTTATAGTAAACTTGAATAAGATGTATGCAAATAAATGAAATTGAATTTAATGCGAAGTATGAAATGCAGAATTATAGGGTAAAAAATAATATGAAATTATGAATAGGTGAATATTTGCGAATATAATTGTATACTTAACTAAAGCTAATGGCAACAAAATATAAATTTTATAATCTATTGTGATGGAAGAGGACACAGTTTTACAACTGGGCGTTTAAAGGTGCCAGTTGTAGAGCGCACAAGAGCCATTCGCGTGACTCCGTCCTTTCCCGGGTATATTTGTTCAATAATGCCTGTGGGCCAGCGGAGCGGAGGCGTGTCATCCTGATGGATAAGCACAAGCATACCGGGTTCAATTGAAACACCTGGAGTATTCCATTTTTGTCTCAATTGAAGCGTGTGCAGGTAGTCAACGTGCCACCTTTTCCAGTAACTCTGAACTAGCCTATCTAATAGTTTTTTGCGGTTGCACAGGCTCGTTGTGTGATCAACCTCATACGCGGGCAACGATTGCAGCGGGGTAGTATTTAAAAAATGAGCAGGCGTTAAAATGGTATGAGGCTGCTCAGAAAGGACGCAGAGTGGCCGCGAGTTCAGTAGGCATTCTATTTGCGTTAGTACAGTCAGCAGTTCCTCATAGCAGAGTAGCTGCTGTCCTATCGTGCGGTATAACAATGTCTTGACTGACTTTATATTCGCTTCCCAAATTCCACCCCAGTGGGGGGCGCGAGCGGGAATTGTACGCCACGTGATTCTATGGCCGTTCAAGGCTGCTTGGAACGCGTTAGATGTGTCCTTCGCAGCTAGGAACGTGTGCAGTTCGTCGAGCTGACGTTTAGCACCAATGAAATTAGTAGCGTTGTCACTGTAAAGGCACGAAACCGGGCCACGCCTAGCGAGAAAGCGTTTAAGAGCGGTGATGAACGTGTCTGTGCTGGGATCAGATGCAATTTCTATATGTATTGCTTTAGTGGTTAAGCAGACGAAAAGGCATATGTACGCCTTTTGACTCTTAACGCCACGTCTGCGAGTAAGAGTTATGTTTAACGGCCCAGCATAGTCGACGCCCGTGTGAGTGAAAGCCCTCGCTTCTTGCACTCGCGCAGGTGGAAGACTAGCCATCATAGGCGTTGGATGTGTGGGTGCAACTTTAAAACAAAAGTTGCACTTGCGGATGCGTTGTCGGATCAAGTTTCGAGCGGAAATGATCCAGTAGCGTTGCCGCAGCAGCGACATGAGCAAATGCGAACCTGTGTGACAATTAGATCGATGGCAGTCGTCGATGATAAGCTCGACCACGTGATCGCGACGCGGCAACAGTATTGGGTGCCGGTTTTCGTATGGTATATTCGCATTAGTGAGCCGGCCACCAACGCGGAGTAACCCATGGCTGTCTACGAAAGGATCAAGCTTCCTCAACGCAGGCGAAGGTAAGTTGCCCTTTGCTAAAGCTTTGATTTCTTCCGCGAAATATTTGATCTGGAGCTCATGCAAAATTAGATTTTCAGCAGCTTGCAGATCTGACGCCTGAATGGAAGCCGAGCGTGGCAGTTTCCGTGCGAAGCGTAGGACGTAAACGATAATGCGTAGCAGTTTCTTCCAGGTCGAGACCCGGTCGGCGAGTTCTAGCAGCGGTGAAACCTCCACATCGGATATAGCGGTAAATGTCACTGATGGTTTCATTTCAGGTATGGCCTCCACACGGGACGGTTCGAACGGCACTATGGGCCATTCATCAATTGGACAATGAATCCAGTGAGGGCCACACCACCAGAGCTGGTGGTTTTCCAACTGCGAAGGCAACAGGCCTCTCGATACGCAGTCACTGGGGTTCTCGTTTCCATTGATGTGGAAGAAGCGGTCAGGAGAGAGAAGCTCCTGAATTTTACTGACACGGTTGGCAACAAATGTTTGCCAACGGTGCGGCGATGCGTGGATCCATGACAAAGCGACCGTGGAGTCCGAAAATGCGAAAATGTTTTGAATAGGATAGCGTCCATGGAATGCAGTATAAACTCGCTTGGTAAGTTTAGCCAAGAGTAACGCAGCGCATAGCTCAAGCCTTGCCAAAGTCACAGTTTTTAGCGGAGCTACCTTTGACTTTGAACACACTAAACGAACCGAAATGTCGCGGTTTGGATATGTCACGTGTAAGTAAATGACGCAGCCGTAGGCTTTCATGCTGCTGTCTCCAAATGCGAGCAAGTTTAGCGTGCAGCCCGTAGCAGTACCTAGGTGCCGAGGTATTTGCAGTTTCGACAATAAGGAAAGTTCGGTTTTGAATTTGACGAAGCGTTCCTTCAAATCTGCAGGGGGCTCTTCGTCCCACCCTACCTTTGCGAGCCAGAGCTCCTGAAGCAAGAGCTTGGCGTATAGAATTACAGGCGCTGCAAACCCCAACACGTCAAATAAGCGAGCAATGGTCGAAAGTATGGCACGTTTGGTACAAGCTACAGACGCGGCGGATGTAGTAAAGGAGAAAGCGTCCGTAGTAGGTGTCCACTTTATGCCTAACACCTTCAGCGTGTCACTATCGTCGGTGAATTCAATCGGCGCGCGATGAGATTCGGGCAAATGTGCAAGAAGCTCTGGCGAGTTGCTTGCCCATTTAACCAGATTGAATCCACCGGCTTCGAACAGAGCGAGCAGCTGGTCAGCGAGTTGTATGCCATCAGCAGTAGACGGCACTGAAGTGGTTAAGTCGTCCATATATAACTCGCTGGTTGCAACCGCTGCAGCGAGAGGGAGACGAGCGTGCTCGTCTTCAGCTAGCTGCCGGACGGTTCGCATGGCGAGAAAGGGACTTGAGCGAAGACCAAAAGCCACAGAGTTGAATTGAAAGATGCGGAGTGGCTCGGTCTCGTTGAAGCGATATATAATTTTTTGATATTTACGATCACCTTCCGATAGTAAAATTCTTAGGTACATTTGTTGTATGTCTGCGGTTATTGCTATTTTAAAGTAACGAAAATTCAACATGAGAGAGAATAGATCCGCTTGCAGATTAGGGCCTGTATGCAATAGATCGTTAAGGGACGGACCTGTCTCCGTCTTAGCACTTGCGTCCAACACGACGCGTGTTTTTGTCGTCGACTTGTCTGGTCGAACGACGGCGTGATGCGGTATAAAATAACCTTCGGTTACGGCAGCGGTGGAGTAAGGCAACTCCGAAAGATAGCCCTTCTGTATGTAATCGTTGATTACGTCGTTATATGCTTCCCGTAATGTGGGTAGCGATTTAAATTTACGCTCAAGTGCGTTAAACCTACGTTGTGCGGTAATAAAAGAATTGCCCAAAGTTTTGGGGTCCCCCTTGAAAGGCAGGGACACGATATAACGTCCGCAAGAACTTCTCGTGACTGTGGATGCATACAGCTGCTCGCAGTCGTTGTCTTCTGGGCTCCCAACAGCATGCGACTCTACCTCTTCCAGCTCCCAAAACTTAACGATTTTATCGTTTAGTTCGTTTACTAAAGGACCGAAGGACCAGGCCTCACCATCAGAGCAAGACGTCGATGTTTCACCCATGATAATGTAGCCAAGCGTAGTCTCGAGAGCGTAAGGTGCAGAGTGAGAAGCCTGAGAAGACTGAGCGATTGACGGAATTATTTTTCCCCCAAGTAAAATAAATGGGAACAGCTGAGCGCCGAGAATTGCATCAATGTTACCGGGCGAGCCCCACTGATCGTCCGCTAGCGGTAGATTGATAAAATGTTCCATGACGGAAGCTTGGATTGAACGCGTAGGTAAATGATCGGTAATGTGATCAACCACTAGCAGCGTCACTTTGTAACTCGCATCCGAAACGCGCGATTTAATTAAAAGCGATACATAGCCTCTAATCGGAGCGGATATTAACCCCACTATTTTTAAGCAAGAGTTAATAAGCGGACAAATTTTTAATTTTAATTTCTCGCAGCATGAAAGAGTGATTAAATGATTCTGAGAAGCGCTGTCAACTAAACATCTAATTGTATATTGCATTCCGTTGTTCGAGACATCTACCTGAGCAGTAGGTAAGATAACAGTCTTATCATATTGAACCTTATTGCAAGCGTGGAAAGCAACAGGTTGAGAGTTCGCTAGCGTAGTGCACGGAACGTCATCGTAGCAGGCAACCGGTATGTTGTGGTCTATATTATTCGTATGCATACATAAAGACTGTGGAGACACAGATTGCTGCGCGGCTGACTTATGAGCTACGGTCGTAGCCGCTGCTGAGCCAGCAGAGCTACAAGCGGGCGCGGGGTGCACGGGAGCAGGCGGCGGCAATCTTACCGCGTGCGGCGAGTTGCGCGGGGCGCTGCTTGATGACGAATCGAAATGCAACAGAGTATGGTGTTGCTTATTGCACTGCTTACAAGTACTTCGAGAACCACACTTGCTGAGCGAGGAATGCCTTGAACTTAAACAATTAATGCAGCATTTGTTTGATTTAATAAAATGAAAGCGTTCGTTTACGGGCAACTGTTTGAATGCAGGGCATTCGTATAGTTGAAAATGATGTAAAGTCTTACAAAAAACACAAGCGGGTTTAGTTACATTATTCTCAGTAACAGCGAAGGTGTGCGAGACCTTTGGCGCGCTATTATTACGCGACCGGTTTGCGAAGAAGCCCTGAGCGTGCGGCAGTGAAGTACTTTTATGAACAGCGGAGGTTCGCTCAAGCACTTTCACATGATGCCTCATAAAATTGACTAAGTCTGTACTCGTAGGTATTTCCTTATCGAGGACAGATAGTTCGAACCTTTGTATCAGCTGTGTGTCTATCTTACGTGAAGCGATATGCGTAAATATAAAGTCAGCCAAGTCGTCAATACCCAGCTGTTTTAATGCAGACCAAGACGAATGAACACGCTCGATAAAATTATTTAATTGAGCAGCTGAGTCCGAAGTAGATTTTATGTCAAGTATATTATTTAAGTACATTGACCCTAGCAACTTCTTATCTTGATACTTCGATACTAAAGAATTCCATATCGTAGCGTAGTTCGATTCGTTAGGTATAATACCTGCGAATACGTTAAGCGCAGTACCACTTAATTTACCTACTAAGTATTGGACGCGCTGACCATCAGATAAATTTTTATTTTCGTGTACGTTTGTTTTGAAACATTGGTAAAAAAGCGGCCAAGATTCTGAATCACCAGAAAAACTTATTAACTCTAGCGGAGCTAAACGGAAGTAACTGGGATGAGCGGTGGATGCCTTATTAATATCAGCTGACGAAGTATCGCCGGCTGCACGGCGAAATTCCAAGCATTCAGTGCGTGTTTGTTTGATATAAGAAAATAATGATTCGAAAGACGTCCAATTATCAAAGTTAAATTTATAATCAGGATTTTTTTCTAATTCTAATTCATTATGCTGATCACATAAAATATTGAAATCCGAATATAATTTGTCAATGTTTGAAGAAACAGCTAAAAATTCAAGTTTATTTCTAGTTTCTTTAACAGACGGAACAATTTTCTTAGCGGTGTTGTATAAAGAAATTATATGCGAAAAAATAGCTTCTTTTTTAGCAATGACCAAACGTAACTTAGCTTCTAACGACATTTTTGAGCGTTACCGTTAGTAAGTGTAGGTTATGAATAGTAAGAAAAAACCGTAAAAACTGTAACTGCGTAAATTACGTTAAATGTACAAAACAAGTATTGTTGAACAAATATAAGCGTTGTATGCGATAAATAAAAGAAAAATATGAAAGTATATTGCGAAACAAATGCGAGAAATATAGCGAAAAATGAGAAATTATGCGAATATATGCGATGCGTGTACTTTCGGGTACCGGTTTATAAATGAAGAACAAATTATAAACGCAAATACACGAAATAAAATGCGGAATAATTCCTACGATAGCACCAGGCTGGTGAAATCCGGCTCTTTAAGGCCAAAAAAATTATGGAGACGCGGTTTAGCTGAATGCGGGCTGTTAGAGATGGAGGCCGTTGTTATATCAAATACAAATACAAACTCATTCAAGGGAAGAGTACTCACCTTGAACTTGCCCAACTCGCTCGCCTAGGGTAGGCTACAGCGGCAGCTTGCTTGATGAAGGCACTTCCAAAACTCAGCGAATGTTAAAACGTAAAATATTATCACAGCGGAACAGAGAAATTGTAAAAAGCGAGATGCGAGCCGTCAACGATACACTTTTGACGGAGAAAAAAGTTCAACTGTCTTATTGTTTGACCGTTGTCATGGTAACGCGCCTCAAGAGGGCGCTGCGGTGCGGTAGCTTGATGCGCATGCGAACTGCCATCAGGGTCGCTTATTGGACAAGCTGGGCTTGTACTCTACCCAAGATGGCCGCACTTATATTTAAAATAACAAACGGCGCAACCAGGCACAAATAATTATATTGGTTTGATCGCCTTCGAGTCGTGTCGTATATGTCACACACCTTTTTTTTTTTTTTTTTTTTTTACGCGGGGAATGCTTTTCGCACCATACCCTTCGTGGGGTAACGAAGGGCGTGTGTGGGACTCCCGGGCAAATGGTCTACCCACTAAACCCCGCGGCGGCCTACCTCGGCAGTTGAGAGGAACACCAGGATCGCGTCAGCAGCTTCTGGTGTCCCCCCTGCCGTACCTCAACGTTTGAGGTACATCCCGGGGTGACTAGTTTCACCCCCGGGGCAGGATGTTGTTGCGCCTCTCACCGCTCTGTACAGAAAGAGGCAAAACATCAACCCGCCTTAAACGACACCCCCCGGCCGCACCGGGGGTGTCACCTATCTCGAGTCGTTTGCAGCGGTCACATTTCCCCAGGATGTGACCGCAGCGACCCTTAAGCGACGATTGGGGAGCTAGCGGCCTCTACCGCGTCCCCTACGCCGCCTCCTTCGAGCGGGATCAGCCCTTTCCCGATCCCGCTCTGCGGACTCCTTCCGGAGCATAACATTCTCACAGAAGGAGACCGCGGCTTCCCATCCCTCGCCACTCGCCAGCATTGCCGCGATCAATGCTGGCGGTGACAAGTTTCGTCCGATCTGTCCGACCAGGACTCGACGCTCGGACTCCCAAGCAGGGCAGTCCTCCAGCGTGTGCTATATATGTCACACACCTAAGAAACTTCTTTCAATCATAAGTTTGAATAATGTAAACAAAGTATATTTATATATTTTTCTTGTATAGTAAAGAGTTCTTTATCCGTCTATTTCTTTACAAACTATGAACTATATACATTTTTACTTATACTCAAACATGATTCAAAGCAGAAATCTTCTAAAGCTTCACATGGGAAACACTCCCCATTTGGATAGCAGGGTCTGTTTTTAAGGCATCTGTCTTCTGAATTTTTACAGGTTTCATCACAAAATATATGGAAATTATCATTTGTGATTTTATCTACATGCGATGTTTTGAGATTCTCTTTATTCTGCAACATTAGAAAGTGTTAATAAGCTGGATTGGTTTGCATAAATTTTATTACAATTTAATGTTGAATGAGAGTTTTATAGCTCATCCACACTCTCCGCGAGGCTACAATGCGAGTGCCAGAGTGTGTACGGTGTGCTCGTGCCCCCTCGTCTTTCCTCGTTGTCGCTCCACTTCCTGTCAGTTTTTTGGGCACGGAGGGAGGAGGGGCAACGCAAGGCGTCTAACGTAGCGGGCGACTGAATAAATCTAGAGTGTGGATCGCTAACACTCGTGTCCCTTTCACTCGCCGAGACTCGTCTCCGAGGCGCGAGGCGAGGCGCCTCGCGAGAGTCTGGATGGGCTATAATAGACCATCCAGGCTCTCACGAGGCGCCTCGCATCGCGCCCGCTATGTTAAGGACTTGTCCGCACTGCGATATTTCACCGCACGTTTTTTTTCTCGTAATTCTGTATAGACAGTTCAACTCATTTGTGCGCGCGGCGCTATGTGTGCGTGCGCTTGTAATTATACAGCTTTTATTTGTGTGGCAGTGACGTCTGACGTGGCCGTCGTCGTCTCAGCAACACGTGTTATTATCGCTTTTTTTTGCACGGGTTATAGTTCAATAAACATGTGTTTAACAAATTAAGTTGTTTTATTTAATTCGAATAATTATTATCTAACAGTGCAGCAGGTTACAATAACATTAAAAACTAAATAATCTAAACGAATTAACAAAAGTTACTGTTTGTCACCAAGTTGTACTTTTTTATTTATGAAATAACTGTATTTGTATTTTGTACTTCACTGTACCTCTTGCCACGCACACACAGTCACTGTATATGTACAAGGTTTACTCACACATAGCGCCGTGCGCACATATGAGTTGAACTATCTATAACACATTTAATCTTAGAGTAGCCGCACTGGCGGTAAAAAAATTGCGCGGGAAAATATCTGTGACTTAAACTGGCTGTTTAACCACTCATACGGTGGACGTCAAAAATGCGAATTTTAATAACTGTGCAAATACTAGATTAGTATTCAAAAAAAATTTATATAACTGTCGTCAACCTCGATTAGGACATCCGTGCTCCTTGATTTTAAAGTCTATTTTAGTCGACAATCTGATATTCTCGATTACCGGTTTTTGTTTACAATCGATCGATAATGAACAGGTCAACCCTATGGCATTGAATTTGTTTAGTCTATAGTACAAATTGTTTTGACAATCGTCGTCGCGCGTCAAGTGGTTGAAGTGGTCTCAAGTACTCAAGTGTCCGCGTATGTTTACGTAAACTTTTTATAAAGATATCGTATTGTTTACGTTTTGATGTAGTGTTTATCTTAATAAGTGTTTAGTGTTATAGTGTATAAAATAGTGTATATAGTGATAACAAGGTCGTTATTTTCATTATTTGGAAAAAAAAGTACGCCCGCTCACCGTTCAAGGTCAGTGATTTTAATTCATTATTATACACAATTTAGCTTTCTTTATCTAATTAAGTGTTTATAATTAGATAAAGAAAGCTAAATCGAATCGAAATGATTATTTCATTTATTATATTTATGCACGGATTTAGAGAAAATCAAATATCAAATAAATTTATAACCTAAAAATCCCCTCCATTCTGAATGTCATAAATCATTCCACAGTTATGCATAATTCGCATTTTTGACAGCCACAGTAGTGCAGAATACTGCATTGTACTAATCTAGTATTTTAACAGTTGAGTGGATAAAGTAAGTATGGTGGTGTTCGCACTGCGGAATAAAATTCGCGCGTCAAACGTCAGTCAGGGGTGAATCCAATGTTCATGACATCTTTTGATACGTCTGTTATGCCGCTCTAGTATTAGATAAATTAAAATTTTAGTTCGGTTGTAAATTTTACACGATCGCGAAATTTAATACGCCAAAATACAAATCTCGCGGTGAAATATCGCTGTGCGGACAGACCCTAATCGCCTCGCGACGCCCCTCGCGCCCTTTGACTCGTGCCCGAAAAACCGACACGAAGCCGAGCGACAGCGAGGCGAGGCGAGGCGAGGCGAGGCAGGCAAGACGAGCGGGCACGAGCGCACCATCCACACTCTCGCACTCGCGTTGCCTCGTGTCGCCTCGTGGAGAGTGTGGATGGGCTATTAGAGGAAAAAGCAAATCGTATAAGGATCCTGATTGCAAAACCAAAGTTTTATACGAAACTTTAATTTCTTGAAACTAGATTGGTTTTCTTGACGCAAATGTACTTGTGTACTTACATCTTCCTTGCTGTCCCAGATTCCCTCTTGCGAACTGCTTGATGTCTGGAGAGAAGTAACAGTCTTTTTATGGCAAAAGAGGTAAACAAGCAAACAGATTATACATAGTTAGAAACAAAAACTCGAAATTCAATTTGTAGATCATACAAAATGTTGTCCCATGTGTGGTTTACACCCGTAGTACTCAGGCCAATGGATAGCTTCTTAAAACGCTTAAACCACTCAAAAAGTTAAGGACCAATTTTACCAATTCTGAATAAAGTTTCGAATAGTTATCTGTCAACTAACATTATTAAGCAGATAATGGTTGCTGATAAACATGTGTAAAAATGTGAAGGAGTTGTTAAATCGAAAGCTGTAGTTTACCTGGCCAGTAAATTCACATAGTCTATCAGGGACTATTTCTCCAAAGTTATACAGAATGCTGTAATCATACAACCTCTAGCTCTGTAGTCAGAAAATATACTTAACAATATCAACAGTACCTTTCCTACCGCGAATGGGCTATTTAAAATTTCTACTAACATCTTCGATGCTTTCGGAGCTTTTTCCCCAAGGGTTCCCAAGGGTTGATTTGTGCTGAAAAAAATAAAAGTTTTTTATGAAAATAAACGACATTCCTGAGACATATTACTTTTTATCTCCAGCATCGCTTCGCATCGCATTAACGTCCATTGTAAGTCTACTGGATTTAGGCCTCTCCTTAGATGAGATATCATTTGGCCATAGTTTAAACCTAAGTGAGACATCATAGGCTTCTCTATCATAAGCCGAATAAATAGGATGTGTAACCATATCAATGTATGTTTCCATGTACATATTGAATACTACCTGACCAGCCCAACTTTAGCAGCGACTCTCAAAACTGTCAAATTTCTATTTTTAGTATATTAATCTTCTACTGTTATATAGCTTCAGACTTCCTACAACGCTAAAATAGTGTTTCAATAAATGATATTTAGTATTAAGAGTAAATGTTTAAGATATTTTTAGACGTCAGAGTTTACAGGTAGAAGATACTAAGCGTATAAAAGCAAATTAACTAATTATTTGATGTGTTACTTGCGTATTTATTCATTATCCAGTAATCTTTTGCCATGCGACACAGACTAAATTAATTGAGAATTCCCAAAAGACATGCGTAAAATTTCATGTTTCTACTACATACGGCATGAATGGAAAAATTAATAATTATCTGGTGTGAAAGTTTCAGTAGCATACAGTAAAAGCTAATAAGCTCGTGTTTATGATGGCTACTATCGGTATTCATATAGTATAGGTAGCTTCAACATTATCATCATCAACACTCTTTAATAGTAGACTATTGTGATAAAGGTATCTCCTTAGAAAGGAGGGCCCTACATTTTAACGCGGTCAGGATTTCTCATCTACAATGGTGATTTGAAACCCATGTAGCGAGTCACTTTCCACCCTTCTATTTGATTTTTTAATATATGTAATACTCGTACATAAAATTTATATTATTTATATAATACGATTCATGTTTAGTGTAAATTAGATTTAAATAATTTTATTGTTAAATGAATTGTAACGACAAACTGACAGAGCGAAGGAATTTTATATATCGAAGCGACCGGCACTCACGCGCATCTCGCGTGTTTCACATTCACTCGCTCGGCCAGCCAGTCGAGACAACAGCCTCGCCGTGAGTGCATGTGAATCGCGCCCGCGCCGCTTATGCTAATTGCTTCGTAATATTGTTCGTTGTATATGTACTTTTTCCTAGTTTTCTCTATTCTGTTTTCTTGTATTTCTATTTGGCTTACTCCTTCTGAACTGAACTATTGTGTGTGTACTTCCGTGTCTCTGTGTTTCTTAAAAGTGTATCGTGCTTATGTACTAATAAACTCCGTGTACAGTGTGAAGAAGTGACTTTAATTTTATTCCTTCGGCGTGACGATACACTACAACTGCCTACGGTAAACACATATACGCACATACAACCCTAAACTGGTGACCCCTGTAGAACGAAGACTATGCCGAACGAAAAAAATGAAAGCGGAGAATGTTCTGGAAAAGAATTACATCGCGTTGGCGTGCGGGTACCGCCGTTTTACCCACAAAAACCGCATCTGTGGTTCGCGCAGCTGGAAAGTCAGTTCGCCCTGGCAAATATTACCACGGATGAGACGAAATTCCACTACGCGTTTGGACAACTGGAACCGTCATACGTAGCTGAAGTGGAAGACGTTATTACAGCGTCGAATTTTATGTCGGCTAAGGACAAATATGTGCAACTGAAGACACAGCTGATCAACCGGCTGTCAGAGTCACGGCAAAAGAAAGTGCATCAGCTGCTCAACCGCGAAGAACTTGGTGATAGGAAGCCATCCCAGTTTCTTCGCCATCTCAAACAGCTGGCAGGACCCGATGTGCCAGATGACTTCCTAAGGTCGATATGGAGTAGTCGACTTCCCAGTAGCACGCAGTCCATCATAGCATCGCAGGCGAGACTCCCGTTGGAGGAAGTTGCAGGACTGGCCGACCAAATTCACGAGGTGGTAGCCATCAGCCCGCAGGTGTCAGCTACATCCTGCCCGTCGGCACCGGATTCCATGGCAAGCCAGATTGCAGAGCTGACACAGCAGGTACGCGCATTGTCTGCCAGACTAGACAGAAGTTCGCGTTCAAGGCAGCGGTCAAGGTCACATACCCGTAGTGACCGTCGCGGCCGGTCATCGACATCCCGCTCCCAGTCCAACTACCGGAAGTTCCCGGAATGCTGGTATCACGCAAAATTCGGAGATCAAGCCCATCGCTGCGTGAAACCCTGCGACTATAAGGGAAAAGCCACGGGCAGTCGCTAGTGATGGCGACCGACGGCTGCCCTGGTACCAGTCGCCTCTTCGTCACGGACCAACGTTCGAAGGTACAATTTTTAATAGATACCGGTAGTGATTTGTGTGTTATTCCTAAATACCTAGTTAAAGGTAATAGACAAGCTACTGACTTTGATCTGTGTGCGGCTAACGGTACGAAGATTGTAACTTACGGTTATTATAATATTGTACTTAATCTAGGCCTGCGCCGCGACTTCGCTTGGCAATTTATAGTCGCTGATGTAACAAAGGCGATAATAGGGGTAGATTTCTTGTCGTTTTATAATTTAATAGTCGATATAAAAAATCAACGACTTATTGACGGTACTACTACCCTTGCCGCCGCGGGTTTGCTCGCCTCTTCCGCAGATATATCTTCAGTAAAGGTAATAACAGGTAACACACAATATCACAAAATACTAGAACAATATCCTGACATAATGCGACCACCTGGCATTCACCGCACAATTAAACACAGTACTCAGCACCACATACGCACCACACCCGGCCCTCCTGTTTGTTGTACACCGCGTAGGTTAGCGCCGGACAAATTAAAAATTGCGAAGGCCGAGTTTGATTTGATGTTGCAGGTCGGTACTTGTCGTCCTTCCGAGTCACCCTGGGCGTCTCCCCTCCACTTAGCGCCTAAGAAAGACAGCGGCTGGCGTCCGTGTGGGGACTACAGGATGCTGAACAGCAGAACCGTACCCGACAGGTACCCTATCCGTCATATACAAGATTTTTCGCACAGCCTAGCAGGGTGTAAGGTATTCTCGACAATCGATCTGGTCAAGGCATACAACCAGATCCCCGTCAATGAAGACGACGTCCCGAAGACCGCCATTACTACGCCGTTTGGGTTATACGAGTTCCCATTCATGACGTTTGGGCTTCGTAACGCCGGCCAAACGTTTCAGCGTTTCGTGGACGAGATGCTACGGGGACTGGACTTTACATACGCCTATCTAGACGATATTTTAGTATTTTCTAAGGACCCGGAGACACACGAGAAGCACCTGCACCAGCTGTTTGCGAGACTTAGAGAGTACGGAATGGTCATAAATACATCGAAATGCATATTCGGCGCCACCGAAGTAACTTTCTTAGGTTACAGCATCACCGCTGACGGGACTAAACCGCTGCCCTCTAAGGTGGATGCTATCAAAAACTTCCCCGTGCCGAAAACGGTAAGAGAACTCAGACGCTTCCTCGGCATGATCAACTTTTACCGCCGATTTGTGCCGAATGCGGCGTCCCACCAAGCGCCTTTAAACGCCTTGTTGACCGGCTCGGTAAAAGGGTCACATCCCGTCAAATTCACGACGAAGGAGATGGACGCATTTAACGCTTGCAAGGACGAACTAAGCCAGGCAGCTTTATTGGCGCATCCAGACTGTGATGCGAAGTTGGCTCTGGTGACTGACGCGTCCGATAAGGCGATTGGCGCAGTCTTACAACAGCTCAAGGATAGCGCATGGCAACCTCTCGCGTTTTTCTCGCGTAAGCTGAGTCCTTCGCAGACCAAATACTCTCCCTATGACCGCGAACTGCTGGCTATCTATGAGAGTGTAAAATACTTTAGGTACATGTTGGAGGCCAGGAACTTTGTGATCTACACAGATCACCGCCCTCTAACATACGCCTACAACAAGCGAAAGGACCATTGCTCTCCCAGACAATTCCGTCATTTCGACCTGATTTCCCAATTTTGTACGGACATCAGACACATTTCAGGGAAAGATAATGTTGTCGCGGACACCCTCTCACGTGTAGAGGAGGTAGTCCAACCTATAGACCTGCAGAAACTAGCAGCAGCCCAACAGACCGATAGCGAGTTACACTTACTTCTTGATGGTAACACCTCGCTTCGTCTCAGGCCAGTAAGTCTGCCAGGTACAAAACTGACCCTGTATTGTGACGACAGCAACGGTACATCCAGACCGTACGTCACTGCCGATTTTCGTCGTCAGGTTTTCGATAGTTTGCACTGTCTTAGCCACCCTGGCGCCTCAGCTACTATCAAGCTAGTGACAGACAGATTCGTATGGCCAGGGGTGAAGAAACAGTGCCGAGAATGGGCTCGTAGCTGTCTCCCATGCCAGCGATCAAAGGTTACGCGTCACGTGACCGCGCCCTTAGGCAATTTTAAACTTCCCCGGGCACGGTTTGCCTTTGTTCATATTGACCTCATAGGTCCGTTGCCCGTTGCTGAAGGCTATAGGTACTGCCTCACCGCCATCGATCGATTCACTCGTTGGCCTGAGGCAATACCACTTCCAGACATCACAGCCGTTACGGTCGCAAAAGCCTTACTAAGCGGATGGATATCACGATTCGGATGCCCGCTTGACGTGGTCACAGATCGCGGAAGGCAATTTGAATCGACCTTATTTGGGCATCTGGCGAATTTTGCAGGGTTCCAACATAGGAGGACTACTGCCTACCACCCTGCGTGCAACGGACTGGTGGAGAGACTGCACCGCCAACTCAAGGCCGCCATAGTTTGCCACACCAGCGAAAACTGGGTCGAGGCACTTCCCTTGGTAATGTTGGGAATACGAACTGCCTTCAAGGAGGATTTAAAGACGTCGTCAGCTGAACTCGTTTATGGAGAAGCGTTGCGTCTTCCAGGCGAATTCTTGCACCCAGATCCAGTAGGTACTGTCGACTTGGACAATTTCAAATCCAGGCTGCAACAAATCGCCAAGGCCTTGCATCCTTCGCCAGCTTCACGTCACGGTCATGGACGATCTCATTTTATTTTTAAAGAGCTATCATCATGCTCACACGTATTTTTACGAGACGACACCACCGGCGGAGCTCTGAAACCTGCCTACTCTGGCCCGCATGAGGTTTTGGAACGTGGCGACAAGGTCTTTAAATTGTTGGTAAGCGGGAAGCAGGTCACGGTGTCGGTGGATCGCCTTAAGCCGGCCTACATATTACACGACCCACACACACATCACACTACCCAATCCTCCACTACACCAACACACCACACATTACCTGACGCTGAAGATTCTGCCCGAAGAACGCGTTCTGGAAGAGTGGTAAAATTTCCTGACTATTATCGCCCTTGACGGTCTCTGGAGGGGGGTGATGTAGCGAGTCACTTTCCACCCTTCTATTTGATTTTTTAATATATGTAATACTCGTACATAAAATTTATATTATTTATATAATACGATTCATGTTTAGTGTAAATTAGATTTAAATAATTTTATTGTTAAATGAATTGTAACGACAAACTGACAGAGCGAAGGAATTTTATATATCGAAGCGACCGGCACTCACGCGCATCTCGCGTGTTTCACATTCACTCGCTCGGCCAGCCAGTCGAGACAACAGCCTCGCCGTGAGTGCATGTGAATCGCGCCCGCGCCGCTTATGCTAATTGCTTCGTAATATTGTTCGTTGTATATGTACTTTTTCCTAGTTTTCTCTATTCTGTTTTCTTGTATTTCTATTTGGCTTACTCCTTCTGAACTGAACTATTGTGTGTGTACTTCCGTGTCTCTGTGTTTCTTAAAAGTGTATCGTGCTTATGTACTAATAAACTCCGTGTACAGTGTGAAGAAGTGACTTTAATTTTATTCCTTCGGCGTGACGATACACTACAACTGCCTACGGTAAACACATATACGCACATACAACCCTAAACCCATTATGAACCACTGCACCTTCAGCAAGCGTAAAGTGTACTCAATAGCATAAACCATTGATCATTTAAGAGAATTGCTTTAATCAGTCGTTTTAGGTGCAACAAATAAATAGAGTTAAATTAAGCTACATCTATTACATAGTAAGCTATGTAAGCGACTCGTGAAGGAGGCATCACGTACGTCACCTAAATCATCACGCTGGCCATTCGAATTGATACAGCATTTGTGCCTAGTTTGGTTTTCTTGGCAGTAGAGTCTTCTGCGCAATTAGCTGTCTTAAGGTACGCGTCCATTGGCCCGCGCCGGACGCACCGCACGCACGGCACGCAACGGATTGAACGGATTTGCCTTGCTTATAAATGCCGGCGTTGCGGATAGTGGAAGCGTACCTTAAGTTTACCTTCGATATGAATACGTGGGATGATACAACGTGTTCTTAATCCATCACCATATAAATTGTATTCCCAATCAAAAGGTTCTTACCAAGAAGATTTTAGCGCCATCTTCCTCTAAGGATTTCCTTTCATCAGCAGCCTTTGCATCTTCTGTCTTTATCGCTTTTATGCCGACCTGGAATTTGTAACCTTCTAAACATATTCTTAATCCACGTACGATGTGATCAGATAATCTTTACATCATCATCATCAGCCCATCGCAGTCCACTGCTGGAAATAGGCCTCTCCCATTGCACACCACTTTGATGATTTTGGGCTTACATATCTTTATATATATAATTCTTGTGTGAGTGTGTATGTCACTGAACTTCTCTCAAACGACTGGACCGATTTTGATGAAATTTTTTGTGTGTGTTCAAGGGGATATGGGAATGGTTTGGATTTGCAATTGGACCCGGTAGGTGGCGCTGCGATCAAGTTCTGGAATTTTAAAGTTGGGCGGTACGAAGTTCGCTGGGTCAACTAGTAATAATATATAAAAGGACCTGCACTGATGGACTGATTCACCAAAGCTTTAACCACGTATTTTAAACAAAAAGGGTTGCGAAATTGAAATTTTGTGATCTGGTGCTTTTGTGTTGTTAGCACTCACTTTTTTTTAAACGCATCCCAAGTAAAAGACAGACAAAACACTCTGGCGCTCTTAGTCAAGTTGCCTTTAGTGAATAGAAATAATCACCGAGCGTAAACGACGGCACGGTCAGTACGTGAATGGGTGACCATTCGTGACATGATAACATGAGCGTCTCCGACCGTTTGGATAGGATTTTTTTTTTCCTTTATGAAAGACAACTCCCGCATTAGGAATATAAGTTCCTGTGTCGCGTGGGACTTTACAAACATACATGAAACGGACACAAATAACACCCAGACTCAGAACAACAAATTGTGAATCTCACAAAGTGTTATCCTACGTGGGATTTGAACCCTCGACACTTGGCGCAGCAGGAAACGGTGTGGCGACCGCTTAAGCCACTAGGCCAACCGTGCAGTTTTCTTGTATTTACTGCACTGTTATTCTATGAACTCGCAGTTTGTTTATTATTAATATTATTTTTACGGGAATTAACGTGATCACTTATTATGGGTATTACATACCTTTGATTTGCCTGACGTTTCGACCAGGTTGCACTGGCCGTGGTCACAGGATATCATGGAACGCAAAAGTTTAAAAGTTAGTATAGCAAATCGCAGTTTGTTCCCTTGACCGCTTTTTACAACACTCGTAAATAGATGTGGTGACACTCTCATGGAGAATTTAGCTTGATATTAAAAAAATAAATCAAGGAATACTTACAACGTATAGAAATATGAGAAATGCCGTAAACACGTTCATTGTTGTAACACGTATAAGATTGAAAAGTATATAAATAATTATAGGTATTATATTAATTTGTTTGTGTGATTTGTGTTTTAATTTCACAGTTGGTAATTGAGAACAAGGCTTGGTATTTCATTATGATGTAAATTAATTAAAGAACTGTTAAATGCTAGTTGAATGATATTGTCCGACGACCTGGTGAAGGTCAAGGGAAGCCGGTGCTTACGGGTTGTGGAAAACCTTAGAGGAGGCCGACGTCCAGCAGTGGGTGTCTTTTCACTAAAATGATGATGATGATGATGGTTCGCTGTACTGTCATGTTGAGGTGATATTGGTGAAAATTAAGAAACAAAACTAATTAAAACTTTGATATATGTATATGATGATGTATATGATATATGTACCTATTACCTTTTCGTGAAGAAATGAAATATACATTTTACTTTCTTGTAATATATAATAACTTCTATTGTAATGACAAATCTTTTTTATTATCTCTCTTTTTATTTATTTATTAATAAGAAACTACAGCTTTTTTTAAAATACATGACATTTAACAATTATATATTGATATATATTGACTCATAAGCCAATTACAGAGCTTCATGTCATGTGAAAAGTCACTAGACACAACAATTATAACATTAAACAGATAATTTTAAAGAAAACAAAACAAAATCCCAAACAAACAAAATAGTACCACAAATAAAGACAATATAAAGCAACATTTATACATTAACAAATATGTAAAGAGTTAAACTAATCAATTGATTATTTAACTACTTAAGTACTGGTGAGCACCTTCACGATTTTATCGCGGAAGGACTTCTTGGACAAGCAAAACATGTCAATACTCTCGAACCTTTCTGTGTAGGTACGAAGCAGTCGAGTCATAACAGCATTTTTATCATGTTTGGTACCTTTTTTACCACCTAATTTGAATTACTATAAATAATTTACTGTTATTTTAAATGTTTTATTTAAGCCTGCCAAAATGACAACTCTTCGTAGAATCCAAGAGCAATCAGTTATTTTAGGTTGGTCTTCTGTGCGAATAAAAGCATTCGTGTTGTCGCAATGATGCAGATGCAACTCTCTAGGCCGCCATAGCCTGTTGCTTTTACTATTTGTAGATAGTATTCATGGTTTACATCCAGCATACTAAAGTTATTTTGGCAGACCATCCTAATAATGACAGCATTCTTGCTGTCGTATTTCGTTGGTGAGTGTGAGACCGGAGGCCCAATCATTCTGCATCTTTCTCCCGCCCTTCGAAGGCCGGGAGAATGATGCAGAATAATCAAACCAGGCTGCCATGGTAGGGGTCACCATGCTACATTGTCTACCCTCACAATAAGCATGGTGACCCCTACTCCTGGATTCTACTCATGCTTTCCATCAGGCAGAGTAGAGTCACTTTGGCAGGCTTAAATATAAAAAAAAAAAAAAAATAGAAAAATACTTTACCGTCTAATTACATGAAACATACCATGAAAACTTGTCTTTCATAATTAATCTTTTTTATTACTCTATCGATCAAATGACAAGCCCGTAAACAGTGATTGTGTGTTATCTAATTGGCAGTATTTAGTTGTATTATCCAGATCAGACCATACATTACAGGACACAATACATTACGCGTCTCACACCTATTATGATGATTGATGGCATTACAGCCGAATGTTGAACGAAACTGGATTACAGTGTAGAGGAACGGGTATCGTGTTCCATCCAATAAAAGGGAGGATCCTGAGGAGGTAATCGTGCCTGTCAGGCCACGGCCCAACGGTTGATGTTGGACAGTTGGGTATATGCTAATCGGCACGAGAATTTCCATATCGCGATTCAGGATTAATTAATCCGTGGTTCAGTGTTTCTTCGGTAGACGGCGCAGTTGCATGTTTTTCGGTAGCGTAGGTATGTGGAAGTCGCCACAACAGTAAAGGAAAAATCAAATCAGGTTCAGTGGTTTCATTGACTTAGACATAAAAACAATTCTGGATACAATGCATGTCAAGTGTATTTTTTAAGCTGTAAGTGATAATAAAGTTTCATATTAAGCACTTGCGGAGTGACATCTACAAAATATGCATATAATTTTTTTGCAGTATAATTTTTTTGCTCCAGAAATATATTTACACGTCTCTTATCTTACTAGAAGCCCATATTCGGTAGTTTGACTGATTTACCGAATAAACTCTTCCTCAAAATCGCAAAAAACTCTCCATGAATTTCTAGCCCAAAGTTTTAGAAATTAAAGTTAAAATCATTTTGTATATTTTTGATGTGAAACATCTATAGCCGCACGTAAAACAGATTTATGGCCTGGCGACGCCACGCCACGCTATACGATGGTATATATATACAGTCTATATGCAGTAGTGTGTACGGTGTGGCGTAAATTATAATTATAATTATTTCATTATAATTATTTTAATTATAATTATACGCCACACCGTACTATTTTAATAATTAGTAATATTTTATTTTATCATTATGACATATTTAGTTCCTATTACAATATGTTCTTTTCTGCATATTACTTTTACAAAATAATGGCGATGTTTCACATCTGCCAGGCGTCCCGTGACGGCTCACATTTTTTTGTTTTATTGAATAATATTTACAACAAAAAGTTATTACTTAATATGTATATTATACGAATAACTGGTAACTTTAAGTGTTGTCTCAAAAAGAAACATACATTTACGCTGGGGTTCAAAAATCAATCAATAAAATGAACAACCCATAATGCTGGGCATGTCCCACTGCTGGTCTCAGGTCACCTCTCAGGAGAGGGTCAAGGACAGGCAACGTTATGCCTACGTTATATTGCCGTTGGACGTTAACGGCCACCCATCTAGGTCTGTCCACGCCGTCGATGCTTACCCTCGGTCATTGTTTCCAATCACCTTAGGTCACTCCGCTATGAGCACTTCACGCTGGGATTGCTCCCCAATATTTTTGTAAATAAGTTGTATATAAAACTAATTCATTCGATGAAACCATTCAACCGTGTAGAATATGTATGTAGATTTAAATTTCTATAGTCAACATGTTACTCTGTTCAAATGTTTAGAGAAGTTACTTTGAATTCCAAATTTCAACGATAACTTGATTGCCCAGTGGTTGAAATTCGGCCATAATTCATTCAAATATGTTTTAACTTTCTGCTCTTTAAGTTTAACTGTGCCAAATGTTATACTCCTCTTTTCGCATTATTTTCGTAAATAGGGATACTTATTTTTTGTTTCATTAATTAATATTGTTGTATAGATTCTGTAGTATAGGAAGTCATGAACATCTTTGGTAATCGTTATGGGAAGTCAGTGCCCTCAAATTTACTTACAACTAGTTCCAACTTCGAATTTTACTTCTCCCTTAGGGTTGCGGAGGTCCGATGTCAGTCGCTCGTGGATAAAATGATATTCGGGTAAAAGCGGTTGAACTGACACACATAATTCGGTCTATGTAGAACAGAACACGAGTCCAGCAGTGCGACATTAAGGGTTGTTGATAATGTTGAGTAGAAAGTACGGGCAAACATCAGACATCTCAAACTGTGTGTTACATCATTTTAGTGAATAGCATTTTCATTCATATTTTACTTACAATATGCATTAGACTGCACTCCTATCGATAAAGATTAGTGATAAAATTCATAGTCTGAAATCTGAAGGAGGCATGAGAAATTTCTAAATTGCTACCATTGATAAAATCCAAAATTTAACAGTGTCCTGTAATTACAGGACACTGTTAAATTGTCACTCTAGTTTAAAGTCACTAAAACTAACTCCCACATATTGTGATTGATGATTAACAATCTGAAACGAACTGCCACTTTTCAGATATTGTAGCTTGATCTAATGTGTCAACGAAGAATTTTATATATAATACCTTCCTCTTCCATCTCCTTCTTCTCTTTCTTCCTCTCCTCCTTCTCCTCCTCCTTCTCTAAAATTCTCGAATTTTACATTTCTGTATTCTGAGTTGTCTTTCTCTTGAGTTTGTTCCATTTGGTTAGTCGGGTTAAGTTTTGAGTTTGCTGAAGTTCTTATTAGAGGTTTGAAATTTTTTAACAATGAAAATCCTGTTCCTTTGATATTGAAGGTTATGCCTAATCGACGCATATTTCTCTTATCGTTTATGAAATCATTGTTATCATTACTTTCAATGGCAGATGTAAGTTTTACAGTGTTTTCTGAGAGATGCTGTAACATTTGAGTTATTTATAAGTTTAATAGCTAATTTTCAGACTTAAAGTAAGTGTAACAATATCAGGTAAAAAATGATTTCAAAGATATCCAAAGTACTTACAATAAACATACATATGATCAGTACTGTTGAAATTTCCATAACTGCATTTCACTGTGAATGAAATTACCAAACTCGTATAATCCATAGATAATTGAAATACGATCATGTAATTATACGGTGAATAAATGATTTTATACTTGATCTTGAAATGCCTTTTCTATGTCTAAGTTTCAATACTTTCATATAACAATAGCCTAGTCCGTGGCTTCGCTCGCTTGTGTTCCAGTTATCACGATAAATAGTAGTCTAAATATTATTATTTTTTCTTTATATTATTATTGATTGCCTAGTTGATCTAGTGGTTAGCGTATGCGGCTGTTGATTAAGAAGTCTCGGGCTCGATTCCCGGGTCGGACCAAATATTTGTGTACTCCACAAATATTTGTTTCAGAGTCTGGGTGTTTTATATGCATAATATGTATGTATTTACAAAAGAAAAAGTATGTTTATGTATTTATATCAGTTGCTTAGTACCCTTAAAACAAGCTCTGCTTAGTTTGGGACTAGATGATGGAACCAACAACCTCTGTTGTGCGGTGGTGCGGTGGTGCTCTACTGGTGCGGCTTGTGAAGCGGCTGAAAAATCTAAAGCATCAAAATACAGGGTCTAGGCTCCGAATATGATTTTGTCCCATTCGGTGTCGAGACCCTTGGGCCGTGGGGTCCTAGCGCTATAAAGCTTTTCAAGGACATAGCAAAAAGATTAGTCGACATCACAGGAGACCGAAGAGCTGGCAGCTACCTCGGACAAAGAATTAGTCTAGCTATTCAAAGGGGGAACGCTCTTCGGAACCATGCCTAAAGGGACTCCTTTTAATGATATATTTTAGTTATAATATTATATTTTATTAAGGTTTTTAGTTTTAGGTTCATTGTTTTAGTTTATAACCAATATTGTACATACATTAAAAATAAAAGTATGATGATGTTATATGTAAGATGTCCGAAAATATTTAAATCATTCTAAAATTTAAATTCCAAAATCCCGCCCTGGCGACCCTAAACTAATACGTATAACGTGTGTAAAAATATAGAATAAACAATAAACAAATAATGTTTCTAAGAAACATTGAACATTCGGTAAGTTTACATTCCGTTTCAAACTGTCATAAAAATGTTGTAAAACTATTTTTAATTTACACAGCAATGTTTATGTTTACTGGCCAGGTGCATAAATTACATTACTAATGTCTACTTCTCAGTTAATGAAACAGTTTATGAAGAAACTCTGAAAGTTCTCGAAAACTGAGGAACAACACCTCACCGCACTTTATGTGCTCCATAAATTGTTATTCTGGGTCTGGGTGTTTTTTGTATCCGTTTCACGAATATTTGTAAAGTCCCCCGCGACACGGGACTTAACACTCTCTCAAGGCGGGAGTTGTCTTGACTAACAAAATATCTAACAATCGTGAACCCATTCGTCAAAAGCAATAAATGTTTTGCAAATCTTTTATCAATTGTGTGATCGTCTACTATGAACTAGTCGTTCATTCCATCTATACAAATAACCAAAATTGGAGTGTCTGTATGTAATATCAAATTAACAGTTCTTTACTAAATGCATATCAAAGTATATACGGTACTGACATTTAAAAGACAATTTAAAAATAAATCTGTTTGTCTGTTCTGGCTAATAGCTGACTCTGGCAAATAGCTGATGATGATACTAACCATTTGTTATTGTTGTTCAGCAGCAGTAGAGCCACGCAATCAGCACGAATAGGGCGGCTCGACCGGGCAGTACTACCCTCACACAGAAGACCATCATAATAATGACACCACTCTCACTGTCGTATTTCGTTAGTGGAAGCCCAGCCCTTCTGCATCATTCTCCCGGCTTCCAGAGGCCGGGAGAATAATGCAAAAACATCCCATCAGGCCGCAATGGTATGGGTCACCATGCTGCATTGCTTACCCTCACAATGCGGATTGTGACTCCTACTTCTGGATTATATATATAAAAAAAAACCATGGCTTATCTATTAAAAAAGGAAGGTTAAACATAATCAATTCATTCCCACAATGCCGTCCTACCAATTTTTTTTTTTTTTTTTTTTTTTTTTTTTTTTTTTTTTTTTTTTTTTTTTTTAAGCCTGCCAAAGTGACTCTACTCTGCCTGATGGAAAGCATGAGTAGAATCCAGGAGTAGGGGTCACCATGCTTATTGTGAGGGTAGGCAATGTAGCATGGTGACCCTTACCATGGCAGCCCGGTTAGATTATTCTGCATCATTCTCCCGGCCTTCGAAGGGCGGGAGAATGATGCAGAATGATTGGGCCTCCGGTCTCACACTCACCAACGAAATACGACAGCAAGAATGCTGTCATTATTAGGATGGTCTATTGTTGTTTTAACGCGAAAATATATGCTGAAGTTCTTTCATTGATGTTTCTAATGACCATAATAATGAGCTCGGTTTTCTCCGTAAATTGACGCGAAAAAGAAATAGATATATTTCGTAGTGAAATATTGTTGAGTTTACATTTTTGATGTATTCATCAAAAATGTAAACTGTTTGAGTTTTAGGAAATATTAAACTCAATTTATTATTTACAAAAAGCCAATTTGTATTACCATTAATGTTTTCACATGCTTATCCGTCTCAAAACGGAAGAAACTCCTCTATTTCTTCAAGTCGGGTTAAAACAAGGCTGATTCATTCAAACACATTTAAATATTACTCATAGAATTCAAGACGGAGTTATATTTTATTCTGATCCAGTACATTACTGTTATAAATAATGTATAATGCACAAGAAATTAAAAAAAAAAGTTGTTTTACATTTCAAAGACATATTTGTCGTATTTACGTTGCAAAAGTAAATCTTCACGTGGTAATGTTTTACGTGCGACAAAATGTAATAAGCCTGAGAGATTTATGTATGAAATTCTTTGAATGTGAATTGCTTTGATTTTGAATGAGCGGTATGCTTGGCTGGTACTTTAGTGGGGAAATGAAAACAAAGGCCACGAAATGCGAATATTTTAGTAATACTCGTAAATTAGCAACTAATATCGATTTATGGGCTAAGAATACCAGCACCATCTAACGGTAATAGATCGAACGTCGTGTGATTTGGTGCTGCATCGCGGTATTAAAATTCTCACCTATACAAATAAATAAAATTGAAGCGTTTGTTTGTATATCAAATGAATAGTTTTTTTTACTACATGCATATGAAAGAATGTACATACTTTCTACAAAAAAGTAATTATTAAAAATGTATCTGTCTATCTGTGTATTCCGGCGGTTAAGCTTTAAGAGGGGGGAGGACGCCCTGTTTTTACTAAAAAGTGCCCTTTAAAGGGGAATTTCTCGCAAATGGATACCGAACTCAAAAAATCGTCATAATTTTATTGTAGAACTTTGTTGACGTAATTACAACACTTATTCATGCAAAGTTTCATCTGTCTAGCACTTATCGTTTAGTCGGTAAGTCGAGGACGGACGGACGGACAGACGGACCGACGGACATGACGAATCTATAAGGGTTCCTAGGCATAAACTTCGGAACCCTAGAAAAGTACCCATAATACCTCTGCTTAGTTTTGGGCTAGATGGCGTTGCGTGTAAGATGTCCGATTATTTATTATTATTTGTTAATTTGTTTACAGGTGCACAATGCCTCGGGTGATGAAGTGTTTGCTATACATTGGTATCGCAGCGTTCCTTCATCAGCTCCCGAGGTTCTTCGATCGGCGCTATGTTCCTCAAACTACCCTGTGGAGGGGTCACACCGAAGAAGTCTGCACGGTATGTAGTCTCTTCTCCTTTTTCATCTTCCTAGTCTTTATTCCCAAGTTTTTTTTTTTTTGTTTGATGTCAGCCAAAGTGACTGTCTCTGATGGAAAGCAGTAGTAGAATCCAGGAGTGGGGACCACCAGACTGTCTGCGATGCAGGAAATGAGGTTATGCGGACCCAGACTATGGCGGCTTAGTGCGATACGTTATCACGCCTCTCTTAGAGGACCCGTGTTCATTATGGGAAATAAACACGTGAGCTTGTAGTGAGTTCCAGTTTTTAACCGCTCGGCATAAGAAAGAAGAGCGGAACCGATTAGTTCTAGTGCGTATTTCTACCACTCTAAAGGGGTGACTTCCAAGGCCAGTAAGTTTATTTAGGGTCGGCTAACACGGTTTTGGCTGAATATCAGTTTTACCACGAAACGATTGACATCGGACCTCCGCAATTCTAAAGAGAACTGAAATTCGAAGATTGAACTAGTTGTCAGTATATTTGAGGGCACTGACTTCCCAATAACATGAAATCACCATACTTAATTTTCTTATTGATATTTTATTTAGTCTACACTATAAGAATGCTATGGCTATGCTTATAGCTTATGGCTGAGTAGAAAGCACAAGGGCTAGTTGCAAAGTTAAGCAATCTTAGATAGGTCAGTCTATGGATGGGTGACCATTCTTAACAAATTGAGACCTCTCTTGCCCCTTGAACCTTTGTTAGCGTTGTGGGATTTGTTTTCGCCGTCTTCTTAAATTAACTAAATTGGATAGTTCACTTTTCTTTGTTCCTTTTATTTATACTGATCAATTTTTCTTTTTCATTTTATTTGATAACATTTGTTGATATAGCTGGTTACAGATAGCAATAGATAAATAAAGATAAGACATTTAATATATAAAAAAAAAGCAGTTAACAGATAGGTGTAAATCCATCTTTACCGGCATCTAAAATGCGTAAATATAATACGTGAAACAAATATAAATTTCCCACAACGAAAAATTGCTCTTGACGGAATGACATTTATATTTTTGATTCTAAAAATACATCAAGCCTTCCGATAATCCCAAAGGGTAAAGAATCTCTCAAAGGAAAATCCAGTGAAGATATTTCGTCACAATCTAGTACCATTTCTAATACGGCCTTAAGCCTAACGAAGACTCTTATACACCTAAATCAATTTGGTACATAATAAGAATATTAAAGGAGATTTGATATACGAATGGTTATCTCAAGGACAGTTTTTTTTATTTCTAGAATTTACGGCGCAAATCGGGATTGAGTTGTTTCGAATATAAACTTATTTAGGTTAGGGATTCGTATTGAATTAACGTCTCTGTGTTAGTCTGTGTACCTGATACAGGCTCAAGTAAGTTTATGCAGCAAAATTATTAGAAAATTGTTACAATTTTCCCCAAAATGTCCAGGCGGCTGTCTCAACACTTTTGTTAGGTCATAGCTTTAAATCCCACATAACAACGGACGTACATTATTCCAACGGCGCTCAAAATCTTATTATTTTTATTTATTTAACGACTGCCAAGGTGACTTCACTATTGATGCCTAATGAGTAAATTCCTAAAGCGTCGCCATATTCCTTGAGTATGGTGACACATTATGACGGCCTAGTGATCTCAACTCGCACGTTCCTATTCATATCATTCGCTACCGTCAATGCCATACCAAGCCAAAATATACCAATTGTAGAAATTATACCCGAATAGAAGTAATTAAACTGTTCTTGATACAGAATGACAGAAATATAAAACACGATATAAAACGACGTGTTTAAATAGTGTAACTAGCTGATGAACACGGCCCCACACGCGTCCGTATCATCACATTTCCTAGGAGTATCAAAATAACTTAGATCCCATTCTCAGACCTGAATAAACCATAGATATAGAATACTAATAGATTGGCTATGCGGAAAAGAGACAATACGAGTTTACGTGTGTTAGAGCGCGACAGATAAATGAGACCAAACACCGATACGCTAAGCGCCTGTATGCGCCTAGCGCCCGTCGAGGTCGAAACATTATTGTTGTTATTTTATCGGAATCTAGAGTATTTTGTTGTGGTTTATTATTAATTAAGCGTGTTTTATCACGGTGTCATGTGCAGTACCTGGATGTAACGAATATTTTTAATTATGTAGTTTTTTGTATTTAATCCCTGTATTACCTGTGGATTTATTTGTACCAGTTGGTACATTATCGAAAAAAAAAATTGATTTGCTTACCAAAAAGTTGGACCAAATAAATTGTCAATTGAGACGTTTATTAGCCTCGCTTCAACTTGTTCAAGCGTTTGAAAACATCTTCTACATATGTATACATACACCAGTAAAGGACAAAGAGACCGTATCATTTGATGTATTATATCCTGTCAAAATAAATTAAGCTCATGTTTGACACCGTAAGTTTATTTTCTCGGCGTCTTTTATTGGCAGCCTACAGATATTTCCATTTTTAGTTTATCATGTTACATGAAGATCAAATATTTATTTTTAGAAACATTGTATAGATGTATTTCTAATAAGCTTAACTTGTAAATTCTTTCCCTTGGGACTTTTAGTAAAATAACTAAATAGTAGCTATTAAGTCCAATTTTTTTACCAATGGATTTGAACCACAGTTAGTAACCAAAAAATGCTAAATAAATTGGTACAGGGTTTTGAGTTTTCCTAAACAACACAGATATACACACTAAAACCAAATTAATTCCAAAGGACTAACTTAAGTTTTATCTCTGTTTCAGATCGAGATGGCTTCATGGGTGCAAGCCATATCCCTGGATGTATACTTCATCTCCTACTACGGATTCAGGGTCTTATTTGTCCACCTAATCCCATGCACTTCTCTCGTAGTCTTGAATGTGCTTCTGTTCAGAGCTATGAGGACTGCGCAGATTAACAGGCAAAGACTGTTTAAAGAGAATAGAAAATCTGAATGTAAGAAGCTAAGAGACTCAAATTGTACCACTCTAATGCTTATCGTAGTGGTCACGGTTTTCCTGATGGTAGAAATCCCAGTAGCTGTGGTCACTATTCTCCACATTATATCCAGCACTATAGTCGAAATTTTAGATTACTATA
This sequence comes from Phragmatobia fuliginosa, assembly GCA_932526445.1. Lineage (NCBI taxonomy): Eukaryota > Metazoa > Arthropoda > Insecta > Lepidoptera > Erebidae > Phragmatobia > Phragmatobia fuliginosa. The sequence goes on along the minus strand of OW052081.1, from coordinate 8,737,092 downwards.
TCGCTAATATCTTGATTCTTATCACCAATTTTTTCATTCTAGTTTCTTATCCAATTAATTTCGCTATTTACTGCGGCATGTCTAGGCAGTTTAGGGAGACTTTCAAAGAGCTGTTCATCAGAGGAGCAGTGACAAGTAGGAAAAATGGCGGGTCTAGTAGATACTCTTTGGTTAATGGACCTAGGACTTGCACAAACGAAACAGTTTTGTAAATATCTTATGACTAGATAAGGATATTTTGGAAATTTATATAATATGTTATCTAAACTGTTAGAACATATCAATTAAAAAAATTTTTTTATTTCAAAATTTCGAACGATTTACAATTTTTTTTTAAATCTCGTTTATATGGTTGAAAGAAAATAAAGCAGAGGTTTTAAATGATAAGAGTAAGTAGATAAGGCGTTTATTTTCTACGAAATAATTTAAATGTAATACATTCGTAGGAAATTAACGATAAAATTAATTAGACTTTTAATAAAGTATAAATGTGTAACTAAAATGTAGTCGATTATGTATAATTTGCATTAATATTTTAGAATTATATAAATTAACTATTTATACATACTTTTTCGTTGCCATGGGTGATATTCTGACCCCATGGCTTTTAATGGTGAGCCCCCATTACGAAAAAGTATAATTATTGTGTAAATATTAAATTAAATATATTAAAGTGTTAATTACGTTATCAATGTGCTTTTATTATGACAAAATAAATGTAAGAAAAAAGAAAAACAATTTATGAAATATTTATAAATTTATAAAAAAAATGTATGTAAAATGTAGATACATGTGTAAAAAGGGTAAATGTTTATTTAAATGAAATTGGTACTAAATGATATTTATGTTGTAACGTATAATATGAATATAAATATTAGTGTTTGTATTGCTTGTTTAAATTTAAATTAAATATAAAGTTATTAAAGCTAAGAGGAAATTACGAAGTGTATAATCTTAATTTAACTTAGTAATAACTTGTGTAATGTAAAATGTGAACATTTTTGTATAACTGATTCGGACCATGGCGAATTGAAATTGTGTTAGGTACTTAATATATTCAAGTAAATAAATAAATTGTATAATATTATTTGTTTCATTTAACATACTGAACCCTCTAATTCAGGAGGAGGAGGAGCCCTGAGCCCAGCAGTGGGACATTATGGATTGTTGTTGATGAACATACTTAACCCTCATAAAAGTTCTTTGAATTCATTTTACTCTTTTAATATTATAGTATCGAAAGAAACTCTGTTAATCTGTTACGATTTCGCTGCACCGATTTCACTAATATTTGGCAAGAAAATCTTTGAGGAAGAATAAGGACATCTCTTTATCGCGATTACCGACTGTTACACTAATTTATAATTTATTGATTGAGGCTACCCTAAACATTATTTGCCTGTCTTAAGTTTGGTAATTACATCATTTTTGAGTTGAAAATCTTGAGAATATTCATAATTTAATTTAATAATCAGGTACGACAGGTATTAGATATTGGACATAAATATAATAGAATTTATTCGATAATTATCTTTTTCAAATTTATTTGTGGTTGAGATATCTGTGATCTTGGATTCTATGGCTTATTTTGATTATAAGCATTCGTGTTATAGTATTTTGCTGCAGAGTACGAGACCCTAGGGCCAATGATACATCAGAAGCATCTCAAAAAGGCCGCTATAGTGAGGGTAACAATAGGAATAGTTACCATTACTCGTGGATTCTAAATAATATTCGGAAAACTTGAAACAAACCACTTACCAACCCGTCTGGCCAACGTTAGATTGTAGGCCAAAACCTCCTTTCAAAGGAGAGGCCTATATCCAGCAGTAGACTGTTAAAGGCTGTTGATGATGTTAATGATGATGATAAATACCTTAAGAAATTTTATATCAAATATTATACTGTAACATATTGGTCAATGAAATAAATAGTATTATTGTTATATATCGGTTGTCTAGTACCCAGAATACTAGCTCTGCTTATTTTGGGACTAGATAAAGTTGTGCATGATATTCGACATATTCATTTATTTATTCTACTCATGCTTTCCATCAGGCAGAGTAGAGTCACTTTGACAGGTCTGAATAAAAAGGAAGTGATTTATAAAAACTAAGTAACTGTTTTCTAATAGTCCTTATCAAAAAGGCAATACCATCAAGCACGAAAATAATAAGAATATAGAACCTTCTATCAATTTATACCATCTTTGATATCACTATTCATCACTACGTGAATTATAAATTTACACTACCTTTTGTTAAACAAATTGTTTTTATAATATGTACTAGCTTTCGCCCGCGGCTCGGCCCGTGTGTATCTCGATTGTTGCAGTAAAAAGTTGCTTAAGTGTTATTTTGATATATAAGCTAAGTATATTACTATAAAGTTTCATTCAAAATCGTTCAGTAGTTTTTGCGTGAAAGAGCAACATACATACTCACAAACTTTCGTGTTTATTATATTTTGAAGGATTACTTTAGAATCCACAAAAATCGAGCTTAATAACTAAAGTAATACATTGTCCCTTTTATCCTTATTTTATACCCAAGACACCAACCCTTGTTAGATTGGGTCGAAGCCTAAAATTGATATTTAACCTGGTCCCTCGACGATAGGAGTCAAGTTCAACATTTAATCAAGTAACTTGGTTACTTTATGAAACTTTAGTAAATCTAATTTGTTTAAATCCGTTCTAATATTGTTAGGCAATGAAAGTTGTTGGAAAAAAAATCAAGATTTTAGAAGTATATAATTATGTAAGGTATTTTTGAAAAGGATTCTGTTCAAAACTTTTTTAAGAATTCCTACTTTCTTTTTATTTCCCCAATAAAGTTATGAGCAGCTTACCTAACATTGCTATTTGAGCATCAGGATAGCATAGCTAGTTCGTAGTTGGGTCGTTGTATTCCCCAACTGCTAATCAGCGCGAGAATTCCTATATCGCGATACAGGATTAGACAGTTACTCCATAGTTCTGAGTATTTAGGTTATTTTTTATAACATATGTCACTTAAATTGTAATCCATAATCAGTAATAAAGTTTTTTGTGATGTACATAGTCGCTGAATTTTGCCGTATTTTCAAGTATCAATACTTGAACAATACGTTTGAGAGTAACTAAGGAAGCCAATTAATCAAACCGCCTATCTTAGTACTCAACTAGATTGAGGACTCTCATAATAGGAATCTCCGGGCAAGTCATTTACCCTCCCATCCATACCAGGTACCTTAATAAGTCAACTACCTTTTCGCGTGGATATCGGATTTCGCGGTAAGTAGTAACCTATGTCCTTCCTCAGGTATCTACGTGAGAAATTTCATCGCAATCGGTGCTGTGGTTTGGCCATAAAAGCGTAATAGACAAACAGACTTATCTTCCAGTTTATAAGATTAGAGTATGAGTTTATTAAAAGCTCTACAGAAAAGTAAATTTGGTTTCAATGTGCTATTTCGAGGGAGCTATAAATAAATTAAATAACCATATATAATAATCTTATATATCTCACACACGTCTGATCCCAAAATAGGCTGAGGGTTCAATTCCCGAGTCAGACCAAATGTTTGTCTAATCTGCAAATATTTGTGTCGGAGTGTGGGTGATTGCTATGTATAATATATATATATCAACCTATAACATCCCACTGCTGGGCTTAGGCCTTCTCTTAGGTGAGGGTTAAAGCAGTAAGCCACGTTGGAACTAGCAAGATAACGTTGTGGCTACATAATTTTAGCGTTAGATGTTTTATGCCGCTCGAAGGCATCCAAATAAGCTTAACGCTGTTATCTTATGATAACAACCGGGACCGACTGCTTAACGTGACCTCCGAACCACTGAGACGCTCATAGTATCATGTCACTAACAGTCACCCATCCAGGTACTGACCACGCTGTCGTTGCTTACCATCTGTGATTGTTTATAATCTTTTATGGCAACTAGGCTACGAGCCTATTTATATATTCCTTACTTACTTATTATATTATTTACAACCAGACTTAACATATGGTCGTGGCAATTGTGATACCTGATGGTTAATCAAAGACCTGATATATGTCTACCCGTGACCACGAGCGATATAACCCGTTCGAAACGTCGGAAAGTAGAAGATATCGTATCCTTTTGAATTTTATCGCGAATAAGTTCCGTTTACATAAAAGAAAATGAGTATGCTTAAAAATCGTGAAAGTCTAAAAACAGTTATCCACTCGTTGTTAATACTCATAAACGTAAATACCAAGAAAAAAAAAATAATGTGATCACTTCTTTAACAACATAAGTGGATTCTGTAGTATTTTAAATGCTCCTTCAATTTTACTTCAACATAAAAAGAGAGAATTGTCGTTTTGTTTAAAGTATTTTCCATTCTCTATACAAGCCCTCATACTCAAGATATACCTCCATTGTTTTCGGTGTCCGCGTATTCTAACGAAAGAAAGCTTAATAGCAGTACCTTCTGACTATTCTAGAATTTAATTATACTATGTACACTTAATTTGCAATGCACTTAGCTTCTTATCTGAAACAGGTAAATAAGAGCTTTATTCACAAACGTTATTAAAGTTTGAGCAGTGCTTTCATTTTAATTTTAACTTTAAGGCTGTAAGTTCAAAATAACAGAAGTGTTGTTTAAAACGAGTAAAAACTGCGACTAAGAAAACGTAGAGTAGGACGCTTTGCGAAAAGGTGAACCAGTGAGCAGTGGATGAGTGCACACTGCACACAGTTCATATCCCGAGATGGTTGTTGCTCTTAGAGGAAACCTTTCGTTCAGCAGTGGACAGCAACAGGCTGATGTAAGTCTTACAAGCACATTTCATTACATAGGTAGTAGGGCTACGCTAATTTCCGCACGAAATGGCCGGCTCGAGTGAAGCAATACTACCCTCACACAGAAGACCAACCTACGTCTTACGGCTTCTGGAGGCCGGAAAGATGATGCAGAAACATCTGATCAGGCCGCCATGATGTGGGTCACCATGCTGTATGCTGTATGAGGATTGTGACCCCTACTCCTGGATTCCGCTCATGCATTGCACCAGGCAGAATACAGTCACTTTGCACCAGTCAAAGTTATTTGTAATCATCCACACACAGCTCTCATCCAATCATCCATCCATCATCCATACATCTCAAATGTCAGAAATATTTATTTATTTATTTATCCAAGGGTGTTGAAGTGTAAGTAAAATAAAAAGATACATTTAATTTACTTCGGAGCACTGTTCGAATATCGTTTAAAGCATGTGCTAGGTGCAAGTACAAACTCAGGCAGCAAATCTAAGGTGTCAACAAGAAGTTTTTATAGAACCTTTATTTTACTAGATTTCTTTAAAAGACAACTCCCGAATTAACAATGCATTCCTGTGTCGTGGGGGACTTTGCAAACATAAAAGAAATGGACACAAAGCACACCCAAACTCAGGATAACAATTTGAAAATCACACAAAGTGTTATTCCGTGTAGGATTTGAACCGCCAACACTTGATGTAGCAGGAAGAGGCATGATGACCGTTTAAACCACTAAGCCAACTGTGGAGTCTTGTCCTTTTATATCCATTAATACATTTACATCCAGTATTTTTTCAGTACAATTTGGAGAAATATTTCTATTATGTAAGCAAATAACATTGCCTATTTACGAGTACAGTAATGAAAGAAGGAGTGTCCATGATTGCCTCTAATTTAATACACCCTATCGTTCGCCGTAAAGGGTAGGGTGTACGATTGTCGTAGGTATGTAGGTCGAGCCAAGTATAATTTAATATCTCGAACATTATTAGGGAAGGGATCTATTAGGGATTTGGGATTATTATGTGCCTGACAAAATGTTCGATACCAATTCTTACACTACCTAATTATTTACACAAATAAATAAAATTGGAGTGTCTGTGTGTAATATCAAATGAAAAGGCAGTTTATAACATTTTTGTCTGTCTTTCTGTCTGACTGTTTGTTCCATTTAATCTCTGGCAAAGATGTACTGATTTTAAACGGACTTTCTCTGGTAGAAAGCTGATGACCTAAGGAGTAAGGCATTTTTTTTTATAGACTAGTTTCCCTCCGCGGCATTACTCGTCACAAGTACAGACATCAGCGTTCTAAATTAGTTAATAGCCTAACCATTATTTAGGTTGGTTTTATAATATAAAAGAGAAATATAACAAAAATAATTGATTTGTTTATTGTGTGTTTATGTGTGTGTGTGTGTGTGTGTGTGTGTGTGTGTGTGTTTGTGTGTGTATTTGTGTATATTTATGTATGTGTGTGTCCGCTGTGTGTGAGTGTATTTGTGTGTAAGTGTATTTGTGTGTGAGTAACGGGTGACTCAAGCATATCAGTGATTGGAGTTTCGATAAAACTATAGCTTCACTACGTGAAAGCAGTCAACCGTTCATCGATAAGTTTTTTAAATTCACGGGAGGCGTACAATTACATTCCACACAGTCGTGACGATGAACTCATCCTTTTGGAAACTTCAAAACCGATGACCACTGGAATAATTACATCAATTCACTTCCACGGCCGTCGCTCGGGTGCCCCCAATAATAATTCAATGTAAGTTTATTGCTAATGTACTCAAAGTGATTGGACAATCAAATTATACAACAGTACTGGCAATGGCCTTAGCGTCGCGACGCTGTTTTCATTTCAAATGATGGACAATTCGAACTTGAGAAATGTACGGACGAAATTTTTTTTTGCATAAGAACATTGTACTTTATACTGGATTTTTTAGGGAGATCTTTTACAGAGAATTGGCTGGAGAAATAATTTGATAGCTTTACTAGATTAACATCGTTTTTATTTACATACATACAAACACGAAAGTACAGACGAATACTGAATAGTTTTAGTTTAACGACTACAAGTCCTTATTCTTCTTCAACCTATTGCCGTCCACAGACGACGAACGGACAGACAGACAAAAAAATTATTAATTTTGTTTTTTTAATGTTAGTAGGTACTGTTTATACTTTAATGTGCATTTGGTAAAACACGGTTCATTTGATATGACATACAGATACATCAATTTTATTTATTTATAATGATCTTATTCTATCGTTCATAGTTACGTTTTAATTTTAAAAGAAAATAACAGGTTACTACCAACATTTTAAATTAAATAAAAAATCGGTGAACTCCCATTGGAAGGGTTCCGTTTCAGACGTCTACCTGCTCGAACAGACAGTAGAGTCTTAGTAATAAGGTTCCATTTTACCCTAAAAAGTACTTACTCAATTAACTCAATCTATCAAAACAAATATTAGAAGCGAAGTCTCTAATCCACATACAACTATTATCATACTTCTATTCAAACAGGTAATCAGTTGCAGATCTAAGTCTGAATAGATGTTTTTGAATAGGATCTACCTCTTAATGCCTTAGTCAATGTATTCATACCATCTCCACGACTGGAATTGGTTATCATATAAGAATATAATTGCATAAACTTATACGAAGGACTCGCTTATCCCCGCGGCTTCGACCTCGTGTATGTTGTTTATCGCGGTTAGAAAGTAGCCTATGTCATTCCATAAGAATCAAAATATCTCCATGCCTTTTGGCAAAAGACACACACAGTAAAATTCTCGAATTTACGAGTATAAAATTAGTGTAGTGTGACTCCCTTGAAAATTATAGGTCGTGAAAATTTAGGATCCTGTAACCTCACCCACTCTGTGACCACCGGTTTATACCGGTTTTTTATGGGACCTTGAACTGATTCACGAAATGGTTCAACGGGCTTATAAGCTCAAGTATAGTTCCCTAACGGTTAACCTACGGTTATGCAGTAACGGGATATAACGTGTTTACTCTCTTTAGTTAGAAATACTAGTTTTTACTGCTATATAACAAGGAAAACGGGAGCTAATTCTGCTCTTGTATTAGGAACTAAACTAAAATTTCCCTAAAATTCTAACCGACGTTCTAAATATCAAACACTGGACGTTAAATGATACTCACAATATTAACATTTTGAAAATCGTTTTAGGCTTAAAATAAGAGAATAGCAAATAATTTTAGACGAATGAATATCTTCCATTCTCTTATTTTTATGAATTAATTTCCACAATACTATTATTGTAAAAGTATAATTTTAATTAATCTTTGATATTTAAAATCTCACGCTCGTTGGGCGAGACCTTCGTTCAGCGGAGGACGACGATAGGTTATTACTAGAAAGTCACCGTCAATTTACGGCTACAACCACTGAATCTCTGTGTTCATTTATGTGAGTGGCTCATAAAGGATCTCGTGGAAACTAAAGGTATGATTTTATATGAGTGGAGCTTAAAACGAAACGACTTTTTAATTATACACATTGAAAACGATGACGGCTGTCATAGCCGTTGTTTGGCATCTCAAAACATTACTTTTTATTATTTCATTTACATACAAATAGCATACAAATAGTAAAAAAATACACTTTTACTGGCCCTATTAAAAACAATAAGCGTTATCGAAACGCAATACATACAGCACGGTTGGGTGTGTACCTACGGTGTGTAAACTAAAGCAACATATTTGAATTTGGCGCAAAGTTAATATAACAATTATCACACATTGCTTATATAACATTCGTAAATCATCTTCCGAGCCTTTATTCCCAAGTTTATTTGGGGTCGGCTACTAGTTCAACCGGTTTTACCTGAATAGCAGTTTTTACACGGAGCGACTGGCATCGGACCTCCGCAACCCTAACGGAGAACTGAAATTCGAAGATTGAACTAGTTTTCAGTATATTTGAGGGCACTGACTTTCCCAGTAACGATTGCCATAGATGTTCATGACAACCGGGACCGACGGCTTAACGTGCTCTCCGAATCACGGGCGTGAATCACCCACCATATGACATTCGTAGATGTCTTCCAAAAAATATAACTATTGTAGTTCATCTTCATCTCAACTCAAGAATCACAAGAATTACAAGTACATTATCGCATTTTGCTTAAATTATATTAAACTCACTAATTTATTGGAAATCTACGAAAACATTAAACTGATACCATTAAGATCGTTCCTCCGCATTTTTTCCTATGCTTGGTTTTCCCACACGGTTTATTATTTTAAAGACAAACAAACAGATCGCCCTGCTTTTCTTTACACGAACCTTACCATCCAGCTATCTACACTTCATTTAATTACTTGATTTGGTTCGACGCGTGGGCTCGGTCATACATTGCGTCACTCATTTCCACCGAAGCCTTATGGGAAATTATGTTTATTGTCCTATTTTCTTTATGGTAGTAGGATTCAATTTTATTATCTCTGGGTTATTGAGAGCTTTGATATTCCCTTGGTTCTAATTGGGAATCATAATTGGTATTGTAGTCCAAGGTTGAAAAAGGGTAAAGCAGTTATAATTTAATCATTCACACAAACATTTACAGCCTTATCTAATTCACTTTAATAGACCAGTATTCTACTGTTAGACATAGATGTCTCAATAGATATATTTTTCGTTACAAAATCACGCTAGTTCCCTCGACAATAATGATGACCTATAGGTCTCCATCCAGATTAGAGCTCCTGCATCTCAGAAGCCTTGATGCATTATGCAATATGCATTTTTGCATATTCAAATTAATTGACTACCCGGTTGGCCAAGTTGTTTAAGCGGTTTCTCTCTACTACGCCAAGTGTTGTGGGTTCTAAGTTGTATAGCCCCCGCGACACATGATATATATTCCTAAGGGAGTTCTATTTTTAAAAGAAAAAATAAAAATATGAAATCAATGATAATAAAACAGCCCTTATTATATTTTCGTTTTATTTTAGGCACAGACTTATTCTCGTTCTCATAAAAGCCTTTTCTAAATCTGAAATAAAGTCAAGCCCACTCTTCCAAATGTTTATTCAACGATAGAAGAGTATTTTCAATAAAAGTATTTACATTAACTCAATTTAAAGTTCTAATTCTCTTTGCTCTCCCATTTTATTTCTAATTGTTAAATTAATCTATTAACTCCGATTAAGTTTCAAAGAACTTTATTATTAGGTTGAATAAGAACATAATTTAAGAATTAGCAACTGTTTTTACAAGCTTTTAATTAACTTGCAATGTATCTATGTTTGTTCTTGATCTTTGAAAGCTCTTGTTAAAAATAATTCGAATAAATAAAAATACAAAAATTAATTAAAAATATAAAATCTTTTTAAAAAAAAAAGCGGCCAAGTGCGAGTCGGACTCGCCCATGAAGGGTTCCGTATCAGCAAGTAACATCATATTAAAGTTCTTGTAGTTCGTTGTAACTTTCATAGATGTTTTTATACTAGTGTATTGATTGGATGAAAGGTAAATTGATTGTTACGATTTATGACGTATTAAAACAAAACTACTCACTAGATCTCGTTCAAACCAATTTTCGTTGGTAGTTTGCATGGTAATGTACAACATATATTTCTTTTAGTTTTATCACTCTCTTATTTTAAAAGTTAGAGGGGGGGGACACACATTTTTCATCTTTGTAAGTGTCTCTCGCGCAAACTATTCAGTTTAGAAAAAAATGATATTAGAAACCTCAACATCATTTTTGAATACCTATCCATAGATACCCCACACGTATAGGTTGATAAAAAAAATTTTTGAGTTTCAGTTCCAAGTATGGGGACCCCCAAAATGTATTGTTTTTTTTTTCTATTTTTATGTAAAAATCTTAATGCGGTTCACAGAATACATCGACTGACCAAATTTCAACAGTATAGCTCTTATAGTTTCGGAAATAATTGGCTGTGACATACGGACGGACAGACAGACAGACAGACTTGACGAATCTATAAGGGTTCCGTTTTTTGCCATTGGGCTACGGAACCCTAAAAACGAGTTTTTAATTGAATGCGCTAAATCGAAAAAAAAATAGTTTAAAACTTTTACTATCTACTTAAAAACCATTACATCATCATACATAATTTGTATGATATAAAACTTGTAGTGAGATTTACTTATTCTATGAGATAGATAGATATTAACATACTTCCATATTCAAATTACTGGTATAAACATCAAAAGCTAGTTTAAAATACAGAAGAATACTGCACTATGTCAGTTCATTTTAAGGGTATTTTTATGTCAAAACAGGGCATCCTGCAAAAAAAATCTGCATAAATTAATGATGCTAGTCCATGTGATGAAATATAAAGGAAAACTAACGGCTTACGTGACTTTTTTAGTGAAGGAATTACAGAGGCCTCACTTGTAAAATACGCTTACTTGGAAATCTTCGTACAAAAATAACGAAATAATAAGTAAACATAACAATTAATTATCTATTGGAAATGAAAAAAGTCATTATGGGTAACTACGGAACCTTATCCTATGCGTGGCCGATGCCCATTGCAATCCAGCGAGACAACGCTTCCAGTATAATGGGCACTTTTGCACCGGGAAATATGCAGGGCGGGTTACTTTAAATGACGCGAATAATGTAAATTGATATAAGGAATTGTATTCCATGTAAGTGATTTTTAATTGTTATTAATAAATTACTATTCTAAATAAACTAGTGGACACCTGTTGTCTAGATGAAAAAAGTAAGTCGGCCAAGTCGGACGTTATGGGTTGTTCAATAGTAATATGACATGGAACATAATCAAGATTTTAGTCATAGTTTTTTTTTTGGGTTTTCAATATTTATTATACATAAAATTTAACTCTTTTGAGGAGGTTAGAAGAGGGAATCGATATAGTAGTAGAGGACAGAAGGTACTGCGTATCAACTCCTCCGGTCACATTGACAGCTAAATAACATTTCCCTAAGGAAAAATATTCATCTTTATACATAAGGGCTTTTTGAGGTTTTATACCTCCACCACCTAACCTGCTCCACTGCTTAATTTTAATGTATGTGTGTTGACGGATTAATTACACGGAGTGTACACAGTAGAGTAATAACAGTCTAAGTCTAAACCAACAGAAAGTTGTATTTATTCTGCATTATTAATTTATTTTTATTGAAGTGAAAAGTTCTTTAGCCGCGTTTTGCACTTGCATGCTTGTAGCAGTATATCTGTAGCTAACGTATAGTGCTATGTATATCTTATTAGTGAAATTGAATGTATTTTGTGAAAAGTTCAATGTGTATAAAGTGTGCATAGTTTAAATGGTGTTTTTGTTTGATTATTATTTGAATCGTTTAATCAAAGAATCATTGTGCTTCAAATTTTAATACTCAGAGTTCTAAAAACGAAGTCTTCACTTCTATCGGCAGTCTTTATAACTGCCAATTTTTATTATTTAGTATGTTTAAGAAAATATAACTGAATTTTATTCTTAAATTGTAGAACTAGTAAACCTTAATACAATTTGTTCTAAATTTTTACTGTTAATTATTCTCATAGAACATCTACGGATGATGTTATATGCGTAGTATCTTATTTATACAATTCTTACAAATTGTTCTTTTCAAGCTTAAATAATTATGTTGCCATTTAATTTTAAGTTGTTGATTATAGTTATTAATAATATCATATCTCCATTTTTTCATTTCTTCAAAGCTTCATACTAGCTACTCAAAACTCGTTCTTATACACTAACTGAGAATGTAACTTCAGGTACATTTTTAATTATATTTTATCGTTCTTCTTTGTAGGGCTTTGTAAAATATGACCGATTGTTGAAAAATGAGTTCTTGTTGGAATAATGCTATCCACACCATGATGAAATTTTTTATTTTCTCCGTTTACACCACTTTGTTGAACCATTCCACCCATTACATCAATACCACCGCTGGATTTAACAGTTGGTGGCAAACGAGTTTTTCCCAAATCACCACCAATGAAATGATCTCCTGTACTCCCATCAACACCACCTAACTGTTGCTTGGTTGCATGACTGTGAGTTGATCTAAAATGAGACCCTTTAGGACCCCCTCCAATTATAGGACCGCCTCTAGCCCCAATTCTATCGTCACTGTTCTGATGATATTTTTTATCCCAACTGTCACCAAAATAATGATTGCTTTTGTTTCTCACACCATAGTATACAACAGTTGATGTGAAACTTGTACTACGGGGACCGCCGCCAATAACAGGAATGCTTTTACCCCTATCATTAGCACCACTGTTATAGTGATGTATTTTACCTCTGTTGACATCAATATCTCTATCTCTCCCACCGTCATGAGAAGTAGTTGAAGGCAAATGATCTAATCTTGGACCACCACCGATAATAGGACTGGATCTCCCCTTTCCAATAGTACTGCCAGTTTGATAATATTTTTTGGTGAAAGCTCCATCGATATTACGGTATTTGCTCAAAGTTTCTTTAATGTTAGCTCGATTCACACCTCTGACTGTCTTTAAGCCATGATGAGTAAATGACGGAAAAGGAGTTACCCGTGGACCACCGCCAATAACAGGTCCACCTTTATGATGATAATTTTTATCAAATCTCTCCCCTCCATGATCCCACTGTTTGCCCCGGTTATTAATACTAACATCTGGATGAATGCCTTTAACTTTTCCACCGCCATGATGAATAGTTGACGGATAATGAGTTGTTCCCGGTCCACCGCCGATCATAGGACCAACTTTTCCTCTGACATCATCATAGTGTTTACCAAAATTACCCCTCCCACCACCACCACGAGTTGTCGATGGAAAATAGGTTCTTCCCGGCCCTTCGTCTTTATGATTATCTCTTGAAACCCAACCTTTGTGGTGACCATCTCCAACCAGATTACCATGAGAGCCAGCTGTAACCCAACCACTATAATGACCTGAAAGTGTACATTTAAACTTTATAAAAGAACACATCTGACAGAAATTAATTTTAAGTAGATAATTACCTACATGTATGAAAACAAAAATAACAGAAATTATGATGGCCATGGCTATGAGACCAGCCTGCAGTTAGTATATCCTACTAACTACAGTCGGCATGGCTAAGAATTAAATAAATAAATATTTCAGACGAATTACACACAACATTATCTAGTCCCAAACTAAGCAGAGCTTGTACTATGGGTACTAGATTATAGATATGAATACATATATACTTTTTGTTGTGAATATGTACATAACATATATAGAAAACACCCAAACTTCAAAACAAATATTTGCAGTCCAACCCGGGAATCGAACCCAAGACCTCTTGATCGCATTCGCTAACCACTAGACCAACAAAGCCATTAGATATGAAATAAGAATAAATAAGGTATTTAACAATGGTAAAATGTCAGTAAGTATATACGTGAAGTCAATAACAATTTTTACCTTCACGCCCACCACGGGAGGCTTTGAAGAGACGTCCACCAGCACCAACGCGCTCACCTAATTTTTTAAAAAAATTTATTCTTTTTATTAAAAACGTAATTAGTAAAATCTTTATCTAACCTACGTTATTGAAATGAAATATTATGTTTTATGAAGCGCTGATAGTGGCCTTAGGTGATTGGAAACAATCACAGAGGGTAAGCAATGAAGGCGGGGTCAGTACCCATGTAGGTGACCGTTTGTGGCATGATATTCTATGACCATTAAAATGATTCGGAACGTTAAGTAGTCGGTCTCGGTTGTTATCAACCTTCAGGCAGTTTAAAAACATCCAACGACAAGATTTACGTAGCCACAAAGTGTCTTGCCAGTCCCCAACCCGCACTCAGCGTGTGGACGTGTTATGGCCTCGTATTTAAATCAAGAAAACTACATAATCATTATCATCATATGGATACGTGATTGATAAATACATAACCCACAATAATTCCAAGATGTGAGAATGGAACTAATAGAACAGGACACAGGACAGAACACACAGGAAATAACTTTAGTCTGTCTAGATGTTCTTAAACCGAAAATAATATATTAAATACTCACGTTTGTTTTTCCTTCGAATTTCTCTGAAAGCAAGCATTGACATGTTACTAACATATAACTGTTTAAAAAATTCTCTATATTTACAGAAATGTTAAATTTGAAACATTTCAGTTTTGATCATTCGGTCTCGCGATCCTAACTATAAACGCGTAAGTTTGTGAGTTTGTGTGTATGTATGTTTGTTGCTCTTTCATGCAAAAACTTTTGAACGGATTTGGATGAAACTTTACAGTAATATAGCTTGTATATCAGAATAACACATAGGCTACTTTTTACATGCTGGAGACGCGGGCGAACGCTAGTCTTAATATAAATACTCTCCTATATATTTTTGTAAGGTTAAGCCAATCTTCTAAAACTTTCGGGAATAAGAATTTTCTGAAAAAAATCCTAACTTTACTCTGCAGTAGGTTTTTGGTTATTATAGGACTGGTATATATACATAGTAGACTGCCTCGTTGGTCTACTGGTGAGCGTATGCGACTGCTAATCAAGAGATCTCGGGTTCAAATCCCGGGTCGGGCCAAAAACTATTGTTGGGTTTTTCTTACAGAAAGTTCTTAATAACAGCCCGAAGTATGGAAGTTAGGCGGTGACTCACCCCCTTGCCTCGGAGAGTCAGTCCCGGTTGTCATGAACATCTATGACAATGGTTATTGCGAAGTCAGAGCAATCAAATATACTGACAGCTAGTTCAACCATCGAATTTCAGTTCTCCCTTAGGGTTGCGGAGGTTCGATGCCAGTTGCTCCATGGAAAAAATGATGTTCAGATAAAACCGGTAGAACTAGTAGCCGACCCCAAATAATCTTGGGAATAATGCTAGGAAGAAGAAATAATGGGTTTTCTACACCCACAATGAAGATGGTTACTATTGAATTCTACTCATGCTTTCCATCAGGCAGACTAGAGTCCCTTTGGTAGGCTTAAGTTAATATTAAAAAAACACTTCGTTTGTTACTTAGTATAAGATTATATACAACTAAAAATTTTAGTTGTATATGTTGTAGTCTCTGAAAAAGATTAAAATTCATTGCACTTTTATAATATAGAACTACCTATTTATATATTTTAAGAAATCATTTCTCGTATTAGGAATATAAATCCTATGTCGCGGGGGGGCTTTACAAACATACATGAAACGGACATAAAGAACACCTAGGCATAGAACAACAATTTGTTGAATCACACAAAGTTTTGTCCCACTTGGGATTTGAACCCACTCAAATCCCTTGGCATATTAGAAAGCATAGTGGCTACCACTTAGATAACTATGCCAAACGTGTTGTATATCGCAACGATGCAAATAAACATGAACCATATTTACTTGATCATTTTAAGACTAATTTGAGAACTTGGCAACTGCACTTGAACATTGTTGTCGATCACAAGTAGAAATTCCTGAGGCGCGCTTGACTCTGAAACATTTGCCTAAAACATAATAAAATGACTAAAATATTACAATCATTTTAAAAATAATTTATGTTAACGTAAAATTAGTATTTACTGTTTAGTAATGTGCAACTATACTATAAATTACCGTGTGGTGACGGATTTAGAATACAGTGTGTCACCACCACTATTTATCACGCGGGTGTCGTAAAAGGCGACAAAGGGATAAACTACGCAAGACAACATCGATACAAAGAGAAGGAAAACTTGAAACCAACCCGTCTGGCCAGCGTGGTATAGTAGGCCAAAACCTCCTTTCTAAGGAGAGGCCGATGTCCAGCAGTGTTAAAGGTTGTTGATGATCGATGAACTATAAATTAGTTAAACTAATTTCTTTATTAAATACTAGCTGTCCCGTTGAGTTACCCGTGGTTATTATTGTGAATCACAAGTAACGCCGCGGAGTGAAGCTGGTTTACAAAAATAGCTTAAGTTACTCCTTAGATCATCAGCTTTCTGTCAGTGAAAGTGAAAAATCTGTACAACCGTTCCAGAGGTTATCCGGAACAAAAAAACAGACAGATAAAAATTGTATATTTGATGGAAGTAACATATATGCTTTCACTAGCTTTCGCCCGCGGCTCCGCCCGCGTTTATGTTGGTTATCGCAGTAAAAAGTAGCCTATGTTCTTCCTCAGAGTCTAATCTATCTGTGTACCAAATTTCATCAAAATCAGTTTAGCAGTTTAGGCGTGAAACAGACAGAGGTACTTTCGCATTTATAATATTAGTAGGGATATACAATTAGTAAGAAACTATGTGTGATATTACATACAGACACTTCAATTTTATTTATTTATATAGTTTCGTTACTAAATAGAGAAGGAAAATAATACAACATCATCATCTTCCTAGCCTTATTCCCAAGTTTATTTGGGGTCGGCTACTAATTCAACCCGTTTTACCTGAATATCAGTTTTTCCACGGAGTGACTGGCATCGGACCTCCGCAACCCTAAGGGAGAACTGAAATTCGAAGATTGAACCAGTTGTCAGTATATTTGAGGGCACTGACTTCCCAATAACGATTGCCATAGATGTTCATGACAACCGGGACCAACGAGGCAGTATAATACAACATCATCTACATAAATACCTTTACTTTAAGCTCCATGAATTTAGATGAATCTAGGATACATCTGAGAACACGATGAATTAACTCAGCTGCTTTGCTTTCTTTAATAAGAAGCATTAGGGTCAACATGGAGTCAAAAGGCCAGCCTTCAGAATTTTCATAACTTTCTGGTTTAGATGCGAGCGTCACTGGAAGAAATTGTAAATGAAGAGACTGTTGATTATATTTCTAAAGTTTGTGTGTTTTTAAAGTCATCTTCTTAAAAACCATGAAATACTTTGAATTGCTTGCGTTGAAATACTTGCTGAAGTACTTGCGTTGAAATACTTTGAAATGTCAGTCAAAGTTAGTTAATTGAATATTTCCAAATCAGCCCCCTAGCTATATTGCATACGTTTTCTATTCTGTTCTCTATACCATTTCTCTATTCTCTTGTTTCATTGGCTAATATTATGTTTTGATCACGTGACTGAGTGACATTAGCGAATGAAACGAGAGAATATAGAACTAGAATAGTGAATAGAATAGGAAACGAAAAACGATTGCAACTTGGCTAGGGTTGCAGTACTAAGCACCTGAGAGCAACTAATTATGACATAAATGAAATGCTCAACGAGAGTGAAAGTATGGTCTGACAGAAATCCATCTGAAACAACTTTTTTTTTGCTTTGTGTGAGTGAGTGAAATTACCGAAGAGCGAGGTGGAGTGACGACCTGCGTAAGATGGCTGGCAGAAGCTGGATGCTGATGAGAAGCCCAAAATCGATCAGAGTGGTGTGCAATAGGAGAGGCCTAAGTCCAGCAGTGGAATACGATAGGCTGATGATGATGAAGAAAGAATTCTTATTTGCAAAGTTTTTTTTAAGTCTCTTTCAGAAAGAAAATGAAACAACATGAACATGAACAATGCAAAAATAGGACAATACCTATAATAGTCAGAGCAGTCTGGCCATCTTCTACGAATTTTGTTTTATAATATTCAATAATGTGATTTAGCAACTTGCAAGTCGGACTTGCTGTTAAAGCCGTTCTTAATCCAAAGAACAGAAGCAACATTATTAATATTTTCTAAAAAAAAGAAGAATTTAAATGAAAAGTAGTAGGTAAATTAGTTTTACACACTCCTTTATCACTTTAATCTAAAATTATACTTTCCATAGCTTTTTGTTTGAATCATTTAATCAATTATAAACATTTTTAGATCTGCAAATACCCTTTACACTCTTTTTATTTGTTTTTTCTTTTAAATATAACAAATTATACCTTCCTTGGCAATGAAACTTCGAACCTATATTTTTGGTTAGCTTTAGTTTTTAGGAAATCTCTATAACAATTTAAGTGAGTGTACAACTCTATTACGTTTCAATTTCGTACGCCCAGTAATCAACACTGATTTAGTAACGTCTTTTTCATTTTATTCGTCTAATTGCAGATTTGAATCTCCAATTTTGTTGTCCTTTTGAGATCTTATTTTTTTGACTGCACTTAATTTAAACCCACTCTTCACTTTTTTTCGTCACAATTTTTTATTGCCTTCATCATCACTTATTTTGATGCGTATCTTATGCTTTTTTTTTATTTATTTCACATTTTCAGTCAAAGGCCTTGTTCATTTTTATTTTGGGTAAATAGGTAAATATTTTCGTTTTTTTTTTACTAATTCAAGTATCTCTTAGTACTTAGTAGAAAAAAACTTACTCTGTAAAACATTTCAAACTTTCAGCTTGATTTTAAATTCAATTTGAGAGTGGTTTTAACCATTTCTCCAATATGTTTACCATGAAAACATAAATTTTGTTGAAGGAGTGCGAATGGGCTATTAAGATTAGAATTATATGGCATGTTTTAATTATTACTACTGGTAGTGCAGAACAGTTTAATGCACTGAGATAAACTTTCTTCTTTCTAGCCTTTATTCCAAATATTATTTGGGATCGGCTGTTCTTTTTCTAGTTCACCCCAGTTTTACCTGAATATTAGTTTTTCGACGGAGCGACTGGCATCGGACCTCCGCAGCCCTATGGGAGAACTGAATTTTAAAGGTTGAACTTAGACAAGCTGTGATATACAAATAGATTGTAGAGAGGGTTTAAGAGGTACCTACCTCTTCACTTCTTCTTATATATTGTTAGAAAACTATATTTTCTGTTAACAATACCTTGTATTCAGTCCACAGATAAAAATATATTTTAATAATAAAAACGCTACGTCTGTAACACTACAGAATACATTTTACAAACACTTCAATAATCCACTTTAATTATAAGCTCTCTACAATTTATATGTATTTTTTTATTTATGTGTATTTACGTATAAACATATAATGTATTGTATACACTTATGTATGTCATATTCTTTATAATATATGTATGGATATATGTAAAGGTATATGTAGTGTACGTGTATATGTGTAAATATATGAACGATAAGTTTCAAAAATTACATTTCGTAATTATGTACTACCATGTTTGTCTCTGCATCACCCTAAGGTCAACTGTTAGAAAATACCTATGGCATTAAGTCCGCCTTTGTACACTTGGTCAAGTGTATAAAGGCGGACCTAATGCCATGTGTGTAACGTGTATGTAAAGAATAAATATATAATAAATGTGTAATGGTAAGCCAAAGCCTCTTTTCTAAGGAGAGGCTTATGTGCAGCAGAAGACCTGTGTTCAGTTCTAATGCATAGACCTAATATGACTTAAAATGAGATTATTTATACTGTCAGAAATTATTACTCCGAACTCCTTTCATTTTATACGAACTTTTCCAAGCGGCTCTGCTCGCTTGTTTTTCGTATATCACAATAATTATGATACTCATAAATAATGTGTAATTTATAAATATAGGTTAGGTAAATCCAGACGTAACCTTCCTCACAAACTTTGTAGTATTACTGTAGATTATATATTCTCAAATCCTTTAACTGTAAGCACATATGGTCAGAAAATAGGTCTCAACCGCAGCTCCACGCCCACGAATTCTATATTTATATTCTTTTGTTTCATTGGCTAATATGTTGTTTTGATCCCGTGAATGAGCAATATTCCTGTGTTATATAATGTTTAAAGTAATTAGTAGAATTTATACAACAGATAAGCATGTACAGCTATCTCAGCATATTTCAGTTACCGATCACGTAGTACTCAGACACTCTTGTGAGACATCTTGTTGAGATGAAGTCGAGATTACAAGCATTGTAGTAATAGGTTTAGAATATATATAATTTAGCTGTAAGAGCAAAATATATCAATACCATGTTCATACCTTAGTAAGTAAGGTTAGAATAATAAACCAGTAATTAATTAACAAACATGGCTCCAAGAGACTATCATACCACCTTGAGTCTCATTATACACCTTGCCCAAACTATGGCAAATTGGTGACCCCGACAGTTGAACAAGAAGGATGATGACACCAATATGGCAAATTGGCGACAAACGAACGAAGAAGATGAACAAGGACATGGCAAATGCATAAAGTAACCCGACAAAAAAACAATGGCAAAAGCAACATTAGCCAATGAAACAAGAGAATAGAGTATAGAATAGAAAACGAAAAACGTTTGCAACCTGGCTAGGGGGGCTGATCCTCTTTTAATGGTTTTTAAACTTCTATAAGTGTTTTAATAAAGCCTTTCCACAGCAACTAGACAAATATTTTTGTAGGGTTACAAAGTTGGCGTCTCGGGACTCTTATACATAGTTTTGTCATCTCCGTCCATACTCGACTTACATTCCAAACGGTTAGTACTAGATAGATGAAACCTTGCATGTATATGTGTGTTGTGTCACGTCGATAAAAGGCTAAAAAAGCCTGAAATATTTTTTGCTACAGGTAGCTCAACTACACGTAAAGTGGGGATGTTTTTTTTACTCGCTTTCGTAAGTCTTTCACCACCCACTATGATCCCGGGTCCTTTAAGCGGGGCGTGAAAAGGCATCTCAATAAAGGTGCGCGACCATTGGCCAACGCCGGACGCACGGCACGCAACGGATTGAACGGATTTGCGTTGCTCAGAAATGCCGGCGTTCGGTGCGGGCGGCGCGGATAGTGGACGCAGAACTATGTGAAATCATACAAAGCAAAATAAAATCCTTTGCGTGCCGTGCGTGCGGTGCGTCCGGCGCGGGCCAATGGACGCTCACCTTAAGCCACCAAAGTGTGGGCCGCCATACTTTACTGTATGGTTTCCATCAGGCAGGGTAGAGGTCACTTTGAGAGGCTAAATATAAAAAAAACTCTCTCTAAATGGCCAAGTCGTGGAAGCATGCCCTTTTCAAATATTTTCACTATATCTTCATTCAATTCGCAACGTGTTCTTATCACTACATTCCTGACTCTGTCACTAACATTCATACCACACATACTTCTTAGAGAACGCATATTTATAGCATTATTTCTTTATACCTTTTGTGCGATAGCGATAACATAAGTTTAAAAGAATTGCTATATGGCCATACCGCAAAGTCTCATGACAAATACAATTTAAAATAGACCTTATAATACTTGGGAACTTTAACATAGTATATTCATTTTTGTTCTATTCAAAGTAACGACCATTAAATATGACATATTTATGCAACATTCTTGAGTGGTGTTACGAACTATGTTGGATATGAATAACTCCACGGCTGGTAGGAAAACTGGTAGACATTTTAGCATTCAGAATATTTATCAGATTTCGCGTTGCTAAATAACTGCTACCCTCCAACCAGGTATGTATTTCTGTATTAGGATACTATGTAAGAGGTACCTCACACATTTTCAGAATGCTTCAAAGACCTACCTCAAAATGTGTACCAGCTATCGCACCAGATATAATAACGCAAATAATGTATATACATATGTGCTAGTAAAACGTGCTACTATCACGAGAATCGTGTTTTAGTATGTTTTTTGGTTCAGGTTTTCGGTAAGTCAGTCAGCGCAAGTAATCCTTACTAATATTATAAATGCAAAAGTAACTCTGTTTGTATGTCTGTCGCCAGTCGCGTTTTCACGGCAACCGATTTAAATGAAACTTGGTACACAGATAGTTCAGAGCCTGAGAAAGGACATAGTTTATATATCAAAACTATAACCAACACACACGTGAGCGCAGCCTCGGGGGGTAGCTAGTTTTATGCAAATAAATTAATGCTACTAAGTATCAATCATTACAATAACTCAAAAAATGTATGGAAAAAAAATGGGCACGTATTCATTCTGAGAGCGTTCATACCGTACAACAATTTCTTACGAGTAAAAGGGTCGTATTTGCGCCCTACCTGTGATAACAATATAATATATAAAAATAGGTATGTAGTGAGCTCAGAAAGGGAGCGTTTTTACCTTTTTTCCTCGAGTGAATTTGGTCTAAATCTGTGTTTAATGACTTGATTATGCAAGAACTTGCTACGGGTGCACATATATCACTCTTTACGTGACTGTTGTAAAGAAAGTTCTACATTTGCGATAAATCTCAATTGTAACAAAATAAAATAAATGCTTTTTAAGAAAGAAAATAAGTCAACGAAAGAAGGGAAAAGCTGAAAATGAGAGAAACAAACTCTTATGCTTTTATATACTTATGTAACTATATAATATTGAGTTACAAACGAGTGAGTAAACAATGTACACCTGCGTTCTTTTTTTTTGTTTGTTTTGTTCTCCAATATTTATTTATTGAATTTGTTGCCACTGAAACTGCCTCGTTGGTCTAGTGGTTAACATAATATGCGATTGCCAATTGCAAAGTCTCGGCATCCGACTGCCGATAAAGTGTTTTTTCTGTGTGTGTGATTATAGAAATGCTTAATAACAGTCCAGAGTTTGAAAGTTTGAGTCTTAACCCACGTGCCTAAGAGTGCATAAAGTCGTCGGTCCTGAACCTAATTTCTCCCCAATTATGTTGGTGGATCCATATTTGGGGTTCCAATGGATTATCTACTTCTTAGCGTTTCGATGACAAACGTTACGTGTCGGAAAAATATGTATTTTTTCACCCCACAACGCGGCCACTTTAACAGCTTTGTCGTTAGCAGCCATCAAGTCCTCCTGCGTGCAGGTGTCTGGGCATGCAGGGCACGATGCAAGATGGGACATTATTTCAATTGCATCCCAAAAACAGCTAAGATTATCACGGTCCGAGAATCCCCACCTAAACAGCTCCATCTTACTTCGGCCAACTTAGGTCCGAAGTCTATTTAAGGACCTCCAGATTTGCCACGGCAATTTATTTCCAGGCGGTAGGCTACTATATAATATAATTCTAATGGGACTGTTGGTCGCTGGAGTCGGCAAGTGTTGGAGTGGAGATCGCGATTAGGCAAACGTAGTGTAGGGCGCCCTGTGGCACGATGGACTGATAGCTTGAAGAAAATGACTGGCGTTGAATGGATGCTGGTTGCCCAAGACCGGAAGGGTTGGCACTCTTTGGGGTAGGCTTCCGTTCAGCAGTGGACGACAGTAGGCTGAACTAAAACATACTTACCGGAAGTCAAACTAGTCTTAATTCCAGGTCTAAATAATGACTTGCAACGTACTTAGAATTTGATTTCCCGACTCTTGGACTCAGATTCACTTGATTATTGGAACTCGTCGGCCGTCAGAGACCAAACATATACGACCAAACTGAATGCCACAATAAAAAAAAAATGTTTTTTCTTTCGTGTGTTCAGAGCTCTATAGAATAGAAGGTAACTACAGGAAGGGTATATTAATGCTACATTTACCTGATTTCATTTACATAATGAGGTAATCGTACGTAAAGTCACATGTGGTGTACGGGCACAAAGGAACATATTATTTTAATAAGTCTCTGTTTGCTATAAATATGTAAAACCACGACCCACGCAACTTCGTCTGCATCTCTCAATAGAATTAGTTTTCCCTGTTTTTGAACATTATTTTTTTAAGTTCAGGACTTTTTGGTATTAGGTTGATGTTATACATCGTTTATTCGTTTATAGTATTTCTGGATAAATGTCCTAACTAAAAACAAAATAACTTTAGTTCAAAGCAGTACATAACATAACACCTGAGTTGGATTGTTTGGTTAAGCGAAATAGGTTCTATCTAACAAACTATTTTGGTTCTTAATATTAGTAATGAGTATGTATTGTACACAGCAGTTAAACATACACGCTTTTCCAAATATCGCTCTCAAATTGAAACGTCAAATAATGAAGTAGCATATATTAAACAATTTAAAATAATCGGTAGATTATCTTAAGGCAAAACTGGTCGAGTAAAAGAAAAAGTAAGTTCGTTAAATTGTGAAATAAAAGCACAAGTGAGTTGAATTTCAAGAATTTAATTTTAACAAGTTAAACCAAATGTCAAGAATCGAGAAAATAAATTATTTGTACAAAAGAAATTGAGACACATTGGCATTCTTAACCTTTTATGACGTGTGCTAAAAAAGCAACCAAGTTCAGAAACACTTATAACTTTACACAGCTAAGAACAACCACTTCCATTGAACAATTTAGATAAATAGATACATTTAGTACAAGACTTTACGATATTTTTATTATTTCTTGTGTCAACACTTCCATTAAAGCACACGTCCCGACACGACATCATATTACCATATAAACAAGCTTAATATATTTTTACGTGTTTCGTAGCCTTTTTAGAAAATATTTCAACTTCTTGCAGTATATTTTCAGCTGCCATACGATAAAACGACTGGTTTCAGACGCTCTCTGTACAAAGCGTATAATTTAATTGTGTCTAGCCACTTCACCAAGAACTCAAATTATGATCCTTCATACATATCACATTAATATTTATCCTGAGTGATAAAAGACTAATCGAACTAATCGAATCACAATCGATTTCAATATTAATGAGGATCAGATACCTACCTTTCGCTTCATTTTCTTCTCACAGAAACGAAATGGTCATGCCAAAAATTTGCCAAATAATTTCAGAATCATTTACATTTATGAATTTGTTTTTTTTTTAGCTTTTGGTCAGCCAAATCCTTTGATAGGAGTTATTAAACGAAATGTCCTTTTATGAACAATCAAACCAGAAATATGTATATTTTATTTTATTACAGGTTTTTTGTGTGAAATTTCAAAAGATCTGTAACAAAGGAAACCCCAAATAAACTACAGTCAAACATTTTTGGGTTATGTGTTGTTGAGTGGTCTTTACCTGACGTTAAAGCCAAAGACTGGACACTGGACAGAATTTGAAGCAACTTTCTCTGACAGATAACTCAGTAACAAATGTTAAAGAAATTAGTACGTTTAAAACTCGGTTGAAACATTTTTAATTCTGAAAAGACTGCAGTGTACAAGACGGTATTATTTAGCTATTGTAAGTAAAACAGATTGCAAGGTAATAATATGTATTAAATGCAAAAAAAACATCTTTAGATGTAAATGGACAAAAGTTCTTAGACTACAGCTTTTACATCACTTATTTGGATAAAATGGGGCCGTCTCCTCTGGGGCAGTACTACTCTCATACAGAAAACCAACCTAAAATCGTCGTCTTTCGGTCTCCGGAATCCGGGCATAAATGCAGAAACATCTCCCTAAGCCGCCATGGTGTGGGTCGCCATGATGCATTGTATGCACTCACAATAAGGAACCAGCCCTACTCCTGGATTCTACTCATGTATTCCATCAGGCAGAGTAGATTTACTTTAGTATGCTTAAATAAACAAATATTTGGTTTTTATCAAGAGAATTCACGTTTGCAAATAGTTACATGAAGAAAACAACAAAGAAATCAACGTGTCTTTGTGTCAACGTGTATTCAGGGTAGCTCTACGAATTTTAAGAGTTTTATGATAGCAAGCAAATTGTAATATGCAATAAACAAGGCATTACTTTAAATAATTTTTGTTGTCAAACTTTTTACATATTTAGTTCTAAATGTGTAAACATTATCATGCAATTTAATTTTTTTTTCATTTCATTTCATTTATTCAATAAACAATTTTAACATTGTATGTGAATTTTAGTACAATTTAAAAAGTTACAAATATTAGCACAGATCAATAATTACATAATAAATAACAATTAAAATAAACATTCATGCTAGCATTTTATAGTTCATTCAGTCATTCACATGATTATAATAATGATAATAAAATGTCAGATACAAAAAAAAGGAACACCATACATCAACAAAATTCATAAAATTACAAATAAATTTAAAAATTACAAATTTCAAACAATAAATTTCATGGAAATGTCACTAAACAACATAGCAATAAAAAACCGAATAATAATGTCATATCATATAAAAAATAAATTAATTAAAAATATAGATTTCTAAATTAGTTCACAATTCAGCAACAGAATAATAACATTTTTCTAACAATAACTTTCTTAGTTCAATTAAAAATTTTCCTTTACCAAATGTTTTTTTTAGCTCAAGTGGTAATTTATTGAATATATTAACTGAATTGTAACATGCGCTATGCTTTACGACATCAAGATGTGGTTTAATTTGGGTGCTTAAATCTTTTCTCCTAGTGGCCTCCCTTATCCGTTTTTCATCTTCATTTTCGTACTCATGAATATATTTAGTTAAGTGAGAGAGTAACACCAATATATATAAACTGGGAACGGTTAACATCTTTAGTTCCTTAAAGTATGGTCTGCAGGATTCTGGTATCTGGATTCGTTCCATTGTTCGAATGGCTCTTTTTTGTGCGACTAAAGCCTTATGCACATTTTGTGCATAGCTTCCTCCCCAAAATAGGATGCTATATCTTAATTTCGACTCGACTAAGGCAAAGTATACCATTCTTAAATGTTCAGTACTAACTTCGTTCCTCAAACTCCTGAGTACGTAGCAGGCCGAACTAATGCTGTTTGTTAAATGCATCAACTCCTCTTTCCAGTTTAGTCTTTCGTCTATATAAACACCCAAAAATTTAACCACTGAGGTTTGGCTTATGTTTTCGCCATTTATCTTAATGTTTAATATGTCTTTTTTTCTTGAAGTTGAACGAAAGAGAATAACATTTGTTTTACAAATGTTAACTTTTAGGCTATTTGCAGAGAACCACTTGCAAAAGGTATCCAAGGTCTCATTTACAACAACATTAAGACTGTTTATGTCTCTAGCAGACACTACCGCGTTGGTGTCGTCGGCAAAAACTACCAACTGAGCACAACCGTTGCTAGTTGTGTTTACATATTGTATCAAGTCGTTAATAAATATTGTAAAGAAAATTGGACCCAGTATTGAACCCTGGGGAACACCAACCCGTATTTGTGTCATTTTGGATCTACATGATTCTTCACAGATTATATTTTTATTCGTATCCAATGCATTAGCTGTGGTCGATGCATTTTTTATCTCGACAAACATTTTTCTGTTGACTAGATACGATGTAAGTAGCTCGAGAGCCTTACCCCGTACACCATAATGATTAAGTTTTCCAAGCAATAATTTGTGATTCACTGTGTCGAATGCCAAACTTAAATCCAAAAACACTCCGGCCACCTTTTGCTTGTCATTCATTCTGCTCACAACATCTTTTATAAGCGTGTATATTGCATCTTGTGTCCCCACATATTTTTTATATCCAAACTGTCTATTACTCAGAACTTTGTTTCTGTAAAAATGACTTAACAAACGTTCTTTAATCAGTTTTTCTAGAATTTTTGATATAGTAGACAATAACGAAATGGGTCTATACATTTTAGGGTCAGTTCTTGATCCTTTCTTATGTATTGGAACGATTTTCGCTATCTTAAACTGGTCTGGAAATGTACCTTCGTCAAAACATTTATTAAATAAGTAACTCAGTGGTTCTGCTAGTATATCAATATTCTCCTTGACTAATATTATAGGAATGTCGTCATAGCCAGTTGATTTCTTGCTCTTCATTTCTTTAACTATTTTAAATACCTCTAGAGGAGTTGAGTGCTCTAAAATCAATTCATTTTGCACTCTATCGGCACTTTTATATAAAATATTCATAGCGGTTTCTATATCCACTGAACCAAACGTTGGACACACTTCAAATTGCTTCATAAATATATTAGCTATTTCAGCTGGATCTGATACGAGCTTATTTTCTATTTTTAGGTTTAGCTTAGTTCTTTTTTCATCTCTCTTATTTCTGTGTTCATTTATTATTTTCCAAACATCTTTAGATATATTTTTTGAATTTGATATTCTTGATTGTGTTGACAATCTTTTAGCTTTTTTAATTACTTTTCTATAAAGAGTTAGATACTTTTTCCTGTAATTTACTATGCCTTCATTTTGTTGGTTTGTTTTTCCAACACACAAAAAACGTTTCATTTTACTTGATACCTTTATACCCTTAGACATCCAACGCAAAGGGGTGGGATGTACCAAATTTATTTTAACTTTTGTTTTTTTAATATTGTGAGTAAAAATTTGATTAAATCTTTTAATAAATGAGTTTATGCCCATGTGGCTCCAGTCTTCTTGCAACAGTGCACGGCGATATAAACATTTATTGTTTACAGTTAATTTCCTCTTAGTGATCTGTAGAAATGTCGCTTTGTTATGTGTGTTTGTAGGATTTCTTCTTAGTCTAGTGTTGCAGATTAAGCCTGCATGGCCATCGGCTAAACCATTGTGGTCTACTTCACACTTTATAAAGTCACATTTTGGCATATTTGTAAGTATATTATCCAAACAGGATTGAGAATTATTACGGATAAATGTAGTCAAATTGATTAGGGGTCTAAAGTTATAGCAAGTCAATAGATTAAGCATGTCATTTTTCTTTTTACTGTCAATTAATAAGTCAATGTTGAAATCACCACAAATTAAGCAATTTTTGTCAAAAAAATATTCTAATAGTTTCTCAAGTCTTTGAAGAAATGTTTCTAAATTTTTGTCATTGGGAGTGCGATAACAACAACATATGCACACACCCGTTTGTTTATCTTTAACACAGCAAACCTCAAAACTCTCAACTGTATACATTTTTTTTGAAATGTTTAACTCTTCATACTCTCTGCCCTTCTGTGCTAGAATCAGGGTACCTCCCCTTTGTTTGTTAATTCTAGTATTGTAGGATGCGACTTGATATTCTGAAAGATTAAGTAGGGATACAAGGTCTTTGTTAAGAAAATGTTCACTAACGCATAGAAAATGCATGGGACAAGGTAAACCACACATATATAGTTCCAATTCATCTTTCTTGCTATTTAAACCACACAAATTCTGATAAAAAACATTAAGCTCAGTCATATATAAAGAATCAAATGAGTTTTCATTTACATTACAATCATTTTTAGCAGCGAAAAAACTGCTTCTCTGTAATAGTTTTCTGGTTAAAATAAAAAGGAATAGTTCCGGGTTTTAATGGGGATTTTGATTTGCCATCCTGTGAGTTTACAATGGTTAGATTCTGTTCACAACAATATGAATTAATTTTTGTGTCAATATACATTTTCAGATCTTGGAATATGCTGCTTAATGCCCTATTATTTATCTTTCCAGTAGATTTCTTATACATATTGTAGGAGTATTCGATAAATTTATTAGTATCAAATAAATATGTATACTGAAAAGTCCAATTATTAATGTACAGAAGCTGGTTGAAACTTTCTATCCTCCTATTATACAAATTAAAATTATTTTTAAATACAAAGTTAGGCAAACACAATATTACATTTGTATGCAACAATGTTTCCAATCTACACTTTATGTTGTCAATTATATTTGTATAGTCTTTTGTTGTAATAAAATCCGAACCACCAAGAAAGACAATACAATAATCTCTCAGGGTAAAGTTCTCTAGTTTCCTATGTAAATTATCAATAAGCCTGTTGGTGTTTGCATTTGGCATACAGTAGTGAATAATTTTTGAATTCGGAAACGTATGTTGAGCGTGTTTTAATACAGAGCCTGTGTTATTATCGCTAATGATGCATATCTTATTTATATATCTTGCCTCTGTTGATATTGCTGACGACTCAGGGGGCCCGTCAAGTTCCTTGACACTGTATGCATTTACAGCAGCGCCCTCTATTTTTTCGATTCCCGCTGTTTTTGATGAAGTAGGACAGCGGCAATGCTGCTTTATTGACCTTTCTGGTAGAATGCAAATTTCTTCAATAGATGGCGTTTTGCTATATTCTGGTTTTTCATTCCCCTCCCTTGTGGTTCTTCTCGTAGACCCTCTAGGGTCTCGGGGTAACTTTTCCAGGTGTAGGGCCTGTTGAAGTGGTAGTCCGCGCCGCCTGCGACTACAGGCGGGTCAATGGGTTAGGCTCATAGGCCTGTTAGTAATTCCGGGGTGTTGTTTCGGTGGGGGGGGGGGCGTTTCTGACAGGGTCGTGTCAAAATGTGGGTAAACCCAATGGGGTGACCGACCTGCCAGTAACGCTTGGGTCTTCTCCAGTGTGGTGACCTGTGCTTGGCGAGGTCGAGCTCCTAAGGGTGTAGACCCTAAGGAGCGCCCGTCAGCCAGCTCTAGATCAGGTGTGGTCCAGTGGGTATTGCGGATGGTCCGGGTAAGGTTTCCACTGAGACGAGGTCTCGTGGCAGGCCATACCTGTCCGGCGGTCGCCGATGGTAGGGCGCGAGCTCGCGCAGGTGGCGGGCCTGCGATCCGTCAGCACGTATGAACAGGCTGGTACTCAGGCGTTCTACGAAGTCATCCAGGTTCTCCACGCGCAGATCTCTGGAGATCGTCCTGTTCCGCACAAAGCGAGGGGCGTTTGCGAGGGTGCGCAGTGAAAGCGACTGCTGTGCACGCAGTCGTCGGCGGTTCGTCTCGGAAACGAGCGCGTACCAGGCCGGGGCACCATAAGTTAGTCGGGTGCGAATGTACGCCTTGTACACACCAAGCTTCGTACGGAGCGGCAATCGGGACGATAGTACAGGCCGCAGAAGAGAGCGCGCGGTACGTACCTGTGCAACAACGTTGTTTACGTGGGGCTTCATTGTGAGAGTGCGATCGATGGTCACGCCAAGGTATTTCACCGTGGCTGACCATTCAATTTCCTGCCCCATGAGCTTCAGTTGTGGCAGCCTGGCGCTGCCTATGGAGATCGCCTGAGTCTTCGCCACGTTGACCGTCAGTCTCCAGTCCTTCAGCCAGCCGGGAAGTGCGTCTAGAGTATGCTGCATCTTGGTAACAGCGTTGGCACCATTTTTTGACGTGGTAATGTAAGCGGCGTCGTCGGCGTATAGCGCAAGTTTTACGCCGTCAGTGACGGGGATGTCGTCTGTGTACCAAGAGTAGCACACTGGAGACAAGCAACTTCCCTGTGGCACACCGGCGCAGATAGGTCGCTCTGTGGACAGGGCGCTTTCAACCGCCACTTGGAAGCGTCTGTCTTGCAGAAAGGTGGCCACAATCTTCACTACTCGACGGGGAGTAGCAGATGTGGACAGCTTATACAGCAGACCAGCGTGCCAGACGCGATCAAAAGCCTTCTCCATATCGAGGAAGACTGCAACCACTCGCTCGCGCTTGTTGCGCGCAACCGTGATGTCATGCAGTACCCTCGCAAGTTGGTGTGTCGTGGAGTGTTCGGCACGAAACCCGAATTGTTCGTCGCGTGGCTGAAGGTGTGGCGTCATGTGCAGCAGTAGCAGTTTCTCGAACAGTTTCGATGTCGTCGAGAGGAGTGTGATGGGACGATAGCTTCCCGGTTGGAGGATGTTCTTCCCTGGCTTGGGCAGCATGATGACCCTACCAAGTCGCCATGTGGTGGGAAAGTGTCCACTGCGGAGAATACCATTAAAGAGGCGCGTCAAAGTCGCGATTGCTCGCGGCGGTAGGTGACGCAGGGCTTCGTTGGTAACCCGGTCAGGACCAGGCGCTTTACGAAGGGGTGTTCGGCGAATCATCCGCTGGATTTGACCGGGGGAGAAGATGATGGGGTCCTCGGCCGCGGCTATTGGTTCCTCAAAATATAAGTCGAGCTTCCTCTCGATCTCTGCTACATGCTGCATGTTATAGGCAGGATTCGGTCGAAACTGCGCTTCCAAGAAGTCAGCAAAAATCTCCGCTCGGTCCTCGGCACGGTAACGTGGGGTTCCGTCACCAGCCAGCAAGGGCCTAATCGGAGCAGGCTTCCCGGAAAGTTGGCGGCATAGGCGGTGTATGCCCGACCAGTCCTCACTGGCTCGCTCGATGGTGCGTTGCCATGACTCCGCTGCGTTTGTTGCCAACGCGGCAGAGATCCTCGCAGCCAGAGCGTTGAGCTGGGACTTCATGGTCGGACATCGGGCAGTTTGCCACTGCCGGCGCAGTTTCCTCTTCCTCTCGATCATCCCCACGATGTGGGCGGGGAGCTGGAAGGGTTTCCTAACTGTGGTGGCGTCGAGTTTCGACTCTCGTAGAGCGGTTTGTAGGGCCACGCTAAGATCCGTCGTAAGTTTCTCGACGTCGTCAGGTGTCTCCACTGGGAAGGAGGGCGAGAGTTCTGCCATACGCGCGGCAAAGACCCGCCAATCCTGGCGTGATCGAGAAGGTAATTTCAACGTTTGCGGGATGTCATCCAGGGTTAAACACACCGGCTGGTGGTCTGAGATGAGATGGTCGTCCAGGACATCAAGATGCACAGCTGCGTCGATGTTGCGTATGACGGCTAAGTCTATGACGTCAGGTGTATAGGCCACGCAGTACGGGTAATGCGTCGGGACCTCTGGTCCTAATACTTGGTACGCATTTCGGTCTGCATCGTCTAGAAGGCGCCGGCCTTCTGGGCAAATGGTATTGGAGTTCCACGCCGTGTGTTTTGCATTAAAGTCACCGGCGATTATCGTGGGCATAGGTGAATCCAGCAGGATATGGATATCAGACACTACGAGGCGCTGCCCCGGTGGCCTATAAAACGCAAACACACGGGTGGGCTGGCTTCCGATACAGACCTCTACGCCCAAGGCGTACGCAGATTGCAATTTTGGTACTGGTAGCGCTTGGTGGACGACTCTCCTCTTGACCAGGACTGCTAAACCCCTATAAGCAGTACCTCTTGGCGAGCGTTGGTCCTCCCGGTACACATAATACCCCCCCATTTTGAATTTGTCAACTGGCCTGAGGTGGGTCTCGTTGAGCAGGGCAATGTCGACTCGCTGTTTTGCCAACAGTTGTTTCAGTAACCTGGTCTTCTCTGATGACATCCCGTCAGCGTTCCAGAATAGTATCTGTAGCCTACTTGAATCCAGACTTACACAGTTCTGTTAGGCAGTCGAGGATCAGCGGAATAGGGTCCCGCTTCTCCAAAAGAGCTACCAGTACCTTATGTAGGGTACTGATGACGCTGGTAAGTCTGGAGTCCGGATTTACCGTGGCCGGCTTGGGTGCCGGCTCCGGTTGAACAGTCCGCTTCGCCTTCGTCCCCTCTAGTGGGGCAGCGACCACGGCGTCCTCCTGGACTTTATTACGAAGCACGTTTGCCTCTTCAGTCTCAATCTTCTTCTTGCGTTGCCTCTTGCGTCGCGTGCGTTCTTCCCGAGATGGGTTGGCTGCTGCCATAAGTGAGGCGGGAGCGTTGCCGTCTTCGACAGTGGATGGCTTCTCTGGGTGTGATGATGCTGCAGATGTGCGCGTAATAGTGCCGGCCTTCCGGTTCCGGGTTTCCTGTTTGAACACAGGACAGGCGGCACTGTTTGCGGTATGCGCTCCTCCACAATTCGCACACGTAGGCGGCTCTTCCAGAGGGCGTGGGCAGTCGCGGGCAGTGTGAGCTTCACCGCAACGCACACAGGAGAGCGGCCTGTGGCAATTATGAGAGGAGTGCCGAAATTGTTGGCACCTATGGCATTGCGCGGGGCCTTTTTTTCCGCGCCATGCTTCTATATGTACACCGGGCATACATAGAAGTTCTCTTACTTCGTAAATGCCCGGCATAAGGTTAGCGGTGCGCGCAAGCTGCGCGAAAAATAAGCACCCTGGTCTGCCTTGACGGGCGCGAATGGGGCGCACAAACTCGGGTGTAAACCCGAGTTCTGTAAGCTCAGCCTGGATCTCTTCTGGTGGGGTGTTCACTGGTAGTCCACGGATGGCCACCTTGAGGCTGCGTTCTGAGGGAAGAGAATAAGAAAACCAAGAGATCTTCTCCTTGGCTTCCAGCGAGTACAGGTACCGCTGGATGGTACGGTACTCTTGTTCCGACTTTGGAATGAATCGGACTCCTTTTCCGAATGGACGGCCGTTAGGTGCATGCCCAAGCAGGTTTTTAAGCTCACGGAAATGCACAGGCCAGTTCGGGAGTGTTTCGACCACTAACGGCGGGTAACGCGCGGTCGCCTGTTTCTTGCCACCAGTGGAGACAGCGGCAGGATCAGTGGCGGTGGCAGCAGCAGGATTTGTGATTGGGGCAGCGGTAGTGGCAGCCGCAGGAGCATCGGCAGCAGTTGTGGCAGTTGCAACCGTGGGAGCAGCAGAAGCGGGGGTAGTAATTAAGCTGGCGGCACATGCAATGGCGGGTGCGCCAGCAACAGTGGCATAGCTGGGCCCCCCTACTTCCATAGGAGACGCTTTTGTGCTCGATGGTAGGCCAAACGGTGGCGTCGTGAAGACTACTCGACGTTCCTCCGTTTGAGGTGGGGATGGAAATCGGTCCGGTGCTATTGTGTACTGTGAACCAGGGAGGCGGGGCGGGGGAGCTGCCAACTTTTTCGGCCTTTGCGGTATCAGGTGTGTCTCCGTGAGGGCAAGTGCAGGTGGTGTGGAAGCAGAGGCAGGTGCAGTTGAGGGTGCAGCGACCGGTATAACCGGCAAGTTGCCAGTCGAAGAACCGGGCGTGGGAGGCGTAGTCGGACGCGAGTGCGCGGAGAGGGTGAAAAATTCCTCCCCTGCTCCCGACGTGGGTGTTAGGGCAGCATTCGGCGACGTACTCGGCTGATTGCTTGTCCCAGCGAGTGACGGCTGAGTGGGGCGGCGCGTCAATGAGGCTTGATCTGCGGCCACCACACGGTTGATTGCGGACAACGCTGCGCCTCGGGAACGAACGTACACTCGCTTCGCAACCCCGGAGTTCGGTTGCGGTGCGCGGGTTGCCCGACGCGTAGATGTATATTGGCTGTGGCACGGGGGTGGCATAATAAATTACGCCTTTCCTCGTTTCTTGATCTTCATTTAGCGGCTGGACGGTACGCCACACGATCAGCGCCCTACGGCACAGAGCAACCACTGAACCGGCCCACCGGGGCTTGCCGCTGGTGGCAGACCGGGGGCCGAAGACAGTAGCTACCTGCGATGTCCGAAGAGGCTGATGTGAGCGTGGTATAAATAAATTTGCTTACGCGCAAACCGCAGTCGGCTAGCGTTCAATACGCGGGGCTGTATTATTGTTGTCACTTCGCTCGGAACACGCGGCGAACGACGCCTGCACCGGACGAAGTGACGTCACGAACACGGGCGGTGAGAGATCGACACACGCGTGCAGTCCTCTCGACAGCGCGTAGCGGACTCTTTCATTCCCATTCTGCTGGCCGGTTTCATTTCTGCGGCATGGGGTTTGCATATCTGTAAAGTCAAGCGTAGATCTGATGATTCTTGATTTACACCGCGTTCTCCTAGGTGTTGTCGATTTTGTTGTGCTTTTACAGATGTGAGTCAATTGATTAACTTTTAATTCATAGTTATGAATTTGCTTGGCTTGTGAACTATTTTCAAGAAGAAGATTTTCTATTTCATTTTCAGCTATTTTCAATTTTTCTTCAAGCTTATGGATCCGCTTTTTTAAATCAGAAACCTCCTCTTTCGTCCTTAGGTGTAAGTTAGGAAAACTCCTATTTAATTCCCAAGAGGTTGTGGACGTCGAATGTAATGAATTGCAATGTTAGTCATCCCCGCCAGACATTCCCGCAAGTATTTCAAATGAGTTGTAAGTAGCCAAAGTTGTCCTTGGCTTGTTACGAAATGTAATATTATTTTCGTAGTTTTCATTCAAATTACTGGGTGTTGAATTTACAGCCATCTCGCGGTGAGTTGAATATTAAAAAATGTGCAATTATTGAGTATTGTTAAGTAGTTTCACTATTCCCCGCTAGATGTAGCTTTATGTCACAATACAAAGCATAGATGGCAGGGCACTCTGGTCGCGATTGGGTATTTAAAATTTTTTTTCCTAACGGTTGCTTTTTTTCATCATTTTGTTTATTCACACCAAAAAAACAGCTTATATCACTCGAAAAAGTACAATCACGAAGTTTTAGTTAGCGTGCATCCTATTTTTTGCAGTTTACACTTACACTTGTTTGTTTTGTTAAAGATTACATTATTTATTGTTCACGTTTGCGTTATATTTTATGTTTAATGTTATTCTTAGAACAGTTTCAAAAACAATATCTACCAATCATTCAAAAACGCACAGGATTTTTGTTTGTGAATTACATTTTACACCGTTTGCGAACTGATATTTGGTTTCAACAGTTTATGTAGCTTAGAACAATTTATTTTCGAAGATAACATTTTCACTGGTCACGGGCACACTTACAACGATTTTAGCACTGTTTCTAGATTTAATTGCTTACTTTTTACCACTTTCCGAAATTTTTATATACGGAGCCTTTGTTTACTTGATGACTAGCGCCACAGTGTACGTTAAGTACAGGTAAGTACAGGTCGAGGTACAGAATTAAAACTTATGTGTCGATAAAATCCATAGCATAGCATTTGAACACCATTTTATAGAGTTACATGAAATAACATAATCACCAAATATTTCTAGTGTATATAGGGCAATCTCTTCCAGGCAACCTTAGTCACAGTGGGTTGGTATAATAGCTATATAAGAGTGAGTCCTGTCTCAGTTTAGTGTACGTCTAAGTGGTTCTAAAGCAAACAATATCTCAAGTTTGATACTTTGATAATAACTTGCGAACTTATATCCTCGGATACGACATGATACCGCGTAATTTGAATCTGTCGATAGGTTTAATTGAAAACTTCTAAACTATCTGACGTATAGCAGGTAAGTATTTAAAGGGGAGCAGATTGTGATATTTTTCGTAACATATCTGTTACTGAAACAAATTCCTTGCCGCTTTATCCCACGATACCTTTGAAACCTCGTCACGAACGTCTGGGTGAGTGAGTTGGCAAAGTAAAGGATTGTCTGTTCTATATTGCACTGATAACAAACCAGAGACAGGGACTAGGGACAGAGAAATTATCTTTTATGGTATGTATAGCGAACTTATTTCTTCTTGTTTGATCCGTCGTAGGGGTCCACAATTATGGCGGCTAATAGTTGGATATCGAATAACAATGATCGTGTATTCTTTTGGAGCCATGTTTATTAATTAAGTACTGAACTATTATCTAACCTTACGTACTAAGGTATGTACATGGAATCTCTTAGTTATAATCTTATAGCTACATTATATATTCTAAATATATCGTTATGTTGCACAATAAACACGTCTTAATATCAACAAGGAAATGACAGCCGGAATCCTACGTGCTCGATATTCGGCACATAACTGAAATGTGCTGGTCACGCATGCCTCTGTATAGTTTCCGTATTTTACTGTAATTAATAAATGACGCAGGAATATATTAATTATAGTTAGTTCGCTATAGTATGCAACTTCTTTGGCTTTAGTATATGTTGAATTTGAAGGTACCTATCAAAAAAAAGGAATACTCCCACCATAAGGATTATTCACATTACATACATGTAAGTATGAATTGAACACAAAGAAGGCCTAGATTCAGAACAATTTATGGATCACACAAAGTTATAATAATAACAATAAATTTATTTGCTCAAAAACATTGGTTACAATTATTGTCTTTACAAAACAAGCTTGAACAGTTTGTTTTTGTAACAACGAGAAGAAGCATCTGCAGCCGAACTAGGCGTTAACCTGTATCTAAGCATGCAGCGCCAATTCCCCTCGAAAATAAATTAACAGAAAATCTAGGTAGCCAAGTAGCCAAATTTAGAAGACTTTATGAATCCAAGTAACATTAAGGTAAAAACAGGTAGGTAAACTAAACTTAAATTAAGAAACATAATGCGCGCGCGTGTGTGTGTGTGTGTGTGTGTGTGTGTGTGTGTGTGTGTGTATGTGCGTGTACGTGATTGTATGTGTGTAAGAATATGTAAGTGTGCATGTGAGAGGTATATTAAATGCCTAAATGTTAAATGTGTATTAGATATGTGAACCTAAGTATAATCAAAAGTTTGTTCTACTATTCTATATTTTGCTATTATATTAAAATTTAATTCAAATACAACCGAATACTTGAGCGTCTGCATTTTCATCTGACCATCCCAAGACACCAGTATTCAATAAAAAGTGTTCAAAGTAAATACCACCATTTGTGGCTCACACAAAGTGTTGTTCTATCTGGGATTTGAACCTACAACACTTGAAGCGTTAGAAAGCGGCGTAAACCACCACTCGGCCAACTGTGAAGTTCCTCCTTACCCTTGGTTTGTCCTTATCCTTGTTGCTCTATGCTAATACTTATTTAATATAATTCTCTCAATACCTGGCTACTAGTTACAAATACTGAAGCCCCCTGTAGTAAACATCACGAACAGAGCTTAATTCCACGTCTAGTATCTAAAAATTTTGAAAAACACATCGCGTACGATCCTTCGAAACTTCATATCAGTATTGGGAGCTTCAACACGATTCCAATAATAGGTTTCTCTTTCCGACACGTTGCACAGACCTATTGCTACGGGGCTCACAGTCTGCGACTTACTTATTTCCATCAGCTGCGAACTGTTTGCTTTCAAAACACTTATGTACATAGATAACCTCATATCAATTGGAGCATAACATATATCGATAACAATAAGGTTTAACTAAATAGTAATATTATTAACTTGTATTCGTGTTCTAGGTTACATGCTCACATGACTTTCAAATAGAGAAAATATTAAACCGAAATACAAAAACCGATTGAACTGAACGACAGTTACACTATTCTCAATATACATACATGTTTACGTACCATTGACGAAACTGTATTTCACTTACTACTACGCAGCGAGATTTAGGTACAGTAGGTTTTTTGATATGAGCTTATTAAAGTGACTCTACTCTGGAATCTAAGCTGTGTTTACCATACTTATTGTGAATGTAAAACCTACTTAGATGTTTGTGCATTATTGGGCCTCCGGTCTCGCACTCACCAAAGAATCAGAATAGCACGAATGCTGTCATTATAGGTTGGTCTTTTGTGTGAAGGTAGTAACCGCCCCAATCTAGACGGCCGGTTCGTGTTGAAAGAGTCGTGGTTCTACTATCTTGCTCTAAAACTAACGGCCTTGAACCATTATTGACAAACTTATTTTACTACATTAAAAATATTTTTGAGAAAATTTTAAATATTTTTATAAATATTTTGGACATCTTACAAACAACATCGTCTAGTCCCAAGCTAAGAAGGCTTATATTATGGGTACGAGACAACTAATATAAATAAAAAAATATTATTTTTTAAAAAAAAAACATGCATGTTAAACATAGAAAACTCATAAGCAGGCACCACACTTCGTTATTCGCTATTCGTTATGTGTCTACGCCGTATTCGTCCGAATATTTGTTATGCGCGCAAACAACAAACACGCCACCACACTTCGTAGTTCGTACTGGTATATCAAATATGTGTGTCGCAGAGATGTGTCATTGTCATTTTTATGGTGAACAAAACGAAACCATACGAACGCACGAAACATATTCTTTTAATTTCCTTTTTCTTTTATTAAATTTACAGAAACAATACTTAAATGAAGTCTAATTATTTTGATCATTTAATAAACTAATTTAATCGTTTAGTCGATTTATTCTATTTCAAAAACTGTTTTATAGTCTCTGGTTGTTAGTTATGCATTTGCATTTTTAATGGTCAATGAACGAACGAAACATATTATTTTAATTTCCTTTTTATTTTATTAAATTGAAAGAAACAATACTTAAATGAAGTCTAATTATTTTGATCATATGATAGGTTATTTTAATCGTTTAATTGATTTATCTATTTCAAAAACCGTTTTATAGTCTATGGTTGTTAGTTATGCACAGGGCACTTCACTACCCGTCCGAAGTGTGGGCCATCGATGCGTGTATTTGCCTTATTCGTGTCCTTTGAAGTGTGTCAAAAAACCGACAAGTCGACGTATATGCGCATTCGCTATTCGATGCGTACGAATAAAGCGAATATTGGCGAATATACTCTCCACACTTCGCCGTATGCGCGCGAATAACCCGCATTAAGCAGGCACCACACTTCGCTATTCGCTATTCGTTATGCGGGTTATTCGCGCGCATACGGCGAAGTGTGGAGAGTATATTCGCCAATATTCGCTTTATTCGTACGCATCGAATAGCGAATCGCATATACGTCGACTTGTCGGTTTTTTGACACACTTCAAAGGACACGAATAAGGCGCATACACGCATCGACTGCCCACACTTCGGACGGGTAGTGAAGTGCCCTGTGCATAACTAACAAATATAGACTATAAAACAGTTTTTGAAATAGATAAATCAATTAAACGATTAAAATAACCTATCATATGATCAAAATAATTTGACTTCATTTAAGTATTGTATCTGCCATTTAATAAAATAAAAAGGAAATTAAAATAATATGTTTCGTTCGTTCATTGACCATTAAAAATGACAATGCCCTGTGCATAACTAACAACCATAGACTATAAAACAGTTTTTGAAATAGAATAAATCGATTAAACGATTAAATTAGTTTATTATATGATCAAAATAATTAGACTTCATTTAAGTATTGTTTCTGTGAATTTAATAAAATAAAAAGGAAATTAAAAGAATATGTTTCGTTCGTTCGTATGGTTTCGTTTTGTTCACCATAAAAATGACAATGACACATCTCTACAACACACATATTTGCCTTATTTGATATACCAGTACGAAGTGTGGTGGCGTGTTTGTTGTTTGCGCGCATAACAAATATTCGGGTGAATACGGCGTAGACAAATAACGAATAGCGAATAACGAAGTGTGGTGCCTGCTTAACGAACAGCGCATAGCGAAGTGTGGTGCCTGCTTTAAACTCCAAAACAAATATTTGCGTATCACACAAACATTTTGTACAACTCTAAATCGAACCCGAGACCTCAGCAGCCGCGTACGCCAACCACCAACGAGGAGCTCAAAATAAGGTAAGTAAACTAACGTACAGTTTGCCGCATAATGTTAGCTATGTCAGAACAAACTTAGACACGTAAACGGCACTACTATTGAGACTAGAAGTTGTTGTCGGAACATTCTCGTATCGGTTACAAAAGGTGTTCTAGAACAACTTTGAAATTTGTAAAGTTTGTAGTAGCGCACGATACGCTTGCAATATGGCGAATGATTATAACTTGATTATTCATACTAATATTATAAATTAGAAAGTAACTGTATGTCTGTTATGCTAAGCCGTGTACCGATTTGAATGACATTTGGCGTAGAGATATTTTGATACTTGAAGAGACCCTTTACCGCGATAACCGACAAACACGCGGATGGAGCCGCGGGCAAAAGTAAGTAATATAGACTAAAAATAGGTGCTAAATTTGAATAAAAAAGTTGTCTTCCCTTCTCTGTTCTCTATTTCTGAATTAAAACGAGACATTTTCAAAATCTATTTCACCGTTCACAAGCCTCGACTTAATCCCTATTTTCAGTTCTGTCTCAGTTTGAAGTCCTTCATAATTCATATTTATGATAGTTTAAAATGGCACAGGGATCAAAAGACTTTTAATACCGGCTCACCCAATTATTCATTGTTCCAGATACCTACCTAATTAGGTATATTTAAAGGGTAAGTGGTACTAGAAGTAAAAAGGGTTTTCAACCTACTTAGATACTTACCTTTTGTTAGTAAGCTTTTAGGCACAGATTAATAAAGAATTTAAAACAAATAACGGGACTCGAATTACGGGAACAGAAATAGAAAACGAACGTTTTATTCTATTATTAAAAAGTAACTGACCCAAACTGTAAATTAAAAATGTTTCAGAGCTTTTGGTGCGTAGCGAATTAAAAAAAGTATTGGGCGTAATAATAGATTTAATTACAATACATAAAAGTATTACGATTAAATATCTACATAATCCATCACTCGGAATGTTATTGAGCACAATTATCTAGAACAACCTACCAACTTTGAGTATAGGTACTTTGTCTCATTCTCCTTTCTGATCAGTATGGCGGCCTAGTAAGATGCTTTTTCACGTCCACGGACCGGGGGTCATAAAAGGAGGGAAACATGTGCGCTGGTAGTGAGTTCCAGGTTTTAACTGCTCGGCACAGAAAGGAATAGCCGAACCGTTTAGTTCGAAAGCGTATGTCCACTACTCTGAAGCGGCGGCTTCCGAGACCAATAAGTGTTGTCCTGAAGAGGAAGGGGGAAGGAAGGACCAGTTGGAACAACTCTTCAGAACACTCTCCACGATGTAAGCGATACACTTCCGAAACGGTTTAGGACAAAGGTGGCGCTGCGGTAGACTAGAATTAATTTCTCTATCTTCAGTACACAGCTGGACACTTTCAACTTTCTCCATTGATCACCTTTTTTTAAGGTGATCAATAGAGACAAGGT
This sequence comes from Phragmatobia fuliginosa, assembly GCA_932526445.1. Taxonomy (NCBI): domain Eukaryota; kingdom Metazoa; phylum Arthropoda; class Insecta; order Lepidoptera; family Erebidae; genus Phragmatobia; species Phragmatobia fuliginosa. The sequence goes on along the minus strand of OW052081.1, from coordinate 8,694,253 downwards.
AATTAAACACTTTCAATTCGGTAATTATTTTACAATTATCACTTTCGTTAACATGAGGGGAATTGAATATGTGCATCTGATCAACAACATTCATTAAAAGTAATCAAGTTGAAGACAGTCGACTCATTTATTGTCTAATAGTAGTCGCTTGCAAACTATATACAGGATACAGGCTGTGTATATATTATATTAGTAAGAAAAGAATCACGATCAGAGTCAGGAAGGGTAAAAAAGCTGTAAAGAACTAAGTAAGAAAAAAAAATCATACAAGAAATCAGTCGTGTAAAACTCTAATACCAATTTTGATAATAGTGTCATCTATGGAGACCAGTGAGAACTATGTTTGCAGATGTCATGTTAGGTTTATATAAGAGAGTGAATAGATGGCGCAGTAAGGACAACAGATTCAAAATGGATACAATAGTCATATTGTATCTAATGTCCACATAGCTGGGTAATTCTTCTAGAGGAAGATAAACTTGATAGAAACATAGAAACTTCATTTTTTTATATGAGCCTGCCAAGGTGATTATTGTCTGCACGGTTGGCCTAGTAATTTACCTGCTTCCTACTGCGCCAAGTGTCGTGGGTTCGAATCTCACCTTGTGTGATTCACAAATTGTTGTTCTATGCCTAGGTTTTCTTTGTGTCGTTTCATGTATGTTTGTAGTCCCCCGCGACACAGGAATTTATATTCCTAATACGGGAGTTGTCTTTTTAAAAAAAAGTGTTTTTCGAGACCCATGGCACCTATGGACTGACTCTTAGGAGTCATGATACAGAAAGGAAGTAAGATGTATTAGGTAATTACAATTATTTTAAATTATTCGCTTCACAGACTTCATAGACAAGACAACGGTAGTTTTTTGTTGAATAAACGGCCGTATCTTTTTTGATGCATACTTAGAAGTTTGATTTTTCACAACTTCAGGGGACCGTAGACCTGATACAATTACGATACATATAAGGTTTAAATTTCAACTCAATACCTCTACATGTCCCTGAAATAAAAGGTCTTGACAGACAGACAATAAAGTGATCTTATAAAGGTTCCACTTTTTTCAATTTATGGTATGGAACCCTAAAAATAAACACACAATGAACGTCTATAACTATTTATTAACAACTACGTGAGGGTATCCTCAGACCGTATGTACTCTCCGACATCAGCTTGGTGGAACACAATAGTGGCTAGAGGGTCAGCATGTCTGCATTCAGCTGTTGTTCGGGAAGCTACACCAAACCCGATAGGAATGTCAGACATGGTGTATACAACTACTCCATGGTGTTTTGGTGTGTTCTCTGTTATCCGGCCGAGACCTAGAAATGTAAAATAATACTGTAATTAGTGGATGCTACAATAATGTATACAATGGAGTAGAAAGACAAAATTTTACTTATTTGTTTAACCCTAAATGAACAATTGGAATGGAAGCCCTCATAGCCGATTGGCCTTAAGTGATTCGAAACACCGAGGGTAACCAACTACGGCGCGGTCAGACCTAGATGGGTGACCGTATGTGGCAGGATATGTTATGGGCGTTTCCGTGATTCGGATGTCCCGTTAAGCAGTCGGTCCCGGTTGTTGTCATAAGATAGCAGTCGTGAAGCTTAGTTGGAGGCCTTCGGGCGGCTTCATCATCATCATCATCAGCCCATCGCAGTCCACTGCTGGACATAGGCCTCTCCCATTGCACACCACTGTGATCGATTTAAAAATTCGGGCGGCTTAAAAACATCCAACGGCAAGACTGCCCTACTAAGCGCAAAAGCGGTATCTCAGTGACGGCTAGTTTCGAGATAGTTGAAGTTTTGTAAAAGTAGTTTTGTTTTTACTTTATGTATTAAATTGGGTATATTTTTTATTCCAATAAAATATCATAAATGTATATGGATATATACAGATATAAGGCTGGTTGCCTACGTAATTTTAATATACTTAAAATTCCCTTAGCGATTTGAGTTAAAACTGAGATAGAAAAAACTTTCTTAAGTTTTTTTCATATGTTTTAAGCAAGATACCGCTAAAAGGCTTAGTTCATAAGATGCGTAATTTTAAAAGGCATAAAAATCTTTTTTTCGATTTTTTTAAGAAGATTACGTAGCCACAACATGTCTTGCCAGATCCCAACCCGCAGTCTACTAGCGTGCGGACGTATGGCCTTAACCCTCTTTGAGAGGACACCCGAGCCCAGTAGTGGGACGTAATGGGTTGTTGATGAAATTAATAATTTGTGGAAAAGATAGTGTGAAGAGGGCACGTAAAGTCAGTCCCACGTTCAATGTGTACCAAGTCGTTTCGGAAAACCCTCCTATTGTATTGTGAGAGTGAAATAACCGAAAGTGCACTTGTGTTTGCTTACACAGTTGAGCTCCATAATATAAATATTTCGGACATCTTAAACACAACATCATCTAGTCCCAAAATAAGCAGGGCTTGTATTATGGGTACTAGGCAACTGATATAAATCCATAAACAAATTTTTCTTTTCTGTAAATACATACATATTATACATAGAAAACACCCAGACTCCGAAACAAATATTCGTGGATCACACAAACATTTAGTCCGACCGAATCGAACCCGATACCTCTTGATCAGCAGCTGCATACGTAAACCACTAGACCAACAAGGCAGTCGAGTCTCAAGTTGATTTTGGGAAAGGGGCATAAAGTATGTGTATATTAATATACTATTTGGTATTTTTTATACATTTGTCACAATAATAAAAAAAGCGGCCAAGTGCGAGTCGGACTCGCCCATTAAGGGTTCCGTATCAGCAAGTAACATCATATAAAAGTTCTTGTAGCTCGTTGTAACTTTGATCGATGTTTTTATAATAGTGAATTGATTGAATGAAAGGTAAATTGCGGTTTACTATTTATTAAGTATTAAAAAAAAACTACTTACTAGATTTCGTTGAAACCAATTTTCGTTGGTAGTTTGCATGGTAATGTACAACATATTTTTTTTTTTAGTTTTATCACTCTCTTATTTTAGAAGTTACAGGGGGGGGGACACACTTTTTTCCACTTTGGAAGTGTCTCTCGCGCAAACTATTCAGTTTAGAAAAAAACTATATTAGAAACCTCAATATCATTTTTGAATACCTATCTATGGATACCCCAAACGTAAAGGTTTGATGAAAAATTTTTTTTTGAGTTTCAGTTCCATGTATGGGGACCCCCAAAATGCATTGTTTTTTTTCTATTTTTATGTGAAAATCTTAATGCGGTTCACAGATTACATCTACCTACCAAGTTTCAAAAGTATAGTTCTCATGGTTTCGGAAAAAAGTGGCTGTGACATACGGACGGACAGACAGACAGACAGACATGACGAATCTATAAGGGTTCCGTTTTTTGCCATTCGGCTACGGAACCCTAAAAATATTAAAACATTGGAAACTTATTCTTTTAGAAAAATGACATCCAAACTATTCAATTAGCCTGTTTCAAGATTATCAATAATCATTGGCTAAAGCTACTTTTAATCATTCTTTTGATAATACACTTTGGACCTATTAAACCAATGTTGAAATTGTTTTACCAATAGAAAGCCAGATTATTTGTAAGTGTGATATAAATGTTATAAACTGCCTTGGTGGCGCGTGGGTTTCGTGTGCGACTGCTGTGCTTGAGGTTTTGGTTTCAATTCTCAGGTCGGACCAAATATTTGTGTGATCCACATGTTCGTTTGTTCTGAAGTTTGGGTGGTTTCTATGTATAATATGTATGTACAGTCGAAACCTGATATAGCGACATTGATGGGACCGTGTAGTTGCCGACGTTGTATCCGATAGTTGTTATAAGCAATACATATACATGTAGTTATATTAGTTGTGTAGCTATATTATCATAGATATCTATCTAGTATAGGTCTAGGTTGTGTATGTGACCTTGTCAAATGACATGTCAGAAAAGAAAATATTTATTAAGAAATAATTAGAATACACTAGTTCTTACAGTAATCAGTCATTCAAGTCTGTTTTTTTTTTGCCCAGTCAGTTTTAGCGCACTAAACAATTGGTGTAAAATATGCAAGGTCAAATGGCCGAGAAGAGGTTTAGATGAGGTGGGAGAAAGTGCGTAGGTAATAATACGCCTAAATATATATCCTTCCATGCTTAGCAATAAGATTTAAAATCGTTCGTATTGTTTTGTTCTACTGAGACAAGTAGTGGTTGGTCGTTAAAGTCGATGAATATCGATAAAGTTTCGTCGTTGTAAACGATTTGTCCCTGTATCCGATGTTGTTATAGCCGGTATGTTTACTGAATAGTTTACTAGAGAATCGTGCGGGACCTTACAATCTGGCTGTAATAACCGATCGGTTGCTGTAAACGATGTCATTATAAGCGATTTCGACTGTATTTACAAAAAAAAAAGGTATGTTTATGTATTTATATCAGTTGTCTAGTATCCATAATACAATAGTGTAAGATTTTCGAATTTTATTTATTTATTAATAAATTAGTAAGAAATATGATAACCGCAATATCCGACATACAAAGCAAAACCGCAGGCAAAGGCTAGTATTAATTAATCTAACGAATTCAACTTACCGCTCTTGATTATATGATGTCCATATAAGAATTGCTGCTCAGCTGACGGTTTCACCCATATTTTGTATGGAGCATAAGGAGCTATATAAGTTAGTGCCGTTATATGCAATCTGAATTTATTCGTCTTTGTGAACTTGCCAAAACATGTGCCTGCAGCAATTAAATGGTCTGGTTTCACTGTTTGTGCCAGGTGTAGAAGTTTTTCAGAAACGTAATAAACTCTGTCTTTCTTTTCTCTAAAGCAATATGTGCCATCTGGTCTATCGATTAATAGTTTCACATTGACACCAATACTGTAATATATCAAGAGTAAATTATTAGTTTACATAAGCTATAGAAATAAAAAAAATTGGAGTAAGTATCTGTTTCTAATTTCAAATAACTGGTTTTTTCCTAAAAACATACATGAAAGTTTATATGGTACCCACTTACAACAAAAAGTAACTTAAAAATTTTTGTCGGTCTGTCCAGTTTGTTCCGGCTAATATCTGAAAAGGCACAACTGATTTTGCTACTGAGTTTTATATGTAATTTTGATTCTCTACTTGCCAATCACACACTTCTACATATAGAAAAAAGTCCTAATATGTAAAATCTATCTTAAGTACTTAATAAACATAGATTATTTAAATGACTTTGGTTCTAGGTCTATAAATATTTATTGCAACATCATATCGATTCGCGGTTGTATGTTGAATAAAACTAACATCGTTATTTACTAAGCATGGAATTATTAATAAAATTTAATGTAAAAAAAGAGGTTATAACAGTATTTCACATACATTGTACAACATTTATTAACAACTGTTTTTAGACTTTCGTGACTTTTACACGTACGGTTTTTTGTTGTACAGCGGGACTTATTCGTTAAACTACCTATGAACCTCCACGAGCGGTATAACCCGTTCAAAACGTCAGAAAGCACTTGTTATCAATACAAAATGTTACAACTAATAGATTATTTTGAATAGAATAATAGTAATTGTACTTACTATTTAGTTAGTTTTTCGAATAAAATACGTGTTCTATCTTCTGATAATACTTTCATTTTGAATTGTAACTATTTTAAATGTTATAGTAAACACGTGCAACTTTCGGTACCAATGCACGCAGTACGCACACCGCACAGTGTGTTTACTTGACTGACAATTGACATTAGACGAGTGTCAGACTGGCACAGTTTTTTCGTTAAAAATTGAAGGAAGCTCTTGTTCATAAGTTGATTAGGAGTGTTTTCGTTTTCTTTCTCTATTTCACCTCAGAATTTTATTGGGTTCATTTTAATAAAATATTTTTGTATAAATAATATTATTATCAAAGAGTAAATATTTTGTTTTAATTTCTAAACAAAAACGAAGAAATTTCACAGCCATTCATGAACGTTTCAATGAAGTTCGTTCGTATTCGTTCAAAAATATAATTCATTCATAAATCATTCAATAGTGTCCGGTCCGGAGAGTGAGAGGAGGTAAGTTTATTTTGCGAATATTTTCCTCATTTGTCATAGTGACGAGTATTTAATAAACGTATCCTTTAAATTATTTCAGAAAGGATAAACTGAAAGTTTCTTTTGTTTTTAAGAAATTAGTTAATTAGATTGAATAAAATAGATGGTTTGTTCTTTTGTTTCGCTTTCGACCCTGAAATAAACAAGTTCGGTGCATGGTGCACGTGATGACAACAAAACCCAACTTAAGTTATTGATAAAAAATAATTAGAAGATTTTAATACTTTGCTGAACGTTATTGTTTGATACTATAAAAATCTGTTATTTGAAATAATTAATATAGGGAAGTTTATAACTATTTAAACCACACTAAATTAGTGACCAATAAACTAATATTTACAATGAAATAAATCTCAAAAATAAAGTTCTGAATAAAGTTTAATGATTTTATTAATAATGGCTTTTTTTACTGTTTTTTTTTATGCAAATTTTATTTCTTAAATAAAAATAGAATCTGTACATGAATCATCACCATGCATCGAGTCAGTATTATAAATAAGTACATATTGCATATAAAATTTTGCCATCTGTTCACAAGTTATTATCGTTATCAGAATCTTATCTGTAACTGCACTAAACAAACGAATTTATACCTTGACCTAATTCTAATAGAGAATGTTTTCGAGGGGACAATCTGATATTCCTATAGCACTTCAATTTTTAATTCGAACTATCAGAGCCCCGCGGTGTTTCCCGCACTTGTACAATAACAAACACCAGTAACACCGCGGGGTGAACCTAGACCAAACAAGTAATCAAAGCCGTCAAAGTCCCGTCAAAATCGGTCTAGCCTTTCCAGAAACTACCCAAGTGTATTTTTTTTTTTTTTTTTTTTTTATATATTAGTACTTCAATATACATTTCTTGTAAAACTGTTAATTTTAAATTTCAAACAGATACCTAATTCGTTTTATTTATTTATAGTTATGGGATGTATATTTGTATAGATTAGGGAATTAAATTTTGAAAGGATTTGAATATAGTCGCATCACTAAAGTTACCTATTCTTATGATTCTTGATAGTGATTCGACATTATTACTCAATTACTTTACATTGAATCTTCTCAACCGTAACACCATCGGTCATTCAATCACTGGTACCGGCTGTACTGTCAGTAGTCAATACCGCTTCCCACGATCTTCAACAAGTCGTTGGACCATCAAGGAGGCCTAAGCACCGCGGCTTACTATTGCATATCTTTTTTTTATATACTATTTCGTTGGGGAGGGATGATTCAGTATAAAACCGAAATAAATAAACAAAAAAGCATGGGCTATTATCGAAGTGCATTTACTTTTATCCATGAGTTTGTTTAAGTGACAGAATCCAAGAGCAACTAGTAATCACCATTCACATTGCGATTGCATACAATGCAGCATAGTGAGCCACACTATTACGACCTATTGAGATGTTTCTGCATCATTCATTGAAATGTATGCTACTTTCACAGCACTCAAGTAGTCAAGTACGTGAAATGCATGCATTCTGGTGCATACGAAGGTAGAAACGGGCTTTGCTTATCAAGGCCAATGTTAGTCAGTAATGGGAAATAATTGAACATCGATGCGTCACTATCACTAAATGTACCTAAACATTTAGAATCTCATTAGTTAGTAGACATTATTAATTAGTTTGTTGAACCGTTATTTGGTTACTAAGGGCCTCATGTGAGATTATTTTTAGACTGCCTCGGTGGCGCAGTAATTGCGCAGGTTGGACCAAATGTTTGTGCGATCTGAAAATATTTGTTTTGGAGTTTGTTTAGTTTTGTAAATAATACATAATAAGCATTTCCTCGGCAAACGTAGTGTAGGACGCCCACAGGCCAGGTGGAGTGACGATTTGCGCAAGATGGCTGGCAGGAGCTGGATGCGAGAAGCCCAAAATCGATCAAAGTGGTGTGCAATGGGAGAGGCTTATGTCCAGCAGTGGACTGAGATGGGCTGATGATGATGATGATGAAGCATTTCCAAAAAAAAAATCCCAGTGTTTTATTTTTAAATGAATGAAATCATTTATTCTGCAATTAGGTTACATGAACACTTTTGCAAGTAAACTTTTTTTTTTGAGCAGATGAGTTCGGCCTTTCCTAACTGGACTAGCCCTGAGAAGAAAGGACGAAACAAACTCAGGGATCACAGTCTCTTAAAGTCCAGACAATATTCTTCAACAAAATCATTTTTAGTACCCATAATACAAGCACTGCATAGTTTGTTACAAGATGGCGTTGTGTGTCAGAAGTCTGAAATGTTATTTTAAATCAACTCGTTCCTCATTGCGACCACGATTGGTCTAAACTGAAATCTGATTGGTGAAAACCCAATCCCGAATGTACTTGCCGTTGAGTGAGAGTGAGTTGATGTGAGATGAACTCGCACGAGAAGGATTCTGGGCCATTATTTATACATTTCCAGCGTCTACCTGTTGCCGTATTAATATCGAGCAAAAACACCACGCTTGTTATACAGAAAGCTCCTTAAATAGTTATTTTATTTTGTTTTATACTATTTGTTGTTATAGCAGCAACAGAACTAGATCATCTGTGAAAATTTCAACTCTCTATCACGGTTCTTGAGAAACAACCTAGTGACAGACGGACTAATAAGGAGAGGCCCGTTTTATCCTTTGTGCTCATGGCCGAGTGGCCTTAGGTGATTGGAAACAATCATCGAGAGTAAGAAACGACGGCAGGGTCAGACCTAGATGGGTGATCGTTTGTGGCATGATATGTTATGGGCGTTTCCGTGATTCGGATGTCACGTTAAGCATTCGGTCCCGGTTATTATTATAAGATAGCTGTCGTGAAGCTTAGTTGGAGGGCTTCGGGCGGTTCAAAAAATGCAACGGTAAGATTACGCAACCACAAAGTGTCTTGTGTTGTCAGTCCTCAACCTGCACTCGGCCAGCGTTGGGTCGTATGGCCTTAACCCTCTCCTGAAAGGAGACCCGAACATAGTAGTTCGATAATAAGGGTTGTTGATTGATTGATTAACCTTTGGGTACGAACCCTAAAAATGTTACTGATGACTATTTTACCGTGACGTCATGAATACGTCACTGACCCCGCCTTCATGAATCAGTTCAACATAAAATCAAATAACTACAATCTTTGAGTCATTTATTTATGCATCCAAGCGAATAATTTGTACAATTTCCGTATCACAAGTGTCGACGTACTTCCAGTTAACTTTAGTAGCATTGTTCAATTAATAAATATTTCGGACATCTAACACACAACGTCATCTAGTCCCAAACTAAGCAGGGCTTGTGTTATGGGTACTAAACAACTGATATAAATACATAAACATACTTTATTATGTAAATATATACATATTATACATAGGAAACAGCCAAACTCCGAAACAAATATTTGCGGATCATACAAACATTTGGTCCGACCCGGGAATCGAACCCGTTTAAATACGCTAACCATTAGACCAACGAGACAGCAATTTAAATTATTTATAACGAATTCATATTTTCATTAAACACTGGCTGAGCCTTGCGCTTGTTGTAGACTCGGGTAACGCCGTGAGGCGAAGCTAATTAAAAGAAATTGAAAAAGTTACCCTTAATATATGATAGCTGATGAGCTATCCGCCAGTGATAGTCCCATCAAATTGCTATTCCAGAGATTAGCCGAAACAGACAGGCAAACATTTAAAAAAAATATATAGATCAGTACCGTATACATATGCTTTCATATGCATATAGTGAAAACAGTCACTACAATTTTATTGATTTGTTTAGACAAGATAAATAAAAAATGTATGCAACTGGTAACCCAAGTTACCAAAAAAGGTATCGGTAACCACTTACCATCACGTCAAAAATCTGCTTTTATACCATAAAGAAAGAAAATATTAATAAATATGAACTTAACCTAGAATTTTCTGCATGCTTACCTTGACAATGAATAGAGGATGGTATAGAAAAACTAGAGACAATTACGCAAGCAAATGCATCGATTCTGATGCTATTACAGTAATAGGATTATTATAAAACCTTTTATACACATAAACAAAGTATTAAAACAACATAATGTGTATATACTAAAGTAGTATGCTCTTGTGGTCGCAGTGGTAGCGTATGCGACTACTATGCTTGAAGTCTTGGGTTCGATTCCCGGGTCGTACCAAATATTTGTGTGATCCACAAATATTTAAATTAAATATTTGTTTCGGAGTATGGGTGGTTTCTATGTATAACATGTATGTATTTACAAAAAATAAAGTATGTTAATGTATTTATATCAATGTCTAGTACAAGCTCTGCTTAGTTTGGGACAAGATGGCTTGAAGTGTAAGATGTCAGAAATTATTATTATGCTCAAATTGTCTTGTTGTTTTCTACAATGTACTATTTATATCTACTCAAAGTAGACGCTGTTTTCAGCATAAAGGGGTCGGCTCAACCGAGGCGATACTACACTCCCACAGAAGACCAACCTTACATGACAACATCCGTGCTGTCGTGTTATGTTGGTGAGTGTGAGACCGGAGGCCCAATTATTCAGAAGATTCTCAGTAGGCCGCTGTAGTGTTGGCCACCATGCTGCTTTGTCTGCATTCCCTATCAGTATATTTACCACCACACTTAGATTCTAGTTATGCTTTCCATCAGACAAAGTGGTGTCACTTTGGCAGGGTCATTTAAAAAAAATCTTGATAATGGTACGGTCTCACATCACGCTCATCAACAGGGCATAAACTTTGTTAATTGCCCTGAAAGTAATACTAAAAAACTAAAGTTATTACAAGCAATAACTATTTACTTTCTAAAGACCTGTTGGTCTAGGACTCTAGGTGTGAGCTACTGCCAAGCCTGAGGTCCGGCAGACGGTAGAAGACCCTCTTCCGATTGAGGATCACGATTTCCCCTGTCTGAGAGAGTTCTAAACCTCTACCGGTCCCGCTCCGCCATATCTTTATCCAGCATAACTTGCTCGCAAAGGAGACGGCGGAGTTCCTCGCGCTCTCGTCCCGTTCCATAACCGCAATTAGGCCACCGAGCGAGAAACCCTGCCCCCCTGATGAGATCCCCTCGCCACGAGATCGCTCCTCTGTTCCAACCACGCCGGAAATTCTGCGAGCACGTGAATAGCAGTGTCAGCGGTTCAGCCATCGCAGTGGTAGCACTCAGGCGTTGACTCCTTCCGGATCAGACACAGGTGATCTCTGAAATATCCTTTCCCAGTGATCACCTGCGTCAGACGGTATGAGAGGGTTCCGTGCTGCCTCTCGAGCCCATCCTCCATAACGGGTATTCATCATCAACAGCTTTCAACAGTCCACTGCACGACATAGGCCTCTCCTTAGAAACGGCATTACCGCCGCAATAACGCCGTGCCCGAGGCTCGATTCCCACCTCTGACAAATATTGGATCTCATTATGCAACTAGGAACTAATTCATCCACATGCCGAATCGAGATAATATTTTTTATGTAGGGTCCTTGTCCTCATAGATAGGGTCCTTTTATAGATTTTGGCACATGTGTGAATTGGTTCTCTGTTACATAATTGTGTGATGAGCACAATAATCTATTTTATGATTGGGTATAATACCTATATAATTATGTATTTACAAATATATAAGTATGTTTTTCACTACATGTACAGGCTTTATATGAGGGCATTAACTTTTGCCCGCGGCTCCGACTGCGTGTATGTCGGTTATCGCGCTAAAAGCAGCCTACGTCCGTCTTTCCTTCCTCAAAAATCAAAGTAATTCTATTCCTATGAAAAGTAAATTAGACCTGGACACCGTATAAAAACACGTATTTGCCCAATACGTCGGCTGAGTCATCACTTGTTTTATACAGTAGTGAAAAATATTAACACTTCTTTAAATATTTTTTAGATTTTCCTCATACGAAACTTCATGACTTATTTACTTACTCTTATTCTAAGCTAGCTTTTTCCTGCGGCTCCTTCTGCAGTTAGGAAATTATGAAGCCGGATATACATATATATAAATAATATACAAGAATTCCTCGTTTAAAGATTAGCTTTCTTAAATATAAATCTGCTAAAGTAACTCTACTCGAATATATTATTATAAGGAGTCCCTTTAGGCAAGGTTCCGAAGATACTGGCAGCGTTCCCCCTTTGAATAGCTATATTAATTCTTTGTCCGAGGTAGCTGCCAGCTCTTCGGTCCCCTGTGACGTCGACTAACCTTCTTGATATTTCTTTAAAAAGCGTTGGGAGAAATAAATTATAAAAAAAAAAAAAAAAAAATTATAATTTTTAAGGTTTTTAGTTTTTAGGTTCATTGTTCATGTATATTTATCTTTATTGTTAAATAAATATTTCTTGCCATACTCTACTCGTATCTCATTAGCAATTAGATTGGAGGTAGATCCAATCTAATTGCAAATGCATACAACGCAGCATACTGACCCACACTAGGTACTACTTCTATCGCGGCCTATTATGATGTTTCTGCATCATCTGCAATAAATACCTACGTACATACTTCTCTACAGTTTCTTATAAGTACCTACGTATAACTGTACTCCTACCTTTCCCAGCTATACTCTATTCAGTCATACAGTTTGTGATCGTAGCAACATTTCTACAACGCGATTTTGTATATTTTAGCTAATATATACTGCCTTTATATACAAAATCAAACGATTATTTATACAATTTTATAGTACAGTGAATATAATAAATCAATTGGCAACACTATTGAAATTATATGTGCATGCTTTTATGTGCGAAATACCCACATACTGAACGCATTTCAATAAACATCTCGAAATAGTCTTCTAGGATTTTGACTAGAGACAGCAGATACAGGTTTACGGCGATTTTGAGGAGATTTGTGTACTACTAGCGCTCCCGTGGTGTTACCCGCGATTATTGTAGTAAATGAAGGCATCAGTTTTCTGTTAGTGAAAATCCAGTCAACATCCCGAGAACTGCAACCGTTCCAGAGATCAGCTGAAACAGACGGACAAAGAATGTACTAATTCTTCACAAAAAAATTAAAACGTGATCGCCAATAGTTTAAGACTTAGAGCACATGGAGTACTTTTGAAACAATTGGATTTATGCGCTAACGTGCTAAAATACTACTATTAATATTTTATTCCTTCATTCTAACATGCAAAAATATAAAAAATAGCGTTTTTTTTTTAATTTAATAAAAATTTAAGTTCCTTCCTATATTGAATAACTCTATTAGTGAAAACTGAGATATGGTAGCCACTATGTTGTATTGCCAGTCTCCAACCGCAACTACGCCGGCAGCACGCGGCATTGGGACGTAAGCCCTTAACCCTTTCGTAAGAGGAGACCCGAACCCAATGGCGGGACATTATGCGTCGATGATGATTTAGTTTGGAGGACAATAAATCAATTATTAAGAAAAACATTATGTAATAAGAATTACCTGTACTAAAAAGTTTTCTTGAAAATGTTTTTAATACGGAAACTTATGTATATCACAGTATATCAACACTATGTAAATAGATATGTAAAAACATGCGTTATGTAGTCAGTCATCGGAAGTGACGACCGAGTGACGTACACACTTCGTAATGCAACATTTGTTTGAACAGATTATAGTAATGCTGTTTAACTTCTAATACGATTTAAACTCATACAAGGCTATACACTATGAATGCACTTAAATCTTCAAGGGATGACTTAATAATAATTTCTATACAGTATTGCGACTCGGGATCGTTTCGGAAATAAATATCTACAGCCGCGCGGCCCGTAAGCACGAGGTTGGGCTCCAGATTTTTCACCCCGTCACCAAAAAAAGGTATGGATCGCGTAAACTCGCCTTATTTTTGTTTTGTTTACAGACATCCCCAGGATTATTACCGCCGTTTCGGCTACTACTAGTAGGGGAACCAGATGCACCCTTAAAACAAAATCCCTGAAACCCCTACGTACCTGTGTGGGAAACCAGATGTTCCCTTTCTGCCCTTTTTGCGATTTCCAGTGTGTGCGTCGCCGGGAGAGTTCCAAAGTTTTCCCGGTCCCACTTCGCCGTCTTCTTCGCATAACTTGCTCGCAGTAAGAGACAGCAGAGTTCCACGCGCTCTCACTCCTTTTCATGGCCCCCCCAATTATGTTACCGAGCGATAGGTTTTTTATTTTTTATTATAAGTCTGCTAAAGTAATTCTACTCTGATGGATAGCGTAAATGAAAAGTTGACGTCGGCTCCTTGCGGATAAGACACAGGTGATCTCCGAAGTATAAATTGCCAGTGATCACCTACGTCAGCCGGTATAAGAAATTTCTGTGATCTCTCTCGAGCGTTACCCATAACAGGTCCTACCACTGCAATAATGGTGTGCCCAGGGTTCGGTTGTCCAAGTTGTTTCTTCCGATCGTCCGCACTGATCATCTTAAATTTTTTTTTTTAAATGTTACAACAAATGGGACATCAATCTATCACATGTGCTTGCACTGTGACCTTGTAGAAGTTTCGAGGTTTATTCAACTCAAAACCACTAACAATACTTGTTGTGCGGGTGAGATGCGATAAATAATGAACGCGATAAAATACTTTGATACGTGTAATAGTTACAATTATTATGGTACGATTCTAAGACAAGTAAGTTTTACATTTAAATTACACGGGTATATATACAGGTGTTTTGCACCCGACACTAATAACTGATATATTGAAGGGTCGCGGGTAGAATTACCCGAATGTACCCAACAATATTTCACAATCTTCGTCGCGCGGTCATCGCCTATGCCTTGTTGCAGCGGTCGAGTCAACTTGCCTACTATCTGTTTTGGAGTTATGTGTGGGACAAATTTGTATGCTCAACACACGACTGGTTTTTCATACGGGGATCGAACCCGTGACCGCTACAACCTCTTTTTAATTATACTAATGTTAAATTAAGTTCTTTATAGTTCTGTTAACACCCATCCCATAAACAAGGACAATATATTTTTAATTTCGTAATTAAAACGCGAAGGTACGCAACAATGAGGTCAAATGATGCCATAGTTTGTATAAGGAGTGGTTTAATTTTGTTCCTTTGTCATTGCTTCGCACACCCATTTTTACATCAAGACCAAATATACAGTTTTTATACAATGTTATTTGTTTACTAGCTCAGTCCTGCGGTTTTACCCGCTGTTAGCGAAACTAGTAAAAAAAAAATAGACTAAGTTTATTTTTTCTTTCTAAAAAGACCAGACAAATGGATACCAAAACCAAAAAGCGTCTTAGTAATGTTTCAATGTTTATTTTTCAATCTACAATGCTTGTTTTTGCATCATTCTCCCGGTCTCCAGAAGAATGTTACAGAATAATTGAGCCCTCGGTCTCGCACTCACCAACGAAAGACGACAGCACGAATGCTGTCATTTAGGTTTGTCTTCTGTATGAGGGTAGTACTGCCCCTTCGAGCCAGCCAGTTCTGGTGAAATCAACGTGGCTCTACTACCTCATAAAGTCGGACATCAGACACACAACTCCATCTAGTCCCATACTAAACAGAGCTTGTTTACTTTGTTATTGTAAATACATACATATTAAACATAGAAAAAGTAAGTGGCGTGCAATTGTAGAGGCCTATGTCCAAGCAGTGGACTGCGATAGGCTGATAATGATGATACATAGAAAACACCCAAACTAAATACATATTTGCAGATCATACAAACATTTGGTAATTATAAATAGTTCTTCAAGACCAAATTTGGCTATGATAGTCACAGTCATCGCGCCCACAACAAAAATCCAAAGCAAAGTTTGCCGTAGCCATACTATTATATCATAACCTATACTCAATTCAAATAAATAAATTGGAGTGTCTGTATCAAATGATCAGTTTTTTTAATAAATGTATATGAAAGTATATACGGTACCTACATCAAAAATGCAATTAAAAAAAAAAACTGTTTGTTTCGGGTAATCTCTATACCTGGACCGAATTTGACGGGACATTTACTGGTAGCTGATGATCCAACAGCTTCGGGTAAGGCGCACACAAATTAAAAGGATGATGAAACAAAATAAAGAGCTCTCTAGTCACAAATCCCTGATAAATAATACATTAGTGTACAAGAGTATCTTAGCTGCTATTAAATAATAAATAAATATTTTGGAAATTTAACACACAACGCCAATCAGACTGACTGATAAAATATTAGAATACTTTCTTTGTAAATACATACATATTATACGTACATAGAAAACACTCGAACTCCGAAACAAATCTTTATCGATCATACAAACATTTGATCCAACCCAGCTTCTGAACCCGAGACCTCAAGCACAACAGTCGCACACACTACGCGCCCACGATTAATGTACAATAAAGTACCTATATTTTTCTATTATATTTAATTTACTTTACTTTTGCCTCGTTGGTCTAGTGGTTAGCGTATGCGGCTGCTGATCAAGAGGTCTCGGGTTCGATTCCCGGGTCGGACCAATATAATATGTTTCGGAGTCTGGGTGGTTTTCT
The DNA here is from genome assembly GCA_932526445.1 of Phragmatobia fuliginosa. NCBI lineage: Eukaryota > Metazoa > Arthropoda > Insecta > Lepidoptera > Erebidae > Phragmatobia > Phragmatobia fuliginosa. Next base: position 8,677,728 of record OW052081.1, on the reverse strand, counting down.
ATTTATAATATGTATGTTTTACAAAACAAAAAAGTATGTTTATCAGTTGTCTGGTACCCATAACACAAGCTCTGCTTAGCTTGGGACTAGATGATGTTGTGTGTCAGATGTACAAAATATTTATTTATTTATTATTATAGTAATTGTTTTACGTGAAACATTTTCAATGATCTCGTCTAACTTATTTCACAGGCGCGGCCTCGACCTAACGTCTGATAAAACCTACAAGGTCGTTTTAGCTTAGTGTATAATATTAACTAGAGTGCGCTGTAAAAACAAAGCATCTGTTTTTAATCCATGCTTGAAATTATAAAATCGAAAGTAACTCTGGATATCTGTCTGTTACGTTTTCACGGCTAAACCACTGGAAGGCCTCCAATATTATTTGGCATTGAGATATGTACAATGTTTCTTGAGTAGAGTAACCTATGTCCTTCACATACTCTTTACCTCGATAACCGACATATGTAAGCGGACCCACGGTTAAAAGCTAGTAATACTTATTACATTAGATTTTACTAACTAAATATAAATCATACCATAGAGACAATATCTTATTTGTTCAAAATAGTCTATGGTGTGATTTTAAAAAGGAGATTCTAAATTCAAGTGATTTTTTAGGGTTCCGAAGTTCATAACTCGGAACCCTTATAGATTCGTCATGTCCGTCTGTCCGTCCGTCCGTCCGTCCTCGACTTACCGTCCAAACGGTAAGTGCTAGAAAGATGAAAGTTTGCATGAATACGTATTGTAATTACGTCGACAAAGTGCTACAATAAAATTATGAAAAATAATTTTATTTGGGGTACCTCCCCTACACGTAAAGTGGGGATGATTTTTTTTTCTCGAGGCTACCCCATCGTGTGGGGTATCATTAGATAGGTCTTTTAAAAACAAAAAAGGGTTTCCTAGACGATTTTTTGATTTAGGTATCCGTTTGCGAGATATTTCACTTTAAAGGGCACTTTTTTGTAAAAACAGGGCGTCCTCCCCCCTCTAAAAGCTAAACGGCTGGCTCAAAAAATCTGAAAAAAATCGTGATGGTGGTCCATATAATGAACTTTGAAGGAAAACTATAACCGATTAGATGACTTTCTTAGTTCAGGAGTTATAAAGGCTTATATGGTAAAATGCGCTCACTTGGAAAACGTCATATAAAATTATCGTATTAATACGTAAACATAACAATTATCTATTGGATACGATTTTAAATCCACATACCATTATAGGTGACTGAGGAACCCTTTCCTGTGCGTGGCCTGACACGCACTTGGCCGATTTTTTACGTTATAAATCCGATAATTCTAAAATATTGGCCCTTAAACTGAAAACATTGTTAAAATAGCAGCATTTTATTAAAAATATTCTACGCTAAGTAATTTTATTCGTAGTAAACAAGGTCGACGCATAACGACGTCGACGTCGGTCGATAATGCACTGATTTCATCAAAAATGATTAAATGGAGTAAAGACACTTATAAAGACGAATCTCTAAACGATTTTCCGTATTACGCTTCACCAATTTTTCTTCGCCTTTACGATTACTTCCAAGAGTGAATGAATCACGTTTACGAGAGAACTTTCTTTTGTTATAGATTAACTACAGACCAAGCTTCATTCGTTGCTGATACGCTGAGAGGCGAACACGACAGTCTATTTTGGGATAAACCCGAAATTAGTTTCGCGCGTGATTTTGTGAAACAGTGATTTTGTGAAAATGTCGTTGATGAACCCGTCAACGTATGCGAAGAATTTGAAGGCCCACGGTTGGGGTTGGCACCGTGGGTCTAACCCCGCAACATCTGTTAAGGGGTTCTTGAAAAATGAGCGTGGAGAAGGAAGCGATGGGGAACCTCTCATTGGCAACAGTGGGAGCTTGTATCCATCGCTTCCTACTGAGGATGATACGATGTTCAGTACGGGTATGAGATTGTATCCGGCGCTTCCTGCTGAGGAGTACGAATCGGGAGCAGTAGAAGAAGTGGTTGAAGAAGTTTGTGCTGCCGTCAATGTGAGCGCAGTGGTGAGTACTTATTATTCTTCTTGCATTAAGTTTGAGAGGAGTTATCCTGTTTTCTTTGATTTGTGTTCGTTCTTTGATATTAATGGTTCGTCGTAGAATACATTTACGACGTTGTAAATTTTAGTGTTTGTTTAAACATAATACTTCACTAAAATAATAAACTAGAATAGATTAGTCATTCTGAATTATGGTGCGTGACTTCGATTACATTTTCACTAATTCATAAAAAGTTACTAAAACGACTAATAATATGTCACCTCTCTAAATTATTACTTTTTTAACTTCGATCGCGCGTTTGTTCTAAGCATTCGAAATTCAGATGGTATTATTTTTATTAGTGTATTTAAATTTAAAGTAGCTAGTAAGTTTTTCTGTGAGCAAATATTAGCTTTTTCATGTGAAAATGCGAAATGCGAACATTTTAGAAATATCTATGGTGAATTTAAGTAAGCACAGATTATCCACATAATAGTTAAGGCAATAGACAACATTTTGTTGAGAGCTTTCTACGGGTTGAATGGAAGTGGAATAAAAAAAAATACTCCTTAAAATATTATTTGATAGTATATAAGTTGTGGTGTTTTAAATTATTAAATATTTTACTTTGTTAGAGTAATGAGGAAAAATATATTTCTGCATTTTATTAAGCTAAAGGTAATTAACAAAATAAACAATTTGTATGTTTTTCTTACATAATGATATACGAACCTACATAACGAATACGAAATGTTGGTAAGAACAAAGACGTTTTTTTAGATTTCTTAGCAACGATTTATTTAACTATTAATGTTAAAATTACGATTATAAAATCATTTACGAAGTTCCTGACTATGAAAAGGCTGCTACTGTTTTTATTTTCATTATGTTTTTACTTCAAATTATAAAAAAAAACATTTACTTGAGTAACGTTATTAATTTTTAAATTTAACTAATTTCTACCTCTCTTCCCTTTCTGCCTAACCAGTGGACTGAAATACCCAAAGTAAGTTGAACTATCTATCTTTTTAATAAATGTATATTTCGAACATGTAGTCACAAACTAAGCAGAGCTTGTATTATGGGTACTAGACAACAACTGACTAACATAAATACATAAACACACTCTATTTTTTTAAATATACAAATTCCGAAACAAATATTTGCGAATCACACAACGGGTTCGATTCGCGGGTCAGACTAAATGAGTCCGACCCGCGAATGCATCGAATCCGAAACCTCAAGCACAGCAGTAAGATACGCTACCACTGCGCCACCTATTTATGTGAAATAGTAGTTATACTTTGTATATCTATATTATTTTAATGTACAACATTGATAAATAATCATTTATAACAATATTTAGAATGACAAAATGAAATTCAATATTTTTAATTACTCATATCTTTTTATCTATCTACATCTACATAGTACATAATAAAACCTTTGTTTATGATAAAACCTTTGATTAAACGTAATAAAACCTGGCAACAAAAAACATTCAAATAAAAAACCTGCATTTTATGTCGTTTAATTAGGAAGTTTTGGCAGACCAGTCCTATTAACAGATAAGTATTTTCCTGTTGGGAATTTTGTCGACACAATTCTGTAAGTGTCAACATATGGTAAAGTTCATAAATGAAGTGAAACGTGACAAATACTGGCACAACAAGACGTTTTCTGTGTCATGTTAAAATGTAAATGGGTGTTGTCTATTCGTGGGGCTTTTATGCCTTAAATATTAAGGAAATTGGCAAGCTTATAATCTTGAAAGCTCGTTGAATTTTGTATTTAAGTTGAGAACAAAATGTTATGTAAAAATTAAAAGTCAATGACAGACTTATAATTTAAAGGTCAGTGTTAGAAAGTAGCTAGGCACATTAGGCACTGATAATGATCACAGTGTCGTAAAAATCGTCTGATTTTATAATAACCGAAACTAAATTCATGAACTGAACTTGAAGAGCTTGAGAGAACCCATGATTTTTATGAGACCTGCAGCTCCACGAGTGTGTATTGTTTTTCGGGTTAATATTTAGCTTTGTAAAAGAAATTTCAAAATCGGTTTTACTCATCAAGATTTCTCTACAAGTTCACAAACTTACCTCTGTATGATGTTAGTATAGACAAAGACTAAAAAGCACTGGACAAATATTATTTATATAGGTACTGTATCCAAACATTAGTTTACTACCTAATTATTATTATAGTTTTGTACGTACATTGTTTGTGTTCCTTAAAATAAATAAGTATTGTTTCAACAGTCTAGGCACAAAAATGGCTATTGAGCTCAGGGATGAGGGTTTTTAAATGGTATGCGTTAAAAAAACTACTTAGTCTAAGCACAAAACAAATGATTGTATACTAGTATACCGCAACAACAGTTAGATAAATCTTCTGTTACTTTTAGCTCATCTTAGACCATGTCAAAAACGGACGCCTATATGTCAAAAGACCTCTCCAATTGCATGCCATAATTCGATCCTCGGCTACTCGCACCCTACTCCCATTCACATAATAAATTTATTGTGTCGTCGATTCAATATTACTAGGAAAAGTTACTTAACAAGGAAGTCGAGAAAATTAAATGGACAGTGCTTAAAGTAATGGACTCCAATGAAGCAATATCGTAAGAGAGGTCAAGGTCTAATACCTATGACTAGAACTAGTCTGACCTGCCGCATGCCTAAGGAAATGATCAATTACTATGAGTCAAGACAACAAAGATTTAGTTTTTTTTTCATCTGGTTTTGACAAGTGACGTTCTTTTGTTTGTGTAATATAAACGAAATAGGTTTGTTATTTGAAAAAAAGAAGTAATTATTGACAGATGTATAAATCTAATCAATCAACAAAGACTCTTAAGTGCAATTTTTGTATGTCTTTGATTTGTTGTCTGTTTTTGTACTTATTAAATAAAATATAATATAACTTGAACGCCTAAATTAAGCTTCATGACTAATTATATGACGAATAAGAAATAGTTTAAAAATTAAACAGTCAAATACGTCTTGTAATCAAAACGTCACAATACCCGTTACAAATTGGTAATCACTAAGGATAAACAGTAAAGCTGAGTTACTCATTAGCATGATTCCTGATATCACAACACAAACACAAATTGCAAATTAAATTCCTTACTCACTGCGAGCTGATGAGTAAACGCAAAATTATCTGATTCATACTATTACATGACGTAGAAATCTTAACATAAATATATGGAGCTAAAAATTTGGCCGTTGCGACCCACATATGTCATGATTCTGGGTTTTACTTTTATTCAATTTTTTTTCCTTTGTCAGAAGTTTATAACTTTTGCCTCCCAATTTTTCCTCGTTGGGTCTCCTCAGGAGAGGTTTAAGGCCATACGTACCCACACTGGCTGAATGCGGGTTAGAGACTGTCAAGACACGTTGTGGCTACATAACTTACCGTTGGATGTTTTTAAGCGGCCTAAAGGCCTCCAACTATGCTTCACAAATGCTATTTAATGATAACAACCGGGACCGACTGCTTAACGTGACCTTACGGAAACGCTTATAAAACAAACGGTCACCCATCTAGGTCTGACGGGGCCGTCGTTGTTTACCCTCGGTAATTGTTTCCAATCACTTATGCCTTGATCACACGTACGTAAAATGTTACTCGGCCGAGACAGTGATGTGAGCGCGTAGCTGCTCACGCGTGTTTTGAAATTAGCACAATCAGTTCAGTTGAGACTTTATTTCGGACACGATAGATCGTAAAAAGATAATTAGAAAATATACAAAGATACTCATTCCACTATTTAATAGTGGAATGAGTATCTTTGTATATTATATATATTATACTATACTATACTAATACTATATATATATATACTATATATGAGGCCGTCAGCGCAAAAACGGCCTAACCCTCAATTTTTCATATTCCGACTTAACTACAAAAAGTGATCCAAAATCTGATAAAATATCATGATAAATCGGCCTATCTTTAATTTATTATCCTCAGTAAAAGTAACGCTGCAAAACTAGTTTTTGAATTTATTATTTTTTTATTAATCGTAATGCAAGAGTGGCCTAAGCCGCTTAGGCCATTTTTGCATACCGTCATCACAAATTTTTGGCGAGACAGGCTGCTGTAATGACGAAGTGTACGTACGACGAGAGTGAAGATCTACCTACTCCAGATCCGAACCTGAATTTCTGGAAATGTATAAAACTTAATTCTTCAATTTCTCAAACTGTAATAATTTTATTGAAATTAAAAATGTGACTAAAACGTTAACTAACTAGCACAAAATAAATGAAGGAAAACGAACATACCATATATAACTACAGTTGTGACAAAAAGGATCAACTTTTATTATATGTGAAGTAGAATCTAGGAATTCATATCTAGGTCATCAAAAAATAGAGAAGCCAAATGTAAGGATTATAAGTTAATTCCAAATTTACCTACTCAAAATATAGGTATACGAGGTCTGAATAAAGTCGATTAGAATTTCGCGTTGTATTATCTAGGTATGTTAGACATGACTGTGTTTTAATTTATGTCTATTCCGTGTAATAATAATCATAAGAAGCATCAAGTCAATGGGCAAAACCTAATTATTATAATAATATGTTATAACAGGACAGGTAGACTGATTGTCGCTGGAAATGATAATACTTATATCTTAGAGTGGAGACCGCAATGAACGTAATGTAGGGTGTTTATCAAAGGATTAATATAGAATGCCTACGAGATCGAGGTGTCTGAAGCTCCTTGGGGGAGACCTTTGTTCAGCAGTGAACGGCGATATTTTGATTACCATTATTACACCATTAATCGAAGGACTACTCCCAGATGAATTTTACATTACCCCACGAAATTTATAAATATGTATTTGTAATGTGTCTTTTATTATTCAAGAGCACCCTGGCAATGTTAAAAGTGCCTAAAACACTTTAAGCCGAAAAAACCTATTCTGAAAGTTTTCATACTAAAGCGGTCAGTGTACTCAATTCGGTACACCCCTGAAATTACATGAAAACTAAATTATTTTAATTTTTCACTTATATTTGCTGTTTTTATATCCTTATTTTATTATAGAAGTAAAGATATTTTTTTTTCATATTGGTAATTTGCGTTTACCAATATTAAAAAAAAAACTGCCTCGTTGGTTTAGTGGTTAGCGTATGCGACTGCTAATCAAGAGGTCTCAGGTTCAAATCCCGGGTCGGGACAAAAAGTGTTTTTGGGTTTTTCTTAGGAAATCTTAATAGCAGCCCGGAGTTTTGAAGTTTGGCGGTGATTCACGCCCGTGCCTCGGAGAGCACGTAAAGCCGTCGGTCCCGGTTGTCATGAACATCTATGGCAATCGTTATCGGGAAGTGAGTGCCCTTAAATATACTGAAAACTAGTTCAATCTTCGAATTTCAGTTCTCCCTTACGTCGATACGAAGTCCCTTACGAAGTCCAATGCCAGTCGCTCCGTGGAAAAACTGAAATTCAGGTAAAACCTGTTGAACTAGTAGCCGACCCCAAATAAACTTGGGAATAAAGGCTAGGAAGATGATTGGTAATTTGCGTTTGACCTCTAATGGGTTAAGTTTTTTTTTGATAAAACCGGAAGTATCCAGTACTAACATCTTTTATAAACGGCCTAACCTTGGTTATAGTGGTGAATCGGTAAAAGAACTTTAAATGCAAAAGTGGCCTAAGCCACACAAATAATACAAATACATGGATTTATTTCAAAATAACAAACTTCATTCTGAAGAATTTAGGACAGTAATTGCATAAAATATGCTTATGGACTAAAATCCACTACAATAAATTATATGCAAAATAATGTGAAATTTGTGATTATACAAAACCTATTAATTTCATACTATTTGTCTCAAGCTTAGTCCACTTTTGCGCTGACAGCCTGATATATTATACTTTATATATATATATATATTTTAATATATATAAAAATAATAATAATATGTATAAAAATAATAAATAGTAATAATAAAAATAATAATAATAATATAATATAGTAATAATTATAAAATTAAAGGAATTGTTAGAAAAAGATCAACGCCGGATTTGGACAAGATCATGGATATTGAGATCTGATTTTGGTGCTACACACGATGATGGTTTGGTGGACACTCGGCCGAGTATGTAGAACGGACGCCGATCTACTGTCTCGCCACTTCATTCGGCCGAGCGCTCGTCGCTATGTTTAGACGTACCGAGTACTCGGCCGAGAGCACTGTCTCGCCCGTTTGCTCGGTACGTGTGATCAAGAAATATGTTTATACGCATCGAGTACTCGGCCGAGAGCACTGACTCGCCCGTTTACTCGTGATCAAGGCATTAAGGCCACTCGACAGCACAGCTGGTAGTGTAGCTCCTTATTCTGAATCCATCTTCGGATTCGGGTCACGAGGAGACATTCGGTCCTTAAACATTAAAAGAAGGTAGTAATTGGACCATATCGATACACGATGATGGAGTAATGTACTACAAAACGGGTTGTAGATAGCAGAATTTTGGAAATACTGAGGTTGTATACCCATATTGTCTTGGGATTACAGAGGCTAGTAGGTCAGGGATATCAACATACTGAACAATTCCAAAATACTTGTTATAAACTGTATTTAATATTTCAAGTAACCTTTGATAATGCCATAAGATGAAACCGGTCAGGTAAAAATTGTTTTAAGTTCAATAAATCTATACATATAGGTATACAGATAAATAAAAATGTAGTGTCTGTATGTTATCAAAGTGACAGTTTCTTATTAAATGCATACGAAAGTATATATATATATATATATACGTTACTTACACGAAAACAGCATTTTTATAATTATCTGTCCGTCTGTTTGTCACGGGTAATCTCTGGAACTGCTGGACCGATTTTGAAGGAACTTTCACTGACAAATCTAGCTACTACTTCACTACCTAGCTTCACTCCGCGGAGTTACTCGCGATTTGCAAAAATAACCGCGTATAACATCGCGGAACTCACTTTTTCTTTTATTCCACTACTGGCTGTTAGCAGTGGAATAAAAGAAAAAGTGAGTTTAATATCAAGACATATTTTAATTCTCTAATATTTACATATCAAGAGCTAATAACGTTAATAGTACCATGCTGGTTAAGTAAAGATTAGTTTTCTATCTTATTGGGACGTATTATCACTATTTACTCTTGGGCTATCATTAGGACTACGTATCAAATTTTAAAATGCTAATCAGAAATGCGTTACAAACCACAAATAACTAGAATAAATATTAATAAATAGTTTTTACCCGCGGCTTCGCCCGCCTGTAGGTTATCGCGGTAAATAGAAGCCTATGTGTTATTCTGATATGTAAGTTATATTATTTTGAAGTTTCATCAAAATCCAATAAGTATTTTTTGCGTGAAAGAGCAAGAAACATACATACATACTCAAAAACGACTTACATCGCTCTGCGGCGTTGCTTGTGGTCTATTATAACAATAACAGGATAACACCGTGGGACTCAGCTCAACTCCTAATTCATAAAATATAGATTTCTAAAAAATAATAATAATAACGAACCTCGTTTCATTTCAAAAGAAACCTGTTGATTTGAGAACTAAATGTTGGTTTCGTGTAAAATGAGTTATCTGGAAGACCTCGGATCAAGGCCAGTTTTACCAAGTACCCTTTCGTGTAAATGTTAAAGTTTTATACATATAAGGGCTTTATGATATAACATGAAATTACGTAACCCATAAGTGGAAACCATGTTACACAAAAATTATGTAAGACGCCCTGCCCCGCGTTGTAAACGTTTTCAAGAGTGCTTGCAAATGATTTCTTTTGAATCTTTTTATACTCAGGCAGGTACTCAAGTCCTCACTAGTATTATAAACGCGAAAGTTTGTTAGTATGTATGTATGTTTGATGCTCTTTCACGCAAAAATTACTAAACGGATTTGAATGAAACTTTAGCAAACGCATCATAGAAATTGCCTAACTGATATTGCCTTTTTGGTCTAGTGGTTAGCGTAAGCAACTGCTGACCAAGAGGTCTTGAGTTCACCGCAACACCAATTGCAATGAAATTTGACTTTTTTTAAATATACAATATTTAGGCCAACCAAAGTGACTCTACTATGCCTGATGGAAAGCATGAGTAGAATCCAGGAGTAGGTGTCACCATCCTTGTGAGAATAGGCAATGCAGCATTATGACATACCATGGCGGCCTGGTCAGATAATTCACTGGAGAATGATGCAGAATGATTGGGCCTCCGGTCTCACACTCACCAACGATATACTACAGTACGAATGCTGTCATTATAATGATGATCTTCTGTGTGAGGTGAGTCTGCTCTGGTCGAGCCGGCCCATTCGTGCTGAAATCAGTGACTCTACTACCTACAATAGATTGGGAGGAAGAATATTGGCTTCTTATTATGCCCGCTCTACAATGCGATCGGCTGCTAAAGCCCGCGACAACTGCGAACCACGAGTGTAGATGTTGTTCACACCTTCTCGTTCGCGCTTCGCACCGTTCCCCGATCAGTGTGGGGAACAAGCCGCGAACAAGACTGTGAAGCTTTGCGAGTGTAATGCCCGCTCTACACTCATCTACATCATACTTCCATAGAGCACATACTTCACACAGCAGTTACTTCGAACCATCAATTCACTACTACTTGTCACCTCCAGAAATCCATATTCCCGAACAAAACCCAACTCGTGCTGCTTCACAGATCATCATAATATCAAATGAATGTATTCGAACGGCTACTCAAGAATACAAAAATGATGATGAAAATAAGATTGACACCGCGTTCAATAAGGCTTGATTTTTTTTAATTAATATATATTTTTTAAGAAGCGCTCATAGCCGAGTGGCCTTAGGTGATTGGCAACAATCGCCAAGGGTAAGCAACGACGGCGCGGTCGGACCTAGATGGGTGACCGTTTGTGGCATTATATGTAATGAGCGTTTCCGTGATTCGGAGGTCACGTTAAGCAGTCGGTCCCGGTTGTTATCATAAGATAGCAGTCGTGAAGCTTAGTTGGAGGCCTTCGGGCGGCTTAAAAACATCCAACAGCAAGATTACGTAGCCACAACGTGTCTTGCCTGTCCCCAACCCGCACTCGGCCAGCGTGGGGACGTAAGGCCTTAACCCTCTCTTGAGAGGAGACCTGAGTCCAGCAGTGGGACGTTATGGGTTGTTGATGAAATATATTTTTAAAAGACTGATTAATAAATAGTACAAATACTTACTTCTGGTTTTTAACGTTTAAATAATGAATACTATAATTAATAAATAATTTTAATAATAAATTGTTTTTAACTTCCTTGATTTCATCCTTTAGGGCTTCATTCAAAGCATGAAATACTTCTGGAATAATCTTCGATATTAGTTGAGGTGAGATTTTAAATAAATAATGGAGACTTTCGAAACTATCTCCAGTAGCCAAATGTTGCAATGTAATGGCAAGGCATTTTTAAGCTGGGATCAATGGTCTTAATTGAGTGTCTTGTTTGGATATCATTGGTAAAACTTTGCAAAATTCGACTGAGACATTCTCGTAAACTTATGAAATTATCCTGATGGTTCAGCAACTAATTCACTCAACTGTTCATCCATTGTTGCACTGAAAAAATAAAGTAGGTAGGTAAAGTATTTATAACATTAACGGCGTGAATTCATGGCGCGACGTCACGCGCGAGTGTAGAGCCGGCATAAAAGGACACAGTTCTCGCGCGGATCACGCCCTTTATTCACGGAGTGAATTCACGGCGTGAATTCACGGCGCGACATCACACGCGAGTGTAGAGCCGGCTTTACCGTGATAACGGACATACATGATGGGGAAGCCTCGGGAAAAGTTCGTTATCAAATGAATAAGAGGTATATATTTCGCAGACAGGTCCATGTTAACCTAACGTGTGTAGAATACGTCACCTGACAAAATTAAAAGGGAGAAGTTATTTTTAACTACATTTTATGTTCGCGGCCTCACGCAAGCATACTAGATATATTATACAGTGGCGAGAATATTCAGTCGATAGTGATGAAATTCGGTTAAATAAACACAGGTTTAAAATAACTGATAGACTGCACGGTTCGCCTAGTGGCTTAAACGTTCACATGCCGCATTCTACAGTACCTAGTGTTGTTGGTTCAAATTTCACAACGACAACACTTTGCGTGATTTACAAATTGTTGTTCTGAGTCTGAGTGTTCTTTGTATCTGTTTTCATGTATTACATATTTGGAAAGTACTCCGCGACACAGCATGTATAGATGCGAGAGTTCTCTCATTCACAGACTGCCCCTCCCACCCCACACCGCGCTCCCTCGTAGTAGGCGTTTTATTCGGTTCCATCCTATCTAAATTGTGATAACTTTATTATATTAGTAGGATAGGATAGGACTAGTTGGATAGATGTATCACACCTAGACAAACAATAAAATAATGATTATCTTCGTCTTGCAATTGTTTATCCTAAGTGGGTATCGAACCCACAAACTGTGACTTACATCAACCAATAAGCTCGTCTTGCGAGTACCTTACAAATATCCGGGTTCTATGTCTCTTCAAACCCGTATATTAATATTGTAAATAAATTCTTAGTATGCAGAGAAAAACTGTGACGAATTAACACTAAGTGTAAATACGTATGTAGAATAGAATATAGAATTATACAATAGTATGACTGACTGAAGTCAGCGGTTTGCATACAACTCGTGTAAAATTAATTAATAAAATTTACTAGCTTTTGACCGCGGCTCTGCTCGCGTATGTGTTGGATATCGCAAAAAAATTTAGCCTATGTCCTTCTTTTTTAGGGTTCCGTAGCCAAATGGCAAAAAACGGAACCCTTATAGATTCGTCTATGGATAGGTCTTCAAAAATGATGTTGAGGTTTCTCATATCATTTTTTTCTAAGCTGAGTAGTTTGCGCGAGAGATACTTCCAAAGTGAACTGTGAAAGTGAAGAACTTATAAATGATGTTACTTGCTGATAGGGAACCCTTCATGAGCGAGTCCGACTCGCACTTGGCAGCTTTTTTATCTTCGTCTTTCTTTATACCTATCGAAATTCATCCAAATCGGTTCAGCAGTTTATTCGTCAACATTTATTTACAAAGATGAAATCTATATCTGTACACAATATAATGTTCTAGCGATCTCATAAATAACCTCAACAAACCATCTGACTCAATTTTACAGTTTTCTTAACGTTTATAACACTGACGGAAACATTAGTGGTTTCTTTGTACTGTTTTTGTTTATTGTCATCAACATACAGAAAACTACTCGATTCAAATATAAATCCTCCCACACTATTTTTAGCAAGTCATATCATAATTCGATGTTATGAGTAGAACTACCCACAAATGTCTCAAAACCGGATTCGACTACACATTGATGATACTCTATAAAATCGATTAGTTACTTTTTGACACATCAATAAATTTTCGGTTAGCATCCACATACATACATAAGTTTTTGGTGTATAAAATGTCTATATATATAAGGCTACCCTTTGACTCTACGAGATGGGGTCAAAGTATGGCAACGCTATGACTTTATTAATTATGGTAATCACCATCAGCTGATCTGTTTGTTCGTTAACCTCTTTATCCTTCCATACTATACCAAAAGTTACTGTCTGTCTGTTTGTCACACTTTGTCGGCTAAACCGTTGCAATGATTTCAATAAAACTTGCATGAAGATACATTGATACTTAAAGAAGTAGGTATATAGGCTACCTTACTGCCATGTACGACAAACATGCGAGGAAAACTATGAAAAGTATCACTACATACGCAAAATAAAATGTAACTTTTTTTATTACAGAAATCATCATGATTTATTAGTAGGTTATATTTAAATAGTCGTTTGTATTTTTCCCACGCGCGCTTCTATTCGTAACTTCGACATAATTACGTTCTAAAGCAACTGTCAAAAAGAATAGAGAGGTCACTTGTAAACTAAACGTGGTCATGTCCATTCAAGCCAAGGTCGTTCAATTTCTACCTTTTTGATGTCAATCAAGTAGCATTCAACGACTATGAAGATTTCGTCATTCAGAGACGGTAATCCGTTTGATCTGGCATCCTGCAGTAATATACAATGTAGGTCATATTCATTCAAGCTTAACTGCATAGTTAATCCCTCTATTCTCAATTCTTTTTGTGTGTTGTTTAATCACTCTTTCATATAACCATCATTTTTTAGAAGCTTTACACATAAATTGACGTTTCCAAAGGTTTAAATATTTATTACAGACTTATAACCACTAAATTAGGAAATAAGCAGGCTGGTACGCGCAATGTGTTTAGTTTATGTTACATTTTTTTTAACTATAATATGCCCCTAAAGTTGCCAGAATTTCCAATTAAATTGTACGTACAGTAAATCAACTTAATCTCCATTGTGTACTGATATTCGCGACCTTGGTCCCGAAAAAAGGGTCAACTCCATTGCCTAAATGAAACAGCACTCTAATCAAAGTGATTGAAATTGAGTGCAATAATTCAGTTCGAGATTCGTGTTTGATTTTCCTACATACGTCACCAGTGTCATACATAACAATCATATGAATATTGGGTCAATGAATGCGATTGTTTTTATGTAATTGTACAAGGCAAAGGCATATTGGCCTTCTGCCTAGGTTATATCCATGGGCGTACCCAGGGGGGGGCAGGTAGGGGCAGCTGCCCCCCCCCCTGGAAATCTCGCATAACATGTATGAACTCGCCTAATTACTAATCAAAATATAAAGGGGCTTTATGCCATAACAGGTATTTTAGAGAAATTAACTTTTAAATAAACCGCGCAGATAGTACTGGCAAAATGCACGGTGCAATTGCCAAAAAACCGCGCGCGACGATGGCGGACGAAGAATACCGAACTTAGCCGAGCGTTAGAACGCTCGGCTGTATTTGGTAATCTTCGGTAGGGAGATGCGAGTTGAGTTTGCATTTTATTTGACATTAGCTGGGTTGACTAAAACTAAATTGCGGTTGACGATTTATGACGTATTAAAAAAAATACTAACTAGATCTCGTAATAAACTACTTACTAGATCTTGTTTAAACCAATTTTCAGTGGAAGTTTGCATGATAATGTACATCATATATTTTTAATAGTTTTATCAACCTCTAATTTTAGAAGTTATAGGGGGGGCACACATTTTTGAAGACCTAGCCATACATGGGTTTGATGAAAACAAAAAATCGAGTTTCAGTTATAAGTTGGAACCCCCAAAATGTATTGTTTTTTTTCTATTTTTGTGTGAAAATATTTTTTTTTTTTTTCCTTAAAAAGACAACTCCCGCATTAGGAATATGAATGCCTGTGTCGCGGGGGACTTTACAAACACACATGAAACGGACACAAAGAACACCCAGACTCAGAACAACAATTTGTGAATCACACAAAGTGTTATCCCACGTGGGATTCGAACCCGCGACACTTGGCGCAGTAAAGAGCGGCGTGGCGACCGCTTAAACCACTAGGCCAACCGTGCAGTCGTCAATATAAATGCGATTCACACAATACATCTACAATAAGTTTCAAAAGTATAGTTCTTATAGTTTCAGAAAAAGTGGATGTGACATACGGACAAAAACATATATACGAGACGTACAGTTAAGGTAAAATTTGTAACTGTATTTTTTATTATTTGAGCAGGGTGTAACAATGAAAATATTCGGTTAACTAACCAGCTGGATGATTTGCCCTATATTGTTAGCGGCCTTGCTGTCCTTGGAAGACGCAGTTTAAGATTCAAAACCTTTTCAATTTTATTAGCTGATATTAATAACTCTTCAGTGCCTTCTTGGGCAGAAAATTATAGACTATAAATTATAGTCTATAGTCTAGTCTACTAGTCTAGTCTACTGGTCTAGTCTACTACAATAATTATTTATATAAATATTATTAAAGACTATAATAAATATTTATATAAATAAATAACAATTGGGAAGCTACTTTTTTGTCAAAGAAATACCTTCTGTGAAAGCTTTTCCAAACCTTCCACCATTTTTAAATACTTTCGACGCAAAACTGATTCCCTGAAATTTTTTAATCATATCTTTTTACAGTTTCGGATCTTAGGAACATTATTTAAGTCGTTCACTACTAGGTTTAGCTAGTGGCAGGCGCAGTGAAAAGTAGCCCGCCGTAGCCGTAGCCCTGTCCCACGCATTCGTTATCATCGATGTTTAAGGCATTGATGAATCCATTCATTTCAGCCTTAACATCTTCAACCAATTTTTCTCTAATTAGAACTCCACATATATTTAAAATCTTATTTTGTATTTTTGGGGACGTATATTGAGCATTTAATGGCCTTTTCCGGTTTTCGAAAAATTTCATCACCAGAATCAATTTTCAGTTTCAACAAATCTCGAAAATCGCCTTCATCGTTTTCTTCCTCACAATGGCAAATCCTGCGTACTGCAAAAAATAATTGTGTTAACTATAGGTTGTAACGTATTTCTGTTGTCTTCAATAAGTTTTGCTTGGCCTGTTTGCAACGCAACCTGTACATTTGTTTTTACGTTGCCAAAACAATTGGCAGCTGCACTTGATTCTCTCTATTGTGTATATCTTTATATTTAGTGAACGGTCTGACAACTAGAGATCCCTGTACACCACCTACAAGTTTCGGCGGAAATAAGACGCATTATTTGATTATTATCCTCATTAGAAGCGAGATTCGATAAAGAACATTCACCAGCGTTTGTTCTTCCATTGTTACACCCCGCTCAAATAATAAAAATTACAGCTCCACAATTTAGAAAATGTATGGACGAAGTATCCCAATTTTATGATTTAGAAGGGATCACATCTAAAGAACTTGATACACATACACATATAAAGAACGGAGATAACGGAATTAATTCAACAAGCAGAATGTTTTTATCCGAAAGCGAAACAGCCCTAAAAATTTTACTTGCAATGCCTTATTCCACGACTACAATTGAAAGATCATTCAGTACATTCAGACGTGTAAAAAATTTGCTGAGATCAAAAATATTAAAGACTGAATATGGACTTTGTTGTTTCAGTGTACATAAAAAACTTATAAACAGTATGGGCGATTCTTTCACGGAAGACGTTTTTTTATTACGCGTGTAATGCTTCTAGCACCATACCCTTCATGGGGTGAGCGAAGGGCGTGTGTGGGACCTCCCGGGCATTCGGTTTAAACCCATCTTAAATCCCACTAAACCCCGCGGCGGCCAACCTCGGCAGTCGGGATGAACATCAGCGGCTTCTGGTGCCCCGCTGCCTTACCCCTCAACTGGGGTACATCTCGGGGTAACTGGATTCACTCCCGAGGCAGAATGCTGCTGCGTCTCTCACCGCTCTGCACAGTAAGAGGCGGAACATCAATGCGCCTTAGGCGGCACCGCCGACCGCACCGGAATGTCACCTGTCTCGGGACATTTGTAGCAGTCACATCTCCCCAGGATGTGACCGCAACGACCCTTAGACGACGACTGGGGTGCTAGGCGACATTGCCGCGTCCCTTTCGCCGCCTCCTTCGAGCGGAATCGGTCCTTTCCCAATCCCGAACTGCGGACTCCTTCTGGAGCATAATGTTCTCACAAAAGGGAACCGTGGATTCCCATCCCTCGCTACTCGCCAGCATTGCCGCAATTAATACTGGCGGTGACAGGTTTTGTAAGATCTGTTCGACAAGGACTCGACGTTCGGACGCCCAAGCAGGGCAATCCACCAGCGTGTGCTGTAGCCTCCCGTCCTATTCGATTCAGATACTCACCGAAGCAACTGCCCGGTGAGTATCTAAGTAAATCGATAGGTGACACAGTCGGTCCTCTCTGCCGACGCTTCGAAGTTCGGCAGAACGGCTCCGATAGCCCGTTGGCTAGCACAGCCCTGAATTTCAAGCCATGCCTGCCAAGTCTCCAGAGCTCGCTTATGCGCGTTCCACCGTAGCATTCCAGACTCATGGTCTGGCGCGGCCTCCCCAACACTCCGACCGACTGAACGAATTTGGTCGTAGACAGTAGCATCCATGTCGGCCAGAATGTCGAAGAGTGGAGATCGCGCCAGGACCGTCGCTGCCTCGTACGAAATCGTACGGTAGTCCCGAACGATCCGTATGGCCATCAGCCGATGCAACCTTCTGAGTTGAGCCTGGCAGCGGGAGGAGCCCGCCAGGTCGTCAGACCAAACGGGCGCCCCCTTCCCGTGGTCCACCAAGATTGGGCAGCAGGCGATGTAGTGCTCCTGCTATCACTCGTACTCGGGGTCTAATCGCCCGAACACTACATATACCTAATGTTGCATGTAGGTGTGTTTGTGTAGTGTGTATGACAAAACAGCCGCGGACGATCCGACCTAAAAAAATTGACTTGCCCCCCCCTAGACCAGAAGCTGGGTACGCCCATGGTTATATCAAAGAACCATTGATATCGTGCCAGAATTCTTACATTTGTAATATGTGTTTTATGTAAACCTTTAAAGTCAATCCTTAAATATAACGTGAGAAAGTATCGATTAGATAGAAGGAATCGGTGCAACTAATGCCAAATTAGGGTTGTTAACTTTTAGAATAAGTATAACATTAGAGATTATAAATATCGGCATATATCTGCAAATGTATGTATTACCTCAACAACTTGTTTCTTCACTTATACATTTGCAAATCATTATCATTGTATCTTAACAACAGGCAGCATTAATGTTGCCAAGAGACCGGAGGGCCAATGATGCAGAAGTATCTCAATAGACCGCCATCTATACATATAATAAATCTGTAGAAAAGTCATTTTTGTACATTGAAGAAATTGAAACAAAAAATAGCCAGCGTGTGAAAAGATAAGTAACAGAACCCATTTCCATCATTTTTGAAATTTTTGTCTGTTTGTCTGTTTGTCTGTTTGTCTGTTTGTTTGTGCGCACATCACGTAAAATCTACGAATTCAATGCTGACAATGTTTATATACAAAAATTATACGCAACTTGAGGTTTAACTTAGTTTTTGTTTCATCGAAATCGGTTCACTCTATCAAAAGATATGATTAATTTAGTGAGTTCAAGAAGTAAAATATTACGTTACGCAATTAAGTATAGTACTTGCAACGACATCTTAAGACTAAAAATAGAACTAATGTTGATAGTTGAAATCTAAATCCGATAGATGGCGTTGTGCAAATGACGTCATTTTCTGAATCGCGGTGTTAAGATTTTCCGCGCGAGGATGACGTCCACCGTGTTTACTAGGCAAATTGGGTTTCGTTAGGTGTCTTAAAAGTTCTTGCGTGTGTCGTAAAAGTTCTTTGGTTGCTTGGTTTATCGATTTTCTAAATTGGTCGAAAAAAAAGTATTTGCTTATCTTATTGGTTTCGTTTGGTCAACTTTGGTCATTGGTTTGAAGTACGAAGTTAAGATTGTATTTGATTTACTTCGTAGTTTGAATCCAATAGTGCCAATCGTTATACAGTAAGTTAGTGTTGCCAATTCGTTGAGTCACGACCACGAACAGACGATACGTTGTCACACTAGACTGTTCGACGCACCGTTCTTTTAAGTTTGTAGGCTATTCAGTCATAAGTGTTGTTAGTTTTGTTTATTGCTTTAATTTTCCTTGAAAATGCCTCAAAGAAAAAAAACTAACCTTTCGCTGCGTAGCCGAAATGCGAAAAGGATGAGACTTTGTAGGTCTCAGGAATCGGAAGAAGATCGTGAAGCACGGTTATCTGCTAACCGAGAGCACATCGCTCTTTCACGTGAATCGGAAACGTTCACCGAAAGGGAGTCACGTTTAAGTTCACAAAGAACACGGACCGCGACTTTGCGGTCTCAAGAGAGTATCCAGGAACGCGAAGACCGGCTGTCTGCTGATCGGGAGCGCCACTCTCTCTCACGTGAGTCAGAGACATTCACAGAAAGGGAGTCGCGCTTAAGTTCGCAAAGAACTCGGACCGCGACTTTGCGTTCTCAAGAGAATATCCAGGAACGCGAAGTTCGGCTGTCTGCTGATCGGGAGCGCCACTCTCTCTCACGTGAGTCAGAGACATTCACAGAAAGGGAGTCGCGCTTAAGTTCGCAAAGAACTCGGACCGCGACTTTGCGTTCTCAAGAGAATATCCAGGAACGCGAAGTTCGGCTGTCTGCTGATCGGGAGCGCCAGTCTCTCTCACGCGAGTCAGAGACTTTCACAGAAAGGGAGTCGCGCTTAAGTTCGCAAAGAACTCGGACCGCGACTTTGCGTTCTCAAGAGAGTATCGAGGAACGCCAAGCACGTCTGTCATCTGACCGAGAGCGACACGCTCTCTCGCGCGAGTCTGAATCTCTCTCCCAAAGAGAAGAACGATTAGAAATAGCTAGACATAACTATGTAGGTGTACAAAGAAACAATGAAAGTTATCTTGCATCTGAAAGGGAAAGAATAGATGAACTAAGACGAGCAGAAACAGCAGAACAACGTCAATCTCGCCTAGAAATAGAACGAGCTCGATACCATATGAATAGAGAAACAAATAGCGGAGCTGATGAGTCCATGGAAAATGACGATGCAAATATTTTATTACCTTGGGACAATAGGGAAAAATCAGGGTTCACATATTCGTCTAGAATTAATTATGCTGGCTTTACTTTCGTGGGTGACATGAGAGAAATTTGTAATTTTTGTCATGCTTTGAAATGGAGGAAAGAGACAGATGGAATGTGCTGCTCAAATGGAAAAATTGTTCTTCCAAATTTCCAAGATCCACCACACTTACTTATAAGTCTCCTGAATGGCGATCATCCCCAGTCGAACCGTTTTTTGGATAATATTCGTTTATATAACAGTGCTTTCCAAATGACTTCCTTTGGGGCAAAACAAATAACGGAAGGACCGTTCATGCCAACCTTCAAAGTACAAGGTCAAGTTTATCACCTTATTGGATCTTTGCTGCCAGAAAATGAACCCAAATTTCTCCAAATTTATTTTGTATCCGATTACACGCAACAGCTCAATGTTAGAAATCACAATTTTCCCCAGCTCAATGCTGAGCTTTTGGGTCAACTTCAAGAATTGCTGCATCGCGTTAACCAGTACGTTCGTGAATTCAAAGCTGCATTGGAGTCAATTCCACAAGGCAGCAATGATTTCAAAATTGTTATAAGTGCCGATAGACGTCCTGTGGGTGAACACCGTGGAAGACACAATGCACCCGTCGCAGATGAAGTTGCAGTTGTTTTAGTCGACCAGGAGTGTGAGAGACGTGATATCGTGTTGCGTACACGCGACGATCGCCTTCAACGCATTTTGGAAACCCACCGAGCTTACGACGCCCTGCAATATCCACTAATCTATTGTCATGGTGAAGATGGGTACAATTTTGGGCTGTACCAAGTGAACCCTACTACGAGAGTCACTAATTATCAAAAAAAAATATCTGCTCAACAATACTATTCCTACCTTTTACAAATAAGGCAAAACAGTTTCGTATATTTGCAACGATTTCGTGGTTTGTTCAGCCAATTTATTGTGGACATGTACGCAAAAATAGAAACTGAACGTTTAGTGTATATTCGCACTAACCAGCGACGGTTACGCGCTGAAGAATACGTGCACTTGCGGGACGCCATGCAATCAGATAATAACGTCGAAAACTTGGGTCGATTGGTTATTTTGCCATCCAGTTTCACAGGCGGTCCGCGGTATATGCACGAACGAACGCAAGATGCTTTTTGTTACGTCCGTAAATACGGCCGGCCGGACCTTTTTATAACATTTACAACAAATCCAAAGTGGACGGAGATTTGCCAGGCACTTCTCACAGGACAGGCGTCATACGACAGACATGACATTATTGCTAGGATTTTTCATTTAAAACTCAAAGTCTTGATTAATCTACTTACAAAGGAGAAAGTTTTCGGTTCAACTCTTTGTTTTATGTATAGCGTCGAGTGGCAAAAGCGTGGTTTACCCCACGCGCACATTCTTCTGTGGCTGGAAGAAAAAATTCGTCCCGATGCTATAGACAGTGTCATAAGTGCAGAATTTCCGGACTATAATGCAGATCCGATTTTGCATGACATAGTAAAAACACATATGGTTCACGGGCCATGTGGCCTCTTAAACAGGGAATCACCGTGCATGAAAGATGGTCAATGCTCAAAAAAATACCCCAGAGCACTGAAAGAACTAACTATGGCTGGGGAAAATGGGTATCCGCAATACCGGCGAAGATCACCGTCACAAGGTGGTTTCACAGCTACTGTCAGATTCCGTGGACAAGAAATAATTCTAAATAATAGTTGGGTGGTACCGTATTCTCCAGTTTTGTCAAACGCTTTTCAAGCACACATTAATGTTGAAATTTGTAATAGCGTCGAATCTATAAAATATATATGTAAATATGTTAATAAAGGTAGTGATCAAGCCATGATAGCACTAAGAAATAACAACCAATTTGATGAAGTGACAAGGTATCAATCTGGCCGATACATAAGCTCTTCGGAGGCAGTTTGGCGCATTTTGAGTTTCCCTATTCATGAAAGGTATCCGCCAGTCATCCATCTTGACGTGCACCTGGAAGGCGGGCAGCGAGTTTACTTTCAGCCAGAAAATGTGGCAGAAAGAATGAACAACCCAAGACAAACCACCTTGCTCGCATTCTTTCGCCTTTGCGAAAGAGACAATTTCGCTAAGTCTCTGTTGTACAATGAAGTGCCACATTATTATACTTATAACAAGCAGCAAGGTGTTTTTAATCGCAGGAGACGTGGAACTGCTGTAGAAGGCGAGTCCGGCATTTTTAAAGAACACGTGATTGGAAGAGTATACACGGTGCACCCAAATAATGCAGAGTGTTATTATTTACGCCTTCTTCTTCACACAGTGCGAGGACCTACTTCTTTTGCTGAGCTCCGCAAAGTGGACGATATAGAATATCCCACATTTCAAGCTGCTTGCCGCGCACGGCATTTATTAGATGGCGATCAGCATTGGGATGATGCTTTAGCCGAAGCATGCGTCAGTGATAGTCCACATCGTTTGCGCCATTTATTTGCCATTTTGTTGACATTTTGTGGCCTATCGGACGCTGGGCAGTTGTGGCAAAAATATAAAGACGCGTTTGCCGAAGATTTTTTGAGACAGCAAAATATAAATAGTGAAACTTCTGACCAAGTACGTGAAAGCTGCCATAATAGGGCTTTGCTGGCTATACAAGATATAGTTACAAGTATAGGAGGGAACCCCCTCAGTCAATACGGCTTGCCGACACCGACAGTTGGTGGGGAACGAATTAATAGGGAGTATACATCTGAAATAAATTACAACCCCGAAGAGTTAGCAGAAATATTGCGAAATGGCTGTTCAAATTTGACGTCAGAACAACGTCAAATCTTTGATAGAGTATGCTGTAGTGTAGAACATTCATTAGGAGAAATGCTGTTTTTAGATGCACCTGGTGGAACAGGTAAAACTTTCCTCACTAAAGTTATCTTGGCTCAAATAAGGAGCCAAAACAAAATTGCCCTTGCCGTCGCTTCCTCAGGAATAGCTGCCACTTTATTACCAGGAGGAAAAACTGCACATACAACATTTAAAATACCAATCGACTTGGACCGCACAGAAAACCCTGTTTGCAACGTGTCTCGCAATAGTGATAAAGCAAGGGTTTTACGCGATTGCGCCCTTATCGTTTGGGACGAGTGTACGATGGCAAATCGTAAAGCTGTGGAAGCTGTAGATAGAACGTTGCGAGATATAAGACAAAATGACCGACCGATGGGAGGCTTAACGGTGCTATTCTGTGGAGACTTCAGGCAGACACTCCCTATAATACCCAGAGGAACGAGGGCCGATGAAATAGGTGCCTGTTTAAAGAGCTCTATTTTATGGCGTAGTGTCATATTAACTAATTTGAGCTTTAATATGCGAGCATATTTGGGAGGTGACGCAAACGCGCAGGTTTTCTCAAATTTACTACTTCAAATTGGTAACGGCACATACCCGACTCAAGAAGGAGGTAAAGTAACTTTAGTCGAAAGCCTGTGTTCTTCTGTTGCCTCACAGCAGGAACTCATTTCCTCTGTATACGGAGATCCATCAGAGATCTCGAACCATGACGCTGCTTGGCTATGCCAACGAGCTATTTTGGCACCTCGCAACGACCAAGCAGCAGCAATAAATTCTCAAATATTGGTACATGTTTCTGGAGAAAGTAGGGAATATTTATCTATTAACACGGTTTTAGAAGAAGGAGATGCCACCCACTATCCAGTAGAGTTTTTAGACTCTCTAAATACACCAGGTCTTCCAGCACACAAAATTTATTTAAAAGTCGGAGTACCAATCATTCTACTCAGAAATTTAAGCCCACCAAAACTATGCAATGGAACTCGGTTGAGAGTAACAAATCTCCAACGAAATGTCATCGAAGCCGAAATCTTAACAGGTTGCGGCTCCGGTGATGTTGTTTTCATTCCCAGGATACCCATTATCCCCAATAATTTTCCGTTTACTTTCAAACGTGTGCAATTTCCTGTAAGCCTCTGTTACGCTATGACTATTAATAAAGCCCAAGGCCAGACGTTATCCGTTGCGGGTGTAGACCTTACTTTTGATTGTTTTTCACACGGCCAACTCTATGTTTCTCTATCACGTGTTAGCAACCCAAACAACCTTTTTGTATATGCTCCGGGTAATTCCACCGCTAACATAGTATATAGAGAAGCATTAACGTAATCAACTATACCAAAGTCAGGACTCTTATCTAAATCATCAAAAAGGTGATATACTCTTATCTAAACGACGTTGTTTTGCTCTCGACAACCACGCGAACGAAGTCGCGGGCACAGCTAGTAGTATAGTAAGTATCATCATTGTCTTCATTCGCAATGAGTATGGTTCTCACTACTTTTAGATTCTAGATGGATCAGGTAGAGAGGAGTCACTTTAGACCAGAGCCAGGCTCATACATAAAAAGACAATAAAATTGGTACTACTTACTAGGTGTTTCATTTGCCGTGTGTACATTGTACATTCCATATATGTAATCGAACCCGTTGACAATTAACATGCATTATCACTGCGCGCTCTCCGCTTGCATACCTTATTTGATATTATTCGAGTGCCGGCAAATTGCATAACAACCAAAGTGAACTGTTAGTAATACCTTATTCGTAATACCAGAGAACAAGTTAATATAAACCGGTAATCATGTGGTTAAAATTGCATAATGTACCTACTAAATTGTTTGTCTCGTCAAGGCCATAATCTCCTTGCTAAGGCATAATTATGACGATGACTATTTTTTTAGCATTTGGGAAATATAGATATATAAAAAAATTGAAGGTGGGATTTTTTTTAGGTTTTATAAAAACATCTGTGTGCTAAGTATTGCCTGTGTTAATAAAATAGGTGTGCAGTTTAACAAGTAATAAATTATAAATCACATAAGTGTATAAATCAACTGCAGGCCTAGTTGACCTATACACGTAAAAGGACATAAACAAATACATATTTATGAATAATAACTTCACACATCTAACACATAGCCCTCTGATCAAGCCTATAGGTACATAATAATAATTTAAATTAATAAATATTTCGGACATCCTACACACAACGCCATTTAATCCCAATCTAAGCAGAGCTTGTACTATGGGTACTAGACAACTGATGTAAATATATAAAACAATTTTGTAAAAACATACAGATACATATGATACATAGAAAACACCCAAACACTGAAATAAATATTTGCATTTCATACAAAGAGTTGGTTCGATCCGGGAATCGAAACCAAGACATACAGGAGTCGTCTAAGCTACCATTGCACCACCGAGGCAGCCAAAGCAGTCAAGTAACATACTATGACACCAGCCTGTTGATAAACATTCCCTTGCTCTACACAATAACACGTGCTGGCCTCGGAAGTCACCGTTTTAGAGTAGCCGACATGCGATCTCGAATTAAACGGTTCAGCCCTTCCTTCCTGTGCCGAGCAGTTTAAACCTTGAACTCACTACCAGCGTACGTGTTTCCCTTCCTCTATGATCCCGGGTCATATAACTGTTGTGTGTCTTTTACACACAACAGTTATAGGACCCGGGATCATATAATACGTTACGTTCATATAATCATCTTACTAAGCCGTCATTGTGTGAGTGACTACTCCTACACTTGGATTCTACCCGTGCTTCCATCAGGCAGAGTAGAGTCACTTCGGTAGCTTAAATATGAAAAAAACACCGCGCAACTAGATTTATTATTTTTTTAATTTTGATACACATACCAAGTTCTAGGGAAAAGATTTCGTAGTGGCAGAGTATTTCTAGAGTAAGGTTTTTGTATTATCGCTAGGCCCCAGAATAGAAGCAGAACAATACATAATAGGTTTTTAACTTCAGGTGAAACTTAGTGCTATTGCTAATCCCTAGTTATATTATACTACTAGATAGTTTCGGAGTTCACCATGAAGAAGGATTTTAATTTTCGGACCTCTTACAAAAAAATTCATCTAGCTTCAAGCTAGGTAGGACTTGTACTATGTAAGCAAGATTGACTGATAAAATAAAAATAGCCTATTTTGTTTAGACATACTTAATAAATCTATAGAAAAAACAACCAAACTCTGAGACAAATATTTACAGATCACCCGATCACACAGCTCGGGTGGGTACTGGTAGGGTTGTGTTTGCGACTACTGTGCTGAAGTCTCGAGATTCCCGGATCGAAGCAGAATTCGGTCTGATTGTAATGACATCTGTTCTACTATCGAGTTCTGCTTCGACCCGGGAATCTCGAGACTTCAGCACAGTAGTCGCAAACACTACATTACCAATACCCACCCAAGCCGCTCAATACAAATGCGAAAGTAACTGTCTGCTAGTCTGTTACGCCTTCACGGCTAAGTTGTTGATTTTAATACGTGATACATTTATTTCTGTTTCTTTGGTCAACAGTAAAGTGGCAAATATATAGGCAAATAATAGGCATAATAAATGTTGAAGGTCATATTTAAAAAACCCACGGTTCCGGTTTAACAGAAGACGTTGGCCGAAATTATGTATGCAAAGCGAACAATCTTCGTGAAACAGGGTAAAAAGAAGATTTCATTTCCAAATAACTTAATAAATATTGAAGTATGTATTTAAGAACAGAGTTTTTTACACCCAGTTTCAAACATTCTTATTTGACCGGGATAAAATCTATGTCATACTACAGGATATTCAGTGTTACTACTCTGTTAAAATTTCATAAAGGATCCTATGCATTATTATTATCTTTATTACTAAAATGTGTATCATATATTAGATGACTAACGTAAGACTGTAGTTAAACAACAGAAAATGCATATAAAATCAATGTCCCTCATTTAGAGGCATTACGTCATTCTATGCGCTGGCAATAATCTTCCAGTATACCTGACCAAGTTTCATAGGTCATCGTTATATCGCATGTCTACGACAGCTAAAAGCTCTTTTCTTTAGTCGGTTACACTGCTGTCAGTTTCCGCGAGACGATTTTGGGTGCGGGTGTTCTTTCTACTTATATTATAATTTTAACAAAATTACTAGATAAATAAATAAATAAATGTGTTTATATTATAGTTAATCATACTATTGTGCTGTGTGTTGAAGGTTTTTATGATTAGATTAAGATGTGACAATGTTTATGTGAGTTAGCGATTCCATGGTGCATTCTTATTAGATTCTGACTAGGTGGTAAAGAAGTTCGGTTTAATGGTGACGAATAAAGCTATTTTTATCAGTATTTTGTAACAAAGAAAATTGGAAAGTGCCCTTGAAGTCATATTAGAAATGCCAATAATTACTAAAAGTTTGAAAGTGCAATTCTGAGTGACCTACTTAAACACATATTTGCTTCTGATTTAAGTATGTTACTTTATTTCGGTCGCCGGTTATCTTTTCAAATTAATTTGATGTCGGACTCTAGTCATTTAAAATAAAAAAAACTGTGAAATAAACATTAACAAATTGAGTAAAATTTATATGCAAGTATTTAAAAAAATCTAAATCAATTTTATGCTGCTTCAGTGCTGTGGAAAGTACTTAAATATTGAAAGCACAAGAAAATGTGACTTGTATACTTAATAATAAAATAAATTGTGCTTTCTTATAAAAGACAAACAAAAAATTTTTATTATAAATAAACAAATCATAACATAGTAGTCTTTTGATAAGAAACAATAAAATAACTATAATTTGACACAGAGTAGCAATGACACCATTTGTTTTTTAAATTAACTATGACTATTGCGTACATTCCTGCTGTTAAAAAAAATACCAACGTAGTGTAATTAACACAACTCTGTGTGATATAGATGACATCACTAGAGAATAGTTGTGGCCTCCATGCTGTATGCTTTAAACTTTGTATTGTGTTCATGAAGAGGATCAATGGCTGTGTCCAATGCCTCTTTTTTCAAAGTTGTATTGGTGTGTCTATAGCCTTTCTACTTTTTTTTATTGAAGAATCTTTTTGTGTTAGAAGTATTAAATATAGATTATTAAATAAATACGAATGACATCAGTAAGTGTATGTAGTAAATGAATTATGCACTATGTGGAAATAAACCAGACAGGAAATTGCAATAATATTTATGATATCCACTTCCCAAGAATGTTTATGAAGTTAATTCTTAAACAAGAAACAAGTGTCTGATCCTTAAATATTTATCTTTTTATTTCAATTTCTAATGCCAAAGACAATTTTGAGAGAAATAAATTAAAGTTTAAATAACTTTGTGTCATAGTATTAGTCATCATCATCAGCCTATTGCAGTCCACTGCGGACATAGGCCTCACCCATTGCACACCACTCTGATTGATTTTGGCCTTTATTAATTATACAGTATGATTACGGAAGTTTACACTAATTAAATTTACTTTACATATCATTAAATATTTACATTGTCATTACTGTAGTTGATTAAATTACTTCAAAGTTTAGAGAATGTTCATTTACCACCTAATCTGTGACTGTGTGTCTAATTTAAAGTTTCAAAAAACGGAAAATATTGCATATATTTAAGTAAATAAAGTTTATGAGTAAGGCAGTTTTATATTTATATGTACAGCACATTAGTATGATAGTAAAGTTAACAAAAATGAATTTATCAAGCTTAAATTGTATTATGGTTATAATTAAGTATAAAGATTGATGATTACCGAAAATGCCCAAAATGCTTCAATTATGACTGCTATAGTAGTTTCATTTCTTTATTACTTTGGAAATTGCTAAAGCTGAACATAAATATTTTACATCTATGTAGTAAAATATACTTAAGTATTAGCACCTTTGAATGGCTCAGTACAGAGACCCTAAATTTTTAATTTCGGATAATTATTAAATTCTGAATAATCGCTAGCTTTGAATTTCTGTTGATTCAAGAACTCTTAAAGATACTGGTTTTCCACTTAAGAGTAAAAACTCTGTTATAAATTCTAGAGGAGACTAGGAACTAGTTTAAACTGAAATCTCAATCTTGTCTTCTTTGAATCATTTTGGGCAAAATTTTTCGAGAAGTCAACTGTTCATAACTGTTACTTTAAAACATATGGTTACAAAGTATTTAATACATCCGTACTCAATTTGCAGTGTTACCAAAATGTCCTAGTAAATTAACAAAGACAAAAGATAGTGTGTAGTTTGTGAGTGAGTGGGACGCCGCCATGGCGGGACAAAATGGCGGCTCCGGTTTTGGTGCACTTTTGCAAGGGGCTGGGAGGCAGTTGATTAACCAAGGAGGGCAGGTTTTGGTCCAGTATGGAGCACAGGCTATAGGGAACATCATCAATGAGGTGTTTCAAAAGAAGCAGGTGGAAGAGAAAAGGTTTCTGCCGAGCATAAAAAACTATAAAGTGGTATGTTATATTTAAATACTCATATTTTTATCTTACAGGAATTGACTTTGAATGTTGCATTTAAGTGCGGCATCGCCCGTCGATTATCGCGGCACATAGTATATGTATATGTGAAATCTGGTTTAGCCGTGAATGCGTAACATACAGACAGACTGGGTTACTTTTGTATTTATTATATTAGTATGGAATGGAAGTATGGATAAAATGCTTTCAATTTGAATGTGTTAAAAATATATGAACAATATCTTCTGGTTAAAATACTTTCACATTTTACGTATTTAAACCTTTGTGACTTACTTAAACCAGTTTTTTTATTAAGGTTAAGAGAACCACCGAAAAAGAGATTGCCGAATGGACTTTCAAAATCGCACTTCCTTCCTTTTTGTTCGTGATTAAAAAACCCAGGAATCGTCCGTATCGAGGTCAAACGACAAAATATGATATCAGTCTGGAAACCCCTAAAACTACACAGGGTAAAGGTGTTTTATCAGGTATACTTAAGGAATAAATTCCCTAATAACCTGGTCAGACTTGGGGTCCTGTTGAGCTAAGAAACCTATCTAATCTATATCCCCGCATAATCCTCCCATCTAAATTAGACCATTTCTTTCAAAGACAAATAATTTATATTCAGATTTTACTGCTCACTGTAGTTTAAAATTAATAACACGTAATTAAAGTTCGATACAGACGTTGGGTGCCTTGGGGTTTAATTATTAAATCTTGTACTACACACCCCCGCAGTGCATTGACTTTGATGCATGATTAAGCACTTAGCGGCATAAAATCTGTTTTTGCTCTAAGTGCTAAAACCATAAAATAAGTACATGGGTCGTTGTACTTGTTGCTTAGGCGTTCCTTTGTTTACAGAATGATTTCGTGGTTTCGTGTCGTTTTTAAACATTTAATATCAAGACTCACAATATATTCATGTCGCGCCTAATATATTGCAATTTTTTTTGTATTGAAATGCAAACTTTTGAAGAGAAATTGTTAATTTATTGAAAGTAGTTTTTTTATGTTTAATGTTAAATAACGTTCGTGAGTGACGTTCGTCACTTATTACTTGCCTAATCGGGTAGATATAGTGATGACAGATTTATGATAAATAACCTGAGTAATATGTTATGCCCTTGTGTGATTTTTTTTATTACCCAATATTTTTAGTCTGGATGACAAACGCGTTTTTAGTGATGAAGCGAAAAATTAGCTCGGATCTCGCGTTCTTCGGGGACACAGGGAACCGGAATTCTATAGTATGAAAAGCCAATCCAACGGCCGGCCAATGCGGTAGACGCGGGCTAAGTGATTTCAGGTCTCTCGTTTCATTGGTTAATTTCACTCAGTCACGTGTTCAAAACAAAATATTAGCCAATGAAACAAGAGAATAATGAATAAAATAGAAAACAAAATACGTTTGCAACTTGGCTAGGGGGGCTGGTCCCACTAAAAACACTCAATAAGTACAAACTTTGTCGTCCTGTCTAAGACGCTTCCAGTGGACTGTTAAAAGTTGTTAATGATGATGATGATTATGATGAATAGCAGTTATGACGTGAGTTCCCCTGTAGTTTCAGTGAAAATTATCATTACATCTTTAACTTTTGTTTTGACCTATTACTCTGCCGACAAACGTTATCTTTAGAACATGTTTTCGTTGTCTACTACACTAATTACGGTCGTTAAACTTAGATACTCCCCAATGTATTTTAAGAACATTTCTCAATAGATTCTATCTTACTATCGGTGTTACTATCTTCAACAAAATCGTTGGAAACGAAACTTATATTATACTTATATTATACTATGTTTGAAGTGGGATATAATATGCATAATAAGCCTTACTTATTTTTAACCGACTTCTCTTTAATTTATTTATGTAGGTACTTTTATCCTACTTCAATTGTGAACCCTTTTCATAGGTATCTAAACACATTTTGGATTATTAATATTAGATATATCATGTGCCTCCCAGAGCACGAAAAGCCATCGTTTCTGCACCTGACCTTTCCCCGATCGTTTTGGATATTGTGAGAGTGTGACCTGTGTTATAGCGCATAGTTCGCTGGTCTCTGTTGACACTGGCAGTAGCAGAAATCAGCTAGGAGTACATCATTAGATATAATAAAACATTCCTTATTTATTAGAAGGTTAATGTATAGTTAGTTGGAGCCTTTTTAGGGTTCCGAAGCTTATGACTCGGAACCCTTATAGATTCGTCATGTCCGTCCGTCCTCGACTTACCGTCCAAACGGTAAGTGCTAGAAAGATGAAACTTTGCATGAATATGTATTGTAAGTACGTCGACAAAGTGCTACAATAAAATTATGAAAAATATTTTTATTTGGGGTACCTCCCCTACACGTAAAGTGGGGATTATATTTTTTTCTCGCCGCTACCCCATCGTGTGTGGTATCATTAGATAGGTCTTTTAAAAACAGTAAATGGTTTCTAGGACGATTTTTTTGATTTAGGTATCCGTTTGCGAGATATTCAACTTTAAAGGGCACTTTTTTGTAAAAACAGGGCGTCCCCCCCCCCTCTAAAAGCTTAACGGCTGGCTCAAAAAATCTGGAAAAATTCGTGATGGTGGTCCATATAACGAAGTTTGAAGGAAAACTATAACGGATTAGATGACTTTGTTAGTTCAGGAGTTATAGAGGCTTAACTTGTAAAAGGCGCTTACTTGGAAAACGTCATACAAAAATAACGCAATAATACGTAAACTTAACAACGTAAACAGAACTGAAACCTATATGAACAGGCTGTAGGTAACTCTTGAAGTTCTTACCTTGGTGTGTTAGACTAAACAAGAATCTTGCAACTTATTTTAAATTGTTTCATGTGTTTGAGTGTACAATTAGTGTGTTTTATAAACATGATATGTTATTCCTTGACTTTTGTTATTACACCAGCCAACTTAATCTAAATATAACAAAATTTACTGTAAAACAAACTGACTAATTTATTATTCTATTAAAATAAAAGTCTTGCTCTTTGCAATTTTCCTAGCGCGAAAACTATCATTTGAAGTCTCTAAAAATCTACGAAATGTGTTAAAATTTCAACACTAACGCAGGTACCCAAACACTAAGCACAAACTAACCGGTGTTTAAAAATTCCGGTGATAAATTATACGATTAATGTACTAATAAACGTAATTTGCAAAACCCGTTCTCAGTTACCTAGTTACGTAATATGCGTGGGAGTTGAAGCTACCAGAGACTAGCGTCGATGTGGTCCGTGAACGAGACAAGTTGAATGAGATTAATCTGCGTGTTAAGAACGACTATGGTGTGACATGAGCCCGAATGATTAATTTCCGGACCACGTCATGTGTGTGGTTGAACTGTCATGAGCACGATCACATTCTTGTTAAAGCCTTTTTTACTTTATATTATAACTAGCTGCCCCGGCGAACTTCGTACCGCCTTAGAATATTAAATCTTAATAAAGTACTTATTGTGTTTAGTTATTAACTGATAGTGAAAAATCGACAGCAGCGTCAACTAACGCGCCCGGCCTGTACCGCCACAATCGCTTTGTTCCTGCATTTTAAATCTGTAATATCTTCAAAAGTATTAATTTAAATTACACACTGCATTAAGGGCCATACTAATCTATATGAAATACATAATGTATTTAAGGTACTTAATTGGATAAGGATTAATACTGCTTAAAATCGCTTCGTAAATAAACCATCATTTCTCGTGAAAAGAAAGTTTGAACAAAATCTGGCCATCTGGTTTAAAGTGGGTCAAAATCGCACCCAAAGGAGTTGGTTACAAACAAACAAACATACAGGTGAAGTTAATAAAAAGCGTGTAAAAACCATTTAATATTTTACAATTCTATTCTTGAAATAATACCAAAGATGATATACCTCAGCTTCCTAATTACTACAAATATTTTTAAGGTGTCTGGGGGGATGATTGGCCCTTCGGATTGGTCTGGCCGCATACAAAGGGTCTTAAAATAGTACCGACCTTAGATAATATGTATAAAATTTAGGTTTGCTACTGTAACGTAGTTTACCTAATTTTTTCACAACTTTCAAAACGTCTGGCAGAAGTAATGGCCCACGGAAAGTGTCTGGCAGTAATGAATTTTAATTTTAAATAATATTCTTAATTAAATATCTGAATACTAGCTTTGCACCTTTAACGTAGGTAAGTAAAGTTTTTATCCATCTTTACTTCGCGCTACCTCAGAAACGGCCCCGCTTTCAAGCTAATGGGTACGCATACATCTAGACATTGTACTAATAATCCTGAAAATTTCAGCTTTGCACTAATGACGTAGGTCTGGCGGCTCTGGGCTCTTGCTCTACATCATAGCGTGTTGTATACCCGTATGTTATATCTTACACACACATACAATTAAAACGCTTAGCCCAGCTTTAAAAGAAATACGTTATCCAATCGTGAAACAAACCACCTACGTATTATTCTTAGAAGTGGTGCAATGTTTGGGGATATTTTAAATAGTGCTTATAAGTAATAAATCTGCGCATTAAAGCATTAAAAGTCTATACAATGTTTATGAAAAGTAGGACTCCCATCTCTAAGACTTGAGAACCAGGCTCACTAGCCAAATTGCAAACGTTTTTTGTTTTGCAATCGCTAACGCCTTTATTCGCTGACACCTCTAGACAGAAAGTGCCAATTCCCCGGATTATAGAGTTCAAATTTTTAAGTTCGGACACATCAACAGTTGAAACTTCTTAAGAATTATTCTCACATCGTATATTTCTTAAAACATAAATTGCACTCTTAAAATACAAGAGATTCCACAAATCTTTAAGCGATAAACCGAAAAGAAGATATGTAAAATTACATTTCCAGTCTCGGATTACAAATTAAACCCCGCCCGAACGCTCGCCGAACGGTCTTTACACTAGGATAAATCCGGGATGAGACCAGTCACCCCGGGATGTACAACATTTGTAGGGTACGGCAGGGATACACCAGAAGCCGCTGATGCGTTCCTGGTGCCCCTCCCGACTGACTAGGTAAGCCGCCGCGGGATTTAGACTGTAGGCCGGTAGAAACCACAAAGGGTATGGTGCGAAAAGTAAAATAAGGATAAATCCGGGAAAACCCGAACGAACGACAGCCTTGTGTAAACCAACTCTTCTGACTGTTTCAGTCGCATTCAAGCACATGTAACAACGATTAGTTTACACAAATAATAATTATGTCACTGCAAGAAATACTCATTATATGTTGCACTAAGCAATAATAACAATGACTAACATTTAAATACTTATTATTATTATACCTATATTGTTGCTTTTAATTATATTATGAAGAAAATATAGGGAAAACATCTATACAAATAAGTAAAGTCTGTTTTTAATTTCAAATTCACATCTTTTCACTAAATGCATAATATATTATTATGAAAATAAATACGTTACTTTAACTATAAAATCGATATTATTGTCTGTCTGTATGTCCGTTTGTTAGTTATGTAGCCAACTTATATAATTTATATTAACTCTTGCCAGTGGTACTGCCCGCGTTTATTTCTGCTATCGCGGTAAATAGTAGCCCATTCGGATGCAAAAGATATTTTATTGTAAATTGTCATCTAAATTTGTTAAATACTTGCGTGTAGTAGTAACACATGTCCATACAATTACACAAAGTTTCGCATTTATAATATTAGTAGAATTGAAATAAAATTAAAGTAAAATCCTAACAAATCGATCAAAGTGGTGTGCAATGGGAGAGGTGTCCAGCAGTGGACTGAGATAGGCTGATGATGATGATGAAAATCCTAACAGTATAACATCACAGCCGAACAAAATACACGAAACGGACACAAAGAACACCCAGACTCAGAACAACAATTAGTAGATCACAAACAATGTTTTTCTATGTGGGATTGGAACCCGCAACACTTGGCGCATTAGAAAACGGCGTGGTGAGGGCTTTAATCATGCAGTCAAATATAAATAACGTTCTTGTGGCATTAACATATTCTAACTACGAAGGTTCCTGTTATATCGTTATTAGTATTCGTGACGAGGGGATTTGGGTCTTCAAATACAAATTGTCGGACTATTTTTGGCATTCATCCACTTGAGTCATGAACCGGGGTTCGACGCTCCTTCTGTAGCATGAGTAGGTAGTAGGTACACGCTAACAAACGCCCAGTAACAGTTAGTTAACTATGAATAGATTTTTCATGGAAAATGTTACTATTACAATGTTACTAAAACAAAGGTATTTATTGTGCTCCGCAGTTGAACTCAAGAAAATATTTGGTAACGTAAAGTTTGTGAAGTTACTGGCGTGACTTTAGGGGAAAAATAATATTGAAAGTTTAAGGATTTACTTTTAGCTTTTTCGGATCATTTTTCTTTTTTTTATCATCAATACAATTTTTGTGTGCCACATGTGGGGTGGTACAGCTAATTTATTACTTAATACTTTTAATATTTGTCAGAACTAATAGGTAATAGTGATATTTGTTCGTTGAATGTAGGTTCATTAATTTACAATCGCATGTAAGCAAAATTAATCAATCCACATTTTTAGAACAGAACATTTTATGTAGATGGGAGGTCTATTTTCCATTCCAGTCTCTCTAGCCAAGTTCACATTCTACAATCGTAAACGTTTTTAGATACTTAACAAGTATATAATGATGTCATCTCATTACGAAGTCGTATGGTCAAAACAAAATATGAGCCAATAATACAAGAAAACAGAGACGTTAGCGATTGTAGAAAAAGAATCAACAATAAACACTTACATCTTGTCTAAGGAACTGTACTGCTAAATATATCCTTTACGAAAAATAACAATTATCATTGTGTTGGTAGTTAGCGGCATAGTTTTGCGTTCTTAACATTAAATTAATTAACCAAT
Source organism: Phragmatobia fuliginosa (assembly GCA_932526445.1). Lineage (NCBI taxonomy): Eukaryota > Metazoa > Arthropoda > Insecta > Lepidoptera > Erebidae > Phragmatobia > Phragmatobia fuliginosa. The sequence continues at coordinate 8,641,010 of OW052081.1, read as the reverse complement.
GATCGTTTAAATTGTACTATGACTGTGAAACTGAGTAAGTCTTTCATTGAGATAAGGCGACGAAGTAATTCTTCCTTGACCTTCAAACCAATCGTCCACTTTACAAGACGGGATTATCATTCAACGTATCAACTCCCATTGTATTTTCCCAGTCGTTTTCAGTTACAGACTATTTTAACATACGCATGACCTTTATTATAAAACGTATCATATAGGTACGTCCTACGCTACGTTTACCGAGTCGCGAGCTCCACTCCAGAACTCTTATTCCCCAACAGTCATTAGTTTTGCAGCTAATATGGCCTGCCTAATTGCCATATTAGCTGTCCCAGAGTAACTGGGACTAAATGTCTTAATATCCCATACTTATTTGAATGCGTGAAGGAAAATCTTTATTAATAATAATAATTATTTATTTACTCAAGAAAGAGGTACAGTTTTTCTATCCTACCTTAAACTAAGATATTAACAATTTTATGTGTTTGTCACGATCAGATAGAGTGGAAACGACGGTGTCTGAGCTAGTATAAACTGAAACTTTATATCCCTTGCGAACGGAAAAGTGTATGAAATTTGGCACTCATTGAGGAGGAGTGCAGAAAACTTACAATAAATTCTAGTTGAATTTCTCAAAGCATTAACTAGTAGTAGACTAACAAAATAGGTACCTAATATAAGTTATTCGTTTCACGAACGGAGTGCTAAACAAGATCGTTAAGCGTAAAGAAATGCCAAATTATAGTTTATTGGCCCACAGATAAAAATAAACGTATCCACATAATTGACAGATTGCCAAACTGTCGTGAAGTATTATTTAGAATCGTAAACAACGTAAACTTTATTTTGCTACAGTACTATTTATACAGGGAAAAACCCTATTACCATAATACAAGGTAACTTTTAAAATGCACTTAAAATAAGAGCCAGCTTTATAGAAATTGTCGAATGACCGACGTAAAGGCCAGCTTGCGCGCGCTTTTCCAACTTCCTTTTACACATTTTCCGTCCCTTGTCACAAAATCATTTCTACAGATTCTAGTAGAACGATAAAGAAGATACAATGCTACAACAAGCAATAGAGGGAAATTTATAAAAAAATTTTTTTTATTTATTCCAAAAGAGGATGGCTCGCACTAAAACTTTAACACTTCCAATAAGTAAATTTAGTTCGCAATTGTACTTTCAGTGTACTTAAATTTGTTAAATAAAATAAATAAATTACCTATTTTCACTTGAAGTGTCAATATTTGTGTGCAAGCAAAAAGATCAATATTCTATTTATAACATAAAAATATTGCTAAGATTTATTTACTTAGCACAAAACTGTAATACCAAATATTCATGTAAAATATTTATTTTTAACACCTATTTAAGTAATATAAAAAATAATGCTATTCATAGAAATATTTTACATGAATTCTTCAGCCATCGATTGGAATTATCATCAACACGTAATGATAAGTAGTACAATGATAACGTGTTATCTGCCCTTGAACTTGTAAAGGTTTGTGATAAGGACGACGTATGTTTGTTGTCAACAGTACTAACACAATGACGTCATCAGCCACATGCCGTTCCTTGGAACTGATCATCCTTTTGATGACTGACTTTTAACATTATTCTTTCTAAGTTTTAATATTATTTGTTTTTGACTGCTAGTTCCACAGTTTTTACCTGAATGAGAGTTTTTCCACGGAGCGACTGGCATCCCTGAGGGCGAACTGAATTTGTAAATTGATCAAATATCAGTATATTTGAGGGCATTAACTTCCCAATGTTGTCCCATATTGAGTTTGAACCCATAGCAATCTCTATACTGCTCCCCAGTTAGTAGTTACATTCTACAAACGTAATCCTTGATAGAAAACTAACAAATGTACGGGAATGACGTCATCCCAACGCTAAGTAATGTGGTCGAAACAAAATATTATCTAATAATACCAAAGAAGAAGCCAAAAACACAGAATCAAAATCATCAAAGTCTAGTCATCATAGAGATTAAACCTATTAAACATATAGACCTTCCTCTTGAATCACTATCTATTAAAGCATCAAAATCCGTTGCTTAGTTTTAAAGATCTAAAAATTTATAGGGACATACAGAGAGCGGAAGCGACTTTGTTTTATACTATGTACCTAGTGATAAGGCGCCTGGAAACTGGAAATCATTAAAATACTCAATGTTAATATTGACTGTAACTTTTGTATAGGCGCTTTTATTATTTTGATATTTTTTTTATACTATCTAAATCCCGTTACCCGTGTCTTATAAATCGCGGGGAACCCCGGCGAGCATAGTTTTAGAGCAAAGAAAATTAAAGAAAAATTAAGAAAATTTGCTTAAATTACTCCTTGTGTCAGACAGACAAAATTTTTAAAACTTGTATTTTTGATGTTAGTACCGTATATACTTTGATATGCATTTAGTAAAACACTGTTCATTTAATATTACATACAGAAAATCCAATTTCATTTATTTGTAAAGAAGTTTGAATGTACCAATACCAATTACACGTTTACTGTGCTTTCAAAGACTCATTGAATTTCCGTGGTATTTTTTATATATACTTATATACTATTTTGTAAATGTGTACATAGAAAACACCCAATTTCCGAAACAAATATTTGCAGATCACTGAGATCACACACACATTTGGTAAGACCTGGCCATCGACCTCGCATACGATGCTACTGTGCCACTGAGGCAGTCAGTTTCTTTATAAACTTAAAACTATAATGTGAGTAATGGTTTTGATTCTACTGATGAGATTCTCGAGATGACTCAATTTTTTAGGGAAAACTTACCATAACTTACAGAGGATCTCACATCCAAAACTAGTCATAATTATAACCAAAGACAACTATAAGAAGTATACTTCCAAATTAACAAACCCAAACCCAAAACTCTATTTTGCTATTGGTTTAAATGAAGACAGCTATATATAGTTGTCTCTTTTACACTCTGATGCATTCCCATAAGTTAGATGAGCTTAATATTACAACTCAGCCGCTTGCTCCATATATATTCTCCTTCATTTATTTAAAGGTTCATCAAACAGACATTTAAACTGCGTTGTACAGGATTTTTAACGAGTGGTTAATATACAATGGGCCAATACCAACTCAACATTATTTTTATTGCATTTTGCACACATGTGGTTTTAAGTACCTACAGAATCTTCGTCTGAAAATAGATATAGGAAATAGCAAGGTTATGATACAAAATCTAAGTCATGATGGTTCCTGGGTAATTGACCTTAACACAATGTAAAATACTTGTAGAGATTAAACCTATTTTGAATGTGAAGATTACTAATCGCTTAAATATCGCTTAAACTTGAGTTTGATTGGTTGGTTGAATGTGCTAAGCTCAAGAAGAAATGACCCGATTTAAAAATCCTTTCAGTTTCACATTGCCCAGATACCGATGAAGCCCAAAGAGCGCGATACAGTGGACTGCAAGTGCATACAAAACATCGACTGCAAAATGTATTTTTAAAGCTCATTCGGATAAAAGAGTAGCACATTCAACAAAAAGCTCTTCACATTTATTGTATTAGTACCTATTTGTATTGTTATGTATATATATTTATTGGTAAAGTGCCAACCAACGACTAAAAGATAATAGTTGTGTACCGTGTGGTTGTAGATAATCGTTTGTAACTTTTTATAAGTCGTCAGTGTTGATGCTTGTTCTTATTAATTTGAGAAAAACGTTAGCATATTTCATCGTATTTAGAACACTGTTAACTATTTTATTTGTTTACGTATAATTCACTTATGTAGTAGTAGAGTAGGCAAGACGGGGATTTAGATTATGACACGTCTGTTTTGAACTAACTAGTCTTTCTTTTACTTTTGCTGGTGTATAATTAAATATCATATCAGTAGGACGTATATTCTGAAAATTTAAAGAATATAATTTTTTAAATAAAATGTTCTAAGTAGGGACTTGTATTTCATGATTCCGCAACGCCGAAGATTCAAGATGGTATTTAACCTGACGTTTGTCTTAATCAAAAACTTTTCGAAAGTCTCCATTTAGTCATGTTAGTCCTGCCTAAGATATACGCTTAGCAATAATACGTAAGAACTTACCAATAGAAAACACTGACACTCACAAATATCGGTTGCCAAGCTAGAGGGCTGGCTATATTCCAAGCCTTAAAGATTTTTCTCTATAATCTGGGAACTCTAGGGGACACCACCCTAGTCTAGACGTCCATATCGATCGAACTAATTTATTAATGATACGTTTTGGTAATAATCGCGTATGTAAACAATTTAGAACAAGCTTTACTGTTTAGCTCAAGTTTTCGGGAGGCTTGGGACGTGTTTCTAATTTTTTTGCTAGGAAATCTATTACTATTACTACTATATTTGGTCCAAGGTGACTGAATTTAAACATAGAAATGTATACCTCTTAAAAGAAAGACACATGAACTTATACGTTACTCTGTGTATATTGTAGTTGCAGTAATGAGAATTTGTGTCCAAGCTTGTCTAAGAAATCACTGCCCAACTTTTCGGCTTTTGTCCTGGGGAATTTCGCACGTAGAAAAAATGCATTCGTATAACTCGTTCGAGCTAAGACTGACTCGAATGTAAGACGTTTAAAGTACCGAGTGAAAAAAAATTGCATTGAGTATTTTCTCATACTACTTTATTTTAAGTGGTACTTTACTACCTGTGTTAAGAAAGTACACATGCACACATAGGAAGCAGGCCTTATTCATTATTTACTTCGTCTGGATAACCCAATTAATTGTTTTTAGAAAGGTGACTCTAAAAAAATCTAGCATGACGACTGTGAGACGCTATAGTCTAAAGTAAAAACATATATGTTACTAGCTGACCCCGCGAACTTCGTACCGCCTAACAGTCGATTCAGCGTCACTCAACCCAGTCGAAAGGTATCGACATCTGTTAGAATCATTTGGAGTTAACAGATAATTGTGACTGTCAAATAATAACAGACAATAATTAGCAATAAATTAAAATTGCGACTATAATTTGAGATTTAAACTATCCTATCTCTTAAGTTAGATCGAATTGCACATGGTGTGCGAATTTTATTATAATCGGTTATGTGGTTTAGAAGTCCATTGAGGACAAACATTGTGACACGAGATTTATATATATTAAGATTTCGAAACCTCAATTAAAACAACAACATAAAATAGTATTTGATAAGCATATTTCAGTACTAACTACAATAATTCGGGACCCATATTGCTGTTGTCTAAGCTACGAACATATTTAAACACGAATTAGGTAAATAATCTAAACTAAAATCAATCCGAATTTAGTTTAGATTATTTTGAGACATATGGTAACAATATTATACTTATTCAGATTTGTATGAAACCTTATCTTTTTTTTCATTGATATTTCGCAGAGTCCTTTTTTGATTTCTATCTTTAGTTTCTCGCTGAATTTCCATATCAACCCCAAATCTGATATGGAGAGGGGGCAACAAAACCTTGTACCCCCTATTAAGTACCAACTTAAGTAGTATTGATAACATTTTTCTCTCCAGGTTTTAAAGTTTCACGTGATTTCCAATCACTTTTAGTTCAGTGGTGTTCTCTGGCTCTACTATCCCACAAGTATAAGAAGCATGGGTATTTAGTATGGTTATCAATTTATAAATAAAAACCCCAAAGGTTTATTACCAATGAACATAGATATGGACCACAAAACACATAAAATTTAATAGAATTCCTTTTTTTTCCTGAATTGAATTTTTCCTGTTTCATAGGTTTATTAATAAATTAACATAAATATATATTGCGAAACACATAAAACCTATTCATTAGAATTTATGAATGTTTTTCCTGTTTTTTGGTGGTCAAAATCTATAAAAAATTGTTAAAAATCCTATGCAATTTTTTAGTTGCAGGCATGTGCAATCAACATATTCTTCTTTTCTAAGATATCGTTAAAAGGGATATTTATGGAGGTTATAATAAATAAATAATTATCTCCGAAATCTTACACACAACATCATCTAGTCCCAAACTAAGCATAGCTTTTAATTTATTTGTATTGGGTTTTTTGTTACCATCAACACGTAACAATTACAGAAACAACACTAAAATCGAATACCTAACATTAATAGATGTTGAACAAACAAATTAATATTTAATAAACTAATTTAAGCAAACAAATTAGGTACTGTTTAATTATTTGCAACAGCGATGCTAACGCAGTTAGGAGTTTTTTATTGGAAATTTCCTCCTCTTTCAGAATCTTGTTTTGGAATTTCTTAAATATTAATAGTTTATGAAATATTGGCAAAAAAAGAAATGCCATATTTTTTTTTCATCTTTAATTGTTTATAACTTTTGCAATTTTTTATGTGCTAATACACGCTTTGGCACATTTTTCTAGGCGTCATTCCGGATCCAATGAGCTATCGCCTATCGCACATAATTTTTAGAGCAGTATCTCTAATTTGTACCATTTTCAACTTGTCGACTAGACTATAATAGAAATATGTATAATACATATACTTAAATATAATGAAAATTCCAAAAAAAAAATGACTTCTATGATTCGTAGTAATACATATAAAATGGCTAAAATAACATGAAAAATGACAATTGAATGTAAATTATTACGAGTATAATCGTAACTAAAAAAAAAACAATATTTTTTATTGTAATACCGTTCATAATGTCATTTATAATTAGTAAGTCTCAAATTGTAAAACTACGTGCAACAGTAATAGTGATGCTAACGGTACTCGCACGACGACATAGGGGGAACGGTAGCATCAGCTTTCGTTTGGAGCCAGGTGCCATCTTAGCTCGCACGAGTTATGGAATGAATGCACCAATAGCGTACGTGAACTATTATCGCTTTAAATTCAATTACACGCTGTATAAGATAAGGTTATAACGTTTTTCAATGGGTGTTCATAATGTACATTCAAATAAGATTATTATTCGGTTATGGTATTATACTTTACGAATATATTTATCTTATCAATAACACTGATATAAGAAATAGTTCCAGTTGTAGTATGGAACCCCTGTGCGTGGCCGTTGTCAAGCGCAAGGTTAGTTATTATTGATATTATTAATTTGTAAATAAATATAATTCTCTTTCTTTAATGTCCTATCTCCCCTGCACTGAGGAGAGGGCGTCCACAACAAGTCTTTACCTTTTTTGGCTGTCAGTCTGACTGGCAGTCAAAGTAGCCGCGTTCTGGACTGCCGGAATATAATTATAGCGACTCACAACGTGGAACGCTAAGTCGAAGGTTTAAATAAGACATTTTCTGGGGGTTTTAAGGTTATAACACTATTGGGTAAAGTTCTGGTCGGTTTAATAGGGTATTTTATACCATGTGAGAAAAAATATAAAAATGCATGTTTATGATAGATTTTGAAAAAAGTAAACAAAAACGTCAGCATTTATTTATAAAAATGCAATTTTTATTATTAAATTTTAATAATCGTCTCTTAATCTGTTTTAGAAATTTCTAAAACGCTATACGCCATATTGGATTCCGACGTGACGGCAATCCGATAGTAACAACAGTGAACAATGATTTTGAGTCTCTTCTTGCCAGTTTCAACCAAGTGTTCCTCATTTTAATATAACTTGGCCCTTGAATTCACAATTTTTGTGGCGTTTTTACACTTTTATTATTGCATTCAGGCACAAGACACTAATGATAATAATAATAATAATTAATTTTTGAAAACAGTTTGAGTCTTCTTCTTCTTTTGATGAAATGGCAAGCAGCCGAATATCAGCTATTTCTGCCAATGTCAAGTAATTAAAGTCTTCAATTATAAAGTCTTCAGTCTTCGTCGTAAAGAATTTAATGATAAAAAAATGTGGATGAGATGAAATGGGGACCGTCTTCCGGAAAAAAACATAAAACGATCCTCAAGTTTGAGTCAACCAGCTTAGCGTTTGAGTGTCATGATAGCTGTTAAACCATATTAACTTAAAAGCCACTATTACAAAAACCGCTAACGAAGGCAGTAATTATATTTTTATGTCACTAGAGATTCGATGTGTAGATAAAGCGAAACTATAACACGACCGCACCCCTAACAATGACGTATCTGCCACTGGGCTCATCGCTGGGACCGCATTTTAATTAACAGAAGTTAATATAGCTTTCGTATAGCTTTGAAAATTTATTTTTTATTTTATTTTCGATTTCGATACATAAATCTTTGATTATTCAGCCGCAAATGGCGTAATCCGAAAAAGCATACTAACGTGTACTTCGTCAGATCAATCCGTTTTACCAGATTTTGCGTTTATTTGTCATACAATTACTCCCTGCAGATTTGTTGACATCCATTGCATTGTTTCTATATCTAGTCTCTTTCCTAAGGCCCCGTTCTCCAGACCGCTTTCTTCCACGATTCATGTTTACTATGGCAAGATCATTTGCTATTGCCCATTACGGTTTTAACTTTGTTTTAACTGAGATATTTAGCATATAGATGTTAACTTGTAGTTAACTTGCTTTTGCCCGCGGCTCCGCCCGGGTCATTCCGATATGTAAGCTATATTATTGTGAAGGTTTATCAAAATCCATTCAGTAGTTTTTGCGTGAAAGAGCAACAAACATACATAGGTATTCATTTCGCGTTTATAATATTAGAAGGATATATATTTCTATATTAACAAATATTTAAAATATATATGTACATATATCTTAATATACATATGTATATATTTTTAATAATTGGTAATATAGATTAACAATAAATAGGTCACAAAGATCTATGATATGTATAAATAATAAACACTAATTTGTTTAAGTTTCCTTCCGCTTGTAAAATATTATCCCATTTATTACTGAAGGATTCTTAACTTATGGTTACAACCAGGCTGTAACGTGTTACATTGATAATTCAAACCAAACTTACGTAGAAATGATAAGATATGACATTAGCATATTCGGTGTATCGAAAAATAATAACGAACATAGTTTTTTCAGTGTCTTGTATAGTTTGATTTCATAAACACTAAAACAAGTAAATCTTTAAGCAACTTACTTTTTCAGTGTTAATTTAGAAATAATTTTTTGTTTACAAACAAACCTAAAATGCACGATTTCATATTTTACTGTTAAGAGAGTGACTAGTGCAAGTCACTTTCTTAATATTTCTTGCCATTGAATATTTGTCACTCGTTTGACCAGATAAATATAAAGTTCCTTATCAACTAAATAAAGTACGGACTTTTTCACAACAAACCATCCATCGCGTAGCTTTCAATATGCCATGAGCTAACACACAATTCTCTATGGGTTTCCGGCACACACATATACGTATTTGTCCTTATAGTTCCATTACACCACTAACTGTTATCAGTCGTAAGCTAGCAGTCAATAATTTCAGTAATACACGGCTGGAAAATGAAAATAGTGCTAGAATACATTTATTCATACTTTTTCTTATTGTGATATGTGTTAATGTGATTTGAGAATTTCATTATACGTCATATTTGAATGATAATACGGATAATAATATAAACCAGTAGTAAATAGGTGTTATATACATTTCATAGTGTCAAAGAAATTATATCGTGTGGTTAAGTGCAAACAATGTTTTTGAATCAGGGATGAATACGATGGGTATTTAGAATTTGTGGTGTAAATGAAATAGGATATAATTTGGACATATTCGTTTGAAATGTTTGTTTGTCCAGATACAGTCGGTAAGAGGTGTAGGAAAATTGAAAATCTTACTTTTCATAGGCAAATATAATTTTGATTCAAATGTAATCGATTGATTATAGAAATTAATATTTTAGCAGTCAATTTTAATCGAGACTTTTAGTTTAGAAAAGCGTTTGTTCTATTTGTCACCATAAATCGATAGTTATTTTCTATCAAGGCCTCTATAACATGTGATTTATGTGTTCTTACTGTAATAGCCATTGTTTATTCATTTAATTTTTCAATTTAAAGATGATGCTGGATGTTAATTTCCTTTTTGCGGTTTAGTTATCATAACAATATGTACATATAACATGTATTTATAAATGTATAGGTATGCACCTACACATTTATAAATACCTGTTGTTTATTTTCTAATAGGAATTCTATACTTAGTTTAGCTTCTAGTTTCGTGTTCATGAAATCTATTTTTTATGATTGTAAAAAGCAAAACTCATTTAACTACCTTGTTGGTCTAGTGATTAGCGTATGCGACTGCTGATCAAGAGGTCTCGGGTTCAATTCCCGGGTCGGACTTAATGTTTGTACTATCTGCAAACATTTGTTTCGGAGTTTGGGTGTTTTCTATGTATAATATGTAAGTATTTACAAAAAGAAGTATGTATGTATGTATTTATATCAGTTGTCTAGTATCCATAATCTAAGCTGTGCTTAGTTTCGGACTAGATGATGTAATTCGTCCGAAATATTTATTTATTTAATTATGTGTAATGTAATTCGTTCGAAATATTTATATATTTAATTATGTGTGACGGCTAAAAACGAAAAGCATAATTATAATCTTGAGAACAGCTTCCGAGGGTTTATTCTATAATAATAATCTCTAACGTTATTATTTTACGTACATCTACAGTATATTTTATGTTACGCTAATATATTTTTAAACTTTTGACCAGTAAAAGGCAGATGCACAATTTGAGAAAATATAAAATATATATATCTATCAAGTAACTAATATCCATGTCACAATAATACCTAAAATTTTCCCCCCGGTATGATACTTGAAATGTTCGTTATCGAAGTAAGTACTCATGACTGATATTGAACCATTGTTTGCACTAACTACAAAACGCAGCTTAATTATCGTTTTAATATCGACCTTGTAATAGAACTCTGGAAACCTAGTTAAATGTAATGATCAATTTAAATAAATCAGTTGCTTCCTACATATCGATACATGAACAAGTGGAACACGTTGAATAACCAAAATGGTTGAAGAAGTGGTCGAGCAAGCCTTCTTCAAATGGAAAAAAGAAGAAGTTGGCTATTTGAAGACTTATTATGCACCGAGTGCTTTGGAAAATGCCGCGGCAACATGGAAAAAAAAGTCAGTGTCAATCGTGTCTCCAAAATCAGGAAGAATATTGAAACAAAACAAAAACAGAGAGAAGAGTCCAGAAAAAACCGAACAGAATGGAAAAGTATCCAAAGACAACGGTTTCTTTTCTAGAATGTTCGATGATTTCAAAAAGGCCAAAGTTTCAGACTATACATACCAAAAGCCAAAAGTTCGAGAACATAGCTCGTATAAACCTTTTTGGGCTACCAAAACTGTGGTTACAAAGACTGAGAAAGTTGAAGAAAAAATAAGCAAAGCTTCTTGCACTGTCCAGAATAATGCTGTTGCGAATAAAAAGTTCATATTTGTCAAAGAAGCTATAGGATCTCCAAAAGTGACGTTGACGGATAAGCCGAGGACTTGCACTCCGAAGAAAGTCCTCTCTACCGTTGATTACCATAACGAGTACCGTTTAAAGATGCCTCCCAATTACTGTGGAAGTCAAATGCGTATGCCAACAGGCGAACAACTGTTTTGGGTTTGTTTTTATTGTTATGCTAGCTTTTGCCCGCGGTTCCGCCTGCGTTTATGTCGGTTATCGCGGTAAATAGTACCCTATGTGTTATTAATAATGTATAAGCTATATTACTGTAAAGTTTAATCTAAATTACTTTTGGTATTTTTGCGTAAAAACAAATATCTGTTCTCATAAATGCGATAACATATGATTTTTAAATTATAATTTCGGACAGGAAAATCTCGTACCTATTTGTTTGTTTGTTTTCCTGGGCGGTTTTTGCACTTAGTCCTTACTATTAACCTATTATAGTAGACCTATTTATAGTAGACGGTTTTTCTCTAACGTTTGCTATGGAGACTAACAATTTTAGAACCCGATGCTATCTTTACCAAACAATGTAGAAATTTCCGCGTCAGTGTTCGCAAAATCCTCCTACGGTATGCTTTCCATGAGGCCGAATAGTTCACCTTGGCAAGCTATTAAATAAAATAAGAGATTTTGGTACGCACGTATTTTAGTCCTTTCACTTGAATTTATTGTAAGTACCTTCATCATTTTCCTAGCCTTTAATATTCCCAAGAGTTTTTGGAGTTAGCTACCAGTTCAACCGGTTTTACCTGAATATCAGTTATAAGTCTACAAACCTAAGGGCAAACTGAATTCGTCGTTTGAACTGGTTGTCCCCAAATCAGTTTGCCGGCTGGTCAGGATCTTGTTGTCTAAAACCCAACATGCTTACCCGGGATTCGCTTCCGAGATCTCTTGACCAGCAATCGGCCAACTATAGACTAACGTGGCTGACACAAACACTATTTTTCTTCAATATTATTTTCTAGTAAATTTATATATTAAATTTCTAGACAGTTGACCTAGATCCCAGAAAGGATGTACATACCTACGCTTGAGTAAGTGTATGACCCTATCTAACTGATTTATTAGTAACAATATCTTGGGACATAATGGTGCTATATATTTCCATGTTTGGCAAGAAATTGAACTAAGTTCTTCACAGGAACATTGCCAAGTAGGTCGCAATTTTAGGTTAAGTTACTGTTTCACGGAGATTTCACGACGAGAAACTTGTATAGTATTCGTTACCTATGAAATAAATAATTGATAGAGACCATAATAATACCTACCTAAGTTATCATACTGAAATAGAGTTATTGTATACCTTTTAAAAATTGATTCCTAAATTGCAAATCCAAATGGCATTTGGATTTCGCAAGTACTATAGATATTTTCACTCTAAAAATCAAGAAAAGTTTAAAAAACTATTACCCGGCTACGTAAAAAGTTTTTATAAAAGGAAATGGTCCAAAATGTATGGGACTAACTCATGATTATTTCATACATACTTTGTCAGCCTATAGCTCATATACCCCATTGATTTCGGCATTGCGCTTACGATGGAGTAAATTGTACATTATAATGAACCTACTGATACCTATTTAGTCTCAATCGATTCTGGGTTTTTTTTGGACCATCTCTTTTTATGTTACCTATTTCACCCGGGCTGTTATTATGAATCTATTGAGACCTTATTTATCATTCAATATAAGTGCACTGCCAAAAAGATTACTCTTGGTTGCGCCGTAATGTATAAAAATAAGTATGGATGAAGACATTTTTAAATAAGCAGTAGAATGGGCAGTTTTTTCACAGCACATTGTTCTTCACTAATTCGTTTCATGAGTGTTCATTTTACTCACCTAATCTTCTCTTAACATAGCCTAACTACTCAACAAATCATTACAAAATTTTGTCATTACAATGTAGATTTTCATAGAGGGATATTTGTTAAAAAAAAAAGAAAACACTATATGTTTAAAATTACCTTATAACAGTTACCAGACATATTATTTTCTATGTACGTATATTGGGGACACCTCTAAATGCACTTAATTTCAATGATTCATTTCACTTAAGGTTAGTTACTATTAGTGTCAGTAAATGCTTCTTATTAGCATAGTTGAAAATGGACTACATGAGTATTTTTCCTTGTTTTAAAAACCATTTTTAAAATATTGATAATCTATTCATAATACTCAGCTATTAGCTGACGATGGCTGGGGTTCGTATGCCGGCTGTATGGAGAAAACTGGTGCTTGCTTCAAAAGGCCTAACATGACCCTATACTGTGCTCGCATAGTTTATTATTTAATAATTGTTCAAGGACTTAAAAAAAAAGACACGTCTTTGGTTTGTTCCGGCATTTCTTTCCAGAATGAGTCTTAGGAAATGCCAGCACCTTCTAGCTGTAAAGTCCGGCGTGTAAAAATACCTGTAAAAGGTTTATTTGCAAAATAAAAATAATTTATCATTACTTCTAAAGACTTTTGACCCGGAACTTATTTTCTCTCTGTTTTACTCAAGTCGAAGGTATCTAATAATAATATAAGTTCTTATGGTCCACTCTTATATATCGGGATGCTCGAGGTATAATTTACTAGCAAGAATGTATTCAAGTTAAGAATGGCATTGCCTGCACTTAGTTATATATTTTAATAAAACTATGAATATAATAATGTTATATTATATTTACTATAATAAAGAGTTACAACTCGTACTCTACAAATTGATATTTAAAGAACGTATCGGTTTGTAAAACTAAAAAGCCTGAAATAAATTAAGTGTCGAGGAACAAAAAACCAGACTGCTTAAAAGTAATGAACTGAAAAGAGAAAAACTAGTATCACAATTTCTATTTAAAATTCGACGGACTAATGCATTGTTTTGTGAGCTTACCAAGTACTTTATGGCGCTGCAGGCGGTGACATATTCCGTCTGAAATTTAGCAAAGCCTAAAATATCAAAATATTAAAGAGTACATTTCTATCCACAGCTAGGGGAGACCCGTCCCTCATCGTTTGGACCTGCCACGTACCAAGACTTCAAGCAGATCAGGTCTCAATGCTTAGCCGAAGGCAGGTTGTTTGAAGATCCTGAGTTCCCACCCGTTGACCGAAGTCTCTACTATAAAGAGAGATTGGATAGACCCATCACTTGGTTGAGACCCGGGGTAAGGACACACTATCCAGACTTCATATATTTTTAGATCTTAGATTATACTTAGCCTAGGAGTAACAGATAAGGGTTCAGAATGAGAAGTCAGTTCCCTGGACCTCTCCTATTCCAGGCGCACAGAGGGTACACCGTGTGGTCTTAGTCGGTTCGATTTCAACACACCACCCCGTCGCATAGAAAACCCCGCCGGAGTGACGGCCCGAGAGGGTTTCGACACGTAAAAAAAAGGAGTAACAGATAACCCATAATAACTCCGTGCACTAAAATAATACAGTAGTACGAAATGGATTCTATTAAATTTCTTTTTAAACTCGAGGCAAATTACCAATGCCACATTAAAGTATTTTTTTGTTATAGTAAAACCAAATTTAAATAATGTTTCAAATGATAGTTAATCATGGCATGATGCCGTTAAAAAGTGCATTTATTATTATTGCAAACGAAGTCCACGAAGTTACCAAGCTTTGATTCCTAACATGTTTTTCGTAAATATCGAAGACCACTACAGAATAATCCTATTTCTTGCGCCTAGTACATTATTATTAGAAAAATAATTATTTACCAGTTTTCTTATCTCTGCGAAAAGTATTGATTCTGACAATATCAAATTGCAAGTGAATTTGGAACATGGACTTTAATCTATACGAACCTATCTATAATTTTGAAGATCTGACGTTTGACTAAAAAGCAGTACTGGCTTGATTAACTCAGAAATTTATTAATTATTTTTAACAGAAATGTAAACATTATTACCGATATAAGAAGCGAAATTAATTGATTATAATAAGAATCGTCGCTTGCAGGAAATATGCGAAGACCCTCAGCTCTTCGTGGAGGGTTACAGCCGGTTCGATGTACTGCAAGGAGAGCTTGGCGACTGCTGGCTTCTCGCTGCAGTAGCCAATCTTACGCTGCACAGAAAGTGAGTAAACCTTTGTATCCTTTAAGTGTACCAAATTGACTCTACGCTGCCTGATGGAAAGCATGAGTAGAATCCAGGGGTCACTATCCTCATTGTGAGGGTAGACAATGCAGCATGGTGACCCTTATTACCAAGGCGGTCTCAGTCGAGCCGGCCCTTTCGTGCTGTAATCAGCGTTACTCTACTACCTCCTAAAATCCTTATCGATCATCATTGACGTAGAAGACGAACGACCTCTCCTTAGAAGGGAGATTCTGGCTTATTATACTACGCTTACCAGATGAATTGGCATAGGGTGTTTACGCTGGGAGGAGTCCAGAAGGAGATCTCACCCTGGACTCCTCCTCCTAAAAGAGAAGCGCAAATTAGAAGCGAAATATTTGTGAATCACACAAACATTTGGTCCGGGAATCGAACCCTTTGATAAATATTTGTTATTACTACAATCACAGAAATCGAAGAAACTAATATCAATTGTTTGAATTGGTTTAATCACAAGGACTTTGCACTATCATTGAGAGGCGGCACGCGACATTCGTGTACGTTCGTAAAACTTAAACAAATAAATAAAATTTTCTCTGTCTGTTTCTTTGTTCCCGCTAATTTCTGGAACGGCTTGACCGATTTTGAAGTTACTTTGACGGGAAGATAACTGAGTAACTCGACTACTTTTATATTAGACTAGCGACGCCCCGGTACAGTACCAATTGGTAAAACCTTGGGACGCAGATACTATAATATAATAATTTTAACAAAAAGGAACCGACTTCAATGCAAAACTATTCCGAGTACACAAATCGTGACAATTGTGCCTATGATATTTGAGGAGTTCCCTCGATTTCCTTGGGATCCCATCATCAGATCCCGATATGGTGACGATGGGACCACCTGTAAGCTATGCCCATTCCAATGTAATTCAAATGTGATAATTTTTGAAATCGGTTCATAAACGACGAAATTATCGCTGAACATACATAAAAAAAAACCGACGAATTGAGAACCTCCTCCTTTTTTTGAAGTCGGTTAATAAACTATCTGAAACCCGCGGTATGTAACCCTCGATTATTGTTGTAAATCGCAAGTAACGAGAGTGAAGCTGGTCTAAAACAAATTAGCCTAAGTTACTCCTTGTATCATCAGCTATCTAACAGTGAAAGTCCCGTCATAATCGGTCCAGCCGTTCCAGAGACTACCCGGAACAAACAGACCGCTAGCCAGACAGACAACATTTTTTGATGTAGGTATTTTACCTACCTTCATATGCATCATCATCAACAGCCTTTAACAGTCCACTGCTGGACATAGGCCTCTCCTTGAAAAAAAGGTATTGGCCTACTATACCACGCTGGCCAGACGTGTTGGTATAGGGTTGATTTCAAGTGGCGGCGCAGGCGCGAACATTGAGTGTGGCCGCGGGTGGACGGGACGGGTTTTCCCTCCATCCGCACTATGTGGCCAGCCGCGAGGGGGCGGCGTCGGTGTGTGTGTGCCGGACGCCGCCTAAGAGAGGGTCGTCGTACCGAGACGGTGCCCGCATCAGGAGCGGGCAGGCGCTGGAGAAGTTCAGAAGGAGATCCCACCCTGGACATCTCCTACTCCTAAACGGAGAAGCGCGGAGAGGGCACACTGTGTGTTTTTTAGTCGGTTCAAGTCCGACACACCACCCCGCCGTAACCCCCGGTGGGGTGACGGTCCATGCTGATTTTTCACACATTAAAAAAAAAAAGGGTTGGTTTCAAGTTTTCCTTCTCTTTACATTGATGTTGTCTTGCGTAGTTTACATACAGACACTCGAATTTTACTTATTTGTATATATGGTACATGACCACTATTAACAATGACACATAATCGCTGACACAGATATCAAGCTCAAATATATGTTGATACGGTTAAGTTAACAAAGTGCGAATATATTTGTCGGTGATAATAATGTTTGGATAAGCGAGTTTCCCATAACGTACCCTTATCAAACGACCTTCGGTTAATGCAATATGTTATAATATAGACAATACGTTTTCCTTGTGTCGCGTACTTGCTAACATACTTATATGTGCATAATGCTGGAATAATAATGTTATATTGCATATGTACCGTGTAAACATATACATATGCATTTAGTAAAAAGCGGTTATTTTAATAATATAAACTCTCTCTATAATAATACAGACACTTAAAATTTTAATTATTTGGATATAGAATAAATGGGAAAACTAAAAAGGAAATTTAAAAATATAATCTTTTTTTTTTTAACTTAACTGACTTAGTCCCGTATTTTAAAACGCAGGTAACGCCCCAAAGCTAAACTTTTATAAAAGAAAAGCGGCCAAGTGCGAGTCGGACTCGCCCATGAAGGGTTCCGTATCAGCAAATAACTTAATTTATAGTGTACTAGCTTTCCGCCCGGGCTTCGCTCGCTTAGAATTCGATTAAAAAAATATATAATAAAAGTATCCTATGTCCTTTCCCAAGTTCAGTTCTATCTTCATACCAAATTTCATCAAAATCGGTTTAGTGGTTTAGGCGTGAAAGCGTAACAGACAGACAGACAGAGTTACTTTCGCATTTATAATATTATGTAGGGATTGATTGAATGAATTTATGACGTATTAAAGAAAACTACTTATTAGATCTCGTTCAAACCAATTTTCGTTGGTAGTTTGCATGGTAATGTACAACTTATTTTAGAAGTTACAGGGGGGGGGGACATTTTTCCACTTTGGAAGAGTCTCTCGCTCAAACTATTCAGTTTACAAAAAAAATGATATTAGAAACCTCAACATCATTTTTGAACACCTATCCATAGGTACCCCCATACGTATGGGTTTGATGAAAAAAAATGTTTTGAGTTTCAGTTCAAAGTATGGGGGACCCCCAAAAGGTATTGTTTTTTTCTATTTTTATGTAAAAATCTTAATTCGGTTCACAGAATATATACTCACCAAGTTTCAAAAGTATAGTTCTTATAGTTTCGGAAAAATGTGGCTGTGACATACGGACGGACAGATAGACAGACAGACAGACATGACGAATCTATAAGGGTTCCTTTTTTTGCCATTTGGCTACGGAACCCTAAAAATATCCTAAGTTACTCCTAATGTCATCAGCTATCTGCCAGTGAAAGTCCCGTCATAATCGATGCAGCCGTTCCAGAGATGGAACAAACAGACAAATCGTATATCGGTTCACTGGGAGGGTGCTACGACAGTAGCAGGGGTCAGGCGTTTAAGGTGCGGGTGACAAGCCCAGTAACAGCCACACTACTGTACTTCATCATCATCATCAGCAACCCAGTCCACTGCTGGACATAGGCCTCTCCCATTGCAAACCATTCTGATCGATCTACTGTATTTCTCGATCACATATTTGGATCTCACTACCGCTTAACATCAGGTGGAGTGTTGTCAATCTCGAAGTGCGTTAGCACCAATATTAAGTTTATCTTTATTAATTTTTGATTAAATTTAACTATATTTTCTTTTTCATTTCAGACTGTTCTTCCAAGTGGTACCTGATGACCAGAACTTTGATGAAGGCGAGTACGCCGGTATCTTCCATTTCCGGTAAGTGAACAAATAATATGTACATTATAAATATAATTGACACATGCAAATGCTCACGTGTCTGAGTGACCATTAGCCAATGAAACAAGAGAATGGAGAATAGAATAGAATACAAAAAACGTTTGCTACTTGGCTAGGGGGGGCTGTATACGGAAGTTTGGCGGTATTTCACGTGTGTCTTTGAAAGCACGTTAAGCTGTCGCTCCCTGTTGTCATGAACATCAATAGTTATTATTATTGGGAAGTCACTTCCTCTTAGATATACTGACAACTAGTTAACCCTCAAGGTTATGGAGGTCTGATGCAAGTCGTTCCGTAGAAAAACTGATATTCAGGTAAAACCGGTTGAACTAGGGGCTCTCCAACAACCTGCAACCTTTCTACTCTACCTCTGATTATTGTAGTCTTCAATTTTCTATAATAAAATTTGTTGATACTTATACCTGTATATTATTAATATTTAAAAAAATATGATTCTTTGTAGATGATATAGGAGGGGGTAGTCTTAAACCTCACCATGTATCACCAAGGGGGGGAGGGGGGGTTAAAGCCCAAAAAAAAAAGCATGTGATTAATGGACAGCCCCCTAGTAGCCGACTCCAAATAACCTTAGGCATACTAAAGGCTAAGAAGATGATAATGTACGGGTTTGATTCCCACTGAGTAAAAAAAATATAAATTCAAGTTGATCCAACTAGTTATTTGAAGTATGTGTTTCAACGTGTTTTGAGTCTAGACTTGCTTATTTTTGGTATCTAATGAATTATTTGTTACCAGATTCTGGCAATACGGACGATGGGTGGACGTGGTGATAGACGACCGCCTGCCCACCTACAGGGGAAAGCTGATCTTCCTCCACTCGCCTGAACGGAACGAGTTCTGGTGCGCTCTCTTGGAGAAGGCCTATGCTAAGTAAGTACTCTTTTGTAAACATACATATGTGTGTATAAATATATTAATAAATCCATATCCATATAAATAATATTATAAATGCGAATGTAAGTTTGTTTGTTACGCTTTCACATGAAAACTACTCAACCGATCATCATGAAACTTTGTACACATATTCTTGGAGGTATTAGAAGTAACATATAATGTCCGAAATATTTATTATTCATTATGGCGGACAGAAAAACAAAGGATTTTTTTTTCTACCTTTTTCCTTGATGTCGCACACAACTACACGGTTGGCCTAGTGTTTTAAGCGGTCGCCACGCTATTTTCTACTGCTTCAAGTGTTGTGGGTTCAGATTCCATATGTGACAATATTTTGTGTGATTCACAAATTGTAGCTCTGAGTCTGGGTGTTCTTTGTGTCCGTTTCGTGTATGTTTTGTAATATTTATATGGAGTTGTCTTTTTAAAGAGAACTAAAGAGATTTTTTTGTGGTCACGTTTTTCAGGTTACACGGATCTTACGAAGCTTTAAAGGGTGGCAGCACATGCGAGGCCATGGAAGACTTCACGGGAGGAGTGACAGAGATGTACGACATGAGCGAACTGCCGCCGGACTTCTTCACCATCCTCCTCAAGGCCTACGAGAGAAACTCTCTAAGTGGATGCAGTATTGAGGTACGTAAACGCCTCTAAATAAATATGTAATCCAATTATTTATTGATCCAGAATGTTTGTATATCTTATACGAGAGACCTCCGGAGGCCGGGAGAATTATTTATAACAATGAGGATTATTCCTGCGTCATATAATGTTTAAAGTAATTAATAGAATTTATACAACAGATAAGCATGTCCAGCTATGTCAGCTGATTTCAGATATCGATCACGAATAAATTCAGACACTCTTTATTTTGTTGAGATGAAGTCGCGATTACAAACATTGTAGAGATTGGTTTTAGATTTGTTTAATTAATTAATAAACATGGCTGCAATCGTGTACACTGTTATTGTCATTCGATACGACCCATAAGTTCGCCATAATTGTTGACCCCTACAACGAAACATTCCTGAAGATATAATTTCGCTGATGATGACTCCTACTCGTGGATTCTACTCATGCTTTCCATCAGGCAGAGTAGAGTCACTTTGGTAGGCTTAAATATATAAAAAAACTGTTTTTTTTTTACTTTTAAAACCACTAAGGACCTACTTAAAATAATAATTAAAGTCTGGAAGGGTTTGACCCATTTTAGTAATACCACAGAACCCCAACTAGTGATAATAATTTTAGTATATTAGTGTAATATTGTTTTGAACTGCCTTGTTGGTCTAGTGGATAGCTAATGAGACTGCTAATCAAGAGGTCTCGGGTTCAAATTCCGGGTCGGGCCAAAGAGTGTCTGTGGGTTTTTCTTACGAAATTCCTAATAGCAGTCCGGATTTTGGAAGATCGGAGATCAAGTAAAGCTGTCGGTCCCGGTTGTCATGAAACATCTATGGCAATCGTTGTTGGGAAGTCAGTGCCCTCAAATTTACTGACAACTAGTTCAACCTGCGAATTTCAGTTCTCCCTTAGGTTTGCGGAGGTCTGAAGCCAGTCGCTCCGTGGAAAAACTGATATTCAGGTAAAACCGGTTGAACTAGTAGCCGACTCCAAATAATATTGAAAATAAGGCTAGGAAGAAGAAGTGAAGAATATTAAGTTTAGTAATATTTTTCTAATTCCAAAATTCATTATTCAAATATAAAGATGCTTTTAAAGATAAGTTATTGAAATAATAAATTGTGTGTATCTGTACAGCCGGACCCAAATATCTTGGAGGCAGAGACACCTGCGGGACTGATCAGAGGTCACGCGTACTCCATAACGAAGGTCCAGTACGTAGACATCGAGACCCCAAATCGCAGCGGCAAGATACCTCTGCTGAGACTGCGGAACCCCTGGGGTAATGAGGCCGAGTGGAATGGACCGTGGAGTGATAAGTTAGTATTCTTTCGAATCCACACTGTTTTTAGGGTTCCGTACCCAAAGGGTTAAAAAGGGACCCTATTAAATCAAATCAAATCAAACCTTTTTATTTCAAGTAAACCATACAACGGCACTTTTGAAACGTCAAGTAGTCAGTCGTGAAGCTAATCGTCTGTTCCAATTCGTAGATCCTATGGAGAAGAACAGACAAGAAACTATATGGACTCTCTTTTCCAACATTGTTTTTACAATTTTTGGTTACATTTTTTACTAGGACTTTGCTGTTTTTTTATTTATTTAACACCTGCCAAGGTGACTTTACTATGCCTTATGGAAAACATGAGTAAAATCCACAAGTGGGTGTCGCCATACTCACTGCAAATGCAAACAGTATGGAGACCCACATTATGGCGGCCTAGTGAGATGCTTTTCACGCCCCGCTTAAAGGACCCGGGATCATAGTAGGAAGGAAAAACATGAGTTGTATTTGTCACCTGGTTGTATCTCAAGAACCGTGATAGTTAGATAGTTGATTTGTTTACAGGTAATGTTTTTCTGTTGCTGCTATAACAACAAATAGTAATAAAATAAATGTTTGTAGGAGCTAGATACCCTAAAATATTTATTTAATTCTGTTGTTACCGTTTTTTCGTCGATAATAATAACGACAACAGGTAGACGCTTGAAATGTATAGATAATGGTACGGAGACCTTCCTGCGTGACTCACACTAGGTCGATTTTATATAAGTTATAAAACTGACAAACACACGGGTGGAGTCGCATGCAAAAGCTATGTATATAAATATAAAAGTCTGTTAAAAACAAACATACAGACGAATATAATAAAAGCATATTAATAAAACACCAAATAACTATAATTGTGTACCAGGTCACCGGAGTGGCGTTATATCCCAGAGGCTGAGAAAGAAGAGATGGGTCTCAATTTCGACGACGACGGCGAGTTCTGGATGTCGTTTCAAGACTTCATCCGACATTTCTCCAGGTAAACTATCATACGTTATCTACTCGCTGACCCTAGACGACTGACTGGCTGACACATAAATACCCCATAACCAATCTCGCAAGTTTCAATGGGTGATGATAATAAAAAAAAGTTTATTTAAATATGATAAATGGTAATTTACAGAGTGGAGATATGTAACTTGAACCCGGATTCTTTGGACCCTGAAGAGTGTCCAGAGGGCTGTACCAAGAAGTGGGAGATGTCTGTCTTCGAAGGAGAATGGGTCAGAGGTAAATTGAACTATCAATTATTTAAATATTACAATGGCTCTGAATATCACTGAATACTCAGTATCACAAACTCTAATCATTTTTTTACTTAAAATAATTTTAACAAAAGAATACCGAGCTCGCTCATGGATTTCTCCAGGATCCTATAATCAGATCCTGGTTTCCCTATAATTGGACCACTAGGGAGGCACCAGCTTTCAAATAAAAAATAATAATATCGAT
Source organism: Phragmatobia fuliginosa (assembly GCA_932526445.1). Lineage (NCBI taxonomy): Eukaryota > Metazoa > Arthropoda > Insecta > Lepidoptera > Erebidae > Phragmatobia > Phragmatobia fuliginosa. Next base: position 8,617,642 of record OW052081.1, on the reverse strand, counting down.
TCCGGTTCACCCTATCAAAAGTTCTATGGTAACAAATATAAAAATAATACAATCGAATTGAGAACCCCTAAAAACCCACACCAAGCAGTCTGTTCAGCATGACATAGTAGACCAAAACATCCTTTCCAAGGAAAAGCCTATATACAGTAGTGGAATGTTCTAGATGTGATGACTACATTTGAGGAGTTGTATCTAATTGTGTAATGTACGATCAGGTGTGACCGCGGGCGGGTGCCGTAACTTCTTGGATACATTCTGGCACAACCCGCAGTACACCATCACGTTGACAGATGTTGACGAAGGAGACGGCGAGAATAAGTGTACCGTGAGTATCTGTCATACTTTACTTTAGCGCTAAGGTAATGAACGTGATGACATTCATCAATCCCAAACCAAACCGTCAACCAACCGTCACCAAAACCCGTCATCAATAAATGTCAATAAATAAATCGTTATTGTCTATGACTTTGCTGCAGATCAGTTTATAACCTGGCCTGACTGCTAAAATACAAGTGATGGGTACGATTCCCACTCTAGACAAATTTTTGTGTGTGAAAGCATGAAACTTTTTCAACAAAAGCCAGGTCTCGGTTCAGCTATTAATGTTGGTATGTATAGGCTAAGCGGTGCGAGAACTTCTATATCGCGATTCATGATTAGTAGTAACTCCGTTTAGTTAGTTACTGCGTAGTTAGGTGTATCTTTAGATAGATGGCGTTGTTGTAACACACAACAACGCCATCTATCTAAAGATACACGACAAGTATGACAAAGTTGCTACAGTAAACACGATGATTTGTTTCATGTCTAGGTATACTTTACCCATATCACTAAATAACTGTTTATCTATCATTGGATAACTATATATCTATCACTAAATAACTATCTATCTATCACTAAATAACTATCTATATATCACTAAATAAATATCTAAATATCCCTAAATAACTATCTATCTATCACTAAATAACTATCAATCTATCACTAAAAAAACCACTGTACCGATTTAAATCAAATTTTGTGCTTGATAGTATATAAAGCTTGAGAAAGGACATAAGCTACTTTTTACCGCGATAACCGACACAGACGCGAGCTGCGAATAAAAGTTAGTTATTAATTATATTTAAATCTGGTTACCATAATTCAGAATCTGTGTAATTTGAGATTAAACGACCATCTGTAAGATTTTTTAAAGCCATTATTCTCATCTTCCAGGTAATCGTAGCGTTGATGCAGAAAAACCGTCGTTCCCAACGCCACCAGGGTCTGGAGTGCCTGACCATAGGGTTCGCGGTATACCGCATGCCTGACTACGGACACGTGCCCAAGCCGCTCGACCTCAACTTCTTCAAGTACAACGCGAGCGCTGCCAGGTCCCAGAGCTTCATCAACCTTAGGGAGGTTAGCTCTCGGTAAGTTCTTATTTGGATACTAGTGTATAAATAGTGCGGGCGGGCTTAGGTGGTCGCCTGCGCCTTTGTCGAGGGTTCAAATCCCACGTGTGACGATACTTTGTGTGATGCAAAAATTGTTGTCCTGAGCCGGGTTGAATTTTGTGTCCCTTTCATGTATGTCTGTAAAGCCCTCGCGACATGGGATGTATGCTCCTACTGTTTCGACTTCTGTGCGTGAGGTCTCAAGTTCGATTCTTGGGTCGGACCAAATGTTTATCTGATCCGCAAATATTTGTTTCGGTGTTTTCTATGTATAATATGTACCTATGTATTTAGAAAAAAAGTATGTTTATGCATTTATATTAGTTGTGTAGTACCCATACTATAAGCTCTGCGTAGTTTGGGGCTAGATACCGTTGTGTATAGGATGTCCGAAATGTGTCCTGAAAAAGATCACTACGTTTGCAGTGAGGTTTGAGTTTGTGAATTTATATTTTTGTTGAGTAGGTATGTGGAACTACAATTAAAACATTTACTGTTTTCTATTAAAAAAAATATATAAATTCAAAAAGTATTCTAAGGATTAAATAAAATTGTGATATAAATTTAAAGCAACAACGATTGTGCATGTGTTCAGATTCAAGCTGGAACCGGGCACGTACGTGATCGTCCCGTCCACCTTCGACCCGGAGGAGGAAGGTGAATTCCTCCTCAGAGTGTTCTCAGAGAAGTCCAACAATATGGCGTAAGTATTCTGAATTATATAAAACTCATTTGATACTATTTCTATCTAAAGGCCAGTGTTCCCTCGCTGGCCTGCTTCTACGCCTATGGAGGACGTCTGCAGTACCTGCCCGTTCCCGGGCCTGGCTGACCGGGACAGTTCTAAGTCTCTCCGGGTCCCACTCCACTTAGGTGTCCCCTAAAGGCTACTTAAAACGAAATTGACAGTAAATGTTACCTCTTTAGCCGTTACCTCAAATTTATAATATTATCTGCAATTTATATAGTTTACGGCTTTGTTTAATGTAACAGTTAACAAATTGAAGTGATAACTAATGAAAGTTTTTGCTTACAGTGAAAACGATGAAGAAGTTGGCATGGGTGACATCGATGAAAGGGTAACTTATTATTTATTCATATTATATCATCTTCCTAGCCTTATTCCCAATATTATTTGGGTTCGGCTACTAGTTGAACCGGTTTTACCTGAATATCAGTTTTTCCACGGAGCGACTGACATCGGACCTCCGCAACCCTAGGATTGAACTAGTTGTCAGTAAATTTGAGGGACTGACTTCCCAATAACGATTGCCATATATGTTCATGACAACCGGGACCGACGGCTTATTTATTACTAATATATGTTAAATATAATTTTAGTCTTTAATTGTTGTACAATTTTTTAAGCTGTGATCTTTGACTGTGGAAAGAGTTTCTATAACATTCTTACTTTTTCTTATGAAACATAAGACAGTAATAGAAAAATAATAATTGTAAGGTAAAATGATAGAGAAATTTATTGAAACTGAAGAAAATATTCAAAGGACTTTCTTACCGACCATCTATTTCATCGCCTGATTTTGTAGCTCACAGGATTTAGGGGGCTTTTTTAACTACAACCTAGATCGCACGCATATAGAAGATCTCCTGAAAACACTGCAATGGAGTCCTTCCAAAAGTTGACTCAACTTTTGGAAGGACCCCAAAACCGCTTCTACGGTCTGCCGTAGAAGCGGTTTACTAATATCTCCAAAAGACTACTAAATAGTATTATTAGTCTCATCAAATTCATGATATCCCCTTATCTCCAGAGTTAATAATGATTATTCCAGGTGAAGGACATAGTCCCAAGCCCAGAACCAGCTGACCCCGTGCGACAATTCTTCAACCGTTTGGCCGGATCTGACGGAGAGGTGGACTGGCAGGAACTGAAAGAGATCCTGGACTACGCCATGCGGGAGGGTACGTGCCTCTTTCCACTACTTACATTTATTTAATACTATTTCTTGCCTATTAGTTGAAGTCCGACTATAGTCATTATTATTTACTAAGATATTGGTTGCGATAGGAAATTTGGGTGATAATTTTCTCAGAAACAATTTTCCAAAACTAGGTTTAGGTCGGCTTATATCTACCCACCTGACTTCCGTAATACAAATAGAACATAGTACGTTTCTTAGCTTATTTATTTACTACGCCACTTTTATATATTATATCCGTATGCAGACTAGATTTGTGTCCTAAAATAATAAAGAAATGTTGTTAAAGAATTATCTAAGGTCTTGTTTTACCACTAGCTGATAAAGTCCCTTTTACACTAATATCAACTTATCTGTCAAATAACAAAAGATTTAGATTTAACAAGACTGCCATAGAAATATGTATGCCAAATAAAACACCTACTTTTATCTTCAACAGTCCACTGCTGGACATAGGCCTCTCCTTCGAAAGGAGGTTTCGGTCTACTCTTCATATATCTCTTAAAAAGTGTTAAATGTCTGATAACTATCTGACACTTTGTCATATATTTTGGTTCAGAAAGAAATAGAAAATGTTTTAGTCACTGGATAACTTATTTAAAGCTTTAGTATTAAACAATTAACGTCAATAATGAAACAAGCCTCTGAGGTTTTCTTTAACATAAGTTCGATCACACTTAAGCGATGACCGCATCGTTTAAGTGTGCCCCTACCTAGCTACCTAGCTTAAAAAAAGTTGGGGTCTGTAAAGTCGCTTTACGGACGATAATTTTACGCGATAACGACATAAGAAAACATTAACTTTTCACTTCACTTTATAAACAGTTGACGTAGCTGTTCACGTGTCGTTTGTGTATTGCCGTTGTCTCTCTTCTACTCGGACGCTTCAGCCGATGGAGTAGATGAGAGATAAATGCGTCATACGCCTTATTACAAATGGTTTCAACAATAATAGACCATGTCAATTATTGTTCTATACGTCATAACCATATTAGTCACATAAATAAACCATGTCAAATGTTATATTTTCATACACACACATTTTAAACTGACATACAAAAACAGACGTCACTCTGAACATGAACTCACAAAACCAACCCCCCCTCCACACACACACAATTAAACACATTCTGTTTCAAACAGTGTAATGCACATTTGGAATTATGCTTTGTCAGAAGGGAGTATATACGTTGCTGTATGATCGTATAATTATAATAAAATAAACTTTATTATACTTAGTATACACCAGTTAATACAGTTTACATAGAAGAAAATAAAAAAATTATTATAGGTCATCTTATCAGTTATCAACAGTTTTTTTTTAAAATAAATATAATGATATAAAAAAAATTATGTAATTGAATTTAGTAAACTTCTATAGAACCTATATTAGTATTATGACTTACTTTGTTTCTTTTTTAAGTAGGCCTTTTTGAGGATTTTCGAAACAGTCTGGTAGCGCGTACTAAACACATACTAGGACAAAAAGTTTATAATTTATATTGTGCTTTGATTTTATTATAATTATGCATATTAGCCAAGTCACTCGTATAACGAATATATAATCTTATAATGTGATTTTTTTTGCGGTGTGCATTAATCTAAGCAATAAATCGTCATCATCACCATTAACATAGGCCTCCTTATAAGGAGGCCTACTATACTACACTGGCCAGGCAAGTACTACCCTCACACAGAAAACCAACCTAAAATCTGCATCATTCTAATGAAGCAGATACATCTCCCTAAGCAGCCATGATCCAAAATGAGGAAAGTTGCTAAAGGATTTGTATCAAGTTTTCCTTCTCTCTGCAGTAATTTGCTCCCTTACTCTTACGATAGCCAGGGGTTGAATAAGGGTGGTGATATTCCGTATTCTTAATTCAATAAAAATAATATAATTTAACAAAATGTTAGGTCCAAAATGCCCATTTTTGAGCTTCTCAGTGTGATAACGCTTTGTGTCAAGTTAACTGCGCTTTTTATTTCGTTTCGCTAACCGTCCATGAAGGTATAGTATCTGTAAGTATGTATGGCAACGTTTTACACATTTTTATATGATTATTTTTATTTCCTTGTTTTAATCAAGTGTAATATTTTTTTTATCTATTTTATTTTGTGTAGTGCCACCTTACGACAGTATATTATTAAGATTTCAGCTTCTTATTTTTCTTTAAAATACTGTAATTGTTGGTCAGTGTTTTAATATAGAATTTATGATTTATATGTATTTTAATAGAATATAGTTTTTATTTTTTATTTTTATTGTTGTGATTATATTGCTTTTTAAAATAGTAATGCTCGTTTTGTTAATAAACAATATTTAATTAATTATTACACATGTAAATGATACACTTATACATAAAAATATAATTATTTTCTAAACTTTCTTAAGAATATAAGAGTTATTCTCGAAATTATTTGTATTACAAATAATGTTAGGGCTATAGATATGTATACACACATATTTTGTATTAAACACGATATTCACCTGTATAGAAGCATGTTATATTTTATACAAACAGGGTATAAATGACGGTGTATCTTTACACTTACCTACAGAAGGAACCTTGAATATATAATACAGTATATTTTGCATAATGGATTTTAGTGCCCATATATAATGCACTTACAAGAATGACTATAAACTCAAAAAAAAAAAAAAAAATTTTCTTTCAAGTAGGCCTTTCCAGTATTATTGTGACGAAACTGAATCTGAAACGAAGATGGTCTAGACTGACATACTTACAGGAAGTCAACGTATTCAGAGGTTAAACAAACGACAGAAAACCGAGTGGAGTGTCGATTAGTCCACCGAAAAGGGTCTTGCTCTTAAATTGAGAGAGAGAGAGAGAGAGAGAGAGAGAGATTTTTCAATAGTAAAATACCAGTTTTGATCCGTATATCAAAGGGAAAGGTTTTTTTTTTTGAAGCTATCTGTGTGTGTGTACAGAATTCCATTCCAAACACTACTCGCTTTTCGTTACACCGTTCCTTATACTCTGTATAGTATAACTTGTACTAGAAAGAGTACTATATATAGCATAAATATAAGAAGTAGGTGTCTAAGCATCCCACTATACAAACAGAGTTGGCCATGCGTCACGGGGCCGCGTACGACGGCGGAGGGGGCAGGTCCCAAGTGCAGGGGCCGGGCGGGGGCGGGCCGGGAGGGGGGCCCGCCCAGGAGCAGTCCTGCCTCGAGCAGCTGCTCTGCGCTCTCTGCGCGCCCATCTGCAAGGAGTTCGGCGTCGATGTGCAACAGATTCAGCAACAGAACAACCAGGAGGCTGTTCATCTCACACAGCCACAACCACAAGGGATGTCGTCAGGTACAGGAGTGCATGCTTTATGTATGATTTTAATGGTAGGACATCAAATCAGTATGAGTGGTGAGAATTGATGTCAAAAGTTTTTGTTGGAACTGATGCAAAATAAATTAAAGAAATGATTTTGTGATTGCGGTTTCGAAACCGAATTGCAACCCATCTTACATAAGTGTATACTTTTAAATCAACAAACTTTTTACAGTCCAGTGCTGGACATAGGCCATTCCTTTAAAAGGTTTTGGCTTACTATACCACGCTAACCAAACCGGTTGATATAGATTTTAAATTTCAAAAGAGAACGAAAAATGACGCTGTTGTCTTGAGTAATTGTCTCCTGTAGTCGACTCTTACCACACCCACAAGATGAGTGAGGGTGGTAGTGACAATCCGAATTCTTATCCGTCACCACACGGAAGATGTCTGCCTTTAACTGTAGATATTAAAGATAATGGAATATGTATAACATAAAAATGCACGTAATAAATAAAATGCAAAGTTCCAAAATATAAGGCATATAAGTAATAAGCATTTGTCACACAACATTTTAAATGTTGCCATTGAAAATGTAAACTTTGTCCTTCCTCAAGGATTAAAGTGGATGTATTTTATTGAACTCGGTGCAACAGTTTACCCATGAAAGAGTAATAATCAAAGTTAGTATAAAAATCTATGTCTGAGTAAAAAATATTAATATTTTAGAAATATTAATGTTTGTGAAAAAATCAATTATATTCATTAATATTTAATTATTTATAATTTTTATAAAAAGGCCTATCAATAAGACTTAAATTTTTTTAAGTATTTTTTAAATATTTCAAGCTTTTTATTAATCTGTGAGATTTTTGCAGGTTGCCAGCGGAGCGGTTCCATGTACAGCTTTATTTATGATCTGTTCAAAATTTTATAGAAATGGAGGGCATGATTTAAAATGACCGTTTTTTAGTTTTTATTGTATCTTTTTTATTTCTTATGTTATTTTGCAGGTTTTTCGACGGTTCACTTTATGCGACATTTTTATTTGTTCTATGTGAAAATAGTGCTTGTTAAAGAGATTTAAAAGCAATATTTTACAATATGTCTGCTTTGCATCACTAACAATAAAAATGTAGAAATTTTCAATTTTTTTTTTGGAAATTTTTACATTTTTTGCTTTAACGCATGTTCTATAGTGTATCGTACATTGGAAGTGAACGAAAATGGGCATTTTAAATTATTTTTAATTTTATTTTTTACTGCAGTTAGTTAAGTCACCTCCATTTCCATAAAAATATAGTTTTAATTTATTTCATGACGTCATATTGAAGTAGCTGCTATGAAATAGTTTCATTTCAGAAAGAAATGACTGTATATTTGTTTTAGACTTAATTATTTTATTACAAAAGTTATAATATACGTACGTAAGATATAAAAACTGCATGTTTTTAGATAGTTTCTTCTTGAATACTTTACACATATAATGTGTTTAGCATTGGCAGCTCAAGTGTTAAGTCATCGGAATTGAGATCAACTGGCTGCGTGTTCAAAATCGTCCAGATCTTTATCGATGTAAATTCACTCCTGAGACTAATGTTTAGTACTACTGGTACCTCCAGGAGTACTAAACAACAGTGCGACAAGAATATAAACAAAAGTATATATAAAGAAAATAATGAGTCAGGATTACGTGATTTTGACCTAAAACCACCATTAATAAGTCATTTAAGACATGTAACACCACATGTAATGAATAAATAGTCGGTTCCGGTAAACACTAAAAAAGTGTTACAGAAAAAAAAACATTATTCATTAAAAAAAATCTAAACGTTGAAAATTATATCTTGCATCTCCGTGAAGAATATCATATTACAATCATTACAGTACATCACATTACATTAAACATTTACACAAAATCGGTACACTAATAGATTTAAGTACCCACACAAAAAATACTAAAATAACGTTTCATAGTAGACTACATCAGTGTCTCGTCTCAAATCACCCTACAGAGTAGTAATAATAATAATAATAATGTTATTATTATTGTTACTATACTCAATAGTGTACTATTTTCTCTATTTAGTTACAAACAGGACCTTACCCTAGGACTTTAGTCGCCATTGATATAAATGAATAACCCCCATATAACGTAATGTAAATGTTACAGAATTACGTGGGCAAGAATTCTCTAAGGACGTATGCAGGAGTATGATCGCTATGTTGGATAAGGATAACTCTGGTGGACTCGGCTTTGAAGAGTTCAAGTCGCTGTGGATTGATCTGCGCAACTGGCGGGTGAGTATAATAAAATAAAACATGCTGTATAAAGAATCAAGTAGTAATAGGTGTGAAAAGGCGGAAAGGGCAAGGTGGGTTTAGAGAACACAGTAAAAAAAGAAATTTAAGATATTTAAATTCTCATGGGTGTAAAAATATGAAAAATATCTAATGAATGATGTTATTGGAGACAAAAACATCTCTCTCTATTTTTGTTTAGGAGGAAACTTACAGGGAGGCAAGGGAGGAGATGAATTAAATTGAGTTTTATCATTTAGAGTCGTAGGTATCCCTGGGCTACGATAATCATGTAACATCGACTGACTGAATAGATACTGTCCGTGCCCCCCTTTTAAATAAAGTAACTTACAATCACATAGAAATGTATAATAAAAAAAACTGCAATGTGTACTAATATTCAAATTCAAAATATCATCAATTAGATTACGGTTTTTCTGTCTTAAATACATCTTGTTGTTTTATTTCACATTATTATTTCGTTTATTGAAAAAGAAAGTAATATAAAAATTGTATTTGTGTGATGTAGGCTGTGTTTCGTCTGTACGACACGGACGGTCGCGGTGCCATCCCACAGCGCAATCTCCGCGACGCGCTCCACTCGGCCGGCTACACCGTCAACGCACACGTACTCAACGTGCTCGCTCACAGGTACCTACTTGACAGTGCAAAGAGCACGTACACAACTTGCTCACTCATAGGTATGAGAGTACTGACGCACAACTCTAGTCTTCTCTACGTAGTACAAAGATCATGTACACAACATGCTCGCACACACTCACGAACTACACTTGTATCCCAATGAGTGCAAAGAGCGTGTCCACAACGTGCTCACTCTTAGGTCGAGTGTATTCACGCACTACACTAGTCTTTCCTAATTAGTACAAAGAGCACGTTCACAATATGCTCGCACAAACTTACGAACTACACTTGTTTCCTAATTAGTGCAAAGAGCGTGTACACCTCGTGCTCACTCTTCCCTAATTAGTACGAAGACCTTGTATGCTACGTGTTCGTTAATAGATGCTTGAATACTTATGTACGTACGCACTAGTATCGTACACTCACTGTATAAGTACTCAATGTCCTCGCTTCTTTAAGCTTCTTTAACTTGTAGTGCCTTTGCACTGCCAGTTTTTCCTATATTATGCACACTTACTCCGTGTGCTCGCTTTTACACACGTAATATTCGTATTTTATTGTTTTATTATGTATATTGTATTTTTAAGTATCTGTGTCCTAAGGTTTTACCCGTTGTTATTGTTTTAAATTGCGAGTAATGCCGTGGAACGAAGCTACTCTAAAAGACCTAAGTTACTCCTTATGCCATCAGCTTTCTGCCAGAGAAAATCCCGTCCAAATCAGTCCAGCCGTTCCCGTGATTAGCCGGAACAAACAAACTGACAAAAAAAAAATTCCCTTTTTTAATACCGTATATTCTTTGATATAAATTTAGTAAAAAAACCTTTCATTTGAAATTACATACAGACACCAATTTTATTTATTTGTATATAGATTATATGATTTTAATAATAATTACATTTTCAACAGATATTTAATGCTCATAATTTTCCCCAACAGATACGGTTCCTCTGACGGCTACATACAGTTCGACGATTTCATTATGTGTTCAGTGCGACTCAAGACCATGATCGGTAAGACTAATTGCATTTACTACTTTAGTTAGGTTTCTGCTTAGCTAACTAGGACTTAATTGTAGAAATATATATATATATACTTGTAGCCTTCTAGAATGTTCAAGTAAAGCTCCTGTGACGATTAAAATGTAAGGATTAGTTTTGTACCATACGGTAGGGAATCGACGGTTACAAGAGTAGTGGAGGATATGATCCGTTGAAAAGAACCTGGCTAAAGAAAGAATAAGCAATTAATGTAAATCTGTAGAATTGAATTTATAATATTGCAGAAAATTCTAATATCACTTGAAAAACGTGTTGATTTCTAAATACATAGTTCGCTTAATACTGACAAGCATTGAAATATTAATTTCGTAGTATGATATTAAACCTAAAGTACTCGTAATGTGGCACTATATAGATGCAATTATAGTCGTCACAAAATAAGAAGCCCGGTTTGACATTTGTCATCGTTGCGTAACTAATAAGATTAATTCGTGTTTTTGAGTGTAATTTTTCAATATCAAGTTACACTTGATGCTTATTTATGATAAGCGTTGTGATAGTGAATGGGTAACATAGTAATTAAATAGGATTATGAATTAGATTTTTCAATTTCTTACATGCGGCATGTCAAATGACAAATGTCAAAACGGGCTTCTTATTTTGTGACGACTATAGTAATGTTAAAATTTTGAGACCTCGTACTAAAATACTGATCCAAGAGCGTATAAAAATATGCTTTGTATTTCGATTAATCAATCATATACCTACCTTTAACAGTCCAATGTTGGACAAATTTCTCTCCTTAGAAGCTGGCCAGACAGGTTGGCATAGGGCTTGCCACAAGTTTTCCTTCTCTTGGCAGTGATGTTATCTTCTTATTTTGTTCCTTTAGTCGCCTCTTACAATTCTCATGGAATGAATAGGAGTGGTGACACTTTGTGCTCTTAATCCGTCACCACACGGTTCTGGCACCCATGTCCTTCCTCAAGTATCTCAGTATCGAATTTTATTGAAATCGGTCAGCGGTTTAGCCGTGAAAACGTAATAGGCAGACAGTTACTGATGAATTTATATTATTAAGGATTCAAACTGGCTGTGATTTATAATTTCCTCATGATACTGTCATTATAAATTTCTACCTTAAAATTATATAGCTTGTCGCGTCTTCCACCCGTTGAATATTTGTGCATGTTTTGTAGGGTAGTTAGTCCGTTTGACTAATAATAATATAATTAGTCATATCAGTAATTAGTAAAATAATGAAGGTATTCATATATTTATTTTCAGGCATCCCTGATAATTTGTTTTTATAATAATGCATGAAAATTTTATATCTGTCTTGTGATTAGCGCTAATTATTTAAAATAATGATCATAAATCACCAATAGAGACAAAATGGTGTCAGATTTGCCTAACTGCTTAAATACAAATAAATAATTAGAGTTGTTTACAATTATCTTTTAAACGTCTAAACCGAGCCAATTGTGTTCCTGTCAGCAAATTTTTTATGCTTTATAAAAATGTTTTTTTTTTAGTTTTTCTGTGAATAAATAAAAGTTTGACAGCTTCAGGTGATAATATTTGTTTTTTTATGAATATATAAGTGTGTGTTAATAACCGTGACAGCGAACAACGAACCGCTGGAGAATCTCGAGCGTGAACTGCAGCTGAACTCGTGAGCGGCGCCGGGACTCACAACAAGTGTACGACATACCAAATGACAATATCGTCACCCTGTATATAACACCATACGTCACTGTAACTACACCCTGTGAACGAACTTTAGTAGATATATTCTAAATTCGCACTAAGAACAAATCAAGTAATTGTAACTTCATACTTCTCCATCACGGCCTTCTTTTCTTTTCTTATATTGAATCACTATCCTCATTTTGAGGGTAGGCAATGCAGCAGCGTGACCCCTACCAAAGCGCCCTGGTCAGATAATTAGTTATAAAAAGAATGATTGGGCCTCCGGTCCCACTTAGATGGTCTTCTGTGTCAGGGTAGTTCTGCCCCGGTCGAGCCGGCCCATTCGTGCTAAAATAAGCGTGGCTCTACTTACTACCTTCAGGTAGTAACCCTAGTAAGGCAGAACTATGGTAACTAAACAACAGTTGTGGAATACCCTACCAGTGACAATAAATACGTCCACGAACGTTAATTACATTCAAAAGACTGCCGGAGATTTTTCATTACCTGGGAGTTTAATTTCATTCCTTATATGTATTCATGTAATAACCCACAAAATGTATTAGTGAATATGTTTTTTTTTTGTCTCACCTACTTTTAACACACCAGACACTTCCCTATACTTTCTCCTATGTTTACTCTCCATCCCATGGTTGCCTGTAAGAGATCGCCTCAGAGTGAGTTCTAAGTCCTGACTGTAATTATTTATGGTGTAAAATAAATACATTATTATTATTGCTAAATATTAATTAATACATTGGTACTTCAGCACTATCACTGGTAGATTGCATTATTACACTGTCATAGATGTGACAAAACTGTCCAAGACAATAATATTATACCTTCTGCATCTCACACATTTTTTTTAACATTCCAAATTACGCACTGACTCATCGCTCATATCAATAAGTTGTAAACATAATTTATATTCTCCTTACCTTAAATGTATTAAATATTATTTACTTACAACTAGTGAAAAATATATCATAATTTAATTAATAATATACTCAAAATTCTTCACATACATACAGGCATACACACACAGTCAAACACTCATACATACACACACACACATACACACACACATACACACACATATGTATATATACCCATACATACACACACATTATGAGAGAGAAAACATGGTCTTCAAGGGGAACTATTTAGGAGTTTAATGACCTTCCATTTTAGGTAGAGTGTGAAAATAAAGTTCCATAGATAAATTAGTACCTCAGTGTGAAGTTACAGTAACGTTTGGTATATATGTGCGCTATGTCACCTACACACATAGGCTGTGTAGGAAAGGAACAAAATATGTAATGTAGATAAAACCGATTTTTTTAACTTGTTATATACCAAAGATATAAAATACTAGTCGTTTCCTTCACAGCTGTGACTTAAATTGCTTGCGATAGTAATGTAAATGTTTTCAATATTGATTTTTAAATAAATAAAGTATTTTTTGAATATGTGATATTGAAACTATTCGCAATCAATAACTTCTCTACATATTTCGGATATTTTACATGTATAAATATAAATTCTTTACATAATTCAGAATATAAATGATAAGTAATAAAATACAATGTAAAATGTCCCCTCGCACTTAACGCTTACTAACTGTTTAACTTTCGCGCCATTTGGTATTCAAAACTAACGGCGGCCATTTTGTTTTGCAGATACGTTCAACAGGAGATCGTCTGGCGGAGACTACGCCACGTTCTCTCTCGAAGAATGGCTGAATCGCACAGTCTACTCATAAAACGTCATCGTCCATGCCTTATACATATAAACGAGGCCTATATACACGCATACGTTATACATTGTCGAATGTTCTTAAGTGTTACCGTCATTTTTAGAAATATATTGTTACACTCGTCTAAAAATATATTTAAAATGTATATTAAGTCACAATTTTTACTATGACTCAATGTACCAATACGGGTATTTTCTGTAATTGACTAAAAATAACTAAAATATTTTTATAATTGTAACTATTTAATTATTAGTTCTGCAAGATAGTATTATTTTTGTTATCCACCGATTATTCATTCCAATGTGCTGGAGCGGTTTGTCTATGGTCATGCGTCATTGTTTAGTTCTGTGCGATTATCTGCTAAAGCTTTTTTGTGGAAATCTAATATTTTATTTTGCAATTTGTTGCACTGAGAATGCATTTTTTTATCGCATTGTATTTATTCTGACATTTTCTTTATCAAGATCTGAAATAAAATTTATTTATATTTATCATTTGTTTCATTTCAAGAGACATCGTAATTATAAACTATATAATTAGAAAAAACATTTAAAAGTGGCTTACAAACAAGGAAGAATGTTTTGTTCTTATTTTCACTAGGTTCACTGTAGAGATATTAATATATTCTGTAGCCATAGTCTCAAGCTAACCACAGCATACACTATGAGTATTTTTTTGTGAATACATTCTTGAAAAACAGAAAACATCCAAACCATAAAACATATTTGCAGAACATACAAATATTTAGTCTTACCGAGACCTCAATCACAGCAGTCTCATACGGTGTGGTTAACATCACTAAGAATTTGTTGTTATATACTTTAAACTTATTGGTTTACAGTCCATTTTTCAATATCTCAATGTCTTGTGAGGTTCTGAAGTAAACATCCCTGCGTGAGCTATTGAAAAGCGGCCAAGTGCGAGTCGGACTCGCCATGAAGTGTTCCGTATCAGCAAGTAGTATCATACAAAAGTTCTTGTAGTTCGTTGTAACTTTCATCGATGTTTTATTAATAGTGTTTTGATTGGATGAAAGGTAAGTTGCGTGTTACGATTTATGACGTATTACAAAAAAACTACTCACGTGATCTCGTTCAAACCAATTTTCGTTGGTAGTTTGCATGGTAATGTACAACATATTTTTTTTTTAGATTTATCACTCTTATTTTAGAAGTTAGAGGGGGGGGGGACACATTTTTCCACTTTGGAAGTGTCTCTCGCGCAAACTATTCAGTTTAGAAAAAAATGATATTAGAAACCTCAATATCATTTTTGAACACCTATCCATAGATACCCCGCACGTATAGGTTTATGAAAAAAAAATTTTTGAGTTTCAGTTCTAAGTATGGGGACCCCCAAAATGTATTGTTTTTTTTCTATTTTTATGTAAAAATCTTAATGCGGTTCATAGAATACATCGACTGACCTAATTTCAACATTATAGCTCTTATGGTTCCGGAAATAATTGGCTGTGACGGACGGACGGACAGACAGACAGACAGTCAGACTTGACGAATCTATAAGGGTTCCGTTTTTTGCCATTTGGCTACGGAACCCTAAAAATCAAAGAATAGAATCCAACAAAATGTTGGTGATGTTAACAATAGAATCACGGCCAATATTAATAAAAATGATCAACAATTAAGTCCAACGATTAAAATGAACTTCATATTTAAATATATATTTAGGGGTTGTAGAGGAACGGGTTTCGTTTTCCCCCAACACAAAGGGAGGATCCTCCGACCAGACGAGGTGAACATGCCTGGTGGGCCACTGCCCAACAGTGGATGTTGTAAATATGCTATTCGGCGCGAGAATTTCTCTTTCGCGATTCAGGATTAGTAGTTACTCCGTATAGATTTACGTGTTTTCTTAGTAGTTCAGTATTTCTTCCCTAGATGGCGCTGTCGTATATTTTCGTCGCGCTGTATGTGGAAGTCGCCACAGGGGTATAGTTTACAAGACATCGATAACTTATTTCCAAGAAAAAGTTCAAGAAACTAAAACCTAACTACATAAAAAAATATTATAATTTATAATATATAGCTTATTACTGCGAATCTAGTAACACTTCATTTATTTAAATATTCAGCATTAAATATCAAGCAGAGCCACTGATTTCAGCAGGAATAGGCCGGCAAGACCGGGGCAGTACTACTCTCACACAGAAGACCATTCTAAAATAACAGCATTCGTTAGTGAGAGTCAGATCGGAGACCGAAAGAATGATCAGAAACATCATGCTGCATTGTATGCACTCACTATGAGTATGGTGACCCCTACTCCTGGACTCTACTCATGTTCCCATCAGGCAGAGTATTAATTTTGATAGGCTTAAATAAATATTTAAAAAAAAGTCGTGTGGCACTCGGGGACTGCTGCGGTAAAGCTATTGCATAGCATTTTTTATTTATGCAGTAGGTATTTTTTTTCTTTGATATTAATTCAATGTTTGCAAAACAATATACACTGTCTTTTTACCAACATACATTCTAACAATATTATTGCCAAACAATATACATAATCATCCTATTAACCGAAAGACAATGACAACTAAACAGAGAAATTAATAGTAATATCAGCGTATCTATGAAATAAAAAAAGAAGAAAAATCTAGAATTACTGTGTTGTCTAGGCAACGGATAATGGCCGGTGGCGGCAGCACGCATGCGCTAATCTGCCCATAGAGCACGGAGCCTCCACATCCTTGTCGCACTGCAGTTACAATCATATTCTCTATCCTTTTTTAGGGTGTTAGCTTTTTTCGTTACGGAATTTCTTGATTCGGTCGCCGCGATAAAAGCTATACAATAGCTTAAAAACTCTTGAACTACTCAAAAGCAGCACTAAATAGAATTTTTAGTCATTCATGAGGAAATTTACATGTATATGTAATACATGCATAGTTATTATAAAAGAAGATTTTTGAAAAATAGTTTTCAAATAAAATCCATTAAACTTATTCACTATTTATTTTATCAATCACAAACCATGTCATCTACACATTTACACTTAGTTTCATGTTCGTCAACAATGGCAATACATTATCTGACAATACTGTAAAATCAGTGTAACAGTCTGGTTGGAGATATCCTGACATTACAAATTAAACTCGCTTGTATTTTATTCCACCATTAAATTAGGTTACATTTAACGTTGAAAAGTGATCATAGCCAAAAACGGCGAAATCAGTAGCTAAATGGGTAACCGTTGGTTCAATCATAGATAGATCATACAAACACTTAGTCCGACCCAGGATTTGAACCCGAGACCTCCATCGAGGCTTAATTATCTTACTTACTGATGACTGAGTACAAGTAAGTTTATTTACAAAAACGTTTTCCAACAAGTGCCGACAGTGGAGAATATAAATTATCTTCTACTTCTAGTCCCAGCTCTCTTGATCCTCTTCCTCCTCAGCCATATTCTCGTCGTTATCTTCTTCCTCATCATCCCCTCCTGCCTTCCAAGGGAGTGATCTGACCAATTCCGAAGACACTATTGTCAGCTTACATGTTCCATCTGCAAACATTTACATTCTTTACTGAGTCTCTTATTACTCGAGGTTATTGTTGGACATAAACTAATAAATATAAATAATACATATTTCGGACAATTCACACACAACGCCGTCTAGTCCCAAACTAAGCAGAGCTTATATTATTGGTACTAGACAACTGATATAAATACATAAACATACTTTATTTTGTAAATACATACATATTAAAAAAAACACCCGAACTTAGATAAAAATCATCATCAACAATCCTTAATTCGTCCAATAGGAGATAGAACATAGGTCTCCTCTAGGAGCCCCATACATGCTGTGTCAAGGGTTCACAACAATAATTTGTGGATCACACAAAGTGTTCTCCCATGTGGGATCTGAACCCACAACACTTGGCGCAGTAAAAAGCGGCGTGGAGACCGCTTAAACCTCTAGGCCAATCGTGCAGCCATAGTCTACTCTAATGACACCTCATCTTCCTATCCTTTATTCCCAAGTTCATTTGGGGTCGGCTACTAGTTCAACCGGTTTTACCTGAATTTCAGTTTTTCCGCGGAGCGACTGGCATCGGACCTCCGCAGCCCTGAGGGAGAACTGAAATTCGAAGATTGAACTAGTTGTCAGTATATTTGAGGGACTTACTTCCCAATAACGATTGCCATAGATGTTCATGAGAACCGGGACCGACGGCTTTACGTGCTCTACGAGGCACGGGCGTGAATCACCGCCAAACTTCCAAACTCCGGGCTGGTATTAGGAATTTCCTAAGAAAAACCCAAAACACTTTTTGCCCCGACCCGGGATTTGAACCTGAGACTCTTTCTTTCCGTTTTCCGTCATCGTCAATTGATGGTAGGTATACAGAATTACCTGCTAATCCAGTTATAATTTTAAACAATCCAAGAAACTATACAAATAAAAACCCTATAGGATCCGGTCCAGCTATTTATCAAGTGATGGATAAACCCGCTTATAGATAACTAACTTTCGCCCGCGGCTCTCCCCACGTGTATATCGGTTATCGCGGTTTGTCGGGCTCTTGACATTTTGTGTACTAAATTTCAATCAATTGAGGAGTTTCGCCGTGAAAGCCAGACAGACAGACAGACTTTTGCGTTTATAATATTAGTAAGGATTAGTAATTAGCAAGGACTAGCTGTCACCTGCGGCTCCGTTCGCGTGTATGTCGGTTATCGCGGTAAAATCCTTTCTCAGGCGCCAAACAATCTGTGTACCAAATTTCATTAAAATCACTTTAGCAGTTTGGCATAAAAGTCGGACAGACAGACAGACTACAAGAGTTACTAACGCATTTATAATATTAGTAAGGATAACACCATAGTACAAATGCTTTCAACAACAATACAATAACTGACCATGTCAAATATTGTTATATACGTCATAACTGTACTTGTATGTAACAAACTCTTGCTAATTAAAATATGCACATACTTAACACTGAGCCGTTCAGATTGAGGAGCTGTTGGTAGAGATTGGTCGGCACATTCAGCATGAACAAGTTGTACATGCGGGCGGACCTCATCGGTCTCCTCGGCTTGAAGCGGCGCAGGAAAGGCATCAACGTGTCCTTGTTAGGCAGGTACGGCTCGCCGTAAATCTGATGACGAATAAATATTAAATTATGGCATTTTGCATGGTACTTTGTGTGCCTGAAAGTAACAGTTAAGGTCCTAAAATGACCCAAAAGCAGGCTTTTTGGGGACAGCAATGGAACACCGGGGTTCTCACACATTGATAAACATTGATACATTAAACTATTACCAACTGATTAAATGGGTGAGTGACATATATGTCACATGAACACGAATTTATAATAAAAATGGTTGAAATGTAATGATACAAATTTGATGAGAGCGCAGTAATTGTGCACTGTACACAACTATTGAAAAACAAACGAAAATAAAAACCATGTAAACAGTCAAACAAGTTTAACTAATTACTGTTACACTAGTGTAGTGTAGTGTAAATGAAATCAGCCGTAGTATAGAAGCACAGTTATGTCTGCTCTAAAGACAAACTTTCTGCGGCCGAAATTGCCATCTGCGTGGCAATCGCGTGCGGCAAGTGCGAGAAGTGAGTGAGAAGCGAGAATGACGGACGTTTCCCCAGTACATCATAATTAAGAGAGCAAGAAAGACGGATAACGACGCCAGCGCCGCCAACTACGAACTAAACTGGGGGCAGACCCCACTTGAAATCGGCACACTAAATCCTTAAGGTCTGTGCTTCTATGCTGCGTTTGTATTCATCGACAGTGTTTTCAGCACTCTCGTATGAAACACAAGGGGTGTGGATGACAGCACGCTCGACGGGAACACGACATGTGTGTTAGTAGCAGTGCTGTTCGGAATACGCACCTACATAAATTGATTTACAACAAGAAACAAACAACAACAACCCGTAATTTGACTGCACGGTTGGCCTAGTGGCTTAAGCGGTCGCCACGCCGCTTCCTACTACGCCAAGTGTCGTGGGTTCAAATCCCACGTAGGATAACACTTTGTGTGATTCACAATTTGTTGTTCTGAGTCAGGGTGTTCTTTGTGTCCGTTTCTTGTATGTTTGTAAAGTCCCCCGCGACACAGGAATTTATATTCCTAATGCGGGAGTTGTCTTTTAAAAAAATAAAATAAAAAATGTCCCACTTTTGGGCTCAGGTCTCGTCTCAGGAGAGAGTTAAGGCCACACGTCCCCACGCTGGCCGAGTGCGGGTTGGGGACTGGCAAGATTACGTAGTGGCTATGTAATCTTGCCGTTGAATGTATTGAAGCCCAACCGGGACCAAATGTTCACACATCAAGGTACTGACCGCGCCTTCGTTGCTTACCCTCGGTGATTGTATCTCTCTAATCACCTAGGGCATCTTGGCTATGAGCACCCTCTGCGTAATGGTATTTCTTGTATATTATAGGTAACAGTTAACATGTTAAACTTTTATTTCAAATAGGGTATACTTACCCTAACTTGTTGAGATTTCATGTCCTGAGGCAAGCACTGTGTGTTCACTACCTCATGGACGATCTGTAAACGAAAAACCACACATTACACTCATATCTACTGCAAAATACTCCAGTTACAACATGTTATTTTTCGTGTAGAAATGTATTGAGAATACAGAGTTACAACTCCTATCTATACAAGTAAATAAAATGCGTGCGGTTTTAGTCGGTTCCATGGTGGTGTCGGGGGGGATTTCCACACAGACAAAAAAAGGCCTGTGAACTTCACTCACCTGATGAAAGAAAGGTTGTAGTTTCTTCAACTCCAGCCGAATCTTTTTCCTAGCCGCCTCTTCCTCAGTGTCACTCTTCTGAGATGTCGTGTCCAAACTATTCACGTGTTCGCTCATCTATACAAAATAATAAAATTGAAAAAAAAAAATAACAGTTTTTTACTAAATGCATATCCATATATTCCTCTATATGCCTTCCTTCAAATATACATACCTTGGCAGCAATCTTCATGCTGTATTTCTGACACAATGGCTGGACACGTTCTATCGGCATTTCTGGACCTAGAATAATAAGGCCTTGTTTATTCCTCAATAAAATGCAAATACAATAAAATATATAATACTGAGTCCAAAAAAAATATGTGACATTTGAATTTAAACTGCGCGCGTCGAAGGATTTGGATAATTTTTTTTCTAGGTTGGTAGTACTGTCAGTGGACAACCAAAACGAAGTGAGGTCATGAATTTTGATTATTCTTTATTTGTTAGTTATACTTCTAGTAGTCTAGTAGTGTTAGTTATACTTCTAGTAGCCATCGATGTGTACACACAATATTTTTTTCGTATGCTTTATTGCTGAGTTACGAGCTTTTAAAAATTCACTACGGCCGTAAACGTTTCGAAAACGAAGAGCGTCCTGGGCGACCATCAACCTCAACCGTCCAACAAATCAAAGATTTGGTGTTGAAAAACCGTCGATGAACGATTAGGGACCTTGCTGATAAAGTTGGCATATCGAAAGGCTCAGTCAATACCATTTTGAAGGATGTTTTCGGCCTCAAGCCAGTCAAATCTCGACTGGTGCCGAAAACATTGAATTTTTGGAAAAAAGGTTGTGATCATTTAGCCAAAAATCGCCCATATCGTTCCGCAACCGCCGTATTCACCTCATCTGGCGCCGTGTGACTTCTGGCTGTTCAACAAGCTCAAAAGACCGCTCCGGGGACACCGTTTTGATACGATAGAGGAGATTCAAGCCGCAGCGAAGACAGAACTGAAGGCCATCCCGGAAAGTGACTACAACCAGTGTTACAAAGATTGGAAAATCCGTATTAGGAGGGAAGGAGGGAGGGATTACTTTGAAGGGGATGAAATTGATTTGGAAGAATAAATAAAGAATTTTCAAAATAAATACAATGTCACCTTATTTTTTGGACACAGTTGTACATCTACAATTTCATTTTCACTTATATGTTTTTTTATATGAGAGCTTTTTTATAGAATTTTCAGTTTTCTCTTTCTGGAACGGCTGGATCAATTTAGACGGGAGTTTCACTTGCAGATTACGTGCAAAAAGTAAGACATGGTCCACACTCCTCCCCCCTACATTATCTTACGTAACAAATTAATGGTCCCTTTGAAGTGTCATAGAATTATAGTCATACCCTGATGCGTCTTAGCTATATCACTCTCCTGCAACTGAAGCCTAGGGCTCCCAGCCGCGTCCTGTATGGCGTGGAGAGTACTCAGCACCAGTTGGAAGTCTCCGAAGTGCGGGTGAGCCCGACGGTACGCGCTTGTCGACTTGAAGCAAGACTCTTCGAGCTCAGGGGAGCTGGACACTAAGACTTTTACGCGGTCAGAGATTACCTGAAAAAATGTAATATCAAATACTAGCATGCGCCCACGGCCTATCCTATATCTTTTCTTTTCTAATTCTTTTAAAAAAAACAACATACGAAATATATTCCTCTGTCGCGATGCACTTACAAACATACAAGAAACGAACACAAGGAACACCCAAACTCAGAATAACAATTTGAGAATCACACAAAGTGTAATCCCGTGTGGGATTTGAAGCCACAGCACTTGGCGTAGTAGGAAGCGGCGTAGCAACCGCATAAACTACTTGGACTTGGCCAACCGTGCAAATATCGGTTAATACGATAAAAAGTAGCCGGTCCTTTCTCAGACTCGATACTACTTGTGTACAAACATTATCGGTTCATTAGTTTTGGGGTAAAACCGAGACATACAGACAAAAGTTACTTTTGCATTTATAACATTAGTACGGATAAACTACAGTAAAAATAATCTTGTTCATCACACAAAGATTTGTTCCAGGTGGGATTCGAATCCACAATCTCTGACCTAGCAATCAGTATCACTAAACAATAGATTTATCAAATGGAATACTTTTGATTTCAGTATAGTTTACCTTAGCCATATCCTGCAATAACTTATGATTGTTTTTCGCGCTCAGAGCAACAATGCCAGGATATTTAGCATTTAATTCCAACATGATTTCCTTTGTTGTCAACTCTACAATCTGAAAATGTAAAGCATAAGTTAAAATGACATCACAGTTATGAATACAGCATGGTACAGTTGGCACCGATTTATCATCATCACCATCGCAGCCAAAAGATGTTCACTGCTGGTGAAATACGCCTCCCCAAAATTTACCCAGAGCAACCAGTCCTGCCACCTAGCCCAGTTACAAACGTTTTTCATTTTGTATTCTATTGCTCTCTTCTCGTTTCATGGACGTCGGTGGTCAGTCAGACACCATGCTTGTGCCATGTATGCTAGGTACTCATACATTCCATCAGACAGAGTAGTCACTTTGGTGGGCTAAAATAAAAAATAAAATTTAAGAAATACATTACCCTTTCAGCATCGCGAAACATTTTACGCATTGAACCAGGAACACGGTTTTTTTTAGATTTTGCTGATTTACCTATTTGTATCTGCAAAATAAAAAGCATTAAGGTGTTTTTAAAGTCAACTTCTACATGAGGATAAAATTTTGTGACATGAAGGACTTTACAAACATTGTGAAATGCACACATTAAACACACAGAGTTAGAGTAACAATTTGTGATTACACAAAAGCTTACTATTCAAGGATCGGACACTCAACAATTCAGTGCAGTAGGTGACTGATTTATCCACTACAAGTTGGTCTTGAGATAGGGTTCATGATGATAAACTAAGTAATGATATTTTAGCCAACTATAATATTCTGCCAGATAGGTTGGTCATAGGTTTGTGTCAAGTTTCCCCACTCTTTGTACTGTTATTTGCCTACGTATTTTGAACCCTTTTACATAACGCATTAGTTTAATTAAGATGGTAACACTCTGTATTCTTAATGTTTGTGCCCCTAAGAGTCTCTATAGTGAGCGGTTTCAAGATCTTATCGTTGCAGAAAGCCTACAGAGTATCAAAGTACTCAATGCAACTTTGTTTCGTTTAGGACTTTAAAAACTTGAGTAATATACTTACATTAGGCACATGATTAGGTATAAATGCACTTATAGATCCTTTTCCCTTAAAACTTAATTGATTAATATTTTGTATTACTTGTGCCGGGTCCAATCTTTCAGAGAGGCGAAGGTAACAAGTTTTCATCATTCTAGAATTTTGTTTTTGAGTTGGTTTACCAAAATTAAGTGCTTCGAACGGACCACGTATCGGTTTCTGAAGCATTTTTACTATTCCCTTTAGGTCGACCTGAAAAAATGTGAATACTGTCAAAAAATGTGTGAGAAACCAGACTACTGCTGCAAAATCCTACATTAAACGGCTGTGCCACCAAATAGTATTAGACAATGTTTTGCATCGTTGTGTGTGTTTCATTTTAGGATACCTTGAATGGAACATTATCAACGGCTATTATAGACATTATTATGGTGTCTATTGTTTTACTCTTTATTTGTATATTCTGTTTCAGTAATTAATACTGTTATAAGTATTTACTATTAGTTTAAAATGAACTTAGATCAACTTTGTTTTGAGCACAGGCTTCTACTTCGACTGACATTAGTGACATTGGTGGCAGCACGCATTCTACAGAACATTCTACTATGGTATTACCATAGACCTTACTTCAGTGATTGATATAATTAATTTAATAATTAAATATTATATAATAATTCTACCACTGAAGTAGGAAACCTACCTATTATACAGGTCTATATGATTAATACACATATATTCACGCATTTTAAGTCAAATTAAGTTTTGGACCATAGATTATTTTTATTAACAATTTCTTTTGCCAATTTTGGCAGGTTGATAAAAGGAAAAAGTTTTATAAATTAAGTAATTTTCGGAAGACGGGTCCCCTATTTATCTCATCCACATTTTTTTTTATCATTAAATGCATTACGATGACGACTTGAAGACTAGAAGACTTTATTTACAATACAAATGAAGACTTTAATTACTTGACATTGGCAGAAATAGCTGAGCTAGATATTCGCATAGCATACTTCAGTGGATATTTGGCAGGTTGCCATTTCATTAGATGAAGAAAAAGATAAATAAGATAAGCTGAACCGTCTGTATCATTTCATATTTAGATTTTTAGCAAAGACTGGTTGCGGAGAGTATTAAAACAAATACCTTTACGAAATTTGAACGCCTGCAGTTAAAATTAATTTTGACATGAAATTACGGAGGTATAGTACACCTAGATATAAAATTGCTGGAAAAAAAAAATATATTTATTGCTTTTGATTACTTACCTATTGCTTACCATGAGAAACATTGGTCTAAGCAAATATTTTTTACGTGCTGTTGAAAGCTCTTCTGGTTCATTAGACATCAAACCTCATAATGAATCTTTAATTTTTAGGAAAATAAAGATGTCGCCCATAGTTAATTCTGAACTGTGTATGGGATGTTTATAAGCTGTCCGAAGACCTCCAACGCAGCTTCACGACTGTTATCTTATAATAATAACCGGGACCGGGACCCACAGCTTAACGTGGCTTCCGAATCACGGGAACCCTCAATCATGCCACAAACGGTCACCCATCTAGTTACCCCCGCTGATTGTTTCAAATCACCTAAGGCTACTTGACACTTTTTACACCATATACAAATTCTTTAGAACATGTTAACCGATTTTAACGGGAATTTCATTGGCAGGAAGCTGATGATAACACCGCGGGAATCAGCTGGTACATTAATCTGCCTGTTTGTAACATACAAACAGATACTTAAGTTTTATTTACTTGAACTGTCACTGGTTGTTAGCTGATTACATAAGGTGTATCTTAGGCAATTCTTTTAGGGTATCGTAGTTGTTGACTCCGATCCCTTTTAGTTTCGTTATGTCCGTCCGTCCGTCCTCGACTTGCCATCCAAACGGTTAGGGCCAGTTAGTTTTAGTTACGTCAATAGTGCTAAATTAAAATCTCAAAAATATTTTTATTTAGGGTACCTGCCCTATACCTAAAGTAGGGATGTTTCATTTTCTCGCGTCTACCCTATTATGAAGGTTATCATTAGATAGGTCTTTTAAAAACATTGTGCGGTTTCAAAAATGACTTTTTGACGTAGGTATCCGTTTGCGAGTTACTGCATTAACTTAACTATTAGGTACTTTTATTCTTTCTTTTTATTAACTGGTGTTGTGGTGTGCCACTCAATGCCTGACATGGAAGGCTTCCGGGAACTATTATTACGAAATCCGGAACACTCACAGCGCCTGCTCGCACTGTCGCAGTATCACCTTCGTCCATCGGGTGAACTCTCTATTTATCTAGAAATGAATGAACCCGTTCCGTCCATCCGCGGCCACACTCATCATTGATATGCGCGCCTCGGCCGGTTAGCCTCAGATTCAGTTCCTTTCTAGCGATCGAGTGTAGGTACTTCACCGTTCTCGGAAAGGACCTGCGTCAGTAGGAAGGAAGGGCTGCCGCCCTGCCCACTCGAAGATGGCCGACTGCAGAACCCCACAGCAGCGCGGAGTCTCTACGTCACTCGCGTATCTCGTCAGGCGGCGACTGACATTCGTTGTCCACCGGCATCAGTCAGCCGTCCGGCGATAAAACGAGCACTTCCGCCTCCAAATTCCCACGTGAGAGTCCTGCTAAGACACACTGCCTCGGTCAACACGGGGTGTGGTAACTTAACGTAAGCGTAAGCGTATTCTGTTAACATCACTAAACTAGCCTGTACTCATTGATTTACCACTAGCCGTAGATCGATCATTAACGCTCAAAAAATGGGACGGAAAAGTAGTGCACAAATAGTGACGCGTGCACTCCTTTCCCCAGTGTGTGACAAGGCTAGACGCCGCGTTGTCGCCTCAATATGGTGAAGTTTGTTCCCGTCATACCGAATGGAGCCGAAAGTCACCGATTCTAACACTCGAACCGTATAATCCGAATGAATTACTAAGCACTACGCGCCGCTATAGATAATATAACGGCCAGATGTCTATTGTATTAGACGGGTTGTAATACATCGATATACCGATATGTAGGAATGTATAGTTAGTTGGTGACAAATTCTCGGCTTGTTTTTGTATGACGCGCTCTATCTACGGCTAGTGGTAAATCAATGCCTGTACTAAATAACGGGGGCATTTTCGAATTTTGAAAATATCGCCACACTGTCATAAAAACTAAAGAAAATGAAAGATATATGACAAAATTTCATACTAATTGAAAAGTCAATAATGATCAGCAATATATCATCAATCATCTCTGATTATTTTTGAGATAAAAATGAAAAAAGCGGCCAAGTGCGAGTCGGACTCGCCCATGAAGGGTTCCGTATCAGCAAATAACATCATATAAAAGTTCTTGTAGTTCGTTGTAACTTTAATCGATATTTTAATATTAGTGTATTGATTGAATGAAAGGTAAATTGCCGTTTACGATTTATGACGTATTAAAAAAAAACTACTTACTAGATCTCGTTCAAACCAATTTTTGTTGGTAGTTTTTATGGTAATGTACAACATATATTTTTTTCAGTTTTATCACTCTCTTATTTTAGAAGTTACAGGGGGGGGGGACATTTTCCACTTTTGGAAGTGTCTCTCGCGCAAACTATTCAGTTAAAAATGACATTAAAACCTCAACATCATTTTTGAACACCTATCCATATATCATTCATCATCATTTTTGAACACCCTACACATATAGGTTTGAAGAAAAAAAAATTTTTGAGTTTCAGTTTCAAGTATGGGGACCCCCAAAATGTATTGTTTTTTTTTCTATTTTTATGTGAAAATCTTAATGCAGTTAACAGATTACATCTACTTACCAAGTTTCAAAAGTGTATTTCTTTAAGGTTTCGGAAAAAAGTGGCTGTGACATACAGACGGACAGACAGACATGACAAATCTATAAGGTTTTCTGCCATTTGGCTACGGAACCCTAAAAAGTATATTCAGTGGACTGTGAAGAATTTGACTAGTATTTTGTTCCATTCGGAGAGGGGGGATTACAACAAAGTTATTTCAAAAATTAGCATGCCTCCAAAACTTTAGAGCAAAATATCACTTACCACTAGACCAACCATGAATGTAACTTATTACTATGGTGAAGGAATGATGAAAAAACAAATTATTTTATAATTTTACTAACTTATCTTTTATATATTTATTCATTCAAAAATATAGTTTTTCTTACAACTACATTATAAAAATATGTCAGATTCATATTAGATATTTATAAAAAACATGATTAAAATTATTTTTATAAAATTAAATAGTAATTGTCATAATCAATGAAATTTGAAGTGTAAAGTAAAATATCAATGAGTGCATTTCATGCACTAAATATATATGTTAATAATAATAGGAACATTATGAACATCTACTTCATCTATAGCGCACCAGAGGTTTAATATCATGAATGCTTTTACAATATTTATCAGTCCAGATTAAAAATTCTTTTGCAGCAACAACACACTCTAAAAGCATCATACAGTCATCTTCAGCTCTATGAGCATTAATAACTTTCTTATTTAGTAACCTTTCATATAAATCAGTCAATTTAAAACTAACTTTTTCTTTCAAATTTTCCTTTTTTTTAGGTTTTGGAATGCTGTTTTCACTTTGTGGAGAACCAAAAGGATGTATATCTGAGAGTGATGAGCATAATAAGTCAATTTCATGCCAATCCTCTGAACTTACATCTAAATCGGGCCAATCATCACTCCCTTTTGAATCTTCAAAACTTGAGTTAGAAGATACCTTTGGGTATTTCTCTCTATGCAATCTTCTAAATCCAATTAATGAATCAACACATAACAAGTCCTTAGGAAGTGAGATATTAATATCTCCGAATTCAGCTAACAGTATTTTATAATCGAAAGTATTTCCATTGTGCGCTATCAAGCATACTGGTTCAGGTAACTCATTTAAGAACGAAATTATTGTCTGTGCTTTATCTTTGAAAATTGGTGCATTTTTGAGCATTTCGTTAGTTAATCCCGTGATAGTAGATGAGTCTACATCTATCTTTCTTTGTGGGTTAAACAGAAGAGTCAGTTTGCTGACATAAGGCCTTCGGCCAATTGTAGCTTTCTCCAAATCTTTACGCGAAACGGCGACGAAACTCAGTTCTGTAATTTTAGTTCTGTTGCGCTCTTGGTACGGCAGACCTGTTGTTTCTATATCAAAAAATACGTAGCTGGCTACCTTCATTGTAAATAAATTATCACTGTTTCTATTATTTTTGTAGCTTAATTGTCACGAAACATTATGCATCGATTTGATTATCTGATGAAATTCAAACCATAATATTCTATATTTCACTACTCTTATCCTATACTGTTTTGTTATGCAACAATAACTACATAAATGATTTATACATAATAGATATGTACGCAGAAGTAAAAATAAAAACCAACTTGGTGTGGTGTTTGGTGTTACTTGGCTTTGGCTTGGCTTATTGGCTATGACATAAGAGTTGGTTTTGACAAATGACATCTTTTGACAATTAATGACAATATCAGACATCATCTCAACGGGGAACCCATAGGGTGCCCGCACACACACAATAATATTGGCAATAAAGTACGTATTGCCGATAATATTGCGTGTGTGCGGGCTGTATTGTACAATATTATTGTGGATTATAGTGTGCAGGGCCGTGTGTCACAATATTATTGTACAATATTATTGTGTGTGTGCGGGCACCCATAGGGGGAACTCTCTTCACAATATTGCCAACAACAAATATTAAATTAGTGATATTTGGAACAATTTTATTGGCAAAGAAATTCTTGTTCCTGGAAGTTTATATATTATAGGCTACAGATTTTCATAATTTTCTACATATTTTTTTCGTAACGATAAGCGTTTCTCGATTTAGTGGTATCCTACAGATTTGAAAATGAATTTGTTATAAAAAAAAAGAAAATTATTAATTAATTATTAATTATTCATAGTTTTACTACTCCGCTCGCTTGTAGGGTAAACTGTATAATGATTGGCACCTTAAGGCTATTTAGCCAAGATTTGTTTTTAAAAATTAAACTAGATGTCAGATTCTAATTTAATCTTCATAAAACGTTTTAATAATTGATTAATTTAGAAATAAAAATACATTCATTTAGATAAACACAGTTTAATAATTAAAAATTAATGAAATTTAAAAATGATCCGAAAAGTACAGTAATTGGCATCAAAAGTACAGTTATTATCAGATAGCAATCAGTCATTGGCTTATAATGGATATAATGTGAAAAAATACACTCAAAACGATAATTTAACTCAAAACAAAACATATTAACACTATTCACAACATCAAATTCATGATAAACTCGAAATAAAAGATAATTTAATATAATCTTACCTTATGCCTTCTTGGATCTTATTAGAAAGCGGCGGTGACAATCACCGGTGCGAGTAGCCCACGTTATGATTTCTTTTTACGTGTTACCAGGATACATTTTAAAAAGATTCAGTTGAACTCCCATAATGTCGACATGGTAGAATTTGAAAAACAGATTTCCATGTATTTTTTGTTAGAGCAATTCTTAATATTTGTATTTAAAATGCAAAGTGCCAATGACTGATGAGATGCCAACAATAGTATAGTTTACCCTATATTAGTAACCGAAGGAGTCTATGATGTTACTACTGCCTGACGGCGGGCACAACGGTATTCGTTGTGACCGCTGTCAAAATAAACACAATTTACAATAATAAATAAAAATTATTTCACAAATCTAAATACAATTAAAACAGTTCGAGCACTAAAGTCTCTAATTACTCAGGGGGGTAGATTCTAAGCACTGAAAGGTTTCTCTTTTCTTTAATAGGTCTGCCCACTTATCTTTGTTAAACAACTGTCTGGGGTTAAGCAACCCCTCCGAGGCTGGTTCGTGGATGGGTGGCCGGCGATGCTCGTCACCCGATTGCGGCTCGGGTAACGCTCCCGAAGGCGGTCGCTTCCTGAACCCGTAGGGCGGTCGGTTCTCAACCCGTAGGATAAGCTTGAGCCCGAAGGGTGGACTCGAAGCCGTAGGGTGAACGTTTTCAACCCGGAGGGTGAACTTCTACAGCCCGGAGGGTGAGCTTGAACAGCCCGAAGGATGGGCGGTCTTGAGCCCGTACGGTGGATGTGAGCCCGTACGATGAATGTGAGCCCGAAATGAAAACCTCTTGTCCTGAAATGGCGACGTCAGGAACATGAAGCGCGGAACACCCGACCCCCGGCACAGGCAGACCAGAACGTGCGTCGGTGTTTTCCGCGATTAAAGAAATTACGTGGAGTGGAATGATGACTACAATATCAAATATTTAAATAAAATAAAATGAAAAATTAATTATTCCGGACTGGAACTCCCAACCATTAGGTCGCCGGACAGTCGTCAAACCACTAAGCCATAGTTACAAAAAATTAAAAAATATCTTCATGTAGTTATAAAAAATATAAAAAATGAAAATATTTTTGATATAAGAAATGTAGTGTCTTTACATAGAAAAAAAATTAAATTTATTTTAGCAATTGCTTTACTTGATTCGAATTATACCTATTATTAAATCATGAACTAACAACATTCATAACTACAATACAAATATTACTTTCATAGGCAATTTACAATTGAATGGAAACATAAACTTATCAGTTGCAAATAAGTACCAAAGTTAACACTGACAAAACAGTTAAATTTAGAACAACTGATCTTTAACAATGAATTACATTGAAATTAGATATATTATTATTATAATATAACATATATATATTATTATTATTAACGAAAAATTGCACTGTGGAATTGCTTGAATTAACGCGTCATGGACCGACAAACGAACGTTACATAAAACATTATGTAAAACAAATCAGAACGAGCAAAAGGGACTATTAATTTATGTAACGTATATAATATATATAGGTATGGATTTGTAAATAAATATGTAATTAGCCAAAAGCAATCTTTTACACAGCTAGCATTGAGAAATCATACGCAAATAATAATAATGGGAATTCAGACATGAAGATAGCCAACAAAACACAGCCCTATAAGAACGAACTAACCAGGGGATGATTTATGAGTAGATTATAGAACTTTTACAATTATATACACCGAACTAGCAATACATTCTGCATTAATTTTATATTACATCAATAACGTCACTAACAATACACTGTCCTGCTCCGTGGCCGCCGGCATAGCCCGGGCACGAATATTCCCCTTTCCACCCGGGGAACGCGTATTTATAATCCAGATCGGTGTCCACCGGTTTTAAACAGGAACGAATTGTGGGCGATCTGCGCGCTGGTACGGGACAGAGCTATCGGTCTGGATGGAACGACAGACCTACTTAGTATTTAAAACAATAGATCTTCCAGAACATTCCGAGCTCGCGCATTAATGAATGATTGAAAGAACGCTTCCGGCGAAGAAGCGAAACCTTATAAGGCAATATTTGAATTAGACTAGGCGAGCGCGCGGTTGCGTGTGTTTACGTCAATAATTATGCTGTCAGTTTGTGTATTGAAATTTCGATGACCATCCCGAGTACATTTTTATAGTAAAATATGTTATATGTTAGTTATGTAATGTTGTTACATCGTAACAATACCCCCTCTACCAGAGAAAGGATTTTGCGTAATAAAATCCGCTGCGGTAAGCGCTCAATAGGAGTAGAACCGCCCAGTAACCGTCTCACTTTCATACAAACACTAACAAACACCTTCCATGCGACCTAGCATACTACCCAGTATAATGTCTGAGAATCTTTATGTTCAACAGACTACCATACGACTAGAGTACGAATCTAATATACGATTGGACTCAAGAACAGTACTGCATGACAAGGAGCGTCCGAGAAAAAGAAATACTGCAACGCGAAACATTCAAAACGAATCGGCACTGTGAAATACATTAGTCTTTGATGAATTTGTTACAGTCACGACCCGCTGTAACGAGAAAATGTGTGAAGGCTTATTTAATGAGGCACTACCCGCTCTATACGCTCATAACGCAAAAAAAAAAAACTACCAAACGAACGTCCTTCCGTGTAGGCTTAATTTAATTCATCAAAGACAACGCAGACAGAGACCGAAACTATTTATTTCAATTTTGATGTGAAACATCTATAGGCGCACGTATGTGAAACATCTATAGGCGCACGTAAAATAGATTTCTGGCCTGGCGACTGGCGACGCGTCGCCACGGCACGCTATACGATGGTATATATATACAGTCTATATGCAGTAGTGTGTACGGTGTGGCGTAAATTATAATTATACTTATAATATAATTATTTAATTATAATTATTATAATTATAATTATAATTATACGCCACACCATACTATTTTAATAATTAGTAATATTTTATTTTATCATTATGACATATTTAGTTCCTATTACAATATGTTCTTTTCTGCATATTACTTTTACAAAATAATGGCGATGTTTCACATCTGCCAGGCGTCCCGTGACGGCTCACATTTTTTTTTAACTCAAAGAGTAGAGAGGAATTGTCGGTTCTGGACCACCGGACCACTAGTCGTTTAGAAGGCGTTCAAAAAAGTTTGGACTGTTGTAAATTGAGCTGTGTGGAGTATGTTTTTGGTATGTGTCGGATAGTTCTTGGTGGTTGGTTGAGTACAACAATGTTGCTTGGGCGGATACTAAGGTTGCAATATCTGTGTGAATGTGATAAGAAGAAACTTGAGTACAACAATGTTGCTTGGGCGGATACTGAAGTTGCAATATCTGCGTGTGAATGTGATAAGAAGCGACTTGAGTACAACAATGTTGCTTGGGCGCATACTGAGGTTGCAATATCTGTGTGTGAATGTGATAAGAATGGTTTTTTTGTAGGAGGCGTAGGTATTTATAGAGTGTTGTGTGATTTATAAATCAATATAATGTATTGGTATATTACTGATACAATGGAGGATGTTGTAAGAGTGCAATTATTGATTAGATAATGGAAGTATTTTGCAGGAAACGCATGGAGTTTGTAACTGCTGTATGCTTAAATTGTTGCAAAAAATCAGGACTTGAGTTACTCATGTGGTATACGCTCTTAATGTATGATCTTTGTTGTGTTAACAAAATATATAATATTATGTATGTCCATGATTATATGGTCACACCATTTTAGATAAACTATTCCTATATCTTGTTTTGTGTTTTTAAATCGAAAGAGAGAATCACAAGAGTTTTATTCGGTATAACAATGTTGTTCGCAACTATATTACCGTGGGTGGTGGTGCTTCACATGCAGCGTGATAACAGTAGCAAAATGGAGACAAGAATAATTTCAAGAACATTAAGTGAAGATTTGATGGATTTATGTACTTATGATGTGGAATATAAAACAGGTAGAGCTCTTGGATAGTAACGGTGTCCGTTTGAAGAGATTTCTAATTGAATTTTATTTTCGCGATGAAGACGATTTGAGTAGCCACTCTACGATTTTAATAAGTATTTTTAATGTGGATAAAGAACCTGAAATAAATATAACACTGTGAAGTGAGAGTAATACACTGTTACTGTATAAATTGGAAATTACAAGATTCCCACACCATCACCGTAGCAAGCGAAGTGGTTGGGAGGGGAGTACCTTACAGCAAAAGTGGTCATCCGATTTATATGAGCAAGCCTATAGGGATGAGAGAGGTTTGGAGATAAGTGTAAAGTACCTAGAGGTGGTAAGATTACAACTCTCAAACCTAACGAACGAACCACCACTGAATTGTGGGGGGAGAAAGAAATAACTGAGAAGAGTCCACTTCCCATCCTGGTCACAGATAATCTTTTAAGCGAAAAGTGTATGGCATATAGAAGAGTGATTGTGAGTGTTCTGCATTGGGCTCATCACCAATTAGATAAATCAGGGGGGAATGAGATGTCAGATGTAGAATGTGAAGCGAGTATACCTACTAAGGAACCATTATACTAAGGAATCATCATTATTATAATTTCATATTTTTTGTGGTTAGAATACATTGTTGATACCAGTTTTTTCCTACTTTTGTATCTATTATTATGGTTAAGTCCTATGAAAATGTATAGATATGGGTTCATATAAATATGCCTCAGGCATGGACTTTTACCATAATACATTCAGAGTCAGCTACCGTGCTAACTGAAATAAATCTATCGTGAATTTAATAAATTAATATATAACAGGGTAACCTCTGTCTACCACCGAAGAAATTGTAAGTGAATAATATTTTTATAATATTTTATAAATATGTCTTCGAAGCAAGCTATTTACAAACTAAACCAACATAGTAATAGAACGTGGATGAAAATGGGGAATCTTGAAATAGATAAGCCCCATAAAATTATTGAGGCGATTCGAGTGCCTTCGAAGTATTATGTGAATACGATGCAAACGGCTGTTCAATTAGAGAATGGGTATATAATTACCCTACCGTCGAGATTTAATGATCTCAGTGATGATATGTTTGAACACCTTCAGACCGGAGTGTAATGATAAATAAGGGTCCAAATGGTAAAACATGGAAAATCATCTTTACAGATGGGTTATTAGTATAATCAGAATATAATTTTTATTGCAGTTTTTCAAGATAATTTTAAAATGACCATGTATGACGCTATGCTTACTATCATATACGATGGCTTCAATAGGGATTGGGTGCACTTTTTCAGCAGCGACAGGTGTTTACGTTTGTGTAAGCAAGCAGTGCCCCTATCTCAAATATGCGAAGATGTTAATATGCTTCTTTGTCGTATTTATACTAATAGTGACTGTCTGGATGACGAAATTTACGCTGCGCTTCGAGTTTGGGATAATATCTGTGATGCAATCAATAATACCAGTGGGAACGTTGAGTGTGAAGAGTGGCTTAAAATTATATCAGTTTTGCCATCAGACTGCTTCCATACAGTATTCTCTGAAAGTGTGAGAAATATAGTGCTAAACATTTTATTGTTGGCTGTTGGTGCAATTGGTGGACTAGATAGTATATGAAAATGTCAATAGTAAAATATATTATAGATTTAGATGGGTATATGGTTAAAAAATTGGTTTTTTTTGTAAAGAAGCTGGAATTTTCGATTTAAGTACACAACAGGTACGAGTGTTACATGTAAAGTTACCTACATGGTTACTGCTTACGCCTGTAACCTCAGAGATTCGTTATTGCATTCAACATGTACATGGCATGCCGCTATGTAATCATGCGAGATACGAAAACTTTTTAATGTTTCTCAGAACGCTTGATCCTCATTGTGAATACTTGTGGGCATAAAAAGTAGGATGTATTGACAAAACACTGCTAACTAGGTTAGGCTTTAAATGTGTTAATTTGGAGGATTATTGCTGTCCAAAAGTGGAAAAACTAATAGCAGAGTATAAATTGGGTTTTAAAAATTGTAATAGACCAGTCATTGTAGTGAAGAAGAAAAGTAGGCGCAAATATTCCACACCATCAAATCCTTTGAAAACACGAGATGAACAAGCAATGTATCTTAAAAACTTAAACAACTATATGTTTGAACTTATGACGTCACCTGAAAACTACTCAGTCGAAGAATACAATGAAAAAATTACAAACGCAATTTTAAGAAGTTTAAAAAATATAACAAAAAATAAAAAACAAAGAAATTATCGGAAAAAACTCTACAACTTATGAAAGAAAGAAACGCACTTCAAAATAAACCTAAACTAGATAAACAGGATAAAGAACAGCTGAAAAATGTATACAAAACAACAAATAAAGAAATAAAAAATGCTACGCTACACACAGATTAAATACAATCAAAAAGCACCTGGATAATTCAAGATCAGCAAAAAAAGCTTATAAAGACTTGAATAGAGCGAAAACTTGGATCCCTTCACTGCTACCCGGCACGAAATGTGAGTCTCGAGAAAAGATTATAAACACAGCTACAAACTTTTACAAAAAGTTATACTGCAAATCAGACTCCGAAACAAATACCAAACAAGAACGAAAACCGGCTCCAGCAGTTGAACAGTTCACCGAACCAGAGATCCTAAAACACATAATAAAACTCAAGGCAGAAAAGAGTCCCGGTCTGGACGGGATCACAAACGAAAGTATTAAAGTTGCAAAACACCTACTATTAACTCCAATCACGATTCTGTGTAACAAAGTAATAGAAGAAGAAAGAGTACCATTGTCCTGGACAGAATCAGAAATAATATTAATATATAAAAAAAGTGACCCACCTGACATAGGAAACTACCGCCCTATAAGCTTGATGCCCTGTCTCTACAAGCTGTTCACCTCTAGTTTACTAGATAGAATATCCCCAGATATCGACGCTGCTCAACCAACCGAACAGGCTGGTGTCAGAAGCAAATTTAGCACCGCTGACCATATTCAAGTCGTAGATCAAGAAATACAAAAGTACCTAGAATTTCAGAAAAAAAATATGCTTAGCCTTCATAGATTACAAAAAAGCTTTCGACACGATATCACACGACAGCATCTGGGAAGCTTTGTCAGACCAAAACATAAAGAAAAAATACATAAACATATTAATCAACATATACACAGATAGCACAAGTAGAGTCAAACTCAACAGAACAGGCGAAAAAATTAAAATAGAACGTGGGGTAAGGCAAGGCGACCCAGTTTCTCCAAAACTGTTCATTGCAGTCCTACAAAATATAATGAAGAATCTACCATGGTCCAAAAAAGGCATCAATATCAACGGAAAATATCTTAGTCATTTGAGGTTCGCCGACGATATTATCTTATTCTCAGAAAGTCCAGAGCAACTGAGTAGCATCATCAACGAATTAAATAACTTAAGCACGAAATTAGGACTCGAAATGAACCTGGAAAAAACGAAAATTATGACTAACCACCACCCAACACCCATTCTGGTAAATAATACAAATCTCGACTATGTTGAAAAGTACATATACCTAGGAAAGCAAATTTCCTTCAGCACAGAGAGAAATATCGAAGGAGTGGAGCGAAGAGTAGCAATCTCTTGGAGTAAATACTGGGCTCTTAAGGAAGTATTTAAGTCACAGCTCCCTCTCTCTACTAAAAAGATAGTTATGGATTCGGCTATTCTACCATGCCTTACTTACGGAAGTCAAACATGGACATACGATTTAAGGACTAGAAATAAGATCCAAACTACTCAAAGAAAAATGGAGAGAAGCTACTTAGGCATAAAATTGAAAGAAAGGGTGAGGAACGTGGACATCCGAAAGAAAACCAAAGTAACAGACGCCCTAACATTCTCACTACAAAGTAAATGGAAATGGGCAGGCCACGTAGCGAGATTGAAGGATGACAGGTGGACCTTGCGTGCAACAAAATGGAAAGGACCAGGCGGTACGCGGAGAAAAGGGGGGCCGTGCGCTCGTTGGGCGGACGGGATAGCGCGCGCCGCGGGGCCGCGCTGGCTTACCGTTGCCCAACATAGAGACAAATGACACGCCATGGGGGAGGCTTTTACCCAACAACAGGGGTCCATACAACAAAAAACATAAAATAAATAAATAATAATAAAAGCTTTATTATTTATTATTATATAATGAGCATCTCCAATGTAGAGCGGTGGCATCTGTATCATATACTCAATTGTCTTGACACTAGTTTACAACATTTACTTCTCCTCAAGGCCTATATGAAAACCGGATAAACTTCTTCAAGAAGAAATTGAAGTTTGATCGAATAAAATCATTGTATGATGCCTCAAATGTTCTAGAAAGTATTCATGACAAGTCGTCCATTGTAGACCACGAAATCAAATGTTTTGCAACTGAATACTTGTTCTATTCATGTTAAGTATAAAAAAGAAACATACATTAAATACTTTATATTTATAAATTGTTTTTCTCATTCCTTATCTCCTAAACCACCACCACCTAGGTTTGTGGTTACAAATACATATAAAATATGCCTTTGTTATAAAGTTTCACCATTCGCAAGTATAAAATACATAGGTAATTAACGTACACCATGTACAAGTGTCTTTTTTAGGGTTCCGTAGCCAAATGGCAAAAAACGGAACCCTTATAGATTCGTCAAGTCTGTCTGTCTGTCTGTCTGTCTGTCTGTCTGTCTGTCCGTCCGTATGTCACAGCCAATTATTTCCGAAACTATAAGAGCTATACTGTTGAAATTTGATCAGTCGATGTATTCTGTGAACCGCATTAAGATTTTTACATAAAAAAAGAAATAAAACAATACATTTTGGGGGTCTCCATACTTGGAACTGAAACTCAAAAATTTTTTTTTCATCAAACCTATACGTGTGGGGTATCTATGGATAGGTGTTCAGAAATGATGTTTAGGTTTCTGATATCATTTTTTTCTAAACTGAATAGTTTGCGCGAGAGACACTTCCAAAGTGGAAAAATGTGTGTCCCCCCCCCTCTAACTTCTAAAATAAGAGAGTGATAAAACTAAAAAAAATATATGTTGTACATTAACATGCAAACTACCAACGAAAATTGGTTTGAACGAGATCTAGTGAGTAGTTTTTTTTTAATCCCTACTTAATATTATAAATGCGAAAGTACCTCTGTCTGTCTGTCTGTTACGCTTTCACGCCTAAACCACTGTATCGATTTTGATGAAATTCGGTATGATGATAGAACTGAACTTGGGAAAGGACATAGGCTACTTTTTACTGCAATAATCGAGACACAAAGACCAAAGCTAGGTGATTATAAAAATACATAAATAGAAGATGTCAAAATGTATCACTGTTTACCTCCTGTCAAAACTTCACAGGTTGCTAGGAATAACACACTTGCATGGCAACCATAATGATAGTTTGTAAATGACATATAGACCAGTAGACCAGAGTAGATAATTTTTGAAAACAAATAAAATTATAGTAGGATGAAAACTATTGGAAAAGGTGGAGAATATTATAAAAATGAAAGGAAAAATAATTTACGGGCGATCTGAGGTCGGGAAGGGGTAGGGAGGGAGGTTTTCGGGTCCTTTAACCGGGGCGTGAAAAAGCATCTCACTAAGCCGCCATAGTGTGGGCCGCCATACATTATTGTCCGCATTCGCAGCAAGTGTGGTAGCCCCGACCCTTGGATTCTGCTCATGCTTTCCATCAGGCAGGGTAGAGTCAGATTGGATGGCTAAATATATACAACAAAGGGTAAAAAACGGTTTATCTCGATTTCCAGCAAAACTACAAGGAAAATAGTTAAATGGCAAAGTTGTAGGTAATTAAAAGATCTACAACTTTTTAGGGTTCCGAAGTTTATGACTTCGAACCCTTATAGATATGTCATGTCCGTCTGTCCATCCGTCCGTCCGTCCGTCCTCGACTTGTCGTCCAAACAGTAAGTGCTAGAAAGATGAAACTTTGCATGAATATGTATTGTAATTACGTCGACAAAGTGCTACAATAAAATTATGAAATATATTTTTATTTAGGGTACCTCCCCTACACGTAAAGTGGGGATGTTTTTTTTTCTCACGGCTACCCCATCATGTAGGCTATCATTATATAGGTCTTTTAAAAACATTACAGGTTTGTTAAGACGATTTTTTGATTTAGGTATCCGTTTGCGAGAAATTCCACTTTAAAGGCAAACTTTTTGTAAAAACAGGCCGTCCCGCCCGCCGAAAAATTTGTGATAGTGGTCCATATAATGAACTTTAAATGAAAACTATAACGAATTAGATGACTTTGTTAGTTCAGGAGTTATAGAGGCTTAACTTTTACAATGCGCTTACTTGGAAAAGTCATACAAAATCAACGCATTAATACGTAAACATAACAATTATCACACACTTGGCCGATTTTTTATAATATCATTGATCAAAACACTATTATTAAAACATCGATCAAAGTTACAACTAACTACAAGAAATTTTATATGATGTTACCTGCTGATACGGAACCCTTCATGGGCGAGTCCGACTCGCACTTGGCCGCTTTTTTTTTGTAATGTTCTTGTTCATGATAATCTGTTAATTGCTCATTCAAGAACGAAACGTCATAAGTTGCTTTGCAAACAAGATGGTGGAGACTATTTCACATATGTTATAAACTCAGCATACAAGTGTAGAATAGTTACATATCGAATCAATGGAACATCAAGTATTTTGGACCAAAAAATATATCTAAACAAAGTCGCGACTAAGGTACAACGGATACTCAGGCTTGAACTGGAAGCTAACTCAAATATCAAGGTTAACTTGAAACTTTTCTGCACTTATATTATCATACGAGATGAAGAAGTGATTAGAGATCTGAAATCTGATTTATCTGCTTTTTACCATAATGCATGTTCCATACTATCGCGAAAGAGTGAGGAATTTCAAGAGAGGGACAGCGGCTGGGCTTTGAAAAAAATTGAATTTTTGGAACTTAACATCAACAAGTATGTTCCTATAAGAGGAAGCACTTATATACCACTTCCACTTTGGATACGCAATAAACATGCCTGTGTCAACGTGAAAAATAATGATGATGCTTGCCTATTTTGGGCAATAACAAGCGCTCTTCATCCAGTTGACGTTCACTCAGATAGAACATCTTCATACCCATCATACTAGGATCTCTTCAAAACTCAAGGTAACGATCTACCAGCCACCATTAAAGGAATTAAACGCTTTTAAATGCTCAATCAAATCAATGTGAATGTGTATGGCATTGAAAAGAGAAAAAAAAAACTACAATATTGTTCCTTTGTATATTACATAAAAAACGAATGATCGTAGGTACTGTAAACCTCTTGTACTTTGAAGGTGTTCAAAACAAGATCATCAAAGGACGCTATTGTTGGATTAAAATCTTATCACGCTTGATTTGCTCCCAAATTACACGAAACGAACATCAAATTCATTTCTGTAATGGATGCCTACAATATTTCAATAGCGAGAGTAAACTTCAACTTCACCGGAGATTGGGGTGTCAAAAAACGTTTATTGCCCTACCCACCAATCAGGCTAAAACATTATATTTTAAGAACATCAGCCACCGATTACATGTACCTTTCGTTATATCTGCAGATTTTGAATCAATTTTAGAGCCTGTTACAAGTGCTAGTGAAGTTAAAAGTACATATTACACCCATAAACACGTTCCTTGCAGTTTTGGATACTACGTACATTGCAATTATGACACTTCATTATCAAAATTTGTCACATATCGAGGCAAGGATTGCGTACAAAAGTTTGTAGATAATATTTACTCGGACGTTAGTGATATTGCACAAATTTATTCAAAAAAATTGTCACCTGAAAATGAATGTGAATTTGTGAAAAATAATATGAATACAACCAATTGCCATATATGTGAACAATCGTTGTTATCACCCGAGGACAAGGTAATTGATCATTGCCATCTTACGGGGAAAATCAGAGGATTTGCTCATAATCAATGTTACCTTAAATACACAAATCCCAACTATGTTCCGATAGTCATTTATTTATTAAAGAACTATCCACTCTGGCAGGTGATACACCAGATACATAGCGCAACACAAGGAAAAATATACATTATTCAGTAAAAAAATATATGTGCGAGACAGTGACATAACTATGCGGTTCGTAGATTCATTCAAATTTATGGCTACAAGCTTAGATAAACTGGTAAAAAATCTGTGTGTAGAGCAGTTTCAAATACTAACCAAATACTTTCCAAATCATCAACAAATGCATCTTTTAACACGTAAAGGGGTTTTCCCCTACGAATACATCGATTCATAGAAGAAAAATCATTGCCTAGTAAACAATCATTTTATAGCGAATTAACACAAACATCCATTTCCAACAGTGATCATGCTCACGCACAACGGTATGGCAAAAAGTGTTCAATTTGAATGAACACATTGGGCGAGTATTGCGACTTATATCTCAAAACCGATGTCCTATTGCTAGATGAAGTTTTTGAAAACTTATTTTTGCACTACATTTGCACTGCTGCATACAAACTAGACCCCTGCAGGTACCTCACAACACCCGGACTCTCGTGGGATGCTATGTTGAGAGAGACTAAAATAAATTTCGAACTTCTCACTGATTATGAAATGCTTTAATTCTTACAAGCCGGTATTCGAGGGGGATCAGTCAAGTTTCCAAAAGACACGCCAAGGCCAATAACAAATTCATGACCTCATTCAACCCCACTGAAGAGAGTATATCCATTATTTATCTGGATGTTAATAACTTAAATGGCTATGCTATGAGTCAATACTTACCCCACGCTAACTTTAAATGGATGACTGAGGATGAAATTGCTGCTTTCGATATACTTATTGGCTATATTTTGGAAGTGGACTTAGACTATCCACCTTCCCTACATATATCACACAACGATTACCCTTTTTGTGCGTAAACGAAAGCACCGCCCAATAGTAAAATTAAAAACCTTTTACTCACTTTAGACAATAAAACAAACTACATTATTCACTATATGAACTTACAACAGTGCATCCAGAACGGATTAATTTGTAAAAAGATCCACAAAATTTTATCTTTCTACCAATCTCCATGGCTCACATCGATTTAAACACCAATAAAAGGACCTTGGCAACAAACTCATTCGAAAAAGACTTCTATAAACTCATGAACAACTCCATTTTTGGTAAAACAATAGAAAATGTAGCTAAAAGAATTGATGTGAAACTTTGCACCGCCTGGGGTGATACAAAAACATCAACCAAACCACATTACGGTGCCGAGAGATTCATATCTCAACCCAATTTCCACAGCTGTAAAATCTTCACCGAACACTTCACGGCAGTACAAATGAATAAAACAAAAATAACTTACAACAAACCCGTCTATGTTGGTTTTACTGTCCTAGAACTCGCCAAATATGCCATGTACAACTTTCACTACTCATACATTAAACCTAAATATAAACAAAATATACAATTACTGTACACTGACACAGATTCCTTCATCTATGAAATTAAAACTGATAACTTTTATGAAGACATCAAACCGGATGTACAGTCTAGATTTGACACCTCTGATTTTCCCCAAAACAACATATACAATCTACCTTTATGCAACAAAAAAGTCATTGGTCTAATGAAAGATGAAAATAACGGTCGTATTATCAAAGAGTTTATTGGACTAAGGTCCAAAATGTACAGCTACATTCTAGATAATGATGTTTACACAGTGAAGAAAAACAAAGGTAGTTCAGCTGCGATTGTTACAAAATTAAACTTTCAACATTATTCCCATGCTCTCGACCTCAACTATGTCAAATATGATAACATGAAAACATTCCACAGCGATAAGCATAATGTATACACTCAAACCAAAAGGAGGAAGGTCATCTGCGGTAAAGACGATAAGCGATAAATTTTTATAGATGGTGTAAACACGCTGGCACGCAATAAAAGACATTTATCATATTATCGTATTTTATTTCATAGCTTTTCACAATTTACCTTTCACAAAAGCACCGTTGTGCTTTTGTGTAAGGTAAATTGATAAATGAACATAGTCGTTACTAAAGCATCGAATATGTTCTTGCCATGGATCATCGTTTTCTTTCCAATCCTTCAAACCACCGAAACACATGG
Organism: Phragmatobia fuliginosa; assembly: GCA_932526445.1. Classification (NCBI taxonomy): domain Eukaryota; kingdom Metazoa; phylum Arthropoda; class Insecta; order Lepidoptera; family Erebidae; genus Phragmatobia; species Phragmatobia fuliginosa. The sequence continues at coordinate 8,573,118 of OW052081.1, read as the reverse complement.
TCTTGTCTCCCGCACCAATGTAAAAAAAAACAGCATCCGCTAGTGCTTCCGGCCTTGGACGCCTAGACTTTGACCACTCCTTAAAACTAGACAATCGAGTCACTTTCAAACCGAAGATCGGAAATTTCGTCTCCCCAAATACAAAATCCCGAGTGTTCTCGTTAGGCTACATTGGTGACGAAAGCCCAACCTCATGCTTACCCTAACAACAATCACATTTAATTTCCATTTCTTGTCTCTTGGACAGACGCTTCACAAACTTCATGAAACAGTCTTTCACACCACACATCAAGTCAAACAATGAACATAAATTCATCTCGCAAGACATCATACAATGGCCTCACTCACACATCCCGCACGCGCGTCGAACCTCAGCTGGAAGGAAACAGTCGCTTCTTATCACATTCACACGCAGATAGTGCAACCTCAGTATCCGCCCAAACAACATTGTTGTACTCAAGTCGCTTCTTATCACATTCACACACAGATATTGAACCTCAGTATCCGCCCAAGCAACATTGATGTACTCAACAAACCACCAAGAACCATCCGACACATACCAGAAACCTACTCCACACAGTTCAATTTACAACAGTCCAAACTTTTTTTGAACGCCTTCTAAACGACAAAAACCAACATAACATGAACCAGACATACACTACCATACTAACAGAGCTCTACTTAGGCTGGACTTTCGGTGGTCCAGAACCGGTAATTCCTCTCTACTTATAAGTATTAAAAAAAAATATTACATTAACATTCCGACACATTACGCAATAAAGAAATAAAATTAGAACCGTTAAAGGTGACTATTATGAAAAAATATAGGCAGTATAGAACGAAACGAGATCTAATACTAGGCGAAATAGATCGTGTAATGAGTACGTCTAGTCTTTGGCGAATTTGTTACAGTCACGACCCGCTGTAACGAAAAACAGCATACGGGTAGACTTGTACCAAGACCTGTCATACCCCGCTAAAAAAAAAATGGCAAACGCAATATAAAAAATGTGTGTAGACCTTTAAAGGAACCTACAACACCAACAAAAAAACTCCCTATCAAAAACATTAAAATCGTGTAGGCTTGTTTTAATTCGTCAAAGACAAACACAATCAGTTACTTCAAAACATCAGCCTATAATAGACAACATGTTACAAAAATAAAATTTTACGAATTAATTTTACAAATACAATTTTTAATTATTTGAATTCTAAGTTCCTTAACCTTCTCTATAGGTTCAAGACTGCGTATGGCTATTTCATATTTGAGTTTTAGTTTGGTTCAATTTAAATATATAATTGTACGGTTCATTTTTAACAGAATTATAAAAAAAATTAAAACGCTACGAATGTGACGAGATTGTGGGCAATTTAAAAAATTAATAAGAACGATGTAAAATATCGTACGTAACTGTTATTATCTTTTCAGAGCAAAAAAAAATTACAAAACGATAAAGATTTGTAACAATAAAAAAAAAGAATGCAACAAATGCACCAAAAAAACATACAAAACTCTGAAGAGAAATGTCAATTACGCACCAACAAAGTATAAAAAAAAAATTACGTGCAGGAATATGTGAATGCAGTGCAGTGTTAAGAAATAAATTAAAAACAAAATTTTATATATAAAAAAAAAATTTGGTGAAATTTGCACACTGCAACACAAAGTTGAAAAAGTAAAAACCGACGTTTAATACCACTGTGCAATAATCGCGTTAATTTTTGGGTAAACCGAGATGTATTTGGCTACCCAGCCGAGCCAGATGACAATAATCGGCTATGTTTTGAGTAATCGGAGATGGTATTTGATTACTCAGCGGAAACAGACGACAATAATCGGCTACCCTTCCCCTTTAAGGAAGAAGGATCGGTGGTACCTCCCCGTTCAGCCTCGTCCGCTTAAGGCCTACCACCTGTTATGGAAAAACACCGACACCACGAAAATAATAAAAAAAGAAAAAAAACCTCCAGTGCTTTGCCTATAAAATGAGGGCGTCACTTGTTACTACCGCCTGACGGCGGGCAAAACGAAAACAAAATAAACACAATTTACAATAATAAATTAAATTTATTTCACAAATCTAAATACAATTAAAACATATCGAGCACTAAAGTTTCTAATTACTCAAGGGGTTAGGTTCTAAGCACTGGAAGGTTTCTCCTTTCTTTAGTAGGTCTGCCCACTTATCTTTGTTATACAACTGGCTGGGGTTAAGCAACCCCTCCGAGGCTGGTTCGTGGATGGGTGGCCGGCGATGCTCGTCGCCCGAAGATTGCGCCTCGGGTAACGCTCCCAACAGCGGTCGCTTCCAGAACCCGTAGGGCGGTCAGTTCTCAACCCGTAGGATAAGCTTGAGCCCGTAGGGTGAACTCGAAGCCGTAGGGTGAACGTTTTCAACCCGGAGGGTGAACTTCTACAGCCCGGAGGGTGAGATTGAACAGCCCAAAAGATGGGCGGTCTTGTGCCCGTACGGTGGATGTGAGCCCGAACGGTGCACCCCTTGTCCTGAAATGGCGACGTCAGGAACATGAAGCGCGGAACACCCGACCCCAGGCACAGGTAGACCAGAACGGGCGTCAGTGTTTTCCGCGAATTAAAGAAATTACGCGGAGTGGAATGATGACTACAATAACAAATATTTAAATAAAATAAAATGAAAAATTAATTATTCCGGAATGGGACTCCCAACCATTAGGTCGCCGGACAGTCATCAAACCACTAAGCCATAGTTACAAAGAATTAAAAAATATCTTCAGGTAGTTATAAAAAATATAAAAATTGAAAATATTTTTGATAAGAAATGTAGTGTCTTTACATCGAAAAAAATATTAAATTAATTTTAGCAATTGCTTTACTTGATTCGAATATATTAATTAATCATGAACTAACAACATTCATAACTACAATACAAATACATATTACTTTCAGAGGCAATTTACAATTGCATGTAAACAAAAACTTATCAGTTGCAAATAAGTACCAAAGTTAACACTGACAAAACAGTTAATTTAGAATTACTGATCTTTGATAATGAATAACATTGAAATTAGATATATTATTATTATAATATAACATATATTATTATTATTATTAACGAAAAATTGCACTGTGGAATTGCTTCAATTAACGCGTCATGGACCGACAAACGAAAATTACTTAAAACATTAAGTAAAACAAATCAGAACGAGCAAAATTAGACTTCGCTAGTTAATCACGGTTATTAATCAATATTTGGGACTATTAATTTATGTAACGTATATATATAGGTAAGCCAAAAGCAATCTTTTACAAAGCTAGCATTGAGAAATCATATGCAAATAATAATAATGGGAATTCAGACATGAAGACAGCCAACAAAACACACAGTCCAGTCAATTAAAGCTTAACTTTGCCATTTCGGTTGAACACCTGCAACCAACGCCAAAATTTCCGTGAGTCTTCGTAGATTAGTATAATAAAATTGCAGGGTGCTGCATTACCGGTAAAGGGTGCAAATACATTGCAAAAGGGTGCAAAAACAACTTTTTTGTCTATATCTCGCGATTGGTTAGACAAATAAAAAAAGATCCTACTACAAAATTGTAGGAAATTAAATCCCCTACAAAAAAGTAATTAAGTATTTTCGCGTATCTCTCATAGTTTTTGCAAAATTGAAAAAATATTATTATCAATCGTATTCTTTTATATTGAAGCGATCGTACATATTTCTTTTGGATTTAATTAATATTTTTCGGACATTTTTTTTATTTATTTATACCTTTTTTCATATACATACCTAATAATCTTGATAAAAAAAAACATTTCAATTTTATAATATGATATTTTCATCATCATCATCAACAGCCTTTAACAGTCAACTGCTGGATATAGGCCTCTCCTTTGAAAGGAGGTTTTGGCCTACTATACTACGCTGGCCAGACGGGTTGGTAAAGGGTTTGTTTCAAGTTTTCCTTCTCTTGGCAGTGATGTTAGCTGCTTGCTTATTTTGTTCCTTTAGTCGCCTCTTACGACACCCATGGAATGAATAGGGGTGGTGATAATTTGTATTCTTAATCCATCACCACACGGACTATTGATTTTTATTTATATTTTTTTTTATTCCATCGGATTCAGCGCAAATTTGCAAATTTTCAAATTTGAGAGGATGGTCAACTAATGAACGGTGGGCATTTAATATACCTGAGAGAAATGTTATATACGATGGTGATATAAGAGGTGAAATGCCTAAACATAGTTTACTAGGATCTGCATAGGTGATGTTTTTAAGCTATTGTATAGCTTTTATCACGGGCTTTGAGCGCGGCGACCGAATCAAGAAATTCCGTAACGAAAAACTTAACACCTTAAAAAAGGATAGAGAATATGATTGTAACTGCAGTGCGACAAGGATGTGGCGGCTCCGTGCTCTATAGGCAGATTTGACGTGCCGTTATCTGTTGCCTTGACAACACAGTCATTCTAGATTCTTCTTCTTTTTTTATTCCATATTAGATAGCTTAGATTACTATTATGTTCTCTGTTTAGTTTAAAAGGACAGTTAGAGTAGTTGTCATTGTCTTTCGGTTAAAAGGATGATCATATTGTTTGGCAATAATGGTGTTAGTATGTTTGTTGGTAAAAACACAGTATATATTGTCTTGTAAACTTGAATTAATTTCAAAGAAAAAAAAATGCTTCAATAAAAAATAAATAAATAATTATAATCGCATAAGTTGATAAAAAATGCTATGCAATAGCTTTACCGCGGCAGTCCCCGAGTACCACACGACTTTTTTTTAATCCAGAAAGCCCTCTCTCATCATAAATCTCATCGGTGATATCTGTTGTAGATGCTAGTTGCGCTGCAGATTTTTTTACATTTGATCGGAGTTCCTTCATATCAAACACTACTTGCTGGTGTGTACACTGCTATGCCTCCTAAATAATGAAAGGTCTTCTGATCATCTAAGGTGCTTATATTACGGTCAGTATTATCAAAGACATATTGAACGAAAGCATCAGCAATTATAGTCTTCTGAGGTTAAATTATTGATGAAGCTTCATGAAGCTGAATATTATGTTATGATGTGCAAACGCACAGTTTGACTAGCAGATTGATAACTAACATCGATCCTGTTTTGCGATAAATGTATATTCCAACAGCTAGTTGAAGAAACGATATGAAGGATTTAAGACGAAGTACTGAAGTAATACTATAGGCAATAGTATCTATTTTTGGGATTACAGGACATTCATCTGACACGATATTTTCATCATTTAATAATAATTTATGTATGAAGCAAGTTGATAGTGGAGGTATTTCTGATACAACGTTATCAGGGTATTTGTCCGGTTGTAGATAACTTTTTGTTTCGTAACGAGTATCCTTTATTTCGTCGCGTAGAATTTCTGCACAAACAGTGATGATTGTTTTCTTAGCCATTTCACTGAGGTCCTCACTCTTACCATACCAATTACAACAACAGTATGCAATTCTGAGAGGATTGCATACTTTTCACAACAATTGTTGCATCTTGCGTTTTTTTCATATAAATAAAACATAAAAATGAAGGATTAATTTATATCAAGGATTTCCTTCAAATTGAAAACAGTGAATCAAATTTATTTTTAAAAAAATCACTTTTGGACAGTTAGACGCACAAAAATTAAATATCCCTGAAAATACAGTTTGGAGTATAGTGACAGTAAGTGACAAACAGTAAGTTGAGCATTTTCTGCTCCAGTCTTACTCATTGCACTCAGCGAGATAGAAAAACAAGTGTGTGTTCTCAATGGTCCTATTTTCGGCGAGCGCAAGGGTCTCATTTTTGTCTTATTCTCCCTATCCACTCTTATATTTCTATCTCTTACGCTCGCATTAGAATAATTGTGGTCTCCCTCGCACGCATGCTCTCTTCATGGCCATGCGTAGAAAAATAGAATCAGTGGGAGCAAAAGAGTAGTATAGGAGAATAGTAGTAGAGAGAATAAAATAAATATACCACGCTCTTTCTCCGCCAATGATGTATTATTATAAACGTCCCCCTGAAATGAAATTTATAATAGCTCAGGTAAATGGAGAGGTAATATATACTGCAAATATACGTTTCAAATGCATATTTGCTCCGAATCCAATGGAATAAAAAATACTAAAATTAAATTATCACTATATAGTATATAGTTTAAGCCAAAGTCGCTTCCACTCTCTGTCTGTCCCTATAAATGCTTCGATTATTAAAACTACGCAACGGATTTTGACACCGTTTTCTTTACTAGATAGAATGATTCAAGAGAAATTTTATATGTATAATACATGTTTAATATAGTAGAGAAACATTGATAATTTTAGAGGTTTTTAATGTGATGTCGTAAATAAACCCATTTTTAGGGTTCCGTAGCCAAATGGCAAAAAACGGAACCCTTATAGATTCGTCAAGTCTGTCTGTCTGTCTGTCTGTCTGTCTGTCTGTCTGTCCGTCCGTATGTCACAGCCAATTATTTCCGAAACTATAAGAGCTATACTGTTGAAATTTGATCAGTCGATGTATTCTGTGAACCGCATTAAGATTTTTACATAAAAAAAGAAATAAAACAATACATTTTGGGGGTCTCCATACTTGGAACTGAAACTCAAAAATTTTTTTTTCATCAAACCTATACGTGTGGGGTATCTATGGATAGGTGTTCAGAAATGATGTTTAGGTTTCTGATATCATTTTTTTCTAAACTGAATAGTTTGCGCGAGAGACACTTCCAAAGTGGAAAAATGTGTGTCCCCCCCCCTCTAACTTCTAAAATAAGAGAGTGATAAAACTAAAAAAAATATATGTTGTACATTAACATGCAAACTACCAACGAAAATTGGTTTGAACGAGATCTAGTGAGTAGTTTTTTTTTAATCCCTACTTAATATTATAAATGCGAAAGTACCTCTGTCTGTCTGTCTGTTACGCTTTCACGCCTAAACCACTGTATCGATTTTGATGAAATTCGGTATGATGATAGAACTGAACTTGGGAAAGGACATAGGCTACTTTTTACTGCAATAATCGAGACACAAAGACCAAAGCTAGGTGATTATAAAAATACATAAATAGAAGATGTCAAAATGTATCACTGTTTACCTCCTGTCAAAACTTCACAGGTTGCTAGGAATAACACACTTGCATGGCAACCATAATGATAGTTTGTAAATGACATATAGACCAGTAGACCAGAGTAGATAATTTTTGAAAACAAATAAAATTATAGTAGGATGAAAACTATTGGAAAAGGTGGAGAATATTATAAAAATGAAAGGAAAAATAATTTACGGGCGATCTGAGGTCGGGAAGGGGTAGGGAGGGAGGTTTTCGGGTCTTTTAACCGGGGCGTGAAAAAGCATCTCACTAAGCCGCCATAGTGTGGGCCGCCATACATTATTGTCCGCATTCGCAGCAAGTGTGGTAGCCCCGACCCTTGGATTCTGCTCATGCTTTCCATCAGGCAGGGTAGAGTCAGATTGGATGGCTAAATATATACAACAAAGGGTAAAAAACGGTTTATCTCGATTTCCAGCAAAACTACAAGGAAAATAGTTAAATGGCAAAGTTGTAGGTAATTAAAAGATCTACAACTTTTTAGGGTTCCGAAGTTTATGACTTCGAACCCTTATAGATATGTCATGTCCGTCTGTCCATCCGTCCGTCCGTCCGTCCTCGACTTGTCGTCCAAACAGTAAGTGCTAGAAAGATGAAACTTTGCATGAATATGTATTGTAATTACGTCGACAAAGTGCTACAATAAAATTATGAAATATATTTTTATTTAGGGTACCTCCCCTACACGTAAAGTGGGGATGTTTTTTTTTCTCACGGCTACCCCATCATGTAGGCTATCATTATATAGGTCTTTTAAAAACATTACAGGTTTGTTAAGACGATTTTTTGATTTAGGTATCCGTTTGCGAGAAATTCCACTTTAAAGGCAAACTTTTTGTAAAAACAGGCCGTCCCGCCCGCCGAAAAATTTGTGATAGTGGTCCATATAATGAACTTTAAATGAAAACTATAACGAATTAGATGACTTTGTTAGTTCAGGAGTTATAGAGGCTTAACTTTTACAATGCGCTTACTTGGAAAAGTCATACAAAATCAACGCATTAATACGTAAACATAACAATTATCACACACTTGGCCGATTTTTTATAATATCATTGATCAAAACACTATTATTAAAACATCGATCAAAGTTACAACTAACTACAAGACATTTTATATGATGTTACCTGCTGATACGGAACCCTTCATGGGCGAGTCCGACTCGCACTTGGCCGCTTTTTTTATACGCTTATATTGCAAACGCTGGCTGTACCCTACGAGACAGATCAAAATGATGTACTACAGTATTGTACACTTTAAAAAGGTCTACAATACTTTTTTTCTTTTTACGAGAAATAATGGCTTATTTTCGAAACGATTTTAAGCAATACCGTATTAATCCTTATCCAATTAAGTACCTTAAATACTTTGTGCATCTAATATAGATTAATATGACCCTTTGCAGTATATAATTTAAACTAATATTTTTGAAGATATTACAAAAATGCAGGAACATAGCGATTGTGGCGGTACCGCTGGGGCCCTATAGGTGGCACTGCTGTCAATTTATCAGTATCAGTTAATAACTTAGCACAATACTTTAATGATTATTCTAAGGCTGCACGAAGTTTGCGGGTCTGCCAGTCATATAATAAAAATTGTTATAATTTATTTTCATATATAAAAAAACGTATAAATAAATAAAAAAAGTGCCCGAAACATATCAATTAAATCCCAATGAAACATGTAGTATCACTTAAATATGAAAAAAAAGATAAGTTTTTTTTTTTTGTAATTTTGCACCTTTAAATGCATTTTGTGCAAAAACTATGAGAGATACGTGGAAATACGTTGACACTTTTTTGCAGGGAATTTAGTTTTCTACAATTTTTTTATTTTTCCAGCCAATCGCGAGATATAGGTGAAAAAGTTGTTTTTGCACCCTTTTGCAATGTATTTGCACCCTTTGCCGGTAATGCAACACCCTGCAATTTTAAAAATCAATCCATGAAGACTTACGGAAATTTTGGCGTTGGTTGCAGGTGTTCAACCAAAATGGCAAAGTTAAGTTTTCGTTGACTGGACTAACAGCCCTATAAGTACGAATTAAATTTACTCACCAGGGGATGATTTAAAAGTAGAATTTAGAACTTTTACAATTATATACGCCGAACCAGCAATACATTCTGCATTAATTTTATATTAAATCAATAACGTCACTAACAAAACACTGTCCTACTCTGTGGCCGCGGGCATAGCCCGGGCACGAATATTCCCCTTTCCACCCGGGGAACGCGTATTTATAATCCGGATCGGTGTCTACGTATGTCGCGCGAACTCGGCAATGGAGACCATTGCATTTCCGGCTTCTAGAAGCATCGGCGAGGCGGCGCTAGCGCCACCAATTGTAAACAGGAACGAATTATGGGCGATCTGCGCGCTGGTACGGGACAGAGCTATCGGTCGGGCTGGAACGACAGACGTACTCAGTATTTAGAACAATAGATCTTCCAGAACATTCCGTCAATAATTTTTATGCTGTCAGTTTGTGTATTGAAATTTCTATGATCATCCCGAGTACATTTTTATAGTAAAATATGTTTAGTGCTAGTTATGTAATGTTGTAACAACGTAACAATGGGCTTCCTCAAGAATCGGTGCCGTGTAAAACGTAACAGTTACTTTAGAATTTTTTGTATAGGTATGGATATCAGTTTGAATGATAACACTAAAAGAGTTATAATTCTGAAAATTATAAAGGGGAACATAGTAGTTGTCCCGTTCCGGGACGGGATCTTACATCACTACATATCGTTAAGTCCTCCGCCGCGTATGTCTGTCTGTTCGTGATAAACCCAAAACCTACTGCACCGATTTAAATGATTTTTTTTACTCAGATAGTCTAAGACCTGAGAAAGAACATAGGCTACTTTTACCGCGATAACCGACATAGACGGGGGCGAAAGCTAGTGATATATATGACGGGCACAATTAACATACACACTTAGCACCACAATTTGTGGACCATACAAAATGAAGTGCCATTAAGGGAATGGATCAACAATAGCCACCGCAGGCGACAGAGGCTACTGCTTAACTTCTTGACCTCCAAAAGATGTCTATCCATGTCAAATAAGTATTACTCTCTCATTACTCCGCCAAAAACGACTGAGATGTCGAAAACAGGAAGTTGTTGCAGTAATTTATTCTGACGTCGATAGACGTTTGTAGCGGTCAGACGATTAACCAGTGTTTTAACTTCTGACCGCCACCGCTACGCTTGTATAAATGAAACATTTATTACACTTTACCTTTTATTGTAACACAAATTTTACACTAGTACAATCTTAATATAAAACACAAAGACGAGAAAGTTGCTATCATTTAATACTCATTATTTAAACAATATTTTAAAAATTGTGCTGTAACTATAACGCAAATAAGTCTGCGAAGGACAACTAGTAAAGATATTACAGTTGAAAATATCTGAATCAACTTACATATAGTCTGATCGGATACAGTACTTGGGTCCTACAAGATTATTTGTTACTATGTATGATATCAGCAACTTCTACAGTGAAATCCATACAAAATGTATTCATTACAAATTTTACAAATGTTTGCGATGCAAAATATTTTAAATAACAAATGAAGCGAAAGCCTTACAACCTAAATTTTTTAAATCATATTTTTTAAATCGTTAAACTAGCTTTTAAAGTTAAAGTTTAAAAGCTGAACTTACAACTCTATTCGAAACATTTCAAATCTTAAAAAAAAAATATGACCTTCAAGAATTGGACAATATTAATACGAAGTGACAATAGTCATCCGAGATGCCACAAATTTAAAGTTTGTACCAGCTTCTCGAACAACAATCCTCACAAACACTTTTTGAACAACCTTGTAATCAGAGCTTACAATCGACTTACAGATGACGTTGTTTCTGCCCAAAATGTCAACCAATTCAAGAATCGACCTTACACATACTTGCTTAAATCCAAGAAGAATAACTGATTGGAACCTATCTAGATGCAGGCAATATCTTTATCAGTTGTACCAACTGGCTGCCTGGCCTGCCTGTTTATTTAATAATAATATCTGTTAGAATTAAAGTTAAAAATAAAGTTTTTATTTTAAAACCGATTGAAATAAACAATATTAATTAAAGTTTACTATAATCAAATACATAAGAGAAAACGGCGTTCAAATAAGTTTAGCCAATTCCGACAATAGGGAATGCAAACAGACTTACTTAATTCTAAAAATTGTTTTCATGAGTTATGTTACTTTAATGAAGACCTCTTTCTTTACTGTTTCTTCAATATTTTTATAAAGACACACAATATTATTACTTGTAATATAATGGAATACACCACAACTAGCGTGAAACAAGACACAGGTGGTGTTCTCTTGTTGCTTCACTAAACTACAAAAAACCTAAATTTGTTATTTGGTTTCCCTAATTTTAGTGAAATTATTTCAAAAATGCACATTTTCACGAGACATCTTTATAATATTAGTCAATCTTTGACATTTAAAATGTTGTTTGTCAGGACAAAAAGTTTAATTTTGCAAGTTTTCGGTCAACAGATTTAGCACAAGTATTACAGTAACATTTTATACTAGTTGCTACTTGTAATGGTGCGACATAATTCATAAAAATCAATAATCTTCTAAATCTTCCTCATTTACATCTACCATGTCAATGGTTTCATCACCTTGCTTGTCCCCTACAGTTTCATTAGCATTATTTTCGTCCACACCCTGATCTTCAGTTGAGTGTTCATTATTTGCCACTTCACAGAGTTGTCCCATTATATTGTCTAAGTCAACGTCAGCAGTAAAATCTTCAGAGTCAGTCGCCTGTACCGACTGGAAAGCTTCATAAGCTTCTTCATTAGATTGTTCAACTACACCATGAAATTCTTCAATGTCATGTGTTTGATCTTCTTCAATTTCATTAGGCTCTGTTTTGTTGATTTGGTCATAAATATTTTTCATTTTATGACACAAATCTTGATCTTGGCCCACGTCTGCAATATCAGTGTCCATATTTTCATCAACCCAATTCTCTTCTACTTCATAATCATCATTATTGTCATCAACACCTTCATTGATGGGTTTATCTTTCATTTGAGCCTCTATTTCAGTGTTCTTTGCTGCCTCAGTTGCAGTTGGTAGTGAAAATTTCGGTGTAATGACCTTCTTTGGTATTTTCTTTGAATTAACCAAGTGCAAAGGCTTGAAGTTCACGAGACTGTTCCCTGGAAACAGGAAAAACATCATCAAATAATGTGACTCATAGGGAAATACCTGATACCCTAGCAGAAGCAGGCCCCTGTGTTGGGGCCCTCTTTTGGGGACAACAAAGGCTTTCTACAATCTGTATGTCGACTGAAGTACGTCTCTGTTCCAGGGATTTACTTTCTAGAGTGCACCTGGTTCCTACCTTGGGTACTAAAAGCCCCCGGCATATATTACCGGAGGCGAAGGGCGGTTTTTGGTCGGTTCATGTCGGACATGACCACCAGTTGGTAGTATACGATAAGATTTACGCACAAAAAAAGGGAAACTATCATTAAAAACATACACCCAAACTGTGAACCTCCTTTTTTGAAGTCGATTAAGAGTAAAGATGTAAACATTTCGCTCACCTATACGGCGGTCTTTTATCGTGCACAGCTTGTCATGATCCTCTATGGTATTACAATCGACGATAAAGTAGGCGTTCAGTTTGCTCTTCTTGAGAGCAGACACATTGAAGTCCTTCAGGAAGTCCTCGAGCGGGGGACGTTTGATCGGCGGGGACGCGAACACTCGAAGCTTTACCGGTAGAATGGGTATTATACGCCTCGCTAATATCACTCTTAAAACCTGCAAGTGTATGTTGCTAATTTTAGTTCATTCTGGTGGTTATATACAAGCGAAAGAAGAAGCGGTAATAGTCAAGTGGCCTTAGGTGATTGTAAACAATCACGGAGGGTAAGCGAGGACGGCGGGTTCATACCTAGATAGGTGACCGTTTGTTGCTTGATATGATAGTTACGTAATTCGGAGGTCACGTTAAGCAATCGGTCCCGGTTGTTATCATAGATAACAGTCGTGAAGCTTAGTTGGAAGCCTTCGGACGGCTTCAAAACATTCAACGGTAAATATAACGTAGCCATAATTTTGCCTTGCCAGTCCCCAACCCGCAGCAGGCCAGCGTGGGGACGTGTGGCCTTAACCCTCTCCTGAGAGGAGACCCGAGCTCAGCAGTGGGACGTTATGGGTTGTTGTTGTAGACATATACAAACACCCAAACTCCGAAACAAATATTTCCAGATCTAAGCGAAAAGATAGTGGAAGCGTCTTCCTCATGCATAGAGCAACAAGGGAGTGTAGCCATATGCAGCCGTTCCCCTCTTGCCAAAGCATATATTATGCTCAATATATACAAAATACAAAAAAATCTGACTGTTGCTCTATGTGTACTATGTAAAGATTTGACTGCCTTGTAGATCTAGTGGATAGCGTATGTGCGTACGACTTCTCGTCAAGAGGTCTCGGGTTCGATTCCCGGGTTGGACCAAATGCTTGTTTGATCCGTAAATATTTGTTTCGGAGTTTGGGTGTTTTCAATGTATATGTAACGCTTTTACAAAAAAAAGTATGTATGTATTTGTATTTATATTAGTACCCATAGTACAAGGTCTGCTTGATTTGGGACAAGATAATGTTGTGTCAGATGTTATGATTATTTATTTGATTGAATCTAAGAAACGAACCCGGACATGACATTGTTTAGTATGACATAGCATATGTTATTGCACGACTTTTATAAACATACCCTCCTCATCTCTTCCGCAACTTCTCCCTTCAAGACTTGGCAAAAATCGGGAAGAATTGCATCTTTTCCAGTAGTCTCACAAACTTTATCAATCTGTAACACACATTAAACAAATAATTATAGCCAAGACGCAAAAGCGTTACAAACAAACGCATATTTATATTTTTATTAACAACTAGTTTTTGTCTGCCGCTCCGCCCGTGTTTATATCAGCCTATATTCTTCCTAAAGAATCAAAGTATCAAATCAAATGTCATTGGAATCAGTGCAACAGTCAGACAGACAGAGTTACTTGAGTCGAATTTGTAATATTAATAAAGATTAATTACAATAATGTGATTGAGCTACTCACCATTGTACACATTAAGTCAACTTCCTTTTCAATAGCGTTTTTGACGTTCGGTCTCAGGCAATTAAACTGTGGTGACGACAAATCACCTGTCAGAATCTCCTTGGTCTCTTTTTTATTTTCTGTGGAGTAACAAGTATATTATAAACACATTGATCAATTACATAGCTTGGCAGGCAGGCTTTCACATACTCTAATCGCTAGACTAACAAGGTATTGACATTTTTCAAATTATTTCCTTTAATTAATATAGTTGTGACTCAAATTGTAATTACGCTTTTATATTGAAATAATGTCTTTTGCATTTAAGAATATTGTCTGGACTTTAAAAGAGACTGTGATCTCTGAGTTCGTTTCGTCCTTTCTTTTCAGGGCTAGTCCAGTTAGGAAAGGCCGAACTCATCTGCTCAAAAAAAAAGTTTAACTTGCAAAAGTGTTCATTTAACCTAATTGCAGAATAAATGATTTGATTTGGTAAGCTTTTGTAGGCAAGGTCAGAGGGCAGGGTTTAGTCAGGCTTCACTATTTTCTCAACGCGAATAAGGCAGTGATGTTATATACCCCACCCTATATTAATTTATATATTATTTATAGAGGAGAGTTCTAATGTCGGCAACACATTCTGGTACTACAGCAGTAGGTGTCCATGAGGGTAGACCGTAGTGAGGCCTGCTCACTCATTTATAAAATAAAAAAGAACGACTTCAAAAATGAGAAATTATTTGGCCTGAGTAAGCACAGGGTAAATAATTTTAAATTTGATATTTGTAATGATTGCACTATCGTTGTTTATTTACAGTAAGAAATCCTTTTCCAACTTACGCTTGAACAGCTGTTTATCTGAAAAGAAGAAATAACTAATTAAAATAGGTTACAAATTTATTTTTTTAAATACAAATTTTATACACAGAACAATTTGTGGATCACACAAATTGGTTGTGCTTACCAACCGTGCAGTGAGAATCACACACATTATGCAAAAATTATAAACTCAAAGATGTTGATTTTAACACACAAGTTTGTTAGTGTGTCTATAAGTAATAGTATAAAGCTCAGTTACATTTTGAATCGCAAGCTGACATACAGCGCGTATACAGTGCTTGTGTGATTCTGCGTGAGAATGAAGGGTGAACGGATGTATATTAGTAGCATATGTTTATTGTTCCTTTTATATACTAGCTTTGGCCTGCGTCGTTGTCGGTTATCGCGATAATAGGTAGCCTTTGTTCTCTCTGAGGCTTTAGACTATCTGGGTACATAATTTTATTTAAATCGGTGCAGTAGCTTTTAAGTTTATCGCGAACAGATAATATATAGACGTGACGGAGGACTTTATATTTTAGCGAATGCTAGCGATTCTGTTCGCGACCTCATCCTTTATTGCCTAGGGGTATAAAAATAGCGTCTTAATCTCAGAAATACTGAAGAAACACACAAAACACGAGTATTTTACATATGGATTAAATGGCTTTCTAATAGTTCACTCCTAAGCGTGGACTTTTCTTATAAGGCAGTTTACCACGCATATAATACGATCTTTGGATGAATAGGTGTGCCAACACTCCTTATTTTTAATCCGTCATAATACGAACAGAAATATATTAATCATCATCATCAACAGCCTTTAACAGTCTACTGCTGGACATAGGCCTCTCCTTTAAAAGGAGGTTTTAATGAATCATATATTTACCTCCTTGTGGATAGTGAGGTATCCGACCAGGAATTAATGCGAGTGGTATACCCATTGGATTATTTTCTGTAACAAAAGAATAATTTGTATAGCTACATACATTATACTGACCATTTTGGGTCAGAACACTGAATTGTCTACTTTAAACCAGGAAATAAAGTCATAGTTGAGTTTAAATAGATCTGAAATACAATTGCATTTGACGAACAATTTCAAAATGAAATCACCAATTTAGGACAACAGCAATAGAGGCGTTTGAAGGGAAAAACATGGAAACTTTTGTATGAAGTAATTAAGATTCATCATCATTTATTTAAGAGCCATGTTCTTGTCAATGCAGCTCTTTTCAACTCGCTATCAAGAGGCGTTTCCTTGATCTCCTTATATGTTGCGACCACCACTTTTCCTTAATCTGGTCGATATAACTATGCCTCGGTCTTCCTTCTTGAGTGTCCAGGTGTTGACGACTGTCAATTGCATCGTATAACAACAATTTAAAAGATGGTGTTTTCACCATACAATATTACTGTTTTCTAGTCAATATTTTTTTATTTATTTTAGCCTACCAAAGTAAAATAAAGGCAATACTAAGCTGCAAGTTCTGGCCAATACTAACGCGACTATCTAAATAGGTACTTACTTGGTTGGGAGGCTAGTTCCGCTTGCTGTGGTCCCCGAGGCTGTGGTCCTCGTGGCTGTGGTCCCCGAGGCTGGGGTCCCCGTGTCTGAGGTCCTCGTGACTGTGGTCCCCGTGGCTGAGGTCCCTGTGCCTGTGGTCCCCGAGGCTGTGGTCCCCGTGGCTGTGGTCCCCGTGGCTGAGGTCCCTGTGCCTGTGGTCCCCGTGGCTGAGGTCCCTGTGGTTGTTGTCCCCGTGGCTGTGACCCCCATGGCTGTGATGGCCCTTGTTGTACATTTCCTAAAAAAAAATACAACTCATTCATTTGTAAAAATATAGGTTTACAGAATTCTTTACCAGGTTTTGCCTACGGCTCTGACCACGTGTATGTAGCAGTAAAAAGTAGCCTATGTCCTTCCCACAAGAAATAAGTATGTTAATGCCACATTTCATTTAAATCAGACCTCAGTTTAACCGTAAAAGCGTAATGGACGGACAGAGAAACTTTTAAATTTATAATATTAGTATATTATGCGATCCATTTCATTCTAGTGCTCCTATATATTAGTATGCAATTGTAAGGAAACCAATAAAGAAAGCTGTAGCACACCAGCAATCTTGCGAGCTCTGGATCTCAATAAAAAAATACATCGTCACTAGGTCGTAGTGTGGGTCACCATGCTGAATTAGCTTGCAAATGAAGATGATGACTACTACTCTTGGATTCTAACCTTGCTTTCCATCAGGCAGAGTAGTCATATTATCATTAAGCTGTTACTACATTCTTTGGTAGAAGCCCAATTTGATTATGTTAGAAACCAGGGACTAGAAATGTCTATACCCGGAGCAGGGCCAAGACTACGTGGAGCGATGTGTTCACACCGTGTAAATCGTAATAATCTACTAAAAGACTAGACTAGATACATAGGAAAACATCAACACAAAGGGATGGTAATCTAGAAACAAACCCTCTGTCTGGTCAGTATGGTATCGGAGGCAAAAACCTCTGCGATTTTTTGCTTACTGGACATAAGTCTTGATGTGGATTTAGTCACCACACTAAGACATTCATTCAATCACTCCTGGTAACGTCCGTGAGTCTAAGAGTCGACAATATAGAAAGCTGTTGATAATAATATTAAAATACGTGTAGAAATATTTACCAATCATGGCAGTTGACGCTTGCGGATATTCATCATAATGCGGCTCTTCCTGGTTTATATCACCTATAAAAAATACACTTCAATAAAAGTTATGTAAATGTAGTTTTGTACTGATTAGTGATGTTCCGGGTATCCGTATCTATATTTGTATCCGCGGATTTCAGCGGGAAAAAAAGATCTTTATCAGTTAATTTTTAGACGGATCTTATCCTCATAAAAATTTCTTGAAAGAATGATATACGAAAATATATTCTAAAATACTAGCTGATGCCCGCGGCTCCACTGGCGTTTTAGGGGTTTGAAAAATAGACAGTAGCCGATTCCCAGCCTTACTAAATATGCATAAAAAAAATCATAAGAATCGGTCAAGCCGTTTCGGAGGAATATGGGAACGAAAACTGTGACACGAGAATTTTATATATTAGATTAATATAAATATTTTTATAATGAGATCAATAATTGAGTACAAATCTTTATAAGATTTTTACAAAACTATTTTTTTTTAATATCTTGAATAAACAAATAATTATAATTAAGTAAATTATAAAACCACTTTTATATTATTAGTATTAACTCAAAATAATTCCAAATTGCACTACTAAACTTCTTTGTACAACAGACACAAAAGTTTTATCCTGCCCTTCGTCACACTCTCACAGCAATTCAACTATAAACGAAAAGAAGGAGGGCCCGCACGCGAGTAAAGTCGAAACATGTTCTATCAAAGCATCAATCAAGTGGGGTCAGCTGTTTTAATGTGCCGTTGCCGACACCGATTGAGTTAAGTCATTCATCCGTATCCGCGGATCTTGACACCTATGATACGTATGCGCAGATGTACATTTTAAAAGATCCGGCACATCACTAGTATATACAGGAGGTCTAAGATGTAGAATTACAGTGCTGACATTCAAAGTCATAGATAAAAAAAAACATTTCAGTAAGACAGTAAGGTATTGCCCTCCAAATGAGAAATATAAAAATTCACACTTAAAATGTACCTCATAAGTTCCAAAATTATACTCATAAATGTCAAAGAGAGCAAGCTACATTTTAAAGTCTATAATTGTAATAGTATGTAGATGTCTTACCTGCACCTTGTCGCAGTGCTTTCTTATTCTTTTTAATGGTCTTGCATGGTTCTGTAATGTAAAGTATTTTTAGAATAACTGACTAAATAAGTCTTCAGAACACATAATTCTTTTAATAATCATTGCTGAAAAATTGTCATTTCATTCGCAAATAATATACAACATTCTCTTTGCTATGCAAAAAGTTTGTTTGTTAATATGTTTGCAACTAAAAAAAAACTGAATGTAAAATTAGGAGTTTATGCTAATACTTTTAAAAAAACATATGCCGCATTACACACAAACATGAAACGGACTCAAAGAACACTCAGACTTAGAACAACAAGTGGGATTTGAACCCACAGCACTTGGCGCTGTAGAAAACGCCGTGGCTACAGCTTAAACCACTAAGCCAACCAGTTACATCAGTGCAGTCAAGTTTAATCAGTAATTAATCATTATTTTACACAGTAACCTAGATTTTATTTCATAGCTTTAGTTAAATGAAATTTTGGTTGTGAAGATAACTTCAGAAAAATTCAGCTGCACTTTACCACCATTTTAAAAAGCGAATAAATAAACTTCTGCAATAGTTAAAAAATAAATTTTCTTACTTTTTACGTGATTACTTATGGCAACATTTCGAATCTTTTTTTACTATTAAGGATTTTGTTGTGTATTTTGGGAATTTTATTTATATTATAAAGATAACATTCTATTAAATCTAAACATCACCTTAAATTAAGACAAACTACAGTTGAATAAATATTAAGAGTGTCTACACTTCCCACACGATTTTTGATTTAATTTGGACAATATTTTGGACATCTGCCACACAACATCATCTAGTCCCATAAACATTTACTTTTATGGTGTACATATTAGATTCAATTTAGTTTTTTAACCTCCCCCTAAATTTAAAAGACCACTTAAAGTGAGTTAGGTAACCCTTAGAGATATTTTACTTTTATCAACCTTTAGGAGACACCTAAACGCTTAGATTAATCTTAAAATATAAGGGCTACATACGTTAGGGATCTCCTAGTAAGGAAGGAAGTAGAGATTAATTGATCATAATCAAAAATTGCATAGTTTATTCATATATACTATACTATACAAATAAATAAAATTGTATTGTCTGTATGTAATATCAAATTAACAGTTTTTTATTAAATGCATATGAAAGTATATATATGTATATACGTTTCTTTTACCAAAATAGGCTTTTTTTGTCTGCCTGTATGTTTGTTTCAGGTAATATCTGGACAGGCTGACCTAGAGAATAATTTAGTAGGTTAATTTCTTTGAGACCAGCTTCACTCCACGGCGTTACTCACGATTTTCAACAATAACCGCTAGTATATAATATAATACTTAAAGTCAGAAGTTTAAAATATCAAGTAAAGATTTAACATCAAAAGAAAGCTCAAACGAATGTCTTTAAAGAAAGATCTCCACAATAAGAAGTCCTTTAAATCCCAGTCTGACATGGAGATATTAACGGTGAATTTCAATACCCTTTTGCTGTGTGGAACCACTAGTAAAGTGCTACTCATGCTGGCAACAGAGTACAGTAGATCGCTATTGCTACTTTAGCTATTCATAGAGTTGTATAGAGCTACTCTAGCTAATAATAGAGCACTGTAGAGCTGTATAGAGCTCCTCTAGCTAGCAATAGAACTCCGTCGTGCTCCTCTAGCTAGCAATAGAATTATCTAGCTACTATAGATAGCAATAGAACTCCGTCGTGATCCTCTAGCTAGCAATAGAACTCCATCTAGCTACTATAGATAGGAATAGAACTCCGTCGTGCTCCTCTAGCTAGCAATAGAACTCCATCGAGCTCTTCTAGCTAGCAATAGAACTCCATCTAGCTACTATAGATAGCAATAGAACTCCATCGAGCTCTTCTAGCTAGCAATAGAACTCCATCTAGCTACTATAGATAGCAATAGAACTCCATCGAGCCACTCCAGCTAGTAATAGAGAACTGCAAGAGCCTTTTAATTCAAAACTTAGAATTTTTAAGCTGTAATTATTATTTTCCACTAATTAAGCAAGTATTGTACGAAGCTCATCGACAAAAACGATGTACATACATCGATGACAAATCCTTGTTTATTGGAGCACCACCGAGTCAACAATATCTTTAGCTTTTTCTACCAGTATATTCAAGGAAGTAGTATATCCAAGGAATCGAAACGAAGCTCAGAGTTCATATACAATCAATCATAACGTCCCACTGCTGAGCTCGGGTGTCCTCTCAGGAGAGGGTTAAGGCCATACGTCCCCACGCTGGCCGAGTGGGAGGTGGGGACTGGCAAGACAACGTTGTGGCTACGTAAATCTTGGTGTTGGATGTTTTTAAGCCATCCGAAGGCCTCGCAACTATGCTTCACGACTTTTATCTCAACATAACAACCGGGATCGACTGCTTACCGTGACATCTGAGTCACGAAAACGCTTATAACATATCATGCCGCAAACGGTCACGGTCACCCTCGGTGACAGTACCCTTGCCATAAACACATATGGAAATTGTGATTGTAAATTCAGTGTCTTCAAATATACTGAAAACTAGTTTTTTTATGTTTTAGCCTGTCAGGCTTGATGAATGACTACTCTGCTTGATGAAAGGCATGAGTAGAATCCAAGAGTAGCGATTGCAGACAATGCATGGTTAGCCACACAAATGGCGGCCTAGTGAGATGCTACTGCATCATTGCCCGCGGTCTCGCACTCACCAAGGAAATGAGATGTGATGGCTGTAATTTAAGTTCAACCTACGAATTTAGTTTATATACGCACTCTCGATCGATTCCACCTAAAATGCCTGCGCACCATCATGAACATCAAATGGTCCGATCGGGTGCGTAATACCGCAGTTCTGTGACGCGCCAATGTTGTGTGGCATTAGTGGTATGATCACGTATCACGGATGGCGCAAGAGAGAGTGGCAAAGCGCATCTTTTACTCTGAGCTAGAGGAAGGCAAGCGAAAGCATGGCCGACAACTCCTCAGATATAAAGATGTTCTGAAGCGTCACATGAAAAGATGCAATATAGAGCCCTCTAGATGGAAGAGTTTGGCAGCACAACGACCGGAATGGCTCGAGATTGTGAAGAAGCGAATCCGCGATGAGCTTAAATCCCGTCCACTCGCCGCCATTCACTACAATTATGAGAGCGGTAAGCTCACTTGCCGACTTTGTGCAAGGGAGTTTGCTGCGAAAATCGGATATATATCCGATCTCCATCCATCTCCGGGCGCATCAGAGCCAAGCCCTATAAGGGGTGTAAGTGTAAGTGGTCGCCATGGTCGAAATTGGTCGATTTATTATTATTAGTTGACACCAAGGTCAGAGGTCTGATGCCAGTTGCTCCGTATAAAAACTGATATTCAGGTAAAAGCTATTGAACCCCAAAATAATCTTGGGAATAATAAAGCTTACGAAGAAGGAGCCACTGTATAGGTAAGTGCAAAGTAAAGATTTTCTTGTAGTAGACCATCAAAACACTTGGCAAAGTGCAGACAAGCAACATCTAATGCGGCCAGAACAGTCAGATCGTACAGTAACGGCGGAGTCATAGTAACATGCATGCGTAACATGTGCGGTGTTGCGACGCACCATGCGCAAGCCCTGCTGCTCATGCGCATTGTTTCTACAAAGAATTTTGATGTTCACATCTGACATAGGTCCCACGACGACTCGATTCTTTACTATTTTATATAAATCGTACTGTAGCCCTAAAGCTAATTTGAGCTTAATTTAATTGAAAAAGAAGTTCCATAATATTACTGACGTTGCAGTTCTTATTACGGCATAAATAGTGTCCGTATTTGCACGGTCGGACAAATATCCATCACACGGAAACATTCATATAGGATAAAGGTCGTCACTATTTTAACAACCTAACGCATGAACGGCATCGCTCGACGTCCACTCATGCGATATGGCTCCCGGATGCTGGTATCCGTGCTGACCGACGACCTTTAACCTCTTATCAGAATTATGATTTTTTCCAAATCCCCAAATGTTGTTTTCCCCATTTGAAATGAATGTTTGCATTCATTTCAAGAGCACACTAATATAACATAGTTCGAATACTTCTATCGATTATTCATTATTCTGGCAATATTTCCTGATGGATATTTGTCGAAATCAGTAAAAAATAATAAACTAAATTACCTCCTCCAGCATCAGCATCCACCTTTGATAACAGCCTTCCACCGACTTTCTCGAGACTATCCCTAAGAACCACCCAATCTCCATGGAAGCCATATATTTTATTATATTTCTTTTCCAGCTGGTTCATAGGCATCGAATAATCATCTTCGAAATTGATTCTTACTCGCCTTTTGATATTCGATGTAAGTGTAGAAAGAAGTTTGCCTGGGGCTGGGCACTCGTATTCAAATCGAGGATCTTCCATTATGTTCCTCGCTTTAGTAGCAATGAACTGTCCACGCCACAGACGACCTATTTGTAACTCTCTTTTAGTTGGTGGGTCCTTTCGTGCATCAATAGGCTTACTATTTCGATTTCGATTACGCGGTCTGTCTCGTTTGTTAGGTGTGCGTTGACGTTGTGGAGACCTAAACCGGTTTTGTTGAGGCTCGTTATCTCGCGGACGATTATCTTGCTCCGGATTTCTGACATGATCTCCATAAATATTATCAGATGGTCGCGGAGAGTAGTTTCGATTAAACGACCGATTGGGAGAATCACGATCTCGAGAGGTGCCAGTTCTTTGATTTGAACGGAACGTAATATCGCGATTAAATTCACGGCTATTTTGCCAGTTCAAATCACGACTGGTGTTAGATCTCGGATCATTGTGACTATTCCAATTTGAATCTTCACCGCTGTTGTTCCACCTTGATTCACGTCTATTATCTCGGTTTGGGGCCTGATTGTTTTCCCACGATGACTGATTGTTAACCCTTTGGGAGTTACTCGCTTCCCATTTTGAGTTACTATTGCCCCTATTTGTGTTAGTATTGTCCCATTTCGAGCTACTATTATTGCCCCTGATTGTGTTTGAATCATCCCATTTTGAGTAGCTATTACCCCTATTTGTGTTATTATCGTCCCATTTCGAGCTACTATTATTGCCCCTGATTGTGTTTGAATCATCCCATTTTGAGTAGCTATTGCCCCTATTTGTGTTACTGTTGCCCCTATTTGTGTTACTATTGCCGCTATTTGTGTTACTGTTGCCCCTATTTCTGTTACTGTTGTCCCAGTTTGTGTTACTGTTGCCCCTATTTGTGTTACTGTTGCCCCTTTTTGTATTACTGGTGTCCCAATTTGTGTTACTGTTGTCCCAATTTGTGTTACTGTTGTCCCAATTTGAGTTACTGTTGTCCCATTGAAATTGATTGCTGTCCCAATTTGTATTATTGTTTCCAGATTCAGCGTTTGAGCCTTTATTCCAATTTACTTCTCGATCTTTTTTTGGTGGGGATTTTTTAGATACTTCTGTTTTTGGTTGCTGCTGCTGATTCCAAGTATTATCAGACCAAGGTTTTTGTGCGTAGCCTTGGTTGCCTGCATTGCCAAATGGCACAGTCTGATAGCCAACGTTTGGGAGTGATGAAGTACTGGGATAAGTTGACTGATTCATCATATAGTATGCACTCTGTGAAAGAATATATGATGGTAGTTATAAACAAAATTTCAACGTCAACACTTAAATTTTTAAATAGCAACATGCAACCCAGTTTGCACCAGAGTAGCACGTCCCATTCTAGTGATTGGGACGTGCTACCGATATAGGTGTGTCAAGTCGCATACACACCGAAATCCAATGCAGGCACCAATTTGTTAACAGAGCACCAGACATGTGAACATGTACTATATGTACAATTTGAATCAAACAGCATACATATGTACATTAATATATGCATGTATGCATATACCGATACAGAATATATTATATATTATAATATAGAGTTAGTATTGAAAATGTTTACTTTCGCCAATTTCAGTTTCCTATTTGAGTTAGAAGTTCAGTTTGTACAATAATACAAGTATAAATAAAGGTAATAGTCTACCAAACTGAACAGAAGATATTATGTAATCTATGCAACTGATATTAGGGTATCAAAATTGTTTCCAATTACCCATTGTGATTTTGATTCATATCACAATATAATAGGTTTTTAAACTTTACATCACCAGCTCTTAGCAGTCCACTGCTGAAAATAGGCCTTACTTAGAAAATAGGTATTGGCCTACTATACCATTTTGACCAAATTTTTTGGTATAGCATTGTTTCAAGTTTTCCTTGTCGTTGCAGTGAAATTGTCCTGTGTGGTGTGCTCTCTTAAGCGCCTCTTACGACTTTATATGGGATGAATAAAGGTGGTGACATTCCATTAATTAATCCATCACCACATTGATAAAAGTAAGGCCCAGTATAATAAATGCGCTCATTAGAGTCTCGGCCCAGTATAATAAATGCGCTCATTAGAGTCTCCTCTAATTTAAGATGTCCATCTTGTTATGGGGGGCAAAGTTGTTCACGTCCGTAGGAGCTACCTAACCACAACCCTACACGTGTCCCCTGGGTGGTGCTAAGAACAACAAACGCCGAGTCGTAGGCGGCGGTCAACTAACCTACTAGGCAGGCTTAGCGGCTAGCCTCCGTAGGGGTAGGAAATGACTTCTACAAACCGTAGACTCATATCTCGTGAGAGCGGTGGCCTTGGCTTAATCGCCTGGACTAAGAGGAAGAATACCTCCATAAAAAATAACCCCAATCCTAAGGTGTGGACCGTGGCCGAAAGGATGAATGGCTGGGGGGTATCTCAGTTACTACCGCCAACCACGATGGACATGGCAAACATCGTGAGTATCGCCTTCAGGTGAGAATGGGCGTAACCTTACCTGCGACCTTATAAATCGACCCTTCTCGTGGGATCAAAATGAGTGAACAATCAAATGAACTAACAAAAAAACCTTTATCTTCCTCGAAAGACCAATCCACTGATGTGGGAAACCAAACTCCCGTTTCAGAAAATTCTGATGGCCAAAAAGTGCTTGTACAACAAGCATTCCGTGCCTTATTCCAACAAAGACCTAGATCTGCATCAATTGAAAGTTGTCCAACACAATCATGTAATGAAGTCACAAATAGCAAAGACGTGTCACCTACAGATTCACCACGTCCTCCTCCGTGGCAAAAAGTGCCATATAATAGAAATAAAAAAAGAAAGCTATCTGCCAGCCCTCCTATAGATACGACCAAAATATCAAATCGCTATGATGGATTACCTACCGATGTAACGGATATAACGGATAAACCAACGAAACAACTTAAACCACCACCAATCATACTCTATGGAATCGAAGATCTAAAAGAATTGACAAATCTCTTAGAAACAACAGCCAATAAAGACCAATTTACATACAAAATTATCAACAAAATGCAACTTAGGATTAGTACTGTAGACATAGATGTCTATAAAAAACTTATCTCTTTAGTTAGAGAAAAAGGACTGATAGGGCACACTTTCAATAGGAAAGATAGTAGATCCTTCAGAATTGTTATAAAAAATTTACACCCATCTACACCAGTCAACATTATCAAGGACGAGATAGAGGCAACAGGAAACATAGTAACTGGAGAGATAATAAATGCCAGGTATGGACCAAATAAGAATCCGACATCTACCTTCTTTGTTAACCTTATTAGTGGTACTCAAAACAAAAATATTAAAGAGCTGAAATATATCTACCATCAAAGTGTCACCATAGAAGAACCAAGAAAAAAGAAAATAATAGTTCAGTGCCAGAGATGCCAGCAGTACGGTCATACCAAGAACTATTGTATGAGACCATACAGGTGTGTAAAATGTGGACAATCACACAAGACATCCGAGTGTCAAAAACGTGATCGGAGCACTCCAGCACTATGTGCCTTATGTAATGGACCTCATCCAGCTAATTACAAAGGGTGCGAAGTCTACAAGGAAATCCAAGCTAGAAAACTAAAAAGTAATATTCCTCAGATAGTAAATAAAACAACATCTAAAACACATATGATGACTGAATCGAATACTAATGTAGAGCCAAAAAAACGAGAACAAAGGTTGTCCTACGCAGATACCGTTAAATCAGGACAAACTAACACTACCCTACAGAACACTTATGGAAATACTGACATCCCAAATCAAATAAGTACGACCTTAGAACAAATCATCAGAAAACAGACTGAAAAATTTGATATCATCCTCCAACAAATGAGCACTCTAATGAGTCTCATAGCCAAACTAGTTGATAAACTGACAAAATGACCTCGCTGCGGATTGCGGCCTGGAACATCAATGGTCTTGCTGCTAACTACCATGAAATTAAACTGTTAATGTCTCAACATAAACTGGACATTCTCCTTATCTCTGAGGCCCACTGTAAGGTTAATACTATGGTAAGGTTTCCAGACTACCACTGCTATATTACTCACCACCCTGACGGTACAAGCCATGCGGGATCAGCCATAATTATAAGTAAATCTATTAAGCATCATCAAGTGTCTAACTACGAAACTGAGTACATCCAAGCCACCACGATTACTGTTCATGACAAAACGGGAGACATCAACGTATCTGCAGTGTACTGCCCACCTAAACATACCATGACTGAGTCATTGTACTCCGATTTCTTTGACACTCTAGGACACCGCTTTATTGTCGGCGGAGACTGGAATGCCAAACATACTTCCTGGGGCTCCAGATTAACGAATACTAGAGGCAAACAACTGAAATTGAGCGTAGATAAAAATAAACTAAGCACCATATCTACAGGAGAACCTACTCATTGGCCAACTGATACCAGAAAGGTTCCGGATCTAATAGACTTTTTCATCACCAAGGGTCTAACGAAGTTGTATATGAAACCCGAATCCTGTTATGACAGTTCTTCAAACCACACTCCGGTACTCTTGACAGTTAGTACCAATCTTATAGAGGTGTCAAGATCAATAAGGCTATGCAATAAACTTACAGACTGGAATATATTTCAAGAGCACATCGAGGAATCGATAAACATGAAAATGGCCCTCAAGACGCCTGAAGATATAGATGAAGCAGCTGAATATATAACGACGCTCATACAAGAATCATGCTGGATGAGTACTCCTGAAATCCAGACCTACAACAGTACTGGAGTAAGCAACTATCCTCTAGAAATAAAAAAAGCAGTTCTGGAAAAGAGACGACTTCGAAGAGTTTGGCATCTAAGCAGGAATGCCGAGGATAAAACTAATCTAAACAGAGCTGTTAAAGATCTCAAGTCATTATTACAAAGCTGGCATGATATTTCATTCCAGGAAAAGCTTGAAAACGTAACTCCAACTGAGTCTACAAACTTTTCGCTGTGGAAAATAACCAAGGGTTTTTACAGACCGCAAGCTGCTAAACCACCTTTAAAGGGCGCTGATGGATGGGTGAGAGAACCACAGAAAAAAGCAGACCTATTTGCTGAACATCTAGAAAAAGTGTTTCACCCAAATGATTCCGCGGATAGAGAGTTTGATGACCGGGTGGACATAAATTTAAACCAAGACTTCCAAATGGATCTACCGCCAAAAGCTGTGTCAGTGCGGGAAGTGTGGAGAATAATTAATGAGCTGAAGAATAAAAAAGCGCCTGGCTATGACCTAATAACCAAGGAAATTGTTAGACGACTGCCCCGAAAAGCTATTATTTACATTACTACATTATGTAATGGCATATTAAGAGTCCAACATTTTCCTGCAATATGGAAAGTATCCCAAATCACTATGATTTACAAAGATGGAAAACCACCGAGTGATGTCGCATCCTATAGACCTATAAGTTTGCTACCAGTACTATCCAAAATATGCGAAAAGCTCCTTCTCCGGCGTATTCTTCCAATTCTAAAAGAAAATGGCATCATACCTGGCCATCAATTTGGCTTTAGACAGCAACACTCCACAGTGGAACAGGTTCATAGAGTCTGTGACAAGATCAGAAAGACACTGGAAGAAAAAGAATACTGCTCTGCAGTCTTCTTAGATGTACAACAGGCTTTTGACAGAGTCTGGCACAAAGGCCTGCTATGTAAAATTAAAGGTTGTCTTCCACATAGCTATTTCTTGATATTCAGTTCTTACCTCTCGGGAAGGCTTTTCCAGATCAAAGAAGGTGAGACAACATCCAAATTTTTCGAAATAAAAGCTGGTGTTCCCCAAGGGTCAGTGTTGGGCCCAGTACTCTACACAATCTTCACGTCTGACCTCCCTTGCTCGAATATTATAACTACAGCTACATTTGCTGATGATACCGCAATCCTGGCGAGTCACAAGGATCCAATAATAGCCTCCAAAATCCTACAGAAAGGTCTAGACGAGACAACTAAATGGCTCCGAAATTGGAGAATTAAAGCAAGTTCCTCGAAATCAGTGCAGGTTACTTATACCTTACGCAAAGAAAATTGCCCTTCGGTGAAGTTAGAAAACGAAACCCTTCCGCACCAGAACTCTGTTAGATACCTTGGTCTTCACCTTGATAGACGCTTGACCTGGAATGAGCACATCAAGAAGAAACGAGATGAACTGAACATTAAATACAGAAGCTTTCTGTGGTTGTTAGGGCGAAACAGCAAACTATCGGTAGACAACAAATTACTAGTGTATAAGTCAATCCTGAAACCTGTATGGATGTACGGCCTGCAGCTATGGGGTAGTGCTGGTAGCTCCTGTATAGTACGAATACAAAGAATGCAAAACGTAATTCTCCGAACAATCAGTAATGTTCCCTGGTATGTAACTAATGCTGAGATTCACGAACACCTAAAAATGCCCACAGTGAAGGAAGAAATTGCCAATGTGAAGACTACATACAGGAAACGGCTAGAGGCCCACCCCAATACTCTTGCACGACAGCTCACAGTATCCAGCTATGTAAAACGCCTTAAAAGAAAAGAAATCCTATAGCGTGGAGAATTAATTATGAGTAGATGTTCTCGCTGGGGGACACACTCAGAATGCGAAAATCATACAGCACATTTGCTAAAAGTGAACGCACTGATTGCAGATTTACAATAAAAAAAAAAAAAAAAAAAAAAAAAAAATCTTGTTATTGAACTGGGGGCTGATAAATCTTAAATTTAATGTTTTTGAGAAAAATCTTTAGTTTGTCAGGAAGTCGCTTGGAACACTTCAATGTGGACAAAAAAACAGAAAAAATTTATAACTGGTCGAGTTTATTCTAGCTTTTATTCCTATTGATCATAAAACCAACAGGGTTCCTTTGTAGCTACGACGAAGAAATAGCTCAACCACCGTGTGACAGTAAGTTTTATGAGGAGCTATATGGATAATTTCCACTAAACGCGTCGCATCATCACGGATCTAGCTATAGACGATAGCGATCAGCAGGATGTCAACGCAAACGACTAGCTCTGTAATACTACCGTCGCTTACAGACTGATCGTGTCTGCGCCAGCGACAATAATGACACCCTGGCACAGCTTTGATGCACACGACACATGAAATCCGATCAAATACGACGACACGGGAACGGAGCCGATCACACATCATTCTCTCGGCTACGGTTGCATATCGAAAACCGAGCGAACAAGCTGCTGTGCGTGGCATGCACAATCTTAGACGATTTAAGTGATATCATTTAAAGGTTGTAGAATCCATTCACTTCTGCTATTGTGTGGAAATTATTCTTTAGTTGATAAATAGTTCTAATAAGTAAGCTATTTATTCAGGCTACTTGTAATCCCAATCAAGAACTTAAAGTATCATGTAGATGTGCAAGTGAAAAAAACGGATAAATTAATGAAGTGGTGTTTCGCCACATACAAGTCAGCAGTTTGAAATTGAGTAGCTTTTACCTGCAGCAGGTAAAATACCCTTATAAATTAATGCTGGTTCAGGCAGAGGCGAAGAACTAATCTATTGTGTTCACTTGTAAAGGTTTGTTACTGGAAATAAAGTTTAGCTAAATTCTAGAATCCCCAGATTAGTTTAAAGGTACAATTTACATGTCACTTGTACTTGCTGTTCACCAGATACAGAAGTTATTGCTTATTTAGGAAAATGAATGGTGTACAGAAAATATTAATTATATTTTCAGGCATCTGACACACAACTAAGGCGAGTTTGTGTTATAAAAAATAGATTGACTCATAAAATATGTATTGACATTTAACCAAATATATTTATTTATTCATTTTGGGTCATGAATTCAGAAGCATTACTTATTTTTTGTAAATTATGTATAGGTAACATTTAGTGAATAGATTTATATAACGGTGGTTATAAATAGTGTCCCTATATGAAAATTCACACTGTATATAGATCAAGTTGTATTATCAATATTACAGCTATTACTTGCCTGATTAGGATAAAATACATTTGGAGTTCCGAAATTCATAGGAGGAGGAACCATTGTAGGTGCATTTAATAGCGGTGCCCCAAAATTTTGTCCTTGAGAATAAGCTGATGCCTGTGACATAAAAGATTGCATGGCATCTGGAGCACCACGTTGTGACATTGCCTGCAACAAACAACAGAAAATTCTTTATAGATAGACAGTATGTATCCATTCACCCTCAGGATTGCCGAGGTGTGATGACAGTTTCTATAAGGTAAAATTGTCAAAATTGGGAAAAAAAAAACTACAAGCGTACCGGTGCATTTTTTCTGGATAAAATTTTTAATTTTGATTTTTCATTATCAGAGATCGGAATTGGGTGTGTGAAAATACCTAAAGTTTGCAGCGGGACATAATATGGAGCTGTTACAACCACTTAAGTTAATCCGGTTTTGGATTTTACCGGTTTAGTTTAGTTTTTTTTTCGTTTTACATGTTCCTTACCTTTGAAACACCGAACTATAAACATTTACAAGCTGCTAATACAGTTCTAAATTAATTTTTGTTTATAGTTTGTGTTTATAGTTCGGTGTTTCAAAGGTAAGGAACATGTAAAAAAAAACAAAACTAAACCGGTAAAATTCAAACCCGGTTTAACTTAAGTGGTTCTAACAGCTCCATATTATGTCCCGCAAACTTTAGGTATTTTCACACACCCAATTCCGATCTCTGTTCATTATAAAAGGATCAGTTTTATATTATACATATTTTCAAATGCCAAAAATAAAACTTGACGCTGGCAAATGCACAGAAGTGCGAGCCAAGTTCCCTGCCAAATGGGAGGGGGAAAAAAAAAAAAAAACAATTGAGCTAGTAGCTAACTCCAAAACAATCTTATAATAAATAAAATATGATAAATAAAAGTTAGGGCTATAAAGACAGTGTAGATCATCTCATAGCGAGGACTTTAAACCGTCTGTCCCAGGTCCTATAGCAACACCAGCAGCAATCATTTAAGGTAGTACTTGTGCTTAGGTTGTTGAACTCTGATAGCAGGTGCTCAATGTATAAAATCAATGTTACCCAATCCCATCTATTCCATCTATTTAGGGTAGATTTAGGGTAGGGTAGAGATTCAGAGGAGAATGAGTTGACAACAACAACTGATTGAATGCTAAGGCCCTTTTTAAAAAACTATCTCCAGTTTTAATGAGAGATAGGTCATTGTAAACACCGAATTTACCTTAAAAGCAATAAAAATTTAGAACTAAAATTTATTGAAAATGAAAAAAGTAATTCATTTTATCAAAATAACCACATGTACATTTAAATTCGCCAGGGTATCACTTGATATAGGGTTTTTGGAGATAAGAAAACCAAATAGATCCTAAAAGAAGTTTCAGAAAGGGATCTAGTGGGTGGAGCATTTTATCAGTAGAGAGTGGTGAATTTCAAATATAGGTACAACTAACATAAAAAAATATCTATTTACAATTTGTTTTTACTGTAAATGGGACTTATTCACGATAAAAGTTTAAAAGGTGCCCAAGAGCTGTATAAACCGATCAAAACTTTTTGTTTAGATCGGTTTATACAGCTCTTGGTCACCTTTTTAGAAGGTATCATAACCTTCTTAATTTTATAGCAAAAAAGTCCTATTCACAAAAAAAACATGAGTATGTGTAATAGTTGCAAAAGTCTAAAAGCAGTAATCTTTATATTGTACAAAATGTGGTCATTTCTGCAGATCGCCTGCTTAGACCTTCTTTTTAAGTAGAGTAAAAGCTCTTTAGTCCCAGGGTAAATATGCCGTAAATACAGAGACTGTGTAATATATATGGAATTATAGAGTATAAGTTATGAAATAACCACAGATAAGTTTTGACCACAGTGATTCATTATTATCATCAGGCTTAGGCATTGTTTAAAGTATTTGTAAGTTTTTCTTGCTGGGCACTTTTTAACTAAAGCTCTTTTAACTCGAACTAATATTCAACAATGGCATTAGCAATTTCCTTCCTAAGAAATAAAGACTGTTTCTAAGACATATAAATTTTCATAAAGAAATAACAACGCTCATTTGCTTTTCTTATAATTTCACTAAGATTCTTCCATTTAAATGTTAGATTTCAATGTTTGTTGAAGGCTCTTTTTCATTGGTCTGTGAATTTAACATTTCGCAAAAGTAAGTATCAGTCAAATCTTTATCTGGTGACTGAAGCAATTCCTGAATGTCTCTTGTTTCTATGAGTTTAATCCATTACATACTATTCCATTCGCAATTTCAGCAATGTTTACAGATAAATTTGAACTAGATCCGAGAATGAAGTAATCTTTAGCTGCAAATCTATATTTAAATCGAGCTGCAATTTTTTAAATCCGTAATAGTGAAAACCCAAATACAAAAGCGCATAGGAAGTCTTATTGTTTTCAATGGTTTTAACGTAGTTTCTAACAAGAGCTAGAGTGATTCAAAAGAAAGTTATCTATGCACACATGCATATTACAGTAGAGGAATCCCAGAACTTCGAACACATCCAGGCGAAGCCGGTTAGAGTGGCTAGTAGGTATTACATAAATAACACCCAGAAACTAACAAATAATCATACTCATCAAACATGTGTGTCTCAAATCCAATACATCAAGTTTTACTTAATCACTAACTAACGGATCCACAGGTTCAAGTGAAGATTAATGAAACTTTACTTACCGGGATTTTTCCTTTCGACACTACTCGCAATTGATGACCCTTATAAAGGTATCCATCAATTGTTTTCGTGAAAATAGCAGCATCTTCTTCGCCAGTAAAGCCAACAGTAATTTTTTTAGTCCGATTCTCGTGTGGAACTAAATTGTCTAAAATTATTTCGGATATACCACACTTGGTGTGTATTAAGGTTTTTATATCCTTTTGTGATACCTGAAATGGGGTAACAGTGTAAAACAAGAGCTTTGAGACATAACAATTTACGAGTGTTCTTCTATTACTCGTAGTACTAACCGTATACGGTAAATTATGTATAGTTAGTAACATACTGGAAAAACCATTTATTTTGTACAATTCAATCAAGTTATTACACTAAGATTATCGAACAACTACTGAGAATGATGATACCGAATTTCCCAGTCTGGCGAAACTCCCATACAAAAGAAGTGATATATGAAACGGAGTACCTTTTTAATGGCGGCTATAATCCGTTAAAATTACGAAGAACACTGAGAACTCTGGGACTATATCGGGCTACGATTCTTCTACACATAGTTGGATTACATCAACCGCCATTTTGACTGTCATTAGTGTCACTAGCAAGTAGCAAGTAAAAGAACTCTGTGCAGTTTTTGCGAAACTTACTTCAAAAACATATTCAGACCGTTTGATAGTTAGTTTGTTAATGTTTTCTAAAGTTATATTTTCGCGTATAAATTGCATAAAAGTGTATTAATAATTTTTTAGTTATAAGAAATTTGTTTTCTGTTTGTCTTCGAGTGTTTCTAGTAAACAGAGTGAGAATGAGAAAAATAACGTGTGAAATTTCAATTCAGTTCAACCAAATCAATTATTAGCGTAGATTGTATCAGAGTTGGCCTTAATTTTCAATAAGTGCATTGAGTGTGGTGTATTTCCTGACTTAATGAAACACAGTAAGATCATTCCTTTGTTCAAGGCGGGTAGCACGTCCGATCCTACCAATCATAGACCCATTTCGGTGTTACCTACTTTCAGTAAATTGTTTGTAAAAATTATACTGGATCAGTTACAAACTCACTTTAGCGCAAACAAAATTCTACACAAGAAACAGTTTGGCTTCAGAAGAGGACGCTCGAGTCTCGACAAGTGACGCTGGTGTTGAACTATTGGAAAATATATTTAGTGCCTGGGAGGATAAACAGGATGTGCTGGGTGATTTTTGTGACTTATCCAAGGCATTCGATTGCGTTTTTCATGAAACATTGATAAGGAAATTGCATCACTATGGAATAAGGAATACTGCTTTGGATCTTCTTATCTCTTATTTGGGTAATAGGACCCAAAGAGTGGAAGTTAATGGACAGAGGTCCCTCGGGTCTCTGGTCACTATGGGGGTTCCGCAGGGCTCAATTCTCGGCCCATTTTTGTTTCTCGTTTATATAAATGACCTACCTAATCTGATGAAAGATAATCAGGAGATAGTGCTATTTGCGGATGACACCTCACTTTTATTTAGACTAAAACGAGAGCAAATAGTTACTGACGATGTGAATAACACTCTCTCCAAGGTCGTGAACTGGTTCAACGTTAATAACTTGCTTTTAAACGAGAAAAAATCTAAATGTATTAGATTTTTTACACCCAATGTTAAGCAAGTAAAAACTAATGTTCTGATAAATGGAAAGGAGTTGGATCTTGTGAACACACACACACCACGCAGTTTTTGGGTATAACTCTAGATTCTAAATTGCAGTGGGGCCCACACATTGATGGCTTGTCGAATAGTCTCAGTTTTGCAGCATATGCGGTTTATAAAATTCGCCAATTAATTGATGTAGACACCGCAAGACTGGTGTATTTTAGCTATTTTAATAGTGTAATGTCATACGGTATTTTGTTGTGGGGAAATGCTGCTGACATTCAAAGTTTCTTTGTGTTGCAAAAGAGAGCTATTCGCGCAATTTATAATCTCAGTTATAGGCAGGGATCTCAGGGAGGGATCTCTGAGGGATAAGTTTAAAGAAATTGGTATTATGACAGTCGCATCTCAATATGTATATGAAAATGTAGTGTATGTTAAGAAAAATATACATTTATTCACAAAGTTTAGCGACATTCATAATATAAAAACTAGAAATAAAGATAAACTCGTGTTTCCAACGACTAGACTACAAAAAGTAAGCAAGTCTTTTCGATGTCAGGGTGTGAGATTCTACAATAAGATTCCAAGCAAATTTCATGAATTAAGTATTAACAAATTAAATCCTTAATGAAACAAAAACTGTGTGATAAAGCAGTGCTGTATTTACACATTTGCCGCCTCAAAGCTTTAAATTTTTTGCCGCCCCTACTGACTTCTAAAACTAGATACACTGTTCACAATAAAGTTAATTCCCTTTTTTAGAAAATAACCTAGTTACTAGATTCTTTTTACAACTTTTTTTTTATTTTTAAGCTAAGAAAAATAAAGTTTTATTTTTACTGCACTACTTATAAGTTTATAAGGTGTGGAGGGCTAAGGAAGATAGGTAGGTAAGGCTCGGTACTGCTAACGACTTAGCTCCTGGAGCTGTCTCAGTCGTCGTCTTCACAGTTACCAATGTCGAGTTATAGTCTTAAAACTGCTAAATAAAGATATTGCACATTCGATAAACGTTATTAAACGATTTTTATGGCACTCAATTTAACACAAATTTTAAAAAAAATATTAAATTGAAATTAATGATAATAAATAAATATTTCGGACATCTTACACACAACGCCATCTAGTCCCAAACTAAGCAGAACTTGTATTATGGTACTAACCAACTGATATAAATACTTAAACAATATTTTTTTGTAAATACATACATATTATACAGAAAATAAAAATTAAGTGCGTTACTATCAATATCTCTATTTGGTGGAGCATGGTTGGCCTAGTGGTGTAAGTGTCCCGTCTCCCCCCCAGGCTCGGCGTAACTTGTCACAGCCCTTGAGGCAACCTTTCAAGAGGCAGCGCGCCTGGCCACATCAGGAGTCTCCCTGGTCGTCGGGCGCATTGAGGCGCTGGGCTTACGGCTGGTCCTGGAAAAGACGGAGACCCTTCTATTCCATTGGCCCCGTCGTGGGCCGCCCTTCAGCGCCTCAATCGAGGTCAACTCGGTCCTCGTATCGGTCCGGACCCAGATAAAGTATCTGGGCCTGATACTTGCTCCGAAGCTGATCGACACCGCCTCCGCCTTGGGTGTCTTTTGCCCAATTTAGGCGGAGCCAGAGTCGCGATGAAGCAGTTGTACATGAGAGTTGTCCCGGTCTATCGCACTTTACGGTGCACCGGTGTGGGCGGCGGCTCTGACCGACCAGAATAGGGCGCGCCTCTGGCGGTTAGAGCCATACCCGGGTACCGCACCGTGTCGACCGACACGCCATGCGCCTTGGCCAGAACACCCCCGTGGGATTTGGAGGCGGAAGTGCTCACCGAAGTTTATCGGTAAGTGCCTGATTTCGCCCTCCGCCCGAGGACGTGCGCGAGTGGCGCGAACATACTCGCCGAACCACGATGATTCGTTGGTACATTCGGCTGGAGACTCCACGTACTGAATTTACCGCCGTGGAGGCGCACCAGCCGGTCATCTTCGAGTGGGCAGGGCGGCAGTACCGGACCCTTTCATACCGACTGACGCAGATTCTTTCCAGGCATGGTTGCTTCGTGACAGCTAGGGTAATATTCTGATATCCAAGGCGGCTGTCCTACGGATCCGGTACAAGAACACCGTCCCCGGACCGGACCTTGTGTACTGACCCGAGCCTTCGACCACATGTCAGACCACTTCAGGGATGTTTTGGAGGCTAGCATGCCGTCCGGACGCTTCCCTGAGAGCTTGAAGAAGCTGATCCAGAAGTCGGTTTCTGCCGTCTGCCGATTCGGTCACGGCCTATAGGTCCATCTTGTGGCTGAAGGAGGTGGGGTAAGCTGTTTGAGGGTGCTTTCTGCCCGCATCGTCCAGCACCTATGCGAGGTGAGCCCCAATCTGTCGGACGTCCATTTCGTATTTTGGGAGGGGCGTCCGACGGTCGATGCCATATTGCGACTGAGGGCGGTGACCGAAGAGGCAGTTAGCAGTGGTGGCGTGCTGTTGACGGTGTCTGTAGACATCGCCAACAGCACGCCAATTTGTTCCACGGGCCCCGTCGTGGGCCACTCCTTGGCGCCTCCATAGTATTCAACTCGGCCCTCGTACTGTTCCGGGCCAGATGGAGTATCTGGGCCTGATCCTTGAGGGTGGCTCTTCGACGACCGCTTCCGACAGCTTGCCCCAAAGCTGGTTGACACTGCCTCCGCTCTTGGATGACTTTTGCCCAGTTTGGGTGGAGCTAGTATCGCAACGATATAACTATACACGGGAGTTCTCCCGTCTATGCACCGGTGTGGGAATCGGCTCTGACCATCCAAAACATGGCACACCTCTGGTGACCCCAAAGGATTTTGGCGGATAGAATTATGGAGGAACGGGTGTCGTGTTCCTCCAACACCGAGGGAGGATCCTCCGACCAGGCGAGGTGATCATGCCTGGCGGGCCACTGCCCAACAATTGATGTTGGGATGTTTTATATATGCTAATCGGCGCGAGAATGTCTCTTTCGTGATTCAGGATTAGTAGTTACTCCGTATAGATCGATACGTGTTTTCTTCGTAGTTCAATGTTTCTTCGGTAGATGGCGCTGTTGTATGTTATTCGCTTGCGTTGTATGTGGAAGTCGCTACAGAGTCATACACAGTTACCGCACCGTGTCGACCGAGGCGGCGTGCGCCTTGGCGGGCAAACTCCCGGGATTCAGTCCAGCACACGCTAGTGGTTTATCCCGCATGGGCGGCGAAGTTTCGGGTCTCACTGCAGTCATCAGAGGAGATCTCTCGATACAGGCCGTCATCCGCTTCAGTGGCCAGCCGCAAGGAGGCGACGTCCGCGTGTGCCGTACGTCGCCATAGAAAGTTAAGCAATTGACGGCGTCCACTTCACTGAGAGGAGGAACTGGGAGGGGTTCAGATGGAGTAATAACGGGTTCCCTGGACCCCTCCTATTTCAGGCGCAGAGTGACACACCATGTGGTTTTAGTCGGTACGATTGCGACATACCGCACCTCCGCAAGCCCCGGTAGGGTGACGGCCCGAGAGGGTTTCCACAAGGCCAAAAAAAAGTGTTTTAAGTGTTCACCACGCTGCTTTCTACTGCCCCAAGTGTCGTGGGTTCAAATCCTTCTTGGAAAAACACTTTGTGCGATTCACAAATTGTTGTCCTGAATTTGAGTGTTCGCTGTATTCGTTTTATGTATGTTTGTAAAGCCCCCGTGACACAGGACTAATATTCCTAATTCGAGTGTTCTTTTTAAAAAAAAAACAGGTGTCCGCAACCTTACTTTTTTTCTGTACCATTTTTTTTTTGGGCCAATCTGCCGCCCCCCTAATTTTGCCGCCCCAAGCTTCAGCTTTTCAGCTTCTATGGTAAATCCGGCCCTGTGATAAAGCTTACTACACAGTTACTGATTATTTAAATGACAAATTTGCTTGGGATTGATGCTGCTCGCTCCCACATTTTAAAGTGATGTACATTTATAATTTGTTTATTTTTTCGTTGAAATTGAATTGTATAGTATTTTTTTTTTGTGTAAGTTTGTAAATGTGAGTATAGTGTAGGCTTGTAATGTTACTTTATATTTAAGTAATTTTCTGGTGGTTTTGAATGTTTCCACGGCCTACTCAAGTGTCCTGCTGGCGGCAGTGTCGTGTTCCGGGTTGTGGATCCTGACTACATCGGTTAGGCTACACGATGACTGGGGCCGGTATGCCGTCTGTATGGACAGGTCGACTCAAAACTATGGTCCTTTCTTCAAAAGGCCAACCCAGACCCTATACTGCACTCACATAGTACTCTTTAAAATTGTATAACTCGTGCGAGCTAAGATAGCACCTGGCTCAAAATAAAACCTGATGCCGTACCCCCGCGTGACACCCCTCTGTCGCCTTATGAGTAGCGTTAGCATCACTATTACCGTTGCAAAAAAAAAAACATAATAATTATAGTTTATTAGGTATTACTTAATATCATTTAAATAACTGCACGAAATTTATTTAATTAATATATCATTAGATTCGTGGGGGTAACCCACTTGTTTTAAAAAAGGTGACTCGATGAAAAAAACCAGCATGACGACTGTGAGCCGCAATAGTTTCAAATTAAAATATATACACATATGATATTTTGAGACTACAATTAAAAGGCTTATCATGACGATTTATAACGGTATTTTATAAATATATTTTGCCACCCAATATCATTTAAAATGATATTAGATATATTACTTAATATCATCTAAGGCACTGCACGAAGAATGCATTCGGGTAATAATAATGAATGGAGCCTGATTCCTATTATAATACCAAACGATAACTTAGAATAGATAAACCTGTGAATAAAACCAAATTGTTACATACTAATTGTGTTTCATAATAATAATAGCAAAAAATAATAATAATGACATATCCAGATCCGAAATATCATATACATACATCCCTAATCCACTCCACACTCCACTCCACAGACATTCCATAGACTTTCCAGTTCACTGGTTCAGTTCCACAGACAAAATCATAGATTATTTATTTACTACTGAATATGTGGTACTTGGAACGGTACCATTGGCTGAAAGTCTGAAAGTCCGGGATCTTCATCTTCAGATGAATCTTGCAATGTGTTACTTTTTCAGAGCTAAGTAAGGCTCGCACGCACTTTACCCACTTCGAAACACTCCTTCCTGGCCTTTAACGAGCTCACACCCAACACTTAACCTGCTGGGTTACTACTTTTCTTGAGGCAGTTCCCAAAGCCTGCTGTTGCAGTTCCCATAGCTGCGCATCAAAATCTTTTCCTCACTGCTCGGGAACGTTTGGGGCATCTTTCAGACCATATTGAGATTCTAGAACTTGGCATGTCTTTTGCGGTGTTAAAGGTCACTTTTTTGCCGCGAACTAACCCAACCTGGCTCTATTCAGGGACTATCTCTTCTTTCGATTGAGCTTCGTCAACCAAATATGCAACTTCGTCTCACTGCACCTTTGAATTCCGGTCATTCTCGAATGGGCAGAGCGGCAGCACGAAACCCTTTTCTTCCGACTGACGCAGAACCTTTTTTAACATGTTAAATGTTACCGTGTATTTGTATTACTGTGTGTGTGTGTATATAATCAATGAAAATGTATGTGAAAATCTGTACTTTATATTAGTCTTAATAAATATTATTATTAATTTCCGGGCATGGTTGTTTCGGAAAGAACCTGTATTCTGGAAAACGAAAGACGGGCTCATAAATTAATTATCTTAGTTCGAAAGGGCTAATTAAGATCTATCAATTTATATTTTTTTTATATCGAAATTTTCATTTTTGCAGGCCGGAACATGCCCGGTGTTTCTATTCCTTACGGGTGCACGCTTATGTCAGGTCTTGGTTTTCTTCGTCTAAGTTTCACACCCTTTTCGTTGCTGGTGTTTTTTAGTTTTTAAGAGCTGGCAGCTCTGTCAATGTTTTATTTTAATGTAAGCCATCGTCGCCATCTTGTTTTTGAAATGTGACAAGCTGCAAAAGTGCAAAGGTTTTCCATTG
This sequence comes from Phragmatobia fuliginosa, assembly GCA_932526445.1. Taxonomy (NCBI): domain Eukaryota; kingdom Metazoa; phylum Arthropoda; class Insecta; order Lepidoptera; family Erebidae; genus Phragmatobia; species Phragmatobia fuliginosa. The sequence goes on along the minus strand of OW052081.1, from coordinate 8,531,658 downwards.
AGGTTTTCTTTCGCATGTCTTACACGTCTTGTTGTAAATTACATAAAATATCTTAACTAAAATATGCTGTAGTTTTTCATCGAGCTATTGTTTATAAAACTGGTCAAAATGTTGATAACAATCCAAGGGCTGGCACCACTAGTACGTATTGCTACAATTTAATGTTTGCGAAATGTTTTTTTCCCAATTTAATCCTTAAAACGTTTCATGTAGAGAGATAAATATTTAAAAAGTTATGATGATTAGTTTCTAAATTATAATGTTGATATAAGTAAATTATTTATTGTAAAAAAAATTTTAAACTTAAATTTAATGATCAATATTTATAACACAAAATTCAGGTGAATTTTTTTAAATTACCAACCAAAGCCTATTCCAGGCCTATGTCCAGCAGTGGACTTTTGAAAGCTGTTGATGATGATGAAAGCCTATTCTGCCAGATAGGAAGCATGACTAGTATCCAGGAATGGAGGCCACCTTCCTCATTATGAATTTATAACTGCCTCGTTGGTTTACTGGTTGGCGTATGCGACTACTAATCAAGAGGTCTCGGGTTCAAATCCCGGGTCGGGCCAAAAAGTGTTTGTGGGTTTTTCTTAGGAAATTCCTAATAGCAGCCCGGAGTTTGGAAGTTTGGCGGTGATTCACGCACGCGCCTCGGAGAGCACGTAAAGCCGTCGGTCCCGGTTGTAATGAACATCTTTGGCAATCGTTATTGGGAAGTCAGTGCCCTCAAATATACTGAAAACTAGTTCAATCTTCGAATTTCAATTCTCCCTTAGGTTTGCGGAGTTTCGATGCCAGTCGCTCCGTGGAAAAACTGATATTCAGGTAAAACCGGTTGAACTAGTAGCCGACCCCAAATAAACTTGGGAATAAGGCTCGGAAGAAAAAAAACATGAATGCTCTAATTTTACATTGGTCTTCCTGTTTAATCCCAAAATAATGTAAAGTTTGCTACGGGTTTAACCAGTTGTACCTGAATATCAGATTTTTCATGAAGCAACTGACCTTCATTCCCCTGAATATATATATTTAAGGGCAGTGATTTCCCAATAATGATTCATAAATGTTTCTGAATAATGAATAAATATGTTCTCCAAGGTATTGACATGAAACACTACGAACTTCTGTTTTGAGCTTAAAGAAAAAAATAAATAAAAATGAGAACCTATTTGAATTTCATGTTGACAAATTAAAACTAATAGATAAATTAAATAATAAATCATTTCCAGACCAAATATGCAGATATCAAGGTATTGATAAAGCGAGAATGCAACATAGAAGATTTTATATTGAACAATCTTCTGCCTGAAGCTGATGGTACAAAAAAGGTTCGAGTTGGACTAGCTAATGATAATGAAGGACTTAAGGTGATGAAATGCCTTAATGGCTATCGTATGCCTGGCAATTTTGTCATCAAAGTGTCACCTATTGGTAAACCTACAGTAAGTTCTATTTAACCTATTTTTATAATAACTTTTTACAATAGTTTCTTGTGGTATAATAAAGAACTTTTACCATTATGTTTGAGGAGAGAACTTTTTTCTAGAGAGATGGTACTATAATATAAGTACTTTTTAGGGTTCCGTAGCCAAATGGCAAAAAACGGAACCCTTATAGATTCGTCATGTCTGTCTGTCTGTCTGTCCGTCCGTATGTCACAGCCAATTATTTCCGAAACTATAAGAGCTATACTGTTGAAATTTGGTCAGTCGATGTATTCTGTGAACCGCATTAAGATTTTTACATAAAAATAGAAAAAAAACAATACATTTTGGGGGTCCCCATACTTGGAACTGAAACTCAAAAATTTTTTTTTCATCACACCTATACATGTGGGGTATCTATGGATAGGTGTTCAAAAATGATATTGAGGTTTCTAATGTCATTTTTTTCTAAACTGAATAGTTTGAGCGAGAGACACTTCCAAAGTGGAAAAATGTGTGTCCCCCCCCTCTAACTTCTAAAATAAGAGAGTGATAAAACTAAAAAAAATATATCTTGTACATTACCATGCAAACTACCAACGAAAATTGGTTTGAACGAGATCTAGTGAGTAGTTTTTTTTTAATACGTCATAAATCGTAACACGCAATTTACCTCCCATCCAATCAAAACACTATTATTAAAACATCGATGAAAGTTACAACGAACTACAAGAACTTTTATATGATGTTACTTGCTGATACGGAACCCTTCATGGGCGAGTCCGACTCGCACTTGGCCGCTTTTCTGTAATACTGAGCATGTAAATATGTTCTTTAATAATAATAATATTTTGGACATCTAAAACACAACACCATTTGGACCTAAACTAACAAAAGCTTATACCGTGGGTAGTAGACAACTCTTATAAATACATCCATTGATATATAAAAACCCTAGATGCACAGTCTCAAACAAAAGCGGCATACGAAACTGTCCCACTTAGTCATTGATGTATAAAAATATCAATGTGGGTAGTTTTAGTTATGCTATAAACATATCTTTTGCAAATTCAACCTTACGCGCATTGGTTAAAGTTTTTATTACAAAGCAGTGTACCATGACCAATCAAATTTTACTACCGAAGTTTTGAATAAGAACAGGGTCGTTTGGATTATGCGACTAAAATAAAAGGTTGTGTAATAGTCGTTCTCACACTGAAAAAGCGGCCATTGAAATTTGTCGTATTATTTGAAAAAGGAGCAATTGTGCTCGTATTTTATGAGGACGGTTTTGAGACGCTGAGTGTGTATCTTGGGTTTTTTAATACATCAATGAATACATCTAATTAATGTTTAGACATGTAGCTTTATTTTTTAATATAATGATTAAATAAATATGAATCAGATTATGATAAAACTTAAAAAAGTATAAGAACAATGAAATCAATCAATATTAATATCATATAAATTAGAAAGTATTTTTAAATAATAATGACCTCTCTGCGCCAATTGTAATTGGTTATTACATTTGCTTTGGACTCTACGGAGTTGCACTGATTCTTGATACATGCAGGTGCAGCCGTACAAAAGCTAATTAGCTGAGAAAATGTTTGTAAAAATTATCATTGATTATGGATATGTTTACCTCTGTGTCACTAAAATGACTATAGAGATTGCAGGTACTGTGTTATGATTTTCGTCTTGCAGTTTCCTGCCCTGTTTGACAAATTGTATGTCCGTTTCATAAATGTCTCAGATGTATCCCTTGACATCATATATATTAAACCTATTAGCATAACATCATGTGTAACAATTTTGAATCAGTCCTTATTGTGTATGTCTATAGAAACAAGTAATAATCTTCATTGTTTGGTAGTTCCAAAACACAACTAAACATATACACTAAGGGCCACCGCAGACTAGCTACTTTTAGCATCGGCGATCGGCAACTAGTCGCTTTTTAGAAGCTAAATACGGCGACCGAACGCTCTACACCGCACACTTGAAAACTCCAAACGCGGAGATTGAGTCGCTTTTTAGAAGCGCGACACAGCAGCTGAACGCTACTTTCCGCACACATTCGGATGCCGGTAGCATCGATTTGGCATCTGAACAGTCGCTAAAACGCGCGTTTCCGATACCGCGATCGAACGCAGGAAGTCGCTAAAACGCGATGCAGCATCGATGCAGTCGCCAAATCGCCGATCGCCAATGCTAAAAGTAGCTAGTCTGCGGTGACCCTAAGTAAACAAATTTCACTTGTACAAATTCTAGATTGGTTTATATCACCATATAATTTGTATATTACGAAATATTGCAATATTTTGTTATTTGTACAGTTGTTTTTACTTAAATAAGCTACTAAATTCCTATGTTAATAAGTACAATGATTCGGGGTGAAAGAACTCGAAATGTACCTAAATGTTAAGATCAGTGTGCCCGTAATCATCATCAGCATCGTCCTGGGCTTGAATCCCCAAGTCATGTTAAAAGTGTATTGGGTTTGCTAACAAGACATTTTTAGAAACAGCTTGAAGTATGAAAGATTGGCGGTGTTTCACGCCTATGCCCCAGAGAGCATGTTAAGCCACTGGTCCCAGTCATCATGAACATCTATGTCTAAGTTGGAAGTCACTGCCCTCAAAGAAATGTACTGACAAACTAATTCAGCCTTCAAATTAAGTTTGCTTTGATAATTAAGTTGGCCTCAAACCATCCGACCTGTGGAACCTTGCCAATAGCTCCATGAAAAAATGAATATTCTTCTGAAGTAAAAGCGGTTGAACTAGTAGCCAACTTGAAATTATATTTTTGAATGATAATCGCTAAGCTAAGAAATTTATGTTTTGTTCTAAAAAAATGTGCATACGTAACCATCTCGTCGGCGTCATTGTTGTAAATGGTTGTATCTAGATATTTGGTACTGTTTACATAGCTAAATTTGTATGAAATGACTGATAATAATTTATTAAACAACTAGCTATGGTGATTTCTACATACAGCATAAAAAAAAAGGTGTGTGCGCGATTCACACACGATAGAAGTGAAACTTCGGCAAATCGACAAAAGAATCAGATGAATATTTTTAACGACGCTTTTTTTTTAATAAAATACATTTTTCTTTATTTACACTATTAATCATTTAAATTTGACAGCTGGACGCCATCTTTGCCGCGACTTTTATCTCTGTTTCAAAGGTCAAAATTATAGTGTAATTTTTTTACACTTTGTATAAAGTGTAAAAAAATAGATACACATAAATAAAATATTGTTTAATTTTACATCTGGTATTTTTTACCAACATCTCAATTGGTAATGCAATCTCTCTCATGAATTTACATGACGTCATTTCCGATTGGTTGTACACTCTGACATTTGCTCTCTCGCTCTGACTCACCAATTTCATATTTGTGTCTCTTACGTGTCGTTTCTCGTTGCATCCGGTTTGAAATCACTACGATTCTAAAGAAGTTTCACTTCAAAAACATTCAACAGCGTCATCTAGTAACAACAGAGTAGAAAACTAAATGGAGTACTAATCCTGCATCGCAATATAGAAATTCTCAGCACCACCACAGTGATCCACCATGGAATTATCATCTTGCCGGATCTATAGGTTCTCCCTTGGTTTTGGAGAGCCACGACATTCTTTCCACCAGATTGGTAACCCCGACGTGATTGGAAGAAGCCTTTAAAGAAGCTGATCAGCAGCACCATCGTGTTCACTCAAACAGTGTTGACTGTCAACCAAGTCTTAGAAAGCCAGCAACTCAATAGGGAAACCACACGCAAGAACCAACCGCTGCTTCCCTACGACCTCATCAACGTCCAGGCACGTCTCAGAGCATCAAGCAGAGCATGTCTAACTCGTCTACGCAGCAGCCAGTCACTACGTAGCCATCACCCCGACTCCTAGGGACTGCAGCATTGTACCGCACACCGCATGCAGTCTCGGTTCATTGGTGTCAGCAAACTTCAGCCCTGACTTTTTGGGACTAGGGGCATTTAGTTCCGACTCCCTAGAACTACTCACTCCTGACACTGACAGACTCCATAAAAAGAGCGACCTCCGGTCTTGGTAGTGACTTCACATTTTTTTTATGTAAAAGTCTGCCAAGGTCATTGTACTCTACCTGATGTAAGTAGTATGAAATTACTCAAATTACCCAATGGAAAGGAAACATGTAAGTTGGAAGTGAGTTTCAGTTTTTAACTGCTCGGCACGGGACGGAGAAGCCGAACCGTTTAGTGCTAGTACGTATTTCTATATACAACAGTGCCGTCTATCGAAGTAACATCTGACTACAGAGAATAGAACCACACGTAGTAACTGCTAATCCTGCAATGCAACATAGAAGTTTCCGCTGATTAGCATATATACAACTGTCCAACATTAACATTTGCTTGCAGCTTCGTCCTTCTCCAAGGTCCAGTCTATCTTGATACCGAAATACATCCAAATCAATTCACCGGTTTTGCCGGGAAAGCGTATCAGACAGATAGTTATTTTCGAGTTTATAATATTAGTATAGACATAAATATGATTGCTACATTAAATTTGTTTTCTTATTTTACAGTTTGGTGGATCAACGGGTGGTTATGATGCAAGATCAAGTTATCAACACGAACCAAGGAATGATCATCAAAATCCACCCAGAAATGACTATCCAAATCAATCGAATTCTAATGATTATAACAGTCCACATGGTCCCAGTGGACAATATGGTGTCAGTGGACAACCTAGACTTGGAGCACCAAACAAAACATTTGGGTCTGGTGGATCTCACTCCTTAGCCTCTCCAGATAATAGACATCCAGAGTGGCAACCTAACAACAATGCTTCTAATCAATGGGGTCCAAATCAATCCTTGGCTTCTCAAGTACCACAGAATAGCTATAGCTTTGGATCTGGTGCTCAGCAGAACACTTCATCTGGTTACATGCCAAAGGTTAGTAATAACCAGCTGAGTCCCGCAGTGTTACGCTGCGGAGCGAAGCTAGTCTAAAAAATAGCCGTATCCCGTCAAAATCAGTTTAGCTGTTCCAGAGATTAGCGGGAACAAACAAACAGAAAAAAATTTCAAATTTGTTTTTTTAGCACACCGAAACGGCGGATTCAATTTGTATGAAATTTTGTGTGCATATTGGGTAGGTCTGAGAATTGTCTAACATCTATTTTTCACACCCATAGGACGCGAGCTAAGCCGCGGGAATCAGCTAGTAAACATAGATATACTTTAATATTACCAACAGACACTTCAATAAAAAAAAATAGGGTAGTTGAGCCAAATTGTTTAGCACGCCTCGACCAGGGAGGAACTACCCTGGCATAAAAGACTAATTTAAAATGACAGCATACTTGCTATCGTATTTCGTTGCTGAGTGTGATGCAGAAGCATCTAGTGTAGGTCATCAGGCCGCAGTAGTGTAGGTCATTGGCTGAGCACAACTCTTGGATTCTACTCCCGCTTTTCATCAGGCAGAGTAAAATCATTAGCATATAAAAAAAAACATTACATGCCTAAAGTATGTATGTATTTACAAAAGAAAAGTATATTCATAGTATTCTATCAGTCAAATAATAAAAAAAATTTAGAAATTTAAAAACTTTGTAGTTAACAGTATTGTGAAATAGGAATGAGTACCTGCAAACGTTTTTAAACTGTTAAACACTTTTAAACACGGGGGAGGGGATACTGTAACACTTTTTTTTGCAATTAAAGAATTAACAAAATAATCTACTATATTTAAAAATAATTTGTTATTAGCGCCATCTCTCTATGGTCTAAAGGTGTCACATCACAACTGATTAGCGGATGCGAATTTAATTTGTTTCACCAATGGTGCGCTAGATGGCGTTCACATCAAACTTGATTGATTTTTGTTGAAGATTTTGTTGATATTGCAAATGTGTTTTTTAATCTGTGTAATATTCTATCTGTCCTTTTGAAATATTTGATATGTCATTTGATATTTTGTTCGAAAGTGGGGTTGATTCTTGCCAGAAAAATCCTAGTTTTGCATATAAAAGGCAGTGTCCTTCTCTAAAGGATTCATTTTCTACTGCTCTTTTGAAATACAGTTACAGTATATCATCTATCTGTGTCGTATATCTATCTGTGTCGTATATCTATCTGTGTCGTATATCTACTTGTTAATAATGTTGTTTGTAACCTGCTTCTGCTGCCTCGGAGCTGTCTTTCTGCGAGCCCAAGGTCCTTGAACTTGAAGGAGTTCTTTCGTCAGGTGATTTTCTTTCCAATAAGTCTAGTCGCCATAGGGTAACATTGAGAGCTAACTATCTTCTGGCTAGGTTAGCAAGGAGTGGTTTTGACTGCCCCGAACTGATTGGTGTCCGTGACCGGTTAGTTAAAATTCTGTCTGTGTCTGAAGCGGAGTCTGATTCTGACTCTGATGGTTCGGAGAAGGAAGCAGCTCCTGCCCATGGTGGCAAAGAACACAACACCTCACCTGAGCTTAGGGGCGATTGCTCGACGCAACCCGAGGCTACGGTTACCAACTCACCTCCAACTTTATTAGTTAGGGCTAGACCAATTAATCTAAATTCTTTCAATTTGAAATTTGATGACTCTTCATGTGTACAGGTTTTCATTGAGAGACTGGAGGAGCTTAGGTGCGCTCGGGAGGTCACCAAAGAAAAAATCCTCATGGCTTTCTCCGACCTATTAGAGGGTCCGGCCTTGTCTTGGTTTCGCACCAACAAGGAGGATTTCACCTCTTATGAATACATGTTGGAGGAGATGAGAGAGAACTTCGACCTTCCTGACTATGACTATCGCCTCCGCAAGGAAATTAGACAGCGTACACAGGCCCGATCTAAAACTTTGGAAAATTACATCTCTACGATGCAGGCCGTGTTCTCCAGACTCTCGTGCAAGATGCCTAGTGAAGAACAACTGGACATTCTGATGCACAATATCAGACCAGATTACATGAAGGAATTAGCTCTTCATGACGTAAGGTCCATCTTCGATCTGAAGCGATTGGGGAGGCGCCTTGAACTTGCTCGTTCTAGGGCTGAGGCATTTGACGAACCAGCTCTGAAAAAAATGAGAATCACCTCAGATTTACACCCTATGAAAAATAAATCTTCACAAAAATCTTCTCGACAGGTATCTGCTGTGTCCAGCCCCTCCGACTCGAGCGAACCCAAATGCTTTCGCTGCGGTAATGGTGACCACCTTGCTTCACGCTGTACGCAGTCGCGTGAGGTGGTGTGCTTCCGGTGTGGTCGAAAAGGTTTCAGAGCACCGGAATGTCCCCATTGTAACGTCCTGCCAAAAAAACAAGTAAGTCGGGGCCTTGCTAGGAGGCCTACCAGTCGGTCTGATCTGTCCTTCTCTGTCTGGTGATTACTCTGGTAAGGTCCTGTTTAATAAACGGGTTTAGTTTAAAAGTCGAAGGATACTTCAAAGAAACACTTTCACAGTCTCACACATATATATATTTAGTATAAATTACACAATGGTAACTACAATAGCGGCCCTTAAGCACATAAATTCAAATTATAATTTACTTTACAAAAGAAAAAAAAGTGGGTCGACAAATAAAAGGTTGATTGTTGAAGTTTTCCTTTGTTCTGTCTATCTCCTTGTCGTCCGGACCGAGACGTGTAGGCGTAGATCGGGAACACACGGCCACCTGGACGTATTCCCCTGATGGTCCCTCAACGCGTGTCCTTAGGGGACGCGTACCGGCGAACAAAATGTAGGTACAAGTTAGATAAAAGAAAAGGAACCAATACGTGACACCAGCAACAAACTTCAGGGTGAGCGGCATGGATCTGGCTAGTCCTTTCCTCTTCAGCAGATAGGCCGGAGGATCAACCCGATATTGTCAGCCGTAACTCAGAGGGTATTTCTACACCAGTAACTATGAAGAGGATTCTACAATCGTAGCTAACCGGTCACGGACACCTACCAGTTCGGGGCAGTCAAAACCACTCCTTGCTAACCTAGCCAGAAGATAAAAACTGTTAAACACTTTTAAACACGGAGGGGGGGGGGGGGGGGGTACTATAACACTTTTTTGCAATTAAAGTATTAACAAAATAACCTACTATATTTAAAAATCATTTGTTATTAACGCCATCTCTCTATGGTCTAAAGGTGTCACACCACAACTGATTAGCGGATGCGAATTTAATTTGTTTCACCAATGATGCGATAGATGGCGTTCACATCAAACTTGATTGATATTTGTTGAAGATTTTGTTGATATTGCAAATGTGTTTTTTAATCTGTGTAATATTCTATCTGTCCTTTTGAAATATTTGATATGTCATTTGATATTTTGTTCGAAAGTGGGGTTGATTCTTGCCAGAAAAATCCTAGTTTTGCATATAAAGGGCAGTGTTCTTCTCTGAAGGATTCATTTTCTACTGCTCTTTTGAACTGCAGTTACAGTATATCTATCTGTGTCGTATATCTACTTGTTAATAATGTTGTTTGTAACCTGCTTCTGCTGCCTCGGAGCTGTCTTTCTGCGAGCCCAAGGTCCTTGAACTTGAAGGAGTTCTTTCGTCAGGTGATTTTCTTTCCAATAAGTCTAGTCGCCATAGGGTAACATTGAGAGCTAACTATCTTCTGGCTAGGTTAGCAAGGAGTGGTTTTGACTGCCCCGAACTGATTAGTGTCCGTGACCGGTTAGTTAAAATTCTGTCTGTGTCTGAAGCGGATTCTGACTCTGATGGTTCGGAGAAGGAAGCAGCTCCTGCCCATGGTGGCAAAGAACACTACACCTCACCTGAGCTTAGAGGGGATTGTTCGACGCAACCCGAGGCTACGGTTACCAACTCACCTCCAACTTTATTAGTTAGGGATAGACCAATTAATCTAAATTCTTTCAATTTGAAATTTGATGGCTCTTCATGTGTACGGGTTTTCATTGAGAGACTGGAGGAGCTTAGGTGCGCTCGGGAGGTCACCAAAGAAAAAATCCTCATGGTTTTCTCCGGCCTATTAGAGGGTCCGGCCTTGTCTTGGTTTCGCACCAACAAGGAGGATTTCACCTCTTATGAATACATGTTGGAGGAGCTGAGAGAGAACTTCAACCTTCCTGACTATCGCCTCCAGCAAGGAAATTAGACAGCGTACACAAGCCCGATCTAAAACTTTGGAAAATTACATCTCTACGATGCAGGCCATGTTCTCCAGACTCTCGTGCAAGATGCCTAGTGAATAACAACTGGATATTCTGACTGGCTCTTCATGACGTAAGGTCCATCTTCGATCTGAAGCGATTGGGGAGGCGCCTTGAACTTGCTCGTACTAGGACTGAGGCATTTGACGAACCAGCTCTGAAAAAAATGAGAATCACCTCAGATTTACACCCTATAAAAAATAAATCTTCACGAAAATCTTCTCGACAGGTATCTGCTGTGTCCAGCCCCTCCGACTCGAGCGAACTCAAATGCTTTCGCTGCGGTGATGGTGACCACCTTGCTTCACGCTGTACGCAGTCGCGTGACGTGGTGTGCTTCCGGTGTGGTCGAAAAGGTTTCAGAGCACCGGAATGTCCCCGATGTAACGTCTCGCCAAAAAAACAAGTAAGTCGGGGCCTTGCTAGGAACCTACCAGTCGGTCTGATCTGTCCTTCTCTGTCTGATGATTACTCTGGTAAGGGTCTGTTTAATAAACGGGTTTAGTTTAAAAGTCGAAGGATACTTCAAAGAAACACTTTCACAGTCTCACACATATATATATTTAGTATAAATTACACAATGGTAACTACAATAGCGGCCCTTAAGCACATAAAATTCAAAGTATGATTTACTTCACAAAAGAAAAAAAGTGGGTTAACAAATAAAAGGTTGATTGTTAAAGTTTTCCTTTGTTCTGTCTATCTCCTTGTCGTCCGGACCGGGACGTGTAGGCGTAGATAGGAAACACACGGCCACCTGGACCTATTCCCCCGATGTTCCCTCAACGCGTGACCTTAGGGGACGCGTACCGGCGAACAAAATGTAGGTACAAGTTAGATAAAAGAAAAGGAACCAATACGTGACACCAGCAACAAACTTCAGGGTGATCGGCACGGAACTGGCTAGTCCTTTCCTCTTCAGCAGATAGGCCCGAGGATCAACCCGATATTGTCAGCCGTAACTCAGAGGGTATTTCTACAGCAGTAACTATGAAGAGGATTATACAGCCGTAGCTCTGAATGTAGTTATACAGCCGTAGCTCTGAACCCTAGGAAAGAGACACTTTAAATAAAGTTTAAAAATAATTAAAAAAACTTACCACAAATGTGGGTTTATTCACAAGTATTATTCTCAACAAGTAGATATACGACACAGATAGATATACTGTAACTGCAGTTCAAAAGAGCAGTAGAAAATGAATCCTTCCTCATGAAGAAATTAGGAATAACGTGTTGATCGCACTAGCTGAGAACAACACAATGTCCATGAGAAATAAAGCCAAAATTGCAGAACAAGTAAACTAAGTCAACAAATACCAATGCTACAGAGATGCTACTTCAATGTCCTTACATTCCAAATCGATTTTACTGAAAGTTAAAATAAAGTGACTGTAAATAATTTTGGAAGCTATTAAAATAATTAACAACAAATGAGTTTAGCAAAAAAAAATAATAAAGGTTAAAAAAACCGTTCAAGAAAGGCTTGACCCAAACATATAGACAGGAATAGGCAGTATAGAACCAAATGTAATTTAATAGTAGGTGAAATATCTTGAGCAATGAGTGTGTCTAGTCTTTGGCGAATTTGTTACAGTCACGACCCGCTGTAACGAAAAACAGCAGACGGGTAGACTTGTGCCTAGGCCAGTCGTACCCCGCTAAAGACAAAAGGATTGCAGACGCAATACCAACAGTTGTGTGTAGATCTACAAGGGATCTAACACATCAACAACAAAAAGCTCCCTATCAAACATCAATCAGCTGTGTCAGGTGAACAAGGGACCTGACACAGCAGCAACAAAAAGCTCCCTATCAAACATCAATCAGCTGTGTCAGGTGAACAAGGGACCTGACACAACAGCAACAAAAAGCTCCCTATCAAACATCATTATCGTGTAGGCTTGTTTTAATCCGTCAAAGACACACACAATCACCAACTACAAAATACCAGCCCACTATAGAAAACAAAAAAATTAAGAGATATTACTGGTAGAAGTGTGAGAGAAAACATATAGCTAATTACCAGACATATAGGCTACTATACACAAGTTGACAATGTAATATTGTCATTAAATCTAATAAAATTTTCACTAGTAAAGTAAAGTAAGTACACAGTAGAAGAGATTTAGTCAGTAGCGGTTTCGTTGGGTCGAGTTTAATGGACCCCCTTTAGCTCAGGTGAGGTGTAGTGTTCACCGTCACCATGGGCAGGAACTGCTTCCCTCTCCGAACCATCATAGTCAGAATAAGTGACCGCTTACCGCAGACACAGACAGAATTTTACCTAACCGGTCACGGACACCTACCAGTTCGGGGCAGTCAAAACCACTCCTTGCTAACCTAGCCAGAAGATAATTAGCTCTCAATGTTATCCTATGGCGACTAGATTTAATAAAAATAAAATTTTTAGAAATTTAAAAACTTTGTACTTAACAGTATTGTGAAGCAGGAATGAGTACCTGCAAACGTTTTTAAACTGTTAAACACTTAAACACGGGGGAGGGGGTACTATAACACTTTTTTTTGCAATTAAAGAATTAACAAAATAACCTACTATATTTAAAAATAATTTGTTATTAGCGACATCTCTCTATGGTCTAAAGGTGTCACATCACAACTGATTAGCGGATGCGAATTTAATTTGTTTCACCAATGATGCGATAGATGGCGTTCACATCAAACTTGATTGATTTTTGTTGAAGATTTTCTTGATATTGCAAATGTGTTTTTTAATCTGTGTAATATTCTATCTGTCCTTTTGAAATATTTGATATGTCATTTGATATTTTGTTCGAAAGTGGGGTTGATTCTTGCCAGAAAAATCCTAGTTTTGCATATAAAAGGCAGTGTCCTTCTCTGAAGGATTCATTTTCTACTGCTCTTTTGAACTACAGTTACAGTATATCTATCTGTGTCGTATATCTACTTGTTAATGATGTTGTTTATAACCTGCTTCTGCTGCCTCGGAGCTGTCTTTCTGCGAGCCCAAGGTCCTTGAACTTGAAGGAGTTCTTTCGTCAGGTGATTTTCTTTCCAATAAGTCTAGTCGCCATAGGGTAACATTGAGAGCTAACTATCTGCTGGCTAGGTTAGCAAGGAGTGGTTTTGACTGCCCCGAACTGATTGGTGTCCGTGACCGGTTAGTTAAAATTCTGTCTGTGTCTGAAGCGGATTCTGACTCTGATGGTTCGGAGAAGGAAGCAGCTCCTGCCCATGGTGGCAAAGAACACTACACCTCACCTGAGCTTAGGGGGGATTGTTCGACGCAACCCGAGGCTACGGTTACCAACTCACCTCCAACTTTATTAGTTAGGGCTAGACCAATTAATCTAAATTCTTTCAATTTGAAATTTGATGGCTCTTCATGTGTACGGGTTTTCATTGAGAGACTGGAGGAGCTTAGGTGCGCTCGGGAGGTCACCAAAGAAAAAATCCTCATTTCTTTCTCCGACCTATTAGAGGGTCTGGCCTTGTCTTGGTTTCGCACCAACAAGGAGGATTTCACCTCTTATGAATACATGTTGGAGGAGCTGAGAGAGAACTTCGACCTTCCTGACTATGACTATCGCCTCCGCAAGGAAATTAGACAGCGTACACAGGCCCGATCTAAATCTTTGGAAAATTATATCTCTACGATGCAGGCCATGTTCTCCAGGCTCTCGTGCAAGATGCCTAGTGAATAACAACTGGATATTCTGACTGGCTCTTCATGACGTAAGGTCCATCTTCGATCTGAAGCGATTGGGGAGGCGCCTTGAACTTGCTCGTACTAGGGCTGAGGCATTTGTCAAACCAGCTCTGAAAAAAATGAGAATCACCTCAGATTTACACCCTATAAAAAATAAATCTTCACAAAAATCTTCTCGACAGGTATCTGCTGTGTCTAGCCCCTCCGACTCGAGCGAACCCGGTTGCTATCGCTGCGGTGATAGTAGCCACATTGCTTCACGCTGTACGCAGTCGCGTGAGGTGGTGTGCTTCCGGTGTGGTCGAAAAGGTTTCAGAGCACCGGAATGTCCCCATTGTAACGTCTCGCCAAAAAAACAAGTAAGTCGGGGCCTTGCTAGGAGCCTACCAGTCGGTCTGATCTGTCCTTCTCTGTCTGATGATTACTCTGGTAAGGTCCTGTTTAATAAACGGGTTTAGTTTAAAAGTCGAAGGATACTTCAAAGAAACACTTTCACAGTCTCACACACACATATATATATTTATACTTTGTCCATTCGTTTATTGTCTTTTTGACAGGTCACGCCTATAAATTACCGGATTTTTTTTTCGTTAATATGTACTAGAGTAATGACGTACGGTAGGGAAGTGGCTTGTGCATAGCTAAAATAAGCAAACTATAAAACAGTTCTTGAAATATGATAAATCGATTAAAATAATCTATTTTATTATTATGATCAAAATAATTTGAGTTCATGTAAGTATTGTTTCTGTAAATTTAATAAAATAAAAAGGAAATTAAAACAGTATGACTTCAAGATTGATTATTTGCAAGGAAATAAATCGAAATTTTGGAATTTAAGTTCAAACTTAGAACCTTGTCGTCCGGACCGGGACGTGTAGGCGTAGATCGGGAACACACGGCCACCTGGACGTATTCCCCTGATGGTCCCTCAACGCGTGTCCTTAGGGGACGCGTACCGGCGAACAAAATGTAGGTACAAGTTAGATAAAAGAAAAGGAACCAATATGTGACACCAGCAACAAACTTCAGGGTGAGCGGCACGGATCTGGCTAGTCCTTTCCTCTTCAGCAGATAGGCCGGAGGATCAACACGATATTATCAGCCGTAACTCAGAGGGTATTTCTACGGCAGTAACTATGAAGAGGATTATACAACTGTAGCTCTGAATGTAGTTATACAGCCGTAGCTCTGAACCCTAGGAAAGAGACACCATTCCTATATATGTTCACATAAAAGAGACACTTTTAAAGTTTAAAAAGAATTAAAGAAACTTACCACAAATGTGGGTTTATTCACAAGTATTATTCTCAACAAGTAGATATACGACACAGATAGATATACTGTAACTGCAGTTCAAAAGAGCAGTAGAAAATGAATCCTTCAGAGAAGAACACTGCCCTTTATACGCAAAACCTGGATTTTTCTGGAAAGAATCAACCCCACTTTCGAACAAAACATCAAATGACATATCGAATATTTCAAAAGGACAGATACAATATTACGCAGATTAAAAAACACATTTGCAATGTCGACAAAATCTTCAACAAAAAACAATCAAGTTTGATGTGAACGCCATCTAGCGCATCATTGGTGAAACAACTTAAATTCGAATCTGCTAATACAGTGGTGATGTGATACCTTTAGACCCTAGAGAGATGGCGCTAATAACAAATTATTTTTAAATATAGTAAGTCATTTTGTTGATTCTTTATTTGCAAAAAAAAAGTGTTACAAAAAATTTTTTTAACCTCTTATGCTTCTTGCTTAAGAGGTTACAAAACTTGCTCTCCTTAAGAACCTTCCTTGTGTCCAACAAGGAAGGTTCTTGTCACATAAGACATAAGAACAACTTTCCATGCATAAACGAAAAATAAAAATAGTAACAAAATTGTTCAAGCAGTTCTCAAGCTTTGCACTTAGCCACATATTTGGCGATTTACTTTTATTTAAAAAAAAAAGTCCCAAGTCTTTACTGGGGGACTTTACTGATATACATTACTGCTGACTCTCTTTGTAGCCATATATTTATGTATGCTGTCTACCTGTCTTGTTGTTGGGATATTATTGTGAAAATAAAACAACTTGTGTTTCGTGTTCAACATTGGCTATCGAAGAACCGTCCGTTTATTAGTGAATGAACAAAGAATGAGTTCCGTTACACTGTTATACTACATCTATCAATAGATGGCATCAGTTGTTTCATTTGATGTTTCAATTAAGCATTACATTCTAACACCCCCACTACATCATATGAAACAATCAAAACAAATTTCACAAATTTACCAGTCCCAAGATCTCCATACATTTATAATGCTTAGTTGCACCAAGGGCCTTTGTGAGAACATCAGCTGGCATATCATTAGTACACATAAATCCAATGTTTATAACATTATTACTCACTGCATCTCTTAAAAAATGATAGCGGATATCAATATGTTTACTTTTTCTATGTAAAGCATAATTAACAACAAATTTTTGAGCACTCTGACTAATATATAATATTGGATGATCTGTTTGTAATATCAAATAAACAGTTTCTACTAAATATAAAGTACATACGATAGTTACAACAAATAAAGCAATTTAAAAAAAACTATTTGTACTAATCTTTGGAATAACAGGGCCGATTTTGATGAAACTTTCAATGACAGAAAACTGATGACAAATAGTAACTTGGCTAGTTATTTAGACTAGCTCTGCTCCGCGGCGGTGCTCGCGAAATACAACAATAACTCCGCTAGTAGAACAATAAAACTGAAGTGTTGACAGAGTGAAGCATTATTACAGGTACCATATATTGACCAAATATTATATTCTTTTAGGTAACCATCATGAAGGATAATTTCCAAGGCCCCACACCATTCAATATAAACCACCCGGCAGGCAATCAACCACAATACCAACAACCAGGAACATCTGGACACTGGAACCCACAGGGACAACAGGTATATATTTATTATTTCACTTACACACTCAAGAATTTTAGCCATTTTAAGTACAGAGGCGTGACTTGACAGCAACAAATGAACATCAACTCTCTCCATCCTACTAATATTATAAACGCGAAAGTTTGTGTGTATGTATGTTTGTTGCTCTTTCACGCAATAACTACTGAACGGATTTGGATGAAACTTTACAATAATTTAGCTTTGTTCGTTCGATAGCTTGTTGCGTTGGGTGCGTAGGTAAAATAGACGTAAGACTTTATATCGTGAACTCGTTTAATTAATTTAAAATACAAAAGTACAATGCAAACATGTTTCAAGTGCGGTTGTTAGAAAGCAAGTCGAAAAAGGGCGGTACATAACAGATCAATTTATAATAAATGGTCACTCAGTCCAAACGTCTCTCATTGGCGGAACACACATCACGTCATTTACACGTGCGTTGATTGGTGCGTAGACAAGCTTATATATCAGAATAACACATAGGCTACTTTTTACTGCAATAATCGAGATAAACGGGCGAAAGCTAGTTGATTATAAAAATACATTAAATCTTAGATGTCAAAATATCACTGTTTATCTCCTGTGAAAACTTCACAGGTTACTATGCATAACACACTTGCATAGCAACCATAATGATAAGCGGGTAACACTGCGGGGCGCAGCTAGTTATGAAATAAAGTTTAAATCAGTTTCAATAAACTCCATAATCAAATCAGTTGCCCGTCAGTTACTTCATTATGTTATTGTGTCGATGTTGTTTTATATATTGTCCTCAAATACATACCTACTAACAATTAATCTAAATATGTACCTCAAAAGATTGTATCATTGGGCCTCTGGTCTTACACTTACTACTGATATTTCTATTTACAGGATCAACTTCAACAACAGGATCAACCGCTTACAAATAAGTCTTTTGACGAAAGAAAATATGGTCCAGGAGACCAACCTAGAGAACCAAAGATTCTTCAAGCCCGGCCAGACACTTACAAGGAGTATGAAAAAAGGCGTGGGTTCTCCCCAACATCTAGAGACCCTATGCCAAGAAGAAGTTCTCCTGGCAGGAGAGAGGAGTTACTGAGAGAACCAACTGGGAGAATTATTGACCGGCCCCCAAGAATATTATCTCCTGACCGAATGGATTCCACACAGAGACGAATTTCTCCACCAGGGAGAAGAGATGAACCCATGGGACGGAGATATTCGCCGCCAGGGAAGAGGCTTTCTCCTGGTGAGTAAAATTCAGTACAGGTCTAGAGTGATTTAATGTTAAAGTTTGAACCTTTATTAGAGCATTTTTTTATAATTCTGAAATAAAAGACTGGACAGCAGGCTCAATAACGCGTTAGCATCTCTATAGGGCTCCATAGTGTGGGTCTGCATTCGACTGCCTTGTTGGTCTAGTGGTTAGCGTCTGCGGCTGCTGATCAATAGGTCTCGGGTTCGATTCCCGGGTCAGACCAAATATTTATGTGATCCACAAATATTTGTTTCGGAGTCTGGGTGTTTTTCTATGTATAATATGTATGTATTTACAAAAAAAGTATGTTTATGTATTTATATCACTTGTTAAGTACCCATAACACAAGCTCTGCTTACTTTGGGACTAGATGATGTTGTGTGTAAGATGTCCAAAATATTGATTTATTTATAAACACTCATTTGGAAAAAAAAACGGGCGGTTTCGATTTTCTTCCTGGCTGAAAAAAATAAAATACCAAAAAGGTTTTAATCATTTGAACATGTTACTGGCCAGTTATAAAAGTGCCATAATGTTTATAAGAGTACGTTCCAAATTCAAATTTTTAACTGAGCCTGGTTTTCAAAGAAAACAACTTTTAACTACATTTTGTGGCGCGAATTCCCTATAGTTAATATCGACTCTAATTAACTTTTTGTAAATTTTTATTAAATTATCTGATGTCCTCGACAGTTCAAAGTATTGTTATTGCTGTTTAGCAATCTCGAAAATGGTAGATAAAGTGATAAAAGCCAGCAAAATTATTGCGCTGCCTGAAGAAGGTTGCAGCCAATGCTTCGTGGCTCAGAGGCTTAATGTGAGTCGGTCGACAGTTCAAAGGACCTGGCAGCGCTATCAAGAAACCGGTTCCGTCAAGAGAAGGCCTGGTTCTGGCAGAAAGACATGTACCGAACCACGGGATGATCGTTTTCTAGTTAGTCAAGCGTTGAGAAATCGCAAATGTTCTTATCTGGACCTCAAGAACAGACTCGAAGAAGTAAGAAATGTGCAAATTAGTCTATGGACGGTCAGGAGGAGGCTTCTCGCTGCTAATATACACAGTCATCGCCCGGCCCTAAATTACTCCGTGGACATCGAGTTGCCAGGCTTAGCTTCACTTGAAATTGTGTGTCATGAACTCATGAAGTCTGGGATAGGGTATTGTTCTCCGATGAAGCCAGGATATCTCTGCATGGTGAAGACCGACGTCGGCGAGTGCTACGTAGACGAGGAGAACGCTTTGCAGAGGCATGTTTTGAAGAAATCACACCTCATGGAGGGGGCTCTGTTATGTTTTGGGCAGGAAAAAATTCTATGAATCGTACGGAGTTAGTCTTCATCGAAAACGGTACACTGACTGGATACCGATACATAACGGAAGTTCTAATTCCTTATGCACAACCCGCTTTAACCGCTCTTGGTGAAAACTCAATTTTTATGGACGACAACGACCGCGCCTACCGGTCTGGCGATGTGGAAGGCGTATATGCTAGAAGTCGGAATTCGTCGTTTGGACTGGCCAGCTAGAAGTCCAGACTTTAATCCCATATAGCATGTCAGGGACGTTCTGAAGCGACGAGTGAGATCAGTGCAGCCGGCTCCGCAGACCATCAGAGAGCTAAAGAATGTGATTACCGCGGAGTGGGAACGTATTCCCCAAGAAACCATAAAAGATATACTCGCTAGCATGCCCAGACGAATGCAAGCCGTGATTTCAGCAAGAGGGGGTCACAACACTCAGTACTAAACGTTGATCTGCTTTTAATGTATTCAATAAAAACAAAGAAATTAACGCGTTTCATTTTTATTTAGCGAGCAGGTACAATAATACTTTAACTTAAACATTATTTCTCAATAATTTAATAAAAATGTTATGATAAAACTGATGAAAACTATTCCTTCCTAATTAATTGATAAAATTCTGAGGTTAGGAATTCCTAAAATTGTCAAACAAACAAATAGTAACCATAAATTAATAGTTCATTGCTTAAGTGCCCGTTTTTTTTTGCAAAAGAGTTTATATATACTTTGAAAATTTATTGATTTAGTCTCTCGTCTTCCTTGTGTGATTTGAGTCAATATTGCTGCATTATATGCTTTCATAATGAGGAATGTGACCCCTACTCTTGGATTCTACTCATGCTTTCCATTAGGTAGAGAGTAGTCACTTCAGCAGGCTTAAATGAAAACAAAAAATATAACCAACTGTTTGTTTAGTTTCACATATAATGTTTTAGTAATCTGTACGAATAAATAAAATTGTAGTCTGGAGCCTGTATGTAATATCAAATGAAAAGGTTTTACTAAATGCCAAAGTACCTTAATATCACATCGGTTTTACAGATTTACCGGTTTTAATTAACTTTCTCTGGCAGATGGCTTATGACTTAAGGAGTAACTTTGGTTTTTTTGACTAGCGTTGTACCACAACCCCTGGAATCGAGCTAGTATATACTATACTAGGTGACTTACGCAACTTCGTCTGCATATCTTTTCTGGTGTGAACGTGGGGTTAACTATGGTGGCTTTGCCCGTGTGTATTCGATTATAGCGGTAAAAAGTAGCCTATGTCCTTTCTCAGACTAGATATTAGTGAGGATTAGATCAGGAATTGATTTATCAAATCTAAATATTTTTTCTCTTTTTCTGAAGGAGTCTCAAAAAGGTTTCATGATTTTCGTTTCTTAGTCAGTTACAATCAGGTAGTCTCTCGGCTTGTGAACCTCCTATACTAAAATAAAAGTAAAAAAATCGCCATCAACCAAAAGGAGGTGACCAACATAGATTAGTTACAATTAAATTTCATTAGCAGGTGGCAGGCGTAACATCCCAAGCCACTCCGACCCGCATCACGAGCCTCCCCACAAGAGGATATCGCCCAATCGTCGTCTCGTGTCGCCCGGGAGGAGGGACGAACGACCAATACCCAGGTATTTACAGGTTACTACTAGTCTTGTCTTGGATATCGTTGAAAATGTAAATCCATGTTATAAGGGACACCAATAGCCTTTACACTCAAATTGTCCTTAAAAATTCATTTATTAATGAAAATAATGTATTTTCACAGCATTTGTGTACTACTGTATCACACGCTAGCTAATGGTTTGATATAGGTTTTGTTTTACCTTCTCTTTTTTATTATTTATATTAGATTTTCGCCAGTGCGACATTATTCAGACAAAGTGGGCGACAGTTATGGACATGCGGGCAAGGATTTGAAAAATGTGAGGCCGGCGTATGAACCAACTGTTACACAAGTAAGTGTATTATAAGGCTCAATTTTCTTTAACAATATAGTGTTAGTCATCACCTGCTTACTAATAAAAATTATTTTAAAGCAAAATTTAATTGCGACGTAAAGACGATTTAAGTAACAGCACTTAAATCAATACTTCTTATATGCTATATTAAATATAGTATATACTTTTGAATATGATATATACAGCATGCCAAATGTATAAAATAAACCAGGGAAGCAGTTGCACTAGTAATAAAATGTATGGGACTAATCCCACCCATATTTCCACCGTTGTGACTCCTGCATATCAGGATCAAGAGCAGTGAGCTAAGGACACTGCACTGTGTTATTTTATTAATAGGACACAAGTTGGATTTAACATTATCTAGCTAGGTACAGTCCATGTACCGGAGAATATCACACGTTTTCTCTTCTGGACTGTCACCACATGAAAACACTTCATTCGTAGTCGTCATTGACGATTGGATCTTGATGAAGTAATGAGCTCTATGCACTTTGGGTTGAAATGTGGAACCTAAACCTGTCAGCAAAATATTTGGCCCCAGGAAAAATCAAGTTGCAGTTTAATCTACTGCTAAAATGAGGACACCAAACCTAACAAGCAAAATGTGTTTTATGCTGTGTTTATGGGTCTTGGTCAGCTTCTGTAAGGTTAAAATTAAGATTGATCTCAACCTAATTCAACGAAATGCTACGTTTAATTTTACCAATGTAAAATAAAAGTGTCAATAGAAAATCAATGTCTTCGTAATCGGAAATAACCAAAACTACAATTTAAAAGAGACTTGAAATATATCCAAGTTATATTATATGAAATTAGTCTGAGTATTAGAAGATCATTATTTCATGCTTTTATATATTGAGCATCGGAAGTAAAATATGGTGATTACATGTAGGAGAAATTTGTTTTTATATAACTTGTCGAATTCATCTACAGCCTTTAATAGTCCACTACTGAACATAGATCTATTCTTATCATAGATAAATTAGACCAGTAGTAGTACCTCTACTACTGGTCTAATTTACAACGTTGGTCAAAAATGGATAGAGTTTGAAGAACCTCACTAAGCTAGACTCTCAAAAAACCAGAATATTGGTTATCTGTTGTATAATATTCTTTAATACTGAGACAAAATCTGAGGAAAGCGATATTAATCGTAAGCTACATATACATAACTCTATAGAGGTACGTACGATTTCAGTACGATCCATTTCTGATGCTTAGAGCTTTTCAACGCCACAACCTCTGTGAAAACGAGCCCGAGAGCCACAAATTGTAATCGTTTTTGAAAATCGGAAAGAAAAATATTGGATTGGAATAAACAAGAGGCGCCAAAGCCAAAGACGGTAACTAGCGCATTCGATGGCGCAATCACAGCTACTGTTTCAGACGGAACAAGAATGAAGACTAATATTGTTACACATTTCCTCAATATTGTTCAACTTTATCAAAACGACAAACTGGTCTCTCAAGCTACAATAGAATGTTTATGCTTCTGACTTCACTTTGCTTAGATTTAATTATTTATTAGCTACAGCTAATAAAGAATGTATATCGTTAAAAGAGCCACGCTAATTTCAACACAAATGGGCCTGCTCGACTGTGGCGGTACTGCCCTTGCATAGAAGACCCAAAAAGCCCCAATGATGCAGAACCAGATCAATAGGTGTGTATAACCATATCAATGTGGATCACCATACTGCATTAGGCAGAGTATCTCTGTCAGGCACAAATAAAAACGCACGGTAAATGATACATGGAGGAAAAG
Organism: Phragmatobia fuliginosa; assembly: GCA_932526445.1. Lineage (NCBI taxonomy): Eukaryota > Metazoa > Arthropoda > Insecta > Lepidoptera > Erebidae > Phragmatobia > Phragmatobia fuliginosa. The sequence continues at coordinate 8,508,159 of OW052081.1, read as the reverse complement.
GACGATCGTGCTAATTTTGTTGTTCACATCACTAAGTATAATCTACATAATATAAATATAAATGGACTCGTAAGCAAATAGCTTACGAGTCCATTTATCGATATCTCAAATCTTAGCTTTCATTATAAGCATGCATATTAAGCTTTGTATAAAATAAAAATTGTTTATTAGCTAACTAGCTTTCGCCCGCATCTAAGTCCGTTGTCGCGGTAAAAAGTACTCCATATCCTTTCTCAGGCTTTAGTGATAGATAGCCTTTAACAAACATAATATCGGTTGTGTGTAAAGTCGGTTTACTGACGATCGTTGAACGTGACAACGTCATAAGATTGTGTCTCTTTGTCGCTCGTTCCGCGCTCTCGCTTGCACTTCAGGCCTTAAATAGAACGCCTCAGAGCGAGGTAACGCCGCATGAGTCATGTTTTTTTGTGCGTGCAGCCGGCTCCATCGAATTATAAGACGTTGTCACGTTTATATCGAAGATTGCTCGTTATTACCAAAACAAATATCGTTATGGGTCAATTAACATTAAGAGTTTAGTCGGCATGTATTTAGTAGACCGATGTCTAAGGTGAAATAGTTTTACGTTACATGTATTGAACACAAGAATAGGTAAGATTTGAGTTATCGAAAAATAAACTGTAAAATAATGCAACAACAAATTTTAGTTTAGTGATGTGAACAACAGAATCTCTTAGAAATTAACGGAGCCTTTTGATTGATTGATTTAGAATCGTGGAGAAATTTCAAGTGTGTGTGTTCAAGTTAAAAAAAAATTCAAGATGTCTTGAAACCAAAGAGGGTAGAAGTTAAAGTGACAGAAGACTACCGTGCCACTGTAACATTTCTGTGTATTTTTGCATTCTTTCTAATACACAAACCGTTTTAGACTCACCTGCCCTTGGATATGGTAACACATCGCGAACTAGTCATGGAGTACATTCTTAGCTATAAACATATGTACTCGTCTTTCTATCGTCAAAATGGATAAAAGTCATGTTCCATATTTGGACTGGAATAATCCTCATCTCGATTTCAGGCTTGATGCTACAATATGTATCTTTCTTTTGTAAATAATTTCAGATATCGGACCAACAACTTCAACTACTAATATTGTATTGAATAAAATGAGTGGAGCTTATGACAACTCTACGATTGAAACTGTCTGTTAATCGACAACACGTATGCATTTGAAAAATAAACCACCAACATCCAGTACTTTTAGATATGTCGGCAAATTCTGTCTTTTAACTGATTTTGATTCGTCTTAATGTTATGATGAGTCAATTAACACAGTGGATCATCCAACTATAAGAGTGCAGTAAAACGACTGTCAAAAGTAAGAAATTGGCTATAATATTGGTAGCAGTTATTATAAATGTTTTTAACGTTTAAAACTGTAAATCAGTGATACACAACATCGCCTTAATGGTATTACACTTGGCAGGCTGCGTATGCAGTATCGTGATGGACACCATAAATATTGCTGTCAGAAAAGAAAAGAATAGAGGAGAAAAGAGAAGAAAAAAGGCAAGACATCGAATAGCTGAGAGGTAGTAATGTACCTAAAATGCTTCAGATGTTTGATTAAAATAAGATTACAAGATTTTGAGTAATATAAAAGTCTTGCTTCCTAATTTATTTACAGACAAAAAGATGTTTAGACATGTTACGTCAATAAAATGAAAACACACCAATATTCTTCGTTTAGATGAAAATTAGTCAACGTTTTACCAAAATGTCCATCAAAACCAACCGTGGTGACTTATGACTTTGAATTTTTAAACATTAGAGCGTTTCTGCCTCTACATATAATGCCATTCACTAATAAAGAATGTTGTGCTATGTTTTGGACTAGAGAACATAAGTGAATAAGTCTATTAACATAAAGTTTTTTAGACTCCAGATAGATGAAGTTCAAATGATGTTTCAAAAGTTATCATCATCAGCCTATCGCAGTTTTCTGGTGGACATAGGCCTCACTGATCTCAATAATATCCTCTCAATAGGTGAAATTCACTTATAATGAAAAAAAAATTGACAGTTTTACTAAGCCTTTGTCAGATCGGGGATAAACAAATTGTTAATCAAATGTTACGTTTTTCTATTTAAATTGTAAATAATGTTCAACTTGACGTGTTTGCATATAAAATTTTAATTTACAGGCATCAAATCAGGCATCATCTATGTACTCAGGTGGTTTTCATTCAAGTGACCGTGACAACGTTCAGTATACTATTTCTGGAATTAGACAAGAACGATCAGATTCTTGGCACCGCCAAATTGATCAGACTATTCCTATGAAACAACGTGATGTTGAAAGACGGCCTTTGGCCAGAGAACGTGTATCTGATCAAATTGAAAAGCGATATTCGCCATCTCGGAAATCACGTTCGCCGGCGCGACGTGACAGGTCTCCAATCCGGGACCGTTTTAAGAGGAATTCTCCTTCCCCACGATCATCCTACTCTCCACGCCGTTCATGGGCTCTGGAGAAACGTCGTAGTCCAGATGCGCCCCCACCTCCCGTTTGGCCTGGACAGAATCCCGACAGAGAACACGGCAGACCGATTCACCCCAATTTTCCGGAAAAAGATGAAAAGCCAAAACATCAACCTGCATGGGAAGCAAGATCTTTTAAGGAAGATGAACTGCGTAGCAGACGTCCTGATGATCGTAGATCATATGAGGAAGCGAAAATTCGTGTTGGTAAAGAATTAATGGAAAGAGAATCTTCAACACATGTGGGTTCAAATGACCGGTACCGAGAGAAATATTCAGCAGGTGATGATTATGATGATTATGAGGGACGTCGTAATGACTTTCATCGGCGAGACTTACCGGAGCGAAAGCCTCATGCAGATGACCGCGACTTACCACGGCGGCCTAGGGAAGAAGATCGCTTCGACGATTACAATCGCAGAAGAGAATCACCTCGCCGTGAATACAAAATCGAAAGTCTTAAAAATTTGGATATAGATTTTGAAGACATTCGCAACAGAGCCGTGCAGTTTAAAAAAAGAACAGAAGAGTTACGGAAATCGAGTTCGAGAAAAAGGGATGATTTTGATGATAATCTAAGGCGTGACGAGAAGATCGACCATCCACGACAGCGCTACGAAGACCATGGGAGATATCGTGAGGAAGAGTCACTCGGACATAGGGACAGGGAGGAAAGGCTACCCCGGGACGATAGGCGTCCAGATGACGATGAACGAGCTCGTCGTGAAGGTGACCGACGCGACGATTATCGATCAAAAGATAATCAACAACATGAAAGAAATAGCCAAATTAAGACTTTTAATAAGCCAAGCAGTGAAAAGAGAGAGAAAGCTGTTGAAGAAATCGCTCAAAAAATCCTCGAGAAGAATGAGGAATACAAAAACGTACAAGGGGATCAGAGACGACATATACTAGAAGAGCTTAAAAAAATCGTTACTAAAATTGTTTACGATATGTTCGGTGATTCGGAAGTGTCTTTCATCGAAGTGATTATAAAATATCAAGCTAGATATAATTTGAAGGATGAGGGCAAGATGTTGCAGCATGCGATACGGTCTCTACCGAAACAACTCAGGCCTATGAAACGTCACGCTCCAGGTAAGAATTGGTTTTAGTTCTCCAGAGATTATTATTATAAATTGAACACTAATAAGCAGTAAATGACAAAGATGCAAGATATTGATTGGTATTTTCAATCTTGATAAACTTACAAAAAAAATAACATTTTTTTATATAATCTCGAAGTTGTATAAAAATTTAAGAACTTTACTCGTCGGATGATTGCTTAATTTTTAATACATTGCAAATGTTCACAGAATCTGCAATTATTCCGGCCAAGACTAATCGGGTTTCTCCAAGCACCAACTTGAACCAAGGTACGATATAAATCACTCTATCTTTATTATTTCACACAATTACGATAAATTCTCTGTCGTCATATCGCATGCTCTTAATCGGACATTCAATATGCTGTTAGTTATAAATTGGCACTTGGATTAAAAGTCATCTCTTCAAAAAATCCCGTCTTTTCAGAACTGCCTGCGCGGCCAAAGTTAAGTGACTCCAGTAAGTACTGTTTTTTTTGTTATTTTGTAATATATCATTATAATGATTATTGAACTACTAGCTGATCCATGCAGTCTGCGTCTTATAAGTATTGCTCGTAACGTGATGTTAGACTGCAGAAAAAAAATGTTTTCCATAAAAAGTTCTAGCCAACCTTAAAAGATAGAAATGTGTTGTCGCGGACTTTTTTAAACTTTCAAGAATAAAGATTCTTTCATACATTATTTTTATTATTCTTTAACCATTTACGCAGCGCACTCAACGAAAGCTTTTAAAAGAAATAATTTTCCCCCGTTTTGAAAACATTTTTCTTTGATACTCCGCTCCTATTGGTAGCAGCGGGATGATATATATAGCCTATAGTCTCCTTCGATGAATACACTAATAATCAAAGATGTTTTAAGTCAAACCTCATACTTTATAACGGGGTTTTCAACAAGAACTTTGTTTTCTAAAACAAAATAAAATAAAGAATTTATATGAAGATGATTCAAAGTTTTACTCAGTACTACAGTAAAAATTTGGCAGTTGAATGAAAAATGATATCTGTCAGATGTCGTTTCTTTCATCAAAGTTTTTAATCACTTTTTAACAAAATGGCGGGTCTATTTCGTTAATCACATCACAGATTTTGAAGAAGCCTTAAAGGCTGCAATCGTATAGACTCTGTCCTTAACATAGCCCCACAATCCAGTGATTTTAAATCACACGATCAGTCTGGCCACTTATTCGCTGAATTTCGTGAAATTATACGATCGGGAAATTTAGTTTTATTAGCTAGCTATATCACAGACATGTGTCAGTGATATCCACGTCATCAATAATAGGCCAAAATTGAGTTGTTAACATCTCGTGATATCAAATACATGATCCATTGACAGTTACGCATTTCCAGCCTTATCTTCAAAAAAACGTCTCAATGACGCCTCTACGCCTCAAACAAAGATATTGTTGAAAAACCCGTTAATATTATTAACAGTATAGATTGTCATAAGTTTACTAGTGCCACATACATTTTTCAGATATTATCGCGAAACTGCCGCCACCTGCCGTTGTAGATGTCACCTATACAGGAGTCCCACAGCCTCAATCAGTCATGGGTCAGTCTGTGATGCCTGTTATGGTCTCCGCTCCTTTTTATCAAACCCACGATACCTTACAGCATAATCTTCAAAACTCAGTTTATGTTCCGGGGCCGGGTCAACCTGTTATGGAAGTTCAACAACCCGTCGAGACTGCTCCAAACTTTGCGCCTCCTTTGATTACTGAAGAAGATAAAAAAGAAGGATACAAGCTTTATCTGTGTAGGAATGACTTTGAAGGAATCTCACAATCTGAAGCGGACTCTTTAAAAGAGTTCCTCATTAGTAAAATGTTTCAAGGGACAGGGGAATATCAGGGGTGGTCTCCAGACTTTACTTTTAAAGGGTTACAGAACTTTAGATATGAAGTAATAACTAAGGATGAATGGTCCAAAAATTGGCTACTTAATTTAGATTTCACCGAGTTCGAACATTTCCATGTCTTGGTTTATTCGCAAGAAGAACTTTGGTATGAACGAGCCGCCATATGGCTCCCTGGTCATTCCAGAGCTAAACAGTTCGAGCCTTTCGAAAAATTAAAATTACAGAATAAAAAACTAAACGGGGTTAAAATTGATAAATGGAAGTTTGTAAAAAAAATAGTGAACGAGAAAGGTACTAGGTTATATGTTGATATGCCACCGTCTTCCGCTCGGGCTCTGGAAGCTTACGGAATGAAATTAAGCTATGAATTACAACAAGTTAACGTCATCGCAAGAGCAATAGCAGTCGATAAAGATTCTTTTGATGCTGGACTAAAAGATGTCAGTACTGCTGATCCTGCGGTAATAGCCCAAGCTATTAAAAATTCACCTATGCCTGTCCTCGCGAACGATATTTCGCTTGTCAAAATTAAAATGACAGGTAACAAATTAAATATCGCTCTGGCGCGTAGAATCAAAGAACTTCTCATACACAAATTGTTTCAATATCATTATCTCAACGGCCCTTCTCGAACAGATTTCATAAAATTTGGATTTTTGAACCCGCACTATTTTGCGGTACAGCCTTTAAATCAGGAATCTAGGCGATGGCTTATGAGTTGCGATTTACCGAAAGTTAGTAGGCAGTTTGTCACAATTGTAGGGGCAGAGGGAAGTAACACGAGATATATCACAATGAATGTAACAGTTCCATACCAGCCAAATTTGCGGTCGGGACATTTCATTGAAAAGCTCAAACATAGCAATCAGTCAATCAAAAAAAATATTAATTTCGGTTTATGGAAGTGCACTATGCTTAAAATAGCTGATAGGAATAAACTTGCGTACCAAGTAAAGGTCGATATGGAATCGTTGGAGACATTGTCCACGATGAGGTATAAATTAGATTATGTGGATAAGACCGGCTTGCACACCGTGCACTTTACATCAAAATATTCACAGTCTGAATTAGCGAAACGTATCAAGAATCACAAGGCTGAAAAAGTGGACAGTTACGACGTAGCTAACATGGATTTGGACTCGAATGCTTCTGAGTGTTCTGAAAATGATGTCATTTGTTTAGATTAAGACTTGATTTCAATTATATTTAGTTTCATAAGTAAGTACTTTGTTTAAGTTACATATTGTGGTAAAGCACCTTATTTAATAAAAATGTGTGTTCAGTTTTTTATGGTATTTGTTTTCAATTTATTTGATCAATACTTTTCACTGCATTTTGAATAAAATTAAGTGTTTAACTCTATTGTCTATGGGAACATCCATATTATTTTTACATAAATATTTGGTATCGGCTAAGAAGCGCTCATAACCGAGTGGCCTTAGGTGATTGAAGACAATCACTGAGGGTAAGCAACGATGGCGAGGTTAAACTTAGATGGGTGATCGTTTGTGACACGATATGCTATGAGCGGTTTTGTGATTCGGAGGTCACGTTAAGCAGTTGGTCCCGGTTGTTATCATAAGATAGCAGTGTTGAAGCTAAGCTGGAGGCCGTCGGGCGGTTTAAAAACATCCAATGGCAACATTACTTATTACGTAGCCACATCGTGTCTCACCAGTCCAGCCCTCGGCCAGCGTGGAGATGTATGGCCTCAACCCGTCTCCAGAGAGAAGACCAGAGCCCTGCAGTGGAACATTATGGGTTGTTGAATTTTGATATTTGGTATTCGTTGTAATTTCGTTTTAGTAAAATCCTTTAATCTAAATATTTACAGTTCAGTTTAAGCTCAAATTTGAATTAAAATTTCTCATAGTAGTGATGTCTAGAATAACAGCTTATTGGTTTCATAAACAGGTAAGTATGCTACACGTAATCCAAATTTAGTACTTTTAATATCAAATATAAAAAAAAAATCTCATTTGAAACAAAGTAATTTAAAAAAATCTAACGAAATTGTGGTAAACTGATAGATAATATAGACGATATTGTCGTATTTATGCAATAAAAATTCTTTGTTTTTATGCTTATTAACTTTTCCATGGCATTTATTAACTACAAAATAGTATCTTGATGATATTTTGAGTTGCAGATTTTTAGCCTTGGAATGAACCAAGACGGTGAAAAGCTGTTGGTGAAAACTTGAGGTCACGATATCAAGAAATCAGATCACGAATATTTAGGAAGGTAAGCACACAAGAGAAAATTCATTATAAAAATTAAACGGTCATTTGTTAATTTCTTTCCAGTAGGAGTCTTCTATATTTATTTCTGACATAATAGTTACTACTGACATATAATGATTCATCATCATCATCATCATCATCAGCCTATCGCAGTCCACTGCTGGACATAGGCCTCTCCCATTGCACACCACTGTGATCGATTTTGGGCTTCTCGCATCCAGCTCATAATGATTGTGCAATAATATTTATAAAACTCGCCAACTTACACCAAGAAGTTGTCTACTTGGCTCCTTTGTGGTCTTACTATCCCTAGATTTGTCCTGTCGTTGTAGTAATGTTAAACGTTATATTAATTATTACACAGTGTATTACTTTATTAATTTAAATTTACCAACAAATAGGTATATCTAAAAACCTAAAATATGACATTTTTAGTGATAGTTGCGAGCCCTGTCTAATTGCTGCTTAATAGCATTTGAAGGAGGTAAGTTTTATATAATAGAAATTCAAGCAAAAACGTATCTTTTCGCAAATGAAGACGTAAAAGAATTCATCAGCTACAGTAATTCAATTGACTGTAGAGGAGCGGTCATCGATTGGATACTACCTAAGATCAGGTAGGGTAGTTTAACTGGACCACACATGTACGTGTAAATAAGATTCCTCACAATTGACATGCAGCTGGACATTTGCAACAACGACAACAAATTAGTAATCGGTAAGGTTTATTGGCGTGAAGACCACCTTTATACCAACTCATTCATTCAATCATCACTCTTCATTTTGGAAAATTGTGAAACCGGCCGCTGTCCTGTGTATCTAAAATAAATCAAGGAACTGTTAAATAATTTCTAGTTCCAGCCGTCGAAAGTTTTCTGAGTCCCTCACACATGTTCGTGCTTGTAGTAGGTTTAAGACATATAAGACCATATATAAGTCTGGCTAACAGTTCCCACAGTTTTCGAACTATCAGCTCAAATTTCCAAAAAAACTTCGAGCAGTGAAACTTCAAATGACTTCCAGGATGAAATTATTTATTTCCACAAATTGTCTTCATTGCAACAGGTACGATGACAATACTATAGTAAGTTTTTTTACAGCCAAAGACCGACCAAAAGATACACATCTTTTCCAGAACAATAATAATATCTCGGATATGTTTGATTGCTCTTGGGCAGAAAATTGAAAATTTTTATTTCGTCTTCTAGGGTTTTGTAAGTACGTCCTTCACTATAAGTTAATCTGAAGTCATATCTCGTGGTTGCTGTTGAAGGGCTTGCACGTTCGATCGGTTGATAAACCTATTAAATGCCTCCATATTCTAAAAACACATTGTAATTGGGCTCAAGATCTTCAGACTTTATTGGGTTTTAACTGTGCAAGAATTTAGAAACACTTGTTGAACTTTCTTCAGAAATAACTTGACCTGGTAATTTGATTTTCCACAAGTATTGTTTAGGTTCACTCCACTTGTAATACATGTGTGTTTTGGAAGAATGTTTTCATTTTGTTTGCAGACATCAGACTCTTAGACCTAGCTGTTCTTAGCAGTTAAACTTCTTGAATATTATATCGTTAATTTCAGATGCCAAATACCTGACTAAGGTTTTATTGACTTTAGTCTGCTTAAATTTGTTGAATGGTAAAATAAGTTAGTTAATTGCATTATTCTAGACAATTCAGTAATAGTCGAGTGCTCGAAGTATACAGTGTAGTAGCTCGAAGTGTATAGTATGTAAGTGCTCGACGTAGTGTCATCACTACGCATTGCAATGACAAAGCAATTTGAAATAAATCCTCAACTCCCCGTCTAGTCAGTATAATACAGTTAAATCCTTCTTTGTGCGAAGAAAGCTATGTGTTTTAGAGAACTATTAAAGGCGGAGGCGTTATTGATTACCAAAAAATGTATATTTGACTGCACGGTTGGCCCATTGGTTTTACTGTGCCAAATGTTGTGGGTTCAAATCACACATAGGAAAACACTGCAGTAAATTACCAATTTTATAAGTCAAGGCGTTCTTTGTGTCCGTTGCATGTATTTTTTGGAAATTCTTCAAATTTGTAAAAGTGTGTTCATGAGCTAGTTCAACTGTAACAAGAAGTAGTTGCGTAGACAGACAAGACATCTTACTATGGAATTGTATTTTAAGTTATTCTATAACGAAGTTTCTTCTGTTAAAGGTAAGAGAAATGCCAGGACTCCGACAAGGCTGAAAAACCCTCATTTGGCGAACAAATATGTGCCGAGGCTCCAACATCAGCCATTGAAACCTACCATGAGACCCTACGAAAGTGAAGAGAGAATCACGAAAGGTATTCAATACAATTAATATGTATTATATTTATGTACTGTCTTCTCTGATAGGCTCTGAACGATATTCATCATCATCATCAGCCTATCGCAGTCCACTGCTGGACATAGGCCTATCCAATTGCACGAAAATGTATATTTGAACGATATTAGTCGGTGATAATGCACTATCAAGGTGCTAGAGGATTGCTAATGAGGTTTCAATACTGATGTTACTAGCAGAAGTGTTGTGGTTGGAATTGGTGATCTTTTGGCATTTTGATAGACCATAAATTTGCATTGCAATGCAGGGATATTGATAATATTGAATCCAGTATCTATTTTTTCTTTTCACAGAAGAACCAAGAAAGATAATACCAAACAGGCCAGAACCAAAAAAGCAAGAAACAGTTACGAAGACTGTAGTTAAACCACCACCAGCAGCTGAAATAACTAGCAGAGATAAGGAACTAAATGCATTGTTGTCGAAGATGCTGGACGTAGAACTAAGAGTTCTAATGAAAAAGGTATTGCTACTGAAATTATTGATTCAAAAGTATTTACGATGTTAGATCTAGACAACTGCACGAATGCTGTCATTTATGGTTTTTCTTCTGTGTGAGGGTAGTATTGCCTCGGTCAAGCCGGCCCCATTCGAGCTAAAATCAGCGTGATTTTACTACTTATAGATTCATTTTTTGTCTTATTAAGTTAATTCCTTATTAATTCCTTTTGTTTTCTACAATCTGTTGCTGTGTGTCCTACTTTATTTTATATAGATTTAAGTGTGTCCTGTGGTGTTTTCCGTTTTAGTCTACGTCTTGTCTGGGTTGGGATGGTTTGTGATCCATTTTTTGTAGGATTTTGTGTAAAAATTCCTGTCTTACTGCGTTGACTTGTAGATCATGATGCAACGGTTTGTTTGTGACAAAAAAAGAGCCCCGGTTATCATTCTTAGCACGTTGTTCTGGAATCTCTGTATGATTTCGATGTTAGTGTGGGGTTGTACCCATGGGCGTACCCAGGGGGGGGCAGGTAGGGGCAGCTGCCCCCCCCTGGAAATCTCGCAGAACATGTATGAACTCGCCTAATCAAAGTGTAAAGGGGCCTTATGCTCTAACTTTTAAATAAACCACGCAGTAGGCACTGGAAAAATACACGGTGCAATTGCCAAAAATGGCGGACGAAGAATACCGAGGTTGCATTTTATTTGACACTGGCTGAGTCCCGGAGTTATATTATACTACCCGCTGTTATTGTTGTCAATCTCGAGTAACACCGCCGAGTGAAGCTAGTCTAAAAATCTGCCAGGGAAATCGGTCCAGCCGTTCCTGAGATTACCCGGAACAAACAGACAGATAGACGGACAGACAGATAAAAAAATTAAAATTCAATTTTGGATGTCAGTACCGTAAATATTACAAGTGCGAGTCGGACTTGCCCATGAAGGGTTCCGTAGCAGAAAGTAACATCATATAAAGTTCTTGTAGTTCGTTGTAACTTTGATCGATGTTTTAATAATAGTGTTTTCATTGAATGAAAGGTAAATTGCGGTTTACGATTTATGACGTATTAAAAAAACTAATTACTAGATCTCGTTCAAACCAATTTTCGGTAGAAGTTTGCATAGGTAGTAATGTACATTCTATATTTTTTTTCGTTTTATCAGTCTCTTATTTTAAAAGTTACAGGGGGGACCGCCGACATTTTACCAATTTGGAAGTGTCTCTCGCGCAAACTATTCAGTTTAGAAAAAATGATATTAGTAACGTCAATATCATTTTTGAAGACCTATCCAGACGTTTTTGCGTGGCATGTTTGCAAAACAACCTGTACATTTGTTTTTGCTTTGCCAAAACGGTTGCCAGCTATGCTTGGTTTTCTTTATAGTGTATATCTTTATATTAGGTCTTTATCTGTGAAAATGCCTTTCTTTAGTACTGGTCATTTCAAATAAAAAAAAGTTTGTAATGGCTCTGTATTCTAAATTCAAATTAATTTTGTTTTAAAACCATAACATTCTATTTACAAACTCAGTCTTTTGTTTTTTGATTAGCGTTGTATTTTCATTATTACATTTGAACATTTTTCGTCATAATGGATTCTTTAAAAATTCGTGTAATTATGGAATATGAGTTCCGTCGTGGCACCAACGCGACACAAACGGCACGTTACATCAAAAACGTTTACGGAGAGAACTGTACAAACGAACGCACTACCCTTTATTGGTTTTCCCGGTTCCGTTCTGGAAATTTTGACTTGAAAAATGAAGGTCGTGGTGGTCCGGAGACTTTGGTTAACAATAATGAATGAAAAGCGATTGTGGAAGCTGACGAAACTCAATCTGCAGCTGATCTAGCAGCAGCTTTTAATATAAGCATCAAAACAATATTGATCCATTTGCGACAAATTGGCAAGGTAAAAAAGCTTGATAGATGGGTGCCCCACGACCTTAACGATCGCCAGCGCAACGTACGCGTCGAGACCTGCCTTGCGCTGCTCAACAGGCAAAGAAATTAAGGAATTTTGAAACGAATTGTTACGTGCGACGAAAAATGGATTCTGTTTGACAATCGAAAGCGCTCAGCAAGTTGGTTAGACCCTGGTTCAGCACCAAAGCGATGCCCTAAACCAAAAATGACCCCTAAAAAGGTGATGGACACTGTTTGGTGGTTTAGTGTGGGTGTGATTCACCACAGCTTTTTACAAAACGGCATGAGCATTAATGCAGTTGTGCACTGTGAAGAACTGGAGAGAATGATGGAGAAGCTTGCACATCTGCAACCAGCTTTGGTCAATCGGTCCACTCCACTGCTCCTTCACGACAACGCGCGACCCCATACTGCGCAACAGACAGTCTCCATGCTGCAAGAGCTAGGGTTGGAAGCTCTCCCTCATCCGCCATACTCACCAGACCTTGCACCTACCGACTATTACTTTTTCCAAAATTTAGACAACTTTTAGTGGGTAAAAAATTCAATTCCCGAGAGGCAGTACAAAATGCCTTTGAAGAGTTTGCTGCCTCCCGTCCAGCTGATTTTTACAAGAAGGGCATCAATAAACTGCCAATGCGTTGGCAAAGATGCGTCGATTGCATGGGTGATTACTTCGAATAACAGAAATAAAAAAGTTAAAAAAAATAAGTACTTTCACTTATTGCATACAAAACGACAATTTCATAGGTAAAGACCTATTATATAGTTTACGGTCTGACAATTAGAGATCCCTGTACACCACGTCCAAGTTTACGAAAAATTACATTATTATCCTCATTAGATGCGAGATTCGGTAAACATTCACCAGCGTTTGCTCTTCCATTGTTACACCCTGCTCAAATAATAAAAATTACAGCACCAAAGTTTAAAAAATGTATGAACCAAGTATCCCAATTTTATGAATTAGAAGGGATCACACCTGAAGCTTAACTATGGCGCACTTTTTGGGTTAATAAGCAGGAGCACTACGAAGATTCGGAGATAACAGAATTAATTCAACAAGCAGAATGTTTTTATCCGAAAGTGAAAACAGCCCTAGAAATTTTACTGGCAATGCCTTATTCCACGTCTACAATTGAAAGATTATTCAGTACACTCAGACGCGTAAAAACGTGGCTGAGAAAAAAATAAAAGAAGACAGATTAAAAGGACTTTGTTGTCTCAGTGTACATAAAAAAAATATAAAACAGTATGGGCGATTCCTTCACGGAAGATGGGACTCTCCATCTCGGGGTGACCGGACTCACCCCCGAGGCAGAATGCTGCTACACCTCTGCACAGCCTCCTTCGAGCGGAATCGGTCATTTCCCGATCCCGTTCTGCGGACTCTTTCTGGAGTATAATGTTCATACAGAAGGAAACCGCGGTATTCTATCCCTCCCCACTCACCAGCATTGCCGTGATCAAGCACGGCAATCTTCCAGCGTGTGCTGGGCGGATTCTGGTCAGACCCGCAGTGGTGGCATTGTGATCTAGCCTCCCGTCCTATTCAATTCAGATACTCACCGAAGCAACCGTGCCCGGTGAGTATCTAAGTCAATTGATAGGTGACACAGTCGGTCCTCTCTACCCACGCTTCGAAGTTCGGCAAAACGGCTCCGATAGCCCGGGCTAGCACAGCCCTGAATTTCAAGCCGTGCCTGCCAAGTCTCCAGAGCTCGCTTATGCGCGTTCCGCCGTAGCATTCCAGGCTCATGGTCAAGCGCGGCCTCCCCCTTTTTTTTTCGTGCGGAAATCCCCACGGATGCCACCAGTTGGTGACTATGTCGGACTCGAACCGACTAAAACCGCTGGCCGTCTAGGGTACTATGAGTCGAGGAACCAGGTATACCCTCGAAAGGAAGTCCCTGGAACCCCGACGCACCTCGGGCCATCTGTGGCTTGCAGGCGGCCCCCTACCGTGCGAGAACTCCGATGCTCCCCTTCCGCCAAATACGAAGCGTGCGCGTTTTGTAGCGCTCGCGTTGCCACCCCGGCCTGCTTCTGCTAGGGTGACAGGTGGCCTCACCTGTCACCCCCAGGCCTGCGCTTAAGGAGGACGGAGATCTTGCGATCTCCGGCGCCTGAGTCGCCTGCGGTACCTGGCCCGTTCCCGGGCCTGGCGGGCCGGAAGAGTTCTAAGCCTCTCCCGGTCCCGCTCCTGAGCCTGACAGCGGGAGGAGCCCGCCAGGTCGTCAGACCAGACGGGCGCCCCCTTCCCGTGGTCCCCCAAGATTGGGCAGCAGGCGATGTAGTGCTCCTGCTACCCCTTGCACTCGGGGGACTAATCGCCCGAACACTACATATACCTAATGTTTCTTGTAGGTGTGTTTGTGTAGTGTGTATGACAAAACAGCCGCGGACGATCCGTCCTAAAAAAATTGACTTGCCCCCCCCTAGGCCAGAAGCTGGGTACGCCCATGGTTGTACCCATAATTTAATCCCATAGGAGAAGTTTTTTGCGCTTGCGATCCGCGACCTATTAACCAGGAGAGTGTTCTTAAGTCAATTTATTCTAAGTTTATTTACACAGGTAACTTATTTGAACAATTATAAATATAATTCTTAACATGATTGTGAATACTATAAAATTTATTTAATGTAATACATATTTCAGACTTTTCAAAATATCACGGATGATGCAGCCGATGAGATTGAACGCCGTTTTGTAAATGTATTGCGGCATGAAACTACGACTGATTTAAAAAACGTGAGTTTTTTCTGCCTATCCATATATTAACGAACTTTAATTAAGATTAATCGCTAATGCCTCCTCGAAGTCAACTGTTCGGTATAAAACACAGTAAAAAACAAATTAATTGTCTGTAAAGTCGGTAAATGGACGATTATTTTACGTACTAACATCATAATAGAACAATAACTTTTCACTCAATAAACAGTTGACAAATCTGTACACGTGTAGGTGGTGTGGTGCCGCTGTCTCTCTTCTACTCGGACGCATCGGCCGATGGAGTGAAATACAGATAGATGTGTCAAAAATATTTATTTTCCTTTTATAAGAGCAAGAAATTGAATATCAATAATGGTTCTTTTTGTGTAAAAGAAGTTCAAGAAAGCAAAACTACCACCAGTAGAACTTGACAGACGGTAACACACCATTTTAGTTTAATATCAGACGTGTAAACACGAATTACGAAATTATTTGATATTATTTATTTACAATAATATATTTCTATTTACAGGTAATAGGTTTGAACGTAACGAAAAGGTTACTAAATGTACACAACCCTCTGAATGTGGAGGTATGTATATCTTAAATTTGTAACACAACGTTAAGTCCATATAATAATGTTATTAATTTGAAAAAAAACTATCTGTGACGCTTTCACGGCTAAACCACTACACTTAAATTTAGCATGGTTATATTTGATTGTTGAGAACGGAAATCATATGAATGGATTCGTGGGCAAATGCTAGTTAAAATAGTTATAAATAGTGTTAAAATCAGAATAATAAATCTTAATTCTACTATAGTATTCTATTTTATATTCTGTAAGGTTTTGCATGTTTCCTCAATTTGAATATTGTTAGAATATTTGTATCTTAAGAAATACTAATCATTGCGATAGTATCAGTCTATCAGTAATCGTCTGTGATCCTTCTTAAATAAAATCCTTTTTTCATCAGATACAATTCAATGGCAAGCCTGATAGATGGGAGCTACGTGACTTCCTAAAGAATTACAATTTCATAGGGTTCTCTCGTAAAGCAATAAATATATTCGAAGCTCAACTCAAAGGTATCAATGACTTCGACAGACTATGCACCGAGAAAGAAGTAAGATGCGGTATGTATAACGTTAATATTTATTCATATAATTTATAACAACACGGAGGGTCACTACCATTCTTTCCCTGGGTGTCGTATAGAACCAACCAAGGAAGCAAACTATGTAGGACAACGACACTTCAAACGGAAGGAAAATATGAAACAAACCATATGCAAACTCGTCTTATCGAGTTTGGTTTAATAGTTCAAAACCTCACACACAACCTTGACAGAAATGTTTATATATGAAACTACCCAACCCCCCCCCCCCTCCCTTTTAAATTATTCACTGTTTTGTGGTCTGCTGCCCTGTGTTGCTTGTCTCTGGTTCATTTAATTAAATGCACTTGGTAACTGATCTGGACATTCAAGTTGTATTAGTCACTAATTTTAGTGTATTTTACGACAGTCATTTTATTTTTCACATTACAGGTAGTGTTAAAGTATCTGTGAGTCCACAATACACATTTACAACATGCCCAACTAACCTGAAAACGAAATATAAAGACGTTCATTTGGAAGAACTTGTCGATTACGTTAAAATAGATGACTTATTGAACAAAGCTCAAGATAAAAACGTATCTGAAACATGTACAAACATCAAAAGTCCAGAGAAACCAGAAAAAAGTAATTCAACTAACATTAAACTTGAAACTGTCAAATTGGAAAAGATTAAAGAAGAAAAAGGTGAAGTTCAAACATCAAATAAAGTCGTCAAGAGGAATGTAGTTACTAAAGTTGTCGAATCCAGTAATAAACCCACACAAAATGTTTCTAATAAAGAAACCACAAAAAAGCTAGAGACTCCTAAGGTAATAAAAACTGAAAATAAAATCGTCACACCCTCTAAATCAGAAACGAAAACTACTCCACAGAAACAAACAACAGTCACCGCCAAAGCTGTTTTATCTGTGGCCACACCTAGTAAAACAATTACGAAAATGAATCCTACCAAGACTGTATCCCAAAAATCACCGGTTAAATCTGAAACTAAAATGAACCAAACGAAAGGTGAAGCGAAAGTACCTCCACATAAATCTGCGGCTAAAGTTACCCCCACTAAGGCGAAGCAACAAATATGCCCTAAACTCGTAACACCGAAAAAATCAACTGATAAGGAAGATGACTATGAAGAATTAGATGATTATGCTATTTTAACGTTAATGTCTGAAGGAATTGTGTTAGACGAATATTGTCAGTCTGATGAAGATAAATAAAATTTTCCAATATTGAGAAAAAGACCCTACAGTTTCGTTTTAAGTTTTCATGTAAATCGCTGTAACCTAGAAATTGATGATTTTAAAACAAGCAAAGATCATAGAGAATGCTATAAATTGGTATACTTTTCATCAATACATCTAATATAAGTATATATATAATATGTATTAGTTATAATAGTAATCAATATATAATATTAATAATAATAATAGTTTTATTGATAAAATACCGACACCATGACAATACGGGTACATTTGACTATAACTACTATACATAATACGATAGGTTATGATGTACTCATAAACTGGGTGTCTTTAAGATAACTACGGTCACTAACGCCTAAACTAGGCCGAGCCTGTATCTTAGACGTTAGTTTCTTCCCAGAATTTAAATGTCTTAAAATATGTACTCATCTAGGTCAAAACCAGTACATCTATACAAATAAATAAAATTGGGAGTGTCTGTTTGTAATATTAAAATAACCGCTTTTTACTAAATGCATATGTATACACTGTACACACGCCAAAATATATTTTTTACAATATTCGTCTGTTCCGAGTAATCTATGGAACGGCTGAACCGATTTCGACGAGACTTTCACTGGCAGATAGCTGATTATATAAGGTGTAAATTAGGTTACTTTTTAGGGTTCCGTAGCCATATGACAAAAAACGGAACCCTTATAGATTCGTTATGTCTGTCCGTCCGTATGTCACAGCCACTTTTTTCCGAAACTATAAGAACTATACTGTTGAAACTTGGTAAGTAGATGTATTCTGTGAACCGTATTAATATTTTCACACAAAAATAGAAAAAACAATAAATTTTGGGGGTCCCCATATTTAGGACTGAAACTCAAAAATTTTTTTTCATCAAACCCATACGTCTGGGGTATCTGTGGATAGGTCTTCAAAAATGATATTGAGGTTTTTAATATCATTTTTTTCTAAACTGAATAGTTTGCGCGAGAGACACTTCCAAAGTGGTAAAATGTGTGTGTGTATCCCCTGTAACTTCTAAAATAAGCGAATGATAAAACTAAAAAAATATATGATGTACATTACCATGCAAACTTCCACGGAAAATTGATTAGAACGAGATCTAGTAAGTAGTTTGTTTTTAATACGTCAAATCGTAAACCGCAATTTTCCTTTCATTCAATCAATACACTAATATTAAAACAATCAAAGTTACAACGAACGAACATAGAAGAACGACCAAATTTATAGAATAACGAATATAATAGAAAAAACTGTATTCTAGAAGAAAAGAAAGTGTGTTCCACAGTCTTTTTGGACGTAGCACAAGCCTGGGGTACCACAAGGAAGTGTTCTAGGCCCAGTACTGACATGCCAGAATTAGAAGAAAATATCATTGCAACTTTTGCGGATGACACGGCTATTATGGCCACTGGGTCCACACATGAAAAAGCAGTAGATAACTTTAAGTAGCAGTGAACACCATTCATAATTTGACAAATAAATGGCGAATAAAATTAAATGTATCTAAATCGGTTCATTTTTTCTACTAAATGCATATAAAAAAAAAATTTAACTTTTTGTCAATTTGTCTATCTGCTCGTTCATTCTAATCTCTAGAACAGCAGGACCGATCGACTTAACCAATAAATCACCTATCACCCGGTATTTATAAATAGTCATTTATTACCCTATGTCAATACTTCCAAATATCTTAGAATGACACTAGACGCAAAGCTTCGCTGGAAAGGACTTGCGGTTAGTCAGCTAGTAGAAAAATTAAACACAGAGGTAAATCAATAGCTTTATTTTATTTTACACCATACTAACTTGTGACAACTCTAGTACAGTAATCATACTTTTTTTTTGGAATTTAATGACCTGGTAACTAAGACCTTTAAGTCAAGTCTTATTTTACAGTAATCATACAAAGAGATCGTTTTTTGTTTTTTTTTTTGGGCGACTGTCCCCATATCATCAATCCATCAAAATGCAATAGTGTCAACCTATCGCCGTCCACTGCTGGACGAAGGTCTCCCCCAAGGAACGCCAACTATCCTGGTCTTGGGCTGTCCACATCCATCCGCCGCCAGCCACCTTCCTCAAATCATCGGTCCATCGTGCCGCAGGGCGTCCTACAATTAAAACCAAAGTCTACAAAATGCAAATTGAATATATAATCATTACTAGTTTACTTATGTTTTATTACTTTTATAAAAGATAACAAATTATTACTTACTCTCATTCTCCTCAACAGTTTTTTTTCTAGCTCTACACAGCTCTACATTCAATAAATCGTTTGACAGATTGTCTTTCAATAACATGACCAAAGAGTATGTAAGGGTGCCCGCACACACACAATAATATTGTGACAATAATATTGTGACACACGGCCCCGCACACTATAATCCACAATAATATTGTACAATACAGCCCGCACACACGCAATATTATCGGCAATACGTACTTTATTGCCAATATTATTGTGTGTGTGCGGGCACCCTAACACTACGTATATGACATTGGAAAAGTTGTGGCTCACTCTACCACAAAGCCAATAACGAAAGTCAAGCAAGTCAAGAATATAAAATCGAACTGTCCACATATTTAGTTGGCAACATTGGTTACTCATTGTCCTCAAAAAAATAAAATCAATAAAATCAAAGAGTAGTAACACTACGTATAAATAAAATGACCTCACTCACAGTGTTTCCACTTTTAGGGAATTCTCCCTATTTTAGGGACAAATAGCTGATATTTTGGATGGTTAAAGACAATTTGAAAAAAAAAATGTGAGCCGTCACGGGACGCCTGGCAGATGTGAAACATCGCCATTATTTTGTAAAAGTAATATGCAGAAAAGAACATATTGTAATAGGAACTAAATATGCCATAATGATAAAATAAAATATTACTAATTATTAAAATAGTAGTCTATATATACCATCGCATAGCGTGCCGTGACGAAGCGTCGCCAGTCGCCAGGCCAGAAATCTATTTTACGTGCGCCTATAGATGTTTCACATCAAAATACAGGGATTTAGGGAATTTCGGGGTAAAATCAAAGCCTATACTGGTAGCCCTGTAGTAAAGTAAGTGATAGACTATACCACAGCTTTTTGCTTGGGGATTCCCCAGAATCCTAATAAATGCTATTCGTGAAAAAAAAATTTATTTAACTATTTTCGGTGATGTCACATGAATTTGGTCGTATTGTAATGTGTAGGTTCTTGATTTGATATATTTGACGTTATTTCTGTATTGCGGAGTAGTGGTGGCACTAGTGGCATCAATTTTTCAAGTTCAAGTTATCACGATATTATATGGAAGGAAATAATAAATAAGCATCATCTTCGACAAAAATAATGTGAAAGCAATACGTCAACTTCCAAAAATTCTAATCCTATAGATGTATGATTTTCTGTGGGCATTTTGTTATTATATATACCTATATTAAATAATATGCTGAGGTTTATTTTCTGTATTATATTTATGTTCCCTAAATAAGGGATTTATGAAAGTAGTTTAGGGAATTTTAGGGATAAATTTAAAAGAAACTAGGGAAAAATGGAATACGAAAGTGGAAACACTGCTCACTCACACGAGCACTATCATGGTGGATTGTGAATTGTGAATTGTAGAGTAGCGATGCGCAATCCAACTCACCAATGAGATCAGTGATTTATAAATCTTTTTCCTTAGAAGATTTATATCACTCTTTTAAATCTTTAACTCTTTTGAATCTTTAGTTTCGAATGACATATTCGTTCCGGAACGAATATGTCATTCGAAACCAAAGATTCAAAAGAGTTAAAGATTTAAAAGAGTTATATGATGCAAATTATATCTATTGATCCATGTAGATATTGATTCTTTCATTCCCTCAATGATAAACGCTTTTTATTATATATAATTGTTCACAAGCGCCATAAAACTTTTCATACTTGACTGCACGCGAATTGTTTTGTTTTTTTTAACTATTATTTAAAGATTAATTTATTTTTGTTAATGAATTATTTAATTAAAATTTTAGGTTTTAGTTTCAATCAAGTTTATTGCAGAAAATATCCTTCCGACCGCAGCACTGGAGTGAGGAATTCATAATAATTCAAATTATTACTTTTATCACAAAATACGACTTCATTCTAAAATCTGTAAAGATATAAAAGTTAGCCAAATCGTGGTCAAAAATCTGTATAGATACATCAAATAAAGATTTTTTAAAGTACTTTTATAACCGAATTTCATATACTCGCAATCGGTTTTAAACTTTATTATAACGCTAGAGAGTCTAATTTACTATGTATCATTATTGTATTTCGTAGAGTGCGCATGTTATCTCTTTTCAATTCACAATATCCTGTATCTATTGTCTCATACTACATCTACGTATCTGATCTGTTAGTGAGTTAAAGATGTGTTTTCCAATCCAAAGATTTAAAGAGTGATTCCGCATTTTGACAGATTATACATCTTTTAAATCAATCACTCCTGAGTTACACATCTCTGTTGTAGAGTCAGACTATAGCAAGTGTAAAAGTGTTTGACATTAGCAGTTAGCAGATATTGATTTTAGCAGTCCGTGTTACACTTTGTAATTTGCCAGAAATCAGAGTTCTTAAATTGCAGTTATGCGGCGCAATCGTAATACAAGTCTAGGAAGAGGCGGCGTCAATTTAACCAGATCCAGTGATCCTTTTCTGACAGATCATTTAAAGGTACTCTTTTTACTGTAATTTTTAAAACATTTAAGAAGTAATTATCTTCTTATTATTCGAGTTATCTTGAAATTTCTCAGAAAACAATGTCCAGATGCAACATGGTATTTTTAATTGTTCACCAATTTCTGTCGTAAATACCATGACCGTTCTATTTGATTAGAGGATTGCTATCATGGTCTTTTAATAAAATAATAAGTACGACGACTTGGTGAATCGTTTTTAGTATCCAAATTATCTAAAATAATGAGTCATCACTCACGCTATTCTGCTAATTGATTTTCCCATAACCTACGTTCTTGAAATATGTCATTTCTCACAATTTAATTAAATTATCTTGACCGGCTTCGGCATCGGTGCCATTATCAAATATTACAGGTTTAAATTATAATTTTTTCATCATCATCATCAACAGCATTTAACAGTCCTCTGCTGGACATAGGCCATTCCTTTGAAAGAAGTTTTTGGCCTCCTAAACCACGCTGGCCAGACGGGTTGGTAAAGGGTTTGTTTAGTTTTCCTTCTCTTGGCAGTAATGTTAGCTGATTATTTTGTTCCTTTAGTCTCCTCTTACAACACCCATGGAATGAATAGGGGTGTTCGTCACCATGGGGACATAATTTGTTAAACTAGTAAATATTGATTGACCAGATCTTTTGAAAATTCTTGAACGGTGGATGTGGCTAAAATCTGCATTTTACCATTAGGTCACTTATGGAAAATAACAGAAAACTATTTTTTGACTTGCACTCTGCATCTAAAACAAAACTGTCATTCATGTCAGACTAAAACAAAGAGGTTGCATATCTGAGATTACTTTTCAATAAAAATAACATGAAAAGATGTTTCTAAACAAACATTAAAAGCATCACCAATAGCCATTTGTAAGTCCACTGCTAGACATAGACTTCTCTAGGCTCTACTATATGCTCTACTATACAAGCCAGTTGAGGTATAGGCTGTGTCAAATTTTCCTGCTCCTTGCAATACTTAAAATTTTCTGTGTCAGCCTTTATGACTCCCTTGGAATAAATAGGGTTGGCAACACTATAGACTAAGTAAATTAAAAGCATACTACGGTAATTACATACTAATTCATTATACATATTTTCCACAGGACATTGATCTTGAGTTGGATCTGCTGAAACGCAAGCGAGAGATGCTAGAGCAGCAACAGCAGCATATACAGCCTCTGATGGCACAGGTATATAGGTTTATACAATATGTGATAGAATTGTCATCAAAAACCCATAATGTCTCACTGTTTGGCTCAGGTCTTTGAGGAGAGGCTTAAGGCCATCCCCACTTTGGCCGAGTGCTAGTTGGGGACTATGTTTAAATATTTTACTTATCTCAATTATAATTTTTTTACATGCATAGGTGTAATTGGCAGTTAAATCATCAAGAGACAAGTAAAATCATGTCCGTAACTTTCCGAAAAAAATTATAATTATTTCTGTTTAATGTTTTATCACAGTTGAAAGGCTCACTAAAAATCTGAGTACTAGATAATTCCCACACATGAATGAAAAGTCACTGACCCATTGGTGTGTGTGTGTGATCCCGGTGATACAGCAAGAGTAATCTTCCATCTGTGTTCAAGTCAGAAGATTAAACTGCTTGTAATGTATTACTTAGAGACTTTTTTGCACTTTATAAGACTACATTAGATCATCTGTAGAATGCTGACTGGGCGAAAAATATTTCTCAAACGTATGTTCTCAAATTCAGTCATGCAACAAGTTGCAAATGTCCTCTTCTATTTCTGATATATCTTCGACCTCGATTGCCATGTGTTGTGCAATGTTTGAAATATAGAAATGTGTGGATTATTGTTTATGAATTTGAGAATTTTGAAATATTATATTCACATTTTTTTCGTTCAGTCAGGTACTATTACTTACACAAATTATCTTGTGTGCCCACACCAGATTGCTTCACCCCAACTAATGCTGGAACAAGTTGATTCTGACCTGATTGACTGATATTTAAAGGATAAATGAGTCCATCCAGACAGAAATATCAGAGAGTCAACTTGAGTGTTTCAGCAAACAGTTCCAATAAATTTGTTTTATGATTCAATTTCAGAGAAGTTTTAACCAACAACCGTATTACCAGCTTGAACCCAAACAGAGTGGTTCCAACCGCGATTTCTCGCACTTATACAATGATGGACCCCGAGAGCATCGCAAACCCTATGGTAGAAAACGCCAATCTGATGGTGACTGGCCACACGATTCTCAGCCTAAAAGGTCTTCTGGACGAGGTCAGCGTGGTTCTAGCTTTGCTGTACCTTCGTCTGCCCGAAACCAAAGATCTTACGGCGGTCAGAACCAGCAACCAAGGTCCACATCTAATCAGTACGGGCAAGGTAATAAGTTTATCGGCCAGAGGATCAGTAATCAGAAACAGCAAAGCAGCAAACCTTCAAAAAATTTTGTTACAACTAAAGTAACCAAGGCCTCGAAAGCTTTCGTACCACCAAACAAACTAGCATTCCAGCCGGTCGCTGGTCGAAGCAAGTTGGTGGCAGCTGCTGTTGTGTCAATGGCAGAGGTCGAAAATCAGAATCGGGAAGCGCTTAGGCTGCTCCCTGACCAAGAACCGACCAAGCAAATGACTGGCCGCTTGGAGCTGGCTCTGGGAACCATTTTGAGGAACATCCGACATATATGTGCAGAAAGTCCGCATCATGAATTATTACGCACCCCCTCGTTACAACGCGTAATTAAACAAGCTATTCGCGAGCGCATCAGAAGCGCTATGTTAGGCAAAATCGTCGGCACCACCCAGGAAATTGCTACGGAATATAGAAATATGTATCCTAAAGAGACTGATTTGGAAATAGTGAACATAGCATTAGAGGCGGGCGGCATCAAGCCAGAGAAGAGCCCAAAACCCATAGGTAGTTATCAACTTTTATTATTAAACAGTTCTGCGTTGCTGTGCAAGTACTTTGACACAGGAACGCGAACTTTTCTATAAATATTTATCACTCTTATTATTTTGAATATATCTTAACAATTGTCAAAAGTAAACACTAAACTGCTGACTAATGACAATTGCCAGACCAAAGTTACCATTATACCTTGAATTTGTCTTATTTAAACGATAGCACTTCTTAATGGTACCAGCCATTATTAGTAGCCATTAAGACCAAATAAACCCCAAAACCCATTCGAGAATCGTAATAAAAAGAGCATTGTAAGAAAACAATAAGCTGTGTAATTTTGTTCTTCATTGTATACTACAGTATTCCGGTAGTATTATACATAATTGTACTTATATTATATTATGATGATGATATTAATAAAATTATATAATATTATACATATGGTGCAGTGGTTTTAGCAGTCGTCTGTCGCAGGGTTCGAACCTCGCATAGGAAAAATATGTGTCTATTAATAGATTGTTCTTTTGAGTCTGGGCGTTCTTTGTATCTGATTCATGTATGTTTGTAAAGTCTCCCATAACCGAAATCCACATCCCGCAAATAGTTGAATTTACTCTAGAGTATGTACCTGCCTTATTTTTTTTTAGATGTTTACAAAGAATAATTTAATATTCCTGTATGTTAATATTTGGCAAAATATTCTTGATGATTAAAGTTGATTGCATTATAATCAACCCTAGACATTTACAAGGCATGTTTGTAATTATTACTAATTTGTTTTTGATTTCATAGTTGTACAGAAAGAAAAACCAGAAGAGTACTACAAGTTCAACATGGTTAAGCTTGTTGATTCTCACCTACATGAATTGTTTGATAAGGTAAGTGGTTAGCATTCAAAATAATGTTTAAAGTAGGCGTTTCGAGTTCCTTAATTTGCATATTTGAATAACAGACACATCTGTGATTACCAAGAACCGATAACTTTTGGGTTAAATGGGTTCTTGAGTAGAGACCGAATATCGGCAAACGTACTGTAGGACGTCCACATACAAGTTATGTGATTATGTGCGCAAGTCCACTGGCAGGAGCTGTATGCAAGTAGCCGAGGATCGAATTAAGAGGCGCGTAATTGGAGAGTCCTATATTCAGCAGTATACTGCAGTAGGCTGATGATGATTTGAATGAATTTTGTGTTGCATAAATTTAATAAGCTTATGTAAGGCAGAAATTCTTGTTTCTATTACTGATCAGAAATTATTTATTGCATCTTTAGATTGAAAAGATATATGAAGCTGAAAATGAAAAAGAAAGTTCCGAGGAAGTTACTGAAGAAAATAATATAGAGGGTGACCAAACGGTCAAAGATAATCAAGACAAGGCTACTACAAATGAAGCTGATGCTGAAAAGACTAACGGTGCTGATAATGCCCAGACCGCAGAAGGGGAAAATATCCCTGCCTCTAATACCGAAAACAATGCATTAACTAATAAAAATGCAAATACAGATATTGGAGACTGGGAAAAGCGTATTCCACATGCAAATGAATATAGGAGAATGCTGCCTCGACTTCTTAAGAAGTATATGCCTGTAAGTTTGTACTTTCTAAATGCATGAGTGACTGTCTATTGTGAGTTTTTTTAAAATGTAATCTATTCTTTCAGAATATTTTGAAACTGTTAAACCTAAACCAAATGTACAGAAGCGCTGTTGCTGACCTCGAAACTAATACTAGAGCCAAATTTGTAGAGCATGAGAAATCTAAGAATTCTACCGGTGAGCAGACTACCGAGGTATCACAAACCCCTAAGAAATTCTCGACGCCGTATGTTGTTCTGCCTTATTATGTTAAGGTAAGTTTTAATAACTTTTGTTTACTAAGTAAGTTATATGTACTTTGGGGTTAGCGTGTAGATAGGTGGTGTGATGGAGAATAATAAAAGGGCTCAGTCACAAGGGAAAACAACACAGCTAGTTCACAATAGTTCAGAAGATAAGATAAACAGTTAGCACTTAAACTAAGCGGGGATAAGCAGCGAGAGACTAATACAGCAAGCAAAAGCAAAGCGCGGCAGGGCGGTGCGAACAGTACGGTGTTCGCGTTGCTAAGCGTTCGGCAGACTTGAGGCCGGCCAGTGTTCACCGATGCTCGGGCGCCGGTAAGGAATGCGGGTCCTCCGCCCTCCTCAACGCGCCCCTCTGTAGTGATGAGGCGCTGTCGATAATCGTGCTCGATAAATAGCTATCCATTGACCACGATGGTGTTTATTGTTTTGTGTCGTATAAATATGTGTATATACACCCTAAGGCAATAAGGCTGCCTTTTGTTCACTACATATCTGAATTACATATATTATTATTTTCTCGCATGTAATTATGTAATATGATGTGCAATCTATCTAATAGTATAGTGATGGGTTTTATTTGTGTCCGTTTCTTGTATGTTTGTAAAGTCCCCCTGACACAAGAATATATCCTAATGAGAGACTTCTTTTAAAAAAACTTTAAATGAGTAATTCTTGAATTATGTATACTCTATCTTGGATATGGGTATTTATATAAATATATATGTGATCTAGGAAACCCTAACGATTTCACTGAAACTTAGTGTTTGGGGGTGAAAAAACGATCGAGATTAGTGTTATGTTTGAGAAAACGCGAGGTTTCGAGCATTTTTCTTTATTACTATTTGCATTGCTTGCGACATATTTTTTTTTGTACTCATTATATCGGCAATCAGTCCTAGGACTATGAGCACATGTGATGTTCGAGCATAGTGACGTGTAGAGCGTGCTCTCCAGCAAGAGCATCTACTCATTATGACAGCTTGAAGCTACTGACGGGTTTGTAAGCCTAAGATGTCAAATCGTTTGAGCCGGTTGGTGTAATCTTTTACGGTCAGCTGACGTGCCAACTCATTTGGATGGTGTTTTATCCTCTTCGTGTAATTTTCGGAGGCATGTCGGTTTTCCTCCCTCACCGTTTTCACTGACAGCTGTTTATGCAGTTCTTTATTAGTGACAAACCATGGTACATTTGCCATCGATCTTAGGATCCTATTATGAACTCTCTGCATGACATTAATATTGGAGTCTTTTGCGGAGCCCCTTAACTGAATCCAGGTTGGTTTAACGATTGTCAGAAGATTGATTTGATTGATATATCAGAAGTTTGTTGTCCAATGACAATTTGGAGTTTCGGCCGAGCATCCAGTAGAGGTTTCTATGTCGAATAGAAATCTCATCCTGTTTTGCTTTAATGTGTATTTCCAGGTTAAGCGGCGGTCTATATGGAAGCCCAGGTATTTTACACACTCACGCTGCGGTAGGATGCTTTCTTCGAGCTTGACCTGCGGACAGTCACCCCGACGAAGAGTGAACGTTATCTGGACTGAATTAGCGGCACTTACTTTTATCCTCCAGTCCTGTAGCCAATTGTGAACCATATTAAGAGCGTCTTGAAGAACGTCTGAGGCTAGTTTTGGATCTTTGTCACTCGCAAGTATCGCTGTATCGTCTGTGAAGGTTGCAATAGTGACACCAGGTGGAGTTGGTAAGTCTGCTGTGTATAATGTGTACAGAGTTGTACAGATCCTTGAGGAACTCCAGCACTAATGTTGTAGAATCTGGAAGTCTTGCCCGCTTCTCTCACACAGAATATTCTCTCTGTCAGGTATGATCTCAGGATCAAGTAAAAGCTGTGCGGAAGGGTCTGCTTAATTTTGTATAGCAAACCTTCGTTCCATACCTTATCAAATGCTTGCCGGATGTCCAAAAATACCGATGAGCAATACTCTTTGTTCTCTAAAGTTTTCCTTATTGTGGTGCAGACTCTATTGGCTTGCTCTATTGTAGCATGTTGTGCCCGAAAGCCAAACTGGTGGTCTGGAATTATTTTTCGTTTTTGTAGAGTTGGTGTTATTCTGCTCAGTAGAGCTTTCTCAATCATTTTGGATATCACAGGTAACAAGCTTATGGGTCTATACGATGATCTTTCGTGTGGAGGCTTACCAAATTTGTAGATCATTATGATCTGGGATACTTTCCAGATAGTTGGGAAGTACTGCACCCTCAGCATAGCATTAAACATCACAGTCAGGAGTAATACAATGGCTTTTCTTGGTAGCTTTAAAGAATTTTCTTTGTGATGAGATCAAATCCTGGCGCCTTTTTACTGTCAAGAGTCCCAATCAATCTCCACACTTCCTTCGGGGTTACAGGTCTTATGGGCACATTTGATGCAATATTTAAGTTCAGGGTTATTACTTGTCATATTGTTTGGCATAAACACTTCAGCTAGATGCTCAGCAAATAAGTCTGCTTCTTGTTTATTGGTCCTAGCCCATGTATTCTCATTTTTCAAAGGTGGTTTAGTTTCTTGGGGTCTGTCATACGCCTTGGCCATCTTCCACAGTGAGTGGTTGGTTAAGGTAGTTGCGGTAAGTGACTCCAAATTAGTTTGGAGTGTTTTCTCATTTGATCATGCCCTTCAGCTCTACAATTGCTTTATTTAATTCTGTTTTATCTCTAGTGTAATGGGCGACGTACAATACAGCAGTAGGTGGGAAGGTTAAAATGTGATATGGGGGGTTAGACTGGTGGGCTGATGAGCAGCAGTCTCCTGGGGTTCTCGGCCTCGTGTAATTGCAATGATTGTTCTTGGCGCTGATTGTCTATGTACGGCGGGGGATAAGCTGATTTGAGGTTTAGTTTTACTAGGGGTTTCGACTCGTACTCAGTTCAAGTCTCAAAAACGTAATTCGCCTTAATTATCGCATTCGGATACGTTCCGCAGTAGCGGAAACATCCTGGGGGGCGGGGACAGATCCATCATCTTGAGCTGAGTCCAATGGGAGCCCTGCGATCTTGAACGCAGGTCTCCGCAGATGTCCAGTGGCCGTATCCAGGTCGACTTAAATGCCATCTCCTATTACCGTCAGTATTATTGGAGTATGATCAGACGAGTCGTCCAGACAAGAATCCGCCTTAAAGTAGTTCCTGGACAAACCTTTAATAACAAACAAGTCCTGCAGGTCAGGCTTTCTGTTACTGTCTGAAGGCCAACATGTAGGTTCCGAGCTAGAAATTGTGCTGACGTTATTTTGATCTACAGTTTGGTTTAGCTGCCTACCTCTTGTAGTAGTCACCCTAGAACCCCAATGCACATGTTTAGCGTTCCAGTCTCCTCCGACTATGAGTCTATGTCCAAGGGAGGAAAAGAATTGATCAAACATAGAGTCCTTTATACTGTGTCTCGGCGGGCAGGAAACTGTTGAAACATTAAAATTGCCTTCTTTATCCTCAACAGAGATAGTAGTTGCTTGTATATGGTTGGTTTTATACTCTGGTAGCAAGTGATGTTTGATGTTGTCTCTTACTACTGTGGCTGTCCCTGCATGTGCCGTACCATCTGGGTGGTTGGTGAGATAAGTTGAGCATGCATGTACTTTAATAGAGCTCCTTTCGGTGCAGTGCGCCTCAGAGATCAATACCATATCTAATTTATGTTGAGACATCAGCAATTGTAATTAATTTTTGTTTGGTGCAAGTCTAGACGCTAGACGTAGACCTATTTTGATAACTTAGTGACAAGTATAGTTATGAGACTCATCAAGGTACTCATTTGTTGTAGGAGGAGGTCGAACTTTTCTGATTGTTTTGTCAGTAACTCTTGTATTGGATCTATTTCTTCTTGAGGTTTTTGTTTGGCTGCAGATTTAAGAGCCAGCCAGATTATTTCCAAGGAAAAAAATTTCATGGGTGGGTTTTTGCCGAGAACAACATTTTTGTTTGAATATTACCTCCTCTGAATTGGGCATGACTATTCCTATACGACCTTCTTGCCCATATTTCCTTATATACCTCACAGCCCTTGTAGTTAGCTGAGCTCCGTGGCACATAGCACATTCTCCCGGGGTTGTTTCGATCACGTTTAGGACAGTCAGATGTTTTATGAGACATTGCGCATTTGACACATCTGTATGGCCTCATACAGTAATTTTTTAAATGTCCGTATTGTTGACATCTTTGGCATTGGATTAGTGTTCTCCTCTTTTTAGGATCTTCTGGTATTTATTGGTATATATGGTAATTACCTGGTTGTGTATGTATTTTAAGTATTTCACTGCTTTGTTATGCTCGCTCTTAGTTAAGTTTACAAAGAATGTAGATGTTGGTTTCTTGTCGGCTCCATATTTTACATTTATAATTTCCCCAAATTCAGTGTTCCCAGTTTTCTGATGCAAGCCTTTAATTACTATTCTAAAGTGCCTATCTTCCTTTATATTGAAGGTGTGACTTATAAGTCATTTTTGTCGAAATAGGTGTATCAGCTTTTTATAGGATTCAGTTGATATTGTATTATTCATAACTGATTCCTGTTGGCTATTTTAAATGTTAACTGGTCTCTATCTGTAACTGTTTCTAAGAGTTCCGTTAATTTATTTATATCTTCCATTCCGTACAAGATTATGGAGGGATTATGGACTTTTTTCTTATGTACAAAGTTATCCTCAGTTAAGTCTATAGGCAAAGTACTGAATCTGTTGGTTGTTGACAATCTTTCTGGGGAGGGAGTTCCGCACATCTTATTCCGCTTTTTATTTTGGTTCGTTGGAACCCTCTGCCAGTTATGTGGATCAGGTTGGGATTCTGTAGCGTCCTCTTGTGTTGATTTTGGAACAGAGATATGTTGAGTCGAATGTTGAGCCCGGATACCAGTGGGCGCCGGGGGTTAGCCGGGTCGCATGACAAATCACTCTCATTATTCGACAATTTCATAATAGGGGGGGGGGGGGGTTGGGAATTATACGCCTGGCACTTTCCCATGGTACCAGTGTCACACTTTATGGGAGATTTAGTTCCTCAAAGGTTGTGACTTCACTGTAGCTCGGCGTTGTTGCTCGTTTTGCACTACCCAGGGGGCACGTATAGTACGTATATTTCTTAAAGAGAGAAGGTAAATCCTATGGACGCGAGCAACTTCACCCTCCGACCGCTTGCGACATACATTCTTCTCTTTCAGGAACACTGGGTTGGTGGTTATTACTATAACACATCAAAACTACAGCTACTTGAGAGAATAATGGCGTTATTGAGCAATAAATATGATAACCGAGTAAAGCTCAGTCGCCCAGGTACTCTAAGTAAAGCTGTATAGTTGGACTAGTGTTTTAAGCGGAGCACAGAGTGGTATTTGACCCTAAAAGTTGGACAACAATATCTCGCCTCGACTTACCGTCCAAACGGTTAGTGCTAGAAAGATGAAACTTTGCATGGATATGTGTTTCTACCACGTCGATAAAGTGTCAAATCAAATCAATCAGAAATAATGAAAAAAAATTTTTTTTGGGGTACCTCCCCTACACCTAATATGGGGATGATTTTTTTTTCTCGCGGTTACCCCATTGTGTGGGGTATCATTTGATAGGTCTTTTAAAAACAATAAAGGGTTTCTCAGATGATTTTTGATTGATTAAGGTATCCGTTTGCGAGTTATTTTACTTTAAAGCGCAATTTTTTGCAAAAACAGGGCATCGTCCCCCTCTTCTAAAAGCCAAACGGCTGGCTCAAAAAATCTTAAAAAATTCATGATAGTAGTCTATATGTTGAACTTTCAAGGAAAACTATAGCGGTTTTGATAAGTTTTTTATCTCAGGAGTTATAGGGGCCTAACTTGTAAAATGCACTCAATTGGAAAACTTCGTCCAAAAATAAAGAAATAATATGTAAACATAATAATTATTATCTATTGGACACTATTTTAAATCTACCTTCCATAATGAGTGACTGCAGAACCCTATTCTATGCGTGCCCTGACACGTACTTGGCAATTTTTTTTTATTCTGCTTCCTCATGCCTTAAGACAGGGTTAAGAGGAGCCTATTTAAAATATCTGCGTTGCAGGCTACCCGGGAAAACTTTCGAGTGTAGTTGAGCCGGAATATTCGTTAATGTTTTTTGCGGGCTTCTGCTGCTTCTTCCGATAGTTGTCCAATGGGAACAATGGCTTCCCTTACCACTTCAGCTCCATGACGCAACACTGCCAAACTGCTTTTTGGAGCGATGTGGCTCCATTAAGCCACTCGGTATTGATTTTAGAAATCTGGCCTTTGTGTTGCAAGCAGCTGACCATTTTTGTTTAATATGGTGACTGATGATAGACAGTTTTTGCTTTACGTCAGCAATATTTTGGTCATTTTCTGCATATTGACTGATCAGTCCACGTTCCATAAATTGCAACTTTTAATTATCAGTTAAAGTATTTGAGCGTTCCATTATACTTAACAATTAGCATTTGAAGTCATAACCCTTATTCCAGAAGAGCCCATAACAAAAATACACAAAATATAAGCGAAACTATTTTTACTGATTTCGTATTTGTCTACGGAAAAAAAATCCATTGGAGTGGCTGTTTTGTGCTTAATTACATATTTTAGAGTCTATTCTATAACGAGCATTTACTCTTTTGGCTTAGAAATTATGAGAAACATTAAAATTCCCTTCGATTTTCAAAAATGAGTTTTTTTGGCAGTTGTTTAGTGCTTACTTCTTAAAAAATATAGGTAAAGAAAGGCTATAGATTTGTTGTTAAAATTAAATGTCAATTGAAGTGCACAATTCATGGTAAAAACTAGCACAAAATCGTTCAGTCACGAAATAGAAAATATTTGAAAACAATAAAATCTGAGCGTATCGAACAATCACAAGAGAACTCTGGGCGAACGGTAACATCCGACTGAGCCCAACGACGCACAGGAGCCCCTAGCGCTTTGTGTTTTCTGCTATTGTTTGGAGAGATTATACTAATTTTTGGAAACAATGGTTTAGAGGCAATAGAACATGGAGTTCAAATCCTACAGGGAACAACAATTTCTGTGATCCACTAATTGTTGTTCCGAGTCTGGGTGTACTTTATGTCTGTTTTATATTTGTAAAGGTCCCCGCTATGCAAGATGTATGTTCCTAATATGCGAGTTCTTTCTTTATTTTTTTAAAGTGCTACAATAATTATTGATGTACTAAGACATTTAATTTGTTATTTCAGATAATGGGTAAACCACAGCTGCCAAAGAAGAATGCAATGAATACATTCTTGGAGGCGTTCAATCCCAAGACTATTAAGAAGCATAGGACTATTCACAATTTACTGTTTATTGGATTTACAGAAAAGGCTGACTTTGATGCCCTTGTTAAAGCAGACGGCACAGTCATTGGTAAGTCTGTTTTTTAGAGTTTAAATGATATGTGCATGTAGTATATCCCTACATCTGTTCAAATAAATAAACTCTCTCTTAATCTGTATTTCAAATTACCAGATTTTCACTTTAGAAGAGAACTTTTCACTAAATGCAGATTTGCATACGTAGTTGATACTTTGATCCAAAAATAAACTAAAATTTTTAGTAAATATATTTGTCTGTTTGTTCCGGCACTTTTTATTCTCTGGAACGGCTGGACCGATTTCGATAGTCGATCATACACTGCAAGAAAACAGCTGATATAAGGCTAAAAGGTGGCGGTTCTCGCCGCGACAGAGACAAGCGACCGAGACAGGCGACCGAGACAAGAGACCGCGACCGTCACTTGACGTTAGGCAATGTATAAGCGCCAGTTCTCGAGCGAGACCGAGACAGGCGACATAGACGCGAGACAGGAGACAGCGAGACGGTCGCCGCTCCGGACAAGTAGTGTCCCGTGTCTCGCTCAAAAAGTACATGTTTTTAGTCTTCAAAATGAAGTCTTTTTTGAAGACTATGAAACACAAATACTGTCTGATCAGTTCAATCAATTTATTTATTTATACTTCATGCACTTTATATACATTGGCGAACTTAATGCCTAGGGCATTCTCTACCAGTCAACCGATACCCTCCAATATACGATGCACGACTAGACTCCTACAGAGACGAAAATTTGAAGGACAATATTTGAAAGAACATACCTGAAATCATAAATAAAACAGGTGTTCCTGTCTCGGTCGCGGTGCGAACCGCCACCTACTTGTCGCGGTCTCCTGTCACGGTCGCTTGTCTCTGTCGCTGTGCGAACCGCCACCTATTTGTCGCGGTCTCCTGTCTCGGTCGCTTGTCGCGGCGCGAACCGCCACCTACTTGTCGCGGTCTCTTGTCTCTGTCGCGGCGCGAACCGCCACCTACTTTTCGCGGTATCCGGCCGCGGTCTCCTGTCTCGGTCGCTTGTCTCTGTCGCGGCGCGAATCGCCACCTACTTGTCGCAGTCTCCGGTCGCGGTCTCCTGTCTCGGTCGCTTGTCTCTGTCGCGGCGCGAACCGCCACCTAATTGTCGCGGTCTCCTGTCTCGGTCTCGGTTAAAGGGGTGGGTGATTAATTAGTTTGGGCACCCTATGTACGTTTTACTATAGCGCTTAAACTATTGCAACGATATTTATATAAATTATCAATAGAGTAATCACTCAGGCCATTACTACGATTCCTTTGAGGGTATTCCTGGTTCCTCGGCTTATAGTACCCGAAACGGCTTTCAGTTACAATCGGTCCGACATAGCCATCAGGTTATATCTTCAAATAATAATAATAAGGTTGCTTGATTTGCCACTTAGCAGCAAGCACCTAAGGAAGCTTTGACTAGTAGTTACTAGTCAAAGCTTCCTTAGGTGCTTGCTGTGATGGTATTGTTATTACATTATAGGCAGTCTATAATGTAATAACAATACCATCTCTACTCACAGGCAAGGTCCTATAGACCCATTGGTCTGTTGTCGATCATGGGGAAATTAATAGAAAAAATGCTAGTCTCGAGACTGAAATGGCATTTACTTCCCAAAGGCAATAAAAAACAATATGGCTTTATGCCCCAGCGCAGTACGGAGGACTCCCTCTATGACCTAGTTCACCATATAAAAAACAAATTGAGTAATAAAGAAATCATAGCACTGATATCACTGGACATAGAGGGGGCCTTCGACAGCGCTTGGTGGCCGGCAATTAAAAGGCAGCTACTGGTGAAGAATTGCCCGAGGAACCTCAGAAGGATGGTCGACAGCTACCTTCAGGATAGACGGGTCTGCGTGAGCTACGCCGGGGAAGAGTATGAAACGGCAACCAATAGGGGCTGCGTCCAGGGATCAATTGCTGGACCTTTGTTTTGGAATCTGCTGCTGGACCCTTTGCTGGACATGTTGGAGGCGACAGGAATTTATGTGCAAGCATTCGCCGACGACGTGGTCCTGATATTCTCCGGGCCTACCGCAGAATCAATTCAGAAAACGGCCAATCCGGCATTAGAAAAAATTTACAAATGGGGACAAGAAAACAAATTAAAATTTGCGACACACAAAACAAACTTAATGGTAATGACAAACAAACTTAAATATGATGAGCCAAAATTACGCATGGGGGGAAACTATTTAGGAACAGTAAACGAGGTTAAAATTCTGGGAATGATTATAGACAGGAAACTCACATTCAAAAGTCATGTAACACAAATTTGCAAAAAATCAATTAATATATACAAGCAGTTAGCTAGAGCAGCAAAAATCTCTTGGGGTATGAACTCGGAGATTATCAGGACTATCTATGTGGCTGTCATAGAGCCCATCATTCTATATGGAGCCAGCGTATGGGCCCCGGCAGTATCTAAAGTAACCATAAGGAAACAACTTGACACGGTCCAGAGAAGTTTCGCAAGGAAAATAGTTCGATCCTATCGAACAGTATCGCTGAACGCTGCCCTGTTACTAGCAGGACTCCTGCCTTTGGATCTTCGAGTGGAGGAGGCGGCGGCCCTGTATCGCGCAAAGCGCGGAGGGAGCGTCTGCGATCTACCAGACGACAGAGAGGTCGAAAAAAGAATAAGCGTCTTGGAAGCCCCACATCCCTCGGAACAGATAGATCTAATGTACAGGTGCCTAAATGACGAACGGGATCTCGACATCCAAAACGAACACGTCTACATATACACCGACGGGAGTAAGTTACAGGGAAAGGTTGGCGCGGCAGTCTCATGCTGGAGAAACGGCAAAGAATTCAAGACACAGAAACTGAGACTGGAGCAATACAACACTGTTTTTCAGGCGGAGCTCTTGGCACTGAAAAGAGCTGTCGAAATAGCCGGAGAGACCAACTGCAAAGAAATAACAATTTTGAGTGACTCGCGTTCAGCCCTTGATCTAATATGCAACCCAACTGGATTCCATCCGCTCGCATTTAGAACACGAGAAGCTATTAGGATGATGACGAGGAAAGAGGTTCAAATGTCCCTCTATTGGGTTAAAGCTCATGTGGGCATCTCTGGAAATGAGAGAGTGGATCAGCTGGCCAAAGAAGCGGCCCTCCGCCTGAAAACAAAGGCAAATTACGGAAGTTTTCCCGTGTCTTACGCCAAGCAATTAATTAGAGCAAATTCTCTTAAGGAATGGCAAAATAGGTACTCGATAGGCCTCACAGCGGGAACAACGAAACTATTCCTGCCAAGTATTGTGGAGTCTTATAGAATCTTAAAAAAGATAAATCTTGACCCATTAATTGTACAAATTTTAACAGGGCATGGTGGTTTCTCCTCGTACCTTTATAAATTTAAGTGTAAGAACGAAGCAGCATGTATCTGCGACCCGCAGACGGAGGAGACTATCGTCCACCTCATAACGAGCTGCCCTAAAAACGCAAAGAGCAAATATGATCTGGAGTCAAAACACAACCTGGAAGTCAGTACTGAGAAACTGAAAGAATGGATGTGTAATGACTCTATGAGAGGAGACTTTTTAACCTACTGTCGGCGGGTCGCCAAGGAAGCTATAAAAAGAAATAAAACGTAGTAGTATAAGAAAAATATGTACATTATATATTAGTAGTATATAAATGGCACATATATAAAAAGTTAATTTGTATAAATTATTTATAAGTTATAATAATAAGTAAAAAGTATAGTCCTAAAATACATGTATATAAAAAAAAAAAAAAAAAAAAAAAAAACTAATAATAATAATATATATATAAAATATATGTATAATAATATATAATTAGGAAAAAAGTATAAATGTATATAACCTGATCAACGGTACGAAGGGGGGAGTAATCACCATGTCAACAATCGTGTGACTAATCAATTCATTTTGAACAAAAAAGGCATCGACTTCCATATCGATGGTTCCTAACGCAATTCAGCCAAGGTTTTTAGCCGGTAAGAGTCCGGCACTGTCTGTTTGCCGTACAGGCTTACGGAATTGAGGATGTACGGTACTCAGTCGTCCATGATGGATTTTTCCCTGTGGCTGAATCTTAAAAAAAAAAAAAAAACAATACCATCACGGTTAATAACCTATGTAGACTACACATATCCATAGTTAAAACATAGTAGTAGTACTTATTAGGATTATCGATTTTAAACTTTCTCTTGTTCATCATTTTAGGGAAAGAAATAAAACCTTTTGGCATATCCAAATCCAATCCAAAAGCCCCTAATTAAATAAAAAAAAAAAAAAAAAACCTTTTGTGGAATATAGCCTGCTGCACCGCCCGCGCATATGCCACTTATAGCGGTAAATAGTAGCCGAGTCGTTCCCCAAGAATGCAAGGATCTCCATTGTAAATTTTATCCAAATCGGTTCAGCGG
The DNA here is from genome assembly GCA_932526445.1 of Phragmatobia fuliginosa. Lineage (NCBI taxonomy): Eukaryota > Metazoa > Arthropoda > Insecta > Lepidoptera > Erebidae > Phragmatobia > Phragmatobia fuliginosa. The sequence goes on along the minus strand of OW052081.1, from coordinate 8,469,492 downwards.
TTTAGCCATTCAAGCATAATAGACAGACAGATAGATAGTTTTGAGTTTATAATATTAGTATGGATTAATTCTAAATTAACTTTACAGGTCGCAGCACGCTGAGTATCAGAATTTGTGACAAAAACAATGGAAAACGTAATGAAAATAATCAAAATAACACTTTAAATAGTACTGCTACAAGTAACCAAGACATTTCTCAAGGTCAAGAAACTCTTGATACGGAAAATGTAAAGAAGGAGTCGAAAAGCGACGAAGATCTAGCAAAAGAATTAAATGCAGAGATAAATGATTTGATTGAAAGTATAGAAAATGACAGTATTAAATCTGAAAATCAAGAAGACAAGAAAGCTAATGAAAATAATGATGAAGCTGCAGAACAGACAGAATCTGAGGATAAAGTAGTTATTAGTAAGGAAGTTGTTGGAAATACTGATGAAGTCATTGAAATCAGTGATGATTTAGTTGAAGATGGCAATAAAGTCGAAGGAAATATTGATACAGTAGTTGAAAACATCGACGAAGTTCCTAAAGGTACTGATGACCTGGCAAGAGATACTGAAAAAATTGAAAATGCAGGTGATATAGAAAATATTAAGATTGAAGATGAAGCAAAAGCAGAATCTCAAGAAAATCAACCATCAGTTGATGAGAAAAATGACCAACTTGCAGAACTAAAAAGTACTGGGGGTAGAGCCACGCCGACCCGTGCTTCTACCAGGTTGGCAAACACACCTGCTCCTGCCACTCCTAGTTCTATCAGAACCCGACGGGCAAGCAAGCTGATGCAAAATTAAATGATACTTGTCACAAAATTAAGTAACTGCTTTTACATTCGTCTTCTTCGAATTATTTCTAGTAAGAATTGAGACAGGTGTGTACACACACATACACACATTTCTGTCAGTATATATCGTACTGTTTTAAGCTGTACATTTTAAAGCATGTTGACCTTGTCTTTTAAAGAATATGCATCCTGTGTAAAGGGAGATCTCACATACATGAAACGGACACAAAGAACACCCAGATTCAGAACAATAATTTCTGGATCACATTATGTGTGTGAAGTTGAAACCGGCGTGGCGAACAATTAAACCACAAGGCCAAACGTGCTGTCGAAGTGTTTAGTGAAAAGCTGCTATTAGAATATTCTTTATTTTAGGACATGCATGTAATTATGGAAGGGATTCACTCCTCACCCTGAAATGAAACGTATTGATGGACGCATAAGGTCACCTCGCCACTGCTAATATCCACATGGGACAACATTTAGTATGATCTGGGTTGTTCTTTGTGTCCATCACATGAATGTGTCCCTGGTCCCTGGTGACACAGGATACACTCCTTAATGTGGAAAGGTAATAAACGGTGAATATAGTATATATATATGTATTAGACATATATAGAATTTGTTTTATCCAATCTCCTAAGCACAAAGTAGAGTTAGAAAACCTTAGATAAAATCACCATATTGTGCTTTATATGGTCATTCAGGCTTGCGGACAGGAGGGAAGGAGCTATTCGCTGGGTGTACGATGACAGCGCCAACTATCGGTTAAGATTACGGCGGACTTTAAAAAAACCGTAAATTTCAATGAAATATCGTAATTTGCATTTAAGTACTTCATATATTGCAGATGGTCATTTATGACTTTAGTATCGTTAATAATGCAGATTTTTGGTGTAACACCAGCAAGATCAAAGGGTTCCTCATCTTCACTACATTGATCGGAACTCAGTAAAATATTAATTCTCTGTTACGGAAATCTTTTTAGTAGTAGTACATCCTTAGTGTTTCATCTTCTCGCCATAATTAATAATATTTCAGTTTGAAAGTTAGTCACACATTTCTTTGCCACTATATAAATATTACAAACGAATGTTTTTCCTTCATTTTCAACATTGGAAAATATTTCAATTTACCATTCTTTATCAATCTTGCTACGAGTATTTCTCATTAGTTCAAATGTACTTGATTCGTAGTCAATATTACGTCCATTTGCTGTATTTTTATCTTGTTACTGCGTTCCATGAATCGTTTGTGTCTTGACACGGTTAAAATTGCCTTAGCCTTTGCAGCAATGTATCTAGCAGGAAATATTCTCGGAACGTAACTAGGACTGTCCTCTTCAACAGCTTTTCCAGCTCTATAGAAGTGAGCACTGCAAATCTTGTTATGAGGCTTTGGGTACCTTGGCTATCCATCGGCACTGAAAGATGCCAACCAATCAATCATAGTACATAACTAAACCATTGTAACGTGCTACTTCCTACAACATACAAAATAAAGAACAATGCCCACTCTCCATACTGCCTCCGGCCTGGAAGTGGACAGTCAAAAATCGAACTACCTGTTTCTGCATTAGATAAAGGAGCATTTAACTAGAAATCTGAGATTGATTAGAGGTCATCCACATTCATACTTTTAAGTATATTAAGTCAAAAAACTCCCACATCAATACAAAAATTTTAAAAATTCACCACACATACACAACCTATGTCATAACAATGCCCATTTGGGCTTGTGCTTGAACCGTCTGCGTATAGCTACTTCCTACCGTGTTGCTCGATGCCTGTATATTATTTTAGTTATATTTTCAAATTAAGTTATAGTAAGTACTAGGTTTTTTAAGTTAATAATAATATGACGTTTGGAATTTATTAAATTAAAATATAATTTAAACTGACATGTGTTTCATTTTCCGCCATAGCTAATTTCTATAAAAATTTCATTTCGGACGTTATGCATAAAATGGAAATAGTATCAGCCTATGTCGTATGTATGTTCGTAATTTTTACCAAAGAAAAAAAGTTTGACTACATGTATGCTTTATTTAATAATTACACTGAGTATTTGGAGAGTATTTCAATTCAATTTTTTCATTTATATCGGCTATTCGCTCGTCCCTGGGACTTCGTCTTCAACCTGTGGAAACAGAACTCATTTCAGTCAGGTATTCAAAAAATCGTCTGGTAATTGAACTAAATACGAAATACTCGTACAATAGTTATGGCAAAAATGATTTGGCTTTTGAAACTAATCATCAACAGCGTGAAACGTCCCACTGATGGGCTCGGGTCTCCTCTTATGAGAGTTTTAAGGCCACAGGCTGGCCGAGTGCAGGTTCGGAACAGCCAAGATAACATTGTGGCTACGTGCATCTTGCAGTTGGATGATTTAACCCGCCGAAGGCCTCCAACTGCTTAACGTGACCTCCGAATCACGAGAGGTTCATGGTGCAACTAACTGTCACCCAGCCAGATACTGACCGCGCCGTCATTGCTGACCATCTATCGGCGCCTCGAGCGATTAGTCATCTAAACATTAATACCTGAAGCAAACAGTGCAGAAAGCAAAATAAAAAAAAGTCGAATTTTCATTACTAAGGGACATTGGCTAATTTTTCAAAACGATAAACGGAATTATGAAATCCAATAACTAACAAAGGTATAATCAAAGAGCGCCGAGGAAAGACCCTGCGCCTCTCCTCTTCTTAGCAGCGGCAGCAGCTTCTAATCTCTTTATTTCAGCGTACTCTATGTCAGCTATATCATACACCGCCCTTGACGTTACCTGTGCGTGGAGTAGGAAAATATAGATGGATTACGGGAAATAGGATTGAGTTAATAGGAACTACTACGAAAATCTGTTTTATACTAAGCTGTGCTTGAGTTATGAATACATACATATATCTACATTTGTAACTACTTATTAATATTAAACATAGAACGCAACGAAAACTATGAAATAAATATTTGCAGATCATACAAACTTAGTCCGAGCCGAGAATTGAACTCGAACTTCAAGCACAGCAGTCGCAATCGCTACCACTGCGCATTCCAAGCATTTATATTATGCGTTCGGTGTTAGACTTCGAACAATTTAAAAATTAGCCTTAAGACGACTAACAGACTATATTATAAACACTCATTTATAAAGTAATATTATTAATAGTTAAAAAGAAGTCATTTTTAAGCTTTTTTAATTGTTTCTGCGCTCCACTTGTAGCGTGGTCATTCCATGATACATGAACTACCTATCTAACAGGGAACGAATTTTTCAAATAGGACCATTAGTTCCTGAAATTAGCGCTTTCAAACATACAAACTTCAGATTTATCATATTAGTATTTTCAAGGAGAGGCCTATGTCCAGCAGAGTACTGTTAAAGGCTGTTGATGATGATGATATAACAACACTTGCAATATAATAGGTATACTAATATTATATATTATGTAATAACATTAAATATTAATTTAGCGTTCTATAAAATACCGAGACTATTCTGTTAATTTCGTTGCGAAGCTCACTGTCGATTGCTTATGTTTAGTTTGGCTTATGAAATGTGAGAAATAGAAAGCTGGTATATTGCTTTTTTAAGCGTGCAACCAGAGTGGCCTATGTCCAGCTGTGGAGAATAGTGAAGATATTCTTGGTAGTGGTACAATTCTGCTGATAATAATTAACATATGTAAAGGTTCCTTAGTGAGAGTCCCCCCTGTGTAACAGATCTCCAGGCCCCCTCACGAACATATAATAATATATGGAATCTTATATAAAAACATTCCAAAAATCAAACCCACCGCACCCCCGACCAACTACATAAATAGTGGAACAGTCCACCAAATCCAACAATGCATTTCAACAAGTTCCTCAAGTGCCGACAATCGTGAGTATAAATTATACAGAAATATTACATATGATGAGTTTAGTAGGCGTGCTTAATGTGTGTTTGTGTCGTGCGCGTGTGTGTATGTTGTATGAGTTAGTCAATAAGTGATATAAAATTACGAAGGTTTAACCAATAGCTGTTCAGTCATATCTTAATCCAAGGATTGTTGCCACTTAGATATAAAATAAAAATTAATTTACTTAATCTTGATGATACCCCCCTGTCGGACACCATGCTCAATAGGGAGATTGTCACTGGTACGATCGCATAATCTAACCCGTTGAAATCTGTTGGTGAGGTAGTCTGATAATAAGTAATGTGAAGAGTCCCTTACTTCGAGTTTCTCCAATTTATGCAACAAAATCTCGCTAACAAGGAACACGTAGTATTTTTTTATCTAAATAGTTCAAAAACATAGATTATTCCATTGTGTGACATAAGCGCACTGTTAAAATATATTTTTGAGTTGTAGATTTCTCTTCATATTTTCTTAGGTAAAAATTGATTACCAAATTACTTCTATGTTTAATTTGTTCTATATTTTTGTATCGATTGTTAATTCAAATCAATGACACAATAGTTGGGTTTTCAGAATTGATATAGAATTTAACTCTGGCAACACACATAAGACGTCTGTTACGGAAGACGCAAACGTCAATCAGCATTTTAAAGTTTGTTGTTATCGATTAGTTCAAGCAAGTCCGTTTGCGGCTTAGGGATTTCATCAAAGTGTATGTAACACTACATGCTAATTGATATTTTTGCAATTATAGTTAAACAATGCGTCGCGGTCGTATTAGCCGTGGTGGAGGTAGTGGTAGCTTATCCAGCAGTGGTCCTTTGTATACGGACCATTTACAGGTAACTTAAAGATCATTTAGACCAGACTACCTTTAATTAGACTTGTTTTGTATCTGTATGACAGCGCTATTGAGTCTAAACGTTGGATACTTGCGCTCTGTAAGCGTTCGGTCTATCCTAACAGGCCTGTCAGATGGCTAGGTAGGTTTGCTTCAAGTTCTCTTCGTAGTGATTTGCTCTATATAGTTAGCTCCCTTACTGGGATTTTACGACACCCATGGAATGAATAGGGTTGTTATTATGTAATTTTATATATACTGTATATATATAGACTGTAATTTTAATTGATCAACCAGTTGTCCTGAGATTAATAAGCGACATTTTACATTTTAAAAGTATTTTCTATTTAATATTTTTTTTTTACACACTATTTAACAAACTTGTTAACAGGATATTAATATAGAGTTAGACCTGTTGAAACGTAAAAGGGAGATGTTGGAGAAGCAGCAAAAACAGTTTATTCAACCTTTAATACCTCAGGTATATTAGCAATTATCATAGCTTTTAATAGACATAAGCCTCTCCTTAGCAAGAAGGTCTTGCTTGTCATACCCATAAATAGACCCATCTTTTAACTGCACGGTTGGCCTAGTGGCTTAAGCGGTCGCCACACCGCTTCCTACTGCACCAAGTGTTGTGTGTTCAAATCCCACGTAGGATAACACTTTGTGTGATTCACAATTTGTTGTTCTGAGTCTGGGTGTTCTTTGTGTCCGTTTCGTGTATGTTTGTAAAGTCTCCAGCGACACAGGAGTTTATATTCCTAATGCGGGAGTTGTCTTTTAAATTTAAAAAAAAAAAAAACTGCCCCACATATACTATAGTTAAACACACAAGAGTTTAGGGTCCCTAAATTAATGTGTATCTAATAAAAATATCAATCTTAAATAATACTACAAGCTAAATAAACATTTCCATCTTCATATTGAACTGTAAATTTTAGTGAAAAAAAAAATTATATGCTGAACAATATTTTTTGAGTCTAAATGTATGACTATATGTATGATGATCAAATTTTCGGTTTGGTGGAGGGCCCCATGGGCCCTGAGCACTAGCTCTGTGTGCTCTTATAGTAAAAACGGTAATGTATTCAACATTTTTAATTAGAGTTTACTTCACTCTTATAAAATAAGTTTTATTGTTTAAAAATGTTTTTTTGCTATAGTAAGGGCCACCGCAGACTAGCTACTTTTAGCATCGGCAATCGGCGATTTGGCGACTGAATCGATGCAGAAAAAAAAATGCAGAAAAAAAGAGAAAGAAGATCGCCGCGTTTGGCGTTTTTAAGTGTGCGGTGTAGAGCGTTCGGTCGCCGTATTTAGCTTCTAAAAAGCAACTAGTTGCCGATCGCCGAAGCTAAAAGTAGCTAGTCTGCGGTGGCCCTAAGGCATACAGAACACATCCACATAACACAATACATACGACGGGGGGGCAGGTCTCTCAGATACCAGATCTCTGAGGTAGTGGAGTCAAGGTATTACAAATAACCAATCGCAGTCCACTGCTGAAAATAACCGAGATTGGTCAATCGCTCTAGGCCACAGCTTCTTCACGACTATGCAAGACATACAGACACACTGCACAACTAAGTTAGATCACCTACAAATGGAATGTCTGCGATATCAGCCGTATTCCCCGGACCTTGCTCCAACAGATTACAATTTTTTTCAAAATTCAAATCTGATTTTTGAAACTCCGATGCGGCAGTCCAAACCGCCTTCAAAGAGTTTGATTCTCGCCCCCATGTTTGTTTAGTAAAGGCATCAATGAACTACATATGAGATGGCAAAAGTGCATAGATAACAACGGTGCATACTTTAATTAATTAAATATATTTTACAAAAAAAATGACTTTATATTCCTCCCGTACAAGACGCCATTTTCATATGTAAGGACCTAATAGTTTATTTTTTTTGCCTTTTTGAGCTCTAGCATCTAGTTTGGAGACTATAAAACCTAAAAGAAATAGATTACTAGTAATCTAATTCTTTTTTTTTATTTAAGTGTAAAACGTGTTTTCAAAATTTCAGAATAATTTTAATCAACTGCCGTACTATGTGCTTGATCAGAAACCTGCACCTTCCAACCTTGATTTTTCTAGTACATATAATACGAAACCTGAACGATACATCGAAGGATATGAACAAATTCAGGATGGACATCAACAACACCGCGAGTTTTTTACAATTAAACGCCAATCTGATAATGACTGGCCCCAGAAATCATACCCTAAAAAGTCTGCTGTCACACGTCAGCTTAGTTCTAGCTCTACTAGACCCTCTCCTAGCCAAAACCAAAAATCGTATACCAGTACTAGGAAACAACAAACAAATTTTACACCTTTAAGTTATCAGAAACCCAAAACATTTATCAATCAGAGGATCAATAATCAGGAACAGCAAAGACCCGCAAAAGAAGTTTTTACAAATAAAGTAACTAAACCTACAAAAGCATCTGTACCACCGAACAAACTAGCGTCTCAGCCACTCGCTAATAGGAATAAATTAGTAGCTGCTTCCGTTGAATCAGTGATAAAGATAAAAAAAACACATTGGGAAGACCTTCGGCTGCACCCTGATAAAGAACCAACCAAGCAGGTGATTGGTCGATTGGAGTTGGCTCTGGGGACTATTTTGAGAGATATGCGAGATACATTTGGATCGAGGTCTTATCATCAACTATTACGCTTACAACGGGCTGCAAAAGTTACTATTCGCGAACGCATCAGAAACGTTATGTTAGGCAAATTCGTCGGCTCTACGGTGGACATACTCAATAAATATAGAGCAGTCTACCCAGAAAGCACTGACATTGAGTTAGTTAAAAATGCTTTAAAGACAGAAAATATCCAGGTAGAGAACGAATCAAGACTTATAGGTATGTAGTCGTTGCCTCAAACAAACCTTTTTTTATCATAAATCATTAATTCCTTACATTTAATATAAGACTCGGAAGTCTATTTAAAATAGTCTTTAAATGAATCTAAATTAGTAATATCTCAATCTGTTAATTCTAGATAAAGATGATCCTGAAGAATATTTCAAGACGAATGTAGTTATGTTGGTTGAACGTCATCTTAATGAAACGTTCGACAAAGTAAGTGGTTGTTTTATTTTGATATATTTATCTATAGACACTTATTGTACGTACGAGTATAAGAGCGGGATAATAGACACGCTTCTATCGTTACACAATCTTCACGAATAATCGATTATTGCTTTAGCGTATCGTCGCCACTCGTAAGTCGTAACGGAATCGCCGACTGTTTAGAAATACGTGACACCACAATAATATCGTCGCGATTCTCTCTGGAGATAGCCCCTTACCAAAAAGCAGTAGCATCTCTGTACAATAAACATTGTACTTTAGAGTAAATCTTATATATAAAATTCTCGTGTCACAATATTCGTTCCCATACTCCTCCGAAACGGCTGGACCGATTTGTATGAAATTTTGTGAGCATATCGGGTAGGTCTGAGAATCGGCCAACATCTATTTTTCACACCCCTAGAAAGCGAGTTGAGCCGCGGGCATCAGCTAGTATTTTTATAAAATCGTTTCTCATCATTATCAACTGCCCTTACCAGTCCACTGGAGTGTTTTCACACAGGAGGATTCTCGTCGTATGTTGTTGTTGTCAGTAATATTATTTTAAATCTATCTCTGAAACCACACGTGATAACTGTAACTTTATTATATGTACGACTTTGCTTCTGCCGTTTTGCAATAGATGGCTGTAGCGGTAAGTAGTAGACGAAATAAATAGATCGTGGATGTCATACAATAAGCTTAGGAATTTGTAAACATAACGACATCGAAATATTAGTCGATTTGTGTCTGCATCATAAAGTTATTCTCGATTATACATGTCAGCTTACGAGACAAATTCTCATCATTTGCGGAAGGTTTTAACTTTCTGCTATAATATGAAGAAATCTACGCCTAAGGCTCATCCAAAGCTGTCAAATACAAGTTGTACACCTATGTACATTTTCACTTCAACATTACTTCTTTACTTGTTTGGCTATTGCACATAGATAGATAGATAAGTCTTTATTTGTAAAACATGGTGTACATATCATGTATTATTTTTTTTTATGTACAAGTGTGGCGGCTATTTCGTGGTTGCCATCTGAAAATCAGCACCGCACGGACACCATTCAGCATTTAGCTGAGATATCCACGGTTCTGATGCAGATTCTTCTGTGTCATATTATTAATTTTTACTGTGCTGTTCTGTGTTATGCATTGTTTGCTGTGAGCCATGAGAAATTTTTTATATTTTTTCAACGCAATTTACTGTCGCAAAGTAAAATATTTTTTTTTTTGAAATTAGTCTTAAGCAATAAAATCAATAGTATTTTCAGTAATTTATGAATATTAAGAGTATGCGTAAAGTGCCATAATTATGTATCTGTCGTTTTGTAGCTTCACAATATATATAATCCACCAGTATCGACTGCAGAAGAAAGAACATGTATTAAGGAGGATACTGCACAAGAAAACGGAAAAATGGTGGAAGAAAACAGTGAGGCTGCCCAGACAGTCGTTACTAATAGTGAAGAACAAATGCCGACAAATAGCGTAAAGGCAACCTTAGAAAGAGTGAATATTGAAAATAGCAATGAATTTAATGAATACCAAAGGTTGATGCCTCGGCTTATCAAAAGCCGTATGCATGTAAGTTTGTGTCACCGTTTGTTTTTGAGCAAGCCAAAGTGACTCCTCCGCCTGATGGAAAGCATAAGTAGAATAATAAATAAATATTTCGGACAATTACACACGTCATCTAGTCCCAAAATAAGAAGAGCTTGTATTATGGGTACTAAAAAACTGATATAAATACATAAACATACTTTTTTTTTTGTAAATACATACATAATATACATAGGAAACACCCAGACTCCGAAACAAATATTAGTGGAATAGAATCCAAGAATGATGATCACAATACTCATTGCGAATGCAGAAAATGCAGCATGGTGAACCACACTTTTTTTTTTACGTGTGGAAATCCCCGCGGACCGTCACCCCGTCGGGGGTTACGGCGTGGTGGTGTGTCGGACTCGAACCGACTAAAACCACACGGTCTGCGCCTGTGTATTGGAAGAAGTCCAGGGAGGGGATTTCCTTCTGGACTCATGGTGAACCACACTATGGCAACCAATTGAGATGCTTCAACATCATTGGGCCTGCGATCTCGCACTCACCAACGAAACACAACAGTATGAATGCTATCGTTTTACGTTATTCTTCTGTGAGAGGATAGAATCGCACCGGTCAAGCCGGCCCATTCGTGCTGGAACCAGCGTGGCTATACTACTACATTGCTTTTCAAATGATATTGAAAAAAGGGGTTCTTGTTGTCGTTTGATTAATGATGACGAACTCTTGTCATGTAATGTATATTTGACTAGCCCATTAGTCTGAAACTAAGTGACTCTGACTGGTAAACTGTGATGCTGTGGGTTTGATTCCCACCCAGAACAAATATGTGATGAACACGATAAATTGTATTTCTGAGCGCCTAGGTGGCGCAGTTTTCTAGTACCCATAGTAAAAGCTCTGCTTAGCTTGGGACTAGATGGCGTTATGTGTCAGATGACCGAAATATTTATTAATTTAGCGATATCTGAATATATTATTCACCAGGTTCTGACTCTATTCCTTATAGAAAAAGTAAAAACATCACCCAGGAGATTATCGATCTATTTATGAAACATTCATTAAAGTCGGTTCAGTTGTTTAGACGCTACAATGGCACATACCTGGACTGCCAGAACTATCACCCTTCCCATTGGCTTCTCCGGAGTCGGATAATTTAATAAAAAAAAACTTTTCAGACAATTATGTCTATTTTGAACAAGAAAAAAGGTTACAGAAAAGACCTAGATGAGATCATCAGCTATACCAGAGCTAAGTTTGTGGAGGGTGGCGCTAGGGAGCTCACATCTTCCACTGTAGGCACATTACAGCCATCCGGAATTCCAAGATATGATGGATTCACTTATTATGTAAAGGTAAGAATTTATAAATTTTGCATTTATATTGTACTAGTTTACCTCATTCCTGATACGATCCCTCAGAGAAACGCCGAGCATAGCCCTTTCCATAGCACGCTGAGCAATTTTGAGCTTGTGGACCAACCGCGTGTCCACGTCTCGGCTCCGTATGTCATGACAAGTATGTGGCGACTTTCACATACAGCGTGACGAAAACATATGACACATCTAGCCATCTAGCGTTGAAACACTGAAGTACGAGGAATACACGAAATGAACTATACGGAGTAACTACTAATCCTGAATCGCGAGACACATTCTCGCGCCGAGTAGCATAGATACAACATCCCAACATCAACTGTTGGGCAGTGGCCTACCAGGCATGATCACCTCGAATGGTCAGAGGATCCTCCCTTTGTGTTGGAGGAATACGACACCCGTTCCTCCACAGGTAGGACGCACTGATTAAAAACTTGTTTTGAGGCATTGTGGGATCGACGACGAGAAGACTCGACGTAACTTTCCAAATGCTGCCCAACCCAGCTGAATTCTTCTATACACCTCGTCCTACCCAACCCAGGTTATTCCTACCCAACTGCAATGTCTGCCCAAGGTAGACATATTTTTGGACAACCTTGAGAGCGGTACCGTGTATTGCAATCGGTTCCCGTAGTACATGTTGATTGAACATGACCTTGGTTTTGTCCAAGTGCATCCGTAGGCCGATGCGCATAGAAGTCTGAAGAATGCGTCTTTCAGCATCTGTTGCAGGTCCTGCAGTGTCTCTGCCATTATTAGAACTAAAATCATCGACATAGCTCACCGGATTAGCAAGCTGAAGTGGCAGTGCCCGTGCCGCAGAACTGATGACCGTTGGGATAGAAAAGTTCTGACTTACTTAAATATTTTCGAAATTTTCGGAGTGTTACTTTAATCTTCTAAATTATTATTAAAGGTTTTTATACTATAAATAGTTTTTATACTAAAATATAGATTAGTATAGATTTTTATAATAAAAAATGGACGTCCGAAAACTAGCTCTCTTTCCATGGCGGGTTTAGTGGGGTGGCATAATCGGGTTTGCACGCGGGCACTGAAACACCTAGCGGCGACCTACCCACACTATGGCAGCGTATTGAGATGTTTCTGCCGCATAGGAGCTCCGATCTCGCACTCACTAACGCACGCAGCACGAATGCTGTCAATTTAGTTTGGTCTTCTGTGAGACGGTACCCGCGAAATCAGTTCCTTCTTCTAAAGTAATCCCAGCGAAGCTATTTGATTTCTTTCAGATAATGGGTAAGCCAAAGCTACCAAATAGGACCGAAATGAACACATTCCTCAAAGAGTTCATGCCCAAGTCCGTAAAGAAGCACAGGACTATACACAATTTACTTTTCGTTCGATTGATAGAAAAAAATAGCTTTGATGCCATTGTTAAGGCGAATGGAACTGTTATTGGTAAATAATTTGTAAACTTAATAATATTTAAATATAAATATTTCTCCAAAATATTCCGAAGCTAGTCTGAATTTTGTTTTGCCTCAGTTACTCAAGGGCATCAGTGTTCCGCTTGGGGAAGTCCCGTCAAAACCGCTTCAGCCGCTCCAGATATTACCCGGAACAATCAACCAGACAGACAAAAATGTTAAAAAAATGCTGTTTTGGTGTACCATATATATACTCAATATGCATTTAATAATAAATAGTTAATTTGATATTACATACAGATCACCATCTTCAGCATATTTGCATCCACTGCTGGATGTATGCCTCTTGCATGGTTCTCAATTCGCTTGTGGATGCGGCGTGTCTAGTCGAGGTCGGTCTTTTTTATATCGTCCGACCACCTGGCAGCTGGTCTGCCAACACTTCTACTTTCTGTTCGGGGTCGCCAGAATAAAATTTTATGGCTCCATCTACCGTCGTTTCTTCGGCAGACATGTCCGGCCCATTGCCATTTCAGTTGCGCAATTCTTCTAGCTATGTCGAAGACTTTCGTATGTTGGCGAATGTCCTCGTTTCTGATCCTATCTCGCAAAGAGATACCGATCTCTCCATCGCTCTTTGCGCGACTTTCAGACGACTTTTTTTACATACAGATACTTAAATTTTATTTATTTATAAAGCTTTACTGACATGTAGTCAGAGTATAGCCTCGGTGAGCGTGTTTAATGGTCGCTCCCGGTTGTCATAAACATCTTGCTCGTGGAAAAACTGATATCCGGGTAAAACCAGAACTAGTAGCAGAACCCAAATAATCTTTCGATTATATGTTAAAGGCAAGGAAGATAACGATTGAGATGTAAAAAGTATTGGCATGTTTCTATGAACATTTTTAAACAAGTAATTATTATTTAACAGGTAAGAACACACTCAGTATCAGAGTCTGTGAAAAGTCCACTGGACCACCAAGAACACCTGACTACGTGTCTACATCAAATAGTAATACTGACGAGAACGCTTCTCAAAACCAAGAAATACAGAATATTTCTAGCACTAGCAGTGACACCATCGGAAATGAGTTGCTTGAACAAATTGATGATCTGTTGGCTTCTATAAGGCGATCAGATGAAAACGAATCAAAAGAAAGCAAATTCAGTGACAGTCCAGAAGAAAGAGAGAAGACTGAATAGAGAAAATAATGGAAAACCAGTAGAAGATAGTGAACAGAGTTAAATTATTTACTAAAGGCGATAAAGAAGATGGTTATGAAGGAAATGAGAAAAATGATGTACTAGCGGAACTTCGAAATACTGGGGAACAAATTACACCAACCAATATTCCAATCGCGTCCTGCGACCTGCCACTCCTAGCTCGATCAGAACCTGACGAGCAAGCAGGCTGGTGCAAAATTAAACGATATCTATTTGTTAAATTTGTACGACAATCACTGTTATAATTGTTAAGTGACTGTAAAGTGAGAGCAGTTACATAGGCCCTGGCATAATATCAAGATGGAGAATAAAAATCAGCGTCATAGTAAAGTCTACTTGTAGTATACTGTAACGATATTACAGACGGACTATTACTGATTTTGGACATTACACATCATTCCCGCTAAAAACCTTTAATTTCCCGATGTTTCCAACGACTCATACCGCTCGTGGTCAAGGGCCGACTGGTGTAACCTAGGGACGATTTTGACTCATACATATCGTCGCATTCATTGTTTTTGTTGTCGTTGTCGTTGTTTAATCGCGAGTAACTGAACTATTCGTACTGTTTTTCTATTCTAATAAACTTATTTTACAATGTATCGCTTTTTTCACTGTAAAATAACAATATTAATAAGCTGAAGAGTTATTCGGTTGTAAGCGGTAATATCAGGAACTAAAAGTCTGATTTGAAAATTCTTTCAGTATTACATAGCTCTATTAATGCCTGGAGTATTACAAAAAAGTTGTAAAATGGGGGAAAATTATTTCTACTGAGCAGAGCACGCAATGGAAGCTAAAAAAAAAGTTAAAATTTCACAAAACCGTAAGAAAGCATAGCTCCCCTTTAAAAGAAAAAATAAGTACGCCACAGTTTAAGTCTATTTTAAGGTTATACCTTAAGAACCTGTATTATATACAGGGTGAATTTTTGAGACGGGACAGTAAGGGCAGGTACCTTAACCGTTATAGTTAAAGGAAAACGCTTTTAAAAGACTATCCATAATTTTTTAAGACATTCTGAACTGCATTTACAGATTTTGAAAAAATGTACAGCCAGCAAGAAAATTGACATTTTAAACAAAATCTTTTTTTGATGCCAATCGATCCTGTTTCTTATAAGGATCAAAAGTCTCTACTGGACCGACTGAGGTTTGAGTACTAGAAATGTCAGAAATCGCAAAAAACTTTTCCCATACATTTGTACGGAAATAAGTCATTTTAATATGTATTTTAGACACAGATAAACATAGCTTACATTTAGATGATCTACGAAATAAATTGCTCAAAATGACCGCCGTTGTCACGAATACATAAGTTCACTCATTTTTGTACTGAGCTAGTAGCAGCCGATAATTTTCTTGGATAAATATCATTTAAAATCCTTGTTAATGCATCATTGCAATGCATTTGTATTAAGCGTATTTTGTAAATAATAGGAACACGGAATCTGCATTGGTGTGGTACGCGAATAAGTAGTAAAACAGGACTGCGTCGGTAGCTATAAAACATTCTATATTCATTTAGTTGTTAAACGAAGAGAATAAAAACAAGCGTTTCTTTCCGATAAACTTGATATCGCAAATGTTCAAGAATAGAAAAAAAGAATCATGTACTAGTTCAACTCATCTTTAGACATTGACGGATCGATTATGATTAAATTAAATGCAGTATAATGAAGTAAACAGTCCACTGCTGAACTAATCCTTTTCTTAGAAAGAAAATTTTGTCCTACTATACCTCGCGAACAAGACGGGTTGGTAAAGGGTTTGTTTCAAGATTTCATTCTCTTTACAGTGATGTTGTTAAGAAGTTTGTTCCTTAGTCGCCGGTGAACTGTATTTTTATAAAATGTACGTGGGTATAAAAATGTTATATTCGTTTTATATACGCACCATTAACTGATTGATGTAGTACTCGTACATGACGGTGTCCGTCACAGGGTCCAGTGCTGTCTGCATCATCTCGTCAAATTCCTCCTGTTGATAACAAATCTATACAAAATACTGTATGGCATTATCTGTCCATGAAATGGCTAAAACATTGTAGGCCTTTGGAACAGGCTTGTGGTAGCCTATGTCCTCGCTCAAGAATCAAGGCATCGCCAAATTTCATTGAAATCGATGTAGCGGTTTATCCGTAAAAAATTTACAGTAAGACAGAATTACTTTATATAAAATTAGTACATATTAATACAAGTATATTAAGTTAGTTACGGATATATGGATACGGTAACTAGTTAAATACCAGACCTGCGTAAAAGGTTCTCCTTCTTCTAACATGAGTTTTGTAAATCTTTCTTTCGTGAGGAACCCGCGCCCTTCAGTATCAAAGTAGCGGAAAGACGCTAATAATACTTCTGCACTAGCCGGATAAAATCTGAGTTGAAAAGAAAAAATGAAGAGTGAATCAATTGGTTTTTGTTTTGTTTTACCCAAGGATAAATGAATGTTAAAAAAATTGTTGCCCTGATTGCCTGACTAAAACACCGCTGAGGCCATTAATTTGAAACTTTTGGAATCTGCTAGTTTTAATGTTGTAAGCACCCATTCACTCTAAGATAGTCAATTAAGAATGAACGACTGTATGTTGTATGTATCATCATCATCATCATTAACAGCCTTCTATAGTCCACTGCTGGACATAGGCCTCTCCTTAAAAGGAGGTACCTATGCTGTTTGTAATTTTTAAACTGATATTATCATGAGAGAGCGGCGAGTGATTGCAGATAATTCACTTACGCTTTTAAAAGATCTCTGTTTAGAAAAAATTGGCGATGTCTTTAACATTCTAAATATTTAATCTTGAAACCAAATATTTTTATAAGTTTGTGGTAGTCATAACTGTTTTATGCAATTCCGGCTTGCATTGGGATTAGCTTGATAAATTATCCTTTATTGCCTATAAGATATGTTAATCACCAATATTTGTACAGCTTCAGTGGAAAAGTTAATTTACCTATGCTCCATCATAGCTTTGGCCATGTACGGCATAAAATATGCCAACGGAACATTTCCCGTAGCTTCTTTATTTTCAGTTCTCAAAATCACTTCCTGTATTTCAGCCTCGGTCGGACAGCAACCTGCAGTAGGTAATGCGAAATTATCACTGATCAGTGATCGTGTGGTTATGGGTTGAGAAAACAGAGGGTTTGAGTTTATTGACTCATTTTTATGAATAAACAAGGTAAGTTATGGCCAAATCAATCAACCGAAATACAATCTTGAACCGATTTATCGTAAGTATCGTGCATCGAGTCGTATAGTACATCACTAGTTACGCCACGATGACAAATGTCAAAACGGGCTTCTTATTTTGTGACGACTTTAGTCATCAAATCTTCCTCCGACTTTAATTACTATTCTAATTTTTACCTTCATACCATAAATGCAAACAGCTGGGGGGTTCCCAACCGCCTCTCCCTAGTATGAGGCTATGACACGAAGGCTAATCAGCTGGGCCGGCCGACATTGTATACCAATCCTAGGTACTTACTTGCATCAGCCAGCTGTACTTACTAACATCACTATGACAGTAAATCAATCAATTAAAATAAGTAAATATAACCAAACAGAATGTAAAACTTACCTAGGGAACGCAAAATGGTCCCTACTTCTCTCACATCGACAACTTGCTTGCCAGAATGATCAAATACTTCAAACGCTTCTGCAATCCTCTTTTCCAAATCAGTATTAGGAACAACGTGTGGTACTAAAAAGTAAAGAAGTAATGCAAATTTATTTTTATTTATTTATTGATCTTAAATTAGCAAAACTACGATACCTTTAACTTCTTCTTTTTTAGCCATTATGATTAGATTTTTTGTGAGATTCAAATTTGAGTAGTTAGTATCGGTTTAAACTAAAATCTTTAGTACATCGTTATGGGGAAGAAACCTGTAAAGGTTTATTAAAGTATCCCCAAACTTAATTTGTTTGTATCTAAGCAACTAAAACTTCCGGGCCAAGAGCCAACCAAAAAATAAACAAACACTATAGTAACTAGCAATGTATCAATGATTTCATGTAACCATAAGGCAAAAGCGGTCAGGATTAAATAGTGGAATAAAAGCTTAGACAAAGAATTATTGGTATTCTTTCTCTAAGAATAAAAGTAATATTAGGTTTAAATTTCAAGAATGTATTCAAACAAGTTCCATCAAGTGCCGACAATCGAGATTTTAAATTAGCGATGATTTCATCTTGTCCTTGTTCTATTTTAATATAGTAAAATACAATTCAGTACAAAATCCCTTAAATTTCATAATTAAATCCATTTCTTTCTATTTTTAATTTTTTTGTTTCTGCTTATGTTCAAATTTTTAGTTGAATAAATCGATTTTAGTCGCGTCATTAGGTATTTCCGGTTCCGTTACATGTTGTTAACCGCGACGGCCATCTTGATTTGGCTTCGCGCTATATCGCAGCAAGATTTTCGCGAGTAATGTTTGGTTACACTTAACTTGTGGAATAGCTATTACAAATATTGTTTTATTGTGATTTGTGAACTGTACACGATATAGGACACAAGATGGATCCATCTAAAATGAAAGTGGTGGATCTAAGATCAGAGCTTGGCGCCCTCGGTTTGGATACCAAGGGGAATAAGCCGGCTTTAGTTGAAAGATTGAAGAAAGCGCTAGAAGCAAAAACGGGCAAAGGTAAATCTTATTTAGATCTGAATTTCGATAACTTTTATTATGTCATAACATCTTTTGTTTTTCAAGTCATTTGAGTTCACAACTCCTATAATGATAGGGCACGTGTGATATTTTGGCAGTTAAATTTTTTACGTGTTCGTGCGGTTTTACCGCCGTTGACGTCATGTATGCTTTAACAGAGGAAAATTGATAGTGAAATCAATTTTTATTGTATATGTACAATATTTAATTTTTACCGTGATAGTAGGGAGTACCTAGTAATAATATGGTTATGAGGCTTGATTTTCCCAAATGCATAGAGTGTGTTGCTTATCATGGTACCTGAGACCACTTATATGTATCAAAAGACTTCATTCTTTATGATTACAGTCCAGATCAGAGATGCCTATTAAAGCTTATAATTAAATATCTATCTATTGGAAGGGTATATATTCACCTTTAAGTTCAACCTGCCTTACCTAAGTTTCATCATTTCAAATTATATAAATACTCTAAAAGTTTTATAAAATTAACCACTGTTCAATCCATGTTCAGTACTTATTTTCTAATACCGAGGAGAATTAACCATTAATTTGTACAGTCAGTAACCACATAACCCACCTAATGTACTTAGAAACTACAAAGTATTAGAATACTAGCAATCTTTAAATAATGTGTATTTCATACTAATTGACTCAACACAACCCCATCTGTGTCCCCTATTACCTAAATTGTGATGTTATAACAAATTTTTTTTACCATGAAAAAGATCTAAGTCTGTCATCGACCTTTTTAGGGTTCTGTAGCCAAATGGCTAAAACGGAACCCTTCTGGATACGTCATGCCTGTCTGTCTGTCTGTCCGTATGTCACAGCCACTTTTTTAACTTAAAATAGAAGAACAATTTAATGTTGTTTTTGTGAAACTTTATTATGTTTATGCAGCATAGGAATTTTCAAGGTACTAGAGCCACACTGATTCCAGTATGAATGGGACGACCCCATACTACTGTACATAGAAGACCAACCTAAAATTAACAGCACAAATTGCTGTTGTAATTTGTTTGGTGATTGTGAGACTGGACGCCGAAAGATGCAGAAGCATCTAACTAGGCTACCATAGTGTGGGTCACCGCTGTATTGTGTGAATTCATGAGGATGGTGACCACCACTCTTGGACTCTGCTCCGCTTTCCATCAGGCAGACTAGTCACTTTGACAGGCTCCTATAAATTAAAAAAAAATACTTAATGGGAACTCAAAAGAATGATAGAATTGGTACCAATCTCTATTCTAGTCGTAGGTTAATAATATTTACCTATGTTATAAAGTTAATTTACAAAGCTAATTTAAGGTAAAAGCACTAATGCTAGACACATTAAGGACAAATCAAACTTCATTCTCAATTATCAAATGTATTAATCAAATATTAGATTCAATTAATTTTTTTACTGCTAGAGGAACATTTAGAGATCAGTTTTTTTATATAAAATATTTTAAGACTGTAGTACTTTCTACAAAAAATCACAATATTTTAGTTTTGCCATAGACACTAAAAGATGACAGCACCGAAAATCAAATTCACCAAAAATAGACACCAATTAGCACTAATAATAGACATGACCATCACATTAATTTTTAAAATACAAAAAGACCAGTAAAACTTTATTTTTCATTGGTGTTAATGTTTTGGTACACAGTTCGCTCTCCTTATGGTGCTAGGATCTTACTTCCTTTGGGGTGCAAGAAAAAAACCCATGGTATAAACTCATTGATGTACATTAAGAGTATCTGTATGATTATTATTGTTGAAGTAAGTCCTAACTTCTTGAATAAAGTTTTTTTATTTGAGATGTCATTTGACACAACAAAAAAATTGCCGCTTGTCGTATCACCTCGTTTTGAGAGCACTACCCTATAGGCCTCTGCCAATATTGGAATTCTTGGTATCGGTTTATCGAGCAGTCCAGTTCCGTGGCCATTTGGAGAGTAAGGCCAAATTACCTTCAAAGAAGCTTGATGTGCTCAATAAAGCGAGACTGTATTTCACTCCTGCGCACCGCCTGCTACTTTACAAGGCGCAGGTTCGTCCGCATGTGGAATACTGTTCTCATCTTTGGGCTCCAGTACCAGCTTCTCCCTCTGGACCGCATTCAGCGGAGAGCGGCTCGAATCGTCGACTGCCGGGATATTTCGGATATGCATCTTCTATAGCTTATACCACGGAGAGTCATCGTCCCACGCGACAGCATTTCCATTTCCATTTGTCCACAACAGTGCGTTTTTCCCGAAATATCCTGACTCGCACATGATCTGCGGTGTTTCCCGACCGATACTACCTTCAAAAAAAGAGCGTACTCTTAAAGGCCGGCAAGGCACCTGCGACTCCTCTGGTGTATCGGGTGTCCATGGGCGGCGGCAATCACCTACCATCAAGTGATCCGTCTGCTCGTTTGCCCCCTAATAATATATAAAAAAAAATGCTTTGGAGGATGTCAAATTCGTGCTCGAAATTTAATCTGTAACTAATAGTTGACATCTAGTATACCCTAATAGTTGACATCTAGTATACCCTAATAGTTGACACTGTCTTCTAATAGTTAGGCTAGTGTAAAACAAACGAAACTCAGATAGGAACGTTTGTTTTACAACATAAAGGCTAAATTTGAATTAAAATAAGCTAACATATTCAGTTCGATGTAACCCTAGTAGAAGACACAGATGTCATCTTTTAGGTTTTTATTAAATTCTGGTACTAATAGTTAACACCACTTAAAATATGTAGAAAAACACGCCAAAATAACAAGGAAAGGGTTCTAATAAATCAATAATTTCATACATTTATAATATTGAAACCAACAGTAGCCAATAATCATAAATATAAGACAAAATCATACCTGTTAAAAAGTTAGTTTGCTTAACAAAAACGCTAAGAATTACGCCCAAAATGTCAACCTGCGCACATTGTTTGATGTCAATTGATACCATTTTGAAATTTGCTTTCGGGAATGTACAGAAGCTTTTGTGAATGTATCATAGTTGCACTAGGAATATTTAACATTAGTAGCAATGTTATTTAAATAATTTGTTTTCTTATTATGGAAGTTTTTTTTTCAAAGTGTCATCTTTTAGTTCACTGTCCAGCATTAGTGCTTTTACCTTAATCTTAAAAAGTAATAACACTGTCATTGCACACACTACAACATTTCTGTATCTTTATTGTACACTCAAAATAGAAAATTAGAGGTATAATGTTAGAAATATGACAATTAGGTAAATATGCTATTTCAAATTTTTGAGTTATTTGGGTTTTGATATTATTACCCATCAAATAGTTATATGAATTTTTATTAAAAACAAATAATGATGCAGTTCTGTAATAGTCTAGATCTGTCTCCAAACAATAACAAAATTTTGCCTAAAATATTTCATTTGGCAAAAGGCAATTTTATAGGATTTTAGAAGATCTTAGTTTTTAGATTACAATGAAATATAAAAACCTTGATAAAATGTTGAT
Organism: Phragmatobia fuliginosa; assembly: GCA_932526445.1. Classification (NCBI taxonomy): domain Eukaryota; kingdom Metazoa; phylum Arthropoda; class Insecta; order Lepidoptera; family Erebidae; genus Phragmatobia; species Phragmatobia fuliginosa. Next base: position 8,447,149 of record OW052081.1, on the reverse strand, counting down.
TAGTGATTTTTATTGGTTTTGAAAAATATAAACAAACACTTTCTTGATTCATCAATAAAATGTTGCTCGGATGCTAAATACATTTTTTTTTCCCAGCACTCCCTGATTCCTCAATTCTTGATACATCAACTGAGGATGCTGACGAACCTGCAACTCCACGACGAGTACCTGCCGCCAGAACGACGCGGCGTTCATCATCATCTCGACTTGCTGCTACTCCGGCCAAGGTTAGTAGTTATTCTTTTTTCTTTTAAGGTATTAAACCAGGAACATATTATTCTATTAACTTTTGACATTTCAAGTCAAATGTAGTTTGTTGTTTACTGATTTTTTCAGAGATATTCTTGATGGTCACCCAGTGTTACTGTGGTTTCCTTGGTAACATTCTGTTTTGAATTGGAAACTTTCATGATTTTATATATGAAAGTGTGCTACTACAGAGGTTAAACACGTCAGTTGTCAACACTGGATGCTTGATTTTACATGTTACACTATAATTTGAATCAACAGATTTGTTAGTAGTATAGGCCTTCTTAGATAATAAGGATATTTATAAAACGAGGGCTATATCATTTTTTCACCTATAACTCTAAAGACATCAAAATTCATTTCATACATTACCAATGGATATTCCTCGATTTAGGTATTTGTATCATAAAATTACTGTTAAGGATCCAAAATGGGAATGTGAATTTGGTGGAAGCAAGGTGAAAACATAGTGCCTATTGTCTAGTTTTATGGCATATACTTGTGGGATGCACATGGATTAAAACTTAATCCATGTTTAAAAGTCTCATTAATAGTTTAGACTCGTTGCCAAGACTTGCTATTGTATTTCTTCAGCCTTGGTTGTAATGCTGATGTTTTTGTATATACATGATGCTGGATCCCGTGTGGAGCTGGCTTTACGAATATAATGAAACAGCCTTCGCTATGCAGTGATGCTAGCTTAACCTTATCTTCTAGGTGACTACTGCACTGGAGGGCACTTGAGATCACAACATCAAGGATGCCAATACTTTTGAGATGGTAAGAGTCAGAAGTTGTCTCAATTTCAGATACAAGTTTCCTACTTGTATCTGAGAATCAAGAGACATTTAGACGGATAGTAAGTGTACTCAATACAATGGTGCGGTATAACTATGATAATACTGCTTTAGAACATTCATGAACTGCCGAGGTTTCCCCCTCTGAGGAGGTTGGATATCGTTTCTACGAAATGTTGATGAACATACACATTTGTAAGGCAATGGGCTTCTTACATAGACAAACTTATAAATAAATATAAACATATTTTAATGTAAAAATTCATTTATGGATATACTAATACTATCTGTAGGATACAACTGGGATAACAGCTTTATTTGCCTAGCATTGCTCCTTCTATGATAGAATTATATTTAAGTAATGAAATAAACCAATCTTTTGGTTACATGAAGATTTAAAACTACGAGTTACGATGGTACACACCGAAATTCAGCCGAAGTTATGCAAAAAATCTTATGGATGGATATACCTTCTCAAAAATTCAAAAATTGCTATCGAAAATAACTGTTTAGTAAACCATTTTGTATTTTTTTTTTTCAATTAAAAAGCGGGATGTTTTCGCTTTGCCTTAATCTAGAATTCGTCATCAGGTACCGAGCCACCATAAACCCATGTTTCTCAAAGTGAGGTTTGCAAACCCCGAGGGGTTCGCCACTTGCAAATAGGGGGGTCGCGACAAGAGGTACGTTATTGCGTCAACCTTTTTGCCTTTCTCAGCTCAGCTCCAGATACATGAGTGAACAGCAGCAACATACGAAGAAAATGAAAAAAAATTAATCCATCGTGAAATGTCTGAGAGTGCACTTCTAAACTGACTTCGGACGACAACAGAAACATTAAAATATTCCTACAATACCTACTTTTTATCAAAAGTTTCAGCACAAAATCTTTGGGGGTTTTGTAAGCAGTTTCTTTAGGTAGCGATTGATTGAGAAATCGATGACATATTTATAAAGTTCTACCAACTTCAGAGGCCTTCAAAGGCCTAGTTATGATAAACCACTCTCAGGTCAGCGTAAATAGACTCTGGAAACGCCCACCGCCCGTTGAAGCCTATTACCTCTTTCACATTTTAGTCCAGTCTTTTCACCTGTCTACTTTCCACCGCCTTATATAAATCATCATATAGCCAAAGCGAGTCACGGAATCGTGTCCAATAACGATTCTATGCAATCCTACGATGTCCTCACTAACTACTTAGTATTATTACTATACTATCAGTTTATAATGTTTAAATTACATTTTTATTAAACACAGCCACTGCAAGCGGTCCGAGAAGAACCACCGGAAGCAATAGAAGAAGAGAATAAAGGAAGCGAGCAGTACTCTCCAGGGCAAGAGGATTCTGATAGTGATGTACCTGCCAAGGATAATGAACCAGAGACATCACAACCAGAACCGAGTGCCGAGGTGCAGAAGGCTGTAGAAGAACCAGCCGCAAAAGAGGAGACAAAGTAAGTAACCTCATTTGTATAAATAACTGGTCTATCCTAACTAAAATAAAAAATCTTATTTAAAAGTAATCATTTAGTGGTCTAAGCATGGCCTTACTCTCAGAGTGTCGTCAAAATCGGTTCAGCCATTCCAGAGGTTACCCTGAACAAACAGACAGACAAAAATTTTAAAAATTGCATTTGGGGATGTCACTTTCATATGTATTTAGTAAAAAGCTGTTCATTTGATACTACATACAGACGCACTTTTATTTATTTGTACAGATATATATAAAATTCTCATGTCACTAACAAAACTCTGAGAATAGACCATAAACTTATTTTATACCTCTAGGTAATAAAGGACGCAAACTGGGTCGTGGTATCACCTTGATTTTTGTAATAATATTAATATATTTCGGACATCTGACACACAACGCCATCTAGTTTCTTAACTAAACAAAACAAGTACTATAAAACCTAGATTACAAATCATACATAGAAAACACCCAATTCATATTATTTCAGGTATTATAAAATATATTTATATTTGCATACTGCAGTAGTAAAATAGCGTCATAACTAGAGTCGTAACTGTTAAAATAACCACTTCGCCTACATCATGCTTATCAAACAAACGCGTTGTCAGCCCACTAGTGCATTTTTGCATGACATGTATTTTCTTAGCTGTGTTTGATAAGGAAACAACTAGTAATTTGTAACACTAAAGTACTTTGTTTAAAATGTTTGATATTTCATTTCATTTGTTCAATCAAAAACATAATATGTACTTTAACAACTGCTCTGCTCGCGTCCTTTTTATCCTTAATTAGCTAAGGGTATAAAAAATAGTTTACGTACTATTTTTTTACGTACGAGTTATTGAATTAACATGTTCGTGAGATTCAGATATAATGAAAATTATTTTATAAGCATGCACATTTATCAATATGACTACATGAAGTGGAATGTAACACTTTAATTTTGTGTAAAACGAAACTGCATTTTTTAAAAGGAATTTTACAAACATTCTCAAGCAACTGTTACGAGCTGATATGTCTAAAAAGTACAATAAATTATAAAGAGGTAGTTTGTGAGCTTGTAGGGGGTAAATCCACTGAATTCTTTTACCACTAGAATGCTACATAATTTGTGACTATCGTAGGTTATATTTAACTCCAAGGTGATTAGCGCGATATCTGACGATGCGGGCGCAGCCGTTGACAAAAGCTGATAGGTAGAATTACAACAGAATAATTAATAAAAACGTACCTGTCAACTTTGATTGTGTACTGAAAAACCTAAACACTTTTTTCTTTGTTATTTCAGCATTTCACCAGTGAAGCCAAAACTTGCTGATAAGGAACCTGGTAAGTTTGAATTTTTTTTATTATTATTATACTAAAGTTAGCAAATAAACAGATCACTTCATAGTATTAGAGAAGTGGGTATGGAGTTTGTAATTTAGCTATATTAAAGGGCAACAATATCGTCTTGAACATATCAAATGTTTCAAGGGGGTAGAATCTGATAACTTCAATCACTGTCAGAACTACCAAATATGTGTTGGTCACACATTATATTAATTTATTCTCCTTCTTACTAAGTATGATATTTACTTTGATTCTACTAAGGTAATGCAAATATGTCAACTGAGAGGTTAAAAACTTCCATCTGGAAAGCCAAGAAGACTTTAAAGAGCACATCTGTCTCTATCAAGGAATTCCTTACAAGGACTCGCCAGTTGATATTCGCAAAGTCACGCCAGCATTTTGGCATGAGAGCCGTATGGACGCAGGATGATACGGTTGTGATTGAAGCGCCCGATGGCTGTCGCCACAAAGTGACATCATTGGAAGAATTGCACCCTCTATTGGAAAAACATCCGAAAGTGACAGGGGACGTTGAATCCATCAATTCTGGTAGCTTATCAGGCAAACAATATGACCTTCCTACAGTAGTGTAGGCTCTAGGCTAGGTAGATACTTATTAGTTTATTTCATTTTGAAGTAGACCTCGCCATTATTTAGCATCTTTTTCTAAATTTAAACAAAACAGATTACTCTCTCTTTTACATAAGCTTTTAACAGTCCACTGCTGGACCTAGGACATCCTCACTTTATTTAATACAGCTTGTCATAACTGTTAACATCATAATGTTTCGTTTAACCTAGTTATTCTGAATCTAATGCAATGAGAATTGATAACCTCAAGCCGCCGACTGTGGGTTTCCATACTTTTATTCTACTCATGCTTTCTATCATGCAGAGTAGTCACTGTGACAGGCTTAGTATATATAAAAAGAAAAAAAAAACATTACCATTCCAATCCTATCCTGGATGTACCTTCTCGTAGCTAAACATGTCTCGAGTCTTTGGTTACTAACATCGGCCAGACAGTAACAGATACGCTATGAACTTTCTATTGGTTTAAGAATTAACTTTATTTCGGTATGGTGACCCACTATCCTCTTGTATTGGATTCATATTTTCCATGAGGTAGAGTAGTCACTGTGGCAGGGTCATACATAAATAGAATTATAAGATAATTTTAAAGAACATACACTTGTTTAGTTCCTAAATTAATTTAAAGTTGTTTTAGTTTACAAATTTTATTTTTACTATTTTTGTTGATCTTAGTTTTGTATTTGAGATCTAAGGTTGTTTTTGTTTATACATATTTTTTCTTTTTGTTGATTTCAGTAATTGCATGTAGTAAGCTTTTAGTATAGATATAAGGGATTTAGGGTACGCTGTAATGGTTAAGTTTCATTGATGAATAAATAATCGATTTAGATACAGAGACGAAAAGAAAGAAAGATGATGAAGAAGAAGAAAAATTTTATTTTTACTTTTTTTGTTGATCTTAGTTTTGTATTTGAGATCTAAGGTTGTTTTTGTTTAAACTGTTTTTTTCTTTTTGTTGATTTCAGTAATTGCATGTAGTAAGTTTTTAGTATAGATATAAGGGATTTAGGGTACGCTGTAATGGTTAAGTTTCATTGATGAATAAATAATCGATTTAGATACAGAGACGAAAAGAAAGAAAGATGATGAAGAAGAAGAAAAGAAAGATTGTAATGCACCCTATAGCGAACTGATTTCTTCTGTCTTGTTCCGTCGTAGGGGTCCACAATTATGGCGGCTTATAGGTAGATATCGAATATATTATAGCGGCCATATTTATTAATTAAGTTCAGTGCTATTATTCTAACCTTACGTACTAAGGTATCTTTATGGTATCTCCCTGTTATGCTCTTACAGCTACATATATATTCTAAACCTATCCTTACACTGCACAAAAACACGTCTTAATATCAACAAGGAAATGACAGCAGGAATTCTACGTGCTCGATAATCGGCACATATCTGAAATGTGCTGGTCCAGCATATCTCTGTATAATTTCCATCTATTACTTTAACCAATATATGACGCAGGAATACACCCCGTCTCACATTTTCGAACCACCCCTGCATAAATAATTAAAATAAAATAGAATAATCGTAAAAAAGTGATACAGTGTACACCATCTTAAACTAATCAGTATAAAAATCAATTTTAACGAAGTGTATTAGATACTTAAAACTAAGTTTAGACGAGACGTAACAGTTTTATCTTGCAGATAACATAACTAAGTAACAAAAATATAACAAAATAATACCTCAATTAAGCCAATGCCACATGTGTGTGTAGGTTTGTGCATTCCGTTATTCCCTGAGAATCACCAATGTTAATCAAAAGAAATAATTAAAATTAAATTACTATTTGCTAAATAAAATTTGTTAAAAGGCCAATAGTGTCAATTGGTGGTATACAAAAAAAAAAGTTTCTTTACCTTCCGTGCTAGCCGAGACTGTGTTACGGCAAGGTAAGATTCTCGTTTCACAAATACCAACAACATAAAAGAAATATGTATTGCTTTATGAATCACAGGTTCAATGTAATTACTACATTTAAACAATAGTAATAAAAATTTTTTTTTATAAATGATTGTCTTGATAGTAAATTATTAATTATTCAGAACCAATGGAGACACAGGAGGCTTCCGAAAATGTTGATGACGAGAAGGCTAAAGAGCAATCTGATGACAAAGAGAAGGACAAGAATGTTGAAAAGAAAGCTGGTGAAGGAGAAGACGCTGAAAATGATAATGACAAAGATGGCGACGAGGTTAGTGTTGAATTTATAGTTAACTAGTGTAGTTTACTGCTGGTCTAGTTGTTTCAGTGATCACCTCTACGTTTCATATACAGCGTTGAATATTGTGGGTTTGATACCCGTTTGAAATAACACTGTGCATACTACAGATGTTATTCTAGTTTTGATGGCCGTTTTCACCAACACTTCATTATTTTGACTGCCTCGTTGGTCTAGTGGTAAGCGTATGCGGCTGCTGATCAAGAGGTCTCGGGTTCGATTCCCGGGTCGGACCAAATATTATTTGTGTGATTCACAAATATTTGTTTCGGAGTCTGGGTGTTTTCTATGTATAATATGTATGTATTTACAAAAAAAAAAGTATGTTTATGTATTTATATCAGTTGTCTAGTACCCATAACACAAGCTCTGCTTAGCTTGGGACTAGATGATGTTGTGTGTTATATGTCCAAAAATATTTATTATTATTATTATTTATTATTTTCTTTTTAAAAAGACAACTCCCGCATTATAAATTATGTGTCACAGGGGACTTTACAAACTTACATGAAATGGACACAGAACACTTAACACACTCGGAACAAAAAATTGTTAATCACGCAGTGTTGTCCCACGTGGAATTTGAACCTGCGACACTTGGCGCATTAGAAATTGCGTGGTGACCGCTTAAACTATTAGGCCAATCGTTAAATTTAGAGGCTACATACGTTATGAGGCTCCTAATAAAACGCTGCGAGGAGTCTGGATGTCGTTATAACAGTTGTTCCCGTTTAGTGACACCACTGTGACGACCCGTGGGGGCTTTCGTCTTAGGGCGGGAGTTAAAGTCGTTGACTATGTCAAGACTGACGACCAACGCCGTTCCCCTCCAACAAGGAATGACGCGAACAATATCATCCAGTTCTAAGCGTCCTTGTCGGAAGTACAATCTTTATTTAGTTTCGGATTAAGACGGTCGTGCTTAAGATAAATGTTATTATTATCACTTATGAGGCAAATAAAAGTTATTGTTCGTTAACTAGGATGCTGAAGAAAAGAAAAAGCGTCGGGTGACTGAAGAAGAAGAGTGGAAAGATTTGAACGAACGCCTCAAGATTCGCGAGCAGGAACGTCTCGAGTTAGAACGCAAACAAGCCGAGGAGGACGCGAAAAAACTTGAAGAAGCTAGTAAGGTATGTATGCTCTTGACTTAATGACGTCATAATATATAATCATGCGCATACATAAGTATAAAAGTAAGTAGCTTTAGCCCGCGGTTCCGCTTGCATGTAGGTCGGTGATTGACGTAAAAAATAACAATGTCCATTGTCAAGAATCAAAAAATTAGAAAAGTAAATAACTCCATGGCAAATTTAATCCGTGCAGAGGGTAATCGTAAAAGCATATAACAGACGGAATTAATAATATTAGTATGGATGATATTGAGAAATTAAAGTACATATGTTGCTTTACGATTTGCGTTCACAAATCAATATTATGTGTAATTTAACTGCAGTGACTACAACTTTATTTAAAAAAAGTCAAATACATCTTTACACTAGAAGTTACGGGTTCGATTCCCAGGTTGGAGACTTGCATGGTCTGTGAATATTTGTTTCACAGTTTGAATATATAACTAAGTACTAATAACTAAGTATAAGTATTCTGACAGTTGTCATCAACGGAATAATAGTCCAGAACCGGACACGAAGACTTCTCTTTACCAAGAAATCAATAATAAAAAATTAGCAATAGGTTTTTCTTTATCACTAGCATCTATTACATTGCAAACACTGGATGAAAATACAACGAAAACCATAGACGATTATAAAAACATATTTTTTTTTAAACTAAATACTGTATAGTTAGATGGCTTTGAACAAATTGTAGCATTTTTTTCTGTGTCATTTTCATTTCAATATTTAACAATTTTAGTATACAATTATTTGTTGTAAAGTTAAGCCAACAAGGGTCCGATAGATAACTTTGTATAACCACCAGGACCCTGTTAAGCTGAACCGTTTGAAGCGCAAGCAACAGAAGAAGGCTCGCTGGAGCAACTTCTACAGGATTGTGGAGGTCACTAACGAATTGCTAGCGTTGCCCGAGGTACGTATTCATACCTCTGGGAGTATCTTGGGATTTCAATAACATTTGGATTTAATGCTCTTCAACGAGATTGATTTTTCAGTAGGGAAACATTCTAGGTTTTTTTCATTTACCTACCCTATTTTGTTATACACAATTCTAGATTTCCTTCAGAATTTATATTTTACTGGCCAAGAAATAGGATACATTTTCAATTATTAATGTAAATGACAAATTTATTTAAAGTAAGAAGAAGGGTTTCAATCAATTTTCAAGAGTTATAATGTTGTAATTATAGTAATAATAATAAATTGACACACAAGTGTGATGCTAATCATCTGTTCAAATCTATTCTTCTAAAACGTTTATGCAGACATTTTCTACTCGTAATGTTCTCTTGTAATAGTTAAGAGTTATTTGCTCTCAAGTTAAAGAGCTTTTAGTTTTAATGTTAGAAGGCTGAATGAGGAAATAAAGTTGCCTAATTATTTGATCAAAGGCATATCAAAAATTATATTGAAATATAAGTCAAGAAAACTAAAGTTTAGTTATGTTAAGTAAATAATGCATTTCTTACATATTCTAATAACTAATAGTAATAAATTCTTTAATAAAACAAAACTAAGACTGATGCTACTATGTATTAAAATATGTTATGATTTCAATTGTGTTTTTGTTCATAATAAGTTGTCATAATCCATTATTTAATCTGTTTATTAGGAGCCCGTGAAAGAGAAAAAGGAGACAACTGAAGTCAAGCCCATGGAACCTGAAATAGATGAAAATAAGATTACCCTGTCTTGGTGTAAGTGTTTAACAATAATTGACATCAGTCGAATTCTTACATTTGTAGACCAAGTGATGTGCATAACACACATACACTATTCAATCCAAAAAGTAATATCAATTATACATGTCTTCTTATACAATAAACATTATTTAGTTTTACATAAAGAAGTAGATTCCAAAAGTATAAATTGACTTTGGTGTGTAGTCAAAAAGATGGTGAATGGCATGACATCATCATCAAAAACTTTTAATGTTCGACTAGTCACCATCGAAAGGAGGTTTTGGCGTAACTATACCACACTGGCCAGATGGGTAATTGATTTGTAATCTGTATATTACAGACGACAGCGACCTGAACCAGTACGTGGATCTGCCCGATCTGAACGGCGTGGTGGCTCAGAGCGACGGCGCCTTCGCCCACGCCTGGGCCGGCGCGCGCGCTACGCATGGCGTAGAGGCCGGACGCGTCTGCTACGAGGTACGTCTACATCTACCTACTATATCTGCTACATGCTACAAACATTTTTTGACTCGCCAGTTTTCTTCTGATTAATTTCGTTGCGGATTCTAAGACTGTTTAATTTTTCCTGTGACTTCCCGAGTGTCATAACTTGGTGTGTCTTGGTGGTCACTGTTACTGTTGCTCCTGGTCTATAGAGTATACAGTGGGGGGTCTGTTGGTGGAATTTATAAAATATTTGTGTCATGATTGTTATGTCTAAATACATTCAAATATGTAATATGTATGTATTGTAGAAATTGATATTTATCAGTTATCTGTAAGTAACTATCTCAAGCCCACCATAGTGTAGGTCACCATTCTGCTGCTTACATAATAGGATGGTGACCTAATACTCTTTAGATTCTATTTATGCTTTTTATCTGTCAGAATAGTCAGTTTGCAAGGCTTAAATATATAAAAGACTGTTAACCATAATTCATACTTATAGTGTCTATTCACATTAATAAAACATTTTTTTTCCAAATAAACAATATAATTTTCTTGTATTATAGGTACGAGTGGGATCTGTAGTAACTACCACTGAAATCAGTGATAAGGAGCCTATTGGATCTGGTCTGAGAGTTGGCTGGTCTACTGTTGACTCCTCACTTCATCTAGGTAATTAATTTTTCCATCACTCACACTACTGATACCTAACTAATAGTTGAAAGTCTTATCAAAGGTTTATTATATTATATATCCATATTTGTAATGCTAGTGTTAAGGTTTTAAAATGAAGATGTAATTGCACAGGTGATGGGGAAGTAAGCTGGGCCTACGAGAGTACCGGGCGGGCGGTACACAACTGCGAATTCAAGGAGTATGGGAAAACTTTCACCGAAAATGATGTTGTTGGTGCTTACTTGGTATGGATTTGGTCTTACTTATATTTTTAATACATCACATATGATATCGTGTATTCTGTGTATTCTTGAGAGGTTTTAAATTGTATAAAATATACAAAACAGTCATGCAGATTGCAATTACAATTGGAACTTGGAATTTAAAGTATAAATAAGTAGTTGATAAACGTCATGTGACCATGTTGATGCTGCACTTTTATGTGGTTCATTTGTATGGACAGATCATTTTCTATTAATTTATATCATAGGTACACATACTTCTTAAACTACATTTGGTAATTTTATCACAATTTAAAAAATCGACATTCATGCTGGCATTCAGTGTTGGTGATTGTGAGACAGAATCTTCCAAATGCATCTCACTAGACCGCCATAGTGGTGGGTCATCATACTGTCTTGTCTTCATTCGCAATAAATATGGTGACTTCTTGTCAATAGTGAACTAACCGTCGTGTTGTAACCCTCAGGACTTGGAGTCAAGCCCGTGCAAGGTCTCGTACACGCTGAACGGCGTAGAGCTGGGCGTCGCGCACGAGTTCGAAAAGTCAGCGCTGGACGGCAAGGCGCTGTTCCCACACATACTCACCAAGAATACCTGCTATAAAGTCAACTTCGGATATGACAAGTAAACGCGCTATTTACTATTAACTTAACACCTTTGGGGTATTGACTGGTCAATATTGCTTGGTGAAGTTATCGACTTAGGGATACATGCGTAATTTTACTAAGTCAAACATGGAGAATCTGTCTTGGCTAATGTAGTATAGGATGCAATAAGCAGCAGAACAGCCTTCGTGGTGCCCTTTGCGAGAGGCCTATGTCTAGGCTCGCTAGTCCTGCGCTGTGCTGATGATGATAAAATCAAAAATCATAATGAAAATTTATTGAAACATTTTTTCTCATTGATTTAGGTATTTACTGTTTTTAGGAAAATTACTGTTTTGAAATAAAATTTTAAAATCTCATTCACTGTACTGTTTAAAGTTATCGCTAAATATAGAACAAATCGAAATTAAAAATTTTCAAAATTTCAAAAACCTTTAGTGCAAAAAATGCTTTTCTTAACAATTTGTATATATTTTTTTTTTATCTGACAAGAATTAAAATTATTATTATTATAAAATATAATTGTAACTAAACCACTTGCATGAAATACATACTTAACTTTCTAGAACAAAACAATGTATCAATAGTGAGATGGACATGAATCATGCTTATTGTTATGCTCTATCAAAGTTATATTCATGATTACAGTAACCGCTCAAATCGCTTATAAGCTTTCGAAACTCAGGCTAGGTAATCAGGTTGATGTATATCCTGTATAGATCAGCCCATATTACCAATGTTCTATGAGTTTCAGGAACAGGTAGATTAATATTCCACTGTATTATATTACTTGTATGTTTCATGACATATGAGTTATCTAGAGGAATTACATTTTTATATTATTTTTATATATTTATAAAGCTTACGGGAATAGTACAAATGTCTTAAGTTTTATGATCAAGTTAATATAAATTAATTTAAATATCTAAATAAATTGGTACATTTCGTAAAAAAAATAGTGAAATTAATAGTGTGAAGTTTAGTAGTGAGTGATGGTATACTTGTAAAAATATGTTATAAAAAACAATGACATTTGAGCTTTGGTTTGGTAATTAATTATGGGATTGGTGGTCTATCAACTAAGCAATGTTACACAGCATCTGTAGGAAACCATTCATAGGGTTGGTGATGGAACTTTTAAAAAATAAACTAAATGGCATTGGTAAGATTAAAAAATGTTTATACAAATTTTATAACATTGTATTTCTATTAGGTACAACATGTTAACCAAAACCAAATTGGTTCGCACGCGCCTTGAAATTCCTGTTGAACAAGTTCTTGAAGAAAGGAGGAGAATTGAAGAAGAACAACAGAGACAGAAAGAGGAAGCTGCGAGAAAAGAACGCGAACGCAGGGATAAGGAGAAGAAAGAGAGAGAGGAACGGCAGAGGAAGAAGAGAGAGGTATAGTAATATAAACATCACTTACACACACTGAGTGATTATAACATATTGCTTATAATTTAAAATATTGTTGTATTTGCTACGAGATATTAATGCTACATCTGATGATCAATTATATACATACAACATCAAATATTATTAATGTTGCATATTGGCCGTATTAACTTAGAAGTAAATGACACCTGCTAAAAATACATGAAAAAAATTGAAATAATATGGAAATAAACTTTTATAGAATAAGCAATTATTAAAGTACTTAATAATAAATATATATTTTGGTAGGAGCGTGAAAAAGTAGAACGTGAGAAGAAAGAGAAAGAAGACCAAGCTAAAAAAGACAGTAGGAGCGACGAACCGATGGAGACTGAAGCCGGCGATAAAGCCAGCGATAAAGATAAAGAAACGGAGGCCGAAAAACCTGAGGAAGAGAAGGAGCAGACAGAGGAGCCTAAGGTGACTATATTTTTTTTTATTTACTGAACTTAATAGTCCAGTCAAAGTTGGGTACACTCGTTCCAGAGATTTAACAGAACAAATAGACGAAAATTTAAGGAAATGAGATTTAATGTTAGATGCATTAATTGAAATGTTGTTAATTTGAAAGTACAAATACGCACTTTAATTTTACTTACCAATTTTTTACATGTACTTACTATTTGTTACTATATATTTAATTACCTCTTTAATAGATGTACTCTACTGACCTTTAAAATTTTTAGGAGATGGTAGTATTTTAATCGGTCATCTCTCCACTTCTTACGACCCTCAGTAGGGTACACTAAGCGTATATAAAGCAACACAATGTCGGTAGACCTGAGGGAAGTAGCGATAGTGTCAACAGTCTGTCTCTGGGTGAGAAATCTACACACATGCATATTTTAGACTCATATACTGCCTCGTTGGTCTAGTGGTTAGCGTATGCGACTGCTAAACAAGAGGTCTCGGGATCAAATCCTAGGTCGGGCCAAAAAGTGTTTTTGGATTTTTCTTAGGAAATTCCTAATAGCAGCCGGGAGCTTGGAAGTTTGGCGGTGATTCACGCCCGTGCCTCGGAGAGCACTTAAAGCCGTCGGTCCCGGTTGTCATGAACATCTATGGGAATCGTTATTTGAAAGTCGGTGCCCTCAAATTTACTGACAACTAGTTCACCTTCGAATTTCAGTTCTCCCTTAGGGTTGCGGAGGTCCGATGCCAGTCGCTCCGTGGTAAAACTGATATTCAGGTAAAACCAGTTGAACTAGTAGCCGACCCCAAATAATATTGGGAATAGGGCTAGGAAGAAGAAGATACGAAAACAATCGCCTGTCTCTACGAACTCTCACATTCAAATTAAAACAAAAAGATCTTAATTTCATACACACATGTATATCCTGTGTCATAACAACAGTGTAGTAATGCATATCGTCCCCGTAGTGGAAAAATTAAATAATTCTGATCTTGTGGTTCTGATATAAACACGATTTAGTGTTTTGTGAGAAAAATTTTTAGTTGAGGTAAAATTCAACAACTCATGTTATTTACATTATTATACTCTGTCCATTCGTTTAATATCTTTTTGACAGTTCAAGAAATTTCGAAAATAGTGACGCTCTCGCACGTCACCGATTCGATTTGAAATTAAAATCAATTTTATTGAGGAAGAACTTTCAATCGATTTAATTAAATATTTTTAGTTTTAATATTTATTATTCGTTAATTAGTTTTTTAAATTATATATGAAATAATTAAAAGCATAAATGATAGATCACTAAATAAGAAATATTTATACATTTAAACAATCCAACGGAGGTAGCTTTTAGATCTCTTAGGTGTAAAAGGGAGTATCTAGTCAGACGTGGAAGTTTATTGGAGACCGTATTATTAAGTTTTTGTAGTAGATGAGGACAATTTATTTTACCACTAACTAATATGTGTAATAATGATAAATCTAAAATTTAACGACGCTTTTTTAGTGATTGTATTTTGAAATGGATAAGTCTGTTTGTGTAGCTGGTTAGTTTTCTTGAAAGGTTAAATTTATATGCTAAGTGGTACACATTTTTTTTCTAAACGCGTTCAATTCTATTCGTGGATGGATAGTGGATGCCAAACTACACAACAATAATCCAGGACAGATCTGACGAAACTCTCGTATAATCTAATAACTGACACTTAATTTTTAAAATTTTTGGTGTTTCTCATTATAAAACCGAGGGTTTTAAGTGATTTAGAGACTATACGATCATAATGTTTCCTAAAATCAAGTTTTTTATCAATAATAACGCCAAGGTCCCTAACACTTGCGACTTCTTGAATACGTTGGTCAGATACTGTATAAACCCCAGGCCTTTCAGCATTACGGTTTCGAGTGAAGCGAATTTGTTATCTTTGCACCAACTAACCAATCCATCAAGATCTTCTTGCAATAGCATTTTGTCTTGAACATTCCTGATTGGTCTCATTAACTTGAGATCATCCGCATAAAGATATGGTTTGCTATTTTTGAGGCAAGAGGTGAAGTCGTTCATGAAAATATTAAAGAATAAAGGTCCTAAATGAGAACCTTGAGGAACCCCAGATATATTAAAAAAGATCCGATTCATATCCACTGACTACCTTTGATGTTCGCTCGCGCAAGCATGAGGAGCACCATTTGTGAAAAGTACCAGCGAAACCAAGTAGCGATAACTTCTGTAATAATATACTGTAAGGAACGTTATCGAAAGCTTTCGAGAGGTCATTACAAATAAAATCAACGGGAGTGCGATCGTCTAAACAACGGGATATGTCATCAATAAAATACACAAGATTGGTGCAAGTCGAGCGAGCAGATACAAATCCATGTTGAGAACACTCTTAATATACCATGATACGTAAGGACATAACAAGGATTCTAGCAACTTGGCGACACACATAGTATAGTGATCGGCCTGTAATTTTTGACATCGCTTATATCGCCGGCCTTGTGGACTGGCATAATAAGGCCTAACTTCCAAAGTGAAAGAAAGATTTAGTTTGTTAGAATGTATGTTGGTAAAAAGACAGTGTATATAGTTTTGTAAACTTCAATTTATATAAAAAAATGCATTATAAATAAAAAATTCATAATTATAATTGCATAAGTTGATAATAAATTCTATGCAATAGCTTTACCGAGGCAGTCCCCGAGTGCCACACGACTTTTATTTTATTAAATTAACAGTAACAATACTTACACAAGTTAAATTATTTTAAAAAATGATCGATTATTTTAATCATGTAATCGACTTGTCGTTTTTAAGAACTGTTTTATAGTCTGTGATTGTTAGCTATGCACAGGGCACTTCACTACGCGTCTATAAAGTACGATATTACTGTAATACATTATTTTGAAAAAAGAAAACGGTAATTTATAGGCGTGATGTGTCAAAAAGATAATAAAGGAATGGACAAGGTATAGACATTTAACTTGTCATTGACCACAGTTATTGATTTATTCACTAAGAAATTTATTTTTCCTTCAAAAAATAATGTTAGTCTGAAGGTATTTATTATTTCATCTATCCGACAAAAACGGCTATATTTTTGGAACGGAATACGATACGAAAATGTCTGTAAGGCTCAAATATGCGGCATGTTTAAGGTGTTTTGAAAATAAGGAAAAGTCAATTTCGCCAAAGCCGGACTTATTTAATTTTACCACTATGGGGACCATATGCCTATTTGGGCTTATGCTTTGACTGAAGGATATGTCTGCCTGCATATGTCAACTCCTTACTGCGTTGCTTTATGAATTGATTCCTACATGAGGAACCACATATTTTTTTCTTCTGTGTCATTATTTTTCTGAAGTCCCCCTCGATGCGTTGTAAATACCTAGTACAGGATTTCTTACCAAAAATTATGTACAATAATGGATAAAATGATCCATGTAGACAATGTATCACCTCTGTGAATCAATTCTGTAATGTAATTGGTCTTAGCTATGACGTACCTATTTCCTGCTGAGAAAGACATTTATATTATAAAACAAATGAATTTATAATATAATTCGAAGCAGGTATATCAATGTTCCGTATTTACTCTCATATGTCTTGTGTTATATGAGATCGCAAGCGGAACAACAGTACAGAAACTAAAAATACTACGTTTTGTAATATCAAATCAACAGGTTTTCACTAAATGTATAAATTAGAATATGGTATGGTACCCACTCCATAAAAGATTTATTTAAATTTTTGTCTGTCTGCCTGTTCATCTGTCGGTTTGTTTGTTTCGGCTAATCTCTGGAACGTCTGGACCAATTATGACCGAATTTTCACCCGCAGATAGCAGATGATATAAATAGTTAATGAGCTAGATACTTGTTAAAGTTAGTTTCGCCATTCTGGCTTTAACTACCTTAGTGATAGGACACTAGCTGAGACTATCGAATAAAATTGTTTTAAAAAGTATTTTGAATATACAATAAAATGTTTCTTCTGTACAGGAAAATGGTGAAAAAGTTGATGAGAGCAACGAAAAAGAGAAGGAGGAAGCCAGGCCTGAGCCAATGGAAACTGAAGTCCCAGAGGCTAAAACCGAAGCTGAAATTAAGGAGGAGCCTGGTGGTAAGTTAATGATATAGTCAGATATTAGTAGTACATGTACACAAAACTATGGAATCCTTATAGTTTCTTCGTTTTTTTGACTTTTGCTAACCCTAAAATATTTTAATGAACAGCAGGAGTTCCACAGCGGTTCCTCATACTTTTGACACAGCGCCACCTAGTTCCCAACTACTAGAAACCCAATATAAATACTTATACTTTTTTTTCAAATTAATAAATACTGTAAATAGAAAAAATCCAAAACATTTTTTTGCAAATCAAACAAACATTTATTGCCTTAATCCTCTCCTGACCCAAGCCCAGCAGTGGGACATTATGGGTTGTTGATGATACAAGCATTTGGTCCGACCTTGAATCGAAACCTGGGCCTCAAGCAAAGCACAGCATTTGACATTAAATTTACATACCTCATTTTGTTTACAGAAAATGTAGAAATAACTGAGGAGCAAGTACTGAAAGGTCAGGTTGTATTAGACAAGAAAATCAAGTTTGTCATACGGTGAGTTTAATTGTATTATTTCGAGTTGTACAATCATTGTGATATTCCACTCTCCACATACTTACATAGCTAATCGGTATTTACAGCTGCAATTATTAAATTATTCTCTTCTCCTGTTTGACTTGACTGATTGTATTTATATCAGTTGTCTAGTGCCCATAATACAGGCTCAGCTTAGTTTAGGACTAGACGACGTTGTATAAGATGTCTAAAATATTTATTTATTATTATTTATTTAAATTATTGTCATATTCAATACTGTGTGAGAAAATGCACTTCATAACTAACCTCAAATGAAACATTAGCCAAAAGAGGCCCAAGGATGCAGAAGCATCTCTATAGGCCATCAGGGTCATTCACCATGGGGATGTTGACCACTTTTCCTACATACATACTTAAGCTTTGCATCAGGCAGAGTAGAGTCCCTTTGACAGGCATCAATATAACAAAAAGCTTAACGCTTGTGTGTTCATTTAGTAAAATCAGTGGAAAAAAAGTGATAAAAAATCTCCATATGACAATCAATATAAATGCGGGCAGAGCTGTAGACAAAAGCCCGAAATAATAATGAGTGATTCTTTCCTGCTATTCATGTATTGTTATTATAATGTATCTGAGATATATGTTGTAATTTGAAAGCAGGGTATATCAATGTTCTGTATTTACTCTCGTATGTCTTGTTGTTGTGCGAGATCGCAAGCGGAACTACATGTTTGTCGTATTTCAACAATTAATAGAATTTTATTAGTTTACGTGTTAGCATTTGTATTGAAGATATTTTGTTCGCGACTTTCCCGCGTGTATGTCGCGGATATCGTGGTATGCATGTAGCCTATAACGTTCACAAATAATATGAATTTCTATTGCAGTAAATGACAAAATCGGTTTAGTAGATTCGGAGATTAGCCTATAACAAACTTGAGATCTTTTAAGAATAGGTATTGAACAAAAATGTCAGGTTGTAAGGTTAGCAGAAAATGTTGAAAAGAGGCTAAAGGAATAGATATTTCTAAGTGAAAGATATTTGTATGAGGTGCACTGGTTTTATATTTTATTTTATTTATTAACTTTATGCACAAATACATGCATCGGCGGACTTAATGCCTAAGGCATTCTCTGCCAGTCAACCGATTGGGCGATGCAGAGAAAAGATGTGGTAGGTGCACATAAGGGGAATCGATAAATTATTGTCATTTTAAAAGTAATACCATAGGTAATATAATACATAACATAATAAGTAATATACTTACACAAACATACATATATAGGTCTATAATCATATATAAATTTTATATGGTCCTCGTTACCATATTGCGGTCATAATTTCTTTGGCATCACCGATTTTATTAGATTATTTAAAATATTCCAATATTGTCAGTTAAACAAAGAGTGAAGAGTAATTAATATATGTTCTAGGTACCTGGTGGAGGAGGAGCTGGACGGTACGGAGGCGTGCCTGGTGCCGGGCTACGTGCTCATCAGCCACGCCGACTTGCTGGAGGGACCTACTCGACCCGCCTCCGTCGCGGACTGTGAGGTACGTACTGCTCACTTCTACACCATCCTCAGCCTATTGCACTCTATTGTTTGCTGCTGAATTTCCATCTCACTTGATTCCATTCTCGACTTCTCGCCAACTACAACAAAGTCCAACGGATTAGCAAGCTGAAGTAGCAGTGGGCTGACCATATTAGCCACAGAACCGTTGATGATGACTGTTGGGGTAGAAAAAAAGGTTCCGGAGTGGAGACCGCGCCTCGGCAAACGTAGTGTAGGACGCTCACAGGTCAGGTGGAGTGACGATTTGCACAAGATGGCCGGCAGGAGCTGGATGCGAGAAGCCGGGGATCGAACCGAGTGGCTTGCAATTGGAGAAGCCTATGTCCAGCAGTTGACTGCGATAGGCTGATGATGATGATGATGAATTCCATTTGATTTCCACAATACAGATACTACTCAAAGAAAGAATACATATCATATACTATTACAGATTATCTTTTAGCAAAAGTTAAAAGAAATGTGTTTTTGTGTCAGGTGATCCTGATGGTGGGTCTGCCTGGCGCGGGCAAGACGCACTGGGTGCGAGAGCGCGTGGCCGCCCACCCCGAGCGGCGCTACAACGTGCTGTCCACCGCCGCGCTCATCGACAAGATGAAGGTACGACCCCCACCCCCACCCCCACCACTGCACACAGGCGGATCCGTCCGCAATCCACCTGTGTACTATATTCATAAAATCTGCTATGAGTTATTATATAAACACTGGACACTTACTAATGACTGTTTCCCTTCCAGCAGAGTATTTGAGGTATGGATGAGCACAATAGAAAGCGACCCCGACACCTATAAACTCTGATACTAATGTCCATCTGTATTTTCAACAGGGTTACAATATGAGCATCATTTATAAATGAAATGTAACAAAGCAATGTTTACCGACCTTTAGCGGTCAAGTCGAGTAGTTAATATGATACCAGTGGATCGCCGACTGAAGAGGACGAACGTTGACAGTCGCCAAGGAGTCCCTGGTATCACAACTCTTAACTATATCTATAGCTGTAAGGTTAGGTTAAGCGCGGTCGAGCCGCTTGTGTCTCGTTCTGTATGAGTGTTGTGTACATCGTTCAGGTGGACTGTAAACCCTTCCGCGCGACCTACGAGGGCAGGTGGGACGCTATGGTGTCCAAGTGCGCTAAATGCGTGCTTAAATTGTTGGAAATCGCCAAAGGCCGCAGAAGGAATTACATCCTGGATCAGGTGAGAACCATTCCCTTTTTTCTATTATTTAAATTCGGCAGTACACTTAATCAGGAACAATCGAGATCGTACGTCCCACTAAATGTTTTGGCTACCCTTTTATTTTTTCATTTCTTATTATGTTATTGTTACTATAGATCGTATGTAAGTACATAACATTGTATAGCGCGACACTACATATGGACTCGATGTCTTCACATCGTGAGGTATGTCGTATGTATAAGTGTAGTTAAGGCCGTAACGAACGCACCGCTTCTGCGATAAGTAGGCAACCTATGTAACGTTTAGTTTTCAGAACTTTGGAGGTAAGTGTCGCTAGACGAGCGGAAGCGGTGCTATCGGTTCACTCACTAAAACCGCGATCCGGATCTCTATTGAGCTTGTTCTAGGTGTCGATCTGCCACAGATAAAAGTATAAACGACGAGACGTCGCTATCTATAATGAGAATGTTTTGCTCCACATCATAATCTGCGTGCATCGTCGACGGCGTCATATTCCCGCGGTTTCGATATCGCGCTCGATAAAAACAGACGAACGTTTACCCGTCGGCTCAGAGGCGCAAGTTGCGGGAATTCGACGGGTACCGGCGAGTCGCGGTCGCGATCGTGACCGACGACGAAACGTACCGAGACCGACACAAACGCAGAGAGGAGGCCGAAGGCAAGGAAGTGCCCGACCCCGCTATCGTGGACATGAAAGGTTGGTAGCCGCCCGCGCTCTCCCCCCTGGCAGGGACCTCGCCCCCCGCCCCGCCCCGACCCCGCTGACTTGGTACTTGCGCTGTGTTGCAGCTAACTTCATGCTGCCCGAGAAGTGCTCGTGGATAGACGAGGTGGTGTTCCCCGAGCTGGGCGCGGAGGCGGCCAAGGCCGTGGTGCTGGAGTACCACAAGGAGGCGCGCGCGGCCGGCGTCACGCGCGACAAGGACAAGCGCGAGCGGTCCGCTTCACGCGACCAGCCGCCCGCCAAGCGACACCGCTCCAACGACAAGGGCCGCCACCCGCCCAACGACCGCCGCCCCAGGGACTTCCAGCGAGACCGCGGTCAGTACCCATACATACCACCTTATACCACTCCCTATGCTCTCCATGTTCCCCATGCGACGTGACATACTCTTAACTTTTTAAATGTAAAACATGAACGGTTAAGTTTTTGTACAAACGCAATGAATTAACGTTGAAGTGATATGAGTATGAATGTGATATTAGTTTCTGAAATATAATTCGAATTATAAAGGACAGAGCACCAAATATCTCAGTCCTGGGAAGTAGTCCCCATTCATGCGTCGCTCGCTAGCTACTTTCTTTTTGTTTTGATAATAAGACAGTTGCATATACGGTTATAATTATAGCTTTTAGATATTTTTAGTCGATTTCAGCCACGGTGCTGTGCTGTCCGGTCTAAAAGCAGGCCAGTTAATTACGTAGGATATAATAATTATTATATTGCACGAGTGGGTGTGCAAATATAGGCGTATTCTCTGTTTTGTCATTTTCGCATAGATGGTTGATTATTCTGACTTGAAAATGACATGCCGAATGTTGATCAATATGAGATATAATGTTTGACTCTATTTAGATATTTACATACCCATCTGACTTCTGTGGACATTTGAGTATTTTTGAAGTGTTCATAAGCTGAACATAGTTCAAGTGATCAATGGAGGAACACTGACTTCTAAGTCACAAGTGAAACACCCATGTAGGTCGGGTGCTTGGCCCTTGTATTGTTTGCATTTAAACGTATTATTATTATTTTTAGTTATAACAATGTGAAATAGGTGTGTAAACAAGGTGTATCGAGTGTAAATAATGTTATATTTGTCGGTACAGAGGATAGATGGGGAGGCGGCGGCGGTGGTTCCCGCTGGGGAGGCGGCGGAGGCGGGGGCGGCGGTGGACGCGGCGGCAGTCGCTGGGGCCCGCGCGAACCACGGGGCCCGCCCATGGGGGGCCCCAACCAGTCGCGCTTCGACCGGCCCTGGCCCGCGCACGGGCCCCCGCCACCACCCAGGTAACATTTCCACCACACTTATTTGCTATGCCTCACTTGACACTACGTCTCATATGTATTTTCACATTTTTCTGTTAACTGTATCAATTACGGCAAATGAGAAGCGATACTAAATGTAAACGTAACCATTGGATGTTTCTTTTCTGGAAAGGTAAAATCTGTTGATTTATCCCTCGACTACTTGGTTGTGGCTCCATCATTAACCACTAGTAATAAGAAACAATGATCAACAATAATTAAATAAGAAATACTCACAAAACTTTTTACAAATAACTTGTATTTCGAGCGCGTTCCGAAAAGGATTTAATCACTATTATTACTATACTGTCTGCCCGAATGTATGCAATCCCGTCTTGATCCTAATATTGAGACATTACAACAAATACAAAAGATGAAAATAGATAGATAATAGATTGTCAACTCTACTTTTAAAAATCAACTTTTGTATCGCTTCTCGTTGGCCGTACACTAGATTGTAACATTATGTTGATATATTTGTTCTCGAACAGAGGTGATTTCGGTCGAGGAGATCGTGATAACTTCCGCGGAGGACGAGGCGGCCAACGACCAGACCGCGGCGGTCGCGGTGGTGGTCCTCCTCCCCCTAGCGATCGCTTCGGACGAGACCGCCCTCCCAGACCGAACGACAGGCCCGACAAGAGACCGCATCAACCCGGTATGTATAAACTATAGTCTCACTTTTTATTTCATTTGGCTGCCTCATCTGAAATTAAGTAGTTAGATTACTGATAAATGGATTTACGTATTTGTAAATACATAGATGGGTTGTGTACGGCTTACGTACACTTAGTACACAATAATATTATTTAGCTGATTACGCAAATCGGTCGATTCCTTGCCTTTCCGTCTAATAATCTTTTTCGAGTCAGTGTGCGCTTTAAGTTGGTAACGTTCGCTACGTTGTAAGAATCACTTTATATTATTTGGTGTAACTAGTTAAGCGGTATCAAAAGATAATACCACTCCAATACAATCAGTATTGGAGTGGTATTATCTTTTGATAGAAGATCAACCTTGAAAAGTAATATTTGTGGTGTCGTGAGCGGGAGATCGAGTAGGGTGAGGTCATCAATTTATCATAGTGTATTGTTTGTATTTGTGTTATGGATGGGTGACCATTATTTTAAGATCTTACTTACGTTTTCTTGAGGTAGACTAGTATGGTAATAGAGATTGTATGGTTTGTATATAAAAATAAAATATAATAATAAAGATAAATTACTTATATATATTATAAATTCTTGTGTCACGGGGGACTTTATAAACATACATAAAACGGGCATAAAGAACACCAAGACTCAGAATAACAATTTGTGAAAAACACAAAGTGTGGAACTATGGGAAGCGGCATGGCGACCGCTTAAGCCACTAGGCCAAATTGTATTCCGACATAGAAGAAATAATCGTGTTTATCACATAGGTATGTATTTCATGGAGATGGCTTAGCAGTAAAAAACATGTGAAAAAGCATCTCACTCACTGGCCCACCATAGTGTGGGTAATTAAAACTGCTTGCATTCGTAGTGAGTGTGGTCTCCGCTCTCGGATTCTACTCGTGCTCTCCATCAGGCAGAGTGGAGTCTTTTTGGGCGGGTTGTAAAAAAAACATAATCGAGCAACTAGATGAAGAGATTAAAGGATAGTGTCGGTTGGTTGAACAGGCGGCGGTGTCGGCAACAACGGCGGAGGCGGTGGAGGAGGCGGCGGCGGCGGCTGGCAGCGTGGCGCTCCCCCCGCCCCACGCGGGGCCATGCAGCGCTCCGCGCCCGCCAACAACCAGCAGAGACCAGCCAACAAGGTACCCCCCAACCCCACACACACACACACCTCTACACTTCAACACTTCATTGTATACTTGTAAACACTTGAAACGACACAAATAAAAGGCCGATGCGTGCCAAGGCTCCTGAACACTTGAATTACTCGAATATTTGTCGCTATAGGTAAATTGTATTGCACTTCTGATGATAAAACAACGTTACATAATTAAACGCGACAAGTACTGTTTATATTCTGGACTTTTCCCGAAGACAACGTAACGACCATAAAACATCTCGAACATAACGTTTCCAAGAAATATAAATAATTAATATTCAATCTTATGTATATTGCAGTAAGGCTCTTTATTGTGCGCGGTGTATTCCGTGTATTATTACTAAAACTTATCGATCTAGAATTTCAACTATCGAAAAAAATAGTTGACTTTCTAGTGAAGTTCTACTGGTATAAGAAACCAAAAACGCTTTTATTTCTACAGGATGGACCAAATCAGAACCAGAATTCGAACCAGCCGAATCCTCAGGGTTGGAACCAGTGGGCCGGCGGATGGGGAGGCTGGGGTCCCAACTGGGGAAACCAAAATCAAGGTAAAATTTTAATGTCACTTAATTTTATTTTGTAAGTTAAGGGCAGTCAGCTTCTTATGTGCTGCTGAGTTTTCGTTAAGAGAAATAAATTAACTCATTTTATTTTGTGCACAAATACACCAGTGCTAGTAGTTATAAAACATCACTATTAGCTTTATTAATTCTCTAAATATATATTTATCAACTTTCTCACTTATAAACTACTATTACTTTGCTATTAGTACCTTAAATATTTGGTTTTTTTACAAGTTTTCAATCATTTACATTTTCAGCAAATTGGCAAAACTGGGGTAATTGGGGAAATTGGAACAACCCCAACCAGGGTAACCAGGCTCAAGGACAAGCACAAGCACAAGGCGGGCAAGGTCAAGGAGGTAATAAGGGGCAGGTGCAAGGTCAGCAGCAGCAACAAACACAGCAAGGACAACAGCAGCAATGGCCCGCCAACTATACCGCACAGCAATGGTACCAATGGCAGCAGTGGCAACAACAACAACAGCAGCAAGCGTGGCCAGGGGTAAGGATCTCATTTATGTAAAGGTAGTAGGGCTTCGCTGATATCAGCACTGGGTCGGCTCAACAGAAGAGCAGCCTAAATTTTCGTTGGGTTTTTTTTTTTTTTTTTTTTTTTTTTATATATATATATTTAAGCCTGCCAAAGTGACTCTACTCTGCCTGATGGAAAGCGTGAGTAGAATCCAGGAGTAGGGGCCACCATGCTTATTGTGAGGGTTGGCAATGTAGCATGGTGACCCTTACCATGGCAGCCTGGTTAGATTATTCTGCATCATTCTCCCGCCCTTCGAAGGCCGGGAGAATGATGCAGAATGATTGGGCCTCCGGTCTCACACTCACCAACGAAATACGACAGCAAGAATGCTGTCATTATTAGGATGGTCTTCTGTGTGAGGGTAGTACTAGCCGGGTCGAGCCAGCCCATTCGTGCTGAAATCAGCGTGGCTCTACTACCTACATAAGTTAGTTACAAAGGTTAGTGCGAGAATGGAGGCCCAACGATGCAGAAAGCATCTTTACTAGGCCGCCATAGTGTCGGTATCATGGGTACATTGTGTGCATCCGCAAATGACATTGTTAGTGAGCCTGGCTCGCTTTTATACCAGTTTGTGGGTTCGATTCGACGCAGGAGCGATACTAGTGTGATGATCATTGTATAAAGTAATTAATTTTAACAAACATTATTAACTCATCCTAGTTAGGTTCCAACAATATAATTGTCATCTCAATGCGAATTTAAAACGGTACGACAGTGACTTACACGATCATCAATATAACTACTCTGTTTGTTTCAGTATCAGCAGGGTAATCAGGGTGGAAGCCAGCAGGATCAAGCTCAGGCGTGGGCACAATATTACCAGGTACATTTAATTTATATCTCACTACATATAGTTTTATCGATTTGTCAAACAACGTTACTTAATTTTTTAACATAAAAGAGCCTACTTTTCACTAATACCGCTATTTATTTAATGTGCTATTTAGTTGTGGGTAATAAGTAAATCTAGTAACCATTGATAAAAACCCTAGATGCACAGTCTCAAACAAAAGCCGCATACGAAACTATCCTACTTAGTCATTGATGTATAAAAATATCAATGTGGGTAGTTTTAGTTATGCTATAAACACATCTTTTGCACATTCAACCTTACGCGCATTGTTTAAAGTTTTTATTACAAAGCTGCGTACAATGACCAATCAAATTTTATGACCGAAGCTAGCCGGCAGGACAGGACATAGAGTGAAGAGGAATATTTGTATATTTTTTTTATTATAATACATTGAGTTAGTATTTTAAGAGTTAGTTAAATTGTGTTCTAAGCCCATAATTATACTTATATCTGAGCGTAAATATGTTTTTGGGTAGGACATGTGTACATCAATGAAACAAATATTAACTCTTAAAATCATTTATTTCATTTTTTCATATCATATCAGTGACATATCCTGTAAAAAATAATTATATTATTTGAATGTAGGTACGAAATTATTTGATAAATTCATTATTTTTCTGGCTAACGACTACTTACCGTTATACTAGGAACAGCCGTTTTAAGAAGACGTTTTATGCCTTTAGCAGTGACATTCATATCTTCGTCCACAAAATGTTCAGAACAAACGACGCATGCACTATTTGGCTTAAAAAAATTGTATGTCGCGAACCCATAAGTTGTCCTCTAATTAATCGATATAATAGGTAATATCGCACCCTTAGAATTATAGTGACCTATTTCAAAAATATCAATTTTTGGGAAACGTTAAATAAAGATTTGTACAGTTATGTTTTTTTGCCAAAAATTGTGGGTATTAGTATAAAATTTCATTAAACTCATTTAAGTATAGTTTAATTTGATTGTCAACTTATCTGTCTACATGTATTAATACTGTTTGCGTCACTCTCAAACCGAACAAACGCGGTGAGTGGTGGGGGGTGAAAGAGACCGAAGTATACGTTATGTAGCTTTCTACGCCAAAATCGGTCTCTGTTTTATTTAAAGTTGATAAAGGTAGCCGTTTTAGGTCGTTTCCTGACGTAAAGTCAAAAACATGATTTTTTGAATTAGGTCCCTATAATTCTAAAGGTGCGATATAATATTTACGAACTTTAATAATAACACCGTTTGGACGACCTTCTTTCCTTTTGCAATTCGATTAATAACTATAATAATATTATTATATACTTTGTAACGTATACATACTAATATTAAAAACTAAATACAAAAAAGTTCAAATTAAATAAACTTATTAATAAAAAATTAAACACAAAAAAAAATATCGACTCCATTAAATTCAGAACAGGGTCGTTTGGATTATGCGACTAAATAAAAGGTTGTGTAATAGTCGTTCTTACACTGAAAAAGCGGCCATTTAAATTTGTCGTATTATACTTGGACCGTTGAGTGAAGTTTTTAGACAAATTAAATCAAAATCACATATTGCTTCCGATATTTAGTCATAAAAACAGCAAAAACAAATTAAAAAACTCTTTTACTCACCGAAAATACGATATCCCATCCTTTTTTAACGTTCCTAACGTAATATTTTTACAATTCCGCATCGAACACTTTGGCATTTTTAACGAGCGCACAGAGACGCGAGCGACGCCAGACTATTTGAAATAGTAGCACCATTTTCAATAGTGCGCCTATTTTATGAGGACGGTTTTGCGACGCTGAGTGTGTATCTAGGGTTTTTTAATACATCAATGCTAGTAACATATTTTACAAAATGTACGTCATAGTCAGCTGGTAGTTTTGAACGAAAGTAATTTACTGTTCTCATTTTCATTTCCTGTTTTTTTACGTCGTATTGTTTTACTAATTTCGTCAACCTCATAAGTATTAGTAAAAAAATATATTACCTATTAGTAAAGCGTAAAAACAACATAACGAATCCAATGTTTTTATTGTTACAGAATTACGCAGGCAATACGAATGCAAGCACCACCACCAACGCTGTGACCGGTGGTGATAAAAAGTGACAGCCCTAGTGATACCGCACGGGCATTGAACTGGCGACCAAACGGTTAAAATCTGCTAGATTGTTCACTATCATATTTAATTGCGAGATACTTAGTATTTGAAAGGTTATAGCGAAATTATTGTACTGAAATGTCAGTTATTTTATCTTGGTTATAGTCTAGCACATGGTCGTTAGTTACATAATGACATATCGACAATGCAAAGGTTGAACCCAAACAGTTAATACTACGACTAGTCACCGGTTTGGTTCGTGTTTACTTGTAACTTGAAATGCAATGAGCTTTGTCCACACTAGGTCTAATTAACGATAGTACTAGAGAAGAATAATATTTTGCCTTTGCATGGTCGCACTCAAAATTATAGATACACAAGTATTTTGTTACTAGATAATTAATTTGCACTGTTTGATTTGGTTATTTTTAATTATTCTTTTATTTACGTGGCTCATTGAAACTAGAATCTTACAACATTGTTTTTATATTTAAGCTAATTTTATCAGTAAAATAGACATTGAAAAGCCGTTATATGTACCGTTGTACAATTTTTTTGTCTAAATTACTTTCGCTGCAATTGATAATTTTATATTTATGGTGGTATCACCATATCATTAATATATTAAGTTGTTGAAAGCATAAATTTAATGACTTTGTAAAGTTTTCTCTGTAGATCTTTCTAAGAGATGTATACATTTTCCTTTTAAAACCTCGATAATTTAGAATAATTTCCATATAATGCATCCAATGTAATCTCGGCTTTTTAATAAATAGTAATTAATTTTAGCACTATTTTACAAGTTTGATATGTAATAAGATAGATGTACCTAATATGTTGGATGCAGCACTATTTTCAACATACCTAAGTATTTGAGAAATGTTCAAGCGTAAATGTTTAATAACAATGGCATTCACTCGACGTAATCTTATAGAAATATCCGTGAACTGAAATGTTGCAGAAAAACGAAATAGACTAATAGAGCAGAACAGCTGTAGAATGCTGCGGGAATCGAGAGGTCAGGAAGGCAATTGAAACGATCTTATCTAAGTTTTAGACGAAAATTAACAGTGCATAGTTTTGTTAGGTAGAGGAGAGCACTTCGTTCTTTCTCTTCTGCCACTTTATTGCGAGAGGCGGTTACCACACCAGTATACAGTAGGTAAACCAAACATGTTCATCAGATAACACTAATCTATGCCTTAGTATTTGAGCCCTGAAAGGGGTGGCCTTATAACTTAGTTCCTTGCCTTGTTAAATGTACAGGTTTCCATTGTTATTCTATTATTATGTGATTCAATTATTCTTATATAAATTACAGAGGCGTAGGAATTTAATTTTAATATCTCCATATTAAAATAAAATTGCTATGCTTCTTCAACTGACAAGTTGATTGAAAATAATATTAGAATCCGAAATGAACGTGTAATTTCAAATATCTGCCAACTAAAACTAGAAAACTATCTGACTTAAATCACTGATGACATATTTAGATTTGATCCTTATGACTTCAGGATTAAGTAAGATAGTAGTTTTCGCTAAACGCTATTTGCGTTTCCATTTCGTTTTTGATGGCAATATCATCTTATAAGTATTTCGACTATCGATATTAGTGAAACATCAGCAATATAGTTTAGACACTTTGGTATGGAGGTAATTCTTAAATTGTAATGTAGTTAATAAAATTGGGTTTAGTTGTAAGATTTTTAATGACTAAGTTACATCGGTAACAATAGATTATCTGTCTGTGTGTGTGTGTGTGTGTGTGGGTGAGTGTGCGAGTGAGAGCTTACTTAAGCTCAATCTTGTGTGTACAAATGCTAGTTAAGTTCGTGGCACGTTTGGTTTGTCACCACTGATAAGTAATGAATAATAAAGTGTATTCGTTAAATTGTTTTTTGGTTTTAATGTTTCCCGTCACCTATTTTAAAATATATAAATAAACATTTCGGCGTACATAAAATTAAAAAGAGATCCTTAATAAACTGGCCATGGGAAATTCGCAGCAGCAATAAATTAACAAGTATTGGTGAATTGTTTTTTTGCCAGTTGTAATAAGTGAAAATTAGATTTGCCTATCTCTATATCTATGTAAAACGACTAGGAATCAAGTGGGTCGTTGAAACGTAACTTTCCTGGCTTGAAATGGATTCGGCGGATCAATTTTATATACAGAGATATGCAGAAATTGTATTCCTCCCTGGCCGAGTGCGGGTTGGGAACTGGCAAGACAGTGGCTATGTAATCTTAGCCCGGAGGCCAAAGAGTATGTAACACTCCAGAGGCCTCCAAATAATCTTCAAGACTGTTTCCTAAGATAACAACCGGGACCGACTGCTTAACGTGACCGACTTATTTCGAAGACGGTCTTGAACTGACCGTCTCTTACCCTCGATGATTGCTTCCAACCTAGGGCAACTTGTCAAACTTTTATGTTCAAAGAAATTTAGCAAAGTTTCCTAAACTCAGTGATGTTCATTCGGTAAATACCAGAAACAAACATAATCTTTGTGTTCACGTCACTCGTCTCCACAGAGTAGGCAACTCGTTCATGGGACAGTGTATACGCTTCTACAACAAACTCCCTATTGCTATTAGAAATTTGCCATTACGGAAATTTAAGAATACCATTAAATCTAAGTTATCCGCAAAGGGGTATTATACCATAGCAGAATATATTGATGATCAAACCGCCTGGGATTGAGCTGCCCATTCTGCACATGCTGTTTATTTTGAATGTTTAAATTTATGTTGATGTGACGATAATTTATAGTTAAATTTACATAACATATTTAAAAAAATATATATTTTAATTTGTTGCTATTGTTGACATTTTTTAAATTATTATAGTTGTGACATAATTGTAATTATCGCTTTTATATATGTCTTTTGCATTTAAGAATATTGTCTGGACTTTAAAAGAGACTGTGATCCCTGAGTTTGTTTCGTCCTTTCTTCTCAGGGCTAGTCCAGTTAGGAAAGGCCGAACTCATCTGCTCAAAAAGAGTTTTACTTGCAAAAGTGTTCATGTAACCTAATTGCAGAATAAATGATTTGATTTGATTTGATTTGATTTGACTATGAGCGCCTCCCCGAACTTAAAATATAGAGATATATTAGACCAGTTGTTTATTCACAAGAAAAATGAACGAAGAATCAACCAACAACAATAAAAAGTAAACACACTTAAAATTTTAAACTAGTACAAAGCCATTTGATTAAAAAAACGTGAGTTCTATGAGGAAATACTGCGGTGTTAAACATAATAATGTCCTCAGATGACTTTAATAGTTATCGGTTCTATGTTCTGCAATCTGCAGTGCACCGTACCTAGCCTGCAATGTTTGATGGCTATATGACGGATCAGTGAACTATATAATTACTAGCTGCGCCGCGCTGTTACCCGCGTATCGTTATGGTTGCTATGCAAGTGTGTTATACATAGCAACCTGTGAAGTTTTGACAGGAGATAAACAGTGATACATTTTGACATCTACGATTTATTTTTTTATAATCGCCCGTGTATCTCGATTATTGCAGTAAAAAGTAGCCTATGTGTTATTCTTTATGCCGATGACTTACAACTTTATCACCATGCTGCTATAGATAACTTAACAGAGACTATTGCCATGATGAACCACGATCTGGATACTATTAGTAGTTGGTCTGAAAGATTCGGTTTGACTGTGAACCCTGCAAAGTGCCAAGCAAGCATCATATTAGGTAGTCAGTATATGACCAGAAGGCTTGACCCAAAAACTACCTTCTATATCATTCAATGGGTTGCCTGTTCCTCTAAGCTCTACAGTAAAGGATCTAGGCCTGTTCATCGACAACAACCTTAGCTGGCAGACACAGGTCACTAGCGTAAGTCGGAAAGTTACCGGCACACTGCGGGCGTTATACCGACTCAAAAACTTTTTACCGCCCAAGATTAAAGCGATGTTGCTGCAAACTTTGATTGTACCCATCATTAATTATGGTAACATGTGCTATTACGACCTGAATGCAGACGTACTCAACAAATACAACCGACTTCTTAATTAACTGCATTCGATTCGATTTTAATCTGCGTAAATTTGACCATATCTCCTCCTATCGCCTTGAATTGGGACGAGATGAAATGAGTTTTCACCCAAATCAGTAAATAAAACAAAGGTTTGCAAACTTTTTACACAGTTTATTCATTCAAAAATTATACTATTGCCAAACTTTAATCTTGACAATTGTGAAAAACCTTTAATGATCGCCATTCAACGAGACGAAGTAATTCAAAACATTTATCCGCCTCATCGAATAGAATATACATAGATTTAGTTTATGTAACAGTGTTAAATTATTTATATTTCTAATATTATTTCGTTACATTCTCATTTAGTTACCACTTTATAATAAAAATAGAGACTTTTCGATCAACACTCAAACTACAAACAACAAATCGCCACTACTATTGAACTAGAAATTAATTGTACAAAATTTCGATAGTATACTTTCAAAGGTTCACGATTTACTATTTGGTACATAACCATCAGCTAAATATATGGCCGTAACTTGAAACATATACACACATGCACACACAAACTATACTTACTTATAATTTAAATAAATGCAAATATTAAGGTCAAACTAAGATAAACTTTGGTACTGAAGAACCCACTTGCAATGTAATGTAGTTACGCTTTTTATCGAATGAATACATTCTCAAATCAAAATGGCTAAATTAAAATATTAACAGTCAGGACGTGACATAATTATATAGTGAATAAAAGAATGTAATATCAATATTAAATAAATGAAACCGAGAAGCAGTTGAAAAATTATTGTAATGTTAGCTTTAGAAGGTTGATCACATAATCTTACTGATCAGGAAAAGTTTAAAAAATGTATAACACTTTTTATTCACATCATGTGCTAACATAGAGATGTCTCTCTTGTGTGATTTTGTAAACGCAATAGCTAATACATTTGCTATAAAGTCAATAAAAATATTGAAATATGAGTAGCGAGACAAGTGAGGTATGTAAACTGACCTCGAATGCCACTGACAAAAAGTAATCGACTGATGCGAAACATAGAAAACCCGATATATGCTTAGTTTGCATATAATGAGAAAGAAGATTTACAAGAAAAACTCCGCGATTGATAATTGATTGATACGCTGAGATGCAATCGCAAAGGAATAAATATTGTGCATTTATAGTTATCAGTCATTAGCGACTTTTTCGTTGCGTTTTCTCTCATTTTAATTTTTATGGGACATTTTCTTTTTTTATAAAGCGATGTATGTTATAAACATACGCATATTGCTTTATTTTGCATTTTAAGTTTATAATACATATTACATATTACCTATGTATAATCTTTTATCACAAGGCAATCATTTTATTTTATAAAAATTGTGTGACGCTTCTATGCTTATTGCATGGATCAAAATTGGGACAGCAACAAAATACAATACATTTAGTAATACATTCTAACTAAAAGACTGGACAAAACAAAGTTTGAGCTTTGTGTTCTTTGGTTCTTAATAATTACGCGAAGTAAGAACGTTAACTTAAATAATCCTTTATAGAATGTCTCAACATATTTGAATGACATGAAGATTTTATGTAAATGATAGTGTTTCATAGCCGGGGATCAGGCTTTGGGCAGACAAAGTCATTTATCTTGAAGAAGATAGCTTTAAATCTTTTATATTATTCAACGGATTTTAATGTCATTTTCAGCAACTTATGTGATTTTGAAGACAAAGATATATGTGTATACATTTCATGGAGGAAATCCGCGAATTTGAAAGACTTCTATGCAAGCCGGGTTCGGGTCGCTAGTATTAAAACAATAGAAATGATCGTAGTAATGATTTCTTTTGGATCCCAAGCTATTACTAATTGTTTCACATCACACAATGCTTTTACACAAATTACACCAGTTGTGAATTCTGTACAACTTTAATCTTAGATATTTCTAGAAAACAATATTCTGTTTGAATACGGGCCAATTGCGATCTATACTTTCAGTACTAAACAGTGGTAGGTATCTATAAACATTGTCCTTACTTATGAACAAATCAACAGAAGTAAGAGATATATCTTGTAAGGTAATAATCATACATAAATCTACCTTAAACAGTAATATTTTATATTGTTTGTTATTCAACAGTGTAACTCTTATATTTGCATATTATATTTTATATTTCAAAAAACTACACAGTAATTTTAAACGATGCTGTAACGTGCTTTACGGTTGAACCATATAATGTCATATTTAAACAAAGTGTCATGCATCAACTAGGAACTGTATGTTTTTAAAGAAATTTAATTTAATTTTAACCTTTTGACCGCCAGGGTCACATATATGTGACAAGCGAAAACTGTCCCTGTACGCCAACGTCACAAATATGTGACAAAAAAAGCGGTGCACCGAAATACGAAATAAAGCCTTTAAACATTACTTTTATGCCTTTAAATTTATATAAGTACCTTAAGAAGAAGCTCTAACTGTTATCTATTGCCATAAAACTATTTAAATTGCTTTATGATATTAAGAAATTTTACTCTAAAAAGAAAGAAATAAACTCTTAAAAAAGAATGTCCCCACACGCCAGAGTCACAAATATGTGACCACTAGTGATGTAGGGCACGTTAGATGATATCGTAAGTTTATATTAAAATTTCGTTAGCCTGTTTTATTTTTGTTATTATACTTATTCTGTTAAAATGAGTAAGAAAGTAATTAACAGCCGTGCTCGTGAAATGATAATTAAAGTAGACAATTATTTTGTAAAGAAGAAAGAGGACTCTTAGTTATTGATACAAAATATAAGCAGTGCCCTAAAAAATGCTTCGTACACTACTGAGGTTTAAATGAAATAAATAAAAGTTTTAAAATGTCCATCAAAAGTTGCTTAGCTTTTTTTTTCAAAACTACTTGTTACTTTTTATGCCAGGTATATAGAAGCTAGTATTTAAAGGCTATAAACGTACATACAGTTTTACATTTTGTAAATTTTTATATAGTTGATTATATACTTAACCTATTTGAATCGTGTATTTTTTTTAAATATCTCCTTCAACGGAATTATAGAAATCTAATTTAAAATACGTGTTTTAATTATTATTAGTTAATATTATACTCGATAAGCGAGATAGTACGTTGCTACATCCTTATTTGAGAAGCGCAATATTCATAAAAATGACGTACCGTCCACGCCAGGGTCACAATATCAAGACAACAGATCAAGATTAATGTTGTACCTATAGTTATTATATTTAATTATATTGTCGTCTCAATTCTGTTATTACGGTATTAAACAACTCTGTAAATAGTGTATAACTATTACTAGAGTAGGAAGAAGTGTAATGTTGAAATAAATTCAGTGTTATAAGGACATATATTTTGAAATTGTAGACGAAAATAAAAATACAATTCATGTTATCGATAAAGTTTTGGAATGCTTATTTTTTTCGTAGGTATTTGCGCAAAATTTTTGGTCTGGCGTTGAGGGCAAGTTGATGAGTTTTTGCTCTGGCGTTCAAAAGGTTAATGTGATAAAGAAGGAGAGCAAAGCAGTGGGTAAATGTTATGTCAAGGAAATGTTGCCATATGCATTTTAAGTACCTACAGATAATTTAACTTCGAACTTAACTCAAAACTTCAGAAAGTAGCAAAGTGAAAAGATCTCAGCGGCAGTACTTTTATGTAATTTACAAATACGGACTATCCTTTTCGTTGGACTCACAAAGGCTTCATAGTTATATGTCATTTCTAATGATTTACCTACACGATAATAAAAAATTAAATGAAGTTGGTGAAAAAATTGCTTCCCGTCTTGTTTTACTATTAATAATGAATAAACAAATGCCCGTAAAGCTCGTTACCGCAACGGTACAATACCCTAGTGATTAATAACTTGTAAAAACGTCATAATTTGAAACACTGAGGTGAATAGTGGCACATGTTTGTGTTAGTCCCCATACTTACACGATACTCGCGTATTTCATGCAGACAACTTGCCGCGCAGCCGCTTTACAACTACAGAAACTTTATAAAAAATCTTAAATACATAACTGTATTTCTGCAAACATTTTATTGTTAATCAATACAACATTATCTAAATAATCATTTTATTTAAATACTTTAAACTAATATCTACATGTCTTGGAATGGATCAAAAAATTTTGAAAACCTCATATATCACTAAAATAAAATTTTACTTGTTTATAAAAGTAAACTTAGTAGAAATTCAAGGTGTTTGAAATTTGGAAGATGGTAGTAAAAACACCTAACTAAAGTTTACGGAACCTGTAGCGTAAGAAGTTGTACCTACTTACCTAATAATTCTGTCTTTGCATATATAATTATTTACCATGGTATACGAAATATAAACAATAAATAAAGGAGTTGCTTTAGACACTTCACACTTAAAGCGGCCGCGCTGGCAGTTTCCATTTGAAATACAATAAGTGTTGGCGCATTGTCAAAATACGGTAATATTACAATAATCATGTTTCGCTCATAGTAAAGTTATCGAAGCAGCTACTCTATCAAATTTTATAATTATGAAATTCATTTTGTCAATATTAACGTAAAATAAAAAATAGTTATACTTAATTCCCATTATTATACAAATGGCACTTTTGTGATACAACAGGATCGTAGCTACATTCAACGTACTCATTCATAGTTTTTACATATCTTTCGCAATATTTCACTCATGAATTTACTAAGAATAAAAAGTTCTCGAAATTGACTACCTAAAAGGTTAAAATATATCTAGAACAATTCGACACACACACACAATCTCGCACTGTTGTTTTTTTTCAGAATTAGATATTGGGTAATATTTTTAAAACAGCTACGAAGAAACAATCAGATTTACCACGGACAATATACATTTTGGAAATTTAACTTTGATTCTTTGTAATTTAGCTTTTACAAATGTAATATAAATATAATGGAATAATTCGAGCTGCGATCCTGAGAACCACCGTTTAACACTTAAATATTAGCACACAAGATAACATTACAATAAGACTAAACAACCCCTCGGCGGCAGTACACTATACAGTACCATAACTCGTCTGTATAAACATAGCACTAAGTGCACTTAACATCGTTATGTATCACACGACTTCATGGGATCCTTATGTAAAGTTAAGGTTAGTTGTTTCCTCAGAACATATCACGATATTCAAGAAAACTTATTTGATACGACTCTGGGAAGTACTTAAAACTTTTAATCAAGAGTAAATTAATTCATCTATATTGTTTCTGTCATGTGTCAAAATAAGGGTTGGCGCCAAAAACGATTTACAGAGAAAAATACTTAAAAAAAAATTTAATTCATCAAACTTGCCCCACAGAAAGTGTCTCCGTATTTTTTTTAATTGAATAGCATACAAAATTAAAGATTAGTTTATATTTTGTACGCTTAGTCAGTGACCTGACACGTCGGAGACGGACGCCAGCTTAAAACAATCAAAGTTAGTGTACTTAGTATTAATTACATCAGTTCATTAACTCGACGGACGGACTACAAAGACCTACGTATATATTCAACACACACGAGCCCAGCCGTCACACCGTTATATTGTAAGAAAAATCGCCCGTTCCAATAAAGGGTGAAATTTAATAAAAAAAAAAAACTGACTACAGCCTCCGCAATATACTACCTATACTCAAGGGCAATATCTGAGAACTGTTTTCCTTAACAATTGTTGTTGAAACTTCAGATCTTTATAACTGACTGCGTTTAGTAATACCAAACAAAATTTATATCTATTAAGTATTTTAAGCACGTGCAGAGGCTGTACAATTAATTTATTTAAATATCTTATAAAAGTTTAATTAGTTTAATAACATGACGGCACGTGAGAAGAGATACTATATATCTAGATTTAATAAATATATCTTAAAATTAAAATGTTATATAAATAAAATAAAAGACGAACTACATAAATTTTAGGATTACTAACAAAAGACACTTGTGTTTAATAACATAAGTTTTATATTAAAAAAAAATCAGTTTTGTATAAATATAAAACCAAATAATCAATAAATGGCCCAAAAAATGCTTCTCCTAGTCAATGTAGACGGTATATCTCGGCTTTTTATAAGATATAAATATAATAGGATAGTTACAATGAATGACTAGGGTCGCAACGACGCCACTTTTCATTTTTGCCATTGTTCTATTTTTTTAAATAACAGTCATTAATTCATAGACAATAATCGACTTAAAATAAGTATCTCATTCTTTTAAGTGTTCGACGTCGGAGCGACTCTGGCCCTAGTAAGGTCGACAATGCGCCAAACTAAATATTAGCTAACGTTAAACCTAGTATGTATTAGTTCGCACAACACTTTTGACTGCTTATCTGCAACAACGCAGTACATCTTCTGTAAGTTGAAAAATAAATATAAGTTTTTTATTGTATTCCAATTAGAAATAGAAAAAATTAGGTAACTTTATTAGTTTATTTTACTGGAGTTACTACAGTTTCATGTGTTTGTATTTATAAGTACCACTAGAATTGCGTGTAGTGACTGCTGTAGTGTGTATGCGTGTGGGTGTGTATACTCACGCTGCTATTGCGGCGTGTTGGGCGAGGAGGAGCGCGAGTGCGCGGCGAGGGACTGCTGTAGTGTGTAGAGTGGATGCGTGTGGGTGTGTATACTCACGCTGCTATTGCGGCGTGTTGGGCGAGGAGGAGCGCGAGTGCGCGGCGAGGGACTGCTGTAGTGTGTAGAGTGGATGCGTGTGGGTGTATATACTCACGATGCTATTGCGGCGTGTTGGGCGAGGAGGAGCGCGAGTGCGCGGCGAGGGACTGCTGTAGTGTGTAGAGTGG
Source organism: Phragmatobia fuliginosa (assembly GCA_932526445.1). Lineage (NCBI taxonomy): Eukaryota > Metazoa > Arthropoda > Insecta > Lepidoptera > Erebidae > Phragmatobia > Phragmatobia fuliginosa. Next base: position 8,407,719 of record OW052081.1, on the reverse strand, counting down.
ATGCGTGTGGGTGTATATACTCACGCTGCTATTGCGGCGTGTTGGGCGAGGAGGAGCGCGAGTGCGCGGCGAGGGACTGCTGTAGTGTGTAGAGTGGATGCGTGTGGGTGTGTATACTCACGCTGCTATTGCGGCGTGTTGGGCGAGGAGGAGCGCGAGTGCGCGGCGAGGGACTGCTGTAGTGTGTAGAGTGGATGCGTGTGGGTGTATATACTCACGCTGCTATTGCGGCGTGTTGGGCGAGGAGGAGCGCGAGTGCGCGGCGAGGGACTGCTGTAGTGTGTAGAGTGGATGCGTGTGGGTGTATATACTCACGCTGCTATTGCGGCGTGTTGGGCGAGGAGGAGCGCGAGTGCGCGGCGAGGGACTGCTGTAGTGTGTAGAGTGGATGCGTGTGGGTGTGTATACTCACGCTGCTATTGCGGCGTGTTGGGCGAGGAGGAGCGCGAGTGCGCGGCGAGGGACTGCTGTAGTGTGTAGAGTGGATGCGTGTGGGTGTATATACTCACGCTGCTATTGCGGCGTGTTGGGCGAGGAGGAGCGCGAGTGCGCGGCGAGGGACTGCTGTAGTGTGTAGAGTGGATGCGTGTGGGTGTGTATACTCACGCTGCTATTGCGGCGTGTTGGGCGAGGAGGAGCGCGAGTGCGCGGCGAGGGACTGCTGTAGTGTGTAGAGTGGATGCGTGTGGGTGTGTATACTCACGCTGCTATTGCGGCGTGTTGGGCGAGGAGGAGCGCGAGTGCGCGGCGAGGGACTGCTGTAGTGTGTAGAGTGGATGCGTGTGGGTGTATATACTCACGCTGCTATTGCGGCGTGTTGAGCGAGGAGGAGCGCGAGTGCGCGGCGAGGGACTGCTGTAGTGTGTAGAGTGGATGCGTGTGGGTGTGTATACTCACGCTGCTATTGCGGCGTGTTGGGCGAGGAGGAGCGCGAGTGCGCGGCGAGGGACTGCTGTAGTGTGTAGAGTGGATGCGTGTGGGTGTATATACTCACGCTGCTATTGCGGCGTGTTGGGCGAGGAGGAGCGCGAGTGCGCGGCGAGGGACTGCTGTAGTGTGTAGAGTGGATGCGTGTGGGTGTATATACTCACGCTGCTATTGCGGCGTGTTGGGCGAGGAGGAGCGCGAGTGCGCGGCGAGGGACTGCTGTAGTGTGTAGAGTGGATGCGTGTGGGTGTATATACTCACGCTGCTATTGCGGCGTGTTGGGCGAGGAGGAGCGCGAGTGCGCGGCGAGGGACTGCTGTAGTGTGTAGAGTGGATGCGTGTGGGTGTGTATACTCACGCTGCTATTGCGGCGTGTTGGGCGAGGAGGAGCGCGAGTGCGCGGCGAGGGACTGCTGCAGCGCCGCCGGCGTCAGCCACTCTCTGAGGGAGGGAAACTATACTCTATATACTGACATACATATGAACAGGCCTTCTGTTGCCCCCTTCCAGTATTAAGCGAATTAGAGCGTTTAGCTACTGCTCCACCTGCGTGAACGTTAAAGTTATTGGCGAATTACTCGTTGATTAACGCGTTAACACACAACACACACGATGGAGGTTGAAGCAGCTACACTAGTTGCGACAATGAGCGTCATAAATTATTTTATGCATTTATGCAATTTTAAATAAGAGAAAAAACAAAAAAAGAAGATGGTGGAAGGTGTAAATGCATAGCTTAGGATTCCAAAGACACGGCTCTAAGGGTGCCTTTCCACCAGAGATGTTCTATGCTACGTTGCTATGTAATTGTTGCATAGCAACGTAGCAACATAGTAATAATACGTAATAAAAATAGTAATACATAGTATAAAATACAAAAACCATAATACGAACTACCTGGATAAGATTAGAAGTAAGTACCGGTTTCAATGAAATAAGATAGAATTTGAGGTTATAATTGTGTGATGACCAAATTTAATATAATTTTATTACTAAAAGTTAAATATTTAAAATCTACTAATAAAAGAATGTAAAGGCTCTGACAACGTATTAGAGGTGAAAAACGTCAACAACATGTGATAGTGGGTGCTAATACAAAAAAAAAGTGATTAAAAAATTTCAAAAGACACAACCGCGTTAAGCATATACCCTGTGGAGGGATCGGGTGTTGATGTACCTCCAACACAAAGGGAGGATCCTCCGTATCCATACGAGAATTTCTCTATCGCGATTTAGGATTAGTAGTTACTCCGTATAGGTCGTTCCGTATTTCTTCGTAGTTCAACGTTTCTTCGGTAGATGGCACTGTTGTATGTATGGAAGGGACCACATACCCTATTTGCTTAGTGCGGTTGTTATTGTAGAAGAACAAATAAATGGTCTGATAGTTACTTGGGCAGGCAACGCTGCAGGAATGGTACGCAGGAGCTCACGTAGGCCAGCCGGTTCACCCACGCTGGGATGTCGCGGTCACACAACGCCTGGAACACAAAGATTAACATACGTATAAGTTTTTCAGGACTTTGTACAATTACAATGGGACAATTCTTGTAGGCAAGTACCAAAACTCGTCTATTGGCTTAAAAAAGTGTACATATGTAATTATTATAACGACTATATAATTATTGAATCTTATTTTTATTGTTATAAGGAACGAAATTTATTAAATTCTTGACTAAGCTTTTATTTATTATTTACTAGCTTTCGCCCGCGGCTCCGCTCGGGTATATGTCGGTTATAGCGGTAAAAAGTAGCCTATGTCCTTTCTCTGGCTTTAGACTATCTTCTTTCCCTAACGATCTTGTAAGACAGTCCATTCGCGTTAAGAAAATAGTGGCGTACAAAGTCCTCACTAATCAACTTGCAAGCTTTCGTACGAAATGATAACTTCTTGAAAGCTGATTGGTCTGGGAGCGTTGTCAATTCGGTGTGCCACTTTTTTTTAATTTTCTAAGTATCGTGAAAATAAACTTACCAAACAAAACGCAGATGTGAAATGGTTGCAATTATTGTTCATGAGGTGGTATCTGAAACATTGAGCTTTAGTTCATTGCTAGATATAGGTCTCTTCTTAGAAAGGAGCTTTGGCCTACTATATTACACTATGCCGGCCAAATATATATATATATATATATATAGATTCTAGCTTTTGTCCGCTGCTCCGCCCATGTGCATGTCGCCACGATACACACTTTACCGTAATTTATTCATCCCAATCGGTTCAGCATTTTGGCGATGAAAGCAGATGGACAGATAGAAAGTTATTTGGGAATTTATAATAATAGTATGGAATAGACAAACCTAAAAATAACAAAGTAACCCGACAAAACAAAATCATTCCTGAGTTGCAGATGATAGTCAGTTTCCATCAAGTGAAAAGCACCTCAAGAGGCCGCCTTACTCACAATGAGAACGGTGATCGCTACTCCTGGATTCTACTCTTGCTTTCCATCAGGCAGAGTAGAGACACTTTGGTAGGCTTCAATATATAAGTGACCTTTCTATTTCTTTATCTACTTTTCGATAAAAGGAGGCGTAGCTGAACCACAGATAATAATCGTTTATAACAAGATTTAATGTGATACCTGTCACCGCGGAACTGTTTCCCGAGTTCTGTGACCAATCGACGTACCTCTTCTTCGCTGAAGTCCGTATATCCTATGTGCACACTTTGTCTGAAAATATTAAATATAAATAATATATAACATAAAGTCATAAAATATACATCTATGTATAGTAAATAAGGAAAAATAAAATTTCTCCGTGGAGGAACTGATATTCAGGTAAAACCGGTAGAACTGAAGTAGCCGACTCCAAACTGCACGGTTGGCCTAGTGGTTTAAGCGGTCGCCACACAGCTTCCTACATTCCTACTGCGCCAAGTGTCGTGGGTTCAAATCCGTAGTAATCACGTAGGATAACACTGTGTGATTCACAATTTGTTGTTCTGAGTCTGGGTGTTATTTGTGTCCGTTTCATGTATGTTTGGAAAGTCCCCCGCGACACAGGAATTTATATGCCTAATGCGGGAGTTGTCTTTTAAAGAAATAAAATAAAAATGTTTTCTATCTATCCAAAATGTAGTTAACAATGAACATATAATTTTTGAATGAAATATGTGTGATGACGGTGAATTTGAAAAAATCACTTGTATACTACATATATCCTTACTCCTTACTAATATTTTAAGTGCGAAAGTAACTCAGTGTTTTCATGTCAAAGCTGATACTGAGAAAGGAAAGCGGGCGAAAGTTAGTAAGTTTATATATTTAATTAAGCCCGCTCAAAACGACTACTTTGACTGATGGAAAGCATGAGTAGAATCTAAGACATGTAATGGTGACCCAAGTCAGACGCTTGTGTAATATTGGGTTTTCGGATCAACCTATTATGACAGCACGAATGCAGTCATTATAAGTTGATCTTCTGTGCGTATGGTATAGGAAAGTAAAACAAACTCACTAATCTTAATTTGTAATAAATACTAGCTTACATGGGTACGAGACCAACTGGTTTTACATATTTGTTAATCCAGGATAAGAGCTAACTGCGTGACGCAAATTAAGTTAATACCTTCATGAGTCATTCAGTTACAAACATTTAAACATCAAACAAATCTTTTACCTTTGTAAAATAATGTTTTTTGACATATAAATATTTATTACCCTTTAAAACATTTACATTTTTCACCTATAAAGTTTTAAGGCCTGTGTCCAGTGCTTGCTGGAAACCTGTATTGATATACTGGTGACAACTAGGCATCTTTATTATATATCTATCCTAGTTCTTACTTATGTGGTACTACGTACTTTCGAGTACCTGATAAAGTTTCAGATAGCTATCTGCTATATTGGCCGTGATTCTGTTAACATCACTAAACTAACCTTAAAAAAATAGTTTTTGGATTATTTACTTTAATTTCATTGGTTTACAGTCTATTTTTCATTATATCAAATCACAATTTTAGTGGACCTAAATTTGATGTTAACAAGAGATGTCACGGCCATTATTGAACAGATAAGTTCAGAATAGTAATACATATGTATATCAACGACGAAGTGGTGAAACTGGTCTTGAAGTCGAGTTATGGAATTTCACTTAGGAATGAGAGATAATAACACAGAATACATAATAGTACCAGTACAGAAGACTCACTCCGAAAAGTAAATTAAAGTTATAGATACCCTCGGTGTCAAAAGATTAAGTTCAATTCAGATCGCACAGCGCCGAATCACTACGATTATATTTACCTACAGTTGCGTCTCTTTCTATCGTGTAGCTCTTAGCTGTTCTGACAATGTCTGTTCGACCGGCGTATCTGACCCGGTAGGCAGCCGGCCGACTATACCTAAACTGCGGAGTGACACCCCCCTGATAATAAGCAGAACAGCTTTCATTTTTGTGTTCTATAACCAGGGGGGTGTCACTCCGCAGTTTAGGTATAGTCGGCCGGCTGCCTGCCGGGTCAGACACGCCGGTCGAACAGACATCGTCAGAACGGTTCAGAGTTACACGATAGAAAGAGACGCAATTGTAGGTAAATATAATCGTAGTGATTCGGCGCTGTGCGATCTGAATTGAACTTAATCTTTTGACACCGAGGGTATCTATAACTTTAATTTACTTTTCGGAGTGAGTCTTCTGTGCTGGTACTATTATGTATTCTGTGCTATAACTTGTCTCAAATGTCTCATAAAATCTCTTATCGGCGTCGTAAGTTCTTCAAAGTCAAAGGTCACAAATATAGCTCCAATGATGTTTATTAATGAATTATAATTTATTTTTATTACCCTAGTTTATAACTAAATTTTATTGTTTAGTATAACATTTGCATGAAATTTGGTTTCTATTAATTAAAAAAATTACTTAGAAATAGCATGTAAGGCGAACTCACCTGAATCTGAACTGTTCCCCGAGTTCCCTCTCGTCCCGCGGTGTTATCTCGAAGACCCCTGTGAAGGCGTAAGGGTGCCCGCCGTACGCCCACTCCGACCCATGGACTTGCACACCACTGTGAAACACCCCTACACCCGCTCCTGCCGTATACCTGACGAAATACAACATACCACTTTAAAAAGGATCTTGGCAAACAAACAGACAACAAAGTGAACTTATAAGGGTTCCGTTTTTCCTTTTGAGGTACAGAATCCAAAAATGAGAAATAAAAGTGACATGATTGCGTACATACATGAAATGGCCAAAAAGAACACCCAGACTCTGAACAAAAATTTGTGAATCACACAGTGTTGTCCCACGTGGGATTTGAAATCACGACACTTGGCGAAGTAGGAAGCGTGGCGACCGCTTATACCACTAGGCCAACCATGCAATCTGGTCTGGTCTGGCAGTTTGGTGCCAATTCATTCCCTGTGTGTCGTAAGAGTCGTCTAAGGAAGCAAAACAATAGCAACAAAGAGAAGGAAAACATGAAACAAACCTTATTAAAACCTGTCGGCCAGCGTGGCCAAAACATCCTATCTAACGAGAGGCCTATGTCCAGCGGTGAAATGTGAAAGGTTGTTGATGTGATGTGACGTTGACTATTTTAAAAAGTCTACTGGTCCAGCGGTTAGTGATATTGACTGCTAAGCCAAAAGTCACGGGTTTCACTCCCATTAAGGAGTAATTATTGTATGAAAAGCACGATCATTTCTTCTGTGTTTGGGAGTATTTTATCTAAGATATGTATGTGTCTAGATATGCATATCTAATAAGGTATGTTTATCAGACCGTTTACCATAGTAAAGGCTCTGCCTACTTTGGGATAGAGGGTCGTGTGTGAGAAGGTTACATTATAACCTTCTCGGTGTTACCCGCGGTAGTAGTTGTAAATTGCGAGTGACGCCGCGAAGTGAAGCTTGTCTATAAATAGCCTAAGTTATGTATTTATTTTCAAAACCACTTAATTACATAATGTTTCATCAAACGAATCAAAAGCTAATGAGTAAGCAAATTAAGGTTTTGATTGTATTCAGCTTAAACTTCTGCGTTCAGCTATTTTCAAGTTCTAGGTAAGCCCAAAACGTTTATCTCAGCAAAATTTTCAATAAATAAGAACTACAACACAAATTTTGCTATTTGCTGACATATAATTAATACGTAAACAAAAGCTATCTGTCTATATTTTCATGTATTTGGTTTGACACGATTTTATGAAAACAAATTTAGGTAGGGTAACGTAAAAAAAAACAGCAAAATCTGTTATTGCCGAATAACATAACCTACTACATGCACAAATATTGCTATTAGTTACTAATTAGGATACACTTCATACACTCATTTTCTGTTTGACACTCACACGTCTCTAAACCCCAACTTTTTTCAATTTTGCTTGTGTGACGCACACAATTAGAACGGAACTTTACTCGTTTATATAAGTTGTCAATAGATGGCGCTGTTGCAATTTCTAAATCGCGCTATTGTTTGACAACATGTAAACGTATAGGTAAAGTGTGAATTAGTTAAGAAGTGTATAAAAGCACCTAGTCCCTCAAAGTTCAGAGACTAGGGTTTTTATGCCCAGAATTATATTACATACATTCTTTGTGAATCGTTTGCTGAGAATATACGCTTGATATAAAGTAGGTTTAATAACACCATATGGAAATTATGGAGTTATTCACAGTCCGTCTACGGTTCTTCCTCGTTAAGAAGATCTACCCTCAATTATAAATTAGTAAATAATTACTTTTTACCTTTTTCGTAATATATTTAATTGATGCTCGATTACTTCTCTTAAATTTGAAAACCAAGAAAAAAGTAAAAATTCTCCGGACTTTAGAGTTCAACTCATAGACACTTAAACATTTTTTATTTAAATTTAGTCAATTTATAATTTATTTTGTCCTTAACTATACATTTATTGTTAAACATTTCTTCATAATAAGTATACCAAAAAAAGTGCTTGATTTGATGAGTAAGAAAACTCATCACTTGATACATCGATTAATACTTGTATACATCGTATATTTCTAGAACATAAATTGTACTCTTTTGGAGCTTTAGAGTTATAAGAGACTCCATAAATCTTTAACAGAAATCAGAACATTACATTTATAGTTCGGATTTGACCCGGATTATAAATGAAGCGCCGTTTGCTATGTGTTTAGATGTGTTCATGTATCATCTTCCTAGTCTTTATTCCCAAGATTATATGGGGTCAGCTACTGGTTCAACCGGTTTTCTCTGAATATCAGGTTTTACACGGAGCGACTAGCATCGGATCTCCGCCACCCTGAGAACTGAAATTCGAAGGTCGGACTAGTTGTCAGTATATTTGAGGGCACTGTCTTGCCAATAACGATTGCCATAGATGTTCATGGCAACCGGAACCGATGGCTTAACGTGCTCTCCGAGGCACAGGCTTTAATCATCACCAAACTTCCAGAGTCCGGGCTGTTTTTAAAAATGTTCTGTACATTCACGGATGAATAGTGGTATGACGCACTGTATTCTTAGTACGTCACCACACAGATTAGTATGGATAAGTAAATATGTGTAAATACTTACCAGTTGGTCCAGTACATATCGTATACATTGAGTACGACGGGCGATTGACCGGGTCGAGGCCCGCACTGCTCCGGTCGCTTTGACAGCATCGACATGCACGACGGGAACATTGTGCAGATGCCGCACGACTGCACATAAACACATTCAATTTTTAATATAAATTATCCACTAGTTTATATCATCGGTACTTTACACATCACAACAAACACACACTAAGCCAGTGTGTGTTGGTTTACGTCAACTCGTTCGTCACGGAAACCGCGTACGGCATTATGATTAGATCACACTGTAGTTTTCAACATAGCGATTGCGTTTGAAGTAAACTCACGCTAGGCCGCATTCTCATATGTCGCAAAATAAAGATAATGTACATGTGTGCTTTAGAAGCTTAAAGCAATAAGACATCATTAGCGTAAATGAATGGTATCATTTATTTTATGTTTATTGACATAGTTTACAGATATTCTGTACTCGGTGTGGTGACCGATTAGGAGGAGTCTGGAGTGTCGCCACTCGACTGCACGTTTGGCCTAGTGGTTTAAGCGGGCTCCATGCCACTCTCTACTACACCAAGTTGTCGTGAGTGCAAATTCCATGTGGGACAACACTGTGTGATACAGAAATTGTCGGTGTTCTTTGTGTGCGTACCATATACACCAACCAGTTCAGTATAGGTCAAAATTTCCTTTTTTTTTAAAGAGAGGTTTATAAATTATTTAGCAGTGGGCTGCTGTTGAGGTAATAAGATCTCATTCTCTTCAGTTTTCACGAATAAAAGATGCTTGTAATTTGAAAAAGGGGTAGTTTTGCCTAATGTAACTTCAGTCAAAAAGTTTAGGAGACGTTTGTAATGTTTTATGCGTTTCACAGTGTTTTACATTTAGTTGTTATAGGTGGTATATTAGTGATGCCTCGGTGGCGCAGTCAAATCCTGGGTCGGAGCAATGTTTGTGTGATCTACAGATATTTTTGTTTCGGATTTTTTAATTCTGCTTACTTAGAAAGTAGTTAGCATTGTGTGATGGATCTCCGAAATATTTATGTAGTGATTAGTGTAGTAGTTAGTAGGTACGTTAATATGTTTATGAGCTTAGTTTGCAATAAACAGCCTGTGTGAGATTATTTTTATTTTCGAATTTTCTATCATCATTTACAATTCTAAATTATATTCCGCATGAACACAAATAGTTGAGTTAATATTTAATTTATTACTAACTAGCTGACCCCGCGAACTTCGTACCGCCTAACAGTCGATTCAACGTCACTCGATTGTTTGCCTTCTCGGAACCCCTCCACTAAAACTTTATGGTATAGTATTAAAGTTCAAATTGACTTTTAAGTATTAACGAATCTTTTGTATGGGAATATAGAAAAGTGATGTTTTTGACTTTGTCAGACAATTTTTTGTGTGACTTTGACAACCGTGTGGTGACGGATTAAGAATACAGAGTGTCACCACCCCTATTCATCCCGCGGGTGTCGTAAAAGGCGACTAAGGGATAAACTACGCAAGACAACATCGATGCAAAGAGAAGGAAAACTTGAAACCAACCCTATACCAATCCGTCTGGCCAGCGTGGTATAGTAGGCCAAAACCTCCTTTCTAAGGAGAGGCCTATGTCCAGCAGTGGACTGTTACAGGGTGTTGATGATGATGAGACAATTTTTAAAAATTTTCTCTCCGTAAGACCCATCCTCGTACTTCAAGGAATAATTTAAAAAAGAATTAACGAAATCTGTTGAGCTGTTCTCGAGATTTGCGCTTAGCAACACATTTAGTAATTAAATTTTATATTATAAGATGATGTAAATTGTTTTTCTTGGGAGACAGATTGTTTTTCTACGATTTCATGCTAAAATTTTGCAATTGTATGTGTGTATTTTTCGATTTGAAAAGTGTATTTAATCACGGCATAGAAATAATATAAATGGAAGCAATAGCATAAATAAAATGATTGATAATAAAAAGATTTGAAGCAATAGGAGAATAAGACTGTCACATGATGTATATTTTTACGAATAAAAAAATGAAAATAATTTGAAAAATACATGATTTAGATATTTTTATTTTGGAAGCTATTACGACCTTGCCTATCACCCGGTATAAGTAGGAGTAGTATAATTTAAGTGGGATGTAAAAATTTAAGAAAGAAATAACAGATATTTATCAATCTCGGGGTGATTTCACAGATCAAGCAACATTCGATTTTTTATGGCATAAACGGTAAAAAGGCAGCCCGGTCGTCTGCTTTTCAAAGCCTCTCCTCAAAAATTAACAGCGGGTAGATTGATCTCGGAGAGAGAAAACCGAAGCAGCTCTTGTACTCACGCAGTTTATTCAAAGCAGCATTTACGAAAGGTTTACTCTGATTCAAAGTGTACTAAGTTCGCGCTTTACGATAAGTATACTACTTACATTAAATATAATTATGAGAGCGGTAAGCTCACTTGCCCACTTTGTGCAAGGGAGTTTGCTGCGAAAATTGGCTAGATAAGCCATCTCCGGGCGCATCAACCCTTATAAAGGGTCGTAGTGGTCGCCATGGCCGAAATTGGTCGGATTATTAGGTACATATACATACTAGTTACATATCTTGTATGTCGTCAAAACGAACAATAGTACATATTAGATCACTTGTCCATCAGAAACTGATAACGCACAGTTAAAACTTCGCACAACAATGCTAATAGAACTGAGTTATTGACTCTGAGTAGAAGAAAAATGTAAGTCAAGGTAGAATAATGACTTGTCCGATAACGTATGTGTGTATACTCATTCAAAGATTTATCTTGGTTCTCACTGTAGGTATATTTGTGTATATGGCTAATATTTTAAATTGTTTGTTAACTTGTGTGGTCTTCAGATTTATAAGCGACTAGTAATATCATTATTTCTAATACCATACCACCATATTATCTTGGGAATAGTCTATGAAAAATATGAAAATAGCCTCTATTATTTCACACTCATAAATAATATGGTGTAAGCATTTTTAAAATCGGTTCCGTAGATTCAAAGATTATACAACAACCTCACAAACTTTGTCTCTTTATAATAGTAGTATTGATTACTTAGATTACGTAGATATTATAAATCCCTGAAATGACATGTATAATACATGTACCTATATCTATACAAATAAATAATATTGAAGTGTCTGTATGTATTATCAAAATAAGTTATAAACTAAATGCATAAGCATTATTATAAATTTTTGTCTGTCTGTTCGTTCCAGGTCATTTTCTAACGGCTGGACCGATTTTGACGGGACAATTACTGTCAGAAAGCTGATGACATAAAGAGTAACTCAGGCTATTTTTTTTTAAATTAGCTTTGACCCGCGGCGTTTCTCGCGATTTACAAAAATAACCGCGCGAAACACCTCGAGACTCAGATTATAATATCAGTATTAGTAGTAGAGTTGCTAGTTTCTATTCTAGCATCTGCAGATTATGATACGTTCGTACAAGTGTGCTATATGGACCAGAACGGGACACCGCCATACAAAACCGAAATAGTTAAAAAGTTATACAGTTAATAAACATACAATAACTGCTATTTTCGAGTATATTTCAATTAAAATCATCACTAAAAAACCGATAATAACAACCGCATACCGATAAAACTAAATAACAGTAGAACATTTATCGTAATTGGCTAACTAATTGACTGGTGATATCAACTGGTAAACTGACCACTATTTAAGACCAATCATATTGTACTACTTCTTGTTGAGATTTTACTTACACCCAATCATAATTGAGGATTTTATCTTACAGATTAGCGTCATTAGCCCTGTTTTGCGGTTAGCAAAAAATGGAATATCTTTATATAATAGGTAAAAAGTTCAAAATCGACTGCACACTGTGTGTAATGGATATAAACTTGACACGGGATAACACTTTGTGCGCTCCACAAATTGTTGTTCTGAGTCTGGGTGTTGTTTAATGTCTAGGACTATTCTTAGAGCGGAGATTCTTTTAAAAAGAAATGTGTTTTTACAATTTTATCAGTGCAGAATTGTATTCACACTGCAAATTAACGACTTATTCATCAACTCGACCACGTGAAATAAGTTCTTTAATGTTAGAAAAGCAAATAAATCAGGACAAGTGCGAGTACACCAAGTTCAGTAACATTTCGCAATTAGAGATGGAGGGAGAGAGAGGTTCTCGGTGACATCCTAGCAGAGTATACCGAGTTCCCTGTAAGGGAGCGGTGGACCACAATGTACATAGTTTTTAATAGGCATGAGACGGTAATAATTAAATCTTACTGTTGGAGATTTCCTTATGGCGGATTTCTGAGTATTAGAATAAACGTTATTAATTAATATTTTTCCTTACAGCTTATATTAAAATAGATTGGTTACAATTATAGAGAATACTCACCATAAGTCAGTTATGAAATTAAATTTTGTGCAATTCATCATCATCATCAGCCCTTTGCAGTCCACTGCTGGACATATTGGCCTCTCACCATAGAGGCCTATGTCCACTACTGCTGGACCTCTGTGGTGTTCTGTGCAATTCATTATGTACATTTCAAGTGTTCTAAATGTTGCAATATTACAAACATCTATTTTAAAGACAAACAACTTCCGCACTAGGAATAATTTCTATGTCGATAGGGACTATACAAACATATATAAATCGGACACAATGAACACCCAGACTCAGAACAACTATGTGTAGAATACACAACGTTTTGTCCATGTGGGGATTGAAGCCACAACACTAGAAGTAATAAAGGTGCGGGGTGACCACTTGAACTACTATACCACCCGTGCAGTTCAATATTACTCAGAATCTGTTTAGGGAATAATAGTCATGTTATGTAGGTCGGTTTCCGAAAAATAAAGTAAATACAGTCATACTATCCATTCAGCTTGTTTGTGCGTTCCACGTTTCACAGAACCACAAATTACGGAGAAGTCTAGATCGAAGAAGTCTGAAGATTAAACCGGAAAGTTTTAAATATTATTTGTAATAATTAATCATCAATTTTAGTATAATCATATAGTTTTTAAACTAAGTCAAAGGCTGGAAATGTGCCGATAAGTAATTTACGATATCTTTTAATCCGAAATGTTTAAAACAAGATTACAGAGCTTAACTTTCGATTTAGACTGAATCCTTTTGAATCTGAATCCTCTTTTATTTAAAAATGTTAATTATGCATATTGAAATAAACATTTCGGCAAAAGTTTTATCGCTTCTAACAACATTTCGAAGTAGAAGTTACGACGTGCCTCGTAAAATACCGATATAAGGTCCTCAAAACCTTTTTCCAAATTAGGTTGGGATTTGATTTTAGTCTACTAAGATTAAACTTCGTTTTTACGTGGAGCGACAGTCATCAGAGTCAGACAGCCACAACTCAAGATCTATTTAGAGCTGCAACTAATCGAAATATATTTATTTACTTCATAGGCTCACCATTAATTGTATTATACACTGTTCAACAGTTAAGAGATACATTTTGCAAAAAGTATGGCGTGACATAGTGTAACAAATCACTTGTAAGATAAACACAACGTGCACCATAAACAAGCTGAAAGTAAAATATAGGAACAAACAGATGAACCTGTCAGTTTCAGTCAGAAGTGAAATAGTGTTTTGTACCCTAAATGGTAGTGCTTATCGTCTATAGTCGTACATTAGCAAATATAATTGATAAAGTCACAATTGGCTGTTTACTTATTTTTTACGGTCAATGTTTTTTACATTAATTTACTAACGAAAATCTCTATGATCAGAATTTGTCATGTCTTCATAGTATCGCAAATCCGTTAACATACATTTCATAAATGATTGTATCTTTCTATTCTCTATACTTCATAGCAACAGTTTTCTTTTTCCAGAAAATTTTACCTACAGAACAATATACCTCCTTAGACAAAAGAAAGGAAAGACAAAATGATACAACTGAAATATACAAGAATGTATTAAGATATAGGCCTATAGGGGAAAATATAATTATTTGTTATTCCCTATAGGCCAAAAAGAGAGAACAAAATGTAATGAGTTCAGTTGAAACTTCGATGCTCTGGAGAGTCCTTTAATGGACAAACTTTGAAAAAAAACAATTAGAAAAAATTTCAAGGTTTGCTACAATTTCAACTTCTTTTTTTTAAATAATGAAGTTAATAAAGTGTCTGGGTCCCGGGATAGCAGATACTTTTTAGATGAGTCTCGGGCATTTTCAAAATACAGATAGTAAAATATGTTAGTATGTTAAATAAGTTTATACATTCGTCTGTTGCCTCATCCTGAAAAAAAATAAAGTCTAAGGGCCCATGAAGATCGAAAGTTTCTTCTTTTAATTACTACACTTTGCACTTAATCGTGTCCGGTGTCAGTAATATAAAAGTTTCACAATCGCTTATTCGTAGCTCTGTAAGACAACTTATAAATTATTCCTAAGCTCGAAATAATAACTTGTTCAAGTGAACTAGACTTGGCACGAAAAAGACTTAACCTGGCGTCTACAACCGCATCTTAGCCGTATCTAGTAAGGGTTGAATGAACGAATAAAATACATAAAACTTTTCGAATATTGTTGTTGTTTGAAAAGACGACACTCGCATTAGGAATATACATCCTGTGGCACCGGGGCACAAAAGCCATTTTATAAACATACATAAATCGGATACAAAGAACACCCAAACTCAGAACAATAAATGTGGATCATACAAAGTGCTGATTTGAATTAGAACCCAAAACGCAGCAACGTAAGAAGCGGCGTGGTGACCGCTTAAACCACTAGGCTAAACGTAAAGTCAAATTGTCACACAAATAGAAGAAAACAGGGGTTTTTAACCAATTTTTTTATTTAGAAGTTATTCTGTTCAACTATGTATTATGCGAGGATTGTGGGTATGGCTTCCTATCAGAACATACTTTTGTTGTTTCTTCTGATAGTCATCGGAGTTTTTGTAAACTACGTATCTTATCTTAAAGTCGTTCAAGAACTTTTTCAAGATTTATGAACTCAATTAATTTTAATTAACATTATAAATTTATGAGTCGTAGGACTTAAATTTGTAAGAGGGTGGTACCGCTCTGGTCGAGCCGGCCTATTTGTGCTAAAATCAGTATGGCACTTTGCACCGGGACCAACAGCCGTGACCTACGAAAATACGAGTTATGAATGGACAGTCGAAAAGGCTCAGGAAAAGTTAAACTGCTTTAATCGAAAGCACTTGTAATATCATGATTCTACTTTCCTCCTTAGCAAAGCGGAAGTCAAAAATGCGAATTAACGAACTGAATATATATTAAAACTCAATCAATACAGATTTAACTAAACACTATAATAATAAACCGTACCTGGCATACAATATAAAAAAGTATTCCGACCTCGATAGTCATATTGTGACCTAGAAGAAGAACTTGTTTAACTTCATACCAACTAAAAAAAAATCGGAACTGACCAAAATTTCATGAATAATGAGTAAAGCTGTTTGAGTAGATAAAGTGACTACTCTGAGTATTCCATCTTACGAATCCTACTAATATTAGAAACGCGAAAGTTTGTGAGTATGTATGTTTGTGTGTATGTATGTATGTGTGTATGTATGTATGTTTGTGTGTATGTATGTTTGTGTGTATGTATGTATGTGTGTATGTATGTTTGTTGCTCTTTCACGCAAAAACTACTGAACGGATTTGGATAAAACTTTACAGTAATATAGCTTAAGTAACAGAATAACACATAGGCTACTTTTTACTGCAATAATCAAGATACACGAAAGCCAGGTGATTATAAAAATACATGAATCGTAGATTTCAAAATGTATCACTTATTATCTACTGTCAAAACTTCACAGGTTGCTAGGCATAACACACTTGAATAGCAACCATAATGATAGTTTGTAAATGGCAAATTTAAAAATGAGTTCTGGATAATCACATATATGTAGGCTACTTTTTATCCCGAAAATACGCGGGTAACACCGCAGGCGCAGCTAGTTTTGCTATATAACAAGTATCATTTGAACACTTATATGAGACAGAAATTAATATTAAATAGTTCCGCCTTTTTGAATTCTATACCCATAAACTGCATACTACCTAATAATATTCATTTTATTAATTTTAAAACCTTTAACCTATACAAATAAATAAAATTGGAGTCTCTGTATGTAACATCAAATAAACAGTTTTTTTACTAAATGCATATCAAGGTATAAACGGTACTAAATTTCGTCTCTTTGTTCCCATAGATATATATTTGACAAAACCATGGTCATGTTCAACAAACATGTACTACCGGAACCGGTTGCGATACACGGTGCCGTTCTTGAAGTTGTTCAAAAATATGTGTACCTCGGGCAGACTTTGCAGTTGGGTGGAAACAACTTCGAGGACGAGGTGAACAGGAGAATTCAGCTGGGTTGGGCGGCGTTTGGGAAGCTTCGTCGGGTCTTCTCATCATCGATCCCACAGTGCCTAAAGACGAAAGACTTCAACCAGTGCGTCCTACCCGTCATGACATACGGAGCCGAAACGTGGACACTCACGGCACGGCTGGTCCACAAATTCAAAGTCACGCAGCGTGCTATGGAGAGGGCTATGCTCGGAGTTTCTCTAAGAGATCGTGATAGAAACGAGGTAATCCGGCAGAGAACTAAAGTTATCGACATAGCCCACAGGATTAGCAAGCTGAAGTGGCAATGGGCTGGCTATATTAGCCGCAGGACCGACAACCGTTGGGATAAACGTGTTGATGAGTGGAGACCGCGTCTCGGCAAACGTAGTATAGGGCGTCCACAGGCCAGGCGGAGTGATGATTTGCGCAAGACGGCTGGCAGAAGCTGGATGCGAGTAGCCGAGGATCGAACTAAGTGGCGTGCAATTGGAGAGGCCTATGTCAAGCAGTGGACTGCGATATGATGATGATGATGATATATATTTGTTCTGGCCAATCTCTGGACCGGCTGTACCGATTTTCAAGGGACTTTTACAGCCAGAAATTTGATGACCTAAGCAGAAAATTAGGCTAATATTTTAGACTAGCTTCGCTCCGGGGCGTTACTTGCGAGTTACAAAATAACCGCGGGTAACACCGCGAGACTCAGCTAGAATCTAATATAATTTAGGTCCCTGAGTGTCATGGTGTACTTGCTGTTCACCAGCCTCAGCTCAAAATAACGTAATGAAATGCAATACAGCGTTATATTTTCCTCACACTGGCTGTCACATTGAATAAGCTAATGCAATAGTTTCGGCAAGTCGAGCGAATAAGCGAAAAGTTCTAACTAAAAACTTATGGCTGTCAGTGAATGGGCATGACCTGACCAGCTCCCCTAGCCAAATTGCAAGCGTTTTTCGTTTTCTATTCTATTTCTTTTGTTTTACTGACTAATGCCACTCAATCACGTGACCAAAGCAAAATATTAACCAATGAAAAAATTGAATATAGAGGAAACGTTTGCAAGGTCCTCGTCCAAACACTCGTTACTGAGCGTGTGTTAAAGGTTTGGCGAAAATGGAAAAGTGAGAATGATCTTCTTCTTTTATGTACACCAGCAAAGAATTCAGCTCTAATATATATCCGTATGTTTTCAATAGGAGTTATTCCTAACCTGCATGGTACTTCCAAATATTATCGCCATCAAATTCAAACATAACATCAGTTTCAATATAAGTATTGATTAGTTTATCAGTGATATGAAATGTTACAATACGCGTAGGTTGAACTTTTACTTACACAAATGTATAACCAACTAAATTGGTGCTGATACAGTGCGGTTGGTAGGTTGATTTACCTAGCATACAAGTCACGCCTACCTACACAAATTAATAAAATTTGAGTCTCTGTGTGTAATAGCAAAATATCAGTTTTTTACTAAATGCATATCTATCAAAGAACATACGTAACTAAACTTAAACTTTTTAATTTTATCACGGATTAGTCCAGTGAACAGCAAAAACCATGAGTACGTGTGAAAGTCGCAAAAGTCTAAAAATATTCATAGTGGACAGTTTATGTCCGTTATCCAAGCTTCAGAATTTTTAAGCTATAATCAAAAATCAATTATTAGCAGTTAGTAGTGGCAAACGTCTTTTAAACGACTATAAAAAGCTACTATTTATAGTTTTGTTAATTTGCCTGTCTAGTGGTTAGTTATCCAGACTGCAAAAGCACGAGGTCGTAGCTTCATTGCCACCGAGGACAAATTATTGTGTGATAAGTACAATCATTTGACTGCACGGTTGGCCTAGTGGCTTAAGCGGTCGCCACGCCGCTTCCTACTACGCCAAGTGTCGTGGGTTCAAATCCCACGTAGGACAACACTTTGTGTGATTCACAATTTGTTGTTCTGAGTCTGGGTCCTGGGTGTTCTTTGTGTCCGTTTCATGTATGTTTGTAAAGTCCCCCGCGACACAGGAATTAATATTCCTAATGCGGAAAAAATGCTGATGGACTAAGGACTACTTCGGCATTTATTAGTTTTCATTTATACAAAAATAAATATTATATTTATCGAAATATACAAGTTTACTAGCAGTCTTCTTACAGTAGTGTCTCTCTCTTCGGATCTCTAGCTCCTTGGGGATATACGTGCCAGTGGCATGTACCGACTTAATTAAAGACCACCCCGCTTCTCTGAGAGAACATAAACAATTTTACTAACGTCCTCCTCGTATTGCGCAATGCCTTATCAGCCTCCGTAGCCAAGTTGCAATCGTTTTTAGTTTTCTATTCTAGTTCTTTATTCTTTTGTTTCATTGTCTTATGTCACTCAGTAACATGATCAAAACAAAATATAAATAAAATAGACAATCATCATCATCATCAACAGCCTTTAACAGTCCACGCTGGCCAGACGGGTTGGTAAAGGGTTTGTTTCAAGTTTTACTTCTCTTGGCAGTGATGTTAGCTGTTTATTTTGTTCCTTTAGTCGCCTCTTACGACACCCATGGAATAAATAAGGGTGGTGACACTTTGTATTCTTAATTCGTCACCACACGGACAATGATCCGAACGATAATAGGCAATAAAACAAGAGAATAGAGAAATAGAGGCTAGGAGGTCAGACCCTTGCCTTATGAAGAGTATAGGCTCCTGGTTTGAGATAAGAAGGCCATGTGTAAATTGTGCGAGCTTATTATATTATGAATCAAATGAAAGGGTAAGAGGTGAGTCATATTCACCCCAATAGCCTTTTCATCATTTGACGGTAGATGTCGCCAGTTAGCTCGAAGCCACAAAAAGTGCCCTAGTTATTTATGAAGTAAATGTAAATTAACGTATTTGTTTCACAGCAATAGGGAATATGCATGATTTTATTTTATTTTATAAATCGATTATTTAGGTCTATTAAACACAGAAAAAAATATAAATAGTCTTGAAAAGAGTCAAATTATTTTTTAAAATGAAATTAAAAACATTGATTATATTTGAGACATTCAAACGGCCATTTTGCGCGCGCTTTTGATGACGTCAGTTGTCGCACCGATCGTGTCCCGACCGGCTCGGATATCATTATACGTAGGGTGGCCATTCGTCCGGGTTTTCGTGGATTTATCCTAGCTTAGAGACCGTTTGAGGAGCATCCGGCAGGGTTTCATTTTTAATCCAGATCGAACCATAACTAATGAATTTTTCTGGTTTTTGGTCGGTCGGTTAAAGATTTAAAGAGTGAAATTGTAAAATGGTGCAATTTATGTTATTAGAAATATACGATGTGAAACTTATTGAATACGACTCCAAGGGTCTGCCAGGTGTGATCCACAATAAAACACTAGAACTCTGTACTAAATGTTTATTGGGTGTGGAATCGTCTTTGAACAAATGTTCCTCGAGTTTATATACTCGTCTCGGAGACAAAAATTTGCGCGATACAGAAAATGGGCATAACGCCATCTATCGACGCTTGACTAAAACTATTAACCATAAATTTAGTGATACTTAGACACTTATTCTCAACATAAACTTAATTCTCAACGTAAAAGACTGACACGTCGAGCGTGTCCATTACCTTTTTTTTTTGTTGCATTTTTCAAATATCGCTACCTTTTCATGTCATTTAAAATCTTCAAACATTTAAATAACATCTTCAAGCATGAAAAATGCCGTTATTTAAATAAATATAAAAATATAAGGTAATTTGTCTTTCAATTGTTGTTCTGGAAATAAATAATTTAGGGCCCAATAAATCAGCAATTCACTAAATTGAAAAAAAAAGAACTTGACGTCTCCGAGTTCTAATAATAAATAAATATTTCGGACAAATGATACACAACATCTACAGTCCCAAACTAAGCAGAGCTTGTACCATGGGTACTAGACAACCGATATAAACACACATAAACTTTTTTTGTAAATACATATATCCATACTAATATTATAAATGCGAAAGTAACTCTGTCTGTCTGTCTGTTACGCTTTCACGCCTAAACCACGGAACCGATTTTGATGAAATTTGGTATGAAGATAGAACTGAACTTGGGAAAGGACATAGGCTACTTTTTACTGCAATAATCGAGATACAAAGGTTTTTACATTTTTACGGTGATTATAAAATACATAAATCGTCAATGTCAAAATGTATCACTGTTTATCTCCTGTCAAACTTCACAGGTTGCTAGGCATAACACACTTGCATGGCAACCATGGCAACCATAATGATAGTTTGTAAATGACATAAAGACCAGTAGAGCAGGGTAGATAATTTTTGAAAACAAAATTATAGTACGATGAAACCCATTGAAAAAGGAGGAGAATATTATAAAAATGAAAGGAAAAATAATTTACGGGCGATCTGCGATCTGAGGGGGTCGGGTAGGGGGGGAGGTTTTCGGGTCCTCCTCGGACGGGACGTGAAAAAGCATCTCACTAAGCCGCCATAGTGTGGGCCGCCATACATTATTGTCTGCATTCGAAGCAAGTGTGGTAGCCCCGACTCTTGGATTCTGCTCATGCTTTCCATCAGGCAGGGTAGAGTCACTTTGAATGGCTAAATATATAAAACAAAGGGTAAATTGGGAATAAGGCTAGGAACGTGAAAGGGTAAAAAACGGTTTATCTCAATTTCCGGCAAAACTACAAGTCCTATGGAAAAAAGTTAAATGGCAAAGTTGTAGGTAATTAAAAGATCTACAACTTTTTAGGGTTCCGAAGTTTATGACTTCGAACCCTTATAGATTCGTCATGTCCGTCTGTCCGTCCGTCCGTCCTCGACTTACCATCCAAACTGTAAGTGCTAGAAAGATGCAACTTTGCATGAATATGTATTGTAATTACGTCGACAAAGTGCTACAATAAAATTATGAAAAATATTTTTATTTAGGGTACCTCCACGACACGTAAAATGTGGATGCTTTTTTTTCTCGCGGCTACCCCATCATGTGGGGTATCATTATATAGGTTTTTAAAAACATTAAAGGGTTGTTAAGACGATTTTTTGATTTAGAAATCCGTTTGCGAGAAATTCTACTTTAAAGGCCACTTTTTTGTAAAACCGGGCATCCTCCCCCTCTAAAAGCTAAACGGCCAGCTCAAAAAATCTGGAAAAATTCGTGATAGTGGTCCATATAATGAACTTTAAATGAAAACTATAACAAATTAGATGACTTTGTTAGTTCAGGAGTTACAGAGGCTTAACTTCTACAATGTGCTTACTTGGAAAACGTCATACAAAATTAACGCATTAATACGTAAACATAACAATTATCCATTGGATACAATTTCTAATCCACGTACCATTATGGGTGACTGAGGAACCCTTTCCTGTGGACACTTGGCCAATTTTTTATTTACACTTTTTTTCACTTAACCTCAAATTATAAGTGAAAAATTAAAAAAAGGTTTTTGGTTTTCTATTTTATCTTTTACAAATAAAATAATTTTTAAACAAAGTTTAGTGAAAACTTACCTTTTTATGTCCCGAATACACTGTAATTTTTTTGATTTGAAATATTTAATTTTTACCCTATTTCGACTATTTTCGAAAAATTGGGGTGTTATTGTTTGATGAAATCTCTACTTTCCGATGGTGTAATCCCTACTAATATTATAAATGCGAAAGTAACTCTGTCTGTCTGTCTGTCTGTTAGGCTTTCATGCCTAAACCACTGAACCGATTTTGATGAAATTTGGTACGAAGATAGAACTGAACTTGGGAAAGGACGTAGGATACTTTTTATCGAAAAAATAAAGGTAGAAGGGTTTGAAATAGGGGATGAAAATTTGTGTCGAAGTTCCTTATTATCAAACATAAAATCATGTAAGACGAATTCCACGCGGGCGAAGCCGCGGGCGGAAAGCTAGTACATATTATACATAGAAAACACCCAAACTCCCTAACAAATATTTGCAGATCATACAAACATTTGGTCCAACCCGGGAATTGAACCCGACATTTCTTGATCAGCAGTTGCATTCGCTTACCACTAAATCAGACAGTTTTTGGGAGGATATTGCACTGTTGTCCTAGTTTTCAGATTTTAGAGATGGTGACCCTACTTAAAATGTAGCCATCTACGTCACATTTCGTTTCGACCAATCATGGCGCGTTTTGTAAGCTTGAATTTCCCTCCCTTATTTTTCACTTTTTACTTATTATTTTCTGGGTTTAAATAATAACCAAATAAAAAAAAATCTTTTGAAGTATAATGTAACGACAATAAAGAACTTAAAAAAAAAGTTTGAGCCAAATTAAAATTTTATGCATATTCCCTATTGTTTCGGCGGTTGTTTGAGAGTCTGACGTGTTATGTGCGTGTCAGTAAGTTGTTCATCATAGTGTTGTTTTAAACTTGTTCGTGAAGGGCAAACAAACCGACTTTCAGATTTGCATATTCATACATTTAAACACAAATTAAAAGTAATTGTATATTGTTGTTTTCAGACAAGTTTGTCGAAAGAGAAATACTATGGAGTAGGATTTTCAACTTTATACTTTTAGACATTTGTCTTCGACTTAATATATATTTTTTATTGCGTACATTTTTATTCTTAATTAATACTAATGTATAAGGTGATATACACGTTTAACAAAGGTCAGATAAACATACAAATCTCAAAATATTATGGATGCTGTGCAATCGTCACACTATGGTTAACTTAACTTTTTTTTACCCGCCCAAGTCGAAGATAAAAGGAAGAGTAAGTTTTGCCGTCTATGTATGTTTGTTTTTTTATAAGGGCCTTAATGATATGGGCTACATGAATTCTATAAAAATATACACACATCAAAAGTGTCTAGGGATCAAGCATTTTCATGCGGATTTCTTGAGATTGAGATGTGGCTTTGTAATAAATTTATGATTTTATAAATTTATATGGATCCTTTTTGGTGCATTTCATAATTTGAATCAGGAACTGTCAATCAAATTCGAGTAAAAGATGAAAATCAGCTGCCAATATTTTCCCTATAAAAACATACAACGCATTGAAGAAATTATTAGTGCTACTGTTTCCCTACTACTGATTAAAACCAACGTTATTATGGAGCGGCGACGTCATTTAAGCAGGGAAGAAATGCTCAGAGCCGTGGGAATGATAGAAGCTGGTTCCCGGCAACGTACTGTGGCTTTAGCTCTGAATACAAGTCAGAGTGTTATCAGTCGACTTTGGACACGTTACCGAAGCACTGGTACCGTAGCTGAGCGCTATGGAGGACGGTATCGCTGCACCACACGGAGACAAGACCGATACATTCAAATCTTAACTCGAAGAGCTCCAACAATAACCGCCATGATGTTAGCCGTGAGGCTTCATCACTCTTCAGGGAACTTAATTAGCGACCAAACAGTCAGAAACCGCTTGCATAAAGTGAACCTTCATTCCCGAAGACCGCTACGGGTACCACCTATAGCAATGCACAATCGTAGGATTCGATATCAATGGGCTCTTGAACACAGAAATTGGGCAGAAGAACAATGGCGTTTCGTGTGCTTTTCTGATGAGTCTCGTTTTGGTATGAGACCGGATACAAGACGTATACGACACTGGAGAACCCCTGGACGCCAACAGCGATTAAAATCCTGCCAGGAAGTCCATCCTTATAGTGGTGGAACCATCATGGTATGGGCGGGTATTTGGATCGGCGGAAGAACTGAGTTGATTTGGATCAGAGGCAACCTCAACGCTCAAATTTATGCTGAGACGATTGTATCAGACGTCATCGTTCCTCTACAAGTGCAAATCGGTCCCTTATTTCAGTTAATGCATGATAATGCACGACCGCACACCGCAAGAGTTGTAAGACAGACTCTCGCCGCAGCTAACATCAATGTCCTGCCCTGGCCTGCTCAGTCGCCAGACTTGAACCCGATTGAGCATGCATGGGATATGCTACAGAGAAGAGCTCTGCCGAATATGGAGGGTATCCAGTCGCAAGAAGACCTTTTTTTGTTGTTGCAACGAACATGGGCGGCCATTCCACAGCGTGATTTGGATGAACTCATTTTGAGTATGCCAAACCGATGTTCTTGTGTTGTTAGTGTTCGCGGTAGAAACACGGATTATTAATTGTTTAAGTTACCTAATAAAATTTTAAAGAAAACTGTTATTTCAGTCTTTTTTTCGAACTTTAATGTTAGTGGTTCAAATGTCAAAAATCCCTTTATTAGGAAAATGGCAAATTTCTTTACTAATGCAAAGGTGACTTGGTTTATCGTTACTGTGACAAACGAAAACACTTTATTTGATGAATCCTTAAAGAAATTTTTAATTAATATCAATCAGGAGAAAAGTTATTGCAAAAATATATGTTGATCCCTAGACACTTTTGATGTGTGTAGTAAGTTTAGTTAACTTTTTCTTACACGAATTACTTAGTATTTATAATTAGAACACAAATAGACTCCATATAAACAATAAAACAGGTAACATGTCTCATTTTAGATGTACAAGATAATCTCTGAAACAACTTATTTAATTCTGATCAAAAGATTATTTTTAAAGAAAGCTCTGTCATATCAAGTGATACAGGCTACTTTTAAAGACCCCGATATACCTACCACTACTTATAAAAGACATACTTCTTAAACATAAATTTAAAAATAAATGACGACTACTTGTAAGTTGCAACTAGAGAGTGAAACAGAGGCCGCATATTTTGTTACCAAACCCTTCAAATCTTCATACACCACAAAAAAAAAAACACGAAATGTCTATACATACATATCCAAACGTCTCCTTCACACCCATTACTTGTCAAATAACTGTATTTTCACTGTGACAGCCTGTATTTACACTGTCAATTCACAACACCACATACACTAAGTTTGTACGCTCACATGTGTTCGTCAGACCATCCGTTTTTAATGAGAGATCACGACCTCCGAGTGAGGAGGGACCGACCTATATGAGGCTACAGTAATTGATGCTGCTCGACTGCGGTTGTGTATTTTTTATGGATGTTGTAAAGGAGATATTGTTTATTTTCGTTCGTGAACAGTAAACCACTGTTAACTGTGGGTTATGGCGTTTAACCATAGACTAATGTTTATTTCTTTCATATTTGAACTGTTTATGAGTTAGATCGAATGTTAGCGTTAAGTAAAGGTATTGTGAAGACAGTGTCAGGGTGTGAGATATATATGAAGCATTACGGATTTTTAATATCATTTCTCATATTATATTGTGTGTGATAAAAACAGAAATGATTATGATACAACAAGTGTCTAATTGCTCTTTTAAGTTAACAAAAAATGCTCTTTTAAGTTGAAAAACTCACAAACGCAACACCTAAATCAATAAATGGTCTAAAAATCGCGCAATGTTTTTAAACCACCTATCACACGTTGGAGTAAATCATCATCCCCATTTTACACGGACGGACGGACTACAAGGGTTCAGAGTCTGGAAATACAAAACCTAAAAAATTTTGTATATCAACACTTTTTTATAGACCTTAAACGTAGATTTTTAAAACTTACCAGTACATAACGTGAGTATTCAAACGCCCCTAGTCCTGAGAACTTTCTCCAGTGTAAAATCCAAACACACATAGTATTCAAATAATCTTGTATTTCATCAAGCAGAGAAAGCGGCCGCATCGATCGTATACAAGACCTTTCATTTATTCTGATTGCTATTGATTACTGTCTACTAACTGTATGAATAAACTATTAAGTAACAAGAATAGTAAATGTTAGCTTCGGATGGGATCAAGAACAGCAGTGAATCGACGGAGTCTGAAATAACTTCGGTCAAAGTATCAGAGACCCAATAAAACACTTGCCATGATAATACCTTTTATGTTAAGCCTTTAAAAAACACCGAATAAGAAAGGTTTTCGGAAATTCACCTCTATGAGGATAAAATATATGAAGTTGTATGGAAATTCATCATTATTAACTTTAGAAATATACCTACATACATGCATAAAGTCACATATAGATCCAAGGGGGTTAGGTAAAGACAATTGATCTCCACTTAATACGGTACTTACTTAAGGTTTCGTCACGTAGAGTGATCGATGATCAAAGACTAACGAAGGGATAAGGCAAATATGTGCGGAAGTGTTGGACTAGATCGTCAACTTTTACGGACCAAATTGGTGATGTTCTGAAGTGAGAGGCGGATTGAAAAACACCAGGAACCCACGATCATGCATTCAGCGACTGATGACCGTAGTAATGGATATCGCGAGACAAAGTGGTGAAGAAGTCATGACCTGATAAAGTTTGTTATTAGCCATTAACATTTTAGAAATCGGTTTTTGAATCACGGAGTACCAGGCTAATTAAAAATAATATATCAGTACCTCTCCTTTTTAAAAATCCGGTTTAAATATCTGTATACCTGAGGTATTTGAACGTTACGCCCGTGTGTCTGTCTAGTTCTTTTACCTAATCTACTATTATTTTTAGATAATTTATGTACCAAATAGCAACTTAGACAAGACTTGGACGTAAAATTTACGTTCAAATTTGGAAATTAAAGGGGCTAAATATAAAACATTTACACACAAAAGCCGTTAAAAAATACCAAAGAATTGTTCTCCAAATACTTCACATTGGTAGACAGACACTTGTGGAATGCTTATCTCACAAACCGGTTTGGTTTTTAACTTCGTTTACACATCAGGGAAGGGCTCACCGCTTTTAAAGACTAGTATTCTCTACGTTCCGAGGGATGATAAGAGTACTGGCAATGTTTCGAAAGCACTAACGTATTAACGCGTTTGACCTTTACAGGGGATAGGTATACTATTTGAGAAAAATCTTTCCTTCAAAAAGTCTACTACTACGCTGCTAATGGCTGACACTTAAGAGGATCTCTCTTCTGACATACGTTTATTTGAAATAATTTATATCCAACTAAGATTATTTGTGAGCATGGATGTACGGATGTCTCTTCCACTCAAAAACTACTAAACGGATTTAGATGAAACTTCACAGTAATGTGGTTTATAGGTCAGCATACCACATGAGCTAATATTTACTGCTATAAACGACATACACGCAGGCGAAGCCGCGGGTAATAACATAATATCATTACCGTGAAGGAGCTATGCTTCAGCGAAAATGGAAAGGCAGGACTGGGGTGATAAAATTGTTTTGTAGTTTAGCGGTGAGCGTTTGCGACTAGCGATCAAGAAGTATTGGGTTCAATTTCCGGTTCGGCTTATCGTTGGGTTTCCCTTACAAGAAATTCTAAATAACATTCCTGAGCATAAAAACAAAAAAAAAAAAAATTTTGGCAGTGTTTCACGTCCGTGCCTCAGACATCACGTTAAGATTAGCTTTAGGGGCTTAGTTTCAATGAAAAATGTTGCAAAAACGGGGCAGAATTATTTCATAGAGAAGGTTAAAGATTCGCAAAAATAATGAACAAATTATAACCTTTTTTTATATAGAATTTCTTCACGATACGGACACTTAGAATTGCAGACGAAGTTGCATGGGTCAGCTACTATATCATAACTTGATTTTATTTTATTTTAAAACTAAAATAAAACGATTAAAAAGAACAAATATATGTCCACATGATTTTCAAAGCTACGGAAACCACAGCCCTAAAATAGTTTCAGTACGTTAGCGTGTTAAAACGGCATTGAGAATAAACTGCCCTAGTTTAGCACATTTCTTCGACTGTCACCGACTGCAGCTAAAGATAAGATACATCGAAGTTTTCTTACGTAATTTTGCACTATTTACACTATTTCACTACATACATAAGCTTATACATGGACATATAAACACAAAGCGCTACACATATTTACACACACATGACAAACATTTACATTACATTCGTACATTAATAATACTATAGATAACTCCCATATCAGGAAAATAGATCCTGTATCGACGGGGACTTTACAAATATACATGAAACGGACACAAAGAAAAGCCAAACTCAGAACAACAAATTGTGGAGCACACAGGTGTTGTGCCACAACACCTGGCGCAATAGAAACCGTCATGGCGACCGCGCAAACCACTAGGCCAACCGGGCAGTCAATACAAGGTATACTATAAATTAAAAAGTTCTGCCAGTTGATTAAAAACAATTTTAAGTCCTTTATAAGACAAAATAAAATTATAACCATTAAAATGACTATGAATTTAATTAAGAACGAGCAGACGACGGCAAACAAATGTCTAGTGGTCCTCGGAAACCACTCTAATCAATTCTCTTTAATTAAATACGACAGTGTTATCTTACGGATAAGCTTCTATACAAGAAGAAAAAATAATCAAGTACCTTCAAAGCTTTATGTTTATAGCGTCTTGAAAATCTTTTCAAATTGTATATTGAAGTTTTCACGAGCACTTCAAGACTCTTTATTATCAACATCTTTGTAAAATCCAGCGCCCAGTAACTCGCCAGAGTGCTGGATTTTAGAAATGTTTTAGTAATTCAACTTCTTTTCTCAAGTTTTAGACTGTTAATGCAATAAATTTCATTTAAATCGTTTTAGTGGTTATGATGTGAAATCGCGACAGACAAAGAGAGTTACTTTCGTATATTTGTAACATCTGCGTGTAATTTCGTTGTAGAATTATTTACATACGATGTTTGCTAAATCTATTAATATAAAACAAACATAGCGTTGGTACAAATTTGGAGAGTTAAGGTAGTTGTTATAGTTTTGGGAACTGGTTGCATTATTGGTTATTTAAATAAAAATCAATGCCCCATTTCGTTGTAATTTAACTCTAAACGGCTTGATCGATTTTGATGAATTTTTTGTGTGTGTTCAAGTAGATTCGACATACGTAAACTTTTAAGCATCGATGTGGTTTAGATACGCAATTGGACCCGGTAGGTGGCGCTGCGATCAAATTCTGGGATTTCGAAATTGGGTGATACGAAGTTCGCGGGATCAGCTAGTTGGTTATAATTCTGCCCACTGAGTCAGAAGTCTTGTCTTCGATTCTCGCTGAAGACAAATAAATAATGAGATGATCTCGATTATTAGTTATGTTCTTGATAAAATGTATACATTTGAGTTTGTGAGGTTGTAAGTAGGGGGTAACTGTATCCGTTTTGAAAATTCATTTACCAATAAAGAGACACAGTATGAGTGTCACACGCTAAAATACCCCGTTAGGCAACATACACGCGTGAGAAAAGGCTCGTTTGGAAATGTATGTTTTTCGGCAGTCTAGTTTCGCAAGAATAGACTCTGACTACTTGGGAATCAATCAGTCGTGTGTTAAATCTGTGAGTTTACAACAAAGCAATGACTTACATACATAGCTTGCTTCGATTCAATCCATAACGTCTTGATATTGATGCGACATACATATTTGATGTGTGACATGGCATATGGAAGACGGCATTTGTTCCTGACCTTGCCTTACGAGGACGAACCATATAATGCATGGAGAATGTTTTCTAAACTATTATATAGGTTACTGTAATCTCCTGTATTTTTGCAAAACAGAGCAAGCTAAATAAAACAGTTTATAAATATTCTTGTGACCTGTTTATGTCAACATTTACAGCGAATTTGATGCCGATTCTAAAATTTATCAAATAAATGGTTGTAAAAGTATGAGAAATAAACGGACTTTTTTACCATTATGGATAAATCTTAGATTTTACTGGAAAATCTTCTTAAATCAAAGGAAGGCCACAAAATGAGTTAGAAAGACTTCTACCGATGCTTAATCGTCTACATCAACTATTTTTTAATGACTAATAGACTCTTATTTAACAATAATTATGATGTTCCTCTGTATGAAGGGCTCATGGCTCGGTGGTACCGATCAACCTATCCACATTGCAAAGCTTAGCAATCCTAGTCAGATCAGTCTATGGATTCAATCATTACAAGTAGTTGGAACTATAAAAGTTGGTCCGTGTGGTGACGGATTAAGAATACAAAGTGTCACCACCCCTATTCATTCCATGGGTGTCGTAAGAGGCGACTAAAGGAACAAAATAAGCAGCTAACATCACCGCCAAGAGAAGGAAAACTTGAACAAACCCTTTAACAACCCGTCTGGCCAGCGTGGTATAGTAGGCCAAAACCTCCTTTTAAAAGAGAGGCCTATGTCCAGCAGTGGACTGTTAAAGGCTGTTGATGATGATGATGAACTATAAAAAGTCCGACGAGTCTCTCTAGAAATTTCGACATCGCCCAGTACTTGGGTTGTGGTGGTATGGTGGATGGCAAAGTTCAGTCTTATCATGGACTTAGAGAGTAATCCATCTAATTGTGGAAAGAGGCTTCGAGGAAAAATAAATGTTTCCGTAATTACAGGAACAAAACCGTTCAATATTTTAAATGTATAGAACGGACGGTGACTAAGCTCTTGTAATAGTTTTATGGATTATAAGATAAGATTACGATTCATGTAATCCTTGATAGCCTTATAACCGAATTCGTGATGTCTTAAATACCAAAAGGACTTTTTCAATTAAATTATTATACAAACATAAGAAATTCTCATTTATATTTTACACGTTTTGCAGAACAGTGATTAGTGAATCTGACTGATCAGCTGAAGGTCGTGGGTTTGATTCCCAAGCAAAATTGCGTGATTAGCAATTCACATTCACACATTCGTTTCGTGTCTAAATGTAACTTATGTATGTACCTACCTAGTTATGAATTTATAATAAATATTATTTTTCAGTAGTCTGGTTCCCAGAGCCCTGTGTACGATGGAGGTTATTTATAGTATTATTAACCAAACCCTTATCTGACACAATTTGTGTTAGGTAGTAATAGTGCAGGAAAACGAGGGAACCAAACAAACAAGGACAATCAATTAATCTTGTTTCATCATTTAAAAAAAAACTATTTGTTATAAAACAAAGCTCCAGCCTGCTTTGTTAGAACAATTAACTTCCTATAACAATAGTTTTTATCACAGTTATAATGTTAGTAATGAATAGAATTACCGAGACACGCTAATTGTGATAAGGTTGGTGATGCGGGTATTGATACTGAACTTCGGGTAGTCTAGTATTTAGGAAATAAGACGTATATTTTATCTGTTTCATTTAATTAGAATAAACTTTGTTGTACACCAGTTACACAGGTTAGGCATATCATAACCATGTAAATATGGCGGCCCTTCCAGGCAACCTTTACAAGGTACATAAAAAACTACAAATTTGAAATAAACTATGTCTCTTACGATTTCACTGCCAAGGTTGCACCGGTTTCAATTAAATTTAGCATGAAGATACTTTTAATCGTGACACATACGGGCGGAGTCGCGGGCAAAAGTAAGTACGTCATAAAGGGCAAAAAGAACAGGTCTGTCAAACTTGAGCTAATATCCCTGACCCTGACTTTGACAGTTAGGGTGAGTGTCAGGCCCAGAGGTCATGATCATAGTCGGGTTTGATTCCCAACAATGACAAAAATTGTATAACGAGCACTAAAACTATTAAGTGGGTAATGAATGAAAATGACGGCAAAATTTCTAATAAAATAACCATACAGCATGAAAGACTAAACGACTACACATAAGAGGACAAAATGTGCCTTGTAAGTAAAACCTGTCAATCAATTGACCATACAATTTCAAATTCTACATTCAGCAATTGTTTGTTGCTACTTTTAGTGACCTTGTTTTATTAACGTGTAAGATCTTTGCTATCTCTTTCCTGCAATCTGCAAAAGCGATTTCGTGAAAAGGGACGAAACTTTGTTACATGTAACCGAAGAAACGATCTTGCTTGCGAAGATAAAAATTCTGTTACACTTTCATTGAAACTGATGGAAAGCTCTTTCGTTTTTGTTTTTAAATACCTACTTCTACAGACAGAGAGAGTGATACAGTACCGATTGATTGTATTTATCTAATAGTTGTTTAAAGTAGATTATTACTATGTTGTTAGTATCTAAGCTTTAATTAGTACAGAAGCTTCACTATATCGCCACTTAGCTGTGGATTACACGCTCTCTACACTAATCTATGTTGAGTGCCTTTCCTCTGAACGTATACATAAGCGTCAGTTTACTTCACAGATACTAAGAGGATTTAAAAGGAAATTCAAAAAGCGTTACGAAGAAACTTGACTTACTTTTATTTATGAGCGTTACGTTACGTACGTTTTTATCTATGAGCCTACCAAAGTGACTCTGTCTAAAAGTAAGCATTATAGATCTAATAGTAACCAAGAATAGCGGTCACCATACTCATTGCATATGTAGACAATGCAGCATGTGTGCATGACCTTTTTAGGGTTCCGAAGTTTATGACTCGGAACCCTTATAGATTCGTCATGTCCGTCTGTCCGTCCGTCCTCGACTTACCGTCCAAACGGTAAGTGCTAGAAAGATGAAACTTTGCATGAATACTTTTGTGTTGTAAGTACGTCGACAAAGTGCTACAATAAAATTATGAAAAATATTTTTATTTGGGGTACCTCCCCTACACGTAAAGTGGGGATGATATTTTTTTCTCGCGGCTACCACATAAAAACAATAAAGGGTTTCTAAGACGATTTTTTGACGTAGGTATCCATTTGCGAGATATTCCACTTCACAGGGCACTTTGTTGTAAAAACAGGGCGTCCCCCCCCCCCCTCTAAAAGCTAAACGGCTGGCTCATAAAATCTGGAAAAATTCGTGATGGTGGTCCATAATGAACTTTGAAGGAAAACTATAACGGATTAGATGACTTTGTTAGTTCAGGAGTTATAGAGGCTTAACTTGTAAAAGGCGCTCACTTGGAAAAGTCATACAAAATTAACGCATTAATACGTAAACATATAAATTATCCATTGGATACGATTTTAAATCCATTATGGGTGACTGAGGAACCCTTTCTGTGCGTGGTCTAACACGCACTTGGCCGATTTTTTGTTAGATGGAAAACCCCTTCGGATCTCCGACTCCTCGGGGGCTTAGGAGCCTGGAATACCTATGTAATTTTTTCAATAAAAATTACCCGGACAGCCGGTCTCAGGAACCCGGATCATTTTATTTCAGGTCAACCTCCATATATTATTGTACTTTATAAATTGACGATAATAAGTTACGCACTGGATGAAACCTGGCACACATATTGATTTAAGTGAAGTCTAAATAATAATCCTTTTAAAAGGCCGTGAGGCGAAACCGGTCAGTCTTAATAAATCGGGTATATTGTGAAACAGTGACTTTGTTCAATATGCTATATAAATATTCAAGTTCAACCCGTTAGAATTTTGGTCAAGATCTCTCGAAGTAGATTACCATAAGCATGACAGCTAAAATAAACTGCTTTCGAGGTTCGAGCCTTTAGAAATATACTAAATGAACACGCTTCAACAAGGTTAAGGAAAAATCGAGTACAAACACTAATAGCTAAAGTTAAAAATAATAAAGCGACGTTACTACAAGGTCTAAATGAAAACACAGAACCTTAAATGGTACAAATGTATGCAAACGAATAAATTAACACAAGGACTGATTGTAATAGCGATATATAAAATTTCCTTACATTTTTGCACAACGAATATAAACTTGTTAAGCCCTTACAAATATGAGGTGTTAATTTTCTTTTAAATAAGTTTCCCTGAGTTTTAGATAGTAAGTCAAGCGTAGGTCTGTCCCCAAATAAGCATCGCGTGAGTCAATAGCTAAATTGCTAAATACGCTGGTAAAATATATCATCAACAACCCATAACGTCCCACTGCTGGGCTCGGGTCTCCTCTCAAGAGAGGGTTAAGGCCTTACGTCCCCACGCTGGCCGAGTGCGGGTTGGTAAAATATATGCTACTGATTAAATGCTTATCCTGTTATCCTTCCGTATTAGCAGTTTTTTTTTTTTTTTTTTTTTTTTTTTTTTTTTATATACGCCTGCCAAGATGACTTTACTATGCCTGATGGAAAGCATGAGTAAAATCCACAAGTGGGGGTCGCCATACTCACTGCAAATGCCAGCAGTATGGCGAACCACAATTATGGCGGCCTAGTGAGATGCTTTTTCACGCCCCGCTTAAAGGACCCGGGATCATAGTAAGAAGGAAAAACATGAGCTGGTAGCGAGTTCCAGTGTTTAACTGCTCGGCACAAGAAGGAAGACCCGAACCGCTTTGTTCTGGTGCGTATGTCTTCCACTCTGAAGGGGTGACTTCGGGTGAAATTTAGGGTCTGAAGACATCTTCCTTTCCTTTCCTCAATGTAAGCCCAAATACGCTAAGCTCTACAATCAATATAAAAATGCCCAATTGACATAGTCGTCGCTACAAGTATTTCCAATGTTACATATGACAACACTTCGTGCGATTCACAAATTGTTGTTCTGATTCTCAGTGTTTTTTGTGATTCATGTACCTAAGTCCTTCGAAATATTCCTAGTGTGAGTGTTGTCATTTCAAGAACGAAAAAGAGAAAAAAATTACGGTTTCGAAAAGCGTCTTGTTCTCATGTCTTACTGTTAATTAGTGAGTAACAACTAACTTAACTTTTCTCAGTCATTAATAAACAAACAATTTTTTTTTAGATTTTTTTTAATATTCCGAAAATACAGATACATTTTGCAAATACGACTTATAAATACCTTTTACGTTATAAAAAGGGTTTTTACGCACAAATACATTTACGGATCCTTGGAGACACTTTACTAAAAGAAAATCCCTATAGTGGTTCTATACTGAAATACCAAAGCTTCCCACATTTTAGCTACTTCTCACAGAAAAGGCAAGTTTATATCCTGCCTATCGGATAAAATAAACTACAATTTGCAACAATACAATCAATTACTGGAGAGCGAAACAGATGCGAAATTCGGCAGTATTTCCGGGTAAAACTGCCATCTAAAAACCTTAGGATGGTTTCGTTTACTACTATATCCACTTTGCGCCAAAAATAGAATTGCTATAGACAATATTCATAATCATGAATAGTAATATTGTGGATTTTCTTTTTCAATCGGAAGCTGGAGTACATCTACGATTTCAGATGGGATGGGATAAAATATAACAAGTATAGGCGTCTGTGACGTCACTATTTAGTTTATAGTGCCATTGTCGAGTGTGTCTTCATGTTTGAAAACCGGATCTATACTTTATAATATTAACTTTCGCCCGCGCGTATGTCGGTTATCGTGATAAAAAGTAGCCTATGTCTTTTCTCAGACTATCTGTATAAAAAAATCATTCAAATCAGTTCAGTTGGTTTGGTGTAAAATTGCGACAAACAGTTGTATAATATTAGTAAGGATTATAAAGCTAAGAAGTTTGTTTGGTCGAATACGCTAATCTCAGGTGCTACTGGTGTGATTTGAAAAACTATTTCCGTGTGACATAGCACAGCTAAGGAACATATCATCATACTATGACCAAAAGGAGCGATGTATCAATTCAAATTATTTCTGTTGAGAGCTTTCATTGCGTGCTGGCTAATAGTAAAGAGACTGTATAAGTATAGTTGGTGAAAACAGGCATTAGGAGACGCAGACTAGGTAGCCAGTTGTCAGATAGTGTTTTAATAAAAATAAAAAATAATAAAAATCGGCCAAATTCGTGTCAGGCCACGTATGGGACTCAGTCACCCATAATAGTACGTGGATTTAAAATCGTATCCAATAGATAATTGTTATATTTACTTATTAATGCGTTATTTTTGTATGACGTTTTCCAAGGAAGCGCTTTACAAGTTAAGCCTCATCTAATCCGTTATAGTTTTTCTTTAAAGTTCATTATATGAACCACCATCACGATAGTTTCCAGATTTTTTGAGCCACCCGTTTAGCTTTTAGAGGAGGGGGGGACGCCCTATTTTTAACAAAATACACCAAAATCAAAAGACCCATCTAATCATAACCCACGCGATGGGGTAGCAGCGAGATTTTTTTTTTACATAATTTTATTGTAACACTTTGTCGACGTAATTACAACACATATTCATGCAAAGTTTCATCTTTCTAGCACTTACCAATATGACGGTAAGTCGAGGATGGACGGACATGACGAATCTATAAGGGTTCCGAGTCATAAACTTCGGAACTTTGAAAAGGTAATTAATAAGGAAACCTCAATCAATATTAGCTACACAGGTCCACAGTTTTATGATGACCGGTTGATTAGTCAAAAGGGTAACAAACAATTCATTTGTAATATTAGTCAATATTTTAATAAGCACATGAACTTTGCGAAGTCAAAGTCAAAAGGTCTGCAATGATAACTGAATGTGTTACTAAAAATAAATAGCATGAATAAACCGAGACTTAACGATGTAATTAATAAACAATAATGACTAGACACATTTCAAATACGGCGGCCTGGTCACAAACCAGCCAACTAAGCAGATTTATTTACTACTCTTACTTTACCATTAGGTCTAGCGGTTGGAAAGCGCGACTGCTAATCAGGAGGTCAAGGGCTTGATACCCGGGTCGGGCAAAAGTGTTGTTGGGTCGTTATTTCAAAAAAAAATTAATAAGAGTTCGGAGTATGGAGTATGGTGTTTTACGCCTGTGCCTTGGAGCACGTTAAGCCTTCGGCGTCATGAATATCGTTATATGGAAAGTCAGTGCCCTCAAATAGTATATTTGAGGGCACTGACTTTCGACAACTACTTCAACCTTCGAATTCAGTTCGCCCTTAGGGTTTGGAAGGTCCGATGCCAGTCGCTCCGTGGTAAACTGATATTCAGATGAAACCGGATGAACTAGTAGCCGATACCAAATAATTTTGGGAATAATAAAGGCTAAGATAATAATGTATAGACTTTATAAATCCTGTTCCTTCCTAAGGAACCCGGTTTCTCAATATTACGTGGTAATCATAGAACAGCACAGGTCCGCGGATCGGAGGGTAGTAGCGAAAAAGAAGCTACCTTTATGCGATACAAAACAGTCTGTCATTATTGCGGGGGAAAATCTTCACACATACATATTTTAGACTCACATACAGAAAGAATCGCTTGTCGCTATGAACTCGCACATAACAATTTATCAAAAAATTAAAAAAATCATCACACACACATGAGTGTAATGCATATACCCATTTGGGGTTATGCTTTGACGGCAGGAATGTCTGCGCATGGCTACCGTGTTGCTGCTCTATGCGTGGTAAGCATCAATAGTCGCATTTTTGACATTTCCTACACGTTTCATAAAAAAGTGCGTGGTACTTAAATATAACTAAGTAATAACATTAAACGGTCAACAACAGACGTTATTAGTTATTAGGCTTTTTCGCATGACTAACTACGACTAAATAATTAAGTTAATCATTTCTGTACCATTTACGAAGTGACATTATATAGGTGTTCTGAATAACACGCTATTTTTATTGTATTTTGCTCTTTACGTGTGCTAACAGGTTACAAGGTAATTATTATTATATACGGCCTCGCAGTAGGTGGCTCGCACTGTTAAGGTTCGAGCACATTATGCCGGGCCGCAGCGTGTCGGGGCGGGCCGCAGCGCAGCGCAAAATGCTAACTTAGCACATTGTGACGGGCCGGGTCGCAGCGCATTGACGGATTTTGAGTAGAGTGTACCGCATGCGCAACTGTTGTGTATTTAGTGCAACTGTACCTTATGGATAGCTCTGACGAAGAACTTTCTTTTTTTTTGCCTGCTGTTAGAAGAAGAAGAAGAAGTTAGAAGAGAAAGTATCAAAAAACGCAAATTTCGTAAAATAAACACGTACGCGCATGCACACCAATCCGCTTGCTATAGCACACTGTGACGGGGCGCAGCGGGGCGGGGCGGGTCGCATCGCACGGACGCAAATCCGCGTCGCAATAATGCGAGCCGCTGCGGCCCGACACAGTGTGCGATACTTCATACAATTTGTATTGAAGCGATTTGAGCGGATTTTTGCGCTCCGCCCCGGAACGCTGCGGCCCGGCATAGTGTGCTCGAACCTTTAAGGGTCACTTTTGGGAAGTCATTACATTTAAACATACCTATTGTTCTTATATTTTGACTGCCTCGTTGATCCAACGCGTATGCAGCTACTGATCAAGAGGTCCCGGGTCGGACTTTTGTTGGGTTTTTCTTTCGGTTCAGTTGTCATTAAAATCTATGGCAATCGTATTGGGTAGTTAGTGCCTTCAAATATACTGACAACTAATTCTTTTGAATTCTGTGCGCTCTCAGGGTTGCGGAGATCCGATACCAGTCGCTCCGTGGAGAAACTGATTTTCAGATAAAACTGGTAGAGGATTTCAAAAAATTTTGGGAATAATAAATGGTGGAAAGATGATGGCCTCACAGTAGGTATCTCGTACTATTTAAGATCACTTTTTACGTTTAAACACACAATATTCTTGTATTTCACGCTTCTTATAAGCAAAGACGAGCTTTAAACACCAAATAACCAATGTTTTTTTTTTCTTATAATATCTCGACATAATATCTCCTTATGAGACACACAGCTATCTCGATCCCATGCTAGACATAGCCTGTGCTATGGTAACAGAACTGCTGATAAACGTACTTAGGAATAAATCAGATTAATATTTGTCTTGTATTAATAAATCACATAAATATTTGTATGTGGCGACCATACCACTTGCATTAATGCAACATGGTGATCCGCACTACGTATGGCAATATAGTGAAATATTTCTGCATCGTTAGGCTTCGGTCTCGCACTCACCAACCACCAGCACGAATGCTGTCATTTTAGGTTAAACTTCTATAGGAGCCTGAGCCTGAGAAGCATTAGGAACTGAACTCCCGGGTTTAGCACACAGGTTTACCAATAGAACAACAGCCCTGTCATTAATATCCAATAATCAACACACTTTATATACACTCGGTTCCAAAAATAACGGGTCAGTCACATAAACCCGAATATCTCCCGAACTACGTATGCCATCCTAATGAAACGAAGACTGTTCAATTGAGAATTTAATTATACAGATAAAAAATAAAATAAAACTTAGTTACACCCACAATATCAATCTTAAATTAAAAAAAAACTAAAGTAGTCATATTTTTCTTAAGATTACATTTTTTTTATGATTGTTTTTCGCTGTTTTTCATCACTGGAGGCTTCATCACGTGGAGGCAATACAAAGTATTAAATGAAGAAAGTGATGAAAAACAGCAAAAAAACAATCATAAAAAAAATGTAATCTTAAGAAAAATATGACTACTTTAGTTTTTTTTTAATTTAAGATTAATATTGTGGGTGTAACTAAGTTTTATTTTATTTTTTATCTGTATAATTAAATTCTCAATTGAACAGTCTTCGTTTCATTAGGATGGCATACGTAGTTCGGGAGATATTCGGGTTTATGTGACTGACCCGTTATTGGTTTATGTGACTGACCCGTTATTTTTGGAACCGGCTTTATGTTAGCCAGTTAAAAAGGAAAATATGTAATCAAAGACGATTAACTCTTTAAAAACAATGAATAGGGTGCTTGTAACCATATTTGAACTGTTTTAATCACATTAGAGTCGATTGAAAACACATTTCTTATTTGAAGCCATTAAAACGGTTATAATCGTAAAAATCGTGTTGTTTATGAAAAAAGGACTTAATAATCTAGTAGCATTATGCTACTAGAAATTATTTCAAAAGAAGGGAATAAATACAAAGTTTTCTGATCATATTTGAGCGTGAGGGAATTAATACAAAGTATTTTTTTAATTTTTCGCTGCTCCTATTTATAAACCGCAGTTTATACAAAATACTTAGCAAAATCTGTATTGTAGAGGAGAGGGAAGGGTGTATTATATATCCATATAAATGAACTTGAAATACTTACTAAAATCCACTGAACAACTATGACATAAAAAACAAAAATACCGCAAATATTAAAAAAAGTTTTTTTACCTTTTTTGGCCTAACAGAAATGTGTATTTTCTTTTTCATTTTTTAAACGATCTTCGTAAAACACTAAACATAGGCACATTGTCAATCTACCACAAAATTAAAAAAAACAACTGTCAACACTACCGCATTCTTAAAAGGTATTACAAAGACTGTCTTAATTTGACTTTTAAATGTCTATGTACTCTTAGGAGGCGGGAAATTGTCGCCAACTTAATTAGATCTATCACAACTCTCACATCAATTAACTAACCGGAACTACTTCTAATATTATCGAGTGTCGTGATAAAATGGGCGCGTCAAATTATCTTTTTTTTTTTTAATCTGGAGTAATCTCGCAAAGGCTTTTATCAGGAGGTTAATGAGCAATGGATTTTTTCCCTTTGTTGACCGTCTATGATAAGAGCGCACTGCGCAACAGGCTTTATACAAACATGGAAACTTAATTACTAGACATTAGAAATCTTTCGAATTTGAAAGGATTAATATTGACAGAATAAACATCCACGCTTAACAAAAGCTTCGTTTGAGTTTTTTAACAACACATAAGCATAACAAAATTGCACAAAAATTATTTGAACAGTAAAGTTGAAAATTAAGTTTTGTGTGTAAATCATCAATGGCAAAATTATGATGCAAAAATAGTCATTTTTAGATTAGAGTTTGACCGGAATCCTCTTTTTAGGGTTCCGAAGTTCATGACTCGGAACCCTTATAGATTCGTCATGTCCGTTTGTCCTCGTTTCATCCTCCTCGACTTACCTCTACTTACCGTGCTAGACAGATGAAACTGCATGAATACGTGTTGTTATTACGTCGACAAAGTGCTACAATAAAATTATGAAAAATAAATTTATTTGGGGTACCTCCCCTACACGTAAAGTGGGGATGTTTTTTTTTTCTCGCGGCTATCCCATCGTGTGGAGTATCATTAGATAGGTCTTTTAAAAATAAAAAAGGGTTTCCGAGACGATTTTTCAAAACAGGGCGTTCCCCCCCTCCTCTTAAAGCTAAAGGGATGACTCAAAAAATCTGGAAAAATTGATGTGACGTGATGGTGGTCCATATAATGAACTTTAAAGGAAAACTGTTACGAATTAGATGGCTTTGTTAGTTCAGGAGTTATAGAGGCTTAACTTGTGAAATGCGCTCAATTGGAAAACGTCATACAAAATTAACGTATTAATACGTAAACATAACAATTATCCATTGGATACGATTTTAAATCCACGTACCATTATGGGTGACTGAGGAACCCTTTCCTGTGCGTGGCCTGACACGCACTTTGCCGATTTTTATATTTACCTAAGCATGAGAAAAATACTATTCTATCTGATGATGGCATACAATTCTAGAGTAGTAGGCTGCAGTAGGCACCATCCTCTTTGTGAATGCAGACAATTCTGTATGGTGACCCACGCTATGAAGGCCTAGTGAAATGCTTCTGCATCATTGGACCTTCGATCTCGCACTCACCAACGAAATACGACAACTCGAATGCTGTTATTTTAGGTAGGTATTCTATGCTACAGACAAGGAAAAATAGATCATGATGGCTTCTTTACGGTTTACCAACAAAAATGAAAGAAAGAAAGAAGCTTTTGTTATTATTTCATTCGTAGGTTTCGATGGTCGTAACTCGATTACTTTGGTTTTACTTATTACTTGTCATTTAAAATCGTAAGT
The DNA here is from genome assembly GCA_932526445.1 of Phragmatobia fuliginosa. NCBI lineage: Eukaryota > Metazoa > Arthropoda > Insecta > Lepidoptera > Erebidae > Phragmatobia > Phragmatobia fuliginosa. The sequence goes on along the minus strand of OW052081.1, from coordinate 8,365,435 downwards.
ACTACATAAAACTAGTGTTGTTTAAGACGATAAACAAGGGTTATTATACTTCCAAGGACAGCTAAATAGCCTACCTAGTCTAATGCAGAATCGCTAATTACAACAATCAATGCCACCTTCAAAACACAGACAAGCGAATGAACGAGCGTTATTGATGCCCGATAACGCTAGCATTGCCCGTTCAAGCGCAACTTTGTGCGTATCGATAATTTAATCTACTAGAAATAAAACTCGGGCATCGAATGAAATTGCTAGGTAATCATGCAGAATGATTTATCCTATACGCTTTTTTCTATTTAGTAAGATAGACTTTCCTTCAATAGCAACAAGTAAGACTGGTATTTAAAACGAGAGCTTTCAAATTAAGTATAATCCGTATAATGAACACCTTTCCGAAATAGGATTTCCAGAGTGTGGATGCAGCGATCAAAATGGAATCAATCGATGAGTGCTATTTGCGATTGACTGTTTTCTTAGAGAGGATTTTCTTCATAAATGAAATTAAATTCTTGTTTTTTTTATGATTATTTGGAGCGTAATTTGCAAGATTGTTGGATTTTGGCTAGAGCTTTGGTTGGAGCTAAGAAAGCAGCAACGGGACTGAGCGAAAGGCAGGAAAACGTATGAGGTGTACCGTGTGGAGTTATACGCCACTATGCTACAAATACAAACGTCAAATTGAGGATTTTGTTTGAGTTTATTTATGCCTACTCAATCGTCACGATTAACAAAGTTTGGCGTTGTGATTGGTCCAAACTGGAATTTCACCAATCACCACGTCAAATGCGCACAGCGTCGAAAGTATTTTGTCGTTAAATAAACTCATACAAGGATAGATAGTTTTCGGTATTATTTTTTTTGTATTCCGAGGATATTTGTCGTACTTAACGATGTTTATCGTAAATTAAGTTTTAAGGCTCATTATCAATATGAATGCCTATGTTTAGCCTAATTTTGAACCTTATGAAGTCAACATTCAAGCTAGTGATTGTAGTAGATACAATAATATATTTGTTATTAATGTAAGTATGTATTCCAATTGAATAACATTTTAATGTTAAGTTTCATTCTTAAAGATATGCTTGATGTTAAGAATAATAATTCTAAGAAGGTTTAAGAGTATTAAGCTTTAGAAATTATGTAACATACTCTTTGTAGCATGTTCTGTTTTAAAATTGTCAATTGTTAAATTTCCATAAATAAAATATAATAATATATTAATCAATTACTTTTATAATATATGTACTGATCACAGAAGTAAAGGACACCACAGAAAATTAAAAGTTTATAAACTATTAAATATTATAAAGTCTATTTTATTTTTCTTGTCTATGTCCCTAATATATTATTTTTGGTTGGAATTTATGATGTTTACATCTCTGGCATAAGATGTCCAAATTATTATTAATGTATTATTATATTATTCCTACATGACAAAGACTTCAATAATTAATAAAAATATTACTTGCATAAAAGTGTGGTCATAATTATGTTGAATACCCAATATCTTAAGTACTACTTCATTTAAGCATAATGACACATAAAAATGTTGAGATATCACTGTAATAAAATAAAATAAGCTACCATTTGTTTAGATTTAATAACTTTAGTAATTAATCAGAGTGCACTCTTGTGATTAAATCTCTGTGCATTTATAAACATTGATGATTAAATATGCTTTTCTCATCAATATAATGAACATATTGCTCTGACATAGACCATTAAAAAAAGAACACCAAAAACTGCACAGAAACAACAAAATAAGTGCACGGAATACATACAGTGCACATAAAATAAAGGTGCTAACTACAATAACATAATGATGTTGATCTTACTAAATTTGGGTTATCGTAAGAGTCCTCTCGAACTGAGACTGTTGGGGTGTCTATGAGGGGGTCTCTGTCTCCAATCTCGTCCGATCTCTCCTCGGACCCCCCTTCAGTACGACAACGGCACCCTTCACATCTCTTCATGACTACACATACTTCTTAACTGTGGACTGTGAATAAAGTCCTTCAGTTATATCAACACTATTTTTTTAAAACAGTTTATGACATCACAAAATTAAATTTATCAACCGTAAGTGTAACACATAAATTGAATTTATACGGACTTAAAACCTATTTTGACTATGTTAACATGAACTCTAAATATATATATATATATAAATAGCAGATATAAATACCTCATCATCACTATCTAGGAGATATGTTTCTTCCATGGCACCAAAACATTTGATACACAACTTTTTATGAACTAACTAATAAAATACACTGATTTTAACAAGTACATGTCCATTTGAACGTCAGCATGATCACGTATAACAACAGTGAATAATATTGGATGAAAATATAATGGGACACAAAGAAAATATCATTGTATGCAAATGAAATGATTGACTATTAGAGAAAATTATGACTGTAACACACGTTTACAACGCACGCATACCGGACATGTGATCCGTAACTTTACAACTAAATAAGTATCAACACAATAGGAGTAATTCTACACTTACTACTGTTATTGGGCTTCTGTCGTATGCAAGTGAATTCCATAGAATTTAAGCACAAAATCAAATGAACAGCTCCATCGTTCGTACAAAGTAAGTGAACACTGTATCTAAAAATCTCAATTATGTTGAATAGATACGAAACAAATGTTAAATTTGCGGATAAACGTCCAATAACCCCAATGTGCTTACCTCACTTTTGACAGATTTGACATTTAATTTAAGACATAGTTGGCGTAGTTCAAAAGATTTTATCTTGTACTTCTACGATAAAAAATTCACTTTAAAACGTAATCGGTTTTTTGTTTTCTTTATTCGATTTCCTTTGCTTCAATTCGATTTTTGGTTTCTGGTTTGTAGAACAAACACCAGTTTTTGGTTGATGTTAAATTAAGTTCTAGGACGCCCTGCGGCACGATGGACCGATGATTTGAGGAAGGTGGCTGGCGGCGGATGGATGCGGACTGCCCAAGACCGGGATGGTTGGCGTTCCTTGGGGGAGACCTTCGTCCAGCAGTGGACGGCGATAGGTTGACACTATATAAATTAAGTTATACACGTAACATGTTTTCTATACGCTCTTGAATAGAATCTCTGAGTATTAAACTTAATAGTAAAATTATTTCAAAAATGATTACCTATTTTTTTTAACAAGCAATCATATTAAATATTCCAAAATTTTAAAACCGTTAACGTTCGTAAGACATTTAAATGGGAAGAAAGTTAGAATTTGTGTAAGTCAGTTTAAAAGTTATATATTTATAATTATCAAATTTAGTTGATCAACAGATCACATTATCTCCAATGAAATTCCAATTGGATTTTTGTAGTCGATTTAAATCTACTTGAGGATTCCAGTAGGACTCACAGCAACACTATTTAAAAAAAAACACACACACGTCATCTCAGACTGTGCTGTCAACATAATATTTCAATTTGTAATTTATACGAAACTGGTGCAAATAAATAGTTATTCAAGATGGTAATTGTTGAAACAATATAATTAAAGTTAAACTATAGCTTACAGTACCGCCTTTCCTATAAACGTATCGCTCCATATAAATGTAATACAAGTGCGGGTTATTTAAAGTTTTCAACAGTGTTTTTACATTATTTCAGGTGCTGATAGCGGCAACAGTATGCACAAAGTCAGGGAAAGGTAGTATATTTATTATACTCGATGACTGACCCTTTATTTCTAAAAGTAATTATGTATTTTTAATAAATTAAAACTTATTACAGCTTTAGTATCTCGTCAGTTTGTGGAGATGACGAAGGCACGTATCGAGGGCCTTCTTGCTGCATTTCCCAAGCTTATGACCGGTGGACGTCAGCATACATTTGTGGAAACAGAATCTGTCAGGTATTTATACATAAATAAGCCAGCAATAGTTAGTGTTTACATATGTATCTTGCAATCTTTGCATGGAGGATATATCCTATGTTAAAATGTTAAAATTTGAAAATTAGTGAGGTTGTATCTACTGAACTACTGAACAACTACTACAACAGGTTACAACAGTAACAGGTACTACAACAGTAACAAACTATTGAACAGGTTTAAATAAAACTTTATGGTTTGTTTAAAAATTAGAATAAAACATTAACTGCAAAAACAGACATGACATACATGGGCAAAAGCTAGTGCATTATAGTCACATTACAAGCATGTTCATACCTTTGGGGAATTTTGATGCGTCGCCTCCCCCTGAATTTTGTCCATTCCCTACTATCTACTTGCCACAGAAAAAACCTTGCAGTAAACAATTTAAATAATGTTTTAGAGATCTGTCACTGCAAGGAAACATAAAAGATACAATAATATATTTAGAGAATTGGTTCAGTGTCTATAAATATGCATTAAAAATAAAAACAAGATAGTATAATATATCATAATTATAAAAAGTGTGATGATGTTTTAGTAATTATATGCACAGGGCATGTATGATTGAATTTGTAATTATGTTATCAGAGGTAAAATTCGTCATTAATCTCACCTCAAAGAAGAAAACAATACCATAATTTTAATTAATGACTTAGTACTAATTAAAATCTATTCCCCCCCTAATTGTAACTGAGTTCTCATAAATCATTTTATTTACTCTTTAAACAGATATGTGTATCAGCCTCTGGACAAGTTGTACATGCTCCTCATCACCACAAAGGCTAGTAACATCCTTGAGGACCTTGAGACTCTGCGCCTCTTCAGCAGAGTGGTGAGTCATTGTATATATATGAATGATTTTGTTATATATATATATATACACGAAATTTTCTTCACACAGCCCGAACATGTCCTGTCTATTAGGCCGACATAGTGTGGCCTAGGACAAGGCCTAAATAGAAATCCTAAGGCAAAATATTAAAAATGATGTATTAACATTAATAATTTTAACAAAAAGGAACCAACTTTAATGAAAAACTATTCCGAGTACCCAAATCGCGACATTGTGCCTATGATATTTGAGGAGTTCCCTCGATTTCCTTGGGATCCCATCATCAGATCCCGATATGGTGACGATGGGACCACCTGTAAGCTACGCCCGTTCCAATGCAAAATAATTTTTGAAATCGGTTCATAAACAACGAAATTATCGCTGAATATACATAAAAAAAAAAGAACGAACGAATTGAGAACCTCCTCCTTTTTTTTGAAGTCGGTTATAAAGAATTTTGTTATGTAACCATCTTTTTAATGAAAATGTAATTTATTGCTGTCAACAGGTGCCCGAATACTGCGCGCCGCTAACAGAGGCTGAGGTTTTGAATCAGGCATTTAATCTTTTATTTGCTTTTGATGAGATAGTGGCTTTGGGATACAGGGAAAGCGTAAATTTGGCGCAGGTTAGTAATCATTTTGAGCATGTTATAAACACCATTTTAATTTATATGAGCTATGCAGCAACAAACATTTTGCTAAGCCAATAAAAAGTGTGGTATAGTACGCCAAAACCTTGTTATGGAAAGGTAAAAGTCCAGAAGACTTTTAAATTTATTACATCACTAGCTTTCGCTCGCGGCTCCGCCCGCGCGTATGTCGGTTATCGCGATAAAAAGTAGCCTATGTCCTTTCCAAAGTTCAGTTCTATCTTCATACCAAATTTCATCAAAATTGGTTCAGTCGTTTAGGCGTGAAAGCGAAACAGACAGACAGACAGAGTTACTTTCGCATTCATAATATTAATAGGGATGATAATACGGCCTACACATAATGCAGTGATGCTTGCCTAAATAACTCTAAAAAAAATCTAAAACTAATATTATATATTATATCTATGTGTCAAAATTTGATGAAAATCTACAAATGACTTCTTCATCATCACATCATCATCAACAGCCTTTAACAGTCCACTGCTGGACATAGGCCTCTCCTTTGAAAGGAGGTTTGGTCCTTTGATATGACTTCTTACCATAAGTATATTGTCTGTGTCTCTCAATGATTCAGTTCTTAAACTAACGGTATTACTAACAGGGTTATTTATCTCCCGATTACAATTCACAGGTACGCTCGTTTGTTGAGATGGATTCCCATGAGGAGAAGATATTCCAAGCTGTAAGACAGGTAAGTGGCAACGTCGTACTCTCTTTGTTTGATGATATTTTCTTGTCCACTAACTGATCGTCCCCTCCTCAGACCCAGGAGCGCGAGGCTGCGAACCGCATGCGCGAGCGTGCGAAGGAGTTGCAGCGTGAGAGGCTGGAGGCCGCCAAGCGAGGTCTGCCACCGCGCGGACAATCCTATGGTATTGTACTTTTACATGTTTTTATCTTTTAAATTACAACTTTTGCACTCTTTGATGGGACCCACAGGAATATTAACAGAGAGTGCAAACATAGACACAGACGAAATAAACAGACAGATTATTAAAAAAAAATTGATTTTATTTTTGTTGTTGGTAACACATAAAACACTTTCATATGAACTTAGTAAAAAGCTATTGAAACTACAAACAGACACTTTAATTTTATTTATTTGTATAGATTATGGTGAGTCAATACGCAATCATTACCATTTATAGCATTTTGTATGTATAAATAGGTTTTTAATCAAAATTCTAATATGGATTCTTTTACATGCAGGAAGTGGTGGCTTTGGAAGTTCATCAATTTCATCATCTGCAGCTTCAGAGCCTATTGCTGAGAAGATACCTACTACACCAGCTCGCGAGGTGTAAGTACACTGTTTGTTTTAACTAGCTCTATCTAGCCGCTCCTCTTATTGAAAGCGTTGTTACTCGACAATTTTTGAACATACGAAACTAATGCCGCTCTTCACCAGCTATATTTTAACCATATCCTACCTAGGAGGCCCATAACATAGGTAGTGCCTTTCACTTACGATGCCCTAAAGGTTAGTGAAAACGATAATATAACCAAAGATTACCTAACTTTCTCCAAGTGGCCGCTAAATTTAGGGCACGTAGGTGAAAACAGGTGTAAATAAAGCAATATTACAAGGCATGTTATATAATTGTAGAAGTCGTCCATCGGGCCGTTCGACGATGAAGCTGGGGTATCTCGGCACGGACGCGGAGTCGTTCGTGTCGCGCCTGCGCAGTGAGGGCGACACCAACGCGTCGTCGCAGCCCGCCGCCCGCGCCACCGCCGCAGACCCCGCCAGGCCTCCACCCCCAGACCACAAGGAGTAAGTCACCACATCACACTAAACGATAAAGATAACCCATTAACAAACGCCAAGGTTTCCTAACATTTATATATCCATGTAACTGACAATACTTATAGCATAATAGAACTATTATTAGATATAATAACTATAGCTAAGTCCCGTGGTGTTACCTGCTGTTATTGTAGTAAATTGCGAGTAACACCACGGAGCGAAGCTAGTCTGCAAACGCCTAAGTTACTACGGGTCATGAGCTTTCTGCAAGTGAAAGCAATTGGTCCAGTTGTTCTAGAGATTGCCCAGAACACAGACAGACAAAAAAAATCATTTTTTTTTTATGTTAGTACCGTATATACTTAGATATGCATTTAGTAAAATACTGTTAATTTGATATTACACACAGACATTCCAATTTAATTTATTTGTATAATTTAAAAGCCTATTTTTGATACTTCCAAGCTAAATTCGCAAAAGGATCTTAAAGCTTAAATATGGACCATGGAAATATGGAGTGTCACTACCCATATTCATCTGGGGTCGTAAAAATCGACTAAGGGAAAACAGCATTGCAAAGAGAAGAAGATCTTTCTTGACACTAACTCCCGCAATCCCCAACTGGTTGGTTTAGAGTTAGACTGGTCATACTATACTAGGTGAAAACCCTCTTTCTTGAAAGAAAATGCCTAAGTCCAGCAACTTGCTACTAAAGGCTAGTAATGATGATGATAACTAACAACACTATTACCTATAGTCTCTAAGCAAAAAATCAACTGATGGACACACTTACACACACAAACTGCACAGTTGGCCTAATGGTTTAAGCGGTCGCCACGCCGATTCCTACAGCGCCAAGTGTTGTGGGTTCAATTCCTAAACGGGATTATACTTCATATGATTCGCAAATTGTTATTCTGAGTCTGGGTGTTCTTTGTGTCCGTTTCTTGTATGTTTGTAAAGTCCCCAGCGACACAGGAGTATATTGCGATTGCGGGAGTTTTCTTTAAAAATAAAAAATAAATGTATAAAATTTTAATAATAATTTGTCAAATACTCTGAAATGTGCAATATAAAAAGAGTATTCAATTGAATTGTGTTTATGGTTTATTATTTAGGTTCCCACATAGATAGATATATTATGCTATCGCGGACTTTAATTATTAATACATTATTATCGGGTAAGTCCAATTGGACCAAGAGCCCAGAGCCGCCAGACCTACGTCATTAGTGCAAAGCTGAAATTTTAGGATTATTAGTACAATGTCTTGTTAAGATGTATGTGTACCCATTAGCTTGAAAGCGGGGCCGTTTCTGAGGTAGCGCGAAGTAAAGATAGATAAAAACCTTACTTACCTACGTTAAAGGTGCAAAGATAGTATTTACATATGTTTTCAAGAATATTATTTAAAATTAAAATTCATTACTGCCAGACACTTTCCGTGGGCCATTACTTCTGCCAGACGTCTTGAAAGTTGTGAAAAAATTAGGTTAACTACGTTATAGTAGCAAACCTAAATTTTATACATATTATCTAAGGTAGGTACTATTTTAAGACCCTTTGTATGCGGCCAGACCAATCCGAATGGCCAATCATCCCCCCAGACACCTTTAAATATTTGTAGTAATTAGGAAGCTGAGGTATATCATCTTCGATATTATTTCAAGAATAAAATCGTAAAATATTAAATGGTTTTTACACGCTTTTTATTAGCTTCACCTGTATGTTTGTTTGTTTGTAACCAACTCCTTTGGGTGCGATTTTGACCCACTTTAAACGGTAAGATTTCGTTCAAACTTTGTAGATTTATTGGGGACCGATTAAAATACACTAATATGAAAAAAAAAACTAAAAAAATCTTTAAACAAATTAGTATTATTCTAAAAAAATAGTTAAAAAACTAAACAAATAGACTTTTAACCTAAAAATAGTAAATAATTTTAATGTAAAGAGCGTAGGGCGACGTTATTGAAATATTGTCAGAAAGCACCCCACGTTTTGTGTGTGTGGGTCCAAGTGGGTCAAAATCGCACCCAAAAGAGTTGGTTAAAAACAAACAAACAAACATACAGGTGAAGCTAATAAAAAGCGTGTAAAAACCGTTTAATATTTTAAAATTCTATTCTTGAAATAATACCAAATTTGATATACCTCAGCTTCCTAATTACTACAAATATTTAAAGGTGTCTGGGGCAGGGTTGCCACCTTTTGGAAAAAAAAATCGGGACGATACTTATTAAGTGGACAGTCGGTCAAATTTCAGTCTAATTCAGATCATGATAAAAAAGCAGTTTTTTGCAAATGATAAAATAAAAAGTTTTGTATAAACATTTACGATTTTCCATAGCTTATTAGTCGAAACCCTTATAGATTTGTCACGTCCGTTTATCCGTCCTCAAATTTAAAACCGTCAAAACGGTTGGTGCTAAAAAGGTGAAACTGCATGGACATGATTTTATTACGGCGACAATGTGCTGAAGTAAAATCATGAAAAATAATTTTTTGGGGTAGGTACCTCCCTACACGTAAAGTGGGGGCGATTTTTTTATCGTTAGGGCTATCATTAGATCGGTTATTTCTAAACATTAAGGAAGTTGCTCCGACGATTTTTTGATTTCGATATCCGTTTGAGAGTTAATCAACTTTAAAGAGGATTTTTATTTTATAAAACTCCTGCCAAGGTGACTTTACTATGCCTGATCGAAAGCATGAGTATAATTCACAAGTAGGGGTCGCCATGCTCATTGCAAATGCAAGCAGTATGGCGAACAGCATTATGGCGCCTTAGGGAGATGCTTTTTCACGCCTAGCTTAAAGGACCCGGGATCATGGTAGGAATGAAAAACATCAGCTGACAATAAGTTCCAGTTTTTAACTGCTCGGCTCAAGAAGGAAGACCTAAGCCGCTTAGTTCTAGAACGTATATCTTCCACTCTGAAGGGGTGACTTCCCTGGCCAGATCGTGTTATTCAGTAGAGGAAGGGAGAGGGTGGGATAAGGTGGAGGAGCTTTTCAGAACACTCCCTATGGTAAAGGCGATAGAAGACTGCCATAGAGGCGACATCTCTTCACAACTGCAATGGCTCCAGGAACTCGGTGGCTTCGGGACTGTCTATGATGCAAACTGCTCGCCCCTGCAACCGATCGAGAGCGACAACATGTCATTGATATGTAGAAGGAACAGCGTGGGCGACAAGACAGAGCCCTGGGGTACGCCTGCGTTTACCTGCTGGAAATCAGACGCCGCGCCGTCACAAAAACCTTTAAAGCTGCACAATTTAGGGGGCAGGCCGTATGCCGGAAGCTTAAAGAGAAGCGAGCGTTGCCAAAGCTTATCAAAGGCCTTGACAATTCCTTAGGAATATGACAGGCGATACAAGCGTGTCAATACTGGAGACAACTGGTGCACAGTTCTTTAGAACCACCGCTGGGATCCCGTCAGGTCCACTGGCTTTCCGGACGTCGAGTGACCGAAGCTCCGCGCGTACTTCACTACGGTGGACACCAGGCAGTGGTCGGAGGAGCTTAGAGGGGCGAGAACCGACACACAGTACTGTGCTGGGTGGCTCGCCAGCAACAGGTTTAGCAAGGAGGGCGCTTGACTCGACTTATCCTGGTGTGCTGGAGTACCAGTTGATTGAGGTCATGCGTAAGAGCGAATGCGTGGGCAGTTCAGTCATCCGCCCTGACGAAAAGACACACTCCAGCCTTCGCGAGGAAGCACTCCTCAAGCTGGTATGCAGGGTTATGGAGATATGTCGTGTCGGCAGGGCAGCGTATCTGTGACTTCGTTAGAAAAAACATAACGTACCGTTTCAAGGTGCTGGTGGACGGCATTGAGGTTTGCATGGAGTCCATGAATATTTGTGAACTCCACCTCTAAAAGCGGGTTGGTGGGAAAAGAGGATGCCGTTGTGGTACTGGTATGCTTCTTCTTTAGACTCCCCCCCCCCGTCTCTCTAAAAGCTAAATGAAAAACTGTAACTCACTGCTAACTCATGTTTCCTTTCTACTATGATCCCGGGTACTTTAAGTGGGGCGCGTAAATAAACATCTCTTTAAACCGCCATACTGCCTCCATTCGCAGTGAGTATGGCGCCTTCCACTTTTGGATTCCATTCATACTTTCCATCAGGTCACCTTGGCTGGCGTATGTCTATATTTAGTGTAATTTGCAATTCTGCTTGTAATAAATCTACCGAGCAACCATTTCTGATCTTGGACCGTTTTATTATCATTACTGAAAATACACACATAAAATAAACATTTAAAGGAGGTATGCTCTGAGCACGAGATACAAGACACAATTAAGCGTTTAACTTCTGTGATTTTCCAGTTTTAAATACTTTAACTCATTTTTGTCACAACCTGTGACTGAATACAACAAATAAAAATTTTGGTAAGAAGGTTGTCATTAGTTCCATTTGGCACCCAATAGCTGTTTCTTTTTATGTACACTGCGCGAAAGGGAAAGAAGGTGAATTCAAATTGAGCGATTCTTACATTTGTGAAAAATCGGGACAAAATCAATACGCTGTCGGGACGCGGGACGATATCATCGAATTCGGGACTGTCCCGGGAAATTCGGGACGGGTGGCAACTCTGGTCTGGGGGGATGATTGGACCTTGGGATTGGTCTGACCGCATACAAAGGGTCTTAAAATAGTACCTTAGATAATATGTATAAAATTTAGGTTTGCTACTATAACGTAGTTTACCTAATTTTTTCACAACTTTCAAGATGTCTGGCAGAAGTAATGGCCCACGGAAAGTGTCTGGCAGTAATGAATTTTAATTTTAAATAATATTCTTGAAAAAATATGTAAATACTAGCTTTGCACCTTTAACGTAGGTAAGTAAGGTTTTTACCCATCTTTACTTCGCGCTACCTCAGAAACGGCCCCGCTTTCAAGCTAATGGGTACACATACATCTTAACAAGACATTGTACTAATAATCCTTAAAATTTCAGCTTTGCACTAATGACGTAGGTCTGGCGGCTTTGGGCTCTTGCTCTAAATGGTTTTAGGCAGCGTAAGTCAAGTAAGGCAAGTCAAACAGCAGAAATTTACTGACTTACTTGATATTTATCGTTATATTGTACTTATATTGTACTGAATATTAATAAATAGTACCCCATGCGTTGTTCTCATATACGTATAAGCTATATTACTGTAAAATTTCATCCAAATCCATTTAGTAGTTTTTGCATAAAAATGTCACAAACATCCATCTTCACAAACTTTTATATTTATAATATTAGTTGGATATTACTGTCGTATTTTAGTTTACCATTGTATCATTTTCACAGTGTTCACCTGCGGTTTGAGGAACGACTCACTCTGGTGGCAGGCAGGGATGGAGATGTACAAAACTTTGAGCTTAGCGGTAAGTTACATGCTGTCAAATTTATTGACGAAAAACTTCATCTTAACTTTTATTTTGTTCCATTCAAATTCCAAACTCTATCAACTACAGTTTATTTTGTTTTACCCAAAAAAAAATTCAATAAAACTCACAAAAAAGCCCACTTTTTTTTATTAATTTCTTCTGTATTAGAAATAGTTTTTTTTTTCTGCCCTTTTATTTTTATCTGTTTCGTCTTTGCCTACTTAAGTGTATGTATGAACACATATAGATTTCGATTGTCCTAAAAAATGCACTAAGTTAACGTTTTTGTGTTAGGTTTGTTGACGCTCCGCATCAGCAATGAGCAATACGGACGCATCCACGTGCACGTCGACAATAAAGACACCAGACCACTGCAGTTACAGGTAAATATAACTCATAGTTTACATAACAAAAAAAACGAGAATATTTTTTTTTGGGAATTTTCTTTTTTACAATAGCAACACATCCAATAATTAAAAAAGTACGCTTTGTTGATATTTGTGACTGATGAAAATTAAACTTATTAGAAAATGAAAACTTAAAAATATGATTGTGTTTGTAGGGTAGGTCTATGTAAAGTTTCAATTACATTTTTTTTGTGGCAAAGGAGTAAAGTGATATGAGTCAATTTGCACTTAGAGTCAGATCCATTAAATATGTATACTGAAAACTGGTTCAACCTTCGAATTTAGTCCGTCCTCAGGGTGGCGGAGGGCCGATGCCGAAAAGCTGATAAAATCGGTTAAACCGAAATAATAAAGGCTAGGAACATGTAGTGAGCAACAGCAACAATCACACAGGTATAGTCAAGTACATCTGCTTGTCAAAGATTTATTATCATCCTGCTCCCCGTCCCCTATCTCCCCTAACTGAGGGCTGAGGCTTCAATTTCCAATTTTTCTCCAGACTCACCCCAACGTAGATAAGGAAGCATTCCGATGCAACGGCGTGATCGGTCTGAAGCAGAGTCAGCGCGCCTTCCCTCTCAACAGCGACGTGGGAGTGCTCAAGTGGAGACTCAACGCTAACGACGATAAGGTTGCACCACTCTCAGGTCAGTACTAAGCCCTCACTTTCTCTCTTCCTCGGCATTCCCGTTGGAACACTAGCTTACAAGTTTAATAGAACGAATGAGTGAATGATATCTGCAGGTGGGTGAGAGGAAATGTGTGAATGATATCTGTTGGTCAATTGTTTGTAACCCTCGATATAAATAAAAATGGAATTCTTTTGGCTTCTTAACTCATCATTTTGTATGAGAACTGAGAACTACAGTTATGCCATTTGACTATTTTAAATGTGTTAAGATTCCGACTGAGGTTTTTTAAATAAATGTTGGTTAATTTGTCCGTAAATTGTAATTCGCAGAAACTATTTCCCGATGTTATCTATCATAGATACTTTGATATTGCCGACGTTTCGTTCAGAAATCAAAGTGACAAGCAGTATATTTTTTCTTAAATAATATTTGTGTAGATATAAGTTACGGCAGTATAGTGAGAGAAGGTAATGTTGTCCTACAGTGAACTGCTGGCCGTCAGAGGGCGCTGGCGGCTCGTGTGACGTGAACATAGAGTACGAGCTCGAGCGGGACCACCTCGTGCTCAACGACGTCAACATTCACATACCGCTGCCGTGAGACACACTTTAATACCTATACTTTAAGAACTATTAATTGTTTCATTTTCTAAAATTAAAAAGAATGATAAATTCGCAAAAAATAGTTTATCTAGATATTGAAACTAAATAAGAAGTGTTGCCTGTATCACAACAGCCCGCCTGTATGTCGGCTTTCACGTAAAGAGTAGCCTTGTTGGTCTAGTGGTTAACGTATGCGGCTGCTGATCAAGAGGTGTCGGGTTCGATTTCTTGGTCAGACCAAATGTTTATGTGATCCGCAAATATTTGTTCCGGAGTCTGGGTGTTTTTATGTATAATATGTACCTTTGTATTTTAAAAAAAAAGTATTTATATCAGTAGTCTAGTACCCATAGTACAAGCTCTGCTTAGTTTGGGATTAGATGACGTTGTGTGTAAGATGTCCGAAAAATATTTTATTTAAAAGGAAAAAAAATCGAGATATTTCCCTACCAAATTTCGCTGAAATGGGTGCAGCGGTTTAGCCTTTAAAGCAAAACAGACAGACAGAGTAATTAATAATACATATTACTTATTTAAACTGTTACATTATAATTTTACTTCTAAATGTATGTTTTAAATTCGAATTATATGTTTTTGTACATTAAACAGTGCACTTTCTACCCACAGTTCAGGCAACAGTTCGGTGGTAGTCCACCAGTGGGAAGGCAGCTACACCCAGAAGGGTCGCACACTCATCTGGAATGTGCCAATCATCAACAAAGTGAACAAGTCGGGTAGCCTTGAATTCACGTAAGTATTCACACAATTATTTTAATTTTGGTATGGATAAAAACTCTGGTATAGTGGACGTGTGTGAAAACTGTTCGGCTTTTCCTTCTTATGCCGAGCAATTGAAAATTTGAACTCACTACCAGCTCATGTGGTTCCTTCTCACTATGATCTTGTCCTTTAAACGGGCCCTAAAAAAATATTGCACTAACATTGCAATTTAGGTATAGTCGGCCGACTGCCTGCCCGGGCAGGTATGCCGGTCGACTAAACATCGTCAGAACAGATAAGAGTTACACGATAGAAAGAGACGCAATTGTAGGTAAATATAATCGTAGATGCTTCGGTGCTATGTAATCTGAATTGAACTTAATCTCTTGACCCTAAGGGTCCCTATTTCTTTAAATTACTTTTCGGAGTGAGTCTTCTGTACTAGTACTATTATATATTCTGTGGTAATAGAGCATGCTCACCGGTGTAGTAGAGCCATGTTGATTTCAACACGAATGGACCGGCTCGACAGGTGCAGTACTCAAACAGAACACCAAACTAAAGTGACAACATTTGTGCTATCGTCTTTCGTTGGTGAGTGTGAGACTGGAGGCCCAACCATTCTGTATATCACTAAGCCTCTATGGTGTGGATTTTGACTGAAAAAGGTTTTGGCCATCTATACCACCTTGGTCAGACTTGTTAATACGCCGCTCGAACGAAGAATCTAGACGTCACTGTAGTATATGTACCAGTGAGTTATCCATTCTCTCGTTCACTGTGAATTAATGAGGTGTCATTGAGTATTCATTCGCTCGTTCATTGTGAATAAGTGAGGTGTTACTAAGTTATTCATTCACTCGTTCTAGAGAATGAATGAATGAGAAGGAAGCATTGTGTCATGTCGAGAGTACGTGCGGATGACACAGTTCAGTCATTTGTTAGCAACGATAGCGTGTGGACGCGAGCGACTGTGAGCCGACAATATAGAAGGATATACTACAGTCACCTCGCTTATTCATCCCGTGGATGTCGTAAAAGACGACTAAGAGAGAAAACTACGCAGGACAACAGCACTGCAAAGAGAAGAAAAAATTTGAAACAATCCCTCCAGCCTGCCTGGCCCGGCAACTGGCCAGTGTGGTATAGCAGGACATTTCCTTTCTAAAGAGAGTCCGATGTCCAGCCGTGAACTAAGGCTTTGTATATATATAGATTAGACTTGGGCAACACAGTTCACATTAAAGATTCAACTCACCAAATCTCGTTCAGTAAAATGAACTAGTTCATCTAAATCACTCAGCAGTTCATTTCGCTCTGTGACTCTGTGAGTTGCAGCAACTCATTTAACTCTATGACTCAGTGAGTGATTTAGCTAAGTGACTCAGTGAGTTGCATTGTTCATGAACTGTGAACGAGAGTAAATGTTTATAGTTTATTTATTTGGATATTTCAATTTCCCTTCATACTTTCTTCAGGCTTAGGACTGACAATTAAAGTGACAAATATAAATAATATCTTACAGATTTCACTTTAAATGTGACAATATCTACCTATACTATTTTAAACTTATATTTACAACGTATAATAATTTCAAATACTAATTACGATTGACATAATTACCTGTTAGTAAAAAACAATACTACTATAATGCGTAAGTTTAGTTTCGGAATCCTTTTGAAGTTCTGTTCACAAACTACATAACGGCAACAAAATTGCAATATTGAATAAAAATAAGGATTGCTATTCTAAAATAAACGCTCTCGTACAACAAACGACTAAAATATTTGTTTATAAAATGACGAATATATATAGAAAAAGAAAGCGCTATACAGTAGGCAGTGTGCGTGAATGCAACAACAAAGAAATCACAAGAACTCGGTTTCGTAAATTCGTATTGAATCAGAGCGGGAGCGATGAGTTGGTGAGTTGGTGAACTGTTGAGTTGAAATACTCCACAGAGTTGAACGAGTTCAATTCGTTCACTGCAAATGAGCAGTTCAGTGGAACGAATCACTCCTGAGTTACACAAGTCTAATATAGATGGAATAGCTGGAAGAGATCGCAGTCTGCAATAATAATAATAATAATAATAATAATATCTCTTTATTGTATAAAATTAAGTTTTACAAAATGGATATAAGCCCTGATTTCCAAACTAGCGTGAGCTGTATGTTGGGAACCAGTATCTTTTTTTTAAAAATATATTACACAATTATGCGCAGTAAATTCACAAGTCACATCATAGCCAAACACAAGCAGCAAAACACTTCCGAGTGCCATGTATTCTTTCTGTGCATACTCGTTTGCATAGCGCATGTGTTTGTGTGTGTGTGTGTGTGTGTGTGTGTGTGTGTGTGCGCGTGTTTGTGTGTTTGTGACGAAAGTAAGAACATAATTATTTTTAAGAATTAGTTTTATTTTACGTTAACTAATAAATTTTCCACCTCATTGTAATCCAAACCTTTAAGCCATAGTTTAATCGTGTTTTTTATTTGATAATTAGATAGACGCTTCGTTTTATGAACAAGATTGAGTTTGTTATATAGTCTGGGTGCAATATTATGATAATGTTGTTGGGCAAATGTGCTTCGGGCTCTTGGTACTGGGCACTTGTCTGTTCTTTTACCTGAGTCGTGGAGATAGGGTACAGTGGTTCCGTGAAACCTACGTATGCACTGATAGATAAATAACTTGCGCACTGTTAGAACATCAACCTTTTGATAAAGTAGATTTGTAGGGTATCGAAATGGTAGATGAAGTAGTACCTTGAGCACAGCTCGCTGTGCTCTTTCGAGCCCAAGTATGTGTGTTTTGGCTGATGAGCCCCACGAACATATGCAGTAAGTGATGACACATTCGGCTAGAGCTTTGTATATTTGTATTAGCAGAGTAGTGTCTGATATTATCCGTAACTCCTTAAAAATGTAAATCAGTTTCCTTAATCGATTGCTTAGGGTAGTTATATGTTTTTGCCAATTTAGTTTGTCATCTATATTTACTCCCAAATACTTGGTGTCCGAAGTTCTTGTTAAGCTAGGACAGCTACAATCCGAGAGAAACATATTATTTGTACGGTTACAAGGGTAACAATGTGTGCGGAGCTGAAAATTCTTTGGACTAGATACAATTGTTTTACTAAAACAGAGGAACTTGGTTTTATTGACGTTAAGAGATAGTAAATTGTCTTCCAGCCAAGCAGTGACATAAGACATGCCTTCCTCAGTTAGTCTTTTCACATTCTCCCACGTGTTGCTATAAAATAGTATAACCGTATCATCGGCAAACATTTGTATTTCAGCACCTTTTATTTGGTGTTTACATAGGTCGTTAATATATGCCAAAAACAGGGAGGGAGCGAGCGTACTGCCCTGCGGCACCCCGTATGAACTAATACTGAAACCACTGACATGATTCCCAACTCTGACACACTGGTACCTGTCAGTCAGGTACTCCTTTAGCCACGACAGAGCATTCCCCCTTATTCCTAAGTTCTCTAAGCGAGTTAAGAGGATTGGAATCGAAACGGTATCGAATGCTTTTTGTAGATCCAGGAATACCCCTACGCATTTGTCTCCTTTATCAAGGTGTTCTGTGATTTTAGAGGTTAGTTGCAGGACAGCATCATTGGTGGAGTGGTTTGAACGGAACCCGTATTGGTTAGGGCTAAGGAGTTTATTTCCCTCCAAGTATTTCATCAAGCGTTTATTCATAACCTTTTCGATTATTTTAGAAAGGGTACTTAAAAGAGATATTGGTCTGTAGTTTGTTGCAAGAGATTTATCACCCGATTTATAGATGGGACACACAATAGCATTTTTAAATACTTTTGGGAAAGTGCCGTATTCAAAACTGAGGTTAATAAGATATGCAATAGGGTCAGCGAGGTAGTAACGAAACGTTTTCAAAAAGGATGCTGTTATCTTATCTATCCCTGGGGAACTGTGGCGTTTAAGGCTGTTTATCACATCAATAACCTCAGATGGATCTGTCAAATATAAGGCCATAGAGTGTAAGGGTCCATCAGATCTTATAGCTTTTTTGGATAAAGTAACCTCATCCGTGTCAAGCTTTTGGAGTGTTTCATTGGCAAGGTTCGACCCCACTGATGTAAAAAATCTATTAACTTCATCAAGTGATTCGCTAACTGTGGATTTTAAATTAAGTAGTTGTGTAGATGAAGGTTCCGTAGATTTATTCATGTTACATAGATCTTTTATTGTATTCCAAGTTTCCTTTAAATTACCTTTATTTTTATTGAGTTTGTCGGTATAGTAGTCCTTTTTCAGTGATTTAATTAACCGTTTTAAAGTGTTTCTATATAATAAGTATTTGTTAGTGAGAACCTGGCTGTCCCGATTTTTCTTTAGAGCTTTATGCATCCCATCCCTTCTTTTTATAGATTTTACTACCCCAACGGTAATCCACGGTTTTAATGGTCTAATACGCTTAGGTATCTTTCTAACTGTTGTATTGGTATTTATGATGTTCTCTAATTTTGTTATAATTATTTGAGCGGCGTCGTTCACATCTGCAGTCGAATATAGATCGTTCCATTTTTCATTCACCAAGCATTGGTTTATACTATCTATATCAATATCAGTCTTAGTAAAAGACATATTCTTTTTTTGTGTACATGCATGGTCAATATGTAGTAAGATAGGAGAGTGATCAGTCAACTCGTCAAAAACAAATGTTCGTGTTTTAAAACTAGTTTTTACCATGAAATGGTCTAACAATGTACTCTGTCTAGTAGGGTAGTTAATGCCCTGCTTTAGACCATAACTAGCCATCAGGTCGAGATAAGTTAAACTATGACTGTTAAGTTTATTTGGCATGATATCCAGATTCAAGTCACCTGTCAAAATCAATGTTTTGTATTTATTGCAGGCGCTTAAAATACTAACGCACTTAAAATGAACGAGCTGCACATTTTATAACATGAAGAAAAAAGCGTAAAAACATCATACAATAGCATTCAATCATGTATTTTCTTGCAGTATTGAAAATAAAACGTATAGTGGAGTAAATTCTTATAGTATCGATGTATTTTAAGTTCGTAGTAGAATAAAAGTACAGCTCTTCGATATAAACGACTAGCTTTTCTATTAATTTAATTCTATGTAGGATATCTGTATATAATGTAAAGTTTATTTTATGTATTAGATATTTTATGTCGTATGACTTGGATATTGCTATAAAATTACTTACAATACTGTTTAACTTATAAAGAAGGTACGCAATGAAAAAATCATCAGTGAAAGTTGCATGAGATAATAGTAATGACCTATAAAGATTAATAACCAGTCATGCACTTTTGTTTTCCAGTTCCATTAAACATTCCTCTGAACGTATTAGGATCTGTTTATCACCGACCCGTTTGCGAAGAAAGATGGAGCCATTGCTAACCCAGCAAAATACAAAATTGTTACTCTTGGCGAAGTTTCGCGTCTGATGAAATAACTTTCTCGCGCTGGCAGGTATTTGTTCGTTGATATACACCGGTTGGTTCTTCCCGGATATTCCGATTAGTTCCGTATTAAGCTTCTCGTTTTTGAGTCTCTTATCTCTGTTGTAACTACGAACAGCAGATATTAGTCTTTGCCTTGTATGAACTGTAGTGAACTCTGCAATAATAGGGCGGGACGTAGTCAAGGAAGATGATCTCACGGGAACTCGATATACATCCCGAATCTCCGATTCAAGAATAGGTGTTCCCACCAGTTCACCTATACTGGATACAGTTTTCAGTAGTTCAGCAGGCGATTCTGTGTCCGTGGTAGGGATATTCCGTATTTCAATACCTGAAGAACGGGAACGATGTTGCAGGTCCATGATCTTCTTTTCCAGGTTCTCTATGTGTATGCGTTGTTCTAGGCGTTCTTTTCTTAAGACTTCTACCTCTTTCTTAAGATCTTCAAATGATTCATTAATAAATACTATCGACCGCTCAATGTCTCCATTTGTTTTACAGATCGCAGTATTGGATTGCTGTATTTTAATATTCTGCGATTTAATTTCCTTTATATCTGCAACCAGGCAAGTGATCAGTGCAGTCTGTTCGGCTAACATGTTTGATAGATTTACCTCTTGTTCTTGCTTCCAAGAGGAGATAATCTCCTGCAGCTCATCCCGACCAAGAACCGAACGGTTAGGGGGTGAATTTTCAGATCTCGGGCGTTTAGTTCTATTAGTCACGTAACCACTCTCGGTAATCGCCGTATTTATCTCAGGTTCGGACTGGGTTGAAGACAAGTTGTTTTTTGTATTCGGGGGTGTTTTTGTGTGTTTTTTCGACATTTCTAGTTGTGTATAACGTTTCGTAGCGTACGAAATAAGACTCGATAACTTTTGATACGGCAATAACGTAAGTCAAAAAAAACCAAGCAGATGAGCCCCGGTTCGCTTCAATAAGCAGCGTCGTTTACGCATTCACATAAATCACTTAACACAATGTTAATGTCGGTAGACTAATAAATGTATTTATTGTTTATCAGCTCACAATTCCGAGGATACACAGTGCACAGACTAGATCACTCAACAGTTTTTTATGTAGACAAGTTTAGTTCACGTTGGAAGTGTTTCATCAGAGATTAGGTTCGATTTTACCACTTAAAAACGATATTAATGTTAGAGGACAAGTGACTACCGCGACGTCAAACGTCAATAAGGCCGCCCATTGTACCACTGTTTTATTAGATTGAATCCTACGATGTATCTTTTGTATTATGGTGTGCAATAAACAGTATACATCTATCTATATATAGTACAGTCTTCATCCTAGCCTTATTCCCAATATTATTTGGGGTCGGCAACTAGTTCAACCGGTTTTACCTGAATATCAGTTTTTCCACGTAACGGCTGGCATCGGACCTTCGCAACCCTAAGGGAGAACTGAAATTCGAAGGTTGAACTAGTTGTCAGTAAATTTGAGGGCACTGACTTCCCAATAACGTTTGCCATAGATGTTCATGCTTTACGTGCTCTCCGATAAAGTACAATGATGATAAATTATTACATACCAAGAATAAAAGATAGTACTCATGACACAATATTCGTCCTGTGCGATCGTACCCTCAATGCTAATGCGTCTGGAGGCAGGCGGAGAGGGGTTAGCAGATCACTAACCACTAGACCAAAAATTCCTAGTTGTCTACATTCCAATAACTATTTTTTTCCTTTACCAGGGTGACCCCAGCGATACCAAACGACTTCTTCCCACTAACGGTGATGTGGACTTCGGACACGTCCCTGGCGCTACTGAAGGCCACCAAGGTCACGATGGCCGAGGAGCCAACCCCAGTGGACTACTCGCAGGAGATCAGCTTCCATCCTGATAAATATGAAATTGTTTAGTTTGGAAACACTATATATTTATTTGTATTGTAGCAGCAGATATAGTAGGTAAGGTCAACTTTTTATAAATAAACTAGTTGATCCACGCAACTTCCTCTGCGTCTGCTATAGTGAGCGCCTTGCCACCTTGGATTCAACTCAAGCTTACCATCAGTCAGAGTAGAGGCACTTGGCAGGCTCTTAGAATAACCTTAATAGATAAACATGCTTAGATAGAAATTTTGAGAATTTTCTTTGGTTCTTTTACTTTGATTTTGTTGAACTAAACCGTTTACGCAGCGCTCGCAATAAGACTTTTTTTATTGATACCCTCTTTCGGTAGTAGCGTGTAGCCTATAGTAGTATCATATAGCTTTCCTCGGTAAATGGGCTATTTAGGGGCCGTGCATTAATCATGTGATCTTTTTTTTTGAGAATTTTTTAACCCCCCCATCTCCCTAGAAGATACATGGTGAGATTTAATACTAACCCCCCCCCCCACCCCCACCCCCTGTATCACGTGTATTTTTTAGTACCTACAAAGACTTTTTATTAAGATTAGTAAAATACAGGTTTAGGTATCGACTAATTTTATTATAGAAAATTAAAGACTACAATAATTACGTTCAGAGGTAGAGTAGAAAGGTTGCAGGTTGTTTTTGACTGACATAAAAAGTTATGAGCGAAATGCGGAAATTTGCAGAAAAAATAAATACACGTGATATATTACTACACTCCCCCCCCTCCCCCCCTTGGACAGCCCCATAACTAACACTGAAAGAATTTTTCAAATCGGTCTATTAGTTCCTAAGATTAGCGCGTTCATACAAACAAATCTTCAGCTTTATAATAATAGTACAGATGAAATTGTACACGGCCCGTTTACAAAATAGTATTACGTAATTTATCTTCTGTATCTGCTGCTACTAATGTATTTAGCCTTAATTGAAATTTGAAATTTATAATATAAGAATTATTGTACGCTCTTGTTTAGTTAGTCGGTTTCAATATTGTATTACACAAAGTATATTGTTATTTTATATATGTAACATTCCTACTAAGGTTTGCCAGAGAATATTCTGTTTCAAAAACAATAAAATCATGACTTAGATACAATGCTTTTATTTTATACTAGCCCGTATAGCCTAGTCCCGCGCCGCGGTGTTACCTGCAGTTATTGTTGTACATCACGTGTAATGCCGCTGAGCGCCGCTAGTCTAATAACAATTAGCCCAAGTTTATCGGTCCTCGGTCAGCATAAAGTCATCATCATTGGGTCATCACCTTTCTGCCAGCGAAAGTCTCGTCAAAATCGGTCCAGCCGTTCCAGAGATTTATGGAGAAACTAGAAACTATAACGTATATAGTTTTCCTTTAAAGTTCATTATATGGACCACCATCACGATTTTTCCCAGATTTTTTGAGCCAGCCGATTAGCTTATAGAGGGGGGGACGCCCTGTTTTTACAAAAAGCGGCCAAGTGCGAGTCGGACTCGCCCATGAAGGGTTCCGTAGAAGCAAGTAATATCATCAAGTATTGATTGAATGAAAGGTAAATTGCGGTTTCCGATTTATGACGTATTAAAAAAAAACTACTTACTAGATCTCGTTCAAACCAATTCTCGTTGGTAGTATGCATGGTAATGTACAACATAATTTTTTTTAGTTTTATCACTCTCTTACTTTAGAAGTTACAGGGGGGGGGGGGGGACACACATTTTTCACTTCCACTTTGGAAGTGTCTCTCGCGCAAACTATTCAGTTTAGAAAAAAATGATATTAGAAACCTCAACATCATTTTTGAACACCTATCCATAGATACCCCACATGTATGGATTTGATGAAAAAAATTTTTTTAGTTTCAGTTCCAAGTATGGGGACACCCAAAATCTATTGTTTTTTTTTTCTATTTTTATGTTAAAATCTTATTGCGGTTCACAGATTATATCTACTTACCAAGTTTGAAAAGTATAGTTCTTATGGTTTCGGAAAAAAGTGGCTGTTACATACGGACGGACAGACAGACATGACGAATCTATAAGGGTTCCGTTTTTTGCCATTTGGCTACGGAACCCTAAAAAAGTGCCCTTTAAAGTGAAATTTCTCGCAAACGGATACCCAAATAAAAACTCGTCTTAGAAAGGGTTTCTAAGACGATTATTTATTTAGGTATGTCATCATGTTTTTAAAAGACCTATCTAATGATACCCCACACGATGGGGTAGCCGCGAGAAAAATAGACATCCCACTTTACGTGTATGGTAGGTACCCCAAATACAAATATGTTTCATAATTTTATTGTAACACATATTCGTGCAAAGTTTCATCTTTCTAGCACTTACCATTTGGACGGTAAGTCGAGGAGTCCGTCCTCGACTTACCGTCCGACGGTCGGACATGACGAATCTATACGGGTTTCGAGTCATAAACTTCGGAACCCTAAATAGATTTTATATTACATCACGGACACTTCAATTTTATTTATTTGTATGATACCTGGAATTCTATAGGAAAACGATTTCATCGTTTTCCTATAGAATTTGAGTCTTTTCGTATAGAATAGACTTCTCCTTAGCAAGGAGCCGTTGGCCTACTATGTCGTGTTGACCGAATTTAACAGTCGCAAGGACAGGGTCCTGTACTGCCGCCCTACCCACTCGAGGATGACTAGCTGGAAGGTCTCCATGGCAGCAAAGTCAGTACGAGAAGCCTCCAGCTGACATCACAGCCATTGTGGTTCGAAGAGCGACCTTACGCCTGAATGCAATTAACCGCCCGGAAATCGACCTTCCGCTTCAATAAACTTCGTCGACCCTTCCGCCTCTAACCTCTACCCAGAGGCATGTCCTATTTTGGGCAAGCTGACCCACCACCCACACATATGCACCATACAGAGATATTGACCGAACAACCCCCATATACAGCTGTCTTGTGGCGATTCTGGCTCTACCCAAATCGGGCAAAAGTCTCCCAAAGGCAGAAGAAGAGCCGGTTTACCTATCAGTCCTCGTGCAGCATAAATTCACGTCATGGTGTTCAAAATTACAAATCTTTCCCTTTATGCTTCACGATAAATTACGTTGCATAATAAAAATATATTTTTTATTTCACTGATACTTACCTCAACTGTGCGGCCTTATAAATCCATAAATAAAGTAATAAAATACATTTCGTATGGCTTTATTATATGCGAGAATGTACGTGCTAGTATTGGCCTGTGTTTGTGTCTGTGCCGTTGGATCGTACCATAGGGCACCTAACTATTTACGTAGCAAAGGTTCTTTACGAAATGCCAGAACGTTGAACTTGACGGATACTTGTAAGTATTTGAGGGATGTCGCCAAAAGGAATAATGGATGCCTTAATACACGTTTCCACCTCTAAGGTGAACTTAATACATTTCCAACTCTTCCAGTTTTCTTCTGATTATTTTGATTTCGGTTTCCAAGACTGTTAATTTTTTTCTGGAACTTACTGAGTTTCATAACTCGGTGTGTTCGTGGATTGAACTGGCTTTTGAGGATGGTGTACGGGAGTTACAGGATGAGGGAGAGAATAGTCTTAAAGTGACACACCAAATAATCCTGATGTCGTAATGAGTTTGGGAGAATTCCAAATAAGAACCTGCTTTTTCATACCTATATTTTTTCATTCCCGAAAAGTGCTAATACTCCGATTCATGGTAACCGATCATACTTGCCTAAGCACCAGCTTCAAAAGTACGAGTAATAAGCCTTCCAATCAGATTTCTGATTAACTTATATCTCTCCTCCAGGAAAAGTGCACCCGTGTAAACATGTGCTTTGTAAAGATTTGTACCATGAATCTACTCGTAGTAACTATAGTTAATGTCAATATCCATGAAATACCAGTCATAAGACAAAACTTGATATTTCAGTCTTTTCCTTTCTTCGAAACTATGCAGTGAATGCGAAGCCGACCAACGAAACAATGTACCCTTGGATAGCCCGCGTCGTACACTCCACTACCAGAGACGTTCCGCACGTTTGTACAGCGTCGTGTATCGACGCAGCTATATTCATAACTGCAGCGAGATGTCTCTATGGGTAGGTAGATAAGTACGTCTATTTAGTTTAGATAGGTACGTCATCAGACGTTATATACTATGAAGACGAGGAATATGGGCATAACTAGCCACTAACCAAGGAAAGAACATTCACTCAGAGGAAAAAGGGCAAGCACCTCATTATGTCCCATCGTGGCTATCCCCTTAATGAGAACACCCATTTAATTTCAGTTTGAAGGTCAACTATACTACAATAATATACAGATCGAAGCGTATGCGTGTTTTGGCGTTTGTATTACCCTCAGAACCAAGCAAACAAGCCTTTGACGACATAGGCCTGATTGTAGTAAAGAGTAAAAACCTAATAGGCACCTGGTCAGTCATTGATCTCTTTAACAACGTTAACAGAACGGATGAAGCATTTATCTGGTTTGGTAATTTGGACTATTTTTATGGGAACGTCAACACTAAAGTCCTCGGATATTCTATGAAGAAGGTTAGTAGTGTTGAAAATTTGTTAAAACTTAGGTTTTGAAAAATACCAACAACAAGTTTTGTGATAGCTAGATCCCCGTTTAAGATCAGAGTTAGGTACTAACAGAGAATTGGACACACTGGTAATAATTTACTTTCCAGTACCTATTGCTATTGCAAAATATAATTAATCCAAATAAATGATTATAAATATTTTCGGACACACAAAGTCAACTAGTTTTAAACTTGAGCTTGAACTATGAAAGCTAAACTGACTGATAATTTTTTTTTGTACATACACATATATTAAACACAGAAAATATCTAAACTACGACACAAATAACTGTAGATCATACAAATAGTCCGACCCAGGATTAGAACCCGATTCCTTGAGGTCTTAGGTTCTAACATTGGGTCATGGCAGTCAATTGACTGCTCAAAGATTTAAAGATTCCACGAGGACGGTCTAACCTTAAGAACTAATATTCTTCACCAGGATCTCTTACCAATACCAGAGCAGCACTACAATCTGACAGAACTAGGTGTGGTCATTGGGTTGGATTTATGTGCAAGTATTTTATCAAACACTGTTAATGGCACCTCGGGTTTCACAGTACCTTGCTACCATTCCTGTAGCTTAAGCCAGATGTTGAGGAGTAACGCAATATGTGAAAACTATCACGGCGTCGAAGGTGGCGCCATCTTTGACACCATAACCAACAAACTGATGGGTGTTGCCACTTGGGGAACTTATTTCCCGCAATACGAATTACCCGTTGGATTTGCATTTGCTAATTCAGATCGCTTTTATAAGGATTTTAGCTGTGCGAAAAGAATACGCAACGATAATGGATTGTTGGTTACAAAGGGGTACTACCAAAGCATTTGTGACGCGAAATAAGGCTATATTTATTAATTATTTACTTTAATTTGGTTTTAATTTTATATTGCCACAATACGGGCAAGACTATGTATGTCATTAAAGGTTGTTTTGTATTGAAAATGAGTTATTTATTTAACACATACTTTATTACCCTATTCAACAGACTTATTGATTTATCATAAAAATAGATTACAAATACCAACTTCAACTACATTAATAAAATGGGAATATGAAACTTTGGGACTTAAAAATACTGCCAGTGATACGCCATCAGGACTTCAAAACTAGGTACAACCAGTTATTTATGGACTAGGGTCTCACTCACTACAAGAGGTTTATAAAGGATATAAAAATACAAGAGAATAGAACGCTTTAGCGCGATTTAACAACCTATCTACATCTATCTCATACATTATCTATTGGGCACGATTTTAATTACATTTGCCATTGTATATGAGTACGGAACCCTATTCTATGCGTGACACACAATTTCCCGATTTGTAAAATTGCATGTTAATATTAAGTTTGTTTTGTTGTTAAGTCTTGTTATTTTTTCCTTTTATGTTTAGGTATATTGTGTGAGTGTGACTAATAAAGTTACTTCTTTCCTTCTACTTTGTTTTTTTTCTAAATGTTTCAAGAGAATTCACTACTTTACCAGTCTACTGCTGGACAAAGTCCTTAGAAAAGAGGTATTGGATACTTATATTACAATGCATTTTCTTAAAACACAGCCAAACAGAGTTAAGAAACTACTATTAGGAACCATGTTGGCCCACCCCTTAGTTGGTACTCGGCCTTAAAGATAATCCGGCCCTGCTTAAAACACCCCCTACTATTAGTGGAGCCCAAGCGGGGATTTCAGAATTTAGTAAAGCGCGGCAGATTAATATACAGGGGGATACCTTGTACTCGGTTAAGTACCTCCACCAAATATGAGCCCCATATGGGGCGCCCGTGAAGAATAAAGGATCAGATTAGTAAAAAAAAATTGATCATCAGAAATTCTCGAGCAGGTCAGATTATGGTATTAATACTGCAACATGTAGATACCACATATCCAGAACTCCGAATTGAAATAGCTAAGGGTTCGTTTGGAATCAGAAGAACCATCAACCATCACCATTTTTTAAAATAATTTTCTTATAAATACCATTATTCTACTTATATAACATACACTTATTTATTTGCATGCTATTTCCTGAGCTTTTCAATTAATTAAGTTCAATGATTTTAAATTTTTTTTTGTCAGATTAGGCGCATCCATCGAGATTATCGTCAGATCATAAGACAGCACGTTCAGAACATAAAGATGAACCATATATATCATAATCAGACGCGCTTGAGTATTTCAACATGGCGAATTTTTTTGGCACAAAATAATGGCTGCGAGTTTGCGTCACATCGAAATCGTCAGATTATTGAATGAGATATTTTTTTTGTGCACTTAACACTCCCTTAGAAAATCTGACGAACTCGATATTATTTATTAATTTCATTTTCAACCCTTATGTACAACCACCCGCATCATGCAAACGATCAGATTAACATACGTACATTATTAAAAATACATAGGACATTGATGTTATTAGTATCTGACGCGCTCGAGTATGCCCATGCAACAGCTTTTTTTTACATATTTAAAATTCTATAGCCGCTTCCCCCACCGATGAAAATTTATATATTAAGTAACATTTTTTCTTCTTTTCATCTAAGTTTTGCAACCCAATAGGTCTCTATGACGATCGAGTAAATCTCCATTTAGCATCGTGGGCTCCCCTACTATATATATATGTTTCGTTACCTCTGTAACGAAACATAAAAATAAAAACAACCATGTAGAAATAATTATACTTATATATTCTAATTATATGATAACTAAAAAATCACATAAAATAATTCATTTATCACATTCATCTATTTTAAAATTAAATTTAAACTCTGTATTTGAAGGGATAAATTTAAATGCTTTAGCCTTCACTTCAGCAGTTTTTTCAGAACTAGTCACAACTTCGTTCGTGGTGTTTTCAATATTTTGACTTGTTTGAATTGTGTCATCTGGTGATTTACTACTGCTGGCACCCTCTTGTTTAGGAGTTATGTGGAAGTTAAACCTAAAAGAGTTTTCGCCGGTGGTCAAAAACGCTGCCTTTCTTATGAATGTTCCTTTTGGTTTATCTGGCGTTTCAGTCATTTTTATCTTGCTCGCCACTGTAATGAGAAAGAAATTAATAAGTATTGACTTTGGAAAAAAATGTTTCATTTGTTGTTACCTGACTACGTCAGAAACAGGGTAGCGTTTTACAAGCCTATGTATATCTATTTCTACACGGCACGCCCAACAGGCCAAACAACTGCACAGTTTTTCACAGTTCACAGGTCATGAGGTGTCGTTGAATTCGTTTTATTTGTGGTAGTGACATAGGCTTTATACTTTTCCAAAATGGGACCCATTAATGAAGTAATTATTATGAAAAAAAATACCGTAGCAAAATCTTTATTGCCAGAGGATCTTCCGGTCTTTGATCATAAAATCTAAATAAGGAGTGGTAGTGCCAGTAAAAGCATTATATCGTAATTATTCGCCGTTAAATATAAACGATAACTTCCCGATTATCGTGTAGGAGGTACACATACAAACACACACACACACACACACACACAAACATACTTACATGCAACAAATTAATTATCTATATAATATTCTATCAAGAAATTCTTACTATATAAATACTTCACTATTATATTATTATTACCTATTTATTTATTAATATTATTATTACAATATTAATTAATTACACTTTCATCTTATATAAAATAGTTTACGTATTTCGAATATTATTTAATCATATTTCATTCGCGTTAGTGAGACCACACCTTATTTGAGTTGACCTTTTTTGTTATAACGGCCGGTGCAAGCGCACCGGTGATTCAGTATTGAACTGCCCTCGGTCGCGCGAAACTATAGTGGTTGCAATTAAACCTTTTAATAGATTTTAGAACATTTTAACAGTTTTCTGTGTCGTTCTGTGTATGTCTGTATGTAACTGTATTTCTTGTGACTTTTCTTTGTGCTGTGTAACTTTTGTGTTGTATTCCTGATTGTGAAATTAATTACAAGTGTGAACCTACCGTACAACTTTTATTTATAAAACCTTGTGAGTATAGACCATATACCATAACTGGTGACCCCGTGTAGAACACAATGAGTGACGGTAGTGATTCTGCTAAAACCGTGTCAGATAGAACTAAACACGTAACGATACGCCGCGCAAAACCCGTCACTGTTTCGCGAAAAATGAGCATTAAAATACCCCCGTTTGCTCCCGAGGATCCTGAAATCTGGTTTGCGTTGCTGGAAGGACAATTTGAGGCTATAGGCATTGAGGATGATGCAACCAAATTCACCCATGTCATCACTCACCTCGATTTACACCACGCAAAGGCAGTCAAGGATGTTATCGTAAACCCTCCGGCGCACAACCGATACTCAAAAATAAAATCGGAGTTAATTCGTCGGCTCTCTGCATCGCATGAAGAGAGGGTTAAGCAGTTACTGACCCACGAAGTGCTTGGAGATCGGAAACCCTCACAATTCCTGAGGCATCTGCTGGACTTAGCCGGACCCTCTGTACCAGAGGAATTCATAAAGACCATCTGGTGTAACCGTCTGCCTAACAATATTCAGACAATCTTGGCGTCACAACCTACCCACTCTTTTGAGCAGTTATCGGACTTGGCGGACCGTATCCAGGAAATTACAGCACCCTGTCAGGTCGCAGAGTCTTCTCTTAGACCAGGACCGAGTACCAGCGTCTCAAATGAAATCGCAGAACTGAGACAAATGGTTGAAAAGCTTGCACTGAGGCTAGATCAGCGGTCACATTCACCTGAAGATAGATACCGCCAGTCAAGGACACAGAGAAGACGTACCACTTCCCGCCAGAGATCCAGGTCAAACTCGAGCTACCGCAAGTATCCCATTTGTTTTTACCATAATAAATACGGCGAACGAGCGAGACACTGCGTTAAGCCATGCGACTACAACAAGCCGGGAAAAGCCAACGGCAGTCGTTGATGGCGACTGACGACTGCCCAGTATCTTCAGGTCGTCTCTTCGTGTACGACAGGAATTCAGACACCCGATTTTTGGTCGACACAGGGAGTGACTTGTGTGTCTACCCTCGTTCTGCACTTCGAGATCGTCGAGCCAAGACTAATTATACTTTGTGTGCTGCCAATGGCACTTCTATAGACACTTATGGTAGTGTAGATTTAAATTTAAATTTAGGTTTAAGACGTAGTTTTGCCTGGCGCTTTACAGTGGCCGATATAACAAAAGCTATTATAGGTGTAGACTTTTTGAGCTTTTACAATCTTGTTGTGGATGTAGGTAATAAAAAGCTCATAGATAACACAACTACATTATATTCTAGTGCTTCTGTAGCTCAAACTAATGTATGTTCTGTTAAGGTAGCATCAGGCAACACCAGGTATCACGCGCTCTTGGGTAAGTACCCTGAAATTACTCGCCCTTCAGGCACTCCGTGGCTCCCTAAACACAACACAGTACACCATATTCGCACTACACCAGGACCTCCTGTATCATGCACTCCTCGTAGACTCGCTCCTGACAAACTCAAAATAGCAAGACGTGAATTCGAACTAATGCTTAGCAACGGTACAGCGCGTCCTTCAGAAAGCGCTTGGGCTTCCCCCCTACACCTAGCTCCTAAAAAAGACAACAGCTGGCGTCCTTGTGGGGACTACCGCATGCTTAATGCCCGAACCATCCCTGACCATTACCCTATCAGGCACATACACGACTTTGCTCATTCCATAGCGGGCTGCAAAGTCTTCAGTACCATCGACCTGGTGAAGGCTTATAATCAGGTTCCAGTGTTCGAAGAGGATGTTCAGAAGACGGCCATCACAACCCCTTTTGGCCTGTTCGAGTTCCCCTGTATGACCTTCGGTCTGAGGAATGCAGGTCAGACCTTTCAGAGATTCGTCGACGAATTGACTAGAGGGCTTGATTTTGTGTACCCCTACTGCGACGATTTTCTTTGTTTCTCTCAGGATGAGGATCAGCATGAGGAGCATCTGCAGCAACTCTTCGACCGCATGAAGAAATACGGCGTCCTTGTGAATACTTCAAAATGTATTTTCGGAGCAAGTGAGGTAAATTTTTTAGGTTACCATATTTCAGAAGCGGGCACCAAACCCCTGGAGGCGAAAGTCCAGGCCATCACCGACTTTCCTGTACCTAAGACTGTCAGGCAACTGAGGCGTTTCTTAGGCATGCTGAATTTTTATAGGCGCTTTTTGCCTAACTCAGCAGTCACTCAAGCCCCTCTCAACGCCTTACTCACAGGCTCGGTCAAGGCGTCACAACCCGTTGACATATCCGGAGACACACTTGTTGCTTTCCAACAGTGTAAACAGTCCCTTGCTAATGCTGCACTACTCGCTCATCCAGACAGCGATGCTAAGCTAGCACTCGTGACTGATGCTTCTGACTTGGCGATGGGTGCAGTATTGCAACAATTCAAGCAGGGTCACTGGCAACCACTTGCATTTTTCTCGCGCAAGTTTAGTCCCTGCCAGCAAAAATATTCACCCTACGACCGCGAGCTTTTGGCAATTTACGAAAGCATCAAGTATTTTCGGCACATGTTGGAAGCTAGACACTTCATAGTGTTTACCGATCACAAGCCGATTACTTATGCTTTTCACGAAAGAAAGGCTAATTGTTCACCTCGCCAATATCGACATCTGGACTTCATATCACAATTCACGACCGACATTCGTCACATATCTGGCAAAGACAATGTTGTTGCTGATACATTGTCTCGGATCGACGAAGTTCAGATGTCTATTAATCTCGAACAGTTGGCGGAGTCTCAAGCCGATGACGAAGAGCTGGTTAAGTACACCGGTGGTGATTTCTCACTACGACTTAAAAAGCTCAAGCTTCCTGGTGGTACAAAGGAACTTTATTGTGACATCAGCACACAACATCCTCGCCCCTTTGTAACTAAGGCCCTCAGAAAGCCACTATTTGACACCCTTCATAACCTCAGTCATCCAGGCGCTATGGCCACCACAAAATTGGTCGCCGAGCGGTTCGTCTGGCCTGGTATGCGTAAGGACTGTCGAGAATGGTGTCGTAAATGTCTGCCCTGCCAACGCGCTAAGGTGTATCGACATGTTTCAGCACCTTTAGGTACATTCGACCTACCACGCGCGCGTTTTACTTTTATACACGTGGACATTATTGGCCCTTTACCACCTTCTCAAGGCTACCGCTATTGCTTGACAGCAGTAGACCGTTTCACCCGTTGGCCCGAGGTCACACCCATGATGGATATTACCGCAGAAACCGTCGGTAAGGCATTGATATCCTGGATATCCAGATTTGGATGTCCCACGGATATTGTCACAGACCGCGGCCGGCAATTCGAATCCACACTTTTCCAATACCTTGGAAAAATGATAGGATTCAAACATCGCCGAACAACTGCGTACCATCCTGCGTGTAATGGCTTGGTGGAACGGTTTCATCGTCAACTCAAAGCGGCTATAATGTGTCATGCAGACAGCAACTGGGTCGATACCCTTCCCCTAGTATTACTAGGCATTAGGGCATCCTACAAAGAGGACTTAAAGGCTTCGTCGGCTGAATTAGTCTATGGCGAACCTTTACGTCTTCCTGGTGACTTCTTTCAGGCAACCATGCCGGATTCCACAGATCTGACGGATTTCACATCCCGCTTACGTCATTTCTCACGAAAACTTCGTCCGTCCCCCGCTTCTCGCCATAGTAAAAATAACGTTTTTATTTATAAGGATTTACAATCTTCTAGCCACGTATTTTTAAGAGTCGGTGCATCACGAGGTCCCTTAGAACCTCCTTACTCCGGTCCATATGAAGTGCTCGAGCGCGGGGATAAAACGTTTAAGATACTTTTTAAGGGTAAGAGCGTCACAGTATCTGTAGACCGTCTAAAACCAGCCTACATACTCGTCGACCCATCTACTAACATATTACCCCCTCCAACTCCTACTAATTATGATCCCGTCTTAGGTCCCATCCCTTGCCCCAGTCCTAGCCGGGATAAACCATCAGATCACCTGAATTCCAGAACTACTCGTTCTGGCCGCAAAGTTCGATTTCCTGACTTTTATCGACCGTAGTGACGGTCTCTGGGGGGAAGTGATGTAGGAGGTACACATACAAACACACACACACACACACACACACACACAAACATACTTACATGCAACAAATTAATTATCTATATAATATTCTATCAAGAAATTCTTACTATATAAATACTTCACTATTATATTATTATTACCTATTTATTTATTAATATTATTATTACAATATTAATTAATTACACTTTCATCTTATATAAAATAGTTTACGTATTTCGAATATTATTTAATCATATTTCATTCGCGTTAGTGAGACCACACCTTATTTGAGTTGACCTTTTTAGGGTTCCGGTGCCAAATGGCAAAAAACGGAACCCTTATAGATTCGTCAAGTCTGTCTGTCTGTCTGTCTGTCTGTCTGTCTGTCTGTCCGTCCGTATGTCACAGCCAATTATTTCCGAAACTATAAGAGCTATACTGTTGAAATTTTGTCAGTCGATGTATTCTGTGAACCGCATTAAGATTTTTACATAAAAATAGAAAAAAAACAATACATTTTGGGGGTCCCCATACATGGAACTGAAACTCAAAAATTTTTTTTTCATCAAACCTATCCGTGTGGGGTATCTATGGATAGGTGTTCAAAAATGATGTTGAGGTTTCTAAAATCATTTTTTTCTAAACTGAATAGTTTGCGCGAGAGACGCTTCCAAAGTGGAAAAATGTGTGTCCCCCCCCCTCTAACTTCTAAAATAAGAGAGTGATAAAACTAAAAAAAATATATGTTGTACATTACCATGTAAACTACCAACGAAAATTGGTTTGAACGAGATCTAGTAAGTAGTTTTTTTTTAATATGTCATAAAGCGTAAACAGCGATTTACCTTTCATTTAATCAACGAACTACAAGAACTTTTATATAATGTTACTTGTTGATACGGAACCCTTCATGGGCGAGTCCGACTCGCACTTGGCCGATTTTTTGTTATAACGGCCGGTGCAAGCGCACCGGTGATTCAGTATTGAACTGCCCTCGGTCGCGCGAAACTATAGTGGTTGCAATTAAACCTTTTAATAGATTTTAGAACATTTTAACAGTTTTCTGTGTCGTTCTGTGTATGTCTGTATGTAACTGTATTTCTTGTGACTTTTCTTTGTGCTGTGTAACTTTTGTGTTGTATTCCTGATTGTGAAGTTAATTACAAGTGTGAACCTACCGTACAACTTTTATTTATAAAACCTTGTGAGTATAGACCATATACCATAATCGAAACAGCAAAATCTGTGCAAATATACTAGGCATCCCTTTTAAGGTGTTGTTTCCATATTTCCCGGCAATTTTGAATTTGTAACTATTTTATATTCGAATGTGTTTAAATTTTGAATCTCAAGCCTTCATTGAAAATAACATCATTGCTGTGAGACAACTAATTCTCGAAGATCGTCAAGTGACGTATCAAGAGATAGAGGCTCTATTAGGCATCTCAGAGACAACCATTCAGAAGATCTTGCATGAAGCGCTTGGTGTGCTGCGCTATGTGCTACCAAATAAAGTCCGTCTATATTATGTCTTCTACTGCCTTACTTGCCTCGTTGGTGTAGTGTTTAGCGTATGCGACTGCTGAGCAAGAGGTCTCGGGTTCGACTCATGGCCGTAGCTAGGGGGGGGCATTGTGGGGCAATGCCCTACCTTAAAATCACAATGCCCTACCTAAAAAGTCCTCATCCCTATGTTGAGAGTACCTATTTTTTTTACTTCTGTCCTACCTGTAACCTATGTTGCCCTACCTTAAATTCGACTCTAGCTGCAGCCCTGGTTCGACTCTCGCGTCGGATCAAATGTTTGTGTGATCCGCTAATATTTGTTTCGGAGTTTGGGTGTTTTCTATGCATAATATGTATTTACAAAAAAAGTATGTTTGTGTATTTATATCAGTTGTCTAGTTACCCATAATACAAGCTCTGCTTAGTTTGGGGACTAGATGGCGTTGCGTGTAAAATATCCGAAATATTTATATTATATTTACTTAAGTAAAATTCGTGTAACATAATATTATGTGTGTGGCGCTGGGCAAAATATTGTTGTAACCAATTACAAAGGGTTAAATAATAAAGATTTATTAGAAAATATTTGAAAAACACCTTTCAAAGGACAGTGGCAAGAGTGTATGAGACTTTTGTACCGCTTTACGTATATCATGATAGATTGTTTCTGTATTTATATGACTAGTGATATCTTCAACAATAACACTTTTATTATCTATATTTTTTTAGAAGTTCGCGTTAAAAAGCTAAGTAAGTTTGAAGTTTGCAATGTAATACAAAGGCTGTACTCAAGTCGGCACATGACACCTGGCTATGACAAATGAGTTGTCATTCTTATCAACAAGATGGCGTAGTAACATATTTTTAAACTAGCGGCCGCCCCAGCTTCGAACACTTTTTTAACTTGACAAATTATAAACTAAACCTTCCTCGAGAATCAATCTATCCATTGCTGAAAACGGCATTACTATATAAAAAACATACAGTGAAACATAGAACCCCTCCTTTTTGGAATCGGTTAAAGAGCATCTCTTCCTTCTTATTTTCCCCATCAATCAACAGTTAATGTAAGTTATATTATGCATGAAGTATTATATTAACTGACAACATGCTTTGAAAAGATAATATAATATTGACTGGGAACCCCGTTGGCCCTTAGTCCGTACTCCGCCATATGGATATTCCAGACCAACTTAAATTTATTTAATTTACTGCGTTAACTCTGCACACCCCTGCAGAGGTGCCGAAATATGAAAATAAAAATGATCATTTAGAAATAATTATACTTATATTTTCTACTTACATGAAAATTAAAAAAACATACAAAATAATGAATTCATTTATCACATTCATCTATTTTAAAATTAAATTTAAACTCTGTATTTGAAGGGATAAATTTAAATGCTTTAGCCTTCACTTCAGCAGTTCTTTCAGAACTAATCACAACTTCGTTCGCGGTGTTGTCAATAATTTGACTTGTTTGAATCGTGTCATCTGGTGATTTACTACTGCTGGCACCTTCTTGCTCAGGCGCTGTGTTAGATTTATTGCCAGTAGTCAAAAATGCTGCCTTTTTTATGAATGTTGCTTTTATTTTATCTGGTTTTTCACACATTTTTATCTGGCTAAACACTGTAAAACGAAATAATAAATTATATGCTTTAATTAATTACATACTTTGTATTAAAATTTGAAAACAATAAATTGAACAGGTTAAAAGCATGCAAAATTAACAATTTATTTGACAAGATAAAATAGACAACATACATAAAAGTAAACATAACCGTCACTGTCACTGTTGTTTGCACAACAACACTACAGCTACTAGAGAGAATAGATGGCGTTGTTAAACAAAAAATATGATAACCGAGCGAAGCTCGGTCGCCCAGGTACTCTAAAGTTAGGGTGAAGGTGCAAGCGCTGCAAAGCGCGCACCAAAGAATTTTTGAGCGGTGTTCCCAGACAAAGAGGTGCCATCTGCAAGCGGTAGGTGGCCCGAGGTACGTCGGGGTTCCAGGGACTTCCTTTCGAGGCTATACCTGGTTCCTCGACTCATGGTTTCGACGGCATGCGGTTTTAGTTAGTTCGAGTCCGACATAGCTACCAACATGTGGTATGCGTGGAGATTTCCGCACGAAAAAAAAAGTACTTTAAAGTTATTCATCCCACTTTAGCAAACTTCAAACATATAAAAATCTAGGACCGATTTAAATAAAACATAGCTAAGAACATTTGCCAACTAATTCCTCTTCGAACACAAAAAAAAACAAAATCAAAATCGGTTCATCCGTACGGGAGCTACGATTCCATACACACAGAGAGACAGACACCGTCGTTTTCACACGGAACTTCTGAACTGTTGCCCCCACATGTATGCTTTTTTGGGTTTTCCTATTTTTGCTAATTAATATATACGAATAACCATTGATCTTAGTACTCACTTTATCAATTTGTTATTTCCAATGAAAAATTTATGTCAAAATCAATGTTGTAAAAAAAAATATCATAATGTTGGTTTAGATTTGTTCACCTTTAGTAATTTAGTTTAATGTCATCTAACTAATTAATAACTAATGTCATAATATTGTAAATGTGTATATGCGTGCGAGGTTGTGCGTGTCTGGCTGGGTGTGCGTGCATGGGTGTGGGAGTGAGTGCGTGGGTGTGAGTGTGCGTGTGTGGATGTGACTACAAAGTCACATCCACAAATCCTACAAAGGTTAGTTAGTTAGCTTTCCTGGGCGGTTTCCGCACTTAGCCTTAGCTATTGGACCATTGTGTGTGTAGTAAGTAACTAGACGGAGGCATTCCTATCTGT
Source organism: Phragmatobia fuliginosa (assembly GCA_932526445.1). NCBI lineage: Eukaryota > Metazoa > Arthropoda > Insecta > Lepidoptera > Erebidae > Phragmatobia > Phragmatobia fuliginosa. The sequence continues at coordinate 8,326,313 of OW052081.1, read as the reverse complement.
CAGAGTACAAGCCCAAACAGGCATAAGCATTACACCATTATGACACAAAATATTTTTAAGTGAATGAGAAATTTGTAGTTGGTTGTAACTTTGATCGATGTTTGAATGAAAGGTAAATTGCAGTTTACGATTTATGACGTATTTAAAAAAAACTACTTACTAGATCTCGTTCAAACCAATTTTCGTTGGTAGTTTGCATAGTAATGTACAACATATATTTTTTTTAGATTTATCACTCTCTTATTTTAGAAGTTAGAGGGGGGGCACATTTCCACTTTGGAAGTGTCTCTCGCGCTAACTATTCAGTTTATAAAAAAATGATATTAGAAACCTCACTATCATTTTTGAACACCTATCCATAGATACCACACACATATGGGTTTGATGAAAAAAAATTTTTGAGTTTCAGTTCCAAGTATGGGGGCCCCCAAAATTTATTGTTTTTTTTTTCTATTTTTATGTGAAAATCTTAATGCGGTTCACAGATTGCATCTACTTACCAAGTTTCAAAAGTATAGCTCTTATGGTTTCGGAAAAAAGTGGCTGTGACATACAGACGGACAGTCAGACAGACAGACATGACTAATCTATAAGGGCTACGGAACCCTAAAAATGAGACTATTGTTAAGTTAAGTAGAAGACACTATTGCTGCTCCCCACCAGTACATTACATTGTGTTGCTCTGTGCCTTAATGTGTCTTTCAGATCTTACCATATTAATGTTGTGTCTTGACATATTAATGTCGACTCTCAAAATCCAAATGAATTAACTTATGTATAAATTATATGTCATATAATTTAGTTATAAAAAAATGCTTCAACTTACTCTTGGCCAATTTCTTTTCTTCGGCAGCCATCTTAGCTCTATAGTCACCAAAATGTAATCTCATAAGTTGTCTCTTACGAATCATTGGCTGATTGTTGTTTTTTAAAACTGTTAGCACCTTCCATGTTTCTTGTACTGTATATAAAAATAGGTATGTAATATAATAATAAACAGCAAATTTCAAACTTGAAATGTTACATTTTGTGAAGTATGCATATCATACTATCTATGATCATCTGATCTCTATGTTTGCATTGCTAAGCAACACATATTGTTGTTTTACTGTTATATAAAAACTATATATGTTTCCTTGTGAAAAACTGTCTATAATAAATAAAACAGCTTCCTACTTTATTAACGTTTATTTCTGTAACATCACCACAAACATCAAACCTTCCTCTGAACATCAGATGAACTTAACATGGTAGCAGAGCGTTTATAAAGTTACAGATGAACGTAAGTAAAAATATCCCTTGTCATAAAGAAAATGTCGAAAACGAAAATTGAGTCTCTTACAAAAGACAATTACGACACATGGGTGATACAAGCAGAAGCCGTTCTTGTTAGACAAAAATTATGGAAACACATTGAAGTTCCTTTAACTGCTGATGCTACTGCAGATGAAAAAGAAGGAGACAGACAGGCGAAGTCTGAATTAATATTAATAATATCTCCTTCTGAGCTAAAACAAATAAAAAATTGCACAACAGCAAAAGCACTGTGGGAAAAATTGAAAGACACTTATGCTAGTAAGGGACCTGCACGTAAAGCATCCCTATTAAAGCAACTAATCCTAACAAAATTAGAGGGACACGATGTACGCGGTCACCTAAATAAGTTCATGCACACAGTTGACAAATTGGCCGACATGGACGTGATAATCAATGAGGATTTGTTAACAATTATGATGTTGTACAGTCTGTCGTCGGAATATGAGAACTTCAGAGTTGCTATTGAGTCACGGGAAAATCTTCCGAAGCCAGAGGAGCTTAAAACTAAAATAATAGAAGAATGTGAAGCTCGTCACAGTATAATAAGTAACGAACCTGAAACCTCTTTTCATGAAGAAGCATTATACGCATCCTGTAAAATTTGCAAACGAAGAGGTAACATCTTTAAAAGCAAAAACCACAAAATTTGTACTAATTGTTGGAAAGAAAAGAATGGTAATAAGCCTAAAAACAAATATAACAATTTCCAAAAGAACAATTATGCTACGCAGTGCCTTCTCACACATAATGAGAAGCCTGAAAACACCATTTGGGTCTTGGACAGTGGTTGTACATCTCATATGACATATCAACGAAATTTATTTACGTCCATAGAGAAATCATCAAGAAAACTAAATTTTGCAACTAAAGAGCATACTGCTGACATTAAAGGAAAGGGTACAGTTTCTTTTCTATCAAAAAACGGTGATGGTATGGCATGTACACACCTCAAAGAGACGCTGTACGTACCTACTTTGTGTACTAATTTGATGTCTGTCAGTAAGATAACAGATGCTGGATGTACAGTCGTCTTTACCAAGAATAAAGCGACCATTAATAATCCGAAAGATGGAATAACTCTTACTGCATTTAAAAAAGTAGATGGTCTTTATTACGTTAAACCTTACAAACACGAGTGTACCAATCTAGCTAATGATAATGATGAATCAGTTGACACTGTTTCAACTACTAAAAAGAAAACGAATTCATCAAACATTTATGAATGGCATAGAAAGCTTGGGCACATGAACGCCAAAGATTTAAAATTTGCACTTAAAAATGAAAATTTAATTGGCTTGAACTTTGATGCTTCGGAAATATTGTCTGAATGTGAGATCTGCATTCAAGCAAAACTGCATCGAGTACCCGCTCCTTGTAATAATACAACTCAACGAACTACACAATGCTTAGAAATCATTCATAGTGACGTATGTGGACATAGGTCCACATACGTCACTCACTCACTCACTACAGCGACTCTGATCATGCAGGAGACAAAACTACCGGAAGATCCACATCTGGAATGGTGTGCTTATTTTCTGGAGCTGCTATTAGCTGGAGAAGCCAGAGACAAACGACTGTGTCCATCTCTTCAACTGAAGCCGAAGTAATAGCAGCAAGCGAATCCGCACAAGAAATTTTGTGGTTGAATCGCTTACTCAACAACCTGATTGAAGTCGGGAAACCAGTATTGAATCTGGATAACGAATCAGCTGTGAAACTTGCGCATAACCCGAAGTATGAATATCACAAGCGCACGAAACATATAAAACTGAAACATTTCTTCATTAGAGAATGTGTTAGCAATGGAGAATTTGAAGTTCAGCAAGTTTCTTCAGAACTGCAATTGGCTGACATGTTAACCAAACCACTGTTTGGTCCCAGACTGCAAAACATATGTTCAAGAGTGGGATTGAAGAATTTATCCTCAAATTCTGAAAAACTACTGGGAATGTGAAGTATGCATATCATACTATCTATGATCATCTGATCTCTATGTTTGCATTGCTAAGCAACACATATTGTTGTTTTACTGTTATATAAAAACTATATATGTTTCCTTGTGAAAAACTGTCTATAATAAATAAAACAGCTTCCTACTTTATTAACGTTTATTTCTGTAACATCACCACAAACATCAAACCTTCCTCTGAACATCAGATGAACTTAACACATTTTAACTCAGAAATGATAGATTGACAAATTGTGCAGGATAAGGTAGAAATGAAACTGTATTGACTGCTTCCGTGGAGCAATGGCTGCTGTGCTTGAGGTCTCTGGTTCGATTCCCAGACAGTACCAAATGTTTGTATTATCTACAGTTCTAAGATAAGGTCTGGAATATATGTTATGGCTCATTATTACCTATTTTATTGAAAACAAATTTGTCCAGGCTCTTACAACATCACACTATGTACATTAGTACATGCAGACCATGATTTTGGGTAATGGGTAAGCTACTAAATGTATATATTATGTCCATAAATAAAGGAAAAAAAAGGTTATAATGAAAAGTTAAATAAAAGCTGATGGGTACTTTGTCCTAGAACTTGGTGAAACTTTAATTGTTTAAGCAGCGCAAGTTATGGAACCTCTCCAAAGGAATAATTTGCTTTAGGTCGTTGTGTGGTGATATTTAAAACTAATGTAATACTGAAAGGACCGACTTTAGCCCGTTCAACCGAACAAACAAACGTTCTCTTCAGCTGTATATTATTATTTTAAGTATAGGTGAGACTTGCGAAAATCAGTAGGAAACTTGAACACAACTTACACTGCTTTTCGGTGGCTTTTTTCTCATTTAAAGTTCTTTCCAGATCTTGAATACACCAACACAATTCTAGTTGAAATTGTCTTATCGATTCCTCGGGATCTATGCCATCGCTACTGTCTTTCTCCACGTTACTTGCTTTTTGTATTGAAGTTGGTTTTCCTTTGGAATGTAATTTAGTTGGTTTCGGCATATTTTTACTTAAATTTACGTTTTATAATTATAAAGCAACAACTACAAACCACGTTTTATTTTGTTTTGATTATTTGACAATTTTGACATAACTTTTTTTGAATGTGTTTCTTTTCGTCCAGTAACCATAACTCAACACAATAAATTGCTGAAAATTAGAAATGACTTCATATTTTATAGTCCAAAGTAAAAAATCTATAGGATTTATGTATGTTTTAACAGTAACTTAAAAAAACTTACAATTAAATTTAAATAAGCTTTCTGTTGGAAATCAAGCGATTTAGACATGACATCGGCAATCACCGGTTGCGTGCCACGTGGGCCGTGTTGCTTTGCTTTATGGTGATGGTAAACATAAATTACGATAATTACATCACTTTACAATTATGCATTCACTAACGATAAATTAAAATACTAGGAATCATTATTTTCAATGTTTACATACAAGTGTCGAGAAATTCCTCCGCATCATGGCCTGTTGAGAGCGGTCCTAAAAGACTCTAGGCTTTGTCGCGTTATTTACTACTTATTATAAAAAATAACCAGAAGATGTAAAACATCAAAATCGAAGTTGTTTTCCAGTTATGATGAGTTTTAATAATCAAATTTGTGGGAGACATGGCTAGACGAACTGCTGGTGAATTATTTAGGACAATCGGAGCCCCCGGTGTTACCCGCGTTTGTTGTTGTTACCGCGGGCAACGCCGCGGGCCGAAGCTAGTCTAAAAGAAGTAGACTAAGTTACTCCTTGTTTCATCAGCTATCTGCCACTAGTGACAGTCCCGTTGAAATCAGCACAGCCGCTCCAGAGATTACCCGGAAGGAACAGACAGACAGACTAAAATTGTAAATAATTTTTTTTTGCCAGATATATCATTATCGTGTATGACATATACATTACATACATGCATCCATAGTAAAAAGTGGTTATTTTAATATTACAAACAGACACTCCAATTTTATTTATTTGTATAGATAAATGAAATTAAAACACTGTAAATCATGGTGTGATGTGGAATAAAGTATCATTTTTTAAATTACTTTAATTATTACAGTATAGTAGGCTCAAACAAAATTATTGAAAATTATTTATTCCAATAATTCAGTTGCAATATAAAAAAATATATTATATAAGTTTTTTGATCATAATGACGTAACGTGTCGATGTCGAAATCCGAAACTAAAATTCCTAACCTCTAAATAATATTGCTCGTATCCCGATTCATAGTTCTGTGAAAAAGTAGTATGCCGCTTGGAAGATTTGGAAAAATTACACTTTCGTGGTAATTACATCAATAATATACCAATTGCCTGTTAAAATTAAATCCTTTGACTGTGGTGAGCCCTCCATAATAGCATTTTAATCATTAATTCTATTTTTTTTAGAAATTTAGCAATATTAAGATTAGTATGACAGAAATGCTTATGGCATATCTATCAATAAATTAAAAAAAAGTGTTTTGCTGTCATACTATTTATCATTCATTGATTTCTAATCGTTTTTCTTCCAAATACTAATGATAGTTTTTGTTGATAACTAATTTTCTAACCTCGACATAGACTGACGAATATTTACTTATAGCTTTACAGCTTTTAGAGTATTAAAAATTACAGTACTTCATTAAACGTAAAGAAACTGTTCCATATTGAGAAACATAGTGTATATTAAATTTGTTCTAGGTTGGCAGTCACTGTAACAAGTTTATCATTGTTTGTGGTGGCGAAAGATTATGTCAATCATAACCGGTTAGAGAATATGAGAGCAAGGGAACGTATGCGCAAGTCTAATCAAGGAGAGTATCCTGATCTATACAGACAGAAACATTGAACTTGTGAACAGGTAAGCATTTACAGATAATCCTGTTTTAACAGTCTTCCTTTTTAAAGAGAGTCCTATGTCCTGACAGTGGACTACTGCTATTGTTGATGATGATGAGTCCAGCTGTTTCTTTGTTATGAACACAATTAGAATCGTCGACTTAAGGCAAACTAAGAAAATGCACATAAATAAATACAATTGAAGTTGTCTATTCGCAATTTCAAATAAACAGCTTTTTACTAAATGAATATTCTTATCTCCTGTGGACCTGTCTATCCAAAGGCTGTCTGGAAGAGTTTGATTTTAGGAATTATATATATCTTTTTTGAACATTTAAACAAATAATTGATTAGTGTTCAATAAAGTAAAATCTATTCTATAATTAGTACTTGCATTAGATAAACAAGTTTTAAAATGTCTGTCTGTCTGTTTGTTCTGGCAAAACAGCTGGGTCCATTTTCTGAGACGTTCACTGACAAATGATGATACAAGGAGTAACTTAAGCAATTTTTTTTAGACTAATTTCCTTCTACGGCCTCCATTGCTGCTAACATCTTCTCAATTTCGAGGGTCAGGCTCTTGTTAACTATAAATAATTTAATCCTTATAAAAAAGCACTCACCCCCACTGTCTCATTGATCAATGTAGAGCCTAAGATGTTGTGGTTATAGACTTGACGTTTTTGCATCAGATTCTCAGTTAAAGATCAATTGTGTTGTTTTAAAATTAAAAACACAATATAACAAAAGCCAACGCATAATTAATAATGTATAACTATTTCAATTTCAGATTATTATATTTAAACCAAGTAAACAAGGAATATAAACAAGATGGCCGCTGTACCTCAACTGGACCCTGCAAAACTGCAACTAGTGCAGGAGCTGGAAATAGAGATGATGTCTGATATGTATAACCGCCTTGTCACTGCCTGCCACCGCAAGTGTATACCTGTTAAATATCATGAGACTGAGCTCGGTGAGTTTAACTAGTTTTATATATCTGTATTCTGTAATGTCAAGTAGAGTGTTTGCCAAGTGTTGTGGGTTCAAATCCTACAAGGGATTGTGCAATCTCAAATTGTTATTCTGAGTCTGGGTGTTCTTTGTGTGTTTGTAAATTCCCCGTGACACAAAAAAATAGCATAATGAGGAAGTTGTCTTTTAAGAAAAAGAAGTGTAGATTTGCATTGACGTCGGGAAGGAGCTGGATGTAAGTAGCCGAGGATCAAACTAAGTGGTGTGCAGTATGAGAGGCCCATGCCCAGTAGTAGGCTGCAATAGACTGAATATGTAGAGTGACAGTGATTTTCTGTGTCATGTGAGCCTCTTTTAGAGAAAATCATATCATTTAGAGGTTACTATCCCCCACCCCTTTTCTGTGTAATGCGAGCCTCTTTTTAAGAAAATCACACCATTTAGAGTCACTATCCCATGGCTGAACTTAGATCTTTGGCATTGCGCACATACCATCAGACCTCCCAAAACAAGTACTAGGCAATGTAAAAGTCCTGAAGGTTGACTCGTGTGGAACTTCGGCTCCAAGTACCTGTATGTTATCTATACTGATTGCCAAGCATATTTCTTGGCAACAACCATGTATGATTGTCAATGAGCAATAGAAAAAAACTAAAACATTATTTTATGTACTTTTTTAGGAAAAGGCGAGTCAGTCTGCCTTGATCGTTGCGTAGCAAAGTACCTGGATGTGCATGAGCGCATAGGAAAGAAGTTGTCCAACATGTCACAGGGTGGAGAGACGGAGGACTTGACCAAAGTCACCTTGCCCGAGAAGAAGTAGTCACTAATATTATTCATATTGAATCATATTTTTTTTGTTAAAATTAGTTTAGGTGTTTTGTTGTAACATTAGACTCGACAGCTCAACTGGGATTAAAGGATGATTTCTACCAAATAGCTTCTATCAGTGTAATATCTGATTAAATTATAGCACATTGTTGAAATACACATGGAAAAACACTAGTAGTCATTCAGCTGAATCCAGATAACAACCATTTTTATGGTCATTATTAGTTTGTAACATTGACAGTGCCATGCTGAGGTTTTAATAAATATATTTTTTCATATTTTAGTTACAGCAGAAAAGACTAATCCAATTTTTTTTTCGTAATGTTGCCAATAAAATTAAACCATTTTTGCATCATGATACTGTCAATGACAAAATGATATTATTCTTAAACAATAAATGTCACACTTTAATAAGCTGTGATGAATCATCTTGCCTTGCATTTATATCCTATCTATGACAATGATTGTTGGCACGAATTTGTATGTTTTTCCAAAATGAACTCGAGCACAACACTTTTAATTTAACAAAATTTCTTATCACAATATACAATATTGACTCTTAAGTGCTGGTCAAGGAAATAATTATGGTTCATTATAATAGCATTTTTTATATATGAGGGAGGAGTTATTTTGTTGCTATGGTTCTTCTGTTGTTTGACTGGTTAGCTATCGATATAAAACTAAATATCTATTGCATATGTATTATGCTATAAATTTTATCAATAACATGGCAACATTTGAATTTTAGAATAAATTGTTTATTGGACATTGATGAGTGTGTTCAAATTAGATAATTGTTAGAAATAAAACAGTTAAAACATATTTTGTTCATGTTTTTATTTAAATCAATAAAATTACATAAAACTACCAATATTATCGTCAAGACACCTAAGAAATCATGTTCTAGAAATTAATAGTTCTCATATAACACAATTTCATACAAAAGTCTACCAATTATGTAGTAACTAATATACATGTACTGTGTGTACATAATATACTAAATCCAACTATGTACATGTTTTCTAGGCCCCTTGACGGCTACTAAACATCTAGTTAACTACATAAAAGTATTATTAATTTCAACACGTTTGAACTAATATTATTTAATCATTTACATATGTCACACAGTCAGATTAAACACATGGACTGATCCATATAAATGCTAGGTAGGATAATGCAATTGATTCGCACTATAAAGGCAGACAGAAAAAAATCGACAAATGTGGGTAGAGGACAATAATACATAACGTCACGTCTATTTCCCAGAGGCTGATAATATTATAAATGTTATATCATAAGGATTCTACAAAAGAACGGTAGGTACTGGTATACTATATTGTGCGTGTCGTGAGAGCCGTCTAAGGGCTCAAACTACGTAGAACAACAAGGCTGAAAGGAACAGCATTAATTAAATTGTAGATGACAAAGTTTACTCAGACAGAACATGTACTGATAAGAAGTTTCGTATGATATTAATTTTGATCTGGGCATACGCCAGATCGATATCAAAGGTTAAGTTGTACTCTTAACTTTACTACAAACATTAATATTCATTTTTTTGAAATATTTCTCGCATTTTTTTACACAGTTTCTTACAGCATTAGTGCCTTCAACTAGTTTGACCAAGACAGTTTTTTACCTTCGTATCCTGAGAACCCCTATTGACTTTTCCTATGTTTGATGTTTATTAGTCCAAACCCATAGCTCATACGATAACTTTTAATCAATTCTGATAACACATAAATATGCGAACAAAAGAAAAAAACGCTTTTAATCCAAATGTAGAAAAATACCTCTTGATTTCTAAACTCAAGCAAGTAGGCATAGAAAAGCCATGCGGCCTGACATATAACCCAGGGAAATATTACGTATCCAATATTCGCCGAGGGCATCTTAAAACAGTGCGCTACTAGAGGTAGCAAAGACAAAAACCATATGAAGTATTGTGACGTCATTACGCTGTTAAACGCCACCAGCACAACGGCTTGACAGAACATGGCGAAAGGCAAGCTGTCTTGTTTCAAACCGAACGTCAAGCTGAGGAATATGAGCAAGAGAGTCTCAAGTACTTGTACAACAAGTTTCACTATGTCCAGTTGTATTTCATCCATTGTTAAGTACGAGTAGTAAAACAGTATGGAGAAATTGTGTCGAGTGTCTTTCCGAATCAGGTGATAAAGGTATGTCTCGAACAAAAATTCATGGCCGTACATCTTGTACATACTGAAAGTGAGTACAATGATGGTAGCTATGCAACTCAGTGCCAATGTGATTTGTCTTCTGTTCGGCAGTAACAGCCAAAGTCCATGTAAAGCACTAGTTGAGTGAGTTATAGTGTCATATGAACCCAAGCTCAAAAACATGGGAAAGCTGAAGGCTAACGGGTACAAACGAAGATGTATCGCTACACCGAGAAATATTCCAGCAAAAGAATATTTTATTGTAATACTTTTTATTTTCGCTCTCAAGAAATACAAGCTCATTATAATGAAAAAGCACGGTAATGAGTCTGCGTTTCCACGCGTTGATATTGCTATGCTCATGGGATTGTATAGCCATAACTGAGCACAGTAAGATGGTACATTTGTTTTTTTATTTTTCAATTGGCTCGCTACCAAGTGCTTACAAGCTATGGCAATCAGAATGTCGAAGAAGGAAAATACGTATTTGCCAAAGTCTGGATGGACAATAACGTTCGGTGTTAGGAGGAATGCAATGATAGGACTGTAACGATAGGTGTGGCGCCGATAGGGAGACCTGCCATTGATAACATACCTAGCAGCATCAGTGAACACTCTGTAGTCGACGTCCGTGTACTGTACTTCAGCATATTTGTCGTGAAATTGCGCATAGCTTATCAACACCAATCTAATTACAATTCCTACTGCCATGTGAATGGTAAAAGGCAAGTTTATGTACTTCCGAACGTGTTCCATTTTTGTCTACTTGATTACGATCTTTTAAATCCTAGTTTTTAGATCCTTAGCGGCCAACGTCAGACAATTCTTGAACTGTTCGAACTCTGCAGCGCAGTCGTTTTTAGCAACAGAACCTTCCTTTAGAAGCACACACCGTGCGTATATAACACTTTGTTTAGAACATTTGGCGAAAACTACAGGATATTTAGCTAGTCTTTCTCTTGCTCTGGTAACTGATTCCATTATTGATCAACCTCTCGCTTCTTCAAAGTTGTAGGAGGTTCGGAATAGTCGAATACGTCACGAGGACGAAAAAAAATGTCGTAGATTGGCTTCGAAAAGAATATGCAAAGACCTAGAGTTGTAAAAGTAATCTGAAAAGTTAATGGGTATCTATAGATCCAACTTCTTCTACCAAGAGTTTTGCTTCGACGACGATTTTCCATATCTGCAAAGAACATTTACGATTATGGTGAATCCGAAATAAGGTATTGGTTTAAATTATTTGGAGTTTAACAACAAAATTTCTGCCTATGCGATAGCATGTTATTCATGTCAATAGCTGATAAAATGTATAAACAATTTCAACAATTCAATTTCAAGTCATGGCTACCATTTTTTTTCTAGTCACCAATGTCAAAACGGTTTAATTAATTTTTGTACACCTATTTTTCTTAACTGATGTTAAGTTGTTATAATATATTCAAAAATGTTAATCTTAGGCAAGTGTATTCAATAAAACACTTAAACAAATACTTTAAAAATAACTTAATAAAGTGAATTTATCTTCAACTGTCGAGACGGCAGATATTGTATTTAATTCATAGAGTTGTCACTTAGTAAAGTTTTTTATATTTAAGCTTACCAAAGTAACTCTATTCTGCCTGATGGAAATCATGAGTAGAACCTTTGAGTAGGGGTCACCATCCTCATGGTGAGGGTAGGCAATGCAGCATAGTGACCTATACCATGGTGGCCTGGTCAGATATTTCTGCATCATCAATGATACATTTGGGGTATGATTGGTCGTCACTGAAATCTTCACCGATCGCTTGAGACTTTATGGGAAATAAACTCACACTGATGTGGCTCATCCTAAGCATAAACAAACTCACTACGTAAAATAGGTGTTTTAAATAGTCACAATCTACAAGTATAATTTTGGCATACCTACGTTGTGTGATAATTACCTTACTTGCCCGACGTGACGACAGCCGGCGAAAATTGCCGCGGTTCCAAGTCGTAACCTTCACAAACAAGAGAAATTGGCTTGAACTTCAGACAACACTGTCGCATTGCCTCAAACACGTGCTGACAACGAATCTCTTGATAGCTTTGTTCTGAAAATAAAGAAAAATTTTCAATTAAGTACACCACATGGGAGCCTTCTTGATGTAAAATATATATTGGCTGACTTTGATGTCCGGATGGTCCAGTAGTTAGTGATTAAGGCTGCTAAGCCACTGGATTCTATTCTCGCCCAAGACAAATAATTGTTAATATGCACGATGATCTGTTGTACTAAAAATCTATATGTAAATATTTCATGATTACAGGAATCGCGCATAGCTTAAATCATTCTTTCCGCTAACATAGCTCAAATTACTATCCATAACAATGTAAGAGTCATGATAGGAATTGGGATCTGTCGCATCTTGCACACACAATGAGAAAACCATAGTTACCATCTAACAAAGGCACACCGAACTACTATTAATCTTGCAACGCGCTATGAAAATTTGTCGCGCCGATTAAAATATCGGTTGGTAGGTATATAGCTTTTCAACATCAGTTTGTCCGCTAGACCTTACTACCCTACCTGGTTCGATTAGTCTCCTTTTGCATTGGATAGACTTTACTCTTTCGCAACTTAAGGGATTATTGAGGACATGACTACTGTTTCTAAAATAACTGACATAATAAGAGATCAGTGAAATAGGCAAAAGTGTATTAAAATAATATAGAAAACACCCAAACTTCGAAACAAATATTTGCAGATCATACAAACATTTGGTCCAACCTGGGAATCGAACCCGAGACCTCTTGATAAGTAGCCGCATACGCTAACCATTAGACCAACAAGGCAGTATAATCGAATGTGTCAAAAGACTTATACATTAGTTTGCGTTAAAGTAACCTGCTATATGTCTACATTAAGCCCACAGTACACACATTAAGTACACAGAAAGCCCTTCGCAACAATTTATCAAAAAAGATTGTACGGATGTTGCACAAACCAAATGAACAGGTATTACGGGTTCAATTCAAACACTATACTCACATCTTTGCAATACCCAAATTGCCCTATTAGTGGCAATAAATGTAAGCCCTATCACTCAAGTATAAAAACACGCGTGTGTATATATTTGTAGGTACAATTATGTAGGCCACAACGTGGAAAGTGGATTATTCACTCAGTGACAAAACACTATCTCAGAGTAGAGGTCATACACCCCTAAAAATATAGTACCTAAGCAATGAACGCGAAAGCAATGTTTTTATTCTTTTTTTTTTCCAATTTGTAGAAACAAGTAATTGGCAGCGGGTTTTCTAAGTACGTAATGTACGCATATGTGTGTACTGCGTGTGAGACAGTACTCACACACAGTACACAACTTTCAACTCTTCCAATTATTATAAACTTTGCCTATTGCTATTGTGAGAAAAGAAAGATGCATGGCATGATATATATTTTCTAGACCTAGCTTTAGCGCAGGTATTAGCCATACGTTAAAATTTAAGGCGAATACACCTGCGAAAGAACTGTTTACTGTTTAATAAGTGCTATAGACATGCTCTACGAGTTTTGTAATATTAGGTACAAACGTCATTTCAGCATGCGCAACGAGATATTTACAAAATCTGTTTTGGCGAGGTCTTCGAACTTTGATAGCTCAGGGCACGTGAATTGTACAAAACTACAACGTACCTTTATGAGGCTACAACAAATGTGCGGTTGTGTGTACAAAATATAGTATTTACATAGTTCAATGCGATATTTATTTATACTGCAAACTACATTGTATAAGGCGGACGTAATACCATAGGCATTTTCTTCTGGTCAACCTTAGGGTGATACAGAGCTGTGTGTATCAGGTGTATAATTGGAGCGACGTGACGAGGATTATTTGTATTTCGTTACAAATATTTTACATATAATATATTATTAACGATGTTTTTAGTTATTAACCAAATTGAAAGTGCCGTTGATTGAACTATGACTTATTGAACTTTTCAACTTTGTTGGCTTTTGCCGTCAGCTCCGCCCGCATGTATGTCGATTATCGCGGTAAAGAGTAGCCAACCACTTTCCTCAAAAGTATCTTCGCCAAATTTAATTGAATCGGTGCAGCGGTTTAGTAGTCGTAACAGACAGCAAAAGAGTCACTTTCGTTTTTCTTGTATAAGTTTCATATTAATTTTAATAATGACCTACTTGTATACACCTAAAGATATGACCATCATCAATCATCATCAACGGCCTTTAACAGTCCACTGCTGGACACAGGCCTCTCCTTAGAAAGGAGGTTTTGGCCTACTATACCACGCTGGCCAGACGGGTTGGTAAAGGGTTTGTGTCAAGTTTTCCAGTGATGTTAGCTGCTTATTATTTTCTTTTAGTCGCCTCTTACGACACCCATGGAATGAATAGGGGTGGTGACACTTTGTATTCTTAATCCGTCACCACACGGACAATGACATGACCATATCCCCAAACAAACAAAAACATATTAAACATCAAAATTTTGACAACTTTAATATGAATTTGTTTCTCTAGAGCATTAGCAGTCACGATAGCATTATCGCGAGCATACAGAGAATGATAAAATATAGAAAAATCAAAAGAAGAAAACACATAAAGTCGATCGTCACGGGGACCGCATCCAGGGTCACGGTGGACCGCAATGAAATCTTCACCAATCGCAACGCCGAATGCGATCGCCATCAAAAGGTGACTGATCTTAAACACTACACACTACACTAGGTGCACTGCTTCGCATTCTTCTGTAATTCGAACTGGCAGTTGTCAAGAATTCAAGCCCTCTAAGTCTCCTAACAATACATAGCTCGTATTGCTATGTGTAATACTACACGCGATCACCGATAAAACCAGAAACGCCCCTTCCCTCGTTAACTCAACAGTGATAAAATACGGTATTCATATTGTCCTTATCTATACTAGCTATGTGTATTTTAAGTAATATGTTAGTGTACAATAAAGATAATTATATTACATTATAATCAATAAAAAGACAAGCGCGAGTCTGATTAACGCACCGAGGGTTAGTACAAACTTGTGTTGAATGAATTCTTAGGAATCAAGTAATGAGCGTGTCAACAAAACTAAATTAATTTCGCTATTCTTTTTAGAATAGCGAAATTAATAAGCGATGATGGTAATGAAAAATGATACCATATACAGATACATTACCATCATCAAAAGCCTATTATTATAGACCACTACTGGACATAGACCTGTATCTTAAGGCTAGGAGGTTTTGGCTGTGTGGTGACGTAAAAAGAATATGGAAAGTCACCACCCCTACTCATTCTATTGGTATCATAAGAGGCGACTAAGAGACAAACTAAGCAGGGTAACATAGGGAGAAGGAAAACATGAACATTGAACACAAAGTATTTGATGACCCGTCAGATCATCGTTGTCTAGTAGGCCAAAAACCTCTTTCCATAAGAAAAAATTGCAAGGAAAAATATCAGTATCTAATTTTAAATAATTACTATATAAATTATGAGATTTTATTTATTGATAGAACAAGACATTTACAAAACAAATTCGTTTGCAATATAGCCTTTTTGCTGGCTTATATTGGGTGCAGAAGTAGGTATCATGTGCCCTACGAAATGTTAAATTTGTATAAAAATGTTAAGTTGATTTTAAGTAAATTAAAACTTGGCATAATTTTATCTTAATACATCGACGATCTAAAAACACACGTGGTGACGGTTACTGAGATACGGATCCCTAATAATTACTTTCTTTATTGAGACCACTTTAACTTATCTGTATTTTGTTGCTACAGTATGATGATTTTATTTTAAGTAATTTACCAAATTTTTAATTGCAATATTTATACGAAAGAAGCTATACCTACCCCGACTACATAAAAACTTTACATAAAATTTAAACAGTCCATGTCATCCCGAGCCATTACACCTCATCCTAATGGATGGCCCGGGGTGACGGACATTTCAACCGATTTAATAATCGGTTCAGCACTTTAGGCTACGGTGAAACACACAAGCATACATAGACTGCCAAAACTCAGAAACTGTAAAAAGAAATCACCGGCTCAACCTCGAAAAAAAATCCATCATTATGAACATCACAAATCGTTAAGTTCTAAGATTTCATATATATACGTTGATGACCATGGCTGATCATCTTTATTATACACATATTGAATACTCAAATTATTTTAATATTGAGAATTAAATTTCGACGTTAAAGACTCAGTTTAATATACATAAGTGACCAATATATGTATATACCTACGAGTAGCGCCGTATATCATTGATTTACGAATAGATAACAGATTGGGGTCATCGCACATGGGTGTGTTTCCTATTCCCAAGTAGATTCGCCCACCCGAGGTTAACCTTAGTGATGTAAGTACGTTAAGGTGGTTTTCTATAAATACATTGTGTTGTGGAATATTCCAAGGCACAATTGGTTATTTCTAGATCGCTGAAATCAACTACAATAAGAGTCTAAAATTAAGAACAAATCTGTTATAAATCATGTTGATCATATTTAAAAAAATCATCTCAATATTCCCAAATCCCATGCCGACACATATCACAGCACCTATTCATATAAATTGTTCATGACCTAAATAGAAATCGGAAATGAATATTCGTATTAAAAATGTAAACCTAATGACATTGACATTTTAGTATGTACATCATGTTAGCCCCTGCCCATGATATTTTCGGGACTCAATAACTGCCTGGTTGTATGCGGCTGCTGATCAAGAGGTCTCAGGTTCGATTCCCGGGTCGGACCAAATATTTGTTCCACAAATATATGTAATGATGTGTGTAAGATGTCTGTAATATTTATTATTATTATTTACTCTACCGCCCCTAGCCCACGGTTCGGTAGGGTCCCTAACCATTTATCAGAAAAAGTATTTTTCGGAGATATGGGCAAATTGTCTCAACACGAGCATCATCACGGGCAAAATCTATAGTTACAAATATTACACAAATGACTCATGACAAATCGACCAGACATTAATAAATCTAATGACGTCCTTTGAAGGCGGCCAATGTTAATAAAGCAACACTTTTATGTTTGTGTTGTTCGGAATAACCAAAACATGTAATAAAACTAAAACAGCGTTAAAAAACGGAGAGGGGAGAGGGGACTTGTAGGACAGGACAGACAGGATACGAGAATTGGGTATATACTTCCTGCCGTTACAAACAATCACCGAGTTAGGGCAGTGTCGAACTATTTTCGATCAAAATACGGCCTGGAGTAGTACAACTTTGTTTGGTAATTTACGCACTTGACCCGAGTTCCGTAATCTATGAATATTTATTTCGGAGATTATTACCGAAATAGCATTACTCTTTGTATGAGCGCAACCCGAATTTTTTACATCTTCTGTGCAAATTTATACGTTTAAACTTGACTGCCTTGTTGGTCTAGTGGTTAGCGTATGCGGCTGCTGATCAAGAGGTCTCGGGTTCGGTTCGGTCGGACTAAATATTTGTGTGATCCACAAATATTTGTTTCGGAGTCTGGGTGTTTTATATGTATAAAATGTATGTATTTACAAAAAAAATGTATGTTTATGTATTTATATCAGTTGTTTAGTACCCATAATACAAGTAAACTAAGTTTTACTAAGTAGTAGTTTGGAACTAGATGACGTTGTGTGTAAGATGTCCGAAATATTTATAAATATTTAAAAGCATTGCCAGAAATGATGTCGATCGAAGGTGTTTATCGAATTTATGATGAATGACGTGAACGCCCTGCTGTGACTCCGCACAAAAGGACTATGGTGGTGTGAGTCAGCGGCCACTATTGCTGACACGCATCGGTTAGGACCAAAGCTCAGTGTATCGTAGTCCGATCGCTTCGTCTGACTGATCGGAGAACGCACTTTTTTTTTCCTCCTGGTTAGATGTGAAAACAAGACTAAACTTCGTACTATCGTGTTTCGTTGGGATGTGCAAGATCGGAGGCTTGTACCATTCAGAAGCATCTCAACAGGAGTGTGGGTCACCATGCTGCATGATATGCATCCACAATGAGTTCGGTGTCAACTTTCCATCAGGCAAAGTAGTCATTTTGGCAGGCTCATAAATAAACAAAATGGCCAAGTACGTGTCTGGCCACAAGCGTTCGGTAGTCACCGAGAGGCGTGAGAAAGAAAACCCCACTTAACGTGTAGGGGGGTACCTACCCCAAAAAAATATTTTTAACGTGAAGGCAAGGACGGATGAATATGAAGATATAAGGGTTCCGATAGGTGAACTACGGAACCCTATTTAAAAAAAGAAAACAAAATACATGTAAATTCAAAATACATTCATACTTTTAAAAATAATAGTGATGAGTCGATGCCTGTGTATTGGCTAAATTGTTTTGTAATTATTGCGATCACCGAAAGGCGAAAGAGGATAATAAAAACCCTTTGTCAGCAATTTATACATATATATTTTATTAACAATAATGTTACAATCGACATGCCGCCTTAATCTCAATAGAAACAAGATATATTTATTATACAGCGTGATACTAAACCAAACAATTATAACACAATATTTTGAATAACTTTACTTATTTTACATAAAAATATTAGAATCTATATTCCATATGGACAGCATAATTACAATGGTGTAACAGACCCCTTTCACATCCGAGGTGTTATGGAATGGATTTTAGATACATAAATTACGCTCTCCGCTGAGATGCAATAAGGACAACAGCGCTGCCAAAGATTACAAGCACTAAGCAGGTGCCATATGATTCATTTCCAAGCATTATCCTGCCCTCTTTTTACCTAATATGTTGAATATAATGTACTTTGCTAAGGCAACTCCTCTTGTTGACACTCTAAAATAAAACCTTTTATACATACATCATTGACTTCATCTACATGCTGATGTTTTAAAATATATATTATTTTACGTTCATTTATTCTCTGTTAATGCTAAATTAGAAGTAATCTAAGTGCTTCATGGCTAAGTAGAATCAATGGTTGATTCCCTAATAGTTTCCTTATATGGTGATACAGGTTCAATTGTCACCAACTAGCCGTTTCATAGATTCAATTGAAATAAATTGCCGTAGATACAATACAGTCATACATTGTTTAACAATGCATTGATATGTACAAATAATGGAGACTCAACAATTAACAATTTTCAGAATTGCTTCAACTTTTAAAATAAATCCATACTTAGTACATTATTAAAAAGTTAATCAAATTTGATTAAATGATTTGTTTTTTCATTATAATCATCTTGAAAGCTTTTTAAATTTAAAATAGTTTCAACAGTGTTTAATTATTTTTAATCAATCTTATTTTTTGTTGTTGTTGACTATACTTTAAACACTTTTCTTTACTTAGCCGCTGACATTTATGAACGATGCACTAAATAAGCAATTCATCAAAGTATATTAATTATGTCGGTGTGAACAACATAAAATGTGCAATCATTTCATACAATACTATAATATTTTTTTCAATCCACTTATTAGCATGAAATATGGTCATAATTTAAAAGTTAGAGTATTGTAGTTAGCTGGATTTCATCAGTTACCCCTGAATCACACATGTTCATATGCTAACTATGCTTACAATGATTGTCCTACTTTGTATGTGATACTGTTTAATTAACTTCCAAGCATATTTGATATAGTAGGCCAATACCTCCTTTCTAAGGAGAGGCCTATGTCCAGCAGTGGACTGTTGAAGGCTGTTGATGATGATGATATTTGATATATAGGTATATGAAATATAACAGAATAAATAAATCAGGCGATTGAGTTACCTTTTATGTGTTTGTAAAAATTATTACTATAAACATTCTCATAACAACACATTAAGTAGTTAAAATATACAAGACTTGAATATATGTTGGAACTGAAAATTTATTTAGAAATTCATGCAAATAATTGTTTTATATTTTTTAATAATAGTTTTGTAAAAAATTTTTAAAATCTTTAAAGCAAATGGTATACCACTTATTCAATAACCCGTAAACCAGTAATTAGAGGCATGTTAAATGTAAATTCATGATAACGAATTTCACTTATTTCCCCTTTCTGTTAGAAATTTGTAGACTTTATTTTCCCTCATTTTTTTATTTTACATTTTTACAATCTGAAAATATGGTATTCTTTAAAGCCATAGGAGTAGGATAATGCAACTTAGGATTGACACATAAGGTGCCAACATTACAACACAGTATAAAGTACCATATTTTTTTCTTTTCGATAAAGATTTCATAAATAATAAATGCTCAAAATTAAACCATCTTTTTTCAGATGATAATATATACAAAATACATAGAATTCAATGTAAAGTTTAGATAAGTTCACTTTGAACCACCAGTGCACAAACAATGTGATAAAAGCTGATATTGAAATACCTATTGAAATGATTACGCTTTTCTCATAAAATAAAATAGTTACGACTAATGTATAATATACTTATTTTTCCTTTACTATCATATCTATGATTCAGATAAGTTACCTCTTTTTAAGATTTTTTAAATTACTACAGTTATAATCGTCCTGAATAAGTCCTTTTTTTTTAAATTAAAACAATAAGCACATATATGCCAATTACAAAGGGCTTTCATACTTAAATTACTGATGCCATGTACAGGATTATTTTTTAAATTTAGAATGTAGTGTAGCAAAGTTTTTCCAGTGAGCCTAGCCATTATATATTTTCGATATAATACCAATGTACACTTACAATTAAGAGCCATATATTTCATTCAAGGATGATCATACTCACTAAGTCAATAATTTTCTTTTACACAGCTCCAATATTTAAATAATAAAAATCATGATCTCTAGAACAATTTATGTATATGGGTTCCCCACTAAGTTTCATTTGCTGTCAACAAACTATGTCCGTATCCAGCTGCAATAACGTTAAGAGAACCTTTTTATACTATATTTTTTAAATATGAAAACATACAGTTCATGCCTTCAGCGCTAGTCGTATTGACAGCGCAAGTGCATTTAGGCTATTGACTTGGAGTGGCTTCACTTTCCGGCCGGTTTAGTACTGGTTTTCCTGCAATCACTGGTTTCTCTGATATTTGTGGTTTCTCTGTGATTTGTGGCTTCTCAGATAATTGAGGTTTCTCAGCTATCAAGGGTTTCTCTTCTGATATTGGTTGATCTACAGATTCATTTTCTTCTTCTTGATCATTATTTTCAATATGTGCATTTGACAGTTTATTCGTTATCACGTCAGGTTTTTCCTGTTCCATTTCTGAAGGTCCATTCTGTTTGTCACCATCAGACATTGATGGTGAGATAGATCTTTGCATTAAATTTGGATTAGAAGAGACATTTGTTGAGACACTGTGGGAATTATCTTCACTTGAAACACTCAACTGCCTAGGCATCTGTTGACTTGGATGAGATAATGTTTGAGGTACATGTGCATTGTGCAATGGTAGCCTAGACTTGTCACTCTTTCTCCATAGTGTAACTTCCTGCTGTTTGAAGTAGCGGCGGTCCTCTGTATCCATTAACACTAAATTTAGGTAATAACGTACTGAGAACTTATTGTTTATGTCTCTCATTGTCGGTGTTAGGTCATAGCCTGCCAAAAATACTCTAATTGGGATGCTTTCTCCTCTAACTGGAGCACCATCCATTATTTCATATTTTGCAACTGTTTCATTTTCTGTGAATGTGTTAGGCCCAGAACCTGTAGTTTCTCTCTTTATTATAGATATTTCCATGTGTTTGATTTTAATCCTTACGAGTAAAAAGTAAATTTTACCGACAATTACATCCTTTAGGTGATATTTCGACTTATTGTACTCGAACTCTATGTGTAGGCAGTCCTCTATGCCGACTTCCATTTTTATCGAATTTAATACATCCGGGTAACTGCATAGCGTATGAACCGCGATATCGACCTCTTTAACGACGTCAGTGAGGCGGCGCACGATTGTGGCTCTCAAAAAATACCTTAATCTGACATTTGCACCCGTATACACTTCGTACGGTTTTTCAACATTTGCGAACTCAAATGGATACGAAGTATGCTGCAGTAGATCGCCGGGACGTGCCAGTTCTTTTACCAAAGATATAAACTCATGGTGATTGCCTCTATCGTAAAATAATTCGATCTGACCTATGAGTTCGACCTTGATTCCTTGGTGTTCAAGTTTCGACCCGGGTTTCCTTAATGTAACATTTACTCTGCCCGACACGGTTTCGCCATCGTAATAAAGTAATAACTTCTCCTTTTTCCCATCGTCCGTTTTCACTTCGGCAACCTTCCGTTTGTCAGCATCATCAAATACAATTTCGATATCCGCAGTCTGTCCAAATCCAAAAAAGCTCATTTTTGCACTTATCACTTGCACTGACTACCGGAAACTTATTATGTGGCTTTAAAACAGAACAGTAACGATTTAATTGAGCAAAACATTGAAAAACGGCGACGAAACGCCCGCAAATCTGAAGAGTCGATTGAAAGGTTGAAGCAAAGATGGCGACTGACTTCATGTCGGCTGTCGGCGTAGTGGTTTGTAAATAAAATTATAATGAAAAAACTCACCATTAAGGCATCTCTGGATCTCACAAGCAAATTTCTTACATGGGTCAGATTTCGGCATGAATGGGCAATCGATGATAAATCAGGAAAAGTATTTTTAAAATCCTAAATTTCAATCATGTATACATACAACAAAATTTTCGTGCGGCAACTTTTCTAAAGGTGTTTGTTCATTCAATAATTATTACATAACTTTTTTGTTACCGAATTAAAGATAATTATATAACTTAAATAATTAATGTTAATTTATTGAACAAGAAAGCAATCATTAAACAAAATCTGCTTTACAAAAGTTATAAGATCTGTATGAATAGCATGCATTCAGATAAATGGCAATAAATAGATTATTAAAAATGCTGTTTTAATATTGAGATAGTCTAAAAATAATAATAACACATTGAGAAATCTATTTAAATATAATAAGAAATCAATTTCTAACGTTTGTTCGTTAAATTTGGCGACTTCATTAATTTTTCTCGTAAAAGGTAATAATAATAAATCTAATTGTTATAGTCTAAGTTTAACTCAAAGAGTGTGTAACACTATTGTTTAACTTAGAAACCAAGACATTTAATTTAGTGTTAGAACAAGGGTAGGAACAAAAACTTGGCTTTGTAATATTTAAAATTCGCAATTTAGTGTAAATATTGTAGGCGATTGTGTGATGTGTTCGCTCTGCAACAAAGCCCTTCAATTAAAAAATATGCTTCAATGCTTCAATAAATAAATGCGTCAATAAATAAAAGCTTCAATGGCTGTAAAACTGAAATTTTATGAAATTTTAAGTCATTAAATCTTTCTCGCATATCTAGATATATTTTTTTAATCTGAAGAACATCTTTAAAGAAGCCCCCCTTCACTTATATATGGGCGTTTTTCAAAATTTTGCTCAGGACTATTTTGCTATGTCCTACGAGTTTGACCATTGATTAAAAGGCAAAAATGTAGGAAGTGAGTATCAAATTATTTCATGTTAGGGTAAAATGTTTAACTAACTGTGAAAAAAAAGATAAACATAAGACATAAGCGGTAAACATATTTTAATATTTAATAAAATACCAAATATTATCCTACTTTTTTATGTGTCCTTCATCATATCCTGGATTTGGATTACGTATTTTGGAGAATATATAAGCTATATTTGGATATCTATAGTATTACTCGAATGAAATAACTCATTTTATTTGTTTTTAAATAAAATATAATAAGGTTGTAGTATATTTTTCTAATTTAAATACTGAAATTATCGGATTTAAAAAACTGGCCACAGCGGACAGTCCTGTTACGTAACGGTATGATTTTATAAAGAATAACAATAACATTGTATTTGGCTCTAACTATTTTTAAGCAATGCCATATTGACAATGTTTTTATCATTCATTAGTTCTTTTCCTTTGAATTAAAACTGAAGAAATTCAATCGTCAACACTTGCGGTCCGTGACGTGCGTGACGGGTCTGTTTTGTTTGTCCGGTACGAACATTGATTTTGAAAGGTAAGACCCACAAATTTTATATACTACTCATGTTAAATTATAAGTAAATATGTTGTAGATAATGAATGTGTACTAGTAAACTACTATAATCAACTTTTTCTATACCAAAAAAACATATGATGACAAATCCGCGTTATACGTAACGTCCAGGACGTGACGTGATGTACTATGTGGACTAAAAACGTTACGTACTGGACTCGTAAAGATGCGTTTGTAGCCACAATACTTCCTACTTTATTACACGTCCTTAGATAAGCCACATATCATAAGATACAGTCAAAGATTAAATAAAGCAATGATAGGCACGCACCATTTTTAGTATATAAGCGCTATTGTTAATTAAATATACTATACTACAATATACTACCGGAGACTATCACACCACCTTGAGTCTCATTTATACTCCTCACCACAACATCGGCAAACTGGTGACCCCGACAATGAACAAGGAACCCGACAAACGAACGAAGAAGATGAACAAGGACATGGCAAATGCATAAAGGACCCCAAAAAAAGAACAAAGAATGAAGAAACCGACATGGCGACAAAAAGAAGAAAGAACCGGAAAATTGAACAAGGACCCTGAGCAATGAAGAAACTGACAACTGAACAATAAAGATACCGAAAATTTTACAATGAAGAAACTAATCGTGCCTTCTGAAGAAGATTAAATAGTAACCTAGTATGGCACTATTGCATAAAGGACCAGCCACGTTTATGGTTCATGCAGTGAGGCTATCGTCGCTCTCCAAAAATAGCAATGATCGTTATTCAAGTCTCAGCCAACCAGCAGCCTCGGCCTCAACAGGGATACCACACACAGGACGCGACTGCTCCAACCGGGTTACCCCTTCGGCCTCATCAGCGCCCCGACTCACTGGGGACTTCACCGCAGCACCGCACACCGCTTGCGATTCCGACGCACAGGAAGCAGCGGACTTCAGCCCCGACTCACTGGAGACTGGCGGCTAACAGTTCCGACTCACAGGAACTTGCGGCATCGTGCCTTAATTGCACAGTACTCGAAATGAATTGCTGACGCTTTATCACGAATAATAGGAGTAATCTCTATGCATTCAACGCTAGATTACGACCAGAAATGTCGTGCGCAGCAGAATGATTCAGATTTAAACAAGGCCTGGAAAGGTGTTTGAGCAAAATAAAGACGTATTACGATGATTTCAGATCGCAGCTAAAGCATGATATCACTCGAATACTGTCGTTACCCAGGAGAGAACGTTCAGATTGTTAAAATGCTGTTTACATAAATCCACACGTATTGATCAAGTAAGTTTATCGGTATGTAATTCACTAAACGATACTATAATAATTTTGCTGACTACGTAACCTTGAAATATTATAATTAATGTGATTATTGTATACTTCGTAAAAAGTGCTGACAAGTGAAGATGCAACTCTCGGTCATATGTTTGTTAAGTATCAATTTGTATGTTATTGACATAGTTTATATTCACTATCTAGGAACTACCCCGTGATGTTAAGATTGTTAGGACATAGGTTATGTGTATTATTATATATTATAGGTTATGTATATATTATTAATTTAAAATGAAGATTATCTGAATCAACTACCGTAAATTTACCAACTGCCTCGTTGGTCTAGTGGTTAGCGTATGCGACTGCTAATCAAGAGGTCTCGGGTTCAAATCCCGGGTCGGGCCAAAAAGTGTTTTTGGGATTTTCCTAGGAAATTCCTAATAACTGCCCGGAGTTTGGAAGTTTGGCGGTGATTCACGCCCGTGCCTCGGAGAGCACGTAAAGCCGTCGGTCCCGGTTGTCATGAACATCTATGGCAATCGTTATTGGGAAGTCAGTGCCCTCAAATATACTGACAACTAGTTCAATCTTCGAATTTCAGTTCTCCCTTAGGGTTGCGGAGGTCCGATGCCAGTCGCTCCGTGGAAAAACTGAAATTCAGGTAAATCCGGTTGAACTAGTAGCCGACCCCAAATAAAATTGGGAATAATGGCTAGGAGGATGAACTACCGTAAATTTTTGAAAGTATGTATTTACTAAGAATCGTTATAATAATTATCCTTTCAAAAGGGGAGGACCTGTGTAGCCACAATACTTCCTACTTTATTACACGTCCTTAGATAAGCCACATATCATAAGATACAGTCAAAGATTAAATAAAGCAATGATAGGCACGCACCATTTTTAGTATATAAGCGCTATTGTTAATTAAATATACTATACTACAATATACTACCGGAGACTATCACACCACCTTGAGTCTCATTTATACTCCTCGCCACAACATCGGCAAACGTTCATACTGTCTTGTGCAATTTAATATAAATTAAAAATATAATCCACCCAGAGAGGTAAACTCATTACCTTTATAGGATCTAGTCACCTCATGGTGAGCAGGTTTCCTTATTATGTTATAAATATCCTATTTAGACTAGCGATAAAGAGGGTGAACCCTAACATTCCTCACATCCTCGGCACTTCCTTACAAATTAATTTATTCCTACTCAGGTAAATTATGCCGTTGACTGGTGCCGAGAGAGACAAAAACAACGGCGATATGGACAAAAACAAAGAAAATGAAGAAAAATACAACAAAAGAAAGAAGTCGAAAGACTGAAGAACATAAACTCAAGGTAAGTGAACTAAATAAGGAAGAAAAGGAAAAAAGACGGAAAATTTGAAGATAACAAAAAAGGAATAAAAGGGAAAATAAAAAAGTAAATAATACTAAGCCAGCTGTTCCAGTGACAGTGCCAGAGATGCAAGATAATACAAAATTGAAGAAAAAACAGAGATTGAATTACCGAAATTATAAAAGATATCAAAGGACATTAAAAACTTGTGAAAGGTTAAAGAAAGTTATTAGTAGTTTAAGTAAAAATAGATTTCGCCTAGAGACTAAACACAAAAAGATGATTGAGCTATTGGAAAATGAAAAAGTTACTCTAAAGGAAGACCAAACAATCACGCAGAATTACCTACTTATTGGTTCCCTATTTTATTTTTGTTACTACTTATTTGACATTTTTGTGTATCTGTTGGATTTTTTTGTAAGTAAAGAAGTATTGTTACCTACTTAATGTGAAAATGAAACTGAGATAGACTTGAATCCCCTAAGTTTTTTGTAAAATATATTTTTAAAATGCTCAAATCAAAACAGTCTGTGATATGTTATGATATGATATGATATATGTGACTAATTTTATAGAAATAAGTACAGTAAGTGATGTGACTTAAATAATATGTCACATCAAGACGTTTTTGAAATGTTGAATAATATTGTATTGTTTCTAAAATGACTACAAATTGTGCTCATTGTAAACATAGCTTTAGAGTTCCTAAACGTAACGACTGTTGTCCACATACGTAACTGTCCTGTTTTGGCTGTTATAGTTTTTATTTTTTTATGAAAAAACCTTTGGGAGTTATGTTTTTGTTAATATATATTATATGTCTTTTTGTTATTTTTTGTATTTAAAAAAACTTACCTATAATGTTAGTCTTTCGGAATAGTTATTTATTCACAAAGTTTGATAGTCCAGAGTGCCA
Organism: Phragmatobia fuliginosa; assembly: GCA_932526445.1. NCBI lineage: Eukaryota > Metazoa > Arthropoda > Insecta > Lepidoptera > Erebidae > Phragmatobia > Phragmatobia fuliginosa. Next base: position 8,298,657 of record OW052081.1, on the reverse strand, counting down.
TTTAGTTACGTACAAGACATATTTTATATTTTAAACAGCACTAAGAGGCAAGATATCACAAAGTGGTATTAAATTTTAGAAGATTTTTATGTTGTTGATTAATTATAAATAAAGCTGATTAACTTAGATATGACTGAGTTATTATTTACTTTGAATGAAAATGTAACGTACAAGACCCCTGTATTGGCAACCCTCACTATAATAATACATTAGGGCGTTTTTCAAAATTTTGCTCAGGGCTATTTTGCTATGTCCTACGAGTTTGACCATTGATTAAAAGGCAAAAATGTAGGAAGTGAGTATCAAATTATTTTATGTTAGGGTAAAATGTTTAACTTACTGTAAAAAAAAAGATAAACATAAGACTTAAACGGGAAACATATTTTAATATTTAATAAAATACCAAATATTATCCTACTTTTTTATGTGTCCTTCATAATATCCTGGATTTTGATTACGTATTTTGGAGAATATATAAGCTATATTTAGATATCTTTAGTATTACTCGAATTAAATAACTCATTTTATTTGTTTTTAAATAAAATATAATAAGGTTGTAGTATATTTTTCTAATATAAATACTGAAATTATCGGATTTAAAAAACTGGCCACAGCGGACAGTCCTGTACGTAACGGTATGATTTTATAAAGAATAACAATAACATTGTCTTTGGCTCTAACTATTTTCAAGCAATGCCATATTTACAATATTTTTATCATTAATTCGTTCTTTTCCTTTGAATTAAAACTGAAGAAATTCAATCGTCAATACTTGCGGTCCGTGACGTACGTAACGGGTCAGTTTGTTTGTCCGGTACGAACATTGATTTTGAAAGGTAAGACCCACAAATTTTATATACTACTCGTGATAAATTATAAGTAAATATGTTGTAGATAATGAATGTGTACTAGTAAACTACTTTAATCAACTTTTTTTATACCAAAGAAACATGTGATGACAAGTCCGCGTTATACGTAACGTCCAGACGTGACGTGATTTATTATGAAAATAAATGGACATCCTGTACGTAACGGAGCAAAATTTTGAAAAACGCCCATTAAATAGAAATTATACTCATTTAATATTGTTTGATTATGGTTTTTCTTAAACCTTAGTTCATTGTCAATGTCTACATTTCATCGTTTATTTAAAATTTTGTTATGAAAATAAATGGACATCCGGTACGTAACGGAGAAAAATTTTGAAAAACGCCCATATTGGACCTTTCACTGCCACTTTCACATTTAATTTTCAAATAGACAAATGACTTAATAAGAAATTTCTTTCAATGATAATTAATTTCGGTGTTAAAAAATTAAAGTGGATAGTGTACATTCAATGCATTACTTGATTTGCTTGCTGTTGACAAAAAATCTAAATATTGACGTATGGTCTATGAACGTTTAAAAAAAATAAAAATTAGATATGGGCGTTTTCAGTTTTGGCCACAAACGGTTATGTATCCGATATACAGTTCGCATATCGATATCGAAAACGGTTTTCTGATATCGATTTCAGTAGTACGATAACATTGATATAAAAAACCAAAAACATGTAATAACTCAAATTTAGGTTTAGTTTCCATTGTATAGTTATTTTGATAACTATACAATGGAAACTGAACCTTATTGCTAGTACAGTAAGATACAATAACCACGCAAACATGGCTAAAGTTATTTCATATTCGCTTCTTCTCTCTCATACTAATACAATAACGTATACTTAGAACGAGAGGTAGCGAATATGGTTCATATCTCAATATCGTTAATGAAGTTTGCGTTTTGACATAATGGTTCTCGCATGTTAGTTTAAGTTTTGGCTCGATACAGTTTTTGTGATATCGGCTACATTTATATAGAAATCGATATGGTATGATATCTAACATATATCCGATATAAGTTACGTTTTGATATATCGAACTCATCATTAATAAAAATATCCAGTGCTGCCATCGAAATAATCTCTTTTACATAAATGGCGGATATCAAAATTCTGTAACAAAAGCGAATTGATATTTTACGAATACAAAACTTTGAGAGTGCAATTATAAACATGGAGATTACGCGTGCTACTTTAGGAATTGCAGTAGGAATAGCTGGCACCTTGTTCCTTGGCTATTGTGTGTACTTTGACCAACAACGTCGCAAGGACCCATTATTCAAAAAAAAGCTGAGAGAACGTAAGTTTTATTTGTTTCTTGACTAAAAGCTGTTATAAAAGGATAAATATAGTGTTAATTAGCGATACTTTGAAGTTTTTTTTTTGAAGTTTTGTCTTTTCATAACCTAAAAATTATACCGATCGTTGGTTACAACACCTTGCATATACTTAATCTGTTTTGCATGATTTACTTCAAATTTCGTCAATGTGCCACAACGCACCATAAGACCAATCACGTATAAGTTAGGTTAACAAACAAAGTGACAAGCCCAGCAATTATGAGGGTTTGCACCAATATCTATATTTTAACTTATTAATTTATTAATTCTTTCTCGAAATAGAATCTTGCTAAAATACAGCAGAGGTGGACTTAATGCTGTAGGCATTTTCTCCCAGTCAACTATAGGGCGATGTAGAGCCAGACATTTACATGCATAGGAATTGAAATTGTAATTTAAAAAGAAAAAAATATTCTAAAATTTCCCTCTATTTATTTATTAAAGTATTAAACTACTTTTTTATATGCTTTGTAAATGTTTTTTTAGTCCTAAATGTACTTCAAATCTGTTTAAATTAAAAATCAAAGAGTATGTAGACTACATAATATTTGCTAAAGATACAACCACATTCAGTTGATACTTATAAAAATCTTCTTTCCTATTGATTATTTCATAGTTTACATATCAAATGAGGCCCCAGGATCTAAATGTTGTTGATGAATATTTTTTTAATTCAACTAGATGTTTAATTAATATATATTTATTAATTTTAAAAATTTTTAAATATTTAAAACCATTCTGGAAGGAAAGGTAGAATTTAAAAGAAAACAAAGAAGTAATTGAGAAAGTAGGAGTTGTGGCCTTTCAAGAGGTCAATGATATGTAGAAAATAGACAGGAGTGGTGATTACTCCACCGACAAGGGTCTGACCCTTAAATTGAGAAGAAATGTTTAATTGTTTTTTTTTTAATCATATTCAATGAACATTTTTGTCATTAAATGGTAATAAATAGCAAGATTTTTTATACCCATCCTTCTTTCAATTTCAAAACAAGTTGAAACAATTTCTTATTAGCTAAATAATTTAAGAAGGTAAACTTAAAAATGTTTAGGGTAAAGTTGATTTCAGTTTTTTCATATTTTATAAATAGACTTGCACAAAGATGCCAATGCAACACTTAAATTATACAAACACAGCAAGCAAAAACTAATTAAACATATGTTACTCACTTCACGCTACATGCATATAATGATATGGAGACTAAAACTTTACGGTCTGGTGACTTTAAACATTATATAACAAAATGAATCTTAACTGGTGAAAAAAAAGAGTGGCAATAATGCTGGCATCAAAACAATCGAACATGTGAAGCATACAGGCTCTTACTTTTCTTAAATTTATTGTTAACTAAGTACCTGAGCCCCGCAGAGCTACTGCCGGCGGTCATTGTTGTAAATTGCTAGCAACATAGTGACAGACAATAAGGCGAAGCTTTTATTTCAGCTACTAGTGAGAAGCTTAAATAAAAGTAGCATCAGTTACACATTATATCATCAGCTACCAGTGAAAGTCTCAGCAAAATTGGGCTGATGTTTTACGGCCTGGCCACGAGTTTTGGTCTTAGCGAAAAGCGGAGCGGCGTCGGTGAGCGGTGCGTTTTGCACGCCACGAACCTTAGTAGCGGTTAGTAGCAGCGGCGACGGTGGACGTATTTAGGTAGTCGAAACGTGTTAAAAATCATGGCGTTATAAAAATTATCCCCTGTCTGTTCAGAAACAACTTTTTTTTTTTAAATATGATAGAATGAGTGCACGAACTAAATAAAGATCGGTATTTAGATGGTGGATTTAGTGACCTATACGAAGGTCCTACCTATAAGAAGTAACTGATGTTTCCAAGTGTTTTGCTAAGTAGGTACTTACAGAGAGAAAAAACTTTAAAAACTTGTCAACTACTTACATTGCGTATAAGACATACTAGTAGTTTCGTGTGTAGTTATATCTACAGACAAAACTACTGATATGTAAACTGTTTTGCTAATTAGGTACCTACTGACAGAGAAAAAAAATTAACTTTTAAAACTTGTCAACTATCCACCTACATTACGTAAACATACCAGTAGTTTTGTCAACATGTCAGTAGCTTCGTTTGGTAGGTACCTAGGTTCTATGTTTTTGTGTTATCAATTTAAATTAAACGTAAGTACCATTATATTCCGGAAAACATTGTTTAATTTCTTCCCACAACCTTTTTATATTTATGTTGGGGATATTTTGACATCCATATAGGCGGTCTATTTAAATTTCTGTTATAAAAGCCTCGGTATCCATTACCGCCATAAAATCGTCTAAAATTTTTTGTTTTTATTTAACGCCGCTGAGTCCGTCACTCCTGCACCGCTGTCCACGCCGCTCTGTTTCGTGGCGTCGCACACATACTAACTTGTGCCTTTGTTCCTGCCGCTCTCCATACCGCTCGCCGCTGTAGCAATTCGCTCGGCAAAAACCGCTAGCTTTTTCGCTATGAGCGGCGACTCGTGGCGTGCCTCGTACATTTTTATACTTTTGATATTACCGCTTGGCGTTTCGCTCTTAGCTGCCGCTCACAGCGGAAAGGTCGTGAATGGGCCGTTATTCTATTCTGTGTTTTGTATTTGAAAGTACAAACCAACACATTTCGTTTATTTGTATAGATGGTATGATCTTAAAAATCTGAGAGTAAAAACCAAAATTAAAAAAATGTGGTTAATTAATGTAATTATTTATGCCTTATCTGATATGTTCTTGATAAAAACATGATTAAGGTGTATATAACAGAAAAATGTAAATCATATACGGCTGGTCAATAAACCCCATTTTATCGAGAATTGTTTAGCAAGATTGATCCATCTCAATTTCAAAAGAATTGTTTGTTTTCAGGACGACAGAATGCTCAACAGAATGCGTCTCGTACGCGCGTAGTAAACGGGGCTCTGCCTGATATGAGCGACCATGAAGCCATGCAGAGGTTCTTCTTGCAGCAGGTAAATGATTATTACTTTAAATCATCTTCTTTCCTAGCCTTATTATTCCTTATTCAGAATTTTCTTAGTTCAACCTGTGTTACCTGTGGTTTCTACAAAAAAAAATATATTCTACATACATTTAACCCACATACCTCAAAGTGATCAACATCAATGAAATCAAGCGTTATATGTAATTTTTTCTTAGCTGTCAATTATTAGATAAATTTTTCACCTGCACTTTCAGATTCAACTCGGAGAAGAACTGCTAGCATCAGGCGACTTAGAAGCAGGTGTAGAGCACCTTGGTCAGGCAGTCGCTGTCTGTGGTCAGACCCAACAGTTGCTGAGTGTAAGTTTTAGATTTGAACTATACTAATAATTAAGGAAAGATAATGAATGATATGTAAAATGTATGCAAAACTTTTGACCTGACTTTTAATGGTTGAGAACAATGAAAGTTCAATTTCAACTTTTTAAAAGACAGCTTGCTAGCCATTTTGGTAAAGCTTGTCTAAAGCCCAGTTGCTTACAAAAAGCAAGTGGGCTTCTGGTCAAGCAAGTTTACTGCTGGACCTTCCAATTATGGTTTTATCTTATTCATTATTCCAATTGATCTATTGTAATGCTCCACATTTTTAACTCATTAATATTTAATACTTATATTTTTAATATCTGTGTTCTTTCTCTCCAGATTCTTCAGCAAACAATGCCAGCTCCCATCTTCCACTTGCTGTTGAAGAAACTGCCAGAGGTATCCGAGAGACTGCGGGCCAACATGAAGGCCAGCGGAGGAAAGGTGCTCCAAGAGGAGGATGTGGAATAAATTGACAATACACGCAGTTAGAGAAGAGAATATTTAATATTCCAGTCTAATATCTCGCTAATTATGGACCGTTTCCATTATTGGTCGATAGATGTCGCTATAGTGGCGCGAGGTCAAATAGTTCCGTTTCTTATTAGTTTTACCATCATGTTGCTGTTGGTACGTATAAATATTTATTTTTCGTACTCTATTATATATGATAGTTAAGAAATTTAAAGTTATTAATTAGTGTTAATTATTTAATGTTAGTTTTAAACGCCTCACGTCATAGTAGCTTGAATATCAATTTTCTACTTTTCTCTGACTGGCCTCTGGGCTGAGAGCCGGGGGCTGTTGTAGCCAACGTGATAATAAGTTGGCTGCATATTGCGTGAGTTAATATACATAGCATCGTAATATGGGCTTTTTAGAAAGTAAATTACTATGAACCCCTATCTAGGTTACTATTCTGAATATTTTGAATGTCTCGACGTGCAATAATCTAAAAAATTTTTAGTTACGTGCATTGAGCTGTGATAGAAAATTTACTTGAAGGTCCGCCATTTCACGTCGAATCTTTACAAATGGAAAGTGTATCGTGAATACAAGTTCAATAATAATAATAATGTAGGTATTTTGTTAGTGTTATTTAGGTTTTTGTTTTGTTCACAACTGGATAAGGATGCTTGTGTGTTTTGATTGAGATTTTACTGTGAATTAAATATGTACAATAACATTTGTGTTTTATTTTTGTACTTATTTATTAAATTAGTACTACTAGTAGTAGTTGCCCGCAACTCTGGCCGCTTGTATATCAGTTGTGCAGTAAAATGTAGCCTATCTCCTTTATCAATCTCCAAAATTTTGCATGGAAATGGCAGCGGTTTAGTTGTGACAGCGTAATAGACGGATTAGAGTTCACAAACTATGCGAGTAGTTCGGGCTAAAATAAATAATCTCATATCCTTTACCCTTTTATTAAAATAAAAATTTAACAACAATAACAATTGAATAAATAATATTAAATGAATAAGTCTTATATTAAAGATTGCAGACGCGTCATGATTAACCTCAACTACTTATTTTCTAATTGGCAACACTACTTAAGTGTTTGTCAGACTAGCCCGGCCCCACTTAGTTACGAGACTTGTATCAATCGAATGTTGTCTTTGATAGAAATATAAGTACTTCGTTTTCAATGTACCTTTGCGGTAAAACAGTGATATGCACTTCTTAAGTGTTCGTCGGACTGGCCCGGCTCAACTTGGTCACGAGACTTGTATCAATTGAATGTACTCTTTGATACGAACATACGTACTCCTTGGTTTTCAATGTATATCGGTACAAAAGTTACAAGCACTACTTAGGGGGCCGGGCTGAAATGTCAGGCTGGCTCAACCCCCTAATATTTAGAAAACTGCACAACATACGTACATTGTTGCTACAGATCATCATCAGAATCATACAAGAAATTAATATTCGAATATGTAAAAAGACCAACTAACATTTTTAACAAAATCTTCGTGTCATCATCAGCCTATATCGCAATCCACTGCTGGACATAAACCTTTCCCATTGCACACCACTCTGTTCTTCGTGTAATAATTAGAGTTAAGTAAATTATCTGTACATATAATTAAACTTTTAATTTCAGGTCTACCTGTAACACAATTAACGAGACACTACATTCAATCCTCGAGTAGTGTTTCTCTAATATAAGACCTAAAAACATAACAAATGAAAAGAGCTTTAATGTTTTTTTAAGATTAATACATTCAATGTTATTTTTATAGATTTCTTTGTAGATGTAAGCAAGTAGCCGAAGATCGAACCAAGTGGCGTGCAATTGGAGAGGCCTAAGTCCATCAGTGGACTGCGATAGGCTAATGATGATAAAGCAAGTAGCTGTAATGAAATAAAAAATAAGATAGTATTGGGTTTACCTGTAAAGATAGTTGTCAAGGTAATGTAATAAATAAATAAAATCATAATTCCGTTGTTATTCTCCCATAAATGATTAAAATCTAAAATAGGAACATTTAGGTACTAAATAAATAATTTTTACATTTTTAAAAATGCTAATTAATGTTAGTACAGGTACCAGGTACAGTGTATACTTTCATAAGTATTTAGTAAAAATCGGTTAATTTGAATTTACAAAGACATAATTTTATTTATATTACATCAATTTTATTTATATTTACCTATAGATAACTCGATTATAGATAGTTGTTTGGACCTTTTCAGCTCAACAGGGTCCAATTTGTTGTACCTTGACATAGTTCACTATGGACATATTGTGGTTGAATTAATCAAAAAAAGTAACGCCAAGAACAGATAATGAAATATTTGTGGTTTACATAATCATTTGGTTTGACCCAGGAATGTCCGGAACCTCAAGCATAGCAGTGTTACGGTTGGCCTAGTGGCTTAAGTGGTCGCCACGCCGCTTCCTACTACGCCAAGTGTCGTGGGTTCAAATCCCACGTAGGACAACACTTAGTGTGATTCACAATTTGTGTGTCCGTTTTATGTATGTTTGTAAAGTCCCCCGCGACACAGGAATTTATATTCCTAATGCGGGAGTTGTCTTTTAAAAAAAAAACAAAAAAAAGCAGTCGCATACGCTACCACTGCGCCACCGAGGCTATTACCAACTTAATATCACTACCTCTATACTTACAGATTTACTATATTTATATTTAGCGTAGAACCGTAATTGCTTTTTCAATATAAAAATAGTTTATTTTCTTTTAAACGACTACAGACCTATCTAATAGTGAAAGTCCTTTGAAAATCTATAAATAGATTTTTTTTTATTTTGTAATGAGACAAAGAAGTAGGTATAGCAATTTTATTTGTAGAAAGGCATATACTTTTTATGTACCGAAGTCCTAGGTAGACTTGGTAGATTGTTAAGTACCCGCTAAAATTGATGAATAGATAACAAAGTATTTAAACAAATATAATTTAAAAACTAACAATTACCAACTTAAAAGTTCATGTCAGCTAACATACAAAGGAATAGTCTCGATAGTTACAAGATTTTTTTGTACAAATAATAACATTTTAACAAAAAAAACGAGAATAAATTTATAAACTATAAATCGACCACGTAATAGAAACAATATTATTGCGAATCTATTGACACCTCATTCATTAAAATCTGTTCAGTAGTCAAGACGTTACCGTGGAACATACAAACAATACATTGACTGATAAAGTTACCCTTCTTTTGGGATTCGCAGTAAATTTAGACATTTTAGTACCTACAGTCCCAGAGTAATAACATAATCTACAGCAGTCAACAATTATAATGCTCATGCAAACAATAACTTTTATAGCATTCTTTCAATGACAAAATGGAGGTTTATTTTTAACCGACTCCAATAAGGTACCGTATATATTAACTTTTATAAAGTCTGTAAAAGTGTTGAGCACCATTAGTTTTTTTTCTTCAAATCTTTCTGGGACTATTAAATTAAAGTAGATCTCCTCTCTAAAATAAAGTAAAAAAAAATCAAACCGGTTAAAAAACTAAAGAGATTTTATGAGAAAAGAAATACATATAAACGAATTGAAACCATCTGTCTGTTTTCGAAGTCAATTAAAAATTGTGTAGTCTATGGTTTTAGCTTACATCATATAAGCACAAAAGAAATTCACTTCATACTTTTCGATGGTACCTTATTTCGGTAAGTTAAAACATAATAAATAAAGAAGGTTTAGCATGCATTCAAAACGAAGCAAGTACCTGAACTGGTACACCAGTAACTTGAAGCCTATTGCATCAACCTGCCTGACTATGGCTTCGTTATGTGTATTGGCCCTAAGTTCTGTTAAGTACAACACTACTACCATACTTATGGTAAATCAATGTGAGGAAACACTATCTTTAGACAAGATATATAAAAGAAGTTATAGAAAACGCAGTCTCTTTAGAATATCATTACTACTTTGGTGCATCTCAAGATAGTAGAGTAGCCACTGTCTACTACCTTGAGATGTCAGGTATCTAACGGAAACACAACACGAATACTGTCCGTTTCGATTGGTCTTCTATGAAGGGTAGTACCGGTTATGCTAAAATTAATTACCTTGAAATGAACCAGGCAGAGTAGTCACTTGGGTAGGCATAAATAAAAGAAAATTGTACAAAACCCATAGCATAAATTATATAAAACTAATTATATATACATCCCAATCAGTCGTGACCAATCAACTATCTACAGAAACAAACCAATTAACAATAATTATACACCATTTATATTCTAACCGATTTGTCATCACCAATTTATGTAAAATATATATTACATAAATACAATTTACAATTTCAACTAATAAATATATTAACGATCATGAAGTTTTGGCTACAGTCGAGTTTCTTATTAAGTCTTGGGTGACTTTCATCACGTCTAAAGCACCTTTTTCGATGAGAGCGTTCGCGAGATCCTTACCTAAGTTGTCACATTTAATTATTACTTCAATAGGCACGCTGACATTAGCTGTCAAACCACAAAATATTCTCTTATCTGCGTGCCACTCATCATTCAAACTCACATCACTACAATTGCCAATATTATCGCTTTTAATTACATCCTTAGGAACCGTTTCGTTAGAATCGTCTGATATTTTGATTTTTTTACATTCTTGTTCATCTGTGGGGCTCAGTTTGTGTTTTTGTGTGCGTTTAATTTGTACAAATGTTTGTTTTAACGTGTGGTCTAATTTGGTGGAGCCGTCGAGACTCCAGACTGCGCCAGTGATGGACAGTTGGAATTGTGCGTCCAGAGGTTTGAGGGATGTTGAAACTCCTACAGGTGCACTGCAACCGCCGCCTGGAAACAAACGATATTTCTTTTGAAGTGGATTGAATCTCCTGTTAACGGCCTTGCAATTAGTTTGTTACAGATTTAGAACAAAATCTTGTTATTTACTCTGCTACTTATTTAACATTCTTGTTGCCCCAACAAAAATGTTGGATAGTTGTTATTTCAAATTTTGATAGGTATTTTAATCCATACTAATATATGTCTGTCTATTTCGATTTCACGGCTTTTCGCTGAACCGATTTAGATGAAACTTACAATAAAGATACGTACTTTGATTTTTGAAGAAAGACTTACGTTACTATTTAGCCGACATACCAAGCTAGTAATGTATATAGAATAAAGAATAGCGAATTGTACGTTCTAGCGAGAGCGAGCGTGAGAAATATTATTGGATTATTATGTTATTTGAAATAAGCCGTTGATTGTGGCGAAATGATGATTTATAATAAAGTGCGTCAATTGAGCTAAGTTAAGCACCTGCAGCAAAACCTACAAAGTTATAATTTTACATAATGGTATGCCAAGAAAACATTTTATTTATCATACCCAAAGTCTTGAGGAAGCTCCTCTCAGCGAGGATCCTGCAGTAGGTCTCGGGGTGGTTGAAGGGTGCCAGTAAGGAGAGGAGGGCGGAGTCGTCAGCGCGGCATTCCACGGCCAACGCGCCCTGACCCACCGCGTACTTCATCTCTGCACACGGTAGAACCTGCACATCCACACTCCTTTAACATCCTAACCACTACACACAAAAGTGACTCAACTCTGCCTGATGGAAAGCATTAGTAGAATCCAAGAGTAGGGGTCACCACCCTCATTGTAAGTACAGAAAATGCAACATTGTGATCCACACTATGGCGGCTTAGTGAGATACTTCTGAAGTATTGAGCCTCCGGTCTCACATTTACCAACGAAAAATGGCAACACTGTCATTTTCATTCACATTCCAGCCCCGGTCGAGCAGACCCATATATGAAATCAGTGTGGCTCTCCTACATTTCAACTAAAACTGCCCGCACCAATTAATAATATTCTTTATTGTGAATGTCTACGAATATTTATATTCCGTGTCGGAGTATACAAAGAACACCCAGACTCCGAACAACGATTAGTGGGTTAGACAAAGTGTTGACTCTCCCCAAGTAAGTCTTAAATCCGAACAGACAGAAAAACTAGTATGGCGCGGGCGAATTTGGCGGTAAAAGTTGGTTTAAAATAAATCAATCTAAATGAGCTGAAATTTCTGAAGACATAATGTAAAATTAACTATTATTACCTTGGATATCTTGTTAGCCCAGCCCATCCTATGAAGTCCAGCGGTGGCCAACAGAAGGGCTGCGTATTGATCCCCAGTGTTGAGTTTTGTGAGACGCGTATTTAAGTTCCCGCGAACATCTGCCACTCGCAACTGAGGGTAGCTGCCACGGAGTTGAGCGGTACGACGCAGAGATGATGTGCCTGTGATCAATGATAAATCAGTCAACATCATCAACAAGCTGTTAGCAGTTCATTACAAGTACAATGATTGTTTCAAGTTTTCCTTCTCTTTGCTATATGTCTTGCGTAGTTTGTTACCTTAGTTAGCTCTTACTTTATATAACAGACTAGCTGTGCCCGCGGCTCCGCTCGCGTCCTAGGGGTATGAAAAATAGATGTTGTCCGATTCCCAGACCTACCCACAATATGCACACAAAATTTCATGAGAATCGGTCAGTCGTTTCGAAGGAGTTAACTACAAACACCGCGACACGAGAATTCTATAATAATAATATATCTCTTTATTGTATACCAGAAAAATAACACAACAGTAGCTTATACTAGGAGGTTCAAGTAGCGGCATTATCGCCCGATAGCAATATGGAATGTATAATTACTTTACTGGAATTTCAAATGATTTTGAAGGATTGATGGTTACGCTAATACGAGTATGTAGTTTGAGTACTACTTCCCCTGACTGGTTTCAATACGAAAAGGCCACCTCGACCGGGGCAGTACTATCCTCACACAGAAGACCATCCTAATAATGACAGCATTCGTGCTGTTCCTGATGGAAAGCATGAGTAGAATCCAAAACAGCGGGTCGCCATACTCGCTGAGAAAGCAGGCAGGCAGAATGTGGACATTATGGCGGCCTAGTGAGATGCTTTTTCACGCCCCTCTTAAAAGACCCGGGATCATAGTGGGAAGGAAACACATGAGTTGGCAGTAATTTCAGTTTTTAACAGCTCGACAGAGAAGGAAGATCCGAACCGCTTATTTCTGTTTCTGGTGCGTTTCTTCTTCTTCCAAGGCCAGCACGTATTGTTCTATATAGGAAGGGTGAGGGTCTACTTACATATTCTTCGTTAATTTCAAAACTTACCAATAACTGAGCCCTCTGGCAGTGTGGCCAATGTGTAGTCTTTGAAATCTTCTCTGAGCACCAATGCGTCTCTGGGATCTTCTCTGAAATCACAAAAAGTCTCACAGACTGAACGACTCTTGAAAATTTTACTGATTCAAAACTTATTCAACCGAAATTAAAAAAAGAGGTTATCAATGATGTGTTTTTTAAGTTTTCTATACCTTTGTTATTGATAGCGATTTGGAGGTTTGTTGTATTATAAGAATACCATCATTGAATTTGGAAGAAGAAAACCTACTTCAATAAAAAGTGTCAACCTAAAATGTCAGCATTCGTGATGTCGTAATTCGTTGGCGTGTGTAACCATGACGCCCGATGATATAGAAGGCAAGAGCATCTTACTGAGCCGCCATATCATATAACATAAAACGGCATAGCCTATATCAACATGACAATTATTAAGAATTTGTTATTCTTTAAAATCGATTCAGTACTTTAGGCGATGCATTGGAACGGTGTTCGTGTGGTGACGGATTAAGAATACAGAGTGTCAACACCCCTATTCATCCCACGCGGGTGTCTTAAAAGGCGACTAAGGGATAAACTACGCAAGACAACATCAATGCAAAGAGAATGAAAACTTGAAACCAACCCGTCTGGCCAGCGTGGTATAGTAGGCCAAAACCTCCTTCTAAGGAGAGGCCTATGTCCAGCAGTGGACTGTTAAAGGCTGTTGATGATGATGATTGGAACATACACACAATAAATACTTCTAAACTAATACACTACCTTTTGGCTTCGCAGTAGTCGGATAAAAATTAAGAAACGAATGATACAATTAATTACTTTTCGTTACAATGCAATTACATAATTGAAGTTATGTGTATTGTGTTGTTACATACGTCTCGTTACGTTGTTTAATTTTAAAGTGTGAGAATGTACACCGGCGACTCGTCCCAGATGATAATGTATTATAAATGTGAACTTTAACCGAATACCGATGCCACGCTTAGTACTGAATACTTGCATTAATATAAAACGATATTTTTATAAGCCGATGCCCGCGGCTCCGCTCGCGTCCTAGGGCTATGAAAAATAGATGTAGGCCGATTCTCAGACTTACTGAATGTGCATAAAAAAATTCATAAGAATCGGTCAAGCCGTTTCGGAGGAGTATGGGAACGAACATTGTGACACGAGAATTTTATATTTGTATTATTTCCGCGGTATAACATCACGGGCAATAGACAACACAGACGTGGCTGGTGTATAGTAAAATATACACACAGTCTTTAATCAATTATCGTTACTTTATTTAAATTGAATACATCCGTATTAGACTAATTCAATTCATAATGCATATGTGACACCCTTGAACGCTTCGTAGTAATAATCGATGACAAATGCAATCTTTGAGGCGGAGTGTATCGTATCGAATATTTATCTTATTATTAGTTCACTTTTAACAATACTTTTAACTTAAGCAATCATAGCCAAGTGGCCTTAGGTGATTAGAAACAATCACCGATGGTAAGCAAGGACGATGCGGTCAGACCTAGATGGGTGCCCGTTTGAGGCATGATATGTTCGCCTCGCAGCGTTTCCCGCGGTATCTCAGCTAGTATCTAAATATTTTAATTGTTTTTTTTAACCTATTAGTTCTTAAGATAAACTAGTTCAAAGTGTGTACTAACACACATTTCAGTTAAATTTATACCGTTTAATTAAAACTGCATTGTTGTAGTTGCAATGACTTGTTCAAGGTAATAGAAAATAACGTAAGTAGGTACATATTATTATATCGAATAGAAACGCATACATTACTTCGTTTCCTCCGTTTCCTCTAGTATGTAGGTAATTAGATTTATCCTTGTTCTACCGGCTTAATGCTTGGCGTCTAGCGCTAATAGTAACATGAATTCAGCATCTTGGGGTTTAATCAATTTTTTTAAATAATATATGTAAACATTTCGGACATCTTATACACAACGCCATTTAGTTCGCGAACTAAGCAGAGCTTGTATTATGGGTACAAGTAGGATAATTTTCACAAAAAGTGTACATTCATGTTTTGGGAGTGACCCACAACTTTCGTTAAATATTTAGCGAATAATTTCTACATTTTAGAAAAACAACATTAAAAATAAAGATTTATGGTTAGTTCTGAACAAGGCATTTTACCGTAATTTCCAAAAATACTAGTAAAAGGTATCTATTTTAGCGCTGTCCTACTTGTACTACCAATTACAGTAAAATAACATAACTTTTATCTATTTTGTTGACCTATCTATACTAATTTGATATTTTTTGTGGAAAGAATAGTTGTTTACGATGTTTTTTTATAAATGTAGAAACAGTGTAACATGATTCAAAATATTTAAATAATTATATCTATGCGAGGACATAAATTAGCTAAAGTGGAAAATTCCCTCCCGAACCGCCGTTTTTACGAAAGATCGCAATTAAAACTACAACTTACGCATATTTTTTGTCGATTGGCAACATTTGTAAAGCTCTCATTGGCTGGACCATAATGATTCGTCCATTTTGACGGCGGATGACAAATACGCACTGTAGTAACGGTCCGTTTTGATATTCCACAACCGCATCCAATTTCGAAGAAAGTACTACAATTTAATCGTCAAAAGAGTCCCTTTCTGTCAAAACGTGGTCCTACCAAGAATATGAAAAATACTGCTTCTTTTTATATTGCACTTCTATTGAAGAATTAAAGATACAAGAATACGAGTCAGCTGGTTACGATTCGAGCTGACTTTTGCCACCCCTTACTTCCACATAAACTACCTTTCTTTGTATGGAAATCCGCCCGGATACCTCCAATTGGTGCCTATTTCGGACTCGAACCAACTAAAACCGCATGCCATCTTGGGTATAAGCTGAGGAACCAGGTGTACCCTCAACAGGAAACCCTGCATTAAATTTAAGAATACCTTTCAAAAACAGCTCCTATAGCAAGTCCATCAGGCAGTGTGGTAGGTAGATCCTTGAGGGAATGCACCACGAAGTCTACCGATTCGTTCCTTAGAGCGTCTTCCAAGTCTTTGGTGAATAGAGACTTCTCTCCAATTTTGGGTAGCGATACGTTGAGCACACGGTCTCCCAGGGTTGTCATACTTACTGAAAATTATAATCTATATATAAAGACACGACTGTATGTTGTGGAGAAGTTTGAGGGAGGCCTATGGCCAACAGCCGACATCTTTTGGCTGAGATGATGATGATAATAGGCAGAAATATTTCATACTGCGGCCCCGCCCATGTGTAACGTATGTCCTTGCTCAAGAATCAAAGTATTTTCTATAATATATCAACTGGCTTTACCTGAATACCAGTTTTTATATGGAGCGACTGGCATCCTATACCCTGAGTGCGAACAGAATTCGAAAGATCAAATAGTTGTTAGTATATTCTAGGTCACTAATTTCCCAATAACGATTGCCATATATGTTCTTGACAACCGGCACCGACGGCTTAACGTGTTCTCCATGGAACTGAGGTGTAACATAGAGAAACATTCCAACTCTGGGCTGTTATGTAACAATTTCTTGTAAGAAAACTTGAACCACACTTATCCCGTCCCGGGCATCGTACCCAAGACTTCTTGATCAGCAGTCACATACGCTAACCCTAGGCCAACGAGCCAGTAGTACAAAAAATATGTATTTGTAAATTTACCTATTGTGAATTCCTTTTCTGGGTAAATCTTCTTAAGACTGCTAATGACAAAGTTGGTTTGAATGAGAGCAAGCTGAAACAAAACGAAAATAGATACATTATGTTTCCTTATTAAACAAAGTTGACAATCAGACCCACAGCCTGAATGATAATTTATATGTTACAAATGGAGGTTTGTGTGTATACATCACATAACTTCTAATGAACTCTGGTGCACTAATTTATGAACCAGAATTATGAAAAAAGAATTTTCTCCTAGGGCGAGAGTTGTCTTACAAGACAACTCTCGCCCTCTAATCAAAGAATTGGAGGGCGAGAGTTGTCTTGTAATAAACATTAACTACTAGTAAAGCCCTGTGGTTTAGAACAACAAACGCGGGTAATGCACAGGGCGAAGCTAGTCTCAACAAAACATCCAATCAAAATCAGCCCAGCTGCTCCAGAGATTAGCGTATACATACAGACAGACAAGACAAAATAATTATTAAAACGGATTTTTATTATAAGTAAAGAATATACTTTCATTGGCACTTCATGAAAAGCTATTTAAATGAAATTACAAATAGAGACTTCATTTATTTGTAAAGCTGTATAGATATAGTGCTGGAAGTTGTCTTACTGTTTGACTTGTCTTCATAAAAATATGAATTTACTTGAATACACTTGTATAAATTTAATATTGAAACAATGATCATTGTTTAATTAAGTCAAACTCAAGAAATTAGTTCTGGCTTCATACATTTTTAAAGGTATACTTTAGCAGATATTATGGTTTTTGAAATACCACATGTCATCAATTGGCCATTTCTCATAATGAAAATTTGATTTCAATAACTTGCAATCAATTTTCTACTTCATATTTGTTATAAGTAATATGTATTTTCGTAGTTTTAAACATCTATCTTTTTCTTAGTTAATACAGAGAGTAATCATTTCTAATCATCATATAGGTCGTAAGAACCGACTACGGGAGCTACTACATGGGGCAACTTACTTTCATAGTCTTTTTAAACTAGATTCACTCTGCGGCATTACTCATGATTTACAACATTAACCGCACAAAACATGCAGGACTCAACTAGTATAACAATAAATTTAAAACTTTTAATGACCTTTGCTTAGAAGGTAACTAGTTGAGAAAAACTAAAACTATAAGAATAAATCAAAACAAACACATGTCTAATAGCCTTAACACAATTAAATTACATAAACAAATTGATTATAGTACTTTCTTATCAGATTGTCAAGATAAGTTTATATTTCTAACTGATTAGACTTCTACTTCTAGAAGTGCATGATAATAAAATAGAGCAGTCACATGTATTTAGGTGTAAATAACTTTTAAAACCACATTGTATTAATTATATCACACTAATTACAAGATATAACTAATGCAGTTTTATAAAAAAAATACATATGCGGGTAGCGTATCAGAATAAAGTTTCTGAACTTCGAGTTTTTTTTTAAATGTATTTATATATGCAAAGTTGGTAAATTTTAATAATAATTAATAAAACAATGGTTACTCACTTCACTTTTCCGTGAACCAACACGAATAAGTTTTTTTGATTCACTTTCCATAATTGATTTTTAAACAAAATAAAATTTACATAAGCACGTACTTGAATCAAGTAGCTTTGAGGTTATGTCATGAATATAAGTATTTTAAATGAAAACAAATCAGTTGACTATTGCCTTCATAACCCGTCACTATCACTGTAGTGGAAAGGGTGTAATTTAGGCAATTAATTATGTGTAACGACTATAATAAATACATGACCTATGCATCAGCGAAAACGCTTGAAACGTCACTGATTAGCAAGTGTCAGAAGCTGGGTTCATTCAGAACTGTCATGTCGTATGTCATGTCAATATGTCTTGACTCCTTAGACAAAGAATTACTAGACTAGACACGCCAACAGCGTTACCCCGAGCGAGTGAGAAAACGATAGCATTTTCCAGTGTGTTACAGAAAAATAGAGATAATATATGTATTTTTTGTCCTTAAAGCCGTGTATAGTCGTCACAAAATAAGAAGCTCGGTTTGACATTTGTCATCGTGGCGTAATTAATACGATTAATTCGTGTTTTTGAGTGCAGTTTTTCAATATCAAGTTTAACTTGATGCTTATTTATGATACGCGTTGTGATAGTGTATGGGATGTTACCCATACACTATCACAACGCGTAAATATATAGGATTATGAATTTGATTTTTCAATGTCTTACATGCGGCATGTCAAATGACAAATGTCAAAACGGGCTTCTTATTTTGTGACGACTATAGTTTGGCACATAATATATGTGCCAAACAATGTTCAGGTTCAAAGCTAATGTAAAATATGAAAATATAATCTTTCACACGTAAGTATAAAAAAAAACGTTTTATCTGCATAATATTGTTCTTTATATTATTTGCGATTGATTACATCAATTTTTGTTTCTTATTGTGCAGAAATAATTAAAAATAAGTGAAAAAAACTAGTTTCTAAAGTGTGAATTTTTTTAATAAACTGACCAATTTGAGTGGGTCGTCACAGCCATAGTTTGAACAACCATTATTGTGTAATGGTAATTTTGCAAGGTTATCTGCATTTTAGGAATAACGCGTCAGCCTTTTGAAATTACCCCATATGGTGAGGAAATTCGATTTGATTGTGTTTTATTGTCCTCCAGATTTCCTAAGGATGAAATGGTGCGTATAATGTGGTTGAAGACTACTGGACGACAAGATTGGGCAATATCAAAGCTATATGTAAAAATATTAGAACCTAAGGATACATTATAGCACAAAAAATTTGCTGATAACTCATAGATATAGAATACCAATAGCTTGGCTATACGGAAAAGAGACAAACGAGTTTACGTGTGTTAGAGCGCGACAGATAAATGAGATCAAACACCGATATGCTAAGTAGTGGGTAGGGATGCAAGGTGTTAAAAAAAATATCGATATATCGATAGCGATATTTACCGAAATATGTTGATATCGATATATCGGTCTAGTAGTAGACTGTACAGAGTAAATCATTCTCCCCCTTCATAAAAAGGGCTCCACAAAGCTACGCGACAACTACCGCACCCTCGCATTAATTTCGTACGCCAGCAAGGTACTGCTTCACGTTATCAATGAGCCATCCGCCATTTTCTGGATTGGCAAATACCGCACGAACAAGCAGGTTTTGTGAAGGGCAAAGGAATTAGAGAACAACTACTAAACCTCAGGCAAATCGTTAAGAAATCCTATAAGTTCGACACACCAGTAGTAAGATGTTATGTAGAATAAAGCAAGGCCTTTGATTGCGTTAGATGGGACTGTTTGTGGGGGATACTGGGCGTGCCGCAACACGTGACAGCTCTGCATCGGTCGCTCTACAACTGCAATGGTTTCGTCAGGGTGGACCAAAATCACTCTAAATCTTTTTCACATACGATCAACGGAACGCAAGCGTGGCTAGACCAACCAGGCAGTGTAGGAGGAAATACTAATTGTTATCCTTTATGCCGCAATTGTAGGTAAATATAATCGTAGGTGATTCGGCGCTATGCGATCTGAATTGAATTTAATCTTTTGACGCCAAAGGTTTTAATTTCTTTATTTTACTTTTCAGAGTGAGCCTTCTATACTAGTACTATTATATATTCTGTGCTTACATTTCTTAATTATTAACAGGCATTGCTCAATAATTCTTTTTAATGCAAAAGACATGGGCTCCAATATAGTAGCTCAATTCGCTTAACTGTAATCATTTGCAAAGTATATTTCGCAAATTTTGTTTAATAATAATAAAAAAATTGTATTAGAACAAATTATTTATTGATCTAAGAGGAATAACACAAGACAACGTGAAGCCAAAATTGTTGGAAAGAGGCCTGACTACTTGCGTAAATATTTAGGAAAACAATTTAAAGTTTACTAAATGCAAAATACACATTCGAATGCAGCCCACATTTTCATATTGATTTCAGTAACACATCTTATTGGGCTTTGTAACTTTACCTATATTTAATTATTATTCAACCATTATAATAAGTACAACAGTTTTAATGAAGCTTTTAATGTATTCTCCTTAACCTTGTTATTGAAGTGATTAACAATTTATGATGAATCTGATGAACAACAATAGCCAACTTATTATAATGGTGTTTTTATCAAGTTAATTCTTATGTCACACAAAAATAAATCACAGTTTCCTTTTAAATCATCCATTTCAGTACAATTTTGTAAAGAAAATTATAACAAACTGGTGGGATTACACCGACAATCTTATTTTATAAATATAAACGAAATGGTACCATTTTTAATAACAAATAATACCTGTGGATGTAATGATCGAATAAAAAATAATAATGAAGGCGGCTCCTACATTAGACTTATCCTATTTCAAAAAAGCAACACTCGTACACTGTAAGTAGTGATTCTGCACGCACTTGACAAAATTTCATTCATTTTTAATGAATATAAACAACCTCTTTTCTGTACACCATAAATTAGCAATAGTTCCCCGTTGCGAGACTGTATTAGCAGTGTAATGTAAATAAAAGGAACTATATTACACTATCAAAGATTAGAAATGATTTTCTATTTTTTTTTTGTAAGTTCTTCATTTCGCCATATTTTTCACTTAAAATCCTTTCGTCTTGCTTAAATCAATAGTATTTCTTTTTTCAACATATACAATTAATGCAAAATTTAGAGCAATAGATCTTTGATTCTAATCATCTTCCACACTTCTCAAGTAAACTAAACCATATCGAACAAGACATTTGCATCTCGACTATGCATAAGTTTACATTATAGCTTGTGATATAACAAAGGATAAGTAAAATGTTTTAATTATAAAGTATACTATTCAAATCGGTTATGCTGTACCTTGTATCATAAAAGGTCAGTTAAGTAATTCAGCATTAAATCATTTTCTAAAGGAACAACTTCCTTTATTTTTGGTTACATGTGCTTTGTGCTTTTCATTTCAAAATTCGAACAAAAATATTTCCGTGTGAGAAATGCATATTGGTGCCTGTTAAGTCACAAACTGGAAGAAATTAGGGATCATGGTGTATCTGTGACGTGAATCAAGGAGGTTACGTTACTTTAACTATTGTTTCTGGCGTTTACTGCTCCTTAACCTCCTTCTGTTGTTTATGACTGGAGAGCTTCGGCTTCTTGATGGTGATTCTGCAAAGTAAAAAATCATTAAATGTCAGACAAGTGACAGTTATTTCGCCGCTTGACGACCCTAAGAACGTAAGAAAAGTATCAATATATCAAATCATCATCAACAGTCTATAACAGTAAAAACACATGGACCAAATATTATAATATTTTGCCTACGTTATAATTACGCGTTTTTAAGGATGGTAAAGAAACTATGATTTTACTAATATTTATGTTTTTTCACTATGTCATAAAAGGTTCAGCCAGTATCAATATTATTTATGTATCAAAAAAAGGTTAACTTACTTTTCGCTACTTTGAAGCTAGGTGCAGACTTGACACTTTCTACTGGTAAATCTTTATCTTCTATCATCTCCTTGTTTTTATTTGCGACTCTCTTACTAGCTTTAGATTTTGTTTTACTATTACTCTTAGGAATAACTTCTTCAACTTCTACTGATTTACAACTTTCCGCACTACCTCTCTGTCTTGTAACTCTTGAACTGGGTATTGGAGTAGGCTTAGCTTTCGTGGACCTTTTACCCTTAAATTTAGCTGCAACAGTTTCTTTCTTAGCTACTGCTTGCTGTTTCAAAGCTTCTAGCCTCTCCTTTGCTTCTCTTTTCTCTTTGATTCTATACACTTTAATCATTGCAGGTGTGTACCCTTCTAATCCTTCTATTGGCTCTTCTGGCTCTTTTGGTTTCCCTGAAACCTTTCGTTTAAACGACGCTATCACTTCCTTCATTGCATATGTCAAATTTACATCTTGGAGATAATCCTTCTGCATCAATGGCGACAGCAAATGAGAATCACTGCTTTCAGAAGCATCTGATATTTTTCTGATCCTGTACTTGCATGTTTCATCGTCATCATACTCAGCATTTCCTGTTGTTACGTTGCGTTCTTTACGAATTATATCCTCCGGGTTGCCAGCTAAAATTTCAGCCCACGTAAATTGCCGGGCCGATCCCATAAAGTTGCCGAACTTCCCAATACTGTTTCTGTGAGTTCTCACGCCACGACGTTTTTTAATTGGTTTCTTTTTAGAACGCAAATTTTTAGGTGATAGCTTCTTACCGAAAATATCGTGCGGCATAAGCGACTTTTTTAGACGGGCTACTAGATCAGCGTCCGATACGAAGAAGTTTCTGGAAGCGCATGGTTTTCTAATGCCGTCACTTGAAGTGTTTAGTGTCTGTTTCAATAGTTCTAACTTTAAGTCGTTTTCAAAAGAACATACATTTTCTCTTTCAAACGTTTTCATGATGCCATTTCTAGCGAGGAAATTAGGAGGAGTATTTTTCCTGCCGAATCTCTTTGAGTAGCATAGTTTGTTCCGACTCATTGGAGACAGAGATGGTTCAATGAAGTTCAAAGACATTTCTTTATCACTAGTACAACTGTTTTTCAACAACTCACTTTTGAACAGATTTCTACAATAATCATAATCAGGTTTTTCCTTAAAGTCTAGACTTGTGATGTATTCTAGATATTTTTCCATAAACTGAGGGTAGAATTCAGTCTTAAAACATGTTTTGAGCAGACTCTTTTTATCATTCATAAAGTTTTTCTTCAAAGCATGTACTAAATCAGGTTCAGACAACACTTCAGTTGTCTTCCAAGGCAAGGTTCCCGTCAACCAGTCAAGTAAATTGTAACCCAGGGTTTCGAGGTCTGATCTTCTTGAATGAGCTCCTATATGGGAATCTCTTGAACTATATTCCAGTGTTCCATCGTGGGCTTTTCTTGCATCCATACCGAAGTCCTTATGCCGTCCTTCAGAATCTAAGAACTTTGACGCTAGCCCATAATCTAACAAATATATTTGTCCATTTGACTGTGAAAGGACTGCCTCTTGGTATATCTCACTTAGATCATCTGCATCACCTTTGTCTCTGGAATTACGTTTCCTTGATTCTTCCTGAAACTCCTTTGTCGTACGGATAAGGTTTTTATCACCAAAGTCATCTAATAACTTCTGATACGACTGATCTGAGCAAACAGAGCTGTTTAAATCTGCATAGTTGACACAATTCGACAACTGTCTTAAGTTAAATGCATGGTGTCTATGCAAGGTTCTACTTTCTCTGTCTGACAGAATCTTTGTTAATTTCTTTTTGACATTGGCAAGCCTTTTATCGTTATCCGTATTATCTTCTGAATTGGTAGGACTTTTGTAGTCTTTGACAATGAAGTCTTCATCATCATAGTAGTTAGATGCTCTTGATTTAGTTGCTTTAGCCCTTCTATGCTTCCCTGACAACACGGCAACTTCTTTAGTATCTTTCTGGAATGAGGGTGTTAGCTTCACAACAGGGACTTTGCCGATTCTTGAGCCGTCAAAACCAAGCATTAGATTGGAACTTTTGATATCAGAATGGGTGTAACCTTGATTATGTAAGTACTCTAGAACATCTAGTATTTGTATAGCAAGTATTAGTACATTTTTAAGGTCTAATACTTTGGTCCTAGAGATAATTTTCTGGAGGTCTAAGTCATAGCGTGGTAGTACTAGAAATCTGTATTTAGTACTTGTATTTTCATCTGTGAATGATCCACTCGCAATGTAGACAGGCATACCAATGCGTTTTTGCTTTTTTTGTTGCCGCCATTCTTTAACTGCAAATTGAAACAAAATTAAGTTGGTACATTTTTGTATGAGAAAATATATTTAAATTTGTGATCGAGAGCAAGCTATTCATATTTGGTGTAGGCATTTAACAATTGATTAATTTATTAAGCACATTGTCGACCATTTTATTTAAACCGCCTCTTTTACGATGAGATTTATGTAGTGTTGCCTCATATTATTATATTAAAACAACTCAATTATCATTATCATCACACATCGATTATCAAAGAAAATTGTTCCAAAAAAAGATTCCTTTTGAGAGATTCTATTGCATGAGCTGCGTAAACAATTAAAGTATCAAAAAACAGTGTAAGCATGAAAGAATTGTTCCCTTTGCAAATTCTAAAAACAAAGTCAACGACAGCATATATACACAGTGATTTTACGGTTCCAAAACGCTTTCAAAATCAGTGTATATATATGTCTATCTTTTAAGGTTGGCTCACAGAAACCTTCTTTGATAAATAAATTTGTTCCCGCTGTATACCATCAGCTACGGGCGAACGGTCAGCTAGTGAATAACAATGCTGTTATTAGACCCCAAGTAGACTTAAATATGTCCTCACAACCTACTAATTCTCAATGCCCTTATAACCAGATGCAATCACTAAGCCTAAGTATAGATGCCGAACTTAATTCACAAAAAATATAATATACACCGGATAACAACATAATATTCTGAACTTGTTTGAACCTGCAATTTAAGTTCAAGGTTGTCTACAAAAAATCCGGTCGGCGATAAGATGTTTGAACAAATCGACTATTTTTTTATCAGTTTTTTTTCAGAGTTGACCACATAGCTAATTACTACATGTTATTATTATGACTTCACAGTTTAATCTACCTTGATAATGACATTCAATCATAAATAAAAAAATCTGTAAGGGCCAGTGTAGACGGAGAAGAGCGTTGTTTTTTGTAGACACTCAAAAATAAACTTTAAAATTATATGGCAAAGCGCAAAATGCTTTCTTGAATACTGAATAACCTTTGCGATCCTTAGAACGTTGATAATTTTACCTTATTTTAAAATGAAATTAAATAATATTCGTTGATGATCAATTATTGGGAATAGGAAGCAAAATATAATATGTATACTCGATTAATAATGATATTTAAGGTTCCGTAGCCAAAAGGATAAAAACGGGGCCCTATTACTAAGTCTCCGCTGTCCGTCCGTCTGTTTGTCACCGTATACGTAGGCTCTTGAACCAAGATAACTAGACAGTTGAAATCTTCACAGATGATGTACCCATATTTCTTTTGCCGCTATATATGTATAAATAACTAGCTGACCCCGCGAACTTCGTACCGCCAATTCAACGTCACTCAATGGCTGTGAATGACATTGACATTCGTTACGCGCGTTTTTTTAAATATGCAAAATTAAATGTATATTTTTCAATATTTCTGAGAGATTTTCTTAATATTTTTTTCCGTAAGAACCTTCTCCTAATAATAACAAATACAACAAAAAAAGAATTAGTGAAATCGGTCCAGCCATTCACGTGTGATGCCGTGACCAAGGAAAACGGGTTTCATTTTTATATATATAGATGAGACCCATGAGTCCGACTCGCTCTTAGCCAATTTTTTTTTAAATTAAACATCATTATGAAGGTTTATAATCATTAAAAAATATCTTTTTAGGTATTATCAGTCATTAATCTCTCCCCTTTGTTGTCTATCAACATTGTTATCAGTTAATTGTTTTATACAGTGACCTAATTAAGACAACCAGTGACAGATACATGTTCAAACAGCCGTGGTAAGAAAACGTATTGGTTTTAAACTTCAGTTTTAGAGTTAGTCGAGCCCAAAAAGGTCAAAAAGTATATCGCTGCCAGGCAAAAAATCATAATACTTAATAATTACCTTTTGAAATCTTTGTATGATTAGATATGCTATAGATATTTCTATCTAATGATACAAAGTTCTCAAAACGTAATTATTATGTATTATGACGCTTTTTTGCCGGGCAGCGATATCTTGAGCTGTTTGGCCATATGCCGCAAACTGTCAGTTTGCGGCATATGGCCTTAACCCTCTCCTGAGAGGAGACGCAATCCCAGCAGTGGGAGTAATGTCCCAATGCTGGGATTGGGTTGTTGATGATTAGAATTTAATTCATGTAGAACATTTTGAGTTTTTTAAACAACCAATCTAACAATGTAATTTTAGCTATTGCTCGCGGCTCCGTTCGCACGATTGTTCAATACGAAGATAAATAATTTTTCCAGTTAATATGTAGCTTATGGTACTCAAATAATGTGGTTCTATATTGGTAAAAAAAAAATCGAAATCAGTTCAGTAGATTCAGAAATCAATTTCGGAATAAGTAAGCTGAGCTTGTATACATTAACATAGTTTTTTTTGTTTTCTATGCATACATTATATGAGTTGAAAACACCCAAAATTCCGAACCAAATATTTGCGACAAATATTTGGTCCATCCCGGAAATTGAACCCGAGACCTCAAGCACAGCAGTCGCATACGCTAGGGACGTATGTGACTGCACCACCGACGCAGTCATACAGTTAGAGATTACTCTCTACAACGTCACAAGCTTTACCTCTTTACAATGCGTATTAGTAGATAAAAGGTCTGTTATATGTTACCTTGCGATGATTGCGCAGTTCTAATAAGACAGTGTATCTCCACAAACAGCGGTCCATTCGTATGCGGTTCTATCTTAACAACATATCTTGCATTTAATTTTGTGACCTCTTTATCCACGTCGTCTGATGCCAAGTAAATTCTGCCAAAACTGCCTCTGCCTGAAATTAATGTTTACATTATTAATTAAAAATGAATCTATGTATTTTAAATGTTGACTAAACGTAAATAAGACAACAGTCAATGTAAGTGATTTAAAGTCCCCATCAATAACCTATAATGTATTAATCTGAAAAGAACAGATACTACACTTTGATCTTAGCCAAAAGGCCGAGAAGCGAGGCATAACTGATAGTCCCCTATGCAGAGCATGCTTAGGGGCAGAGGAAACGGTGTCGCATGTACTCATTTAGTGTACAGGTTTCACCGAAACACAGAAAAACACCCTTGGATCTCCCAAATCTCTTTCAGATTGTCTGGACAGACTCGGACTCCGCTTCTGGAGGGAGATGGGCTGGCTGGAGTGATGGCCGCCCTCAGGTACAATCCTCCACTTAAAGGACTAAGTGCGGAAACTTGACTGCACGGTTGGCCTAGTGGCTTAAGCGGTCGCCACGCCGCTTCCTACTACGCCAAGTGTCGTGGGTTCAAATCCCACGTAGGACAACACTTTGTGTGATTCACAATTTGTTGTTCTGAGTCAGGGTGTTCTTTGTGTCCGTTTCTTGTATGTTTGTAAAGTCCCCCGCGACACAGGAATTTATATTCCTAATGCGGGAGTTGTCTTTTTTTCTAACATAACAAAATAACTGACCTAAATAACATAGAACCTATAATGTACTACTGCTGGGTACGGGTTTCCGCTCAAGAGAGGGTTAAGGCCATACCGTATGGCCGTATACCATAAAGGATCACATATGGCCCATATGTGATCCTTCAAAATTATTCCATACTAGATAAGCCCCACAATGCTAACTGCGTTTGTTGTTTTTCCTTTACAACAAATACGGGTAATGCCGCTGAGTGTAGCTAGTATTAAAAATATAAACGAAAGAAGAATTTGACTTATGTAATAGTAATATAAACAATGTCAATATTATTATACAAATTACATTGATTTCAAACTTATTTAAAAGTCAAATGACAATATGTTGAACTAATTCATTGACCTCTATTTTAAAGTCTTTTAATTTTGCCTTCTATAACATTTTTTATTTAACATAAGATGAAACAATGTAGGCTATAGGCCCACAAGCCATGTTAAATAACATGTACAAGAGAGTAGTTAAAAGTGGTCTATCTTGTTCCAAACAAGTTTCCTCTCTGCTACATGAGATGTGTATGGGCATTCTTTGTAAATACTTAGTTTGCATATATATACATATTAAGAAAAAAAACTGCCTTGTTGGAATAGTAGATAGCGTATGTGACTGCTAATGAATAGGTCTAGGGTTCATATCCCGAGCAAAAAGTGTTTTTCTTAAGAAATTCCGAATAGCAGCCCGAGTTTAGCGGTAATTTACGCCCGTGCCTCGAGCACGTAAAGCCGTCGGTCCCGGTTGTCATGAACATCTATTAGTTATTGGGAAGTCGTGCCCTCAAATTTACTGACAACTAGTTCAACCTTCGAATTTCAGTTCTCCCTTAGGGATGCGGAGGTCCGATGCCAGTCGCTCTGTGGAAAAACTGATATTCAGGTCAAACCGGTTGAACTAGTAGCCGACCCCAAATAATATTGGGAATAAGGCTAGGAAGAAGAGATACATTAAAAAAAATGTAAATGTTCTTCTCTTTAAATTAAACATACATAAATAAATTCACATTAAACCTTTTCTATAATACAGATAATTCTATCTAGTTCTGACACAGATATCCTAAACACTCAGCATATAAGCTTTAGTTTGTTAAATCACAAGTGTTAAACTGTACTTCCGTGTTGTTTGCTTAATAAATTATTATTATTTTTATTATGAATAATATATGTGTGTACATATTTACAAAAAAAAGTATTTGTGTATTTAGGTCTATCAGTTGTCTAGGACACCCATAGTATAAGCTTTGCTTAGTTTAGGATTACTTGATAGTGTTGGTGTTAGATGTCTGAAATATTTAGTGAATTTTTTATATTTACACTAGCTTTCATCCGCGGCTCTGCCCATATGTATGTCAGATCGTGGAAAAAAGTAGCCTTTGTCCTTTCTCAGACTCTTGACTATGTGTCTATAAAATTTTATTAAAATAGGTTCAGAGGTTTTGCTGTGATTTGCAGACAGACAGAGTTACTTTCTCATATGTAATATAGCCCAGCAGTGTGACATTATGGGGCTGTTGATGATGGTTGTGTGCTCTAATCTTGGAACTGGCTGATGCTAATTTGATGTTGTTAAAACCTAATATTTATCTAAACTTAGTTAACATTAAGTGTGGTTCAAATTTAATTTGTTAACAAATTAAAAGTTACTGTATATAAGTTAAATGGTGGAGTAATGGTTTGCACAAGATGGCTGGCAGGAGCTGGATGTGAGTAGCCCAAAATCTATCAGTGGTGTGCAATGGGAGAGGCCTATGTCCAGCAGTGGACTGCGATGGGCTGATGATGATATCACTCATGTGCTGTCAAAAGCTACATACATTTTATTATTTTGTAGTTTTAATTATACTAAACAGAGTCTTCCTACTCACATTTTATGTTTGAGAATTGCTTTTATATTTTATTTGTTGTAAAATTTGAATTTGGATCAAGGTTTAATTCAAAAAAGGATAAAAATAAACATTAAAAATAAATTACTGTCTTCCTTTAATCTCTACAATTGCATTTTAAGTGTTGTAATAATAAATGACTATACATATTATTAACTACAGAAAACAATAGCACTACAAAGAGGCTGCTCTTTGAAACAAAACCTTGAAACAAACTCTACATCAACACATCTGGCCAGCATTGTATACTTTCTTCTAACAAAAGGTGCATGACCAGCAATGGACTGTCACAGGCCATGCTGCAGTTGTGATGTCAGTGATATTATTTAAATTACATCACCTAGGTGACTCATCAATTCAGAACCTAAACAGTTTAGGCTAGATATATTTAATTTTGGTAGATGATGCTTTGTATGTTGTAAGCACTCACTATTATAGATTTTTTTGGAAATTACACCCAAAGAGTTACAACACTTACTTTACCCCAAATATTTCATTTTGTTACCCCTGCATGTATGTTATCGCAATAAAAAGTCTCATCTATCTCTAAACCAAAATCCATTTTAATTGGTTCTATGTTATGTAGGTTGGTTTCTGCACTTAATCATTTGTGTGGAAGAACCATGAAACCATGTAAAATTCAGCAACAGATAGAAATACTTTCAAGTTTACAAAACTAATATGGATGCAATAGACAAAAGTGTTTAACTTAGCTTTCTTTTCAATTATGATCTTGTTTACAAGGAAAAGATTAACAGCTGATTAGCTACTATTAATTGATGACTTGACATCATTACCTTATAAATTCAATTGAAAGATCTCAATTATTTTACAGCTTTTCAATACTTTACCCTTTGTTTAGTAATGCTTGAGAGATGAACTATTAACGAAATATTCAATGACAATGGTAATTTTAATTGATTTTATCAAACTTACCTATAGGTTTCCCTATCCGCCATTTCTTCTGTAACACATCTGTGAACACAATTCCAGGCGGCAAAGCCTCATCGTCACAGAAACTCGCATCTAGGCTAGGGGCCTCTTCCACAGTCCTTGTTTTCTTTTTAGGAGGCAAGGGCAGCTGCACTATCTCTGTACCGCGTCGCGGCATTACGAATGCATCCAGATTACCTCAGACTATTTAGATCAATAACTTTCTATTTCAAGTGGACTTGTATACAGTAACAGCTGATGATGTATTGCTAGAAATCAAGGTAAAGTTTACGTTAGGTCGTACTTTAATTCAATAAAGTTCAACGTGCACTTCAATGTGACAATATTTTATTGAAATTATCCGTTAATTTTTCTCAGAACTTACACTTACCTAAATTTATCACAGGTCTACGTACATAGTTATTTTAGAAATGCCTTTCACAAATTTGGAATAGATTCAGTATTATTATCTTATTAGTATGGTATAACAAGAAGTTCACAAATTATTGAAGTATTTAAACGGAAATTATGTGAAACATAACAACTGATCGAAATTCCGCCATGTTGTTTGTGTTAATAGAGATGCGTACAACTGCCAAAATTGATCACAGAGTGGGATAAGTTGGAATTAGTCGATTTCTTTAATTCTACAAAACTTTTATTCAAGTATTTACAATTTACATGCCTAAAATTTTATAAAAGCATGACAATATCTGATCGTATATTCTTAAATCATACAATTTCAAATTAAACAGATCAGTTCAGTTATATAAAATTTATGTTCAACCTAAATTTTGTTTGTTCAAAAGGAAAAACTAACTTTTGTGTTCTGCTAGAAATTTATTGTTTTCTTAGTAAGTGCAAAATAATTAATGTAAATGTCTTTCAACTCACTTTATTTTCATCGTCCCTCCTTGCCAGCAGAGTCCGACGGACCAGCGAAAGATGTCTCAAGGAAACAGCGGCAAATTTGAAAAACTAAAAAACAGCCTGCGCTACATTGACGAAATTTATATTATTATTATAAAAGTTTCTGTTAGCCATTCATTGAAAGCACGATCGTAACAAAATACACGCAGTAATTTCAAATGTCTTGTGCGAATAATAATAGGTTCTCGCGCCGGTTAACTTAATAAACAACAGCCAGCACAATACAACAATTATATATCCGAGATTAATCTATTTTTGTAAATGCTTAATAAATCAAATAACAGTTCACTGACATGAAATACAATTTCTTATATTATATAACACAATTCGCGTCATTTAAAGTAGGTAGGTAACCCGCCCTGCATCGTTTCCAGTGCAAAAGTGCGCATAATACTGGCAGCCTTACCTCGCTGGATTGCAATGAATATCCTTTGTACCAGGAACGGCCCAGAGCGGGAGTCACCACATTTATGTTGATTATTTATTTCAGATATTAATGAACAATAATCACGTGAGCAATGTTACGGAGCGATAGAATTCCCACCCCGATGGCCACCACGAGATCACGCTTCGGCTCCTCTCACGTCAGAAATTCTACCACCGTGTGGAGCGCTGTATCCACGGTTGAGCCACCGCAAGGCTCAGGCGTTGGCTCCTTACGGATTCGACACATCACACCAAGTTGCTATGAATGCACATGACTTCGTGAATCACCTCGTCTAGAGGATCCTCCCTTCGTGTTGGAGGGACACAATACCTGTCCCTCCACAAAATACCTAGGTAACAAAAATAAATTATGTTTGTTTGTCTGTTTTGTTTTAGTAAGTAATCATGTTCTTCTTGTCCCTTTTCCATTTCTTTAGAGGTAGATGTTAGGTTTATTGCAAATATTGCAAAAGGGCTTTTCACTACTCTGTCTGATGGAATCATCCTGAGTAGAATCGCGAGCATACAACTGATTTAAATGTACATACATACATACAACATACTAGTTTTTTGTAAATCCATACTATTCCATACTTTTCATACATAGAAAACAGCCAAACTTGGAAACAAATATTCGCAGCTCATAAAAACCTTTGGTCCAACCCAATATAAATATAGGTTATATTTAGTTTAGGTGGAAATCAAGTTAATGAACAACTAGACAAACAGATCGTATAGCATAATAGCTCGCTCGAATAGCTTTTTGCCCATATGTATCTACAACCTTCCTTTTGCAAGTAAATTGTTTCAAAAAACATGTGTGTTTTTAAAAAAACATCTCACACTGAGAATATGTTCTGTTTCGCTTACTTTACATGCACACAAGAAGAAGAAGCAGTATTATTGAGAAAACCAATCTAAAACGGCAGTATTCTTGAAATGTTAATACATAACTCATCTAAAAGCGGCTAAGTGCGAGTCAGATCACGCACCTGAGTCACCCATAATGGTACGTGGATTTATTATCGTATCTAATAGATTATAATAAAATTGTTATGTTTAGGTATTAATGCGTTAATTGTGTATGACGTTTTCCAAGTGAGCGCATTTTGCAAGTTAAGCCTTTATAACTCCTTGACTAATAAATTCATTTAATCCGTTATAGTTTTCCTTTAAAGTTCATTATATGGACCACCATCACGATTTTTTTTTAAATTTTGAGCTAGTCGTTTAGCTTTTAGAGGAAACTTTTTTTTACAAAAAAGTGCCCTTTAAAGTGAAATTTCTTGCAAACGGATACCTAAATCAAAAAATCGTCTTAGGAACCCTTTATAATTTTTAAAAGATCTATCAATTGATACCCCACACGATGCGGTAGGCGCGAGAAAAAAAAAACATCCCCACTTTACAGGTACCCCAAATTTTTTTTTTTTTTTTAATTTAAATAAATAAATGTTTTGGACATTTTACACACAACACCATTTAGTCCAAACTAAGCAGAACTTGTATTATGGGTACTAACAACAACAACAGCCTTTAACAGTCCACTGCTGGACATAGGCCTCTCCTTGAAAAGGAGGTATTGGCCTACTATACCACGCTGGCCAGACGGGTTGGTATAGGGTTGGTTTCAAGTTTTCCTTCTCTTTGCATTGATGTTGTCTTGCGTAGTTTATCCCTTAGTCGCCTTTTACGACACCCGCGGGATGTATATAGCTGCACGTTGCGTGCCGTGCGTGCCGTGCGTCCGGCGCGGGCCAATGGACGCGCACCTTAAGGGTTCCGAGTTATAAACTTCGGAACCCTAAAAAAGAGGTTTTGACTTACTGTAAAACGATGGACGATCGGACGGGTTTGTATATGCTTTATTTACAGTTTTTCTTCTCTTTACAGGGATATTTTCTGCGTATTTTCTCCTTTAGTCGCCTCTCAGGATACCCACTTAGTCCCAGCGAGTCATAAACTTCGGAACTTCTTTTGTAACTTTCATCGATCTTTTAATAATAGTGTATTGATTGAATGAAAGGAAAAGGTACGATTTATGACGTATTAAAAAAAAAACTGCTTACTAGATCTCGTTCAAACTGATTTTCGGTGGAAGTTTGCATAGTAATGTACATAATTTATTATTTGTTTTTATAATTCTCTTATTTTAAAAGTTACGGGGGGGGGGGGGGGAAGACACATTTTACCACTTTGGAAGTGTCTCTCGCGTAAACTTTTTAGTTTAAAAAAAAATGATATCATAAACATCAATATAATTTTTGAAGACATCCATTTATACCCCACCCCACCCACCATGGGGAATCCCCAAAATGTATTGTTTTTTTTTTCTATTTTTATGTGAAAATGTTAATGCGGTTCACAGAATACATCTACTTACCAAGTTTCAACAGTATAGTTCTTATAGTTTCAATTAGTTTAAAGTGGCTGTGACATACAGCCGGGCAGACAGACATGGCAAACCTATAAGGGTTCCGTTTTTTGCCATTTGGCTCATCATCATCATCAACAGCCTTTTACAGTCCACTGCTGGACATAGGCCTCTCCTTTGAAAGGAGGTTTAGGCCTACTATACCATGCTGGCCAGACGGGTTGGTAAAGGGTTTGTTTCAAGTTTTCCTTCTCTTGGCAGTGATGTTAGCTGCTTATTTTGTTCCTTTAGTCGCCTCTTACGACACCCATGGAATGAGTAGGGGTGGTGACACTTTGTATTCTTAATCCGTCACCACACGGCCATTTGGCTACGGAACCCTAAAAATGGATGGTAAAAATATTGATTTCCTTTTTTTACAGATTTAAAAACGAATTTCCAAGTTACAAGTACATACCTACATCACTTTTAGCTAGGCCAAGCTTCCTTTTGGAAGAGTTGAGAAAAAAGTTTAAAAAGTGTGTTTCCAAAAAAAGTTATTATGGAAAGAAAAATAAGATAAAGCATTAGACAGACCCGACTTTTGTAGAAGTTAGATAGGTAACTTTGTAATGTTGGATATGATGTCTATGATTATGATTAACAAGTCTTATGTGTATAACATAATTTCCTACAATAAAAGACAAACGTGGAAATTTTCTTTTGTCGTTTAATAGGTACGTACGTACCCATATACCTACGTAGGTATAGTAGGATATAGACTCGACATTATGAGTGTCTATCCCTCTTTGCGGCTTATCTAGATGCAGTTTCACAACGACTTATAGGTAGATACACAGGAAACTTCCACAAACATGTATATACGCTTATTAGTTGAGCAAGCAAAAGATAAACTCGAGAAGTTTGTGTTGCGACTTGTGCGCGGCATACGGGATAAGCGCGGAGGCAGAGCCCGTACGTAAACGAACAAAACTTTTTCATTCATTCACGAGTCAGACGCTGAGCGTGAGGCCGTGCGTTTCGTTTCCCCGCTGCCGCGAGAGTATCGAACGCGATGTCATTTTGTTTATCAACAAACAAAAAATGTAAGCCGTTGTGTTTAGTGACAGAGAAATAAAACGATTTTGTGTAATAATGAATGTACCTAGTTTAGAATGTTAAGTTAGGATTGGCTTTAAAGTGTACGAAGATGGACGGTGCGACCGGTGATTCTGATCATTCTATGACTTGGGAAGATTTCTTTGGTGAGTTTTAAAATTATTTTTTTCTTTCCCAATACGCCTAACGAGAGTGTAGGATAGGTATTTCACATGGTAAAACATAGCATCTTTACTTATAGCATTGTTTTAAATATGATAGCATTTTAAGGGTAAGTGGACAGGTTTCTGCAGCATTTCCACATAAGGGTGTGCAGTGAATATCGTTCGTTGCCTGACTGTGGTTAAATCAAGGCGCACCGTATAAACTTCTACGTGATCAATCATTCTGTTTGAAATAATTGTATGTAGGTGGATTGAGGACGATAAACAATAAATACAACGCAACTTAGGTGTTCTAATAACCGTGCTTGCGAGATACTAATTTAAAATGATCACTGCTATTCATCATAGACAATCTTTTAACGATTTTATTTGGAATTTAAGAAGCTGATTTGATAGTGTAACATTGTTATTGCTTCGCAATTCAAATGGATTTTATAGGTTAATTATTTTTTTATCTAGAAAGCTCTATCCATTTAGTTCTAGACACAAGACCGGGTACCACCATTATCAACAGCCTTTAACAGTCCACTGCTGGACATAGGCCTCTCCTTAGAAAGGAGGTTTTGGCCTACTATACCACGCTGGCCAGACGGGGTGGTATAGTGTTGGTTTCAATTTTCCTTCTCTTGGTAACGATGTTGTCTTGCGTAGTTTATCCCTTAGTCGCCTTTTACGACACCTGCGGGATGAATAGGGGTGGTGACACTCTTTATTCTTAATCCGTCACCACTACTCACCACACGGACAAAGATCGGGTCAGCTTGAGACCATTGTACGTCATGTCATGGTCATGAACTGTGGTAAAGAGAAAACCAGTCAAAGAAGAGAAAAATAGTCAAAACTACTATCGGAATCAAAAACTGCTATAACAGACGTAACTAAAAATAAAAGATCATTCCGCTTTCGACTTTAGACATCTGCTGAGATTTCAGTTCTTAATCCATTCTAAAGTTGGTAGGTATCATCGCTTCAGTAATTTAGACACTAATTAAAAATACATTCAAGTAGTTTCTCGTTAGCTCGACTGTAGTATAATTTATTCATAACTATGTAAAACTAGCTCTTGCCCGCGGCTCCACCCGCATATGGCCATGACTGTAAAGTGTAACCTCTGTGCTTCCTCAAGAATCAAAGTATCTTCATACCAACATTTAAATTGGTGAAACCCACAATACTTAGCGTAGTTGAAAATGGCGTGGCGACCTCTTAAACCACTAGGCCAACCGCGCAGTCAAACATAGATACACACACACATCGTGTACTGTTGATAATGACTTTAAGGAGGCATACTATTAATTAATATAGGTACATAACACGCAAATCGTAATATCTGATCTATCCCACTCATCCCCACTTATCCTACTAAAATTATAAATGTGAATGTAAGTTTGTTTGTTACGCTTTCACGCGAAAACTACTCAATAGATCATCATGAAACTTTGAACATATATTCTTGGAAGTATTAGAAGTAACGTAAGATACTTTTCTGAAAAAAAAAAATACGTTTTTTTTTACCGCGATAACTGAAATAGACGCGTGCAGAGCCGGGTGCGAAAGTACATTATCACGCCCAAACCTCTGAACCTTTTTTTCCTGAATTTTAGTGTTGAGATAGATGGAACCTTGGGAAAGAACAAAGGCTACTTTTTACCGCGCTAACCGACATACACGCGTGCGGAGCCGCGGGCAAATACTAGTACAAAATACATTAGACCGTGTAGGTAACAATTACGAAACTACCTGAAGGTCAATGAGTATTGATGAATCATTATTGATACAAAATGTTATCGACGATTATAACCTCACTAAAGATAAATATAAAAGACTAGCTGACCCGGCGAACTTCGTACCGCCCTAAAAAATAGGGGTTGATCGTAGAAGGGTGAAAATTGAGGATTGATTACTTACTCAACCCAGTCGAAAGGTATCGACATCTGTTAGAATCATTTGGAGTTAACAGATAATTGTGACTGTCAAATAATAACAGACAATAATTAGAAATAAATTAAAATTGCGACTATAATTTGAGATTTAAACTATCCTATCTCTCAAGTTAGATCGAACTGCACATGGTGTGCGAATTTTATTATAATCGGTTAAGTGGTTTAGAAGTCCATTGAGGACAAACATTGTGACACGAGATTTATATATATTAAGATTTACCCTCAGACAAGTTATCAAATTAACAATAGATAAGGATACTTGGCTCAACATTATACTCGTATGTACCTACCTACTTGTAAACAAGCTACAAAACGCGATTACCTATATTACTAAATATTTTTTACTATCTTTCGCCCGCGACTCCGCCCGCGTTTATCTCGGTTATTGCAGTAAAAAGTAGTAGTGTTATGCTGATATATAAGCTATTTTACTGTAAAGTTTCATCCAACTCCAACGTTCAGTAGCTTTTGCGTGAAATATAAACATACTCACAAACTTTCGCGTTTATAATATTAGTAAGGATTAAAAGTAGCCAATATCACCTAGGTGCTATTCCAAACTATAATCTATTGAATTTTTATGTTAATCTGTTTTTAGTTATATACAAACTGGGGATATCATTAGATAAGTCTTTTAAAAACGTTGAGAGGGTTTTAAGATGATTTTTTGTTAAAACAGCTCTCAGTTCTAAATGGCTGTTTCGAAAAATCTGAGAAATTCATGATAGTAGTATAAACTTTAAAGGAAAACTATAACGGTTTAGATAACTTTGTTAGTTCAGGTGTTATAGAGGCCCAACTACTAAAATACGCTCACTTGGAAAACTTCGTTCAAACATAACGAAATTATAAGTAAACATAACAATTATCTGGACACGATTTTAAATGTACGTGCATTTATAGGTGACTTCGGAACCCTGCTCTATGGGTGGTCTGACACGCATTTGGTCTATTTTTAGGGTTCCGTAGCCGAATGGCACAAAGCGGAACCCTTATAGATTCGTCATGTCTGTCTGTCTGTCTGTCCGTCCGTATGTCACAGCCACTTTTTTCCGAAACCATAAGAACTATACTTTTGAAACTTGGTAGGTAGATGTAATCTATGAACCGCATTAAGATTTTCACATAAAAATAAAAAAAAACAATGTATTTTGGGGGTCCCCATACATGGAACAGAAATTCAAAAAAATTTTTTCATCAAACCCATACGTGTGGTGTATCTATAGATAGGTGTTCAAAAATGAGTTTGAGGTTTCTAATATCATTTTTTTCTAAACTGAATAGTTTGCGCGAGAGACACTTCCAAAGTGGAAAAAAAAGTGTGTACCCCCCCTGTAACTTCTAAAATAAGAGAGTGATAAAACTAAAAAAAATATATGTCGTACATTACCATGCACACTACCAACAAAAATTGGTTTGAACGAAATCTAGTAAGTAGTTTTTTTTAATACGTCATAAATAGTAAACCGCAATTTACCTTTTTATTTTATTTTAGATTTAGATTATAGATTATATTATTTAGATATATATATATATTATATTATATTATATTATATTATATTATATTATATTATATTATATAGATATATATTATTTAGATTATAAAAACATCGATCAAAGTTACAACGAACTACAAGAACTTTTATAGGATGTTACTTGCTCATACGGAACCCTTCATGGGCGAGTCCGACTCGCACTTGGCCCCTTTTGTATTTGTTATTAAAGGAGCAACAGAAATGCATCTCCTGTGAAAATTCCAGCTGCCTAACTGTCACGGTTCATGATAATACAGCCTGTTGTCAGACGGACAGCGTAGTAGCGTGTCTTAGTAATATAACCCCATTTTACCCTTAGGGTACGGAACCCTAAAATGTAAAATGATATGAAGTGACTATACTATATATAAAGTAAAATGACTATTTTTAATGAGTTATTGATGTGTTTTATTAGTCAGGTATATGTTAAGGGTATCGTTTCCATAATTGCTCGAAAAAGCACTTACGGTTATGACAAGAGAAACAAATTAATTCATTATTTGACAGTAAAAAAAATATCTCAGTTTCTTAATAAATCAATCTATAGAGAAACCGAGTAAAGTTACTAATACGATTATTTATTTTCGAGAAAAAAATCATCAACAGTGACTAAAATCACCGAAATCGACCTTTTCTGTTTGGAATCAATCTAGTATTATGTTGCTTTATTTGAAATAAATATTTTATTAGTTGCAAGAAAAAAGTACAAAAAAGAGATTAAGCATTTAAGGTTTCTATTAATTCTCACCAGAAAGTCATAATTTAATCTTAAACATCATTAATTTTTAGCGGCAAAAGTTCCATACATTTTAGTATGGAGAAATAATTTGCAATAAAACAGAGTTCACGCGATCCAAAAATTCAGTGTTCTCCGAATATTCAAGGCGAGCGCACGCTCGTTTTTAGCTCCACACGCACTGTCACGCACACAGAGATTTGATTGTTTACATACGACGACGTGACTGTGTGTAACTTTTGATAATATTTGGTAGGTCTGAGAATAGACACACCAATCTTTATATTTTAAATTATTATTAACCAACTTCAAAAAAGGAGTATTATTTGTGTTTTTTTTATTGTACATTCATTGATTACTCTGTCAATTGTGGACCGATTATTAAAATTCATTTTATATGACTGCCTCGGTGGCGCTGTGGTAGCATATGCGATTGAGGCCTCGGGTTCGATTCACGGGTCGGACCAAATGTTTATGAGATCCACAAAATTTTTTTTTTTAGGTGTTGGCTGTTTTCAGTGTTAGTTCATAGGGAAACCCTAAAATTTTATAAGCACGTTATAAATAGTTATTATATATTTTTTTATTTTGTAATGCTATTCCAGACGCAATATCTGAGCTGGTAGCCATCATTTCGTAATGATGAGGGCAGTAGTAGCGCATGCGACTACTTTGCTTGAGTAAGGATTCAGGTTCGATTCCCGTGTAGGACCAAATATTTGTGTGATCCGCAAATATTTATTTCGGGGTCTGGGTGTATTCTATAGGTAAGCAACAAAAAAAGTATGTTTATGTATTTATATCAGTTGTCGAATCAATAATATAAGCTCTGCTTAGTTTGGGACTGGATGATGTCGTGTGTAAGATGTTCGAAATAGTTGTTTATTTATTATTGTAATATATCATACTGCCTTGTTGGTCTTGTGGTCAGCGTATGCAACTGCTAACCAAGAGGTCTAGGGTTCGATTCCCGGGTCGGACCAAATTTTTGTATGATCTGCAAATATTTGTTTCGGAGTTTGGGTGTTTTCTATGTATAATATGTATGTATTTATAACAAAAAAGTATGTTTATGTATTATAAACTGCGAAATAAATATTTGCGGATCACACGAATATTTGGTAGATGATATTCTGTGTCATTCGTGTGAAATATTTATTTATTGTTATTTATTATAAACTAGCTTTCTGCCCGCGGCTTCGCCCGCGTGGAATTCGTTGATATCACACGACATGGTAAGGGTAGATTAAACAATCTTACCTGATTTTATGTTTGATAATAAGGAACTTCGACACAAACTTTCGTCCCCTATTTCAAACCCTTCTACCTTTATTTTCGCGATAAAAAGTACCCTATGTCCTTTCCCAAGTTCAGTTCTATCTTCGTACCAAATTTCATCAAAATTGGTTCAGTGGTTTAGGCGTGAAAGCGTAACAGACAGACAGACAGAGTTACTTTCGTATATGTGTGTTACCTTTAGTCGTATCTTTCAAGATGTTCAGCTGATGATGGAAAGTAATACTACTCAATGGTTTGGTCTTGGATGACTAGTGTAAGATTACGGCCAATTACGGGTGCGACCTGGATGAACGCTCTGACGTATTATAAAATATTTATTTAAATAATATTGTGTAATAAACAATTTTATTCTACATATTTCATGTAGAATAAAATTGTTTTAAATGTCTACAGTATTTATTATGATAAGGATTAATATTACATTGTTCCAAATTACTTTGAAATTATTATTCACAAATAAAATAATAAAGAAATATTAAAAAAGTATAATTAAAAAAGTATTACTGTAGGTTATTCCTAATTTATGTAACTCGTAAACTTTTGTCAATATTGGCTTTATTTATGTGTTCCTTTAAAATAATAAAATAACATTAATAAATCTTCTTTAAAAGGTAACCTTAATTATGATGAAAACCGTATTTAAATACCTTGCGTATTTAAAACGATCTGAGTTGACAGACAATGCACGCGAGCAAATTTATTTTATACTGTGTAAAATTATTTTATAATCTTTGACCATTCGATTGGTATACAGAAAGTATTATGACTTTCTGTACTGAATGAATCCTACGGGCTTTACGTTATGGCAAGATACATTGCGTGCGTTGTAAGACATTAAAATACGTTCTACAAAGGCGAACAGTTGATGGATATTTAACATAAGCAAAAAACCGAAAGTCGGTGATTGCTTGCTACGGTATGTATGCGACAGTGCGCGATGCGTCTGTGTGCATGTAAAATATGTATGTGGGTGTTCAATCACAAATTCTCACGCTTGGTGTCGCGGGCCTTAATATACAATTTGTCCAATGAACTCCTTAACTGAATATAATATAATATAAGTAATTCTCTCTGTGAAGTTAACTGAATGGAATTGAAATAAAAAACTTTGACCGTCGGATTTTTATGAAATAATCCCTACTTAATATTATAAATGCAAAAGTAACTATGTCTGTCTGTCGTCGCACTTTACGCTAAACGACTGTATCGATTTAAATGAAATCTGATACACAGATAGTCTAGAGCCTGAGGAATGACATTAACTATTTTTTACCGTGGAGCCACGGGCGAGAGCTAGTTAATCCTTACTACAATATATTAAATGCAAGAGCAACTCTGTCTGTCTGTTACGTTTTCACGCCTAAACAGCTAAACCGATTTTGATGAATTTTTAGTATAGAGATAGATAAAACCTTGGGAAAGGACTTAAGCTGCTTTTTATCGCGATAAACGACATACACGTGGGCGGAGTCACGGGCAAAAGCCATATAATAACTGGAACCTGTACTATAGTAACCGAACTACTGATAAATACACTTATATGTACTTATTACATTTCTAACAGACACATACAAAAGAAAAAATACACTCTTACAGAAAAAAATATAGTGTTTATCATATAATTAATCATTATTAGACCCAACGGCCTCTGGCCTAGCATTTAGGGTTGCCAACCACTGAAACAAGAGGTCAATTATATACTTAATATACCTATCCAATACAGCTGCGTACTGAGAAGCCCTATTGTTGAAATCCGACCGTCTGTCTGTTACAATCCATTGGCTTATTTTTAGAACCTTTACTTACAGCTAGCTAAATAGAGATTTTCTTCAATTTAGGCAGAGGAGAGAATTGCATGCCATATTACAGAATTATGAGAGAATAGCTGAGTCACGCCGTGTTGCCGTTAAAGTCCTATCAAAATCGGTGCAGCCGTTCCAAATATTATCCGGAACAAACAGATAATAATTAAAAAAACTGCATTTTGGATGTCAGTACCGTAGATACTTTCAAATGCATTTAGTAAAAACTATTCATTTCATATTACAGACATTATAATTTTAAGCGCTCATAGCCGAGTGCCCTTAGGTGATTGGAAACAATCACCAAGGGTAAGCAACGACGGCGCGGTCGGACCTAGATGGGTGACCGTTCGTGGCATTATATGTAATGAGCGTTTCCGTGATTCGGAGGTCACGTTAAGCAGTCGGTCCCGGTTGTTATCAGAAGATAGCAATCGTGAAGCTCAGTTGGAGGCCTTCGGGAGGCTTAAAAACATCCAACAGCAAGATTACGTAGCCACAACGTGTCTTGCCAGTCCCCAACCGGCACTCGGCCAGCGTGGGGACGTATGGCCTTAACCCTCTTTTGAGAGGAGACCTGAGCCCAGCAGTGGGACGTTATGGGTTGTTGATGTATGTATGTATAATTTTATGTATTTCTATAGATTTGATCTTGAGAGCGGCTGGTGAAAAGATATAATAAAGTGAAAGAAGAGAAGATAAAAAGAAAATTTTATGCATAATTTGCAACGACCCACTATCTATCGTCGCCAAGAGTATTAACTTCCTCGGTAATTATTTTGCTTATCTCCATCAAGAATGCAAGTGAAAGATAAATAAGTAAAAACATTATCTTGAATCACACTACCTGTTTACTAACGAAGTCGCACACCTTATAATAACGTAAAACGTCTTAATCAACTTCATTGTCTCATTATTCTTTCAACGCGGGGAGAATCAGTGTTGCTATTGTATGCTGTCTGAATTAATGAAGTGCGCTTCCTCAGAGCGCATCCGACCGGATATTCTTAATTTGAAATTCGACAGTTGGCGCCTTCAATACCATAGATAGATACTTGATATTAAAAAAGTTCAAATTATTTTAGACGATTTTTATATATTTATGTCAAATCATTCTTGCACGATCTCAAGGCAGCTTTCTCTAGTCTATGTAACTTGTACTAGTGCCTAGTGCTATTTTGCAAACATCATTGTTTCATAATCGAAACAATTGCTTGTAAAAATAACTCGACACGCAAGGAACACTCATTGTAACTTACACTAATAAATACAACATTAAATTAAAAGGTGACGAAGATTTAAGATAAGGCATTACATAAATGGCTAGTGCCGTTTTGCAAGGTTTGCACGATCGTGTTACTTGTCTATTATACATTCTCTCGGCATTAGTTGATATGTTTATATTTGAGCTTAAACTTCATTTCTAAGGAGAGGCCTATATCCAGCTGTGGCCTGTTGCAGGCTCTTGATGTGATTATATTTGAAAATTTTAATCAAAACATACTTCATCCACCTGCTGGAAGTACATCGACAAATGTAATACTACTTCCGTTAATTGTTATATACTA
Organism: Phragmatobia fuliginosa; assembly: GCA_932526445.1. Classification (NCBI taxonomy): domain Eukaryota; kingdom Metazoa; phylum Arthropoda; class Insecta; order Lepidoptera; family Erebidae; genus Phragmatobia; species Phragmatobia fuliginosa. The sequence goes on along the minus strand of OW052081.1, from coordinate 8,253,903 downwards.
CATTTAGATATCTTGTATTTTCTCGTAAGTAATTGATCTTTTAAGAAATGTCATAAATTGGAAAATGCTTCTTCGGCATTTCTTAAAACAAAAATTAAGTGACTCTGTAATGTTATCCACTATACATCCTAGATAGATACATTTAGAAAAGAATCTATTGCATATAAACTAATAGGCAGTCTGAAATATAAAACTTTATGAACCTTTACATATAGTACTGTATTTGTATACAGTATGTGTACTTCACATATCTTTGGATCACTAGTTGAGATACGGGAATTGCAAAATAGTACCTACCTCTTAACTTTACGAAAATGATCCATCATTTAATCGCACAATGTATCTATATCCTAAATTAGGCGCTCACCATAAACAGTGGATGAATCAATATCACTACAATTGTCCAGGAAATTACTATTCGTTAGTCACTCAATTGCATTGTGCAAACCTTTGTGCTAACTTTTGCTGTCTTTGAATACAATAATTCGCAATCTTTACAATAAATACATAAATAAAAATAGTCGATTAATCACAACAATTTTTGCGTAGTAGTTCACAGCGTTTTAATAAAAGAAAAGTGTTGTCAAGGACAAAATCATAACTTTTTGGAAATATAGAAATAATTTAGTACATTAAAGTTCTGGTGAATCTATTTCATTAATTTGTCGGAAATGATTTGGCGCGAAAGTGCACTTTGAACATGAATGCAAAGGGAAGTCTTTGAAGTCTAGACGGTGTCGAGTACATCTTAGCTCTCCGTCAATCCAATCAATACAAATGTATTTAATCAACTGTCTGAAGTACGTACTACTAAGTGGAGAACATAATCTGTTAAACTATTATACTTCGTTTCTATAACTACTTTATGTTAAGTATTTCATTTGACAGCAAGATAAATGAACTATTTGACGATAGCCATGCTCTATTGTTTAGAAACTAGACATGATCAATTTTTTTTCTACAGCTAACATATTTTATTGGGCCATAGAATCAAGCCCAAACTACGACCACACCGCTTCACTCTCAGGCCAACTTACACAGTTTTTTCACTAGACATAACTTCCTCACTAACTGAAGAATTCTAAGAGTTTTTTTCACCACTTAGTTACTAGGACCCAAAGCAGGCTTTCAACTTGTACGATGAAGCATGATTAGTTTTACCTCGACAAATGGGGCATATATTCCTTCAAATATGCCACAAGTACATACATATGTGCGTTAACATAATACATGTGGTACATGTAGTTCATACATTAAGCTTAATATAGTAGTAACAACTAATACCAATAGTATAATTATCCACGATTGAAGACAAAGAATTAAATATAGTGTAAAGAGTATGTTATACGAGTACATAGATTACATAAAGTCTGTTAATGGAAGTTGTTAAAATAAAGTCAGTACTAAGTAGATTCGAAATGTAAATAGTTACATGTTCAAATATTGATGTTTAAATAATCGATGATCATATTTGGGTCATTGAGTCTACCTCTAGTCTTAACCATATTTGACACGATGTAGTGTTGCCAATTAAGGGGGCATTTTTTGATTTTTTCCCCATTTACATAGTACTGGAAGTCTGACATCAATTTACGATGGTATTTTTTCAGGAATTATAATCAGCTGTATTCATCACTTCCCTAATGTTTCTTCTAAGTATGAGAATCCATGCCATTCCATTAATATATATGACGGAATTTTGAGGTAACACACATATAAAAAACAAATCGAAGACCTCCCTTTTTAATCATTATCATCCAATAGTCGACTACTGGATATATACCTCTATTTAGAAAAGAGGTTTTAGCCTATTCTACCACGCTTGCCAGACGTATAGTAGGCCTATTTTTTAAAGTCATTTAATAAGATACGTTCCTGGTTAGTTTTACGTAGACCACGTGAGGCGTCGGCGCCAGCGGTTTCCTGCCACCAACCGAGTTTAAGATTGCACAGCGCCGCTTCCACTCAATCAAGAACTTTGATCTAAGCTTGACCTATTTACTCGTGTATATGAACATTATTGTACAAACTTGGTATACTATGACATAACAGCTGGTATTGTTACTTTCGACAGCTTTACTTTATGACTGTCTCAGTGGCACAGTGGTAGCGTATGCGACTGCTGTGCTTGAGGTCTCGGGTTCGATTCCCGGGTCCGACCAAACGTTTGTGTGAGCCGAAAATATTTGTTTCGGAGTTTGGGTGTTTTCTATGTTTAATATGGATATATTTACAAAAAAAAGTACGTTTATGTATTTATATATGTTGTCTAGTATCCATAATACAAGCTCTGCTATGTTTGGGAGTAGATGGTTTTTACGTAAGATGTCCAAAATACTTATTTATTACATTACAAAAGACCACTTAATAGTCTTCGGTATATTTTATAAGTGGCTGAGCGCTGCAGTGTTGCCAGCGGTTGATATTGTACTGTACAAAAACCGCGGGCCGTAGCTAGTCAATAAAATAACCTAAGTTACTCCTTATATCATTAGCTAACTGCCAGAGGAAGCTCTAGGAATAGCTGGAATAAACAAACGTACAAAATTTTATTATTTGATGGTAGTACATTATATACTCGGAATAGAGGGAACCTAGTGTAAAAAGATTAACCATAAACAAGTAGCTTAAACAATAAATAAATACCTATTAATTTCATCACAGGGTCAATTAGATGAATGGAACTTTAATATATACTTATATAAAAAAACAATCTATTGTTTATTGAATCCATAATCAATATTTTTGATATTATCAGAAGTGATTTATACTAGTTTTATTTTAGAATTCAATTAAAACCAAGGAAATAGTGAGCGATATCCGATTCAAAAGCAACAAAAGCTGCGCGTAATAATTAAAAAGAACTCATAAACAAATCCGTTCTCTCGTTATCATGTCGTAAAAGATATTCTCATCAACATCATCAGCCTGTCGCAGTCCACTGCTGGACATAGGCCTCTTCAATCTAAAATAAATAAAGTCTTCTTACAGAATTAAGATTTATATTCGTCGCGCTAAAAATAGACTCTACATATGACCTTAACCCTCTCTAAACAGGGTTAAAGCCATACGCCCCCACCCCGGCCGAGTGCGGGTTGGGGAATGGCGAGACACGTTGTGGGTACGTAATCTTGCCGTCTGAAGGCCGCCACCTAAGCTTCACGACTGTTATCTTAAGATAACAGCCGGGACCGACTGCTTAGTGTGCCCACCGAATCACGAAAACGCTCATAACATATCATGCTAGAAACGGTCACCCATCTAGGGACCAAATGCGCCAAAGTTGCTTAACCTTTTTGATTGTTTCCAATCAGCTAAGGCCACTGCTATGAGAGAGCCTCAATACAATAAAGATGAGTATAAAAATAAAATTAAAAAAAAACTTATTCTCTGTGAGTCGTTTTAAGCTTATCTTGTAACACTTGTAACCTACTATAAAACACGATTTCCATATTAAGGCGTCTGTAGCGGATGAGAGAAAACTTTCCTGTGTGTGAAAATAATCGTAAAATATGCTTAGCCTACTATAGAACGTTTTTAAGGTTCCGTAGTTCGTGATTTGGAACCCTTAATAGATTCGTCATGTCCGTCCGTCCTCGACCTGCCGCCCAAACGGTTGGTGCTAGAAAGATGAAACTTTGCATGAATTAGTATTGTGATTACGTCGACAAAGTGCTAAAGTTTTCCACGGAGCGAATGGCATCGGACCTCCGCAACTCTAAGGGAGAACTGAAATTCAAAGGTTGAACTAGTTGTCATTTAATTTAAGGGCACTGCCTTCCCAATAATGATTGCCTAACTAATGGCTGTTTTCACCAACGGCCCCTAAATTTAAGAGGCCGTTTGGATAGTTGGGTAACCCTTAGTGATATTTTCGTTTTCATCAAGTTTTAGTAGACACGTAAAAGCTTAGATTTCTTTTAAAATGTTCGTGAAAGTGGGCAGGAGTCTCTTGACATGCGGTTAGAGACGTAATTTTTTAAAATCTCAGAGAATTTATAAGTTACTTATTTAAAATGTGTCATGCCGTCCGTGTGGTGACGGATTAGGAATACAGAGTCTATTCATCCCGCGGGTGTCGTAAAAGGCGACTAAGGGATAAACTACGCAAGACAACATCATTGCAAAGAGAAGGAAAACTTGAAACCAACCCTATACCAACCCGTCTGGCCAGCGTGGTATAGTAGGCCAAAACCTCCTTTCTAAGGAGAGGCCTACGTCCAGCAGTGGACTGTTAAAGGCTGTTGATGATGATGATGATGCATATGAATTTTACAAGCAATTAAAACTACTTACTAAAACCTCCAAAAAATATATTTAATGTTTTGTGAACTTCTCAAAACAAATGATTCGTTTTTTTTAAATTGGAGTATAGAAAATGAATTATGTCAGATTTGAGGCATATTTTCTTTTTTTTAATATCGCTGGTCGAGTCGACTGAAATCAACATTGCTCTACTACCTTGATTTAACTAAAACGTCGGGATTGTAAAAGTCTGCTGATTAAAGGTAAACCAATTAGTAAAATCTAGCAAATCGTAGAACAGGCAATAGACGTTTCAATGTGAAGGTCATCCATCATTAATAGTATTATGAATAATACTTTTAATACCTACACAACACACATTTTGCTTTATTGTTTACTAGTTTTTGCGACTCCGCCCGCGTATTAGTTGGTTATTGAGACAATAATAATAAATAGCCTATGTTCTTCTTCATGGAGCATATTCCAATCTTTCTCCATGCATTCATCTAATTCGGTTCAGCGGATTATCCGTGCAACAGTAACAGATAGTAAGTGTTATTTGCGAATTTACTATATTAATATTATATTATATTTTGGTTGTCATAAAATGAACGGCATTCCAAATCACTACATGGATATGTGAATCAAGAAATAGAAATGTTTTACTTAAAATTGTTGCAACAAAAGTAAGTAAAATTAAAGAGTTAGTTTGGGGTTAGTAGTTCTTTACAAGAATAATTTAAAATTAAAAATCACATACGCAAATAAAAGATTCTTATTTGAATAAAAACAGTATTGTAATGTTTAACTTTCAACAGTGACTTTTACTAGAGTGGAAAAAAAGAAAGTATAAATTGAATTTACTTTTTAAACTGGCAACAATTCTGTTATTTAAACAGAGGGTGTCATCAGAATACGAAGTAGAAGATCGTTTTTAGGGTTCCGTAGCCAAATGGCAAAAAACGGAATCCTTATAGATTCGTCAAGTCTGTCTGTCTGTCTGTCTGTCCGTCCGTATGTCACAGCCAATTATTTCCGAAACTATAAGAGCTATACTGTTGAAATTTGGTCAGTCGATGTATTCTGTAAATTGTGTGTTAAGATTTTTACATAAAAATAGAAAAAAACAATACATTTTGGGGGTCCCCATACTTGGAACTGAAACTCAAATTTTTTTTTTTTCATCAAACCTATACGTGTGGGGTATCTATGGATAGGTCTTCAAAAATAATGTTGAGGTTTCTAATATCATTTTTTTCTAAACTGAATAGTTTGCGCAAGAGACACTTCCAAAGTGGAAAAATGTTGGTCCCCCCCCTCTAACTTCTAAATTAAGAGAGTGATAAAACTAAAAAAAATATATGTTGTACAATAACATGCAAACTACCAACGAAAATTGGTTTGAACGATATCTAGTGAGTAGTTTTTTTTTAATACGTCATAAATCGTAACACGCAATTTACCTTTCATCCAATCAATATACTAGTATTAAAACATCGATGAAGGTTACAACGAACTACAAGAACTTTTATATGATGTTACTTGCTGATACGGAACCCTTCATGGTCGAGTCCGACTCACACTTGGCCGCTTTTTAATATCATTATTTAATCATAATAAAATTATTATTGGCATTGACATTAGCAGAAATAGCTGATATTATTCATCAAAAGAAGAAGATTAATACGAAGCAGAGAGCTTGTAAAAACGTATTCGTATATAAGACTTAACTTTTAAATTTTTATCAGAAAAAAGATTAACATTATAAAATTAGGGCAACTTTATCTCCAAGATGCAATGTTTGACTCCGTAATCCAATGTGGTATGTGTCGCAACGGTATCCAGATAATGTCGGAGAGCTCGGAACGACCGCCGTTCACAGCTGACTGATGACGCGGAAACATTAATGTACTCTCAATGTGACTGTAATGATAATTAGTTAGTTTTAATAATGAGAAAACTAATCAGTTGCTCTGAAGATGATTCTTTTGAGATTCATACTAATCAATAAAATTAAGGCGTTTTGTTTGTTCAAATCAACAGCATTTTTTCAAAGTAATACATATACGGTAATTACATAAAAAATTGAGATTTTTGTCTGTTTGTCTGTTTGTTTGTTCCGGTTAATCTCTTGAAAGGATATCAACCGATTTTAACGGGTCCTTCACTGGCATAGCGACGCATTAAAACAATGCAAAAAAATTAAAGATAGAAAGAATAATTTTAACAAAAAAGAACCGACTTCAATGAAAAACTATTCCGAGTACCCAAATCGCGACATTGTGCCTATGATATTTGAGGAGATCCCTCGATTTCCTTGGGATCCCATGATCAGATCCCGATATGGTGACGATGGGACCACCTGTAAGCTACGCCCATTCCAATGCAAAAAGAATTTTTAAAATCGGTTCATAAACGACGAAATTATCGCTGAAAATACATAAAAAAAAAAAAAGATTCCGACGAATTGATAACCTTCCCACTTTTTTTTGAAGTCGTTTAAAAATATTTATTATGGCAAATGATGGCAACAGTATTTTCGCAGTATTAAGTTTGTCTGTCCTACTAACAGTTCGAGTACATAATAAAATCAATTTTAAGCTTTTTTTTTTGTAAAATCTGCCACGCAATTCACGAAGTAACTCGTACTGATGCCACTTATTTCCATGTAAATAAGTAACTCGCAAAGAATATTGATAAAAAAGGAAAGTTGTTCTTAAACTGATGTTTTAACCATAAGAGTATGTTGTATTTGAGATTCCACAAACGTCTGTTCAATCAATTTGATATACACTACATACATCTCTCTTTTGTTGGAGAAAACAAGTTCTTTTTCAGATTCAGATTTTAAACATTCACTTTTATATTTGTTTTGTTTTTTGCGTATTTCAACCTAAAAAAGTGACTCTACTCTGTTTGATAAGGATCATCATCAGAGCGTTATTCCCGGTTGCGTCTGGAGACGCCCAGGGTCCGCTTTCCGACTGTTCTTCCTCCACTTCGCACGGTCTTCGGCATCCTGCGTTGTAAGACCATTGGCACGCATATCATGCCTTACGCAGTCAAGCCAGCACTTCTTGGGTCTACCCCTTTTGCCGGAGCCCGGTGGAGGTGGCATGGCCAAACATTTACGAGTCCTAGAGTAAGGATCGCCATCCTCATATTCAGTGCAGACAATGCATCATGATGTCCAACACTATGTCGGCCTAGTGAGATGGCTTCTGCCTCATTGGGTCTCCGGTCTCGTACCTACCAATGAAATACGACATGTCGTTTTAGGTTGGTCTTCAGTGAGAGGGTAGTACTACCACGGTCTAGCCGGCCCGCGAGTGCTGAAATCTGAGATTTGTCTTCTTCCTAGCCTTTTTTTTTTATTTTTTTTTTATTGTTGTAATGGAATAGGCGTTTGTCTTCCATCTCACCTGATGGAAAGAGAAAGACGAAGATGGTACACGCCCATCCAAAAGAAACCTGTTCACTCTACTCTTAAAGGTTCCAGAGTTCAACTCATCAGGAAAAATAGACCCAGGCAGGTCGTTCCAAACTTTGGCGACTCTCACCAAAAACGAGCTGTCAAACCGTTTAGTTCGTCTTTTGGGTATGCCAACAACGTATGGATGAAACTTTTGTCTGCGCCTAGTAGTCCGATAAAGGAATGGAGATGGCTCAATCAGTTCGAAATGAGCTTTCGAGCCGGGATTTGAACCTGAGACCTCTTGACTAGACTAGACCAACGAGGGCGTCAGATTATATACCACTAATTTTAGTACACGCAACACGAGTACATAGTTAAAATGTCGCAATTTTATTTGCAAAATCGTGTCTCTTTCAATCGCGTAGAATAACAATGAAATCAAATTTCTAGTTCACCGTTTAATGACAGTTCACGACGGTTGCCTGTGGTGATCGCGACCTTTGAAGTCAAGGGTTTCGTAACCCAGGTATCACAAAATGGAGAGCAGTAATCTACTGAATCGTATTTGGAGTTCCTTCAAATTCTTTGCTGTGTCGAAAGATCATGTCTTGCTGCGATCCTTTTCTCAAACTAGTGGGGGCTGGTTGTAATTCTCTTTGGTTAAACTTTGGTTTTCTACGCCTAATGACTGCCTTTCGTAAGGCTATGGGTAATTTATTAAAGGATTCCTGAAGTTATAAGAATTGTCAAATTCCTTTCAATCTAATTTGAGTATCATATTATATTTAATATACTATGTAAATTAAATTGTTATCCTTAAAACTTCTCTTCCTGAGCTAAGAGACTGGTATAATACCGAATGTCTTTGATTTGACTGGTATTATTCCTGACACCTTAGGCCTTATTCCGACCAGGACAGTTGAGCAAGACAATTTATTCGGTGTATTATTATTATTTTTGTAAATTACTGTAAAACTTTTATGTAACTATTTACAGAACAGACGTAAAATACTTATAATGCATAATTTTTTATTTACGTACTTTTACGCCCACGGGTATTTCAATTTCGAGCGCCATAAACAAGCAAGTTATTTTCTTCTCACGCTCCAAACATGGCCAAAAGGCTTTTTTATTTTTACAATTCTTATTTATGCTGGTATACACTTTCATGGTAGCAGTACGTGTTTAAATAAATTGCAGTCAATAAGGACCGGTAAGAATGTTATATAACAAATACCAGATTGTACTGTCAGGTAAATTACATATAATATTCTTTACACAGGACGTACTCAGAGCAATAATTTATTTAATTAAATAACTGTATTACAAGTAAATGTAATTATTAATTGAGTTGTTAAGTAATAAGTTGAAGTAAATGTGCAGACTGCTGACTGTATTTTGATAAATGAAATGTATGTTTTAATAATCTCTTAATTTCACACTAAATCCTCGAATATTCATTTCATCAATTCATACTTCAAAATACATTCTCTGTCCATTAAGGCTTTAACTAACGGCTAAACTATTACACCGATTCCAATTAAATTTGCCGTGGATATACATGCTTTGTTTCTTGAAGAATAGCATAGACATACCATGTATATCTTATTCTTCCATTAAGTCACAAGCGAAAGTTGATAGTAGGTAAATCAGGAATAAAAAATATAATTGTAAATCAGATTAATATCTGATATAATTATCATCACCACTGTTCATCCTGTGGGTATCGCAAGAGAAAGGCTAAGCAAGGATCTCGTAGTACAAAAGTACTGCATAAAGGAGAAAAATTTGAGACAAACCATATACCAAACTGTCTGGCCCGGTTTCCTAAGAAGATACTAATGTCCACCTGTGGACTATTATAGGCTAAACTTGATGATGATAACATATCTTCTTCTTTTGATGAAATGGCAACCAGCTGGATAATATCAGCTACCTATTTCTATTAATGTCAAATATTTCACGTCTTCAATTCTAAATCTTCTAGTCTTCAAGACGTCGTAATGAATTTAATGATAAAAATGTGGATGAGATGAAATGGGGCCCGTCTTCCGAAAAACAAAAACGATCTCGACATCATATCTAACTATTGGGTAAACAATTCAAATACCATATTTAAAAAAAAAAACAATAATAAAATTACATACAGCAAGTTTATGCAAAGCAGGCGTCATATAAATACCGCCGCATCGCTGTCATAACTAAACGTACACAGAAGATTGTCAGCATGATCACATTGAATGCTGATGTTTTGTGCTAGATAGAACACATTTCTGCATACGAGAAGCGTCGATCAAACGAAAAACAAACATGGCGCGCTATTTATCAAATTAGTTTCAATCCTGTTATCATAGACAAGAGAGCAAGAAAAAAAAGTTTTAAAAATGCACTAGCTTTCTTTACTGTCATCAAATATTCCAAAATTAAATTAAAAAGTTTCTCCGAGTCTTATAAACTTCCCAAACTAAATGTCTACTTCCTAAGGCTGAAATTTTGTAGTTATACAATCAAAAACATAATTTCGATTTTATTTCATTCATTCATTCAATATCACTGCTTTGAGTAAATAGACGTGTATCGTATATCTGTGGTTGAATATGAACGTTGTTTGTCGGCTATTTATGATTAATTAATTACTTATATTTTTATACTAACATAATCAAGACAGATCAAAATTTCAGTATAGTATAAGTAATTAATTTTTTTTTGTGCTATTGTCTCGTACAAGTTGGATTGTACTAAAGCATTAATACTTAATCATGTAAATATGTAGGTAATATAAAAGGAATATTACGTAGAAGGGCAGAATTATACAATTGACATTTATTTAAGTAAATCCTCAGATTTATTCTCAACATTTGTTAGTAGCTACAGACAGCCATAAAGTGAGAATTAAATGTACAAAACATTAAAATAACTTTGATGGTACAATGTTAGACGACCTATTGCCTCACGTCATTTAAACTTCTACGGACTTGCCTATTTATGGTTGGTTATTTACGCGAATAAATAAACAAATCAATACTTATCTATACCTATCTATTTTATTAATCTATACTGATTTGATAAAAGAATGATATGATTATAAATTTTGCAAACACGTGCAGGAAAACAAAAGAAAATATTGTTGAATGTTTTTTTTATCATCGGTATTTCCTGATCATTACATAATAGTTGATTAACGGAATTTTTGATTAATTTTAAACAACTATAACCCCAGTTTTATTTAGAAACTATAGGTAGGTTATTGAAAACGGTCTGCATTTACTAGTACACTTTAAAAAGAGTATCTGTTCATATTTTTACATATACGAGGGTGTTTAATGGCAGATTAAGCTGCGTGATTGTCTGAATGGGAAGCCGAGAATTCATAGTAGATTAAATCATACGAGATTTACCATAGGTGGCAATAATTATTGCTATTTCTGTGAAACTGTAATGCTGTAGAAAGGGACTGCTACTACTTTTGAGCAGACACAGACGCGGTTTAGTGACAGGTCAGCTAGTAGAACACAGATTGCATCAATCTTCAACAACCCATAACGTCCCATTGCTGGTCTCGGGTCTACATTTACTACCTCTCAGGAGAGGTTTACGGCCATACCACGTAGGCCGGGTGCAGCTTGAGAATTGGCAAGACAACGTTGCTGCTGCGTAATATTGCCGGATGTTTTCACGACTATTATCCTATGATAAACACCAGGATCGACTGGTTAACAAGACTTCCGAATCACGGAGATTCTCATGGTATATACTACAAACGATCACCCATCTAGTCGTTGTTTACCGTCGGTGATTGTTTTTAATCACTTAGGGCAACTTGACTATGAGTGCCTCAGAACAGATTTGGTGTAACCGATTCTAGTTTGCAATAGATTAGCTAAGAAGAATTACTAAACCCAACAAGCGAACTCTTTCTAAATTAACTGCAATCACTTCGTCGACTTAGCCAAGGACATGGCTGGGTAGTATCTTATCACATTGCAGTCATTGATTAGATAGTAGGTAATATCGGTCAGAGTGTACTAACAAATATGGCGGTTAATAAACAAGTGCAAAGATTTGCGGTGTTATTGCTAATGCTAATTAAATTTTTTAAAGAGTAGAGGATGAAGGAACCGATTGAGACTCTTGAGACAACACCTCCCACTTTATAAAGGAGACTCTGTCAAAAAGCACTTACATAATTACTTATTTGTGAGTTATTCTAAATACTCCAGTTGAGTTTCCTCAAATTGGGACGAAGCAAGAATTCAAGTTATTATTAAAAAGTATGTATTTCGAAAAAATACTTAGTCTATGGAATAAACAAGTAGTAAACGTTCTTCATTTAATTTTATACACGTAGTCGTAAATTAAAAAAAGAACGTTTGTGAACGTGTTCACTATCTAGGTATTATTTTACGCGGTCAACCGAGTGTATAATCGAAGCTATGTAGTGTTACATCGCCGATCATCCATGGTGTGGACAATGATCCGACTGTACTACACGTTTAAGTAATTAAACCCTTATGCGGACTAAATTAAGTATAATTTAGCTTGTTATTGACGTTTCTAGTGCATTGTACCGTGTACTAAGTGCGGGGGCATTAAATAAGCTTCCGACGAGTTATTATTGTGTTTCGGAGGCTAATGAGAATGAATACAGTTTTACATCAAAGCAATTAATAATTTATTGGTTGTTGTGTAAATGGTTTGCTTTATTCGTAAGAACGTGATCATTCCTTTTTAGGGATCTGTAGTACTAACATACATGGTTTCGTAACTGTTTATCTGTCCATCCACAACTTATGTTAAGGACGTTTAATACTAGAAAGCCGTGGTTTCAAATGGGTATTTATATATTTCTTAAAAAGTATTTTCTTTTTAATTCTAGGGATCATTTCTGTCATTTGAGATTTTAAATAGTACAAGTATATATATTTTTATTCAGAGATACGATTGCAAATCATAAACTAATTTTAGTTTTGTAATTTGCATGCTGAGCCTGTCGAGTACTAGGCATTTAACAAGTAAAAAAAATATCAAGCGAAATTCGTTCAAATCACATTTTTAGGAAGTAAATAAGAACTCGTAATAAGCTGCTGAATTCTACACTTTCCTTAGGCACTTACCGGTTTTTTCGCTTTATACCATAGGGTCACATGCCTTGCAAATATCGAAGCCTACATATATTTATCACAGTAATGGCGTACTGGTTCGTTATTAATCTTTCTCTCTCCAGACCAGAGCATACTAACCATCATGGTGTATAAAACTGTTGTATTTCTGTTATTTACACAAATATTAATATATCATTAAAGCATTTAGCTCTATGATTACCATAAACGCAAAAGAAATTGTTGTTATTCGCATGTTTTGTGGCCACATAGAACACGTTCCTTATTTCTTTTTATTTAAATTGATGACAGGCATAATTTATTGTTCGCACGCCATGACGTCAAATTACATACTAAAGTAATTAATATCTTTATTCTTAACACTTACTGATGTGAATTGGCTGTTTGTGTTTTGAGTCCCTCTAAACTATCTACATTTTAAGTGATCATGTTCTTAGCTTTCAATATACGCGAGATTATTTAAAATGGCTATTAGTTCAACTGGTTTTATCTGAATATTTTATATTTTCCCGGTTTTTCCAGGTAGCAACGGGCTCGGACCTTCGAAACACTAAGGGCGAATTGAATTCGGTTAAACTATTAACAGTATATTTCAGGGCAAACAATTTTTCAATTCTAAATTTAAAATGTTTAGATCGATATAATATTCTGTTTGGATACCAGCATAAAAGTTTAAAAACCTGCGGTGTCAATTGTCAAGTAAAACACTTCTTTACTTTAATGAAAAAAAAAATATGGATGAGATGAAATGGGGAGCATCTTTTTAAAACTCTTTTTTTTTAATTTAGTTTTACACGTCTGTTAAGCATTTAGTAGCATTGTTTATGGATATTCTTTTTGTTAAGTTCATCTCTATGACATAGTTACAAATAATTATTATTATTATTTCGTTGAAAGTTTTATTGTAACAGTACGTATTAGAGTGCACCCTGAGGTACTGAGATGATAATCTGCAGATACTCGATTGTTAATTATAGCGGTAGTGTTGCAAGCTCCTATTGATGTATTCACTTCCTTGATGATCGCTACTGCTGTAGTCCACAAAATTCAGAATCAGGATAAACTTTCTTTAGTTTAGTAATTTTTAATGTTTCACTTTACTTTATAACTACTTTTATTAGCCTGGTATTCATAATCCTTACCAATATTACGTGAATGTGAAAGTAACTCTCTCTGTCTGTCTGTCTGTCCGGCTTTCACGCCAAAAGTACTGAACTGATTTTAATGAAATATGATACAGAGATAGTTTGAAACCTGAGACATTTCTCAGTAGTAAGTCATTACTTAAGCTACTTTTTGTGACAATAACACAGAGCCACAGGCTAATTATGGCTCTACTAGCTTTACTACAGCTTACTTTTGAAATAATGCAGTCCAGATTCGGAAACAAACCTACCAGACCAGATCGCGAAAACCATTTTAATAGCTTTCGACTTCTAATGCTCAATTCCTAATTTAAAATTTTATTAAATGTAAACAAAATATTTTACTACAATACGCATGCGTGGGGACGCAGACGTTTGTCTAGACGGGGAGGCAATTCTCATACGTTTTATGTATTACCGGACCAGCTCAATGTGACCTCCCCGCAATTTCCTTGTCTACTTCATAATGTGGAGAATACAGAGAAGTTCAAGGGCCATTGTAAATTTGTTGGAACCATATCGAAGTAAAGATTTTGTTAGCTTTGGCGAAAGGCCAATGTTTTATAAAATATTCAACTACGGAAATGCAATTTTAAATGTCTCTACTTTAGGTTTCCTAAAATTCTGATTTTGAATTTTACCTGTCAAATTATATCTGATCATAGACAAACAATGCTTCTGTCATAAACAATTTTTATCGATATTAGAGAATTTATGGTTAGAGTGTAAACCTTTTTTATCTCCGTGGGGTGTATAGCTTCTATAAATTGATGTTGAACACCAGTGACATTAGACATGGAGTTTTTGTCGCCAATGCGGGCACGTGATAACACGGAAATAAACAACGAAAGCTCCTGCTGAGAAACAAGGGTTTTTACTATCGGGGTAGTAGAGTGTAGACAGATAAGACACAGGGTTGTCACAATTGACATTTTGTGTACCTACTTATGTTTGTTTATATTTTATCTTTCTTTTGGGCTTTTTTGTTTGCAATTGATGACTAAATTGTGCTTAGTTCTGTGTTTACTTTTATGTTTTTATGTAGACCGAGCTTCGTGAGAAGCGTAAAAAGTATCATATGTTCTTCGTCAAGTTCATTAAGCCCAGGCCTTAGGTGATTGGAAATGACATGATATGTAATGAGCGTTTCCGTGATTCTGAGGTTACGGTAAGCAGTCGGTCCCGGTCCTTATCATAAGACCAAAGCCGTGAAGCTTAGTTGGAGGCCTTCGGGCGGCTTAAAAACATCCAACGGCAAGATTATGTAACAAGATTATGATGATGATGGTATATAATTCTTGTGTTACGTTGTTGTTCATTATTAAGGACTATTTTTGTAAGTATATTACGCCCATTTACCTCTAGAACGTCAAACAGATATTTATAGTTCAAAAAGCATGTAATAAATGAGCATTTTATTAATTCAGAAAATTAAAATTTTTATAATCTTAGATAAGTAGGTACTTACGCATTTAAAATATTAGTAAGACTCGAGTAAGAAATAAAAATATTTCATCAGATTTCAATGCGTAAGTCATATATTACTAAAAGCCTTAGTTTGTCATAAAACTCTTTTTATGACTGACAACTGAAATTTGACCCTATGCCTTCACAAAGAATTCTCTGAAAAAGATGTCGCTGTACGGCCGAACCTTTTGAGTCATTATCTCGCCGTCTCAGTTAAATTCGAATTATGCGGCGTCGTCCAGACAAATATTATATGGTTTTATTAAGGCGGAGACGTTCCTTGATTAAAACCGCATTGTGGTGTTCGTTCAGCGAATAATTTGTCTTCCCGCCATTTTAAAGTTCATTGTAACTGTAATTTTTGAGAATGGTAGTAATATGCTCATAAAAATTATATTCTTTAGAGTATATAGTTTGGAAGTTTGGCGGTGATTCACGCCCGTGCCTCTGAGAGCACGTAAAGCCGTCGGTCCTGGTTGTCATGAACATCTAGAAATTGCTTTCAGCAATAAGGCCGCCCTTTGTACACTCTATATTTGATCATTGTGTTCCTTTTTCTTTTGTAATTCTGTAATTTTGTGTGCAAATAAAGAGTTATCTATCTATCTATCTAGGGCAATCGTTATTGGGAAGTCAGTGCCCTTAAATATACTGACAACTAGTTCAATCTTCGAATTTCAGTTCTCCCTTAGGGTTGCGGAGTTCCGATGCCAGTCGCTCCGTGGAAAAACTGATATTCAGGTTAAACCGGTTGAACTAGTAGCCGACCACAAATAAACTTGGGAATAAGGCTAGGAAGATGATGATTTACAGTATATTCGGTTTGTGGATTGTAAATTATGTGTTACAGATTGTGTATTACCGATATTGTGTTTTTTTGTGATATACCTAATGATGGTTAATAGTAGTAGAGCCATGTTGATTTCAGTACGCATGGGCTAGCTCTACCGTTGCAGTATTACTCACACACAGAAGACCATTCTAAAATAACAACATTCGTGATGTCGTATAAGCAAAGAATTGTTCGTTTAAAGAAATATAAATATTTTCATCATCATCGTCAGCTTATCGCAGTCCACCACTGGACATAGGCCTCTCCCATTGCACACCACTTTCACCAAAGATTCATTTATTACCAACGAAAAAAAAAACACATCGTTCGATTTTTTAATCTTATATTTCGTAGTTATAAATTTAATATTGTATTCAAATAATAAATATTGGAACTTGACAATTATATATAATATGTATATATTGTACTTCATCCCGCGGGTGTCGTAAAAGGCGACTAAGGGATAAACCACGCAAGACAACATCAGTGCAAAGAGAAGGAAAACTTAAAACCAACCCTATAGCAACCCGTCTGGCCAGCGTGGTAGGCCAATACCTCCTTTCTAAGGAGAGGCCTATGTCCAGCAGTGGACTGTTAAAGGCTGTTGATGATTATACTTATTATATTTTTGCAGTGACAAGTACGTTGTAGAAATAAATAATAAAACGTTTGTTTTTTCTTCGTCTCAATCAGCGTGTCTGTTTTAAAGAGGGCTCTGACTTACGTCACTGACCGAACTTCTTTTTTTCAGTAACGTGTTGCGTTGCACCAGGAAGTGTGCGTGCTGCGTCTTATCATTACAAATCTATGGCGTTTGCATTTTTGCATTTACATACATGATAAATTTTGAGTTTGTTTATTGTTCCAATTTTTTACGATATTTTTTTAGATAGGTAGTAGTTTTAAGTTTTGTGCCATTTTATTTTTACAGTTTTAAACATATACAGGGTGAATTTTTGAGACAAGACAAGGGTACCTTAACCGTTATAGCTACAGGAAAACGCTTTAAGAAGACTATCCATAATTTTTTAAAATATTCTGAACTGCATTTACAGATTTCTGAAAAAATGTACAGCCAGCAAGAAAATGGTCATTTTAAACAAAAACTTTTTTTGATGCCAATCGATCCTGTTTCTTATAAGGATCAAAAGTCTCTACTGGACCGACTGAGGTATTTATTGAGTTTATTGAGTACTAGAAATGTCAGAAATCGCAAAAAAACTTTTCCCATACATTTGTACGGAAATAAATTATTTTAATATGTATTTTAGACACAGTCAAACTTAACTTACATTTAGATGATCTAGGAAATAAATTGATTAAAATGACCGCTGTTTTAACGAACAGATAAGTACACTCGTTTTTGTACTGAGCTAGTAGCAACCGATAATTTTCTTGGATAGATTTCATTTAAACTTGTTAATGCAACTTTTGTATTAAGCGTATTTTGAAAATAATAGGAACACGGAATCTGCATTGGTGTGGTACGCGAATAAGTATCACTGCGACAAGTATCGAGTGGTAATGGTGAAACCTTTACTGTCCCGTCTCAAAAATTCACCATGCATATATTTTTATTGTATTTTTTTTCTAAAATTTAATTTTTAAACAAAAATAAATATTTTTTAAATGAAAGTTACTCCTAATAACATCAGGTATCTGCGAGTAAAAGTTCCATCAGGATCAGAATCAGTTCTAGAGATCAGTCGGTAGAAACAGACAGGTTATGTTACTCATTTCAAGTATTTTGTTGTCAACGAGTTTTATTTCCTACACATCTGTTTTTGTTACCCTCGAGTCTTGCATTGGGCTAGGTCGGGTCGATAGCCGGCGGCACCCCCTAACATTTGTCAGAATAATGTAACGACTTCAGCGAACAATATAACGCCAGTGAAATTCTACGAGAACAGAGTATTGTGCCATAGACAATATTTGTTATCATCTGTGTTATTTTGAATTTGAAATTAGAACACGGAAGTGTGTTCGTGTGGAGTGTAGTACTCATAAAAGCAATAGTCAGGATTTTGATGGCAACTGACATTTTCACAAAACGTGTTGCAGCTTGTAACTCTTTACTAATGTTATCAAGCTTTCAAGAGTTGCTTGTTGGTATGTTCGAATAATCTCAGCAACTACTGGCTACAGCAATTATACGTTTATGGGTAAAGACTCGGAAACAACGGGAAATAATTGTTCCTCTTTAAAATATCAGAATAAAATCTGTGACAGCATATTATGTCTATCTTTTAAGGTATTTTTTTATGTGAAACAAATTTATTAACCGGCCAATAGAAGACGCAGACGGGGAGTCAGCTAGTAATATATATACAGGGTGAATTTTTGAGACGGGACAGTAAGGGCAGTAAGGGCACCTTAACCGTTATAGTTACAGGAAAACGCTCTTAATAGACTATCCATATTTTTTCAAGATATTCTGATCTGCATTTATAGATTTTGGAAAAAAAATACCGCCAGCAAAAAAATGGTAATTTTAAACAAA
Source organism: Phragmatobia fuliginosa (assembly GCA_932526445.1). Lineage (NCBI taxonomy): Eukaryota > Metazoa > Arthropoda > Insecta > Lepidoptera > Erebidae > Phragmatobia > Phragmatobia fuliginosa. The sequence goes on along the minus strand of OW052081.1, from coordinate 8,235,179 downwards.
AACTTTTTTTAATGCCAATCGATCCTGTTTCTTATAAGGATCAAAAGTCTCTATTGGACCGACTGAGGTTTGAGTACTAGAAATGTACGGAATTTTAATATGTTTTTCAGACACAGACAAACATAACTTACATCTACGAAATAAATTGCTCAAAATGACCGATGTTTTCACGAATACACAAGTTCACTCGTTCTTATACGGAGCTAGTAGCAGCGGATAAGTTTCTAGGATAGATGTCATTTAAAATCCTTGTTAATGCATCTTTCAGCTTCTGAATACTGTTGTATTTTTTTTATCGACTGAATCTAGCCGTCTGAATCTTTCTGACTGCCTGAATTAACTAGCTGTCTGAAACTTTCTAGCCGTCTGAAACTGGCTAGCCGTCTGAATCTTTCTGTCTGCCTGAATCTATCTAGCTGTCTGAAGCTTTCTAACCGTCTGAAACTGTCTAGCCGTCTGAAACTGGCTAGCCGACTGAGTTTTTCTGACGGTCTGAATATTTCTGCCAGCCTGAAACTTTCAAGCGGTCTGAAACTTTCTATCCGCCTGAAACTGTCTAGCCGTCTGAAACTGTCTAGCCGACTGAAACTGTCTAACCGTCTGAATATTTCTGACTGACTGAAACTTTCTAGCCGTCTGAAACTGTCTAGCCGTCTGAAACTGTCTAACCGTCTGAATTTTCCTGACCGTCTGAATATTTCTGACTGTCTGAAACTTTCTAGCCGTCTGAATCTTTCTGTCTGCCTGAAACTTTCTAGCGGTCTGAAACTTTCTACCCGTCTGAAACTGTCTATCCGCCTGAAACTGGCTAACCGTCTGATTTTTTCTGACGGTCTGAATATTTCTGACAGCCTGAATCTATCTAGCTGTCTGAAAATTTCTAACCGTCTGAAACTGTCTAGCCGACTGAAACTGGCTAGCTGTCTGAGTTTTTCTGACGGTCTGAATATTTCTGACAGCCTGAAACTTTCAAACAGTCTGAAACTTTCAAAAGGTCTGAAACTTTCTAACGGTCTCAAACTTTCTAGCCGTCTGAAACTGTCTAGCCGTCTGAATCTTTCTGTCTGCCTGAATTTATCTAGCTGACTGAAACTTTTTAACCGTCTGAAACTGTCTAGCCGACTGAAACTGTCTATGCGTCTGATTTTTCTGACCGCTTGAAACTGTCTAGCTGTTTGAATATTTCTGACTAACTGAAGCTTTCTAGCCGTCTGAATCTTTCTGTCTGCCTGAATTTATCTAGCTGACTGAAACTTTTTAACCGTCTGAAACTGTCTAGCTGACTGAAACTGTCTATGCGTCTGATTTTTTCTGACCGCTTGAATCTGTCTAGCTGTTTGAATATTTCTGACTAACTGAAGCTTTCTAGCCGTCTGAATCTTTCTGTCGATCTTAATTTATCTAGCTGTCTGAAACCTAACCCTCTGAAACTGTCTACGCGTCTGAATTTTTCTGCCGTCTGAATTTAAATGACCGTCTGAATTTTTCTAACCGTCTGAATATTTCTGACTGACTGAAACTTTCTAACCGTCTGAAACTGTCTAGCCGTCTGCATCTTTCTGTCTGCCTTAATTTATCTAACTGTCTGGCTAACTGGCTAGCCGTCTGATTTTTTATGACGGTCTGAATATTTCTGAAGACTGAAGCTTTCTAGCTGTCTGGAACTTTCTGGCCGTCTGAAACTGTCTAGCACTCTGAATCTTTCTGTCTGCCTGAATTTATTTAGCTGTCTGAATCTTTCTAACCGTCTGAGTCTGACTAACCGCCTGAATCTCTTTTTGACCGTCTGAATCTTTCTGGCTAACTGAAACTGTCTAACAGTCTCAAACTGTCTACATGTCTGAATCTTTCTGACCGTCTGAATCTGTATACATTTCTGAATTTTTCTGACTGACTGAAAATTTCTAGCCGACTCAAACTGTATAGAAGTCTGAATCTTTCTATCTTCCTGAATCTGTCTAGTCGTCTGAAACTGTCTAACCGTCTGGAAATGTCTATCCGTCTGTCTCTGCCCGCTGAGGTCTGCTCGTCATCTGCGTGCGGTGCAAACCTGCTTACTGTGCGAAATCTTACTGACCGGCTGAATCTTTCTGGCCGACTGAAACTGTCTAGCAGTCTCAAATTTCCTAGGCGTCTGAATATTTCTGTCCGTCTGAATCTGTCTAGCTGTTTGAATATTTCTGACTGACTGAAGCTTTCTAGCCGTCTGACACTAACTAGTAGTCTGAATCTTTCTGACCTTCTGAATCTGTCTAGCTGTTTGAATCTTTCTGACTGACTGAATCTTTCTAGCCGTCTGAAACTATCTATCCGTCTGAATCTTTCTGACCGTCTGAATCTGTCTAGCTGTTTGAATCTGTCTAGCTGTTTGAATCTTTCTGACTGACTGAAACTTTCTAGCCGTCTGAAACTGTCTAGCTGTCTGAATCTTTCTGTCCGCCTGAATCTGTCTAGCTGTCTATAACTTTCTAACCGTCTGAAACTGTCTAGCAGTCTCAAACTGTCTAGCCGTCTGAATCTTTCTGACCGTCTGAATCTTTTCAACAATTCGCATTTTTGAGGATTAATTTTTAAATTTACTTTCTTATATCGGTTAAAAACGTCTATTATAACTTTATTATGGCATTCTATTGAGCGTCAAAATACAATAATATCGTCCATGTATATAAAAGCCTTTTCATAAGTTAAGCCTGACAATGCTATTGACATAACACGAGAAAAAGCACTAGGTGATATTTTCAAACCCATTGGTAGTCTTTTCATTTGATATTGACCCGAGTTTGTTGTAAACACTGTTATTTTTCTGCTATTAGTTTGGTAATATGATTGTTGTAAATCTAAATACGTAAAGTATATGGCATGGCACCTGACAACGAGTCTAATATTACCGTTATGTTTGGCAACGGAAATTTGTCTTCCTGGATAACATCATTAATTTTTCGGTAATCTAAAACTAATCTCCATTTCTTCTCGTTTCCATTACATTTTTTGGGAACTAAAAGAATTGGACTGTTCCAATTTCTATTTATTCTTTCAATTATATCTTCATTTAACATTGTAGTGTGTAGTCTAAGCATATTCATTAATATATTAGTTCATAAGAATAGTCGTAAGAAATCACTCGTGGCGTACACCTGTGTTTCAATTATTGACTCCCCGTAACCCGCACATCACATGGCGACCCTGCCATGCGCGATACTGCATACTGTTGCCGGGTGTCGCGTATCGGGCGAATTCTGCAATTCAGCGAAGTCCTGTGTGAATCAGTGCACTGATTTAGAGCGCTTATAGTATTCAAGTTATAAAAATGAACTTAACTAGAGGAACATTCTTCATAACTAGTCGAGTACGTCGGTCAAAATATGGGCAAGAGTTATTCCAAAACTGAGGACAGGAGGTCATAATTGCACAAAATGCATCCGGACCTAGTAATACTGCGGTCGAATCTCATATCCAGATAAATAACATATTATTAGCGTCGGCCTTGGCAATTTTTGCGGTCATAATCATCGTAATTATATGGAAAAAACTAAAGGACAAACAAAAGAAGTGGATCGAAAATCATGTCGAATCAGAGTTTATAAGAAGAATGCGTTTGCGGTTATCGGGAAAACGAGAACGTGAAGAAGGAAACGATATCGTGTGAATAAAAGATATGAATCCTGTTTCCTGTGTATGCGCCCAAGTGACAAAAGTTTATAACATCATATTTCATACCATCAATCATCAATCATCATGTTCAAATCGCAATTATTTAGTGAGTGAATAAAATAATAAACAGTGTTACATCATCGCATAAAGACATGATCGGAACACTAATGGTCACTCCGATTAAAAATAAATTTAAATGAACAATTAATTATATTACTGTGCCACTTTAATTGTTACTTTTGTCATAATTTTATGTTTCTTGTATCTTGCAGCAACTTACAGCCTAAGTATTTCGGAATGTCACATGGAATATATATTGGTTGTATGTGACTTACGTGGGATAGGTGGATGGCTGTATAGATCTTGTAGTCCATACGGGCTGGTTCAACAGCGTCACGTACAACACACTTTGCGATGAGAGTGTTTTTAATGAGAATCATACGCGCACTTATAGTTGTTTTGATTAGCGTGGCGCCGGCACAGGATTCGCAGAGGCGTATAGCGGAGTGACGTGTGACTTGAGAGCGAGCGCCTACTACGTAGAGTAAGGGGAGAACGGAAATAACACCTTTATCCGGCCCAACAGTCAACCTCACCAGTACGCGTTGGTGGTTCGTTACTAATAGCTGACGGCGGTGACCCCAGGTCGCCGCGGTGCTCCCTGCTATACAACGGACGAGGCTCTGGCGACCGAGCAATGGCGGAATAACCATCCACCAGTTGGACAACCGATTGAAGAGGCAACAGCGGCCTGGGAGTCTAAATAACTTCTAAAACGTCTGGGGCAGAAGGCAACGGGAAACCACTGCTTCTATTTTCCCAATAGAGTCAGCAGGAAGGAAGGGAGGTCTAAAAACAGTAACTAGTATGTCTGGTGATCCGGCTGACACCCGGCGCCGTTTTTCCGGGGGATATGGTGTGAAATGTGCTACCGGCCATGCGTTCGTGAATCATCAGGTGACGCATGGAAATTCAGTTACTGATGAATCTATTATCTACAAGTCGTTTTGCCATCCCCATCGCATCGGGACATGGAATGCGCGCGGCCTCAACCAGCCTGGCAAACTACGAATTATAGAGAACGAAATGAATAGGAGGAACGTGCACCTGTTAGGACTAAGCGAAACTCATTGGAAGGGCCAGGGTCACTTTACATCTGACCTCGGAAATACAGTGTATTTCTCAGGCCCGGAAGATAGCAGCAGCAAAGGAGTGGCCTTCATCGTACCTAGATCGTTGGACAGGTGCGTTATGGGATATAAACCGGTGAGCGATCGTATAGTTACAATCAAATTTAACACCACACCGTGCAAGCTGAACGTCGTGCAGGTGTGGTGTTATCAACGCATATGCAGCACAATCAACTGAAGAAGAAGTAGAGGGCTTTTACTGCAGGTTGTTTTAGACACTTAAAGAAATCCCTAAACGAGAAATTACCGTCATCTTGGGAGATTTCAATGCCAAAGTTGGAGATACCGCAGACGATGGCCATCTTCGTCGCGTTGTGGGCAAACATGGAATCGGAGAACGTAATGATAGTGGCGAGCGTTTTGTTACAGTTCTGCTGTGAAGAAACAACAAAAATGCATTAACAAGGATTTTAAATGATCTATCCAAGAAAATTATCGGCTGCTAGTAGCTCAGTACAAAAGTTAGTGAACTTTATGTATTCGTGAAAACGGCGGTCGTTTTGAGCAATTTATTTCGTAGATCATCTAAATGTAAGTTATGTACAAATACAATTCCGTACAAATGTATGGGAAAAGTTTTTTTGCGATTTCTGACATTTCTAGTACTCAAACCTCAGTTGGTCCAGTAGAGACTATTGATCCTTATAAGAAACAGGATCGATTGGCATCAAGAAAAGTTTTTGTTTAAAATGACCATTTTCTTGCTGGCTGTACATTTTTTTCCAAAATCTGTAAATGCCGTTCAGCATATTTAAAAAAATTATAAATAGTCTTCTAAAAGAGTTTTCCTGTAACTATAACGGTTAAGGTACCTGCCCTTACTGTCCCGTCTCAAAAATTCACCCTGTATAGCTATAAAAGAGACAACATAGTATAATACAGTACCGAGGTCGAGTTCAGAGGTTGATTAAAATAAAATAAGAGGCGCCATTCATATGCTCTGCTACATTCATATAAAATGTTATTCCGTTTTACGTTAGTACGTAGTGACGTTAGTTCTATGAATACAGCTCTTGTTTCAACCATGGCCGTAAAACACATACGTACACGTGTTTATTTATATTGTAAAATAATAATTAAATCAGTATGTCTAAGGTTAATAACGCATGGACGTATAAACTGAAGGAAAGATGTTTAGCTTCGCTTGATCTAGCTGAGCCACAGTTGTGGGTACAACTACAAACGACCGCGGGTAACGCTGTGGACGCGAAGTTAGTCTAAAAAAAGTAGCATAAGTTACTCCTGACGTCATCAACAGTCTACCAGTGAAATTTCCTAAGTCCGTTCAAGGGATTAGCCGGAACGAACAGACAGACAATAATTTATTTTGGTTTAACGATATACTTTCCTATGCATTTAATAACGAGAAGTTGTTATTTAGAAATAACAAAGAGAAACTTCAATTTCATTTGGGTTACACAACTATGTTCTTTTTTATATTCAATCTATGTTATTCGTATTCAAAACAAATTATTGCGTTGCCAGTTGCCATTTTAACCTCTGAAGGCAGTCCTAATGAAAACACTGGACAAAACGAAAGTTAGAGGGATTACATCAATGCGGTAAGATTGATTTATTGCTAAACACCCCTCGTATTCCAACAGAGTAATACTCAGGGGAAACGGAACGTAATTTGTGGCGGCAAAATAGTGCTGCATTGGACGTTTCGTGTTTTCGCAGAATTACATCTCTATTTAAGCGACTTAAAGCTCATAGACTAAAAGCATTGCCATAGATTATGCAAAGCCACAGGATTCTAGTTTTGAAAATCTCACATTAACGGCCAGTGTGACTAGGTACACATATGAATTGTATTAGTGAAGTTAAAGGGGTCCACGTTTATGGTGCTCTTAAAATAGGTTTGGATATAAGCATGCATTGTTTTGGATGTACGCTAACTTTAAAAAACATAACTGTTTTGAATTTTATTTCATTTAGTTAGGGCTTGTTTTAGCTTGGCACGTTTTCAAGTTATTGCCGAGTGTTCGTGGGAAACCAAAAACGAATCGATTTTTGTTTTAATCCTACGCTGTTTGCTCAAAGCCATTTCATTTTTATGAGTAGCGAGGGAAATATACTCAATGCATTAATATTTGATGGCTAATATGATTTTTTAAGGCATTACTATTTTTTTTCTACTTTAATTATATGTATAGTACGTACGCACATATCCCTGAAGTTGAAGTAATTATTTAATCGTTTAATAATACTTATGTAAGGGATTATTTACATAAATAACATGCTTTCGTTTAATTAGGAGTGTATCGTACTTGCACGTCGGTCCCATAGATATTTCATGAAGAAATACCATAGGTACCTATGAGAGTAAAAGCATTGATCTCTTAACTCATATTTTAGGAAAGAAATATTTGAAAATTCTTTATTATTTTGTCAAGAATTGTCACTAGAGATATAAATGTAAGAACTATACAACGAAACCTCAGTACCTACTAGTAGTCTTTCTGCATCTACAAGCTAATAATTCTTTTTACAAATAGTAACTGCCTTCGCTAAACTGGTAGCTATATGACTAAATGGAGTGTTGTACGCAGCTCCGTCCAAACAAGGTGGAATAACAGAAGTTCTATTTATTCCCGCGGCCAAAGCCCCCGTTAAAGATAGTACGATTGTACGAGCTTAGCTCGGCTATTTACGTTGCGTGTATCCGAACAGGAGATTCGCGGCATTCATGCACCGGAACCATAGATTATCTAGAATGGATATAAAGATAAATAGGTTATCATGAAGTAAGGATTTTGGCGCGTAACTAATTGGATGCGCAGGCCCATTGCTTATTTTAGTTTTTATCACAGTCTTTTTTCCCCTGTAGTTGAAGAATAGAAAATATTTTAGGAACATTTAAACAATTCAAAGATAAAATTATTGACGACGCATAATGTGACTTCCTGACAATTAGTTAATTATTATTGTTTTTAGACTTTCGCGACTACCCGTGACCACGGGTGGTATAACCCGTTCAAAATGTCGGAAAGTAGAAGGTATCGTAACTTATTTAATAATTGTTATTAAGATTTTAGTATGATCTTAATAGCATTACTACAAAAAACTCTTTTTACAAAACAATGTAATCGTAATACGAATCGACAAAAATGGAAATCTCATCAGACTTGCATTAAATCTACTCATTTTTTCCAAGTGACTCACTTGCACGATGTTAAAACTGTAGGCAAACAAACATGTCACAAATTTTAATCCCATCTAGTTTTTTATGTCTATGGTTACGAGGAATTATAGAGCAGTTAAATCGTAAATGTAGGAAGTAAGGTCAATGGTCGATCGAGTTTTTAGGTACTAAACTGCTGATTTATATTAAACCAGCTGACACGCGCTGCCATGATGTGGTTGTCTGCTTCTTTCAAAAGGAATAAATATTCTACCTTTTTGAAATATTTTTAGTGATGCTCAGCTCCTATTGACCGTAGCATGAGTCATTCAACACCAAATATTTTTTTTTAATTCGAAACAAAAATTCCTGAGTTAATACATGTTCATCCATGCATCGATATTTTTATTAAGATATATGTACATACTAAATTTGTATTTTGAAAAACTAAAATGTTAACATTTTTAGACTTCATTTATGTTCATACTCTTGTCTGAAGTTTTAATTACTATTTTTAATCGTAGTATTAATTATTTAAACTACTAGATAATATTATAAATTTTATGAATAAAGCACTGAGTAATGCATTTGTAGAGTGTGCCGTTTATATTAATAGTAAAACTTTTTGCAAACTGGTTTTATATGTATAATGTTCCAGATACATATATACATAGATAATCCAACTTACAAGCACGGCCGAAATTTAAAACTGTTACTAAAGTACATACATTAAAATTTTTAAATTACTGGCAACATATTTTGTGAATGGCCACACACATACATTTTTGCCTATGATGTACGGTCTACATCATAGACAAAAAAGACCGTTCCGCGAAACGTTTTTAGGGTTCCGTAGCCAAATGGCAAAAAACGGAACCCTTATAGATTCGTCAAGTCTGTCTGTCTGTCTGTCCGTCCGTATGTCACAGCCAATTATTTCCGAAACTATACGAGCTATACTGTTGAAATTTGGTCAGTCGATGTATTCTGTGAACCGCATTAAGATTTTTACAAAAATTTAGAAAAAAAACAATACATTTTGGGGGTCCCCATACTTGGAACTAAAACTCAAAAAATTTTTTTTCATCAAACCTATACGTGTGGGGTATCTATGGATAGGTGTTCAAAAATGATGTTGAGGTTTCTAATATCATTTTTTTCTAAACTGAATAGTTTGCGCGAGCGACACTTCCAAAGTGGAAAAGTGTGTGTCCCCCCCCCTCTAACTTCTAAAATAAGAGAGTGATAAAACTAGAAAAAATATATGTTATATATTACCATGTAAACTACCAACGAAAATTGGTTTGAACAAGATCTAGTGAGTAGTTTTTTTTTAATACTTCATAAATCGTTACACGCAATTTACCTTTCATCCAGTCAATACACTAGTATAAAAAGATCGATTAAAGTTACAACGAACTACAAGAACTTTTATATGATGTAACTTGCTGATACGGAACCCTTCATGGGCGAGTCCGACTCGCACTTGGCTGCTTTTAGATATTTATTCCGTTTTTTGCCGCGCGGTGTTTGAGAAATCAACGTTTCTTTTTAAGTACCGTATTTGATGTATATTTGAACATGTAATATTAAAGTACTGTGCTCCTTACTTATGTACACTATGTTACTTATTTTAAGTACACACATAAGGCGGTATTTGCATAATACCCGTAGCATTCGAAGTGTTAATTTTAATTTTAACTGGTGGCGCAGTGGTAGCGTATGCGACTGCTGTGCCTAAGGTCTCGGGTTCGATTCCCGGGTCGGACCAAAATGTTTATGTTAACCGTAAATATTTATTTTCTATATAAAATATGTATGTAGTTACAAAAAAAATATGTTTTATATGTATTTGTGTCAGTTGTTTAGTATCCATAATACAAGCTCTGCTTAGTTTGGGACTAGATGATGTTGTGAGTAAAACGTCCTAAATATTGTTTTATTTACACTATTTATTATATAAGTAATACAAATTAATGTCTTTATTCATCAACACCCTTAATTTGTCCAAAACTGAACGAGATAAGAAAAGATATTTTGGTCTGGTATACTACGCTTGTTCGTACAGAGTATGTTAAAGTTTTTACCCGTGCTGTTGTCCTGGGTAGTGTTGGTCTCTTCATCATCACCATCAACAGTCCTAATGTATTTAGTGAACTGTTGGACATAGGCTACTCCTGGCGAAAGATTTTTATTAAACTGGACCGTGCCTGGGCCAAAGCCGGCGTCGTGTGTTAACACACGGGTATTCTGAGTAATATGAACTGCTTAATAATAAAAAAAAACTAAAACCCAAAAACGACAAAAAACGACGCTGAAAAAGTATGAAACAAGATTTAAACAACATAGTACTCGTACACAATAATTATCAGTGTACAAAGATACACATATTCAAGTCAAGTTATGAGGGGACAGACACACACATAATATACATAGTCTGTCAAAATCACCCTCCTTTGACTTTGCCGTAGTCGGGTAAACCGTAAAAATGTACGTAACGTTTCAAGTTTATGCATCGGCCCAAGTACAGTATACAAGGCACGACCCGGTATGCCTCTTTTATTTTTTTTCTTCCTTTAATCGATTTTTGCGCACACTCGATGAATAGAGTGGTGACACTCGTTATTCTTAATCGGTCAAGACACGGATTTCGTCTGTTGACTGATTAAGAATGCGGACTGTGTAATCTATGCAAATTAAAAAATAATGAAGCGTAAGTGTGTAATTTCGAATGAACAACTTTTCACTTAATGCATATGAAACATTGGTACACGGTAGATATTAAATCAAAAAATCATATTTATGTTGGTTGTCTATATGTTCCGTCTCTAATCTCTGGAACGGCTGTATCAATTTTGGCGGGTCATTCACTGGGAGATAGCTGATGACAGTGATGACAATATAAAGAGTATTGCTATTGTTAAGACTACATTCGCCCCGCGGTTGTTGTTTTTAAGGTACAATAAACAGCACTGGACTCAGTTAATTTTATATAATAAATAATTATAACTCACTATTAGAAATGCATTGTCGATACTAATTAATATTCACTGTTATGCGTGTCTATGAATGGTGTCAACGCATTCGATATGACAACGTAAATTATATGGCACGTACTAATGTTATTGTAAGTGATGCGTTTCATATTTCGCATCGTTAGAAAGCAAGAATATGTTGCTACAATTAATGTGAATTTTATTAGAATAAGTGCTATCAAATGTCGTAAAACAATGAAAATAAATCAGCAAAATGCGTGTCAGGCGACGCATAGAATGATAGTTTTTAGACGGGGAGACGCCCTCTTTTAACTAAAAATGGTCTTTCAAGTTGAGTAACTAAGTAAGTAAGTTGAGGACGAACGGACGGAATGACGAATCTAAGAGGGGTTTCGACCCATGAAGTACGCAATGTTAGAAAACGAGATTAGCCGTCACAAACATCGAAAAAAATATTAAATAAAAACTAATTTCTCGAAGTACCGTACGTACGTATTTATGTTCTTACGTACCGTATGTACTTCCATATGCATTTTATGAAGACATATTAATTTGATATTAAAACAGAGACTTCAATTTTATTTATTTTTATAGATGTATTGATTAAGTTACTAAGTTATTTTGCATTATACAAATTATATTACCATATAAAGACCTATGACATTCACACACATCGTACTCATTTATATCAGCATCATGATGCGTTAATGATAGCATCGCAACTGGCGCCAGGCGGAACTATCGATTTAAGAGGAGCGCCGTGCGCCACCCTAATTGTACTGAGTTCAAGTTCAACGACACACCGACCCCAGAGCCTTTTTTATTGGCATTTACGTCTTTAGTCGATTTTTTTGTAGTTATTAAATTTTTTAGTCGAATAATTCTATAAGAAACCGCAATGTAATTTAAAGTATCTGTAAATGTAAAAAACTCGAAAACTGGAAAAAGTATTTTACCCGATATCTCATAAATGTACATCATTATTATTTCTTTACCATTTTTGCAGTTTTTAGTTTAGCAGTCCGAGAGCATAACTCTTCCTTTTTTTCCAAGCCTTTATTCCCAAGATTAATTGGGGTCGGCTACTAGTTGGCATAACTTTTTAAATAATAAAATGGAAGAAAAAAAACAGAATTACCGTTCCTATTCTATACTAAAATAATATTATAAAGAGGAAAGATTCGATTGTTTGAAATAAATAGGCTCCGTAACTAATGGACCGATTTCAAAAAATCTTTCACCGTTAGAATCCCATTTTATCCCTAATGATTCTAATGAACATAGCCTAAATAATATTTTCAAAAAAAAATAGGAATTCGTATAAAAACTTGGATAATGTAACCCAAGGGGTAAAAAAAATCCTTAATTTTCGTACACTGCGAAAACTATTGTCGATTGAGCAAAGTGATGTACTTACTACGTTTTTGTAGATTGTACATTATGATACATTAAACTACTTTATCATGTTAAAATGCAAGAGTAATATTCCTATTAAGATTCTTCGGGTTTTGGTACTAATGATTTTCCTAATAAATTACTTCGTATTCATGACTATATCAGTGCCTGTAAATTACTTTTGAATCAGATATACCATTCAAAAGTTTTCAAGCATGAAAAGACTACCAAAAGTGTGTTTTAAAAATAATGTTAAATACCTATATTCGCGAAGCCGGGACAGGTCGCGAGTGATACCACATTTTTAATCCTTAATTTTTCTTAGTAGAAAAAGCTAAGGTGGCCGCTTAAACCATTGCCATTCATACTGTCAAACTAAGAACAATGAGTTTACAGCTTAACTTATTACTATTATCGAGGAGTCTCCAACGCCGTGACTTCACCAGTTATAAAGGATGATTTCCACCGAACGGCACGCATCGGAACGGCTTTAACGGATTTGCTTTATTTGTGTTACCCATGTCCGACGAGTTGAAGCAGGTCACAGAAAGCCGTTAGATGAGGCCAGCACAAGACCGGTTGTTGTAAAGAGCTTTGGGGAGACCTGTGTTCAGCAGTGGACGTCTTTTAGCTTAGATGATAATGATTACCAAGCGCCTTCAATCAAAGCATTGCGCTTGTGACTCTTGCGTTGCTCAGGTGTTTGTTTATGTGCACTTCAAAATCCGTGATGATAGCCAAACTTGATAATACAGACTTTAAATACTGATCGTGTACTTGATTTAATATCGTTTCATCAACAGCCTTAAACAGTCTTCTGCTAGAAATAGGTAGCTCCTTAGAAAAAAGGGTTTTTCGTTTCAAGCCACGCTGGCAATAGGGATGGTGTTGAGTTTGTGTTGAGTTTGTGTCAAGTTTTCCTTTTCTTTGTAATGATGTTGTACTGCGCAGTTTTCTCCCATAGTCGCCTCCGCACCCATGGGATGAATAGGGATGGAGGCACTCAGTATTTTAAATCAAAAACAATATCGTTTAAATAATATTTTTATTTACGATTTATATTACGATTCGGACGGTCCGGTGAAAAGCATCCTTAAGTTGGCGCCTACTGCGTTAGTCATACTCCTAAGAAATGCAGCTCATCTATTCCGGTAACCGTGAGAAAGGTGTGCAATAAACCGTATTAGAAGTAACTTCAAGCAGACGAAACCCGCACTACACACGATTCCATTATTCAATAGTTATTAGGTACTTGATGTTTGCTATTCCACGATTCTTGTTTCCCGTTACACTCTTTGGCCATTATGAACACAGGAATCTAGAATTGTTTGTATCCAACTTCAATTTGTAAATGTAGGTATTTGTTTCTTTTAAAATAAATAAATAAAAATTTCGGACATTTTACACACAACGCAATCTAGCCTCAAACTAAGCAGAGTTTGGATTATGGGTACTAGTCAACTGATATAAATACAAAAACATACTTTTTTTAAATATTTATACTTATAATACATAGAAAAAACACAAACTCCGAAAGAAATATTTGTAGTTTACACAAACAGTTGGTCCGACCTAGAAATCGAACCCGAGACCTCAAACGCAGCAGTCCGTTCAATACGTTGCCACTTCGTCACTGAAGTAGTGTTTCTTTGACGTTATTATGACGAGAGAGACTGATGACTTATTTTTATAGTATAGGGGATTTAAGGACTGGGCTTTCCTTTCTAGGATAAACCTGATTCCACGTCTACTAGTACCTTGAAACGGCGTGCGGTTTTTGGTGGGTCCATGTCCGACATAACCACTAGCTGGTAGTATCCGAAGGGACGTCAGCTTCAAACGACTCTACTCCGCCTGATGGAAAGCATGAGTAAAATCCAATAGTAGTGTTCACTATCCACATTATGAGTGCAGAGAATGGTGGTGACCCACACTTGGGTCAGCATGAATACCGTCATTTTAGGTTTGACTTATGTGTGATGGATGGTAGTACCGCCCCGGTTGAGCATGTCCATCCGTGCTGAAATCAGTGGCTATAGATAGTACTATAGGCCTAACTCGTGATATACCATTATACTGACTGCCTTGTTGCTTTAGTGATTATCGTATGTCAAAAGAAAAAGACCTCAGGTTCGATTCAAAATGATTGTGTGATCCGCAAATATTTTGTTTCGGAGTTTGGGTAATTTCTAGGTATAATATGTATGTATTTACAAAAGTATGTTTATGTATTTAAAATATCAGTAGTCTAGTACCCATATTACAAGCTCTGCTTAGTTTAAGACTAGATGGTGTTGTGTGTAAAATCTCCGAAAAAACATTTATTTATTTTATTATCGGGTAAAACGATTATTAAATGTTAAGTTCGATACTAATTGACTACCTATGGGAAGACACTCCCAACTACACTAGTTAGTAAAATTTTAGTATCTAATTAATGTTTAGTCAATTTGGTGACAACCAATCGATCCTCATTTTAGTAATGAGCCAGAAAGTCAGGCTATATTCAAATGATAGATGTTAAAATGATTAGAAATCGATCGCCGTCGCGTTGTCTATTGTAATTTTGTCTATGTCAATAAATTAGGCGGGAAATGAAAAACGCGGTGACACTTCGGTCTAGTCGGCCCTAATTACTTCGATCTAATTAGCCCTCTTTCTTTTTTCTGCTAATCTAAGTTGCTGTGCCCGGCAGTGTTCTATTCTATCAGTTCTATCCTTATACCAAATTTCATCAAAATCGGTTCAGTGGTTTAGGCGTGAAAGCGTAACAGACAGACAGACAGAGTTACTTTCGCATTTATAATATTAATAGTAGGGAAGTAGGGATGTAAACACCTGTATACATTGTGCAATGCAATAAAGAATTAAGGTTGTCAAACATCTCCTTAGTAAGTGTTTCGCGTCAAATCTCTTTCTACAATCGCTAACGGATTAATTATCTTGCATTATTGACTATCTAGTCCCGCAGGTATTGTTGTAAATCGCTTACAAGTTAGTCTAAACAAATTGCACAAGCTGCTCCTTATGTCATCAGTTGTCTGTAGTGAAAGTCCTGTTAAAATTGGTCTAGCGGTTCCTGAGATTACTCCGAACAAACAGACAGACAGACAAAGTAAAAATTGCTATTTTGACCTAACTATCGCATATACTTTCATATGTAATTTTGTTTTAATTGCGTGACTTAGCGTTCCGATGACGTCATTTCCATACACTTTTTTATTTACATTTGTAGAATGCCAACTTGGCATCCAGTAGTATGTATGTAACTAACCATGTAAAACCACTATTTAGTCTTGCATGGATAGTTACAGCATTATTTCTTGTACGCTCTTGAGTATAACTTCGTATAATTAAATAACCATCCTGCAAATAATTGACTAAGGTTACATAATATGTAATCTTTTAATACTCGTCTTTACGCCGTAATCTTTGTAACCTTCAAACACGCTGGCCTCTTACTGCTGTTCAAAAATGTACGTAATGATTATTTCATAAGCCAACGTGTCATGAATGAATATCTTCTAACGGTGTGGGCACGGTTCTGATAAAATTTGGAAGAACAATGTCGATTTGGGTGGAATTTTTTTGCTAAATATAATGTTTTATAGCGATGTTAGAATATTACAAAATTGAGATATAATAATAAATTGTTTATTTTATCTCCACAAAGTTGACACTTTTTTTATAATTGTAATTTGTTGGAGATCTGGAGTCTAAACTAAGCCGAGGCCTGTACCATAGATCTTCAGGCCCCCATTTAATAACATTGTACAGATTGTCAACCTGTGAAAACGGACATTTATTTTATCTTATTTATCTCTCTCATCGCTTAGGAACTTGTAAAATGAGGTAAACAACAAAGTAAAAAAAATTGAATTTTACTTTAAAAAACATATTATTATTCTTTGTTTTTAATACTTGTTTAATGCGCGTGAGAATTTTGTGGTATCATTGTTTTCAGTTATTAATGAAATCGCCCACCTTTTATAAGCGATATCTTTTTTTAAATATCTACAGCATAACATGTGGTTCAATCATCATCATCAGCCTATCACAGTCAACTGCTGGACATAGGCCTAGGTACAATATTATATTAATATTAGCTTTCGCCCGCGGCTCCGCCCGCATATATGTCGGTTATCGCGGCTTTTCTATCAAATTTTCCAGATAATTGAATGGATGGATAGCATTTTTTTATTCTTGCATTTGTCTTGAAACAATGAACTCCTGTGGGATATTTTTAGCCCATGAACAAGACACTAAATATGTCAGGATATTATCGTTTACCCTCATTTTTGTGCGTTGATTTTAGCTCACTTATGTAGCTGTATGTTTTTGTTTATTGGCCGTACAGCACGTGATTGTATTACCTTTTATTGTCTCATGTTTTTTTTTTATCAAACCCCTTAGATAAACCAATAGATTGAAAAGAGCCAATGTGCTAAGGGATGTTAGGAGCAATGGGCCAAACTACCCAAAACGTTCTCTCCTTTTATCTCATCTACTTATAGTTGCTTGGACTGATCGTAGATAGGAAAAAATTTTCACCAACTATACCGTCCGTCTCCTTACTAGGAGCCCCCTAATCTAGGTAGCTCCTATATTTTAAAAGACAGTCCTCAACCCGCATTCGGCCAGCGTGGGGATGTACGAGTATGGTCTTAATCCTATCCTAAAAGGAGACCCGAGCCCAGCCCTGGGACGTTATAGGTTGTTGATGATGATTTAGGTGTTTCCTAAAGGTTGGTGAAAACAAATTTATCACTAAGGGCCTAACTAACTAACCTCTCTAAGTGGCCCTTAAATTCAAGGGACGTTGGTGAAAACAACTACCAGACTGAGATGACTTTCTTCATGTACTGAACAGACAAAACCTGGATTCAGTACGTGTTCACGTGTTTGTGTCCTGCTATGATCCCGGGTGCTTTAAGTGCGGCGTGAATAAGCATTTCAATAGCCTAGTGAAATTCTTATTCCTGAGCCTGTCAAAGTGACTCTGCCTGCCTGATGGAAAGCATGAGTAGAATCCAAGAAGTCACCATCCTCATTTTGAATGCAGACAATGCAGTATGGTGACTCACATTATGACCACGACAGTCATAATGTGGATCACCATGCTTTTTGCACCATGCATGCTTCTTGAATTCTACTCATGCTTTCCATCTGGCAGGCAGAGTCACTTTGACAGGCTTTAAAATAAAATATTTTTTTTTTACTTCATAATAATAGTCTTCAAGTGAATTCTTCAATTAAATGTCGAGACCCAGCGCTCTATCTTTATTAGAACACCTGGTGGCCTTACAATATCACATTATTATATCAAAGCGCATTTGTCATGTGCGTGTTGAATCTACTAGCAACAACACGTGCTAAGTGAGATATGCATGACACTAGTAGTTTGACAAACAGCAGCCATTTTGGTGTTAAACTTATAAACGGATTATTATTCATCGTTTAATTATTAGACTAGCTTTGGCCCGCGGCTCCGCCCGATATGTAGATTATCGTGGTAAAAAGTAGCCTATGTCTTTTCTCAGGCTTTAGACTCTTTGTGTACCAAATTTCATGTAGTCGGTTAAGTAGTTTTGGCGTAATAGACAGACAGTTACTTTCGCTTATAATATAAGTAAGGTTGAGTCTTTTTTAGAGATATTTTAAGATGATAGCTAATCTTTACATAGTATTCTATATTAGTTTCTTTATTTCTATTAGTCTATATTAGTGTTATTAATCTTGTGGGTCTAGTGGTTAGCGTATGTGGCTGCTGATGAAGAGGTCTCGGGTTCGATTCCCGAGCCGGACCAAATGTTTGTGTGAGTCGCAATATTTGTTTCGGAGTTTGGGTGATTTATATACATGTATTTCGAGAAAAAGTATGTTTATGTATTTATATCAGTTGTCTAGTATCCATAATACAAGCTCTGCTTAGTTTGGGACTGGATGGCGGATGGATGGATTGTCTGTATAATTATATTGCGTACGTTTGTAGATATTAAATTCGTAATGTTCGATAATTTAGAAAGGAACACACATTAGCACAGATTTATGTCAAGGTTTTGTTAAATCGTTACTGTATTTTATATCAAAAGGTGTTATTACCAATACATTGATAAACAAACTTCAAATTAATAGCAGTTATTTGAATCAAGGCCCGATGACAATTCAAAATAAGAATGAATAAATAAAGCTAAAAGCAATTGAAGATCAAAGTAAAGAAAAAATTTTTCTAAAATGCCGTGGGGTGCCTGAAATCATATAAATGTTACCAAAATACTTTATCGGGTAGCTATTTAAAAAAAATAGAATTAAGTCTTTAAAAATAACATGTTAAAAATCATTCACGATTTCTTTACAAATATTTTTTTTCATTTCAGTTCCATTTGCTGGCAAAGCGTGTTCATAGTTTTTTTACTATAATTTATTCTGAATTGATCATATTCATGGGTGGTCATTTGTACATTTGATAGGTGCCGAAATTTATAAGAACGAATAATAAATATTTCGGACATCTAACGCTCAACGCCATCTAGTACCAAACTAAGCAGAGCTTGTATAATGGGTACTAGTCTAGATAACCGATAGAAATACATAAACATACTTTATTTTTGTTAATACATACATATGATACATAGACAACACTTAAACTCTAAAACAAATACAAATACTCTACTGAGCCACCCTAAATATAACTCGAAAGCGGCTCAAGTGACAACATTCTAACTGGTGTATTTCCTTGGTGAATGCTAGATCGGTATCAGAAGCATATAATTAGTAAAATTGCCAATGGCAAGTTAATATGTACAGTCCTTACAGAGTTCTACTGTTTAATCATTTTAAAACTATAATAACTTATTACAAGTGAAACCTCATTGATCTCGCGAATCGCCACAACAATAAAAACAGAAATTATTCGATGTAAACAAACGTATAACCGATTACAAGCAACCATAATCGAATAACATGTAATACTTTTTATCTCGAATATTAATCGATATAAAACTCGTTTGACTTTTACCTTCGCTTAAATGTCGCATGGCGGGTGAAATTTGGCAGGTTTGACAAGAACAGCTGACTGATGCACCGACGTCTCTCTTGAACAGCTGGTTGTTATTATAAAGATTGTTTTGATAAGATTTAGGTGCTGTGATCGTTCTCGTTTAGAACATAAACGAAGTGAAAGAAACTTGTTGCCATTTCAAAAATCTATTCATCGTTAGTAGGATTTCAAAGTCCAGTGTTGGAAATAGGCCTCTCTTTAGAAAATTGTTTTGAACCAAAAAACACGACGGCTAGACGTTTAGGTAGCGTTATTGTCAAATTTTCCCTTCTCACTGCAGTGTTGTCCGACGTAATCGGTTCTTACGGATTCGAAGGAATGAAAAGCGGTAAGCGTATGCGATTTCCGGGTCCTAGCAGCCCGGAGGATGGAAGTCAGCGGTGTTTCACGTTAAGCCGTCGGTCTCGGTTGTCATGAACATCTATAGCAATGGTTATTGGGAAGTCAGCGCCCTCAAATATACTGACAATTAGTTTAACTTTTGAATTCAGTTCGCTTTCAGTGTTGCGGAGGTCCGATGAAAACTGATATTCAACTCAAAACTGTTGAACTAGTAGCCGACTCCAAATAATTTTGGGAATAATAAACGCTAGGAAGATGGTGATTCTTTGATTTTCGAAAAAAGTATCGTCGTGATTTCTGTCAGGTTTATTATCAATGAATAAATAGTAATCACGATTCACACAGAACCAGTACACATTGATATTGAGAGCAATAATATCGTGTTGTAGAAATGCTTTGACACAACTGGGTATAACGGACACCGGTTGTAGGTGCTGGGGAAAAATGTACCATAGCCACTCGACAGGCAATAATCAGAAAACCCACGTTTAGAAGATTGCAAGATATTTTAAGATCCGTCGGAGTTGATTTTGTAAGAGATTTTGTTTGAGATTGAGTTAAAGATGTTTCTCTAATCGAACAACTGAGTTCTTGCCAAAAATTGCACTGCGAATTGATCGGCATTCGCTTTGGACAAAACTGATTTAAATGAATTTTGGTATAGAAATAGATTGAACCTTGGAGAAGGACATAGACAATTTTGTCGTGACAACCGACATTCACGTGAACAGAGCAGCGGGCAAAAGCTAGTAAACAATAAGTGTTATTTCTATCTACAAACACTTTAAAGATATATTATAACCAGGCACAGAAGGAATCATCACTTCCATCTGACAATAAATTCTTTGTGCTGGGTGGGAATACAATCCTCAACCTCCCTCGTCCCTCTGGCTTACCATTTACGATCACTAACTACCAGAGCAGGCCAGTTGAAATTCCTTAGGAAGAACGTACGTCTACGTTTATCTTATGCAATATATGTAATCTAAACGCTATTTGCAATATTATGCAATATTTTGTATACAAACACGTTATGTTTGTGAGTTTATTTACGAATTCCTTCATGACTCTGCATTCTCATAACGTTGTATGAGTGTTTGCTAATTGGAAAAAATATTTACCTGGTTTTCAAAATCCGCCATAATGGGTAACAACTCAAGTAAAATCCTTTATCATCATCAACAGCCTTTATTATTCCACTGCTGGACATAGTTCTCTTTAGGAAGGAGGTTCTGGTCTACTATACCACGCTGACCAGCCACGAATAACATCACTTTAAAGAGAATTAAACAAACCCTTTTATACAATAAAAAGTTGTTGTAAAAAAAGTCCTACCATTAGTACATTAAAATATCTTAAAATGATGTGATGATCATGTTAACCTAGTCTTTTAACCATCATCGTCATCATCATCTACTTTTGGTGATAGGCATCCCTCAATGTTGTCCAAAACAGCCGGTTTTGTGCTGTCCGCGTCCAACGCCTTCTCGCGCCCTTCACTAGGTTGTCGGACCAAAAAGTGAATATGGTTTTGGTACTTTTGACAATAGTTGTGCTAATATTATTTTACTTTGTCCACAGGTAATGCAGTCACTATTTGTGGTCATGAGGGCAAGCTATAAGTAACTACAGAAACTTCTTAAAAAACCTGATAAACCAACTGAGTTCCGTTTCTCCTTATATTATCATCTATACCTTCCAGTAAAAGTTCCGTCAAAATCGAACCAGCCGATTCGAGATTGGTAAAGGAAACAGACAAACTAAAATTTTAAATTTGATTTTTTATGTAAATACCTTATGTAAATACTTTCATATGAATTTGGTAAAAAGTAGTCAAGTAGATAATACTATTTGGTTCTTTTATATTGCGTTACAGAGGACGGCCATAGCTTGATTTAAAATCTTGAATTTGAAACTTTTTTTTTAAATTTAACTCATTCTGTACAAAGGTGTCAAGAGGTTATGCCTATTCAATAAAAAGAAACATGTACTAATCGTGAAACATTTATGTTACGTCTAGACAATTATGTTACGTGATAAACATTGTGTAGTAAAAGTACACAATGTACGTAACTTTACAGTACACATAAATGTTCCTGTTCTTTATTACTGTTTGTTTTAATTATTTTTAAATGTTTGAGTGTACTGTTAATTTTGAAAAGTCTTCTATGAGCAAATTAAAATCGGGCAAAAATCTGCGGAGCAAAGCTAGTTTAAAAAAGAATTGCCTTGTGTCATCAGCTATGTGCCAAATAAAATTTCGGTCGAAATCGGTCCATTCATTCTGTAGCCGCAAAAAACAGGCACAATTTCTTTAAAAATTGTTGTTTTGATGTAACATGTAGTAGTGGGCCTCGTGGGACAGTTTCCTCCAAAATTCTTAATGTTTAGACCTGTAACTTTATATTTCTAGTATTACTTTTTTAGTTATTATAATTTTTAAAATAACGAATTTTTCCATTTCCAGTGGAATGCCCCACCAATAGATGTACAGGCATTGTGTATAGGTTATATACCTATACACATAATCAACGGGGCTTAAGATTTAGGTTACTTTAAACTACTTTTAAGATTATTTAGAATATTCTATAATTATAAATTTAAACGTAACCATTTGTTACACTTTCAAGCCTAACTAAGGTGTCAACAATTCTTAGACGAAAATAGAAATAAGTTGTAAAAAAAACACAGGACACTTTATAAAATATATAGTACTATATGGTAAGATAAATCAATAGTCAGACATATATATTATATATTATTTGTCACTCGTTTATTTTTATAAAAACTATATTTTTGCACATCTTGTATTTTTTAACAATGTTTTATATAAAGTTCGGAGCAAAAGACAAAGGAATCGTTCGGAGATTTGTTTGTTAGATTGTGAAAATATAGTACTTTTGCTTACTATATATTTTTTCCACAGTATATAGTACGCAGACCCAAATATAATAATACAATACTAAATATTATAGTACGATTGGCAACCCTACGCCTAACCCCTGCATCATTTCAATGATATTTGGCATGGAAAAACTTTGATTTTTAAGGACAGATATAGCCACTCTTTATTGCCACAATTGAAATACACGCGGGCAGAGTCACGGCCATAAACGAGTCACCTATAATAATTTTTAAGAATCTTTATTAATGTCAGAGTGCAAATGACATGGTACACCCAAAGTTTAGCAGAGAGTTAATAAATATGTACCATAAAAATCATACTAAAATATTGCACTCTCATGTAATGCTAAGTTATTTTACTGTTCGTTGGCCGTTCATTCCGAGCCCTGTAGGACAGGCTGGTCAAGTCCGCCCACTGGCGAGCAACTTGAATGGCGATAGCGGCAACGTAACAAGCTGTTCACACGTCGAACATTATTTTCTGAGAACGTCAACCATCAACTTCATAACACTTAAAAGATAATTATGTACTTTAGTATAGAGTAAAAACTTCGTACCGCCCAACTTTAAAATTCCAGAACTTGATCGCAGTTATTGGACCCGGTAGGTGGCGACCTACCGGGTCCAATTGCGAATCTAAATCATTCCCAGATCCCCTTGAACACACACAAAAAATTTCATCAAAATCGGTCCAGTCGTTTGAGAGAAGTTCAGTGACATACACACTCACAGAAGAATTATATATATATAAAGATAACCACTCTATGGTCAGTACTCTATCATCAGAAATTATTTATATCATCATATCACGATATCTTTTTCAGTAACATAGACCGCCTTGAATTTGAAAATCGAATTATTAAGATTTTTTCATCATATAATAAAAAAAACAATTATTTTAAAATTTCGTGTGTCATTATAAATTCGAAAGGTTTGTTTCATGCCTAAATTGTTGCACCAATTTCAATGAAATCTAGCATGAAGATACATTGATTTTTGATAGAGGGCATATACCCTTTACCGCGATAACCGACATACGCACGAACGGAGCCACGGGAAAAGCTTGTCATCACAATAAAGTAACTCTGTCATACATTCTTAATGTAATTTCACCTCCATTTTCTTTTATTTCAGAAATTCTGAAATATTATTTCAGCTTAATTGTATTTATGATCTCAATATTGATCTGAGAATTGATTGGCAATCACTCAGGGTTTATATAATTCTCAAAATACTTTTATATTAAAATAGCTGATGCCCGCGGCTCCGCTCGCGTTTTAGAGGTGTGAAAAATAGATGTTGGCCGATTCTCAGACCTACTGAATAAGTGAATATGCATATAAAGTTTCATAAAGATCGGTCAAGCCGTTTCGGAGGAGTATGGCAACGAAAACTGTGACACGAGAATTTTATATATTAGATATCTAGTTATTATCTTCAGATATATAATGAAAATGACTGATGAAAGTATTCTAATATAATAAAAAATACACAATGACTCACTCTACAAATGCGTCATACGCCATTAGACAAAAGTAGGCAGAACTAGTTTGACCACATAATTAATTAGTTAGGGACTCGACCGATAACAGGCGCAGTCAATTTAGTTTTTATAAGACAAAATAATAAGTTAAAAAAAATCTTAAAGTGTAAAGTACACATGTTAATAACATTTTTTTAAAGGCGTATATATAAATATACCGAATTGTTCACAATTGTTAATTAACGCTTACGTTTACAATGAAATAAAAACGAAAGACTTCCACTTATCGAATTAAGACCCAAATTGACAAAGTTACCCGCCATTGAACATACCAAAACCATAAACATCTTTTTTGTTTAAATGAAATGGGACAGTAATCACAGCTGATGAGTCTTGCAAATTAACTAGTTTGTTTTTAATGGAGGGTAGGTAGAGTTTTGTTAAGACGTCCTTACGAGTAACAAGTCAAGGTTGTGGAGAAAATTGTTCAGTACCTGTTTCCGTGTGCCGTCAACTCGCTGGTGGCATCCCGTCGGACGAGTCGCGAGGCTTGTACCTTCTTGTAGTGAAGTGTGTGGCCGAATAGGTGATACTGCATACTTTGAAACATAGTCTTGTAGGTACTTTTTGCATTAGAACTGTTTGGTAGATACATATTTGTAAAAAAAAAATGGGTATGCTTTTTAAGGGTTGGACTGCAACTGTACCTACACTTTTTTGGTACGCATTATTAAATTGATATAAGGAAAAAAACTTTTGAGTCTCGATAATAATAAGGTATTTGTGGTTGTATTAAGATATCATTCAATTTTTTTTGTTCTTAGTAGTAGTGGTAACTGTAATGCATTTTCTTTTGACATACGTATATCTTCTATGTAGAAAGAAGTATCTGTATGTAGAATGTAGAAGTCTTTATAAATTTCTAGTGTGGTTTTTTAATAGAAAGCATGAGTAGAATCCAAAAGTAGGGTCCATCCGCATTGTAAGTGCAGACAATGCAGCATGGTGGCCTAGTGAGATGTTTTTAGGTTGGTCTTCTGTGTAAGGGTAGTACTGCTCCGGTCGAGCCGGTCTGCTTGTGCTGAAATCAGCGTGACTCTACCAGTCAGTGGGGGTGGTGTAAGCCAACATAGAGTCCTTTTTCATCGATTTCATGTGAAAGAACGTATTATGTGATGATGATGGTTTGCCTTAGACCGAAGGACGCTTCTTCTGCGGAGATATCTCTTCTCCTTCTCTCTCTCTTTTGAAAGACAAGTCCCTTTCTAGGAATTTATCCTGTGTCGCGGTAATAAACATGACATGGAGACATACAATACCCATTCATGTTCGTTAGAGAGTTGTACCTGACTGTACTAGGAGTGGTATCAAGTTGTAATAAAATGCCTATTATTTCAATTTGTGTCTCTTTGAACTTAAACAAGGATGTTCGGTGTAATAAAGACACATTAAATTATTACAATGCGGTTTTATGGTGTCCGTTTCTCTTGTTTTTAATGTACGTATTATAGATTTAATGGGCAGGTATTAATAAAGTTAAAAGTACAGCGAAATTCTTTATGTACAAATAACTATGATACAATAGTTTTGCTTTTATTATGCAGGTGTATTATTAGGCTCTGTCTGGGTGTCTATGTAAATGTATATATTTATTATTAAACTAGCCGAGTCCCGCGGTGTTACCAGCGGTTATTATTTTTATTTTTCGGTATATTTATTTGAAAAATACATATTACTAATTAATACAAATTCCACTAGAGTTAGCTGGTCATGATGGCCCAAATTCCGTAAGGATATAGTAGGAGAACGCTTTTTACAACAGACCTACATTAAGATTAAGATAAGTTGTGGTATTCATTTCAGAACGTCACTGACAGATGTCATACAAAGGTCGGAATTTTTCCTGCGTTACGAAACTGCAAATGCGCAACTTTGGCCTTGCGGTGCATGTATCTGTAATCATCAGGCAGGGTAAAGTCACTGTGGCTGTCTTAAATATGAAAAATAGAAGAATATTGTATGTAATTGCAAGAAGGCAAATTATACAAATATACTAACTGCAAAGGCTTTGATTTCGACGGAGTGTAAAGTGAGTGAGGACTCTTTATTTATCCTTGGCCAGGCCGGATAATTTATATTATTATACCCACAATTTTGTCACTATAAACTATAAATAAACTTTTAAGAAAAATTAAATTCCAAAAAATACTTTAAAAACTTACGTCGGATGTACTTAAACAAAAGACAATATCATGGCCATCTAGACTACAGCCAGTTTGAATGTGTTCGCGCTAATTTCTTAACAAAAAAAAACAACTGGGTACATGCAGCCATAAACTATTTGTAAGCTTAATTAAAAAGTTGTTCACACGTTATAACGAAAGTGTTATCGAAGTATCTCTTACGTTTATCGCATGTGATCACAGTTCCGTCGCCATTACCACTGACAAAGCCCTAATCGCCTTTCATTGTACACAATGAGCCCATATTAGGAGCATCAATTCCACTTAAATTCACATCGAATTTCTCACTTTCTCTGTCATGTAACAACGCCATTTTCGAACGCGCCTTATTTAAAAATTTGATTTTGAAATCCATTGACTTTGACATTGATTTTTTTTTCTACATGTTTTCGAATGGCACCGACCTTTTTAAATATGTTGATATAGCCTTAGGCAACAAACGTAATCTGCCTGATTTTATATATGTATATAAAAGCAGTGTGGAAAGTTTCATCTCTACACTCTTCGAGAGTCTATCGCTGAAGAAAGTCTTTCTTTCTTTCGTCTTTTTTATATTTTTGTTTTCAGATTATGAATGTGTGTTGTCTAAGACTTAGTGATAATGTTAATAGCGAACAAACAAAATCATAGAAAAACGTACTTGGACTTCCATGTAAATGGTCTATTCCTAGTTTATTCAAGCCTTTATGAGATGAATACTAATTATCAGGTATATCATTCTAAACCACAAAAATCTATAAAAAAACTTATGATTTGAAAATAACGTTCATACCCTAACTGTGGTTTAGTTTCTCTATGCAGACCAAAGACACGAAATTTAAATTTGAATACATTCCAAATTCAAGTTCAATGACAGATGATGTACGATGTCCATATATACGTTGACAGATACATTTTCTTCTAACGTAGCCTCAGGCGATTGGGAAATAGTAGCCCATTTCGGTAAAGCACTTTCATTGCGCTGTCAAATCAAGATCAGATGGCTGTTGAAATAATAAACTTTCACTCTTTCACTCAAGTTCATTGACAATATAACGCTGTTTGATATTATACTGTTCGATTACGCGTGTTTATAGCATTGTGTTGTAATAGCCACGGCATTTGTTTTAACGACTTGGCGCTTTGGTTATTGGGACAGAAACTAATTATTGTGATGTTAGCTTGTTATTATCTGTGGAAGCTAGATTCTTTGTATCTGATCTCTATTGATTCAGTGAGTGTCGTAAGAGTCGACTAAGGGAACAAACTAAGCAGGGCAAAATTATTGGAAAGAGAGAGGAGAACTTGAAACAAACCATTTTTTTTACGTGTGGAGACCCCCACGGGCCGTCACCATACGTTATGCCACTCTGCGTCAAAAATAGGAGGAGTCGAGGAACAGCTGTTATTACGCCATCTGGACCCCAAACTTGAAACAAACCATGTTCCAACCGATGTGACCAGCGTTTTTTAGACGGCAAAATCTCTTTTCCAAGAGGCCTATATCTAGCAGTGAAGGCTGTTGATGATGAAAACTTTTAATTATTGACAGAATAAAACTCCCCCTTTCTAATTTGGGGACAGAGTCATTGAAAAGGCTGTGATACTGACGAGTAGGTGTTTAAGGTTGTAAATTGTTGTAAAGATAAGAGGAAAACGAGGACATTGAAAAATTGTGTCGCTTAAGTCACATTTGTTAAAAGGCTGCGGAGGCTACTTACTATCAGGTAACCCGCCTGTAAGTTAAATTAAAAAAAAAACACATTTTTAATTTTGGCAACTTTAATGTTACTTTCAATGTATTAGTGTAAAGGAATATAGGAGACAGTTTTTATTTTTCGAAAAAAGATCAACTTTTCATCTCATTCACATTTATCATTAAATTCATTACGACGAAGACTAAGACTTTAAATCCTGAAGACAGCTATTCAGTAGGCTATTACAAGCTAAGCTGATTGCCATCTCATCATAAGAAGAAGAATTAAATGAACATAAACACGTAATCTAAACGTTTCTGTTTCGAAGAAAGAAACTGTGACAACACCATAGACAAGATCCACAAGTGATTAAGACTCGCCGGTGTACATTTCTACTAACAAGACACGATGTCATGTTAGTATTCACGGTTAATGACAATATCGTTAATATCAGCATGTTATTAGGCCTTTCACTTGTATTGCATGCAAGTTTATTATCTATGGTCGATGTCAGAAATTATCTAAGTATATGAAGTTTTAATGTGGGGTAAATTAATTAATTAATAAATATTTCGGCCATCTTACACGCAACGCTTTCTAGCCAAAAAGCCAGAAATACTACTTACATTTAAGTTAAATACCAGACGCTTATATAGAAACGTGAATTGACGACCCATTCAGTAGTGAGTAACTTTAATAGACTTTTAATCTCTTTTAATGATCACTTTTAGATAACTTTAAATACTTAATGGACTGATCGGTCACGGGTCACGGCCATTCAGGACTACGGGCGACGAGTGGACTTGTGGAGCATTCGATTAGTTATACTTATAACTACGTAATGTTTTTATCATTATTGGGCAGCTAGTGCTCTCAAATATACTGACAACTAGTTCCACCTTCAAATTCAATTTGCCCTCAGGGTTGTGGAGGTCTGATACCATTCAGTTTACAGGTAAAACTGGTTGAACTAGTAGCCGACACCACATAATCTTGGGAATAATAAAGGCTAGGAACTTTTAATTGGAAAGGTATACTAAATTCTACAGTTCCAAATTTTTTTTAGACAGTGAAAAGAGTGTAATAAATACTTAGGCTATAGCGATAGCTTTATCATACTGTCAAAATATTGACAAAATATACAAGCATATCGATCTTCCATAAAACTCTTCTTTTTTAAATTAAACCCTTCAGTTAGAAAGTTCAAAAAATTTTTTCTAAATGAATGTTTAGTACCTACATATAAAACATCATCACATTATCAATAATTTTTACAGTCCACTGCTCAACATAGGACTAATTTTAGAAAGGAGGTTTCAGTTTTTTACATCACCCTGGCCAGACGGGTTAATTGGGTTTGTTTTAGGTTTTCTTTATCTTTGCAGTGATGTTGTTCTACTGAAGAACAACTACCAAAATATCAAGTTGCGTTCAGTCAATTAGACGGTCATTAAATATAAATTAGGAATATAATAACATTGTTAACAAAAATATTCGCTTAAAACTACATTATTTTTCGGAAGCGTACTTATGTGTAAACAATACTATTATGAAACTTGGGAATACAAAAGGGTATAAATCAGTACATAATGTTGGTCAGAGGTTGCTTAGTTGCTTACACGAACTGACAGACAATATAAAACATAACCTTAAATGCAGTAGGTATCGTCACGAGTTCGCAAGCGTGATGCAAACTGTAGTCTGCACTATCAAAGTCCAAATAAAGATATTTACAAACGTTTCAAAATATTGTCATGAGCTGAAAACGGTATATAGGTTATGTGTATAGGCCGTATGTTGTGTTTACAAAGTCCTCGTTTGTTATCTGTGCTCGCTTTGTGCGCGGGAAATTGGTTGCACAGAATACGAAGATCGTACCTACTAAATTCTTCTTTTTCAAAGTATAATTTCGCATCTGTTTGAAAATTACTTTTAAAAATACTGTAATAATTAATTGGTATTAGCGTATAAAAGAAATCCAATAAATAACGCTTATTTATTAGTATGCCTTGTGTCGAATAATTGAACCTTTCATCGTAATTATAATGGTAGTTAGAGTTAGTAAAAAAAAGAGCTATCGTGGGAAAATACTGTCCGGATGTTGTCTACAAATGTTCAAATTAGTGCTCTCAATACGTTAATTAAAGTTAACATTGTGTGTTGACATTCACACTCCAAGTCGCGCGATTAATTCAATAGGTCACGGGCAAAAGGATATGAAGAATGAAAGACAAGGAATGAAGCAAGAAGATAATGATAGTCATATACGGCCTCCTCCAGCCGGGAGAATGATGCAGACACAACTCACTAGACCACCATTGTGTGCTTGCACTCATGATTCTACTCATGCTTTCCATCGGGCAGAGTAGAATCACTTTGGTAGGCTTAAACATATAAAAATAAATTAATCATTTTTATCTCCATCATTTAAATAATAGCTATAGTTAGTTGTCAGTGTGGTTTTGTCTTGCACTTGTCTAGCACAACCAATACTAGTTCTCGCCTGCGTTATCTGCCCACTAATTGCAAGTGATCCTCTTTCTACAACCGCTAAGGACTCTATTCTCTTGTATTATTGGCTAATACCTTGTTTTAACCACGTAACTGAGCGTTGAGAGACATTTCCGTACATTTATTAGTTTTCTATAGAGTGAGTCTATAGAGAATTTGCTTTATTTATACCTTAATTACGTTATTAATAATATTGTACGTCTGGACGGCTGTCTGGCTGTGAGAACGTCCCTCCTCCCTCTAACCTTGCCGTCTTGGGATCCCCTTTGTCTGTCTGAGTCTGTGTTTTACATATCCCTGGTGTTAGGCAGGCTTAATGTTTTGTAAATAGGCACACACGCATTAATAATGTTTATCTTTTGACTTTCTATTTCTCTTCTCAGATTTCTGTTTTTTAGGCCTTGTGTCCTTAATGTTCTTGTTCTGACCTACTGATGAAGTTTGTCATTGTGAAAATGAAACAGAAATGAAATGAAAATATTTTATTCGTGGCTTACAATTCATGAAACAGATTCAACCACAGTCATTATACAATATATGACTAGCTAAGTCCCGCAGTGTTACCGGCGGTTATTGTTGTAAATCGCGAGTAACGCCGTCGAGCGAAGCTAGTCTAAATAGAATTGAAAAAACATAAGTTACTCATTTTGTCATCAGCTTTCTGCTAGTGACAGTCCTGTCAAAATCGGTCCAGTCGTTCAATATCTGGAACAAACAGACAGACAAAAAAAATTTGTTTTTGATCTAAGTATTGATATATGTACAATTAAGTAAAAAACTGTTCATTTGATATTACAAACAGAAACTCTATTTATTTGTATAGATATATTTTATAATATAAAAAAAAGCGGCCAAGTGCGAGTCGAACCCGCCCATGAAGGGTTCCGTATCAGCAAGTAACATCATATAAATCTTCTTGTAGTTCGTTGTAACTTGGATCGATGTTTTATAATAGTGTATTGATTGAATGAAAGGTAAATTGCAGTTTACGATTTATGACGTATTAAAAAAACTACTTACTAGATCTCGTTCAAACCAATTTTCGTTGGTAGTTTGCATGGTAATGTACAACATATATTTTTTTTAGTTTTATCACTCTCTTATTATAGAAGTTACAGGGGGGGGGGGACATTTTTCCACTTTGGAAGTATCTCTCGCGCAAACTATTCAGTTTAGAAAAAAATGACATTAGAAACCTCAACATCATTTTTGAATACCTATCCATAGATTAGATCCATAGACCCATACGTATGGGTTCGATAAAAAAAAATTTTTTGAAATTCAGTTCCAAGTATGGAGACCCCCAAAATGTATTGCTTTTTTTTCTATTTTTATGTAAAAATCTTAATGCGGTTCACAGATTACATCTACTTACCAAGTTTCAAAAGTATAGCTCTAATGGTTTCCGAAAAAAGTTGCTGTGACATACGGACGGACAGACAGACAGACATGACGAATCTATAAGGGTTCCGTTTTTTGCCATTTGGCTACGGAACCCTAAAAATGAATCCCTATTTCCCTTGGTCACGCCATCACGCGTGAACGGCATGACCGATTTTGTTAATTATTTTTTCATAATATTCCTTGTAGTACGAGGATGGTTCTTAGGAAAAAAAATAAAAAATATCTGATAAGTTTTATTGGAGGGGTTCCGAGAATTGAATTGAAGAATCGATTCAACGTCACTCAAAACAATTGAGTGACGTTGAATCGACTGTTAGGCGGTACGAAGTTCACGGGGTCAGCTAGTATTATATAGTTACATAGACAAGACATGTGCTAACATTAAAAAGCAAATACAGCGTAAAAATAAATATTTAAAGTCTGTCTCCGCGAAGATAAATCACGTAATGTATCAGATATACTTTCGCAAGACTCTGTTACTGATATGTACATACAATACATCTCTGTGACGAGGCGCTCATGACAGTCTGTACCTGGTTGGGTGACCGTTAGCTGCATGATACTCAGAGCGTCTTCGTGATTCGGAGGTCTTCGAACCTCGTTGCTAGTGACGGGCCCTGACTGCAGTCATCGGAGAAGATCTCTCGTTACCGGCCGTCATACGCTCCATGGCCGGTAGCGACAGCTGTTATACTCTTGATTAGCAGTCGCATACGTCAACCACCAGACTAACAAAGTCTTTTTTTATAAATAATCCTACCAAAGTGACTCCACTCTGCCTGATGGAAAGCATGAGAATAATCCAGGAGTAGGGGTCATCATCCTCATTGTGAGGGTAGACAATGGTGACCCATACCATGACAGCCTAGTCAGGTGTTTCTGCACTATTCTCGTGGCCTCCGGAGACCGAGAAAATGATGCACATGAACGCTGTCATTATTAGTATGGTCTTAATAGGTAGGCAGAAAAAAAAACTATTCTATTTGTTTTTTAACAATTGCAGTCAGAATAATATTATTAAAATTTTGCTTCACAGTCATGGCTCAAAAATTTCAATACTTTGTTAGCCATTTCCTTCCTAACATATTTAGGTGCGGTTCTCGGAATTGTTCAAAACTATGTAAAACAATCTTATTTATGCGCAAATGGACGTGAACGTAAAACTAACTTATTTTTGAATTGTTTAGTGAGAATTTAGTTTGAAATAGCTAATTTATTATATAAACAAACCTTGCCGCAGCCCTGGCCGCGTGAATGACGTTTATCGCGGTAAAGAGTTGCCTATGTCAAAATCAATATCCTCAAGAATCAAAATATCTACATTCCAATTTTCATTGAAATCGGTGCAGCGGTGTAGCCTTAAAAACAGCCCCAGGATCTAAGGAGGGTAAACCGGGGCACTTGCCCTATGCGGCAGTTTCATGAGGGGCCAAATCCTTAAGATAAGAGTACGAAATATTGTACAAATGAAGCCACTTTTCCTAAAATCTCATAGGTTTTTATCAAGTAATGGAATCAAATTATCTATTGTCATCCGGCCAGTTAGTTTTTGAATACATACTAAGTGATTTCTGAACTATCACTCACAAATCTCAGTATCAGATCTCAGTATCACAAAAATGTTACTCATTGGCAGTTTTAACAGTTTTTCTCCAACACTGATATGGGAGGGGGCGCCACTATCAAGGTTATACCCCGGTTCGAAAAAATTATAGATCCGATGCTGCTTGAAAACGTAACAGCCAGATGGAGATTGTACAAAAACCATACGTATTTTTCTTTTGAGGCTGTTTCCCGACTAAGTGAGGTTTAATTAGAATCATTCCCTCTAACTCTGGAGTGGCACTCAAAAGACGGCATCACATTTCCAATTTTTGAGTTACAGGTATCCAAATATATCTTTATGATATTTGTGAGATCAAGCGTATATCGGAACTGAATTTGTTACGTAATTTCATTACGGGAATCCATCTAGCATACCTTAAGGTTGCGTCACTTTGCCTTTATTTTCAGAGCTTATTATTAACCTCAGCTGTAGACTTGCTCCATTTGATTATCTGATTCGTTATAAAACAGTAAAGAAAAAAAGAACAACTCCGCAGTAATTTAAAAACATGGTAAGCAAGATATGCTTGCCATAGAAATGGCGTAATGGGACCGGGAGAGATTTAGAACTACCCCGGGTCTGCCAGGCCTGGGCAAGGACCCAGTAAAGCTGATGACACAGGCCCAGGTTACAGTTAACGCCCTCTGTCATCGTAATAGAAACAGGTTCAGAGCAACGTTCAGAGTTCCCACTCAGGACGGGTTCATCACGGATTCAATTCACGCAGGGATCCAAGGTTTGCTTTGGTTCCCTGACTAGGTACTAGCACCTTTATACGGTGTGCGATTTTGGTCGGTTCCAGTCCGACAAAACCACAAGTGGTTGGTACCCAGGGGATTTCCGCACCGAAAAATAAAAAAGAAAAGAGTTACATAACAAGAATATATAATTTTGTTAGGGACCAACATTAATTTACAGTCCTAATTCCTCTTTTAAAAATGGAATGGAAAATCTTCAAATCGTCTTTCGCATGCTTCACGTGTAATAACTTACATTTATTGTCTATTACAAACAAAACAAAAGATTACAAAACAAAATTATTCTACCCACGTCGTATACCAAAGAAGGTCTGTAAGTAAATTATAATACTAATGCGTCTATGATTATCATAAATTAATCATCATAATTTATACTTCATGTAGGACTTAAATAGAAGTACTCAGGATGCCACGAGTTGCTGTTGCTATGAGTAGTACAATAGGGATGTTTCTAGCATTGTGTAATTCTTTATCATACTTCATCTTCATACGTCTTCATCATTTGACTGCACGGTAGGCCTAGTGGTTTAAGCTAATGAGACTGGCTGAGAAAAAAAAATGGTCTTATGATTTTAAATACAGACACTTTAATTTAATTTATTTGTATAAATTTAGCCAAATCCATGTGACTTGTAACTTTTTAAGAAGTTTAATAGTTTAAACCACATACAAGTCTTGAATATATGCACATGTTTATAAACCCGAAGCAAAACGACACTAATAAAATTATTATTAGTATTTATATAAATGAAAACCAACATTAAAATTAAAAACCGTTTTATTATTTTTAGCCTTAAAGCCTTTTATAATAAAAAATAAATGCTGTTACGAATCAAACAAACAATATATTCAGAGCACTCAAGTGTCACATCACTCTTCATCCAGATAGCATCACAAAAACAAATAAATCAAAAAGCCTTCCCATAATTCACGGGACCGCCCAGGAAGGCTGCCGTTGGCAACACCGCGAACTTAATTTTTACGAGCGGCAACATTGCTTTGACGCGCCGCTGGATTTGCATTCGTAATATTTTCGTGTCTTAAAAATGATTACAAGTGGCTTTTACAGAGACTATAAGTTTAGTTTATTATACCGACTGGTTTTGTAGCATAGACACAATTTTTATTACTTTGTATTTAAAATTCTATAACATACATGCTACTGCTCTAGTAAGATATTCAATGGTGTCTATTGTGATTATTTTCTCTTGTTTTTTTTTTTAAAATAGAAAACATACAAGGTAGTAGAGCCACGCTGTGGTAGTAGAGTCATCACAACTGGGACGGCTCGACCCTACCCTAAGACTAACTTAAAACGTCGTGTCGTGTTGTCAATTTATTGGTGACCCTAATTTTGAATTGTACTCATGCTTTCTATCAGGTAGAGTCACTTTAGTAGACTTTCATTCATGTAGTTCATGTCTAGCGTGTTTGCAACCCGTTATCGAACTTTTCAAGCCTCTCGCCGTTTGTCATTGTCTTATGCCGAAGTTTTGTTTTGTTTCTACGATGTTTTTCATCTATATATGTACATATAATACAAGAAACAAGAAATATCCACTGATTCAAACTAATTCACACCCGCGGCTTTTGTTGTACCTTTACAAAAAAATCTGTGAAGCTTATCCAAAATGAAACTTAGACTAAGCTACTCCTTGTATCCTGAGCATTCTGCCCGGGAAAGATCCAGAAAATAGCCGGAACACACAGGCAAACAGCCAGACAAACATTAGTAGTATCGTATATACTTTCATATGCATTTAATGAAAAGCTGTTATTACACACAGACACTTTAATCGTATTTATTAGTATAGACACAAACGCACCAGGAAATAATGTTTTAATGTATGTATTACGTAATTACGAGTAAAATGACGTGTTTGTGGCCATATTAGAACAGTAAAAAAAGTAGTAGGTACATAATTATTATTTGTTATATAAAAATCATTTTTAATTACT
This sequence comes from Phragmatobia fuliginosa, assembly GCA_932526445.1. Lineage (NCBI taxonomy): Eukaryota > Metazoa > Arthropoda > Insecta > Lepidoptera > Erebidae > Phragmatobia > Phragmatobia fuliginosa. Next base: position 8,198,877 of record OW052081.1, on the reverse strand, counting down.
AAGGACAAAGTTATCAATGAAAAAACACAGTTTGCTTCATGGGTTTTATGAATGGGGTTTTTTCTTATAACCAACTAGCTTTCGCTCGCGGCTCCACTCGCGGTTATGTCGGTTATCGTGGTAAAAAGTAGCCTACGTCTTTTCTCATGCTTTAGTCTATCTGGGTACAAAATTAGTTTATCACGAACAGACAGACCGACACGACGGAGGACTTTATTTTATAATATAAACAAAAAAAATTAAACTTGAAGTGACTGTTAAAAATTTTGTCTGTCCGTCTACACGTCTGTTTGTTTGTTGTAACTAGGTAATCTGTGGAATGGCTGGACTGCTTTCACTAAGAGATAGCTGATGATGATGACGTAAGGACCATCTTAGGCAAAAAAAGTGGCATTGAAACAATAACCGCGAGAGTCGGCTAGATTTATAATAAACTAGCAGACCCGACAGACTTCGTGCTGCCGTAATCGATAAATAGAAGACCTAAATTTAAAGCGTCTATTTCGGTTATCGCGGTAAAAGCAGCCTATGTCCTTTCCCAAGTTCAGTTCTATCTGCATACCAAATTTCACCAATATCGGTTCAGTGGTTTAGGCGTGAAAGCGTAACAGACAGACAGAGTTACTTTCGCATTTATAATATTAGCAGGGATTTGCTTTTAATTACGTAAATAAGGATAAAGTGACCAATAAAATACACACAAGTTTTTTTTAGTTACGTTTCTAAAAAATAACTACAATCTTGTCATATTATTTAAGCTTACATAAAAAGATAAGTAGGTAATTGAAACTTTAAAAATAAATGTATTTTTTTTTGTATTTACAAATCGTGTCCTTCTCTATCGCAGTCCACAGCTGGACAAAGGCCTCTCCAATTGCAGGTCACTTGGTCGTTTAGGTCTTTTTTAGTTTAGTAGTTTTTTCTCTTCCATGTATAATATGTACATGTATTTACAAAAAAAGTTAGTCTTTATTTATATCAGTTGTCTAGTACCAATAGTAGCAGCTCTACTTAATTGGGGACTAGATGTCGTTGTGCGCATCTAAGTCCTAAGTCATACCTAAGTCTTTTTTTTTATAATTTTTTTTTAATTTTATTAAGATAAAATGGTTAGTATTGCTATCAAGTAAAAATACATAGTTTTGAAGAAGTAAGGTAGAATAAATGGAAATTTTAAATAACCTGACTTCAAATAAAAAAAACAAAGTCAAAATCATCCGTTCGGGAGCTACGATGCCACAGACAGAAACACACATACACAGACACGTCAAACAACCCCTCGTTTATGCGGCGGGGTTGATAAAATTTAACAACTTTTTCCATGCATGTGGCTGGTTAAACGTAAAAGCCCTCAGAGATGGTATTGCGGGTAGTAGTGAAGTATTGCCAAAACAAGCAACATATTAAGCAATCACGTAATTACATACTCGCAAAGCAGTGCATAAATGCAGTTTGTGTACTGAATGGCTGATTGCCCTAGGGTCTTGCGTCCAGGGAATAGATTTCACTGTCGACATTCGAAAGTGAGATTGCCACTTTGCAAGTGTCGGGTTACAATGTGGGTAGTTGACAATATTGGTGAAATTTGATAGCGGTGTTACTGGTTTTCCACCCGCTCTTGTAAATCACTGGATTTTGAAGTTTACTATTTAAATAGTTTAGTAGATAAGTAACTTTGTAAAAACATATCTTACTAATATTATAAATACTAAAATAATTCTGTACGTCTGTTTACCACGTTTTTACTACTGCACCGATTATATGAAATTTTGTGAACAGATAGTCTAGACCCTGAGAAAAGACGATTCTTATGAAATTTTTGTGTTTATTCAGTAGGTCTGAGAATAGGACGCAAACAATTTTTTATACCCTAGTTAATGATGAAGCTACCTTTCCCACTTTGATCCAGGCTCTTTAAGCGGGGCGTGAAAAAGCATCTCACTAAGCCGCCATAGTATGGAGGCACCATACTTTATTGTTTGCATTTGCGGCAATGGTGTGTGGTGTCCCCCACTCTTGGACTCTACTCGTGCTTTCCATCAGACAGGGTAGAGTCACTTTGGTAGGCTAAATATAAAAAAAAAATGAGGGATGAAACAGGCGTGGAACCTTGGGACATAAATAATAACTCTATAGAATATGTGTTTTTAGACTTCCGCGACTTGTATCGACTTGAAGTCCCGTTTACAACAAAAAAAACATGACTATCTATAGAATATGTATGAATTTTACATGAGGATCTCATGGCTAAGTGGTAACCGGGTAGGTTAGGACATTGCACAGTTAAGAACTCTTAATCAAATCAGAATAAGGTGTTTGATGACTATTTTTACACATTGTAACTCTTTCGTGCCTCGGAGAGCATGTTTGGTCTGACGGCAATGGCTTCTTGTAAAAAAACCTTAGTTCAGAGACGGATTGTTTTAAAAAAAAATATTATACGTTTTTCTTTAAATCTTTCTTTTTGTAACAAATGTTCACACACTCTCAATTAAGTACACGCTCATTTTTAAGTATTCATGATTGATTAACATAAACACTAGCGATAAAGTCATTTGCTAAATAATACTCGTGGGAATGCAGCGAACACCAACATACATGAGCAAATACGTCACTTAATATCAATGATGGCATTCAAATACCCTGCTTATATGGTACTGTGAATAGGAGGGAATATTGTATTGCATCTAGTAATGTTTGTATCAAGTCAATTCTAGAAATCGCATACTAGTTGTTATTTTTTATTATTATTACTAGCTGATGAACGCGGCTCCGCTCTCGTCCTAGAGGTATGAAAATGTTGGCTGATTCTCAAACCTACCCGATATGCACCAAAAATTTCATACAAATTGGTCCAGCCCTTTCGGAGGAGTTTGGTAAAAAATAAATTTTATATATTGGCAGATTATAGAGTTCCGCGGTATTCCCCGCGGTAGTTGTTGTACTTTTACAACAAAAACTGCGAGTAACGCATTGGGGCGATCTGCTAATGAAACTCACGTCAAAATTGGTAAACCTGATCCGGTTATTCTATGGGACGGTTAGACGGGACGGGATATTGACGGGACTTGCACTGATGCACAAATAAGGAGTACTTGGGATACTTATTTAGACTAACTTCGCCTCGCGGCGTTATTCACACCAACCGCGGATAACACTGCGGGAATCAAGTAGTTATTAAATGTCTCTCAAAGTGTAAGAAAGCCGTTGAACAAAATCGATACTAAGAATTCAGCTCACGTATTACTGTTAATACATAAGTAAAATAATATTTTTCCAAGGGTTATTGCCCTACGTTGACTCTAGGAAATGTACTTTAATGAATGAGCCATTGTAGGGAGGTAAAACTTGAGTTTTATCACGTAAATAAATAAATGCTATTATTGTGTGGTAAAAATAAACGCATCGGGGGTAAATTGTTACGTATACATAGAGATATTAAGAAAGAGGAAAATAAGATCTAAACATATAAATAAAATTTAAGTGTAGATATATTTGTAATTTCATATTAACAACTTTTCAGTAGATGCGTATGAAAGTACTGTCCGGTAATTACACCAAGGCTGCACGGTTGGCTTAGTGGTTTAAGAGGTCGCCACGCCGCTTTGTACTGCGCCAAGTGTCGTGGGTTCAAATCCCCCGCGACACAGGATTCCCCTAATGCGGGAGTAATCTTTTTAAAAAAAAAGTTATTTTTAAATTTTTTGTCTGTTTGTGCCGGCTGAACTGAATAGTTTCTTAAAGATAACACCCGCATTAGTAATATATCCTGTGTCGCGGGGGACTTTACAAGCATTCAAGAAACTAACACAAAAAACACTCAGCCTCAGGACAACCCTTTGTGAACCAAATCACATAAAGTGTTGATCCATATTTTTGACCCGACAATAGTCAGAACAGTAGCGAACAAAATGGTGAAAGATTAAAGCACTACACTTTACGTGCAGTCATGGTGAAAATCAAAGGGGGAACACTCGCGAGTCTTGAGTTTATTTTGATATTTGATTTTGAGTTTCAAATATCTTTGGGTAGTCATTCAATGCGACCTTTGCCTCCAATACAAAAAAAAATGACTACAATTGCATATCAATATATAACCTCCTTTCTAAGGAGATGATGATGATGGTGATATAATTAATATACTCGTATAATTGTTCAGTTACTGATTGACTGACAGACAACGCTCACCCGAAACTTATAGGTTTAGGAAACTAAACTTTGCCATGTAGGTTCCTTGAGGAGCGTAGATGAGCAATAAGAGTGGATTTTGGACAATTTAGTTAGACTAGTTATACATCAGATTAACACGTAGGCGAAGTCGCGAGTAAAATGAAGTTCCACATACTTTGTAGTACAACAAAGAATATCATTCAACGAACATGTCCAGTCTTGTTTCCGTACAAAGCAGTTAGATAATCAGTTTTACAAAGCTCATAGTTAAGGACAAAGAGATAACATTCTCGACAACATACTTATTGACTGATAATATGTACGTTATTCGTTAATTGCTGTCACATGACATGTACAAATTGTTTAAATGACGTATACAACAGAATAAAAATCGGCTAAGTGCGAGTTGAACTCGTGTAGGAAGGGTTCCGTACCATTATCTACACACTCCAAGCGTCTACCTGTTTTGCTTTTTAAAGTCGAGATAAAAACTGTACAAAGGTCACGTTTCTTGTATGGAGCCCTCTAAAATATTTTAGTATTTGTTGTTATAGCGGCAACAGAGATTACACCATCTGTGAAAATTACAAATATCACGCTTCACAAGATACAGCTTAATGACTAACGGACAGTGGAGTTTTAGTAATAGGGTCCCATTTTATTATTTCGTACGGAACCATAAAAATGGGTCTTAGATGAAATACATGTAGATGTTGCGTTCCCTGTTGATTGAATTATAGAGAGATTTCTTAGGAATTTTAGGGGCTTAAGTTAAGCTGTCAGCTATCGTTCAGGGCGACAAAACTTCTATCCTCATAACTGCAATAATTGATCTATAAGCCAATAATAATTGTATTGGTTTCACAGAAACTTTTGCCTTGCCCAATCAATTTTTGGAACAAATTGTGGCTTACTTTGAGATTGATTTGATTTACAAATTTCAAAGAACGAATCTTATGATATCGAATGTTAATTATGTACATGAAAGAATGATAAGATTATTTGTTGCACCATTAAAAAAAATATTATAAAGGCTAAAATGGTGTGAAGTATCAGACCTTTCACCTGTCAATGTCAAACATACGTCAATTGTCATATCGCTCTAGTAGTGTTGTACCTATGTTATTTTTCTATCAATTAGTCGATAGTATTTTTAGACATCTAGTCAATTGTATTACTATACATTACTTTCCTATTGCTTAACAAATTATTAATCCCTACTAATATTATAAATGCGAAAGTAACTCTGTCTGTCTGTCTGTTACGCTTTCACGCCTAAACCACTGAACCGATTTTGATGAAAATTGGTATGAAGATAGAACTGAACATGGGAAAGGACATAGGCTACTTTTTACCGCGATAACCGACATACACGCGGGCGGAGCCGCGGGCGAAAGCTAGTATGATATAAAATCTAAATTTTAATTTTCCTTTCTTTGTTCCCAGGTAATTGCGTGCATATTGCTGATGAACTAGCGTTAAGGTGAAAATAACCTCGATGTAGTGAAACTTGAGAAAATTTATCGTTAAGTCTTTGTATGAAAAGAGATGTTGTTCATTTGGAAAGGTTCATTATCACAAGAGTGTGAATGTTCTGTGTGATACGATCTTTAGACAAAACAAACTAATATTTTTTTCTAAAATAAAGTAAAACAAATCCTCTAGCGATTTTAAACTTTATTTTAAAAGGTTCTAACGGCCTACCCCGGCTTTTCATGTGTAGATGTATTTAAAAAACATTTTAAACTTGACAAAATAAATACTAAAACCTTCCTCAGGAATCACTCCATCCATTGCTGAAAACAGCATGAATATCGATGCAGTAGTTTTTCAACTTATCGCGAACAGACTTTTTTTTTCTTTTTCTTTTTTTTTTCAAAAGACAACTCCCGCATTAGGAATATAAATTCCTGTGTCGCGGGGGACTTTACAAACATAAATGAAACGGACACAAACAACACCCAGACTCAGAACAACAAATTGTGAATCACACAAAGTGTTATCCTACGTGGGATTTGAACCCACGACACTTGGCGCAGTAGGAAGCGGCGTGGCGACCGCTTAAGCCACTAGGCCAACCGTGACAGTCAGGCATGACTTTATTTTATAATATTTAGTAATATTTTTGCGTGCGTGTAAGTTGGTTATCGCGATTTAAGATAGTCTATGCCCTTCCTCAAGAATTAAAGTATCTCCGTGCCAAATTTCTTTATAGCAGAATGTCCGTGTGGTGACGGATTAAGAATACAAAGTGTCACCACCCCCTATTCATTCCGTGGGTGTCGTAAGAGGCGACTAAAGGAACAAAATAAGCAGCTAACATCACTCGCCAAGAGAAGGAAAACTTGAAACAAACCCTTTACCAACCCGTCTGGCCAGCGTGGTATAGTAGGCCAAAACCTCCTTTCAAAGGAGAGGCCTATGTCCAGCAATATACTGTTAAAGGTCGTTGATGATGATGATGATGAGACTGTAATAGACATGTATAAAGACAGAGAGATAGTTACTCTTGAATTAATAATATTTGTATGTATTACTGTCACTTATGGAAACCTTCAACCGAAAGGCTACAAGTATGTTGCTGGTGTCTTAAAATGCAGACTTAACAGATTCAGGATCCGAAGGGAGAGGGAAGGAGATAGTACCAACTCACTCATCTACAAAAAAGAACTTATGCTTTTGTTTTACCTTAGCGAAGAAGTTGTGGAGAGGTGTCTCTATGACCAGTAGTGGACTGCGATGGGCTGATGATGATGTTGATGAAGTTTTAGCGTTTTTTTTATTAGCACAAGATAGGAAGCACGATCAGAAAGCCTTTCAAACATAGAATGGGTGGCCTTATCACAACAAGCAATTTATTCTAGACACTTAATTTAAGCAAATAATTAACTTTTTATTAAATCATCCGTCTCTTAATAAGAGGATTTAATTGATCACATGTGATCACAGACCTGTAAATCAAGTAACCAAAGAGTTAACATAACTTCTTTTTAATGAAATACAAATTAAAACTTGCGTGTTTTAAGAAAATTAAATCATTTTTTTGTAACTGTTCCATCACGGCGGAAGTAGCTTTCATTGATTTAAGAGCGAATTTCTTAAAGTTCGTTTTGTGTAATATATAAGTAAAAACATAAGTAACTTTTAAATACATTTTTTTATTGTAATAATGGTCAGATTAGCGGACTGGTTCCCTGCTTGGTAGTTAAGTGATAACATGTGTATGTGTGTGTATGCCATCAGAATTAGGGGAAGAAGAGGTTTGTTCGTTTCCGTGAAATGAAAGAACTTTTCAACATTGGATTAATTTGAACGGACCTGAACCGATAGATTGCAATCATCGAAAATGCTTATTTTTCACGGTGACGTCACCAACAGCTTGTACCTTTGTAATGTTTAGCAATGTGTGTTCCTCATTAGAGAATATTTACGCCTTCCAAGTGATAATTGATGCGTTGTATTTTGGCGCCAAAACACGTACTTCCATACGTTCGTATGGTTTGTTTGCATGTAAAAAAGTCTAGTAAAGTTAAGCACATTTTAGTCATAATTTTCACATTAATACTCTATCATTTTCCTAACCCACGCCGTGCACTTAATTAGGCTCTCTCGTTGCGGTGCTTTTTAGAAATTAGAATGTTAGTGACAACACTTGTATTACTATTGTTTTAGTAATACATTTAGTCGACTAGGGAGATTGATTATGTTTTTCTAAAGACGGTCCTCATTTCATCACATTCACATTATTTTTCATTAATTTCATCACGACGTTGATTTCTAGACTGAAAATTTTAAATCCTTGACATTGGCAGAAATAGCTGGTAATATTCAACTTATTGAGATCCAATTAAAACACGAATAAGAATGTTAGTAGCAACACTACATTTATTACTAAAACATAGTCGACTAGTAAATTCAGTAATTAAAATTTAACGCCACCAAAACCAAATAGTAAGCTTCAGAATAAGTTCAAAATTAATATGTGACGCAATAAAAACTTCGGCAATTAACAGTAGTGCAGCATAACAGTCGAAAGACGATAATAATTAATGATTACTACCAAAAATACACGCTGAGACGACCAACGGATCCTGCCGACTGTGTAATTCGGGACGTCCGCGCCCTGTTGGCGGTCATGTTCTAAGTTTGAATTTCATTGGAATTCATATTTGAATTTAGAATGGAACGTGATGAAGTGACATAACAGTGGCTGTTTTTATTAAAATTATTAATCAATGGACATTTTTTTAGTTCCCAGCTTTGAATCTCGGTATAATATTTTTTGCTTTACATCGAATAAATAATTATAATATTACAGGTATTATGAAAGGAAGTATGTAAATAATTTCCTTTTTAGGGTTCCGTAGCCAAATGGCAAAAAACGGAACCCTTATAGATTCGTCAAGTCTGTCTGTCTGTCTGTCTGTCTGTCCGTCCGTATGTCACAGTCAATTATTTCCGAAACTATAAGAGCTATACTTTTGAAACTTGGTAAGTAGATGTAATCTGTGAACCGCATTAAGATTTTTACATAAAAATAGAAAAAAAAACAATACATTTTGGGGGTCCCCATACATGGAACTGAAACTCAAAAATTTTTATTTCATCAAACCTATCAGTGTGGGGTATCTATGGATAGGTGTTCAAAAATGATGTTAAGGTTTCTAATATCATTTTTTTCTAAACTGAATAGTTTGCGCGAGAGACACTTCCAAAGTGGAAAAATGTGTGTCCCCCCCCCTGTAACTTCTAAAATAAGAGAGTGATAAAACTAAAAAAAATATATGTTGTACATTACCATATAAACTACCAACGAAAATTAGTTTGAACGAGATCTAGTAAGTAGTTTTTTTTTTATTCGTCATAAAGCGTAAACAGCAATTTACCTTTCATTCAATCAACGAACTACAAGAACTTTTATATAATGTTACTTGTTGATACGGAACCCTTCATGGGCGAGTCCGACTCGCACTTGGCCGCTTTTTTTTTGTTTATTATCGCCCTATATATACATGTATTTTTAAGGTGAACATTCATTTATTTTATTCATTTATTTATTCAACTTAATTTTTTTTATTGTATAATTCATCCACATAATACCAGAGCGACTAGAGTTGAGTTTGCTCAGTCTTTAAAAATTTTTTAATCTACTTTTAAAAATACACATAAGTAATCTGCCTGTCCATTTCCCAATTTAATTTTTGTCGGCGCAATATGTCTATTCTACTTTATCACTCGTCATTTCAATGTTATTCCCTTCCTAGCCATATCTTCTTCCACACAATCCATCCACCATCTACCTTTCTTTTGATCTTTTTTGTCTTTGGTAAGGTGGTTGTAGTAAAAAAATTATATGATAATATGTAATGTAAAATTTAATATAAGTAAATCGTTAGAACTATTAACATACCCTGTATTTTTTAAGTAAACTTGCTCGTTTCAAGTTATTAGTGAGATGTAAAACTATTGAGACGATAGTAGAAATTTATGTTGACAGCAATACATTTTTACTACATGATATATGTTACTAATTTCGAAGTGAGGCTCTATAAAATCACAGCTCTATAAAATAACTAGTTTTATAAAATACAGCATTGTAATGGCGTTGGTGTCGCGGTCCACACACGAAACATAATTATGCCTTTTAAAGAAACGTAATACGATGTTATTGTTTATTTTAACACTACGCATTTGGACTATACTACTTTTTTTGTATTATGAATAGTGATGTGACGTTAGTGTCGATATATTTAAAAAAAATAGTCAACCATTTCTTTTTTACTGAAGTTATTTTCTGTTGTATTTAATGAAATGAATGAGACTCGATATTCTGTGATTATGTGATTTGTGAATTGTTTAGTAAAATAATGTTTTATTTGTCTGAAAACATTAATAAAATATGTGATGGTTTAAAGGTATTTTAATATATTACTTTGACTGTCGATAAATATTTCAAATTGAACGAAAAAAAAATACATAACTTATTTATTTTTTTATTTCAAATAAATTAAATACCAATTCAAGAATTATTGTATATTAGCAAATTTTTGATTTCACTACAATATTACTTCAAAAAGACAAAATACAGTTTTTGTTTGTATTCTTTTTATTAAAATCCATGTATAAAATGTGCATACATCGTGTTAAGCCATACGGAAAAACCATTACATATGGAAATTATTAGAATCTGTCATTTCTTATTACTTTTTTTCAAGATTACATACCAAGTTTTACCTATCGACATTTGTAATAAGATTTACTTTTCAATCTAACTGAATTATCTCAGAACACGGCAGGAAACTAATAAATTCAAGGTCATATTAAAGGTACCCTAAAAAATTATTAATCAAATCAAAACATCAAATACAGTAGCAGATCATTGCTGGAATGGTAGGCATTCCTTAACGGTTAGTCTTGACGCGGCTTAGGCTTATCTTGATGGCCCAGTTGTGAGCGTGTTTTCAATATTAATTCTTACACTGCAAGTCAGTCAGTTCGAGAGAACCCTTGTAATAAAAGTAAGTGGGTCATAAGACGTAACATGGCAACCATATTTCAGTTTTAATAACGTTTAGCGCCATATAACCAAACATTTTTCATATTGAAGTTTTGAATGAAATATTTTTGGTTTTATGAGGTTTATTGTAAAAGTTATTGAAATTTTTATTATTGTCACAGTTTTATATATTTTTATTGATATGAGTTTATTTTGTCTTAATATTAAAACTTGATCGTTTTGGTTTGTCTTAAGCATAAGTCTTTATATGGTATATACTCGGAATTTGAATCATTTTTTCCTACAACATTTACTCTCAGGATGTGAAAAGCACATTAGAACTCGGCCACTCGTAGATATAGACAGTCTAAAATTGCAATTTCAAATTAATAACAGTTTATAAAATACTTCAAGCATTCATTCCAATTTCATTTATTTATAAAAATTAACAATTAGTGTAGGATTGTAGAAATTGAAATCATACATTTAAATTTCCAATACTTAAGTTATATAAATGTCAGTGAAATTTCTCCTAGAGTGATTGATAAAGCAATCAATCAATCAATCAACAAACTTATCGCAATGAACTTATCGCATAAGTATTACACTCTTGCTAAATGGCGATATCACATGTTTTTTTATTTACAGCTTTGCACTATCTAGTATTTTTTGTGTTTGTAACCGGTATATATAAATTACTTATAAATGACATAAAGGCAGTATAAGTGTTTTTATGTTAAAGGAGGCATGAACGCCTTATGGGGGTGTCTTAACTCTAGAACTATGAACTCAGGCAGTCTCATTCATTAAGTAAAAAACAAAAAAAGCACAGCCAACACCTTTCTTTATGAGGAAAGAGTAGAGAGGTCAGAGAATCAACTACATAGTACAAATTTTTTTTACGTTCTTATAATTTTAAAGTAGTATTTTACTAGGGATAATACTTTATTATATACATTAATCATCTATTAGTACGATATATAATAGAGGCACTCAAAGGTATCAGTAACCAAATATAGAATTAGTGATAATGCAAGTGGTTTTGAACGAAATGTATGCACTCATTAAATAGTGAACTATTCTAAATGTAGATCAGTCATTGTAGTGAGAGGCAGTGCGACGATTATCGTGGAACACGTGTGCAAGCCGACGCCAGCAGCGCGGGCGCAGGATATTATGACTTCGCTTTTATTTTATGTACTCCTTGTACATATTGTAGGGAGGGAAGAGTGTCGATGAAGGTAAAATATTGACAATAAAATAATTGGTGGAGCTGAGGCATGAGAGAGAGAGAGAGAGAAATAATAGAGAAATAACAATATTACAGTATTCTATTACATTTACTTAGTAACCTTTGGATATTCATAAGTAATAAAATTCTTAAAACTTAATTTATAATTTATTTTGATATAGTTATAGCAAGTGAATATTCCTTTGTATGTTATAATGTAGTCCGGTTCAAATATTAAATTCTGAATATATCTATATCTTAAAACAAATGGGGCCTTAGAAGTAATTTTGAATATTAATTTTCACCTATTTTACGGTCAACTATAGTATAACCACAGATTAATAAATAGTTACTACGTAAGTTTAACGTTAATAACTGTTCGACATACTAACATGAAAGTTATAATCCCTTAAAACAAAACTTGAGGCAAAGGTATTACAGTTATCGACCTACAACGTAAGTATCGATAAATCGCACGGATTTATCGACTCGCTCGCAGCTCGCAGTGCGATATGACAAGGGGTCAACGCACTCTCACCGCGTTTAGTCAATGCGTTTCTGTGCATTCGTTTTTAATAAAAAAGGGCTTAGACGAATTCGAATTTTAAAGTCCGTGTCCATTAAACGGTATTTTGTTGTTTTTTTTTAATTCAACGTCATTTTCCTTGTATTTAGGTGCTTGCAATTTGTAATAGAAATAAACCAATATTTTACTATACGATTATTTCATTGTCAAGTTAGTTAAGCAGACATGCATTATCCTTAAAAATCGTCGTCATGTAAAATGATTGTTAATTTTTTTTTCACTTTCGGTAAAGTCGAAAATAGCAAGATAGTCAACACAGTAGTAGTAGAGCACTCAAGGTAGTAGTCACGATGCTGCTTTTAGAAGGTCTACTCTACCGAGGCAGTACTTCCCTCGCACAGAACACCGAACTAAAATGTCAGCATTCTTCATGTCGTATTACGTTGGTGAGCTAGCACTCAACGTAATACCTGAGGCCTGATGCAATGGTGCAGAATCATAGGTGGCCATAGTGTGGGTCACCATGCTGCATGACGCACTCACCATGGGGATGGTGATCAATACTCTTAGATTCTACTCATAAGTCACTTTGGTAGGTTTAAATAAAAAAAATATTATATATTTGATTTATATATGTGTGCCTGGAGATGATGACGTAACGATTGTACCAAATATTTAGGTCACTGCAAGCATCTTGAATTCCTACGGGTATGAATGAGAACACACTCTTTTTTGAACAGTCGTGTAAAAAGAAAAAGTATTTTAATCAGTGTAACAGTGTGCATAAAGCATAGAACTGAACTCTGTGACCTTAAATAAATTGTAGGTTGGTACATACGAGTATAGTAGTTGTCAGCCGCCTGCCTCGATGGCGCAGTGGTAGTGTATGCGACTGCTGTGCTTGAGGTCACAGGTTCTATTCCCGGGTTGTACCAAATGTTTGTGTGAGCCACAAATATTTGTTTCGGAATTTGGGTGTTTTCTATGTATATTAAGCATGTATTTCCAAAAAAAATTATGTATATGTATTTATATCAGTTGTCTAGTACCCTTAATACAAGGTCTGTTTAGTTTGGGAATAGAGTGCGTTGTGTGTAATATGTCTGAAATATTTATTTATTATTATTCCTTACTGTACCGAGCAGTCAAAAACTCACTACCAGATCACCAGGTTCCCTCACACTATGATCCCGGTAGGTTTTAGATCTGAATCATCTGAGTCTAAATAAATGACAGACAGTTTTGAATCGGGAAAAGATGTCAAGGCTCCTCCTCCCCACCAGTCTACCGGTCCGTGTTGCTCTACGGCTAGAAGTACCACCACCCATAATGTCCCAATGCTGGGCTCGGGTCTCCTCTCAGCAAAGAATTAAGGCCATACGTCCCCAAACCTGGCCATGTGCAAGTTGGGGATTGGCAAGACTCGTTGTGGCTACGTAATCTTGCCGTTGGATGTTTTTAAGCCTTCCGAAAACCTCCAACTAAACTTCACAGCCGGGACCGACTGATTAACGTGACCGCTGAATCACGAAAACGCTCATTACATATCATGCCATAAACGGTCACCCATCTAGGTACTGACCGCGCCGTCGTTGCTTACCCTCGGTGATTGTTTCCAATCACCTAAAACCACTTGGCTATGACCACTATTACGTTTATCCCTACTAATACTATAAATGCGGAAGTAACTGTCCGTATGTTACGTTTTTACGCCTAAGCTGCTGAACCGATTTTGATGAATTTTGGTATGGAGATAGATGGAACCTTGGGAAAAGATACAGGCTACTTTTTACCACGATAACCTTCATACACGCGGGCGGAGCCGCGGGCGAAAGCTAGTACATAATAATGGTATTTAGACAAATACAAAGATTACACTGACACTTTTTACACAAGTTCAATAACACTTTGTAGCCAGCGGTTATATAATTAACTAACTAGTGTTGTTCCTAATGACTGTTATTTTTAACGGTTTTAACCGAGGCCGTTTTGTGATGCACTAGAACACATTTTACCTACGGCTTAAATACATAATAACATACATTAACATTACTTATATCAAAACGTTCTGTATACATATTTACATTTGTTTCACAAAAAATATTGATACAATTTTAAGCTTATGTTTATATTATTTACAAAAAAAAAGTATGTTTATGTATTTATATCAGTTGTCTAGTACCCTTAACACAAGCTTTGCTTAGCTTGGGACTAGATGATGTTGTGTGTCAGATGTCCAAAAAATATTTATATTTATTTTTATATTAGCTGCGCCCCGCGGTGTTACCCCCGTATCATAATGGTTGCTATGCAAGTGTTTTATGCATGGCAACCGGTGAAGTTTTGACAGGAGATAAACAATGATACATTTTGACATCTACGATTTAATGTATTTTTATAATCACCTAGCTTTCGCCCGTTTATCTCGATCATTGCACTAAAAGTAGCCTATGTGTTATTCTGATATATAAGCTATTTTACTGTAAAGTTTCATCCAAATCCGTTCAGTAGTTTTTGCGTGAAAAAACAACAAACATACACACATGCTCACAAACTTTCGCGTTTATAATATTAGTAGGATATACATATCTACGTATAGCATGTAGTTTATTTATCTAATTTAGATTAGAAATAAATCATAGTTGAAAGACATGCATGCGTCAAAAATGGTCCAGTCGTTTCGGAGATTGGCCCGACAAGAGACATTTTTTTTTAATAGTTTTTTTTTGTTGTAGGTAATATATATGCATTTAGTGCTCGTTGGCTGTACTTCAGAACAAAAATTGTGTGATGGATGAACAATGGTCATTAATGGGGCCATCCATAAATTACGTCACACCTTAGGGGGGAGGGAGGGGGTCGACGATGTGTGACATTGTGTGACAAGGGGGTGGGAGGGGTCCTAAATAATGTGACGTCACATTTTAAAATCTATTGTAGTCTTTAAAACACGAACTTTAAACTATTACTTTACGAAAACCTAAAAAACATATACAACTATATCTGTGTAAATATAAGATACCAA
This sequence comes from Phragmatobia fuliginosa, assembly GCA_932526445.1. Classification (NCBI taxonomy): domain Eukaryota; kingdom Metazoa; phylum Arthropoda; class Insecta; order Lepidoptera; family Erebidae; genus Phragmatobia; species Phragmatobia fuliginosa. Next base: position 8,183,429 of record OW052081.1, on the reverse strand, counting down.
TTGTTTTGGTGACCACTCGCTCTACTAATATTACGCGCCGACCGCCTAGGCGCCCTTTGATTGCGCCTAGCGGACCTAGCGGTGATTTGTTTCTTTGTTTCTATTTCATTTGACCACTGTCTTTCGCGGATGAAACAACATCGTTCTTAGTTCTACTATTTTGTGATTAAATCACCTTTTTCTTCTGTCGAATAGTCCATCCAAAGGTTGCCTGGAAGAGGTTGCTTTTAGCAATAAGGCCGCCCATTGTAAATATCTTACAGAAACTTTCAACTGCAAAAACTGTATTTGGTGTACAATAAAGTATATTCTAATATAATATAGTCGAACAAATAATTAAATATTAGTGACAAATTCGAATTTTATTTGAAGATATTTTATATGTTTACACTTTTTTTTTACGCGGGGAATGCTTTTCACACCATACCATATACATGGGGACATCGAAGGGTGTGTGTGGGACTCCCAGGCAACCTATACCGACTAATCTCTGAGTCACGTTGAGAACTGGATATTAATAACTATAAAACTTGGATTCGTTCTTTTATTTTGTTAATTTCTTTAATTAATATAATCGTATTCAGGGTTCCGTAGTTCTTCACTCGGAACCCTTATACATTCGTCAAATCCTTCCGTCCGTCCTAGACCTACCGCCCAAACGGTTGTTGTGTCTATAAAGTGCTACAATAAACATTTAAATTTTTTTTTATTTGGGGGTACGTCCCCTATTCGTAAAGTGGTTATGTTTTCATTTTCTCGAGGCTACCAATCGTGTGGGGTATCATTGGTTAGGTCTTTTAAAAACATTGCGAGGTTGTTAAAACGATTTTTCGATTTAGTTATCCGTTTGCGAGTTATTCAACTTTCAAACGCATTTTTTTGTAAAAAATAGGGCATCCCCCCTCTGAAAGCTAAACAGATGGCAGAAAAAATTCATGATAGTAGTCCATATATTAAAACTTAAAGGAAAGCTATTGCGGTTTTGATATATTTTTGTCAGGAGTTGTACAGGTCTAACTTGTAAAATGCACTGTCTTGGAAAACTTCCTACAAAAAATAAGAAATAAAAATTATCTATTGGACACGATTATAAATATACCTATCATTATTGGTGACCACAGAACCGAATTCTATGCGCAACCTGACACGCACTGAATTTTTTTTTTTTTTTTTTTTTATTTATATAATTAATCAATTTTTGTTTTATTAATTGTTTGATTTGATGTTAATTTTATTAAAAAATAATTTAATGGAAATAAAACTGATTTCGAAACCTGTTTTCATTCAATGATTTCTAAATGTAAATTTGCAAATTATGTGACGTCACACTAGGGAGGGGGGGAGTCTTACAAATGTGACCAGCTGTGACAAGGGGGGGGGGGGAGGGGCAAAAAAATCATGAAATTCGTGTGACGTAATTTATGGATGACCCCTATAGTTTTTTGTAGCTGGGTCTAATACTTAAGTATGTCTATCAGCAGACTGGTTCCTATAGTACAGCTTAAACATAGGTTGGAATCAGACGGACGTGTTGTCAAGTTATTAATATTATTATTTAAATGAACAGCCATACGTGTATAAATCATTCTGGTTCGTTTCTTGGATTTTCAACTTTAAACTGTATGAATAAAGTTGCAAGTTACAGAACTTATTGTTAAAGTTAAATGACGTTTATGAGTAAGGCTGGAAGTGATGAGCTACTTGGCGCGTAGGAAAATAAGTATGACAGTCAGCCTTGAAAGCGACGTCTCAAGAACGAAGCGTGATTAACCATTAAAAATATATTATTTTAATCAGGATTAAATAAAACTACTAAATCAGTGGTATATTTTGACAGCTTTTATCTTAATTTTTCATCTAATGTTGGTTTTGTATACATTTAGATAACATGTCAAGGTTTACTGTACTTACTTATTTTAATTTCATTCATATATCCTCCTTGAAATACTCTATGGTAAACATCATCGAGAATAGAATGACACTGACTGGTTTACCGCGCTCACCTTCTAAATTTAAAAAAATAAATAATAATTGACGATGGCATCATTTGAGAACGGCTTGACTGGTTTGATATTTATCCATTAACCCGTGAAGAGAATATGCACTGAAAAAAATATGTAACCTTTTATGGTACAGAGAAATATAAAATTTAAAAACTCAAGGTAATAAAACAGATAAATTTAAAAAAAAAATGTCATAGAAACGAAAACCCGACTTCTTATAATATATATAAGTAATGAACTGAAAAGAGAAAAACAAATATCACAATCAATCCCTACTAATATTATAAATGCGAAAGTAACTCTGTCTGCCTGTCTGTTACGCTTTCACGCCTAAACCACTGAACCGATTTTGATGAAATTTGGTATGAAGATAGAACTAAAGTTGAGAAAGGACATACTTTTTACCGCGATAACCGATATACACGCGGGCGGAGCCGCGGTCGAAAGCTAGTATATTTATAAAACTATTCAGTTACTGACTGAATGACAGACAACGCACAGCCGAAACTATTGGACCCGGAAGCTGAAATTTGACATGTGTTCCTTGAAGCGAGAACTCTAAGAGAGGAATTTGGAAAATTCTGTCCTTACTGACTTAGGGGTGATAAAGGCAATGGAAGTGATACATCAGAATAACACGTAGGCGAAGCCGCTGGCAAACGCTGGTGTCTTAATAAAATTTAACTGAGAAATGTATTATTTTGTAACCTTGCTTAACAACTAATAGAAATATCTAACAGTTTCATTTCGTAAAAACGTCTTGTTGTTTTTTTTTTTTTTAAGTTTAAGTACAGTTGGCGAAAACAGGCATTAGTCCCTCCCCACACGTATTTATGTATTGTTTTTTTTGCTATCTTGATGTAGGTCACACATTTGTAACAGTAGTTTCATATGCACAATCATACACTTTCTTCAAAATTCTGTCAAACAGGTTTTAATTGAAGTGACCCGACCGCTGTTTTGGTTTCCGACGTCGGCCATTATAAGTTCTGTTATTTGTACTATTTCTTTAACTGTGAATATATGTAAATTCTTAATTGAATCGTATCGGCTGTGGTGGTTTATTGAAATTTGAACGGAGAGGAAAAGATCGATAGGAATACAATTTATATTTATTAATAGGACCACAAAACAATAAATTTATTACACAGTAAACATACTGTTTTGGATACTCTATTGCTCCATTAAATGCATGATTGGCCAAAAACAATAACCCATTCTTTTATAAAATTAACAACAAAAACCGGATGTTTTAGATTACGATTATTACTTACACAGAATATGTTTGATTGGAAACAAAATATTAAATGTCTTTTAGTGTTTATTTCGATTAGTGAAAGTTAGTTATAAATATAAAATAACATTCAAAGTGTACCTATCTACGTTATAAATTATCCTAGGTGTCAAAATGAAACTATAAGGGTTTATATATGAAAGATATTATGTATGAGAAAACTTCCATAATTCATGGAAATAGTCAGCACTTAGCCGTATTTCATTCATAAAACTAGTTAACACGTCACCATAAATACAGAAACAATTTTAAGAACTTACTTTTATCGATAAACTTGTCAACTTTATACTTATTTTTATGTCTTAAGGTCGAAAGTTGCCTGCGATTTTCATATTATTACGTAAATATGTTTCTGTAGTGGCGTTTAATTGGTATTATTTTGCTTCGTTTGTGATTCATCGTGTCAGTCGCGCGCCTAACTTAGGAGCGAGCGAGTAGTGTACGTCGCCATTTTTGTTTTTATTTGTTTTTAAACTCCGCGTGTGTTGACTGTTGACACAATATTAGTTCAGTCTAATTTTGACTAGTGTGTGTGGATTGTTGCTTTAATGTGGTTTTAAAGACATTAATTATTGTGGTTTTATGGGTTTAATATGTGCAGTGTACACCTTTGAAATATTCTGCTTAGCTTACAATAACACCGTAAGTGTATTTTATACCTTTATCAATATTTTTAAGAATTTTCAAGACGAATGCAAATATTTATTTAGTTACTAATTCGTATAGGCAGCATAGGGTTAACCTTGTAATTAAAAGGCCAACAACTTCATTTTGGCACTAAAATGAGTCTTCAAATATATAAGAAACTATAAATTGTTTATTATAGTTACTGAGTGAGCTATGTAATGGAAATTCCACGAAAATGAATCATGGTCCTTTGATATTGTCAATATCATTTATTGAACAAAAAATAACATGATGATGAGAAATCCAAGTTCAATACCAACTTACACATAATGAAAAACCGCAAGGGGTCATAGTGAATTATTTATAATCGTAGAGCAGCTACGAGTATATGTAGCTAGAGAGAAAACCTTTGAATTTATTTGTTATTTTGTGTTTTGTAAAAGGAATTACTATTAAATACGTATTATTAACGAATTACTTATTTATTAATAAAACGTAGTTAACTTAGGTAAATAAATTCTAAGAATTCAGTTGCTATGGGTCTTTAAACACCATACTTGCGGTAGTAATCGAGTCAAGTTGTACAGTTAAATGCCAGCATAATCTACATATCAAATCGAATGATTTACAAATCCATTCGTTGTTTACATAATCGAGTTAACATTAAAGTGTTACAGCTGTTGATTTGTAGTCCTAACACATGAGAATAGTCGTAGGGTAGATAATTAGTACATGACACATGCCTCTATCTGCCTGTAAAAAATTCTAAGGATCTTCTTTTGACTGCCTCGTTGGTCTAAAGGTTAGCTTATGCGACTGCTGATCAAGAGGTCTCGGGTTCGATTCCCGGGTTGGACCAAATGTTTGTGTGATCCGCAAATATTTGTTTCGGAGTTTGGTAGTTTCTATGTATAATATGTATGTATTTACCAAAAAATAGTATGTTTATATATTTATATCAGTTGTCTAGTTACCCATAATACAAGCTCTGCTTAGTTTGGGGACTAGATGGCGTTGTGTGTAAAATGTCCGAAATATTTATTATTATTCTATTTAACTTTACGGTTTAGTAGCAGAATATATACAGTATATATTCAAGTATTGATTTAAATGTTTATACGATAAAAAAATAACAAGTTATATTTAAGTTATGATGACTTGATGGTTTAGTGATTAGTGAAGTGACTGCTAAAGCAGAAATCGCGGCTTTGCTTCTGTATTTCGGTGTAATTTATTTATTTAGAGAAGTTTTTTTTATATTTAAATTACTTAAGTTTATCAGCAGTGAACTATTGAGTAGTAGAGGTTCTCCCTTGTTCGGTAGCGAACTACCATGTGTAAAATATGTGAAGTTATAACATTTAAACTTACATAATTATATTTTTAAATTTTTTTAGAGAATCCATTAGAAATTAAAAAAAAAAGGAAAATTAATATAAATAAAAAACATAAGCTACTGAATGAAAAACAAAGATTCAAATAAAATGAGGAAGGCTTCTGTCGTGTTTGTCGGCCGTATAATGACATCATTGCCTGCTAAGGTAAAAAAGTAAATAACTTACATACTACTAGAGCCCAGGGTTCATGATATCATCAATGACACGATAGAGTGAACAAGATACCATCATGGAATCAGAATTGTTCTTGTCTCTGCTACTTGGATCGTGTATCTTTTGTTTTAAAAAAGGCGGTAATTATTTTACGTCATGACTTTAGTATGAATTGTGTTTAAATAAATGTATGATAGAAATAAGTTCCCTAACTATTTCTACTCTATTATTCTAATACAATTATTTAAACACTTAGGGCCAGGAGGCCAGTTAAGAATATCAGAGTTACTTCATCCTTTGTAGAGCGGAGTCGTTTTGGCAGACTTACATAGAATTTCCAGAGATTGGCCGGAACAAAAAGACAAAACTTGTTTTTTTTTTATATTTATGTACCGTAATAAGCTAACATGTGCATTTAGTACAAACTGTCTATTTGAGATTACAAGAGAAGTTTAAAATGCGAGCAACTTTATTATCGCAAAACCATAGACATCGGAAGACATTCTGATGTTCTTTTTTATTTTCTAAGTGGATTTTGAAGGGGCTTTCACTTGCAGACAGCTGATGATGACATAATGAGTGACTTACTTTACTTTTATGTTATTGTAACACTTACTTACTACAACAGTAACCGGGTAATTGCAGGGTTCAGCTAGATAATAGATACCAGGTAGGTAGGTAGGTAGATTTTGCGCGGTAAAATTTCACATAAATTTTGAAGATGTGGCCAGTGTCAAAGATCGGGAATCTCTTATTCATCTTGTGATTCTACGTAGATGTCGGGTTTGCGAAAGTAGCAGGAATCACATATAACTTTTTAGATTTATTGTTATCAAGACTGCATTAGGTTGCCGCCGAACCCCTGCGGCGCGGGTTGACTTGAATGTTAAGACGCCAATCATGGACCTGATGGAACAATAGTGACGTGGTATCATTAAAGCACTAGACCAGGGTAGATAAAATTTTTGAAACCCAAAAAAAATTTGTAGGATGAAACGCATTGGAAAGAAAGAAAATATTACAAAAATGAAAGTTTTACATTACTAAATGTTCTCAGAAAATGCTAACAAACGAAAAAAAAAATCTGAAACATTTTTTCTTCCTTTTCCAATTTTCATCCTACTATTTTTTTTTCACTTTTTACTGTCTGTGAAAATACCATCAAAATCAGCCCAGCCGTGTCGAGATTAAAATAATTAAATTAAAATAAAATTAAATTAAATTAAATTAAAATATTAAGAAATTGATTTATTGATGTAAGTGCCGTATAGTGAAAAACTGCTAATTTGAAACAGACACTGAATTTAAGACAATTTTATTTATTTTTATTTGGATGTTTGGCGACTTCCACATACAGCGCAAGCGAATAACATACAACAGCGCCATCTACCAAGGTAGCATTGAACTACGAAGAAAACACGTAACGATATATACTGAGTAACTACTAATCCTGAATCGCGAAAGTGACGTTCTCGCGCCGATTAGCATATATACAACATCCCAACATCAACTGTTGCCACTGTTGGGCAGTAGCCCGCCAGGCATGATCACCTCGCCTGGTCGGAGCATCCTCCTATTGTGTTGGGGGAACACGACACCCGTTCCCCCACAGTATTTCAATGCTGCTGTACTTTTGATAAGTGTATCAACACGAAAGGTAGTTATTTTCTTACCACAAAAACAAATATTATGTACGTACATCATACTAAAAATATAACACTGACTAACAAATGTTTATTAGACATTTTAAAAGCAATTTCCTCCGCTTAGTAACATAAAAGCTACGAACTTTTGTTTATACTATAATATATATTTTTGACTGTCTTGTTGGTCTAATGATTCACGTATGCTGGTTAAGAGATCTCGGATTCCAATCCCGAGGCTGTTGTTGGGTTTATCGAAGTATGCCGATTGGATGGCGATTCGATGACAGTGCCTAACGCCCGTGCCTCGGAGAGCATGTTAAGCTGTCGGTCCCGATTGTAATGAACATGTGACAATGGTTATTTAGAAGTCAGTGCCTTCAAATATACTGACACCTAGATAAAAAATCGAATTCAGCTCGCCTTTAGGGTTGCGGAGGTCCGACACTAATCGCTTCGTCTAAAAACTGATATTCAGGTAAAACCAGTTGAACTAGTAGCCGACCCCAAATAATCTTAGGAATTAAAGGCTATGAAGATGGCGATGACTATAATATGTATTGTTATTTAGAAGAATAGAGTTTCATCATACTTTAAACGTATTTCCATTATTTGTTTTATCTTTCCATCGTTAGTCAATACTAAAATCTTCGCATAAACTGTCATGCGGTGTTCTTTTTTTAATTAATTGGTATTCCATTTGTGAACGTTTATTTTAAAGTATTTTGTTCATTTTATAACGTTTGTATGAAGTTTTTTTATGCCGTTTAAAATATTTTATTCTAATAATAATAGTTTAAATAAATTCAGTATGTTAAATTTTGAGTTCCCAATTTTTGGTGTTTATGGAAAATATAAACAAAAAGGTAATGTACTCATGATATTATTTGATGCCAATATTTAATTAAAATTTCATGTTATTTCTTAAAAAGGCATGTGAGGCAATAGGAGTGACTTTTACAAAAATACATGGGAACGAACACAAAGAACAGCCAGGCTCAAAATAACTATTCGCGGATAATACCAAATTCGCAAATGGGTATCTAACTCACTACACTGAGCGGATATCAAAACGGCATCCGTTTAAAATATGTAGTAAAAAACAAATAAAAACAGTTATAATGATATTACCTTTAAGCGTAGTTTACATAAGCGTGGAGGACTTCCTTATTGGAATTACAGCGGCGCGTCCATTGTCTATTATTGCTTTTGCAAAAACCCTGAGGGGACTGATATTAACTACCTGGGCGGGCCAAGAAATGTTGTTGTGTGCAAATTGCGACACGCTTGTTTACTTGTTTCGTAATATTCGATTTTAGTTTTTTTTTAGTAATTTCAACGAGATTCGCAAAAGGCCCGATATCTAAACATGTTATACTGTTCTTATTTTGTCTATGACTATATGAAAAAAGCAAGTTCTATGTTTTTCTTTTTGAAAATGCCTTTTCGCATCCAGCACCTGCCTATGTATTTGTAATACTAAGTAATTTAAGTTCAACAGAGTTCATTGATAAACTGAAACTATTAAACGTTTATTATTATTTAAAATGTATTTATTTAATAAAATATTTGAATATTAATTATTTATAACGTAAATAATAAACTTAAATTAATTACGCTACACGTAAAATCAACAGCGCCATTGATTACAAATATTATTTTCATCTGTATAGTAGGTGATCTTCCATAAGTTGGAATTCAAATAAATAAGAATAACGATAAATATTTTTGTAATCTGTATTTGCACCTTGGCATTTGGCATTGCCTTGACAGCATTTTTAATCAAATCAAACGTGAGGGTCATTTTGAATTGATTTTAAAAGTACCCACATATATCACGTGCAATTATAACTCGTTATGATGAATCAACACAAGACTATTTTTAATTTTCAATTAATAATGATACTTCTGTCATTAGTATTAGATTTAAATTTGATGTCTGGTTTGCTTCATAAATATTTCTTCACAATACTTAGATGCCATGAAAATGACTGAATGAATCGCTAAATAAAAAAATAATTGTTTTTTGTAGAAAAACGCTTGAAAACACTAATAATTATTTAAAGGCACACAATAGAACAATAGTTTTGTTTTAGCCGTTGTGAGTTCTTAGTTATGTCAATGTCTATTAATGTCATTTTTCAAAAATGACAGACACGTTAATGAATTATGATAATGACATTAGGTATGTACTAATTTTTTTAGTACGTTTTTTTATTTACAGGAGATACATCTCTTACATATATGTATATCCAATTATCGCGCATAACTTTAGTCTATAGGTATGCAGTTTTTACAATATAGTATAATAGTTAATAATAGTACAATAGTTTTAAAATTTACTTTTAATGGAACGGAATGAAGGTTTTTTTTAAACACGAGTTTTTATTCTGAATGCGCGTCATGTACGTGATAGACGTGTATTGTTTGTTCGGTTAACGTACGAATGACACATTTTTGTGATTGTTTGTTACGATTACTCATTCTACAAGTAAATGCGGCGTTGTTCACATAAGATGGATTTCTTAGAAACTACTGGTTAACTGTGTACTTCCGATATTGATGAATTCATCATTCAGTGTTCAAAAAGCGTGTAAGATAAGAAATGTTATTAAATATTCCTCCATCCTTTATTATACTTTTTCAGTCGGCTTAAAACAGCTTACAGAAGTTTTCATACTAACTTTTAGATTTTTCGACTTCCATAAATAGTAAAAGCTATATAGCGAAGATGTGTCTACGAGCATTTGATTAGTGATCGTAAATCGCGCAATCATAAATCTCAAGTAATTTAAGCTCGGACATTTATATAACTTAAAATCCTCAATCGTTCAGAAGGGTCCTTCAGGCACTATTATAACAATATAAATAACCTTGACAATGTATTCAAAAAAAGTATTTTCTGTTGATTTATTCGGTATTAGTGTCTATTGGCCACATTTCGAAAGAACCGGCGTCGCGTCGTTCGATTAAATACGTACAACCGCTATCGCAAGCTGTTTCAAAATGCATAAATCAATATGTTTGTACATCATCGTAAAACATAGTATCTCTATGAAAGAGCAATTATTATTATCGTACGATGACATTATACCTCGGTACTCAGTAGTATGACATCCTGCCCAATTATCATTCGATTTTCGATCTTATGTCATATAAAGTTAAAGGACACAGATGTTATTTCATCTCTAGAGAAGTTTCCCGCGGCAAATTTATTAAATCTACTGAGAAGGGCGGGAAAGTGTTACAATAACGCTGATATTCTTTAGTCGATTATGTATGTTTAAACGATAGTACGGGTAACTTTGTCTTACTAAAGTGACTCACTTTGTTGGCAAACAATTTATTTAGTAGACATTGAGGCGTACGTTTAGATACTGCTTTAAATTGTCCTTGTAAGGTGTCGATTTTTGTGTTGAATAAAAATTAAAGTGTCTGTTTGGAATATCAAATGAACAATTTTCTACTAAATGCATATAAAAGTGTGTATAAATATAGGTACTTGCACTAAAAACAACAATTTAAAAAAAAATCGTATGTCTGTCTGTTTGTTTGTTCCGACTAAACTCTGAAACGACTGATTTTGAGCTTACCGATGTTGATAGAACTTTCAGTGGCAGAAAGATGATGGCATATGGAGTGACTTAGGCATCTCAAGTTTTTTTTGGTCTTGCTTCGCTTCGCGGCGTTATTCGCGATATATAACATAACCACGGGCAACACCGTAGGACTCAGCTAGTTGCTAATAAAATCAGTTTTGTATTTAATTATTTTTTATTGAATAAAGGTAAGCGTGGTAATTAAATTCAATGAAGTTAGTTTTTTCATTGAAACATTGTACAGCAAAAGAAGATTGCCTTGTATTAGATACAACGTCTGCGTTTTATCATATTTTTATATACCATACATTCTGGTTTGACTAACGAGCACACGGTATTTAGTTAATGTTTTATGATGTTGCAACTTGTTGTCAACAATCGATTAAAATTTAAAAAAAATCTAAACAGAATTTAAAATTAGAAATCATTTGAATTTTGTACGAAAGAAACTTTATAAATTTAAAATCCAAGAAATGAATAAATAGTAGTGTTTTTATCTATTTGTATTGTACAGTTTGACTAATACTATACATCTTTTTTTTATAGTTTTTTTTAAGTGTAGACAACGTTCGGAAACGGTGTTAACTGTTCACATCATTTAAATATCCCGTTTATATTCTTTTTTGTAAACAAAACTGCCTTTTGCACTTAGCTTCAACTAATTAACATATAAATTCTCCGTATTTTTTGAAAACTACTATGAGTAGCAATGATTTTAACCATAAATTACATATTTTAAACCACTAAGCTGATAAAGTACGATAATTGGTTCCCTCTTGTTGATATTTAGTACCAATGAGTGCAATAATGTTAATGAACTGAAAACGGTACAGTTTTATACTTTACAAGCTTTCGACCGCTGCTCCGCCTTTTCGGTTATCGCGGTAAATAGTAGTCTATATATTATTTTAATGTATAAGCTATAAAGTTTCACCTAAATCCGTTCAATAGTTTACGCGTGAAAGAGTAACAAACATCTATTCTCACTCTCACATCATTAGGCCTCCGGTCTCACACACACTTACGAAATACGACAACACGAATTCTGCCATTTTAGGTTGGTCTTCGGTGTGAGATAATTATAATGAAATTGTCAGAAATTTCATCATCATCATCACCAGCCCATCGCAGTCCACTGCTGGACATAAGCCTCTCTCATTGCACACTACTTTGATCGATTTTCGGCTTCTCCAATCCAGCTCTTGCGCAAGTCGTCACTCCACCTGACCTGATAGTAGTTAAGAATTCACATTTCCTCTATTAAATATTATCTATGGTGCTTATTATAAAAGTAGTAATGTTTAGATGATATCGTCCGGTCAGGTTTCCATAACACAGTAACTTATGTCATAAAATAGTCGGGCATACATGTTAATTGTCCATTCGTTTGTTTTCTTGACAAAAACGGTATTTCTCATTTTTAAGTACCTACTTGGGTACCCTGCCTCTATATTTAAGTAACTGTTCTTAGAAGTTAACTTTATAGCTATAACTAATAAAAGACGTCGAGAAATTGAAAACTAATTAACAAACGACCGCTAAACGAAATGCAGCTAATTTAATTTTAATTATTCCAAGCTTATGAAATAACCCGGCTTCGCATGAAAGTCTTTGAAATTCTCGGTTTTTTTCTACTGTGTTTCACATAAGCCTGAGTCTTGAATCATTCTATCTGTTGCTCAAAATTGCATTAGTCTGTTGAGTAGTTTAAAGTAAAGAAGAAATACAGACTATATCTTGCCATGTTCCTCTCGATAAATAGATAAAAACCATCTTTGGGTTGTATGTCGTGTTAAAGTGTAAACTCAATGCTTAGAACTTCTTGAGTTTTTGAAGTGTATACAAACCAACTTAATATTGTTATCAAATTAAATCAACAGCCTTAGTCCACTACACGACATAGCCCTCTCGGAAGGAGGTATTGGCTATGAATAGGTGTAGTCACACATTGTTTTATTAATCCGTAACCAGACGAATAGCACAAACATTGACATTTATATAGGCCAGTGGTCAGTAGTGGTCGGCAAGTGGTCGAAATTAGACCATAATTAATTTGAATTGTAAGTGGCAACATTATTAAGGTTCTATTGTCCCAGACAACAACTTCTTTAATCACGGATTTCATTTGACAAAAGAGTATATGCGTGTGTGTTAAATGCATTTTATTATGTAATGTTTTATTAATAATTAAGTTTTTTTATGAATAATTAAAAAAAAATAACATTCTGTACTCCTTGTCTATACAAACTATTAGTTTGCGTAATTTCATACTCTTCCATCCTCGTTATTTTCGTAGAGAGGGGTTACAAAGTTTTTGCTTCACATATCAATATATCTTCTTCTTTTGGTGCAATGGCAACCAGCCGAATATCAGCTATTTCTGCCAATGTCAAGTAATTAAAGTCTTCTAGTCTTCAAGTCTTCGTCGTAATGAATTTAATGATAAAAAAATGTGGATGAGATGAAATGGGGACCGAAAAACAAAAAACGATCTCCCCATATTAGTAATGTTTAGCTAATGACAGAAGTCATAAAATATAGATACATAATGAGCGGCCATATTGGTTTTCATATATAGGCTGTTCTAAATGCATTGTGGTTATCATTAATGATTCATTTCATATCTGTGTCATGCAAGTGAATTTGTGCCAAACACATAAGTATAAACCTAGGATAAACAGTCAGACATAATGATAACAAACACAAGAGATAAAAGGCTTATGTAATTAAATTACACATGCCAAAAGGATGTATGTAAGTCCGTTTATAAACTTAGTCGTTTAATTCATGTACTTTCGAGTCTAGAGTAGGTTATAAACTTAAATTTAGACTGCCTCGTTGGTCTAGTGGTTAGCGTATGCGACTGAGGTCTCAGGTTCGATTCCCGGGTCGGACCAAATGTTTCTATGTATAATATGTATGTATTTACAAAAAAAAAAGTATTTTTATGTATTAATATCAGTTGTCTAGTTACCCCCTTTTTTTTATGTGTGGAAAATCATCATGGACCGTCACCCCACCGGGGGTTACGGCGGGGTGGTGTGTCGGACTTGAACCGACTAAAAACCACACAGTGTGCCCTCTCCGCGCTTCTCCGTTTAGGAGGAGGAGAAGTCCAGGGTGGGATCTCCTTCTGAACTTCTCCAGCGCCTGCCCGCTCCTGATGCGGGCACCGTCTCTGTACGACGACCCTCTCTTAGGCGGCGTCCGGCACACACCGACGCCGCCCCCTCGCGGCTGGCCACATAATGCGGGTGAAGGGAAAACCCGTCCCGTCCACCCGCGGCCACCTCAAGGCGGCATGAGGCGCAGATGTTCGCGCCTCCGCCGCCCGAGTCGCCGGCGGCGAATCTGGTCCGATTGGATGTCGTCCTCCCGGGCCTTCTCCGCCGCCTCCTTCTGCGTGATTACGTCCTCGCAGAAGGTTGCGACCGCGGTAAATGAGCTCTCGCTGCCGACCATGGAACGAACGACGGCCGGCAGTGAGAGATCCCCTCCGATGACTGCAGTGAGGACCCGGCGCTGCGTCTCCCATGCGGGGCAGACCGCCAGCGTGTGATGAGCCGAATCCTCACTGCAGTCGCAGTGGTGGCAGGCGGGACTCAATTCCCTCCTGGCGACCGAGTGCAGGTACTTTCCGAAGCAACCATGCCCGGAAAGAACCTGCGTCAGTCGGAAGGTAAGGGTCCCGTGCTGCCGCACTGCCCATTCGCCGATGACCGGCTGAAGCGCCTCTACGGTGGCGAAGCCAGCACGTGGAGTCTCCAGCCGGACCGACCAGCGATCCATCGTGGCTCGGTGAGCGGCTTCGCGCCACTCGCGCACGTCCTCGGGCGGAGGTCCAACTCCACCACTCTCCGCCCGGTAGTTAGCCACTCACCGATAAACGTCGGCGAGCACTTCCGCCTCCAAATCCCACGGGGGTGTTCCGGCCAGGGCGCACGCCGCCTCCGTCGATACGGTGCGGTAACCCCGTATGGCTCTGACCGCCAGAGTTCTCTGGAAGTGCTCGTCGAAGAGCCACCTACCGTCTAGGACCAGACCCAGATACTTAAAGTGGGCCCGGACCGGTACGAGGACCGAGTTGACCTCGATGGAGGCGCCGGCGGGTGGACCACGACGGGGCCCATGGAAAAGTAGGGCTTCCGTCTTTTCTAGGGCCACCCGCAAACCCAGCGCCTCAATGCGCCCGACCACCAGGGAGACTCCTGTGGTGGCCAGGCGTGCCGCCTCTTCGAAGGTCGCCCCCCGCCCTGTTACAAGAGTGTCGTCGGCGTAGCAAATTACACCGACCCCGGGGGGGAGACGCCCTCGCAGGACCCAGTCGTATCCCATGTTCCACAGGAGTGGTCCGAGGACAGACCCCTGTGGAACACCGCACGACATGGCCCGACGTCTCAAGACTCCTTCTCGGTCCCCGTACATGACAGTACGCTCCGTCAGATAGTCTGCCACTAGCCGCCTCAGGTACTGTGGCACTCCGTGGTACTGGAGTGCGGCCCTGATGCAGCTGAATGGCAGACTATTGAATGCGTTGGCGATGTCCAACGACACCGCCAACAGCACGTCGCTGCAGCCCACCGCCTGTTCGGTCGCGGCCTTCAGTCGCAGAATTGCGTCGACCGTCGAACGCCCCTCCCGGAATCCAAATTGGGCGTCCGACAGATCGGGGCCCACCTCGCGCAGGTGCCGGACGATGCGGGTGTGGAGCACCCTCTCGAACAGCTTACCCGCCTCGTCCAGCAACACGATGGGCCTATAGGCCGCGACCGAGTCGGCAGACCGACCTGGCTTCTGGAGCAGAACCAGCTTCCCGCTTTTCCAACACTCAGGGAAGCGTCCGGACGCCAGACTAGCGTCTAATACTCCCCTGAGGCGGTCCGACATATGATCGAGGGCTCGGGCCAGCACTCGGGCAGGTACCCCGTCTGGCCCGGGGGGGTGTTCTTGGATCGAATCCTTAGAACACCCGCCCCTACCTCTGATTCCCTGACGGGCGGCACATCAGCCTCACCTTCGTCGTCACCTCCGGCCATGACGGCCATCGACGGGGGCGTGTGCTCCGCCCGCTGTGGGAATAGGCCGTCGACCACTTCCTGCAGGAAGCTGGGCTGGAGAGTCTCCGTGAGGGGCAGGCCCCCCGCGCAGAGCTTTTTGCGCACCGCACGATAGGGCCGACCCCAGGGTGTCTAGTTACCCCTAATACAAGCTCTGCTTAGTTTGGGGACTAAATGTCCGAAAATATTTATTTATTTATTATTTAAAGTTAGTAGGGCCACGATGACTTCAGTACAAATGGGACGGCACGACTGGGGCAGTACTACCCTCACACAGAAGACCAACCTATAAATGACAGCTACCGTGCTGTCGTATTTCGTTGGTGAGTGTGAGACCGGATCCCCAATGATGCAAAAGCATCTCACTAGGGCGTAGTCACATAGTGAGGTCACCATGCTGCAGTCTCATTCACAGTGAGAATGGTAACCCGAACTCCTGGATTCTACTCATGGTTTACAGTCTCTTTGCAGGTCTAAATGTTAAAAATTTTTGTTGAGGTTGAGAAATTTTTTATATACTATAAATAATGCGGTTGTCTGACCACCAACTAGACAGTCTGTGCTCTGATAACCAGACTGCCGATGATCATGCTTATCTATACTAATATTATAAAGAAGTAAAGTTTGTGTGTTTGTTAAATTGTAAGGGGTAATCTCGGGATCTACTGAACCGATTTTAAAAATTCTTTCACCAATAGAAAGCCACATTATTGCTGAGTGTCATAGGTTATATAAAAAACCGAAAAATAAAAAGGCTTTTACGTGGTAGTCCGTTTTGCAAAGTGAATCGGAGAAAAACGGTCGAATGAAAGCGTTTCTTACGAACGCTGCCTTAACTATGAAAGATATATTTTTGAGTTCTAGAGAAAAGATGTGGAGCTTGAAAATGCCTACAAAAAAGTCAACGACAGTATATGTCTAACTTTTATATTTAAGTTATGCCCAACGAAGTGGGCACGGGTCAGCTAGTATATTTCTAAATACATACATAGTAATATACGTATAGCTGAATTACACTCAAACGCAGGCCAAATGGCTGAGAATCCAAACTCACTGGTGCAATAGTATCATGACTATTTTTCATAAAAATCTAGTATATATAGGTATAATAAGTGTTCTATCAGTGTGTTTGTGTATTTATGCAAGCAGGCAGAATTAAAAATGGCATTTCCGGTACATTTTTACTAACGAACCTTGATGTTATGGTACCAAAATGTTTTATCTTGAATGTTACAAAATGTCATGTTGAAAAATTTAAGGTAAGTTCGAGTCTTTGTTAGTAAAACAATTATAATAGAACAAGCTGAAAGAACGGATAATCGTGTTAATCACACACATTAATTTCGGTAAGGAACTGACTACGTTTAACAACAACGTGTTTTCCTTTCAATATGATCTGGGGTTCTTTAGGCGGGATGTAAAATAGTGGCTGGAATAGTGTGAACCATCTTGCTTGACTGTCTGCGTTCGCAAAGAGTTTGTCAACCGACTTGAATTCTACTCATGCTTTCGTTCAAAGTAGAGTTACTTTTGCAGGCTCTTAAATAAAGAAAAAAAATACTGTCTTCTAAATTAACGGGCCTATTTACTGTCTATGACAATAATGTATTCAAGTATAAATCACGCTCTCTAATACAAACAAATTCTAAGCTAAGTCGTTAACGGACGAAGACTGGCAAGAAGAAGCTATAAGAATTTCTTTTTACGACTACGGGACCTTAAAATTGTCGTTTACTTATTCCAACAGCTCATGCTTGCAATGTGACGTTGCTTAATAGGTATGTGAGGTATTTAGTTTCTTAGTTACATAGTCACTTAGTGCAATATGTTGAATATTCAGATGTTTCTACGTTTAATTTACAGTTAGGTCACACAGACTAGATGTCGCGACAACTACATTCTTTGTAGTGAATCGAATTAATTATCAAACATTAAAAGGTAGTACAACCACGTTTATTTCGGCTTGACCAGGGCAATACTGCTCTGACACAGAAGACCAACCTTAAAATGACAGTATTGATGCAACAGCATCTCACCAGGCCGCCCAGTGTGGGTCACGATGCTGCATTGTTTACAATCATAATAAAGATGATGACCACTACTCCTGAATTATACTCACATTTTAAAAGAGTAAAGTCACTTTGATTGATGGTCTACGGAATAAGAATACGGAATTTCAAAACCGCTGTTTATCCCATGGGTGTCATAAGAACCAACTTTTAAAGCAAACTAATCCAGACAATTTCGCTGCAAAGATATGGAAAACAAAACGAAACAAACTCTATTTCAAATCGTCTGGCTAACGAGGTACAGTAGGCCTAAACCTCCTTACTAAGGAGGCACCTATATCCACCAGTTGTTAATGGTCGAATATGTGTATTTTTATGTGTTAAGATTTGAAATGACAGACTGCTTAGTGTCGGAATAAGCCGCTATGGCTACTCCCCACAGGTCCGCAAACCTGTGTTGCTAAACAAACACCTTTGCCAAAAAAAACAAGTCACTGCAATGGATCTGGCATTCAATTAGTTTGTAAAGCAGTATTAAAACCTAATTCTATTAGTGTCAAGGAACACGGAAGCAAATTCTTGAAACGGGTATCGTTATCTAAAATTAGAATTTCTTGGAGGAGTCAATTTGCCGCCTTTTCTTGACAGTTAAGTTTTTTTCTGACGCCATCTTGGTGTAGGGCCACAATCTTCCACGTAGGTTTTGCGAAAGCAGACCCATGTTTATCGAATAGGAAATCGATTAGGTAACCTGTTCTTAATTATGTTAGGCGAATAAAAAGTATGTTGTTAGTGACTGTTCTATCTTAAGTCACATATACAAAAAACAAAAATTAAATCCTGACTGGCATGTAAATAAACACATAGTGCATAAATAGATGCAATCAGGGTCTTCAGAATAATAAGTAATATAGGTAATCAGAAAAAACCCTTACTTTCAATCATAAATTGTTCGATGGGTTTGTTCCTTGGGTCGTTTAATAATGTATTCTTATTATATTGTATTAATATATAATAATAATAATATATATATAATGAAGCCTTATTATACTTATGTAACATATTTTGTCATGTTTCTTGGATAAACTTGTATGTATTCGCCGTTTCTTCTTAACATAAAAACAAAGGTACTTACAGGGATAACCCTTTCAAATTTAATAAGCAATTACTAGAAATACATATTCGTGTAGATAATTCTTTTACATAATCCTTTTTCCAAGGACAGATTAGATTTATGAGGTCTTTAAAATACACACAGTTTGATGAATAGAACCTATGCAAGTAGGTTCTGTCCAATCAATACCTATAATTAGTTTGTATGCACTGTGGTATGTTCTAATAAGCCGTCTTTGGCGCCAACCACGGCGCAGGCGCCGTCGCGACGCGGGAAAATCAACAGCTGTTCGCTCCCGCGCCTTTTTACGAACTTTTAATACTTGAAAAGTGAGAATCACTTTCATATTTTTAATGAAAAAGCATTCCATTGATACATTTGGAAAATAAATCAATCTTCATTGCTTTCGTAAAATGAAGAAAAAATTATAAGAATATGTGAATGTTGCTTTTCTAGTCTTCAACTTTCTTTGGACAGGAGACATAAGAAACAAAGGTTGTTTTAAATTATTTTGGCCTTATTTGCAATGTGTACTAATTTTTATGTCAAATACAAAATTTTATTAGTTTTATTTGTATAACCATTTTTAATAAATGTTTTTCGTGTTTGTGTTTCGTACCTAGTACCTAGTACTTGTGAAATATCGACCTAAAAGTGCATAGCATTTTCTCTTTCAATAAATATGTTTATGCACGTTGTCGATACAGTCACACTTAAATTACAAGTGACAAATTGCAAATTTCCAACTCTCCTTCCATTTTTCCTGACCATAGACAGTTTACGATCTATCGTTACACCATAAACAAAATGCCATAGAGCACACCCATCTTATTGTCTGTGGCTCGTAAGTTGTCTCTGCATGCTTTCACTTTCATGATATGCTATTATGACATGTACTTACTTTTAATCGCTGCATATTGTACCTAAGTGCCTCGTTCGCTACAAGGGGTCATAGGTACAGTGCTTGGGTCGGGTAAACATGGGTGAATACTTCTTGGCACTGATTTATGACGAGCTGCGATTACGTAGAAATTATCTATCAACTGATGGTTATAGGAAGCAACCTTTGATTATAGGGTCACTATGCATAATGAAGCGGGTGCCGGTCTGTCTGCTATTCTTGAATATTAAACGCGGGTCTTTGTTTTATCTGCTATGTATCGAGTACGTTACACACATATTCTATGTATAAATTTATTCTAAGTTTTTATACCTATAATAGTGCGCTGGCATGTGATTAGTAGTATTCTGAAGGGTCTCGTGATCTCGTCAAAAGCCCAAAAGGCTTAAAATGCGATCTCAATTGCTAAAAATGTTAGATTGTGGCAAATTGCAAACTATCGTCTGTTTACACCGGATGGGAATAGATTGTAGGTGTCTGTATTTATCTCATATCTACGTACTTTCATCTGAGTCGATTTAGTAAATAAATAATGTTGGAACATGGTGGTAGTATGCAGGAAAAACTATTAAAATTCATAGACTGTGTTCGCTTTTTTGGATGAATTCTAAAAGTTTAATCCATATAGAGGAAATCTCCATTCCTGCTTATTAGTTGCCAACGCTTTGATGTGTTTGTGAAGCAAGCTTCTAGTTCTTAAAACGCATTTAAAGTTATTAGCTTCTTAATGTTAAATTTAAAGATACTCTCATCTCATAGTATATTGATTTTTTACATCATGGTGACCTACACCAGGCCTATTGGGACACTTCTGCTTCTTTGGGCCTCAAGTTTCGAACACACACACACACACACACACACACACACACACACGTCATTTCACTTGTGAGAGGGTAGTAACGCCCCGGTTATGACGACCCGTTCATGCTATAATCAGCGTGGCTCAATTATGTGTAAAGAAGTATTTATATTAACGAATTAATTAGTTAATTTACACTTTCAATTAAAATTTTAGATAGTTTAAGCTCCTTCACTCCAAATACAGTCACTTAAAATTTTCGTAAGAAATCTTCAACTAACGAGCTTTGCTTATTCAAGACTTAAAACTTTGTCACTTCAAACTTAGCTTACCACTCCGAATTCGAACAATTTCAAGTACCACACTTCATCTTTGAATAGCGGTGAATGAAAATCGGACAAGTGGTTTCCAGGGCTTATTCCTAATATTTGACATTCTCTGTTTATTAATACACGCTTTAGAACGGTAATGCACGGAAGATCAGTTTATGTAAAGATTGGATTGAGTGTGGGAAATAATTTGACATCTGGTTTACATACTCATTATTTGATCTGTAATGTAATCGGATCATAAAATCTTTGAAAATGTTAAGGATACTTATTAAAATATTTATTGAGAAATTGCTGTAGATGTACCTATAGAGATGCTTGTCAATTTTTATGTAAGCAAAATATTTTTCGTAATCGAATCGAAGCCAGTGCGTGTGCATTTTTAGCATAGAATAGTGTTGTTACCTTTATTTGACATAATATTTTGGATATGGATATATTATTTGATCAATTGTTAACATTTTTTTTAAACACTACATAGCAGTTGAAACTAGTAAGTCTTATAATCTACTTAATTTGAAATTCAGGTTCTGTATAGAGATATAGGCCCTGAGTCTGTATGACATCTATAGTTACCTGTTTCGTTTCGTGCTACCTATTATTTTAGGCCACTGCATTTTTTTACTTCTTAGCATACCTACTTCCTTTTCTCTTATCATCTTAAAGTTACCTGAAGTACAGCAAAAGTCTGTCAATCACCAAATGTTAAGCAGAAATGTCTATGATAATGGACTGGTGAGGAAGAAGACAGCTTTCGAAGCTTTCTAAAAAAGAAGCTGAGTTTTTAATTTCCATCACATTTAAAGTATTTGTACCAATTGACCTGGTCTAGTTAATACACTTATCTATAAAAGTGTGTTAACTAGACACAGTTACTGTTACAAAAGCTTCCTACTAATTTTTTACACAACATCTTGTATTATTAACTAGCAATATTGTCGCAGGAATGTAGATTCACATTATAATACCAACAAAACCAATAGCTAATATTCTCCAACTTGACATTAAGTACATACATTGTAACAATTCTATCGGACACTCGACTAATCGAGCCGTACATATTTAGTCGAGTCTGGAGACAAAACAATACAGATTCCGTTCCCAGGTATTTTTGTTTAAATACATTGAATGCTTTGTACGTAAATAGTTCAAGTGGATCTTACATCGTCTCGAGTATGGCTTTGAACTGTGCACTTAGGTTGTTTAATTTATTGACGCGATAAAAATATGAACTTGCTTTTAAACATTGTAGCCTTTCACATTCGATTTTTGGAAAAATATAATTTGAATTGGTTAAAACCTTTGGCTTTTAACTTATGAAACCTGATTCATTATATGGTGGTGTCTTCGTTTCCATTTATTATGGGAAGCTACTAAAATATCAGTCATTTTGAAAAGCGTGTGAATGTGTGGTCATTTGAAAATTCTTCATTTGCCTATAAAATGTATCATTTTTAAAACATGTTTGTTAGCTCTCACAGCTTAAAACTTTTTTGGAGTAATATTTCCTAGACTGTATTTGAACGCAGAGATTTGAACACTGCAGGACTGTAAGGACACAATACTTTATATTTTTACCAACTAGCTGATGCCCGTGGCTTCGCCCGCACGTTTTATCCTTTATTACTTAGAAGAACCAAAATTTCATAAGAATAAGCCACTCAGAGGAGTATAGCAACGAACATTGTGACAGGAGAATTTTATATATTTTAAATAGATTTATACCAAATCATCATTGCTCCTTTCATGCTACACAACCCTATCTTGCCAGTTGTGTCAATTTCACACCAGTTACATTAACGCCCGTGACCAAACTGACGGTGTTCGTTCTTCCGCGTTCTAAACATGACTCGGGATAAATCCGTCTTAAGATATATTTCTGGCAACGTCGCCTCATTAGCAGCTTAGTGCGATGTCAGCTCATAAAAGATTTCAGGTGACGAAACGAGGTGACAAATAGACCACCCGTGTTTGGTTTTAATGACGGATTTTATGTCACACTACATAGCTGAGCTTCACGGTGTTGTTTTAAAGGTAACGCCGCGGGGCGAAGCTAATCTGAAGATGGAGCTTACGTTACTCCTACTAAAACTTCTTAAATCATCAGCTATCTTATAGTGGAAGTCTCGTCAAAATCGGTCCAGCCCTTCCAGAGATTAGACAGACAGATAGATACAAATTTAAGAATTGCTTTTTTATGTACGAGTATGTACTGTATATATTTTGATTTGCATTTCGTAAGAAACTATTTATTTGATATTACAAACAGACACCTTAATTTTATTTATTTGTATATATTTTATGTAACATTTTGGTTTAGGCAGTTGAGTTAACGATGATAATATAAAACGGATTTTTTTCATAAAAATTAAGATCGGCAGCTGCGAGACGGTAATGCAGCTATAAACGACATATTGTTAGTTGTTACGAGGTATCAAAAGGCTTTGGTCTTGGGTTCGATTCCCGGGTGGGCCAAAACTGTTGTGGAGTGCTTCTTACAAAAAATTCTTAAAAGCAGCTAGGGGGTATGGAATGTTGGCAGTGTCCCATGCCCGTTCCTCGGAGAGCATGTTAAGTCATCTTTCCCGGTTGTCGTAAACATATATTATTATAGCAATCGTTATTGGGAAGTCAGTGCCGTCAATTGACAACTACTTCAACCTTCCTCTCGGTTACGGAGCGGAGGTTCGAAGAGATACTCCCTACGTGAAAAACTGATATTTAGGTAAAATGGGTTGAACAGAGTTGCTACTAGTCGCTGATCCCAAGTCATTTTGGGTATATTAAAGGTTGCGAAGACATGAGGGAAGACATGATGTAGTCATTATTCATTTTTATTCTGACCTTCTTACGTCCTTGCATCAAGTACATCGGCTGTCTAAAAATGCTATGGGCCGAACACCGTATCGCCATAGACAATTGAAATTGACAACCTGTCAGCTGTTAAGCAGTGCGCTGACGGGTGACTTTTGTCGCTGCGACAAAAAAGTTTTTGTCGTGTCGCGTCGCGTCTCAAAATCTGAGTGCGCACACGGAGAGTGACAGTCACGAAACATTTTTGTAAATCCATGATTCATTTAACGATATGCATTTGGAAGAGACAGTCATTATTTGCGAATACATACGGGGTAAAAGTTTTCGAATGAGTGTAGAAACTTTTAATGAATTACTGCATATGTTCAAAGTATTCACCACATAGTTTAGTACACTTTTCCCTTCGCTCAAAACACTAATTATAACATTTATTCCACTTTAAAGTTGGGGTGTTAAAAATGTTTTGAGATTCAAAATTTAAACACATTCGAATATAGAACTGTTCCAAATTCAAAATTGCCGTTAAATATGGAAACGACAGAACTTAAAAGGCATGCCTAGTATTTATCATATGTCAGAATATTATTTTAATCTTTTCTCTTAAAGTACTGGTCTTCTTTCCACTTCATCTATATACTATATATATTTGCTTATCGCCAGCGGGCAATCAAAAGTAAGCGGAGAGCGGGGCACGGAAAATGGCGTCAGGATAAACTTTTTGTAGGGATTTTTGATTCGATTAGAATAGAACATGAAGAATCGATTATTAATAAAAATCATTTTCTAAAAGATCGATTTCTAAATCTTTTCTGTATTTACAATATAAATATAAATCCATTTTATGAAAAACAAAAATATTTATTAAACAATCTGTGTGATCTCTTATCAGTAAAATTATCGATTTTTTAGTTCAAGAATTCGATTATAACAATTAACATTAATTATTCGATTATTTTGTAATTCTCAAAATTAAATAACATCTAATAATCTTTCATCCAGTGTTCACCTACACAAATTATATCATATTTCATTTTCTCTAAAAATAATTCAAGCTCTAGTAATTTCGAAGAAAAACCTTGAATATTTTATTAGAACAACTTCAAGGCATACTGCTTAGACCCTTTATGATAATGTGGTGATTGAACGCTAGGAGACACTTTTGTTTTGATTACAATGCTATTTCAAGTTGTCTGAAAATATAAATAAAAAGTTAATCCTTTCCGCTTTCCGCTTTTGGCTTAGGGCACAGGCAGAAACTGTTTCGTCACTCGTGCGCGCGCTTGTATCTAAATCTAGCGGCGCGGTGACAGTTTTGTCGCAGGCTTCTTCGCAGGCACAAAACAGTTTTGTCATCCGATTGTCACGTCGCAACGTGCGCGCATCTCCATATAATTCTACAGACATAATGAAAGTGACAAAACAGTCACAGTGACAAAAGTTTCCCGTGCGCGCAGGGCCTTACAGTGTGACAAGATTGTCAACATAACGACCGTATAATAGTTGTATTATCTTTGGTACAATGGAACTTTTGAAAGGGTTGTCAGTTATTCACCGATTGGTTTCGGACTTATAACAGCATTTTATTACTGCACGTCACGACTTCGTCGCCAGTTTGTTAAAAGAACATTCATTTTAAACAGTTATGGTATGATTGGATCAGATATGTGCTTGAATTACATACATTACTTTAAGGTTAAACCGTTTCTGCTAAGAGAAATATAAAATTTCATCTCATAAAATGCATTGTAAAACTTATGCTTGTTTCAATGTCAATATTTTTATTGTAAAAGCTGTGCTTTTAACAATGAACATAAACTAATCTTGGTTTTAACATAGTCTCCATTAATTATTGTGAAAAAAAACCGTTTAATAACTTTTTTTACTAGAGGTGTGCTCCAGTACCAGTTATCTTACGATAAAGTCTCTAATCAAAACATATAATGGCCACTGGCGCGGAGACCAGCCAACTACGCGAGAGATATGATAGTGCACAAGTGTGTAGGCAAATACAGGTGCACTCTCTGTTCTCAGCATTGGACTGTTATAGAAAACTAGCTTTCATGTGCGTGTTTGTTGGTTATCTCAAAAACCGGCTTCAAAAGACCTTTCTCAGTCTCTAGACAATCTGTGTACCAAAGATCATTTAAAGGACAATGCCCATTTCTCTATTGAGATCCGTACCAACTTGCGTCAAACCAAATTTGCCGTTAAAAGTTTAGTTTTTATCTAACCTTTTACCATCAAAAATATTTTGTCAATGTTTAACCGCATTTTAGAGAAATTGACTTGTTTAAGTTGGAAAACGCCTGATGAAAACATTTTAGTAATTTTGAATCAGCGTGATTATTATAGATGTCGCAGGTACATTGTAATAGCCGTGATATTGGAGTATCACTATAATAGCAAAATTATAATTAGGTTAGCAGTTTTATTATAATTTCACTACGGTAGATTATAATCTAATGGTTTTGACAATATGCCTGCGACATAGATAAAGCGCGATTGCGTTTTAGGCCGCATTGCTGAGTAGCGAATTGTATATTATAGATACTACAAGAGCACGATAAATTGGGCCCGGACTTCTTCGCCCCCTTTAAATTGTGAGTTGTAATTGTGACTAACACAGGCATGGGTAGTATTTTAAGTTATGCCTCGGCTTACCTTGGAGAATATGATCTTAAGACTGTTAAAAGTGGTTATAATTGAGTCCTTTACTTATTTAGGCTTTCATTAAGTTGCTGCGTGTTTTAGTTCGATTGCTAAAATTAAACTAAATCACTTACATACTAACAAGGTAACACAAATAAATAATTTGAGATGTCTGATTAAACATTTATTTTCTTACATAGCCAGATAAATCATTTACTTTTAGGTACATAATCAAATATATTAATTATATATAATTAATTATAAATCATCAGTTATCAAGCTTTTCTAAGTTATATGTATTCTTTTGAATCGTATAGTTACTACTATTTTAAACAAAAATGTAAGTAGCATCACACATAATGATTGCAGGTTTTGTATCCGGGGATAATTCTGGGTTTCCAAATAACCCCTCAGGAATAATTTTGTCGCTATTTCTTGTACACCCATATGATTAAAACCCAAATATTGAGGTACAAATTGATTAATTAGGCATTCCTTGGCTTTAGCCATGTACCGTTCTAAAGTAGATGAGGTATTTTAAACAGAGTTGCTAATCTCTCATTGCTTTCTCCAGTTCTGAGTTTTATTTAAAAAATTGAAAATGCTAAATCAGCATTCGGTACCTTTTCATCTAATCTTGGTATAGTAAACATTAATTCATTAAATTCATCTGGAGATATTCCTAACCAATAATGACACATGTCAGGCGACATATTAAGCAGACTACTGAGATCAAGAGTATTTCTAACAGACAACCGTTCCATTATACCCATCATTTCATCAAACTGTTGTGCAGTAAAATTAGTTAGTGTTGATGTTAATTTACACCAAGGTCCATATTATAAATGGTGTTGGCAAATTCGAGCCGACGCTGGTATATAAAAATCAGTGATTTTTAAGTACTTTGTATTGAGAGAGGTGTAGGGTTGAAAGTGCGTGTATGTTTTCCTTAGGCTGCTGTAGTGTAGTGGTAAATTCAAAGGAATAAATTAAAGTCTAAACTTCACCGTACACTAAGTTTATTGCATGTAAGCATGATACACAGATATTATTACTAGATGTTCGGGTCCAGTACAGTTCATGTATAAACAGTGATTAGCAGTGTTCGCTGCCCGTCTGTATATAGAAGAGGTAATTCTTGATGGCGGCTCATCAGTTGTTTGAACTTCTTCATTTCCGGTTGGCCTATGAAGATCATGTTACTGTTGTCTGTTGACTATCCTAGTAGCCAATCTCCAGCAAGTAGCACATGCTCTCTCAAGTCTAGAGACCTAAAATAATTAAAATTACATGTATTTTAAGGAATATACTAGAAATAAGATAGATTAAGCATTCACTGCATTTTCATTTGTGTAAATATTGTACTTACAAGATGAAGTGGTGTCGATAGCAAAATCACATCTCGTTGTAAAGAATCCGGCCTTATTTGGTAGGTTCTTCTTCCACTAGTGCGTAATAATGATCAACCACAACCAAAACAAACACTTTCATGGCGAACTTCTGGGCTGCCAATTGTTCCTTCTTGGATCAACAAGTAGCAATTGTGGCATATAATATTATCCGGAGTGATCTGAAAAATAAAAACTTGTTATACTGTGTTTCATTATTCAATACACTGACATATCCAAGTTATGTGTGTTTGTTGACGAAAAAGCCTTATAGTTAATACATACAGTAAATAATTATAGTACATAAATGTATGTGCAAATATATGCACTTAACTAATTTAATGCACTTTATTAAGTTACTTTTTCATACTTCAAGCTCTCACTAAAATATTTCACAGTTAGTTGAACTTATTGGCTACAATTTTGGCTAGGACTGGGATTTAGGCGAAGGACCTCTACAGCTATTACATTTATAAGATGTGCAAGGCCATCTAAAAGATTTTACAGTGTGTTTTTGTCATACTGGAAACATACAAGAATGCTAGTGGCTCAATATAAACTACCAAATATAATATATCATGAATGCTTTTATGAATGTTTAGTGAAAAAACTTACTAAAGTAGGTGTTAACCATGAGGTCAATATTCGAGTATGCTAGCATGAACACTTCCCACCGAATGTATCAGTGTATCCTTCCTATTCCTTGGTATCGCCAACGCACAGTTAATACACCGCCGATGACTACTCCTTAAAGTCACAATGTCACTTCGATCCATTTTTTACTGGCCAAACACCATGAACGCCGGCTTGCGTCTACAGAGTCACTGTCACGACACGGCACTTCAAAGTCACTATCTCGATAATCCACAGGAAAGAGTCACTATCTCAACAATGTCAATACTTGTTATAGACGGAGTGAATTAATTAAACGATAAAACTACCAGATCAACTCAAACGCAGCAAGAATAACATCGATTAAACATCATCACAACAAAAACGAAATTAACACTGACAGTTCTGTAATTAAGCGTTCCGAATCGCCATGAACGTATGTTTTGAGTTTCGAAAATACACAATGTTTACTTTATGAAATGGTGAGATAAAATAAAATGATGTAAAAGAATTACGTATTTTACTTCCTATATTAAAATCTTATTTACTTATACAACGGCTAAAGCTAATAAGGCGAACAAAGATTTTTATGTTCATTGTTAAACCTCGGAAATAACAGACAACGGAACGCGCAAGATTTCGGAAATGAACTTTTGACATATGGATATGTATTGTTTTGCGGAAGTAGGTAATTGCTAATTATTTAGCATCATTAAATGATTTTTTTAAATGCCGTTCAAAAAAAAGCGTTATAAGTCAGTACATAATACACATAAATAAAATATTAATTTTGGTGCTAATATATCTATGGCGCAATATGGTACGGGGTATGGGCATTGTCCTTTGGTTAGTAGTTTTGGCGGGAAAGCGCGACAGACAGAGTTACTATCGCATTTGTGATATCAGTAAGGATTGATGATGATGTCGCACCGTCGTCGTGTCGTCTACAGTAAAACTCCATTTTGAAACATTGGCGCTAAAATGTGGGTCACCAAAGGTCATTAGTTCAAGGTTTACAAATTGTTGTGGGCCGGTCGCATAGTGACTGTCGCTTAAGGAATTTATTTGATCGATAAAGCTTTAATATTATTCAATAGATATGGCGGCGTGCTTAAGCAAGTTTCTTTTAAGAGGTGAGAGAGACTTGCGTCGGCACGAACCGACGGCCGAAGATACATCAGATCTTTACATAAAAACACTAGCTTTAGCCCGCGCCCGCGTCTATGTAGGGTTTCGCGGTAAAAAGCAGCCTATGTCCTTTCTCATACTTTAGACTATCTGGGTACAAAGTTTCATTTAAATCGGTGCAGTAGTTTTTGACTTTATGGCGAACAAACAGACAGACGCGACGGAGGACTTTATTTTATAATATGTAGTGATATAAACTGCCAAAACTATAACCCTTCCTTTTGGCTACGTCGTAGTGGGTAAAAAAAAATATCATGTTTAAAATTCAATCACAACTTTAAGAATTGCATGGTTTAACTGTTTTTAGACTTTCGCGACTTTTACATACAGTTTTTGTGTAAAGCGGGACTTTTTGGCGATAAAATTATTTAAAAGGTTACGATACCTTCTATAATCCGACGTTTCGAACGGGTTATACAACTCGTGGTCACGGGTAGACTGATAAAAATACTCTTCCCATGACCACGCCCCGCTTTACATAAAAAACTGTGCATAGTTTAATTCTAAATTAAAAAAAAATCAATTATTATCTAAGAGCCACAGCACACTAGCTACATTTAGCATCGGCGATCGGCAACTAGTCGCTTTTTAGAAGCTAAATACGGCGACCGAACGCTCTACACCGCACACTTATAAACGCCAAACGCGGAGATTGAGTCGCTTTTTAGAAGCGCGACACAGCAGCTGAACGCTACTCTCCGCACACATTCGGATGCCGGTAGCATCGATTTGGCATCTGAGCAGTCGCTAAAACGCGCGTTTCCGATACCGCGATCGAACGCAATAAGTCGCTAAAACGCGATGCAGCATCGATGCAGTCGCCAAATCGCCGATCGCCGATGCTAAAAGTAGCTAGTGTGCTGTGGCCCTTATATATAAAATTCTCGTGTCACAATGTTCGTTCCCATACTCTTCCAAAACGGCTTGACCGATTCTTATGAAATTTTTTATGCATATTCAATAAGTCTGAGAATTGGCTACTATCTATTTTTCAAACCTCTAAGACGCGAGCGGAGCCGCGGGCATCAGCTAGTCTTAAATATAAAATTCTCGTGTCACAATGTTCGTTCCCATACTCCTCCGAAACGACTTGACCGATTTTTATGAAATTTGATATGCATATTCAGTAGGTCTGAGAATCGGCTATTATCTATTTTTAATAGCAATAGGACGCGAGCGGAGCTACGGGCATCAGCTAGTTATTTTATAAGAAAACAAACACAACATTTAAATTAAATTTTCTTTAGGGTGACCATGTATTAAAAAATAAAAAACGGCAGTACGGAATGCTAATTATAAAAATCCTAATTCCCACTTGGCAACATTTTTAGTTGCTCAAGGTATCGGTATGTCCTGGAGTATGAGTCAGGTCGAACAGAATGTTCTATAGAATTTTAATAATACTTTAGTGGGTGTAAGATGAGTCAGACCGTTGAATAAGTTTCGACTAAAAGCCGCCTATCAGTTAATTCGAAAACAATTGGCCATATTGCTAGGCAGGTGCATAATTTGAGCTTGTAGTACTAGATTTGTGATCTCAGTAGGGAACCTAAGTGTTAAGTTTATTGAAACCGTGCCACTGACATCCTTTTGTGAAGAATAATTAAAAAACAAAAGAAGCGTGAAATATTTGTCAAATTCTAAGCTAAATTGTGTCTTACAAGGTGTCTTATGTTTTGATTTTATTTTAAAAATACTTTAAATGTTCCTCACAGGTGTAGTATAAAGCACTGTGTAGCACTCGGGTGAAAGTCCCATTCCTACCTCGGGAGTATTGTGGCCCTAGGCTGCGCCTTCGGGCCACAAACTGCTCCCTCGCTAGTAATCAGTCCCTTTCCTCCCTCGGTGAACAATGTCCTATTATTTCAGTTCATTGACGACTAGCCAAGCGGTGTTTCCAGCGTTTATTGTTACACTTTTATAAATATAACCGCGGATAACAGCGTGTGGCGACCGTAGTCCAATAAAGATAGTATCCCAAGTTACTCCTTATATTATTAGCTATATGCCAGTAAAAGTCCCATCAAAATCGGTTGAGCTGTTACAAAGATTAGCCAGAACAAATGGACAGACAGACGAATATTGCTTTTTTTTAAAGTTTTTGAAATTCAAAATTAACAGCTTTTACTGAATAAAATATAATATATTTTATTCAGTAAAAGCTGTTAATTTTGAATTTCAAACAAGCAAATCTAGTTTATTAACTTGTATAGATACAGATGTATACATACATAGATTTGAATAGATTAACATGATAATAAAAAGATTAATGTAGAAATTCATCATCTTCGTTCTCAAAAGCACGGTGACTGAAATGAGTAATGATTTTTTTGAACTGGTCACACTGAGTAACAGTACTTTAAACACTACTTACCTACATACATATAATTAGTGTTGCACATGTAAGCACAAGTGTAATGAGCGATGGTCGGTTACGTGCCATCAAAACACCCTGACTCATCATCTACTGGCGAGGGAGTTACAGAGTTGATAATACCACTAATAATGTACTGTGCTATATTCTTATTTTTAGTGATAGACCTGTAGATTTAGACCATTAAGCCTGAGGTCGTTGGATTGATTTTCACTCAGAACAATTATATGTTTTGTAATTATAATATATCTATAGTATATTGTTTTGAAATATTATTTTTATAAATATGATTATCAGCAGTCTGGTTAGCTAATATATGCCTAGTTTGGGATCAGAGTGGTGTTTGTGAACTGTATTCAGTTATTATAATAATAATCGGTGCAAGAATCAAATTTGAAAGGGTTACCTTTAAGACGTAGGTCTATTTTTGAATAAATCTAAAACAAAATTAAATAACCTCTGTACAGAGTTTATTTAATTTTGTGCTACGATTCGGTAGCAATGTATAGTAAACGGTGCGTAAAAAATATGTCTATTAATATTTGTAGTACTAGTTAAACTTGCGTGTGTATTAAAGGGAAAACCCACCAATTTCAAGCATTATGAAGCTTTTTAAATTGAGGGGTGTTGTGACCTACAGAATTTAGGGGCCACGTTTATTCAAATATGGATGATATCGCCAGTGTAACATCGCTAGAAAAGAAAATTAATATAAGTAATAATTACGTATACTATTTGTATGAATTTTATTGGATTCTGTAGTTTAGCTGGTTACATGTATTTCCTTTCCTAAAAAAAAACTTGCAAAGAACTTTGGTAATAAGATAAAGATAATAAAATATAGTCTAGATTATAAATAACAGTCTAACTAAAGTTTCTAACTTTAACTATAGAAGATAAAACGCTAGTTCTGGTGTGCGATCATGTCACAATTATGCGAATTTCTGCAACACTTATTTTGACGAGTTGTTAATGTTACTATTGTATTACTACTGTGTCTATTTCTACTCAATTGATTAGTTCTGATCCATATATTTAGAGTTTACATACAATTCTTCAAATAAATAAAAGAAAATGATGTAAATAAATTTTGATTTTGACGTACCATTTAGCTCATACTTGTTTAAGCTTGTAAATAAAAAAGTGGTATTATCATCTCTATGTCCATATTCGTGTGTGCCAGTGAACCTTGGCCTCTCAATAGTTCATTTCCGTTCACTATTGCAACTAAGTCTATGGTCGATGGAAGATGTAAGTGATTCTGTTACTCGAGACGAACGGATCCTGTATCGGTACGAACCAATATACATTATTATTATTTATATTAGTTTTCAGACTTGCCTAGACTTACATGTATTTTGTGGGTTAATTTTTAGTGTAAAATCGCGGTCATGTTGTGGTTTTATCACAAACGCGGAAAACACCGCGCTATAAAACTAGTCTAAAATGAAAGTAACTTAGGTCTCGTCAAAATTGGTGCAGCCGTTTTAGAGATTATCCGGAATAAACAAACAAACAGACAACAATTTTAGAAATTGTATTTATGTAAATATAGCTGGATGCGAGAAGCACAAAATCGATCAAAGTGGTGTGCAATGGGAGAGGCCTATGTCCAGCAGTGGACTGAGATAGGCTGATGATGATGATGATGATGATGAAATATAGTTTTATATTTTCTTATGCAAATAGTGAACAGCGTTTAATTTTAAATTTTACGTTTATTTATTTGTTTAGATTAAACCTGGTGTCATAGGAGACGATTTATGAATTTGAGAATGGGGAAGAAGGTATTGTTTGTTTAAAAGTATTTGTAGCTCAAACCGTTTGTATGTCGATATGGAAGGTAATGTATCGTCTCAAGCAAATGTCACTTTTGACACTTTACTTTTTTTTTACATCCGCGTGTAGGTCAATAATTTTTGTCATAATCTTCTTGTGGGTTGACTAATTTTATCCTTTAGTTACGCAACCTTGCACATAAACAATTGTGTATAATAATAATAATAGAGATGATGCTTCAAATTTTATTTATTTGATAGAGATGTAATTAAATATAGAAAGCAAGCATGTTAGAAAATTAGTTAAGACTTGCAAACAAGTAGTTGCGGATCAGAAACCACACCTAGTGCACTATCGACCGGAATATTAGAAACACGTTGCTAGTTTAAGAAATAATCAAAACATTATAGTAAAATTTATAAATAACTAGCTCAGTCCCACGGTTTTGCTTCCTGCGAGTAAAGCCGCGTAACAAATTAAAACAAATAGCATACGTTAATCCTTAAACAAATAAACAAAAATTTTAAAATGAGCTTTTTGATTTAAGTTACGTTTATACTTTCATAATTGCTTATTTAAATATAACTTAATTTGAAATTATAAACAGAAGCTTAATATTTTATTTATTTGTTTATAAAATTAATTTTGTGTATAAATTTTTTTATATGCGGTTGCTAATGTCGTTGACATATTTATTTGTTCACTGAGCGAATTCATTAGGGTAACTTACTGTGAACTTGAGAACAGTTAAGTTAATGAAAACATATGGTCTACGTATACCGCATTAGATTCTTTCACCAATTTCATATTTTTTTATGCTAACGTAAGGCAAAGAACGCATAAACTCAGTTTACATAAACTCAGTTTACTTATACTCAGTTAATTAAATACGTTTACTGTTTAACTTTATGGTAAATAATTTGCCGCCATCACTTGTTTTTGAAAATAGAACAGACTGAAAAGAATCGTCCATTATTTAAATACCAGTAAAGTAACGATCTATATCTTGAAAATAAAGTGGTAACAGAAATGGGATCGTGCGTTTCGGGGCGCCATAAAAAATAAATAGGACTCCAATGGTTACAAATACGGTGACCATCTATCGTGGTTAATCTAGGAAATCCTGATGATCGTTCTCTAGGTCTTTAATGCCCTTTTTCAACAACTACACTTAAACCATCTCCTTACTATGAACCCCTAACGAAGGTACCTAACCCCTTAATAGGTAAGAGGGGTGTAAAAAAGCATCTCACAAAGCCGCCATAGTTGGGGTCGGCATCGCCATACTTCCTCCATCGCAGGCAGTCTGGTGGCCCCCACTCTTGAATTTCATTCATGCTTACCATCAGGCAGAGTAGAGTCAGATTGGTAGTCATCAAATAAAAAATTAACCTTTTTTTTGGAGACAAGTCTCCAAAAAAGTTGATAAAAACGAAAATGACTCCTTAAATTTCGGGAATGTTGGTGTAAACGGCCATTAAAAGCCTATGATGTTGGTCACCCTACACACAAACTATAGTACAAGTTATTCCGTGATATCTGACCGCACTGCAGTATAGTATATCTATTAGTTCAATTTGATGTTCTTTTATGTCTCGATAAGAAGATATACGGTTGTATAATGTTACGGTTTTATTAGTTTTTAAATAAAAATTATGGCGCCGGTATCCCGCAGATACGGGGGTGACGAAATTGTCACGAAGTCTTCTGTATTTACGTTCGTAGGTATGAAGTTAAGCCTCGTTTATGTAACTGGCTGAATCGATTTTGACGGGACTTGCATTGGTACATAGCTGATGACAAGGCGTAACTTAGGTTACTTTTGCTAGCTTTGCTCCGTGGTTCACAACAACAAACGCGCGTAACACCGCGGGATTCAGCAAGTTTACAATTCGAAATGCCATAAAAAAATTCCATAGGTATCTTAACACCAATGATAAATGAAAGTTATGATGTATTTCAATAAATTATTTATATCAGTACGTGTGGAATGCACATTTTAATAAAATAAATATGGAGATAATACACTAGTGGGTATATATCAAGCTTTGTACTTCAAACACTATGAGTTGTCGTTAAAAAGGTATCTTAATTTATTTTTATTCAATATTAATGCAATCCAACCTTTATCATGATATTAAACGGTAACTCTTAAGCTGTTTAACGAAAACCTGTAGCTGTTCTTAATATTAACACATTCCCATAGACATTTGACTGCGCGGTTGGCCTAGTGGTTTAAGACGTCGCCAGGTTTCTGAGCCACGCTAATTTCAACACGAATGGGCCGACTCGACCGGATCAGTACTACCCTCTCACAGAAGACCATCCTAATAATGACATCATTCTTACTGTCGTATTTCGTTGGCGAGTGTGAGACCGGAAGCCCAATCATTCTGCATCATTCTCCTGGCCTCCAAAGGCCGGGAGAATGATGCAGAATTATCTAATCACTCTGCCGTGGTATGGGTCACCATGCTACATTGCCTACCCTCACAATGAGGATGGTGATCCCTACTCCTGGATTCTACTCACGCTTTCCATCAGGCAGAGTAGAGTAACTTTGGTAGGCTTAATTATAAAAAAAGTAGAATCCAGGATGACCACCACACTTACTGCCAATGTAGGCAGTGTGGCGGTGCCGACACACACTATGGCGACCTAGTCAGATGCTTTTTCACACCCCTCTTAATGGAACCGGGATCATAATCGGAACGAAACACGTGAGCTGGTAGTGAGTTTTAGTTTTTAACTGCTTGGCACAGGTAAGAAGAACTAAACCGTTTAGTTCTAGTGCGAATTTCTACCACTCTAAAGGGATGACTTCCAAGACTAGCACGTGTTGTTATTTGATGGAAATCTTTTTCCATCAAACCTCCAATGGCATGAATACATCCTAGTATTGGGGTTTTAGGTCTCCAACTTCTTTCTCGTAGTGATTGACAAAGATGTTCATATGGGAATCGACATCGACGGCTTAACATGCTCTCTGACGCACAGAGGCACTCTCTTATAAAATATTTATAACGCAATTTATCCGTTTATTGGGCAATAAAATAAATTATCCAACAGTATAATTCCTTTATATGATTATTGGATTATTCAATTTATTTTATGTTTATTATGTAGTTAGTTAGCTTTGAGGTTTCAATTCATTAATATAAGAAAGCTTTTTAGTTGTCGTTAAAATACAAATCGTATTTCGAAATAATTAAATTCAAATCGCAATGAACATTTAAAAGGTATTCTAAAAGCCGTCTATTCCTATGCTTTTTATGGGTATAGGCATCTTTAGCATTTTCTTAGGTTATAAAATATTAATTGCAATAGAGACAAACGATATTAAAATTAAGAAAAAAATATCGACAGCCATAGTACAATAAATATAAAAAACGATAATAAACTAAGAGCCTCGTCTAAACATATTCATATGTTCCTCGATATGGTGATACTATGGTATCACCATATCCATATCACATGTTGAAAAATGAATACGACTTGCATATTCCCAATAAGATTTTCTTAGTAAGACCAGTGCTAGTCTATTTCTTTAGAAGACAAATGGACGACGACAGCGAAGGCGACTCTTATAGATAACTCCAAATGAAAATTCAATCCAGTTTGAAAATTTGATCTAACAACCTTGTCAAACTTCAATCTCTGAATCCTATGACTTTTTTTACTTATTTTCTAAATTTTGCAACTTGCAAATAATTAAGCATTCCAACAATTTATTTATATACTGTTTCTTTCATTGCAGGTAGCACAACGGACCTGACACCAACCCTCATAGGAATATACGACTCACTCCTCGAACCTGAAAAAAGTCTTAGACCTGAAACATGTCGTCTGGAAACAGCAAAAGATGCTAGAAATGATCCTCCAGTGAAACCGATAAAGGAACCAAAAGAAAGCGTATCTAAAATCGAAGAACCACCAACCATGATGACTGGTGGTGTAAAACTACCTTTTGCTAATTATAACAAAAGTTCTTTGTATGCCATACGAACAAAAAGTGATAACGATAGTGTAAGTGATGAAGTGGATAAGTGTAATATCAGTGATGCATCAGTTAATAAAATACAAAGGACTATTAAAGAGACCAAGCAAGTTGCTGATACGGCTTTCGATAACCTCTCACCAAATGTGAAAAGAATGATTTCTTCATCAGAAATGTCCACGTTGAAATTCCAGAAGAAAACAACTAACATTGGTAAAACATCAATGAGGAGATCGAACATTCCTTTAGTCGGGGCAACGTCAAAAATATCCCAATCGGGCGTTGAAATTTTACCATCAGTTGAAATATACGATCAACCGTGTGTAGCCAAAAACTTAAATAAATCTAAAAATGAAGAAATTGAATCGCCCAAATCTGTGCCTTTGAAGCCTGAGTTCAAAATAGATGATGCTCAAACCTATGATGTACCAACGAATAATCGTCCGGCTATCTACGACGTTCCAGTGAATAACAAAACAGCTTTTGAGTCGCTATCTTTACCTTATATAGATCAATCTATCGAACTCTCTATTACTTCTAACGATAGAGAATTTGATATCAAGTTATCTTCGAAAGAAAACTCACCTTTGCAACCAAAGGTTTCGGTACCATCACCTGTGAAAATACCTACCGACGGTACAAACAGCTTGCATCGCAAAGACTTCATCAATAAAACGGACAGTCCATCTAAACCTTTAGCAAAGACTGCTCCTTATCCAGAAACCATAGTATCTACTAGTAATCTTAAAACTGAAAAAGAAGTTATAAGATTAAATCCACCTGTTGTTGAAGTGTCACGGCCTCTATCAATGAGTTCCATTACTTCCTCGAGTTCGACCTCAAGCAGCGGGGTGCAAAATAAAGGCGGAGTGAATTCTGCATATTTAGCTTCGATCGAGAGTCTAGATGATCATAGTGATGTTGATATGACGTCAGCAAATGGCAGCAATAATTTTGTGAATAATGCCGGTATTATGACCGCGAGTGTTTCAGAGGAGAGAGCTTCGGTGGACACGACTCGTAAGTAATATATTTAATGCCTAGAATTTCCTACTTCAAACTCTAATACCTAAACTAAACTCCTCATTGTTATCCACATCTGCCCCCTAACGTTGATAGAAAACTAACAAGCATATGGCAATGGTGTCATGCAGTTAAATCAAATTATTAGCTAATAATGTAAGAGAACTGTTAGCGATTGTAGACACAGATTCGACGCGAAGAGCTTGCGTCTTGGTGGGGCCAAGTGTTCAGAGTACTTTTAAATTTTAGTAGTATGTAGTATTTTGTATTATAATTATAAATAAGATAGAGCAGATCTTGATTGCTATTTGGCATTGAGTTTCTTGATTGAACTTGAAATAATTTTAATAATGTATCCCCACAGCTCAGCTGATGGACGAACTGCCAGGGCTGTCACAATTGGAACGGGTTTGTGCTGAGATAATTCAGACTGAAAACGTCTACGTGGAAGACCTGAGGCAAGTGGTGGAGGTAAGGATATGCATTTTTATAGATATTCAAATTAATTTTTGCCCAACATTTTGGGACATATTGAGAGTATTCATTAATTAGTAATCGTACAGTGATAACGTCACGGTTTAACGTTAATGTAAAAAAATGCTTTTGGTATTCCTTATATCATCAACTATCTGATAGTAACAGTTCGGTTAAAATCGGTCCAGCTGTTCCAAATAGTAGTCGGAACAAAACAGACTGACAAAAATGAAAATGTTTTGTTTGTTTTGTTTTCATGTTAATACCGTGTGAACTTTTACATGGCGCATAACTTATGTAAACTCAGAGATTAACTTGCAAGTAAAATGAATGTTGCCATGTTGGATGTGGTTTAATTTAATATTGTTAGTTTTAAATTCGGGCCTCGGAGAGTTCTGGTTGTCATGAACACCTATGGTAATCGTTATTTAAATAGTTAGTTAAATATATTGACAACTAGTTCAACCTTCGAATTTCAGTTTACCCTCAGGGTTGCGGAGGTCCGACGCTCCGTGTAAAAACTGAAATTCAGGTAAAACCGGTTGAACTAGTAGCCGACCCCAAATAGTCTTGGGAATAGTAAAGACTAGGAAGATACATATATGTAGTTTTAAATTCTCGATATATTTCTACTCTTTCAATTCTAATGAAACAGTCTAAATATGTCGATGCTTATTAAAACTTCGTGTGGTCTGTTACCGATCTCTTTGAAACATCAGATGCGCGCCCGTTACCACCTCCGGTGCGGGCCAAATTAGTGGAATGCTCAATTAGTATGTTGTGCAATCCTGCTACGCGAACGCATCTTTTCTGAAGCTGGTATTTGTCAAATTATACTTATAATTCGCAGTTTAAACAAAGTTTAAATTGCGTATACTACTTAACTGATTTCAAATTCTTATTTATTCGCACGTAATTTCTTTGTTTTCAGTACAAATTGTAAACTGTTCTCTCTGCCCAGTTTGTATATATTTTTTTATATCTGAATCAAACAAAGTATTGTCCCACGTGGGATTTGAACCCACGACACTTGGTACAGTAGAGAGGGGCGTGGCGACCGCTTAAATCACTAGCCCAAACGTGCAGTCAATCTATGTGTTTCTGTTCCTTACGGATAATCTCTGGACCGATTTTAACTACACCTTCACTGGCAGATAGGTGATGAGATAAGAATTAAACCAGGCTAAGTAACACCGCCGGTCTCAGCTAGTTTCTTACCACCTTTATAAATAACTCTATTAACGTTCAACCTTATCAAACGCTTATCAGCGTTTAAGTTCGTCTACTAGGTCACCCACTTTACTAATAGTTCTGTACAATGAAGGTAGTAAAATATACCTCCTTATTACGTAAGTTCAATTATGATATGACACGTTAAGGAAAAAACTTTTATTTTTATCAGAATTTAAATTAGAAAAGGTAATAACTATGAATTTGAATTAGAAAGCTATGTCTGTCTCTAGTGTTGAGGTGAACA
Source organism: Phragmatobia fuliginosa (assembly GCA_932526445.1). Lineage (NCBI taxonomy): Eukaryota > Metazoa > Arthropoda > Insecta > Lepidoptera > Erebidae > Phragmatobia > Phragmatobia fuliginosa. The sequence goes on along the minus strand of OW052081.1, from coordinate 8,142,729 downwards.
CATTATGAGTGTGCACAATTCATAAATCATTTGAAATTCGATACTCAATTGGTCAATTGACTGCACGGTTGGCCTAGTGGCTTAAGCGGTCGCCACGCCGCTTCCTACTACGTCAAGTGTCGTGGGTTCAAATCCGCGTAGGACAACACTTTGTGTGATTCACAATTTGTTGTTCTGAGTCTGGGTGTTCTTTGTGTCCGTTTCATGTATGTTTGTAAAGTCCCCCGCGACACAGGAATTTATATTCCTAATGCGGGAGTTGTCTTTTTATAAAAAAAAAAAAAAAAAAAAAAATTTGAAAAACATGGACAACTTTTTTGTTCCATGTTTGCTGCCGTTTTAATTTGGCATTGATATGGCAAATGGTACGATCGTAATGTCATTTTAATTAAAAAAATATATTAGAACTTAAGGGACGTCGTCTTTTAAATTCGAACGATTAAAAAAATGCTATGTACTTATGCTAAACTGTGATCTGGAATCTTTGACTGATATTAAACACCAATTTGCATGCACATAGAGTAAGTACATTTTCCGGTTTATTCCGCGTAAAGGGACGATCTTGGAGGGGAGGAATACACGAAAGGGATAAATCGATTTTTTGGAAACAGCTGGGGTGTCTGCACAATCAACATTTAAATTGAAAACTCAATTGAATTAATTTTGATAGCTGTAAATTGTTGTGTCGTGATTTGGCAAATGGAGTTTATTTTGAACCGACTTCGATATAAATAGGATCACATATTAAAAACTGCTTTTCTGGCCTGCCATCTGTCAGACACAATAAATTACAAATTAGATTTTGAAGATCTCATATTATTGCAACTCTTAGTCTTACCATAAATAACTATACTACCAAGAGAAGGGAAAAATAAGTTATGTAATTGACCGATTATCATAGACAATGAAAAATTTTCCGTTCATTGCCATTTTAATTAAAACTAAATGTTTACACGAAGGTTGTCGTGAACACAAGAAAAAGATAAGTTTTTTCCTAAAGTCTTCAGAATATTATCCAATATAATAATTAATTAAAATTGTACAACTGTAATATTTCTTATGTTGGAAGACTTGGAAGTATTAATTCATTATTCATGGCAAGATCGCGTGCGACTTGTGACCGAGTTCCTAGAAGCCGGTGTTGCAAGCTTATTTTAATAAATAATGATTTATTATTAAACTACAGTTGTAAATACATATACATATATATTATGTGATTGGTGATTGTAGTAGTAATAACACAATTCGTTAATAGGTTAATAATGTTATGTATTAATAATTTCACGGTAACATAAACAATAATTAACTTTTAATAGAGATACAATATAAAGTAATTCCGTGTGAAGAGATTTAAGGAAAATTATGAATCTGTAAGAAGTAGATGGTCAAACCTCTGTTGAAGCTGAAATTGGAGGTCATACATACAAAAATCTCAATCTACTTATTGTTAATAATTTATGCGCTGATCTTATCATTGGTCATGATGTTTTGAATGAACATTCCTCCCTCGAGCTTACATTTGGTGGATTGAAAGAGCCATTCAAAGTTTGCAGTGTGGCTGCCGCTTCCGTTCCAGCAGTACCGCTGTTCCGGTTAACTCCTGACTGCAAACCAATTGCTATAAAGTCGAGGCGATACAGTGAAGAGGACAAGAAGTTTATCGAGGAAGAGATAAGAAAACTTTTGAATGATGGAGTAATTGAAGAGAGCAGATCTCCTTGGCGAGCACAAGTTCTGATTTCGAAAACTGCTAATCATAAGAAACGACTCGTTATAGATTATTCAAGAACAATAAACAGATATACACAACTTGATGCTTATCCATTACCGAATATGGAAGAAATGGTATCACAAATTTCTAAATACAATATATTCAGTGCTATCGATTTACAAAGTGCATATCATCAAGTCCCAATCCTACCTAAAGAACGCCATTTTACCGCTTTCGAAGCTTTGGGAAATTTGTATCAATTTCGAAGAATTCCATTTGGAGTTACAAATGGGGTCGCAAGTTTTCAAAGAACCATCGATTGGGTAATTCGTAAAGAAGATCTTAAAGGGACCTATGCTTACCTTGATGATATAACTGTATGTGGGAAGAACCAGAGCGAACATGATGAAAATTTGAGGAAATTTATGGCCGCCGTTAAGAAATACGGTCTGACAATGAATAAAGAAAAAAGTAAATTTTCTCAGCATTCTATAAACATATTGGGATATAACATAAAAGATCGTATTATACGACCGGATGGTAAACGTTTACGTCCTCTCTTGAGTCTACCGCCACCAACTGATGTACCTTCCTTGAGGAGAGTAATTGGAATGTTTGCACATTACAGCAAATGGATTCCAAGATTTTCAGAGAAGATCTATGCCCTTGCTCATACTCAAGTGTTTCCCCTGAAAGCCGACATAATTAAAGCTTTTGAAGAACTTAAAACTGACATTGCAAAGGCTACCATTCATTCTATTGATCATAATGCACTATTTACAGTGGAAACAGATGCTTCTCAACATTCAATTGCTGCTACATTATCACAGGCTGGTCGGCCGGTGGCATTTTTTGCAAGGATGTTGAATAATTGCGAACTTAATCACTCAGCAATAGAAAAGGAAGCTTACGCTATTGTGGAATCCTTAAAGAAGTGGCGCCATTATCTCATTGGTAAACCATTTCGGCTTATCACTGATCAGAGATCTGTCTCGTTTATGTTCGACAATAAAGTGACAAGCAAAATAAAGAACGAAAAGATACAAAGATGGCGTCTGGAGTTGGCATCATTTAAATATGATATTATATATCGCCCAGGTAAACAGAATGATGTTGCTGATGCATTATCACGCGTATGTGCTTCAATGCCTAAACGGAATGAAACATTAAAATCTTTACATGAAGCACTGTGTCATCCTGGAATAAGACGTATGTGTCATTGGGTAAAATCCAAAAATTTGCCATTTTCTGTCAAAGAAATTGAAGAGATGACAAATTCATGCAGAATATGCTCTGAAATCAAACCTAGATTCTTTAGGAATGAAAATGTTCCAATTTTGATAAAAGCTACGTCAGCAATGGAAAGACTAAGCATTGATTTTAAAGGCCCTGTCCCTTCGAATACAAGGAATAAGTATATTATGACAGTGATAGACGAATATTCACGCTTTCCATTTGCGTTCCCATGTCCAGACATGAGTGCTTCAACAGTAATAAAGCAATTAAATGAAATATTTATGTTATTCGGCTTACCATCTTACTTGCACACAGATCGTGGAACATCTTTTATGTCGGCGGAAGTCAAAAACTTTTTGAATTCTTTTGGAATAGCCTCAAGTAGAACTACCCCTTATAATCCCAGAGGTAACGGTCAGGTAGAACGCCTAAATGGAACATTGTGGAGAGCGATACAATTAGCTCTTCGGTCTGCTAATAAACCAATAGAACATTGGGAAGAAGTCCTTCCACAAGCTTTAAATTCAATAAGATCATTATTATGTACGGCAACACATTGTACGCCACACGAACGAATGTTTACTCACGTAAGGAGATCGGCAAACGGAGTATCCATTCCTACTTGGTTAACCGAGTCAGAGCGAGTACTTATGCGGAAATTTAACAGGACTAATAAATATCAACCTATTGTGGAAGAGGTGGAATTAATTCACGTTAATCCAGAGTACTCATATGTTCGGCTGGCTGATGGACGTGAATCAACGGTGTCGAATCGCCATTTAGCGCCTTTAGGACAAGACGGAGAAGGTCAAATAGTCCAAGAGATACCTGAGATACTAAATGAAACAAGATTATCAATGAGCGATGATGATTTCTTCGATACAAATGAGTCTTTTGACTCTACAAACAGCCAACAAAGAGTTGAGACTGAAAATGATGTACAACTACCTACCCCGGAAGAACAGCCTCGGAGAACAGCAAGGGAGCATCGTCTACCTCGACATCTTGATGATTATATTCTCATTTGAGACGATGTAGAGTCAGAACTTTGAAGGCTGGAAGAATGTGGTAAAAAGGAGTTTTTATATACCAATATACCATAGATTGAATTTGACAATGTATTCATATTTTAAAATTGTTATTGTAAAATATTAAAGACCAAGAATAAAGGCTTTTATTAGCTAAATGACAATTAACAATTTTAAAATATGAATACATTGTCAAATTCAATCTATGGTATATTGGTATATAAAAACTCCTTTTTACCACATTCTTCCAGCCTTCAAAGTTCTGACTCTACATCGTCTCAAATGAGAATATAATCATCAAGATGTCGAGGTAGACGATGCTCCCTTGCTGTTCTCCGAGGCTGTTCTTCCGGGGTAGGTAGTTGTACATCATTTTCAGTCTCAACTCTTTGTTGGCTGTTTGTAGAGTCAAAAGACTCATTTGTATCGAAGAAATCATCATCGCTCATTGATAATCTTGTTTCATTTAGTATCTCAGGTATCTCTTGGACTATTTGACCTTCTCCGTCTTGTCCTAAAGGCGCTAAATGGCGATTCGACACCGTTGATTCACGTCCATCAGCCAGCCGAACATATGAGTACTCTGGATTAACGTGAATTAATTCCACCTCTTCCACAATAGGTTGATATTTATTAGTCCTGTTAAATTTCCGCATAAGTACTCGCTCTGACTCGGTTAACCAAGTAGGAATGGATACTCCGTTTGCCGATCTCCTTACGTGAGTAAACATTCGTTCGTGTGGCGTACAATGTGTTGCCGTACATAATAATGATCTTATTGAATTTAAAGCTTGTGGAAGGACTTCTTCCCAATGTTCTATTGGTTTATTAGCAGACCGAAGAGCTAATTGTATCGCTCTCCACAATGTTCCATTTAGGCGTTCTACCTGACCGTTACCTCTGGGATTATAAGGGGTAGTTCTACTTGAGGCTATTCCAAAAGAATTCAAAAAGTTTTTGACTTCCGCCGACATAAAAGATGTTCCACGATCTGTGTGCAAGTAAGATGGTAAGCCGAATAACATAAATATTTCATTTAATTGCTTTATTACTGTTGAAGCACTCATGTCTGGACATGGGAACGCAAATGGAAAGCGTGAATATTCGTCTATCACTGTCATAATATACTTATTCCTTGTATTCGAAGGGACAGGGCCTTTAAAATCAATGCTTAGTCTTTCCATTGCTGACGTAGCTTTTATCAAAATTGGAACATTTTCATTCCTAAAGAATCTAGGTTTGATTTCAGAGCATATTCTGCATGAATTTGTCATCTCTTCAATTTCTTTGACAGAAAATGGCAAATTTTTGGATTTTACCCAATGACACATACGTCTTATTCCAGGATGACACAGTGCTTCATGTAAAGATTTTAATGTTTCATTCCGTTTAGGCATTGAAGCACATACGCGTGATAATGCATCAGCAACATCATTCTGTTTACCTGGGCGATATATAATATCATATTTAAATGATGCCAACTCCAGACGCCATCTTTGTATCTTTTCGTTCTTTATTTTGCTTGTCACTTTATTGTCGAACATAAACGAGACAGATCTCTGATCAGTGATAAGCCGAAATGGTTTACCAATGAGATAATGGCGCCACTTCTTTAAGGATTCCACAATAGCGTAAGCTTCCTTTTCTATTGCTGAGTGATTAAGTTCGCAATTATTCAACATCCTTGCAAAAAATGCCACCGGCCGACCAGCCTGTGATAATGTAGCAGCAATTGAATGTTGAGAAGCATCTGTTTCCACTGTAAATAGTGCATTATGATCAATAGAATGAATGGTAGCCTTTGCAATGTCAGTTTTAAGTTCTTCAAAAGCTTTAATTATGTCGGCTTTCAGGGGAAACACTTGAGTATGAGCAAGGGCATAGATCTTCTCTGAAAATCTTGGAATCCATTTGCTGTAATGTGCAAACATTCCAATTACTCTCCTCAAGGAAGGTACATCAGTTGGTGGCGGTAGACTCAAGAGAGGACGTAAACGTTTACCATCCGGTCGTATAATACGATCTTTTATGTTATATCCCAATATGTTTATAGAATGCTGAGAAAATTTACTTTTTTCTTTATTCATTGTCAGACCGTATTTCTTAACGGCGGCCATAAATTTCCTCAAATTTTCATCATGTTCGCTCTGGTTCTTACCACATACAGTTATATCATCAAGGTAAGCATAGGTCCCTTTAAGATCTTCTTTACGAATTACCCAATCGATGGTTCTTTGAAAACTTGCGACCCCATTTGTAACTCCAAATGGAATTCTTCGAAATTGATACAAATTTCCCAAAGCTTCGAAAGCGGTAAAATGGCGTTCTTTAGGTAGGATTGGGACTTGATGATATGCACTTTGTAAATCGATAGCACTGAATATATTGTATTTAGAAATTTGTGATACCATTTCTTGTTGTGATTCTTGTTGACTTTGGACAGCATTCAAATTAGGATTAGTAAAGCTATGTGAACTAACTTCAGCCATTTCCTGAGTTAATGCTTGATTATATGCTTCCTCAAGAGAAAGTGTCAAATTTTCTAACAAACGTTGTCTAATTTTGTTTGATTTGATACCAGAAATAAAGGAGTCTCTAATACAGTCATTTTGATTTGTCTCTGCGTCTACCTTCTGAAATTGACAGTCTTTCGCAAGTAATTTTAATACTCGAATATATGTGTTAACATCCTCACCATCATTTTGTTTCCTTGTCGCAAGCAGATGTCTAGCATGAATGATATTCGTTGGTTTGATATATATATTCTGAAGACATTCGATAGCAGCTGAATATGAAGTACAGTCACTGATAAATGCATAAATATTCGACGATAAATGGTTTGTTAATAAATTTAGCTTTATTTTTTCATCTTTGGCAGATTGTTTTATTTCGTCACTGCTTGTAAGAAAATTATCAAATGTCTTCTTCCAATGTTCCCACGTTTTCGAAGCGGAACTATCTGCTGGATCAATGTCCAGTTTTTCTGGTCGGAGATATTTGTCCATATTTATAAGTAATATTTAGCTAATAAAATTGTAAAATATTAAAGACCAAGAATAAAGGCTTTTATTAGCTAAATGACAATTAACAATTTTAAAATATGAATACATTGTCAAATTCAATCTATGGTATATTGGTATATAAAAACTCCTTTTTACCACACTGTATAAGCCATCTACCTTGCTGACTACCCTTTAAAGGAGTGCCTGCCTAGGTGTCACATTTTATTGTGTTAAAAAAAACATTTATGACTCTTGCATTCCTATTATCGATTTTTAATTTGTCTCTGTGTCCCAAATAACCTTTCTCATAAATGGCCTCGGAAATCTGTCACTGGGACAGGTGTCAAATCACATCTCTCGGTACTTGAGTTGAGTGCATATTAACTATGTATGAATATAGACAACCTATTTTTAAAAATAGAATTGAATTTTACTTGTATTTTTTTAATTACTTTTACTTAGTTTTTCTTTTTTCAAAAAGTTAAATAAGCTTAACAAGAATATGTTGTACTTTTAAAATTCTATGTTTGATTTTTTTTTTTTACTTTTTCTTTTTAATACGCTTTATACTAAATGCGTCATACGAGTATAGTAAAACTCTAGTTAGAATATTGATGAATTGGAGTTCTTTCATCATCATCAGCCTGAAGTGTGTACGCTCCCTAAGAGCATATAGTATGTACGGTGCTTATTATAAGTTGACAATACTGACATAGCATTTACTTATTAACACCTTTTTTGTACCTAGTATTATAAGATATTCATTAAATGTATGTCATACAAGTTGGACGTATCATTTCAACCGACCCCAACATCACAAGCCTATCGCAGTCCACTGCTGGACATAGGCCTCTGGCCTCTCCCATTGCACACCACTCTGATCGATTTTGGGTTTCTCGCATCCAGCTCCTGCCAGTCATCTTACGCAGGAGTTCTGAATATTTAATCTATTTTAATTAAATTAACATACTGCCAACAAGCATGTTTGTGAATATATGAAGATGTGAATATGGAAATAAGTGTTAAACTCCGCATGTGGCTAACTTTAGCCCGCTGTGAGAGGCCAAGTTCGGTCGGGTTAAACTTTGAATCATAATTACTGAACGATACTAATTTTAAAACCGCACATTACTCCTCATTGTATCTAATACCTATTATAAACTAAACACATCTGGTCGTCAAATTGACATTAACGAAACGTCAAACTGACATGACAAAACGTCAAAAGTGACGATTTAGGTATTTAATGTAAGTAAATAAATCTAATGTTAATTTGTTATTACCTAACATGGAGATGAAGTAAAAATTAAGTTTTGCCATACGAAGAAAGCCAAGTTACCTATTTGAACACCAAAGATAGACGTTTGACAGGCCGATTGATCTCAGTCAACGTGGCCTACCAGTTTAATTAGATCCTTTCTTTTATACATCGTGCTAGTTTTTATTAAGCTGACTGTATTTGTCTAATTATTCTGGTTGTTAAGTTGTTAAGGATGATTATATTAGGAATATCGACTTTCTGTTATGTAGGCAAGGGTCATAATTGCATGGAATTTATTATAGTAGGCCTGAAACGGTTCATGGGATGTCTGGTAACGGGACGCCTTAATATGGGGGTGGATGATAGGTTACTTAGGCCGATATATTTTTTACACTAATTGCGAATTATAAGAAAATCGTGTGTAGATCCTTGTTTAGGTAGAACTGTTTTATTAGCTTTGTGTACAATAGATATTCTTTTTAAATATAAATTGAAATTAATTAACTGTAATTTAATACATTTATATAAATTATGATTATATAAATAAATGCATTTAATCATAATAATATAACGAACGTAAAATATAAACATGATCGATTGCACATAAAACTGATTGTTTGTGGACCGTACATTAACAAAATCCATTAACAACGGCACGCATAGTTTTTATTAATAACACTAAAACTCGTCACTATTTTGTCTGTAAAACCTCAAATCCAGTGGGAACGTATGGGCCGTCATGTCTATTTCTCTATTTGTACTTCAGTAAATCAGCAATGAACCTTGTGCATATTAATTATTTGTCTGTTCTTAAAACTACATAATAGGTATATAATTTTTGTGGGAAAAAAACTTGATTTTTTATACGCAAAGCTTCAAGATTCAAATCATTATTTGAATAAAGAATTCGAATTACTTTATAGCACAGCTTACAAGACAAAGTTAGACAACATTATTGTTAATAATAAACAAACCAGCATGAATGAAATCGTACATGTTGTTATTCTATTTTTATTTCGAAGCATGGGCGCGTATTTATAATGCCAATGCGTGGGCCGTCAGCTATAAAGATGCCTGTTTAACAGTATATTAAAATAAGGTTGGGTTTAGATTTAAAGACGTTTTCGTCGCAATCAATATTTAAGTTGAAAAAATTATATATGTACCTACCTATGTATTATAATCTTAAAAAAATATTTAACTATTTAAAAAAAAAAGGTTGCTGTTTTATTGTGTGATGTAGATAAAAATGATGAAAAACTAAGGTATAAAGTTTTGGCTGTCATGTCGGAGAATTCTTATTAAGATGACTATTTTTGTACTATTGAGATTTCAAATAATAATGGTCACTTAAAGGAATCTGTTGAGGGTGAGGCTTACTTTAGCTTACTTACTTTACTTTAGAAAACTACGCAGATAACATCACTGCGAAAAGAGAAACAAATCCTATATCAACCCATTTGGGTTGCATAGTATAGTAGAACAAAACCTCCTTTCTAAGGAGATTGCCTATGTCCAGCATTGGACTGATAAAATCTGTTGATGTGATGTTCAACAAAATAGACATTCAAAACAATTATCATTCAAAGTGCAATATTTAACACTATAAACCTAAAGCCACTAAATGAAAATCTATTGCATTATTTTGTTAGTTAGCATGTATACAGACATATGTTAGAACGTATTAATGCTTTATATAGAACAGTAGAGTAAAATAATGTTTTACTATACATTATAAAAATATAAACTGATCGGAGGAGCTTTAGATGAATCACGGGGCGCTGTATAATGAAGGCCGGATGAACAAGAGTTTTAAATGTTAACATTAGTCTAAACGTTAATGTATTTGGAATAAAACAAACAATATTTGAATACATAGTACCAGACATATGTTCTAGAAAATACGAAACATGAATTATTTATTTATGATCAATCGTCGGAATAAAAAATCATAATAATTTTATTTCAAATCGACCTTTCCACGCACTTTCGAAACGTTATATTAATTGCTCAGATTCAAAATGCCATTTCAGATGGTGTTGTGACTTGTGTGTAAGATGTTCGAAATATAAAAAAAAAAATAAAAGAAGTCTGCGACGCGGGAATGAACGTGAATAGGGCCGAGATGGTTCAAGGGACATGGGTCATGATGGAAAATTCTAACGTCGCCCTTGAAGACCTGCAAGTCTAGAGCAAGCGTTGTCGCCCTTAAAGTAGTTAAAGTACATATACTAAAATTGTGGAAGTTTTTTTTTTTAAGTTTACCACCAATTTGGTGAAACGCAATGAAAGAAATATGCATTTGGTTTTCTGTAGTATTTATTCGTTCATGGATGGTTTAATTGCTACGTTGTGATATTGATACTTCAGGTATATAACCCCCACTATCACAACAGTCGAAAGAATTATCGACGGTAATTCTACCTTCTTTCAGTGTGTATATTGCAGTCCACTTCCCTCCTAGCCACGTTGCAAACGATTTTCGTTATTTATTCCATTCTCTATTCTATTTCTCTATTCTCTTGTTTGTTGGCTAATGTCACTCAGTCACGTAATCAAAACAAAATATCAGCCAATGAAACAAGAGAATAGAGAAATATATTTGAAAACGAAAAACGTTTGCAACTTTATTTTAATTTAGGCTTCTCGCATTCAGCTCCTGCCAGCTATTAAGCTATCGTCACTCAAATGATCCAGCGTACTAAGCAAGGTAATTCTACCATCGAAGGGTGAAATGACGCAACACCTATCTAATTGATATTTGGTACACATATAGTCTAGAGCCTAAGAAAGGACATGGTAAAACACACCCAGGCAGAACCGCGGGCGAAAACTAGTATTCATATAATTTTAAAAGCCAATGAAGTCTCAAAGTACAGTTTCGTGTGGGTTCATGAACTATTACAGTATATAATTATTTATTAATATACGTCGTCTTAATATTTCGTGATCATATAGATTACAGAGATATTCATTGATAAGCGTGCTAGAGGTTTCTGTGACGGCGTGTTAAGCAATAAGAGCTAGCGGAAAGCGGCAAAATCGCCTGTAGTAATCAACTAGCTGTGTTTGTTATTAATCGCGAGTGAAGCTAGTCTTAAAAAAATAGCTTCTAAGTTACTCCTTATATCATCAGCTTTCTGCCTGTAAAAGTTCCGACAAAATCGTAGCAAGGTAGGTATCTCTAATCTCTAAAACGGCTGGCCGAATCATAACGGTACTTTCAACTGCAGATTAGCTTCAGCTGATCTTATAAGTTATTTTTATTTGTACATTTTTTATTTTCTTGTTGTACAAAATTGAAGTCATAGTGAACCAAACCTGCGTGTTACACCGCGGGGCGCAGCTCATCATAAAATTAGTCTCAAAAAGTTCAAGAAACGCGTGTTTAATATGAAGTCGCAGTATCTTATGCCTTGGGCTATCGCACAAATCGAGTTGAAGACGTTGGTGGTACACGTGGGCTTGATCGACTGCAGTTTCAAGTGTGCGCGAGCGCAGCGGAAGTTTATAATCTTTTATGAACTAATAAATATATTATATAAATTGTACAAAGCTCCTCGAGACGGCATGAGATGTATGAATAGGGGGGGGGTAACATATTAATTTATTTACTAAGACTTCCTGATTAACATATTGCACAATGCATCAATGACCTCCAGAAGCCGGGAGAATGATGCAAAGACATCTCACTAAGCCGCAATGGTGTGGGTCACCATGCTGCATTGTATGCACTCACAATTTGGCCTGGTGTGGAAATCTAACCCTGGATTTTACTTATGCTTTCCATCAGACAACGTAGAGTCACTTTGGTAGGCTTAAATATATAGAAAATGGCGGACTTAATGTCACAGGCATTTTATTCCAGACTCCCAGACAAACCTTAGAGTGTTACGAAGCGGTATGTGGCAGGTGTATGTTTGACAATGCGTGTTCTTAATTCGTAACCATGAGGACGGTGTAAAAATATAAACATGTGTAATACATAAAATAATAAAAATAAAATAAATAAATAAATAAAATATATAAATAAAAATAATTATTATTGAAACAAAAAACCCGACTGCTTATAAGTAATGAACTGAAAAGAGAACAATAAGTATCAGAATATCTGTATGAAATTGGACAAACTAATACTTTGTAAACACTTTAGGGTGGATCAGACAATTTTAAAGAATACGACTTAATTATATAAAGATGAATAGTTTTAAAGTGCTTTTCTCAGGAACCACTAGTCCTTATCCAAAGAGTAACAATAGTTTATCAAAACCGCGAGAGAACCTCATGACTTTCGGAGGATGAGTACACATACCTCATTAAACCTACAACGTTGTGGTAATGTGGGTAGACCTATCAAAATATTTTTATTTCCGAGTACGGTATAATAAAAATGCAATACAACCATGCGAGTGGGCGAGAACCGTTATCTGATAGATTTGAGAGCAGCGTGCATGGCCCGATTGATACGATTCGATCGATGTAATCCAGTTAAAACGACTGATTTCTCATTTATTCGAGACTAGCTGAGTTCCGCGGCGTTACCCGCGGCTAATGTTACAAACAAAAAAAGCTAGTGAAAAAAAATGGCATAAGTTACTCCTTGTGTCATCAGTTATCTGCCAGTAAAAGGCCGGTAAAAAAATGGCATAAGTTACTCCTTGTGTCATCAGTTATCTGCCAGTAAAAGGCCGGTAAAAAAATGGCATAAGTTACTCCTTGTGTCATCAGTTATCTGCCAGTAAAAGGCCGGTAAAAAAATGGCATAAGTTACTCCTTGTGTCATCAGTTATCTGCCAGTAAAAGGCCGGTAAAAATCGGTCTAGCGGTTTCAGAGATTAGAAGTAACAAACAGACAGACAAAAATGTAAAAAATGCTGTTTAGTGTTAGTACCTTAAATCATCAGTCATAAACAGCCTTTAACAGTCCACTGCTGGTCATAGGCCTCTCCTTTGAAAGGAGGTTTTGGCCGACTATAGCACGCTGGCCAGACGGGTTGGTAAAGGGTTTGTTTCAAGTTTTCCTTCTCTTGGCAGTGATGTTAGCTGCTTATTTTGTTCCTTTAGTCGCCTCTTACGACACCCATACCTTAAATACATACTTTGATATGCATTTAGTAAACTGGTCATTTGATTTTACAAACTCGCTGCAATTTTATTTGTTTGTGTTGACTAGCTTTTGTCCACGGTTCCGTCCGCGTACATGGTTATTATGGTAAAGTGTAGCCTATTTTCTTTCTAAAGAATCGAAGTATATCAATTCTAAATCTTATTGAAATCGGTGCCGCCGTTTCTCGGTCTGATGAACGAATGATAAGACGACTCCGACTGATGAAAAATGACCTGTTATATTTACTTCGCATCCAAAACTAGTCTATAAATATTTGTTTATATGCCCAGCGGTGGGACAGTAGTGGGAAGCAGTCAGCCGTCAACAATGGCGCGTGGGCGAACGGTCGGCACGAACATCGCTTCTCGTGTCATTAACTTTACATTGTCAATGCCAATGGTAACAGCCGCCATCTTGGTTTGAGATCAAGTCAATTGTGAAGATGCTACAATAATATTAACATTACAATAAATGTAATCTTTCTATTTCTTGAGTCTTTCTTAGATTCAACATCCGCGTGCGATTCCAACTGTCAATATTATTATGTGTTTTTTTTTATATTTAAGCCCACCAAAGTGACTCTCTGCCTGATGGAAATCATGAGTAGAATCCAAGAGTAGGGATCATCATCCTCATTGCGGGTATAGCAGCATGGAGACCCACATTATGGCTGCTTCTTGAGAGGCTTCTGAATCATTGGGCCTCCGGTCGCTGGCATTTTAGGCTAGTCATCTGTCAGAGGGAAGTCCCGTTCCAGTCGAGGCGACCCTATCGTGCTGAATTAAATAAATAAATATTTCGGACATCTTACACAATCGTCATCTAGTCCCAAACTAAGCAGAGATATTATGGGTACTAAACAACTGATATAAAAACATAAACATACTTTTTTTTTTGTAAATATGTACATACATATTATACATAGAAAAACACCCAGACTCCGAAACAAATATTGATAGATCACACAAATATTTGGTCTGACCCGGGAATCGAACCCGAGACCTCAGCAGCCGCGTACGCCAACCACTAAACCAACAAGGCAGTCACAACGTCCATCCACTACTTATGATGCTTTTATCATACACAGGATTTTATTAATTAAAAGTTCAATATTTAAAATCAAAAGTTTCTAAAACTAGAACCACATTCAATCTAATTTGACTGTATTTATAGCTATTGTGTACGTTATTGAAATTTATGTCGAAGCCGGAACGGATTATTGAGAAAGTAAGCCACGGAGAGATTCGTGTGTATCCGGCATTGCTTGATAATGAAGTGATAAGCAGATATAGATCCAATTTCTCCTTTATAAGGTGGACTGAATTATCTACGGGAGTGAACAAAGTACAACCTGGGTGGGCCGGGAACGACCCACGTATTTTATACGGATTGTACGGCTGTGTGAATTGTGTAATCATAAACGAAGTGATCCATCAGAGAACTGCCGACATAGCTCTTAAAGTTAGTAGACTGAATTGGCAATGGGCTGGGTCACAAATGTCGTAGAACAGATAACCGCTGGACTAAGCGTGTTCTGGAGTGAAGGCCGCGTTTTGGCAAAACATAAATAATTTTGTGCGCCTACTGGCCAGATCACGGGCAGACTTGCTAGAGGACCGGCAACGACTGGAGCAAAAAGCTACTTGGCAGAGGTCTATTGCCAACAGGGTACTCCAACGAGGTGTTAATCAAGATTTATTAAATGAAGGCAAGGTTGGCGGCTGATGGACCGCTCAAGACCAGAAATGTTAGCGCTCCTTGATAACGTTCCTTGAACGCAATAAGTTGTCAGACGAAGGTAGTAGGTTTTATGTGATATAGGAGGCAATAGGGCATACCGCTTATCTAAATAACTACAGTTTTAGACTACATTTTTATTTTGCTACCACTGTGAACCTGGGTCCTATAAGTAGGGCGTGAAAAAGCATCTAACTGGGCCGTCGTTCAACATGCTGGATTGTCTACATTGACAGTGAGGATGGTGACCACAACTCTTGTATTCTGCTCATGGTTTTCATAAGGCAGAGTCATTTTGGCAGCATTGACAATAAAACATAGGATAAAATATATAGGATACCTACATACCTATGTATGTGGTTTGTAGACCAACTAAACAGGACACTTTTTGCTGGACTGGATCATTCTACTTTACTAACAAGGCTTTAACCATTACTTTTATTATCTTCTTTATCTGTCACGCTGGCAGTATACTTGTTCCCCAACTTATTGCTGTAAAAAAACTTAAGTAAACCAATCCACAGTAAAAGCTATGCATATGTATAATCAGATAATAATTACGTGCATACAAGTATTGTACGTAATATCTCTGCTTACACCAAACTACTGTAGGTACACCTAATATGGTAAGGTTCGTGATACACTTATCAGGTTATCAGACTTTCTAAGACTCTTGAGTTGCGCACGCGCCGGCCTGACTGCAACTAAGGGTTAGAATGTATCGAAGTAATTGTCAGTTTTCATATTGTTATTATTAAACTGTACGGTTGCGGACGGATTGATTGTTAATCAAACAATCTAATAGATAATAATAAATAAAAAATAGGACATCTTACATACAACGCCATCTAGTCCCAAACTAAGCAAAGCTTGTAGTATGTGTACTAGACAACTGATATCCTTTTTTTTTCGGAATTACATACATAATATATTTGCATAGAAAACCGTAACAAATATTTACAGATCATGCAAACATTGTGTCCCACCCGGGATCGATCCGATCTAGATCCGAGATCCTAGACAACAATCGCATACGCGATTACTGCGCCACCGAGGCAGTCAAATCTATATTCCTTATTGTCAAATTTATACATAAGATGTTTAGAGAAGTGACAATAAATTTCTTGAAGATATTTTAAGGCAACAGATTGTCCTTCATACTTTATACTATTAACATTATTATTTAGATCTAAGCTACTTAGGTCTCATCAATCATCAGGCAACCAGCCCGTTGCGTGGTAGAAATCGTTCTCCTTTTTACCATGCTACTGGTGTGTTGCAACCTTAAATCTGATATCTTACTAATTTGTTTGAGAAATTTGCTCTTCGGAAGAACACACATGTATTTGTGTCTCATATTTATCTGTGTTTGTAATACATATACATTATGTTGACGTTTTTTTTTATTATTCGTTGTAGACTATGATGCAAAAATATATGCTACCTAAGAATAGTTTTGTAATGGAAAACTCGGGTGGAGTAATAAAAAATTATGTTTACCAATTCTTTGGCTGTTTTTTACCTAGCGAGGTTACCGGAGTTAGAACTTCATTCTCTTTTTGCAACTTGTCAAGAATCATTAATAATTTTCCGGAATCAACCGGTTTTATCTAATTATCAGTTTTTTTTCCACGGAGCGACGCATTGGACCTCCGTTACCCAGTAGAGAAATTGAATTTGAAGATTGAACTAATTGTCAGTTTATTTGAGGGCACGGACTTCCCAATAACGATTGCCATATATACATATGTTCATGATAACCAGAACCGACAGCTTAAAGTGCTCTTAGAGGCACGGGCGTGAAACACCGCCAAACTTCTATACTCTGAATTGTTATTATGAAATTATTTAAGTTCCTATTGCGGTTCTATCGGTTATCGCGGTGAAGAATAGCCTATGTTCTTGAGCAAGAATCAAAGTATCTACACACTACATTTCATCAGAATCGATGTAGCAGTTTTGCCGTGGAAGCATAACAAACAAACGAGAATTACTTTTGAATTTCTAACATCAAGTATGAGCTTAAATCAACATCTAAATTTAAAAAAAAATAACGTAACATTTTGGTACACTAGGTTCTAAACATTGTCATAGAACGAAGATTGTCCTTTGTTACAAGCCTATATACCTATATGAACAATACATACTCAATTTACTTCAAGCATTGCGGTCCGGCGCCGACCGCAAGTGCGGCTAACAGTGCTCTGTTACAAACTTACAAAGGCTATTCCATGGGCTATTCGAAGCATAGCTTGGCCTACACTAGAACTCTTACATGTCAATGACTTTTATTCTAGTTGCTATTCCAAAGTAAAATGCACTCTACACTTCGATTAAGATATGTGACGCGGGAGAAATGGCCGGGTTTGACTCAAAGTAAATAATAATATTTCGGACTTGTAACACACAACGCCTGCTAGCTTCTAACTAAGCAGAGCTTGTACTATGTAGCTAGATTGACAGATAAAATACTTATAAAACTTTTTTTGTACATAAATACATACATATTATACATAGAAAACATCCAAAACCCCGAAACAAAAATCTGTAGATTATAAAAATATTTGGTTCGACCCAGGATTTGAACCCGAGGTCTTATCCGAGATGTGATATGATCCCGGGTCGGGCCAAAAGTGTTGTTGGGTTTTTCCAACAAGAAATTCTTAGTCCGGAGAGTATGAAAGTTTGGGCTTGTACACGCCCGTGCCTCATAATATCTGGTGTTAAGCTGTTCTGCCTTTGCTTTATATCAATTTAATAACTTTACAAAGCAAATGGCCCTTAAAATTTTATGTTTATTATATATATAATAATTTTTGTTTCAGGGTTATCTCCACGTGTGGCGTCGAGAGATGACGTTTTCTGCTGAGCAGTTGTCAGAGCTCTTCAACAACATAGAGGATATCTATACGTTTAACAGGTAACAATATAATCTATTTATGAACCTATTTATTTTATACAGTCGGTTTACGCAGTAAATGTATCAAAACAATGAAACAAACGTCAAATAATATAACTACCATAGAGAATAATAACTTCCTACACTATACAATAAAAAAAGCATTATATTCATAATTTGACAGTTGTTGCGACTAATTTGGCGCGTTAGTTGTTAGACTTACGACATACTAGCTGAAGCCTGAAGTATTTCCCTCGGTTCTTGTTGTACCCTTACAATGACAATCGACGCTGGGCGAAGTTGGTGTACAAAAGTAGCCTAAGTAACAATTTATATCATTAACAATCTGCCACTAAAAGTCCCGTCAAAATGGATAGAGCTGTTCCAGAGTTTACTCCTACCAAAAAAACAGACAAAGAAACTTATAATCAAAGGGTAACAATTCTATCATACATTGTTTTTGTGAAACTTTAATCACTTACACAGTGCACGCAATGTAAGCTGCCAAAAGGAATATTTTTTCCCTATTTCTTAATATTTTTCTGGACTTCCTCAATGGCCCAGAGGAAGCGTATGAGACTGCTGTGCTTAGTTCTCGGGTTCGGATTCCGAATCGGACCAAATATTTGTGTGATCCGAAAACATTTGTTTCGGAGTTTGGGTGTTTCCTTTGTATATGTTATATATGTATTTATAAAAAAAAGTATGTTTATGTGTACTGGAAGAGCATGTATTATGTGTACTAGACAACTGACATAAATATGTCAGTTGTCTAGTACACATAATACATGCTCTGCTTAGTTTGGGACTAGATGGTGTAGTGTGTAAGGTGTCCGAAAATATGTAATTTAATTTATTTAATTACTTTTTATTGGAATTCCTTTCTTGTTGGTTGTAGGGTGGTGATATATAGGCTAATGTCTTCCTCGAAAATTATTGGGCTATTTAACATTGCAATATTTTTTCTAATCAGACCAGTAATTTTTGAGATTAGTGCGTTCAGCAAACAAACAAACAAATATTTCAGCTTAATAATGTTAATACAGATTTGTCTATAAAGAGCGACTATCACTGTCTCTTTTTAATGTATAAGTAATTATCTGACCTCTCACTCCTTCAACTTTAATTTAAGAGTCCTGACAGTTACTCAATATGCTGTGCTCTGACTGTGGATTCGCATTACTTTTTGTGCATGATGAATGGTCCCCTAAACCGAGTCCTCCCATATGGAGGGTGTTGAAATAATAGCGAGGGTAGGTTCAGAAAGAGGGTTCTTTTTTGTGTAAGGTTATTTGTATGTGAGTGAGTATGTAGAGTAAAAGAGTTTTGTCAGTACGTTCGTAATGTAAGTATGTGTTATAAATACGAGTTTGGCAATATGACTGTTTATGGCATAACGTGTTGTTTTTTATGGGTTTGTTTATACATGTTCAATATAAAAGTTTAATGTACCTACGAGTATTTGGCTAAGAACATATTTAATGCTTAACAATCAATGCACATACATCTTATGCCCACTTCACACGTAGCTATGAATCGCTGCGATTAATCTGTGCAATTGTTAATCCAGAGATTAATCCCTATTTGTGTAGCTATCATAATAGCAAAAATTCAATGTATCTACCTTATTTTATTCCTATACTAGTTGAGTGCCGCAGTGTTACCCGCGATTATAGTTGTAAATCGCAAGATATACTTTCATATGCATTTAATGAAAAACTGTTAATTTGATATTAGACACGGACACTTCAATATATTTTATTTGCATGGATTATTTATAACCTTATCACAAGGTTTATTTTTATCGAACTATTTTCTCATAGAATATCGATTAACTAAATGATTTAAATTAACTTAATTTGACAAAAAAATAAGTCCCAGATGAACTACAATACGATTTAGTATACGGGCTAACCAATTATTTTGTAATTATACCATTTTGTTTCAAACATAACTTACTACTAATTTGGTAGAACAGAAGCCACCTACCAAATACATAATTACATCAATTTAACGGATCATTGGTTTAAAATAACAGGGAGTTTCTTGAGTATTGTGAGGCATGTACACACACGAGTAAATTACAGATGAAACTCAGTGAACGCCTGCGTTGAATGTACGAATCGGACACTATTCACAGTGACTTTAAAGTTCCGATTCGCATATTGCTCGCAAGTAAGTAATCATATTCTAAGTTCTAGTCACGTTTTCTCTCATTCTCAGACTCACTCTCAGAGGGCTTGGACGTTTGTTTCTTAATCTCTAAATAATTTGTGGTCGGCTACTAGTTCATCTGTACATGTACTGGTTTTACATGAATATCAGTTTGTCTAGGGTACTGGCATTGGACCTGTGCAACCCTGCGAACTCGCTGTTGGTATATTTGAAGAGAAGTATTTCTCTTATAAACAAAAACTTTTACAAATTAAATCAAATTCAAAAACAAAGGGTACTACTATAACGAGAATCTGCCCCTTTTTATGAAGTTGGTTAATACTACATTGTGTATGTGGCGACTTCCACATACAGCGCGACGAAAACATACAACAGCGTCATCTAGCGAAGAAACACTGAACTTCGAAGAAAACACGGAATGAACTATACGGAGTAACTACTAATCCTGAATTGCGATAGAGAAATTCGCGCGCCGATTAGCATATATACAACACCCCAACATCAACTGTTGGGCTGTTGCCCACCAGGCATGATCACCTCGCCTGATCGGAGGATCCTCCCTTTGTGTTGGAGGGACCCGACACCCGTCCCTCCACATGTATATTTAATGCGCTTCAGGTTCGGTTTCCGAGTCGGACCAAATATTTGTTTTGGAGCTTGGGTGTTTTCTATAATATATGTATTTATTTACAAAAAAAGTATGTTTACATATTTATATCGCTTGTCTAGTAGCCATAATATAAGCTCTGCTTAGTTTTTTTTTTTTTTAAAAGACTACTCCCGCATTAGGAATATAAATTCCTGTGTCGCGGGGGGCTTTACAAACATACATGAAACGGACACAAATAACACCCAGACTCAGAACAACAAATTGTGAATCACACAAAGTGTTATCCTACGTGGGATTTGAACCCACGACACTTGGCGCAGTAGGAAGCGGTGTGGCGACCGCTTAAGCCACTAGGCCAACCATGCAGTCAATTTGGGCTATATAGCGTTGTCGAAATATTTATTGATTATTATTTATTTATATTAAATCGATGAGATACAAAAAGTTGGTTAAGGAACTACTAAAAGTCTGATATTTTAAATAATATCAGTGGGAAGTCGTTAGACCATCTAAAAAACTAAAAACAAGCGCTAATAGTCAACCATTATTATACAAATTGTGTGAATATATCATGAAGTAAATTACCTAAAAAAACGTTTGAAGGTTATGCGTTTTCAATAGTACAAAAGGATTCAATGTTTTACTTAGAATTACAAGTAAAGTAGCGTTTTTAACCGACTTCAAAAAAAAGGAGGAGGTTCTCAATTCGTCGGAATCTTTTTTTTTTTTTTTTTTACGTATGTTCAGCGATAATTTCGTCGTTTATGAACCGATTTTAAAAATTCTTTTTGCATTGGAATGGGCGTAGCCTACAGGTGGTCCCATCGTCACCATATCGAGATCTGATGATGGGATCCCAAGGAAATCGAGGGAATTCCTGAAATATCATAGGCACAATGTCGCGATTTGGGTACTCGGAATAGTTTTTCATTTAAGTCGGTTCCTTTTTGTTTAAATTATTTATGTCTAGAGAATATCCGTTCCGTTACAAGGTATGAATTCAATTGAATGTTGAAATTACCGCCATTGTCTATGGATGTTTACGATATCTGACAGGTGATAGGCGGGAAATATATTTAACCTATGAAAAAAACGAAGCAGGTTCTCTATTCGACTCGTAATTTTTTTTCATATACGTGGTCCACGTATATTTTTTACAGAATAGTCCGATTTTGAAAAAAAAAATATCGAAAAGAGTATATTCCGAAGTTGATCGTAAGTAAAACTAAAAAAGAAATTCCGACCCTAAGGGTAGCAAAGCTGGGGGTGATTGATTGGTCATTCACTGATTATTGTATATGACCATATTATATTTTTTTATAGAGTAGTTCGATTTCGATAATTCTATTTTTATTGAAAAGGGTACACTTCAAGGTGAGTCCCATATAAGTTAAAAAAATCTACTTCATGGGTACGAAAATAAGGGATGATTGATCACACACTGATCATACGATATCTTTTAGATTAGATGGACTACAAAGTAGAATTTTCCAACAGTTAATAGCTAAAGTAAGGTATAAATGTAAAAATATACATGTAGTATTTAGTAGATTATAAAACTAAACTTTTTAGCAAAAATTTAACCGACGAAATATTGAAAGGCAAAAAATAATAAACTTTTAATACTTAACCTTAAAAACTAATTTCTTAAACTAATGTAAGCACACTTTTTTGAGTGGACGCCAAACACTTTTCTATTAATTAAGTATCAAACTTTAATTAACGGTTCCCATTTACATAAGATAAAGAACCGTTTAATTGTTTCCCATTAAAAGTCAAATTATTTATACAAATCTTTCTTATTAAAAACCCTTATGCTATTACTTAAGTAGAACTTATAATTATTTTGACTCAAGTGTTCATTTAAAGGCGTGAAACTCAAGCTTAAAGCGTGTCAGATCATAAGACAAGTATTTTAATAATTATTAACACGAAAATAACTACTATTACTTTGATAAATGTACAAAAAATAAATTCTAGTGCAGGGAATACTAGTTACATGATATTATGAAACTAGCAACTAACATCTAAACGATGTACACCTAATGACCGATGAAAACATACGGGGAAAAATGTAGGTGTAAACGCGTGGCACTGTTATCTGAAGAATTGGTCAGATAAATCCGTCATTATCAATTAGCATCATCATCAGTAACCTTTCATATAAGACTACGGACTCCTTAGAAAGGAGATTTTTGCTTACTATACCACACTGGCCGAATAAAAGGTTTATGACATGTTCTCCTCTATATGTTTAAACGAGCAAATCTATGTAAATATATGTATGTTATCTCGGAAACGGCCCTAACGATTTCGCTGAAATTTGGCATTTGATGATTTTCTGGAGTGAAAAATTTATCTAGATTAGTTTTATGTTTGGGGAAACGATACTCTTTCAGTAACACTTAATTAGTTGGTGGTTAGTACTCCAACACAGCAACAATAACAGCTACATGAGAAAATAGATGGCGTATGATAACCGAGCGAAGCTCGGTCGCTCCGATAATATTCTTAATCCGTCACCACACGCAAACTCCTCTCAGTGTGGAATAAACTTTTGTTGTGGAATAATCTCATAAGAACCTTAACTTTGTACTTTGATCTATTTTTAAGGTTTGTATTGTTTTCCCGTATGTTTCCACTATGGTGTCGAACAGCCAATTAGCTAGTACAACCTCGTCTCGCATTCCTCGTGTGGCAACACCACATAGAACTTAAAGCGCTGATGTGTTAACAGCAAGTTAGCAATAACCTTTACTTAAGTTTAAATATAGTTCTTGTTTAAAAAAGGGGTGGGTCGGTCTATATCATCACATCTCCAAAGCGGATGAACCGGTATGCATGCGGTTTTTACTTTACAAAACGACCATCGTAATGTTACATTTTCTTCTTCTTCTTTGTCCGTGCTGTTATTTCCAATATATTTTGGGGTCGGCCCTCCCAGTCTACCTTCCCGACTATTTGTACATCTGCGTCATTTCCGGTGCAATCCCGCCTTCTTTAGGACGTATTTTATAGTCTTCAATTAAGGTATTCGACGGTCTTCCTCGACCTCGCTTAAATAGGTTTTTCTAACTCCATGACATATTTGCACATAACGTGCTCCTTTTCGCACCGCATTACATGATCATACCTGTGCTTGCAAGTTTGTAACCTTCAATGTACCCCAAATATGCTCGTTCCTGACTCTATCTTTCCTATAAGCTTATAAAATAACACATAAAAATTTAAACAAAGTGAAAGCATAACTTCCTAATCAAGTGATATAAATAATATATATAATATATTATCTATTGGTAACAGATTAATTATGCAGCATTAGAAAGTATAGTTGGGCGACAAACGAGGTTGGATACGATATTTTTCATCGTTCTAACGTGTTCAAGTGTCCCATGTTAATACTCCCACATAATGTTATCGTAGGATCGTGATGAAGAGGTTGACAAAATAACTTTCTTCTCATTTTTTACTCCACTACGGTGAAGCGTAAATAATGGGTACTACTTTTGGCAGTCTATGTTTATTTGCCAAAAGGAAGGCTAATAGTTTTAGTCTCGTTTTACTGCTCTGCCTGATGAAAATTAATTTTATTATTTCTTGAATCTATCAGTTTATTCACAGAGCGACTGGCATTGCACCTCTGCAACCCTGATCGCGAAGTGAATTCGTAGGTTGTGAACTAGTTGCCGGAATATTTGAGGGCACTGACTTCTCAATAACGATTGACATAGGTGTTCATGACAACCTTGACCGATGGCTTAACGTGCTCTTTTAATCATCAAAAGCTAGCTCATTAAAATATGTATGTACCATAATTTAAAACACGAACTCTCCGTGAAGAAATACATTAAATTAGACGTGTCTGGCGGGTAACCTGTCTGAACTGTAGATCCCATTGTTTTTGCACCAGAACACATCAGGACGTGACCTAACAAAGGGCACGACGGCAATTATTAACTGTTTTACTTTTATTGTAACTGCCTGAGAACGAGCGAGGGCAAGAAGCTGTAAATGCTTTATTATATGCAAAAAGTGTTCCAACTCTACAAAAAAAAAAGTTTTTATCATTACAAGGATATTTTCTCGGTTTAAATCGTATGAGACAACTGTGGGAAGTTCCACGAAATTTTACTCTATCGTTTAGGAGTTCAATTACAAACACACGAACAAAGGTAAAATTTGTGATGTTTTGAGTTTTTGAATCCTTTTTTTTTAAAAGAAAACTTCTGCATTAGGAATATACGTCTAGTATCGCGGGGGACTGTAGAAACATACATTATACGAACACAAAAACACCTAACCTCAGAACGACAAATTGTAGATTACACAAAGTGTTGTCCCATGAAAGATTTGAATGCACAATACTTTTCGCAGTAAAAAGTGGCGTGGCGACTGCTTTAACTGTTGATATGTATATATTTTGTTGATGTTTTAAAGTTATGAACTTATATAACTTTTTAATCAACCATTAATTGTTGTTGCAGATCGCTCTGCGCTGAACTCAACACCTGCCGATTAGATGCCATCAGCATCGCACGCTGTTTTGTCAACAACACCTCTGGATTTTCAGTCTACACATCATATTGTACTGGGTACCCTCGCACTATGGAGAGGCTCGCGGCCCTCGCTTCAGAACCTCACAGCGCGAGGGAGTTCAGAGAGAGACAACTAGCCCTTGGTCATCTATTGCCACTAGCTTCTTACTTACTGAAGCCGGTTCAAAGGATATTAAAGTACCATTTGTTATTGCAGGTAATTATAATTAATATTTTACTAGTATTTGCCCGCGGCTCCGCTTATAAGTCGGTTATAGTGGTAAAGAGTAGCATATGCCCTTCCACAAGAATCAAAGTATCTCCATGACAAATTTTATAGAAATCGGTGTAGCGGTTTAGCCGTGAAATCCTTTGGAATATATCCTGTGTCGCGGGGGACTTAAAAAACATACAAGAAACGGTCTCTAAGAACACCCAGACTCATAACAACAATATGTGCATCTCACAAAGTGTTTTCCCATGTGGGATTTCAACCCAAAACACTCAATCACATCTTGGGATATAATAAAAAATTAACAATTTTCAATTGGATAAATAAAACTAATAGTTAAGATAAATTGCGCAGGCGCTTGAACAGGTGTATCTGCCATAGTCTGGGTCGGAATACTGCCTGCGTTCACAGTGAGGATGGTGATCATTACTTTTAGATTCTACTTATGTTTTAAATCAGGCACAATAGAATCAACTTGATTGATAAATAAATAAAAAAATAAATAAAAATTAAAAATATACTGAAACAAATATTGTGATTTAAGCGGCGTTTGAGGCAGGGCTGAATATGCAAACGGGTTTGTTCCAAAATTTCGTATTCTTTGAAGTAGAAATAATTAAGAAATTATTTTTTTTAATTTCAGAATGTCGTAAAGCAATGTGCGTCTCGTGAGACAGAATACGCTCTTCTCAAGATGACAGGCATAGCGCAACACATTGATGACATGAAGCGAAGACATGAACATGCCGTCCGAGTACAGGTAGGAACCTATTTGCACACAGAACCCAATCAAGTTTTTAATTCAAATTATTCACTGTTTCATAGATTTTAATTTTGTTCCAAAGTATGTTTTTTCTGTGTTAAACATAACCTAAGCTAACCGGACAGACAAACAGAATTAAAAATAAGAAATTTTGATCTAATAATCTTATATGCATTTAATGAGAAGCTGTTGTTGCTGAAACAAATATTTCAAAAGTATTTATTAGTATAGATTAGTAGAAAAGAAAAACGCGTCAAAAATTTATTAACATGGCTCTACTAACTGGAAGAGCTGCTGATAAAACTAATAAAAGTAGAAAAAAATACATTATTTTAGCCAATATAAATATTATTTATTTAATGTTTCTGAATGTTATGTTTACAGGAAATCCAGTCACTCCTCTACGGGTGGAATGGTCCGGACTTGACTACTTACGGAGAGTTGTGTGCTGAAGGGACATTTAGGTACGTTACCGACACTATTGATCAATTTATAATATAATTTCACGTACAATGGTCCACTTGAAGGACGAAGTGCGGAAACCGACCTACATAACATAGAACATAACTAAATAGACGTTGTTGTTTGTCAAAACCGTACCCTAAAGGAAAATAAATTAAACTATATCTGTGGCCTCTTGAGTTAAAGATGTGTGTGAACATCAACAGTCTAAAATAATGTTTATGTACAAAAACAGAATAAATTATTTATAGTTTTTGTTATAGTTTGTTTTAGCAATTTAAATTTCGAATATTATCTTCCTAAAGTTGTTATAGGAAGTTATTAAAAAGGTTTCCTAATTGACATTAAATATAAAACTAAAATTTGACCATAAATTCATACACCTACGTTAACATTTCTTTCTTTTTTTTTTGTTATAACTAAGCCTACCGAAAAGACTCTATTCTGACTGATGGAAAGCATGATTAGAATACATGTCCAGCAGTGGACTGCGATAAGCTGATGATGATGATCCACACTATGACGTCTAAGATACTTCTGTATTATTGGGTCATAATTATCCGCTGTATTACACAAATTGTCGGTAACATAGATACCATTCTTGAGTCTTGCATATGTAATATGAACAAGACAACAAATCTGTGTAAAGTTTTCAAATTTTGACACTAGAGAATAATTCTCCTTCAGGCTTCCTTACTTTTATCGATTTGATCAGCATTTTAATATTTCTTGTACAGAGTTTTCGGCGCCAAGGCGATGCGTCACGCCTTCCTCTTCGACAAGATGTTGCTCGTCACCAAGAATAGGGAGGACGGCATTCTAGCCTACAAGTCGCATATCATGGTAAGCCTTAAATTCAGTTACACGAAACACGCCCTTCGCTGGACCTAGGTAAAAGATGAATTTACTATGGCAATAAATATGTAAAAAAATATATAAGTAAGGGCTAAAAGACAGGAATGAACATCTCATTATTAATCATTTGGTTTATAAACGAATTAATTCAAGCATTCACTAATAAAAGCTTATAGAGTAAGAGCCCAGAGCGATCAGACATAACTTATTTTCACATGGATGAAACCTTAACTACTCAGTAGCGTCTAGTGTACTTTTAAATACCTGCGTGTTTGTGGAACTAGATCTGTGACACCTGGGCAGATATCAGGTGAGAAAGGTAACTAAAAATAAGAGTTATCTAACTTAAATTAGTATGGCTGATCTTTATATATATTTCGTAGAATATTATTCTAAACTAGTTTCATAAAGTGTCAGACACTTTTCATGGACCAGAGCTTGTGTCAGACGCTTTAAAGATCGACAAAAAATTAATGAACTTAACTTATTTTTACATGTCTGATTTTTTTATATGTTATTAAAGTAACTATTACAAAGTTATATTTCATCAGTCAGACAAATTCGAGTGACCAAACATCCCTTAAACACAAAAATTATTCAGCCGGGAGTGCGATCATCATGCTATTTCAGAGCGAGTGAGACGTCCACTTGGATCCCGTTTTTAGGGTTCCATAGCCAATTGGCAAAAAACGGAACCCTTATAGATTCGTCATGTCTGTCTGTCTGTCTGTCTGTCCATCCGTATGTCACAGCCACTTTTCTCGGAAACCATAAGAGCTCTACTTTTGAAACTTGGTAAGTAGATGTAATCTGTGAACCGCATTAAGATTTTTACATGAAAATAGAAACAAAAACAATACATTTTGGGGGTCCCCATACTTGGAACTGAAACTCAACAAATTTTTTTTCATCGAACCCATGCGTGTGGGGGGGTATCTATGGATAGGTTTTCAAAAATGATGTTGAGGTTTCTTATATCATTTTTTTCTAAACTGAATAGTTTGCGCGATTAGATTTAGATTTTTGATTGCGATGATTAGGAGATATTTGCTGTAATTAATCATAGTGATATTTTTGTGGTAGTGGTAATATTTTGTTTATATCTTTTTCTAACTGGTATCTTTTTTACAATAAAATAAAGATATTTCCTTATAAAATAAAATGGATCCTCATATATTCACCTATCACAAATACATGCAATAAATGAATTCACTTTAATATTAATATTAATTAACAACTTAATGTTGAAGCCCATGTTATTGAAACAAGAATGCGAAAATCTTAGATTGAAATTAGTAAGTATTTTCATTACATTTAATTTTTTTACTCTGAGACGCATGCGCATAGTGCTCTCGCGATCGCACTCTCGACTGAATAATTTTTGTGTTTATGGGATGTTTGGTCACTCGAATTTGTCTGACTGATGAAATATAACTTTGTAATAGTTACTTTAATAACATATTAAAAAATCAGACATGTAAAAATAAGTTAAGTTCATTAATTTTTTGTCGATCTTTAAAGCGTCTGACACAAGCTCTGGTCCATGTAAAGTGTCTGACACTTTATGAAACTAGTTTAGAATAATATTCTACAAAATATATATAAAGATCAGCCATACTAATTTAAGTTAGATAACTCTTATTTTTAGTTACCTTTCTCACCTGATATCTGCCCAGGTGTCACAGGGCTAGTTCCACAAGCACGCAGGTATTTAAAAGTACACTAGACGCTACTGAATAGTTAAGGTTTCATCCATGTGAAAATAAGTTATGTCTGATCGCTCTGGGCTCTTGGACCATTACTATAAAATATTTTTTTGTAAAATTAACCTTTTCGCCTAAACTTTTTAAATTTTATTGACAGTTTTACACACTTTTTAAAGTTTACAAAACTGTAGTACATGAGTAAAATAGTTACTACATTGTAAAGTATCTCACGTACAATATTATTGGGGTGGTTCCCACTGGTCAGGGTGTAGTTCTGTTCTCCTAACAAGGTCGTTATAACTTGTGTGAAAGAGTGGTTAATTTTAAAGCAATCTGATGTGTAGTCAAGGTGAAAATTGCAAAAGTAAACAAACGATGTACAAGCTCTTTTTTCCAAACACTATTAGACATTTTATAACTTCAAAAAGTAGTATCTCCAAAATAGTTTAAAGAAAAATCAATTTTACGTTTATGTAACAAAAGCACGTTTTTCTAAATCACGTTTGTTTGTATTTGACAGTGCAACAATATGATGTTAGTGGAGTCGATAGCGGGCGCCCCGCTGTCGTTCCACGTGATCCCGTGGGACGCGCCCCGAGCTCAACTCACGTTGCAAGCCCGCTCGCAGCGTCACAAACGAGAATGGACCTTATTACTCAAGAGGGTGAGTATCTTTTTGTTTGATTTATTGCGTTACGGCTCGTGTTACAGATTAAATTGGTAACAAATCAGCGCAAATATATAAGCAGTAACTTTGTTTAAAGCTCCACAACAGTCTATGATATTCAGGAGGTCATAATGAGAAACCGTTTGTGTCTCACCCACATATTTAACTTTACCGTTATTTTGGATAATTCTCAATACTCTCAAGGTGTATAGGGATCCCACCAACAACATAGAACTCCAAGCCAACCCCAACTGCAAGTGGTGTACCTGCTGATCGACTGACGAGGTTCTGGTAAACTAAAAATCCTGGTAAACGGCAATAGGCTCGCCATGTAGGATCAAAAAATTGGGATTATAAAATCTTCTTCTTATCGTATCAATGGCAACACTTTGCACGGTTTTGTCCTAGTGCTCGGCGACGCGGATTGCATTTGGCCTTGTGTTGATCCATTGTGGTGAGAGGATTTGTCACCTAAACTCTACGATACCGAGTGTTAGGTGTCCAGGGTGCGACGGACGTCGGGGCTCTTGTTTTCTTGTACTCTTTACGTCGCTCGGGGAGGCTCCTCTCGTGCACCCTCTGCCGTTTAAAACAGG
The DNA here is from genome assembly GCA_932526445.1 of Phragmatobia fuliginosa. Classification (NCBI taxonomy): domain Eukaryota; kingdom Metazoa; phylum Arthropoda; class Insecta; order Lepidoptera; family Erebidae; genus Phragmatobia; species Phragmatobia fuliginosa. The sequence continues at coordinate 8,112,147 of OW052081.1, read as the reverse complement.
CGTGTTTGTGTGGTCCCTCCCACACAAACGAATCAATCTAGGTGCTCCTGAGTAGAGGTCATAACTTTTAATTTATATTTGACGCTTGAAAAGTCAAAACTTAAAACATCTCTTTTTGTACTGTTATGCCTATCAAGTATTTATTCAAAACGTAATATTTCAGGTGATACTGGAGAACTATAATGCTGTGATACCGTCACATGCAAGACAATTAGTGATGGAGCTTGGCCAGAATAAAACAGATGGTAAGTAAAACTAGCAAACGATCCTTGAGCATACTTCAATATTTAGAGTAAATTAACTAGTAAAATCATATCAAATCAATCTATTATGTTTTGTACGTTTTTATACGTATTTTTTTTCTATGTTTTGGTATTATTTGCATAAAACTTACAAAGTGGCTCTCTATACTAAATAATTTCAGAACACCTTAATACAATTCAAGAGATAATGAGAATAACTTCTACCTCTATTAATTAAACTGTTTTGAAAATTTTCAGATGACATTCTAGCAGAAAAATCCCACAACCTCATAACTCAAGCGTCGATGCGAAAACAGTTATCAGCGCCTGAATATCTCGAAAAAAGAAAACTGGACAGAGATAGGCGAAAATCTTTCGAAAACGGCATTAGGGGAAGATTGAAGAAAGCTAATAGAAAGTACACATTACCAAACTCTAGGGCTGAAAGTCAAGAGTGTGATTGTTCTCAAGTGTCTGCTGAGAAAGGCATAGATTACACATGTGAGAATTGTTACGTAGAGCTATGTTCTGATTGTGAAACAGACGTAGGTAAAGTGAAAAGGGATGATAAAAGTGGTTGTAGGCACGATGAAGGCGAACTTGGAGACAAATGTCCCGAATGTGATAGATTGTTACATTATATTGACTCCGGTAGCGCTGAGCATTTAGAACGAAAGCAAGCAGGTTGTAAGTGCTCAGATTTTAAATCGTCACAAGAGAGTTTTAGTAAAGAATTTGGGTGTCCATTAAATAAAACAAGAGGATATCACTCCACTGATAATATAATCGGTTACGCAGACAACGTTAAGAGTAAAGAAGATCTCAGCGATAACAATTCACTGACTAGAATCAGACATATCAATAAAACGTGTCTGAAATGCGCGAAAATTAAAGAAAATATTGCAGTCACCGACATTACGAGCACATTGCATACTAGAAGATCTAGATGTAATGATAGTGAAAAACAAAGAGTGGATAATTTTCGATCAAAATCAAAAGATGATCCGCATAGATCTAGGTTATCTAAAATAGGAACATGGAGAAGAAAGTCTGAACCGGGCTTACAACAAAATATGATCGGTATTATAACGAAGAAGTCTCAGGATAGTGACAGCGACAAAACTGAAGTACGGGGTAATGAAAAAATAGAATTTGAATGCAAAAATTGTGGTTCGAACAAAGTGAGTAGAAGGACAAGAGGAAACGATGGAACAATAACATCAGACCTGGAACTTGATAACAAAGGAAATGTTGGTACACTTAAACCAGCTGTAGAGATTAGAATGTACAATACAAAAAATATACCAAAGAAGATATCAAAAATAAAGAAAAATAGGGCCAAAGGATTGCGCCTTGGTTCTGACACTACAGCGAAATTCTACGCTGATTTTTCCACTGATGTTTCTACTGAGAATATTTTGCATATATCAGAATCAAATGATAGTCTTAACATTGATAAGCCTAAAGATACACCAAACCCTGTACCTGATACGATAAGCAAAGATGAAGACATTGACGAAGAAACCTATAAAAAGTTAATAGAAAAAACGGATTCCTTTAAGAAGAATGAATTAGAGAAAGTTAAGTACTTAAATAAACAGAAGGTCATTAATGAAACATCTGAACTTGAAGACAAAGGAAGTGAAACAGAACAAAAACCACTTGAGGGCACAGAAAGTTGTGAAGAAACGGAACAACCTTTGGAACAAATAATTTCTCAGTTGTTAATGCAAAATCGAGAATTCCAGAAGCTGGTTAAGAAGCAGCAGCTAAGAAATAGTGCACAGAGACGACATCAAAGACTAATGAAATCCCATTCAAGTCCTGAACAAACTATACTGGCTAAAAACCTAGAATCTATCAAATTAAAAGCAAAGTATGGACGACACATTTCAGCAGATATAGATATGGATGGAAATGAAGAAGAAGATAATACGACAACTAGTTCAAGAACAGATATGAATGACGAAACTATGGAAGACCATATTTATGAGACATTGAGAATAGAAAACAGAGTTGATGTAAATTTGCATAATTTAGATAATAAAAGTAAAGTGATACAACACGTTAATAGACCAAAAAGACTTCCGTCCCCTCCACATATCACTAGCAATGAAAGTGAAATTAATACCTGTATTGGTCCAGATTCAGACTATGTTTATCTCTCTTTTAACAAACTAAATCAGATACAAGACACTGAAGGTATTTATGATGTTCCAGTAAGATCACCAGAAAAAGTTTCGAATAGGGTATCAGCAGATTATTACGTTACTATGGAACACAAAGGGCCACCAATCAATGAACTCATTACCGACAATGTTTATGACAGTTTAGTAGAAGTGTGTAGAAGAAAAAAAGAAGAATCAAATGAATTCTCTACTGACTATTTGCCAATGAGTCCAGACCAACAAAGCCCAAATACTCCAGAAATATGGCTTAGTAGACAGAAAGAACATTTCAATGTATCCAGAGATCGAAAGTCTGGTTCCTTGCCAAGAAGCTTTCAAGTCATTACAAGTAACCCTGAAGAAAATTTGTCTACATTCAAGTGTAAACCTAATAGCAATAGTAAGACGTACTTAAATAGAGATGGAAAAGTTATGAGCACAGACAGACCATTTACAATTGCTTCTGATCAAAGTGAAATGAACTATGATGAAATGAGTGAAGGAGAACTTCTTAAATTCAATAAATCTAAGACAAGTGAAGTTGACTATGTAGAAAATATAAGTCAATCAACTTTAGAACTTGAAGAGGAAATTGACAGGTGTTATAAAAATAATTTTGCAAAAATCGACTTAGATAATAATAAAAATGAAAATTTGACAGTATCTCAACCAAACTTAAACGTTTCGACTACATCCTCTTGTGAAGTATTGCCTCTAGAAAAGAACGACGACACAAAATCTACTGAAATAGAAATTATTCATCCAGAACATAAAATATATAAACCGACGTCAAACATGCTTTCTCTTAAAAATGTTCTCAGTCGTTTCAAATACAGAAGTCCAAGCAAAAACAGCGATGAAGCAGAAATAAATGCCAACGACCAAAGCAGCCCTGGTAGCACTAAATCAGATCCAAAAAGTCCTGAAAAACGACCTGCTTTGAATCCTAGAAGTTACTCTAAAAATCTCCTGCAAAGATTCAGAAGTATTATAGGTGATGAGCATACTGATGATAACCAAAATAAATCAGAAACTACTAACAAAGTTTCAGGTGGAGAAGATACACAAAACAATTTAATTAAAGCCGAAATAAAAGTAGTTATAACATCGACAGATACGAGTCCGACGTCATCAACTATAATTTATTCAACAATAAATAATGACCTGCTTAGTAAAAGTGTTTGCGAACATACAACCATGACAGAAAGCCAGACTGAAAAGAACAACTTAGAAGCATTGTCTATCAGCTGCGATAATATCAATCAAAAGTCTGAAATGCACCGCCCTAGTTATGATAAAAGTATAATCAATAGCTCAACATGTTCACCTGTAAAAACGAATAATAGTTCCTATCAAAACTTGAATAAACTCCCTATTTACATGCAAGGAAGCAAACATTTAGGGGCGAGAATAGCTCAATCAGATTACGTTGATCCAACTACTTTAACTTATGAAAAATCCACTACACTTAAAAAAGTTAATATCCTTATAAACAAAAATTCAGTAAGACCTGACAGTTTATTTTCCAATTCATCCTTCGTTACGTCTTCAAGTGAAGGAGCATATCAAGAGCCTCTGAATAAAATAAATGCTACCCATAACACGACTGAAGAGAAAACTGTTAGCGGTAATCTACAGAATAATTCAGATGAAAGTTACTATGAAAAGTCATTTGAAAAGATTGAACAAGTAACTGATGAGGATGTTTTTAGAGATTCAGCTGTTTATTCCGATCAAGAAGATAACGAAGAAACGAAAGATACTGTAACGAAAGATCAAGAGACAAATAAAAACATAACTAGAGTCGAAAGTATAAAAAGTAAGACTGTGATCCACTCACAGCATAGTATCAATGAAAAAGTTACTACAAAAACACGCGTTATTGTCACATCAAATAAAACAGCTAACGTAGAGCGTGTAAACAGTATTAAGAAAACAGTAAATACTAAACCAAAATTAGCTCCTCCAGTACCTGCTAAACCTAAAATAAGCCGTATACCCGCGGTATCAAATCCTCAAACTAAACTCGTAACTCGCACATTGTCTAAAAGCTCCGAACAATCTTCTTCTTCAGAATCTATCAATGTAAAAACAATAAAAAGGAATGTCAACTACAAACCATCATTCCCAAAATCTGAAACTTCTAATCTCAATGTAAAACCTAAAACACATGAAAACAGTATTAAAAATGAAGGAACAGTGTCATCAGACACCGAAACAATTCAGAGAGAGAACGATAAATTAAAGCCTCAAGGCAACATACAAATGAAAAGGCTAAGTTTCGAAAGAGCTAGTTTAGATTCGGCTACAAGAAAAATGAAACTGAACTCTAGTGCCGAGGAACAAAGAACCATATTAGAAAAACCACAATCGTCAAAGTCAGTGTTAGAGAGACGAATGGAGATTGAACAAATGTCAAAAATTCAATCTAAACTAAATCCGACTGTGAAAAAACCTTTACAAGCAACTAAACCTAAGTCTATAACAACAAAAGTAGCAACATTTGAAAGGAGCGTAAGCGATATTGGTGTGAAAGAAACAGCTATATGTTCCAGTACTGATAAAAACATTCCTATTAGAAATAATATTGAACAAAAATCTGATAATGAAGCAGAAAAAAGCAGTTGGGTGAAACAGGTTGTCAATAAATTCCAATGAGCTTAAATACAGTGATATTATTGCATTTATACTTCGACTTTACCGCCACTATTTTTAAAATGTCGGCTAGCAACCGTTTCCGTTATAGTTGAATCTATTTGTAACGCAATTATTTAGAATCATTTATATGTATCTTGCTTTTAAAAATTATAAATTATAATCTTTTGAATATCCATTTCAAAGTCGTTTTAATATTAAAAGTAAGACTTTGAATAATGAATCCGTCTGGTTTCGGGTACTCATTTTATCAAATCCGTCAACTTGTAGCTAACTTAGTTCTAGATTAAATGTATGACGATTCTATTTTTGTCACATTTCTCTGATATCTTTAAAGTAATTTAGTACGTATGTAGTTAAAAATGAACGTCGTATTATTTCAAATTTATACTAAGATAATTGTTACTTATTGTGTAAATAATCAATCTTTTTAAGCTTCGATATTTGTGCCATAGACAAGATTAATACTTTGGCATATATACATTATCACACAGCCCTATGTGTATGTATATAATCTGTGGAATGCTAATTTTGCTATTGTATTCAAAAAGTGCCATTAGGATATTAAACGAGTATTTTAAATGGAAATTGTTAATTTTCATGCAATGAATTTTTGTCTACTTAAAATATTTATTTTTCGTTTAGTTTTAACTTAAGTTTTTGTTGTGTAGCTACTAACACCAAAAAGTAGAGTTGATTGTTTTAGTATTATTTTTTACTAATAAAAATTATTCAATAATTTTCTGTTTATTATTCTACAAATATCCAATTCCCAAAATACTTATTATTAAATATTAAGCAAGGCAGAAAACGCAATACATATATGAACATATATCTCCCTTATCTTTATCATTCCTAAATTTATACGGGGTTGGCTACTAATACCAATATAGGATTTCCCATGGAGACTTGAAAGTGCTCTCCAAGGCACGGTTGTGAAATACCACCAAAATTCTGAATTTCATGTAAGATTAACCTAATAACACTTGGTCCGACCTACGAATCGAACCCGACTTCTCTCGATCGGCAGTTATTTTTGTTTTAATATCATCAACATCCTTAAATAGATGGTGTACTGCTGGCTATATAATGAAAACCTCTCCTCATAAATGTTTTGGCCTACAATATAGCCTTTATTTGTGTTTTAGGTATTTGTTTATTTTTTAATCCCCCTCGGGCCGTCACCCAGGGTTGCCAACTATACTGTTTTAAACAGTATTAGGTATACTGTTTTTCACTAAATTATACTTTTCACTGTTGAACAAACATAAAGTATACAAAATACTGTTTTCAGCATCAAAATGCAAACACATTATTGTGTTATACTTAGACGCTCACACAAATTTGTTTTTATTAAGTCTAAGGGCGCTTACTGCTCAGTGCAGCGTAGCCACGAACAAATCACACTGAGTTTCTTTGTAAAAAAGATTGTAAATTAGTAAGTTGTGCGAGAAGGTTTAATATTGTTCATAGACCTGAATAATACTTTAATTCTTGTAAAAAAAGTTGGCATCCCTACCGTCACCCCACCGGAGTTTACGGCGAGGCGGTGTGTGGGAATCGAACCGGCTAAAACCACACGGTATGCCACTATGAGCCTGAAATAGGAGAGTTTCAGGAACTCTTGTATTACGCCATCTAGATCACGCTAGATCTTCACGTATGTCTGTATAGATTTACATATATATATACAATGTTAATAATGAGCGCATGTGTGCGTTCCCCAGCAAAAGTAAAAAAAGCGGCCAAGTGCGAGTCGGACTCGCCCATGAAGGGTTCCGTACCAGCAAGTACCATCATATAAAAGATCTTGTAGTTCGTTGTAACTTTCATCGATGTTTTTATACTAGTGTATTGATTGGATGAAAGGCAGGGCCGTAGCTAGAGTCGAATTTGAGGTAGGGCAGCATTGGTTACAGGTAGGGCGGAAAAAAAAAAACATAATTGACGCAGTCAAGTGTTGAGGATATGTTCTCAATGGCATATGATATGTCATATGCCATTGAGAAAAAGAACAGAGACTTGGAATCTATAAGGCACTGGTCAACGAGGTTTGGATTATCTGTTAATCCTACCAAATCTCAAGTGATCGTCGTGGTCAGCAAACAAATGCTAAGTAGGTCGGATATGGCAGTCGTTCCTCCAGTTGTCTACAACAACCAGAAGATACCTTTGAGTGCAGTAGTAAAAAACTTGCTATTTAAGGACTCTACACTTGATTGGCGGGCACAAGTGACACATGTCAGCCAGAAAGTTACTTCGTGTCTTCGCGCTTTATACTGTCTTCAAAAATTCCTTCCCGCTAAAACCAAGGCGACGCTTATGCAGTCCCTAATAATTCCCCTGATCGATTATGGTGATGTGTGTTATTTTGACCTGCCGACCTCCTTAATATACTCCTTCTCAATAACTGTATTCAATTCGTTTTCGTTTCAATTCGCAAATATGACCATGTGTCTGCTTTACGTTCCCAGCTGCAATGGCTCCCAATTCGACAGCGCCGCAGTTTGCGTGCACTCACTTCTCTTTTTTCTTTCCTCTACTTCCCATCGTTACCTGAGTAAAGAGGGCTACCGGGTCCAGGGCGGGCTCGGTTAAAGAAGTTACGCCCAACACCTGCTCCGCTTTGCCACCTGGAACATCGTGCGAGGGAGTTAGCCGATGTACTCTCCAAGTGGAGGGTAGCCGTAGCGTTCCTGCAGGAGACTCGGTGGAAGGGCAGTAGATCCCGGTTCATTGGGAATGGCTACCAACTGATATACATAGGGGCACCTGTTGGAGAGAATGGAGTGGCCGTGGTACTTGCCGGGTGGCTTCAGAGTGGCATTTTAGAAATGAAGCGCTGTAGCGACCGTCTAATGGCCGTACGGGTGCTTGTCGATGGAATTATTACCCATCTGATAAGTGCTTACGCGCCACAGGCAGGTTGTAGTGAAACCGAAAAAAGATGTCGTTCTGGAGCCAACTCGGGGATATTCTTCGCGGCATTCCTTTGTAGCAGGGAATCGTTCTGGGTGGTGATCTAAATGGGCATGTGGGTGAAAGTTGTTTACGCGTGTTCATGGTGGTTTCGGTTATGGCACTCGCAACAAAGAGGGTGAAGACATTTAACGAACATGTGCGGCTACCGATCTTGAATTGGGGACACGTTCTTCGAAAAGAAACCGGAACACCTTATCACCTACAAAAGTGGGAGGCACATAATACACACACTATTAGCAAAGTGGCTAACTGCAAACTCATACCCGGAGAGAGTCTCATTGCACAACACCATATCCTTGTGCCCAAAGACAAACATGTAGAACGCTGCCAGCACAGGATCAGGTGGTGGCAGCTTGATGAAGTCTCGTTTCAAAAGATCGCCTCGACCTTCAGTGACAAGTGCGCTCGAGCTGAGAGCAAATTGGTTCAAGACAGTTGGGACAAGATTCAGGCAGCTATTCTTGATGCGGCGACAGCGGTGCTGGGCGTGTCTAAGGACGGACGCAAATGTGACAGGGGTACTTGGTGGTTGAACGACACAGTCCAGAGGAAGACCAAGGTCAAGAAAACCCTCTTTCAAAAGTGCTAAAGATCCTGAGGGCAAGCTGTTACACGAAGAGCTTGCGGTGAAGGAAAAATGGCGCCCTTACTTCCACGAGCTGTTTAAAAAAGCAGCATAAAGTGGTGCAGCCGTCGGATCTCCCTCCAAATCCGGGGCTAGTGCCACCGATAACGCCTGCAGAAGTCCAGGCTGCTCTTCGCTGCATGACGTCATAAAGCTGTCGGAGCCGATGGAGTGCCCATCGAGGCCTGGAAGGCGCTGGTTATCCATGGTGTTAGTATCCTAACCGATATCTTTAACCGTGCACTCCTCAACGGCGAGATACCAAGGCAATGAAGACTGAGTATCATCACTCCAGTCTTCAAAGGCAAGGGATCGGTGCAGGAGTATGGCAACTACCGCGGTATAAAGGTGATGTCTCACACCATGAAGCTCCTTGAGAGGTTATTAGACTCCCGGATCCGACAGGAATGTACACTCTAGGAGGGTAAATATGGGTTTCGAGAGTGAGAGTGAGGTAATAAATAATATTTGGGTGGAGTGATACGAGTAAATAGATAAGACCAGAAATACCATTTAGATCATAGATTATAGATATGATTTAGATCATATTGTTTTTACAAACTTATTATAATAATTAACATAATAATAAAATATATAAAACAGCAAATTTCTATGATCTGCTATGTTATTAATAGGGGCGGCCAAGTGTGAGTTGGACTCACTCATGAAGGGTTCCGTAGCAACAAGTTAACATGTTATAAAAGTTCTTGTAGTTCGATGTAACTTTGATCGATCGTTTTAAATAGTGTACTGATTGAATGAAAGGTAAATTGTGGTTTACGATTTATGACATATTAAAAAAACTACTTGCTAGATTTCGTTCAAACCAATTTTCGGTAAAAGTTTACATGGAAATGTACAATATATATTTTTTTAGTGTTATCATTCTCTTATTTTAGAAGTTACAGGGGGAGGGGACACATTTACCTCTTTGGAAGTGCCACTCGCGCAAACTATTCAGTTTCAAAAAAAAAAAACTGAACTGAAGACCTATCTACCTATCTATAGTGAAAAAATATATGCAAACGACACAAAAATATACATTAAAATAAATACATGAAAAATGACACGCGTGCACTTGCACGCAAAACATGTACTCCAGTTTTATTTTAAAAGAGGATTCCCCTTCCCATAGATTGTAATGTAGCTCATATTGCAATCTATGGGACGGGGAATACCTTCTGCATCACAGATATTATAATTAAATAGATCCATCGCTTCATGTGATGCCGCTTCAAATGCTATACACAGAGCAAAGAATTATTATAATATGAAATGAATATACAAACTGTGGTATGTTCAGAAAAGTTTTGAGACCTATCCCTACATTTTTTTTATCTCAAACTACAAATAATTCAATAATAAAAAAATATCTTAGTTTTTGGTGTTTTTAAGGTAGGGCATTCTGATTTCAAGGTAGGGCATTGCCCCACAATGCCCTCCCCTAGCTACGGCCCTGATGAAAGGTATATTGCGAGTTACGATTTATGACGTATTAAAAAAAAAACTACTCACTAGATCTCGTTCAAACCAATTTTCGTTGGTAGTTTACATGGTTTTTTTTTAGTTTTATCACTCTCTTATTTTAGAAGTTATAGGGGGGGGGACACACATTTTTCCACTTTGGAAGTGTCTCTCGCGCAAACTATTCAGTTTAGAAAAAAATGATATTAGAAACCTCAACATCATTTTTGAACACCTATCCATAGATACCCCACACGTATAGGTTTGATGAAAAAAAAAATTTGAGTTTCAGTTCCAAGTATGGGGACCCCCAAAATGTATTGTTTTTTTCTATTTTTATGTAAAAATCTTAATGCGGTTCACAGAATACATCGACTGACCAAATTTCAACAGTATAGCTCTTATAGTTTCGGAAATAATTGGCTGTGACATACGGACGGACAGACAGACAGACAGACAGACAGACAGACAGACAGACTTGACGAATCTATAAGGGTTCCGTTTTTTGCCATTTGGCTACGGAACCCTAAAAAGTGGGGCTTTAGAGAGGTGAGAGTATAACAGAAAATTAGTACATCCTAATGAGTAATTAGTTACAAATAATAAAATTTGTATAGTAAAAGTTATTGTATAAAAAAAAATTGTATAGAAAAAACAGATTTTGCTCGAGTAAGTTCTGAAACGTTACCCTAGTAAAATGTACATGAAATCGTTTCAGCCCTACACCAAATACATGCCAGATAGCTTTTATTGCGTACATAGTAACTAGTAGTATAATTCCGAAAGTAACTCTGTCCTCTCTTAAACTCTTAAGGCTAAACCACTGCAGTTAATTCAATGACTTTGAGGTGATTCTTGAGGAAACACTTAAGCTACTCTTTACTGCGATAATCTACATTCAGAGTCGCTGGCAATCTTCCTACACTTTTAAGTTTAGCGTGATACTTCCACTAAATGGAACTTGGTTCGGATCACACCACGTTCGGTGTGATAAGAATAATATAACACAAAACGCACCGATAAAAATAATAATAATGTGTGGTAGAATGCTTTCCACTCAACAGACTATGGTCCGGAGTGCACCAAGTTCGGTAAGTGGTGCGTAGGTATATCATTTAATGTCATAATTATATATTTATCTAAGACATTACAATTCAAATGGAAAAAGTTTTCGTAAACGTGGCAAGCAATAGAGCAAAGAATAATGCATTCCTTCCACCAAGGAAGTATTCACAAAAAAGCGATAACTTTCTTAGGCAAAACCACAGGCATGGCCTTATGGTGCGGCCTAGTGAGATGCTTTTTCGTGCTCCGCTTAAAATTGACAAGAAAATACAAGAGCTGGTAGAGAATCCGGTTTTAACTTTTAGATGTAGGACGTGCGCTAAAATGTAAACATAGTAAGTACGAGTATGTAACAATATGAAACGAAGATTTCTAAATAAAGCCATTCAGCATATTTTGGCCATGCTTTCCATTAGGCAGTCATTTTGGAAGTTTTAGACCTAAAACTAAGGCGTTGGCCCAAAGCTCCATACGTCAGTGTGTCGGTTTTCCTGGGAAAAAATTCCCTGATTCTTGCCCATAATCTACTTTTCCACTGCCTCGTTGGTCTAGTGGAAAGCGTATGCGACTGCTAATCAAGAGGTCTTAGGTTCAAATCCCGGGTCGGGCCAAAACGTGTTTTTGGGTTTTTCTTTGGAAATTCCTGATAGGAGTACGGTGTTTGGAAGTTTGGCGGTAATTCACGCCCGTGCCTCAGAGATCCAAAACATGCAGCATGGCGACCAACTCGAGATCATACTTTTTTTTATAAATATATTTAAGCCTACCACTTTGCTTGATGCTTGAAAGCCTGAGTAGAATCGAGGAGGGTAAAAGAAGTAAAAAGTTTTTATTTCACGTATTAGTTTATAGATTAAATATTTATAGTCAACCATAATACGTGTTGTTTTTGATATAATTTCCTTTGTAGTGTTACTCTACTTATACCTGATATAAATAGGCAGATATTATCTTTGCCGTACCAGTGCCGGAACTCTCCGTGCTACATCGCATGACTGCCATTGTCAAGTTTATTTCGAAGTCACAACCATCTTCATCCTTGCATGTCTGAGGCGATGGGTAGCTATATTTTATTATACACTAGCTGCGCCCCGCTTTTGTTGTCGTGCCTTTACAACATGGCGAAGCGTAGCTGCCCGAAAATAAAATACAATAATTTAAAAAAAAAAACTAAAAAAGGAAAACTAAAAAAAAGTTTAAACTAACAACAAAAATAATTTTAATGTAACAAGGCGTACTCCACGCTTTATGAGAAATGTCAATAACGTCGCCCCACACTTTTTACGTTAAAATTACTATCTACTTTTTAGTTTATTAGCGTGTTTGTTTAGTTTTAAAAAAAAATACTATTTTCTTAGTAAAGACAACTCCTGCATTAGGACTATACATCCTGTGTAGCGGGGACTTTACAAACATACATGAAACACGCACAAAGAAAACCCAGACTCAGAACAACAATTTGTGGATCACAAATCACTTGTGCTTCACGTGGGATTTGAACCCACGACACTTGACTCAGTAGAGAGGGCGGCCTGGCGACCGCTTAAACCACTAGGCCAAACGTGCAGTCTACCTGTTTATTATTTATTAGAAGTAGTGGACGCAGCGACCAATGCATAAATGTGGGTACATAAATGACATAGATAAAACATGACAATCAATATTACATCTTCAGGCTTAGACCATCTTGTATGGGTTTTTTTTTTTCAGAATACCAACAGAATAAAACACAATTTTTAGGAATCTTAATTATTAATAAGGTAGCTATCAACAGGAATCCACAGATAGATTCCAAACATGAATCAAATACAAATAAAAAAATATACAAGGTAGTAGAGCCATGCTGACTTCACTAACCTCTCACAGAAGACCAACCTAATTCATTTAATTATTCATCAAATTTAAAAACAAAAATAAGAGGCCTATGTAAGCTAGATATCATATTTACGTAAACATGAGGTAACTTCGTCTATCTAATTATGCGATGATTCACAACGTTAAACATTATGATTTGTGGTTCCACCATTTTGTCGCGTGATCGTAAACGTATATTCCCTCCAAAACATTATTACTTCGTCTTCGATGCACGCAAGATACTGCCTGTCACCAAGTCGAGGAGGTTCAGGCCAAAAGTTAATTAAGTTTTGTCTATGGTCTTATTATAAAAGGTGATGTTTTTATGATTGTTGAGAATGGCGTTTCGAAAAGAACGAAAGGATATATAAACTTTTATGTAAGAAGTCTCAACTAACTTTAATTCCCAAATTCTAATATAGACCCATTGAGTACGAAAAGTATATTTTTTTATAAAACAAAAAAGCCTGTTCTCTATTGTTGTTATAGGTCTGCATAAACGACCTATTACGTGAGGTTACTTATGTAATCTATTCCAATGAATGTTCTCGAGTCATGTTTATTTTAACAATTACCATGTCATTAAAGACCATTATAAGATTTACCAATTGAATGGTGGCAAAGTTTAAAGGTCGAATAAATTAATAATACAGAAAAGTTGTTCGGACTTTTACCATTAAGAGCTGGTATGTAATGTAAAGCTTTAATAAAACATTTAAAAATTAACCGTTATTCGGGCGTTTAGAGTCATCATCATCAGCCTATCGCAGTCCACTGCTGGACATAGGCCTCTCCCATTGCACACCACTGTGATCGATTTTGGGCTTCTCGCATCCAGGCTTTTAGAGTAACATTTGCAAATAGATAGAAAGTTTAATAATTCATATTTAAGTTGATAAGTAAAAATTTTCTCATTTCAATTTGCTTACCACCTCCTAGGCTAGTCATCCTGAAAAACTTTTCCATCGCAACAAAACAGGCTTACCTTACGATCATGTTGCGTGCAAGAGAGACAAAACACAGGAAGAAAAGTTCTTTATACGAAAACTCGTTCATTTTTAGACAAGCTTGTCTATAGGTGGCAGCGCGCGCAATGCCTTCTGTGTTCGAAAATTCAAATTCATAGATAAACCCGGTACATACTACTGAAAAATATCAATTTTAATAGTTCACGGAAGGCATAAACTTGGCATTGTTTTGAATATAAATCGTTGCTAAGATAGTTGTCGTGTAAAGTGATAGGTATGGGCTCGACAAGTTACGCAACAAAACCAAAGACAACGGGGTACAGAATGAAGAGCGGCTCCAGCGCTGGCTCCGACAAAGAAATGAGCGGGAAATTGAAGCGTACAAAAATTCGGCAAGTAAATTCGACCTATTAAAAACAGTTTTAATATTATTATTATTCCAAAAGTTTTAGATTGAAGTCATAATGCTTACAATGTTTGATAAAATATTTTTTTGGGTGCGTAATTAATTATTAATTTTTCTAAATAGGTTTTTAAATCATGCAAAATATTATGGAATTTTCAAGATTATTATTACACTTTCAGTTAGTTTTTATATCTAATTCTAATTTCAATGTAAAATATTTTGTATGTCTATTGTTTTATTGAAAGTGAGTCTATTTATTTAAAGTCATAGTTAACATTAAAACTTGTGATGTGCCATGGGAGAGGCCTATGTCCAGCTGTGGACTGCGATATGCTGATAATGATGATGATTGATGAATAAAAGAAAACCATTTCTTTTTTTCGTCCTAATGCTATCTCGGTCTCGTATAAGTAGATATTCAAGAACATATTAGTACATACTAACCTAAAATAAACGAAGTTGGTAGTCGATGAAGCACTAACCAGAATTTGTAAAAACAAATGTTACAAAAACTTCTGACAAGAACCCACATCATTCTTCACTAGAAATATTGCTGACACTTCAAGAAACCCTCTATTTATCAGTTTTACACAATGTTACAAACTATTAATGCAAAATGTTAATTTGTTTAATTCACTATTTACAGGTGTCTCGTATTGTTTTGAGTATTGTAGGTAGTAGAGCCACGCTGATTTCAGCACGAATGGGCCGGCTCGACCCGGCCAGTACTACCCTCACACAGAAGACCATCCTAATAATGACAGCATTCTTGCTGTCGTATTTCGTTGGTGAGTGTGAGACCGGAGGCCCAATCATTCTGCATCATTCTCCCGCCCTTCGAAGGCCGGGAGAATGATGCAGAATAATCTAACCAAGCTGCCATGGTAGGGGTCACCATGCTACATTGCCTACACTCACAATGAGGATGGTGACCCCTACTCCTGGATTCTACTCATGCTTTCCATCAGGCAGAGTAGAGTCACTTTGGCAGGCTTAAATATATAAAAAAAAAAAAAAAAAATATAATTATAACTAGCTTTGGCCCGGATCCGCTATACGTCAGTTATCGCGGTAGAAAGGAGCATATGTCCCTTGCCGGGCTCTTGCCTATGTGTGTACTAAAATTCATTTAAATATTATACGCGCGATTCCACAAGTTTCAAGTTAGGCCTTGATATTTTCTGACCAAAGTTAAAGCGAAAATCTAGAAGGCGGCGGCATTTCCTAAGACACTCTGTGAACAAATGCAGAAACAAGCCACAGAGGTGTCTTTTTTTTAAAAAACATTTAAACAACATTTCAACAGAAAGAATAAAAATACAGTATTTAATAATATTTCGGACATCTGACACACAACGCCATCTAGTCCTAAAATTTGTAGATCTTGTACTATGGGGTACTAGACAACTATATTATACATAGGAAACATCCAAACTCCGAAACAAATAGAAATATTATATCCGATCCGAAAAAAGAAACCCTAGAACACAAGCTCAGCAGTCGCATACGCTACTATTGCGCATCCGACGTAATCAAAGACAGTCAACATATTTACACGTAAAGCAAAAACTTTGTACCTATGCTTTTTATATGAAGGAGGGCAGGGAGAAGAAAACGTAGGTGGCCCGGGGTACGTCGGTGTTCCAAGGATTTCCTTTCGAGGGTGCATTGTTTTTTCAGTCTAGACGTTCTTTGTGTCCGTTTGTAACTTAGAATAACGTGTCTTGTGTTTTTTAGGTAGGATTTTAGGTAGGATTTATTTTTGTGTACAAAAATTCTGAGTATGAGTGTAATTTACACCTAAATTCTCTTGTCTTTTACTATCTTGAATGTAGTTTTTTCTTACATAAAACGAACCAAGGTATTTTAAACCTATATAATAAAGTAACTACGTCTTTTTATTGATGGTAATAAAATCGATTCAAAATACGTTGCGTGTTTCAGCATGACTTTAGGGTTTTTATGTACTTAGGTTAAGATTGAAATTAATCAATAATTCGTAATTCTGATACTTTTTAATCAAGAATTCTTATCTGTTTTAAACGCATACCTATCTAATTAATTTTGGTGCAGTCCTTACCGTCACTAGGGGTGTATTTACCACAACAACCGTTACTATGACAACGAATCCGTGTAATCGATACCTGTTCCCATATTAACACACTCGATAGGACAGCGCAATGCGCAACACTAGTTCCAAACACGAAATTTAATTTTTATTTATTATTTTCTTTTTTCTTTCCAATTTTAAATATGTTTTTTGTTGACCGTTAAGTATTGTTAAGTTTTTTAATTATGTATTATCCGAATTATTTAAATAGGCGCCCGAGCAAGATGAATGAGTATGGATTGAAGAGGATACCGGATTATACAGAACTGGCTTATAAGGAAGCTGTGTCGAAACTAAGATACTTTTTATCTGGCAACTATGCACCAAGTGTAAGTATATTTTTAAATAATACTTTTGATTCAAATATTTAATTTAAAGTTCTCTTACTTATAGTCAGTAATGTTCTAGCAATGCGTAAGTCTATAGTTTTAATAATTTGATACCAACTTATGACGTGTGTTGTATCTAAGATATTTTATATCTAGAAGCGATTATAACCACAATTGCCGCAATTTTAAGGCATAAAATCGCTTGTAAAATCCTCTTAAATATTTATTTGTAAACACTTTTAGTACTACCAGTAGAAGTACGAACTGTTAAAACTTGAATGACCTGTCTCATAAAAATAATTCACAAATCGCGTGACGCGGGCAAATTTACGTTTACCTACTATACTTTTCTATACTACAATGGCCAGCAGTTTATTCATAAAAAGAGCATTTATTGAAATTTTAGTCACTTCATATATGAATCTTAGCCATTTTCATAGTAAACATTCAAATTTTTTTAAATGTAGTATTATTTACTTTATCAACAACTTTTGACTGCCCACTGTTGGACATAGGCTTCTACGATACAAAATATAAATAATGGTCGTACTCTTGATGTATGTTTGTTTTTTCGTGGTGGGAATGGAGATTTAGTTTTAAACTAAAAGAGCTAGATTGACCGATAAAATACTTATATACTTTTCTTGTAAATATACAGTTATAGGTAGTACACAGAAAACACCCAAACTCCGAAACAAATATCTTTAGATCATACAAGTATTTGGTTTGACCCAGGATTTGAACCCAATACTTGAGGTATACACAGCAGTCGCATATACTATCACCACTGTTCCACCGAGACAGTCGATAGTGAGGATCACTAGCAAGTAGACATTCACCTATTACATGAAGATATTAACTAGCGATCCGAAGCTGTGAGTGAAGCTAAGGAGTATCTTAAGTCATTAGCTGTCTGCCAGAGAAAGTCCCTTTAAAATCAGTCCAACCCTTCTAGAGATTATTCGGAACATACAGACAGACAGACAGACAAAAATTGCATTTTTTATTTTATTAACGTACTTTGATATGCATTTAGTAAAAAACTGTTAATTTAATATTACATACAGACACTCCAATTTATTTGTATAGATTTTTTAACATCCGTGTGTATCCCTAGGTCCGTAGCTACGGCGGTTCCGCTTCCATCAAGAACCTGGATGAATCAGACGGCGATGTTGATAAGAAGTACACCAGTTCGTACACCCTGGCGGAGTACAAGCCGCGGCCGAGGCTCACGGCTAAGTATACGACGTTGTACGCAGATAGCCTGAATACACCTCACTATACACCACATCATAGCACCACAGCTGGTAAGCAACAATTAAATGACATCTCGACTCCCCATCCATTTTATATAGGTACTGCTTAAGACTACCAAAATGACGCTGTCTAATGGAAAGCATGAATAGTCTTCATCGCCGCTCAAAAACGCTTATAGCCGGGTGGCCTAAGGTTAGTGGAAACAATCACTGAGGGTAAGTAACGACGGCGAGGTCAGACCTAGATGGGTGACCGCTTGTATCATGTTTTGTTATGAGCAATTCCGTGATTTTAAGGTCATGTTAAGCAGTCGGTCCCGGTTTTCATCATAAGATAGCAGTCGTGAAGCTTTGGGCGAGATTACGTCGCCATAACGTGTCTTGCCAGTCTCCAACCCGCAGTCGGTCAGCGTGAGGACGTGTGGCCTTAACTCTCTCTTGAGAGGAGACCCGAGACCAGCATTATGGGTTGTTGTTTGAGTAGAGTCTTGGAGATGGAGGGCTCCATGCTAAATTGTCCACATGCAGCACAGTATGGCAGTCTGGTGTTCTTTTTACTTTAAATAAAGTATTTTATAAATTGTTACCAGTTCCACCAGCCCCAACCGCCGCTTCTACAGCTGGTGCAGACCTAAGCGGTGGCACAAACCCTGATGTCGTCAACTTTATTCAGAAACAAGAAGAGTACATCGAACAGCTGGAGAGAGAAAGTCAGTACTGCAGGGTATGTAATTCTGATAGAATGATGTCTGTACTTGTCTTGTCTTGTCCCGTAATACAAGCTCTGCTTGGTTTGGGACCAGATAGCATTGTGTGTACAATGTCCAAAAAAATCCTCACTTAGCTCCAGTTTCAATATACCAACACTGTCTTCTTTAGGATGAGCTCAACAATCTTCTTGGCAAAGTAAAAGAAGTTATATCGGAGAACGAAAATCTTCACGAAGCACAAAAGAACAAGCTGATTACTCGTATGTTCCACTCCTATGCTGGTTCTGAGAGTGATGAGCTAGATGATCTCGGAGACAGTACTGGATTGGATAGTGATAATAAGGTAGGTAGGAAACCAAATGATCCAAATGTAATACATATCTAAAAAAAAATCGTTTTAATGACAAAATGATATTCAAATTTAGCTTTTGCATTTTTGTGTATGGGCATGTGCTTGTGTGCGCATGACTGTTATTTTTGTGTGTTATAACCAACATCCAATTTCTAACCCTATAAAACGACAGATTGTAGGAGCACGGAGCGAAGCCTTGTATCAGCAGCTTTGTACCAGTGAAAGTGCCGTCAAAATCGGTTCAGCCGTTCTTAAGATTACTCGAAACAAACAGACAGACAGACAAAAATTTTAAAAATTGCATGTTTGAAATACTCTTTCAAACCCCTGTAGTAAAAACTAATAATTTGATATTGCATACAGACACTTCCAATTTCAATTATTCATATAGATTTCATTACAACACAAATTATGTTAAAAATCACAAAATCTTAATTAATTTTTAAAACCATTAGAATACATCAAAGTCATCAACCAATATTTTCGTAGGTAACTCCATCAAAAGGTCGCAGATCCGCCAAGACCCGCTCCACCAAACTGGAAGGCCCCAATATTGTCTTTGAATCTCGCATAGCAGAGTTAGAAGCCCAACTCACACAAGCGAAGATCGACTTGAAGAAAGTTCAGGTAATATTCTAGAAAAAAACCTTCTGGATATTCTTTTTATCTGATTTGTTGAGTAAGATTTCTCTCTGCTTCTGAAGAGGCTGCAGCGTATGTGACTATAAGATAGAATTCGTCCTTGAGAGAGATCATGGTCTTTCGAATTTCTTGGGCCTTTGAACATAGTGATTTCATTTTCAGTGTTATTGGGTTGCATCATATATCTGGCGTGATACAGGGAAAACCGAGAGTTATCGTTTTTACAAAACACTGGAACCCATTCCTCATGACTAGATGTTAACAAAGTGTTAAGAGTCCGTCTATGACACAGTGTATCTCTATATGTTTGTTGTCTGGTTCTTTAGGAGGAAAACAATGAGAATAAGCGCAAGCTGGCCTCTGGGCTCGTTGATTCAACTTGCCTCGATGGTTTCAAACGACAGATCGAGAATCTGCAAAGGTAAGCTACTTATATTAAATTCTCAAGCCAATTAACATGTAATTTATCATTATTACTATTAAATAAATATTGTTTTCTTTTTATTTAAGACTGCTAAAGTGACTCAGAGTTACCATCCTCATTGTAAACTCAGACAATTCAGCATGGTGACCCACACTATGGCAACCTAGTGAAATGCTTTTGCATCATTTTATTTTATGAATCCATTTTATTAATTATAGTTAGAAATTGGAAAGTAGTTTTCGATCAGCGGTCATATGAATTTCTATATCAAATGTAATAAGTTTAGAATGTAATAAGTTAAAGAAATCCCAAAAAAATTCAGAAAGACCCTCAAATTAAAAACTTTTATTTCTAATTTTGTTATTTAGAGACAAATCGTCTTTGGAGACCCAAATCTCGAAGTTAAAGCTCAGCTTGGAACAGAAAGACGACGACGGCAGATACAAGCGAGGTTCCGACGTTGTGGAGCAACAGCTCAGAGACGAGCGAAACAACCTGGAAACTGAACTTAGAAGGCTCAAGGTATCACACTTCTGCCCAAAATGTGAACCGACTTGAAACATACTTACTCAATTTCAAAAAGAATAACTAATTGGAACCTATCAAAGTGCAGGCCGATATAAGTTGATTCAACAGGCTGCCTGTCTATATAATAATAAATAAAACTAAAATAACTAAAAAAATAACTAAAAACAAAGCGTGGTTCACAATATTAGATAACTATTATTCTCCTCATTTCAAGGATGAGTTAGCCAAAGAGCGCAGCAAGGTCCGTGAGCTAGCAGGAGAAGGAGCTCGTCGTGCTATACAAGAACGAAGTGCTGCTGAACAGCGCTACAATGCTCACTTCGATGAGTTGCAACATGATCTTGCAGCTCAGTATGACAATGCGGCAAAATTACAGGTCCGTAGCTACTTTTCTGGGTATTTTGCCTCAAAGTTTAAATATTTGGAGTATGTAATTGTATTTTGTAGGTTATTAGAGCCACGCTGTATTTAGCACAAATGGCCCAGTTCGCGCGGGGCAGTACCAACCTCACAAAGAAGTCCTACCTAAAAACTCGAGAAAACCTTTTGATGTTGATCTTTCTGTAATCAATTAAAATTTATGTAAAAATCTGCATGAAACATTGCTATTATTTCTCCAGAATTTTTTAAATCCTTTTCACGTCATATCAATATTATTAACAAAAAAAATCCGACTTAAAAGAAAAACCTATTCCAAGTACCCAAATCGCGACAGGTATGCCTATAATATTTGAGGAGTTGCCTCAAGTTCTCGAGGGTCCTATCATCAGATACTAATTTCCTTATTATGGCACCAAATGGGAGGCACCAGCTTTCAAATAAAAAAATAATTATCAAAATCGGTTCAACGAAAGCTCTGAGGCAACAAAAATAAAAAAACAGTTGAATTGAGAAGGAGGAGGTCCTTTTTAGAAGTTGGTTAAACAGTAAAAATATCAAACGAATTAGACTATGTTACATTCAACAGCTGGACTTGGAACGTCAACGTCGGGAGGAAAATGAGTTAAAACGAGAGATTTCCATGAAGAATGCGGCTATTGACGAACTCAAGATGGAATTGAAGAATAAAATGTGTTGGTATTTTTTTTTCGTCCTCATATTCACTTACTGCCTAGATTTCGCACTTGAGTTACTAATGTCCATGATATGCAGTAGTTACTTTTGATTGTGTGACCCCTCAACTAGGACTGCCATTCGTCCGGGTTTTTCCTGGATTGGTCCTAGTTTTGAGACCATCCGGTAAACGTCCAGGCAGGCTTTCATTTATAATCCGGGTCGAACCCAAACTACTTATAAAATTTTCTGGTTTTCGGACAGTCACCGTAATAATTTAGGGAATCTCTTCATAGGATAGGGAAAGAGGAAAAAAAAAAGTTAGTAATCTCTTAAAATTCAAAAATATCCAAAAGAGTGAAATACGACGATGATTTTGACGTGTTCTGGTTTTGAAATCTAAAATCCGGGGAATTTGGTCTTTTTGTCCTGGATTTTAAATTTCATAAATTGTAGGCTGCCCATTGAATATGAATCTTTCATTACCATTGAATATTGTCTTCCTGAAGAATTAATTTTTTATCTATCATTAATAGATGGACCAGAACTCAGAGAATTTACATGTTCCTTAGAGTTATGGGGTTTATGAAGCATAAAAGTATATTTAGTTGAACTGTTGAATGCTGGAAAGATCGAGCACTATAAATATGGTAAATTAACCACCTGAATTTAAATTTATGTTTTAGCATCTTTGCAAGCGGATCTGGCTCAAGCTCACGCTGAAAAGGCTTCCCTTGATGAAGAGTTAGCCAGCGCCCGCCTCGCTATAGAACGTAACCAAAGACAAGCCAAGCACGAGACTAATAGACTCAACTCTGAGGTAAGACATCATCGTTAATAGCCCATAACAGTCCATTGGTTTGCATAGGCCTTTCTTTAGAAAATAGGGCAAATAGTAATAAGATATTTTTTATGTTAATTTCGGTCTTCAATACATCGTCCACACAAAACATTTTCTGAAGAAGGGGCTCAAAGGCTAGATGTAAGGGCAACCTTAAGTTCTTATACTGACGAGTCAGAGCTGTAATCCCTTGTCGTTAGGTGACGTGTTTGATACTTCCGTGGAAATCCTACGATTCAATCAGAATCAAAATAAATATTACTGATTCCAATATTTGAATGGTGTGAATGAATAGGTTACAATCATCCTTCAAATATTTGCTGATGACGTTTCATCACTTGTTATACTTGAGACACTTGAACTTTATGTATTTCTCCTTTAATTTATTTAAATTCTTACTTTAAAACTGCAATGCCACAATTATGAAATTTCAATGTTATGAAAATTTATTTTAGATTCAGTCTCTTCGTCAACGTCTGGATCGTGCTGACGCAGATTTAGTCCATTCACGTCGCGAGAATCTTCGCCTGTCTGAACAGATCGCTAATCTTGAGAAGGAGGTATATAACTTGTCTTGAAATTATAATTCACCTTACTATTTCTAATAACTAGAAAACTCCTCATCTAGTCCCTTTTATAAACAATAATAATAATAATCCAAGTGTTGTATTAATAAATAAAGATAATTTTACAGCAAACAATGAAGAATCTAACTCCCATATCACCGGAGAAGAACAAAAAAGAAAAAGAACTATCTACAGTATTGGAATCAATGGAGAATAAACACGGTACGTAATAATATTTCATTTAAACATTAAAAAATTTAATCTTCTCAATGTTATGGTAAAAAGCATCATTTAATGGGTAAACTATTGATGTTTTGATATATTCCTCAGATCACAATTGATCTGTAAATTCAAAACATTCATACTTTACCGTTTCATCTTTTGTGCTTGCATGTACTTCTATAGAGCTATGAAAGGGCTTCAGTCTTTCTTAACTTTTAATAGTTTATTCATCAGATTGTTTGAAACTTGCCCTTGAAGTAGTGTCCACAGATAAGAGTTAAAGCTAGAACATTTGGTTCCACAGCTAAAACGGTGGCTGAGTTGGAGTCCATGATACATTCACAAAACAGTCTGATGGAGAAACTCACCGGCGAATGTCGTTTGCTCACAGACAAGCTCGACGACGCAAATCGTAGGCACAAGTACGAACAATTTCAAATCTAATCTTCTAGCATGATTTATAGCATGTACTCTAATAGAATCACCCTTTTATTAATGTTTATTGCTGCATATCATTACCCATTTAAAGTATCCTAAAGTCGTGCTGTGTTTTTATTGGTAACAGGCAGAGCGCAGAGTCGCAGCCGATCAGACGAACCAATCAGAACACAGCGCGACCGTTCAACGTCTCGCGATCGAGTTCGCCGTTCCAAACGCCGCTCCGAAAAAGAGTCCGATTCGTCGAATAGATGTCCGCCGATCATAGTCGGTCCTTTGACGACAAATCAGGATCTCGCTGACACCAAAGGAGAAAAAATTTATAATTTACCACTTATGATACAACAACCCTTTTTACGTGAGAAAAAGGAGCCAATCAAAGTTGACATAAGTGTAAAATTGATACCTAAATCAAGGAAGAAGGAGAAAAAAAGACGAGGGGCTCAGATTGATGAAATTATAGTGCAGGCTGATGAGTTTAAAGGTATTAATAATAGCATTAGTATGGAGGTATCCGATAGAGATGTACATGTTCTGAATGAATCGATAGAAATTATAGAAGGACAAAATAGTGAAACTAATGTAGTTCAAGATGATGATAACGTTAATAAAGGTGCTCAGAATATTGAAAACGGTAATGATGAAGTCAATGAAGAACCACAGCTGGACAAAGCTTCTACACCCGTAGAATCCAAAAATGAAATTGATGACGTTATTCCTATGAAAAGTGATGATAATATATTATCTGAAGATACGCAAGAGCATAATGATGAACAGGAGGAATCTGTTTTAAAATCAGAAAATACGGAGAGTATTGTAGTAGAGGCCGTCAAAGAGAACGATGGAGAAGGAGAATGAAGAACTGTTACAAAATATTCTGTTGCTAACTGAGAAAGGAATTGACAACGTAAATCATGTATACAAGTAGAGCTCGTAGTTAAGGCTAGATTAGATTTTAAAAGCACTGGTAGTCTTTTTATCAATATTTTATTTATCATTGGTTATTATTGTTATTGAAATCGCTAATGAGGCTGTCATAATTGTTAAATTTAATTTTAAATTATTTCAAAGTATATTGGAATGTTTTAACCTAATTTTGTAAAGGAATTTGGGAATTCTGATTAGTAATAAATAACACACAAATAATTTAGTGGCTGACTACCAGCGTCGTACATTCTAAGAAACTTACTAATGTTTGTGCAATGTAGATTTACTGTGTATTGCTTTTGATGATATTTGTTGCGTTTTGTTTAATTTTATCATTGTTTATCTCTCGATGTTGTGAGAAAGTACAAAGTTATAACTTTAACGTTAACTTTAAATGGGTAATGAAATGTAATGTGCAATAAAATAGTTCATAAAACTTTTTTATAAATTTATTTGTAAATTTCTAAGAGGCTGATAGTATGTTTGTCATTTAGATCCCGGCTATAGAAAGGGCAGTATTCTCAATTCTCATTCCACTTTAAAACATGGATGTTGTAAACAACACTGTACGAAAAACAAGTTTTCTTAACTTGACTGAGATTAGTGCTCTAAAGACTAAAAAAGATAAAATAACTCAAAGAAATAAGAATTGGCTTCTTTCTATGGTTAACGGTTTTACGAAATTCACTCACAAATTTCCATTTCAGAGCAGACAAAACACAATTGCTTTGCAGAAACGCTGAACTAATGAGAAAGCTTAGAAGCTTATGGTGTTCACATAAGAAGTATTGCACCACCATTACACCCTTGCGAAGCTACACCCCACTGAGCGGCTACCCCAACAGTCGGGGCTCTTACGACTTAGATCGCACTTACTACACATCCACCCCTAACACTTATAGGTATAGGTTTAGAAGAACAGACAGCCTCAATGATTTAAGGGATGATGTGGGTGGTTTGACCAGAAATCTAAGCGATCTGTCGATTGATAGAACATTTGATTCCGATAGCGATCCTATTAAGGTGAGTAAAATACATTAACAACATGACCTACTTGCAGTGTCGTTGTATCGCATGCTTGGTTGTTAATTTTTGGACTTTGGATATGCATGTTTAGGGTTTAAGTATGTATAAATATTGTTCAAAAGGCATTAAAAATATAATGAATCTTACTGAACATCAATCTGTTATCCATAACTAAAAGTGAATCCGACAAAATGCCAGGCTATTGTCATCGGTAGTAACCGAAGTATAAGCCAACTCGACCTTGCTTCACTTCCACCGCTTACTTACGATGACATGATTATTCCTTACTCTGAAAGTGTGAAGGACCTCGGATTGTATATTGACACAACTCTTAGCTGGCGAAAACAAGTCGCATCTGTGTGCCAGAAAGTCACAGGTTCATTGCGGGCCCTTTATAGGTTTAAAAACTTTCTACCATCGGAAACTAAGGCAATGCTTGTGCAGACCCTAATATTCCCTATAATCGACTATGGTGACATGTGCTACTTTGACCTGAATGCAGATCTGCTCAATAAACTCGACCGTCTTCTCAACAATTGCATTCGATTCGTTTTCAATTTACGTAAATATGATCATGTATCCCAGCATCGTTTCCTTCTTAAATGGCTTCCAATTCGTCAGCGTCGACAGATACGAGCATTAACCACTCTATATTCTTTACTCTTTTCACCAAGTTCTCCTTCCTACTTAACTACTCATCTCCAATATTTAGGTGCAAATCACGATAAAAATCTTAGATCTTCAAACAATCTTCTTCTCCACTGTCCCACTCACCGCTCTGACTTCGTGCATTCTACTTTCTTGGTGCAATCTATTCTATTATGGAACGCGCTCCCTCTCGGGATCAGGATGGCAAAAACTCGACAAACTTTCAAATTCCAAGTACGGAGGCATTTTACAGACAATGAATAAACCACCGTAAATTTTAGCTCCCCTTTTCTTGAATTTTTATATATTTATTATAATATGTGTTATTTGTATTTATGTGTATTAACGTTTATACATACTTATATTATGTATTGTATACACTTATGTATGTTATATTATTCTTTATATGTATGGTATGTGTATATATATATGTATATATGTGTATATATGTGTATGTATATAATATGCATGTATATGTAGAGTAAGTGTGCTATATCTTAAAATTATGATTCGTATGTGCATCTACCATTTTTAGCTCTGCATCGCCCTAAGGTCGACTGGCAGAAAATGCCTACGGCATTAAGTCCGCCTTTGTACACCTGTACATAAAGAATAAATAAATAAATAAATAAAAGTAACTCTAGAAATAATATAATATAATCTAGAAAATAAATCAAAAATCTTCGCTGGTCAAGAAATTATGTGAAGACTTTAATTTGATTGAATTTGGATTAGAAATCATACAGATGATTTTTAAAAACAGTAGTATTGAAATTTATTTGTAATTTAGATAAAATATGCTTTATTATTAAGACTTGTCACGTTGTGTGTTTGTGTGTTTACACGTGTGTGGGTGCAGGCAAGAACTGGCCACTCTGCAGCGTCAAGTAAACGGCCTGACTCTTTCATTGCAGACACCACATACACCTAGCAACTATCAAGGTATGTCTGTAGCTCAACTATTTATCTATCATCTACTTTTACTATCGTATGAGTGCAGTTTAGTTATGCCTGTCATGCCTGATTCGCATTGTATTCTTATGAGAAGAAATAGCCTCATTCCAAAACTTTTACCAAAAATTTGAAAAATATTACACACGATTAAATGTGAAAATTGTAGCTTCTGCGAGATAAATTTGTAATGAATAATTAATAAGTTCGCTTACTTTTGACTGAAACATAAAATCTATTTCAGTTAAGAGCCATTTCACGTTTTCGCACGAATTTCTAACATTTTGAGCTCCTAAATTACCATAGTCTGTAACATCTAGAAGTTATGCGATATGCGCAAAAAATGGGCCAAGCTTTTGTGTTGACGTTTAATGTAACACATTTAATAAAAATAACTTATTTGATCTACAGTAATCAATTTCCCACAAGCATTCTATTCAAAAACGGGCGCAGAGTTGATTTCAGAGTCGTATTTCACTCAAAAATATTTATAAATTGAGTTTAAAAAAATACATAAAGCATTGGATATATATTTTAATCGTCATTTAATGTAACAGATGATTGAATTGTATCACAATTTTGTAGTAAAAAAATAAACCATTTGGCCAATTTTTGAGTTTAACATCGCAATTTGATCGTGATTTTTGGTTTAAATACACAGTAATTACAAAAATAAAATTACTCCAAAATAAACTACGTTCATTAGAGTTCCGATTTCTGCAGTAATATTAGAAATTCTTGAATAAAGTTTGTCAAAATATTGATTTATCTTCAATCGAAATTACAATAAATTATGTACACAAGTGGGCAGCGCTTAGTACGGCGCGAGAGCCCATTGGAGAAGGACCTGTGTCATTTTTTCCCGCGTCCCGATTATCGAGCGTTCGTAGAGTAAAAGCATTATTATACTGCGACCACATAGCTTTGAGCTTTGTATTTTTTCCACAAGGTAAAGTTTGGTTTATTATTATGTATACTGTATGATTTTCATTTTTTGTAGAATAAATATACATTTTTGTTTTATTAGTTTTAGCAATGGGGCGCAAGGATTGTGTATACCGTTGTGTTAAAAAAAGGAAACGTGATAATTCTGCAGCTTTAGATAAAGCAACAGAAGTGAGGTAAATGTCTATTTATTTTTATTTACAATATTTATTTACATAGTAAATAATTATTTATTGATTATACATTCAACAACTTCTTTAAACATACCGAAAATCAACAGTTATTTTATTTCCATTTTAGAATGAAAAATCGTCTAAAACGCTTAGAAGAGGATAGCACTTCTAGATCAGACACCGCCGCCGTGCCGGGTACTAGCTATACAAGTGATAAGTCAGATTCGGTAACAGATGCTGTACGAAACATTTATCAATTCAATTATTTATTTAGGCGCAACACCAGATGGATTGTGCAGTGAAGGATTAGTGGAAGTGAAATGTCCAAGCTCACTTTTTGGAATAGATCCTGCTACCGCTTTGCAAGCTAAAAAACTGAAATGTTTCAAAGTGAACAGCCAATCTGAAATCGAGATGAACAAAAATCACGAATGGTACTATCAGGTTCAGGGCCAGTTGCACATAGCGAAAAAAAACATATGTGTATTTGCTATATGGACTGGGCCTGATTTTTCCTTGAAAGTAGTAAGAGTAGAGAAAGACGATGTTTTTTGGCAGGAGAAAATGCTACCTAAATTGACTCGATTTTACCAAGACTGCATATTACCGGAAATCATAGACCCAAGAAAGTCAAATGCCTTTACGCCAAATATTCCTATAGCATTAATAAGTATTTTATTGTTAACCGACAATAATATGTGATTGGGTTTACCTTAATTGTTGTTATATTATTTTTAATACCTAACTTCTTGTTGTTTTATTTACCTAACTTGAAAATGTCATTAGACTAAATAAAATATATAACTTCTTATAAATCTCATATAAAATCACATTACGGCTCAAGATTGCTTCGTCCGTCTCGTCTCTCGCGTTACACTGTTTAAGTTATGTTTGAGTGCGTAGCTATGCACACATAAACAATTATACAGTATTTTACCTAAACTCAAGCGCAATAATTTTGTGAAATGGCTCTTAATAGTACCTAGTGCGTCTTACATCGTTTTACAATTTGCGAATTCTGATATCGATTATTATCTTTTTGGGTATAGAAAGTTTTACTAAATTTTATGTAAACAGCTGAATGTCCCTCCAATTTCAATGATAATTTACTTTATTGTGTTATTTTCTAGCACAACCCACGCGCACAACCTCATCAGACAGAAATCTTGCACATTCCCCGTCCACTAACGGACGCGACTATCCCAGAACTGAGCCCCCCGGACACCCCACAGACAAACCGGTCGGATCAATCGCAGCACTCTCAACAGTCAATCGAGATAACCCCTACGAAACTCCAGGAATAACAGAAACCAATGACGAACCCGAAAAAGAATCTGATAACGTTGAAAATGAAGAAAAAACTATCCCAGAAGAAACCCACTATGTAAATGAGTATGAAGATTCAGTACAACCCGAAAAAGAAGAATCAACACATGAACCTGAAAATGAAATAAAACAGAATGCTGAAAAACCTATGGAAGTTGAGCCAACATCGGAATATGAGACCCAAAATTATCCATATGATCAGAACTATGAGCATACACAAGAAGCTGTAGATCCACAATATCAGAACCAGTATGATCAGAATTACGAACAACCATATACTGAGCAACAACAATATGAAAATTTCGAACAATATCCACAGCAGTTTACTGATCCAAATACACAGTATGACGAACACTACGAAAATTATCAAACAGATGCCAACTACCAAGACGATCCAAATTATGATGCTTCGCAATACGGACAAGAATATCAAGGTGATCAGAGTGCAGAAACTGACAGCAAGCTACATAAAGATGCTCTACAAAAACAAGATGATCCAAATACAGCACAGATCGACAAAGAGAAAGGTTTTGAACAAAATGGTAGCAGCAGAATCCAAAATAGTCCTAGTAAAAGTTAGCAAAATTAATTTAGTTATGTTGTTTTTATTTGTGCAATAATTTGTTATTAAAGGCTTTTATTTTACGTAAATGTGCTAGTTTGTATTAAGTATTACATTATAGATAAGCTTTTAATGTCAGTTGGAAAAGAAAATATATTTGAAAATGAAACATTTAATTTATTCTAAACCCTGAAAAATTTAACATACAGACATTTTGAACCAAAGATATTAGATTATGAGAAAGAAGGACTGTACAAAAACGTTTGAACAATATATTGCATTTCAAACAAAGTTTTTGCCATTTGTAGTATAAAAAGATGAAGTATCATCATTCATCACAGTTTTTTAAATATTTTTGTTAAATGTGTTTTTAAAATATTTAACATGAATGGTGGTGATGGTGTGGTCACGTGTGGTGACGGATTAAGAATACAGAGTGTCATCACCCCTATGATGTCGTAATAGGCGACTAAGGGATAAACTACGCAAAACAACATCGATGCAAGAGCATAAGCAAATAAGAAGAGTCGATTTACTCACAGGATTTTCTGAGTCTTCCACTCTCTATAATTTCCAAAGGCAGACTGAATCCAAATCACTAGTTTTACTTTCCAAGACAATTCAACACTAAGAAAACCATAGATCGTAGATCGTTAGATGGGCCGCTCCGCTCCATATTAAAAGGCGCCCAATTTATATCATTACTCAAAGAGGTGCACGCACAACTTTAGTCGTAGTACCCGACAATTGCAGGCTGTGAGTGGACGCGGACTTAAAAAAAATATTTTAAGGTTTTTTCGTGTTTAAACATTTTAGTATGCCTTCGTGTTCATTTTGGAAGTGTAAAAACACAAGCCGAAACACAAATAAAGATAAAGGTGTTACTTTTCATGCGTAAGTATTTGTAAACAATTTAATTTGATTTATTTAAAACACACGTCTCGAACGGTTTAGCGGGACGAAGGAGAGGCGTGAGGGGTGGAGAAGCGGCCAAAGATTATATACTAAACAGACCAGTTAAAGTTCTGAAGGTAACGAACTCTATATGGCACTGTTTCTTTTTATGAAACTGGAATTGAATACTTTAATATCTACTTTAAAATAGCAATGACGTAATAACTTTCGTTATGATTGACTTTTGTTCCTATTTTCTTCAATCTTAAGTTCAAATATATATCAAATGTATCATTAATTTTTATACAATGCGGGGATTATCTTTTATAGAATTCTTATATACAAAACGCCAAAAATTTAATAAATTCATGATTTTTGACCGACTTTGATTTAATTAAGGTGATTAGCTGTGCAAAATAATTTCTCACAGATTCTTTTGTTTACATTATATTATTAATTAACATATTCTAAATAAATGATTTCATTTCATTACTAAACTTCATCTTTTTATTATTTTCTATCATTCTTCCTAACCTGATTCCTTACAGTACTGTGTAGGTATAATACTTCAGAAATCAGAAGATTATCACTTTTTTATTTATTCTATGACGAGTGATGACGTACGAAACGAGCGAATCTATGACCATTCTGCGACGCGTGAGGGCCTATTCTATAAAGAAAACAATATCACGCCACCGGAACTAACATAAAACGATTTAACATTGTGGACCATATAATAAGTAACGAATGTATTCGTTATAAATCAACAAATTCTAACTGAATTTATTAGTAATTTTAAAAGATTAAACTAAAGTTTAGCTGATATTTTAAATCGGATGTGTTTTTATCAAAAGCAGCAATATGGACACCATTTTAGTTTAGATTTTCTTTTAAATCAAATGTCACTTCCGTAAGCTAAAAACACACCGATTGATGTTTACAAATCACAATATGAATTTATTATGTGGTTTAGTTATTAAAGCCTTTCACGTAATTCACCACTTATTTTATATTCTTATAAGCGTGGTACAACGAGCATTTAAAACTCCTAATAAAAATATAAAATCAATTGAATTGATAATAAAGGTTAGAAAATGTACTAAGGGATTATAGTACTTTTAAAATTGATTTGATTATCCTGAATTAAATATTTAGTACGTAGGTAATTACAAACTGTAATTAACTTAACGCGCCGACATATAAATATAATCGGAAAAATATAAACAACAAAATTAAATTTTAGCGTTCACGAACGGAACTTTCCGAGCTGAGAGAATGTAATCATGTTTGTACAACGCGAAAAAAAATATGAATGGAAAAGTTGTTTATTAGTGTTTACTAGTCTGAATTTGAAAAATTTCTTTCCTAAGTCTATTGAGGAGGCTCTTTTGTGGAGGCCCGGGGCTGTTGCCCTGGTTGCCCTCCCCTAAATCCGGCCCTGCTCCTAATAAAAATACAAAATCAATCGAATTGATAATAAACGTTAGGAAAGGTATTATGGGATTATACTTAGTACTTTGAATATTGATTTGATTATCCTGAATTAATTATTTAGTACGTAATTGCAAACTGTAATTAACATAATGCGCCGACCTAGTTTCTAAACCTATAACCGAAGACTTTTGATAAAATTTATGTAGCTTAAGTTAACTGGGGCATAGTTACGAATCTATCGACATCGCAATCGTTACAATTTATTATCGGTTCAATAGTTTAGGAGCTATGGTAGACCATCCAAACATACTTAAACAGTCAACCAACAGTTAAGTGGGTAAATAGGATACCCTCGTTTAATAATTATATTATTAAGTTTATTTTAAACAAGAAACCTTACAAATATGACTAAAATTAAATTACGCATAGATTGTCCACACACGTCAATTTAGTACAAAACATTGGACCATGTTTGTGGTTATTGCCTTATCATCGAAAACATAATATTCAATTATTTAGCTTTAATAGTTTATTTGAAAGGCAATTATTTTGAGAATAAATCTTAAATAGGAGGCAGTAATATAATTTCATGGGTATATTTTCAAGAGAATATTGATTTGATATTTATCAACAACGATAATTTGGAATGTGTCAGAATTACTTACGGTCTCGACGGAAATGTGTTTTCTGTTCTATCGCCATTAAATGTTCACAATGAAAATTATTTTAAATGATATTTTATTAATTTGGAGTGTTGTGCAAATCACAGCGGTGAGTAATATTATTTTGGTACAAGTTAATCCTCGTAAATTTGTTTGCATTTCAAGAAGACCAAACTTTCCCATTTTTTGCCATTCTTCACTGATGCAGGGCTCCTATTGGATTTAGGGCAATGTTTTTATACCTATTCTAAAACCTTCCTCAGTAAATAGATTATCCAAAAGTAGCGAAATTGGTCCAGTCGATCACGCGTGATGCGGTGTCCAGGGAAAATCAAGATTATTTTTTATATGTAATAGAACGGGATATTAATAATAAAGAGTAGGCTCTGTAATGTGATATTAAAACGGCAATATCTAGCCAACCTGCATGACTACTCACATATAGTACCATCTACCGGAGACAGGTAAGATGATCCTCTCTCGCTGGAAGGAAGGACATTAGTATTTAGATCTGTTACCAGACACATCTCCTTGACTGTTGTTTCAATGAATACATCTATAGATCTGTAGATCTCATGGGCGATCGGAAGACCAACTTTCTGAGACCAAAATTTTGCGGTCAGTTTTGCTATGAATGATCTGGACACGGATAAATTTATATTCGAAATTGAACAACGCCCAGCAATTTGGCGATAAAGCCGACAGGCGCGTAGGCGCGGTAAAATCTTCTCGAACGGGCAGATCTGCTCCACCGTCGCCGCGCGCGTGATCTGCTGCCACGCGCCCATGCGCGTGAGCGCGTGGCCAGTGTGTGAAGTCCCTAAGGTCTGTTCTTCTATGTACACTGTATTTATTGGTTGTATGTTACACTGTTAACATCGACTCCGGGTTTTTTATCGCATAATAAATTACAACAACAAAAGTTACAGTGAAAGAATTAGTTAAAAATGTGTTAAAGTGCTTAATTTTTTTGGAAAAAGTGAAATCAAAAACATTAATCTAGTAAAATAGTGTGAAAATAGTGATAACAACTTTCGCAAACAAAGTGAGCTTCTATATAAATGTTAAA
Organism: Phragmatobia fuliginosa; assembly: GCA_932526445.1. Lineage (NCBI taxonomy): Eukaryota > Metazoa > Arthropoda > Insecta > Lepidoptera > Erebidae > Phragmatobia > Phragmatobia fuliginosa. Next base: position 8,077,627 of record OW052081.1, on the reverse strand, counting down.
CAACCAAAACGTTTTGTAAGACTTCATACATCAACAGACAGTGGCAACGAAATAAATAAACATTTTTTTAAGAAACGGCGTTTTATGACAAATAATTTTTAAATACTTGGGGATATAACCTATAAAAATATGAGTCATAGGATTCGGCAAAGACAATATCCAGTCAAATATATATAATATGGCCACCCAACGGATAGCAATTGTATTAATTGAATACCTCGAAAAGGTTGTGTACTAACGCCATTTATCAGGTACTTACTGCAGTACCTACTTTGAGTAATTGATCATAATTCTCAATCAATACGCGCTTGAATTTACTGCAAGTGACGATAGAGGGCATAACTTGTAACTTGTACCAAAACAAAGCCCATATTCATATTTAAATTCTCCCTGTACAATGTCAGAGGTAATGGCGGCACTCCGTGCTATTCAAAAAGATCTCAATGAACAAAGAAAATTGATAAATAAAACTGGCGAAGAGGTGACAGACAGGGTAACAACTAATATTATTAAACTTATAGAAGAAAAATTTAAAATTCTAGAAGAAAAGCATGAAAACCTCAAGATAAGGGTGGAAAACCAAGAAAGCAGAATTTACTATTTAGAGAAACATGCAAGGCAACGAAACATAGTAATCTTTGGGCTGCAGGAAGATGAAAAGTCGTATCAAAGTCTGGAAAATAACATAATAGATTTTATAAACAAATATCTCCCGTTAAAAATAGATTGTAAAGACCTTCTAGGTCTTCATAAGAAGAATAGGTAAAAAGACCGAAAAGCCACGACCTGTAGCTGTTACATTCACAAGACTGGGGACAAAGATAAGTATCCTCAAAAATAAAGGGGTTCTGAAAGAAACACCCTATTATATAAAGGAGGACTACCCCCCACTAGTTCTACAAGCAAGAAAAGAGTTACAAGAGCAAGTAAATGCTGAAAGAGAAAAGGGTAATTCAGCTATTATCAAATATGACAAGCTTATTATATTAAAAAATACACCCACAAATAAAAATAATAATAAAAGAACTCTCTCGAACTCGCCGGAAGATACCACAAACAATCTTGCTGAACAAAGACCCCGTGTAAACAAAAAGAACAAAACTCAACCTGTTCACTCTAAAGAAAGATCTTCAGTTTGTCTGAAAACATAATAAAACCGGGTATGCTGAACTATCTGATTAGCAACAAAAAATAATAATAGTAATATAAACAAAGAAGACAACGCCGATTAAGCAATTAAGCATAATAACAACCCCTCTTCAAACACACAAAAAAAAAAACACAGTAGAACATCGAAACGATACAAGAAACACATCTTCCAAGCCGGCTGGTCACCGTGGAAGAATATGACCACAACCCTCCAAAGACACCACCGAAACCAAAAAAAAAAGGTCAAAAAGGAAGTTAAGAATTAAGTATTAATATTTACTTAAAAACCGAATTAAATGTAAATGTTTTGGAGGAGGCCTATACCTCAAGAGGGTTCCAGTGGAAAAACATACATTTAAGATTGCAAAATACTAATACTATTAAACTACATAGAAAAAAGTTATAAATAAGTTATAGTTAGATTTATGTTAAAATGATATATATTTAGTTAACTTACTTAGGATATAGTTTCTTTATTTTAATTTTTCTATTCTTAAATTTAGTTTAAAGGTAGGAACAAATACTATTTAATTACTATACTACTACTATGCTAAACTGATACTCTACTACTAACAAATTAAATAAATTATTTTATTATTAAAATAATTTATTTAATTTTTATTAAATAAAAGGCTTTTTTATTTATTATTATTTATTATATGTTCCAATAAGAAGATATTGTCATTTAAGTGACTGTGGAAGAATTGGCCAGAATTATTGAAATTGTAGAAAGCAACCAAAGTTAGTTGATCAATCCCCAAAAGACTGAACCCGTTGATTTCAATATCTTTTTTTTTTACCTGATTGCGATAGAAAGTAATTAATTTTTTGAGTATGTATTCCTATTTTATGTAGGTGTATAAATGAATTTACGAGTTTTACTTGAAAAAGCTAATCTGACTTTTTTAGTAGGTAAACATTTATTTCCAGTATCTATTTTCTTTTTTCACCACTACCTATTTGTTTTAACAGGTGCAACACACGAACACACAAGCAGGATATACAAAAGATTCTGACACCTGTAAGAAATATAATGAAAACTTGCAAATGATGTGGTCTAACTTATCCAAATATATTAACTCTACGGACTCTGCGAGCGACCAGGCATTGCACAATATAGCTATTATAATACAAGCATATTTAGATCATCAAAATAATCATAAACAAGAAGTAGTGTTCCAACCAGATGGTACGATAGAAGGTCGAAATGATGACAACATTACCAGAGTCTTAAGAAACGTTAAAAAACTTATGGAGTCAGACGACATAGAAGCATACACAAAAATAGACGAAATGATCCTAGTAAACTTTAAACCATCTTATGAAGGACAAGATCCAGACTGTAAGGAGAAAAATGAAAGAAATCTGCTCCGATCTATTTCTTCAGCATTTCTTAGGTATTTTAGTATATATGAATGTAACTATGAAGATGATCATGGATTATTTGGGTTAAAAGCACAATTAAGAAATGGGAAACAACCGATTTCAATGCTACAGGTTCAGCATGAGGAACCAACAGAACAGTCTGATGGAGATATGATACCGGCAGTAATCCATTTTAAATCGCCTGACAGATTTAATCAAAGAACAAATACAAAAAGAAATTTCCAAAGAGTTTTTAGACATCTAACAGAACGTTCAGCACATTCAATGCTAAGCGATAAGTCAAAAACCGCTGTAAATACAAATCCTCAATCCCGCAATAAAATATATCTACGGACTGAGGGCCCTTGCATAGAACCTGCAAATCGCTTTTTATTCCACACACTCCGAGCAGTAATTAAAAGGTACAATGATTTAAGCGATTGTGTCCATGATGAGACATTGAGAACATCAAACAAGACATCAAAATCAACAAGAAGCTTCCAATATTCTAAACCAATGTTACGTATAAGTGACAATAATATTCAAGTTATGGGTAGTATGCGATCTGGTCAACCAAAACAAATTCGAAAAAGGAATTATGACAATCTAGAGAAATTTAAACGAAACAAAGCACTCAAGACTATATTTGTGGTACGTAAACCTTCATATGCCGGTTTATTTTCTCAAATCAGAAACAGTCTTGGAAATTTAAGCCCACCACTACCATATTACTCGTCTCAAAATAATAAACAACTAACAAAATTTCTTTTTGACTATATACTTGGCCCAGGGTATAATTCTGAAAATAAACACAAATCATATTTGGATAGCGAGCTACGTCTAACTTCACAAATAGCAAATAAAATTCAGAAAACACAGTGTGCTCACAACGGGAATAATATTAAAGATATTAAAAATGAACAAGTTGATGTAAAGCCTTCTTTTGGTACGCAAGAGGAAAATAGTAAAGAGAGTGATACTTTAGAAATCAACACTGATGGAAGTGAGCCACTAGTAACTTATTATGTAAAAAGTAAAGATGTTTGGCAAGACACAGAAGGTGGTGATATTCATACAGTTAGGAAAGATCTCGCAGACTTTCAAAAATCCTCCCTACCGAATACACAGGTTGATGTAAATAACATTAACGATGAGAAAGGGCACATAGAACTTTTATATCTTGTTAAGTATCCTAAATCAATCTTATATCCTGAACAACACTTGGTGAAAAATATATTATCATATGATGACTTTATTAAAGTAGGTAGTCATGTGTACCTTAACGATGAAGACAAACAATTAGTGAAGATACTACGTTTTTTACCAGACAACAGCACACAGGTTTTATTTGAAAATCGAGAGGTCTATCCATTAGCAATTCATGACATCACAGATCGTATGAGTGATAATAAAAATGAATATCAAGAACACCCTGAACTAAAACTGATAGAAAAAGACAAAACCAGTAGTGTTACAGAGTTCATTAACAGTCATCCTGATTCTTTAAGAGAAGATAAAAAAAAATTTGTTAATCCAGTATCTTTGCAGGAACACAAAATGCAAACTGATGTTCAGCAAAGTTCATTTCAAACTAATAAGAATGATGCAGAAAATTTAAGTGATTTAAAAATTGGAGCTAATGTTTATATGGAAGATTCTTTGCAAAAAGATAAATTTGAAACTGGTTTTGAACAAGTAGATTTTAATTTTCAAGACGACAGTAATATTGAAATGTATCCTGCAAGTCTTATTAGGAAACATAAAATGAGTATTAATTTAGCAGATTCCTTGTCGAAAGATAATGTCGAAAGCCATCTTAAGCATAAATATATTAAACTACAAAATGATATTAGGAAGAATACATATTATGCAAGTCCTATAACAAACGATCAAATGACCATTACTTATGTTAGTCCAATAGATAACTTTAAAAAAGACAAAATTGAAACTGATCTTCAGCAATCAGATCTAAACCAAAACGATAAAATTAAGAGTGGCATATATCCAGAAAGTTTTATAGGAAGAGCTAAAATGACAATTAACGCTATTTCAGCAGATCATGTGCTGGTAGATGAAGGTGAAACTGATCTTAAGAAAGCCGATTTTAACTTAGAGGATAAAATGATTAGTGACACATATCAAGCAGGTCTTTTTAGAAGAAATGATATATCTATGAATGTTAATCCAGTAAAATCTTTGCAAGAAGATAATGTTCGAATTGATGAATTACAAGCAAATTTAACTCAATTTAATAAAAGTGATAATGATATAGATAGTGTAAATAATCTTAGAGAAGATGAAATTATTAATAATCTTAACCCAACAGATTCTTTGCAAGTAGATCAAGATAAAACTTATTTTGACCAAACAGACTCCACAGTGGAAAGAAACATTGAGACTGATTTATCTATTAATACTGATCAAGCAAATTACTTGCAAAAAAATGTAAACGACAGCCTAGCAGTTTTATCCATAAGTAGCAAAACTGATGACGATAATCATGCAGATTATTTAAAAGACGATAAACTGATGACTAATCTTGATCCAGTAGATTCCTTGATAAAAGATGAAGTCGAAACAGACGTTAAACAAGTACACTCTATTGAAAAAGATTTTCCTTCGCATAGCAAATTTCATAAATTTAGTACTGACCTTAATCAAGCGGACACAACATATTCCTGGAAAAATGAAAAAGTTGAAGCTGATTTAGCACGCGGAGATTACACCCGAAAGAGGGAAAAAGGTCATAAAGAGTATCTCAGACAACATTCAATTATTGCTCATTCTAATTCAACAGGCTCCTTACAAAACAGACACGAAGTCAAGCCTAATATTCTGCAGGCAGATTCTATTCGACAAGATAAATTTGAAACAGTTTTAGATCATCAAGATCCTCTAAAAAATTATAAAGGAAATGATAAAGTTGAAACTTATTTAGATCAAACCGATTCTACTCGAAAAGACTTTGACGATTCCGATACAGTTCATACAAAGTCTCTACGGGATGTAGAAATAATTACTGGTATGTATCCTATAGATACCGCGCAAAGAGACAATATTCAAATTAATGCTATTCAAGCTGATTCTTCCCAAAAAAACAATATGGATATCAAAGATACAGCAGCTGCTATTCTGGCAGATTTTAAAAAATCTTTAAGAATGGTAATAATGTATATGGTACCGACTTCCCAATAGAAAACAAAAATATAGCCGTAGACCAAAAAACAAGGTAGCACTTATTTTAATTTTGATCATTTGTCAGTAAGCAATGAGAATGATGATCAGGTTGACATCGAGACTGTATCAATACGTTGCGATAAAAATATAACGAAAACAACTTTGAATACAACGTCTGATACATACATGAAACTACATACTTTTATAGCAGAGAATTCTACATTAACTTTAAGGAGTGAGTTTGATGAAAGGAAAGATAAATTTTATTATACTTTTCAGGTAAAAAGAAACAAACAACAAGTAAAAACATTTGAAATATCTAAAAATACCTAAATTTATTCTAACACAGGTTTGTAAACCCTATTTATTTAGAAGCCGAGGATCGAACCAAAAAGTGGCGTGTAATTGTAGAGGCCTAAGTCCAGCAGTGAACTGCGATAGCCTGATGATGATGATGATTTAGAATAACAAGTCGAGAAGAATATTGCAAAGTTGAAATTTAATATGTCTGCAGCAATGGGCTCTACTATATTTTAAGCAGTCTTAAACTTCCGAAAAACTTTGATTTCATTACGATTTATTTTTCTGTATTCGACTCCGAGGCTATTATGATATATTAAAGACTGATTAAAATTAGACTTCCCGAATATCTTGTCTAAACATTGATAATAAACTGTTTTTTTACACATTTATTTTTTAGGATACTTTTTAGAACACTTAAGTTTAGAACTTATTATTAAAATAACCCGTCTTATCTTATTTCGTTACAGAGTTACAGATTTTTTGTTTAGGTACTTTTTACACTTTCAGTCAATTGCTGCAATGGTGTCATTTAAGGAACTCAGTTATCCAACTTTCTTATATTATAATTGTAGAAGTAACTGAAACACGTAACGGCGGATTTCTTCAATTATGTCGTTGGCAACTAGATTAAACATGTTTAACATATGAGTTTAGTGTTTTATTAGTACATTTTGTATTATTATGTTTGTTTTACGTAGTCCTAATTAGGGTTTGAACTTTATTGATAGTTACTTATTATGATAACATATTTAGGACACAAACCATAAATAGTAGAAATATATAACTCTATGATATTTCACCATTATTAAAAGAATTCTCTATACTGTTCATTCTAGCTTTATACCATAATATCCTTTTCAATTGTTGCTTACACTTCAAAAAAATCGGCCAAGTGCTTGTCAGGCCACGCACAGGAAAGGGTTCCTCAGTCACCCATATTAATACTTGGATTTAAAATCGTGTCCAATAAATATTGATATGTTTACGTAATAATGCGTTAATTTTGTATGACGTTTTCCAAGTGAGCGCATTTTACAAGTTAAGCCTCTATTCATTCATTATATGGACCACCATCACGAATTTTTCAGATTTTTTGAGCCAGCCGTTTAGCTTTTAGAGGGGAGGGACGCCCTGTTTTTACAAAATAGTGCCATTTAAAGAAAGGAATATCTCGCAAACTGATACCTAAATCAAAAAAAATCATCCCCACTTTACGTGTAGGGGAACCCCAAATAAAAATATTTTTCATAATTTTATTGTAGCACTTTGTCGATGTAATTCCAATATATATTCATGCAAAGTTTCTTCTTTCTAGCACTTACCGTTTGGACGGTAAGCCGAGGACGGACGGACGGACAGACGGACATGACGAATCTATAAGGGTTCCGAGTCATAAACTTACAACCTTAAAAAGGAGGAGGTTCTCAATTCGTCGGAATCTTTTTTTTAATCGAAATTATCGCTGAAAATACATATTTTCAGCGATAATTTCGTCGTTTATGAACTGATTTCAAAAATTAATTTTGCTTTGGAATGGACGTAGCTTACAGGTGGTCACCAAATCGGGATCTGATGATGGGATCCCAAGGAAATCGAGGGCAACTCTTAAATTTTATAGGGACATATTACTTGTTTTATGTATTTTCTAAAGATAGTCAAGTGTTTGCGTCTGGTAATCATTATATTATGATGATGTGCTGACGATAACACTTTCAATTTTAGGAGTTGGATGAAAATTATTTAAATATGTATGTATATTACCCTAGGTCGTTTTCTTTGAACTCATTCAGGTGAGCTGATGATGGAAGGTACAACTCCTTAACGTTTAGAAGTTGGAGAATATTATTTTCAATTTTATATGTCTAAAGTGTTTACGCTGGTAAACGCTTAGTTTTCTTAGGTTAGGCACAGATAAAGAATGCCGTGGTTTTTTTTTCGCTAAACCTATTGAGTATTATGACCTGAATGCAACCCCCAAGTTTTCGATAGCAGTCTTTTTACACCCTGTATACACCGTTTACATATACACACACACACGCATAGACTCATACATACATATATACATACACATACATATTATACATAAAACAGATAGAAATATCTTAGGCACATAATAATCAAGATGAAAGGTAAAATTCTTTGACCTTTTTTTAAATACTGGCAAAGATTTGGCACGGCTTATAGCTATTGGCAAAGCATTCCACAGTCGTACAGCCTGTACAGTGAACGACTTATCATAAAACTTGGTACAGTGAGGTGGTACTGCCAGTTCCATAGATTCAGATGACCTCAAGGATCTTGAATGTGTGTCACTGAGGAAAACAAAACGTTCCTTTAAATTAGTGGGTGTATACGGATGAAAGAGAATACCATAAAGTATGAACACTTAAGCACTTAAGCTTGTTGCGATATTCAGAAACATGATCATATTTGCGTCATCCAAATATGAATCTAATACAAAAGTTTGAAGGCGCTCAAGTTTATCGAGTGACTCCTCGGTGATACCGAGGTAACTGACATCAGCATAGTCGAGTGTAGGAAGAAGGAGGGATTGTGCAAGTGCATTTTTGTAGCCGTTGGAAGAAAATTGCGCAGTCTTCGTAGGCATCTTGCCGATTCAAACAGTTTCCGACTGACTTCTCGTAGTTAAGTTACCCAGGTTAATGTGTTGTCAATATAGACTCCCAAATTTCTAACACAGGCACTGACTGACAACAAAGTACCATTAAATGTTATGTTATGCAGTTGTGTCCAGTCTATTCTAGATACCACCCTGGAACTGCCTACAACAATAAGTTGGGTCTTAGATGGATTCACCACAACTCCATATTGATCACTCCATTCGCAGACACGCGCATAATCCCGATTAACAGTTGAGAATGCTTCAGATAGTCTATGTAACGGTGACTGCAAGGGCGGATCCAGCTTTGGCGCCAGGGGGGGGTCACATAGCTGTGATCAAGTTAGGGTTGCCCAACTTGCGACCGATAGGCCCATCGTGTTGCTGGACGAGGCGGGTAAGTTGTTTGAGACGGTTCTCTCTGCCCGCATCGTTCGGCACGTTCCCGGGCTGTTGGAAGCCCAATTCGGTTTCCGAGAGGGGCGTTCGACGGTCAATGCCGTGTTGCGCCTTAGGGCCGTGACCAAAGAGGCAGTGCCCTGCAGCGGAGTGGTATCGCCAACACCTTTTATAGTCTGCCATTCGACTGCATCAGGGAAGCGTTCCGCTATCACGGAGGGCCAGAGTACCTGAGGTGGCTTGTGGCAGACTTTAGAGAAACGTACCGTCATGTTCGAGGACGAGGACCGAGATGGTGCCTTGAGATACAGGGCCATGTCGTGCGGTGTTCTGCAGGGGTCTGTCCTAGGACCACTCTTGGAACATGGGATACAACTGGGCCCTACGAGGGCGTCTCCCTCCGGGCTAACTTCCACGAGGCGGCCCGCCTGGCCACCACAGGGGTCTCTGGTGGTCGGGCGCATTGAGGCGCTGGGTTTACGGGTGGCCCTGGATAAGACGGGACTTCTTTTGTTTCATGGGCTCAGTCATGGTTCACCCGTCAGCGCCTCCATCGAGGTCAACTCGGTCCTCGTACCGGTCCGGGCCCATATGAGGTTTCTGGGCTAGTCCTAGACGGTAGGTGGCTCTTCGACAAGCACTTCACCCTAGGGTTACTATTGCCAATATGGGCGGGGCCAGTGTTCCCACGAGGCAGCTGTACACGGGGGTTGTCTGGTCAATGGCATAGTAAGGTGCACCGGTGTCGGTGGCGGCTCTGACCGACCAGAATAGGGCGCGCCTCTGGCGCCTGCATTGGATATTGGCGGTCAGAGCCTTACGTGGATACCGCACGGTGTCCACAGAGGCGGCATGCGACTTGGCCGGAACACCCCCGTAGGATTTGGGGGCGGAAGTGCTCGCTGAAGCTTATAGGCGAGTGGCTGACTTCCGGGCGAAGAGCGGTTTTCGCCCACTGCCCGAGGACATACGCGAGTGGCGTGAAGCCGCTCGTCGAGCCACCATGGTCAGATAGTCGTTCCGGCTGGAGACTCCACGCGCTGGCTTCGCTGCCGTGGAGGCTTTCCAGCCGGTCATCGCCGAGTGGGCAGGGCGGCAGCATGTGACCCTTTCCTTCCAACTGACGCAGGTGCTTTTCAGGCACAGTAGCTTCGGAAAGTACCTGCACTCGTTTGCTAGGAGGGAATCGAGTCCCGCCTGCCACCACTGCGACTGCAGTGAGACATTGGGCCTGCACACGTTGGCGGTTTGCCCCGCATAGGCAGTGCAGCGTCGGGCCCTCACTCTAGTCATCGGAGAGGATCTCTCGCCGTCATAAGCTCGATGGCTGATCGCGACAGTTGTTTAAACGCGGTCGCAACCTACTGCGAGGACGTGATCCCTCCCTGGACTCCTCCTAAAATTGAGGCGCAAAGAGGTCACACCGTGTGGTTTTAGTCGGTACGAGTCCAACACGTTAAAAAAACCAGGGTTGCCAACCTTACTAAATAGATAGTATCGTACTATATTTCAGGTCGGCGTACTACATATTATTGAAAAAATATAATATAGTACGCAAAAGTACTATATTTTCACGATAACCTAACAAACAAATCTCCGAACGATTACTGCTTTGTCTCTGGCTACGAACTTTAGATTAAACATTGTTAAAATTGCAAGGATTGCAAAAAATATAGAGTTTTTATAAACATGTAACAAATATACATACAAATTCGGTTCGGTTTTATTAGACGTTAGACCTTCTTCAACCACTAAAGCTCTTAGCGTAACGTAGAGAAAGATATTTCCGCTGTCGCTGCTAACTAATACTAACAAGTAGCCAGTCATCATTTGGGGTCTACTAGTTCAACCAGTTTACCTGAATCCGGTTTTTCCACGGAGCGACTGGCATCGGACCTCTGCAACCCCGAGGGAGAACAGAAACTCGAAGGTTACAGTACATTTGAGGGCACTGACTTCCCAATAAGATAACCATAGATGTTTATTTATGACAACCGGGACCGATGGCTTAACGTGCATTCCGACCTATGGGCGTGGATCATCGCCAAACTTCCATACTCGGACTGTTATTAAGAAATTGCTGTGAGAAAACCCAATAACACTTTTGGCCAGTAACAGGTAATGTGGCCATAATACACGCCACTGTCTCTATCGTTGATACTGTTTAGAGATGCTGTTTGAATCATCTGACAGGATGTTAAGGCCTAATATAGGATATTTTTGCTGTATTAGAGCCATAATACCATACGGGTCGTACGAGGCTACCGCACGATTTTGTACGAGGCAGCGACGGTCCTGGCACGATCTCCACCCTTCGACATTCTGGCCGACATGGACACGATATTCTACGATCAAATTCGTTCTGTCGGTCGGAAAGGCAAAGAGTCAGTGTTGGACCACGAGTCCGGAATGCTACTGCAGAACGCGTATAGGCAAGCTCTGCGGGCTTGGCAGGCACGGCTCGTAACTCAGAGCTGTGCTTGCTAACGCGCTGTTGGAGTTGTTCTGCCGTTCTGCAGAGCGTCGAGTAGGAGACAGTTCGGACGAAACATATCACCGTCAGCATTGATCGCCGCAATGCTGGCTAGTGACGAGGAATGGGAAGTGTGGGAAGAGTGAGGACGTTATGCTCCGCTGAGAGGGATCGGGAATGGGCCGATCCTGCTCGAAGGAGGCGGTGAAAGGGACGCGGTAGAGGTCGCTAGTCCCCCAATCATCTCTTAATGGTCGCTGCAGTCACATATTGGGGAGATGTGACCGCTGCAAATGACCCGGGACAAGTGACACCCCTGGTGCGGCCGGAGGGTGTCGTCTAAGGTAATTCGGTGTTGCGGCTCTTACTGCGTAGAGCGGTGTGAGGCGCGACAGCATCCTGTCCCGGGGGTGAGACTAGTCACTCCGGGATGTACCTCAGTCGAAATGTCCGGCAGGAGGACTCCAAAAGCCGCTGATGCGCCGAGCTGCCGAGGTAGGCCGCCGTGGGGTTTAGTTAGTAGACCGGTTCCCCCGGGAGTCCTACACACGCCCTTCTTTTACCCCATGAAGAGTATGGTGCAAAAAGCTTTCCGCGTGTAAAAAAACAAAAAAGATACAGCTCAATATCGCAATTTAAATTTAGATTAGAAATCGACTGTGGTATGGACAAACACCGTTGCCACTTCACCATCCACAGCCGATATTCATTTACAATGACAGAAACTGGAGTAGTATCTACAAAGTAACAATGTTTAAGGTTGCTAGTTGTTTCACAATGTCAATGTTTAAATTATTTTGTGATAAAAAATCTAAAATTATGTTTAACAATTTTAATTAGTTTTACACCTAAATCCCGGACCGCGCCCAGGGGGGGGTCATGACCCCCATGACCACCCCCCTGGATCCGCGCTTGGGTGACTGTGCATAAATATGAAAGTCATCTGCATAAAGGTGGTAGGAGGAGGATAATGTCTTAGAGATGGAATTTATAAATATCGTGAAAAGTAAAGGAGATAAAACGCCACTCTGTGGGACCCCAGCAGACAATTTACACCAAGAAGATAACGATTCCTCCAGGCTCACACGCTGCCTTCATCCAAACAGGTAACTTTGACATTGACCAGCTCAATTACCGTACTGTGACCTGCCCGAAAACCTGACTGGTAAGGGTTTAGGAGTTGGTTTCTATTATGGAATGTATATAATAGGGTATGCACAAGACGTTCTAGGACTTTTAAAAGCAAGGGCAATATGGAAATAGGACGATATTGGGAGAAGGATTTAGGATTGTTCTTTTTGGGTAGTGGGATAATTAATGCCTCTTTCCAAGTCTCCGGAAATATACTGGAAAAGAGGAAGTAATTCAGAATATGGCATAGCGCAGGCAACAATTCATAAAGAATTGGTTGAATCATGTTACGGCTCACAGAATCACCTCCAACGGCGTTCTAGACATAATGCACTTCTCAACATCACAAGCAGTTAATTGGTTAAAACAGATCGGGGGATAACTAGGACGTCCCTCGGGCCTCCTACGGCTTTTAGTTAACCCTTCTGTATGGGAACTACGATATTCCCTTTTTTATTCTGAACATGGGCGTGAACGCTGAATAGCGCTCACGCCGCCACCCGGGCCTGCTTCTGCTAGGGTGACAGATGGCCTCACCTGTCACCCCCAGGCATGCGCTTATGGAGGACGGAGATCGTTTTCCGATCTCTGGCGTCTGAGTCTCCTGCGGTACCTGGCCCGTTCCCGGGCCTGGCAGACCGGAAGAGTTCTAAGCCTCTCTCGGGCCCGCTCACTAAAAAAAAACCCTGATTTTACTGCTAAGAGATCCCAGAGCTTGTTTATTAAGGTATCTTTCTTGTTTTCCATAAAATATTTACCTGATGGTAATTAAACCTATATATAACCAGTAACGCCGTAATATTACGAGTACATTCAGCTATATTACTTGTAATTATTGTGTTTTTTTTTTTTTACCAAAACAGAAAAAATCCAGTATCAATTTTCAAAGGTAAAATATCGATTCACTAATAAATATTGATTTAAAAATAAATATTTGGTCAGAAATAGCGATTCTTTGTTTAATTGATGTTAGATTGCCATTTCTAACTCAGTGCAACTTGTCTACTTTGCCTAATTTGAAGCCAAAATAAAAAATAAACTTGTCAAATGTTGTCAGTTATCAATTGTCAATGTTGTCATTTGTAAATGTCATCCGTTTTCGTCAAAGCTTGTAATGCGTGCACACCGTTATTGTTTTTGTTTACTGATTCTTAGTAATTTGATTGATTATTAAGGTAAAGTGTATTTTGAACTCGTTCAAAATGGTTTGCGAAAAATGTGAGAAGAAATTAGGACGTGTCATAACGCCGGATCCATGGAAAAATGGAGCCAGAAACACCGTAGAATCAGGAGGGCGAAAAGTTGGAGAAAATAAGGCTCTTACTTCGAAAAAAGGACGTTTTAATCCATACACAGCGAAATTTCTAGAGTGCAGGTGAGATAGCAGTGTAATGTGTTATATTTTTTAATTTAAAAAAGTTCGTAAGTAATAGCGTCAATATTTACCAAGCTTCATATTTAACGTTAACGTAACTGGATGTTGTTTATGCTAGTAATGAGTGAAAATGTACGTGAACAACATGATAATGACAGACATAGGCCTCTCCAATTGCACGCCACTTAGTTCGATACAAAAGTCATGATGTTTTTTTTTTTTTTTGGAATTTAATGACCTGGTAACTAAGACCTTCAAGTCAAGAGTCATGATGATGATCAACAGCTTTTAATAGTGATGGACATGAAAATCAAAGTTCTAACATAGTATACTAAATAACATAGTCATAGAATTCCAAATGTTTTTATATCTATTTCAATGGTTTTGAACCTCTGTAAATGTTTCTCTGTAAGGTTCTTCTATTCAAAACTTCTTTTTATTTATACCTTACCAAAGTTTAGAGTGATACTATGTGGACTTTCAACATAATAGGACTTTGAACTATAAAGTATACTGAAATTAGTGGTTAGTAGAATTTTAAATATTCTTTTTAGTATTTAAAATGTAGCCACTAGTCACTTTCATTACATTAGCTATCTTTCATTACATACACACTTAAAGTCATGCCTGTCATACCCAAAGGGTAAGGCATTTTAAATGGCCATACTTTTTACCCGTTCTTTGAAAGGTGGCAATCCTATGGTTGTTTACCTGTATGTTACATTTGCCAGAGCCTCATCCATCGATCATAACTTTTAATATAGAAATTTTTTGAACATCTCACACAACGCCGTCTAGTCCCAACTAAGCAGAGCTTGTATTGTGAGTACTAGACAACTGATATAAATACATAAAAATACCTATTTTTATTTGTAAATACTTACAAATGATACAAAGAAAACACCTAAACTCCAAAACGAATATCTGCGGGTAACAAAAAAAATTGTTCCGACCCGGGAATCAAGACGGAAACTTCAAGCACAGCAGTGCGAATAATACTGTTAAAGACGACTAAACTCAAAATTAATACCTTATTTGTTTACTTTTCAGAATATGCCGCACAAAAGTACATCAAGTTGGTTCCCATTACTGTCAAGCATGTGCATACAAGAAAGGCATATGTGCAATGTGTGGCAAGAAAATAATAGACACTAAGAATTATAGACAAAGTTCTACATAGCGTTATTTACTATTAGTTATATATTAAGGTTTTAGCACACTGATGTGACGTCATCATTGTCAACAGCCCGACAGTCCAATACTGGGTCCTTCAGATAGGAGGTGTTGTTCTACTATACCCTGCTGCCTGGCCAGACGAGCTGATATATAGTTTGTTTCAAGTTTTCCTTCTTTTAAGCCAGTTTCAGTGCTTGACTGACGGTCAGTTTGTATTATTCAGAGCTATATTGATCAATAAACGGACAGAATTGGTAGAGTCGTACACAGAATAGATATGTTTTTGAATAGTTCAGTTACTGCTTGTTATCTTCATAGACTTTGCTGTAACAGAAGTACACCCATGCGTACAAATTGTCCACAAAAGAGGACATTTTTATGTGAAAATGAAGAATTTTTACTCACTGATGCCAGTCGGTTGAGCACTAAACCTGGTCAAAGTCAGCTCTTATTTGACTGTCACTTATAATTTCAGTCTGTTACTATATGGTAAAACATTATAAGTAATTAAGCAGATTTTTGTTGTTTAATGTAAGTGTTGTAAATAATTGTTTATTCTTGATCTAGATTTAGACAACATATTGTTGAAAAATATAATAATTGTAAAATACAAACAGTACTTTTAATTAATAATAATAACAAGAAGCTGCTAGCTCTCACTATATATTATATCCTACTAGCTAGCTCCTCAAAGAACATGCATGCCAAATTTCAGTTTCCAGCGTCCAGTTGTTTCACCTGTGAGTTGTCTGTCAGTCAGCCAATAACGGAACAGTTTTAAAATTAAATAAATACTGTGATCTAACAAAGACCTTAACAAAAATGGCCATGTCGTTAATTTATACGCGGTAGAAGTAGGAGCGAAAGGTATTACAGCAAGTTCCTCTATAACCTTCTGAAAAGTCGCACTCAACAATCGAGCAGGTCCACCGAGTCTGCCACGCTATACACCAGGGTTTTGAGAAGTTGGAATACACCTCCGCGGCACTCCTGGATGTGCAACAGGCCTTTGATCGTGTATGGCACAAAGGCTTGCTATGCAAAATAAAGGAAAAACCTCCGCATTCAGTGTTCAGTTTATTATTTTTAAAGTGCCAAATAAAGCACGGAAATTGAAATTAAAGCTGGAGTTCCGCAGGGTCCTGTACTAGGACCGGTCTTATATAACATCTACATGTATGATCGTCCTACCTCAACAGATGTAATTGTAGCAACATATGCCGATGATATTGCTTACCTGGCCAGCGCTAAAGATCCAGTGTCCGCTAGCTAATACCTAGCTACAGAAGTGGCGTATCAGAGCACTCAATTCCAACCATGTCAGCTTAATTTAATAAAAGGGAATTGCCCCAAAAAAAAACTTCTGAAAGACCTTGGCCTGTTGAGAACTGCAGTAAGTTCTATTTTAGAACGAGTATCTAAGGCTGCACTAACAAGTTCCTATCAACTTTGGCTAGGCAGGGCGGGCAACTCGAGCAGTGAAGGTGAGCGTTGATGCGCATCTCAAAGGGCCTCCTTAACTGCTTTGGGTTTCTGCTTCTGCCACACGATGGACCCGGCACCCGCGCGGTGAATCCATGGAATGCTAAGAAGTTCGTCTCTCTCTGGGTTGGATACGGCGGATAAAGGACGTCTCATGCGGGGTCCCCAAGGAATCAGTCTTAGTACCCCTTCTGTGGAACCTTTGATACAGTTCTGAAGACTAATATTTGCTCTGAAGTCTCATCTATTACACGGACGACATAATCTAAAGATTTTGGTTTACACAAAAATTAAACATTTCGGACATCTGATCCACAACGCCATCTAGTCCTAAACTAAGTATATTTTATACTATAGGTACTAGACAATTGACATTAATACTTAATGTATACATTTTTTATGAGATGGTATGAGATAAATGAGATTCATGTAGTCCATTGTTTATAATAATGCCGTCTATCCCTATTTTAAGGAAATTCTCCCTAAATTTAATGAGGTGCTCATAACCAAGTTGCCCTAGGTGATTATGAACAACCACCGAGGGTAATCAGCGACGGCGTGGTCTGTAGTTGGTTGGGTGACCGCTAATGGCATGTTACCATGATCTACGTGATTCGGAAGTCACGTTAAGCAGTCGGCCCTTAACCCTTTCCTGAGACAAGTCACGACTCCAACCGTGGGACAGTATGGTTTGTTGATAAAAAAAAACTAATTTGCACGTTGCTCAGTATTGTATTTGTACCGTTATTTAATTTATAACTTTGTAATAGAACGTTAAAAGGTAATTAGGTATATTATCTACATCTCATAACGGCAATACTTTTAACAACTTCATGCGCTTGTAATATTAAGATACAATCAAAACAGTTGATTAGCAATTTTCTACCAACACATTGGCGCAAAAGTTTTTAAGTTTAACAGTTAGTAGGTACTTGTAAATTTGTGAATTGTTTCTGTAACTCGAAATGGTTGTTCATTATTTAGTTTTTTGTATCATAGTCCTATACCGTGCCGAGGTAAGTAACTAATTAATTTATCATAAGATTAGTCACCTATATGGGTATGTACCTATTGTTACGAAACGAAACATGCAGAAAATAATCGTATCAATTTTCACCCTTTTCTCATACATTATCAGATCATTTCTTATGCCGAGAAAACGGAAAGTACTATCTCAGATGGCGAATCACTCTCAAGTTTTACCAACCTTCTCAATAACATCGTCAAAGTAAACGAAGGAAGAGTGCAAGCTATGAAAAAAATGGTCAACTTGCAAGACTCATTGCTTAACCATAACGAAGAAAAGATTGATGACTATTATGATTCTGATGAAAGAAAAGATAGTCGAAAAGCTTCTACTGAGCGTAATGAGGTGAGTTAATTGTTAGTAGAAAGACATTGATGATGAAACATGTAAATTGTAAACAATACCTTGACAATATTACTGTGACAATAGGTATATATTTTATATGAATCTTTTCATGTATTTCATTCTTGTCTATCTCTAGCTGTAAATATAATATTAGCAACAAATCTACTTTGATTCAAATAAAAATGTGTTAAACAGCGTAAGAACTTTCATTGCGCGATGTAGAATAACTTACACGAAACCACAACCTTTCCCTCAGATACATGTTATGCCTAGTTCAGTTTGACTAGAATAGGTAGCGCTGAATTACATTTCTATATCACTAACAATTTATTTTTATAGCCAACTTACAGAAATACAACTCACTTTTAAAAAAGATTACATGTGACAGAACTATAGGTACAAATTAGATTGCTTATTGAAAGAAACCAATGGCCAACGGACTGACGAAATAAAGAACTACTGTTCCCTACAAGCTCTCACTGAGATGAACACAAGACTTCACAAAGTATTCTAAACATATTGCCAAGCCAGACAGAAGATACAAGATGTTTCCTGCAGCTACATGGAAACTTGCAATGTAAGAAGCTGTTCAAGCTCAGACTACATTTAAATATACATATTTTAATACAATTTTTCCATATTCACATGTTCTCTGCTCAAAAATTAATACACTATACAACAAACGCGAATTGATTGAATACAAAAAACGGGTTGGTATAGGATTTGTTTTTAAGTTTTTCTTCTCTTTGTCCTGGTGTGTGTATAGATCATAACGATAGTACGAATAGGGATGGTAACCCTCCATATTCATAACATATATGGATAATGAATACGATTCAATCTACTATTTATATTCTTCTTAGCGTTTCGATGACAATCGTTGTGTCGGAAAAAATAAATTTCAGCCCAGACTGCGGCCACATTAACAGTGTGGTCGGTGGCAGCCATCAGGTCCTCCTACTATTTACCTATATTTAAAAAAAATGTATATATCTACAGGGGTGTCTACTTTTGGAAAGATATTTATATAACCCTTGCCGTAGTCGCTTAATCAAAACATTATATTTAATTGGAAGTAGTATACATTGCCTTTTGATCAAATATAAATAATAAATAACTACTTACTAAGATGACACGAGTACAGGAGTATCAGTTAGTGAGTTTCTTTTATATTTGTGCTTGAATTTAAATTCTTAGGATATTAAATGTAACAAAAAATATTTAGAACATCTTACACACAACGGCAAGTAACTTCAAACTAAGCAGATCTTCCGGCCATAGTCATGATGCTGAAGTATACTGGTCTTAAACAATCATATATAAAATACAACAATGAAAGTTATCTTTAAATTCAACTGCAAATGCTTATACCTTATGACCAAAGAAGGGCGGGGCGAGTAATTTATGACTGGTTTTGTAAAATTTTACTATTAATTCGTATGCTTTCTTTCAGGGGATAAAAAGAAGCGAAGAAAAGATAACATACAAGTTTGACTATGAGACGAGAAAAGAACCTTCTGCAAGCCGATTGGTCGAAGACAGTTCGATTGACAGTGATGAAACAGGTCTGCCACATCCTCAAGCTGCAAGATGTTATAGCGTAATTCATATTAAAAACGCGAGGTATTCTTGTGTCAAAGCATGTGACAAGGCATTCGAGAATGTGTGCGATGAACATAGGTGCACAAGAGCAGCGGAGAGGAGTGGAGAACGGGAATGTCGAAAACAATGCAGGAAACGATTCGATGCGGTGTAGCGATTACGGGTATTACAGATGTGAAACAGCGTGTTTTAGAATCACATTATAGCTTCTTCTAGTGAGAAATATATTACACATTTAAAGTTTTCGAAATGATAGTTTTATTCAGTCAAAACCTAGATATAAAGATTTGATGTTCATATCGCGCACTGCAAGTGTCATCTAAACGCTCGTTCGTTCCCATTAGGCTTCATAATGATTTCTTTGTTAACCTTCTTCCAAATTGGAAGAGGTTCTTAGATAGATAGATAGATAGAATACTCTTTATTTGTACATCTTATCACAATTTTACAATAGAGAATAAAAGAAAACAATTTAAAATTAATGTACAAAGGGCGGCCTTATTGCTAAAAGCAATCTCTTCCAGGCAACCTTAGGATGGAATAAAATGATTCGGAGAGACAGCGGTAGTTGACGGTGCGATAAGTTTTGTACAATTTGAAATTGCCAATAAATATATTTCATACACATACATATACCTACACAAATACATATATACGATACATATAAATACTAATACACCCCAATGTGAATACACATATACGTATAAATAAATAACTATTCAGTTAAATTACAATTTGGAAAAGGAAAACATTCACATTAAACCATATGCTGTGACTGACTCAGTTGTGACATATAAAACTCTTCAACCATTTTCTTAAAGGCATTTACTGTTTGCGCTTTCCTAATTTTTATTGGCAAAGCATTCCACAAGCGTACAGCTTCAACCGTAAAAGATTGATCATAGAATTTAGTGGAATGCAGAGGCATCTCCAGTCTCAAATCTTCAGATGACCTTAGACATTTGTCATGTGTGTCATTAAGGAACTTAAATCGTTCTTTGAGGTAAGACGGGGCTCTAGGATTAAACAAGACGTTGTAAAGGAAAATGAGGATATGAGTATTCCGGCGAAAGCGAATAGGTAGCCACTTGAGCATTTGACGAAATTTAGAGACGTGATCGTATTTTCGTAGGCCAAATACGAATCGTATGCATAGATTTTGAAGTCTCTCAAGCTTATCAAGTTGTGCTTCAGTGAGATTTGGATAGCTGACATCGGCATAGTCGAGAATTGGGAGAAGAAGAGCTTGTGCAAGTGCAGCCCTAGTTGCAGTTGGAAGAAAATTACGTAGTCTTCGTAGTGACCCAGCAGAGGCAAATATCTTCCGGCTAACTTCCTGTATATGAGGACCCCAAGATAAAGTCGTATCCATGTAGATTCCGAGATTTTTGACAGTAGTAGTGATCTCAAGTGTGGTACCATTGAAGTGAATTTGTGGTAGTTGTGTCCAGTTAATTTTTGAGACCAATCCAGGACTGCCAATGACACATACCTGCGTCTTTAAGGGATTAACCTTGAGTCCATAGTTATGACTCCATTCGCTGACATGCTTCAGGTCAGCATTGATTGAGTTGAATGCCTCCGGTAACAAATTAACAGGAGTTTGTGTATAGATTTGTAAATCATCTGCATAAAGATGGTAGGAGGAAATTAACTGATTAGAGATTGAGTTTATAAAAACAGCGAAGAGTAAAGGAGATAGAACGCCACCCTGAGGTACACCAGCAGAAATACTGCACCAGGAGGACGTTAAGTCTTCAATGCAAATACGTTGCCGGCGACCAGACAGGTAACTATGAAACCAATCAATTGTCCTTGGAGATATGTTAAGAGACCGTAGTATGCCAAGCAGAATATGAAAATCTACAGTATTAAATGCGTTACTAAAATCAAGTAAAGTGAGTACTGTGACTTTTCCACTATCCATGCCTAGTCTGATACTATCCGTAATGTGTACCAGCGCAGAAGTCGTGCTATGACCAGGACGAAAGCCGGACTGAAACGGGTTCAATAAGGAATTTTTGGAAAGAAAGTTATTCAGTTGAGAGTGGATGAGGCGTTCAAGGACTTTAGATAGGAAAGGTAAGATGGAAATGGGTCGATAATCAGAAAATGAAGAGGGTTTACTTTTTTTAGGTAGAGGAATTATTTGAGCATCTTTCCATGCGGACGGAAACACACCACTGGACATGGAATGATTCAGGATATTGCATAAGATGGGTAGGATTTCGTCAAGGATAGGCAGAATCATGTTTCGGCTGATACAATCACTTCCCACTGCGTTCGATGAAATCGCTAAAATGGTCTTCTTAACATCACAAGCGAACAATGGATCAAAGACGAACGGTGGATAGTTGGGAGCTGAGATAGAAGAAATATGTCTGAGAGTATTAGCCTTAGTATTGACATTTATGTCTGACACGGAAGAGAAATGTTTATTAAGTTGATCAATGTTAAAATTTTTCGGAATAGAGTCTTGACGAGACTTCCCGACTCCCAATGTTCTTAAAAATTTCCAGACTTTTGCTGGATCTCCGTTTTCTACGGAAGAGTGGATATGTTGGCGTTGTGCATTTCTACACATCTTATTGCAGAGATTTCTTAAGTACACATATTTTTCTAGGTTAATATCAGTTGGTCGCCGCTTGTACTTACTTTTTGCCAAACATTTTTTGGACATAACCTGTCGTATTTCCTCAGTCAGCCATGGTGCTGGTAAGTGTTTAATTTTAATAGACCGTAAGGGTGCGTGTACGTTATAAAGATGTATTAAATGTTCAGTAAATATTTGGACCTTTTCATTTACACAATGCGAATCCAACAAATTCGACCAATCGATATTACACGCATCCTCTTTAAGTTTAGCAAGATTCATTTCGTTAAAATTGCGCCGCACAAGAATTCTCGACTTTGCTTTGGGTGGACGGATAGCATAAGAAAGAAAAATCAAGTCGTGATAAGAGAAAGCATCAGCTGGATACTGGCCATGGCTGATGACATGATCAGTAGAAGAAACAAGAATAAGGTCAAGAAGAGAGGGGGTACAGTTGGGGAAGTGATGCGTAGGATCAAGCGTTAAAAGTGATAGGTTAGTAGAATCCACTACTCTTCGTAGCGATGAAGAACGAGAGTCATTTTTTAACAGACACGTATTGAAATCACCCATTACTATTGTGTGGCCGTATGAGGGAGATAATTTTTCAAGTAGGTTTTCGAAAGATGAAAAGTAATTGTTTCGTAACGATGGTGAGTAGTAAACTCCCAGTAATACTTTTGTATGATTAAGGTCTAGTTCAATGAAGAGATGTTCACCCGCGTCCGGTGATGGGGGCTGTGATGACATACTTACAATGTTGAAAGGAATGTGTTGTCGTAGATATATACCAACACCACCCCCACCACCCATCGCGCGATCGTTTCTTATAAGGTTATAATCCGGCAGTGTATATAATGTGGATGGTAAGCAGGGTTTCAACCATGTCTCAGAGATTAAGATAGCGTGAATATTTTTAGAAGTGAAGGTAGCCAGCATATCCGAGAAATGAGCAGGAATACTCTGGGCGTTAACATGGACTACATTAAAATTCCGCGGAGCATCAGAAAACAGGTACTGAAGATTCTCTTGAAGTGAGGGTATGCTAGCAGAACTAGCATTATGGCTGTTAGCAGAATAAAAACTATCATCGTCACTACTGAACAGGTCAGACATTATGATGTATTAAAAATAAATAACTAAACAGAACAGTAATTATAAATAAATAAAAGTATAAAAATATAATATATATATAGATGTGAGAATATATAATAAATAAGAATATAAATTATCAAAAATTATAAATCTACCAAAGCAGCGAATGTTAAATACTATAAATTATACATTTTAGTCCACCCGCCAGTCATGTGTTAGACATTTAAAACACAGATGTAGTACTAAATTTAACAAAAGAGAAAGAAAAAAAACAAAGAAAGGCTTCAAGATAAACAACAGAATAAAAAACAAAACAAAGTTAGTAATTTAACGTCACAAACTGAATCTGGGTGAAATGCCAAATGAAAAAAGCTAAGTTCCAAAGTCTCGAATAATGAAAACAAAAAAAAAAAAAAAAAAAAATATAGTTTTTGACGAAAACAAGCGATTTTGACAGATACTCAACTCAACAGGCAACATAGTGTCATAGGGTGCCCGCACACACACAATAATATTGTGACAATAATATTGTGACACACGGCCCCGCACACTATAATCCACAAAAATATTGTACAATACAGCCCGCACACACGCAATATTATCGGCAATACGTACTTTATTGCCAATATTATTGTGTGTGTGCGGGCACCCATAGTGTTTCTACCTTGTAATTTTGTATATCATTTGGCATATTAAATCAATAAGTTATTCTAAATGAGGTAGGATAGTAAATTCATCATTAATGTGGCATGATTAGTGAAGAGGGTATATTAAAAGACTGATGTTTACGTGAGACTCACCCAGACAGTGTAACGTTACAACGAAACAAAGAATATAAACAAGCATACATATCCACTTATTTTTTGGAACCGACAGCTGCTCGTTTCGATTTCGAAGTGATATTTTTGGTGACCGCTGGCTTCTCAGCAACCACTGGCTTTATATTATTGAGATCTGCCACACTTGTAATGCGGTAGCGTGAACCATCAGGACCCAATACAAATACAGAACCTTCTTTGGTCCAGCATTTAGTGATTCCAAATTGTTCGCGGGCCGCCATGAAGGCTGAGTGTCGTGACCGTGTCAGGAACTCGGAGAGGGTCACACCAGAGCCTTTCAGTTTCGTCTTAGACGCCCATACCCCGTCCCGCACTGCTACCGTCGAAAACTCCACTAGAATGGGCCTTGGTTTATCACCAGTAGACTGTCGACCCATCCTGTGACAGCGACTAATGTTCTCACATGTAAAGAAATCAAGATTTAACTTATGTGCTGCCACCTCCACCACTACCTGGGAGGTCTTCTCGTCCTTTTGCTCACCAACACCATGAACAAGTAGTATTTTGCGACGGCTGCGTGTCTCCATATTGTCCACCTCATTTACGATGACCTCCATCTGACTTTGAAAGGACTTCAAGGTGTCAAGGATGAGAGTTTTGAATCCAGCAAATTCTTCAGCAAGGCCAGTCAGACTAACAGCATTCGAGGTTCTCTTCAGAAGTTCTGCTTCAAAGTCCGCCATCCTTTTTTCAAAGCAATCCTGTAACTCTTGTATACCCTTCATGGCAACGCTGTGATGACTTTTTTATTTTAGTTATATTTAGTTAATATGAATGGATAACACTAGACCAGCAGGTATTTATTGTTCACAACTTATTATGTTCATTAAATTGATATAAAATATGTATAATGTATTTTTTTTTTAAATAATTAATCAGAGCTTTTAAGTTGTTGTGTTGACCTTTCAACTACCCACACAAAAAAAAAAAAAAAAAAAAAAAAAAAAAAAAAAAGTTCTTAATTCTTTTTAAAAGTATATTATACTTATTCAGCAGTATTTTTGCCGTTCATGAACAGATTTTAAAAAATATTTTAGCATTGGATTCGACGTAAGTCACTAATGGTCCCATTGAGACCGTGTCTGTCTGCCATATTATTCAATTATTTGGGAGCCCTTACTAGGATTAATTATTATTCCATTATTGACATTCCATTTTTCGATATCTCAAATCTTAGTTATTCTTGTCAAATGGTGTGTATAATAGAGTGTGACGTAAAACTAAACTTATGACGTCTAAGGGCCACCGCAGACTAGCTACTTTTAGCATCGGCGATCGGCAACTAGTCGCTTTTTAGAAGCTAAATACGGCGACCGAACGCTCTACACCGCACACTTAAAAACGCCAAACGCGGAGATTGAGTCGCTTTTTACAAGCGCGACACAGCAGCTGAACGCTACTTTCCGCACACATTCGGATGCCGGTAGCATCGATTTAGCATCTGAGCAGTCTCTAAAACGCGCGTTTCCGATACCGCGATCGAACGCAGGAAGTCGCTAAAACGCGATGCAGCATCGATGCAGTCGCCAAATCGCCGATCGCCGATGCTAAAAGTATCTAGTCTTCGGTGGCCCTAATGCGTCTAATGACGCCTAAGGGCCACAGCACACTAGCTACTTTTAGCATCGGCGATCGGCAACTAGTCGCTTTTTAAAACGAAAATTAAACACATGGTACATGCCTATTAAACTAAACTCTTTATGTTGAAATTCTTTTACACAATTGTGTAAATTATCACGTCTTATGTGGTATATGTACCTATAGCGACATACACTTTTGTTTTGTAAATAAGGATCAATCTTGGATAGATGTTTGTGTAGGTTTTTATATAATAAACAAGTGTGTCTCCAATGAACTTTTAGTTGGTTCAGAACTAAACATCCATGCGTGCGATGTTGGAAAATGAATGTAAGTCAATAAAATTAAAGTATAGAATCCAATAACAAACTTCATTCAACTTTATTTGGTGATGTTCACAAGAGAAACTAACATGATCTAACTCTAAGGACTGCGGAAGGAAGTTTACTGACTGACTAGAATCAGTCCAGCCCTTACGGATCAGTCATCCATTATCCACGTAGCCCCGAAATGGGCCAAACACCTATCGGTCTCCTCCCGCTGCCAAGCAACGCTCAACCAAGCACAGCGGGTAGCTGTTATTCGAACCGTACGAGGATACCACACCATTTAGTCTGAAGCGGCGACAGTCCTATTACGTTTCCCGGCTTTCGACTTCCTGGTGGATATGAACGCCATGGTTTCTGACCAGACTGAAACTGGGAAAGACCAACCCGAGCTCGTAATGCTGAGGAACGCTCACGGTTAGGCACTGGCACAGTGGCGTGCGGAATTCACCCCAAAGCGCTTTCGTAGCTTTTCAGATCTAACAAAATCTATGTATTGAACGCGATACACGCTATACGTGTACGATACCAACTCTTAGATAAGCACGAACATGTGCTCCATCGTTTGTATAAATGACGTCAATCCATTCTTAGCACGTTGCTCAGTATTTAAATTGTACCGTTATTTAATTTGTAACTTTATAAATAACCGTTAGAAACTAATTAGTCGTATTATCTACATCTCATAACGGTAAATATCGATTTTAATCGAACACGTTAAGCATCTTCATTTGCTTGTAATATTATTATTCAATTATAACTAGTTGATAAGGAATTTTCAACCAACTTATTGGCGGAAAAATATTTAGCTTAACAGTAGATACTTGGAAAGTTGTAAATTGTTACTGTAGCTGAAAATGATTGCTCATTATTTAGTTTGTTGTATCATTGTCCTCTACAGTGTTGAGGTAATTAATTAGTTTGTCATAAGTTTAGTCATTTATTTATGTGTGTACCTATTTATTATTCTCTTTTTTAAATAACAACTTGCATTATGAATGTACATCCGCGCGGGAGACTTTACAAACATACATGAAACGGATAAAGGAAACCTAGAACAACAATTTCTGGATGACTGGCCTACTCAATGTGTTGTACTATGTAGAATTTGAAGCCATAACCCTTGGTGAAGATAAGATAAGATAAGATAAGATTTATTCGCTCAAACATGTGTGTACATACAATAAATTATAGCATGCAAGTTACAAAAGGTTCAACATAGTTCAATACATGTTTGCCATATACAATGACTTGCGAATATCAATGTTATATAATAAATTATTAAATTCTAATATGTTCCCATCACTGAAATATCAATTATTTTAATGTCAAATGTTTTCATTACATATCAATATGAATAATTCATGAACAAAAAATATAAAATCAAATAAAATTGTATACAATGTCAAAGTCAATTATGATAATATCTAATTATTTATCTACTTATTTATGTCAAAACAAATTTATCATTTAAAAAGTCATTCACATTATAATAGGCTTTTGCAACAAAAATTGATTTTAATTTTTGCTTAAAGGCTTGGTTACTTAAATTTTTCAAACTGTTAGGTAATTTATTAAAAATAACTGGAGCCATGCAAATAACACTTCTGCGCATAAATGAAGTCCTAGACTTATGCAGACAGAGTTTATCTTTATTGCGCCTATTTCGAGGAATAGTATCTGCCATACGTGGAAATAGGCTTGGATTCATTTTGACAAATGATGCCGTTTCTAATATATAGAGAGACGGTAGTGTTAAAATCTTATAACGTATAAAATATGGCTTACAAGAGTCTCTGATGTCAAGTCTAAACATTGACCGCAAACACCGTTTTTGGGCTTTGAATGCGATTTCCTTGTTAGTTGAATTGCCCCAAAAAATTACCCCATATCTCAAAATAGATTCCGTTAATCCGTGATACGCTGTTAGCAATGCATCTATGTCAAGTGTCAATGAAAGCGTATATAAAGCAAATGCACTACTAGTTATTCTTTTACAAATAGTTTCAATATGAATCTTCCAATTTAAGTTACAGTCAATCGTTAAACCTAGAAACTTAGTAGTCTTAACAATGTCAATACTATTATTATTATATTTAATGTCAAAATTAGGAAATGTCAATGCGCGTTGGCCAAAATGTATAATTACTGTTTTATTGATATTGATTTTTAAATTATTATTATCTAACCATTCGATTGTTTTATTTAAAGTACTATTTACATCGAATTCATACAAATCTCGATGACAACAAGGTATAGTGATTGTACTGTCGTCTGCGAAAAGCGTCATAGGGTAATTAATGGATTTCGGAAAATCATTTATGTAAAGTGTAAAGAGAGACGGCCCTAATACACTCCCTTGAGGAACACCATAGACAACAGTACGTTCCTCAGATGCAAATAATTCCTCTCGTTTAGTGTTACTATTTATTCTACTGATTTCTGTAATTTGTTTTCGATCATGTAAATAAGATTTAAAGAGATTTAGAACGTTACCCCGAATACCGTAGGCCTCAAGCTTTTGTAACAGTATATCATGTTGTACGTAATCAAATGCCTGTGACATGTCGCAAAAAATAGCACAAACGGGATTATTTCTATCTACATTTGTCATTACCGTGTACAAAAAGTCGTAGATTGCCATGTTAATAGTTTTGTTTTTTCTAAAACCTTTCTGTTCATTACAAAGTAAACTATGCCTTTCCATATATGTACTAAGCTCTTTATAAATGTATGATTCAAATATTTTAGCAAATATTGAAATTAGAGATATGGGTCTATAGTTTTCTTTTAACTCTTTATCAGATTTTTTATGTAACGGTTTAACCACAGACTTTTTTAAAAATTCAGGAAATGTGCCTTCACAAATACTTAAATTGATTATATGAGCTAAGGGCTCACAAATCTCCTGTGCTACTGCTTTAATTATTTTTGTTTGTACACCGTCATGTCCTGTGCTATGTGTATTATTAAGTTCGGATATAATTTTTAGCACGTCTTGCGGTAAGCACGGTGCCATAAACATGGAGTTATTTCTATTTAAAATGTATTTTGTGACTTGGCACCCGAAATTATTATTAGTATGAATCTTATCAACAAAATAGTTATTAAATAAATTTGCAATATGCTTTGGATCTACAATATCTGTGTTATTTTCTTTAATTTTATAAATGAAATTCTTTGGCATATTTAATTTGCTTTGATTAACTATTTGCCAAGTAGCTTTCGACTTATTTTTAGATGATGTTATTTTTTGAATATTTTGTGCGCGTTGAGTTAAATGTATGATTTTTCTATACATCTTAGAGTAATTTTTAAACCGATCTTTGTTTTGTTGAGTGGGTTTTAATCGGGCCTGCCACAATAATTTTCTTTTCTTTTTGCTGCAAATTTTTACACCACACGATATCCATTTTTGTTTTTTAATCAAATTTACAGAAACAAAGTTTTCGGGAAAGCACTGTCTATACAGAAATGAAAATATATCCATAAATGCATTATATGCAACGTTTGTTTCATTAGCTTTATAAACATCTGAATAACTTAAACTATTTAAGTACGACTTAAATTTACTAATATGTTCTTTATTATAATCCCGTTTAATGGTTCGCCATTGATTTATGGTACTGATAATATCAATAGGACATTTCAGTATCTGCGCCGTGTGGTCGGATAACGCTAGATCTAATATTGACGCACTACATGTCTTGCTAAAATTATGCGCAAAATTGTCAATGCATGTCTTCAAGCGGGTTGGTCGATTAAGTACAAGATTTAAATTATAATTTAACAATACATTTTCAAATTCAATAGATTGCTTATTTCTTTTTAAAACGTCAACGTTAAAATCTCCCGCTAAAACTATATTTTTATAGGATTTCTGTATTAAAATTCGTAATAGCCTTTCCAATTTATCCATACACTCATTAAAATTGTTAGGATTTGGCACCCTGTATATACACACGAAAACAATTCTGTATTTGGTGATGGCGCAACATTCGAAAACACCTGTTGTAGATAAATTGGCTATGAAAGATAATTCTTTCCATTGATGTCCATTCCTAACCAAAATACATGTTCCACCCCTCTTGCTCTCCTTCCGGCAGAAGCATGCAGCCAAGCAGTAGTTTTGTATGTTTAGATGTTTTTCATAACTTGCCATCATAAAGTGTTCGGTAATTAATAAGACATCTATACGCATATTCCTTTCGATCAACTCCTGTAGGCAGACTGCAAGCGAGTTAGATTTCGCTAACAATCCTGCAATATTCTGATGCATAATGTACATATAATTAGTCAAGAAAAATTTTTTGGGTAGGTTCATTTCCTACTTGTTTATCGTCCTGGTTATATTCCATGTCAATGCTTTGTGTGATGTCAGTAATCATGTCAAATAAATTACCAAAAATAGTACGTAGTCCATGATTATTTATAGAACCTGAATACGTTTTAAACATAGTGTGGTAATATTGTAGGTTTAGGTTACTGTCTAATAGATATACATGTCTGTGCGTCGATACATCAAGCCAAAGCAAATTATTAAATGTATCCACTCGACAGTTGAACAAGCTAGCATTAAAGGGGTATTTATAGGTAGGCAAACAAACAATAATATTAGTATGTTGTATGGCTCGTAACGTCTTTCGTAGGTGGAGTATAATATAATAGTAGTTGCTAGTTTTTTTAAAGTCTTCCTCCCCAAGAAATATCACACAGAAGTCCTCCATAGTATAGTTCTGCAATTTCACATCTAGTCCGTTCAATAGCTCCTTTGTATCTCATGAGGCTTCAGGTAGTGACATAATTCGTAATTGTCTTCAAATGTACACTCAGCAGTTGCCAGCATATTGTTATTTTTATTACTGCTCAATAGACACATTTTAGGTTTTTTAGGTCTTACCATGCCGTGTAACTTTGAATTGTGATTCCTCACCTTATCTATACTAGGTCTTACTAAACGTGGAGTTGAACAGTTAGTCAAACAGTCAGTTTCTTCCAATTGTTGGTGGTGGTTTTGCTTTACAGTTTCTAGCTGAAGTGTATTGTCGGTGACTGATGTTTTTGGGTGTCGTTTTTTTTTACCTGATTTCGGTGTCAGTATATACTCCGATGTTCCTACTTTTTTATAAACATCTATGACCTGTCTACATTTTACCAATTCGTGTTTTAAATTAGTGTTTTCTAAATGTAGGTTTTCTATTTCTTGATTAGCACTAAGTAACTCACTCTGTAATTGTGTTATTTTTTCATACAGGTCTTTATTAAGCGTTTCGTTAATTGAAGTGCTCGGCAAGCTTAACATAGTAGTTTCGAAGAGAGATTCATTAGAAGAAATATCACCAAGTGAAGTTGATCGTTGAGGTTTTCTGTATGTTACATTATCAATGTGCTGGTCACGCTCCATGGTGTTTTTTAATTTTTTTCATTATTTTTTTTAGAATTATACTTTTTTTTTTATTTATTTTTTTATTTACACTTTAGTAAAATTTAAGACAAAAAAAATTATACCAATTTTTTCACATTTATTTACTCTGGTATCATTACGCCATTAGCGGCGAGTAGCGGAACTAAAGAATTAGTTCATCTATTTGCCGCATTTATGATATGTATTGTTCAAGTGGCGCTCGTGATGCAGCGCTTAGTTCAAAATTCAAAATTTTTTCACAACGGTTTGTAGT
Source organism: Phragmatobia fuliginosa (assembly GCA_932526445.1). Taxonomy (NCBI): domain Eukaryota; kingdom Metazoa; phylum Arthropoda; class Insecta; order Lepidoptera; family Erebidae; genus Phragmatobia; species Phragmatobia fuliginosa. The sequence goes on along the minus strand of OW052081.1, from coordinate 8,045,894 downwards.
TATTATGTTTTGACTAATATCTATACACAGTTTATGGATAACTGCACTGTGAGTTGTAAGAACTTATCACTATTATCACTTAGATTGTTTATATCTCATTATAAACGCGTATTATTGATTTGTGAGTTATATTATCACTTTATTTAAAACTTCGCGGGATCGTTGATTAATTTACTATAACACTAATTGCAAATAGTCACAAACGATACCACTTATATATTACTGTTATTGTTCTCAAATGGAGCACTGGAAACACCAATTAAACAAGTATTATATTAATTTACGAATTAAAATTACGCAGACTATGTAAACAAGGCTAGGGATGCCAGCCCAAAAACGACCTGGAACCTGGACCTGAAAGTAGGAAGCGACCTGGCAACCACTTAAACGACTAGGCCTACCGTACAGTCATACCGCCAACTGGTTTTCAGAGCCATTTTTAGAATTGATATATTTATACTAACGCACTGGCAAGGGAATCAAAACCTGGGTACTTTCCGTTTACCTATAATCATAAAAATTTAAATAGAGCAATGTCATGCTGCACAAGTAAAAAAAAAAACATTTTAAAATACTTGCATTTAATTCTGTTAGGCTGTGTTTGCGAAGTCAACGAGCGTCGTGAGGCTCACCCAGCTGCCCCGCTCCCACTGATTTCGAGTCCGTAAAGTAACATTATCATTAATATTTATCTTTTTGTCACTTATTATCAGATCATTAGTTATGCCGAGGAAACGCAAAGCATTATCTCGGATGAGGAAAGCCTCTCAAGTCTTACCAACCTTCTCAATTCCATGGTCAAAGTAAATGAAGATCGGGTACAAGCTATGAAGAAAATGGCCACCTTGCAAGACTACCTGCTGACCAAGATCGATGACTATGTTCCTGACGAAAGAACAGATAGTCGGAAAGTTTCTATTGAGCGTAACGAGGTGAGTAATTTGTTAGTAGAAAGGCATAAACGACGAAATACATAAACTGCATAATACTATAACTCAAACAATGACTATTTTACTATGTAATTTTTGTATTAAAAATGTTTATTGAAACTTTAAATTTTGTCAATTTTTTCATTGACACCTACATGTCTATGTACTTAAATATAATTTTCAACAAAAACTTCGCATTCAGTCTAATAATATTTTTTTAATCGGCGTAACAACTTTTATGGTGCGATGTACAGAACTAGGCGGTAAAAAGCTTATTGCTTTTTACCACGTAGTTCTGTTGCCAGGTGGCACCGAACCACATTTCTATATCGAATCAGTCAATAACGATTTTTTTTGACAAAATGACAGAATTACAACACGCGTCTAAGGCACTTTAACATGCGTGACAGGATTGAACAATTTAAGTAGTTTATTTAAACTAAGTAATCACCACAAGCACTCACTTTGATATACACAGTACTACACAAAGAACTCAAATACAAATTACCAAGTCACAAGATTCAAGATTTTTCCTGCAGCTTCCACAGTAAAACGAAAAGCAGATGTCTGAAAACTGCAATGTATGTATGGAAGCTTTTTCATTATTTATTTAATTCATCGTTCACACTGTAATGCTTTCACAGTGATAAAGTGATAAGTCATGTAGAAATTTCGAGATAAAACTAAATATGCTATAAATATAGTAATACAAACTGGTGTAGGTAGATACTCGTTAGAGGGCCGTCCATTTATTTATTTATTTATTTATTATAGACACGCCAACAGTATACATATACAGCATTGAAAAATAAAAAAATTACAATACAATATAGTTCTTATATGTAGACCAATAAAAGGCATGCACAATGATCACCAATGAAATTGTGTTTTAAGAATATAGCACTGTATTCGTAACTATAAAGGGTAGAAAATCAGTGCTTTATTTTCAATTAAAAAAAGAACGAAAATTAATGATTACAAAAAAGGATAGAAAAAAAAACATGAAAATTTTTACGCAAACGATTTCAATACTTTACTTTTGAATTTATCTAATGAGCCGTGAAAAATATCCATCTGGTCAAGCTTTCCATTCAGTCTGTTGTATTCATTACACGCGAGTACTAATGGTGAATTAATCCATTGAATGGTGAATTGGTCCATTAATCACGTGAAGTTCGAAAGCGGGGGGGGGGAGGGGAGTACGACAAAAATATTGAAATATCACAAGGGGGAAAGAGGGTATAAGTATAAGACGTATCACGTATATTTATTTTTTCGTCGAGCACGCGATCTGTAAATCGAAAACGGCGTGCAGTTTCTAGTCCGGTCTATTTACACATTCAAGTTTACATAAATTCCCATAAAGCTGAATATTGGCATAGTTGTTCAAAACATCATTATAAAGAAAATCTCAAAAGTCCTCATCGTTCCGAGGTGTGCTAAAAATTTGGCACGGGGTCAATGGTCAAAAAAATGAGTTTTTTGCGATTTTTAGCGAAACGGTGAGTTTTTTCGCAAAATTACCCCAGTACAAAATTGTAGATCACAAAATTTTCTACAAAAAATATATCAATAATTTTTTTCCTAAAAGCCACCATTTTGGAGATATAACGTTCCGAAAAGTTGGATCAGTCGTAATCCCTCTATTTTGCACACGTTTCCACGCCACCTATGAGGTAGTGTACAAAGCGCGTTTTTTTTAACGTGGTTTCCCCAGTAGGCCTATTCCACGGGTCTGCTGAGATTTTATATGTTTTAAAACTATTGCAAAATAATATTATATATTATAGTGGGCAAAAACAACGGCGGTGTAATTAAATAAAGTACTTAAAATAAAAAGTTAGTCGTCTGATTCATAACTGTCCAAGATTTCTGTTTCTTCTTCTTCTTGATCTTCTTCTCCTTCTTCTTCCTGTTCATCCTCTTGTTGTTCTTCTTCTTCTTGTTCTATTTCACACGTAAACTGCCCCAATAGCGATTCCTGATCGGTATCAAACGAATCTTCAAGAGTTGGTGACTCAACATTCGAGCATGATCGGCCTTGACAGTGTGTGCATGCCAGGGAACAAAACAGTCCAACTTTTCTGCAACCACATTTTGCACTACACCCTTTCTTGCAGTTGCAAAATATTGTGTTGAGAAGTTTCTCAGGTGCTGGTGGAAGTAAAGTTTGAACTGGCTCTAGTGTATTGTCGATCAACTTCCAACCCCAGTCTTTAGGGTCCAGCTGATTACCAAGCCACACTTGAACTTGGTAATATACCCGAAACAGATGTTGATGAGCAGCTACTGAGGTTGGAGGAAGAGAAGCTAAGTTGACTTGTTTTTTATTACTGTAGATCCTGTAGATGTGTTAGCTTCTTGTTCTTCGCGTTTTCTTTTGATGGCAGCAGCAATAGAACACTTCCGCGTATAAATTTTACTACAGTTGCTATGTATTGTCACAGATTTTTGTTTTTTAAGAAATTCCGAGTATCCATCATCTCTTTCAGCACTTGCATTAATCAGTGTCTTCATACCACGATCAACAGTTACAGTTTCACTTTCAGTTAAAAGATGAGTACAAATAAAACAATATTCTGACATTTTTCTTATAAAAATCTAAAACGCACAAAATAGGTTAAAAGATAGGTTAAGATAAGCACATGTTTTCCCTACGCAGTGGCGCTCAAGACTAACGGTATGTATTTCATATATTGGGCATGCCAACATAAAGCAGGTATACGACCCTAGCCACGCGGACAATAGAATAAAAGACAGATGTTATCCCAAGGTTATACTGACGTACAAATTTAGGAACGGGGTTTCATTATACCTGAGATTCTCGTAGTTTAACTTATATTTTACATAAGCAAGTTACAATAAATAATAGCGAACTTATTTTAGTTCTATTACACCTTTAGTGACTTTCATATGTGGCGTACGTGTGCAAAATAGAGGGATTACGACTGATCCAACTTTTCGGAACGTTATATCTCCAAAATGGTGGCTTTTAGGAAAAAAATTATGGATATATTTTTTGTAGAGAATTTCGTGATCTACAATTTTGTACTGGAGTAATTTTGCAAAAAAACTCACCGTTTCGCTAAAAATCGCAAAAAACTCATTTTTTTGACCTTTGACCCCGTGCCAAATTTTTAGCACACCTCGGAACGATGAGGACTTTTGAGATTTTCTTTATAATGATGTTTTGAACAACTATGCCAATATTCAGCTTTATGGGAATTTATGTAACCTTCCTCCTGATTTTAGGCTTAAATAGACCGGACTATTCCTCTTGACTTGCAGTTTCCAGGCTGAATTTTAAGATTTTTAAGATTTTTTTAAGGCACCAATACTACACTTGATTTTGGTAGTTGGGTTGTCCTAAACGTCACCACATATCACCAGGGGGGAGGGAGGGATTAAAAAGGGCTAAAAAAACATCACGTGGTTAATGGACGGCCGTTAGGTAATAGTACTCTGGGTACCGCTCTGCCACATGCCGTCCTTGTAAGCAAATGTTTTTAGGCATATGATTAAGTCAAGGGCTTGATAAAAAATGTATATAATTGACTGACTGATAATTTGTAATAATACACGGGACTCAGTCAGTTCAATTACATTTTCTTTATTTCTACTCTGAAACATTTTATTTCGATCGTATTTACAATTCAATCAATATCAATAGTTATTTTATAACATGTAAAATGAAAACTAAAATGAAGCGAAGAATTTTTATTTACTTATACCTTGCAGTGTTCGTGTATGAAGTATGTATTTTTGTTGTTATATGGTGCATAGGGTTACCAACAACAACTTAGGGCCCCTTTTTTTTTTCGTGTGGAAAATCATCATGGACCGTCACCCCACCGGGGTTTTCTTCGGCGGGGCGGTGTGTCGGACTCAAACCGACTAAAAACCATACGGTGTGCCCTCTCTGCGCTTCTCTTTTAGGAGGAGGAGGAGTCCAGGGTCAGATCTCCTTCTGGACTCCTCCCAGCGCCTGCCCGCTCCCGTTGCGGGCTCCGTAACAGACTCGCCGCGGGGGAATACGCGAGATCAAAAATCTAACAAAAAGTGGACGTTTATAATGCCTACTCCTTAGGAGAAATAGGTGTGATTTTATGTATGTTTCTATATTATTATGCCAGTTTGAAAACAAACGTGCAGATTGGAACCGACTTAAATGTTCGTCTGTTTAATTTGTAATTAGTTTGTATGTTTCATTTTAATTTTAGAAACAGTTTTGTCTCTAAATTGGTATCCGCAGAAGAGAAAAAATTAAATATATATTCAAAAGAATTACTTTATAGATTTAATAAGTGTTTTAAAATGAAACAAATATTGAAAGTCTTATCAAAACCAGTAAATTGCGAAATTGATTATGTAGCTGTTGCAGAGGTTTTAAATAGTCCTCAATAGGATCAAAAGCTGTAAAAATATCATTAAAATTTATTCTTGTCAAATAAATCACACACTAAACTAGTCGAATCCACAATGCGCTGTAACCTAACACGGGCAGAGTAACTCTGATCTATTTACAAACTATCCCTAATCTAGAACTTTCTACATACCCTTAAAAGTTTATTTAATAAATATAAATATATTAGTTATATATTCACACATTAATGAAAAATCACACTTCATACACAATCTGTTTCCAGAATAAGTCAGAAACAGTAAGTAGCGGTATGTCAATAGAGGACTCCTTGAGTACATATGACGAAACTGAAGTACCCATTTCTATAAAAGAGGAAATGACAAAAGAAGATTCTTACAAAATACCCGGTGATTTTCGCACCAACAACTCGATCCAACTAGAGAAATTTAACAATAATTTTAATCCACATGCTGATCTAATGAATCATCAAAAAAACCAAACCAATTTCGAAAGAAATGCTTTTCGAAACTCAACAAAATCATACAAAAAGACAACAAGGCCGAGGAAGGAAAATAAACATCCAAGATTTACTCGTAAGAAAAAAATTCGTTTGCATAAAATTACCAAACCTAATGTCAGCAGTGATTTTTTAGTAAATAATAAAGTAAAAAGACTTAATCCTCTAGAAACTAAAAAAAATGTTCTTCGGCAAGATGTATCCGATGAGTTTAGTATTTCTAATTTAAAATATCTTTGGAACGTGACAGAAGCAAAGAGCTCGAATGAATATGAAAAAGCTGATACAATTAGTAAAATTCAAAATAACATCGAAAGCAAATATTCTAAATTGAATAAACCAGGAAATTTGGGCAATTTAATGATTTTGAGAAAACAAGAGATCTTTCTTTCTGAAGGTAAGAATGGAAAAAACTTTTATTCAGAAATCCCTTTAGAAAATAAAAAATTCAATATTGCATTAGAACGAGCTAATCAAATATTGAAGGAGCAACAATATGAAACACAAAATAGAAAAGTTATGCATAATATTCGACTGCCACTAGCGACAGGTTTTGACACATCAAAAACTGAGATGATTACGGAACTTTCGACTACCGAGAAGAAAGATGAAATCTCTAAACCGCACAAGGATAGGTTTACCTTAACAATTTTAGACATTGATGAAAATCCAGCCCAATATAGTGCTAAAGAATTACTTTCTAATCAAGTTTCCCCTATACTAAGAATAGATGAACCTAAAAAAATGTCAACAATGTCTAAAGCCTTTGAAGATATCGAGATTTACAGACTGAGAAGCACACTGAAACCATATTTGATAGCACAGCAACTACCTACAGACACTGAAACAATTGATAAAAATGAAAAGGAACCGTATGGCCGAATAGTGAAAATTCCTGGAATCAAATCAAATGCGCCAACTAAAGACATTCCTGTTAATATACTGAATGTAATCAAATCTAGAAGTACAGTCTTACATGAGCCTGATTATAAAAACAATGTCAATCTTAATATGAAGTACAACCCTAGTACAGTTATGGAAAGGCCATCTAAAATACTTGTAGGAGGAAATAATTTTGATGTTCCGTTAAACAAATACGATATCCAATATAAAAATAGAAAAAAAGGGGAAAAAGTTGACCTCAGTAATGATTCTTCTAACGCAGAAATGACTCAAATAGATAGTAACGAAAGTGATGAAAAGTCAGGAGATGAATGTGTTAACGTATCTCGAATCGAGGACTCAGAATCAATAAAATACATACAACGGAATAAAATAATGGGTAATATTTTGAGACGGTCTAAACAAGATATTAAGTGCAAAAAAACCTTAAGTAAGTGTCAAAAAGCGTGCATACAGGCGTACACAAGTTTTTGTGAACGATCAAAGTGTTCTCCGAAAGTTAAAAGATATATTAAGTATCAATGCAAAAAAAGTTGTGAGAAGACATTTGGGAGAATGGTATACAGTTCCGATTAGTAGTCTGACTTAATTGCAATTTATTTATTAAATTCACAAGTCCTCATTGAAAAAACAAAAAGAAAAAAATTCCACGTTTATTATTTACTGTTCATCATTCTCAAAAGTTTATACACTATACATCAATCACATGCATTTCTGGATCTTTCTTTAGAGAGGCGGTTACTTTACTCTCTCTAGTCCTAGAGCTAGGCCTAATCTCTGGAAAATTCTATGTCCGGGCTGTGACCAGCGCGCAGCGGTGCGCTACTCTAGTTTGCCAATTGCCGCCATAGACACTCTAGCATCGGTAGTGCTTTCCGAAGTCTGACATTTAGCCGTGTCAGCTAAATGGCAGACTATTGAATGCGATGGCAATGTCCAGCTATACCTCTAACAACACTACAGCTTACTGCCACTACGGTCACGACTTCAGGCGCAACACGGCGTCGGTAATCGAAGTAATCGAACACCGTGCGGCGTCGAACAGATCGTACACTCACCTCGCAGAAGTGCTTGACGCTGCGGTCAGAGACTACTCTCTCACCCGCCTCGCCCAGCACCATAATGACCGCGATCAAATCGGCAGGCCAACCGGCTTCCTTAACAGGACTAACTTACCGCTCTTCCAGCACTCAGGAAAACGGTTGGTATCCTAGATAGCGAAAGCCATAGTAAATGTCTATAACATAAACGTACGTGCAAAAAGTAAAGAAACTTATTTAATTATGTAACTTACGAACGTACCGAAACCACATCGCGAATTATGCACAAATATAAAATCAATATATTCAAGCTAAATTAGCACTTTCCCGTGCGAATTATTAGACAAAAAGGTAAAGACCCAAAACCCCGTAGTCAATTGGGCTGGGCAGAACAAATCTGGACGCAAGGAGGAAATTAGATTAAGAAGTTCTTTGCCCTTCCATACTTAACTGTGGTCATTTGTATTAAGTACTACGGGTTTGGGGCAATTCACATTTGACTACGCGAGCGGAGAGAATACGGTTCAACAGCAAACACTGCAATATATTGCGATGTACTTTCACATTCCACAGTGTAGTGTCTTAACATTCTTAATAGTCCATGACCAACAAACTTTACATACAATCTCCTGACTGATAAACATGGGGTAACGCATTTTTAATAAGGTTAGCAATGGGATCTATGAAAGGGATTTATACTACACCTGATCGGAACAGTAGTCAATATTCCCTGAAAATGAAAAGAGAAAGTTAGTCTTTTCCTTGACCTAAATAAGCGGGAGGAAAAAATGTATTAAAAACTCCATTTCTAACGTGTTTTAGCGGGAGAGAAAGTTGTATGAATTTTCATTTCTCATGTGTTATCTTATCTATGGCGCGCGCCTGCCCAAAGAGTTTTCATATAATTTAAGGAATCTCCGTGCCACTGACATCCTTTTGTGAAGAATAAAAAAAAAACAAAAGAAGCGCGAAATATTTATAAATATTATGTCAGGCTAGGCTGCGCCTTCGGGCCACAAACTGCTCCCTCGCTAGTAATCGGTTCCTTTCCTCCCTCGGTGAACAATGTACTATTATTTCGGTTTGAGTCCAACTAAGGAACTTAATGAACTAAGTAGCTTAATGTTACCGGGCTGATGATTATGATTACGTTTTACATAAAACATCCTAACTTAACAAGTATACAAACATTTGGTTGGATGTGGGAATTGAACTAGTCGTACAGTAGTCGCATACGTTACCAATAGACCGGTAAAAAAGCGGTAGTCAGAGTCGATCGTCGTTTTATAAAATGTTAAAAAACTATTCAGAATATTTTTATTCTAGTGATGTAAATCTTCAGCCAGTGTTATGCTATGTCCTGATAATGACGTATCTATCCTGTGTGTGTTGTAAAAGCAGACTAAGGGAGTGAACTCTGTAAGCCAACGACACTGAAGACAAAACAAAACAAAAACAAAGAGAAGGAAAACTTGAAACTTACCATATATTAACAACCCATCTAACCGGCGTTTCATAGTAACCTAAAACTCCTTTCTAAGAAAAGGCCTGTGTCCAGCAGTAGTCTATTAAGGCTGCTGATGATGAATACTAACTGTGCTAACTGTTGAGTTGGCCCTTTCTACTGCATTTATTTGGTCAAATAAAATGGCCGTTTCTGGACATGGCCATGACGAAGTAAGGGTTTCACACAAATAAATTTAAAGTGCAATAATGAACATTCTTAAAAAATCCTACGGCTGATGTCTCTCTCGTATGCTAAGTAGGGTAGGACAAATTTATGACTAGTTTCGGAAAATATAATTAATCAGTCTCTTTTCTTTCAGGGAACAAATAGAAGCGAAGAAAAGGAAACATATAAGTATAACAATGGCACGAGAAGAGAACCTTCTGGAAGCCGATCGGATGAAGACAGTTCGATTGAGAGTGATAAAATAAGTGTACCACATCCTCAGATTGCAAGGTGTTACGGCGAGATATATATTAAAAGAGCGAGGAGGTCCTGCGTCAACGCATGTGACAGGGCATTCGAGAATGTGTGCGATGAACATAGGTGCACAAGAGCAGCGGAGAGGAGTGGAGAACGGGAATGTCGAAAACAATGCAGGAACCGATTCGATACGGCGTAACGAGTAGAGGTGTATTAATATTATAGAAATGGGGCAACGGTAGGTCTTCATACAAAAATAGGTTTTGAATTAATTTACAGCGTCTTTGAGTGAAAAGTACATTAAATAATTAGGTTTTTTTTATAATCTCTGTGTAAAACTTTTTTTTCAAAAAGTTCAGAAGCAACAGTTTGTTTACGAGCTTACGCAGAGCTAGTTTTCTGTGAACTATTCTCGTATTGTAACATCGCTTTATCATGTTTTCTTTATCAAATAATGAATAACAGTACCTAACAAATATAATGGAATTACATGAATATTTTAATTTAGTAGGCTTATAGGAGCAGTGCCAGAATCTTTTATTTATTTATCTTCCATAATATTCCTAATTGATATTTGAAATTTACAGGATTGTTTATTGATGGTATATTATTTGTAACAAATTACTCCTGAAAACACACTTATACTCTCACATTTCTAAAGCCCAATGTTTTTTGTAAAGCACATTTAAATTAAGCAGTCTTGATACTCATGAGAAGTTATACCACTTTTATTTGAGACCAGTTTCGTCCCACGGTGTTAAACGCAGCTGTTTTTGTAAAGGTACAAACTCATTAGATTGCAGGACCTACCTACTTCTAAAATATTTGTGTGAAATCGATAAATTATTGATTAAAAATCTTTTCCTTCCATACAATCTTTTCTAGAAGTGTCAAATTCCGCATGGAATGTCATTTTCTTCTTTTTTGTCACTCAAACTTCCTTCTGAATCTGAGAACTTGGTAGATACTTTAATATACATAATTATTATTTCGTATTGAGTAGTTTGTGTATGTAAGAACTGTAAGACGGATTGACTAAATTACGCACACTCGTATACCTATGGTGTCGTAACATTGGCGCCAGAAGCGTACCTTATTCTGGACGGTTAGAGCCACAACCCACAACGGTACACCATATATAGTTCCATAGACCGGACATCCCCGTGTAAAGCCTTCTTGTCGCGACGCTGGCTCCACCCAAATAGGGTAAGGGCGAAGGCAGCGTCGAAGCTTTAAGTAAACATTATATCAACCTGTCTGGCCAGCTTGGTATAGTAGGTCAAAACCTATTTTCTAAAGAGGGGCCTATGTCCAGTAGTGGTCATTGCAATCACTGCTGATATAAAACGTACATAGTCTTAATAGTACACTTTTTTAAGTATTATATATATAGTAGGTTTCTCTTCATGTACCAGTACATACTGACTAAGCTTGTCATGAATAACTATAGTTGATACCGACGCACCTTAACACAATAGAGGACTATAATCTTTAAACGCCCTAGCCTTTATTATTCTAAAGATTATATTATTTGGGGTCGGCTACTAGTTCAACCAGATTTACCTATGTTAGAGCGCCGATGTGACCCAGTGTTTAGGATGAAAAACTTCAGTTGTGGTTATGTACAACATGGCACACATGTATGAACAATAATACAATAGAAGATGCGAAGAAGACGAAAGGAACAGAAAAACTATGTACACAAACTAATTTCAATCAATAATTTCAAATGAGAAATAATTCTAACTGTACACAAGATATCGCGAGCAGAGAAGCATAGAGAAGTCTCTTGTTCGAATGATCGATTTTTCACTTGAAACCAAAAGTCTTACATGACGTTTCATTTCCCTCTAACTTTGATAGAACTGAAATGAGGTGAAGGAAGAAAGACCATGTATGTGAAGGCAAAAATGATGATGATCTATGGTTATGGAAGTAGGAGCCTACACCGAAATAACAGTTTTTTCTCGTAGCGATCGGAAATTTGAAAGTTTAACTAGTTGTCGGTATATTTCAGAGTATTGACTTCTTGATAACTATTGCCGTAGATGTTCATGATAACCGGGACCGACGGCTTAAGGTGCTTACTGAGGCAAGGGCGTAAAACAGCGGGCTGATATTAAGAATTTCCTTGAACCCAACAACAGTACGACCCAAGATTTGAACCCGAGACTATGATGCAAAAAAACTAAATAATGAAAAATCATTTAAGCCACAGAATTAACTTAACGATTCACAAAACGCATATTGAATGCATTTTAAACGTAATATGTGCGTACCTGCAAATGAGTTATTAGAAAAATCATTATCAACAATCTTGATTGAATATTAAAATTACAAGCGTATAAGTATTGAAAGCATTTTCGAATAAAATCGAAATTTACTTCGAAAATTCAATACTTTGTTTCTTAGTTCTTTAATAAAACTTTTCTTAGAAAAATCTCGTGCAGCTGGTTTAGGCGTCTCTAAAAGAAATGTTGCTTAAACAATATTTCAATTATTTTCTTTATTTCCGCTTCGAGCCATTTTATGTGCACGTATTGTACAATTCAATCAATTCCAATACCTAGTTATTTTGTAATATACGAAAATGTCAAAAGGAAAGTATACATATATTTAAAAATTTAACAAATTAAAATGAAAAGAAGGATTATTATTTATTTATACCTCGCTGTATTGATGTGTGAAGTATGTATTTTTTCATTAATATATAATGACTATAGTATAGAATTGCTGGAATTTGGCGCAGGTGGAAAAATATTATGCTGTCATATTGATTATTTTAACATTAGATATAAAATTGTTCCGTCACTGACTGACTGACAGACAACGCACAGCCAATCTACTGACCACAGGAAGCTTAAATTCGACATGTGTGTTCCTTGAGGAGAATTCCACCCTTAAGGGGTCATCTCCTTCGAAAATTCAATGGAAGTTATACAAGAGAATAACACGAAGGCGAAGGCGCAAACAAAAGCTAGTCTTTCATTAAGTAGATGTTCGATTGTACATAAACTACTTATATCTGCAAATATTTTTAATTGGTTCCTACTACGAATATTTTAACCTCACAAACAGCTAAGATAACTTTTCCTCCTCGAACAGGCATTCGCAGAAAGGAAACAACGAAACACTATTTTTAAAAACGATGTTTCAAGGAACAATTTTGTACGTTTACTAAGTTCTTTGATAAAAGTAAATGAACAAAGAATGAAAGATATATCAAAAGCAAACAAATTGCAAGATTATGGAACTTTTCCAGAGGTTTTTAGAAGTTCTCAAAACGCAAATCGAAAAAACTTTATGATTCTTCTTTTATGAGTTAAAATACCGCTATAAAACTGATAAGAGACTGCTCACTTTTATTTAACCTGCCTCATTGACATATTTAGAAATGAATTTCATACAGTACTACATGTGCACACCAAAATCCGTGACTTAAAAAAATTATTATTCTACGCTCACTTCAGACACAATATGTTTTCAGAATAAGTCGGACTCAGTAAGTAGTGGTTTATCATCAGAGGACTCATCCAGTACATACCACAAAAAAGATCCATCAATTTCCTTAGGACAGAAAGTCACAAAGAAAGATGTTTATGAAATATTTAATGATTTACGCACCAACAACCCTGAGATTGACCCAGAAATATTTAGAGACGATTTTAATTCACATGTTGTGGTCGATCGACAAAAAAGTCAACTTGATTTTGAAAGAGATGGTTTTCAAAATACACCAAAATTACACAAAAAAACAGCTCGGCCGAGACTCAAAACTAAACATCACAGTATAACTCATACAATACATTCTCGTTTATATAAAACAACCAATTCTGAAGATAATTTTGGTTTATTAATGAAGAGAGGAAATAATTTTAATCCTCTCCAATTACATTCACTTGCTGCTGAAAAGGTTCTCCAAACACAAAATTTAGATAACTTAGAACCGAAGACACAAAAGCGTAAATATCACAAACATAGATATATAAATCCTTTCCAAGATGTCTCTGATGAAATAAATACATCTAATGCAAAATTTCTTTTGGATCTCAAAAAATCTAAGAATTCAAAGGAATATGAAAAGTCAGATATAATTAAAAAACTTTTACAAAAACATAAAAATAAATTACCTAGATTGAATAAACGACGAAACCCGAGAAACCACAATAACTCCGAGAGTAGGCCTGAAAAATTGAAATATTCAGGAATTCCTACAGAAGGTACAGATTATGATAAAGTACGTCACATACAACCTGAATTAGATATTGCTTTAAAAAAAGCAGAAAAAAATATGAAAAGACAACAACATGATACCGAAAATAAAATAGGCTTGCGTAGTATTTTACGTTCACTAACATCAGATTTTGTGCCATTAAAAACTGAATTCACTACTGAAATTCCGATCGTCAAAAATGTAAATGACAACTCTAAATCACAAAATGATGATTTTACCTTAACAATATTAGATATGAATGAAAATCCAGGAGAAATTAAGGCTGGGGATCCACCTCCACATGAACCGTCGCCTTTGCTAGATATAGACTCTAGCATGTACCAACATTTACTGAGGCAAGGAACTCAGGGACCTAATAAAGTATCACCCGGTGCTAAAGACTTTCAAAATAACAAGGCAGATACCTTAAAAATTACACCGAAATCATCTCCAACCGCAGTAAAACAACCCGTAGAAATGGGAATGAATTATAATACTAAAAACGAAGCTGTAAACCAGCTTGGTGAAAACGATAAAAATAACCAAAAAAATATAGATTTCCCCCTTCTAGTTAACTCAAATGCGCAACCTCAAGGTGTTATTGCTGAGAAAACTAAACTGGATATAGCTAAACCTAAAAATGCAATCTTACGACAGCCCGATCTTAAGAACGATGCCAAGCTTAATAAGATTTATAGACCTAGTATAGTTAAAACAATACAACCTAAAATAGCAAAGAAAAATTTTGACATTCCATTAGTCATGAATGATGAAGAAGATAAAATTGCAAGTAAAGAAGGTAAAGTTGATGTGAATGATGATTTTTCTAAAGCAGAAATTGTACTGACAGATAGTGACGAAAGTGATAAAAAGTCAGAGGATGGATTTATTGTTACAAATGATCAATCAGATCACGAGGAATCAGCATCGGTACCAATAAAACACGTTAAGAAGAAAAAAGGTCTTCGTAGCATTTTAAGGTATTCTAGAAGACTTATGAGGAGACGAAAATGGTTATTGAAATGTCGCAGAGCGTGCATAGGGTCGTACACAAAAGTTTGTCGAAGATTGAGGTGTTCGCCGAAAGCTAAAAGAGATCTTAAGTATCAATGTAGAAAAAAATGTAAAGCGACATTTGGGGAACGGAAATATAGTTCGGAAAAGTGAACTTCTTGAATTTTTATGTATTTTTAATTTAATTATAATAGTTACTTCCAGAGTAGATACTATAATAGATCCAGAAATCTATAAAGCACTGACGAAAATGACGATTTAATTTGGGTAATTTATGATTATAGTTTATGAAATAAATTTTCTTTCAAAGCCTACTTAATTATATCCTAATTTATTATTTATATACCCACTCTTATCGGAAATTAATACACGAACATCATACATATAGATGTGATCACATATCACATCAAAACATGTTAGAAGGACTGTCTGTAGTGTCCGACCCAAGGTTTATTTTCAGTCGAAACTGATTAATTGGCGATCTTCAAAACCTTCGATCGATGCCGAAGCCGAAATTTCTTACGTTGAAAACATAGAAATTTTGTTCAAGTAAATCTGGCTAAACCGCTTTCATGGTTAAAACACTGCACCCATTTCAATAAAATTTGGCTTGGATATACTTTGATTGTTAAGGAAGAGATAAGGTACTTTTTACAGCAAAAACCTGATGGTTAATACAAGCGGATAAAACTTAATTATAATATGTTGACAATCAATAATTTAGCGTTTAATCCATTTCAAATGACGCACAAAGCTTTCCCATATATCAACAAAAATAAAAATGTTAAGTAGGTTCGTGTACACGTTTAAAAAAGGTTTTATCTTTTTTTGGATACACAATGTGCGATAGGAAAGAGGGGCCCCCACGATATAAGTATAATATATGTACATTAATATATTTTATTGACTCTAAGAATCCTAGAACCGTCACTAGTTTGACTATACTAGTTTGAAGTTAAGTTTAGCGTTCGAAGTAGATAAAGTAAATGTAATGCAACAGAATACAAGCAGTTTATATTAAAGTAATTTCATTTATATGAAACTGTACTGTATTTTATTTCATTACACTTTTAACCATTTGTTTGCACGACGACAATAAATCTGTAACATAAATGGAATTTTTCTTGCAAAGTTTATTTAATCCGAGAGTTCGTGTTAATATAAATGTTATTTCTACTGTTATATTATTATTTTATATCGTATGTTGGCAAGTTATATTTCTTAAATACTTTATTTACTTTCATTCCTATTGTTTATTACAAAGAATATAGGTATCTAAGCAAGTGTTGGTCCCAACCTGTCCCAATTATGTTAACCCCAAGCCAATTTTAATTTTTAAAAGGTAATCAGTTAGGGTAATTTGCTCACCTTTAACAGCACTTTTCATTTTGTACTGGTATATGTGAGTGTAAATGGTTGTATAGAGATTTCTTGCTTAACCCTCGCGATCAGCAGGTTACTACCAATACAGAACGAGAGCCGAATATCACGATGATGAATGTATGAAATGGGTTCCATGGGCTCATAATCCGAGACGCGACCAAACGCGCTTAAGCTTAGGTATACCTCGACTTCCGAACGAGCCTAGTGTCACAGCAGCAGAGTGCGCCGCTGGGCTGGATGTTTTCGA
Organism: Phragmatobia fuliginosa; assembly: GCA_932526445.1. Classification (NCBI taxonomy): domain Eukaryota; kingdom Metazoa; phylum Arthropoda; class Insecta; order Lepidoptera; family Erebidae; genus Phragmatobia; species Phragmatobia fuliginosa. Next base: position 8,029,355 of record OW052081.1, on the reverse strand, counting down.
CCTAGCCTCACAAATACCGAAAAGAAACATTAATCGAAAAGTAACAAGTGTATCGTGTATCGGCAAGTCACGTAGGTAAAACAAAGTATTAGTCAATAATACAAGGAAATAGATGCGTTAGCGTTTGTAGAAAGTGAACTGACGCGAAACACTTGCATCTTGGCTGAGGGCTGGTTTTAGTAAACTCGATTATGTACGTTATTCTCTTCTTTCAGGGGAAAAGCATAAGCGAAGCAAAAGTGTGGTACAAGTCTGACCTGAGTACAGATTCATCTGAAAGCTCAACGGATGAATTATCTAGTTCAGACTCTTCCAGTGACGATAGCTTTACATACGTTCGGCCAACTCTTAGGAGACTGAGGAAGGCTTGTGTGCGAACATGTGAAAGGGTAGTTAAGACAGTATGCAAGAGGCATAGCTGTACGAAAAGAGCAAGAAGGAAATTAAAAGGGGGATGTAGGAAACAATGCAGAAAAAAATTCATTAGGCATTAATTAATTAGGCAGGCATAGCTTTATCGCTGTCTCGTTGAACAACAGCATTCTAAGCAGAAATTTAATTATAATTTCCAATGCTATAAAATAATTGAATTGAATCGCTAATTTTATTTCATCTTAATTTTATAAATATTGAAACATTCATGAACATAACCCCTTTTCCCCTAACTTTAGAGGTAGGCATTGATATATAAAAACCCTAGATGCACAGTCTCAAACAAAAGCGGCATACGAAACTGTCCCACTTAGTCATTGATGTATAAAAATATCAATGTGGGTAGTTTTAGTTCTGCTATAAACATATCTTTTGCAAATTCAACCTTACGCGCATTGGTTAAAGTTTTTATTACAAAGCAGTGTGCCATGACCAATCAAATTTTACTACCGAAGTTTTGAATAAGAACAGGGTCGTTTGGATTATGCGGCTAAAATAAAAGGTTGTGTAATAGTCGTTCTCACACTGAAAAAGCGGCCATTGAAATTTGTCGTATTATTTGAAAAAGGAGCAATTGTGCTCGTATTTTATGAGGACGGTTTTGAGACGCTGAGTGTGTATCTTGGGTTTTTTAATACATCAATGGAGGTAGGGCTCTTAATTCAATACCACACGGAGAAGCTGTGAGCTATTTATTTGTTATTAAGGACTTCCACCAAAAGGTGTACATGTACGTTTAAGATATCAGACGTAGTTAACAAAGCGAGGGTATTAAGAAAAAAACTGGTAACTTTTGAGTAAGTGCACCAAGTTACGCACGACCTTAAATAAAATAAAATAAATAAAAGTATGTCTAACCAAACCGTTCATTGGTCAGGAACCGATATACAAAAAAATTAAAAATCTCGATTGGATTGGATGGCATACCACCAATTTTTATCATTAAGTGCGCGGCCGAACTACTTATTCTATTTTCGCTAATCTTTAACAAATTTTTAATCTCTGGCATATTTCCCACAAGATGGAAGGTGGCTAAGGTTGTGCCCATCTATAAATCAGAAAGTGCCGATCTAGTTTATAACTACAGACCCATATCAATACTGGCAACCTTTGATAAGCTAATGGAAACTTTGATATGCGCACTCATTCAAAACCATCTTAAGATCTATCTAATCGCGATCCACAAGCACTAACCTAACGCTCATCACGGAATTGTTAACGGAGGCCATTTACGCTGGACATCAAGCTGATGTGATTTATACGGATTTTACCAAAGCGTTTGACAAAGTAATATAATATTCTAATATACAAAACTTCAAGCGTATGGCATTACTGGATCCTTGCTATCTTGCTAGAGTTCCTACCTCGTAGATACATCGTATTTTGTGGTACTCAATGGCTTCCAATCTGCTTTGCGTAATGTTTCTTCTAGCGTACCACAAGGATCTCATTTAGGGCCGGTCTTGTTCAATATTTTTATTAAAGACATCTCCAGCTGCTTTAAGCACTCAAATATCTATTTATATGTCGATGAAAGCTATCAAGATTGTTAAGACCGCAACTGATGCTCTCAACTTGAAGGAGGTAGCATAGTTTAGCTCAATGGTGTAAAATGCACTTAAATGCAAACATATGCCACACAAAATTTACTAGAAAGCTTAACTTGCTTCCATTTGAATACCGCGTTAACAAAGATATTTGACAAAAAAATAACTTTTATACCTCACAAAGTATATACTGCCTAGTTTGTCTAGTGGTTATCGTATGCGATTGCTGATCAAGAGGTCTCGGGTTCGATTCCCGGGTCGGATCAAATATTATATGTGTGATTCACAAATATTTGTTTCGGTTTCTGGGTGTTTTCTAAGTATAATATATAGTATGTATTTACAAAAAAAAGTATGTTTATGTATTTATATCAGTTGTCTAGTACCCATAATACAAGCTCTGTTTAGCTAGAGGCTAGACGATGTTGTGTCAGATGGCCTCGTCGTGGTCCGCCCGCAGGCGCCACCATCGAGGTCAACTCGGTCCTCGTACCGGTCCGGGCCCAAATGAGGTACCTGGGCCTGGTCCTTGACGGTAGGTGGCTCTTCGACGAGCACTTCCGACAACTTGGTCCTAAGCTGGTGGGCACTGCCTCCGCTCTAGGGCGACTTCTGCCCAATTTGGGCGAGGCCAGTGTAGGCGGCTGTACACGGGGGTTGTCCGGTCAATGGCACTTTACGGTGCACCGGTGTGGGCGACGGCTCTGACCGCCCAGAATAGGGCGCGCCTCTGGCGCCCCCAGAGGATATTGGCGGTCAGAGCCATACGCGGATACCGCACCGTATCGACCGAGGCGGCGTGCGCCTTGGCCGGAACACCCCCGTGGGATTTGGAGGCGGAAGTGCTCGCCGAAGTTCATCGGCGAGTGGCTGACTTCCGGGCGGAGAGCGGATTTCGCCCTCCGCCCGAGGACGTGCGCGAGTGGCGCGAAGCCGCTCGCCGAGCCATCATGCTCGGATGGTCGTTCCGGCTGGAGACCATCCAGCCGGCCATCGCGGAGTGGGCAGGGCGGCAGCACGTGACCCTTTCCTTCCACCCGACGCAGGTACTTTCCGGGCACGGTTGCTGCCACGCCGCAACCGTGCCCGGAAAGTACCTGCATAAATCTACAAAGTTTGAACGAAATCTGGCCGTTTAAAGTGGGTCAAAATCGCACCTAAAGGAGTTGGTTACAAACAAACAAACATACAGGTGAAGCTAATAAAAAGCCTGTAAAAACCATTTAATATTTTACAATTCTATTCTTGAAATAATACCAAATTTGATATACCTCACTTTCATAATTACTACAAATATTTAAAGGCGTCTGGGGGGATGATTGGCCCTTCGGATTGGTCTGGCCGCATACAAAGGGTCTTAAAATAGTACCTACCTTAGATAATATGTATAAAATTTAGGATTGCTACTATAACGTACTTTACCTAATTTTTTCACAACTTTCAAGACGTCTGGCAGAAGTAATGGCCCACGAAAAGTGTCTGGCAGTAATGAATTTTAATTTTAAATAATATTCTTGAAAAAATATGTAAATACTAGCTTTGCACCTTTAACGTAGGTAAGTAAGGTTTTTATCCATCTGTTCTTCGCGCTACCTCAGAAACGGCCCCGCTTTCAACCTAATGGGTACACATACATCTTAACAAGACATTGTACTAATAATCCTGAAAATTTCAGCTTTGCACTAATGACGTAGGTCTGGCGGCTCTGGGCTCTTGCTCTAGTTCTTACGTTTGTAGACTAAATTATTTGAAATGACGTCACTTGATAAGCGTTGACGCTTAAATGACACGTTGTTCGTGTGTAAGGTAATGGCCCACAGGATTGACTGTTCGCGATTGCTTCAGGGCTTTAATTTCCGCGTTCTTTCGAGAATCCCTCGCAAAGCCATAATACCATTGTACGCACCTCTGAGAAGTACGGTTTTGAGTGCCAATTCGCCATATTCTCGGTTTTGCAAAGTCATTAATAGCTGTAGTGACTTCATTGACTTCCTTCCACCTCCTTGAGAAAAATCAGGTCTTGTTACGAATCCCCCAGTAGCAGGGAAAGTGAAATATAAATGTAAACGTAAAAATATGTTTAAATATAGGTTATTATGTGAAAGTCAGTGTTCACTCTCTCTTTTCTTTTTAACGGTTACTGTGTTGCATAAAACATCTTGTTTCTCTTTCTAAATTGTTTTGAGTTTTTGTACTTACTAAACTACTGTAATGTACAGTACAACTCTTTATCATGCGGCGTTTACCTATAAGTAATTGTTACAATATTGCTATTCTGTTTTTATATAATTTACTTTTGTTTTTGTACTGCGTAAACAATTGTTGGTAAACTAATAAAATAAAAAATAATACAGAGCCCTGAAAACGTTTAACGTTACAACGTTAACGAAACAACATACGCGAAGAACAGCTTTGTCTGCGAAATGAGAAAATGCAGATTGATACTCAATTGTGTAATAATTGTTACATTATGTTTACATATATTTTAATTTTATAAAAAACATGATGCTGAAGAAGTCAAAAGAACGTTTAGTCCCCGAGAAATTCCATTTTGCAACTTCTATTACATTCTTTCTTCAAACCCCTTTTCAACTTGGACTTACAATCGTAATAGTCACAGCCATCTTTCACTGCCATTTTGCAAGCTTTCGTGCAAACTTTCGAAGCCTTTTTTAGACATCCCCTCCAAGGCTTCTTTCTCAAGATCGCGTCTGAACTCTCATTTTCACCTCTATTGCCAGTAGTATCTTCAACATTTACACTATGTGTATCGTCACCTTGAGTTGTTAGTATTTTCACCTTTGTATTGTCATGTGGTAGCAGATCTTCGATATCTTCCTCTTCATCAGAATCTAAGATAATTTCTTCCGACGCCTTATTTTTCTACAAATTCAAGTGGACATAAATTAAGTAGAGTATTCATATATAGTCTCAATATTTACACTTTTTTGGGGGTCTTCCAGAAATTTTATTAATTAAGACCAAAATCCAAAGGACTATAATATATCTTAATAAGGCAAAAGAAAAAGATGTAAAGTCTTACTTTAAGATCAAATCCAAGTAACATTAAAATGCAAAATGCGCTGCATATGAATCCTTTTCCAAATTCAAAACTTTAGCTCTTAGTCTATACTGCCCCAATATCACATGTATAGGAATGACATCTCTTAGCGAAAAGTCACATGGTCAAAGTTAAATATTGGCCAATAATATAAGAAGGAATTGAAATGAAATACTTGCATTTTTAAGATATTAATTAGTCTTACTTTCATGATGACGAAAGCTCTAAATAACGTCTCATTTCCATCTAAAATGATGTCATCGATACCATTATCCTCTGGGCTGTCAACGTCCCAAACGTCTGCTGCAATAGTCACCTAGAAGTAAAGCAAATAAAAAATGTCTTGAAAAATACTAGTAATCTAATATCTTAACGAATCGAAGGTAGTAGAGCCACGCTTCAAGGAATAGGCCTGTTCGACTTAGCCGAGTAGGTACTACCTGTCGCCCTGGTCCAGCCGAGCGTGTACAGAAGGCAAACACAGGAGACCAACTTAAAATAACACAATTCGTACTGTCTTCTTTCGTTGGTTAGTGAGGCCTGATGCCTAATGAGGCCCAACGACTCAGAAGTATGTAACTCAGCTGATTAAGTGTGAGTTACCATGCTGCAGTGTCTGCACTCACAATGAGCATAGTGACCCCTTCTCCTGGATTCTACTCAAGCTTTCCATCAGAGTAGAGTCACGTTGGTTGCTTAAATGCTTAAATAAAAAACCGTATAAGCACGAGTCAGACTCGCCCACCGAGGGTTCCGTACGTAGGATTTATTTTTTATCTCCTAAAGTTTTTAGATGTCCTTACATTAATATATATTTTACGTTTCACAGGCTTCGGAGACAAAGGGGAACGGTCTTTTTTATATCTTTCAGAAATAAAATAATTTGCCGTAAAAAATAATAAATTTTATTTTTTTATGTGCACATCAAGCCCTTTAAAATGATACACATTCAAAAAAGTAGCTTCAATTTGAAATTTTGACTCTTTATTTTTTATGATTTATTACAAATTGTAATTTGAGATTGCTTTCCTGTATTTGTGGTCTATAATAACATCACTTCCCAAATTTCATAGTTCTAAGTCAACGGGAAGTAACCTATGAGTTTTGATGTAAATGTCGAAATATATTTTTTCAATACCCAATTTACTAAATTTTTATATTCCGTCTAAAAATGATTACAGTCAGGGTCGTAACTGTCACCAGACTGGTGACCGGACGTAAAAGAAACTAGCCAGAATCCATATCCTTAGCATAATCATGACGGGCATCCAAATTCAGAGACTTAAGCGGGAAATGACAAAAGTAAAATATGCCACACTTACAATAAATAAAAAGAATGGTAAAATAGCTTCAAAGGCACTCATTTTCCCCTTTAATACGTGCCCTTGTGCAGACTAGCAACTGTCTTGAATATTCATTTTGGTATGAAATTGTCGTAAAAGCGTCATGATTATCTGATGTACGGCTTAATTGTTCTTATAGCCAGTAATTCGTAATGATTTCATGGCTATATAATCGAACATCTTCTAGTAATGATAAAGATCTTCACGGGCAATAATCAAACGCAATTATACTTTTATTTTCGTATTTTGCTTACGGTAAGAAAGAGTTAGTAAGCCTCAGCGACGTCAATTTTGATACAATTAATGTCGTCCATATACTTTATGTAAATGAGAATTCAATGTGACTCTACTTGAGTCATTGACTCATGATCTAATCGGTCCACCTGTGCCAGAGATTAGCCGGAACAAACAAACAGACAGACAACAGACCGACAATTTATTAAAGTTACATTTATTATGTAAGTACCCAATATACTTTCAAATGCATTTAGTGAAAAACTGGTAATTTTAATTGCTTCAATTTTATTTATCTGTGTAGCGACAATATGTCGTAAATAATTACACGTAGTTAGTTATGTCACAAATTATATGATACAGTCAAAGATAAAATAAAATAATTATACGCACGCACCATTTTAGTATATAAGCGCTATTGATAATTAAATTAAACAGACTATCATACCACCTTGAGTCTCATTATACTTCTTGCCAGAATAATGGCAAAATTTGTGTAAATATAGATGTTTAGATGATTTTCAAAAAACAATAGGTACAACATGGAAATTTAAACTATTTATTTAGCAGTTCAGCTCATCACGACAATTGGTCTGTATTCAATTTATAATTATTGTACCACAACTAGTGATGTACCAAATGTCCATTCGCGGATACGAAAATAGATTAGTTTTTATTAGTATGACGTATTCGTTATTCTGATATCTGATATATTTACAGATTTTACGAATCTTTCACAGCTTAAATGTGCATTTATTTGCCTTAAAAAGTATAAAAGTATGTACCTACCATGTATATATCTGGGTATCCTTATAACGAAACCAATCCACAAATCCATATTATATGTGTTTCAAAATATAATGATCTATAATTATAATCATCAAAAAAATATTATTATATGTTTTATTTTATTTATTTTTATAATAAACTAAAGTAGACCTATGACGAGACAATCTGAACACAACTTTTATTTACATTGAACCTATATCTACCTATTTGAAACAAAATTATAGGCTGTAAATATATACTTCCCAACCCGTTTTAGCTATGGTGATCGCTACTTACTACTAGGTTGATGTACTGTTGAGGTTCTGATGACTACATTATTCAATCTTGTGAATAAGTGTGCGCGAGCAGTGGCGACACGTGAGCAAACCGCCCACTTAGTTGTAGGAGACAGCTGATGGAGATTTAACTTTAAGAGCATCGCGTTTTGCATCCAGCCCGAATGTTCTGCATTCCTCAAAGTCATGAACTGAGGAGGCTGTAATCAGTGCCGGATTAAGCCAGCGCGGGGCCTGTAGCAAATTCTAGCGCGGGGCCCTTGGATAGTTTCAGGATATTATGTTTCTAAAAATCGGCCAAGTGCGTGTCAGGCCACGCATAGAATAGGGTTCCGCAATCAACCAATGGTACGTGGCTTTTAAACCGTGTCAAAGGGAGCGTATTTTACAAGTTAGGCCTCTATAACTAAAAAGTTATCTAAGTCGTTATAGTTTTCCTTTAAAGTTCAGCTATGGACTACCATCATAAGTATTTTAATAAGTTTTTTCGAGGCATCCGTTTACCATTTAGGGGTACATACAAATCAAATAATCGTTAAGACGATTATTTGATTTGGGTTTTTGATTACGTAGGTTACTAAGGCAACCTCTCAATGTTTTTAAAAGACCTATCTAATGAGAGAGAGAGAGAGACATGATTTGGTAGATGCGACAAAAAAAAACATCCCCACTTTACGTGTTGGGGAGGTAATCAATAAAAATTATTTATCATGATTTTATTTTAGCACTTTGTAGACGTGACAAAAACACGTATTTATGCTAAGCACTAACCGTTTGGATGGTAATTCGAGGACGGACGGACATGACGAATCTATAAGGGTTCCGAATCATGAGCTACGGCACCTTAAAAACGTTATAGTCTAGTCGACAAGTTGAAAATGGTACAAAATAGAGATACTGCTCTTAAAATTATGTGCGATAGCTCATTGGATCCGTCACTACGGAGCGTAAAAAAATGTGCCAAAAGCGTGTATTAGCACATAAAAATTGCAAAAGTTATAAACAGTTATGGCATTTCGTTTTTTGCCAATATTTCATAAACTATTAATATTAAAGACATTTTATAAAAAGATTCTGAAAGAGGAGGAAATTTCCAATAAAAAACTCCCAACTCCCGGAACTCTATCTCCATTATTTATAATTTTATTTTAAAGCTGAAAATAGGTCTGCGCGCGACATTTTTAGGCAGCACGTGTGGCGTCAAAAGCGAATTCGGCATATTAATTAATTTATATAAGGTATTGATATTTGCTTTTAAATTTGATAAAAATATGGTGTGTTCTGAACACTATAAATAATTTATTTCCGTTGGAAATTTTACTTAAAGTTAATTTATAAACAAGTTAATTAATTGTTAACTAACAAAATTTTCTTGAACCACCGTCTTAATTGTAAGTGAAAAAAAAAAGTTTAAATAATGGTCGTAGAAAAATTTCGCTTCGTAGAGCCTTTCTTACATACATACATAACAAGATCGCGCCATAAAAGTTAAAAAAATATTTGGTGGTGAGTGGTGAGAGGCACAACAGCGTCCTACCCAAGGAATGACCTCAGTCGTGTGGTACCGTAGGGGGGACTCCAGAATCCGCTGATGCGTTCCTGTTGTTCCTCCGAACTGCTGATGTAGGCCGCCGCGGGGTTTAGGGGTAGACCGGTTCCTCCGGGAGTCCCACACACGCCCATTGTATACCCCACTAAGGGGATAGTGCAAAAATCGTTCCCTGCGTAAAAAGGGCTATCCTACAAATCATCTGCGAAAGCACTGACTATGAAAAAAAGATTTCTACGTTGTCTGTTCTAATGAGAGATTTTAGAAAAAAAAATCTTAGGAGGTGAGATAAAGTAGTACATCTATTTTCATTCCTTTTTAGTTTTCTGGTCTGTTAGTTCATGACTTATAGGATTCTTTATAGTTAGAACCCTTATAATTTCATCATGTACATGGTCTGTCCTCGACTTACCTTGCAAATGAATGTTTTTATCGCATGGACAAACTGCTAAAAAGAAATCACGAAAAAACAATTTGGTTTTTCAAAATATCAAAACTAGTAATTTATAAAGAACATCTTGGAGTCATGGAAGAGAGAAAGCAACCTGAACATTTACTACAACTTAGACTATTGAGATACTTAGGTATATACAAAAGCAAATGGTTCTATTATGTTAAAATATGTACCTACATTTTTTAAACTAAATGTATTTCAAACAATAAATATGGCATATCAAAGCTTCAAAAAATAAAGGCTATGGAAGCTAACAGTGTAATCATGTTGTTTTGATTGTAATTAGATCTATCAGACCGCCAAGGAGAACGCAATACAAGTCACACGAAACACTTCACGCTTTTTTACGATTCGATTTAAGTAGATACTTTTTAGCAGTCGGAAATCGTTGAAGCGCGGGGCCCCTAAATGCGCAGGGCCTGTAGCAATTGCTACTCTTGCTACGTGGTTAATCCGCCACTGGCTGTAATGTGTCTAAATAGCTAAATAACACATAGACCAAGACACGGGGGCTTCTGATATATAACTTTGTCTTTTTCACCCCCTTAGGGATGAAATTTTCCAAAAGGCACTCTTATTGCTCATCTACGCTCCTCAAGGAATACACATGTCAAATTGGTTTCCTTCCTTCCAAGTTTCGGCTGTACGTTATCTGTCAGTCAGTCAGTATCTAATGAAATAGTTTTTAATATGGTTTAAAGAATTTTAAAAATACTATTGTATAATTTGTCCGTGTGGTATAAGAGGTGTTTTCTTAATTGATTTTGGTCTATTTCCATCCATTCCATTTTGTATTAAGATGTATTGTATAACATTGAGATATAAAATTTCAATGTTGCATTGCGGATTACCCAGGACCACTAATGCAAAGACTGATGTCTTTAATACATTATTTTCTATCCAAATTTATAGAATTGCTTGTTTCAAATAACCTGCGTTGATTGTGAACTGCGTCATATCTTTCCAAAAAGCAAAACCAATCAACCTTACACTTCTCTTCGCACATATATATGTCATAGACAGTAGGAGGTTCTTTTGCTGTGGGTTTTTTCTTCGAACAATCATTTATACACACTTGACGCCAATAAGAACAACTCATTTTGTTTTGTTCTATACTTGCTGTAGTTGATGTCAATCGCATCTGGAAATTTATTTAAAGTGTAGGTAATTTATGCTAATATTGTGAACTTTAATGTATGTATAAAGATTTCCCCCCGCCAAAAGTCACTGGAAGTGTTTGGAAAAAAATAAAATTCGTAGGAGTATTAAAATTTCACCCTTACACCTTGAATATCAGTCGAGTCTACTGTATAACAAGAGAGACAATTTCGGTCCAGCAGGCGTGGTTTATCGCAGTTTTTTGAACAAGACACGGCACCCACTGTTGTGGTAATTCCTGACGTTATATTATCAACCATTGCAGCTGAAAGAAATAATAAATTCAGCCTTCTATGACATTTAATTTGGAGCTTATAACGAGGTGAGGTGACTGTAAACGAGGTAAAGGAAGTTAAACAGCTCCTCCCTTCCTCAATGCATCTTACTCTTACTTACATTCCACTCAAAGACTGTATACCTACCACTTGAGTTTCTGGTTCCCATGAACGCCAGCAATAACTTACCATACGGCGACTTGACTGCAGACTGTATGTTTTGCCATACCATACGTTTCAAGATTATTTTTGGCCTGAATCTAAATTTCTGCATTTTATTTACGGTTATTTAAAGTAGATATACAAATTAAATGTAAAGATTGTAGTGATATGTGTAACTTACCGATAAGATTATACGATATTTTATGGTTACGATCACCTTATTTTATAGTTGTAACGACTGAAAATAACAGACGCATAGAAACGGTAACAGAAACGATTTTTTACTTTACCGTTTTACTTACCAACTTCACGTATTATGACAATAAAGGCAATAGTCTTCATTTTTTATTTTAATCTTTGTTTTTATTTATTAACGAATCCATATTCAACATTGCTGTTTTAACTGCTAGTAGTTAATTGTCATTTCACATTAATTTCATGGTCGACAAGACTTGGTTTGTTTTTAAACTCGTAACCTATAATAGCGAAATGCGGTAAATACATTTAATGCCATCTAGCAGAAATATTCAGTATCGAATGAATTTTTATTCGTCAGTTGTCACTTTGACATCGCCGTAGTCAATTGCATTGCATTGCATTGTATTATTTACAAAAAAAAAAGATTTAAAAGTTTCAGTTTTGTTTAAATCATTGTACCTATCTCTAATACGTTAACATCATTGTATCTTCATTAGTTTATAAAAAATGTGAAGTTAAAATTTAGAATGCTTAATTTCTGTTTAGTTCTAATTTTGTGTGTTGTGAGTATTTCCAGCTGATCTAAGAATAAGACTTAAACATATTATAAAATAAAACATCAGTAAAAATCGATATTTCTGGCACTAGAAAAGTAGAAACCGATTCTTCAAATCAAATTTTTATTTTCACCATTTTACTTAAATTTAAAAAAAAACATCCCTACTTTACGTGCAGGGAAGGTGCTCCAAATCAAATATTTTTCATAATTTCATTGTCGCACTTTGTAGACGTAATTTTAGCACATATTCATGCAAAGTTTCATCTTTCTAGCACCATTTGGGTAGTAGGTCGAGAACGGACGGACGGACATGACGAATCTATAAGGTTTCCGAGTCATGAACCACGGAACGAGGAGTGTTTTAACAGTACGATTAGCTTGTTCAAAATTGAACAGGTAGGTATGAATAAGCTTTTACTCCCAGTAAACACTCGCATGTGTTGAAACTCCACTTAATGGGACCATAGTGGAGCCGTATCAGACAGTCAGAGTTACTTTCGAAATTATGATATTAAGTATAGAATTCTTAGTCAATTTCACAAAATATTTCAGGCAACTTTTGAAGAGATTTCGACTACAAAACGAATTGGTAACGCTCGATGTCCTAGTAGTTTCTCTTACAGAGATGGCAGTCTTATAATAGAGAATAAGCAACCCTGTAAAAAACCTTTGGCAACCTACCCCCATCACATTAAAATTGTCAAGAAATTCAAGCCATTGTTGACCAGAATTATCGAAGAAAAATTACATAACACGAACTATAGTAACAGACCTGGTGATAAATGTTTGGGATCAAATTCAAAATATGAAACAACAACTTTTAAAAAAGTGTATAAAATGAGGAGATAGAGATATTTAACGTCATATATTAAAAATCGGCCAAGTGCGTGTCAGGGTGGCCTGTGAACTCTGTTGTATGCATGGCCATAGAAAGAAAATGCTGCATTGTATGCATTCACAACGAGGATGGTAGCCCCTACTCCTTGATTCTACTCATGCTTTCAATCAAGCAGAGTAGAGTCACTTTGGTAGGCTTAATATATAAAAAAAAACTATTTTATACCCCTATAACACTTGAAGTTATCCAAGCCGTTATAGTTTTGCTTTAAAGTTCATCACATGGACTACCATCATATTTTTTCAGATTTTTTGTACCAGCCATTTAGTTTTTGAGACGCCCTGTTTAGACAAAAAATGACTTTTAAAGTTGAATAAAAATCGTCTTAGCAACCTCTCAATGGTTTTAAAAAATCTATCTAACGTTGTTATCTCAAATAATTTTTTTGGAAACACTTGCTGTAAGTATGCTTACAAAGATCGGCCTTGCTTTCGTGGTTTTGATGTAGATACGTACCAAGATGTATCATGTAGACGGAGACCGCAGCTACTGGTTGTGCCCCGGGCGCGCACCGGCCTGCTGTAGAGGGCGCCGCTCACGCGTGCTTTGCGTGCGCTCAATGCGGTTGCTAATGTCGTTGACATATTTATTTGTTCACTGAGCGAATTCACCAGGGTAACTTACGAACAGTTAGGTTAATTAAAAACATATTGTCTACGTATACCGCATTAGATTCTACATATCTGTAATGGTAGACGTAAGTGTGTTATAAAATAAATAAATAAATGTCAATTTTATATCGCGAATTTCCCGTTTACAGTTTTGGTAGTAGAGCCACGCTGATTTCAGCACGAATGGGCCGGCTCGATCGGGGCAGTACTACTCACACAGAAGACCATCCTAATAATGACAGTATTCTTGTCTGTCGTATTTCGTTGGTGAGTGTGAGACCGGAGGCCCAATCATTCTGCATAATTCATCCGGCCTTAGGAGGCAGGGAGATTGATGCAGAGTTTTCTGGTATGGTATGAGTCACTATGCTGCATTGCCTACCCTCACAATGAGGATGGTGTCCCCTACTCCTGAATTCTACTCATGCTTTCCATGAGGCAGACTAGTCACTTTGGTAGGCTTACATTAAAAATAAATTAAAAAAAACGAGTGTAAGAGTCGCGAAAGTCTAAAAACAATTAGTTATATGTTTTATCATATTAAATCATACTTGTAATACACCATTTAGGCTATAAACCTTAGTATCAGTAAAACTTGTGTGGTAACATACCATATAATACCTGAAGTGCATGCCTACTTTTAAGATTTAGTTCTTTTAATTAAACCAAATATACGAACAAACAAAAATAAATGTGGGTATCAACAAAAATAAAATTCCATACTACTTACCTCGAATATCGTTTATCGTAATGTAAAATACGCCCATTGGATATAAATATTTTTCAGTATAATAATTTGTTAAAATAAAAAGAGCACACAAACATTTTATTCTTATTTATTTTATAATACATCAGATAAAAATACAATATTTATAACTGTGATAATAACATGTTTATTAGTTTCAGTAATCATTTATTTTATCATCGACATCATCTTTAACAAAAAATAATGTTAATAAATACAATTAATAATAACCTAAAAAACAAATGGCCCAGAAATGTTCTGCATTTAAAAGCTGCAAACTTAATTAAATACTTACCTTGTAACTTATTATTTTACTATTGGTAATACTTTCGGACGGAATGTCAAATGGTAATAATATTTATTTAAATAATTACAATATCAAGTGGATTATTTTATTGGTTATAAATATTAAATTGTGACAACATTAAATACCTATTTCGTTATATCTCACAACCTAAAGACTGACAAATATTTAGTTAGTGAGTTATAATTATAACACAACATATACCAAGACACATTTGGAATGCAATTTCAAATTTATTTAATAAATCAATGCACGTTTAAAAAGGTCGGGCATAGTCTCGTTAACAATGAAGTGTGGCACTCAGAGTCCACCTCATATACCTAGTAGTCGGCCATTATACCCACTCGCATCGAGAAGATTTTATTAAGTATAAATTTACAACATGTATTGCTTGGTAAAATGGTATAGAAACTGTAGTGATTGAAAGAAAAATAATCCAGGAATTACATTGCAGTAAATGTATAATTCAATCACTTTTTTCAGATTTTATACACTAAAACCAAAGTGCTGTCGCTTGAAATATGGAGAAGAATATAATTAACAAAGAAATAATTAGAAATTTTAATGATGAAAGCGGAATACCTATTTCAAAAATCAGAAGAGGTTTACATTTTGCACCGAAAGATATAATCGATATTTAATTTTGTTGCTTTTACAAAATGGTTTAAAATAGTTTAGTTTAAGAAATTTTACACATAAGTTTACACATAAATGGCAAATATTATATTCTCACAAAAATTCTTAAGTGTTTTTCTCACATATTAATTACTTGGTCAAATTCACTCAGAGACTTAAAGAGCAGCTGCCATTAGAGTGCCTCAGTTTTGTCTTAGCGACAGTTCCATCCGACTTTTTCATACGTCCATGGTATAACCTTAATATTTCTGGCACTTAATAAGACACATTCGAAGATCTATCCTAATTTTAAGTACTTTATATACTTAATTATAAAGAAATAATAAAGATATAATAATTTCAGTTTAATACCAATTTCTGGCATTAGTTACGTTAATATATTTGTTTTCATATTCAATATTATATCAGATATCACCTTTATGCGATATGCACTTTTTTATCATATTTATTATTAAATATTAATAGTATATACAATGTAAGACCGACTACTGCCAGTATGCTATTTAAATAAGATTTTATTCATTTCGTCAAATATCGTTTTTTCTCTAAAACTATTTTCGTTCTTCAAATAGAAAGACATAATTAAAATGATAACGAACGTATGTCAAAGTTTACAGTCAATATTTTGTTTAAGTAGATCAAGCAAATTGATTATAAATTTGTATTCAAGCAAATTGTACATAATGCTTGACTTCGGTATATTCGAGGATCTTCTGCAATCGACAGTATACCACATAACAATCTATTTCAATAATTAATAACACTTATAATTAGTATTCATACTCCAACGCGGGAAAAATGACAAGTATTTTTTTTTATTTTACAATTTCCCGCCACTAGGACTTCTAGAGCTGCTTTTAATGGAAGTAATCGAAATATTACCCGAGCTACTAAATGTCGGTGGAGGCGACCGAGGTAATGTAAATTTAGTTTCAGTTAAATTCTCCTGACTTAAAGATTTTTGAGTGTTAAAAACCGGTATTTTCGACGAAACACCAGCAACCTGCTTTGTCTTCTCCGCTTTCACCGGTATATTACTGGGTTTTGCGGAAATAGTAGGTTTTGAGCTCGACACTAACGGTTCGGTCGACCGCAGCTGCATTTGATCTAACTGCGATAATCTACGGTTTTCTAGATCTGTGCTCGTTACTATCGTTCCCTTTGGAGATTCGTATGTAGCTGTACGGAATTTAATATGACTGTTTCTTGGTAGATCGAAATCTGAATGGCGTTTCTTTGGTTCGTTCGATATATTTTTCGTTCGTTTAGCGTCCGCTTGCTGTTTTGCGGAAAAGTGTCTTTCATTATGAATGAAATCATTAAGCAACTCAATGTCCAGTTCGTACGTTAAAGGCGGTTCTACGTATGATGGTACCCTCTGTCTAGTGGAGATCTTATCTTTGCCTTCTTTCAGTTTCTGAGTTTTCTCTGTGCGTGGAGTTACGACTTGTATTTCAGTAATGTGATCTCTTTTACTATCAAAATCTTTACGTTCCTTTTCTACATCAGTAATTCCTGATGGATTGATCGTGTACCTTGTTTTAGTAACCTCGACAGCATCTCGACTAGTCGTTTTTACATCTTCTAGATCCTGAACTATTCTTATTCCCATTTTCGATAATTCTTCTGGACTTTTCTGAGACATGAAATTTGGATCATTTTTGAGTTTCTCCATTAATGATTTTGCTTGTTCCTCGTCCATTTCTGTGGTGTTTAATATAATTGTTTCTGTTCTAGTGAATGCGGGTTCATCAGACGTGAAATGCATATTCGGATTCTTCCTTTTGATTTCATCTAAAACTCTGCTGTCTATGTCCTTGATATCACCTTCTTCCAGTTTCATCTCATCTATCTGTCCACCTTTCATGATGCCGAAACTTATTTGTTCCACTTGTAAAGGTACTTCGGTTTTACTTGTGATGTATTTAGTTGATATTTTTTCAACGTTTTGAGTTATTACTTTGTTCCCAAATTCGTCTTCAGCGACATTAACTGTTACCGTTTTCTGTACAGGTTCCTGCGTCATTGTAAGTGACATATTCGCTGGTTCCATATAAAGTGTCCTGTTTGTGTTTTCCTTTTCATCATGTCTCCTTCTGATTCCTTCAAGAACATCGGGTGGCATCATTCTTATAGTAGGTTCACCGATTTCAATCGACTTTGTATAAGATTTTCGTTTCTCGTCAACTGGTTGAATCTTTTCAGTAGTTATCGTTACTATATTGGTTTTATCTTTGGGTTCTGTCCATTCGGAATTTGAAAAACTTTCAACCTTTTTATTATATTTCAGACTGTTATTATTGGACCCTACTCGGATGTTGCTAACAAAGTCATCGTAATCTCGTGCTTTTTCACTTGGCGTGCTAGTTTTCAGATCAAAGTTGACGATATCAGGTTGATGCAAAGCTGATTTTAAGGCATCTGTCATTGGAGGAGTGTCTTTGCTAGTACTGGCCACGTTCTGTTGAGTTTCTTTACCCCCACTTTGATCTATATGTACATTTAAAATCGGATTTTTTGCAAGCAACTTCTTCATCATATCAGATTTCGGTCTCTCTAAGCTGTTTGCGTACGTGTTACGAGACACTTTAAGATCATCCGGAATATTAGTGTCATAAGACATACTTACTTTTTCTTCATATTTCGTTGATGTAGTAGTAGGTTTTTCAATAGCTGGTGGCATTTCATGAGTGCTATCTAAAGAACTCATGTTACTGCCATCTGAAGTAGATTTTGCAAATTCAGACACGAGTTTTAGGTTCACCTTTATATTTTCATCCATTATCCTTCTTGCCAAATGATCTGATGTTTCGTGTTCCGTCTCTTTGTATAGTTCAAATTCTTTTGGCTTTGTGTGACTAGGCTCTTCGTTTTTGTCAGATTCTACAGAGCTGCTTGATCCTTTCACAATAGCGTCCTCTAAATTGCCAAACTCAGAAGCCTTTTTGAGACGATTTCTCTGGAAAGTATTGAGCCCTTCCATTGCCGACGTTTTAGCAATATTTAAACTCAGACGTGGCTCCTTGTGCTTGATTACGACTCCTTTATCAACGTCTAACATTTCTGGTAGAACGTCTTGAGCAGATGCATCAAAGAAAGAAGTTTCAACTACTGACATTGCTTTCCTCTTTTTAGGCGATAAAGTGGTCTCCTCTATCTCAGCATCTTCAGCAGATATGTCGAGACTTTGTGCTCTTTCTAGAGTTCCAGTAGTCTGGATGCTTGATTTAGTCCTCAACTCAAATCTGGATAGATCACCCAGTGAAGCCGCTTTTCGTTCATTTTCATCAACTGTAGATGCATTATCAGACACTGAGTGCACCGTCTCGTTCATGGGAGAACTGTGTATAGTAATGTCACTGTTATTGAGTTCGATAGTAGTCGACCCTTTATCGCTTTTATCGCTCTGGTTTAAGGACCTCACAGAGTGCACATCTTGGTTTGAAGACATATTAGATTTTGAATCTTCAAAGAAATTATTAAGTGAGTCACTTTCTCTCTTAAACGGTTTGCTCACAATATCGTCAATATCATCTTGGCTGAAGTTAATAGACTCATCAAGACGTGAAGTGCTTTTGGTTTTATTGATTTTAGGCGTTGATGTATTGATCTGTGTTACAATTGAAGCACCCGATCTGCTTGAAACAGTGGAATCATCATGTAGCAAACTTGAGTAATGTTTTTCATTGCTCAGGAAATCTGTAACCCTCTTCAGTTGTTCGAGTATACTGTCATCTGTTTTGTTCTTATCGTGGTCAGGTGGTGAAGGAGCCTTACCTTTGGATTTCTTAGGTTTAGGAGCTTCCTCTTTCTTGGGTTCAGATTTCTCTTTATCGTAAATAAACTCCGAAGAACTCTTCCTGTTAGACCTAGCAGCTTTTGCGGCGTCTAGCATATGCTGTGGTAGTTCTTGTGGAATTCCATTTTCATCTCTTTTAATTCCACTTGAATTTAAATCCGTTCTAGCAAATGACGTCATAGAGGTTTCGGAAGTTCTTGATATGTCCGAAACTTTAGATGTTTCTGAAATTCTAGATGCTTCTGAAGCTCTTGATGTCTCTAGACTAACACCGGTTTCTGGATCAGTACTCTTAACACGAGCATTGGGTATCGGAGGAGCCAACTTCTCTCGTCTTTTAGCAACTACAGGTTTTTTCGGTTCTGTTTCGTTCTCATGTTTGATTTGTGCAGTAGGTGCTGGTCTTTGAGGTTCAGGTTTATCTATTTCGTCAACTGATTTCTTTTCCACGACAACATTGCTTATGGTAGTAGTTACTGAACCATTTTCAACACTTTTATGTTTTAAAACTCCATCATCAGGTACGTTTGGAGGAAGAACTCTTATACCAAATTTCATTCCCCTCTTCGGGTCGAATTCACGTTTCTGTACTTCTGATTGCTCGATATATTGTGATGCTATTCCGTTTTCTGGCTGGATTATCTGGATATCACTACCAGTTGAATTTCTGTTTTTGTTTCTTTCCGGTTTATTAATACCAGATGGAACATCAGAATGTCTAGACTTGCTAGCGAGCTTACTATTCTTTTCGTTTTCTCTTTCTAACGTCGTAACTCCTTCTTTCTTTTCTTTCTTTGTTCTTTCAAGTGTAGTAGATGTGATAATTTTGTCTGATATCATTTTTTTAATGCCGGCTTTAGACTGTTTTGTCTCTAGGGTGGAATTGTTGGAGTTCGATGTGTTTGGTGATTTTGGCGGGTGTAGAAGCTTTGCTTCTTTCTCGAGCTGAAAAAAAAAAACAATAGATCTATTAGTACTTAAACAGGCAACTAGATTTAAAATATTTTATCTTCTTTTTCTTCTCTTTTTCTTTTTTAGTCTCAAGGTGTCCTTACGTAGTGGGTATTGGGTCCCGTGTGGCGAGGGATTTGAACACACACGGGATTGAAATCCACAATACGCAGCACAGTGCAGTAGGAAGTGACAAAGTGACCGTGACTTAAAGCAATATGCCATTCACATTTTGGGGAAGAGGGACTCAATACATTTGAGCCTCTTGAGTCTTAGATGTTCTAGTTCAGGTGGCGATTGTCTGCTCTTGCTCTTCTATACCTACTAAAAAGTCAGAACCTAGCAACATCAAACTAACTAGTAACAAGTACTATTTAAAAAACTATGAAACACAAAACAACTATTTACTAAAATCTTTACACGCAAATACTAGTTAGTAACATCTTGGATATGTTGCCGCATAGTTTAGTGATTGTTATACAATAGCTAGCGAGACATTCCAACACATACTCATTGTATTCTAAACATGCATTGTTAATTTCGATAACACAAGACTAGAACGCCGCTTATATATCATAAACTTCCTTTAAGAAATCTAGTAGTCAATGCATTACTGGTTACTGTTGAAGAATGATAGACTTCTGAGTGCTATTTATATTGATCTGAGTTAAATCATAGTATTAAACCTGCTGTAAGCCGTCACACTTCAAAACAGAAAAAGCACAAAATTTTAGCACAATCGATACAAAACCTTTACAGTTTTTAAGCATGTCATGATTTCAAGTGAATCAATATACTCGTATATGATACTTCTTCTAGTCGATGGAAACACTTAAAAAGTTTTGACCCAGTGGCGTTTTGGTGTTACTAGATATATATAGTTAAACGTGCATGATTCAGAGTTCGCAGGGCATATTTGCAAGCGGGTGATTGTTCAACTTAAATGGATTTCAAAAAGATTCTTTTACCGTGTTAACATCGCTGGTAGAACCCGCCCGCTTCAATAGGGGATGTTGCACTCCCCTACCCGCCCCACTGGCCCTCCCCCCTTCAATTAGCTCCAGCTCCACTGGGTATGGCGACGCGAGAGACAGAATACCCACAGCATCTTCTAATGGAGTACCCGTGAATTCAATCTTGATGCTTTTTATCTTGTCACCTGGAACGGTAAATATGTATATTGTTTAAAGAATTTACTCTGTCATTGTCTCTGAATTAACCTGTCAAATGTGTAAAAAATGACGAATGCTCTCCCCCCTCTTCCTGTAGTTTAACGATGTTTAGTTTTGGTAGCATTTAAAAATACGACTGTTACAGAGATTATTTTAATATATTGTTCATTCGTGTAACTCTGTAATATTGTGGTGTGCAAACAAAGATTTATATAGTTTCGTATTACATGAGAGTAAGCCAACTGCTTACCATTGAGTTAGTAGTATACTGGTTTTGTAATTGAATACAGATCAAAACTAGAGATTTGATACCTACACTAAATACCTGCACAGTTTGGAATTCTCTATAAAAAGCATAGGTATTTATTTTAGTTTACTGTATGTTTTCCTGATTTTGATTATAAACAATCGTAGTTTTTCTTGTCTTTCAGAAAATCAATAATAGTGGGATTAGAAAAACTAAAATTACTAAAACCTTTTCTTGTAGATTGGCAGAATTACGTCTTTGGCAAAATAAAAAACAACACAGAAGAAAGAAAATACACTCGAATCGAAATGTCAAACACCAAATATGCGGCATTATAAAAATGTCGTTATTTTTGCTAGAAAGTTCCCTTTGCTAAATGTCAAATGCTTAATGCCTTTGACATTTCGTTTGCTGAGATTGGTTAGAGTTTGTGATAAAAGTATTATTACTGCGCGTCACGCATACTACATATCTTATCATCTTTGATGTCTAAGATAAATAAATATACGTTACATTTCACAAACTGTGTATCTTTCATCCAGTCAATGTACTCAATGAAGAGTCATCTTCCTTGCCTTTGCTATTCCCAATATTATTTGGGGTCGGCTACAGTTCAATCGTTTTTAACTGAATCAGTTTTTACACAGAGCGCCTGACAGCGGACCTTTGGAAACCTGAGAACTAACTAAATTCGAAGGTTAAACTAGCTGTCGGTATGTTTGGGGTAACTTCCCAATAATGATTGAAATAGATGTTCATAACAACCGGGACCGACGGCTTAACGTGCTGTCGGCATGAGCGTGAAACACCGCCAAACTTTCGTACTTTGCGCTGTTATTAAGAACTTTTTATTAAATGAAATCGACAGCACTTTTGGCCAGATGCGGGAATCGAACAAGAGACCTCTTGATCAGCAGTCGTATACATTAACTATTAGACCAACGAGGCTATAGTGTATCATTAATAAAGAATACATCTCATTTGCTTGAAGCTGCAGGTAACATTTCAACACGATTTAATAATCAAATAGTTTAACACACAATTTGAACTATTTCATAGCATTTTATTCAAAGTCTTGAAACATATACTTACCTATGATTAAAATAACAAAAACAAATAAAGATTTAAAAATATGATAGATTCCGTATAAAAAGTAAGTAGGATTAAATTGGACATAAAAAGACCCGTCGTTTGTTTATGTAAAAAAGAAACTATCCATAGTTTTTGTTCTTCTCATTGTTGTTTGGTTGTCTATGGTTTTTTATCGTACCAATTTTCTATCATTTTAATATTTCTGTGATGAGTATGACCATTATATCTGTGCTTGGGTATATAATTTATCTATATTACAATTTATGTAATTTTTTTCATTCTGCGTAAAAATTATATAGAAATACTTAAATATGTTTATCAGCAGCCTGGTGTAGTTTAGGATTAGACTGCCTTTGTTAGGTGGATGATTTATGAAGTTATTATTATGTTACTCGAGGCTTTTGTTTTAAATCGCGAGTAATGCCGCGGAGTGAAACTTGTCCCTAAAAAAATAGTCTAAGTTACTCCTTATGTCACCAGCTTTCTTTCTACCAGTGAAATTCCCGTCAAAATCGGTCCAGTCGTTCAAGAGACAGACCCGGCACAAATTGACAGACTAATAAAAAATTTAAAAATTGCTTTTTTAAGGTAAGTACCGTTCTTTTCGTTGATATTAGATAAACAATTTTATTTATTATCATAGACAGCTGTCGCCTGCGACTCCACCTACGTGTATGCCGGTTATTTCGACAATAAGTAGCCTATAACCTTCTCCAAGATACAATCTATGTCTATACCGAAATTACTCGGTTCAGCGATTTAGCAGTGAAAGCGTCACAGACAGAGTTATTATCGAATTTATAATAATATTAGTAAGGATTATTACCTGGTTCCAATTTAGCAGCGGCAGCTGGTCCACTCCTGAGCACGGAGTGCACGATCACGCCATCTCTCGCGCCGCCACCGCACTTGAAGCCTAAGCCAGTGAAATCTCTCGCCCATAGTTTCACGCGTCGGATTCGAGCTCTCTGGGGACAAACATTTAGGTTTTAATAGAAATAATTCTATAGTAACTGGGCGACTGAGCTCTGCTCGGTTAGGTTATAATATTTATTGTTTAACAACGTCATATATTTTCACAAGTAACTGTAGTGTGTTGAAGTACCATCTACCAATAAAGTGTTACTGAAAGAGTAGTACAGATGTGGCAATCAATGCTAAGAGGACTGATAAATGCGGAAGAAAAGCGCTTGAAAATTCGCGTTTGCCAAACATAAGATTAATATAGATCGATTTATCAGCCCTGACAATCCCAAAATATTAAACTTCACGGAAATCGTTAGAGCCGTTTTCGTTTCTCGTATGTATAAATATATGTATATATACAGGAATTCTTACTTTACAGGTATTAGATAGATACTAATTTGTGTTGTGATGATGCATTAAGAATACGGAGTGTCCCTATTCAGTCCATGGGTGTCGTTAGAGGCGACTAATGGAGCGAAATACGCAAGCCATTACAGCACTGCAAACCAACACCCCTTTTCTATGGAGAGGCATAAGTCCAGCATATGCATAAGTGGACTCTTAACGGCTATTGATGAACAAATTTATATATGTATATATCAATATACTATTTGTTTTTTTTTATCTTCAAAGGACAACACAAGGATACAACCTTAGCAGTCTCTTGTTTATAGTTATATATAAAAACGTAGGTATCTCGGTACGGTGATCAAACCAATGTCGGCATGATGACTTGAGGATGGAATGACATCATCGCTGAAGCCTTGCGTCCGTTTAAGTGTTACCTGTGTTAAATAATTATCTGATTTATATTCTACATGCGTCGCTTGATAGTCTATTGAATAGGTAATGTGAAATTTCGCAACATAGGTGGTATATGATGACACATAAGTATGGTAAGATTTAGTATTTGGGAGTAAAACCAGTTGGGATTTTTATATTAGGAACTTAAATATATTATATTCATTAAAATTAGTCATACTATAATTCTTTTTGTTGTTGTTGTTTGTTTTACTAACATTAATTTTATCTTATAGCGATTAAGGCAGGATATTGCATGAATTATAACTATTACGCTATAATTAAACACTTGAGTAATTGCAAAAATCGACACACAACCGATAATTTAAGAAGCCATTGACCAATAAAATGACCCACAAACAAGGTAATAACCGCACATATGGCAACACTACATAATTCGTTGACCTTGTATTCAACCTTCAAGATCAAATTAAATGCTCCCATTAAACCATAGACAAAGATATTGTTATATCAGTCTTGACAGCTCGTGTGAACCGGAATTTAAAAAAGTTTTAGAAGAAAAAACTGTTATTGATTGTTAAAAAAGTTAAAGTTTTGTCAGAAGACTGATAAGGTCATTCTAAGATTTAAATTCTGACGTTTGAAATATGATATTTGTTTGTCAAATATGTCAATGTCATTTGGAGTACGAATCAAAAATACAATATTTAACAAACACGCTATATTTAATTAAGATAAATCTTTTGAACATTAATAATATTTGTTATTAGTGTACACAGCAGAGTTGCCACCCGTCCCGAATTTCCCGGGACAGTCCCGAATTCGATGATATCGTCCCGCGTCCCGAAGGCCAATTGATTTTGTCCCGATTTTTCACAAATGTAACAATTGCTCAATTTGAATTCACCTTCTTCCTCTTCCGAGCAGTGTACATAAAAAGAAACAGCTATTGGGTGCCAAATGGAACTAATGACAACCTTTTTATCAAAATCTTTATTTGTTGTATTCAGTCACAGGTTGTGATAAAAATGAGTTAAAGTATTTAAAACTGGAAAAGCACAGAAGTTAAACGCATAATTGTGTCTTGTAACTCGTGTTCAGAGCATACCTCCTTTAAATGTTTATTTTAAGTGCGTATTTTCAGTAATGATAGTAAAACGGTCCAATATCAGAAATGGTTGCTCGATAAATTTTTTACAAGCAGAATTGCAAATTTCACTAAAGACATACGCCAGCCAAGGTGACTCTACTATACCTGATGGAAAGTATGAGTGGAATCAAAAAGTGGAGGGCTCCATACTCACTGCGAATGGAGGCAGTATGGCGGTCTAAAGAGATGCTTCTTTACGCGCCCCACTTAAAGGACCCGGGATTATAGTAGAAAGGAAACATGAGTTAGCAGTGAGTTCCAGTTTTTCATTTAGCATTTAGAGGGGGGGTGGGGTCTGTTTTAACAACACGATGACTGTCATGCCTTTTACGTCCCCTTATCCTTACACTCAAACAAACATGGCAGCAAGTAAGAAAAAGAAGAAGCATACCAGTACCACAGCGGCATCCTCTTTTCCCACCAACCCGCTTTTTGAGGTGGAGTTCACAAATATTCGTGGACTCCATATAAATCTCAACTCCGTCCACCAGCACCTTAAGACGGTACGACCGGCTATGCTTTTTCTAAAGAAGTTCTAAAGAACCGTGGTTCTAAAGAACTGTGCACCAGAGTTGTCTCCAGTACTGACAAGCTTGTATCGCCTGTCATATTCCTCAGGAATTGTCCCGGAGGCCTGGAGAGAGGTGAATGTTCAACCTATCCCCAAAAAAGCGGCCAAGTGCGAGTCGGACTCGCCAATGAAGGGTTCCGTATCAGCAAGTAGCATCATATAAAAGTTCTTGTAGTTCGTTGTAACTTTGATCGATGTTTTTATACTAGTGTATTGAATGAATGAAAGGTAAATTGCGTTTTGCGATTTATGACGTATTAAAAAAAACTACTTACTAAGATCTCGTTCAAACCAATTTTCGTTGATAGTTTGTATGGTAATGTACAACATGTATTTTTTTAGTTTTATCACTCTCTTATTTTAGAAGTTACGGGGGGGGGGGGGGACACATATTTTTCCACTTTGGAAGTGTCTCTCGCGCAAACTATTCAGTTTAGAAAAAAATTAAATTAGAAACCTCAACTTCATTTTACAACACCTATCCATAGGTTTGATGAAAAAAAAATTTTGAGATTCAGTTCCAAGTATGGGGACCCCCAAAATGTATTGTTTTTTTCTAGTTTTATGTAAAAATCTTAATGCGGTTCACAGAATACATCGACTGACCAAATTTCAACAGTATAGCTCTTATAGTTTCGGAAAAAATTGAATCAATTTTTTTCGAGACTTGACTTGACGAATCTATAAGGGTTCCGTTTTTTGCCATTTGGCTACGGAACCCTAAAAAGGGTGACTGCTCAGATCCCGGCAACTACCGTCCTATAGCTGTCACCTCCATACTCTGCAAGGTGCTTGAACGAATAATTAACAAGCAATTGGTTTATTACCTGGAAGATCACTCTCGGCTCTCGGTGATCGGCAATGTGGCTTCAGACCGAACCGATCCATGGGTGATCTTCTAACGTACCTCACGCACCTGTGTGGTGAGGCTTTGGATAGGTATGGAGAGAACCTGGCCATCAGTCTAGACATGGCCAAGGCTTTTGATAGGGTTTGGCACCGTTAGCTTCTCTCTAAGCTTCCGGCATACGGCCTGCCCACTAAATTGTACAGCTGGATTGCCGCCGCATTAGAGTCCTTTGTGATGGCACGGCGTCTGATTTCCAGCAGGTAAACGCAGGCATTCCTTCTGCATATCAATGACATGTTAGCGCTTGGCAACATACATTGCTATGCAGATGACAGCACATTGCATGGATAATATTTTAGATATTCTACATTTAAATCGACGGACGGTGAGGAAAAACGACAGGAATTTGTCGCTGAACTCGACCGGGCTCTGAACGTTATCTCTCAATGGGGTGATGAGAATCTGAGAAAAAACAGGTTTGCGCGATCAAAACAAAAAGTCTCCATTCCTTCCCCTTCATACTTTTCAGAGTACTCAGCTGCCACTACAGGAAAAGCTCGGTATCCTGGGCATGGATATCTGCCAGGATCTCAACCGACGGGAGTACATCGAGAGCGTCACAAAGGCGGCCTCGTGGAAGCTAGGCGTACTAAACAAGGTGAGACGGTTCTTCTCGCCGGAGCATCTGTGTCTTCTCTATAAGAACCAGGCGTGGAGTGCTGCTCTCATCTTTGCGATACGCAGTATTTGCTTGACGCTCTAGACAGTCCCGAAGCCACCGAGTTCTTGGAACCTTTGCAGTTGCGAAGAGACGTCACCTCTATGGCAGTTCTCTATCGCCTTTACCATGTGGAGTGTTCTGAAAAGCTTTTCCAACTCATCCCACCCTCTCCCTTCCTCTACAAAACAACACGATCTAGTCAGGGAAGTCACCCCTTCAGAGTGGAAGACATTCGCTCCAGAACTAAACGGTTCGGGTCTTCCTTCTTGAGCCGAGCAGTTAAAAACTGGAACTCATTGCCAGCTCATATTTTTCCTTCCTACTATGATCCCGGGTCCTTTAAGCGGGGCGTGAAAAAGCATCTCACTAGGCCGCCATAACGTGGTTCACCATACTGCTTGCATTTGCAGTGAGTATTTTACTCATGCTTTCCATCAGGCAAAGTAAAGTCAAGTACGTGAAAAAAATTTTTTCAGGATTTTACTTCGGCACATTGTCGACGTAATAAAAACATGTCCATGCAGTTACACCTTTTTAGCACCAACCGTTTTGACGGATATACATGCGAGGACGGACAAACGGACGTATCGAATCTATAAGGGTACTAATAAGCTATGGAACCCTAAAAACTGATATAAAATTAGTGTAGCAATAAAAAAATATTTGAAAAATAAATACGTAAATGTTTATACAAAACTTTTATCCTTTCCAAAAAAACTGCTTTTATATCATGATCTGAATTAGACTGAAATTTGACCGACTGTCTATAATAAGTATCATGTCCCGATTTTTTTTTTCGAAAAGGTGGCAACCCTGGTACACAGTTATGAGTCATTGTAGATCTTAGATTACGATTAAATGAGATCAGCATCACGATCACACGTAGGTACATGAAAGGTATTAAAATAGTTTAATTATAGGTAGTAAAGCAATATCTTGACGTTATTTGTAATTTTGCTTCTTAGTCTTCCTGAACAAGATTTCTTCTCACCACTGGGGTGTCTTGAATTGTAGGTATTACCCTATTTCTAGCAATTTACTATTCCCAAGATTATTTGGGGCGGGCTACTAGTTTTACATGAATATGCCTAATAATTCTGCATCATTCTCCCGGCCGGCCTCCAAAGGCTGGCTGCCATGGTATGCTACCTAGTGGCAGTGGCCTACCCTCACAATGAGCATGGTGACCCCTACTCCTGGATTCTACTCATGCTTTCCATTGAGCAGAGTAGAGTCACTTTGGTAGGCTTAAACAAACAAAAAATATCAGTTTTTCTACGGAGCGACGTGTAGCGGACCTCCGTTACCTCGAAGGCGATTCGAAGATTGTACTTGTTGTCAATATATTTGAGGCCACTGACTTCCCAATAACGATTCGCTAAGATTTTCATGCATGTTCAGACCGAGTGGCCTTGGGTGATTGGAGACAGTCACCGAGGGTGTACGGCTACGGCGCGGTCGGACCTGGATGGGTGACCGTGTGTGGCATGTTATGGGCGTTTCCGTGGTTCGGAGGTCGCGTTGGGCGGTCAGTCCCGGTTGTGGTCACGGGATGGCAGTTGTGAAGTTTAGTTGGAGGCGAACATCCAACGGCAAGATTACGTAGCCACAATGTGTCTTGCCAGTCCCCAACCCGTAGTCAGCCAGCGTGGGGACGTATGGCCTTAACCCTCTTTGAGAAGAGACCTGAGCCCAGCAGTGGGACGTAATGGGTTGTTGATGATTGATGTTCATGTATACCGAGAACGATAGCTTAACGTGCTCTTCGAACACTCCTCCTCTTCCGTGCCGGAACCATATTCCGGGTGGTTCTTGAAAATTTCTTGGAAGATGAAGAAGTCGCTGGCAAAAGCTAGTTACAGATAACGTGAAAGTCTAACAATTTGTCAAGAGTGTAAGACAAGAAATGTAATATCAAACGACACATAAAATTTATCATAAAGGGAAGAAATGCAGTTATTTATGTATTTATTAAACTTTCTCTAGTCGTTACATGTGTAATGTATTAAAATAGCACTTTAATCACCGCACTGAATCTTGATTAATGCTTTAAGGGTCTATAAAATGCTTGGCATTTCCTGTATTGCGACATACTGGAGCTGATCATATATTTATCTGTGCTCAGAATGTTAAACTAGATTTATCTACTTGATAAAACTTTTATAACGTAACTGCGATCAACCAGTTTGATGTTTTCAATCCATACTATCCCTACTAATATTATAAATGCGAAAGTAACTATGTCTGTCTGTCTGTTAGGTTTTCACGCCTAAACCGCTGAACCGATTTAGATAAATTTTTCATATATTAACCTTTTAAATCTTCACTGGACTTCCAAAAATAATTTAAGACCAAAATTAGTCAAATCGGCCCAGTCGTTCTCGAGTTTTAGAGAGACTAACGAACAGCAATTCATTTTTAGGGTTCCGTAGCCAAATGGCAAAAAACGGAACCCTTATAGATTCGTCAAGTCTGTCTGTCTGTCTGTCTGTCTGTCCGTCCGTATGTCACAGCCAATTATTTCCGAAACTATAAGAGCTATACTGTTGAAATTTGGTCAGTCGATGTATTCTGTGAACCGCATTAAGATTTTTACATAAAAATAGAAAAAAAACAATACATTTTGGGGGTCCCCATACTTGGAACTGAAACTCAAAATTTTTTTTTTCATCAAACCTATACGTGTGGGGTATCAATGGATAGGTCTTCAAAAATGATGTTGAGGTTTCTAATATCATTTTTTTCTAAACTGAATAGTTTGCGCGAGAGACACTTCCAAAGTGGAAAAATGTGTGTCCCCCCCCCTCTAACTTCTAAAATAAGAGAGTGATAAAACTAAAAAAAATATATGTTGTACATTACCATGTAAACTACCAACGAAAATTGGTTTAAACGAGATCTAGTGAGCAGTTTTTTTTAATACGTCATAAATCGTAACACGCAATATACTTTTCATCCAATCAATACACTAGTATAAAAACATCGATGAAAGTTACAACAAACTACAAGAACTTTTATATGATGTTACTTGCTGGTACGGAACCCTTCATGGGCGAGTCCAACTCGCACTTGGCCGCTTTTTATATGTAGATTATTATTCTTAATATTAATACTGTGTCGCTTCTAATTCACTACTATTCTAACTGAGCCGACTCCGTGTTCGGACTTGTTTTCAAAGCTAAATGCTCAATGTCCTTGTAAGCATTGAGATGGTTTTTTTTTCACAATAGTCTTATTCAATAAATCATGTAGAAAAACCCGCCATAATTTGTCTTCTACTTTTTGTATGATGCCGGAACAAACAGCTATAAACGTATAAAAACTTTTGAATAATACTTGTTGTGAGAAGATTTCTTTTAACAAACATTGTTTCAATAAATGGATATTTACAGATTATGATAAACGTTGAAATATTCACATTTAAATTACATGAAACTAGAGAGAATGGGAGAGTGTTTACATTCTGAGTTATAAATAAACAAAGGAGGTCCCATACGGGTTCTCCAGGGATCGGTCTTACGATCCCTTCTGTGGTTCATCGTGTATAGTATTGCGTTTCAAATATTGCCTGGTATATATTCAAAGGTTGCCTGGAAGAGATTGCATTTAGCAATAAGCATTGTACATATGTTATGATATGTATCAACATGTAATATTCAACTGCGACATTGTAATGGTGTACAATAAAGTATATTCTATTCTATTCTTTAATAAAAAATTCGACCAACTAATACAATGCCATCTAGTTTAAAACTACATATTATGTGAGCAGAGCTTGTATTATATGTACTAGACAACTGATAGAAATATACGGGAATCGAACTCGAGACCTCATGCACAGCAGTCATATACGCTACCAATGCATGATAAAAAACGTGTTTTATTTTCTTGAATAAAAGAAAGTAAAAACAGGAGGAGGTTCTCAATTCTTCAGTTTTTTTTTTTAATTTTGCGCAATAAAATAAACCTTCCAAAATACCTTCTAACTACTGTTTATGTGTACCTTAATTTGTACTGTAATCTGTTAAATCTTTCGTTCGTGTATTGTTTACATTTAAACAAACGTTTCTATCTCGAATATGTGAGAGATTCTACAACAATTGATATCTTATCGTGCGATCTGATTTTGAACTTGACATTGTGTGTAGTTTTTTGCACGTTATTATGAATAAAACAACATATATTTATAGAATTATGTATGTTAGGAAATTGTTACATGCAAACGTGTATACCTAAGTTGCTGGACTTCATATGACCTTGATAAGAAGTGTTCCTAAAATTGGATATTATGTTGACAAAAGGCACAACGGATTTCGAAACGTTTAATAAATTACGGTATCTTACGAAGGTATATAAAATGATATTATATTTTTTAATGCCTCGATAATGTCATATATATATAGCGTATGCGAATGATGTGCTTTGCGGTCTCGTTTCGATCTCGGACCAAATATTTGTATGATCTCCAAATATTGGTTCCAACTTTTGAGTGTTTTCTATGCATTATGTATGTATATGGATTAAAAAAGAAATATTTTCGTATTTATATCAGCTATCTAGTACCCATAGTACAAGCTCTAGCCCTTAGCGCAAATAGCACTTATAAGATCGAAAGTTTTTCAGTATCTCATAGGAACCTGATTGCGAGTAGCACAAGGCATTTCAAGTGGAAAACTTTAGGCAAAAGGTGTTATTCAACCTCTAACTGACCCATACAACTTCTAGTCCCCGAAGAGTGACGTTATAACAGTGTAAATAAATTTGTTAATATCTGTTTGCCATAAAAAATAGTTCTCCATGCAAATAAATATAATTGGAGTGTTCGTTTGTAATATTATATGAACAGTTTTTTAATAAATGCATATCAAAGTATATACGATACTAACTAATATCAAAAGGGCATATTTAAAATTTTTGTCTGTCTGTCTGTTTATGCTAATCTCTGGATCGGCAGGACCCATTTATACAGGACATAATCTGGTAGAAAGCTGATGAACTAAGGAGTAACGGAGGCTATGGCTTATGGCATTTTTCCTGATGAGTTGAACTCTGGAGCCTTTAAGAGTAGAGTGAACAGGTTTCTTTTGGATGGGCGTGTGCCATCTTCGTCTTCATCTACACTTTCCATCAGGTGAGATTGAAGACAAACGCCAATTCCATTAAAACAATAAAAAAAAATTTGACTAGCTTCGCTGCCCGGCGTTATTCGCGCTTTACAACAGTAAAATCAGCTAAAATCAGATAAAATTAGATCAGCTAATAGTAAGTATATTTGCAACATGCTTTATTGCTATCTCGCTGCTTTTGGTCGTAGCTTTATGTTATAAAGCAGCCTTTCTCGATACTAGTTATCGATGAAGGTTATAATAATAACTTTATTGTACAACAGATAATTACAAAGTAATTAAAACTAGGTATGTAGGTACAATTATCGCCCTAAGGTAATCTCTTACTCTTACTGCAACTATAGGATGGAGAGGACACGATTGGGAGAAAGTGTATGGTAGTGTATTGTGTATTAAAATAGAGAAGAAGTGAGAATTCAAGTACCCAGTACAATTTAACATATAGTATGATAGTTGATAGTATACCCATAGTAGTCTAATATATAAAATTCTCGTGTCACAGTTTTCGTTGCCATACTCCTCCGAAACGGCTTGACCGATCTTTATGAAACTTTATATGCATATTCAGTAGGTCTGAGAATCGGCCAACATCTAGTTTTGATACCTCTAAAACGCGAGCGGAGCCGCGGGCATCAGCTAGTATTTTTATAAATGGCTTTATTGTTGTATAGCTGCGAAAATTTTGAATTGTACATGTAAGCACTTTGAAGTCACTAGTGCCATAAGTTTGTTGACTGGCGGTTGTACGTCATGCTCAAAAGTCCTGCTGGCGGTGACGTGTGTAGCGGGTCGTGAATGTGAATGATTAAATATGAGGTAAATATAATACATAGTGTGAATTAAAATCAGACCAGTATTTCCTGTCATTAGTGCGTTAAACAAAAATGCAATTTTCCTAGTGGTTTTAGTGGTCGCCACTCCACTTTCTACTTCGCCAAGTGTCGTGGATTCAAATCCACGAGGGAAAAACATTTTGTGTGATTTACAAATTGTTGTTCTGAGTCTGGGTGTTCTTTTTGTCCGTTTCATCAATGTTTGTAATGTCCCCCGCGACACAGAAACCTCTTCAGTTTTAGAATATGAGTACCTATAGATGAACCTTCTATTGGCCGGTTATTCCTATAGAACTTTTATGACCAAAATAATTATAACAAAAAGAAACCGACTGCAATGAAAAACTATTCCGAGTACCCAAATCGCGACATTGTGCCTATGATATTTGAGGAGTTCCCTCAATTTCCTTGGAATCCCATCATCAGATCCCGATATGGTGACGATGGAACCACCTGTAAGCTACGCCCATTCCAATGCAAATATTTTTTTAAATCGGTTCATAAAAGACGAAATTATCGCTGAACATACATAAAAAAAAAAGATTCCGACGAATTGAGAACCTCCTCCTTTTTTTTTGAAGTCGGTTAATAATATATGATCAGTATCTTCAAGGTCGTGCATTTAATTTATCGTAGTTAATACGTGGAATATTCCAAAGCCTTTGGAGATAAGTCTTAAGTTCGTCTTATCTCAATTTAAACCATATTAAAGGTAATCTAGGTCGGGTGACGTCATATTATCTTAATATGATTTTAACTGTTAACATTATGATGTAATGTGGCTAGAAAATTGGATTATTGACGACTTGTTAATTGAAAAGCTTATTTAGATAAACTGCCATAAACGTTTTTGGCTTAATATGTTATTCTACATTACATTTTAGTGTTTAAAAACTTCTTGGGAGGTTCTCTGTACTTATAAGATAGCATAGCAAGTTTCCGTAAATTCAAAGCCAACGGAAATGCTCTAAGTGTAGTTTAGAAACTTCTAACTTTAAAACAATAAGTAGGGGTCACCGGAGCCGAAACTATTCTAAAAAAGTAATCTCAGTTACTTGTTATATCATCAGTAATCTGCTAGTGAAGGTCCCGTCCAAATCGGTCCAGCCGTTCCAGAGATTATTTGGAACAAACAGACAGATAGGCCAAAAAAATTATATGCTGTAAGTAGCGTGTGTACCTATTTAAATATGCACATTTAGTGACAACAGATTTATTTTAAAAAATATAAACAGGATTCTTTTATATTAGTTTTTCAAAATATAGAAACTCTTTAAATACGCCTCTAACAGCAGATAACATACACAACTTCCTCCAGAAAAGATAAATAAATAAATAATAAATTAATATTTCGGAAATTTTACAACGCCATATAGTCCCAAACTAAGCAGAACTTCTAGTATGGGTAATAGACAACTGATATATTATTATTTTGTAAATACATACATATTATACAGAGAAAACACCCAAACTCCAAAACAAGTATTTGCGGATCACTCAAACATTTGGTCTGACCCGGGATTCGAATCCGAAACCTCAAAAACAGCAGTCTTTTTTTTTGTAAATACATACTTAATTACATAAAAAACAATGATACTTAAGATCCAACTTCATCTATCACTTGAAGTGCACAGAATTCAGTACTCAGCTACTCAACGTTTAGGACTTAGCTTCTGTTCATTTAAATACTCTATACTTTGTCAATTACTGTTTACAGCAAGCTTACTAACGGATATCAAGACACTTGTTTACAAATCTAACATTGCGCACTATCTCAGCATTCCAGAAACCAGTTCATTCGCGAGCCTGGCAAATCCGGACCACATCGATTTGTAACGACTCGCATAGGAATGTAGATTCAAATCATATTCTCAGGGATGGCACCAGTGTGGATTACAGTTTATCGCTTAAAGTGTAATGTAATAAGCGTTCTTATTTAAACGCGTTGGGTTAAGGTCTGAAAGGTACAAGTTTTAGATTACAGTGTATTATTATATTAGACTAGTTTAGTCCCACGGTGTTACCCGTTATTATTGTAAATCGCGAGTAACGTCAATAACGAAATTATTGAGAATAAACATACAGACAAATAAATATTTCGGACATCTTACACACAACATCATCTAGTCCCAAATTAAGCAGAGCTTGTGTTATCGGTACTACACAACTGATATTATTACATAAACATACTTTTTTTTTGTAAATACATACATATTATACATAGCAAAACACCCAGACTTCGAAACAAATATTTGTTGATACACAAATATTTAGTCTGACCCGGAAGTCGAACCTGAGACCTCTGATCAGCAGCCGCATACGCTAACCAATAGACCCAGAAGGCAAATAAAAAAAACTTAGTATTCTGGAGTGGAGGTCTATTCATAATGATTGCCAATGAACGGATACTACACCTAGTCATAGATCAACACAGGCTCGCAAACCTGAGGGGAGTAGCCATAAAGTTTTTTTCCGATACAAAACAGTCAGTCATTTTTATAGGAGGAATTCTTCACACATACATATTTTAAACCCATATACAAAACCAATCGCCTGACACTATGCAGTGACACATTACAATTGAATCTAAAAATTCAACATATGTTTATGTGTGTGTGAAACACACATAAACAAATTCCGTATCATAACAGTGTACTGCATATGCCTATTTGGGCTTATGCGTTGACAAAGGGGAACGCGTGCGTGAACGGTATGTCGAACCGATTCCTTACCATAGACCCTAAGACTATACCCCAAATAGTGAAGACCTAATACCGTTTCTGTGACGTATCACAACAATTGAACTTGGAAACCCGTTATGCATAACGTGTTTTAAAAAAACAACATCGGTTAATATAAAAAACGGCGTGGTAGGAAAGCGTTACTAATGCGCTATATACTTTACAGAATCTACTTGCAAACTGAATAATATACGTATTGTCTCGGCAATTGCACTCTTATATTTACTGAAATATCACTTATTATATATAATAACTAACTTGAAGCCGTGGCTATGTCCGGTATGTTTATTTTGTGTATTCTTATACTGACCATACCAACTTATCTGTCTGACTGTGTCTTTCTCTATCAAAGGTATCTGATCAGGCATTTAGAACATTTTAGACACAACGCCATCTAGTCCCAAACTAAGCAGAGCTTGTATTTTGGGTACTAGACAACTAACATTAATATTTAAACATACTTGTTTTTTTAAATACATGTACATATAGTAAGCATACCTGGCATATATTAAGCATGCGTATTAAATACTGGTATCCTCTGTATCCGTTAAAGTAGGTCAAAGTCTCTTTCCTGAGGAGAGACCTGATGATTCTCTAAAGCGGATGTACAAAAGTGATAAAATATTTTAGAATCTCGGGAGAGATTGATTAAAAGATCGATACAAGACCCCGACATAATTAGTGGTACAACTTATAAAATTATACAAAGTTCACGGGAGATTAGCGCTTCTGAAAATAGCTGGGTTGGTTCACCTAGCTAGCCTTGTCAAGCGGGTGGACAGGACGGGTTTTTCCTCCACCCGCATTATGTGGCCAGCCGCGAGGGGGCGGCGTCGGTGTGTGCCGGACGCCGCCTAAGAGAGGGTCATCGTACCGAGACGGTGCCCGCATCAGAAGCGGGCAGGCGCTGGAGAAGTTCAGGAGATTCCACTCTGGACTTCTCCTACTCCTAAACGGAGAAGCGCGGAGAGGGCACACTGTGTGGTTTTTAGTCGGTTCAAGTCCGACACACTACCCCGCCGTAACCCCCGGTGGGGTGACGGTCCATGATGATTTTCCACACATAATAAAATAAAAGCTAGCCTTGTCAAACGCAGACATTCGATCCCACTAACGAAAACATGGTATAAATACAAAAGTAGCCCAGTGGCCTTGGGTGAGCGTTTCCCAGATTCGGAGGTCACTTTAAGTAGTCGGTCCCTGTTGTTATCATAAGATTCGTGAAGCTTACTTGGAGACCTTCGGGCGGTTTAGAACATTCAATGGTAAGATTACGTAGCTACAACGTGTCTTGCCAGTCTTCAACCCGCACTCAGCCAGTGTTGGGCCGTACGGCCTTAACATTCTTCTGAGAGGATACTCGAGCCAAATAGTGGGACGTTATGGGTTGTTGATGATTTTATAAGAAACTTTTCAGTTTGAATATAGTTGTACTAATAATGTGATTTATGAAATTTTATTGACATTTATGAAGTGGATGTATTCGTAGTTGACAAACACGCAGAAGCAATATTTTGTTGGATATGTATATAAAAGAACGAAAATACATACGCATTGGCCGTGAAACTCTACTCTTATACACTTTCGTAGGTGCAACGGTGCTAGAACAAAAGCACTAGAAATAAACAGTTTTTAAAATTATATATACAATTATAACGTGTGATAATGATGATAATACGGCGCATTATAACCATCAAATTTAAATTTATAAAAGCCTCTCCAGACGTTCTGATAAAGCTGCGTTTTACAGAATGAAAACTTTCTACAACATTTATATCATGTTTGCTAAGTAGGGTTAACGCTGTGAATTTAAGTGAGCTAATTGACCTAGATTAGGTAAACACTGAGACGCCTTGCAGCACGATGGACTGACGACTTGAGGAAAATGGCTGGCAGCGGATGGATGCGGACTGTCCTAGGCCGGGATGGTTGACACTCTTTACGGAGGCCTTCGTTCAGCAGTGTGTGGCAATATGCTGAGTATTATTAGTAATAATAGTATTTATTTATTTGTAAGAATATTGTAAAATACAGGTGTTAAATACTAAATTACATCTATAATATTCTGCTGCTTCCAGCTTACAAATATTTCAAAAGTTCAAAGTTTAGTTTATTAAAAGCAATGTTTCTTAAGTAGTTAGTGGGAGAAGTAAACTTGCATCGCCCAGCATATTGTCGACACTCCACTCTTAATAGTTTTGTATGTACATATTTATATATGTTGCTAAAATATTCAACAAACAACTATAATCTGCCTGATGGAAAGCAACAGTAGAATTTAAGAGTGGTGGCCACCATACTCAATGGTCTAGATTGAACGCGTTCTGTTTGTTCTCACTACGAATTATGTATGTATGAAATATTATTTCACTAGTTCAAAGACCATAGTATTAAATGAAGTGTATCTAAATCTAACCTTATGTGTGCAAATTGCAAAATTTATACCACAGTCATATAAATATTTTGTGGTAGTTCACACCAAATAATACTCGTATTTTATGAAAGTCATAGCGAATATATGTTTACGCAAAATTGACTTAATCAATTCGTCACCTATCCATAAATATTCACTGAGCAACGGTTAACACAAATATTATAACGGTTGCTAATCCTACGGACTCAATCAACACTGCCATACTGACTCAAGTCTTATATTAGATCAGATACGTTTCGTGTGTCGTGTGTAAAGGTCAAGTTCAGATCAAATATATTGAACGCGCGATTTGCTAACGTGTGTAAGGTGCGTTCAGTAAGAAAAGTGCATAAGTTTGTCTTGCCAGTCCCCAACCCGCATTCGACACAGCGTAGGGACGTATGGCCTTAACCCTCTCCTGAGAGGAGATCCAGCAGTGGGACGGCAGTGGGACGTTGTGGGTTGTTGATGATGATTGATGATTCTTAATCCGTCAACGCATGGGCATAGAAACTGACTATTAATACCTATATTTTTACTTTACTGCTTATAGACAATAATGTATATAACAGTTTACAAGTTAACTAAATACCTATAAAGGTAATACAAATAATAGGATTGAAGGGAACGGGCTTGCGTGTCAAGGGTCTATAACTTTCTTAGAAGATAGGCTCTGCTTTGTACATACGAAGCAATTCTGTCAAATAAGATTGCTTTATGCTTAAAAGCAACATACCGGGTTAAGCTATGTCTTGGGAAAGGCCTATGTGCAGCACTGGACTGCAAAGAGCTGATGATGAAGATACTTAGATTATCACTTTAAAATTTATTCCTTCGCTTTATAATATTACCTGGAAATATTCGCACAACCCTGCTAGATCTACGTGTCTTGATAGCAGAGGTACAAATGTATCCGCACGTATTATGAAGGTTTTACTATAAACCAGAGACAAAATTGTGACGAAATATTTCATTTTGACTATGACGATGTAACGGTTATGATGTTTTTAGATTTACTGCAAAATTCTCATCTATTAATAAAGATTGATACTGAGGTAACCGGTTATAATTACTTTCTAATTATATTATGAACATCAAACGAGCAAGATTTTTATAAAAAATCTGTCTGTTTGTTTCAGATAATTTCTGGAACGACTGGACCGATTTTATTATATATTTAGCAACGACGGAAAATACAGCGAGGCTCAGATAGTCTTAATTAAATATGAATTATCCTCACGAACAGTTTTAATTTTTATTTTTAACCGACTTCAAAAAAAAGGAGGAGGTTCTCAATTCGTCGGAATCTTTTTTTTATTTAATTTATGTATGTTCAGCGATAATTTCGTCGTTTCTGAACGGATTTCAAAATTCTTTTTGCATTGGAATGGGCGTAGCTTACAGGTGGTCCCATCGTCACCATATCGGGATCTGATGATGGGATCCCAAGGAAATTGAGGGAACTCCTCAAATATCATAGGCACAATGTCGCGATTTGGGTACTCGGAATTGTTTTTCATTGAAGTCGGTTCCTTTTTGTTAGAATTATCAGATTAGTTAAATAAGTATTAAAATATCTGAAAAGAAGCGCCTTCATTGCAGGAAGTCACTTTCACTGACTGCTCAGGAACAATCGATGTCATTGCGCAACATTAAACAGTTTTCATACACTCGTTATATTACGTATGCCTCTGTATGACACGCATCTTATCTAACACCCATCTTGGGACGATTCTGGTAGATTTTCTGTATCTTTATTCCGAGTTTAAATGTTTTGTGGCCGTTTTATATTTATTTTATTGTTTGAGCGTCTAGACCAGAGCTGTGTAACCTTTAAAACAAATAAGAGTTGGATGAAACCCATTGGAAAAGGAAGAAAATATTAGAGAAATGAAAGGCAAAAAAAATGTACGGGAGATCTGAGGTCGGGAAGTGGAAGTGATTGAGTGAAGTAGAGTTCGGAGGTATTGGGCCTCCAGTCTCGTACGTACCAACGAAACACGACAGTCGAAAGGTCTTCTGTAAATGGATAGCACCGTCCCGGTCGATACCGGTCCATTCGTGTTGAATTCAGCGAGGCTCTGCTACCTTCAAAACACATGCTGACTCCGCAACCTAGCAACTTTGTTATAAGGCCCGTCTGTCACGTCAAGGGCAATAACAACCGCGGATCCAGCTACTATACAATATAGATAAATAAACTGTATTTTACGACCCGTCCACCGTATCACAATGGACTCAATCCTGATATAGGTAATTTAGCTCTATTGAGGAGGCTATTTCTGTATCCAATTGAATAGGCTCGTCTGTCACAAGTAATCAATCTAAGAATGTATTCCTAATGTAATAGAGTTTTTTTTTATAATGTGTTATCTGCACTTCTCATCAATAACAATTTAAATACTACGTACTGTTTTTTTAGGGTGAAATCACGCTCTCCGAGACAAGTCAAGATTGTCCCGCTATTAAGTTTATCTATAATCAGAAAAACTCAATATCAAACTCTTTCTTTTGCCCGACCCATGACTCAAACGTGAGACCTGTTCATCGGCAGTCGCATACGCTAACTGCTAGATCAACGATGCAGTTGTGCGTCTGCGCAAGTAATATGTATATCTGAGACGAATAACTCTTGAGTGTAAATACAGTTACGAAAGGTATGCGGTTGTATTCAACAATGTGTATCGTACTTTCGTGAAAGCCTATCTGGCTTCATGTCTAGCACTTTACTGACTGACACACTTATACGAAAGGTCGCTTTCCTCCTTGATAAAGGGATGGGTTCATATTCACTCCTTCTAATGGTATTGATAAAATTATTGGTTGATAATTATTTTTTACTTTTATAATATATTAGATGTTCGCCAGCGCCGCAGGCGACGTCCACGTGTATGTCGGTTATCGCAGTAAAAAGTAGAGACTATCTGTGTAGTTTGGTTTAGTAGTTTTGGCGTAGAAATGCGACAGACAGACAGATATACTGGCACATTTATAATATTAGCAAGGATTGTACGGAACCCTCGAAACTCGCTGATTTTTTTTATTCCACCTGTGCATTAAGTACATATTTATATATTATATTTCGTAACTATTCATAACTAGTGCACTATCTAAAACATTATGTAACATCCTACAATTAATATTTAATATTCTCTTTGAAACAACAAATATATGATTTTGTGATTACGAAATGCATAAAACGGAAATACAAAACTTAGATTGTAATACCAACAAGTATTTGTTGGTATTACAATCTAAATTGGCATAAAAAAATAACGGTTAGATAATTCTGGTACGCATTATTTTAAACATAAAATTTAAAGTAACAGTTAACAACAACAAAAAAATAACGGCCTTTAGTAGTCTACTGCTGGACATAGACCTCTACTAAGACTGCCTTCTGCCTGCCCAACGTTACGTCGAAGAAGGTCAGGTCAATACATACATAACAAACGAGTAATCATACGTCTCGAGATATTTTGCTACTTTCTGAAAAAAACTACTAAAACAATAAAATTTACCTTTTTTCATTATCATAGACGCAG
Source organism: Phragmatobia fuliginosa (assembly GCA_932526445.1). NCBI lineage: Eukaryota > Metazoa > Arthropoda > Insecta > Lepidoptera > Erebidae > Phragmatobia > Phragmatobia fuliginosa. The sequence continues at coordinate 7,987,186 of OW052081.1, read as the reverse complement.
GACGTCTTTTGTAGGATTATGTAAAAAGCAAAGAAAGAATGAATAAAAAAACACTTTAACCCTGCATCTGGGTCAAGGTCGAGGGCCTTCAACTGTCCAGAAACACGAGAACTAAATCGCAGGGAAAATAAATATATATAAAGACCAAGTCTGCCCTGATTCTATCCAAGTCCTGATATGAAATCAAGCTCATATATCAACTCACCTGTAAATGCGAATCATCTTTACTCTGTTCCGGCTTAGTAAACTCCACATGCAGTCCCGGGTGACCTTTGCCTGTTAACGGCAAAGTAGGGGCCTCATGCTGCCAGGCGTGACGCTCCTCATTTCTGAATCCAGGGTTGTCGAATGCAAACTCATCTTTAACAGATTCAGGGTCTGTAGAGAAGACTAGATGTTTTCCTGTGGACAATCAGAAAAGGTAAATTTTAGTACATTTTGAAGAAGTTTATAGTGTGATTTCAGATTTTTGATCCGTTTATTAGGGTTCCGTTGCCAAATGGCAAAAAACGGAACCCTTATAGATTCGTCATGTCTGTCTGTCTGTCTGTCTGTCTGTCCGTCCGTATGTCACAGCCACTTTTCTCCGAAACTATAAGAGCTATACTGTTGAAACTTGGTCAGTAGATGTATTCTGTGAACCGCTTTAATATTTTTACACAAAAATAGAACAAAAGCAATAAATTTTGGGGGTCCCCATACTTAGAACTGAAACTCAAAAAATTTTTTTTTCATCAAAACCATACGTTAAATATATATCTATGGATCATCATCATCCATCATCAGCCTATCGCAGTCCACTGCTGGACATAGGCCTCTCCAATTGCACGCCACTTAGTTCGATCCTCGGCTACTCGCATCCAGCTCCTGCCAGCCGTCTTGCGCAAATCATCACTCCACCTGGCCTGTGGACGTCCTACACTACGTTTGCCGAGACGCGGTCTTCACTCAAGAACACGTTTACCCCAACGGTTGTCGGTCCTGCGGCTAATATGGCCAGCCCATTGCCACTTCAGCTTGCTAATCCTGAGAGCTATGTCCATAACTTTAGTTCTCTGCCGGATTAAAAAAAAAATCTATGGATAGGTCTTCAAAAATGATATTGAGGTTTCTAATATCATTTTTTTCTAAACTGAATAGTTTACGCGAGAGACACTTCCAAAGTGGTAAAATGTTGGTCCCCCCTGTAACTTCTAAAATAAGAGAGTGATAAAACTAAAAAATATATATGATGTACAAACTTCCAACGAAAATTGGTTTGAACGAGATCTAGTAAGTAGTTTTTTTTTAATACGTCACAAATCATAAACCGCAATTTACATTTCTTTCAATCAAAACACTATTATTAGAACATTGATGAAAGTTACAACGAACTACAAAAACTTTTATATGATGCTACGGAACCCTTCATGGACGAGTCCGACTCGCACTTGGCCAATTTTTATTTTTGATTTCATTTACGAAGTATCAGTAGAACTCATGGCTTTTATAGTACAAGTCCTGTTTAGTTTGAAGGTAGATGGCGTTGTATGTCAGATGCTCCAAAATATAAAATCATTATCGTCATCATTTCGGCCGAAAGACGTCCACGCCTGCAGTGGTGATATTAAATTTGATGTGGAAAAGTGTAGTGAAGAGCCAAGGCTCTCGCTACGCAACGTTATTTAAGTAAAGTAAGTAAGTAAGTAAATCACATATATTTTAAAATGGCGATATCGAAATACTCTACAGATACCCTCATCAACAATTTCTAGATATTGTTTGGCTCACACTTTTAAAAAAATTACAGGAAATAATATAAAATAGAGGTTTATTTTATTCGCCGTAAGACTGAGAAAGCCTCTTGGGAGATAGACGTCAAAAAATTAAATTTTATCTCACAAACTCATCATTGTCATATACTAGTACTTTGTTTAAAACACAAATTAAGTAGCATTAGTTAGTTGAAAAAGTTTATATTATTCACTGCTAATGACTGTAATATGAAAGGAACACTTTCAGTGCAAGATTTCTGGGTCAAAAACCAGAGCAAGTGAACAAAAAATCGGCGAGAGAGATTCTCAACTGTCATTAACAATGGCAATATCTGAGTTTTTATTTACAATTTAAAATTAAATTATTGTGGCCGCATACTTTGTCAGTGGTAAATACGAGTATCAAATAGTGCTCACGTTTGTCAATTAGTTAGAACTGACCCTCACGCAGCACGAGACCAACTAATAAAAATGAAAGCGTGTTGTCGTTTTTCGTTGGTGAGTCCAAGACCGTAGGACCAATGTTCAGGAACATCTCAATAGGTCACATGTCTGCATTCGCAATAAGTCTGGTGACCAATACTTGTTTATTTTCTACTCATGCTTTTCATCAGCCAGAGTCACCTTGGTGGACTTGTGTTTATAAATGCTATTTCACCACTGTTCAACAGTCTGTATAAGATTAAATTAGTTTTCGCCAGTTGTACACCTAAAGCATGAAGACACTATCTTGCCTATAGGCCCGGTGAGATATGATTCTTAATCATTTCCAAGCGAATATTATCCGAGCAAACGCTCGGATAATATTTGGTTAGACTCCAACTTACAGTTTGGAAGAAACCTTCCAAACTGTAAGTTGGAGTTGGCTGTTCTTCTATTTTGAGTGAAGCGACTGCCATCAGACCGCTAAAACGAAGGTAACCTCAAATAGTCTAACTTTTTACGACTCAAGTCACGTAGGCCACCTTATGGATAATTATTTCTTGCCCGAGGCTCCTAATTCTTATTTCGGGCGTATACTCGTATATAGCCTATATACTCACAAATAAGGTGCCTTTCTAATGGCAAAAATATTCTCAAGATCGGTTTAGTTGATCCAGAGATTACCCCCTACAACCTCTCAAACTTTACCTTTTATGCTATATATGCTCTGTTCTACTTCTAAACATGTCCTCATATTTTATTCCCGTTTAACAATTATTACTTTTAAAATAACAGTACATTGGCTACCGAGCTTAGCTCGGTTTTATTTATTGTTGAACAAAGCCATCCATTCTCTCAACTAAGAGTTGTGTTGCTGTGTTGAAGTACTAAACACCAATTAAGTGTTACTGAAAGAGTAGTACAGATATCGCAAGCAATGATAAGAGTAATAAAGAAAAACACACGAAACACTCAAAAACTCGCGTTTCCCCAAACATTAGACTAATCTAGTACAATTTTTCACCTCTAAAAACCCCCAAATACCAAATTCAGCGAAATCCTTAGAGAGCATATTATATATACAAGAATTACTCGTTAAATTGATACGAGTAGTGATGAAAAAGCTTGATTTGAAGGAGACATCTATCTCCTTCAAATCAAACTTGATTTTTGTCCAATGTTTACTCAAAAACAAATTGTAAAGCTACAGGTAAGGTCACAAAGTACTGTTAAGAAATAAATGGCATGTCGCATAGCTCAGCAGTGCTGTTAATTCACACACTATTATCGACTTTTCCTTTCGATAGAGATCGGATGTGACGAACTGGGTCGACACTTTCACGATACATACGTTTTTTTACTGTGTTTATCTATGGTCGCCTTTCGAGCAATGCGCTATGTTGATACTGTAGAGAACGGGCATGAAGTTCAAGTAAATATTAAAAAATTCTCGAATTAATTTTGTATCTATCTAATATTTACAATTATCAAACCGTTGTTTTTTTTTTTTTTTGGAGCTATTGCAATGAAAAATACTCTTTCTTTACTTATTTATTTTGAAATGCGTTCAATTATTTTTAAACTTTGTTCGTATGTTAAAAAACAAACAGAAATCGATGTCCTCTAAACGTTCGTGAAAACCTAAATATCACTAAGGGTTACTTAACTCTCTCTAAGTGGCCCCTAAAATTTAGGCGACGTTGTTAAAAACGGTTAAAAATCTATGAAACAAAATTTTATTCAAAATTAGAATTTTAATAGGATATCTTTTTTACACGACGACGGTTTCTTTAAGACGATGACTTGAAGACTAGAAGAGTTTAGGTTCAAAGAGTTTTATAAAACTTGACATTGGCAGAAATAGCTGATATTGTTCGACTCATTGCTATCTTATTAAAGCAGAATTTTCATAGCTGAGAATGAAAGTTACGGTTGACGGAGAGTTGCTAAGAGACCCAACTCTACTAATTAGGTATAATTATGGAGACAGTAATCAAATGCTTCATGGTTTCACGTCTGTCGTCTAATTTACTAATAATATGCTCTGATAATTCCAGTATGTCTTTTTTATATTTAAGCCCACCAAAGTGACTACTGTACCTTTGAACTTTTGTACTACGTACCTTTTCGATCAATTAAAAAAAAAAAGGAATCAGAGACTATAGAACGTTATTCAATGACGTCATTTTAGAATGAAATATGAATATATAATTCGCAATAATATCACAATGCAACGTGCATTGAAATCAGTAGAGGTACCAACTAATTTGCACATAACCAATACCCGTCGCCGTCTGACAATGGTGGCGTGAATGTAATATTAAAATCAGGTTTTGAGAATACGACTGTTAGAATTTATTTATGATATGATTGATTACTTAATACTTAGAAGTGAAGTTTACAATGCAAAGACATTATGACTAGAAACTAAAGCTATAAAGACCGATAACTGCTAGAGTGGCATAGTTAATACGTTCCTTTGGGTTTATTGAAAATGTATATCTTTATATATATATAATTCTTATGTGAGTGTGTATGTCACTGAACTTCTCTCAAACGACTGGACCGATTTTGATGAAATTTTTTGTGTGTGTTCAAGGGGATCTGGGAATGGTTTAGATTCGCAATTGGACCCGGTAGGTGGCGCTGCGATCAAGTTCTGGAATTTTAAAGTTGGGCGGTACGAAGTTCGCTGGGTCAACTAGTAAATACATAAAAATTGAAGTGGCTGTTTCTAATTTCAAATATATAGCTTTTCACTAAATGTATATGAAAGTTACGGTACGTGAAAATATCTATTTTTAAAGTATCTGTCTGTCTGTTTGTTACGGCTAATCCCTGGAACGACTGTACCGATTTTGACAGGGCAAGCACTCGTAGATAGCTGGTTTGGACGGTAATTCAAGGACGGACGGACATAACGAAACTATAAGGCTTTCGAGACGTGAACTACGGAATTCTAAAAATGGGTTACGTGAAAATAAAATTAAAATTTATAAAATCGTGAACTCCGTGTGGTGACGGATTCCTCCGTGTTGTGACGGATTAAGAATACAAAGTGTCACCACACCTATTCATTCCATGGGTGTCGTAAGAGGCGACTAAAGGAACAAAATAAGCAGTAACATCACTGCCAAGAGAAGGAAAACTTGAAACAAACCCTTTACCAACCCGTCTGGCCAGCGTGGTATAGTAGGCCAAAACCTCTTTTCTAAGGAGAGGCCTATGTCCAGCAGTGGACTGTTGAAGGCTGTTGATGATTGATGATGATGAAAATCGTGAACAATGATCAAAAGCAACAGAAACAACGTGTTATATTGCGGGGCGAAGGGCGAAGCTAGTATATAATCCCTCTAAAGGAGGATACAGAACACAAATTGGCAATCTATTCTACAACCAGGTCTTGGTTTTGACGTCTCATAATGGACCGTTCGTTTAGAATCATTAATTTCTTTTACCATGTGTTAAATAGTGTGAAAGTAGTTTATGTGAGTAATTGGTATTACACGGGTGTTAAACACTACATAATTTAAGTATGTATCGTTAACAATATTCAATGTTAAAAGTGGGTAATTGTAGAACAGGTTATTTGTTCCGCTTGGCTAGTGAACAGACGCTATCAATTAAATTTAGATTAGACGCATCTCGATTGAAAAAAAGAGCAACAAGTTAATCTATTAAACTCACTACACTCGTAAAGATAAACAGTGATTAATCTGTGTAGAACGATTTGTGCAGATTTATCGTGTATGAGAAATCGTTGCAGATTTTCGATGATGGATAAATCTGAGCAAATCGATCTGCATAGATTATTTATTAATCGCTACGGTTTATTCGATCCCCAATGGGACAACACTTTGTAAGGTCCACGAATTGGTGTTCTGAGTCTCGGTGATATTTATTTCCGCTTTATAAATGTTTTGTAAACTTCTCCGAGACACAGAATATATTCATAGTTTATTTATTTTTTAATAAGAAAGAATATTTGTTTGAAATCTTTACAACCTTTTATGAAATGAAGTCGCTTCCACTGCCTGTTCCTTTAGACCTTTTAAACTACTCAACGGATTATATTGCACTTTTCAGTAATAGATAGAGTGATTCAAGAGAAAGGTTTATATGTATAATGCATGCATATTATAGTAGAATAAATCCATGAATTTTAAAGACCTCACGAAGCCAAGCCGCTAGTTAAATATAAATTCAAGTTATTATATTTTAGGATCATTAAATGATATTTAATTAAATTACAGAGTAAAATGTAAATTAAGTACTCAATTTACACAGAAATGAAAACATTGATTAAATGAATGGAGGCAAAAAGTATAAATAATTAACATTAAGAAAAAACAACGTTTTTGACTTTCCTTGAAAACGTGCATACTGACATACTTTTAAGCGTAAAGTAAAAATAAAAATTAAAAGTTATACATAATTACATCTTTTTTTAATTTTTCACCTAACTATTACTTTTTTCTTGATTGTTAGGCATGAAAAAAGAAATAATTGAGAAGAACGTCTGTCATTTAAAGTAATTTTACCGATTTTTCTTTGAGTAATTAATAATATACGTAGTTTAGTATAATTTGTTTTTTGAAGTGTCAACGTCTTATAATTCGATGGAGGCGGCTGCACGCACGAAAAAGCGGCCAAGTGCGAGTCGGACTCGCCCATGAAGGGTACCGTATCAGCAAGTAACATCTTATAAAAGTTCTTGTAGTTCGTTGTAACTTTGATCGATGTTTTTATAATAGTGTATTAATTGAATGAAAGGTAAATTGCGGTTTACGATTTATGACGTATTAAAAAAAACTACTTACTAGATCTCGTACAAACCAATTTTCGTTGGTAGTGTACATGGTAATGTACAACATATGTTTTTTTTTTAGTTTTATCACTCACTTATTTTAGAAGTTACAGGGGGGACACATTTTTCAACTTTGGAAGTGTGTCTCGCGCAAACTATTCAGTTTAGAAAAAAATGATATTAGTAACCTCAACATAATTTTTTGAACAGCTATCCATAGATACACGTATGAGTTTGATGAAAAAAAATTTTATGAGTTTCAGTTCCAAGTATGGGGACCCCCAGAATGTATTGTTTTTTCCATGTTTATGTGAAAATCACAGATTACATCTACTTACCAAGTTTTAAAAGGATAGTTCTTAAGGTTTCGGAATACGGATACATACGGACGGACAGACAGACAGACATGACGAATCTATAAGGGTTCCGTTTTTTGCCATTTGGCTACGGAACCCTAAAAAACATGACACATGCGGCGTTACCTTGCTCTGAGGCGTTCCATTTAAGGCTTGAAGTGCAAGCGAGAGCGCAGAACGAGCGACAAAGAGGCAAAATCAGTATTTTCTTATGACGTTTTCACGTTCAAATATCGTCAGTAAACCGACTTTACAGACAACCGATTTTTTGTTTTAACTTATTTCGAAAAGTTCTCAATTCGACAAGATCTATTTTTTTTGTGTGTTATAACACGTCGTGTATACCACGACTCTTTGATATTTGTCAACCGATTTAAAAAATATTATATTATTAAAGATTATTAGATTGTTAGTACCTGAATATTATGTACTCTGTGGTACCTGCCTAACTTTGGTTCCGTTAATTGTATTTGAAGATGATTATTTCACAGAGTGCCAATATTAGAAACAAAAAATACAGGAAAGCAAACATAATTTAGAAGTATTACTTTTAAAAATAATATCTTTTTAAAATTCGAACCTCGAAAATGAGAATGACCTTACTCTAATATTAAAGCCATTTTAAAAGTGTACCTAGTGACATAATTATGTATTTTAAATACATCGTTTGTTTCCACGTTTAGTTTTTACTGCTGCATAAAGATTATTACTATTCTAGTCACGATAATCAATCAGCATATAAAAACTTCTTTGATATTCCATATTGTTATTAAAGCACTAGATATGTTACACGCGTCTTCTTATGTTTGTACTTTCATCATACTATTGACTACTTACAGTCCTCCGGTGTCATCAACCTCGGTGCGTGGGCGCTCTAATAATAAAAAGCATAATACTATGTCTATGAAGGTTGTTATACTATCACGTCTTTAAAAAAAGTCGAAACGAAAGCAGAACACATAAACTGTTTATATAACAAAAAAAATGCATATAAATCATAGACAGAGTCCACAGGTGAAGTACCCTTAGAAGTATATTTTGCTTTGTATTTATAAACTAGAAGTAGTTAGAAAATAAAATTGACTGCACGGTTGGCCTAGTGGTTTAAGCGGTCGCCACGCCGCTTCCTACTACGCAAAGTGTCGTGGGTTCAAATCCCACGTGGGATAACACTTTGTGTGATTCACAAATTGTTATTTTAAGTCTGGGTGTTGTTTGTGTCCGTTTCATGTATGTTTGTAAAGTCTCCTGGATTTATATTCCTAATGCGGGAGTTGTCTTTTTAAAAAAGAACAAAGAAAGAAAAGAATATGTAAAATTGTTGATGTCAATTGCCTAAACATAACTGTCACTATTTTTTTCACTAGAAACAACTATCCTTGTCATGTCAAAACTGTCATTATATTTAACGCGTATGCAGAGGTGGCAAATTATACGGCCAAGCGGTTTCAAGAAATACATCTAACAATAAAATGTCATATGTAATTGCATTTAATAAATGTAACACAATTATTTATGGTTTTTTATAATTTGCAATATACTCTTCTATAGTAGGTATTTGATGAGGTTCTTGCAGCATGATATTCATTAACTTAATATTGTTAGTAAAATGCCTTATGTAATTTGAGTATCAAAGTTTTTCTTCGGCGATACTTTTTAAAGAAGATCCATGATACTAAACTTTTTATTTCAAACTTACAGTTTTAAAATAATTTTCGTACCTTTATTGTTGTGCTCAAGTTGGCAAATTTAGAGGTTATTCGTATCGAGGTTCTTTATTAATAAAGAATAATGTAAAGAAGTGGGCTGATCTTTTTTTATATCGATTATGAGTCATATCGTAAACCTGTCATTAGAATTAAGTTCTGTTGAGTGGTGACTGTAAGCAATAAATACAGTGTGCATAAGCACATTTCGTGTGTGCGCGTTTGGTGTCTGCCAACGTTTAAATACGAACATGTTTTCAACTCTGAGCACCTACTTTATAAGATGTCTACACTACTCGAAGAAGTGGACTGGAAGAGAATGCCCTGCCCCCTGAGAATGTTTGAGACAAGTTGCAAACGTTTCTCGTTCTACAATAAAATTCTGCAGAAAATAGAGGTGTCAGCAGCCTCTATGTTCTTGTTTGATTGGCTAATGTCACTCAGTCACGTGAACAAAACAAAAATAGCCAATCAAACAAGAGAATAGAAGCGGCAGCGATTGCAGAATGAAAAACGCTTGTAACTAGGCTAGGGGAGTCCACCGAAATAAACCCGTTGCGCAAAGATGATGAATTTATAAAACATGAATTCTGTTAAAGTATATGTTTATTCATATAAATAAATAATTAGATGTATAGTAAATTTTTAGAATGCTATTTCGTACATTAGCCTTTAAGCTTACCTGCTTTGAGTCTAACTGTAAATGCAATTTGTTATAGTCTATTAACTTCGTAATTTTAATAGTTAATAACAGTTACGTCATATGATAAGATGAACAATTGCCAGTCAAGCTAGAGTCATCCTCAGATAGTTTTGATTAACTATAATGATAGATCGCAAACTGTTACAGATCCAATGTAGTTCAAATACAGTGCAAAAAATACACTTTAGCGTGTATTAAAAGTGTCAATAGTGAAACTTTAATAGACGCTGGGCGTAAACATGTCCGTGTGGTGACGGATTAAGAATACAAAGTGTCACCACCCCTATTCATTCCATGGGTGTCGTAAGAGGCGACTAAAGGAACAAAATAAGTAGCTAACGTCACTGCCAAGAGCGAAGGAAAACTTGAAACAAACCCTTTACCAACCTGTCTGGCCAGCGTGGTATAGTAGGCCAAAACCTCCTTTCTAAGGAGAGGCCTATATCTAGCAGTGGACTGTTAAAGGCTGTTGATGATGATGTTGTAAACCTTCCTTACAAAAGAGGTTTTGGCAGAGGCGCTCATAGGTAATTATCTAAGCTAATTATACTCATAGGTAATTAGGTATAAAAAAATATATAAGGTAATTAATAAGCTCATAGGCTCTTAGGTAATTAGAAACAATCAAGGAGGGTTAGCAATGATGGCGTCTGGATAGCCATTAGTTGCAGATACCATGAGCGTCTCCGTGATTTGGAAGTCAAGTTAAGCAGTCAGTTACGGTTTTTAGCATAGGATAACAGTCGTGAAGATTAGTTGGAGGTCTTCGGGCGCCTTAAAAACATCCAAATACAATTGCAAACTATTAAAAATTCAATGAATGAAGTTCAAATGTAAGGCCAGAAATAGACTTTAGCAGGTATTAAAAAGGTGTTAAACAGTGAAACTTTAAAAGACCGCTGGTGGACTTAAATCTTTCCTAACATTCACTTCTTAAGAGTTTTTTTGGCTGAGCTTTGGATTTGCAATATTCAATCCAAAATAATGTTTTATAAGAATAAATTTTAAAACGTCGGTATTTTTTTCGGACGCCATGTTAAATTATTTAGGTATTTGCTGTAGAGTTGATGACTTCACACTATTGTCTTGTCAAACACATATCCTTGTGTGAATCAGAATGTTTTTCGTTTAAGATGATGACAATCGTAAGAAGTTATGGTGTGTTTGTATATAATATTATCAATATTAGCCGTGATGTTCCAATCTTAGGCACAACAGGAAAACTTATTAAACAAGAAGAACTTAAAAATTAGTTGGATTAGTTCAAGATAGTGGTGCTACTTGAGTTTAATGAAGTCTATTGTATAATCTACCCTTAAATTATGGTATCAGTATTGAAATTGTAATTTCATGGCTTTGTCAATATACTCATATCTGCGACATTTATACAAATAAATAAATTTGAAGCGTCCCTCTGTGCGAATGATGAACAACTTTTTACTAAATATACATATATGAAAGAATGTATGGTAGGTACTAATATCAAAAAAACATATATTTTTTTTATTTTGTCTCTCTGTCTGTTTATTCCGGCTAATCTTTGGAACGGCTAGATCGATTTTGACAGGACTTTCACTGGAAGAGCTAAGGAATAACTCAGGCTACCTTTTAGGGTTCCGTAGCCAAATGGCAAAAAACGGAACCCTTATAGATTCGTCATGTCTGTCTGTCCGTCCGTATGTCACAGCCACTTTTTTCCGAAACTATACTGTTGAAACTTGGTAAGTAGATGTATTCTGTCTACCGCATTAATATTTGCACACAAAAATAGAATATCATCATCATCATCATCATCAGCCTATCTCAGTCCACTGCTGGACATAGGCCTCTCCCATTGCACACCACTGTGATCGATTTTGGGCTTCTCGCATCCAGCTCCTGCCAGCCATCTTACGCAGGTCGTCACTCCACCTCGCCTGTGGGCGTCCTACACTACGTTTACCGAGACGCGGTCTCCACTCAAGAACTCTTCTGCCCCAACGGCCATCAGTTCTTCGGCTAATATGGCCAGCCCACTGCCACTTCAGCTTGCTAATCCGGTGGGCTATGTCGATGACCTTAGTTCTCTGACGGATCACCTCATTTCTGATACGATCTCTCAGAGAAACGCCGAGCATAGCCCTTTCCATAGCACGCTGAGCAACTTTAAGCTTATGGACCAACCGTACCGTAAGTGTCCAGGTCTCGGCTCCGTATGTCATGACAGGTAGGACGCACTGATTGAAAACTTTCGTTTTTAGGCATTGTGGGATCGACGACAAAAAGACTCGACGTAGCTTTCCAAACGCTGCCCAACCCAACTGAATTCTTCTATTCACCTCATCCTCGAGGTTGTTTCTACCCAACTGCAATGTCTGCCCAAGGTAGACATATTTTTGAACAACCTCGAGAACGGTATCGTGTACTGCAACCGGTTCCGGTAGAACATGTTCATTGAACATGACCTTGGTTTTGTCCAAGTTCATCCGTAGGCCGATGCGCATAGAAGAATCAGCTAGGTCATTCAGCATCTGTTGCAGGTCCTGCAGTGTCTCTGCCATTATGACGATGTCGTCCGCAAATCGCAAGTGAGAGATGTATTCGCCATTAATGTTAATGCCACGTCCTTTCCAGTTTAGCGTCTTGAACATATCCTCCATTGCATTTGTGAACAATTTCGGGGAAATAACGTCCCCTTGTCTCACTCCTCGATGCAATGGTATGGACCTTGTTTGCTGATTCTGTACTTGGACGGACATGGTGGCGGTATCGTAGAGACATCTCAGCACTTGGATGTATCGCCAATCTACCTGACAACGCTGCAGGGACTCCAGAACAGACCAGATCTCAACCGAGTCGAAGGCCTTCTCATAGTCCACAAATGCTAGACACAGGGGCTGGTTATACTCCTGGGTCTTCTGTATAATTTGCCGCACTGTGTGTATGTGGTCTATGGTGCCGTATCCGCTCCGAAATCCGGCCTGCTCCGGTGGTTGAAATTCGTCCAGTCTTTGCGCAAGACGGTTCGTGATGACTCTTGAAAACAGCTTGTAGATGTGGCTTAGAAGGGAAATGGGTCGATAGTTCTTCAATAAGGTCTTGTCACCTTTTTTGAAGAAAAGAACGACCAAACTCCTACTCCACACCTCCGGAGTTCTCCCTTCAAACAGGACAGCGTTGAAAAGCTTTTGGAGCTCCCTCAGTACGGGTTTACCTCCAGCTTTTAATAGCTCTGTTGTAACGCCATCCTCTCCAGGGGCTTTTCCGTTTTTAAGCTGTTTAAGAGCCATCTCGATTTCATCGGTGCTGATTTCTGGCAGGTCTTCGGTGTAGTGACGCGTTAATGTGGCTCGGGTGTCCTCATTTTCGGTATCAGGTCGAGATGCATGCGAAGCGTATAGCCGACTATAGAAGCCTTCCACTTCCAAAAGGACTGCCGGTTTCGAGGAAACAACTTCTCCACTTGTTGTGGTCAACTTCGTCAGTTCGCTTCTACACAGAGATTGTACGAACACTTTTGACCCCCGATTTTGGTCGATCGCTCTTTTGATGGTGCGAGTATTGGAGCACCGGAGGTCGTGTCGGACGAGTTTCCTTATCTCTCTGTTCAGCATCCTCTTTTCCAACGAAGTGACGGGTGGGTTTTCACGCCGTTTCCTCATCAACCCTAAAGTCTTCTCTGAAAGCTTCGACTTCTTGCCTTTACGCTGCAGTTCACAAAATCTCGTACCTTCGTCCCTGAGGATTCGAACCACATTTTCGAGGTTCTGGTTTACGTCTGTTGTGGTTTCCACGGCAGCGAATCGGTTTTCCAGGTTTGACTGGAACGTTTCAGATCCTATCATGGCTTGGAGTAGAGTTGGTCGGAGCCTGGACTTCATCAAACGGGAACGTTCAACTTTGAAGTTGATATTCAGAGAGCCTCGGACTAGTCGGTGATCGCTACCGGTATTAAACCTATTGACCACTGAGACATCTCTGAATATGTGCCTCTTGTCCGTAATTATGAAGTCGATCTCATTTTTTATCACAGTGTCGGGGCTTTGCCATGTCCACTTGCGTTGGGGCTGTTTTTTGAAAAAAGAATTCATCAAAAAGAGCCCCTCGCGTTCAAGGAAGTTGACAAGCATTTGCCCCCTATGATTTCTGACTCCAAGTCCATGTGATCCTACTACCGATTCGCTGCAAATCTGTACTCCCACTTTAGCGTTGAAGTCACCCATAACAACGTTGTAGTGGGTCTTAGTGGTTAAGTGGAGGGCCCTCGATATGTCATCGTACATATCCTCCCCCTCGTCATCCGAGTGCGCCGAGGTCGGTGCGTACACTTGCACAACCTTGAGGCTATACCTCTCAGTGAGCTTAATAATGAGGTACGCTACCCTGTTCGACACACTGGAAATTTTCACAACGTTGTTAGATATAGACTTATTTACCAGAAACCCCACGCCACCTTGGGATTGTTGGTCTCCCTCGCGGAAGTACATTAGGTGACCTGACTCAAGAGTTACGGTGTCCTCCCCCTGTCTTCGGACTTCACATAACCCGAGGATGTGCCACCTAATTTTACCCAGTTCTACCTCTAGTTGTGCCAGATGCGAGTCTAGCCGTAGCGTGCGTCCGTTGTACGTAGCCAGGGTCAGTCGGTTGTGGTGGCCTCCCGTAACCCGGAGATTCTTAGCACCCCCTGCCCCACCGTTACCGTGGTCGCCACCATAGCCAGGAATAGTGGGGCTACCGGGAACTGGGGGCCGTGGCCTCAGTTGTCTCTGCATGGGAGGGTATGCCCATAATCGCCACGCTGGGCAGGCGGGTTGGCGATCGCAGGGTGCAGCTTATTGTACCGGTGATGCTGCTGCCCATCACCAGTCTGTGGTATTTAGCTACACGTATTTCGGATGGATATACCGCCATCAGTCGGTCGCCAGAGCCTCGTTTGTCGTTCAGCAGGACGCACCGCGTGCAGGTGAGGTTGGCTTGGGATAAAAGATGTTGGTTCATCCCCTTACATCCCTACAAAATAGAATAAAAAACAATAAATTTTGGGGGGTTCCCCATACTTAGCTGAACTGAAACTGAATAGTTTGCGCGAGAGGCACTTGTAATTTCTAAAATAAGAGAATGATAAAACTACACGCAAACTTACACAGAAAATTGGTTTGAATGAGATCTTTTTTTAAAGCAGTTTTTTTTTTAAATACGTCAGAAATCGTAAACCGAAATTTACCTTTCATTCATTCAATACACTATTATTAAAGCATCGATCAAAGTTACAACGAACTACAAGAACTTTTATATGATGTTACTTGCTCCTACGGAACCTTTCATGGGAGAGTCCGACTCGCACTTGGCCGCTTTTCTAGCTTCGCTCCGTGGCGTTACCTGTACCTTTAGAACAACAACCGCAAGGGTAACAGACAATGCAGCATGGTGACATACACTATGGTGGCTTAGTGAGATTCCACCACCTCAATGTGTGTGTCAAAACCACCACCACTCACCAACGAAATATGACAAAGTATTAGCCAACACAGCGTGTGTGCAGCCTTAAATTCTGGCACGTCAAAGGAGATTGTTATCAGAATTTTAATACTGACATTCATGACACAAAGTTACAGCTTTGGTTGAACTTCAAATCAGACGCAGTCACAACAACAAAGTGACTCAGCTACACAACATAACAATGAACTCGTAAAATGATCCCAAAAACTACCTACATATTTTTCACATTACAAGCTACCCATTAAAGCAGAAACCCATAATTTAGAATTTGGATACGTTAATATCCGTGTGGTGACGTAGCAAGAACACGGAGTGTGACCACCCTATATTTGCTCTGTGGATATTGTAAGATCCGACTAAAATTACGACATATAATTTGTATGTACATACATGACATATAATTACGACATATATTTGTATTACGACATATAATTTGTAACTCATATGATTCCTTTCTTTTGTACTATTTTGTATTACCAAGGAAGACAATAAATGATAAATAAATAAATAAAAGAATTAACTAGATAGGACAACAGCAGTCTCAAGTAAAATTTAAACAGTGAAATGAAATCAATCACGGATGTATACACGCTCACTTACGTACTTACTTCATTTTCTAACTTTATTTTGGCCAACTTTTATTTACCCGCAGTGATAAGCGCGGTTATTTTTGTAAATCGCGAATAACGCCGAAGCTAGACTAATAAAATTTGTCTAAGTTACTCATGTTCATTTAATATTACAAACAGACAATACTTTAATAATACATAAAATAAATATTTTGTACACCTGACACACAACATCATCTAGTCCCAAGCTAAGCAGAGCTTGTGTTATGGGTACTAAACAACTGATATAAATACATAAACATACTTTTTTTTTGTAAATACATACATATTATACATAGAAAACTTGGAAATAATTATCACTTTTAAAACCTTCAAGCATTACTTGATACTTTAGAAATTTGTGAAGACAATCTTGGTGTTAAGATGCTACTTACACGTGGAAGATAAAATATTTTTTCCAATTAAGTTTGAAACTGTACAGCTAAAAAATACATATTAAGAAATTAAATATAAAACAATAGCCTTTAAATTGCTCACATAATTATACGTTTAAATTGACGTATAGAAATTTAGTGACCATTTTTATTATCTCATCTGACAAAAAATTAAAAGGAAAAACCTAGTGTTTATGTAGCATAGGATTAAATAATAAAGTTTGGCAGAAAATAGCTTATCACTAAGCAATATGTCATCATTATCATCACCTGCTCATGTCTCCTCTCAGGAAAGGGGGGTTAAGGACATACGACACCACTCTGGCCCAGTGCGGGTTGGGGACTGGCAAGACAACGTTGGATGGCATAATTCCGCATAACTCGAAGTAGCGAGGTGGCTGTTTCTTGCATAATGCGATCCAATTTTGCTAACCCTAGTGCCCTAGGCGTACAGAGATATAAAATGCCCACTAATAAATTTCTCCATTCAAATGCTTATTATTAACACAATGCAGTTAAGAATGCATTGAACATAATGGTTCTGCAATAGTAGGTCACAAGTCACTACTTTCACTGCATTGTTTGATGTTATAATGCATGAGACCTAGGTCTTCACACGTTATGGGGATTTTCTAACATTGTCATAAGCACACTATTAATGTTACATACTACTATGATACTATACCCAGAGAATTGAACACTAAGAAATTTATTCCACTATATACAGGTCTCCAGCAATGACAGTTAGGTACAGTACCCCTACTACGTGACCGGTTCAGGATGATAGGTATCTTACAAAATACTACGCTTGTTCATAGGAGTCATATAGTCTATATTTATTACCTTAACAAGCCTAGGAACAGAACAGATAACTATATGTAAAATCTGTGTTATTTCGCGATAAAATTAAAAAGGTTACGATATCTTTTATTTTCCGACGTTTCGAACGGGTTATACCGCTCGTGGTCACTGGTAGACTGATGTGAGCTTAGCGTCGCCTTCGTGATGTGCAGGTTGTATCTACCCGCACTTGATAGCGATGATTTATTGTTATGTCGGTACCTCACATCAGCCTACCCGTGACCACGAGCGTTATAACCCGTTCCAAACGTCGGAAAGTAGAAGGTATCGAAACCTTTTTAATTTTATCGCGAATAAGTCCCGTATACAGTAAAAATATGATATTTAAAAAGCCTAGTAGTTTTTTTTTCGTGTTTATTTATACTACTTCCTACTAATATGTATTATAAATGTGAAAGTATGTGAGAATGTATGGATGATTGTTACTCTTTCACGCAAAAACTATTGAACGGATTTGGATGTCACTTTACAGGAATGTAGCTAATATCAGTACTATTATGTATTCTGTGCTAATATATCAGATTAATATAATATATAATAATTAATATAATATTAGCTATTATTTACTCCCATATACCATATAAAGATAGTTTAGTATAATATTTATCACTAACAGTTACATACAAGGTAAATATTATCTTTTACATTTGACAGAAATTTTAAGTTACATTCATAGAAATACACTTTAGTTGTAGTAATATAAAGCTAATCAAGTACAACTGGATGTATGTACCAAGACCTTAGCTTATAGACAATTTTGCACGTCACAACACTACATACACGTAGGCAAGATTATTTTAGCAAAAAAAATTAGTCTCTTTTAAGTCTGAAAGTGTCTAACTTTGTCTATGCGGGTAACTTTAGACAATCACTTATCTAAAACAATGCGGACATGTACGAGTATAATATTGTTCTTGTAAATGGCTTTTATTTGTGTTTTTATCGAGGTTAACGTACGTTCTAGTTTATTAATGGTTTGAGAACCTAGACTAATTGCACTTGTACGAAATGTATACGTATGCGAATGAAACTGTCAAAAAACTCGAGATAAAGAAGTAACTCGAGTACCTAAATAGGATTATGTAAGCAGATATTTTTTTCTTAATTACTTATATATTATGTGGTAAGATAATAATAAGTTATGTAACGAATGTTAAGTTTTATTTATACGACACATGATTATATCAACTGCCTAATATACATATTTAACTATTAGTTAATTAAAAGACAAAGACAGTATTTAATTCAATTATGTAGATGTCACGGAGAGTTCTAAACATTTAATCTTATTATTTATTTGGCAAATTTTAATTATTTTAATTAAAAAATAACAAAAATCAGAAACAACTTTCACTTCTTTTACTTTTCTTTACATATTTATTATAGGTACATAGTTGAATAGAAAAGGGTTTTAACTTTCATGACATTTAATCTAATACTATATATATACCTAACCTAAGTTACTCCTTATATTATCAGCTATACGCCAGTGAAAGTCCCGTCAAAATCGATACAGCCGTTTGAGAGTTTAGTCGTAACAAACATATAGACAGTCCAAACTTTTAAACATTGATTTTTTTTTAAATAGCGTAAATAACTAATTTCATATTCATTTAGTAAAAACCGTTCCTTTCATATTATAAATACACACATTAATTTCTTATTTGTATATATATATATATATATATTTTTTTATATACAAATTGATATCTAACAATCTTACTGTGATTAAAAGAATAAAGAAAGATTTGGAAAAAAAACATGATCATTTTAATATCTTTTACGATATCTCGTATAATATTTTTAGAAAAAATTAACATAGCGGTGAAGACAATTTGTTTTGAAACATTGGGCCGCCATCTTGTGATGACATTTTGAATGGTATATTATAAGTGATAATTCATACTAATAGTATTTGAAGGACTTAAATTTTATTATAAAGTATAAACCTATAATAAATTTAGAGGCATAAAAGAAGTATTTAAGAGACGTTAACTTCATCTAGAACCTTTCCCTTAGCCAAGATACGAATGTTTCCCGTCTCTTTTTACAATCGTTATTGCCTCTATTCTATTGTATTATTAGCTAATATTTTGTCATGACCACATTACTTAGGGTTGAAAGACGTTAATCATAAAAGATAGACATATTATGCCGTCGAGGACTTTTTTTAGAACTTTTTATTAACGCAGCGCAAGCAATGGATGCTCTGGTTGTCGTATGATGATTTATAGCTTTCCTCGATAAATCTAATATCTAACAGTGAAAAAAAATATTCAAATCGGACCACAATAAACAAACAAACTCTTCAGATTTATAATAATAGTACCTATAGACTACAGATTTGTAAAAACTATAAAAAATCAAGAAATTAATGTTTCGGTGTGTAACTGATACTTTTTAAAATATAAACATGTTTTAACGAGACGAGAAGATACCCCGAACGTTTCCACTAGTAAAATGAGCAAAGGCATTGGAAAGTAGATGCCACAGAACAGGTTCACGGACGAGCGTGAACAGGTCGACAGTCAACCTCCATATTTGTTTTGGGAGACATTGTTGTGGCGAACGGTATGCTGCATGAACGGAATATTTTGTACTGTAAATATTTTCATGGAACGACCTACTAAACTCGAGGAGACTCCGTTAAGAAAGCCGTATGTTGAATGAACCTGTTTCATAGTTTTTATTAATGTAAAGGTAATATACGTTTTTACTTTAAATTTGAGTAGTTATTTCTGTGGTTCTTTTTATATATTCATGTTTGTTGTTATATATGTTTATACTTGGTCAATTGACTGCCTCGTTGGTGTAGTGGTTAGCGTATGCGGCTGCTGATCAAGAGATCTCGGGTTCGATTCCAGGGTCGAACCGAATATTTGTGTGATTCACAAATATTGGTTTCTGAGTCTGGGTGTTTTCTATGTATTATATGTATGTATGTGTAAGATGTCCGAAATATATATTTATTTATATTTTATTTATTATTTAATTGGAGAAATTACTATACTTGTTTATTATTATGTTCTTTAAGCATGGCTTCTTCTTTAAGAAATTATCTAGTAGAGTAAATTTTGAATATATGTAATAATGTACATTACGTTCTTATATACTAACAATAATGGTAAGTATTTAATAAAAAAAAATATGTATGAGCCTGCCAAACTGACTTCTCTGTCTGCTGTTAATCAACAACCCATAATGTCCCACTGCTGGGCTCGGGTCTCCTTTCAGCGGAGGGTTAAGGCCTTACGTCCCCACGCTGACCGAGTGGGGACTGGCAAGACACGTTGTAGCTACGTATTCTTGCCGTTGGATGTTGGATGTTTTTTTGCTTCACAACTGCTATCTTATGATTACCACAGGGACCGACTGCTTAACATGACCTCCGAAGCACGGAATGTCTGATGCGTGCCTGATGGAAAGCAAGCCAAATTCAAGAGTAGTGGTCAATATCATTGCGAATGTAGCATATTGACCCACAGTACGGCGGCTTTGTAAGACACCTTTTCAAGACCAGATTAAAGGACAAGGAATCATAGATATAGTGCTTTCATTAAATCACCAGATTAGCAAATCATTGAGAGGACCATCTCTAAATTCTTTAGAATGTTTTACACGTCAAAATACGTAACACAAACGTAACATACTGCTTCTGTTAAAAGATCGATTGTAATTCACTCCGACATGAGGTAACGATGAACATTATGCAATATGCCAAGTGAATTCTGTCCGTGTATTCTCACGATCATTTCAACTAAGCTTTAAAACAAATAAGAATAGAGAACATTTGTATGTAATCCCTTTAAATCAACCTAAAAGTTGGGCAAACATTGTAATCTGTGACATACATTTGATTACAAAGAATGCTTAGTCAGAGAAAACAATGGCGTGCCAAAAGTCCTAGAACTTTACGCCTTTAGTAAATAGTAACGCAATAATGATAGTCAATTTAGTGAGTATAACTATCTATACGACTTAATGAAATTGGAGGGTCTGTTTGTGATATTAAATGTTTTTTTCTAAATGCATAATATATGTACACCAAAAAAACAATTTTATATTTTTTGTTTGTTTTTTCCGGCTAGTCTCTATAACGGATGGACAGATTTTGACGGAACTTTCACTATTAGATAGCTGATGTCATAAGGGGTAACTTAGGCTAGGCTAGACGAGGCGCTACACGAGATTTACAACAAAAAAACCAGAGGTAACGCGGGATTCAACTAGTTGGAACTAAAGTCAATAGTTTTTTTTTGTAGTTAATTATGATTTCGTACAAATCCTAAATATCTAAAATACTTATATTATTAAGCCTAGTAGAACTTTTGTGTTAGGCGTGTGTATCAGGAATTGATAGTTCGAAATGAAAAATCGATTGAGTGTTGGATAGCCTCAAGGCAGGCTGTATAACATCAAGCTACTAATTTTGCAGGCACAGTGTAAACCTTTTGAAAGATACATACCAAGTCATAATGCAATGCACGGACCGATATTATGGTTCTGACTACAAATAGGTAATAGAGTTAGCCAATGAACTGAATGCAAGTTAAACGCGACACGACATCTATTGTGGCAAATATCAATCGAACCAACCGGTCGCCATATCTCACGGTCACCAGCCATCTTGTATTGACAGCTGACTCGTAATGGAGGGAATATTATGTAATTGTCTATGGTTGAGTAATAAATTCGATACGGCATGTGACGCCACCTGAATGATTTCTTTGGAATTATATTGCGGTTTATGTTGTGAAAATTGATAATAGATTGTTTCTATAATAAATAATTATATAATCTGATTGTTTTCTCAAAACTGGAGTGTTACTGTTTAAATATTTAAGATGTCTTTTCTTGTCTTGTCTTTAAAATATCACGAAAATCTTTTAAATAATGGTGTTCTCTAAAAGATAGGGTAATTATTTTAATAAAGGTAATGAACAAGCCGGAGTAACGAAACAATTAACAAGTAATTGTTTCAATAATAATTTAGAAGGTCGACTAACCTTGACATCAACTTCACGCTTATTTGTCGAGGCCCAAGCAGAACTAACAACGTTTAATCAAAATACAATCGATACTGTTATACGGGAAACCGATTTATTGATAAAAGCATCGAAACTAATTCGATTAAACTCTAAATGAATACTTGTATATTTAATTCGGATATTGGAGAGAAGAGAAAGACGGACCTGTTGGTCAAGTCGTAAGTGGTTTTGACTACTATGCCAGCGGTCCTGGGTTTGATTCCCATCCATGACAAATCTTAGTGTGGTAAACGCGATCATCTGCTCTGTGTCTGTTCGTTAGTCTTGCTAAAACTCGAGAAGTTCTGGATTACGTTCGCCCTTCATTTTGGTCTTGATATATTCTCGCGAGCGAAGAAAAATTTGCAGATTGTGAAAGAATTAAAAAAACTAGTTCATTGTCATGAAAACATACAGTATAATAATAATAATTTCCAAAATCGATCACTGTGAGAGACCTATATCCAACAGTGGAATGTGATAGACTGATGATGATGATGATGAATATGAAAATTGTAAAGTAAAGGGCAAGTAAATGCATATATCGTCGCAAATAATTATGACAGTTTTTAAGTCTATTAAAAGGAATTACCGACTTCAAAAAGTCCGCTTTACGTTATGTGTTGTGGTTTATTCCAAATGGTTACCCTGACTAAAAAACAATAGATATTTCGCCTAAATTGTTTTATTGAATGAGTGTACACATTTAATCAATTTCAAGTTAATTGTAACAACTGTTAGTCTTAATTAAAAACGTTTAGTTCTTTGTGAAGCTGTGTTACAAAGGAATTGGTTCCACTTTTTAACGTTACTGAACGATACTATCACTTTTTACACGGATTATGAGATGATAATAAGTTACAGTTTCATCATCATCATCACCATCAGTCTATCGCAGTCCACTGCTGGACATAGGCCTCTCCAGATACAGTTTATGACAGTAATATGTATTTTTGTCTGTCTATTTCAAGGCTTTCACGGCTAAGCCGTGGAACCAATTGTTATGAATAGAGTGTAGGTAAGTGTAGAGATAAAATAAACTGGACCTTTTAGAAGTACATAGGCTACTTTTTGTAGCGAATATACCAATACACGCGGGCCTAGTCGCGATCAAGTAAATCAATCAAAATCATCATTAACGATGCTAGTTAAACATGATATTTGTAATATTTAAATTTTAACATTTAAATATTTAACAGTAAATGAAAAAAAAGAAGTTCTAAAAAGAAGCCGATGTTCCTATGGTGTTAGAATTCCAAAATATAGGACAAACTAAGATCAATATCCTGTCCAAGACTTCACTGAGGGAATCCAGAGCCTGAAAAAGACAGGCTAACTTGAGAGTTACATAAATATACAGCGAGTTCACCGAAGCAGATACGAGCGAGATTTATCTGTATAGCAAAATAACTCTTTATATTTAAAGTTATTGTGCATGTTCGAAATCATTGAATATGAATGTTAGGTAACACATGCGTTGAGAAACGAAATGTCTAGAATATAAATGTACACCGATTATGTAAAAGTCGAACATTTTGGGTGTAAATAAAAAATGTTATTCAAAGTAGTAGTTACGCTGATTTCAGGACGAATGGGCCGATTTGACCGGGGCGATACTATCCTCACACAGAAGATCAACGTGTCGTATTACATTGTTAAGTGTGAGACCGGAGGGCTAATTATGTAGAAGCATCTAGCAGCTGAATCATGAAGTGGTAAGAGTGGTACTGGGGGGTAAGCAACGCCGGCGCGGTCACTATCAGTGGGTGACTGTTTGTAGGGGACGTTGGTGAATACGGAGTGCCAACAGCTATATTCATCCAGTGGGTGTCGTAAGAGTCGACTGAGAAGCCAAACTAATCAAAACAATTGAAAAAAAAAGGTGATCTCGAAATAAATCTTATATTAAGCTGTCTGGGAATGCCCAACAGTATTAGTGGGTCCGTTTCATTTAAACAGTTAAAAGACAACATCATGTTGCTTGTTTGCATTCACAATGAGGATTTTTAGGTTTCCTTTTCTTTAAGGTTCCTTCGTAAACTCTGAAACGTATTTTTTCCCCTTTATAAACATACACATTGTCGCATAAAAATATAAATAAATAATTTGAACGAATGATACACATCATATTATGTATTCTGTGATCTAAGTCAGTCTCAATCTAAGCAGAGCTTGTGCTATGGATACTAGACAACTGATATAAATACACACATACTTTTTTTGTAAACACATCCATATTATACACAGAAAACACCCAAAGTCCGAAATAAATATTTGATCATATAAACATTTAGTCGGACGCGGTAATCGAACCCCAGATCTCTTGACCAGCAGCTTCATACGCTAACACCAACAAAAGCAGTCACAAATAATTCAAGCACTATTGTTTTTTAGGGTTCCGAAGTTCATAACTCGGAACCCTTATAGATTCGTCATGTCCGTCTGTCCGTCCGTCCGTCCGTCCGTCCGTCCGTCCGTCCGTCCGTCCGTCCTCGACTTACCGTCCAAACGGTAAGTGCTAGAAAGATGAAAGTTTGCATGAATACGTGTTGTAATTACGTCGACAAAGTGCTACAATAAAATTATGAAATATAATTTTATTTGGGGTACCTCCCCTACACGTAAAGTGGGGATGATTTTTTTTCTCGAGGCTACCCCATCGTGTGGGGTATCATTAGATAGGTCTTTTAAAAACAATAAAGGGTTTCCTAGACGATTTTTTGATTTAGGTATCCGTTTGCGAGATATTTCACTTTAAAGGGCACTTTTTTGTAAAAACAGGGCGTCCCCCCCCTCTAAAAGCTAAACGGCTGGCTCAAAAATTTTGAAAAAAATCGTGATGCTGGTCCATATAATGAACTTTGAAGGAAAACTATAACCGATTAGATGACTTTCTTAGTTCAGGAGTTATAAAGGCTTATATGGTAAAATGCGCTCACTTGGAAAACGTCATACAAAATTAACGTATTAATACGTAAACATAACAATTATCTATTGGATACGATTTTAAATCCACATACCATTATAGGTGACTGAGGAACCCTTTCCTGTGCGTGGCCTGACACGCACTTGGCCGATTTTTTTTTTTCAAAGAACAGTTGTAAAACTAATCGTTTATAGAAATTATATTGCACAATATACATTTTAAGGCTTAAAAACCATTCAAGAAGGTGGATTTCGTATTAATATCATCTCACACATCTCATACACGGCCGTTAGAATCCAAAATAGGCAGAGCTTGTGCTATACGCTGAAATGTACTAATTTCTAAACTATTGTGACAGGACTTTCACTGGCAGATAGTTCATGATATAGATAGATAGATAACTCTTTTTGTGCACACCATATTCCAGAGATACAAGAAAAAAAAAATGAAGTGGACAAACGGCGGCCTTATTGCCAAAAGCAATATCTTCCAAGCAACTATAGGATAGACCAAAATGTTATAGTGAGACAAATAGTAGTTGATTACGCATGTTTTTTTGAACCTACTATCTGCTAATGATTTAAGAAGTAATTATGACAGTTTTTTTTATTAATAATTTTACTCCGCAGCCCTATTTTATACTCTTGGCTTACTATTACCTTTTAGACCTTAAAATAAATAGTGTGTAACGCAATATCAATAAACGATTATTTTTATATGCGTCCGTTGTAAAAACATTAGCCTGGAATAATTAAGCGCTAATTTGTATGTTTATAAGGGGAAATCAGGCGTTTCCGAGTTTAAGAAGGAAATGTAAACATTTTCAAGCGTAGAATAGTTTGTTTCTAGCACTTGGTATCTTGTGCAACGTGAACGTCCTGTTTGCTTTCAATGTTATTTACGACTTTATGATAAAGTAAAAAATTGAAGGAAGATTTCATCAGATTTGGTGTATAAGTAAGTGCAAAGTGTTTATATAGATGATTGGGGTAACTTTATGGTCAAATGGTGCGGTGAAACAGTGACAAATGTTTATGATCAAGCTATCATCAACATATAATGTCCTATTGCTGGATTCAGGAAAGTTTTAAGGTCATATACATCGGGTGGGGACTGACAAGACTACGTTGTGGCCACGAAATCTTGCAGTTGAATGTTTTTAAGCTGCCCGGAGACCTCCAACTAAGCTTCACGACTGTTACCCGATGATAACAACCCAGGGATTCCAACGCTTTCCTTTCCTTTCTAGACAGCGTGAGGTTTTTGGTCGGTCCATGTCCGACGTAACCATAAGCTAGTGGTATCCGAAGGGATTTTTGCGGGGGAGAAACCGAAGAAAAAGAGGGCAAAAACTAGTAAAAATCGTCTTACATTACAAATCAATGGCTTCTAGAATAGTTTTTATAATGAATGATTTCCCACCTTAAAGGGATTAATGTTATACAACTCACTATGCATGTTTTACAAAATTATTTACATATGATTGCCTTTCAAAACATGAAGACAAGGTTCTATTCTCAAGGTAATTTTAACGTGCTTAAGATAATCAACTTTAAAGAACCTGTTGATTTAAAAAACAAACTGATTTGTTATAATTGATTTATCATTGAAATCAACTTCTTAACTAGGATTTTGTTTTGAATTTGTGATGATATCACCTTGTTGTGCAAAAATAAAATAACCGTGTACTAAACATACGTAAACAGTGATCAGAATCAGAAAAAAAATCGATGTATTGTAAAAACTGTTTCTAATTTTTTAGGGTTACGTTGCCAAATGGTAAAAAAACGGAACCCTTATAGATTCGTCATGTCTGTCTGTCTGTCTGTCCGTCCGTATGTCACAGCCACTTTTTCCCGAAACTAGAAGAGCTATACTGTTGAAACTTGGTCAGTAGATGTATTCTGTGAACCGCATTAATAATTTTTACACAAAAATGGAAAAAAAGCAATAAATTTTTGGGGACCCCATACTTAGACGTGAAAGTCACAAACTTTTTTTTCATCGAAACCATACGTGTGGGATATTTATGTATAGGTCTTCAAAAATGATATTGAGGTTTCTAATTTCATTTTTTTCTAAACCGAATAGTTTGCGCGAGAGACACTTCCAAAGTGGTAAAATGTGTGTGTGTCCCTTGTAACTTCTAAAATAAGAGTGATAAAACTAAAAAAAATGTATGATGTACATTACCATGCAAAGTTCCAACGAAAATTGGTTTGAACGAAATCTAGTAAGTAGTTATTTTTTAATACGTCATAAATCATAAACCGCAATTTACATTTCTTTCAATCAAAACACTATTATTAAAACATTGATGAAAGTTATAACGAACTACGAAAACTTTTATATGACGCTACGGAACCCTTCATGGGCGAGTCCGACTCGCACTTGGCCGCTTTTTTATTTTAAAGACAATTCCTATGTAAGATTTTTTTGTAAATTAATAAATATTTCGGACATTTTACAAACGTCATGTAGTCCCAAACTAGGTAGGTAGTAGGTACTAAACAACTGATATAAACACATAAACTTACTTTTTTGTAAATACATACATATTATACATAGAAAACACCCAGACTCCGAAACAAATATTTGTGAATTACACAAATATTTGGTCCAACCCGGGAATCGAACCCGAGACCTCATGATCAGCAGTCGCATAAGCTAACCACAAAACCAACAAGGCAGTCTGTCCGTCACAGCAGACTTTACAAACAGGAGATGTTTGACTAGAGTGATTATGTTCTATAACTGTGTCCCGCGGTATTACCCGGTTATGGTTGTAAATGGCGAGCAACGCCACTGAGTGCAGCTAGTCTATAGAAGTAACCTAGTTACCTTATGTAACTCCTTATGTCATCAGCCATCTTCCAGTAGAAGTCCCGTTAAAATCGATTGAGCCGTTTTAGAGATTACCCGGAACTGACAGACAGACAAATTTTTAAGAAAATACTTTTTGATGTAAGTACCGGATATGCTTCGTTATGTTTTTATTTACCAAAAAGGTTCATTTGATATTACAAACATACCCTCTAATTCTATTTATTTGTATAGACACTTGAGTGATAATTTTCTTTAATTGCGAGTATTTTTTGCCCTCTGGCAACACTGTAATTTTCGTTGATCTCGTTTCGTCGTTTACCTGTAACAATATAAGTAATAAATAGTTACTTTATAGTATTAGATACTCGATAAATGTATATATCTACTGTTATTTTATAAGCCCGAATATTGATTAATTTCAGGATTCACCAATACAATTTGGTAAATGTCAGAATTTATGAAAATTTTAACTGATTTCTTTGTCTTAAAAATGGTGGTTCAAGTTTCTAAAAAACAATGATCAAATACGGATGCTGATTCTGTAATTCGAGATTTTACACTAAAACATAGGTACATATTCAGTTGATTTGGAGTATGCTTAAAAACCTCAAAAAGTTCTACACCGAGATCAAATAGAGTGGAATAGAGTTCCAAAGTTGATACAGTATTATGCAAATACGAAGCCTGTTACATCTTTAGAAATACATATTTTAAGAATAGATTATGACAACTTTTTAAATCGTACTACGCATTTCGTATAAACAACATCACCATAGACCAAGACATGGTGTCCGAAGCTGATGACGTCATTTAATGTCACAGGCTTTTATAGACACGGTAACGCTTTGTTTATTGTTCCATAAAACAGGCCATAATACATTTTATTACCAGGGACGAAGAGTTAATATAGAAGGTACCTTGTTTACCGGTTCGAATGTTTGTTTTGGAATCCATCTACATAACAATTGAGTGATTGTGCATGACAGTGGTTACCTGAGGAGTGCTAGGGTTATGAACTCTATTCAATAATCGCTGGATACGTGATGGTTATATTAAAAAAAAATAACATTAGTACGTTTCCACTGCCTCGTTGGCCTAGCGGTTAGCGTATGCGATTGCCGATCAAGAAGTCCTAACTTAGCTTGTCTTTTCACATGTATTCATCAGAAAAGCGTTTTTTTCTTGTAAGGACAATCCATAAGACCTTCTGGCACTCTTAGTTTTTACTTTTTTATACTTCTGTGTTTGTAATATTTTTCAAATGTTATTCATTTTTATAAACCTCTAAGAGAAATTTAAATATTATATTAAAAACAAAGGCGAAGGCAAGAAGTTTTGAACTAATACTAAAAGCACTTACATGATGCGTACACTTATGTTCCTCAGAGTGCTCTTTGTGGTAAAGTAGTAAAGCTTTTATAAAAGAACTGCCTACGTTCATTAAAATTACTATACCTAACTGTTTCTTATTAAGAGTTTTTACGCACTACACAAAATAAGACAACATCATAAATTAACCGCATCCAAACAACCACAACTTAATCTTTACGACTCAATCTATTCAAGGTTGAGCATTTAATCACACGTAGTTAACTAAGTACGTAACCGATTGCAAAGTGATGGTACCCGGTCCCAGTAAACGACCTTGCGGTACACCACAATGATCGCGCATTCAACTCGCGGTGGTTGGAATTCATCCAATACACAATGCGTTTACGACAGCTATATATGTCAGTGCATCTGTACTATTATAATCTAATATATTGGTATTCATTGTCGTTCAAAGTTTGGACACTGTTGTACACCTGCCAAAAGGCTTCTTAATGTGTTTTTCTGTAGACTGACTTGAAAATAAAAGTGTTTGCATTTATTGAAGGCTAACAGCGCAGTAGAATATAATGAGATCATCATTACGATAAATTAATTAACTCTAATGATTACAGTAATCAAGGGCATGCTACGTAATAGTGTTTGGTAAGCACTTAGCTCTTATTTGTATTTATGAGATAGAAACAGTAACTCTACTTTGCCGGGTAGAAAGCATAAATATAAGTCAATAGGAGTGGTCACCATATTCATTGTGACTGCATACAATGGGGCATGGTGACTCGCACCATAGTGACCTTTTGGGATATTGTTGCATCATTTAGCCTCCGGTCTCGCACTCACGAACAAAAAATTGCAGTTGAAGGAGTTTATGTTACCATAATCTATGATCTATACAGCGAGTTTAAGAAACCGGATAATATTGTTTGTCATCATCTAAATAAAACATCAGAGAAAACTTACTTTTTCCCTTTAGAATATCGATCTAATTGTTTAATCTTTAGTCCTGGTATTATAAAATAGTAGCAAGTCCATTAAGAGCGTGCAAGGATGTCTATAAACAATATAAAATAAAATTCATCAATAAATACTACGTACGATTGATCGTACGTATCGAATGCTTTGTATGAAACTTTTTGTTTGCATCTGCAGTTTCCTTGCCTGGTAATGTTAACAGACCGTGAAAGGTTTCAAATTACTTAACATAGCAGATGGATGTATTTCCTATTTTATTGTTAAATACAGTTATGATTGGGCCTTGTACATATTTCAATGTTTATGATCTAATCGTGTTTACTTGTACACTAGCGAATCACGCGGTCTTTCTTTGTTTCTTTTTAAAATATATATATATCCGAAGTTACTTCTTATGAAGTTATGTCTGGGCATTCTAGAGATTAGCCGGAACAAAAAGACAGGCAAAAATTTTAAAAGTAGCTTTTTTGGTGTAAGTATCTATCTTTCATTTTCAGTAAAAAACCGGTTCATTTGGTATCACAAACAGATACTTCAATTTCATTTATTTATATATAATGAATGGATTATACATATTTATGCGTATTAGGAGAGCTTCACATGTTTAGATTTATAATTCTAATTCTATATAATATTTTAATCGCTAATAAAAATTACCAATTTAGATTTTATTTATACGGTAATTTAATATATTTAGCATTGAAATGATCAGTATTGTCTTAAAAATATCATTATAGCTAACATTCATAGATTTTATTGAGTGGTATAACAAAATTTCGATCTCTTTGATTATGATCTGATGGAAATTAATTACTCGTGGAACGGAATTGAGGTAATGTTGTTCCGGACAAGTGTACCTTCAGAACATAATAATTTACATCCTTGATGGAGGCACAGGTATGTC
Organism: Phragmatobia fuliginosa; assembly: GCA_932526445.1. NCBI lineage: Eukaryota > Metazoa > Arthropoda > Insecta > Lepidoptera > Erebidae > Phragmatobia > Phragmatobia fuliginosa. Next base: position 7,956,108 of record OW052081.1, on the reverse strand, counting down.
TCAGGTAATTTCAGATCATACCACGTTCTAATCATTATTTAAATATTATACATAGAGGTACAATAAGAATTAAGTAGTATTGTAGTAGAAAGAAGTAGTCTTATTTAAAAAAAGTATGTCAGCAGTTTAGGCGCTGCGATGGAACATACAAACATACATAGATTACCAAAACCCTTCTTTTTGGCTTTGCCGTAGTAATAAAAGTCATGAACAGAGGGAAAATCATTATATTTCATCATCAGTTTATTAAAATTGTAGTTAGCTATTTTCCTTGCAATGGCTTTGTCATTGAAGCCAGTTGTCTCATCGCAAATCATTGTTTTATGTATTAAGTACATTTGCATGTTGTTGTTGAAGGAAGACGGACTACAGAAACCTACAATACTGACAAGATAAACGATTTACCATCACGAATATGTTTATAAGAACCTACTTAACTATTCAAATTAATAATATTGGAGTGTCTGTTTGTATAATAAATTTACAGTTTTTCAATAAATGTGTATGAAAGTATTTTTTTTAAGCCTACAAATTTGACTCTACTCTGCCTGATGGAAAGCATGAGTAGATAGATATAGGTATACGTATTAGTACCTACATGAAAACAAAACATTGTTATAAATTTTTGTTTGTGGTAACGAATTGATGGAAAGGCTGGATCGATTTTGACGTAACCTACTTTTTTAAACTAACTTACCATAGCAACGTTACCCGTGTTTTTAATTTGTAAAGGATACCGCGAGACTCAGCCAGTAGTTGTGTGCTGTGGTAAAACAGGATAATCTCAGGAATTACTGATTCGAATTGAAAAAATATATTTTGGTTGGATGTACATAATATAAAGATTTAAAAAAACCGTGTAAGTATAAAATAAACACACTTTCTATCTGACGTAATGTTATCAGGGCTAACGGTAAGGTGGTAAGTGTGTCGCCTATGTCGGTGATTTCTGTAGGAGTTTAGTATTTTTATAAACATTTCTCAAATTCCAATTTCGCAACTTTATAAATTCTAAGTAACTCTGTCTGTCAGTTACACTTTCACGGTTATACTGTTACACCGATTTCAATGAAATTAAGCATTGATATCCTTTAGATTTTAAACGAAGATCATAGATTACTTTTTACAGTGATAAACGGGCGGAGTCGCAGGCCAAAGCTATTTAATATGTAATAATTAAAGTTTCTAACTTCCTTTTTGAAGTAAACATAATAAGCCATAGTAACATCTATAAAAATTGATATATTTTATATACATCTAATTCCGTCATAACGTTTCTCATTAAGCCAAGAATGTCGGCCCTAGTTACATTAATAATACCACGTTGCATAATTGTTCAAATTATCTACTCATAAACATGTTTGTTCGAAACATAATTAAGCTTTAAATTAATAAAATCTTCAATGCTGTTAATGTACAATCGTAAAAGTAGTTCGTAGAAAGAAGTTCCTAATTGATTGTTATGAATACATCAAGAGATGAGCTCGGACGAGAATTCCTTAATATTTCTTTAACATCATCCTTCAAAGCTATTTTCTCATCAGATTGATTTCGATTTTCACTTTAATACCTCGTTTGCATAGTGGTAGCGTGTGCGACTGCTGTCCTTGAGGTCTCGAGTACGATTTCCAGGTCGGATCAAATATTTATATGATCCTCAAGCATAATAATAATAAGGAGTAGGGGCCACAATTCTCATTGTGAGGGTAGGCAATGTAGCATGGTGAATCATACCATGGCAGCCTGTTCAGATGATTCTGCATCGGCGGGCCGGGAGAATGATGGAAAATGGTTGGGCCTCCGGTCTCACACTCACCAACGAAATATGACAGCAAGAATACTGTCTAGGATGGTATTCTGTGTGAGGGCAGTACTGCTACACAATGCCTACAAGGCATTTTATATTGCAAGCACTCGTCATTATTAAAGTTAGAAACATGAAAAAAACAAAACACGCGAACGAAACAAACTGCAATGGCTAGATATTTAACACAACAATCGTTATCATTACAGTAGCATTATCTCTTAGGCTGTTTCTTTATCATATAAGAAACTCTTAGTTTAACAATAGCTACAGCCATTTGTAAATCTATTCATTAGAAATCGTGTCAGTATACGTACCTGCGTACTGTTGTCACGATGTTACCCGTTAAGTATAAACACCTCTATTTTAAGTGGCAAGCGTTGTTTTACTTATTTGTTATATGCATTTACTTTAAGTTTTTTTCATTTACGGTTACAATCTTTTTGTGATGACATCTCTGTGTTAGAGCGGACTATATGTGTAAAGTACAAAGTTTACAGTCACTATATCCCATTCGCGTTAAGAAAATAGTGTGGTAAGTTGTATATAGTTATATATATTATAGTAGGGTATATAGTTATGTGGTAATTGTATATAGTTATAAGAAAATAGTTGAGTACCAAGGTTTCCAACCTGCCTCCAAAGCCAAAATATAATTCTCTTTCTTTAATGTCCACTGCTTTCACGTGAGGTCACGATAACTGGCGTTATGATAACGTTGATGTCATGTTTCTTAGATAAATCTTAGCTTTTTACTGAAGTTTACGGTAGTTGAAGAGGCTATGGGACTCATTGTTTATGGTGCGGGTAATTAATAAAAATAGACTAGCTGACTTTGAGTTTAATTAAATCTGTCATAATTATAGGCTCTCATGTAAATGCAACTTAATTCGTTGTTATTAATAAATTTCAGTAATTAAATCCAAAAAAATTGGGTGCCAAGTGCGTGAATTCATATGCTACGTAGATTTAAAATCGTGTCCAATAGATAATTATATTATGTTTACTTAATATTTTTATTTTGTACGAAGTTTTCTAAATGAACCTGAAATAAAAAACTTATCAAAACCGCTATAGTTTTTTCATTACGAATTTTTTGAGATTTTTCGAGCTAGCCGCCACAACCGCAGCAGATTTTTCAGCAGACTACGGAAATCAGAAACGAGAAACCATTATTCACTTCTAAAGTCTTAACCTCATTTAGAATAACCAATATACTAACCAAAATAGAATAACTCCTAATCTTTTTACTGTAGCAAGTGTAGCAGGTTATATTCCAGTTTCCAAACATATCTCAAATTAAAATCGACTTTTATTATTCAGATTGTTTAATTTCCGTTCCGTCAAGTTACTAAACACTTCAATCTTCAAGCATTCAGATTCGTGGGACAGCGAACGAGCGATTGTATGCAAAACACTCTTGGTTGGTATGTCCGGTGTGGCTACAAGATGAGTCCATGGTGACATTATCTGTTTTTTTTTTGTGAGAAGTTGCTTTATGTTGTCTTTTGAGTTTGACTGAGAGACGGACTTACAAAGAAAAACTCATGATCGTATATTTGACAAATATGTAAATATCAATCCACTTTCAAAATAGTATTTTTGACTTCGCTGTGTATCAATCTTGATATTTTAATAGGATTCTATTCACAGGTAACCAAAAGCTTGTATGATCTGCCAATATTTATTTCTGAGTTTGGGTGTTTTCCATGTACTTATATGTATTTATTACAAAGAAAAGTGTATAAGTTTTATATCACTCAATTCAATTTTCATGGTACTAACTCTGTTTAATTTGAAACTAGGTGGCTTTGTGTATCAATTGTCTAAAAATATCCTGCTATTTTATACAAGCCTTACTGCGTCCATATTCGAAACTCGTCATGTAAATGTGTAATAATAATTATGTTCTTCAGTGGAGGTTATATTCTCGTAAACAAGTTGGTCATTACAATAATTTTGTCGCCTCCATAGGTTTTTATTGAGTCAAAGGTGTGTGTATAATCTCAGGTTTATGAATAAATTACATAAATTACACAATTATTATGGTATCTTAACCACAATAATTGTAAAATAAATTATGATAACTAATATTATCCCGCCATATTTAGTATTAAGACGTAATCAAATATTTAAAAATCTAATGTTTGGGAGTCTTTTTTTTTTCTTAAAAATAAAGTTGAAAATATGGAAGTATTGTTGCCAGAGTATATACTTAACGTTGTTTAAAGTAACATAAATTTAAAATAAATAATACGGCCTTATTCTTTTTTTGTTCAATAGATAGAGAAACATATCCCTTAAGGATATGTTTCTCTATCTATCGGTCGCTATTATAAAAGGAACAAAGATTGACGCTTAACGTTGAAATTTTCTGCACTAATTAACTGCACTCTTATGGAATTATTTTTCTAAATATTCCTGTGCGTCTAAAAACCTTAATACTTAACAAACGAACATTTTACCATAATACATCCCACGAAACATTTTATCATAATATTTTTGGGTTTTATTTTATAAAATTATCACATTTTTCAAAGTTAATCTAAGTGATGTCAGGAAAAAAAATGACCTACAACTTTTGCAATAAACATTGCGTGTCCAGATAGTGAAAGTGTAAAATAAAATATATTGCAATACATTCGTATGATTTCAAACTGTCTTCGGTCGAGTGCTAGAGTTAATCCCTACCTAAACTTATTGCGTGAGAACTAAAAACAAGTATGAACACGTAACGATTGGTAAAATTATCCAATTATTATTGGTCTGAGTTATTTTATTTAAATACAAACGACGTTAATTTAAGTTTACTATAAAATTGCAAAATGGCTTTTGGCATTGCCTTAGTGAAGGTGTCAAAGGAAAGAGCATAATTATTTTATCACTCACTTGGGCCAAGGAAAAGATAACCATATTAGAGGCCTAAAAAGAGTTCATATGCATGCAAATTTGTGAAGCAACAGGTCATCCAGGAAACTTTTCGTTCATCTCTGCTCATTACATATGTAATAAGCAGAGATGAACGTAAAGTTGGAAAGAAAGATTTATGAAAGTTGACGAATATAGGAATAGATGGTAACTAAAGGAAATGGATTGACTGAGTGAAAGAGCTAAGGCCAAAATGAATAAAGCAAGTTATAGGAAAATGAAAGACGAAGAATGGTGAAAGGTGAAATAACCATTCAAAACTACATATTAAGCCAGCCACACACGGTACGGTGTACCTGACAGGTTTACCTACTCACATCCGACAGGTAAGAGTTGAGCGAGATAGAGGACATCCTGCACAGTTATGCAAGTTATGTCACAGATTACTGAATAGTTACTGCGTAACAGATACTTCACTCAGTAGAAAATTTCCAATACCTATTACGATAATTGCCTACTCCCTCGCGTCAACAACCACTGTACGCTAAAATGCGCCTAAATGCTCAAGCGTACAGCAGTGATTGCTTCGCACCGCGCTATTCCACAGTAATCGCAGGGCTGCCTCTTCGATAAAATTAAATTAACATAACTTTTTATCTATGTTATTGAGAACTGTGAATATGTTCTGACTTTTATGTGGCAGTTAAAAATTTTATCATTTATAAAATATTTAACCAACTTAAAAAAAAGGAGATGATCAGACATACAGGCCAAACTGAGATGTTTGACTTGTATGGTTTGTAGGTATGTATGTTTGTGCGCGATAATCTCGCGTTTGGCTAAACCGATATCGATGCGGTTTTCAGAAAAAGATTTGTTACATTTAGGAGAACGTTTTAAAATAAGTATAATACTTCTTAGTTTGATGATGATCTTCGGAGATGTTCACTAGAAATGAAAAAAAAGCCTTAAAAAAAGAGAACCGACTTCAAATAAAGCACTAAGCCGTAAGAAATAATTTGTTTTTTTTATGTTCGTGCTAACAGCTGGTAATTACGAATCGAAAAAGCACCGACATCAAAGAAGAAATTATTTCTTACGGTTTAGTGTTTTGAAGTCGGTTCTCTTTTTTAAAGTTTGTTTCATTATATTTGTAAGTTTGTTTTGTTTTATATATTGGTGCTGACTGTGGAAGAAACCTAGATAAAACATAATTATAGACATCAGTGTGTAGGTAAAATAAAAAAATCTTTAAAGTTACACGTGTTTTATTTTTATATAATTTTTTATAAATTTCTTACCTTTTCTAAACTAGTAATAATTTATCACTTACCTTTCTTCATTGACAGGTAAATGGAAAAATGATAGGTGTTTATCCCTTCTTTTGCTTGATTTACACCCATCTACAGCACATAAGGTACCACTCGGCATCGTAATACGCGTACGAACGAACAGCACTATTAAAATTGAACGGCGTGCGCGCGCTTCGCTTGTGAAAACCGCACTGAATTTGAGCCGTCGGCGGCCCGAGACCGCTCGGCTGGGCGGTAGGCACTTATAGCGCGCAAGTACATGGAGTGACGGAGGCCTGGTTATGTTGTGTTGTGCATACAGGTACCGGTTTACCCGTAAAGTTCAACTAAACAGGGAAATCTGTCAGGTATATCCTAATGTGTATGACAAGCCGAATAACTCCTTAAGCCAAAGCGGAAGGTTGAAAAACTAAGATATTTTGTTTAAGATTGGGTTGAATGTGACTCCAGAACCTCGTCACTCCATCACATACGTTCAGTTCGTCACTCTATCGTACCTCGTACTTCATTCGTTCATCGGTATTTAGCTTTTGACGAAGTTTTGTTGTTTTTTAGCCGAAAGTAACCGACACCGAAGCTTCGGTCGGACACTAATAATGGCTACATTTAAAGCGTGTAGTCAGTAAATACATAATTTCATATGTAAGTAATCTCGTGATTAAAACAGCTATTTATAACAAAACGAGTGCATGTCGAACATGTTATATAGACGTAATGAACCAAACACACCTGCGTAAATTTATTCACAGCAGCTGTACCAGACGGGATCTACGCATTGAATTCCAATGAAACCAAGTTTTGTAACCTTTGGTACACGTACATATATATAATGTTTTATATTCCAGTCAAGTGCAAGACATCGACCTTATAAGGTATGGTTTATTACATGTCTGTTGTACAGGTGAGCCAGGATTGTATGCTTCACTAATTTTAGATATAATTTATTTAAGTAGCACATAAATGATGTGACTAAGGGACAAAACTACGCATGAAAAGATCTGCAAAGTATTGTAAGTGTCGAAGAATTGTAGGTCATCTTCAACTTCCAGGTCAACTTCCTTTCTAGACTGAGAGAATAGGTATAGGTTCGCGTTTCTATCGCCTCCACGAATTATTCCTTATACGTATCATTGATATTCGTAACGGAATCGCCTAATTTTTTGTGATATGTAGATATACCTGGTACAGTGATAATTTCGCTGCGATTCTATCGCTCTTGCAGACGGCCCATGGGGAGACGCCTATGTACAGTTATGGACTATTATAGACTAGTGGTGATGATGATCAGCAATCCAGTACGCAGTAAAGGTGATGTATGATTCCTTGTAGAATAGATAGATCTATAGCTCACGTGTACCTAATATACATTCTTCTTTATCGATATGTTTGAAAGGCATGTGTTAGTCTAATTGACTATTGTTTGCTGTCTCGTTATTTATGTTGACATTCTTCTTTTATGAGTAATGAGATGTTTTGAATCATCACTTTGTGTGCCTGGGTGTTCTTTTAGTCCTTTTCATTACATGTATGTTCGTGACACAGGAATATTCTATGCGCGAGATTAGTCTTCAAAAAAATTAAAAAATAAAAGCTTTTTTTATATCGCTGTCTCGTCACTACCCCTCAGTGACTAGGAGTGTCAACTCCTCATTCGTAATCCTTCACCACTCGACTTAATCGAATACTCAGTTATTATTTTTGTAATTATAATGTGACTTCTGTGTGAATGTTTTTTCAGACTACTCTCTGGAGCCGTTGGACTGATTTTTACGGGGCTTTTATAATTATAATAACCAATTAAAATTAATTAAAGTTGAACAATATCCCATATAAGAGCAACAAAACCCGCGGGTAACCCTAGGCGCAGCTAGTGTACGATAGAAATAAGCGGTGAAAGTTCAGTATTGGAAAATAGTTGGCATTAAAACTTGATCTTTATGGTATAAAGCCAATACCGATAGAAAAGCTAATAAATTATTCTTGCAACTACACATAAATATGCGTTGATCGATTGACGGTAGGAGAAAATAATTTTCATTTTATTTCTCACCATTTATGCCCAATAGACGGATGCTCACACTGGGTACTTTACACATACGAGTACACACACACACACACCGCATACCAAGACGCCCATGGATGCCCAAAGATGCGTTTGCATCTTACTATTTCGCCATAGTGAGGGTCACCATGAAACATTGACTGCACTCACAATGAGCATGGTGATTCTGTTGGATTCTGCTTATGTTTTCCATCAGGCACTTTGGTAGGCCTAAATATATATAAAAATGAAGTGTCCTATTTCGCACGAGTCTACACTGAGGGCAGTAGGCAGCGGATAGGAAGCCGCTTGCCATCCGTCCTGTAGCATGACTTACTTCTGTTTTTTTGCTCAATGTCTCTTCAGGTCAAGGTGATGTTAATAAACATGTCGTATCATCCAGGCATCCAAATATGTCAACTTCGTCCTTGCGTATTTTATAAGAAATGGGTTATGGTTTTGACATTCTTTCAGTATCTTAATCTAGCCATGACTCTATGCCATAACCTTTATATCCTTATTTCTATTATCTTTATGGTCTATTATCTTTTAGCCTTTCCATAGTAATTGATTCACTAGCCTGTCGATACATTAATTTAAATATAAATCTAATAATTTCGTTCAATTCCCTTTGGACTGTTTGGTAGCTTAAAACCTGTTATAAACTGTATACTGCTGATATTTTTTTATGTATTATATGACAAAACGATACGTGCTACACCAACTAGGTGGTTACATATTTGAAGACACACATTTATAGGTACTTTTTTGTAAATTCGTGCAAAAAATGTCGTCATTGTTCATACATCCAAATAGTCTATGTCACAATAGTTATAAATACCGCCGTATCTTGTGAATCAGTACACAATATATACTTATTAAACATGCGCACTTATCTGTTAACGCCGTAATGATAAGAATATGTAAACACAGTAGACAGTACTTACACATATTACGAACTTTGAATACTAATTTTGTTATCGAATTTTTCGCAATTGTGAACATAAAGACTAATAAAACAGATGTACTCGTAAAAAAACTTTATTTGTTTTTAAATATTCTGATTCTTTCGTGAGAACCTCTTATGCAAACGATTTATTTCTTAAATAGGTAATAAGGACATAAGAATAGGATATAACTTTAAATAATAATTTATGGAAGTATTTAATATCATACTTATCCTCCGCTCAGTCTCTCCCCGGTCGGGTTAGATAGCCGTCCCATCAGATTATGAAAGTGAGAGTACAGAGAGTGCACCTATGTTTGTGTACACTAAAATATACTGCCGAACGCTGAAGTATACTACGACTCCCTCGTTGGTCTAGCGGTTAACGTATGCGGCTGCCGATCAAGAGGTCTCGGGTTTGATTGGTTCGACCCGGGGTCGGACTAAATGTTTGTATGATCTGTAAATATTAGTTTCGGAGTTTGGGTGTTTTCAATTTTTATATGATATGTATGTATTTATATATCAGTTGTCTAGTACCTACAGTACAAGCTCTGCTTAATTTGGGACTAGATGACGTTATGTGTCAGATTCCCGAAATATTTATATAACTATATCTCCTCCCTAGATGGCTGGAGTCACTTGAGATTGGCCGCCGAGAACATCATACTGAAAAGTAGTAAAGATACGGTTACCGCAAGCAATGAATATAGCATACATAGAAGCGCAGACCTTAAGGATTTCATGTGCCGATCCCAAGTGGGTATATCGTCTACCCCCAGTTTAGTTTCTAGTTGGCGCCGCTGGCGTCGTTCTCTGTTCGCTTTACAATGCGTAAGAGAGAGATAGCTCTCACAGTGCGACTGTCACGCCACCAAGCGACAATTTCGATCGCAGAAAGTTTGTCTTTAGAGCGCCCATAAGAACTGTGCTACTATGTACCTTGTATTCATTGCCGTAAGTCTACAGGTAAACAAACATAGCTGTAATCAGTAAGTGAGTCGCGAACGGCATTAGTAATGGTATTTATAATTTGTAAGTGTAATGTAATTGTATTTGCACACAGTGCCTCACCTTGGAAATTTTCCACGGGAAATTGTTAAGCAATCATTTTCTCACATGCACTTTAACTAGTATACTGGATTAGAGCTTCATATTGTAATACATAAACGCCTAGTGTGACTTTATTTCTCGCCTAATCGATAATTACGATGACTGCAACCTATGCTCACACTAGACCCTCTTTTGATAATCTACATCTAGATCTATCTTAATCCTCATTCTTATGACTGAGGTACTTTGTTGGATTCCCACATAATATAAATAGATGAACAAACCTTTTTTTCGTATACATAACTACTTTATCTGGTATTTCCATAACAGAATTATAAACGAACCCGTCTGAACAACGTGGTATAGCAAGCCATATCCTTATTTCTTAGAAAAGATCTTTGTCCAGCAGTGGTCTGTTAAACGCTGTTGGTGTAACGAAATTGCGAGGGTCAACTAGTAATTTATAAACCTGGCAACCTGATACTTCACAACTTGTTAAATGTTGTAATCTCTCCAACGTCTAGCACCTCATGCTGTGTTACCATATAAAATATTCGTCGCTATTTCATAGTAATTGCCACACTGTCAATAATAAACGCCGAACCTAGATTTGCATTGCTAAAATATTATGTAAATAGTTTTGGTAGTGTGCGGAGAAGTGTGTGGGATGTGGGAGGACATCCCTCGTTTGAATTAAGATGAAATATTAAGAAATTTTTATGTATGCAATACATAACATTAACTGTTTTTAGACGAGCGGTATAACCCATTAGAAACGTTGGAAAATAGAAGGTATCGTAACCTTTTTAATATTATCGCGAATAAGTCCCGTTTGCAGTAAAAACTTAACATTAAGTTGTTAACTTATATGTATTATCTATGAATTATATAAAACTGAAGTCGATTTGTAATTTCAAATGAACAAATTTTCACTAATACTCATAAAAGTATAATATACTGTACTTACATCTAAAATTCATTTTGTCTGTCTGTTTCTTCTGCTTAATTTCTTGAGTGCGTACTAGTTAGTATATACAGTATAGATTGAAAATAATACTGAAAATAGTTATTTACGTGTACTTGTTTTTAGGTAGTGTCCCAGTTTGTGAACATCTAGATATTATGTCAGTCGATATTAAGAAGTCAGAAATCTTCCTTCATTAAAGGAGATCCCATGCCATTCCCTCCGTGAATTATTATTAAATGATTATTTGTGGTCGGCTGCTAGTTACCCAGATTTACCTGAATATCAGTATATTCAGGTAAGTAAATCTGGGTAACTAGCAGCCGACCCCAAATAATCATAATAATAAAGCCTAGGAAGATGAGCTAGTGTAAGTCCGAGTAAGACGTCGACAACAACAGTTTCTTTTTTTTAATGGCAACAATAATATTGTTATGTCAACCGCTCTTACCACTAAGTAAATACTTAAAAGTTAAAATATGTAGTTATCTTAACTTCTAAGATATTCTATTGTGACGTAAATAAAAAGTATCTTATATAAATTAACAATTTGAAAGTATTTTAGAAGCAATTAATCTTTAACTACTGAGAGTTTTAATTAAATCTTAAATCCGCATTAATAAAATTATGATACATTAGTATACAATTAATGCATTTAATTTAATAAATTCTTACTACATACTATAAATAGTTGTTTCTGTATCTATCTGTATCTTATCTTTAACATGTAAACAAAAACAAAGTTTATAAACCTATAATCATTGATTTCCAGATAAAAATAATAAATATTTTGAAATTAGAATAAGTGCTACAGTGTTGGCAGCGCTCATCTCGTACGCACCGCTCGCAGGTGGGAGCGGCCGGACGGGTGGCATTCCACGAGTGACCCACATAGTCGCATCTAGTGCGAACGCCAGACATTGCCCACTAATAAGTAAAGTCTCCATTGGAAATCTTACTTAAGTAATATTATATAATATTTTTATTATTTTTGGCATTTCAATATAAATATTCTTGTTGATTTGATTGCACTTGTAACCGATCTAAGAAATAATTAGGTATTAACATTACAACTTTAAAAGTAGGCCTCTACACACACGCACGCCAGTATTCTGACATAACATGTTTAGTAAAATAGGCTTTATAACGTTTATAAAATTAATTCTTTAAGACAAAAATATACTGCACGTATAAGCTGTGTAAGCAAGCAGTGATTTGAAACCTATTTTCATTTTCTTAGAGCTCCATTTCCCAATGATAATATTATGAATTGTACTGACATGTAAATAGAAAACATGAGTAACGTTTGTCGAGGTTTGAATTCATTACTGTCACGCTGAGAGATGTGGTTGCTTTCAACACTAAAATTTTAAGTAGGTTTTAGGTACATTATTTTAACATTTGAAACGTGTAGAAACTTGTACAATATTTAAAAAGTTCGTTAAATAAAAAGAGGACTATGTTATTAATGACTTTTTAAGTTTTTTGGTCCAGCTTTTGTATACTGTAATTATTTTTGTAAACATTGCAGTTTGTTTCAATTCAATAATGTTATAAATGTAACAATCAATATTATCGAACATAAATAATTGTGTTATTCAACAGTTGAAGTAATTTTTTTACCATGTTTTGATAACGAAAATGGGATAGAGCTTATAGTCATCGCGTACATCATTTAATAAATTAAAATAAAACAAATAATATTTATATGTAACAGATTCTACAATCATTACATATTTCCTACGTGATTCGTACAACAGTTGTTTATCTTTTTACCTGCTGAATACTACATGTTTGTTTTATCAAGTACAATATAATTACAAACACGTAATACTCTGTCTTCGAGAGCCTTGCCTTTGAAGCTAAATTATTGTTCACGTTTACAGTAATACTTGTTCAAGTGTTTCATTTAAATCTGTTCTTTGGATAATTATACTTTTAGTTGTATCGTAAATTAATTACTTGTGTATTTCATTTCTACAGTTATTGAAATTAGTCGCCAATTAAATTGTTTTGTATTATTATTTTAATTATTAAAGATATTTTTTATACATATTTTTATCATGAAATCCGAAGGGATATTTGTAATTTCCTAATGTTTTTTTTTAATTTCACCCGTATTTTATTAGAACTGAGTTGTCCTAATAAATAATAAAATTGAAAATGATAATAAATACTGATAACTAAAAAGTAAAAAATTTCATAGCTTGTTTATTCACAAACCTACGCCAATACTAAACGCCCTCACTTTATAACTTGAAGTACCTGTATCTGCTGTATCAGTGACGTCACCGTCCTTCGAATGCCGAAGGAGTTTTTTCCCCATCGTTCCCACTCCCAAAACAATTAGGCGGCCTTTTGTTTTTGTTGGCTGCATTGTTGACGTGCTTCAATTTCAAAATTCGAACTTCGTGACCGAAAAGAAAAAATATTCGGCCAAGGCTGTCGCCGTATAGTTTTTGTTGTTTTGTTTTATTATCTGTTTAGTGATAAAATGACGTAATTTGTGTCGTCCTTTAAATCGTTTACAAGTTTTAGGACACTACCTATTTTGTTTTATTTTATTTAGGTTTTTCGTGTTCGAGATTTAAACCGTCATGGTTCTTAAAAACATGAACCCAATTAGAAGCCACATTTATCAACCAAGTTATTTCAAAATGTTTAATATCTAGTTGGGAATAAGTTATTGACCTTATTGCACCTTGTCCATCAGAGTGAAAGCTGATTATCGGTAATCACAAAGATTGAGTGATATGAACACGTTTTGGATAACGTATCTCACTCTCATTTTATCACACGAATGATATTTTTTTCGATGTTTGTAAACAAATTGACACACACTTACATGTTGTAGGTACCTATTTGTCCTAGTTTTCTGTATTAAGAATAAAAGTTTGAATCGATCTCGAAAAGGTAAAAGAAATGAGATTTGTACGGACATTGTAACTAAATGAATTTAGTAAAACTGAAATAGAACATGGGCTACTTTTATGTAAAAAATCTTACAAACAAATAAGATTGAAGTCTCTGTTTGTAATTTCAAATCAACAGTTTTTCACTAAATGGTCGTACTAACTTACGTCAAACAGTATTTTTTTAGCCTTTTTGTTCCGGGTAACCTCTGAAACAGCTGGATCGAACTTAAGCTACTTTTATTTAGCTTTTATCGTTGTAAAGATACATTAACAAGCACTGGCAACACCGCGGTGTGCAGCTGGTTTTCAAATTAAATCGAAATGAACGTGAATGAAGTCTATCTATCTGGTACAAGGTGTTTTTAGCATGGTATCTACTAAACTAACCTAACTACGACCACAACTCGTAAAAACGGATTTTAAAAGATGTTAATCTAACTATATCAATTGCAAAGTTTTTTTATTGCCTCCTAGTGGCAAAATGGTAGCGTACGGAACTACTGTGCTTGGGGTCTTAGGTTCGATACCCGGGTCGGACCAAATGTTGATGTGATCCGCATATATTTGTTTCGCAGTTTGCGTGTTTTCTATGTATAATATATTATTATGTATGTATTTACAAAAAAAGTATGTTTATGTATGTATTTATATCAGTTGTCTAGTACCCATAATACAAGCTGCTTAGTCTGGAACTAGATGATAAGATATTTATATATAGAAAATATGTTTTTTTTTTAATTTATTCTGTTCGATTTTTAAACATTTAATACAGAACTAAAGAGGTTGGTATAAAAAAAGTTTCATTTCATTGGTTTAGCAAATGGCCACATAACTGTACTAGTGTATCGAATAGGACTCTCCCAATATGGCAACTCGTTTTGCAGACTCAGAACTATTTTAAACACTTGAGTTTTTTATATGATAGGAACATTTTTTGGTGGCGTTGTCGACTGAATGTTTGAGTGTCGCACTGACGGTGCGGTATTTTAAGTAGTCTGTATCGATACAAGTGACCGATTGAGGATGTTTTCAAGATAAACATCTTAGAAAAGTCCAAAAAATTAGGTATTTACATTAATATCTTAATTTCCTTAGAAATTTTATGTGTCATATTTGTCACTATTTAAAGAATATATCTTTGACAAAATTATATTCATAACTACCAAGATATTCAACAATCGCGGATAAGTTATACCTAAACCCTTTCTAAAAACATAAAGAAAATAGTTATGTGCCTGAACAAGTTTGTCTACATAAGCCTACTTATAAAACACATAAAATGTCTATGGTTAGGTGTGGTATTTAAATGCGGTTATGTTGGCAGTCCGTATCAATAATACATGGCTCATCCATAATGATTAAGTTTGTGCTGTGAGAATGTATTCAACCATAAATGATTCATATCATAAGACACGACATTTTTTTAATACCTACTGGAAGATAGAACGCCATTTAAAATAAAATTACGAACTGTTTTATTATCTACTAGCTTTGGCCCGTGGCTACGCCCACGTCTATGTCGGTTATAGTTGTAAAAAGTAGCATATGTATTTTCTCAGGCTTTAGACTATCTGGGTACAACATTTCAATTAAATCGGTGCAGTGGTTTTTGAGTTTATCAGGAACAGACAGACAGACAGACACGGCGGAGAACTTTATTTTATAATATGAAGTGATATTAATATTATAGGTAAAGAGATAGTTTGTGAGGTTTGGTAATCTCTAAATTTACTAAAACGATTTTGAAAATTCTTTTACTTTAAATGCAATAAAAAGCGACATCATTTGTGTCTCATGGGTTATAAAAAAATATTTACAATATCCGACATACACGGGGCAGACCTGTGAACAAAGGCTAGTATGTAATGGACCTACCCATTTAGAAATACTACAAATATTTTTCAGCAATCTGGCAATCCTGAATGCCGTTTGTGAAGTATGCTAAGTTACTTTTAATATTATTGGTATTTAATCTCTGGATTTTGAACTTTATCCCTACTATTAATTAATATTATAAATGCGAAAGTAACTCTGTCTGTCTGTCTGTTACGCTTTCACGCCTAAACCACTGATACGATTTTGACGAAATTTGGTATGAAGATAGAACTGAACTTGAGAAAGGACATAGGCTACTTTTTACCGCGATAACCGACATACACGGGGGCGGACCCGCGGGCGAATACTAGTACTAAATAAATCGTTAACTTAGAATAGTCATACTCTAGCACCTAATTATATAGGCTCAAGCAATAATACCATGGTCTCACAGGTCTTGTTTTTCACCGAGAGGGGCATGTATGAATAAAAACATATTAACACATACTGTGCTCCTCACTCGGTTCCGAGTGGGGCGGGGCCATAGTAACGGTGCGTACACTCGGATCCGTGCAAGCGTCCCATTCATTTTGTGTTGGCTAGTAACGTATTGGCGTTCGAAGCGAGCTCACGTTGTTTTGCGCGGCCACTCTGGCAATTTAATCAACTTACGAAAAAGATAATTGGTTTCATTCTAATAGTGTTGTGGTGATTTGTATACACGATAGACAGGACGCTATTTTTTAGCCAAAATGGACAGTAGGGCTCGGCCGTCGACTGGTAAAAGTGCTACAAAAAAGCGTCGACAAAGTGATGATTATGACTCGGAAGGGTCTGAAGAACATAGTGATGAAGAAGTGTATTCGCAAGGAGTTCATGAAGAGGGGTTATCTTCAAGTTCAGAAGGATCTAGCGGCAGTGATGTTAGTATTTTTGATACAAAAATGAAGTCGAAGACGACCAGTCGTAGACCACGCGCTGGTGATGTACCAACTCAACCTTCAAGGTCACAGGCATCAAAGCGAGGTTTGAGTGAGTCAGGCGGTAGCCGTATTATTCGACCTAAGCGACTGAAAGCAATGGTTAGTGATGGCCGCAAGGGAGCGAATATACCAGGTACGCGTGATACATCAGCTCAGTCTTCAACGTTACCAGATTTCTCAGCATTGAAGATTGAACGTCTTTCATCGCCCTCTATCGTACAACATTATGGAGACGTACTGCCCGATTTGCCAGAGAATCCATCCTTGGGTAACATTTCTACGCTTAGCGTGTCGCTTCTGGGATCTAATGCGGTGACTCCGAACTTCTCGTCAGAGCATAATGACGCCCCTCCGGCTTTTCCCGTTCTAAGATCTGAAAGTAGTACTCCCGACTTGCCAAGTGATAACCATGATGCCCCGTCACCTCAAAATTCACCCAATAACTCACCTTCTCATCAAGGAGCCACTACCACCTGGAGCTCTAACCCAAATTCAATGAAAACTATCGACTTTACCACGGAACAACAACTCTTGGTGCCGCCTCCAACAGATCCTTACGATGCGTTCCGTTTATTTATTGATGATGATTTATTAGATCTGATTGTTCGAGAGACGAATGCAAATGCAGTAAGAGTGGGTGCTGCAGATAATGTAAAGCGCAACTCACGAATCAAGAACTGGAAAGTTTTAACTAAAGAAGAACTGATGACATTTCTCGGACTCCTTCTGCACACTGGAACAATTCGGCTAAATCGTATATGCGATTACTGGAAACGGCACTATTTATTTAATATTCCATGCTTCGGTCAATTTATGTCTCGAAACCGTTTCTTATTGATATTACGATGCCTGCACTTCACGTCGGAAACAAGCGAAGAAGATCGCCTGATAAAAATTCGACCATTTATGGATCATTTTAATAATAAAATGATAAATATTTATTGTCCGGGTAAACAGCTATCATTGGATGAGTCCATGGTTTTGTGGCGCGGACGACTGCTGTTCAGACAGTACATTAAGAACAAAAGGCACAATTATGGCATCAAACTTTATGTCTTGGCAGAGCCAGATGGCACCGTTTTAAAATATCAAGTTTACGCAGGTGCCAATGATGAGACGTCAGGACAGGGTCATGCCAGCAAGGTCGTCTTTAAACTCCTCGAAGAGAGACTAGATTCTGGCCACCATGTGTACATGGACAATTACTACAATTCTTATGGTTTGGCTGTGAAATTGTTAGATCGACAGACGTACTGCACAGGAACGTTAAGAAAAAACCGCAGAGATAATCCTGTTGAAATTGGGACTATACCATTGAAAAAAGGAGAAAACAAATCCTTGTTCTTGAACGGGGTTCATATTGGTAAGTGGAGAGATAAACGTTACGTATTATATATTTCCACAGAACATGGTGACGAGATGCTGGAAACTACTTCCAAAAGGGGATCTGTAGTATTGAAACCAAGCGCAATTGTCCATTACAATAACTTTATGTCGGGCATAAATCTTCAAGATCAGATGCTCGCTTATTACCCAGTCCAAAGAAAGACGCTGCGCTGGTACAAGAAGCTGTTTGTTCATATGCTGCAAATGAGCCTCAGTAATGCAATGTACTTGTACAACAAATTTTCGGCGACTAATGAAATGAATCTGTACGATTTCCGTTTGAGCATACTGGAAAGGCTTCTACCTGATCCTCAGGATGTCAATGAACGCA
The DNA here is from genome assembly GCA_932526445.1 of Phragmatobia fuliginosa. Taxonomy (NCBI): domain Eukaryota; kingdom Metazoa; phylum Arthropoda; class Insecta; order Lepidoptera; family Erebidae; genus Phragmatobia; species Phragmatobia fuliginosa. The sequence goes on along the minus strand of OW052081.1, from coordinate 7,937,689 downwards.
ATGTTTTGAAAGTGAAACATCAACTCACCAAAATAGAAAAGACCCGAGTGAGACAAAAGAAGGTAGGAAGAGTCATGAAGGAAACCACCGAAGTGGCCCGAAAGGAATGCAAAGGCTGCAAAGCCCAGAAAAAGAGAGTGCAAACCATTTACGAATGTAAGCAATGTGAAGGTTCTCCAGGCTTCTGTACACAATGTTTCTGTCAGGCACATTCCTAAGTTTTTTTATTTTATTTTAAGTTTTTTTTCTTTGTGTACGTAACATACTGTGATTCAGAGTGTCATTTTTCAGTTAAACTTATAATTAAGTATTAAGTTTTTTTGTTTGATTTTTATAATTAATTGTAGATTTTAATGCTTCTTTGCATAGATTGATTAATATATTATATCTTTCTAAATAAATAATTCTCCAGATGCATAATTGTTTTATTTACTTACTGTTTTTTTAAACCCAACAACACTTACAGCTCAACCGGTGATTAAACCCAAGATCTTTTGATTGGCTTATGCTAGCCCAACGATTTAGTTGATTTCTTAAAAGCAGATAGGTTAAGTCACCACATGATGACATTTTAGTTAATAAACAATTGACATGAGCCATAGATACAATAGACCATCTATCATTGCCAGCCAGGAGTAAAAAAATATTTTATAGAGAGGTTCCCAGCTCATCTTTACTTTCACCTGTACGGTTAACACGTAGGTAGCAATACTGTTTACATCATAACCATGGCGCAATACAGGGAAAGTACTATTGAACTTTCACGAAGGGTCAATGTTAAGTAACAAATATATTATGTGTATATACATACTATTACCTATTTGTAGTATAAACAACTGGTGACATTTTGAGGTAAGTTTTTTTTCGATGAAGAATTTTGATGGCTTATAGTCCCTAGTTACAAAAATAGTTATGATAATTATTCCAGACTAGGAGGGAGGGGAGGGAGTACTTTAGACTCCTCGTTCTCTTGAATCAACGTAAGAATTATTAAATTTAACAGTTTTCTGTGAAGCGTTGTTACCACCCCACTCTGGTTGAACAGGACAGGACATTGTACTCGTGATATTAATTAATTTAATAGCGATTTCTAACTATCAACTCATTGGATTTATATATATAAATAACACTGAGAATAATACATTTCCAAATATTATTTAGAAATTGCACCGAACGCGTGCAATATGTAGTATACAATTTATTTAATAAAAATACTATGGTTTCGCACTCTATGAATTCATTCGTTCATTAATGTTCAACAGTGAATGGCGAATGTTTGAAAATGTTATATGCGTACGAATTTTTGTAAAGAGTATATTATCTGCACTCACAATGAGTATTCTATTCATGCTTTCATAGTCATATTTCAAGCAGAATAGAGTCACTTTGGCAGGCTTAAATTTAGGAAAAAAAAAAAATGTGAGCCGTCACGGGACGCCTGGCAGATGTGAAACATCGCCATTGTTTTGTAGAAGTAATATGCAGAAAAGAACATATTGTAATAGGAACTAAATATGTCATAATGATAAAATAAAATATTACTAATTATTAAAATAGTAGTCTATATGCAGTAGTGTGTACGTGTACGTACACACTACTGCATATAGACTGTATATATATACCATCGTATAGCGTGCCGTGGCGACGCGTCGCCAGGCCAGAAATCTGTTTTACGTGCGGCTATAGATGTTTCACATCAAAAAGGTATGTCCAAATTTTTTTAGTCCGACTATTAGTCCACAATGTTTCTTTGTGCATATTATCTATGAATAAAAAATAATCTTTTCAACTTCCAGGTAAGAATACCTTAACAGACGTTCATTCGTTTCCTGCGACCGTTATTACTAGTCAAATTTTGAAAAAAGAGACTCTTTTATATTTTTGAAGAATTAACTTTGAACTGGCTAGCCTCTGAAAGTACTGGTCCGATTTAGTAAATAAGTACATCTGACAGACTTTACACACAATAATCGTACGGTCTCGGAATAAGCTTTTAGATTTGTTTTTTAACTTATCCATTAAATTATGTACGTACATCTTTTTGTTATTACGCTGAAGACACAGTAATTTCATATCAAACCAAAACAATAATGTGAGCCATAGAGTTTAGTGTTTGTTACAAAATGCTTCAATTTCGAAATTCGAACTACGTGACAAAAACAATAGAAAAGAAAATATCAATATCAATGTTGTCAAACGCGTTAAGTTTTAGTATTGGAAAAAATTAAAATCTTTTCCTATTTTACTAGGAATTTTGAGAATTGATGTATTTTTTTTTGGTTCCGTAGCCAAATGGCAAAAAGCTGAACTTTTTCATCAAACCCATACGTGTGGGGTATTTATGGATAGGTCTTCAAAAATGATGTTGAGGTTTCTAATATCATTTTTTTCTAAACTGAATAGTTTGCGCGAGAGACACTTCCAAAGTGGAAAAATGTGTCCCCCCCCCCCTGTAACTTCTAAAATAAGAGTGATAAAACCAAAAAAAATATTTGTTGTACATTATCATGTAAACTACCACCGAAAATTGGTTTGAACGAGATCTAGTAAGTAGTTTTTTTTTTAATACGTCATAAATCGTTAACCGCAATTTACCTTTCATTCAATCAATATACTATTATAAGAACTTATAAATGATGTTACTTGCTGCTACGGAATCCTTCATGGGCGAGTCCGACTCGCACTTGGCAGCTTCTTTATATAAATTTACGTTCATTGAGGAATGAAAACTCAAGTTAGAACGTCATCACAAAACAATAAAAGATTATTAGGTACTGTATTTGAAAGTTTATTAACTGTTTAATGTAAAAGAAAGCAATTTGATAGCTTTAATACAACTCAACGCAAAAATTTACGTAATTTATTGCAGAGAAAACATGTCGGCAGTGAAAGTCTATAACAAAAATTGAATATCACGCACTTCTGAAAGAAATACATATACAGTAAATTTAATAAGTAAGAGTTGCCATAATATTGAGCGTTATTTAATTTTAATACTAGCAACACATATTTTATTATTTTATTTATTGTAGAGACTTTTATATTCCGGGTCTTTTGGTAACCATTACTCTTTATTATGGATACTTAGGATCTTCTGATTTTAATTTAATTTTAAGTGATTGCTTAAAATTTTGATGTTTCTGTATCATGCAACTACCTGCAAAATTTATCTAAGTCATTCATCGTCAACGCTCTCCACTTATAGTATGACATAAGAACGCATAGCTCGTGGCTCGTAGTAAGATATGAAGATAAAAAACTGTACCTAAGGGCTTTCACCCACTGGCCACGCGCTCACGCGCGTGGGCGCGTGGCAGCAGATCACGCGCGCGGCGACGGTGGAGCAGATCTGCCCGTTCGAGCAGATTTTACCGCGCCTACGCGCCTGTCCTTTCATATCCCAAATTGCTGGGCGTTGTTCAATTTCGAATATAAATGTATCCGTGTCCAGATCCATCGTGAACAAGTCCTTATAGCACGAAAACAGGCGCGATACTTCGTTCAATTTCGTATATAAATGTGTTTACTGCTGCGGCCCGCCACGCCTAAGCGCGCGGTGGCAGAATCTGCCCGCGGCACGCGCTCACGCGCCTGGGCGCGTGGCCAGTGTGTGAAGTCCCTTAGGCGCGTGAGCGCGTGCCGCGGGCAGATTCTGCCACCGCGCGCTTAGGCGTGGCGGGCCGCAGCAGTAAATACATTTATATACGAAATTGAACGAAGTATCGCGCCTGTTTTCGTGCTATAAGGACTTGTTCACGATGGATCTGGACACGGATACATTTATATTCGAAATTGAACAACGCCCAGCAATTTGGCGACAAAGCCGGCAGGCGCGTAGGCGCGGTAGAATCTGCTCGAACGGGCAGATCTGCTCCACCGTCGCCGCGCGCGTGATCTGCTGCCACGCGCCCACGCGCGTGAGCGCGTGGCCAGTGGGTGAAAGCCCTAAGACTGCCAGCAATCATTACTGCCATGCTGGCGGGTGAGGAGGGCTGGGGAGTAGTAGTATTTTTTTTTTAAGCTGTAATGTGACGTCATTGGCATATAAGACACCGCCAAAATAATGCGTTAGAATCCTCAACCTCCTAAATATCCTCCGATATTCCGAAGAATTTGTAGATCTCTGTCCCGTACACCTGAGTATAGCTCTACTACTACCACAGAATACTTAATAGTGCCAGTACAGAAGACTCACTCCGAAAAGTAAATTAAAGTTATAGATACCCTCGGTGTCAAAAGATTAAGTTCAATTCAGATCGCACAGCGCCGAATCACTACGATTATATTTACCTACAATTACGTCTCTTTCTATCGTGTAACTCTTAACTGTTCTGACGATGTCTGTTCGACCGGCGTGTCTGATCCGACAGGCAGCCAGCCGACTATACCTAAACTGCGGAGTGACACCCCCCTGCTACTACTTACAAGATGTAAGTAGGTTTCTTCATTGTGAATCAGCAAAATACTTTTTAATGTCACCTCTTCATTTATCATCCCAAGTATAGCCTTAGATAGATATAAGTTGACAATGATGACGTAATATGACAACTTGTTGAAATGTCAAGTTTTAAGATGACATTTAAATACAAAGTGAAAGCAGTGTGTTTAGTAATTAAGCACTTTCTGAATGATTTTATAAAATAAAACTTTCCTTGATTATTTTAATTTTTGTCGGAGAGAGTTATTTATGTAACTGATAAACCATTTAAGGAATGTGATTTTATTAACTTTTGATTGTTTAATCTAAATGTATATACTAAATAAAATTAAATTGTGTGTTTGTAATTTTAAAGTAACGCTTTTCACTCAATGCGTATGAAAGTATATATGTATTATATTTCAGACATCTTACACACAACATCATCTAGTCCCAAACTAAGCAGAGCTTGTATTATGGGTACTAAACAACTGATATAAATACATAAACATACTTTTTTTTTTGTAAATACATACATATTATACATAGAAAACACCCAGACTCCGAAACAAATATTTGGTCCGACCCGGGAATCGAACCCGAGACCTCTTGATCAGCAGCCGCATACGCTAACCACTAGACCAACAAGGCAGTCAGTATACTTACACTACTGTCATAAAAATCATTTTTTTTTAACTTTTTGTGTTTGTTCCGCCTAATCTCTGGAAATGCTGGACTTGGCTGAACTTTCTGATGATAGAAGGAGTAAATTAGACTACTTATTTTATACTATCTAATCTAGTCTAGATTGGTTATTCACGGTTGGCGTTGTAAAGGTACAAACGGCGAGTAACACCACGGGGCTCAGCTAATGTTAAATATTTATTCGTGGCGTGTGTTGCTTCATTAATTCACTATCGGAACGTGTAAAAATTATTCATCAACGGCCTTTAATAGGCCACTACTAAGCTTATCTTTAGAAAGGAGGTATTGGACTACTACATCATGCTGGCAACACGAGTTTGGATACGGTTTGTGTCAAGTTATCATTTTCTTTGCAGTTCTATTATCCTACATCATCATCAACAGCCTTTAACAGTCCACTGCTGGACATAGGCCTCTCCTTGAAAAGGAGGTATTGGCCTACTATACCACGCTGGCCAGACGCGTTAGTATAGGGTTGGTTTCAAGTTTTCCTTCTCTTTGCATTGATGTGGTCTTGCGTAGTTTATCCCTTAGTCGCCTTTTACGACACCCGCGGGATGAATAGGGGTGGTGACACTCTGTATTCTTAATCCGTCACCACACGGACTTATTATTATTATCCTACGTATTTAATTAATTTGCTCTTTTGACAGGATGAACAGGGATAGTAACCCTCCGTATTCTTAATCAACACACGATATGTACCTACCCATTCTTCTATATAAATAAATAAAATTGGATTGCCTGTATGTAATATCAAATGATCAGTTATGCATATTAAAGTATATATGTTACTTACACCAAAAAGCATTTTTTTTATCTATCTATCCGTTTTTTCCGGCTAATCTTTGGAACGGCTAAACCGATTTTGATGGCACTTTCACTGGCAGAAAGGTGATGGTGTAAGGAGTACCTAAGCCTAATTTTATAGACTAACCGCGCCCCGAGGCGTAAAAGGCTAAAGTGCCCGTAACGCCGCGGGGCTAGCTAGGACTAGCTGAGGCTAGTCTAAATATATATTTTTTATTACATACTCTCACAAAGTATACATATGTATATAACAAACACGTGCCTTTTATAGAACCACGAGTATAATCAAAACAGGTTTAGACAAATATATAACTTGTAGATGTGTTCAATCAGCCATTAGCAACGTGACCAGAACTGGTTGAACGTTCACCCGTTGACATAGATCCTCTGATGACCTTCGACTGTTTCACAATACTTATGATATGAAGGCATGTTCTATAAGCTGTAATTATAATAATTAATAGCACATTTAAATGGTATTTGCGAGCTGCTTAATTGGATGATTTCGACACTAAGCTCCAAGTCTCAAGAGGCGAAAAGTCGTAGGTTCAGATGATGACTGGGGTCTTTTTTTTTAAATATAGTAATTGTTTGGCGGAAAATATAAAGTGGATGGCTAGAAAACTCCCGTACCAAGACTTAAAACTACAGATTATAATTTATATTGCCATGCAAGAGACATAGACCGGACTCTGGGGTGTGCTTTGGAATAGGCCTATGTCCAGCAGTGGACTACAACGGGCTGATGATGATGATGAACATTATGTTTATTTGTTACCCGATTGCGTCAGAAGGAGGATAACGTTTTTCAAGGAAAAAATACCTTGTTACCTTTATGAGAAGGAAAATCTACCAAAACTATGATTGTCACTGCATACAGCAAGATAAAGTGTTTAGTAAGCTAAGAACACAATGCAGTCGAATTTTATATGTATACTTGTTTTTATCTTTACACTGCTTAAAAGCAATAAACTGTTTCTTTTTATTACTTTCAAAAGCGGCCGAGTTTTTTGTTTCTATAATAATTATTTACTGAATTAGTTACTATTATTTATTTATAATAACTTTGGGAATTAAATATAAAGCTTTTCTGAAGAATACCCAGGTATTAAAAGCAAATAATGAAATCTGTTTTATCGCCTTTTCAATTTTGGATATTATTATAAAATTCAATTAAATATTATTGTGATTTACTACTTTTCGTACGAAAACACTCAATTTACGTTAAAACTACGAATAGGCGCCATTACATATAGTTGAGATAATAGGTTTAGTATACTATAGAAGGAGATTACACAGAATTAGACCATGACATAAGCCTTTAAAAATGTAATCCGTCACAGTGATAATTGGCGTGCGTTACCCCAGCAAAAAAGCAAAAAAAATTGGGCCTTAGAGAGATGAGAGTATAACGGAAAATTAGTGTGTTCTGAGGTGTAATTTGTTACAAATAGCAAAATTTGTGCATGTAGTAGTTTAAAAGTTATTCGACAAAAACACTTTGCTGGAGTAACGTTTCAAACGTTACCCAGCAAAAACGTTAGGAGAATGTTGTTACATTCTTGTTTTACATATAACTTTTATAATATTCGTAATTGATAGCTGAAATTTACAGGCTTGTTTGTTGATGATGTACTTAAATTTGTTAGAGTTTGCCACGTTTCCTTCTTTTATAGGAACTGCGTATTCGATGACTTAAATATACCATTTAAAATTAATAATATTTACTTATATCTTCATATTGCTTAAAGTTACTAATTCCAAATTTACAATCATTATAAATGTAAACCATGGCTATATGTTACAGCTTTTTATTTGATTGTAAGTATACTGGTTTCCTAGCAAAACAGTTTTTTCTGATTTTTAAAACCATTTTCTTACATCGGTGTTCATCAAACAATTTGAAAACCAATGATTAAAAAAATTTAAGCAAAAGAAGGTCTATCGATAGTTTTTTTTTTCAAACTTCTGCGTTCAGCCATTTTCAAGTTCTAGACAAGACCGAAATATTGCCCCAGCGAAATTGTCAATAACTTAAGAACCACAGCTCACACAAATTTTGCTGTTTGCTAACATTTAATACGGAACAAAAGCTATGTATTCATGTATTTCGTTTGGGTCTGAAACGCTTAAAAAATTTTTTTTTTGCTGGGGTAACGTTTGAAACGTTACTCCAGCAAAAAGTGTTTTTGTCGAATAACTTTTAAACTACTACATGCACAAATTTTGCTATTTGTAACAAATTACACCTCAGAACACACTAATTTTCTGTTATACTCTCATCTCTCTAAGGCCCAATTTTTTTTGCTTTTTTGCTGGGGTAACGCACGCTGATAATTGCTATCTCGTAAATCGCAATTACTATTCTATTTCATATAATTATGAAAGAGAGCGACAAAACATTAGCATATTATACACAAGCTGAGTCGTTGGGAGATAATCTCAAAAAATAGCTTAACTTACACCTTATATCACCAGCTATCTGCCAGTGAAAGAACCGTTAAAATTAGTACAGCCGTTCCCGTTATAAGCAGGAACAAAAACAAACAGAGACAAATATTGAAAAAAAAATTTTTTGGAGTTACTTAGTACCGTATATACTTTCATAAGTATATGAGAGATTTTTTTTGATTTGAATTTACAAACAGACATTTCAATTTTATTTGTTTTTACTTAATAATTAACCATTACTCATTAATTTGAACTACGTAATCACTACTAGCTTAGACGATCGCTATCTAATCTAATCCATTTATTATTATTTATTAATCATAAAAATACTTTTCAATCATTGATTAGATTAAATAATTTAAATATTTTTTCAAGATAATCTGACCGTGTGGTGACGAATAAATCACTTGACGTATCCTTCCCGATGGTGTACTCCGAACCGACTAAGGTTAACAACCCTGCAAAAAGAACCTCATAATCTATCAGTGTTGGCGACGGTATACTTGAAATAAAATCTATACCAACCCGTCTGGATGGCGTAGTACAGAGAAACCTCAATTTTAAGAAGAAGCCTACATCCAGCAGTGTAATATTGAAAGCTAGTAATGATGGTAAGCCTAGCAAAGGACTCTACGACTCTGCCTGATCGAAAGCAATAGTAGAATCCAGAACTCCAGAATCCAGGGTCACCCTCCTCATTGTGAGTACAGATAATGTAGTATGGTGGTCCACGCTAAGGCGGCCTAGTGAGATGGTTCTGCTGCAGAATTAGCGTGGATCACCAGATAAAGAAGTTCTGCATCATTGGGCTTTTGAACTCACACTCACCAGCATGAATGCTGTCATATTAGTCGTACATAATACATACATAAGTTTATACCTATACATAAGTCGGTCTCCTGTTTGAAGATAGTACTGCCCCGTTCGAACCGGTCATTCGTGCTGAAATCAGCGTGGCTCAACCACCTTGAGTCGAAATTTCTATTCTATAGAGTTACAGTTACAGCTCACCTGTGGGCCTTTGGTATATTAAAATCTCAATAAAGTTCTGGTAAAGCAATAAAAATTATCTTTAATACGTTATCTTGTTTATGACAAATAGTTTATAGACATTCCTATGGATTTCTAATATAACTAAACATTAACTAAACCATAAAGTTCCAAGTCACATCCGTGGTGACATTTAATTTAATGGCTTCAGGTCAAAGAATAATAATTAAAGTTTGGTAAAATTAAGTAAAATAGTACGTTTTATGGAAAACCGAATGAAAAAGTTTTTTATGTCAGTGGAAATTTGCTGTACCTTCTAGTTTCAACAATAGTTCAATCTCTAAATATGAAATTATAGTATTGACATCTGATCTACAGATACATTGTCATCTCAAGGGAAAGAAGGCCATTGCTGAACATATTACAAATGATATTCGCCGGTACTCACATTCTATATCAATAAAAAAAACTCTGATTCTTCTCCATCCTTTTCATGACCTCCTTTCATGCTATCCCCTTTTTTGTTATTGCTTACTTGACAATACCGTCATCGTCACTCACCCAAGTGTGTCAGCCCCTTATCGCTCATCGAAATGTGACTAGAATCGAGTCAACACAAAAAACCGGGTTAGTGATTTCTTAGGCAATTTACTTCTGTAATGAGGCTACCTTTGTTCTATAAAATATATGTAGTTTACACCAATATCTTATCTATATTATACTAGTTATTAAACGCGGCAAAGCCCGTGTAGGTCGGATACCTATGACACATATTATAATGTGGCTTTCTATCAGTAAACAAAAATCTAAATAAAAACTTTACCTCTATGTATTACTAGCTGCACCCCGCGGTGTTACCCGCGTATATCATTATGGTTGCTATGCAAGTGTGTTATGCATGGCAACCGGCGAAGTTTTGACAGGAGATAAACAGTGATACATTTTGATATAATCATCACATTTATAATCACTTAGCTTTCGCCCGTGTATCTCGATTATTGCAGTAAAATGTAAAGGTAGCCTATGTGTTATTCTGATATATAAGCTATATTATTGTAAAGTTTCATCGAAATCCGTTCAGTAGTTTTTGCGTGAAAGAGGAACAAACATACACACATACTCACAAACTTTCGCGTTTATAATATTAGTAGGATAATATTAGTATTGATTATAAACACAGACACACTCTGGTTGTTACTTCACTTTGTAATGTGATATATTCTCAAATTATATAATTATTATACTAGCTGATTCCCACGGCTCGGCTCGCGTCTTAGGGGTATGAAACGTAGATGTTGACCGATTCGCAGACCTAACCGATACGCACACAAAATTTCATGAGAATCGATCGAGCCATTTCGGAGGAGTATAATTACAAACACCGTGAGACGATAATTTTATATATAACTCCAAAAGTTTGCGAATATTCATGTATAATGGATATTTGTTACTCTTCACTCAAAAACTGCTTAACGAATTTATATGAAACTTTACAGTAATATAGCTCAAACATTAGAATAAATACACAAAATATATAGCTCGATGTCCGACACACACATGGGCAGTCTGCTGCACTGCATCTAAAGCATAAACAGCTATTCTTTTAAACAACATAACATAATTATGTTTTTTTATATATTATATAGAGATATATAGAGCAGACAGCTCACTTGATGGTAGGTGATTGCCGCCCACCATGGACACCCGAAACACCAGAGGAGTCACAGGTGCGTTGCCGGCCATTGAGATGGGAATAGGCTCTTTTTTTTTAAACTTTGGTTGGTTAAAAGCGCTAATCTCAGAATGTAATGTTTCGTATCCAAAAACCAATGATATTATATAGAAAGATAGGTTACCTTCATACTAAACGGCGTTCGATATTGTTGCAGTATGACATGACGTACTTATTTATAGGTGTATACATACATTACGATTACGAATGCAAAAGATAATACGGAATGCATGGTAAAGAAAGAGATAGCTATCTCTTGCGAGTTGCACTTTGAGGTTCGTAGTAAAATTATTACGAACGAGTTACGTTAAAATTGATACAGATATGACATTGAATACCGCCATTTGCTAAAAGTACCAATCAGTATCGTAATGAGTGTCGTATAAAATGAATGTAGTAATAATAAAACAACGAAGAAAATTATTATCGATTTAGTTCAATATAAAAACACAGTAAATTTGTACAGATAAAGAAGGTTATATAGTTATTCAAATTATTCGCTATAGATGTTTTACATAAACATAATATTTGTCGGCAAAGGGTTTTTGTTAGGGCCTTTGCCTTCTCCGAAATACATATTGTGTGGGCTGCGTGGTGTTTCTCAAGCATTTCATTCTAGTAAGATCATCACTTGGAAATCTGGAAAATACAAAACAATGTACACTGTCTTTTTACCAACATACATTTTAACACTATTATTGCCAAATAATATAATCATCATATTAACTGAAAGACAATGACAACTAAACACATAATAGTAATATGAGCATATCAATTAGGCGGTACTGGAGGACGCGGACGATAGGTATGTATTGTGCCTACGATATCCCTTCTGTTTGATTTAATCTATTACGCATGCCTTGTCTTTGTCACACTTCAGTTACAATCTTATCCTCTGTACTTTTTTAACGCGCCTTAACTAATACTGGATATCATTTAATAATTTCGGTAAATGGGAAACAAAACCGTGACAAAATACAAATATTACGTAGTTACTTATAAATACTTACCCGTGGTATGTCACTCTTCCTTTTTATTTACTTTGGAACCATAGTTTTTACACCTTCTTAACACACAGCTCGGCATTTTGGTAATAATAAGCACTTCACGGAAACGCTCTGACAACGTGTTTATTCGCTAGCTTCTATTAGCCGACTAAATGAAGTCACGACGATTGTCTACATTTGTCCTCAACAATAATCGCGCGATAGTGCGATATCTACCTTTTTTTATAATATCATTGCCAAAAACCAATTCTAAGATCAATGTGAACCGAGCGTTTATGCAATAATTATAGTAAAAACGTGAATAAAAGTGGAAAGAGGGAATCTTTGCAATGGGGAATTTTGATTCCGTCTTTACGATTTAAAATCACTTGCGGTTGGGGTTCCCACACGTATAAGAATTTACCTATATCTGTCACCATCACATTTTATGATAGTTTATTGTCGTATTTTCCTCTTAACATACGATATTTACTTTATTTAAGTTGAATTATTTGTCTAAGATATTGGTTAGCCTTGAATTGAAAGTCTTTTGCTTGTTACTATATTTCGTAAATGGTATTTCTATTTCTAAATGAATAACTGAAACAGATTGATTTGATATTTTAGAATATCTTGCAGTGATATACATATATGTAGATGGCCTTTAAATTTTAAAACACATCTATGCACTTAGATTTACCGTAAAGGTTAGTGAAAACGAAAATATCAATAAGAGTTACCTAGTTCCCTTAAATCTAAAGGGTGTGGGTGAAAACGGCCATTAGAGACTTAACACGGAGATGCTAGTAGATAAAAGCTATCGTAAAATTAAAAAAAAATACCAATGCCAATATACGCCATAAACGCCTAAGCTCAAAACCATACACACAGCTATTTATACAAATATGTATTTTTAGCGTTATATTACCAATTCCGGTTATAAGAGACATCTAATAGGTAATTAATAATGATAATTAACTAATTAAGAAATGTCAATTATTGAGCTCTCTATAGCGTGCAATATTAGCATCTCTCTAATTGGCATTGTAGAATACATTTCATTTACAAATTTTCTAACTTTGTTTTAGAAAAGAGGCGGTGTGGCAGGTATGACACTTTTTGTTTAATTGTGTAAAAAAAATTTTTAATTAAGTACTAATTTTATTAATACTACATTGATACCATCAGTTTAGAATTTATTTACACTTTTCGTCATATTTTTTTTCTCTAAATATGGTATCAAGGTTAATTAACAGTAAATGTACTAATATAGATAAAACATGGTAGTTTTTTTCAAGATTCGTAATGGCTACTACCAGATCCGTTTCCTGTGGTAACTTACAATTGTAAGTTCGATTTCTGATCTTATTTATTGACCTAGTATTGATTCTCAAAGTTGATTCATTGTTACTTCTATCGCGAATTTATTTTTTACTTTATTTAAGTAATTATATTAAAAAAAATATTGTCTGTTAGTCTGTTGGTTTCGGGTAATCTCTGTAACGGGACTTGGACTTTCACTGGCAAAGAGCTGTTGATATAAGGAGTAATTTAAGCAACTAGCAACTTTTTAGACTAATTTTGCACCGCGGCATTACCTTCGGTTGTTCTTGTAAACCGCGGGACCCGGCTAGTTAATTTAAGGAAATGATAAATTCAATAGGTAGCAAAAGGATAAGTTACAAACATGGACATTTACATAATAAACAAGAAATACAAGATTCACAGCTCAACACATATTTTTTTACATGTTTTTACATTATTCATAAATGTCATGTGGTTTTGGCGCTCTTTCACAAGGTCAAAATCACAAATTAAGTTTAATTTATTTGCACCTATACATACGTGTTAAAGTACTTGTTTATCTACCGTAATACTAAATTATAAATGTTTATGAACTGACCAATAAAAATATGTAAAATGTTTAATAATTACATACAATATTTTAAGTAGGTTCTACAATTATAATTTAATAAATTAATTGTAGGTACTTACTATTTTGTAAGGCTTTGGCATTGTTCTATCGAGCCTGCCTATTTGGCCATAATTTTGACAAAAAGGAACCGACTTCAATGAAAAACTATTCCGAGTACCCAAATCGCGACAATTGTGCCTATGATATTTGAGGAGTTCCCTCGATTTCCTTGGGATCCCATCATCAGATCCCAATATGGCGACGATGGGACCACCTGTAAGCTACGCCCAAACCAATGCGAAAAGAATTTTTTAAATCGGTTCACAAACGACGAAATTATCGCTGAACATATATAAAAAAATAAAAATTCCGACGAATTGAGAACCTCATCCTTTTTTTTGAAGTCGGTTAAAAAGCATTACTCTACAAAGATTTTCACGGACCAATTCTTTTTTTGAAATTTATTTATAGCACTACGATAATCTCATACATAATTAAGTACTTATGTATAATAATATATAAGATGTTTTTAATATATTTTGACGACAATATGGTATCTGTAGGCACATAAATATTTATTCTTTTTTAAATTCCTTTCGAGTTTAAAACCAGTTTTGGTAGGAAAAAAAACTAACTCATCTTTATTAAGTAATTTCATTTCAATAAATTAAGTATTATGGAAATTTACATTTTGTATTTCGAATGCGAAATCAAATATTTTTAATGTGTATAGACCAATCAAAGTAATGTGACTTGGAGAGGTACAAAAGAATTTGGTGAATTTATAAAGTATAGGTACTCGTATTATTACCTCAGTAGCTACTACCCAAGTTTTGAGTAAAATACTAGCGCCCGCGTGTTTCTCGGTTATCACAGTGGATAGTTAGCTTACATAATTATTATGTGATAAATGAAATGTTTGATCTATGTTCTATCCAAATCCGTTCAGTCGTTTTAACGTGAAAGAGTAACAAACATCCATCTCACAAACTTATACATTTATAATATTAGTAGGATAGGATTTTTAAACCAAAAAAAATTACAAATAAAGATGATTTTTTATTTGAATACTTCGTACCTAGCGTGTAGCGGTAACTAATTAATCTTTTTACACAAGATTAAACTACGGGGACACTTTGCTTTCCTTATCATCTGGAATGTTATTACGCAAGCCCATGGCGATACATGTATTGTGTACTATAATCCGGTTTACTACTGGCTTACAAAATTATGTGTATACTTTCATATAAGTCTTGGATTAGAAGGTCGAGTAATTAGGTAGTCAGACTGGTTAATTTACTTTATATTACCATCTATACTAATATAATAAATAAATAAATATTTTCGGACATTTCGGACACACAACGCCATCTAGTCCCAAACTAAGCAGAGCTTGTATTATGGGTACTAGACAACTGATATTAATACATAAACATCCTTTTTTTTCGTAAATACATACATATTATACATAGAAAACACCCAGACTCCGAAATAAATATTTGTGAATGACACAAATAATATTTGACCCGACCTGGGAATCGAACCCGAGACCTCTTGATCAGCAGCCGCATACGCTGACCACTAGACCAACAAGGCAGTCAATAATAAATGTGAAGAAATTTTGGTTGTGTGTTTGGACGCGTTAATCTCAGGAACTACTGGTCCTGTTTGAAAAAATATTAAGGCTACGACCGATGGCAGCGGTGTTATAAATAAAAAAATATTTTAAAAACGGTGTAATTATTTCTTTTGAGTTCATTTGAGTTAAATTTAGTGAAAATAATGTATATGAAAGAATTGTTCCTCTTGAAAAGTCCTAAAAGAAGTCCGCGACAGTAAATGTCTATCTTATAAGGTTGGCTCACTCTTCTTCATAGCCTTATTCCCAATTATATTTGGGGTCTGCTACTAGTTCAACCGGTTTTACCTGAATATTAGTTTTTCCACGGAGCGATTGGCATCGGACCTGCACAACCCTATGGGAGAACTGAAATTCGAAGGTTGAACTAGTTGGCAGTAAATTTGAGGGCACTGTCTTCCCAATAACGATTGCCATAGATGTTATGATAACCGGGTCCGACGGCTTTACATGCTCTCCGAGGCGCCATCGTGAATCACAGCCAAACTTCCAAACTCTGGGCTGCTATTAGGAATTTCCTAAGAAAAACCCAAAAACACTAAGGTTGGCTCACTATAACCTATTATGGGAAACGAATTTGTATATTATATGTATAACATCACGCTGCGGCAATAGAATATGCAGACGAGGCCACGTGGGTTATATGTATAGTTAAGTATAGTCATTTATAGAACTATTGGACTTGGAAAATAGAGATAAGATAGTGCAATGAAAAGGTTTATTTGAAAAGTAATACAAATATCTTAAAGTAAAGAATGCGCATATTATTGTGTCAGTCTTATGACGCACAGGATTGATAAAAAAAAATTGGATAGAGAGAGAGAGACTAACTTCTTAACATTCCATGGATTCACCGTCGGGTGCCGGGTCCATCGAGTGGCAGAGGGAAAATCCCAGAGCAGTTCCCAGGACTTGCGACCTAGGCGTAGGTTCGTTTTGTAGGTCAGTGGAGGGTTTCTGTTGCTAGTCATGCATTACCAGTCTTATGACGCACAGGATTAATAAAAAAAAATTGGATAGAGAGAGAGAGACTAACTTCTTAACATTCCATGGATTCACCGTCGGGTGCCGGGTCCATCGAGTGGCAGAGGGAAAATCCCAGAGCAGTTCCCAGGACTTGCGACCTAGGCGTAGGTTCGTTTTGTAGGTCAGTGGAGGGTTTCTGTTGCTAGTCATGCATTACCAGTCTTATGACGCACAGGATTAATAAAATATTTTTGAATACTTTTTATTTAAAGTCAAAAAGCGTATTTTAATTGAACTCCTAAATTCAAGATTTTAGAGTTAATTCTTTTAAACTCGTTAGCAAATCATGTAGGCATGAAATTAACGTGTCGTACGTCTAATATTATTTTAAACGTAACATACATATTTTATATTTAATCCTTAATAATTACATAAATGCAAAAGTAATTCTCGCGCTTTCACCTCAAAACTACTGAGCCAATTTAAATGAAATATGTTACATAGATAGTCTAGATACTAAGACAGGACAGTTTACTGCGATAATCGGGCATAGCCGCGAGCGAAAGTTAGTAAAAAATATATCTTATGCCACTATTTTGATAACAATACACACTAAAAACAAACATCATATTGTTTTTTCAACAATCTGAAACAATAATGTTTCTTCATATATTTCCTCCCTACGTTCAAATGAAAATAAACAATTAATATAATCTACTGCTATAGATAGTCAGAGATATGAAGGTACCACGCTTGAATGAGCAGCACTGACTATAAATGGAAAAAAAGATTTAGTTTTGTAGGTCAGTGGAGGGCTTCTGTTACTAGTCATGCATTACCAGTCTTTAAATCTATGCACTTTTATAAGAGAAGATATATTCAATGAACAAAATGCTATCTATACAAATAAATCAAATTGGAGTGTCTGTATGTAATATCCAATGAACAGTTTTTTAATAACTGCATAACAAAGTTCTCTTTCTGTCTGTTTGTCCCAGCTAATCCCTTGAACGGCTAGACGGATTTTCTCTGGCAGATAGCTCTCTGTAAAGAGTAACTTAGGCAATTTTTTATAGACCAACTTCGCTCAGTGGCGTTACTCGCGATTTACAACAACTGCAGGTAACGGTGTAGGAATCAGCTAGTGTATACTAATATGATAAAGGTGAAAGTTTGTTTGAACGGGTTTATCTCAGGAAGTACAGGTCCGATTAAAAAAAATATTTCAGCTTCAGGTTAAGTATCTTATAGAACGTTGCCAAAATGGGGGAAAGTTATTCCTTTTTGAGAGCTTCCATTCGTGCGCTGCGTGAACTGTTAATTTTACGAAAACAATGAAAAAATTGTTCCCCTTTAAAAGGTCTACAACAAGTCCGCGACAGCAATGTCTATCTTTGAATCTTAGGTCACAATAACCTGTTTTATGGTAAACAAATTGATTACCGCTGTATCACATCCACGCTACGGGTAATAGATGGCGCAGACGGGGCTGGGTGTTATGGGTTATGTATATTTTTGTACCTACTATAGGACAACAAGCAGATTTGTCACCTGATAGAAACTAAATAGGTAGGTACTACCCGCTGAGGATACTTTCAACTCGAGAGTTACTCGGATTCTCAGAAGGGAAGGGCCTTCTGGGAATCCCTCAAGGGCGAGAGGATTTAGATTCTGATTACCTTTCTCACTCGGTGAATAGCAATTAAAGAATTGCTTAACACCGATTTTTTTTTAAGGCCGTGTTATCAATTCGGTCGAGCCTTTCGAATACTTATACTCGTATACACATTACATATAATGATTATTAACGAACCTTATAATGATTATTATTAACCACAGTTGTAAGTATATAGGATTACTATTGTTATTGTTCATTAAAGTTTCTCAGGAAATGGGTAATTATTTCTTTATTTTTGTCATTATTAAGATCGCAAAATGCAAGGCTCTAATGTTGATTACGTCGAAACTATGACACTTATTTAAGATATGTTAACACCAGACCTGTGATATGAAGCTTAAGCTACTCTTTGCATTGCGAATACTATTTACATTTGCAAACTTCTGAGCCGAAATATTTTTCCAGTCGGAACTGACAACGGTTTTTTACTTTACGGTTATAAATTGTGTAAATATTAAACTTATGCTCATGACGTTTGCATACTACCGTAAAATAACGTTTTTATGCACATTATTTATAAGATTTTTTAGACTAGTGCTTAAATTTTTTATTTTATTTTTGACAAAAAGTAAGTTATTGTCATCAATTATTACTCTACTCCACTTGGAAGTACCTATTAAATCTGTAATCTTTGTCTTAATCATTAATGCTTCTGTTGAAGCAAAAATAGTAAAAATAGATAAAACCATCGACGCTCAGTCTGCCAATCCCCAGTATTATCATGATTGATGTTGTATTCTACTATCGTTAGCATGTGAAAATCGTGAAAGTGATCAACATTCTATATCTACCTGTTATGATGTGTCGTGCGACTTCACAAGTATAATTTCAGTAGGTATGACACATCACTATTAAGCCGAATTGCATAGTTGTCTCTGCCTAACCATAAAGAAAGTCGTCAAGAATTTGGCGCGCTTATTTCACTTTTTTTCTGTGAAATAAATAAGTAATTAACGAGTCGTAAGTACTCTAAAATACCTACTTACTTAATTATTTTTTACAGTACCTAATAAAGTAATTGCCTTGTTGGTCTAGTGGTTAGCGTATGCGGCTGCTGATCAAGAGGTCTCGGGTTCGATTCACAAATGGGTGTTTTCTATGTATAATATGTATGTATTTAAAAAAAAAAGTATGTTTATGTATTTATATCAGTTGTCTAGTACCCATAATACAAGCTGTGCTTAGTTTGGGATCAGATGATGTTGTGTTTCAGATGTCCGAAATATTTATTTATTATTATTTTAATTATAATCATTGCAGTTTAAATCTTGACAATCTAACAGTAAATAAGGTATTCGCATATTGCTCACGTGTTTGTTTATGGAAATTTAATCCCTTAGTGATCATGTTGTTTCAATGTCTGCAAGCTGTTTGAAATGTTATGTGATTTTATATTGATTTTGATTATACAGTGTAATGGTTTGCTGATATTATAAGTTATGGTTTCGGGTAATAATATCCTACCAAGTATTTTTTTGTCCTGAGACTGCATGGTTACCTGTATGTATTCCAACTTACAATCTACTAGGTAGGTATTAGTGTTTCTGCCATTGAATTAATCCGACAGTAGGTAAGTAAACCATCTTCGCGCTAAAGATTTTGGATTCCCGTTTTTTTTTTTGATCGATTTGATCTTATGAACATAAAAAAAACCTTTTTAAACAATACTTTTTGGTATTGTTACATAACAGGTAAGAAAATAATGTTCGTTTACATAAACCTTTGCTGTCCTTTTATGGTATTATTACAAACCAGTTTTATGTGAACCGGCTTCTTGGTTTATATTTCGCAATTAAGTCACGTTAAGCATTGAAGTAAGTCATAAATATTCAATGAACGTTTAACAGTAACTTGAGAAGTGTATACCTACGTACGGATTTATTACGTCTGTTTTGTTTTTGCTACCTTCAATTATTTTGTTCAGTCTGTCATGTGACTATAAGTACGTACCTACCTAAGTAACTCCTGACTCAAATAATAAACAATAATACGTTTTATTACAGTTCATCTTTAATTTTATATTAAGCTTCCATTTAAATGCACCGAGTCAGATAGATGCGACGATTTGTCATCAGGTAAATGGACACTTTTTTTTAACTTTAGATCCAAGCACGTACATACCTTTCCGTGACTTCCAATACAGTTTCCTCAAGTAATAGGCAGCTACTACTAATAGAAGTGCGGCAATGAAAGCACCGATTGCCGCTCCAGCGACGCTACCAGCACCATAGCACGTCGCAGCCTCTTGGCCAAAAACACAAGGCACCAAAACGGTCACAAATAAAAACAAATTTAATAATACACCCATTTTTAATTCACACAATCTAACATCACTGTATATGGCACATAGATCGTTCAATAACAGACACCGATCACATTCCTAAAATTTGAGTTATTCGAATCCGGAATGCGTCGTCAACTTTTTTCTACAAGCGCAGTGACAGAGGTATGTACCGCGTCAGCCAGCGCGCACGGTCGACTGTGGCGTTCGTACTCGATCGTAGTAGATCGGTCGTTTCGGTTGTGAAAAGGCTTTTTAGCTGTGATTGTGGGACAGAGAGCGTGTGTGAAGAACGTGTTTAGAGTTAAGACAGCGCTTGTGTACATCCGAGTAGCGGAACCTCGTACCTTTTTAATTTTTGAAAAAATAATTTTTTTTTTGAAGTTTATAAATTGGATAAAATGTTGCACAAGGACGTTCGAAAAAATGTGGTAGGTATGTACATAATGCTAGTTTTCTAAATATTTAAATTAAATATTTAACTTAAACTTTTAGGGTTCCGTTGCCA
This sequence comes from Phragmatobia fuliginosa, assembly GCA_932526445.1. NCBI lineage: Eukaryota > Metazoa > Arthropoda > Insecta > Lepidoptera > Erebidae > Phragmatobia > Phragmatobia fuliginosa. Next base: position 7,916,611 of record OW052081.1, on the reverse strand, counting down.
AATGGCAAAAAACGGAACCCTTAAAGATTCGTCATGTCTGTCTGTCTGTCTGTCTAACCGTCCGTATGTCACAGCCACTTTTCTCCGAAACTATAAGAGCTATACTGTTGAAACTTAGTCAGTAGATGTATTCTGTGAAGTATTTTTACGTGTGGATGTGTGTGTGTATCTATGGATAGGTCTTCTAAAATGATATTGAGGTTTCTAAAATCATTTTTTTCTAAACTGAGAGATACTTACAAAGTGGTAATATGTGTAACCCCCCCTGTAACTTCTAAAATAAGAGAATGATAAAACTAAGAAAAATATATGAAGTACATTACCATGCAATCTTCCAACGAAAATTGGTTTGAACGAGATCTAGTAAGTAGTTTTTTTTTAATACTTCATAAATCATAAACCGCAATTTACATTTCTTTCAATCCAAACAATATTATTAAAACATCGATGAAAGTTACAACGAATTACAAAAACTTTTATATGATGTTACTTGCTGCTACGGAACCCTTCGTGGGCGAGTCTGACTCGCACTTGGCCGCTTTTTTAACTTCTTAACGCCTATAAGACTAGACTGATTACCTTTTTAATTGATCTTTCATTATTTTTTTACGATAGGATTTATATCACATATGCCACGATGCTGTCATAAATACATCTTGAAATTAATTTTTTATACCTATCTTATCTTTGTAATTTATTTCAATTTTTATGACTAATCACATATCCTAATGCAAATATAATTCTTTGTTATGGAATGTATGAACTATAAATAAAGAAGTAAGAAATATATATTGGAGACTTGATTCAAGTGATCTCTCCAGCAAGACGCAAGATTGAACACACCTGACAAGCGTAGACGCAGCGCCGCAGGTAGGTATCAACTCACACAGACTCATTTTACTTCTACATACAAATAATACTATCAGTGAACGTGCATATTATGTCGCAGGACGATTGTTGAAATAGGCTGGCAGCGATATGACTGGATTAATATTCAGTAATAGGTACCTGCGTTCCGTTCGTTGTTATTATCTTGCTCGTCGCATGGAAATACTTCACGTTTTCGGAATACAATCTGTGTCTATTTAATCCAGAGCAGTTTGCGTGTGAGAAAACATACATCAATGCAAACTTTCACTCTTATTAATGTAATATTAGCAAGATTTATTGTTTATACCTCATGATATGTGCCAAATAGGACTACGATTTTTTTTGAAATGTTTTATTAGACGCATTCGTAATTATTTTAAAGCAGTATTAAGAATTTACATAAATATTTTACAAGACACTATTAACGACGCGAACGGACCGTTTTTGTGGTTCCCTATTTCACGTCTCGGAACCCTAATAATTTTGTCATGTTCGCCAGTCCGTCCGTCCATACCCGACTTTCTTTCCAAAAGTGTAGTGCTAGGAAGATGAATCTTTGCATGGATATGTGCTAAAAATCACAAAAAAAAATCGGGTTATGTACCTCCCCGTCACATAATGTAGGGTTGATTTATTTTCTCCCGTCCACCCCATAGCGTGGGGTATCATTAAAACCATTGAGAGGTTACTTAGACGATTTTTTAGCTTACGTATCCGTTCGCCAGGAATTCCATTTTAAAAAGCGATTTTATTTGTTAAAATAAAATTTAGGACTCTGAAAGATAAACGGCTAGCTCGGAAAATAATATAATAAAAAAAAACATAGCAAAAAAATTAATGATGAATTTTCAAGGAAAACTAAACGGCGGTTAACTTTGCTAGTTCAGGAGTTGTAGTGGCCTAACTTTTATAATTTTAATGTACTTACTTGAAGAACTTTGTACAAAAATCACGAAATAATAAGTAAATACATATGTACAATAATATAATAAATATAAACAATGAAATTATCTATTGGACAAGAATTCGAATCTACGAAGTCGGAACCCTACGAGTATTCTATGCGTGACCTGACACGCACTTGACTGATTTCATGCATTTTCGAACCATCTTACAGAATATGCTATACATTTTCAAACAAATAATGTTTTAATTGAACTCTAGAACGACAGAGTACGAAATAGACAGGAAAGGAATAAACAATTCTGGTATTAAATTACTTGAAACAGACAGGTCTCGGTCAGACCGGATTTATAATTTGCCTATGACACGTATAATACTGGAATACTAACACCAGGAATTTATTTACTATTATATTAAGCAAGCAATGCATGTATAGGAGTTTATTGTGACTTGATCGGATATACGTAGAAAGAAATATACATCTATCTATATATATAAAAATCAATTGCTGTTCGTTAGTCTCGCCAAAACTCGAGAACGACTGGACCGATTTGGCTAATTTTGGTCTTAAATTATTTGTGAAAGTCCAGAGAATGTTTAAAAGGTGAAAATATAAAAATGAAATGCATTTTTTTTTAATAATTATAGATTCCTTTTGCTTGTTTTAATTTTATTTTATACAAAAGGTAAGGTCTTTTATTGATCGGTTCACGTTCAGGCAGTACGAGGTCTGCCAGGTCAGCTATTATATATAAATATATAGCTGTACAAGTACTGTACACGTTTTCATTTTGTACCGAGAGAATCTTAACCTTGTTTGTAATTAATAGCTCAAGGTTTGTAATCTTGAAATTCATTATATTTATATTATAAGCTGAAGCTTTCGTTTCTTTGGTTGAACGGACTAATCTTGGAAACTACTAGTTCGAATTGTAAAATTATTTCAGTGTTGGATACATCACGCAACGGCCAATAAGAACTGGGCATTTATGAAAGAATGTGGGGAAAACGAGAAAACATTTCTGACGGGCGGAAATTCATCTACAACACTGCTCTCCGTCGTCTCCGACCAAAACGGCCATTGACGGGGGCTTGTGCTCGTTCACTACTTGAAAAGGCCCTCAACAACATGATGCAGGATGCTGCGAGTGATGGTTTCTATAACGCTGGGGCCTGATGTGCGTAGTTTTACTGCACGGCACGTTATAGGTACTCCAGGGATCACGATCGCAATCGTCCAACTTCTCCTTTCTTTTCTCTTCTTTTGCGCGCCTACATGCTAGCTTCCCAGTTCCGCGTCCTCCGGGCATGAATTTAGACTGCAAGGAGGCCCGCCAACTCCTGGGGACTACCCGTAGACCATACATTTTCCTTTTGCGAAGCAAACAGCCAGTAGGTTTACAGGCTTTTAGTATTTTAGAATAATACAACTGCAAAAGATGAACTAGTTCATATTTTCTTTATAAAATGTATATGTAAATATATATAAGCCAACTACAGTGATTCTACTCTGCCAGATGGAAAGTATGAGTAGAATCAAGGAGTAGGGCCACCATACTCATTGTGGGGGTAGGCAATGTAGCATGGTGACCCGTAAAATGGCGGCTGGCCGGGAGAATGATGCAAAATGATTGGGCTTCCGGTCTCACACTCACCAAGAATGCTGTCATTATTAGGATGGTCTTCTGTCTCACCAATGTCCCCTACATTAGGTGGCTACTGGTATGACCACGGTTTAAATATACTTCGTAAAAGCGGCCAGCAAGTAGCAGCAAGTAACACCATATTCAAGTTATTGTAGTTCGTTGTAACTTTCATCGATGTTTTAATAATAGTGTTTTGATTGATAGAAATGTAAATTGCGGTTTATGATTAATGACGTATTAAAAAAACTACTTACTAGATCTCGTTCAAACTACTTAGATATAGACATTAGATTTCATACTTTAACCCTTAATATAAGAAAATATTTTTTATGATGCAAGACAATTGTACTGCAGTTGTATTCGAGATATACAAGACCTTGATTCTTGTAAGTACGCAGTTTAAGTACAACCGGCTTTTTACTTCGGTATGTAAGTTTAAGTATGCCTGCATTCCTTGCTATTTTGCATTTAAGGCTATAAACACGTCTTAAAAGTTGTGCAATTACCGGAACCCAAAATAATATACTTCCAAAAGCATTATGCAGACTTTAGTTCTAATACAATAATATCAAAAGTAACTCTGTCTGTCACAACTAAACTGATACACCTCTTTGAATGAAATTTACGTTGAAAATCCTTTGATTTTAGAGGAAGAACATAGGCTACTATTTACCGCAAAAACTGACATTTAAACGTAGGCACAGCGGCGAGCAGCAGCATTTTTTTTTTTTTTAATGCATGGAGATATTGCTGTTTATGAGCATTGCAACTCAAGAGTCAAGCACGTTGCCAACCTATGAATGTTGAAGATTCTGGGGAGTTCACACTCAGTGTCCACAGGTCCAGGGGAAAGGATCTCACAAGAGAATAACAGAACATAGTGACTGCCTTAGTGTCTTAGTGTTAACGTATGCAACTGCTGTGCTAGAAATCTCCGGTTTTAATCCGGAATCGTGCTATGTATATTAAGTATGTAATCACAAAAGTATGTTTATGTATTTATATCAGTTGTTTAGTACCCATAATACAACATCACACATCACATCTTACACACAACATCACCTAGTAACAAACTAAGCAGTTTGGGACTAGATGACGTTGTGTGTAAGATGCCCGAAAAAAAAATGCTAGATTTGTTTCAAAGTTTGGGTATACATATGTACGTATTTTCAATAAAAAATGTGTAAGCATTATATCGTTACAAGGTCTTACTGAAAGGCTAGATAGTGTTGTGTGTCAGATATTTAAATTATTTAATTACAGTGTTGCTTTTTTGTTTTTGTTTTTCAAAAAGTAAACATCTCCACCTCAAATTCAACGACAAAAAGTAGCACAGTGTGTTGGGTACCTTAGCTAGACATCCGAGTCTTAACTTGAAGGTTGCAGGTTACCTGAAGTAATTTTAGAGACCATAAATGAAATATAAACACACTTAAGTACCTACTCATTAAATCAATGCAATGTTTAGAGGTAATGTCAAATGCTTGTCAGCGTTTTTACACAAGTTATTCAAGCCAAGTCTCACAAATCCGGGTTTATCTGAACATAGATAAACCTATTTAACATCAAATTGATCCATTCAAATAAAAAAATTGGATAGTCTGTTTGTAATAACAAATGAACAATTTTAACTAAATGCAAAAATATCAAATCATATACGGTACTTACAACAAAAAAATCTAACTAATCAACTATTTCTAAATCGCGCTAAATTTATGTAATAAAACAATTCAACACAGTTTAACAATGTCTCAGTGATATGCTTCAAGTCTAATATTGATAGTATAATTTTATAAATATAAATCTAGCTTTGCTTGTAATAATATTATTTATTATTCAATTGCATACCTTACTGCTTTTACCAATTTATAAGAGATGTCGTTACAATCGACAACAAGAAACTAGCAAGTAATGCTCCCATAAGGGACTTCACACACTGGCCACGCGCTCTCGCTCCGTATCATGGCCACAATCATGCTATGGAGCGAGAGACTCCTCACCCCGATGGCCGCCACAAGGTCACGTCTCGGCTCCTTCCACGCCGGACATTCTACCAGCGTGTGAAGTGCCGTGTCCACAGTCCGGCCACCGCAGTGGTGGCACTCAGGCATTGGCTCTTTGCGGATCAGACACAGATGATCTTCAAAGCACCCCTTTCCAGTGATCATCTGTGTCATCCAGTATGAGAGGCTGCCGTGACGCCTCTCGAGTCAATCCTCCATAACGGGTCTCACCGCCGCAGCGCCGCAATAACGGCGTGACCAGGGCCCCTATAACTCCTAAAATAAATAAGTTATCGAAACTGCTATAGCTTTCCTTTAACGTTCAATATATGGGCTATTATCATTAATTTTTTCAGATTTTTTAAGCTAGCCATTTATCTTAAATTATTACAATTTTGTAATACGGGGGACGCACTGTTTTTAGAAAAAAAAATGCGTTTTCAAGTTGAATAACTCATAAACGGATATCTAAATCGAAAAATTGTCTTAAAATCCTCACATTGTTTTTAAAAGACCTATCTAATGATACTCCACACGATGGGGTAGACCCGAGAAAAAAAAAACATCGCCACTACATGTAGGGGAGGTACCCCAAAATAAAAATATTATTGATAATTTTATTGTAGCACTGTCCACGTAGTTAAAACACATATGAATTCATGCAAAGTTTCATCTTTCTAGCACCAACTGGTTGAGGACGGACGGACGACTAACTAAAACTAATTAAAACTCGACTGCGATTTTAGTTAATTTAGTGCAGAATGCAAGTTTATATTACAGGATATAATTAAAATAAATATTTCAACTAGATAATCTTAGATTTTACCTATAGTACGTTGTTTGGAGTAATTTTAAATTTTTGGTAGAAAAAAAATAGTAAGATTTTTACGAAAATGTGGCCACACCGTCTAGGCGACGACAAATTCTATTGCTTTGGTAGTTGTCACTTCGTTTTCCAATATTTTATCGCCGGCTAAAATAAATTTAGTTAATCACGGAAACTTAAATTACTTTAATAATATTTAATGGTTGTTGCTGTTGTATAAACCAAAATGGAAAACGACATAATTGATTCACTAAATGACATGGGGTAAGTTGGTTATAAAAGGTTATTTCTAAGAAATTCTTAAATCGAAATGGGCTACTGTGAAAAACTATAACAAGAACTGATACACATGAAGAATTTTTCTATACAAAATCTAAATCGCCTACGTACCAAGAAATGTGCTTTACATATTTGGCAAATTTAATGAAAGAAAAACCATTAAAAACATTATTTGGCTATCGATCAGGAACAAACTTTTTGCATTATATGCAGCTTTCGTATAAAAAATTAAATACATTTATATTATCAGTACAAAATGAAAAAATACAATGTAAAAATATCCAGTTACAAATCCATCGTAACGTACCTACTAAATATACCTTTCTTACTAAAATTTTAGACATTTTTATTTTGTCATTTTGTGCCATATGTTTCTATAAAATATGATTAAATTATTTCCTCTATATAGTCCAGTCCATATTATTATTTCATATTAAAACAGCATTAAAGTATGCCAAGTAAGCACCTATTGAATAAAGTTGTGCAACAACAAATGGATGCCATATTACAAACATTGCATATAGACAAAGTGATAATTTTATAAACACATGTAGTAATGTGCCTTATCTGTTTTTTATTTCCTGTATGCATAAAAGTACACAATACATTCTATTCACTGTAAAGATCTAGGCAACTACCATTAGAGGTTCATCATCATCATCAGCCCATCGCGGTTCACTGCTGGACATAGGCCTCTCCCATAACCATAAAAGGTTACTTGTGCATAACTCTCCTATGTATTACTAAAATAAAAATATTTCATCAACACATTTTTCTCACATTGATGTATTAAAGTTAGGCACAAAGTTTTTTAACCTATAATTAATACTAAAATTTTAATAATCCCAAAAGCCTGTATTTTAGGAGCAGGAGTAATATTCCATTACATATTCTGTCATAGATTTACTTATTTATTCAAAATATTTAGTATCTTTACAGAACCTTTAACCCAAAACCGATACTGTAAGCAAAATTAGTAGAGATAAATTGTTATGAGTCTTAGAATATGAAGACTGCTCTAGACTTAAAGCTACAAACTAGGACATACCAAGCTCAGACATCCTATTGGAAAAATTATAACTATTGGTATTTTGCGTTACAATTGGAATATTTAGAGCATCATGTTCACTAGACAGTATGCAATTTGAAAAATTATTATAATTAAGAGGTCATTCCATGAAGCTTAACAAACTTTGGTGCGCTAGCAATCCTTGAAACCATTTCTTGCCAAACCGTGTGGCACGTATGTGGAACTCTTTACCGGAAACCGTGATTAGTGCCTCAATATTTTCAAAAACAGACTGAATGCTGCATAGTAATTATACCAGGTAGTAGAGCCACGCTGATTTCAGCACGAATGGGCCGGCTCGACCCGGCCAGTACTACCCTCACACAGAAGACCATCCTAATAATGACAACATTCTTGCTGTCGTGTTTCGTTGGTGAGTGTGAGACCGGAGGCCCAATCATTCTGCATCATTCTCCCGCCCTTCGAAGGCCGGGAGAATGATGCAGAATAATCTAACCAGGCTGCCATGGTAGGGGTCACCATGCTACATTGCCTACCCTCACAATAAGCATGGTGACTCCTACTCCTGGATTCTACTCATGCTTTCCATCAGGCAGAGTAGAGTCACTTTGGCAGGCTTAAATATATAAAAAAAAAAAAAAAAAAAAAGTAACTGTGCAATACTGATTTTCAGATGGTACACTCTAATCGGCAACACAATCTACCATACTTTAACATACCCTTTTTTCAGATATGTGGGCCCACTTACAAATGAGGAAACATTCCTCAAAGCAGTGGAAAATGGAGCTAAATCTGTGGAGTTTGCCAAGCTCGTTCATATCTTAGCTGATGAAATAAAAAACTTTTGCCGATTGGAGGAAACGGTGAACATTATGAATGGTCCTGAAGACTCTAGCTCCTTTTTGCTGGAGTTAAGTTCTTTTTTAAAGGAACTAGGATGTCCCTATAAGAATTTAGTAACAGGTTTGTTTTTTTTTGTGAAAATAGTGTAACGTAAAATAGTCCATTTATTCTTTTTTAAAACTTTTTTTACTGTTGTTTATGTAAAACTAAACCAAAATCTATTAGTATCTAAGTATTTTGTCCATTTCTCTACACAACAACACAAGCTGTCTTTGGAAAGTTGACATTGACTTTGGACTAAACACTTTGAGTTTTCCTTTCTGTGCCGGGGAGTTTCTGTTAAGGAATGGAACTGACTATCAGCACATATCTTTTTATTATTATCTTTATAATTTTAAATGTAACTCTTATCTGTCGTTCTCCTACCCCAAACTGAACTGAATAAAACTGCCTAAATGAAATTTTTTTTTTTTTTTTTTTTTTTTCCTACTACAATCTGTCGCCTTCTCAGGGACATTCAGCAGTATGTTGAGTGGTTTTGCTGACGCTTTCGGCATGTGACCTGTGTCACATCCTCCTCACTTAGACAGTTTATTCACTGTGGCTGGATCAAATCTAAATGAAATTTGGTACACAGATAGTTCATAATCATGAGACTCACAAACCTCTTTTAACATTGTGGATGAAATAGCTTACGGTGGGAAAAAGGATTTTTATGCCATCGCTTCACCTATACACAGTTAGTTTTTAATTACCATAAAAAACTAGGGGTAGATACAAAACGGATATACTTACGTAAAACACCATAGAACAGAACACATAAAAAAATAAAGTTATTAAAGTTTTAAAAATGTGAAAATATTTCATTCATCTAGCGATAGCAGCGACACTGGGGATTATTTTTCGGTGTCCGACAGTGACAACAGTTTTATCAGCATTCTTTCTCTAGCAGATACTATATCGGCTCAGTTCTCCGAAGTACCCAGGAGCTTCAATGTCGTTCACATAAACGCCCAAAGCATTCCGGCACATTTCAACGATATGCTAACTAGCTTTGACTGTACGAACCTACACGCCATCCTTATATCAGAATCTTGGCTAAAGCCATGCTTATCTACCACTTCATACTCGTTACCTGGTTTTCACTTGGTACGAAATGATCGTATGTATGGACGAGGAGGTGGTGTCGCCATATATATTCGTACATACATTCCCTTCTCTGTTGTGAGTATGTCATCTCAGCAACATGCTGCAAGTGCAGGGGAGCACATTTTCATAGAAGTAGCACTTCAACACTCAAAAGTGCTCCTCGGCGTCTATTATAGTCCTTCCCTACGAGTAGATTATTTCTCCTCACTTGAAATAATTTTAGAAAATTTAACACCTTCGTACAGTCATACTATAGTCATGGGTGACTTCAACACTTGTTTACTTAAGAATGATTCTCGATCTTCCTCTCTTCGCTCTGTTCTGAAATCTCAAAACCTTTCCATTCTACCTCTCAACCCTACACATAATATGCCAAATTGCAACTCTTCTCTCCTAGACCTCATCGTTGTCTCTTCGGAGGAGCATGTGGCTAAACACGGTCAGTGCGCCGCTGATTCCTTTTCTTATCACGATCTTCTATATTTATCCTATCATATTCGTACTCCTAAACCAAAATCCAAAACATTTGCATGTCGTGACTTTCGTGGTATGGCTCTCGATGATCTTCGCAGAGATGCCGCCAGTATCGATTGGAGCGTGTTGATTGACTCGCAATGCATTGATGAAAAAATTTCTCACTTCTCAAAAGCAATAATAAATTTATACGACAAACATGCACCAGTTCGTGTCGTCAAGGTGAGACATCTGCCAGCCCCTTGGTTAACTGAGGAAATCAAGGAATTACAAAAAAAGAAACAGAAGGCACACTCTAAATACAAACGGCACCCTAGCACCGTAAATTGGGATAAATTTGTAAATATTAGAAATCACTGCAATAAGATGTGTAGGAATGCTCAACGCCGGCACATTCACAAATCTATTGAAAATGGTGATCCAGGTAAAGTCTGGAAATTTCTTAAGTCATTGGGGGTCGGTAAATTACACTCTAATTCTATTTCACAAAACGTTGACATTAATTCCTTAAATACACATTTTTCTGCTTCCTCTAATTTTGGGGGGAACACCAAAACTACTACACTAAATTATCTTTCATCTCTACCGACTCCTAACTGTCCTTCATTTGCATTTAGTCAATTGTCTGCGTGTGATGTTAGGAGAAGCATTATATCCATTACTTCTAATGCGGTGGGAACGGATGACATCAACCGTAAAATGATACTTCCTATCCTAGATGAAATCCTGCCTGTGATTTGCCATATATTTAATTATTCTTTATGTAATAGTGTTTTTCCATCTATGTGGAAAAGGGCTCAAATTATTCCTCTCCCTAAAAAACGTAATCCTTCTTCTTTTTCAGACTATCGTCCAATATCCATTCTACCTTTCTTTTCTAAAGTCCTCGAACGCCTCATTTACATGCAGTTAAGTTCATTTCTCTCTAGAAATTTCCTTTTAAATCCTCTCCAATCAGGTTTTCGTCCCGGCCACAGCACTACCACCGCACTCATTCATGTTACGGAGGATATCCGATTTAACATGGAGAAAGGAAAGTTAACAATCCTCGCTTTACTTGATTTCAGTAACGCTTTTAATACCGTTGACTTTGATATCTTGCTTGGAATAATGCGCTCTCTTAACATATCTCCACCAGTAATTGACTGGTTTCATAGCTACCTGTATGGTCGTCAGCAGCGTACTTGTATTGAAAACAGATACTCCTCCTGGTGCAACACATCTGCTGGCGTACCTCAGGGCGGCGTGCTATCTCCATTACTTTTCGCAGTTTTTATCAACTCCATCACTGATCGCTTACTCTCTTCCTACCACCTTTATGCAGATGATCTTCAAATTTACACTAAAGCTTCTCCAGCGAAAATATCTGAGGCTATCGACGATATTAATAAAGACCTGGTACAAATATGCAATTGGAGTAAAGAGTATGGATTAAAAGTCAATCCAAAAAAAACCCAGGTTATAATAATAGGTAGCAGGAGGATGAACTCTTTAATAAATTGGGGGCAATTACCAGCCATCTCTTGTGACGGGTCAAATATTCCATATAGTGACGAGGTCAAAAACCTTGGAATCTATATGGACAAAAATATGTCCTGGGCCCCACAGATTGGTGAAGTTAGTCGAAAGTTATTTGCTACATCGGGATCACTGCGAAGACTTCGTGACTTTCTTCCTACCAACACAAAAATCGCCCTAGCACAATCCCTTCTCCTTCCTATCCTTGACTATAGTGATGTTAGCTATCTAGATCTTACCGAAGAACAGTTGAACAAACTTGAGCGTCTCCAAAATGTCTGCATAAGATTCATATTTGGCCTACGTAAATATGATCACATCTCCGAGTATCGCATTAAGCTCAAATGGTTACCTATCCGCCTTCGCCGTAATGCCCATATTCTCTCTATTTTATACAGTACTCTGTTTCTTCCACATTCACCGCCCTATCTCAAACAACGCTTTGAGTTCTTACACAATTCACATTGTAGGCTCTTGAGATCGTCGGAGAATTTAAAACTGAAAATGCCTAGCCATACCACACAATTCACTGACAAATCGTTCTCGGTACAGGCAGTCAGACTGTGGAATGACTTACCTGAGGCAATAAGAAAGGCCAAATCTCTGCATGCCTTCAAAAAGAAAGTCACGGACTACTATCTGACATTGTAGAGGTTACTGCTTGATCGATGTATGGTGTGTATGTATGTGTGTATGTGTATGTATGTATGTATGTATGTATGTATATATATATGTGACGTGTATGTGTATATGTATGTTTTTGTAAGTATTTATATTATTAGAATTGTTACTGTAGATACATGTAATGTTTTTATATATTTTTTATTAATTACATAGATTATATCTACCCCAAATCGAATTCTTCAATATCCGTCCAAAGGTTGTCTGGAAGAAATCGCCGTGAGCGATAAGACCGCCTATTGTAATACCATATTGTTAAGTTCCATTAATATTAATATCTGTGTATAAAATTTGATATCTTATTGGTGTACAATAAAGTTGTAAATAAATAAAAAATAAATAAATAAAATACGTCCATAACTTATGGACACTTATTATTTTACGTGCATGTATTTTAATGATCAATGAATAAAATTGCATTCGGCGGGGCGGGCGTCGCAAGCGCGGCACTATTATGTATTTTGTGGCGTCACACGCCGTTCAGCTCAAGGGCATTGACACTGAAGTGATAAATAAATAAATATTTTTGGACATCTGACACACAACATCATCTAGTCCCAAGCTAGGCAGAGCTTGTGTTATGGGTACTAGACAACTGATATAAATACATAAACACATACTGATATTTTATTATTACGTAATTACGTTGTGAACTATATCATGCGTTATGAACAAAAGTTTGGTAGTTTTCGGGATAATATTAACATGTATTTTTTTTGTTTTACTTACGTAGATGTGTTCAGTATCGAAAGCTGTATACCACATTTTGTTTTCTAGACATTAATATTTAGTTGTGTATATAATCTTTTTAAATTTAGCAAGAGCAAGATCTCTAACCCAAAGTCTTCCTTATTGTCATTCTCTTATTAGGTCACATGTCATCTCGTCTACAATCCAAAGAAGACTGTCTTCTATTACTGGACTATTTAATATCTGAACTCATGGCTGCCAGAATGGTGAATGTTGACAAGGAGGGCAAAGACAAACAAGGAATGGAGATTGTAATGGTAAGTTACAAATACATTAATGTATTCCATCAAGATCATAGAATTAAGGGATTGTACACAAAATAATGTTGTATTTTGACCCCTATAACTTCCTTATCACAGCTGGTCACATTTGTGAGAGGTATCTTCAAATTAATAATAGATAATGTCCCACTGCTGGGAGTCTCCTCTCAGGAGAGGTTTAAGGCTATAAGTCCCTACCCTGGCTGAGTACAGGTTGGGAACTTGCAAGACACATTGTAGCTACGCAAAATCGTCCCTTTGTATGTTTTTGAGCCGCCCGAAGGCCTCCAAATATGCTCCACGACTACTATCTTATGATAACAATCACGGAAACGCTTGCGGAGGAATGCGAAAGCAAAGCGCGAGAATGTTACTTTCGCGATTCAGGATTAGTAGTTACTCAGTTATAGATCATTCTGTGTTTTTCTTCGTAGTACAGTGTTTCTTCGCTAGATGACGCTGTCGTATGTTTTCGTCGCGCTGTATTTGGAGGTCGCCACACGCTCATAACAAATCATGCCAGAAACGGTCACTCATCTAAGTCAGACCGCGTCGTCGTTGATTACCCTCGGTCAAAGTTTCCAATGACTTAGGCCACTCTGCTATGAGAGTTATCTTGCCACTCTGCTATTAGAGTTATCTTGCCACTCTGCTATGAGAGTTATCTTGCCACTCTGCTATGAGAGTTATCTTGCCACTCTGCTATGAGAGTTATCTTGCCACTCTGCTATGAGAGTTATCTTGCCACTCTGCTATGAGAGTTATCTTGCCACTCTGCTATGAGAGTTATCTTGCCACTCTGCTATGAGAGTTATCTTGCCACTCTGCTATGAGAGTTATCTTGCCACTCTGCTATGAGAGTTATCTTGCCACTCTGCTATGAGAGTTATCTTGCCACTCTGCTATGAGAGTTATCTTGCCACTCTGCTATGAGAGTTATCTTGCCACTCTGCTATGAGAGTTATCTTGCCACTCTGCTATGAGAGTTATCTTGCCACTCTGCTATGAGAGTTATCTTGCAAATGTAAAATTGGAAAATATCTGACGTCAATCAAGCAATTATTAATCATCCCACTATTCCTGGTCACTGGTTCAAATATATTTTTATTTTACATTTGTATTTTTTTTTTGTATTTTTACAGCAAGAATCTCCAACAGCAAAGGATCTAAAAGAGATACTTATAGTATTGAAGTTTAACAAACCACCACCCAACATAACCCCTGAAATGCTCTTCTCGAAGCTCGAAGCGAAGCTGAAAGACACCATTGCAAAAGAAGGTAAGTGTTTATGACTTATGAATAAACATGTAATAAATGTTTTACCTATAACGAACTTCAATGTAATAAATACCTTGTAATCTCCAAGAAAGAACCTATTGAATGGATTTCTAGAAATTCCTTCCTTCTAAAATAATTTTAACAATAAAACAGACTTCAAAGAAAAACCTTATGATGTTTAAAGAGCTCCCTCGAATTTCTTCTGGATCCTATCATCAAATCCTGGTTTCCTTATCATGGGACCACATGAGAGCTTTCAGATAAAAAAAGAATTATCAAAATGTGTTCACCCAATCCCAAGTTCTGACAAGAAAAGTACAGTCGAATTGAGAACAACCTCCTTCTTTCTTAAAGTCGGTTTATAAAGAGTTTTGTAGAGACAGACTGAGTTCTGAAATTAGTCAGAATTAAGCATAGTGGAAGGATTTTTTTTCCTTATTAATTAATTTAGAGGTTTGACTCTTTTTCCGAAATGAATGGGAAAAGTTTTTTTGCGATTTCTGAAATTTCTAGTACTCAAACCTCAGTCGGTCCAGTAAAGACTTTTGATCCTTATAAGAAATCGGATCTATTGGCATCAAAAAAAGTTTTTGCTCTAAATTACCATTTTCTTGCTGACTGTACATTTTTTCCAAAATCTGTAAATGCATCATTTTTTTTTACGAATTTTAAATGTTTAAAGTTTTTATTTGAAAGTTCAAATTACCTGCTTTTTCCAATTAAAATTTGAAGATTGAAGAATGTTCCAATTTGTAGGTGACCAGCTAGTTGGCAAGCCTCTTTACAATAAGGCCCTCAGTGAAAAGGACTGGAAGCAACTGGAAACAATTTACAAAGAAATGTATGAAGACTACAGGTTGAGGAAAGAGACCCTTATAACCCGGTTAGAGTGTACTATACAGAGTTTTCAAGTAAGTCTTAAGTCCTTATTTAGTTACCTATGGTAACTTACCTTTACTAAAAAAATTTAGTGTTTTATATTTTGGTAGCTTTGGTAAAAACTACCAAAATATTATTAACCCGAACCAGAGAAAAGAAAAAAAGAGAAAAATACCCTTTACGCAAGTAAAGGGACAGCTCCCGCACTATTGGTAATTTTCGGAATATTTTTTTCGGACATATTTCGACATCTGACACACAACATCATCTAGTCCCAAACTAAGCAGAGCTTGTACTATAGGTACTAGACAACTGATATAAATACATGTTTCCTTTTTGTAAATACAATCATATTATACATAGAAAACACCCAAACCCCGAAACAAAATTTTGGAGGTCATACAAACATTTTGCTCCCTCCCTCCCGGAATTGAACCCGATACCTCTTGATCAGCAGCCACATACGCTAACCGCTAATCACTAGACCAACAAGGCAGTCATTAAATTGGTGACGACAGTAAAATTTATACTTATTATTCCAGTGGTCAGAACGCTTGAAGAAGGACATAAACGTCATACAGGGCGCCTACCGCTCCAAACGAGAAATGTTAAAACCGAAGCCAAATGTGAAGTTGTCAGACTTTCTAGCAGCTAGAACGTCTCTGTTGCTGGTTGAGAAGACTTCTAGTGCGAGTGTCAGACAGAATACACAGAGTGAGGTCAACAAAGTGATAATCGGACAGGTTAGTATTAGAAAATATAATTTTATGTTACACTAGCTTTCGCCCGCGGCCCCGCCCGCGTGTATGTCGGTTATCGCGGTAAAAAGTTGCCCATGTCCTTTCCTAAGTTCAGTTCTATCTTCATACCAAATTTCATCAAAATCGGTTCAGTGGTTTAGGCGTGAAAGCGTAACAGACAGACGGACAGAGTTATTTTCGCATTTATAATATTAGTAGGGATTGATCAATACTTTTTTATGCCGTTGTGACAATAGATTATCGTGTCGTTTAAAGCGATGTTGCATGTGTATTTAAATATAAATTTTGTAATATAAATAGGTAAATAAATATTTCGGACGAATGACACACACCATCATCTAGTCCCAAACCACAGAATACATAATAGTGCCAGCACAGAAGACTCACTCCGAATAGTAAATTAAAGTTATAGATACCCTCGGTGTCAAAAGATTAAGTTCAATTCAGATCGCAGAGCGCCGAATCACTACCATTATATTTACCTACAGTTGCGTCTCTTTCTATCGTGTAACTCTGAACCGTTCTGACGATGTCTGTTCGACCGGCGTGTCTGACCCGGCAGGCAGCCGGCCGACTATACCTAAACTGCGGAGTGACACCCCCCTGCCCAAACCAAGCTGAGCTTGTGCTACGAGTACTAGATAACTGATATAAATATATATATACCCTTTTTTGTAAATACTTAGATGTTATACATAGAAAACTCCCAAAAATATTTGCAGATCATAAAAACATTTGGTCCAAACCGGGAATCGAACCCGAGACCTCTTGATCAGTAGCCACATACGCTGACCACTATACCAACAAGGCAGGACGACACGATTAACTATGATCGCGACTGTGTGTTATTCTGATATATAAGCTAGATTACTGTAAAGTTTCATCCAAATCCGTTCAGTAGTTTTTGCGTGAAAGAGCAACAAACATACATACTCAACAAACTTTCGCGTTTATAATATTTGTAGGATATTATTTTATTTTTATAGTATTAAAAGTAATTTAACTTGTCTTAGGTCCCAGACCGTGGAGGTCGTCCCCACGAACAACAGCCACCACCACCAGAAATGCCTTCCTGGCAACAGAGAACTGCGGTAAGTTTGTACTTACTACTTAAGTAGGTAGGAAGGTGGACCATCATAGTACAACTACCTACCTTCCTACCTTCAAACCCAATTATTAAATAAATGAAGACTGTTTTCACTAGGAATTTGTACGTTTGAATCTTATTTTTTAGAAAGAGACCATAAAGATAAATTTTAAAGCTAGTTTTTATTTAAGTATGATATCCATTAATCCGTGTGGTGACGGATTAAGACTACAGAGTGTCACCACCCCTATTCATCCCGCGGGTGTCGTAAAAGGCGACTAAGGGATAAACTACGCAAGACAACATCAATGAAAAAAGAGAAGGAAAACTTGAAACCAACCCTTTTTTTTTATCGTGTGGAAATCCCCGCGGACCGTCACCACGGCGGGGTGGTGTGTCGGATATATCATTGTATATCTATTTTCATAGGCGACGTAGGACTTAATGATTTATACCTTTATGTAGAACTATTTCTTGCGATTTTAATGGTATAATAAACGTAATTTCGACAAAATGTGGAGTTACTATTTTCTGCCTCGGGTACAGAATTTATCCTTTAATAGTATCTTTTAAGTATGTTTGTGTTTTGAATCTATACTTATGCGAGTACAAGCAATGTCAAATTAAAAATCTCGTAATCTATATATAATCTAGGGCGGCGGACGGGGAGGAGGAAGCGGAGGCGGAGGTCGCGGAGGTGGCGGCGGATTCGGTGGTCGCGGAGGTCACGACAGCGCTCGTGCTACTAACGATGGTGGTCGTGGTGGCTACAACAATGCTCGGGGTGGATACGACAATAATGCTCGGGGTGGATACGACAACAATCGTGGTGGTTACGATAACAATCGTGGTGGTTATAACAATCGCGGTGGTTACGATAACAATCGCGGTGGTTACGACAACAATCGAAGTGGTTACGATAGTGGTCGAGGCGGTTACGATAGTGGCCGAGGCGGTTACAATAGTGGTCGGGGTGGTTACGACAGTGGTCGGGGTGGTTACGACAGTGGTCGGGGTGGTTACGAAGGCGGTCGAGGCGGTCAAGGTGGAAGAGGCGGTCGGGTTCAAGGCGGATACAGTCAAGCCGGCGGATATCAGGGCAGGTAAGAAGCAAGTTCAATATAGTGTGATTATTGGTAGTTTAGATTACAGTAACTGTATTTTTATGCATGTGAATGTATCTGATTCCATCCTAGTACCCGATTTTCTTATTCCTTCTCTATTTCTAATTCCTCCTATATGTTTGTTGGCTCATTCTTTTTTTTATGTCAAATTCAGGACAACCACAAACAGTTTTTTATAAAATAAAAGTAGATTACCATATTTTATTTTCATTTAAAATTGTTATTATATTATTTTTAGTATTATTTTAAATAAATATTTAATTAAATTTATGTACTTTAGTAATCTAGGTGTAGTATGTGTACTTTATGTATTTGACATTAAATTTTGTATGCACTGTTAAAATTTTGTTTGTATATTTTAAATTTAACTGTAACCAAAATGCACCTACCTTCTGAATCATTCCTGTTTTTTCCTCCATCCTTCTTTGTTTTTACTCCATCTTTCCTATTTTTTCCTCCACCTTTATTATTTTTCCCTTTGTTTCCTACTTTTTACTCCATTCTTCCTATTTTTTCCTCTATCATTCCTGTTTATTCCTCCACCTTTTCGTTTATTTCCTTCATCGTTTCTAATTTTTCCTCCATCTTTCCTATTTCGGATACGGTTGAAATTTAACCAATTACTAGGCTATATCGAAGTCCTGTAGAAAGCCGTTTGACTTTTTAGGGATTAATTTTATTGATTTGATAAGTCTCAAGTGCTCTCAAAAGCACGAAGAGCATGTTCGGTCACCATCTCGAATGTGTTAGGATAAGTAACCATTCCGTACACATACCTGGATAGGATTGTTTAATTTTGCAATGTGTCAACCTACTCAGCACAAAACTATATATAGGATAGGAATTTATTATATGTTGTGGTGGACTTTAAAAACATGAAATTTAAATGGATACAAAGACCATTATAATCACCTCTAAATTTTAAGAGACAAGCACTTAGGTATCCCCTTAAGGATGGCGAAAACGAAAATATCCCTTAGGGCTAGCTAACTCTCTTAGTGGCCCCTTAAATAAGGGGATGTTGGTCAAGACGGCTATGAATGTAAATCTGAACTGGGTTTTGAAAGAAGTTTTATTTTATACTTGTCTTTCAAGCTCATTGTCGAATTGTTTCTGTTAACTATTGGGCGTATACCTACATATTTCATTGTGTGTGTTTAGTGGTTCATTCAGTATTTCAGAATACTGAATGTCACCACTCCTACACATCTTGTTGGTGTCTTATGAGCTGGCTAAGCGAACCAGGCTGTGCAATAGCACTGCAAAGAAGGAAAACTCACAATCTTTAGACCAACCTGTATGATCAGCGTGGCATGAAGCCAAAATCTCTTTTTTCTAAGGAGAGGCCTATATCCATGCTACTGTTGATGATGATGAAGATGAGTGGTCCATTCTGTTTCTACATGCATGTTACATATTTTTATAATAATTATCTAATATGGAAAACCCATTCCAGACCACAAACAGGTCCCAGCGGGTACAGTCAAGGTCGCAACCACCAAACATTTGAAGTTCCTCTCGATGCTGCGACTCGGTACTCTAACGGTGAAGCTGATGGTGAGTTTGATCTTTTTAGTTGTCTCTGTCGTTTATTTCATAACTATCTGAGTCCTGTGGTGTTACTCGCAGTTGTTGTAAATCTAGATCTAGCTAGTAACTCGAGCGGAGCGAAGTTAGTCTATAAAATAATAGCCGTAGTTACTGCTTAGGTCATCAGCTTTCTGCCAGAGAAAGTCCGGTTAAAATCAGTCCCCGTTCCAGAGATTAGCCTGAACAAACAGACGAAAAATTTGAAAATTACTTTTTTGTTGTTCGTTTGATATTACATATACAGACACTTCAATTTTATTTATTTGTATAGATGTAATATAATACAATATAATAATTTATTTTCATAAAAGAGAAATCCATATCAGTTTTATCATCAATGATATTGCCTACCGCTTGTTGACCGTGTGGCCAGAGATCCAAATGTGGGATAAATTACCAAAATATGTTAAGCACAATAATTTACATAATTATACACACATACATACCAACCCAAAATGACCACATTTGTGGTTAGTGAGTGCCAGGCCTGAAGCCCTATGATGGAGAACCATCTCAACAAGCCACATAGTGTGTGTCACCATACTGTTTTGTTCACATTCGCAATGGGGATGAACAGAATCTAACAGTAGTGCCCTTAGATTCTGCTCATGCTTTCCATCAGGCAGTCACTGGTATATTTGAATATAAATAAATATACACAGCCCCAAATTATTATTATTACCTACTGCAGAATCGCCATTGTATTGATAGTTTCGATACACGCTTAGTGTAGTCATACATGGTTTTCAATTTATGTAAATTTGAACTTTAAATAACATTATTATTGCTATTCTGTGTTCATTGCTAATGTATCTACAATCTCATCTACTTGTTAGATAATCAGAAGTAAATATACTTATAATGTTTGTATGTTTATATAGAAATACTAGTTTTGTTCGCGGTTGCGCCCGCGTCTCTGTTGGTGATCGTTAATTTTAGTTAAATTTAAGTAAAAGCATAACAAACGGACGGAGTTGGGTATTATCGAATTTTTAGTATCAGTTACTTTCCAATATATAATATACTACTATGGATATGGAACCGGGTACTTAATATTAACTAGGTACGGGAGTGGGACTGTTCGACTTTAAAAAGAAAAATCGGTTGTTTGTAAAGTCGGTTTACTGACGATAGTTGAACGTGACAACGTCATAAGAAAATACTTATTGTGCCTCTTTGTCGCTCGTCCCGCGCTCTGGCTTGCACTTCAAGCCTTAAATGGAACGCCTCAGAGCGAGGTAACGCCGCATGAGTCATGTTTTTTCGTGCGTGCAGCCGGCTCCATCTAATTATTAGACGTTGTCACGTCGAAATGAGAATTAAATATCCACTCGGTAAAAGCAATAATTTATTGTACTTATCTTTTCAGTTTCCTATAAATACCAAGACCAGCCCAATGCGAACAATTACTCAAGACAGCAGAGGCCAGGAGGTGATCAGAGGAAGGGACAACACTACCAAACGCACGATATTGGCGGATATACCGGGGACCGACAGGGTAGAGGCGGGTACAGAGGCGGGAGACGTTGATATAAGACACCTTTATAATTAATTCGTATAATATTTTGGAGTGAAATAAATGTATCGGAACGCCAATTAGTAATAGCGACATCTATGTGTTACTTAAAGTACTAATGACTGCCTAAGTTCAAAACAATCTGTTTTTTTTTCTAATTACTCATTATTTTTAGGTCATGCAATATACTAATATCAGTAGTTTAGGTATTATCCAGTAAAAAGTAGGATTGAAATGAGAAACGGTAAACAAGATATAAAGTGCATTCATAAAGATAATTGAGATTAAAATAATTATCTTAATTCAGCAGTAAATAAGTTACTAAATATAAATACACTTAAGAAACACGCATTTAATTACTAAATAAATATATACATATTTATACATACAAAGATAAATATTATATACACAAGTTATAGCTCAGAAATCATTCTTAACTAAATTGATAGATCTGTTATTGCTAATTCAATATCGAATAGATTGCCGCTACCCTACAACAGATGTTGTAAGAATTGCACTAATTATTTCTTGTTATTAATCAATAGATGGCAACACTAACGAACTGTCATGGCAGATGGAATAAATCGATTCTATCGAGTTACTCCTACATAATTGTTTATTGTGAATTTCGTTTTTTGATTATGTTTGTCTTATATGATTTCTAATAATATTTAGTTCAACCTGAATCAAAATATCCAATGGTAATGTGCACGAATTAGCTTGCTCAGTGTCGCAAGAGGATGGAAGAGAGTCTGACCACGAGCAGTAACTAGTGATGGGTCGAGGGCAAAAACAGATACGGGCGAAAAAAGAAAAAAATGGCACATTGGGCATAAATGAGCTAACGCCCGAATACTTAAATGCCTGAGCTCTTGCCAAAGAAGCGAACACTCTTTTGTAAAAAAAATTGAATGTTATCTAAATCGAATCGTAATTGATAGTATGTATTTTTTAAATTAATACTTTCTTTTAATACTTTATTATTTTCATATTGTTATAATCACAGTTTTATTATGTTCGAAAAGTCGAATTGTCTATTAATCTTTGCTACTCACTCATATGTAGATAATTAATCGTCAACGGCCTTTAACCGACCACTAATAGACATGGCTCTCAGTTACGATTTTTACTATATTTATCTTAAATCGTCACTGATATTATAAAAAATGAGAATTAATTTTTTTGCCCAGATAAAGGACATTGATGGGCATATTCGGGCGTTTATTCAATATGCCCAATGTGCCTGGGCATTAACCCATCTCTAGCGGTAACCCGTTCGAAACTTGAGTCCATAAATCATATCGTGACATTTTAAATAATTTAATATGTTCTGTTTTACAACAAAAACTTAAGTAATACCTGATAGATTACTATCTCGTATGTATGACAGTGTTAAGTTTTATATACATAGCTTAGCAAGATGGCTAGCTTACTGCTCGTATAGATTATAAAATTCCAATAAAAAATGAACTAAATGAAGACTGTCAACCGCATCAATAAGTTGATTTATAAAATATATAAATATCTGTCGTAATCTATGTTAATATGCTGATATTATATTCTATAATTAAATCAGTTATCTAGTAAAATTATTTATCTCAAACTAGTAAAATTAATTATATTGTTATATTTAGCTCATACTGCCATTTTTATATATTATTATAGCTTATTTCAACGATTTAAAGTATACTAAAGCTGTTGCAATTTATTTTATGTATCTTAACTATGTTTATATTGAAGAGTAGTAAAATGTATGGTATATTATGTTCAAATTTTGATAGTAAAATATCTTTCTGTGCAATTTTTTTCTTGGGGAGAGGCAATGAGAACTTACTATGGTCGAAATACTACTTAAGGTATTATAACTGCATTGTGTGTAAACTGAAACTGCACTCTAAAAACTGCACTCTGGTGTATAAGTAATATCTATACCTGTCTAGATATCTATGGTATTGTCTATTTTTAATCAACTTTAAAAAAGAAGAATTGGATCAGACATAACAAAGGTCTTCCTCAATTCACACCAGAATGTGCAAATGAATTGACGTCAAACGGAAATATTCTTGCAACTGACGTTTTACACTGTAGTCCATTCGCTATAAGAAAACAGTGACGCGACGATTAAACCCCGCCCCCTGGCCAATCACGTTCCAAGAAATTATCGCTTTGAAAGAAAGCGTGATTCTAATTGGTCATCGCGTGAATCTTGATCGATACTTCACGATTTGATTAATCATTTTCCGCACTTTTTATGAGTTCTCGGATAGTTTATCGTAATGCACTTAAAAGCTGATCAAACCTTGTCTTATTCACTGCTAATTGTGATGTAAAAGAATTCCATCTCTTCTTTACTACATGTCCCATAAACAGGCATTATTTCATTGCCTTACCTTATTTATTAGTGTATTAATGTATCATTAAATTGCTTAATAAATCAATGTATGTTGAGAAAGATTAAAGTTTTATTAAATTTGTACTTTTACAATTTATAAGAAGGTGAGTTCTATGTAAACTTTGGTACCTATCGATAGAAAATCTCAATCAGACCTTTTTATCGAGATTAAGATCATTGCCTATAATTCTACCTAAAATATTCTAAAATTTCGATTCTAAATTCGTGTGAAATTAGTAATAAAATAGAAAGTAATACTGGATATAGTATGTTTAATTTAAAATATTAGTTAGTATGAAATACCGTTTATATTATATCTAACTTATTATCTCCATCATTGTACGTCAAGAGGCCTTCAAATATCGCATACCAGCAATAAAGATTTACAAAAATCTAGTTTTAATAATATAGGCTGACTGTATTTATCATATTTACAAATTTTCTTACAACATTAAATAGAGAGTGCAAACAAAATTGCAGTTATTATTTACAACACAAACCTAATAGATATGACCTAAACTTCGTGTAGTGACAGATTAAAAATTCTGTGTCTACCCCCTATTTAATCCGTAACATACAAACTACCAGGACAACAGCATGCAGTTTTGATACTGTGGTGACTTCCACATACAGCGAAAGCGAAAAAATACAACAGCGCCATCTAACGAAGAAACACGGAATTAACTATTCTGAATCGCGATAGAAAAATTCTCGCGCCGATTAAAATATATACTACATCAACCGTTGGGTGAGCCCGCCAGCACACCGCCTCGCCTGGTCGGAGGATCCTCCCTGTGTTGGAGGAACACGATACCCGTTCCTCCACAATACAATATCAATACATCATCTCGTCAGCGTGATAATATAGGTCTAAACCTCCTTACTAACTAAAGATAGGAGACATACGCCGACTTCAGCGCGAATGGGCCGGCTCGACCAGGGAAGTACTACTCTCATAGAATACCTGGCTGAAAATGATAGCATTCGACGAGGCCCAATGATGCAGTTGCATGTCACTAGGCCGCCATAATGAGGGTCGCCATGCTGTATTATTTGCGTTCACAATGAAGATGGTGACCCCTACCTCTGGATACTATTTACGCTTTCCATTAGGCAGTGCAGTCACTTTGGTAAGCCTAAATATATTTTAATAAAAAACCTAGCTGCACCCCGCGGTGCTACCCGCGTATCATTATGGTTGCTATGCAAGTGTGTTATGCATAGCAACCTGTGAAGTTTTGACAGGAGATAAACAGTGATACATTTTGATAGCTACGATTTAATGTATGACTGTAAAGTTTCATCCAAATCCGTTCAGTAGTTTTTCCGTGAAAGAGCAACAAACATACATACACACATACAAACTTTCGCGTTTATAATATTAGTAGGATACCAAGAGGTGGTGGCAACGCAACTGGAATAGATACGGTATGGACGCGATTTAAATTACATAATAGATGAGACAAATGGACGATAAGATGCGTACAGGCTGTAGGAACAGGAACTGAATTCGATATCGACACGCATTCTTTCTGTAGTAATATTAATCATACTTTTTAACAAGCGACAAGCTTCTCGTGTGCCGCGCCACTCGTTCTGCAGTTCTGTTTACGACATTTTGCTTAAATCGTTTTGAAGCGGCGTTATGCCTGCACCTCGCCGTTGCCTTAGCCCGTTTCCGAATAATTCAGGTCATACATCTTCATGACAACCGGGACCGAAGGCTTGACGTGCTCTCCGAGGCACGGGCGCATGAAACATCACAAAACTGCTATTACATTTCAGGCTGGTAGGTATTAGTTCTAGTTGGGAAAATCCAATAACACTATTTAGCCGACCGAAAAATACCAACGAACTATTGCGAAACGACCATAATAATAGACGAAGCAATGACTTCACACTAAAAAAAGCGGCCAAGTGCGAGTCGGACTTACCATGAAGGGTTCCGTAGCAGCAAGTAACGTCATATAAAAGTTCTTGTAGTTCGTTGTAACTTTGATCGATGTTTTAGTAATACTGTTTTGATTGAAAGAAATGTAAATTGCGGTTTATGATTTATGACACATTAAAAAAAAAACTACATACTAGATCTCGTTCAAACCAATTTTCGTTGGAAGTTCGCATGGTGATGTACATCATATACTTTTTTTAGTTTTATCATTCTCTTATTTTAGAAGTTACAGGGTGGGGACACACATTTAGCAACTTTGGAAGTGTCTCTCGCGCAAACTATTCAGTTTAGAAAAAAATGATGTTAGAAACCTCAACATCATTTTTGAAGACTTATCCATAGATACACGTCTGGTTTTCATGAAAAAAATGTTTTTGAGTTTCAGTTCTAAGTATGGGGACCCCCAAAATTTATTGCTTTTTTTCTATTTTTATATAAAAATATTAATGCGGTTCACAGAATACATCTACTGACCAAGTTTCAAGAGTGTAGCTTTTATAGTTTCGGAAAAAAGTGGCTGTGACATACGGAGGGACAGACAAACAGACATGACGA
This sequence comes from Phragmatobia fuliginosa, assembly GCA_932526445.1. NCBI lineage: Eukaryota > Metazoa > Arthropoda > Insecta > Lepidoptera > Erebidae > Phragmatobia > Phragmatobia fuliginosa. The sequence continues at coordinate 7,890,246 of OW052081.1, read as the reverse complement.
ATCTATAAGGGTTCCGTTTTTTGCCATTTGGCAACGGAACCCTAATAAAACGACAAACATAATTAAACGAAGAAAAATTTAATAAAAATATATTTACAACACGATTTCAGATCGAAATCATTAGACATGCAAAATTCGACCTAATTTCGTCTGGATAAAGTAACAATTTATAAATCTTCAGTACTCCACTTGTATGCCTCTTCTTCTTGTGCTTTTCTTTTACTTTGCTGGTCAAAGAACTTCTTTTCATACCCGTTGGAGCGATCGACACCATCCCATCGGTAGCCGGGGCGAATGTTGAAGCGATTCGGTGGGAAACTACCTTTATAGGATGGTTTTTCTGTGAAATAAAGGAGTAGGTATAATTAATTTACAACAACTGGGTGTTTTCTATGTATAGTATGTTTGTATTTACAAAAAAAGAAATATGTTCATGTATTTATATCAGTTGTCTAGTATCCATAATACAAGCTCTGCTTAGTTTGGGACTGCATAGCGTTTGTGTTAGATGTGCGAAAATATTTGTCCGAAACATTTAACTATTAGATACAATGTTAGTATATATGTAGTATATGTGTATAATGAGGCAAATATAGTCTTCTGGTTTTAAATTTACGGATATATTATCTTAGAAAATTGTTCTGCTACTTCATATAATTGATAATACTATAATCGCGATTAAATTTCTACCTACCACTACGAAATAAAAATAAAAAACTATTAAAATCGGTCCACTCAGACACGAAGTTTCAATGAAAAATATTGCAAAAATGTTTGAAAAAAAAAAACAGGTTTATCTTATAAGGTTGGCTTACTATAATCTGTGTTATAGTTAGCATAAATAAAGTATAATATATAGTATACAAGATAAATAATTAAGTAGGCAATAATCACCTGGACCAAGTTCGCCTCTCTCCCGTTTCTTTTCTCTGATATACTTCAACATGGGATCCCCTGCTCTTTCTATTTGCTTCAGGTTGCTCTCCAGGTCTTTGTCACCTTTATGTCTTGCTAGAGGCTTGGAAGCTTCATGCATAAACTCCTCAACACGAGCCTCTTGGTCTTGTAATTGTTTTAAACTGAAAGAAAATATGTAAGAATTACATTTACGTATAATGCCTAGTGATGGGTCGAGGGCAAAAACAAATACTGGCGAAAAGGCAAAAACTTGGCACTTTGGGCATAAATGAGTTTACGCCTGAATAAATGCCCGAGCGCTGGGCAAAAAAGCTTGATATAAAAATGAATTATCAAATCGTAATTGATAGTATTTTTAAATTTAATAATATCTTTAAATACCTAATTATTTTTACATCATTATAATCAGTCTTGTTGAATCACAATTCGTATGTTTTTTTTGTGTTCGAATTTTCTAAGAAGTCGAATTATCGGTTAATCTTTGCTACTCACACAAATGTTGCTAATTAATCGTCACCGGCTTTAATAGGCCACTGATAGACATAAGTCTCTCCGTAGCAACGAGATTTTTACTATAATTGCCTATATTAAATAGTCACTGATATTTTAAAAATTCGAATTATAATTTTTGCCTCTATAAAAGACATTTAATGGGAGTAAACGCTCATTTATTCAATATGCCCAATGTGCCTGGGCATTAACCCATCTCTAATAATGCCTCATAAAAAAGTATAAAAGTTATGTTACTGCAACTTCACAAGCCTTATATGTATATGGTAGTTTTATAACAAATTGACATGATACTCATGTTTTTAATCATTAAGGGTACAATCAAAGTGACTACTCTGCCTATGAAAAGCTCAAGACTCTGATAAAAAAAAATCGCCGAAGATCGTGCGAGCGGTTCCATAGTCAACCATAATCTCATTTGGATTTGAAATACATTTTACATAATATAATGCTAATTATTAGCTTCACTATGTACAATGCGGTAACTCCGCGGACTCCAGAGAGTTTAGGAATATAACATAGGTCTGCTATTGCTATGTGTTGGCCTCCTCATAGTAATTGGCATAGTAAATGGAAATGACGTGACTTAGAGTGAAATAAAACTAGTGCCAATAACTAAAATTAAATAACCAATAACTATACTGTTTCCCCTATGTATTATTATTACAATTACTCACCCTCTGCTCCATTTCTTGTATTTTTCATTTATTTCTTTCTGTCTTTCCGCTTTCTCTTTCTGTTTTTGTCTTTCTTCTGAAGTTTCTCTTTTACCTGGAAATTATTAAAGTGTTTAGGAAATACTATGATTAAATTTAGAGAAGGGTGTACAATGTTAACAATGTCAGGAGTTTTTTTTGTTAATAAATACGAAATAATGGTAACAAACCAAATAGTGTTAAACAAGGATAAATAATATAAAAAAATTGATACCTTTTCTCGATACAGCTTTGGCATTCCTTCCCGATACCTCATCAGACATCTTATTAAATAATTCATTTTCCCTCCTTCTGAAGTCATCATTCTCTTCTCGCAGTTGTTTAGCATCTTGCAAGCCTGCCAACTTGCCTTCAAGTGTTCTTGCCATTTTTTTGTTTGTTGGTGGAGGACTGTCATTATTCCGCCTATCCCTGTCAGAATTCAGGACCCTTCTAGGAGGAGATTGGTCAGAGTCACTATTATATTTTCTTTTGTTTCGTTCTGGTGATTTCTTTATCTTTCGCGGAGGTGATTGATCTGAATCATAGGAAGTTCTGCGCTTCTTTGAATGTTCCTGTCTATGATTATTATCGTATTGGGTTTTACGACTAGAACTTTGTTCATGTGGAGAATACTTTCGTCTTTTCGAAGGCGAATAAGATTCCTGGCTGTTGTCTTTTCTTTTATCTATTGTAAATTTTCTTACAGGTGATCTAGGAGCATGGCCTTGCCTTGATTTCCTTGAGGGGGACTGGTCAGAATCATATTTTTTCTTACTTTTTCGCTGTGGAGAATTTTCAGGCTTACTTGGTTTCCTTGGTGGTGATATGTCTGAGCTCTGTGATCGTCTCCTGTGCATATCTTTTTTTGATCTTGGTGGAGACTGGTCAGAATCATATTTATTTGATTTTCTTGGAGGCGAGACATCAGAACTCTGGGATTGTCTCCTTCGAGAATCTTTTCTTGACCTAGGTGGTGATTGTTGACTAACTTCCTCTTTGCTTCCCCAACGACTAGGTTTTCTTACTTTTTCTTTTGACTTATTTGAGCGTGGAGCAGAAACATCCGAGTCATTATTGTTAGAATGGTTTCCATTTTGTTTTCTGGGCGGACTAAAATCACTATCACTGTCGTGCTTTTTTGAAGGTTTTGAGCTTTTCTGGTTATCATTTGTCTGTTTTCTAGGTGGAGAAGCATCTGAATCATTGTTTTTCTCATCTTCAGAGTCACTGTACATTTTACCAAAAATTAATTCGTTGTCTTTTTCTGTTTCTTTTATGTCTCTTTTGATTTCTTCTACTTTTAGTTTACTGTTGAAGCCGTCATCCTAAAAAGATTAATAAATTTAAGTTTCCTATTTATTAAAAGGGTGTTTAGTAACTGTTACACAATATAAACCACAGTGTACTTTAATTTAGTAATAACTAGTTGTGGCCGGCGGTTTTTTCGGCGGCTATTGTAGTAAATAGCGAGTAATGCAATAGATTATAGCTAGTTTAAAAAATTCACAGTTACACGTTATGTCATCAGCTTTCTGACGGTGGAATCCCAGTCAAAATTGGTGCAGCTGTTCCATAGATTGACAAGAACAAACAGACAGACAGCCAACAATTATAAAATTGCTTTTTTTATGTAAAAATTTGTTCAATTTCATATTAAAACTTGAATTTCATTTATATTACAAAATGATTTGAAGGACTCCTCACACCATTATATTAAGTTAAGATTGGTACGTTAAGTGCTTTGATTTAAAGATTTCTCATTCGTTGCGAGTATTACAATACTATATATCCTATTAATTTTATACACCCGAAAGTTTGTGAGTATGAATATATGTTTGTTTGTTGCTCTTTCATGCAAAAACTACTTAATGGATTTTAATAAAATTTCACAATAATATAGCTTACATATCCAAATAACACATAGGCTACTATTTACCGCCATGACGGAACTACACGCAGGTGGAGTAGCGGACAAAGCTAGTACACAAGATACTTGTTCTTTACAGAGTCCACTCCTGGACATAGACCTCTTAAAGGTTTTGGCTTACTATACCACACTGGGTTGGTATAGACATTATATCAAGTTTCTTCAGAACAGCAATTTCTGGATCATAGTTTGCTGTCTTAGTCAACTCTTACGACACTATTTGGATGAATAGAGCCACTCTTGGACCAACCAGCCTGGCAAGCGTGATACGAATATGAAGTATTTGCCTTCCATAGGGGAATATTTCCTTTCTAAGGAGAGCCCCAAGTCCAGCTGTGGAGTATTAAAGGCTGTTTTTGTTCATGCTTTCCATCAGACCGAGTAAAATCACTTTGGCAGGCTTAAATAAAACCCAACCTATGTTCTTCTTACCTGGCTAACAACTTTCCACTTGGAGCTAGTTTTTAATGCCTCCAGTTGCTTCAGCTCTTCGGGCCTATCATCAATGATACCGGCTACCTGTGGAGCGTCTTCACCTTCACCAAGTATATCTAACTCGTCAAAGTCAAGAGGCCGTAGTTTTGACAAGTCAATGTCATCGTCAATTATTTTAAACCTGGAAATATTGATTTGCAATGAATTAAGAGGTAAAGATTTTCAGGGTGCTAAATTTTTAGTTTTATATTTTTACAAAGTATAAAACGAAGTTGTTGTCTCTATTTACTGAGATCTATATTATATATATAAGTACATAGTTACATGACCATGCATATTTTTTGTAAATAAACAAGTATTTGTGGAATAACTGTGAAACCAGAGACCATAAGCACAGCAGTTGCATAGTCTATAACTACGCCATCGAGGCAGTCAATGTAAATCTGTCTCACTCTATCAATAGATAGAGTGAAGGTTTATAATAATATGTTTAATACATGCATGTATGAAATGGAACACACATATTAGGGAAAACAATAATTTCAAAGATTTCCGTGCGAAGTCGGGTTATGACTCTAGTTTTAAAAATAGAGTTTCATTACTTCTTTCTAATAAGCTTTATACAATCATAATCATCATTTTATGTTCTCATATTGCAAAACAATTGACAAGTATGGTCTCATACTTACAGTTTATGCTAATTCACTGTAGCTAGGGCTAGCTTGCTAGCACATTGATACTTTGGTTAAATTCAACTTAAAAAATAATAAAAATGCTTTAAATAAATTATGATAAATAACTTACCCCTTTCCTTTGGTAGCCTTTTTCTTTTTTTTCTTCTTGTCTCCCGACGACCCGCTCAGGTATTTTTGTAAATAAGCTTTCTGATCTATTTTATTAGACATTTTCTTAAAATTCTTTTACTTTAGCTTTGCTAGGATGGTTAGGAATGATTATTTAAACACTAAAAACAACCTCGACAGTCGCCCGATAGTAAACTTGGTTGACGTTGACGTTTATTTCGTTTTGACAAATAAGTTGTCACACTTGTCACCTCTAAGTATTGCAGTAGATTGCAGTTTTAACAATGGATAAACTACTAAATTATTTATTTTGCGTCTCTGCTAATCGTATCCAATAAATCAGTGACAAACAAATAACAAATGAAATTATTTAAAGTAATTAGAAGTAAAAAATATTTTGATAATCACCGTGAGAGAGTCACCAACTGTTATCAAAATATCTACCATTACCACCACTTCTGAAATATCGATGAGAAGAGGAAAGACTAAAGGTGGAGACCGTGGAGACACATTAACGGACGCGGCTGATAGCCATGATCTAGAGTAGGAGAATAGACTGAGCTGTGCAAACTATCGGACGTAAGTCGTGGACGTGACCTTGACTGACCTTGAGCGTTCGGACGTCCGACAGAAATCTGGCACAAGACCGACTGACGAGACTGTGCACACTTATCAGTCGCGGCTGTCCGATAATGTATATAGCTTGACTGCTGACATATCGACGCATCATTCCCGCAACAAGCGTGTGTCAATGGAATTAGTATTTTATATTTATTACTTCTTTCATAAGCTACAACTACTATTGCCCCTATTTTTTATTACTTAATATCTTCTCATTGACAACACATTTGTCGCATGTTGAATTTTTTGTGCTGAATGCTGTCGTCACGTCATAAAACTCAAGAAGATTTGCACTCATTGAATTTTTATATTTTTACACAAAATAAAACACATTTTGAATATTGTTTTTTATAATATATTTTTATTTCAATAATGTTCCTAATCTCTCGTCAATGTAACCACACCGAAATGTGCTATGGTATGGCTCACATGCCCTGCGTCGTTGGATGGAACGTGGGGAGTTTTCAAACACATATGATATGGATACAAAGAATACTCAGCCTCAGAACAACAATTTCTGGATCACACAAAATGGGAATCGAACTCTCTTGAAACTAAGAAATTTCAGTGATAATTACTCAATACTTGTAAACTCCCTCCCAAGTTCCTTCTCTAATTGTAGGTACTCCAAATATCATCGTCATCTATTCTTTAATTTACTACATCGCCAAACTTGTTTGTGTCAAGTTTTCCTTCTTTTTGCAGTGTTACTGTTTTGAGACACCCACTGTATGAATCAGAGAGAAACAAGTAGCAAAGCAACTGATCAAAGTTTATTGTGTAGGCCAGTCTTTTCAGCCCAGAGAATTAATACGGCCATTCAACGTGGCAATGCGAGTACTGCCGTTCTTTTGGGAACGCAACTGGTAGGCAATATGTGGAGGAAGTTTCTGACACTTGTATGTATCTAACCTAAATATTGTAGTTAAATGTTTTTATTGCATTTATTCGAAATACGAGATTTCAATTTACTGAAGAACTTAGGTTATATTTTATTTTAAAGTTTTTTATAATATTATTTGTTAGTGAGGTATTAAATGAAAATTCGTTCGTTTGCTCAGCTCAGCTTTTACTTTATTAGTACATTGATTTCTAATAAAAAAAAGATAATATACAAATCGATTCCATTGGGCTATGCATTGTCGTTTGAGTGTTTTCAGATTAGTTGAGGTGATCAATGATGTTTACCACATAACTACTGAAAGAAATTAAATATACAGGTATAATCAACGGTATGAGAAGTTTTCATATCCTAATGCTGCCTTATCGGCGTGCTTGGAGCTTGTTTGCACAAGTTATTCCTTTAATTTCTTTAAGGAGATCTGGCGCAGTGTATAAGTTCATAGATAGAGAACAATTTATAAAATTTTATCTATTGCTGAATTACGTTCTATAACAACGGCTTAAGAAATGCTATATATTGATTATATTGTTAGCAGTGTTCGAAAATATTGATAAAAGTAACGTCAAACTGTATTTATTTGTCTTATAAGAAAATGGATGCAAAAGCTTTGAACTGCTCCAATTTCACGTAATTGGTTATCGGTGATGTCAAGATTAAATCTAAACCATATAATAAGAAATGTTTATGATAAAAAATTATAATACCAAAGCCTCTTTTTCAAAAAGACGCCTCTATATGTCCAATAGTGGATTGTTGATAATAATAATGATGATGATGATGACGAAATATTATGCAGCGTTAATAATTACTTACGCTCGATTCAACGGTAACATTCACATCCCTGTCTCGTCTCCTACGATCTCTCTGAAATATTAAAGTACCTTGATAAAATTATAATACCATAGCCTCTTTTTCAAAAAGACGCCTCTATATATCCAATAGTGGATTGTTGATAATAATAATGATGATGATGATTACGAAATATTAAGCAGTGTTAATAATTACTTACGCTCGATTCAACGGTAACATTCACATCCCTGTCTCGTCTCCTACGATCTCTCTGAAATATTAAAGTACCTTGATAAAATTATAATACCATAGCCTCTTTTTCAAAAAGACGACTCCATATATCCAATAGTGGATTGTTGATAATAATAATGATGATGATGATGACGAAATATTATGCAGCGTTAATAATTACTTACGCTCGATTCAACGGTAACATTCACATCCCTGTCTCGTCTCCTACGATCTCTCTGAAATATTAAAGTACCTTGATAAAATTATAATACCATAGCCTCTTTTTCAAAAAGACGCCTCTATATATCCAATAGTGGATTGTAGATAATAATAATGATGATGATGATGACGAAATATTAAGCAGTGTTAATAATTACTTACGCTCGATTCAACGGTAACATTCACATCCCTGTCTCGTCTCCTACGATCTCTCTGAAATATTAAAGTACCTTGATAAAATTATAATACCATAGCCTCTTTTTCAAAAAGACGACTCCTTATATCCAATAGTGTATTGTTGATAATAATAATGATGATGATGATGACGAAATATTAAGCAGTGTTAATAATTACTTACGCTCGATTCAACGGTAACATTCACATCCCTGTCTCGTCTCCTACGATCTCTCTGAAACATTAAAGTACCTTGATAAGATTATAATACCTTAACCTATTTTTCAAAAAGACGCCTCTATATATCCAATAGTGGATTGTTGATAATAATAATGATGATGACGAAATATTATGCAGTATTAATAATTACTTACGCGCGATTCAACGGTAACATTTACATCCCTGTCTCGTCTCCTACGATCTCGCTGAAATATTAAAGTATGTTGATAAAATTATAAATACTACAGCCTCTTTTCAAAAAGATGCCTCTATATACATGTAAAACAGTTGACTATTGATAATAATAATGATGATGACGAAATATTATGCAATAATAATAATTACTTACGCGCGATTCAACTGTAACATTCACATCCCTGTCTCGTCTCCGTAGATCTCTCTGAAATTTTAAAGTACCTAGATAAAATAAAAGTCAACAGCTAAAGTAATTATCAAAAAGAAAAGAGGGAAAATACTTATACACAATAGGTATAAAATATTAGGCCTTAGTGCCTTTTACAAGATAACACTACATAGGAAACTAAATATAAGTTTCGATGGTTCACTTCTACATAAAATATCCGACCGACCGACGATAAAGGGTCAACATAAAGTGGGTAAAGGTAACCACATCAACTGCTTTAGACGGTCTACTGATGTAGGTCTCTATTTAAAAGGAAATTTTAAACAACTGATGGATTTAGAAATTTAGAATACAGTGATACCACTCCTATTCATTGCATCGGTGTCCTATGTGGCGACCAAAGGACCAAACTAAATAGGAAAATTTGAAAGAAACCCTATGGGCCAAAGTGATATAGTAGACCAAAACGTCCTTCCTAATGAGAGGTCTAAGTCCACTGATAAAGTGCTAAAGCCAGTTGACAAAACCAACTAAAAACCGCACACCTCGTTCTGGTAACCATAATAGTAGTAAGGAACAGTGTGAAAAGAACCGATACCGATTACCCTGTTTTGTGCCTCTCTAAGTAAAATATGTTTATGATAAATGTTATGCAACTTCAATAATTCCTTATGCGCTATTCAACGGTTGCGTCCTCGTTAGCTCTGTCACTGTGCCTCTGAAATATTTTTAATACTCATATCATATTTTTTGCTATAAACAGGACTTATTCGCGATGAAATTAAAGAGGTTACGATACCACGAGCAGTATAACCCGTTCGAAACGTCGGAAAGTTGGAAGTATCGTAACGTAACCTTTTTACTTTGATCGCGAATAAGTCCCCTTTTCAGCAAAAAACATGAGTATGTGTAAAAGTCGCGAAAGACTAAAAACAACATTTTTTTATAATTTAAATCTATTCCAGAATATTGGAGATAAAGCCGGAAAGTTACGTTTAATAAACATAATAGTATTTTATATGTTTTTAATATAGCCTTTTATTTCATATTACTTGCAACTTACCAGATTATAAAATAGATGAGTTATTTTAAGTTATCGATATTATTAAATTTTGGTAGTATGCTTGTAGGTTAATATAGAGTAGGGGGAGTAATATCAAGTAACACCAAAAAAAAAGCGGCCAAGTGCGAGTCGGACTCGCCCATGAAGGGTTCCGTATCAGCAAGTAACATCATATAAAAGTTCTTGTAGTTCGTTATAACTTTCATCGATGTTTTTATACTAGTGTATTGATTGAATGAAAGGTAAATTGCGATTTACGGTTTATGACGTATTAAAAAAAAACTACTGACTAGATCTCGTTCAAAACAATTTTCGTTGGTAGTTTTCATAGTAATATACAACATAATATTATCGCGAATAAGTCCCGTTTACAGTAAAAACATGAGTATGTGTAAAAGTCGCGAAAGTCTAAAAACAGTTAATATACAACATATTTTTTTTTTAGTTTTATCACTCTCTTATTTTAGAAGTTAGAGGGGGGGGGGGACACACTTTTTTCCACTTTGGAAGTGTCTCTCGTGCAAACTATTCAGTTTAGAAAAAAATGATATTAGAAACCTCAACATCATTTTTAAACACCTATCCATAGATACCCCACACGTATAGGTTTGGTGAAAAAAAAATTTTGAGTTTCAGTTTCAAGTATGGGGACCCCCAAAATGTATTGTATTTTTTCTATTTTTATATAAAAATCTTAATGCGGTTCACAGAATACATCGACTGACCAAATTTCAACAGTATAGCTCTTATAGTTTCGGAAATAATTGGCTGTGACATACGGACGGACAGACAGACAGACAGACAGACAGACAGACTTGACGAATCTATAAGGGTTCCGTTTTTTGCCATTTGGCTACGGAACCCTAAAAACGTCAAGCAAATCAGAGGTATGTAATACCCTTAATAAGTGATCGCGTTAATTCCCGTAAAAATAATATTATATATCAAGTAAGTCATGCATTTCACTATGAGGTGACTCGTCACCTCGTTTGACATCAGTACGATCGGGTAATGCAGATACGTCTTGTTTCATTTAATAAATTACTAAACATTAATTATTAATTAAAGTCGACTGGTAAAAAATGCCCCATGGCATTAAATCCGCCTTTGTCATTTTGTGCATAAACTCTTAAATAAAATAAATTAAATTACTTACGCGCGATTCAACAGTTGCGTCCTCGTCAGCTCTGTCACTGCGCCTCTGAAATATTTTTATTTGACTCATGTTTTTTGCTATGAACGGGACTTATTCGCGGTGAAATTAAAAAGGTTACGATACCACGAGTGGTATAATCCGTTCGAAATGTCGGAAAGTAGAATGTATCGTAACCTTTTTAATTTGATCGCAAATAAGTCCCGTTTGCAGCAAAAAACATGAGTATGTGTAAAAGTCAGGAAAGAAAACAGCTATTTTTTATAATTTATCTATTCCAGAATATTGGCGATAAAGCCAGAAAGTTACGTTTATTTATTAAACATAATAGTATTTTAAACATTACCTTTTATTTTATATTACCTACTTGCAACTTACCAGATTATAAAATAGATGAGTTGTTTTTAAGTTATAGTTATTAACAAAGTTTAGTAGTGTAATTGTAGGTTAATACAAGTTGTCCCAAAAGTAAGTTTATATTTATTTAGTTTACTGCTTGAACGCAACGAGTCCAATTGGCGCCAGGGCTATGTCAATCGGTAGCCTGGATCTTGGGCATTCAGTCGGATTATGGAGCATTTCTCGGGAACAGCCCGTACGTTGTGCGTACGAGAGTTTTACAAAAACGGTGATTCGGCGACTGTGGCGCGTAGAAGATTCTGTAGTGTTCGAGGTGTTCGCCGTTTAAATGATGCGCCAAGCATTTCTACTATTCGAAAATGGGTCAAAAAGTTTGAAGAGACCGGTACAACGCTGAAAACACCAAAATCCGGGCGAACAAGGTCATCAAGAACGGTAGAAAACGTAGAGAGTTTTAATCAGCTTGTTCGTGACGACCCGAACCTTTCAATTTGGAAGCGTGCAAGTGCTTTAAATGTGCATTATCATTACACCACATGTAGCACAAAGACCTAAAGCTGCACCCCTACAAAATTCAATTAGTGCAAGAATTAAAGCCCCAAGATGCCAGTTTACCAACATCTTGTTTTTGGATGAAGCTCATTTTCATGTTAATGGACATGTAATGCATAAAGATCGGATAATGCATCTGCACGAAACAAGACGTATCTACGTCTTGTTTCATTTAATAAATTAGTAAACATTGATTTATTACTTACGCGTGATTCAACGGTTGCGTCCTCGTCAGCTCTGTCACTGCGCCTCTTAAAAATTATTTAATAATTTGAATCTATTCCATAAATTTGGTGATAAAACCGAAAAGATAGCTTTAGTAAACATATCAGTATTTTACATGATTTTAATATTACCTTTTATTTCAAATTACTAGCAACTTACCATATTATAAAATAGATTAGTAATTTTAAGTTACCCTTATTATTAAATTTTAGTATTATAAATGTAGGTTAATATAAATTAGGGAGGGAAATTTAAAGTAAGCCATGCATTTTACCATGAGGGGCCTCGTTAGCTCGTTTGACCTCAGTACGATCGGTTAATGCAGATACGTCTGATTTCATATAATAAACTAGTAAACATTGATTATTACTTACGCGTGATTCAACGGTTGCGTCCTCGTCAGCTCTGTCACTGCGCCTCTGAAACATTTTTAATAATTTGAATCTATGCCATAAATTTGTTGATAAAGATGAAAAGATATATTTATTAAACAAAACAGTATATTACATGTTTTTAATATTACCTTTTATTTCAAATTACTTGCGACTTACCAGATTATAAAATAGATGAGTTATTTTGAGTTATCGTTTAAAATAAAGTTTAGTATTATAAATGAAGGTTAATATAAATTAGGGGCCCCTCCCCCTAATTTTTTTTACCTACCAAAATGGCTCTACCCTACCTGATGAAAAGTACAAGCAGAATCCAAGAGTGGGGGAAACTACACAGCATTTCCGAGAGTGCAAACAATGAAGAATAGTGGCCCACACTATGGCGACTTAGTGAGATGCTTTTTCACGTCTCGTTCGCTCGTCATAAGAAGGAACAGCCGAACGATGCAAAGGCTCCAGGAACACGACCAAGTCGAGCTCAGCGAGAAGCTCCCTTCGTTTCTCCTCAATGTGCACCGCTTTAGCAGAAGGATGACCCAAATGGCGACCATGTACTGTGCTGTCGCCTGCATAGCAATGTATGTTGACGAAGGCTAACATGTCATTGATATGCAGAAGAAACAGCGTGGGCGACAAGACGGAGCCCTGAGGTATACTTGCATTTATCTGTTGAAAGTTGAAGGCCGCGCCGTCACAAAGGACTCTAATGCGGCGTTGATGTAGAAAAGCGGCAATCAAGCTGAAGAGTTTGGGAGGCAGGCCGAATGCCGGAATCTTGAAGTGAAGCGAACAGTGCACGACACTATCGAAGGCCTTGGCCATGTCAAGGCTGATGGGCAGAGATACCCCATGCCTGTCCATAGCTTCACTCCAAAGGTGTATCATGCTTCATGCACGCTAGAAGATCACTTGTGGAATGGTTCGGTATAAAGCCGTATTGCCGATCATTTAGCAAGGAGTGATCTTCTAGATAAGGGACTAATTAATAATATGCTCAAACACCTGACAGAGAATGGAGGTGACAACTTTAAGTCGATAATTGGCCGGATCGTAGCGGTCGCTTTTCTTAGGAATGGGTTGAACATTCGCCTCTCGCCAGACCTAATTCAAAGTAAGGCATGAATTTTACTAGGAGGGGACTCGATACCTCTTTTGAGTTCGGTACGATCGGTTAATGTAGATACTTCTTGTTTCATTTCATAAATTAGTAAACATTTATTACGCTACTTACTCGTGATTCAACGGTTGCATCCTCGTCAGCTCTGTCACTGTGCCTCTGAAACATTTTTTAATAATTTGAATCTATCCCAGTTGGTGACTAAGCCGAAAAGATAGCTGTAGTGAACATAATAGTATTTTACATGTTTTTAATATAACCTTTTATTTCAAATTACTTGCAACTTACCAGATTATAAAATAGATGAGTTATTTTAAGTTATTGTTAATAATAGAGTTGAATACTATAAATGTCGGCTAATATATGTAAGTGGCAGGGGGGGGGGGGGGGTTTAAAGTAAGCCATGCATTTTACCATGAGGGGAGTCGTTAGCTCGTTTGATTGAAACATTGATTATAACTTACGCGTGATTCAACGGTTGCGTCCTCGTCAGCTCTGTCACTGCGCCTCTGAAAAATTATTTAATAATTTGAATCTAATCCAGAGATATGGTGATGAAATCGAAAAGATAGCTTTGGTAAACATAATAATATCTCACATATTTTTAATATTCCCTTTTATTTCAAATTACTGGCAACTTACCAGATAATAAACTATATGATTTGTTTTAAGTTATTGTTATTAATAAAGTTTAGTAGTATGATCGTAGGATAATATAAAGTAGGGGGGAGTAATATCAAGAAAGTCATTAATTTTACCATGAGGGGACTCGTTAGCTCGTTTAACCTCAGTACGATCGGTTAATGCAGATACGTCTTGTTTCAATTAATAACTTAGTAAACATTAATTGTAACTTACGCGTGATTCAACGGTTGCGTCCTCGTCAGCTCTGTCACGGTGCCTCTGAAACATGTTTTAATAATTTCAATTCATTAAATTTCATCAATACAATATGTAGTATGTAATGTGTTTTTTAATAATACCATTTTATTTTATTTAAAACTTACCAAGTTCGAAAAGTAGTCAGTTAATTTTAAGCTTTCCCTGTTAGTAAAGTATAATAAAATAGTATAATTGTAGAATAATATAAAGTGTTCCACAAATCCTATTTAATTTATTTACAGTCAACTCATCTTCAACTCGGGTCTGCTCTGAGAGGGTTTAGGCCATACGTCTCAACGCTGGCCGAGAACGGGTTAGAGACTGGCAAGACACGTTTTGGCCACATAATCTTGCAGTTGGATGTTTTACACTATACAACATTAATTATTACTTACGTCCCATTCTGTGGTAACGTCCTCGTCAGCTCTGTCACTGCTTCTCTGAAATATTTTTTAATAATTCATCATCCTCTACACAGTGTTAGGCGTCCCAGCAGTGGATGTCTTTTGGCACAGGACAAGCTTTTCCACTACAACCGGTCTTGTACTGCTCGCATCCTATGGTTTCCTGCGACCTTCACCAGGTCATCAGTTAATTATAAAACAGTAATTATTACTTACATCTGATTCACTGCTGCCGATGCGTCTCTGAAATGTTTTTCTATTTATCAGAAATATTACCAGATTTCCAGAACATGTTCTGAACATCTACGTACGTAAAATAAATAAAATTGAAATGTCTGTATGTAATATCAAATGAACAGCTTTTCACTTAGTGCGTATGAAATCATATACAGCACTTGCATCAAAAACAATTAAAAGAATATATCTGTCTGTCTGTTTTGTTCCGGCTAGTCTCTGGAATGTCTGAAATGGATGGACCAATTTTAATGGACCTTGCACAGATTGCTGATAAAGAGTAACATAATCTACTTTTACTTTAGACTAGCTGCATCCAGGTACAACGAAAACAGCGGTAAAGCCAAGCTAAGCTAAAGCCACTAACTTAAGTTTAATAAACATAATAGTATCTAACGTGGCTCGACTGGAGCAGTACTACCCTCATGTAGAAGACCAACCTAAAATGACAGCATTTCTACTGTGTCACGCTCAGCAACGAAGTACAATCGTTGCTGAGCGTGACACCGCAGGTCCAATGATGCAGTAGCATCTCTCTCGCTGTCATAGTGTGGGTCACCATGCTACATTATCTGCACTTACAATAAGGATGTTGATCTCTACACCGGGATGCTACTCATACTTGTCATTAAGCAGAATCACTTTAGTAGGCTTTAACATAAAAAATAACAAAAAAGTTTATTTCACGTATTTACATATGTCTACATTAAAAATTACTTACGCGCGATTCGACGGTAGCGTCCTCGTCAGCTCTGTCACTGCGCCCCTGAAATATTTTCCATTAATTGGAATTATTACTGTTTATTGCAAATATCCTTGTAAATATAAAACCTAGTTTACAAGAAAAGTAATGCATACAGATGATCTAGAAAGGAGATTGAAAGTGAGAAGTAAGGTGAATGGTGTCCTGCGCAATCATAATGACCAATGATCATGTAGAGAGGATGGATAGGTATATAATAGAAGGCTCATGAAAGGAATATATGGAGCGAATGTGTATTTGAGTGTGGAAAGGCCATCTATGGCAAACATTTCCTAAACAAACTTATAATGTTCTACAAATAGCACTGGGAACTGATGAGCATAAATGCAGTGAGTCATTAAAGTGACCCAACCAAAACAAAAGGTGTGTTAGGATCATAGTAAGTGGAGATCAATCGTCTCTGTCTACCCCTCTGGAAAAAAGACGTGATTATATCATTCAATAGAATTACTGATTATCATGAATAGTGACTGTAAAGCCGGTAACTTAATTTTATAACTATTACAATGTCTAAAGTTTTTTTTTTACCATATTGTCATACTTCAAGTTTCTCTTACGCGGTTCATTTAATAAATTAGTAAACATTTACTACTTACGCGCGATTCAACAGTTGCGTCCTCGTCAGCTCTGTCACTGCGCCTCTGTAATATTTATCTATAATTAGAATTATTACCAGATATTGCAACATATTTCAATGATATTCTGCTCTTGATAGTCACAGCAGGAAGATAAAAATCAAACAAACTCTGCAGCTGTAAAATATTAGTATGGGTGAAAATATAATAAATATAAAAATAATATCGGACATCTGACACACACCAAAATCTAGTTATCACTAAAGTAATTGTTAGTAACTGCTGAACACACACCTACGTTTTCTTAACTTGCTTACAATTGTAACGAAAAAAAAGCGTAGTTCTAATATCATATTTCATCGTTTTTGTAAACCTAATATGAATGTAGTAAAGAGGTTTTGGAGTTTTTCAAGCTTCAAGCAAGGCTCAATTGGTTTTAAGATCTGAAAAACTGGAATCAGCATTATCCAGAAGATTGACTGAAAAATTATCGTAACTTAGATTCTATAATTCTATTCTTGTATTCTATTCTTATGTTTGTCCCGGTTACTTAAATTTTATAACTATAACAATGTCTAAAGTAATTTTTTAATCTGACTATATTGATATACAGGTTATACTTCAAGTATCTCTTACGCCGTTCATTAACCGACTTCAAAAAAAAGGAGGAGGTTCTCAATTCGTCTAAAACTTTTTTTTTATGTATGTTCAGCGATAATTTCGTCGTTTATGAACCAATTTCAAATTTTTTGCATTGGGATGGGCGTAGCTTACAGATGGTCCCATCGTCACCATATCTGGATCTGATGATGGGATCCCAAGGAAATCGAGGGAACTCCTCCAATATCATAGGCACAATGTCGCGATTTGGGTACTCGGAATAGTTTTTCATTGAAGTCGGTTCCTTTTTGTTAAAATTATTTAATAAATTAATTAGTAAACATTAATTACTTACGCGCGATTCAACAGTTGCGTCCTCGTCAGCTCTGTCACTGCGCCTCTGAAACATTTATCCACAATTAGTACTATTATGAGATTTTCAAAATATTGTTAATAAAGCCGATAAGTTACGTTTAACTAACATATTTTTATTACGGTATGAATCTCATAACCATCCATTATAAGTTGCTTGCAGATTCTGCCATTCTCCTTTACCGGGTTCCAAAAAAAATATTATTTTGAAATTGTTATTTTTTTAAATTAACTAGCTTTTGTTCGCGTCTCCGCCCGCGTATAATGTAGCCTATGTCCTTCCATTCTCCTTTACTCTTTCAACAAACAATAATTAAGGTACTTACATCAACAACATACAATTAAGGTACTTACATCATCACTAGATCGGTGCCGTCGGTGTCTGTGGGTACTTGATTCATCAACCTTATCATTGCTTCTGCTATGACGTCTGACATCTCTTCTATCATCGCGCCTATCATGTCTTCTGCTATCATCTTGTCTATCGTCTCTTTTGCCATCTCTCCTGTTATCATCTATATCCTCTCTTCTATCATCACGTCTATTATCTCGTTTGTCATCATTACTGTAGTCTCTCTTGTGATCATGTCTGTCCTCTCTTCCATCATCACGTCTATTAACTCTTCTGTCATGACTTCTGTCGTCTCGTCTATTATCACGTCTATTATCTCTTCTGTTGTCGTGTCTTTCACTTCGTCTATCATCTATTCTGCTGTGCCGTCTGTCATCGTGTCCATGATCACTTCTAGCACTTTTGTGTGGCTCATGTTCCTTTTTAAGTTGTTGGTTTTTGGATTTCAAATCATCGGATCTACTACTATCACGTGAGTCATCTCTTCTGATGCTGTTTACCAACAACCAAGAGCGTCTTACTCGACTATCGTCTCTTCGGCGGTCGTCGTTACTGCTGTCGGAACTTCTACGAAATGAATCCAGGGAATCACGTCTGAATCGTTTCGAACGTTGAACGGAACTACTCAACCTCCTCTCTTCTTCACTAAGTCTTGACTGCAAAAATGAGAAAATAATTAAGCTTCTTCTTATCTACCCATTTTTTATGTCTTTCATATTGAAAGGATGACAGTGAGTAATATATTGGCAATGAGAAGTTATGGCACTATACGCTTCTGACAAGCCTTAGATAGAAACATTTCTATTAGACCAGGGTCCAGACCAGAAGCCTCTTAAAATAATAAAAAATGAACATAAATTATAGTTGGATGAAACCCATTGGAAAAGGAGGCGAATATTATAAAAATGAAAGGAAAAATAATTTACGGGCGATCTGAGGTCGGGAAGGGGGGGAGGTTTTACCAGATAAAGATGCTGATAGATGATGACGAAGATGTGATAAACTGCCTCGGTGGCGCAGTGGTAGCTTATGCGAGTGCCGTGCTTGAGTTCTCGGGTTCAATTACCGGGTCGTACCATGTTTTTGTGATCCGCATTTACTTTTTTCGGAGATTGGGTGTTTTCTATGTATAATATGTATGTATTGACTAAAAAAAGTATGTTTATGTATTTATATCAGTTGTCTAAGATCCATAATACAAGCTCTGCTTAGTGTGCGACTAGATGGCGTTGTGTGAAAGATGTCCGAAATATTTATTTATTGTTGAAAGATGGATAGGTATTAACAGAAACATTTTTAGCGTTTTAATAAAACCATCATGAACACATTTAATGCTGTTCTGCATTAGGAATATTTCTGTATCGCGTATTGTGTATTGCGTATTGTGTGCACTCACAATGAGGGTGGCGACCGACACTCTTGAATGCTGCTCATGCTTTCCACCAGGCAAAGCAAGTCACTATTGCAGGCTCAATTAAAGAAACACATTACACAAAGAGTGGTCCCATGTGGGTTTTGAACCCGCAACACTCGGGGTTCTATTGCACTGAGCAACGAGGCTATTGGTTTAGAGAGATTATCAAATTAAAATTACCCGAACGTTTTCTACGCCATCTTGTCTTTTTATTACGATAGCTGGCCTGGGTGGCTGGGATACAAGCCCTGGATGCCGATCACCATTCTGTAAATGTTCAACATTGATTGATTCTTCAACAAGTCATAATAACTTTTTTTAAGCCAAGAGTACAAATAACAGAGGTTTTTAGATCATTCCACGAGATGTTATTTTATTAACAATGGAGAAACGGCTGTTATGTTCCTCAAACAGAAAGGAAGTATCCTTCTACCAGGCGAGGTGATGAGGTGATTATTCCTGGCAGGCCGTGGCCTAACGGTTGATGCTGGGAAGTTTTATACGTACTAATCAATAGTAAGTATTATAGGGAGTATAGCCACGGTGATTTTAGTACCGGCTCGCCTCGCTACTCTCACACAGAACGGAAGCCTGTGATGTATAAGCATCTCACTAAGCCGCCATGCTGCATTGTCTATACTGACAATGAGGATGGTGATCCCTACTTTTGGATTCTACTCGCATGCTACTAGAAAGCATTTTCTATTAATCACTTTGATAGGCTTAAATTAAAAAAAAAAACAGCGTGAGTATTTCTATACCGGAAAACTGAAGCAGGATAGAGGGAGTCGCAAGACAGATATTCCGTCCTTCAGTAGATTATATTATAGTATGTTTTGTTGTCGTATGTGGGAGTTGCCTCATAATTGTTTAGGCATCATTAGTTGTCAACATAAGTGAGTGAAGTTTTAATATGAACTACTCATGATACAAGCAACACGAAAGATTCAAGTCAATTGGAAACATTGTGACAATTGATGATTCAATTTGCACTTTAGTTAGGTTCTTCTTCTCCGTTGCCCAAGCCATTTCGAATTAATTGGAGTTGCCTATTTTCGTTCTGCGGCGCCAGGTCAATCTATCCTGGGTTGTCGAAACATTAATTGTTTGGGCAAACTCTAAGTCCCTGGTTACCGTGGACCACCTCTACCCTTCTTATTACTTGGCAGTGCTAGAGCCCATTTCACTGCATGACTTTCAGGGCGTCTCATAACAGGACTCGTAGGTGACTTTCGGTAAGTTTTACTGTTTTCTACATTTTATTTATTAAATAAAAAAATATACGTGCACTTCCTATTCGTGGGCTTTCTGTATAGCTCAATACTATGTACTATGTGGGTCACCATGCTGCATTGTGTGCGCTCGGAATAAGGGGGGCGACCCACACTCTTGGATACTGCTCGTGTTTTCCATCAGGCAGAACAAAGTCAGGCTCATATGTAAAAGAATACATCGCACACAGCGTGTCACATGCGGGGTTTGAACCCGCAATACTCGGCGTTCTACTGCACTGGGCGACGAGACTATAGGTTAAGATAGATTATGAAAATTAAATTACCCAAACGTTGGCTGGAGCTAAATGGGGCTTTATGTTCTCATACAGATTTGGGCTTAGGAGTCCTGGACTCAGAACACCATCCTGTAAAACATTCATCATTTATTGATTTATTCTTACTTTACTGCTGTACCCGTGACTACAGTTATTGTAAATTCTTAATAATAGCCCGGAGTATGAAAGATTGGGGATTTTTCAAGTCGTCGGTCCCGGTTGCTACGAACTATGGTGATCGTTATTGAGAAGTCAGTGCCCTCAAAATATACTGACAAGTAGCTCAAATCTGGAACTACTAAATACTTGAAGTGGGTAGTTGCAGGATCATCAGGGTTGCAGAAATCAGATGCCAGTCGCTCCATAGAACAATAACTGATATTCAGGTAATGCCAGTTGACAAAATAAAATTGGGAATTATAAAGGCTAGCGCTCATACCCAATTAAAATAGCTTTTGGTGATTGGAAACAATCATCGAGGGCAAGCAACGATAGCGCGGTCAGTGCCTAGAAGGGTGATCTCACTGCTTAACGTGACCTGAAGATAAGACTCGTGAAGGTTACTTGGAAGCCTTTGGGCGGCATAAAACATCTAATGGCAAGATTACGTAGCCACAACGTGTCTTGCCAGTCCCCAACCCGCACTCGGCTAGCGTTCAGCGAGACCCAAGCTAAATGGGGCATTATGGGTTGTAGATGATGAAAGGCTAGGAAGATAATGATCTCAATGAAAATCGCACTAGCAAGGAATATGAAATTTCCAACAAATGGTATTTATTTTTGTAAATATTTTTTTCATACACATTTTTTTAGCTAGACTTTATAGCTCAATCATTCTCTTCATTGCTTGTGCTTCATTCTCCCGGCCTCCAGAGACCGAGAGAATGAAGCACAAACATCTGACCAGACCGTAAAACATCTGGTCACCATGCTGCACACTGTCACAATGAGGATGGTTACCCCTACTCCTTGAAGTATCCAGAATTATTCATGTTTTCCATAAGGCAGAGTAGAGTCACTTTGATAGGCTTAAATTTAAAAAATGTGTCTAATATAGGACTGAGATAGGCTGATGAAGATGATGATGTGTCTAATATACCACGCTGGTCAAAACAAGTTGGCATGGGGTAATTTCAAGTTTTCTTTCCTATGCAGTGATGTTGCACTGCATAGTTTGCTTAGTCAACTCTAACAAAACCCACGGAATGCACCCTGGCCTTTACAATTTATAGAAAATTTTGTTTTATCGTATACTAGCTTACGCCCGCGCTTCCACCCGTGTATCTCGATTATTGCAGTAAAAAGTAGCCTATGTGTTATTCTGATATATAAGCTAAATTAGTGTAAAGTTTCATCCTAATCCGTTCAGTAATTTTTGCGTAAAAGAGCAACACACATACATACATGCTTACTCCCAAACTTTCGCGTTTATAAGTAGGATTTATAATCGAAATAAAAAATTGACCCCAAAACTCTAGTCCAGTCAATTAAAGCTTAACTTTGCCATTTCGGTTGAACACCTGCAACCAACGCCAAAATTTCCGTAAGTCTTCGTAGATTAATATACTAAAATTGCAGGGTGCTGCATTACCGGCAAAGGGTGAAAATACATTGCAAAAGAGTGCAAAAACAACTTTTTCGTCTATATCTCGCGATTGGCTGGCAAAATAAAAAAAGGTCCTACTACAAAATTGTAGGAAATTAAATACCCTACAAACAATTGTGAACGTATTTTCGCGTATCTCTCATAGTTTTTGCACAAAATGCATTTAAAGGTGCAAAATCGTAAAAATAATAATAATAATCTATTTTTATCATTTTGAAGCGATCCTACGTGTTTCTTTGGAATTTAATTAATATTTTTCGGACACATTATTTATTTATTTATACATTTTTTTCATATACCTAATAATCTTGACAAAAAAAATCATTTCAATTTTATTATATGATATTTTCATCATCACCATCAACAGCCTTTAACAGTCTACTGCTGGATGTAGGCCTCTCCTTTGAAAGGAGGTTTTGGCCTACTATTCCACGCTGGCCAGACGGGGTTGTTTCAAGTTTTCCTTCTCTTGGCAGTGATGTTAGCTGCTTATTTTGTTCCTTTAGTTGCCTCTTACGACATCCATGAAATGAATAGGGGTGGTGACACTTTGTATTCTTAATCCGTCACAATTCGGACAATTGATTTTTAATTTTATACTTTTTTTATTCCACCAGATTCAGCGCAAATTTGCACATTTGAGAGGATGGTCATCTAATGAACGGTAGGCATTTAATAGGCCTGATAGAAATGTTATATACGATGGTGATATAAGAGGTGAAATGCCTAAACTTAGTTTACTAGAATCTGCATAGGTGATGTTTTTAAGCTATTGCATAGCTTTTATCGCGACCTTTGAGCGCGGCGACCGAATCAAAAAATTCCGTAACGAATAAACCTAACACCCTATAAAAGGATAGAGAATATGATTGTAACTGCAGTGCGACAAGGATGTGGCGGCTCCGTGCTCTATAGGCAGATTAGTGCGTGCGTGCTGCCGCCACCGGCCATTATCCATTGCCTTGACAACACAGTCATTCTAGATTCTTCTTCTTTTTTTATTCCATATTAGATAGCTTAGATTACTATTATGTTCTCTGTTTAGTTGTCATTGTCTTTCGGTTAAAAGCATGATTATATTGTTTGGCAATAATATTGTTAGAATGTATGTTGGTAAAAAGACAGTATAATATATTGTTTTGTAAACTTGGATTGATATCAAAGAAAAAAAATACTGCTCAAATGAAAAACAAATAAATAAGTATAATTGCATAAGTTGATAAAAAATGCTATGCAATAGCTTTACCGCGGCAGGCCCCGAGTGCCACAAGACTTTTTTTTAATCCAGAAGGCCCTCTCTCATCATAAATCTCATTGGTGATATCTGTTGTAGATGCTAATTGCGCTGCAAATCTTTTTACATTTAATTGGAGTTCATTCATATCAAACACTACTTGCTGGTGTGTACACTGCTATGCCTCCTAAACAGTGAAAAGTCTCCTGACCATTTAAGGTGCTTATATTACGGTCAGCATAATCAGAGACATTTGAACGAAAGCATCAGTAATTATAGTCTTCTGAGGTTAAATTATTGATGAAGCTTCATGAAGCTGAATATTGTGTTATGATGTGCAAACACCCAGTTTGCTTAGTAGATTGACAACTAACATCGATCCTGTTTTGGGATAAATGTATGCACCAACATCTAGTTGAAGAAACGATATGAAGGATTTAGGATGAAGTGCTGAAATAATACTATAGGCAATAGTATCTATTTTTGGGATAATAGGACATTCATCTGACACAATATTTTCATCATTGAATAATAATTAATGTATGAAGCAAGTTAATAGTGGAGGTACTTCTGATACAACGTTATCAGGGAATTTGTCCGGTTGTAGATAACTTTTTGTTTCGTAACGAGTTTCCTTTATTTCGTCCTGTAAAATTTCTGCACATGCAGTGATGATTGTTTTTTTAGCCATTTTACTGAGGTCCTCACTCTTACCATACCAATCACTATAATTAGTATGCAATCCTGAGAGGATTGCATACTTTTCACAACAATTGTTGCATCTTGCGTTTTCTTCATACAAATAGAACATAAAAATGAAGGATTGATTGTTTCCTTTAAAGTGAATCAAATTTATTTTGTAAAAAATCACTTTTTGGATAGACGCACAAAAATGAAATATCCCTGAAAAGACAGTTTGGAGTATAGTGACAGTAAGTAACAAACAGTTAGTTGAGCATTTTCTGCTGCAGTCTTACTCATTGCACTCAGCGAGATAGAAAAACAAGCGCATGTGTGTGTTCTCAATGGTACTATTTTCGGCGAGCGCAAGGGTCTCATTTTTGTCTAAATCTCTATCTTTTTCGCTCTTATTAGGAAACGTATGGTCTTATTCGAGCACATGGGTCCTTTTTTTCGATTGTATCCTATAGATATTCAATGGGACTATTTACGTCGAGCACAAGGGTCTCATTTTTGTCTTATTCTCCCTATTCACTCTTATATTTCTATCTCTTACGCTCGCATTGAAATAATTGTGGTCTCACTCGCACGCATGCTCTCTTCACGTCCATGCGTAGAAAAATAGAATCAGTGGGAGCAAGAGAGTAGTCGTAAATAAACCCATTTTTAACGCTTACATTGCAAACGTTGGCTGTACCCTACGAGATAGATCAAAATAATGTAGTACACTTTAAAACCTAGAAAAAGATTTCGATAGCGTGCCTCGCGACGCTCTCTGGCTGGTCCTGAAGAAACTGGGATGCACGGAAAAAATTCTAAGAATGATCCGGCTCTTGCATGATGACATGCGATGCTGTGTCGGTGTGCAGGGCGAAGATTCCGAGTTCTTTTCAGTAGGTTGCGGTGTAAAACAGGGTTGCGTACTTGCTCCAACTCTCTTTGCCTTGTACTTTGCAGTGGTAAGGGAGGCCTTACAGGATTTGTCTGATGGCATTCGTATTCGTTTCCGGACCGACGGCGGTGGTGTGTTTAACTTATCTAGGCTTAAAGCTCACACCAAAGTATCTTATGCTGTTATTACCGAAATGATGTACGCAGACGACTTGTGTATAATGGCAAATTCCTCGGAGGGTCTACAGAGGCTTATGACGAGTCTTGATGGGTCATGCTGTAGATTTGGTCTTAAAATCAGTGTCAAAAAAACCAAAGTGATGGTCCAAGATACGCTGATTGGTGCGCCAATATATATCAAACTTCGCGACATTCCACTTAAGCAAGTAGGTAAGTTTAAATATCTGGGCAGCACCTTGACATCAAACGGCCAACTTGATAGCAAAGTGAACAGTAGAATTGGAGCTGCCGCCGCAGCTTTTGGAAAACTTCGTTTCAGGGTATTCCGTTCACATAACATCAAACTCTGCACAAAAATAGCTGTGTACATGGCTATCGTCCTGCCTAATCTGTTGTACGGCTCCAAGAAGTGGTGCCTTTGCCGCAAACATATCCACACTCTAGATAGATACCATCTTAAATGCCTACGCGACATTATGAACATTCACTGGTCAGACCGTGTACGAAACACGGAAGTTCTACGACGAGCAAATGTCGGCGGAATATAGGCCTAACTAATCCAACGGCAGTTACGGTGGTGTGGACATGTCGCATGGATGCCTGATGAATGAAAGAGTGACTAAGCGCATCTTTTACTCGGAGCTGCAAGATGGCAAACGAAAGCAAGGTGGTCAATTTTTGCGGTATAAGGATGTGCTAAAGCGACACATGAAACGCCGACACCTTGACCCGTCGCAGTGGGAGGTTGCTGCGGCGGATAGACCACTTTGGAGGCGTACTGTTCACACTAAGATGTTTGAGGTCGAGAGACAGCGGAGAAATGAGCTCGATGCCAAACGGTATGAGCTCAAAGCCCGACCAGCGGCGGCCATTTATTACAATGATATCGGGGGGGTGCTGACTTGCAGTGAATGTTGACGTACATTCACTGCGAAAATTGGATATATCAGCCACCTGAGAGCACATCAATGAAGCTCACGCTGATCAGTTCCAAGTCGCCGTGGCCGAATACGGTCTGGATGGTAGTAGTAGTTACACCTTAAAAAGGTCTACAATACTTTCTTTCTTTTTACGAGAAATATTGGCTTATTTACGAAACAATTTTAAGCAATACAGTATTAATCCTTATCGAATTAAGTACCTTAAATACTTTGTGCATCTAATATAGATTAATATGACCCTGTACAGTATATAATTTAAATTAATATTTTTGAAGATATTACAAATTGAAAATGCAGGAACAAAGCTATTGTGGCGGTACCGCCGGGGCCCGTTAGTCGGCACTGCTGTAAATTTATCAGTATCAGTTAATAACAGACTAAGCACAATATTTTAATGATTATTCTAAGGCGGTACGAAGTTTTCCGGGTCAGCTAGACATATAATATTTTTTATTTTTTTTTGCTAAGATTATTAGGTATTTGAAAAAAGGTATAAATAAATAAAAAAATGCCCGAAACATATCAATTAAATCCCAATGAAACATGTAGTATCACTTTAATATGATAAAAATAGATGAATAATAATATTTTTACGATTTTGCACCTTTAAATGCATTTTGTGCATAAACTATGAGAGATACTGAAAATTTGTTTACACCTTTTGGTAGGGAATTTAATTTTCTACAATTTTGTAATAGGATTTTTTTTTATTTTTCCAGCCAATCGCGAGATATAGATGAAAAAGTTGTTTTTGCACCCTTTTGCAATGTATTTGCACCCTTTGCCGGTAATGCAGCACCCTGCAATTTTAGTATATTAATCTATGAAGACTTACGGAAATTTTGGCGTTGGTTGCAAGTGTTCAACCAAAATGGTAAAGTTAAGCTTTCGTTGACTGGACTACTCCGACATACTTAATTTAAAAGTTAATTAACTGTGAAATTTTGATGGAATTATATTTTATCAAAGAAAAAATAAAAATTTAACGATAATTAAGAAGTTTTTCAAACTTACTTTATTGAAAGAGCCAGCTGTTGCCACAGTCAGGCAAAGAGAGAAGATGATATACCACCTCATCTTGACCAACCTAACAATACTCTATGATAAGAAATTTAACAACCAGTACTTATAAAAACAATAAACACCGTAGATAATTGATATTAATGAGTGTTTCCTGTCACATAATCAACCATGAAACCTTAACAGAAACCTTTTATAAATATATTATTTGAATTTAATTAGTTGCTGCTTTTATCAACATTCTATTATAACTCTACATTGTTCTAATTAATCTTTAATCACTGGCAATTACATGTAAACATTTCTTTTGCATTTTTTAATTTATCGGTTTTTTTTATTTATATTATAAAGGCCTGGAACAAATTGGTTTCCAGCTATGAGTCTGCGATTTGTACATGTTCAATTTGATGTAGTATGTATTACATTATTAAACTAGCCGACCCGGCGAACTTCCTACCGCCTTAGAATATTAATTCTTATTTTAATATTGTATTTTGTTATTAACAGATAGGCCGGCCGGTATAGCCACAATCGCTTTGTTACTGCATTTTAAATTTGTAATATCTTCAAAAATATTAATTTAATTAATTACATACATACAGTATGTATACATACTGTATACATACTGTAGATAATTTACATACTGTAAAATGCCATATTGTACAATGTATTTAAGGTATTTAATTGGATAAGGATTAATACTGTATTGCTTAAAATCACTTCGTAAATAAACCATTATTTCTCGTAAAAAGAAAGAAATAAAAAAATGGTTATTGTGGGTTATCCATAAGAGACAGTCATATACCATCCCGGACTTTTTTTAAAACTTTTTAAGGTGTATAATACTGTAGTACATTATTTTGATCTATCTCATAGGGTACAGCCAGTGTTTGCAATGTAAGCGTAAAAAATGGGTTTCTTTACGACATCACATTAGAAACCTCTAAAATTTTCAATGTTTATCTACTATATTATACATGTTTTATACATATAAACCTTCCTCTTGAATAATTCTATCTATTATAGAAAACGGCATTTCAATCCGTTGCGTATAGTTTTAAAGAAAATAACTATATATATTTGTACACATAATCCTAGGTAAAAGACGTTCACAGTTGTATTATATACTTCGGACCTCCCCCTAGACTCTCTGCAACTAAAACTTCCATCCGGTCTCATGACTTGAAAGTTGACCCAAACAACAGTTTTGCCACTGAGCAACTAGTATAGGAGCTCCGCGACCATGAGGGCAAACTGAATTCGAAGGCTAAACTAGTTGTCCCCAGAAGTTTCAAACCGACGCAGGTGCTTTTTCAGGCATGGTTGCTTCGGGAAGTACCTGTCGCTAGGCGGGAACTGAGCCTGTCACCACTGCGACTGCAGTGAGGACTCGGCCCAGCGTTCTGTTATATATATGTAATGTATATAATAGTGCCTAACGGCCCTATTCCTATCCCTTAGTCAGCACCTCTGTTAATTCATAATAATTAGACAGTAAACTCAAGTCAGTTCGATTCCATCATCCGCGCGTGACACTTGCCCTTTTTTCGAGTCCTTCTAAACTAATAAACGTCCTTCAAATCTAATAATATCTTTTTTTTAAAAAGAGCCTTTCAAATTTCTGTGTAACATTGGTGGCAGCGGTGGGATACCGAAGGTGAAGGTATCCTTGGGACGTCTCCTTCAAGACTCAGTTTATTCAACAAAAAGTGTCAGTGCTAAAACGAACTCATAATATTCAAAATCCATAAATATATTCAAAATCCATAAATATATTCAAAATCCATAAATATATTCTAAATCTATAAATATATTCAAAATCCATAAATATATTACTTAAAGTGTATCCTAAAACCTGATTTAAAATCTAAATCGTGGGTGTTGTGACAGTGATATTGTTCCTGCTTTGCTCCTGAAAGAAAAATCTCTAATTCGAAATAAAGAGAGGTGGTCATGTTCCAGTATATTTTCTACGTGTTCCTGTAAGTCTCCATAACATTTTATTTTATTACAAAAGTGCGGCCCATTCCTGATAATTTCCTCGAAACGAGTGTGTGAATTCAGTGAGTGAAAATTCGAAAAAGTGTTCTATTTCGTGTAATTAATCAATACCTATTATAATTATTCTTTTTACAAAACTTTCCTATTGTAACTTTCTCACAGATATTGTTATTGTAAGCTAGTTCTTAGAATTTATCAACAAGACATTCGATATCCAGACGCTCACTCTTATCTAGACCTCACTGTAAGTTGTAACAAACTCAGTGGCCGTCTATTACACCGAATCATATTCAATCTCTGCCTTTTTGTGAACATATAATTACTTTAATTTAACAAAATGACTCCCAAACTAGAAGGAAATGAAATCGTTGAAATTTCAACATTATTTAAATTCATTAAACCATTCGACGGGACACGAGAAAAACTAAATTCGTTTTTAAATAATTGTGATAATGCCATTAATTTAGCTTCTGACGCCCAAAAACCAATTTTATTTAAATTTATTTTATCCCAACTTGAAAGCAAGGCTGAGGTAGCTTGCTCCATTAAAGAATTTGATTCTTGGGATCAGTTGAGTAGCTTCCTTAAAATACAGTTTGGCGAAAGGAAACACTACGCTCATCTCATGACCGAGTTAAGGGATTGCCAGCAACTAAATGAACCAGTTAGTCAATTTGCATTGCGTCTAGAAACTTGTCTATCAAAGCTTCTAACAGAAGTTACTTTATCTAATAAAAAGAAAACCGAATTAGTTGGTCGTATAGCGGCCATGGAAGACCTAGCACTCCACACCTTTTTGGTTGGCCTTAAGCCCGAAATTTCTAATCTAGTCCGTTGTAGAAATCCATCCACCCTTAACGAAGCTATTAACTTCGCAGTGTCAGAAGAGAAAATTCTTAACTCCTATATTAAACGTAATTCCCAAAACTATACACCTTATCGCATTAATCCTAAACCTCAGAATCCTTCTCGTCCGTCTAATCAAAACACAAATTTCAAGCCGCAAATGCCTAGACATTATGCCCTAAATAATCAAAATCTGTTCTGTCGCTACTGTAAAAGTCAAGGTCACACTATTGAAACATGCCTAAAACGTGAATATAATAATAATAGATTTAAAACTGGCCCATCATCCCAATTCCAAAAACAACTTTATCAGGAGAAATTTAAACCTAAGCCCGCTCGCGTTAATTGTACAGTCAACGAAGATGATTATTATAATCCAGAACTGCAACCATCCATGAGTTCAAACGAGACTCAAAACCACGAAGAGCATAATTTAAACGAATAATGGGCTCACGGAGGTGTCTCGTGAGACCCAAATCACAACCCATAACTAAATCCTACCATGTCAACGGCACCCATCCTTCTAAATCCAAGGACCACACGGGTAACCAGCCCCAAGCAAGTGTCCATTCTCCCAGTTCCAAGGACCACACGGGTAACCAGCCCCAAACAAGTGTCCATCTTTCTAAATCCAGGGACCACACGGGTAACCAGCCCCAAACAAGTGCCCATTCTTCCAAATCCGAGGGTCACACGGGTAGCCAGCCCCAAGCAAGAGCCCAGAATCATTCAACTAGTAATAAAATTCAAGATAATTCCTGTAAATCAAATAAGGTGTATGAAATATCCTTTAAAGATAACATATCATTACCTCATGTCTCTATTCAAACATCCGTTTCCAATAAACCACTTACCTTACTTGTAGACACGGGATCTTCAGTATGCCTACTTCAGAAGACTTCCATTCAAACATACTCAGATCTGAAACTTGACAACAACATAATAAAACTAAAAGGCATAGATAGTCGCGAAGAAGCTGTTCCTACCCTTGGCAGTTTCAATATGAACCTAATATTCAACAAGGAATCAATATCCTATCAGTTTCACGTAGTAGAATCAATGGACTTTCCTTATGACGGTATCATAGGAAATGATCTACTTACCCATTACCAATGCTCTGTTGATTATAATCGCCAAATTCTTAACCTAGGAGTAAACAGAATAAAATTAAATTTAACTCATCCAATCTATCAAATACCACCCCGTTCTGAAATCATTATAGAATGTTCAGTAACTAACCCTGAACTAAAAGAAGGTCTTATTCTTGACCAACACATAAGTAATACTCTACTTATAGCGAACTGTTTGACTAAAGTTAAAAAGAATAATCGAATAAATCTTACAGTCTTAAATACCTCTGAAAGTCCTATTTCTCTAAATGCAAATCTTCGACTCACCTTACATCCAATCGACTATGAAACCTGTCAAGTATATTATAATAATAAATCATGTATTAGTAGAACTAATGAAGTCCTTAATCTTCTTCGAGTTTCACACTTAAATTCTGAAGAAAATGAAGCTCTTTACGATGTTTGCTCAAAATATTCTGACATATTCCATTTACCTAATGATCAACTTACCTCAACCGATGCTATTCAACATGAAATCCGCACATCTTCTGATCAGCCTATCAATGTCAAATCTTATCGTTTTCCGGAAATACATAAGCAAGAAGTTAATTCTCAAATAAATAAAATGTTAGATCAGAATATTATCAAGCCTTCCCTATCTCCCTGGTCTTCTCCAATATGGATTGTTCCGAAAAAGATCGATGCTTCAGGCCAAAAGAAATGGCGCATAGTCATCGACTATAGAAAACTGAATGACATTACAATTGGTGAAATCTATCCTATCCCTAACATTGTCGAAATTCTAGACCAATTAGGTAACTCAAAATACTTTTCAACTCTTGATCTTGCTTCCGGCTTCCATCAAATCAAAATGGCTCCACAAGACGCCTGTAAAACTGCCTTCAGTGTTCTCCAAGGACATTTCGAATTTACTCGAATGCCCTTTGGCCTAAAAAAATGCGCCAGCAACATTCCAACGTCTTATGAATAATGTCCTTACAGGCCTTCAAGGCGAAAGATGCTTTGTATATCTTGACGATATTGTTGTTTATTCACATGATTTAAATAGTCACATTCAAAATCTAACAGCTGTCTTTCAACAGCTTCGTAGTTTTAACTTGAAATTGCAGCCCGATAAATGCGAATTTTTAAGAAAGGAAGTCGGCTACTTAGGGCATATAATAACAGAAAATGGTTTAAAGCCTGATCCAAACAAAGTCAAATCCGTTGAAAATTTCCCAATACCAAAGTGTCCAAAGGACATCAAATCATTTCTAGGTCTTATATCTTACTATAGACGTTTTATTCCTGAATTTTCAAAATTATCAAAACCACTTTCGAATCTACTAAAGAAAAATGTTCCATTTGTATGGACTAATGAACAACAGTTAGCTTTTGAAATGCTCAAAGATAAATTGATTACTGCTCCAGTTCTCATCTATCCAGATTTCACAAAATCCTTTAACCTTACTTGTGACGCAAGTAACTACGCAATCTCTGCTATCTTATCTCAAGGCCCAGTGGGAAAAGATCATCCTGTGGCCTACGCATCCAGAACACTAAATAAGTGCGAAATTAATTACAGCACGACAGAAAAAGAACTGTTGGCTATTGTATGGGGTTGTAAAACTTTCAGACCATATTTGTTTGGTCGTAAATTTATTATCATAACCGACCATCGTCCTTTAAAATGGCTTTTTAATCATACCGATCCGAGTAGTAAACTGCAACGTTGGCGTCTTCAATTTCAAGAATTCGAGTACGAAATCGTCTACCGAAAAGGTAAGCTCAATTCAGCAGCTGACGCTCTCTCTCGTTATCCCGTTAACGCAATTACTGACGAAGAGCCATCCACTTCTGGGGTAAATGATAATACCACCACTAGCCCAGAGTCAGAAATTCCTCATGAAATTCTTAAAGACCTTATTGATCTAGGTGCTCTAGATATGAGTCCATCAAATCCACCACCGAACATAGATCTTGATCTTTTAAGTCATCCTACTCCAACAACCTCCCCTGCTACTGCAGAAGATAATACTATTTCCAACAATGAATACTCAGACTTTCTAAAATCCTTTAATAACAAAAATGAAACCTATAATACCCAAGTACAAGAACATAACGAAAATCTTTTAAAAAGTAATAGTAAAACCATACTCGTCCCTGTATCTATTGATCTCGATGAATCAAATCCGTATATTCAAGAAATTATAGGTAACGCTGATGATTCAAATACCATAATAAATGGAGAAAGAGAACTCCACGGCTTTATGAAAATAATCATTAAAGAAAAAACTTATTATCTATTATTTACGAAGGTCTATTATTTTGAAAATTGTACTTACCTTGACATCTTCAAAACATTAAAAGCAGCTAGAGATGAAATTATCCTATCCGGCAATATTAATGAATTTGCTATATCAGATTTCAAAAACCCATTCGAACAAAACTCTTTTATCAAAATTTATGGCATGCTTATTTATCTATTCAACAATACAAACATCAAAGTCCACATACACCATAATACAATAATTTACCCAGTACCTACTGAAATAAATAAACTACTTAAAGAAAATCACGACATCCCTATCGCGGGCCATCTAGGGTCTAATAGAATGTATGATAGGATAAGAGAGCGTTATTATTGGAAAAATATGCGCTCCGACATAGAAAATTATGTTAAAAATTGCAAGTTGTGCCAACCTAATAAAGCCTTACGCAAAATCAATAGATCTCCCATGCAGATTACAACTACTTCTACACGCCCATTCGAGAGAATTAGCCTCGACATTGTCGGACCTCTACCTGAAGCTGGACTTACAAAACTGAAATTTATACTTACCCTTCAGGACGACTTGACCAAATTCTCTATAGCTTATCCCATCTCGAACGCCACAGCAGAAGAATCCTGCGAATGCCTTGTACATTTTATAACGTTATTTGGTATACCAAAAATGATCCTTACCGACCAAGGTACAAACTTTACTGCCGATCTATTTAAACGCACCTGCGAACTATTAAAAATCAAACAAATCTGGTCTTCACCCTACCATCCACAAACACAAGGAGCTCTCGAAAGAAGCCACTCTACGTTAAAAGAATATCTAAAATCATTTGTAAATGAAAGTCATACAAACTGGCACAAGTTTATATATACCGCCATGCTAAGTTACAATAGTAGTGTCCATACCACGACCAGATTTACTCCATACGAACTCGTTTTCGGTCACAAACCATATATTCCCGACTCTATCTTTGACTCTTCCCCTAATATAACATATCCAGAATACATTAAAATGTTACAACATCGTTTAAAGGTCTCACGTGAAAAAGCACAAGAAAACATTCGTATTTCCAAAGAAAGGTCAAAGACCTACTATGACAAACATAGCCGTCCTGTACAGTATAAAGTAGGAGACTACGTATACTTAAAAAATCACCTACGATTACGTAAGGCTCTCTCACCTTTATGGAAAGGGCCATACAAGGTTGTAAAAATCCATGGAAATAACACTTTATCTCTATTAATCAATAGACGACACGTAAAACATCATTATGACGAGGTGAAACTCGCTCACGACGATAATTAAATACAACTTCCGACATAGATATAAGTAATATTTTTAAGTTTAGTTACTCTTAATATGATTAATTCCTTAAGTTACTATTTTAACTATTATCATTGAGATTAATAGATGGTTTTCTTAGCGTCTTAATTCCTGTAGATATTTCCTATATACAACCGCACATTAAAAATCTGAACGGTGTGATAGGCACCTCTAAGTTCCTATACAAACAAACTACTCTGTACACTGATATCGAATGTCTTAACTTACACCAGCCTTTACCAATAAGATATAATGACATAGTCTGAAATTTTGATTATCTTTCTCTCATTTAACTGAAACAAAATCTGACCTTGTTACCTGATAAATTAGTATTAAGAACAAATTATAATAGATTGTAAACTTGTTAGGAAGTAGTATAATAACATTATCTTTTAAGCTATAAGATATTATAAATGCTATTATGTTTAGTAAATCTAATGTTTGTATCCTTCTATTATTAGTCCTAAGCAGCTTTTTACTGAGCTTGCTGATAATTATAGATTTTTAGCTGATTATCATCGCTTTCCGATAACCCTAGATTTAGATAATAAGTATATATACATTAATGAATATTTCAAAAGTTGCTACTTTTTATAATTGTAATAAAATTGTATTTGTTTTAAAGGTTCCTCTAGTTAGCTCAAAGATTGTATCATATTATACCATATCCAGTTCCTGTAGCTAATAATACTCATACAACAATAATTTCATCTGCTAAATACCTAGCTATCACTAGAGATAGGTCCTATTATACTAAGTTAGATAATTTAAGTAACTGTAAGACTATACATAGTATGTATTATATATGTGATAACCTAGACACCTATTCGAGTTCTAGGACTGCGATCTGCGAATCGAATATAATCTCGAAAGTATTAAAACAAGTGTCTAGTAATTGTAAAACTCAATTCCTTCAAGGCCATTTAGATATTTGGCAGACATTGTCTAATAATAAATGGGTATAAGTTATGTATTTCAAACCCTTCAAAATTATTCATAGATTGTCAAGGTTCTACTAGCACCGAAACTGTAATATCAGACACAGGTATATTAAACTTACCTTCATATTGTCCTGTATGGCAAATACTATTCATAAACAACTATTGTTATATCTCTATTATTATTGTAATTGTATTGTTTGTTCTTTTTTTTATAAATTTATAAAATCGGGTACATGTCAACGCCTTTTAAACAAACAACATTCTAAATTTGATATTGAAAAAGCCGAAGAGCTAACAGAAGTTGCTGCTACTTCCTCAGACATTCCAGCACCCAAAATCCGTACAACCTTTACATAAACTTAACCCTTTCGGGGTAAGTTTAGTCAAAACCCTGGGGGCTGTTATATATATGTAATGTATATAATAGTGCCTAACGGCCCTATTCCTATCCCTTAGTCAGCACCTCTGTTAATTCATAATAATTAGACAGTAAACTCAAGTCAGTTCGATTCCATCATCCGCGCGTGACACTTGCCCTTTTTTCGAGTCCTTCTAAACTAATAAACGTCCTTCAAATCTAATAATATCTTTTTTTTAAAAAGAGCCTTTCAAATTTCTGTGTAACAGTTCGATGGCAGTTTGCCCCGCCTGAGCCACGCAGCGTCGGGCCCTCACTGCAGTCATTGGAGAAGAACAGTGGATTTACCGCAGACATAATCTTCTGTGAAAACGTCATTTTGCAGGAAGCGGCGGTTAAGGCCCGGGAGGAGGGCCTCTACTCAGACCCAACAGTTGAAGATGGATTGGACGGGTTTTCCCCTCCACCCGCTTCAGTGTGGCCACCTTGTGACCGGCTAAACGTGCTCTCCAAGGCATGAGCGTGACACACCGTCAACTTAGATACTCTGGGCTGTTATTAGAAAATTAAATAACACTTTTTGGTCCGACGCGGGAATCGAACACGAGACTTCTTGATCAGCAGTCGGATACGCTAACCACACATCCAACAAGACAGGTGTGTAGTGTATCTATGTGTGGTTTTATCTTATATATAAAATTCTCGTGTCACAATGTTCGTTCCCATACTCCTCCGAAACGGCTGGACCGATTTGTATAAAATTTTGTGTTCATATCGGGTAGGTCTGAGAATCGGCCAACATTTATTTTTCAAACCCCTAGGACGCGAGCGGAGCCGCGGGGTATCAGCTAGTAAAAATTTAATACTATCCGGAGTCGTAGGAAGTCGGCGTATCTCGGGTGCTGGTGAAATAGAAAAAATGATATATTTTTGGTTACTGAGCACGTGATTTTTCTCACCATTGTGTTGTCTTTAGTAATTACTAAAGCTTTTAAAGCCCTTGGTATTAATTTACATCAAGAAGTCACCCCTCTTGACAGAATACAGAACCCTCTTTTGTTCAGTTTTAGTAAAATACAATGTAATGTAACAAATGACAAATAATTTGTCTAAGGCGCCTCCACTCTCATGGCCTTTTTGGTTCTATTTCTGAGGGGGATACTTGTTTACATAAAGTTGTGGGACCGTCCCTTCTCTTAATTAACATATTAAGTAAATGAAAATACACACGTACATTTCTTTTTGTACATGCGTATTCATTCATACAGGGATATTTTAAAAATTGTAATAAAAAAAAATTGTTTCTGTTTATAATTATAAATATTTTTTTTTTTTTTTAATAATAATATCTCTTTATTGTCTCATAAGAAAAAAAATACATGGGTTGAGGCCCTAGACCCCACACTAGGATTCCCTGTGTCGTGGGATCTAGTCTCCTTCGTTCAAATCCTTTATTCGATAATTATAATAAAATAATGTTATGAGATAATGTTCTGTTAAGGTGTGTTTTAGTGTGATGTGATGAGGTGAGATGTGTTAATAGGGTGTAGTGTGATGATGACTTATAGTGTGGTGATGAGGTGTGGTGTGATAATGAGGTGTGGTGTGATTGAGATGTTGTGGTGTGAGGGTGTCAAGTATATGATGTTTTGGTGAGATGTGATGTGTTGTTGAGCAATGTGATGTGGTGTTTACTTTCTTTGAAATTTTATATAATTATTCATATATATACATACAATCTGCTGGATGCGAGAAGCCCAAAATCGATTAAAGTGGTGTGCAATGGGAGAGGCCTATGTCCAGCAGTGGACTGATATAGGCTGATGATGATGATGATGATGATGATACATACAATAAATATATACACATACACGTATAGACACAATCTAATATTATTATACCAATATCTTCAAAAACTGTTCTGTGTTATTGTAGTCTAAAGTATATAGCCATTTCGTTATGATTTCCTTGCAACGATTTCTTTTTACATTGATTATATTATGAATGTTGTTGAGTTTAGTGTAAATGTAAGGTCCCATAAAGCCAAAAGACTTCCTACCAAACGTTTTACGGCATATAAGCTTATTCCAGTATATTCTCCGGTTGGAGCGGCTGCAAGCGCAGGTGGATAGAGAGGTTCTATGAAATCTTAAGGCAGCAGAAAGGATGTACAGCTGTCTGACCCTAAGCAACCCAGTCTCAGCGTATAAGTCATTGGTAGGATATCGGAATGGGCGTCCGTAAGCAACTTTTAAAAGAGCCCTTTGCCCACGTTCTAATTTAATTAAGTAGCATTTAGACGCAATACCCCACGATATAATGCCATAATTAAGTATGGATTGACATAAAGAAAAATAGACCAGTTTTACAACTGCCTCATCAGCTATTTTTCCGAGACGTTTAAACACCTGCGTTAACAGTCTAACTCTACTAATGAGAACTTCCAGATGCTTAGACCATGTGAGATGACTGTCTAAGCAAATACCCAGATATTTGATAGTAGTAGTTTGTCTTATCTGTGGACAGTTACAGTTGTTTCGGTCAATGCATATATGGAGTCTCAGACTAAAACTACTAAAAGGGGAGGTTCTTTTGGAGATTGAAAAGTTGATTGCATTGGTTTTTTCAATATTTAGCGCCAACAGATTGCGTTGCAACCAATCAGAAACCACTCGTAAGCCATTTTCAGCAACCACTTGAACTTCATCCCAGTCTTTGGCGTAGAAAACAATCGCCGTGTCATCAGCATATGTGAATAGTCTAGCTTGCGGAAGTTTCAGCTCACAGAGACCATTCACATATACGATGAACAGCGTAGGGCCAAGAACGCTTCCCTGAGGTATACCAAAGCGCACAGGAGCAAGATCACTTCGAAGATTCCCCATAACTACTCTCTGGCTTCTGTCGGAGAGGTATGAACTGAACCACTTCAGGGCATCACCGCGTATACCAAGTAGTGACAGTTTCTCAATTAAAATTTTTCGAGAGACAGTATCGAAAGCTTTTGCCAGGTCCAGGAAGACACCAGTACACGCATATCCGTGATCTAGGTTATAAGTGATGAAATCAACTAAGCTAGTAACTGCGTCCTCCGTGGACCTGGCAGCCCGGAAACCAAACTGATTTTGCGAAAGTAATCGATTATTTTCAAGGTACGCTAAGAGTCTCTTGTTAACCACCTTTTCGAGTATTTTCGAGAGCGTTGTCAGCAGCGATATTGGACGATAATTAACTGGTTTCTTAGGGTCACCATTTTTAAATATTGGACATACGTTAGCATTTTTCAAACAGGTGGGTACTGTACCTGTGGTTAGACTTAAGTTACAAAGAAATGTTATAGGTTGAACTAAAATATGCGCGGACGATTTGATCACTTTATTATTAATACCGTCATCGCCTGGGGCTGACGTGTTTTTTAAATTAGCTATTAAGTTGTGAATTTCTTTTTCATCTGTTGGAGTAAAGTAGAAAGAATTGTAATGATTATGTATTGTGGTGCAATGTTTAATATCCTTCGCCAAATCCGTTTCGTTTAGTTTAAGCTCATTAAGAGTTTTTGCTGAGATATTTTCGCCAATAGAAGTAAAATATTCGTTAATTTTATTCAGACTAGAGACTGCACCTTCACCACCTGTCACAAGTTCAGAGTTCCCTCCTTTTTTACTTTTGATGTTACAAATTGACTTAATTTCGCCCCAAAGTTTTTTACTGTTCCCCTTAGTCTTCATTAAAGATTCCCTTTCATAATTAAGTTTCAGGTTAGATAAGATGTTATTACAATAGTTACGGTAATTTTTATATTCTTGTTGTATAATTGAATTGTCTTTATTTTCTTTTTTATTGGCTTTGATATGTAACCGGTCTCTTTTTCGAATGCATTTAAGAATACTCTTGGTTATCCAGGGTTTAATAAGGTTTTCTGAACTATGGAAGGTTCGTGAACTAGTGTGCATAAGTGTTATTTTTGAGAGCTTTTCAACAAATAGTGGGAAAGCGACATTTATGTCGGTTTGCTCATAAAGCCAGTCCCAAGATTCGCTCTCGACATCCTTAACTATATTATTGTAATTAATTTTCGTGACTACTTTTCGAGATGATGTCCTAGGCGATTCTCTTTGAACACCTAAAACAATAGTGTCATGATCTGTAATACTAGATTCACAGACAATAATAGAGGCCGATTTTTTGGTTTTCATCATCACATGGTCCAAGCAGTTGGATCCACGTGTAGGAAAAATGTGACCCGGATAGTAACCGTAGTGGCTAGTTAGGTCCAGGTATTCCGTAGAACGATTGTCGGTGTAACCTGACTTAATGTCAAGATTTATATCACCGACAATGATGCATGTATCGCCACGGCACGAGTTCATTACATCTTTTAATGAGTTACAGAAGTTATTTATATTATAAAATGACGGTGATCTATATAAAGCTATAAGTGTTAGTTCGGGGTCAACATTGATGATAAGACAGTTTGAGTCTCTGAAAGGTGGTTCGGTAACAGTGGCTTGAAGCGATGATTTAATATAAATTACTAATCCGTCATTTTGGTTCAGATATGTTTTGGAACAGTGATAATTATAATTATTAATATTATGGCAAATTGACATATCGTCGAGCCAGCATTCAGCAAGGATGATGATATCTGGAGTAAAGTGTAATCTGGTTAATAAAATGTAAAAGTTATCGAAATTTTGTTTAATACTGCGAATATTCTGTACTAAGACTGTATATTGCTTTCCTACATCTCCGAGTAGTGACTTACAGCCATCAACAGAGTTTATTTTAAATTTATAGGTAAATGACGCATTATCCAAATCATCAACAATCTGAGTAATATTAGCCATTATATAGTTTAATAGGGTATATGTGTACTGGAGAGTTATTCCGAAAACAGGTACAATTGTATATACTGGTAGAAAATTTGGCACCACAATATTGTTGGCTATTGTATAAGAATATATTGAACAATATACATATATAGTTCAATACATATAAATTTAATAAGAAAACATAATTAATAAAGAATGTGAGAGATTGTGGACTGTGTAATTTGAGTGTTGGTGTTATTTTGTTTTGTTGTGTGTTGGTGTTTGAGTCAAAATAATGGTGTATAATGTATACATAAAATATGTTGAAAAGTAGTTGTGAGTTGAATGCGTAAATTAAGTGAGTTCTAAACGTGATTTTTGTAGGTGTACGAGGGAGTGATAAGGATATAGTAGGTTTGTGGAATGTGTGAATGTGTATAGTGTAACAATATTTTACCTTAAAAATTAAATAATAGTGAAAACAAATCAGTTCCAAAGTATAAATACAGTAGCAGTAGTATACATGACTTTCTAGGAATACATACACTAGTCATTTAATATTAGCAATATTTAGAACAACATTATTAGACTTTTCCTTTAGTGCTGACAATACGTTTTCGTTTCTGACAAGAAT
Organism: Phragmatobia fuliginosa; assembly: GCA_932526445.1. Taxonomy (NCBI): domain Eukaryota; kingdom Metazoa; phylum Arthropoda; class Insecta; order Lepidoptera; family Erebidae; genus Phragmatobia; species Phragmatobia fuliginosa. The sequence goes on along the minus strand of OW052081.1, from coordinate 7,848,605 downwards.
TGAGGGCTCGCCTTGCTTTTTACGGAGAAACACCCTGCCGTTCGAAACCCAACAGTATTGATACTCATCCGTTCTTGCTAGATCTCGCGCGAGGAAGAGAAGTCTTTTGGTTTTAGCGGTCAAGTTTTCCGACACGAAAATTGAGCTTGGAGGACCCTGCAGTCCTAAGTGACTGGTGTTCAATTCGGAATTTCTATTTTCCAGGTTGTATTTTTTAGTGGCCTTAAGGAGGTTATCCTTCATTAAAGTGTTGGCGAACTCGGCGACCAAAGTACTAGTTTTAGTATTTACTTTTGAGGGTAATCTGTAGACATCCCTGATTTGTGTATCGGCGGGTTTAATTTTAGAAACTCTCAACAAACTTGAGATCATTTCATACAAATCTTGTTTAGATTCCTTTTGCTTTTTAGGAACTCCTCTGATCTCAATACATGCCTTCCTAGAAGTTCGTTCAAGCGATTCTATCTTCTCTTCGAGAAGTAAGATCTGAACATTGTATTTTTTGCGCTCGTTTTCAAGTTTATCAATTTTTTTTTCGATGTCATTCATTTGCGATGACATAAAATCGACATTGGCGACAATTTCTTTGTTTATGTTCTGAATCTCGTGATTTTGTGACTTTATATCCAAAATATTTTTCTCGATCGACGTAATGGCAGAATACTGATCTTTAATGTCGCGAATACTGCTGTCCATCGCATCTAAACGACGATTTTGTTGTGAGATTAAAACATGCAACAGTTCTCTAATACCCTGATCATCACTGCACGACTCAAGCTCCGTATCAACTTCATCATCCAAGCGCACGCGCTTCTTCTGATTCCGAATAGTGACGTTGAGCGGCGACCCTGTAGCCTCAAGTGCACGCATCGACAAATCCGGGTCAGATGCGGATATACTCATATTAGGGGTGCGAGTCATACTCATATTAAACTGAGTGACAGTTATTGTAGCGGAAAACACACGAATATCTATGTATGTTATCTTACGCTTAGTTCGCTGCAAACTTCCAAAGTATAATAGGTCAAAGCGTTATGTTTACTATAAAATAATGCGCTTGAGTTACTAGTGACTGTAAACAATATCACTATAGCAATATATAACGTTGACCGTCGCTCGCCTTCTTTCCGGGCGGAGCGAATAGGTATATGTAGTTGTTAGACAAGAATGAAAGATCGCACCTGTCTCATACTAGGCCAGGGGGTGAAGGGCGCTCCGCTGACGTCCTGCGTAAGTGGTAGCCGGCGTGAAGACTTATATCGCGCACCGATGTTAAGGGCGATTTTCGTGTGTTTTATAGATTTTATTAATGTAGCTAATATGGAGTACTGATTTGATATGAACTCTGTGATTTTTTAAAACAAAATAAGAATAAATTGACACACGAGTACACGACTGCTCGCAAGTAAGACACGGACGAAAGAGGAACACAAGTTTTTTGGAAGAACAGTAAAAATTATTGTATTTACCTCGTGTAACATAACTCATTATAAAACCCATTATACCTTAACATTGTATTTGATAGTATAATAATATAATACATGCCCACACATAATTGTATTTTTAAGTGGTGAAGTATTAATAATACAAAGGTTATTGCCCCTATCCATCCTATCAGTTCAGTAAGACGCGACTAAATCTATAGATGCATATTCAGACGAGATAAATATGAAAAAATAAATAACTCAGACATCTGACATACAACGCTATCTAATCTCAAATAAAGCAGAGCTTGTACTTACTATGATACTAGACCACTAACTAACTATGTATTTAACTATTTTGGACATGTAACACACAACATCATCTAGTCCCAAACTAAGCAGAGCTTGTATTATGGATACTAGACAACTGATATAAATACATAAACATACTTTTTTTTTGTAAATACATACATATTATACATAGAAAACACCCAAACTCTGAAACAAATATTTGCAGATCATACAAACATTTGGTCCGACCCGGGAATCGAACCCGAGACCTCTTGATCAGTAGCCGCATACGCTAACCACTAGACCAACAACGCAGTTATATAATACATAATTACTTTTTTTTATATTTAAGTGCCTTCTTCTTCTTCTTCTCTTTCTTTTGATCTTATAATTAATATTTTTTATTTAATCTTTCGTTACCAGTAATTTGGCCAATATTTGAGCACATATAGTTTTTACCTTTGTTGTAAGTAGATGCTCCTACTATGTTGTACCCACTGAGGCTTTTGAATTTTTTTTTTAAATTACCATAAGTTCTAATTTTTAATCACTATAATTTGCATCAGTCCTCTAACATGGTGTATAGTATATTAGTGGCAGCACCTTACCCCCATATCAGGTTTATAAACATTAAAACTATGTAAACATTGGCGATTTGAAAGGAGTGGCCGCGAGTTTTTATTGCCATGTTCTTTTCTCCGGCTCTACCTATTGTTTGCGAACATGGCTTATATGTACATGTAGAATCTTGACCTGTCACAAGAGATGTATTGCATCCTAAGTGAATAAAGAATTTTGAATTTGAATTTGAAGTCTATCAAAGTGTACACACTACACTGCCTGCTGAAAAGCATGAGTTGAGGCCACCATCCCCATTGTGAGTGCATACAATATAGCACGGTGATCCATACCATGGCGGCGTCACACTCTCCAACGAAAGACGACAGCACGAATGCTTTTGTGTGTGTGTAGTACTCAGTAAGTACAATTTTATCCTCTTTCAAAACAATATTTAAAGAAAAAATATAATTCCCACGTGCCTATTAGCGTGGACGTATAAATATAACGCACAAAACCGCCTCGATTCTCCCCGAGGAAGCTAAAGCGTGTTAGAATGAGCGAGGAATTAATCAGTGGAAATAAATTGCCAGAAAAAAAAACTTCTAAACTTTTTTCCTTGTCTATCAAAAGGCACTGAGATGCTAATAGAGGGTAGATTATGCAGAACATAATTGGACCTGACGGCTGACTTATGGGAAACGTTGGTATTTAGGTGCTTTATTTGTTGTTACTCTTTCCATATAAATCACTGATTAAACGTAATGGAATACGACTTATTTTTCGTCTTGATAAATCTATATATTGGCTTGATCCTAGTCATGGGGTAAGGCAGGGGGGACTCCAGTAGTCACTGATGCGTTCCTGGAGCTCTTCCCGAATGTCGAGGTAGGCAGTCGCGGGGTTTAGTGGGTAGACCCGTTCGCCGGGAGTCCCGTTCCACACACGCCCTTAGTCTCTCCCACGGAGGGTATGGTGTGAAAAGCATACCCCGCGAAAACGGCTTGGCTTGAAGGGGTTCAAGTCATAAAGGATGGAAGTTCACAAGCGGCGTAGTGGGCATCAGATAGTTAAAAATAATTTGCAGCATATTTATTGTGGATATTATATGTTTATTTTAAGTGATTTGTATTTTTAACGTCAAACTAAACGGAAGTAAGATAATACAAACGTCATCAGTTTGTTCAATCAATTTATGATATGGTTTGAGGTAGTAGAGCCACGCTGATTTCAGCACGAATGGGCCGGCTCGACCCGGCCAGTACTACCCTCACATAGAAGACCACCCTAATAATGACAGCATTCTTGCTGTCGTATTTCGTTGGTGAGTGTGAGACCGGAGGCCCAATCATTCTGCATCATTCTCCCGCCCTTCGAAGGCCGGGAGAATGATGCAGAATAATCTAACCAGGCTGCCATGGTAGGGGTCACCATGCTACATTGCCTACCCTCACAATAAGCATGGTGACCCCTACTCCTGGATTCTACTCATGCTTTCCATCAGGCAGAGTAGAGTCACTTTGGCAGGCTTAAAAAAAAAAAAAAAAAAAAACGAATTTTTTTACGATACTCACCTAGACCTACCAGTAGACTCAAAGGGTGCTGCGAAGCCTAGTTTTTCAATAAAAAATAATAATATTGGTTTGGAATTAATTAGCTACGAGTCTTAATTTGTATTCAAATCAGTTCTGAAACTCGCAAAATGGCGGATTGATAGCTTGTGTCATTTTAAATTATTGGTCGTCATATTGCAAACCGAGGGGGCGAGCGTACATTTTAAAATTCGAACGTTATGGCGTACGCAACGAAGTCAGAGCTTGGCTTGTGTCGAGGGAACGATCGAGCGTTGCCTAGCAACCGTCTCCGGGCGTTAGACACCAGTTAACACAGACTAATTGACGACACAGAGACGACAAATTTACTGTCCATATTGCATCTATATTATGTTGACTGATGATTAAGAAGACTATAAATAACTAGCTTTTGCTCGCGGCTGCACCCACGTCTATGTCGGTTATTGCGGTAAAATTCTCAGGATTCAGACTATCTGGGTGCAAAATTTTATTTAAATCGGTGCTGTGGTTTTGAGTTTATTGTGAAAAGACAGTCAGACAGACGCGCTTTATTTTATAATATGAAATGAATATTTTAAGCTAAATGTATATTCCTATTTCGTAGCTCAACCTTTAATAAGAGGGTCAATCCAATTGGCCGAAAAAGTTAGAAGAGCGACAATGAATGCAGCGCGAGCTGAGCCTAGGCCAGGTCGACCTAGGCTCAGTTTATTCTTTTATGCGAGTGCAGTATTACCGTATATCAACTTAAAAGTGACAACATTCGTGCTATTGTGTTTCATTGGTGAGTGCGAGACCGGAGGCCCAATGATTCTGAAGTATCTCATTAGGCGGCCATGGTGGTACAATGAGGATGGTGACCACTACTCTTGGAGTCTGCTCATGCTTAAAACAGACAGAGTAGAGTCAATTTGAAGGGCTTGTATAAAAAATTAAAGCATTTATTGTTTTTGAAGCTGAATTTTACTGATTAATTAAATTCTCAGGGTAGTTGCTTATTCAATAAATAAGACAGCAGATTAGATTTGGACCGTTCCAGACTTCTTGATCAACGTAGGTTCGACTGAATTGTTAGAATATTTATATAAAGTTAGACATCTCACACAAGGTCATTTGATTTCAAATTAGGCAATACACTTATAATATAAATACATACCTACATATAACAGACGAATTCATAATAAATACTTAATGTGGATGAATGTATAACAAGCACTTCAGATTTATGCCTTATTGCCTCTAAATTCAAATGAAAAACAAAAGGCCAAATACAAAGATTTCATCCAGATTGTAAAAATAAAATTCAGTTTAATTATAATAAGAACTTTATCCAATTACATTTAAAAGCTCCAACAAAGAATAAACACATTAATCCGTACATTACTCTGCATTCCGAGCAGACATCACGTCGCCAACGCGTGAATTTGTTCCCCGGCTCCCCTGTACCACAACCCACAACACACAAAACAACGCATTATCGTATCGTAAAATCATAATTCAAATTTCGAATTCAATAATTGACAGGTAACGTGATAGAACTGCTAAACTCGGCACTGGCCATAGATAAAATAATGTTTTATAATGGGTTTCGTAAAATACCAATGATGCAAAAGCAGCCACAGTGTTAGTATAGGTTCATAGTCTGTACTCTTAATGGGGATAGTGCCCCATACTTTTAGATTGTACTACGATTTTCATCAGGCAGAATAGTCATTTTGGTAAATTGAAATATATACATATAAATAAAAACGACTATGGCCACAGCAATTTAGATGACATAAAGTAAGATTTTAGCAAGATATTTTTGTGTAGATAATATAACATAGATAAAGACAGTGTAATGGTTAATTCAGCATGTCTGGACGTTGACATTATTTATGATCTATTTGAAACCATAGATATAACGTGAATCTGGCGGAGTCTTAGAGAGAGATCCACCAGGCCAGGGGACATTTGAAAATTGATAAACAGAATTAAAACTCTAAATTTATTGAATTATTTGGCATCTCTGTCTAGCGACTGTCTTTAGATCGGAAGTCTCGCTCGCACACCAATTGTCCGCAAATATTGCGTGAACCTACCGCACATAAACTCATACATTCGTAGTTGATTCAAATAGAAATCGATAAGAGTCACCGAACACAAAAAAATATATTCAGAAAACCATTACACAGTCCTGGAAACAAATTAAACTGTGTTCCCACCGTCATAAACAAACAGGAGGGTATCATTAGCACTTTTATGAGCCTTTTATGAATTTTAACGACTATATAAATATTGTCGTTAGAATTACATTAATGAAAACAAGTCAAGGAAAAATTTGTCATCCTTTTAATGTTTAAGTAACTTAACTTTTAGGTCCAAACATGTCGGCTTAACAGACTCCCCCTTGCCTGCAGGTGACGATTTTGGGCAGATCGTCATCTGAACAGACACAGGCCCGAGAGGTTGTCCATGGAGTGACGGTTGCAACGCAGACGGGATCCGTCTTCGGTGAGATGGATCAATGCCTGTCGGGGGTGGCGGAAGAATGCAACTGCGAATCTCGTTCCCCCGACTATTGGCAAGCAGAGGAATATCGGGGTGGTTTTTAGTCGGTAGAAGTCCGACAGACCCCTTCGCTTTCCTCCCAATGGGTGAAGGACATCCATGTAGATCTTCCACCGCGTAAACAAACAAAAAAATAAACAGACGCCTCCTTAGGTTCGGACTTAAAGGGTGGCAATGTACTTGTAACTTTTGAGGTACAGTCCCCTTTAACAAGTTGCATTTTCTATAAACGTAAACATTAAAATACATTAACAAGTGTAAGGCAATGACTTCTCTTAGTGCCAAGTCACGTGGCCAAAATGAAATATAAATAAATAATAATAATAATAAATATTTTGGACATCTGACACACAACATCATCTAGCCCCAAGCTAAGCAGATAATTAATATTAAATGATAATACACGAGAATTGTCCGTATGGGACAGTAGGCCAAAACCTCTTTATTAAAGAAGAACCTGTGAAGGGCTGTTGATTGATGATTGATGAATACAAGAGAAGGAGTAACATTTGCAACTTGGATAAGGCAGGTGTCCATGGGGACAAGTTCCTTAATTACAATTTCAATTGCAATTTCATAGTACAGGTCAGGTGGTTTTATATTATTTTTATTTGAACGGTCGTCATATGTGTGTGTGGATTCGCGTAATGTGCAATACCCACTTAAAACTTTATATGTAATGTGTTGTAAACTACAATTTAACATCGTTATTACTTTGTTTGCCTAGTACGAGGGCGTTAAGCTTGTAGGATTCAGGTGTCGCGACTAAATTAAGAGTTATTTTGGTATTTATAGGCCCTAAGATAAGTTGCTTGGAGGATTTGTGTCATAAAACTGTTTTAATGAGGCGTAAATGAAGTTTCTTTAGAGGATTTACTTACAAATATTAATGGTCTAGAAATTGATTTAGATTAAGCATAATATTATTGGTTCTGTAGGGTAAAATTTCTGCCTGACAAAGTTTTATCTATTTTACCAAATGAAAATGTAATTTTCTCGGCAAAGACTATTTGGGCTTAGTCTTTATATATATAAATCTGCTGTTCGTGTTTTTGTAATTGAACTCCTAAACGGCTATAGCGATTTTAATGAATTTTAATGCAATAAATCTTCTGTTCGTGTGTTAGGAATTGAACTCCTTCTAAACGGTTGAACCGATTTTCATGAAATTTTTTGTATGTGTTTAAGTGGGTTCGAGTATAATTTCGATTTACAATTCGACATGGTAGGTGGCGCTGCGATCAAGTTCTGGGATTTCAAAATTTGCGGTACGAAGTTTGCTAGAACAGCTAGTTTTTTTTATAAAATAGTTCAGTTTTTAAAATTAAATAATTCCTCCTTCTATGTATATTCCTTTCAAGATTATTTGGGGTCCTCAGTAATGTTGAATCCGAAAATTGAACAAGTAGTCAGAACTGACTTCTCAATAACGATTACTAAAGATGTTTATGACAAACGGGACGAATGACTCAAAGTGTTCTCCAAGACTGCGTGAAAGAGGATATGGCCAGGAAAGGAATAAACAGTGAACTGACGAGTAATAGATGAGAGTGGAAGAAGAAGAAAATTCATTGTACCGACGCCAAATCAATTTAGGAAGACGGTAGGGAGATGATGATGATAATATTATAAATAGGAAACACTCAAATTCCGAAACAAATATCTGTAGATCGTACTAACAATAAATACAACCCAGGATTTAAATCCGAGCCCTCAAGCACAGCAGTAGCAGACACTACCACTGCGCCACTGAGGCAGTCAATCTCAATAATCTTGGTAAAAAGTATTCTATATTTTTCCTCAAGAATCAAAGTATCTCCTTGCCAAATTTCATTGAAATCGGCGCAGTGGTTTAGCTGAAAAAGCGTAACAGACAGGCAGACAGTGTTCCTTTCGAATTTTAATATGGATTAGTGCATCTGCTGAATATGCTAATTTCCCAGTCCGTAACTCTACATTACATACTAATATTACAAAACTTTTATATTATCTCGTAAATTCAATAAGCCGACCTCATAAACGCATCATGAGACTAGGGCTTAACCAAACAGTTTCTTGCACAGTAGTAATTTCCAAGCGGTAATGTCAGCTCATTTTCAAAACTCGTCATGAAATAAGAATCTCATGCCAGTTTGCACTTGAAAAAATAAATGCAATCCTGTTTGTACAACTGCAGTGTTGCAAGTAGATAAATTATGGTTATGACATAGAATAAAATAGTACTGAGAATAAGAATATTTATACTTCCAACAACTTTATCGGGTACTAAGTACCTCTAACAGTGGTACTACAGAATTCGATTTAATAAAAGTAATTTTTACAAACTAGTTTATGACCGCAGCTCCACCCATGTGTATGTTGGTTATCGCGACAAAAAGTAGCCTGTGTTTATAGTTAGTTCTAGCTAGGAAAAAAACAAGACTCAAGGCAACTTAAATTGAACTCAAGTTACACAAGTTATCGTAACTATTCGTATGACACAAAAGAAAAGAAATTAGTTTTAAGATATTAGGTACCTAATAAAGAATATTACACACATATACTCTCAAGAAAAACATCCCTCCTCTAAACAATCTCCAAGTCGGGCAAATATTGAGGAACTGAAATATTAACAAGAACTAGAAACACTAAAAATAAGCCTGGAATGGATGAATGGAAACCTGTGTTTTTTATGCCCGTATCGGGTTGGTTTAACTAAAACGGATGTAAATTTGCTTACCAAAAAAAGTTTATGGTGCGCCAACACTGAAATATGCTATCGTGGACTTTTCTCAGAATGTTTAAAAAGGAACAATTCTTTAATATATTATTTTTGGAAGACATAATTTCAGGTCCTAACCCGGATCGAAGCAGAACCCAACTAACTAAGCTTTATTTGCATATACCGAGACATGTTATAGGCTTTCCCGCTCTTATTGTAATTAAAAACAAAACAATTTATCGATGTTTAAGTCAAACAAAAACCCGGTAGTATTCAAAGCGGACTCTAAATTATAATTAATGTGAGTTAATCTTTTATTCTTTGTGCGTAAACAAATTAAAAGTTTGCTTAACTTAAATTGCCTTTTAAAATAAATATTTGATGAGTGGAACAGTCTTTTGGTACACTTTTATATGCTTTGGTAGGGAAATTCAGCTTTCCGGCCATTATTTTTGGTGTGGCCATTATATCAAACTTCGAAATCACTTTTTTTTAAAATCCTCAGTTTTATGAACGTGACTTTGAATCATGAGTCTTAGACAATTGGGTATGAATATAAAATGCTACTAATTCATTATTCTATTCAGCAAGCGAGGATCATCAATGAGTATAATTAGAGAATTTCCCGGGTCTGTTGCCTCTAGAGGTTAACGATCCTGACTGCTGATCCAGGAGTTGTGAGTTTGATTACTGCTCAGAACAGATATAACTGCTTCAGTGGCACAATGGTGGCGTATGCGACTGCTGTGAGGTCTCGGGTTCGATTCCCGGGTTGGACCAAATGTTTGTGTGATCTGCAAATATTTGTTTCGAAGTTTTTTTTTTTTTTTTTTTTTTTTTTTTATATTTAAGCCTGCCAAAGTGACTCTACTCTGCCTGATGGAAAGCATGAGTAGAATCCAGGAGTAGGGGTCACCATGCTTATTGTGAGGGTAGGCAATGTAGTATGGTGACCCCTACCATGGCGGCCTGGTTAGATTATTCTGCATCATTCTCCCGGCCTTCGAAGGGCGGGAGAATGATGCAGAATGATTGGGCCTCCGGTCTCACACTCACCAACGAAATACGACAGCAAGAATGCTGTCATTATTAGGATGGTCTTCTGTGTGAGGGTAGTACTGGCCGGGTCGAGCCGGCCCATTCGTGCTGAAATCAGCGTGGCTCTACTACCTACAAGTGTGAGTGTTTTCTATGTATGATATGTATGTATATACTAAAAAAATATATGTACCTATGTTTATGTATTTATGTATTTGTCTATTACTCATAATACAATCTCTGCTTAGTTTAGGATTAGACGGGGTTGTGTGTAAAATGTCCGAAATATTTATTTATTTATTATACTAGTATTGTGAGATAAACATGATCATTTGATATGTCTCGGTCTTCGATCAAAAATATTTGTTGATCGAAGGTCTCGATGTATTTATAGGCTTGTTTTTAGTGTCTGTGTTGATCTCAATTAGATACGACAAAATGAGGGCCTTTATACCTCTGTTAACTCATTCAAGAATCTAAGACGTGATTGTATTGAGCAATGTGGCAAAGTATTTTTTTCATGGATAACATTAAATTATTTACAAAAAGTATTCAGTTTTTTATAGACACAAAGACAGTATATAAATTTATTTATTATATGGTTTAATAGCTGACCCGGCGAACTTCGTACCGTACAATTTTGAGGTTATGTTTGGATATGCCATGTAATAAAATAAAAATTCCAGACTTTTATCGCAGCGCCACCTGCCAGGTCCAATTGTGAATCTAAACTATTCTTGAACCCACTTTAACACACAAAATTTTAATCAAAATCGGTCCAGCCGTTTATATGGAGTTTAATTACAAACACACAAACAGAAAATTTATATATACAGGGTGAATTTTTGAGACGGGACAGTAAGGGTAGGTACCTTAACCGTTATAGTTAGAGGAAAACGCTTTTAGAAGACTATCCATAATTTTTTAAAATATTCTGAACGGCATTTACAGATTTTGGAAAAAATGTACAGCTAGCAAGAAAATGGTCATTTTAAACAAAAACTTTTTTTCATGCCAATCGATCCTGTATTTTTGTTTCTATTTCACTTTCGACCCATAAAAATATATATATATAAAAAGATAATTAAATCACGAAAATCTCTATAATAATTGTTCGGTATTTGCTTTAGGTACGTACTGTAGGCGAGCACTAAGAGAGGATTATGAAAAATACCACCCCCTTTTAAAGAAGTGGCAATCAAATTTATACATCAGAATAGCACGTAGGCGAAGCTGCGGAGAAATGCTAGTCTACTATAAAACAGTTACATGCATATTCACCTGCACTGTACATATTCATTGACCCAAGCCAGGAGTAATATTCTTGGTGAGTCAATTACCTAAACATTAATTTCTATTCTATTACTTTTTCACAATTACTTTACAAAGAGAGTTACTGATTTAAATACATAAATGCATATACCGTGATATTTGGTTTCGAATCTCATTCGAACCGATTCATTCAATATGATGTCGTGGTCATCTTTTTCTAGTTATTTTCCATCGCTACACTACGTTCAATTTGCCGTCTTTAGAAACACAAAACGCTCTCCAATTTCAGTGCATCCGTCTACCTACCTATTGGGCTATATCTGACTCTATGACCCGAAATTGTATTTGTTAATTGTAAGGTTAAGTTTTCAATGTTATTAGAGAGTCCAGAGGAAGTAGTGGTTAGCGTATGTGACATACGCTAACCACTAGACCAACGAGGCAGTCAATAAAATGTCAAATAGTTAAAAACCGTCCGGTAGTTTGGGCTGTAGGGCGTGTCAAAACAATGAACATACATACACACACACATGTGTGTGTACTTATATATGTATACATACATACATACGCTCGAAAAACATTACTCTCCTTCTGATATCATTAAGAATTCTATTAACTTGAGTTGTTGTTGTCAAAACGTAAGTAAGTACTCTACGTAAGCTTATAAAAAGAAAATAAGAATTAAATTTATCTTTGTCTTAGAAAGACAAATAAAATCTAATAGTCCAATCAATATATTCTCAATAACATTATCTTCGATTTCTCCTCTTTCTCTTGTAATATTTATTTATAATGGACCTCCGACAAGGAATACACCTTACTTGGCTAGTTTTTAACAAACAAAAATAACAAATTGTTTTATTGCTTGAGCTTCCTCAATTAAGGAAAATCACAACATAGACATTACGAAAATAAGTACAAATAATGTTCACAAACAGCTTATGTAGATAAAGAAAAAAAAAGGAAGTAAATTAATAAAACATAACAATAGGGTTAGCAAAAATTAGTAAATTTAGTGGCAGTACATAGGCATACATACACATAGACTGCACGGTTGGCCTAGTGGCTTAAGCGGACGCCACGCCGCTTCCTACTACACCAAGTATCGTGGGTTCAAATCCCATGAAGGATAACACTTTGTGTGATTCACAATTTGTTGTTCTGAGTCTGGGTGTTCTTTGTGTCCGTTTCATATGTGTTTGTAAAGTCCCCCGCGACACAGGAATTTATATTCATAATGCGGGAGTTATCTTTTAAAAAAAGAAAAAAGAAAAGATTTATATTTAAACAGAAGATACGTTAACAATAAAGCATTTAATTTCACGATGACGGTATTTTTTTTAATTCTTCCAGACTATTAGAAAAGATGTTCCCTGAAATAACAGAAAAACTGCGAAAATAGCGAATTGAACAATAAAATATCAAAATATTTATCGTTATGGGGGCCATGGAAAGGGCTACATTAAGCTAAACTTACTCAATTATCTGATCGCAACCAGGGTAGAGATTCCCAGACAGCCAGTCTGGCTCGCACCCCTGCACGGTTCAGTCGCGTCCCTGCAAGTATCGCAGTCCCGCGCTTTTCAACTAATTGTATTATCTGTATCAGTGTTAGTTTCTTTTAAAATTCGAATTTCGATTTTAATGCGTGTGGTGTATCTGAAATCTTGGATTTTTGGACACCTGAATTCAGGCAGTAAGTTGTTTTTTTTATCTTCTATTTTTATATCTGGTACTAAAAAACTAAGAATATAGCCAACACGGTACTGAAACAAGACAGTATTATACTTTAAGAATTAAAAATAAAAATATAAAATAAGTAAAAAAATTACTCAACGTAAGAATACCTTGATGTGTTGGTAAGACGAAGCTGAATTTGTTATTCTACATAGAAAGATGTATTTAAGACCATAAAACATTTGTTAATTGTCTACCTATTTTTCCCTTTTTTTAATATTTATAAGAAAATAATATTACAAATTCAAAAAAGCAATTTTTTTTCAACAAAAACAATGAGTTAGTAAATCATAATTCTAGTCTCACCTTTACATAGTATGAAATGAAGTCGCTTTTGCTGTTGTTTTCGCATAGAGATTCTAAACTATTCAAGAGATTTTGATGCAGTTTTTAGTAATATATAGGTACAGTGATTCACGATAAATGTTTTAAGTGTCCCTAGTCTGTAATAATCAGATTTCTATTTCATTTTAGGATTGAACATAATACTAAAAGTTCTGATTTCTATCTTTGATCGTTGATAGGAAAGATCTAAAAGCTAGCGGTTATTTATAACATTTATATCTCACAAGTGACTGTCTCCGTCCTTTGTGAATTCTAAATAATGAGCCTTCATCACGACATGTCCATTTCATTTGCTAATTTCTGAAAATGTTTTGTGTGCGTGTTTTTAATAAAAAATAATACTTATATTCTGGCATTTTTTTATTTTTATGACTTGAAACTTTTTTTAGGGTTCCGAAGTTCATGACTCGGAACCCTTACTGGTACAGCTTCGTCCGTCCTCCACGTCGAAACGGTTATTGCTAGAAAGTTGAAACTTTGCATGGATATCTGTTTTTATGACGTCGACATAGTGTTAGAATAAAATCACGAAAAATATTTGGGATACCTCCCCCACACGTAAAGTGGGTATGTTATTTTTTTTGCAGCTATACCATCATGTCGGCTATAATTAGATAGGTCTTTTAAAAACAATAGAGTGATACATAGTTTCTATGATGGTTCATTGATTTAGGTACCCGTTTGCGAGAAATTCCAAAACTAAAGGGCACTTTTTTGTAAAAACAGGGCGTCCTCCCCCTCTCTGAAAGCTAAACGGCTGGCTCAAAAAATCTGGAAAAAATCATGATGGTGGATAATGAACTTTTTTACATAAACGAATTAGATGACTTTGTTAGTTCAGGAGTTATAAACGCTTAACATGTAAAATGCGCTCACTTGAAAAATTTCATACAAAATTAACGCATTAATAGGTAAACATAACAATTATATTAAATTGAATAAGATTTTAAATCCACGTACCATTATGGGTGATTGAGGAACCCTTTCCAGTGCGTGCCCTGTCACGCACTTGGCCGATTTTTTTCATCAAATTGATTAGATTTTCCACAGAAGAATGAAAATTAGATCTATACAATACATTAATACTCTCTGAAGTCGGTCCCTCATGTCTGAGGATCGTGGTCAGCTTCAAGGTTGCATCTGGAGCGGATGATCCTCCTCCACCGGTTCCTGTCCAGCGCGTCTCCCACAACCGAGTAGAATTTGGAGGTCGACGTGTCCTTTACTTGATCGGTCCATCTTGTTGGTGAACGACCGCGCGATCTTTTGCCTTCGGTGTTCCCCACCACGATCAGTTTTTCCAGACTTCCGTCGCCTCTGCGCATTGTGTGGCCGAAATAAGAAAGAACGCGTTGTTGGCACGTGGTGGACAAACGAGTTTTTATTTGGAGCTGGTTTAGGATCGATGCATTGGTGCGCTTCGCATTACATTAATACAAATAATATCAAATTTATAGTCTTACTGAAAGTGTATGTAGTACTTAAATCGAGAAAGCAATTTTTAAATTGTTTGTTTGTCTGATTGTTACGGTTAATCTCTAGAACGACTGGATCGATTTTAACGGTATTTTAAATGACAGACAGGTGATGAAATAGGGAGTAACTTAGCCTAATTTTTTCAAATGATTTCGCTGCGTGGCTCATGTTTCATACATAAAAAGCTACATTGATTCAAAATTTTGGTTCGTGTTATCTTTTAGGAAACGCAGATCAGAAGTATGCAACGATGTGAGAGTAGATATATATATATGGTATTAAACCACTGATATAATTTTTTTTTTAAATATGTACATACATATTATATATATAAAGCATCCACACTTCGAAACTACGGTACTATACATATATATTGACTGCCTCGTTGGTCTAGTGGTTAGCGTATGCGACTGCTGATCAAGAGGTCTCGGGTTCGATTCCCGGGTCGGACCAAATATTATTTGTGATTCACAAATATTTGTTTTGGAGTTATGGTGTTTTCTATGTATAATATGTATGTATTTACAAAAAAATGTATGTTTATGTATTTATATCAGTTGTCTAGTACCCATAACACAAGCTCTGCTTATCTTGGGACTAGATGATGTTGTGTGTCAGATGTCTAAATAAAAATATATATATATATATGAAATCACAATCAAACTCACTACATATTAAAAACAAAGTCCTCTGCCGTCTCTGTCTCATAAACTACTTCATAAATTTTCATACTGTTTTCAGCGATGGATAGATTGATTCTTGAAGGAGGTGTAAGTATATAATTTGTCACTTTATAATGCTTTTAAATACCTTTGTTTACATTTATTTACTTAATTAAAATACCTTTTTTGATTGCCTTGTTGGTTTAGTGGTTAGCGTATGCGGCTGCTGATCAAGAGGTCTCGGTTTCGGTTCCCAGGTCGGTCCAAATGTTTGTGTGATCTGCAAATATTTGTTTCGGAGTTGTGATGTTTTATATGTATAATATGTATATATTTAAAAAAAAATATGTATTTATATCAGTTGTTTAGTACCCATAGTACAAGCTCTGCTTAGTTGAGGACTAGATGATGTTGTGAATATCGTTCTAAATATTTATAAATATTTATTTATTTATTTACCTATATCTACCCTGGCAAAGTCGGGGCCGGCCGCTAGTTGGTTTATAAAATGCAAAAAAAATATTAGGCAAAAAAAATATAGCGTAGGTATGAATGTCGCAAATAGATTTTACACAATGTCAAAGAAGCTTTATAAGGTCTTTCTTTGAAAACACATGATAAAAAGAAAGGCTGACATTTATTATCTATACAAATTAATAAAAATTAAGGCGTCTGTTTGTGAATTGTGACTTCAAATTAACAACTTTTCACTATAGTCGTCACAAAATAAGAAGCCCGGTTTGACATTTGTCATCGTGGCGTAACTAATACGATTAATTCGTGTTTTTGAGTGCAATTTTTCAATATCAAGTTAAACTTGATACTTATTTATGATACGCGTTGTGATAGTGTATGGGTAACATAGTAATTATATAGGATTATGAATTTGATTTTTCAATTTCTTACATGTCAAATGACAAATGTCAAAACGGGCTTCTTATTTTGTGACGACTTATAAGTGCAATTATTTTAAATATTTAAGCCTACCAAAATGACTACCTACTGTGCCTGATTGAAAGCATGAGTAGAATACAGCAGTATTCACCATCCTCATTGTGACGGTGGTGAATGCAGCATGGTGACCCATAATAAGGCGGCCTGGTCAGAGGTCACACTCACCAACGAAATACGATAGCAAGAATGATGTCATTATAAGGTTGGTCTTCTGTGTGAGGGTACTTGAACTTTTTGCCCTGTCTCTCTGTCTGTTTGTTTCGGGTATTCTTTGTAATGGTTGTACTGATGTTTCTTCTTAATTTAAGGGTCAGTCCCTTGTCGGTGGAGCAATCGCCACTCCTGTCTGTTTTCCGCAATCCGTTTGACATCTTGAGAGGCCACGACTCCTACTTTCTCCTTAAGTTGTTGTATGTACGCCAATCTAGGCCTTCCGCGTTTTCTTCTACCTTCTATCTTTCCTTCTAGAATGGACTGATGTTAATAATTAATAATAGTAATTAATATTTCGGACATCTTATACAAAACGCCATCTAGTCCAAAGTCAAACTAAGCAGAGCATACGCTAACCACTGCATCATCGAGGCAGTTAGCTCAAAGATAGCTGATGATATAAGCCGTAACTTCATCATCGTCATCATCAACAGCCTTTACCAATCCACTGCTGGACATAGGCCTCTCCTTTGAAAGGAGGTTTTGGTCTACTATACCACGCTGTATATATATTGTAAGTTTACAATAACCACCGCAGGTAACACCACGGGGCTCAGCTAGTAAGTAAATATGATCGTTTAAAAATAGAACGTCTTACACAACTCACATCTGAAATTCAAAAATTTTCATACAAATTATCGTCAACAGGGAAATTCTTTTATAATTTATTTTGTGCTCACGTTTCTCGTCCAATGAATAATCGTTTCTAAATAGCTGAGGATCTAAATTTAAATTTAGGTAAGTTTAAAAGAATAAGTAAATAATAAGTGTAGATTTTGAATTTGATTGTATATTTTTGCCGTACTTGACTTGTAAAATCATCTATAAAAGATTTACGTTTCACCGTTTTAGGTTAAAGATGAAGATACATTATCTCCTTCTCAACGAAATAGCAGATTTTTCATATCGATAGTTGGAATGATATAAATCGATAGTCGATATAATATCAAGTTGTTATAGTGTGCGAATATTATTTATATATGTGTGTATGTATATATGTGTGTGTTTTATGTATGTATATGTCTGTGTATATAGTTGTATTTTCATTGATTATTTAACCTCTGTGCATTTCCCTACAAAATTTCTACACCATCCTAAGTTTGACTAGTAGAGAATGCTTTGGACATAAAGAAACTTTTATTTTTTATATTTTTTTTATTCCGGATAATCTCTGGAACGGCTGGGTCTATTTTGATGGGACTTTCACCGGCAGACAGCTAATGACATAAGGGAATTTCGGTTATTTGTTTAGACTAGCCAGTTGTTCTGCGGGGTTACTCGTGATTTACAATAATAACCACGGGTAACTCCGCGGGACTCAGCTAGTTTTACAAGAGTAATATTTGGAAAACATGCATTTTGTTGTTAGAACACTTCATATATCAAGCTTCAAAATATTGTTTTACCGAAAACTACCAAGAATCGAAAACTGATTTAGAATTAAAGCAAAGTTATTCATTACCCATCAAACTATTGGTGACAAAAAGCGATTTCGTTCAATGCATATAAAAGTTCCAATAGTAGTCGTCGTCTCGATAAGATTACGGTTTCGATGATCGGTTTTCGTCAAATATCGGTATTTCAGATATTATCCTCGTGAGAAATTTCTAGCATTATATTACTGCCTACGTGTTTAGTTACTTTATCCCTGAAGTTATACGCTAAGGCCTTTGTTTGATCAGAGTCTTCTGACAAGATTTAATAATTTATAATCAAGTCAGCGTTTCAGATTACATTTTTAGAGAGCATAATATTTTTGGCTATAGTTTTTAGAAATTTATAATAATTGCGAATAGAATTAGAACCACGGAAAGCAAGATATTTGAAAGACTGTTCTATTTTCTTTGGTTCTCCAATTACATATACTCGTTACGTATACTTTATCCATTTTCAATAGACTTCAAAAAAGGATTAGGTTCTTTATTCTACTGTATTTTTTTTTTGGTACCGATTTTCATAATTCTCTTTTTTATTTGAAAGCTGGTTCCTCTCATGTGGCCCTGAGATAAGGAAACTAAGATTTGTTCATAGGCTCCTGGAGAAATAGAGGGAACTCCTCAAATTTCACAGGCATAACTGTCGTGATTTGCGTACTTGGAATAATTTTACTTTGAAGTCGGTTTTTTCATTATACACTATACATTTTGTACAAAGGCGCGTTGTTGTAAAAAGCGCCTTCTAGCTATAAGTCCGACTTGTAAAAATGTCTGAAAAGATTTACTTGCAGAAATAAATATATCAAAGCGGACTTAATGCCATAAGGCATTATCTATCAGTCAACCTTTAGGCGATGTAGAAATATGATGCGGTAGATGCAAGGACTAAATATTGAGTGCAACAAAGTTCACAATAGTAAAGATAGTTTTTATTTGTTAAAGCAGAAAATAGTTTCAGAGTACCAGATATATGCTGTCGAACTGAACGGTTCGGCTCATTCTCCCTCTGCCAATCAATTCAAACCTGAAATTCAATAACAGTGACCGTGTTTCCCTCGGGTCCTTTAAGCGGGGCGTGACAAAGTAGTAAGCCACCATAGAGTATGTCACCATGCTCCATTGTCTACATTCGCTATGAGGATGGTGACAACCAATCTTGGATTCTACGCATGCTTACCATCACGTAGAGTTATTTGACAACTAGTATTTAAAAAAGTCTCGTTATAAGCTTCATCCTCTTTTAAACCAATTTCAAAAAAGGAGGTTCTCAAGTTTTTCTTTATGTTTGTTGCCTCAGAACTTACGATTTGTAAACCGTTTATGTTTTTTTTTAAATATATATATTTTTTTAAAGCTGGTGCCTCTCATATGGTCTTATGATAAGGAAACCAGGACCTGATAATAGGATTAAGGGACATCTCAGCAGATATTCATATATCTGCTGAGATGTCCCAATGTCGGCTACAACCATATAATACCTACCTACCTCATGGTAGGTAGGTATTATATGGTTGAAGCCGAGTTTGTAGTGTTAACTTTATTCGGTCACCTTACTAAATAACTTATGTATGACGTTTGGTTTGCTAGAGGTTCAGGTTTATTGACCTCCGCACGACGGCGCCTTCTGTTTATTCTCTAGGGAATTCTCATTCAGCTGGCAGGAGGGACGTATGTGTAATATATTTACGAAAGAAATATTACACCATAGTTTTTTGTAAGGAATAATATTCAATAACTTTTTATTTTAGCAACACGAAAGTAAGTTATCTATGACATGGTTGTTGTTCAAGCGGCCGCCCTGCAAAGTGTCGTGGGTTCAAATTTTCGTGGAAAAATACATTTTGTGATTTACAAATTATTGTTCTAAGTCTGGGCGTTCTTTGTGTCGGTTTTATGTATGCTTGTAAAGTCCCCCGCAACAGAGGATTTATATTCCTAATGAGGGTGCTGTCTTGTTAAAAAGAAAAAAAGATCGACTATTGCAAAGCTTTTTGGAAGTCTATGTTTTTGTATGCCTGAGTTTTCGTCCGACTCGGGAATCGAACCCAAGACCGCAGCAGTCGCTTACGCCGCCGTATCTACAAGCTGTGGGTGGCCCGAGGTACGTCGGGGATCCAGGGGCTTCCATTTTAGAGTATACCTGGTTTCTCGGCACGAGACTCGAGACGGCGTGCGGTTTTAGTCGGTTCGAGTCCGATACCTGGGGATATCCGCACCAAAAAAAATAAAGTCTACATTCACATAAAGTTTATAACTGTAACGGTTTTAAATATACTGATACATATTACTACTTATTGTCAACTGAAGACAACATTTCTGTGACTCAACGTTGATGAATAAGATTGAAACAATTCAACTACAATTTCATATGACACATGTCGTTTGAAATCAATATACTATATCTACTTATATAAGTGTATATTACTAAATACTATGACTCAGGAAATGCGTAGTTCATGAGAGGGGATGTGGTGACGCATCAACGAATTCCTGTGAGGGGAAATCTTTAGAGTTCCCCTTATAGGTACTCATTAAAATATGTTATGACATCTCCTCCCGCGTGTATGTCCTTTATTGCGGTAAAAAGTACACTATGACCTTTCTCAGGTTCTTGTCTATATGTGTACCAAATTTTATTAAAATCGGTTCAGTAATTTTGACGTGAAAGCCGGACAGACAGACAGATAGAGTTACTTTCGCATTTAAAATATTAGTAAGGATATAAGTATATTTCATTTCAAGTCCAAAACCTTTTATTTTCAACATTTTTCAACTCTTAATATCAACCAGTATCTACGCATTTAAGTACAGTGCCTAAAACGTATGTAACCTAAATCATTTGGCATCAGTTCCGACAGCAGGACATAAGGCCCATTGTCCCTGGTAGAAAAACTTCCAAGTCTCCGCTCGTACTGCCACAGATAAATTACAATGTTGGCGGGAGGAAAGCTGCCTAGCGTATAAATATTTCATACATCTCTAGTTGTAGTATTTTGGCAGACTATTTTTATGTCGTTTTGTTCCTACCATTTATGTTTCAGTGAGTTCCGTTCGAGTTTATTAAAATTTTATCTGTCGGGTTTTAGTTTCGGTATTTGAATTCGGTATTCGTGTTTGAGGGTCGTTTTGATTCTCGAATTATTTAAAAAAACTCAGAAGTTTTTAAGTTAAACCTCACCATAAACTAGTCGCTACAGATCTCAAAAATAAGAAATAATTTATTGCATATATTTTACTGATTTCTTATCAAAATTATAATGAAACAATGTACAACTAAATTAAAGTACATGTTCAAATAAAGCAGTAACAAAAAAGGAAGTTTAATGTGTAATACATAAGATTGCTACTTTGAGTATACGAGTATATAATACTCGCATGTGTTGCCACATTGCAAATACAATATGTAACTCAATTTCATAACATATATGGCTGGCCTTGGTAAGTACATATATCATCACTCACACTGAAGTTTTTTATGAAGTCAGGTCACAACTATTGTTCTTAGAGAAGGCGATTTTATAAATGAGCTGTAAGAGTTTTTTTATATATTTATTTAAGCCTACCAAAGTGACTCTGCTCTGCCTGATGGAAAGTATGAGTAGAATCCAGGAGTAGGGATCACCATCGTCATTGTGAGGATAGGTAATGCAGAATAGTGACCCATACCATGGCGGCCTGGTCAGATAATTCTGCATCATTCTCCCGGACTCAGGAGGCCTCTGGAGTCCGGTCTCACACTCACCAACGAATACTACAGCAGGAATGCTGCTATTATTAGGATGGTTTGCTGCGGGAGTGTAGTTCTGCCCCGGTCGAGTAGGCCCATTCGTGCTGAAATCAGCGTGGCTCTACTACCTATTACTTATAATAACAAGATCAAAACTCACTTTTACGAGTGAGTTCAAACAAAAAGACCAATGGTAGTGGTTCGAAAGTGAGTTGGTACATAATTAATGAAAACTACCTCGAGGAGAAATGGTAAAAGAATCAGATAGTACATCGGGTCCCGAGGACTATTAAGAGTGATTACTCTCTGACTTATGTAAGGAAGATTTGAGAGTAGATTTCAGTTACATAGACCATTAGTATAAATGGAAAGCGATGTACTGAGCCATTAGTGGAATTGTTTTAGAAATATTGGTGATATATTTCAATTGAAATAACTGTAAAATGTTGCTGTTTGATGCTTTATTTAACGTATTTGCTTAAAAATGACTTATAAAAATAGTTTTTATCCGCGTGTATGTCGGTTATCACGGTAGAAACTATCCTATGTCCTTCTTCAATCCAATGTATCTCCAAATATCAAGAATATCGATCAAGCCCTTTTGGAGGAGTTTGATAACAAACACTGTAACATGTGATGTTTATTTAATAGACTAGCTGAGTTCCTCGGTTTTACCCGCAAAGCTAGTCTAATCGAATGTAGCCCAAGTTACTCCTTATAACATCAGATAGATAGACATGGAACAAACAGACAGAAAGACAGACAAGCAGAGAGACGAAAAAAATGATTTTTCTCTCATATGGATTTAGTGAAAAGGTGTTAATTTTCAATATCAAACAGACATCAATTTTTACTATATATTGCACCCTGTCACGGAATAAATGATAGTGCTCATCACACAATATCATGCCGATTCATCAATTCCATTGTCACATTCTGAATCACTACGATGTAGATTATCTTAGGTATTTATTACATCAACATTGCTTAAAAAAATTAATATACATATTTAGGTCTGTGGTGACGACTAGCATATATCGTGCGAGCGAAAAAATACAACAGCGCCATCTATCGAATAATCACTGAGCCACGAAACAAATAGTCCTAAATCGCGATATAGAAATTCTCGCGTCGATTAGCATATACACAACCGCCCAACGTCAACCGTTGGGGCGTGGCCCGCCAAGCATAATCAGCCTGTTCGGCGGAGCCTCCCTTTGTTTAGGGATACGAGATACGAGGAGAGACGGATACGAGGAACACGATATCTGTTAGCCCACAGTTGGTGTCAGAAGTAGGATGACAGTGGTTAGAGAGTGGTCACTATCCTCATTGTAAATGCACACAATACAGCATGCAGAGCACACACAAGCAGACCCAAACTATGCCGGCCCAGTGACTTGCTAGTTCGTTTATACTTTATTCCATTTTACTGTACACAACACTCCCTACAAAAATAGGGTTGGTTGAAACCCTGAGGACTAACAGAATAATTAAATTGATGAAACTCCAATTAACTACGCATGTATTTGCATCTATACATTTACGTAGTTCATTAACAAACATGGTACTCGATAGACGTAAATATCTGTGGGTAGGTCACAGCCATGACAATTGAATCATACTGGAATGATTGATTGAGTTGATTGGGGTCACGGCGAGGTGCTAACATAATATACACGTATAGATAGAGTTATTTGCTCTTACTGACAGATTGATTTATCACAGCAAGGTCTAAATCGCAAGGGTTAAGTATATTGACAACTGATACATTTATCATTATAAGCTGACACTAAAAAGGATGTAGGTAGTTTCATTCCTAAATGGATAACAATAATTATTTCGGACGTGTTACTCGTACATATAACGCCATCTATCTTCAAACTAAGCAAAGCTTGAACGATAAAAGCTATATTTTTTGCTGAGTAGGCCTTAAGTTGATTATTATAATTGGCATGTTATAATACTCGGCTCTATTATTAATTGTCTTATATCTACTTTCTCACCAATTGAGAACAATAACACGCCATCTTTTAAACCGAAATTCTTCAAGCCGTTCAAACTACAAAACGGGACAAATCAATACACGTATGCATATATAAATATATACGAAAAACGTGAACCTCTTTTAAATACAGTCGAGCAAATAATATTGTGTTGTGATGTTATAAAATTTATTCCCACTCTTGTAGATTTAGTTATACATACTTAAATCTATTTACGGACTTTTCAGAGTTACTAAGGGTCTTATAAAATACTTTTTATAACAAAACGGGCAGAACCTTAGGGGTTTCGGTCCCTTTGAGAGTTAAGCCGTAAAGTTTAGTGGTTGTTATGTAAAAACCGAATACATATTTCATCTTTATCTTGAGGATTGAGGCACAAAAACATTTTGCATAAAATAAGATGGTGGTATTTATAAATAAGTAAGATGCGTAGTTGGTTTGACTTTATTATATTTAATACAAATTACAAGACTTACAAGTTGGCTCGCTTAGCGCGGCCATGATCAGAGAGAGGACAAGACAGTGTTGTCATATTTAATATATCTAACACAAGGGAGTAATGTTTTTATTTGCTGGTCATTATAAGTTTGAATGAATTTTGAAATTATTAAATTACCAGCTGTTTTTAGAAGTTATTGTTGTAAACAGCGAGAAATAAAGCGAAGTGAAGCTAGTCTGTAAAACAACCTTAGTTACTACTTATGTCATCAGCTATCTGCGAGTTAGAGTCTCGTTAAATCGGTTCAGCCGTCAAACAAACAGCCAGACAGACATTTTAATAACTAGTTTTTTTGATGTAAGTACCATACATACTTTCATATGCATTTAGTAAAAAAACTGTCAATTTTATATAACAAACAGATACTTCCATTTTATTTATTTGCATAGATATATAAGCCTGTTAAAGTGACTCTACTCGGCCTAATGGAAAGCCTAAGTTGAGTCTAATAGTACAGGATACTCATTCCGAATGCAATGCAGGATGGTGACCTATTGAGATGCTCTGTTTCTGCATTATTGTGACGCCGGTCTCTCGTTCAGGAACGTAATACGACAGAATGAATGATATCATATTAGGTTGGTTTTCTGTGAGGTTTATAAACAATCATAATTCCATTTTATACAAGTAATCCGTTATATTCTGACTGCCGTGTTGGTCCAGTGGTTAGTGTATGCGACTGCTGATAAAGAGGTCTCGAGTTCGATTCGCGAGTCGAACCAAATGTTTGTATGATCTGCAAATATTTATATCGGAGTCGGGGTGTATTCTATGTACCCAGACTGTATTTACAAAAAAAGTATGTTTATGTATTTATATCAGTTGTCAATACCTATAGTATAAGCTCTGCTTAGCTTGGGACTAGATGATGTTGTGTGTCAGATTTTCGAAATATTTATTTATTTACTAGCTGATGCCCGCGGCTCCACTCGCGTCCTAGGGGTATAAAAAATAGATGTTGGCCGATTCTTAGACCTACCCGATATGCGCACAAAATTTCATATAAATCGGTCAAGCCGTTTCGGAGGAGTATGGGAACGAACATTGTGACACGAGAATTTTACATATAAGATTATTATTGTTCTCTAACGTTTTATCATGTCAGTTTACCATACAGACACAACTCCGCATAACTCGAAGCAGTAATATGTATGATATAATAGCGAGAAAATTTAATAATCCTACAAGACAATGCCATTAGCCTAGATAGTAGTAATATGTAACTCAATTGCAATAGCGACAAGTGATATGTATGTTAATTGTGTGACTTTATTAGACTAGCGAAGCCTCGCGGTGCTAGCCGTTGTACTTGTTGCCATTGAATTGGAAATTGTTCACTATTTCATTGGTTTTAATTTTGTTTTTGCGGAACCCCAACTTTTTCTAAAATAAAAGTAGACTAAGTTACTCCTTATAACATCACCTAGGCGTTATGAAAGTCTCGATTGAGAACAGACACATTTTTTTATTATCTAAAAGAGACAACTCCCGTATTAGGAATATAAATTCTGTTTCGCGGGGGGCTTTACAAACATACATGAAATGGACACAAATAACACCCAGAATCAGAACAACAATTTATGAATCACACAAAGTGTTGTCCCACGTGGGATTTGAACCCACGACACTTGGCGCAGTAGATAGAGACGTGGTGACCGCTTAAGCCAACCGTGCAGTGCAGTGACATAAACATTTTCTAATTATATTTTTGATATAAGTGCCGTGTATAATTTTATATGCATTAAATGAAAACTGATCATTTTAAACTTAAAGTTTATCTATTTGTACAGATGGACTACAAGATAGTTGTTACTATCATAGACTTGTCTTACCTTCGGATATCATTTGACAATATTACACTGCATCAAATGTTAGGTATAAGCCTAAAAATGATTGTTTTTTGCCACACTTTTTTTCTGTAATTTACTTGGAAACTGTAAAACGGTTTCTGGATATGTGTGCTGTGTTTAACCAAGTTTTTTTTTAATAATTCTTCGTCATATTTCACTTGCGCTATCACTAACTAACATTGCCTACGCGTCAAGATGATGACTATGCTTTACACTACACTGCACTTTACACTATCGCAATCATAGGATATGCTTGCGATAATATCATTCCCTGGCAGTGAAACCGCTGATGCGTTCCTGGAGAGCTCCTCTTGACTGCCGAGAAACGCGCTGTGTAGTTTAGTAGGTAGAATGGTTCTACGGGAGTTCCATACACACTGTTCGTCTTCCCTCAAAGTATGAAAAGCATTTTCTGTGTAAAACTTGTTTGTTAAGTCCAACTTCTAAAAAATGAAGAAAGCAGAGATTGTAGAGCAACTAGTTGCAAGTTTGACTCATTTTATAACAAAGCGGATTGAAATAACTTGCTCTGTAATAAAGAAACTGCTTGCGGGCGAAGTTCGCAGACGGCGTTCAGCGATAAGGTTGCATCCATTATGATTTTATGAGGACAATGCTTATTGTACTTTGTTGATGGTAGGATAAATATTTGTTGACTTTAGACTACTAAAGTCAAGATATCTTCTAACATATAGAATTCTCGTGTCACAAATTTTGTGTGCGTATCGGGTAGGTCTGAGAATCGGCCAACATCTATTTTTATACCCCTAGGACGCGAGCGGAGCCGCGGGCATCAGCTAGTATCAAATATATAATATCTGTACAAATAAATAAATTGGAGTGTTTGTTTGTAATATGAAATGAACAGTTTTTACTACATGCATATCAAAGTATATACGGCATCAAAATCCAGAAGGCATTATTTTGAAATCTTTGTCTCTCTGTATGTTTGTTCCGGCTAATCTCTGGAACAGCTAGACTAATTTTAAAGGAACTTTCTCAGGCAGAAAGCTGATGGAATTTGAAACATATATGATAAAATAGGGAAGTGCGTTGCCACTTTGAAAGTTATCTCCCAGTCCGCCATACTTGGGGCAGACTAGAAAACACAGGCGCAAACCTTCATCCTCCATAAACACTCTGATCTCTGTATGTCTGATGAAATCTGATGAAAACAAAATATTAGCCAAGAAAACAAGAGAATAGAGAACAGAATAGAAAACGAAAAACGTTTGCAACTTGGCTAGCTGTTATTTACATACGTAGGTAATTAAAAGTTCTCGAAATTTGCGAAATGAAATTAATTTAATTAATTCTGTATCCCGTTCGAAGTTTATATATTGGATGATACAAAACTTTAAGTCGAGATAATCTAATGTAATATTTTAATTAACTTTATAATGAATAAGCTCTTCGTGATTTGTCCATTTCCATCAAAGCCGCGCCTTTCCACCTAGCTCATTAAGGCTCTATTACAATTAGGGCGTGTCCGTGGCTAACACACGGGGGGACAAACACCTAGTGCTTCAGTATTTAAGTCTAATGAATGTACTGTAATTTTGAACATGAATGTCATGTAAAGGTAGTAAAAGATAACTTTAAATAGCGCAATTAATTTGGTCTAACTGACAGTTCTGGTCTATATTTTTAACAATGTCCAATTGTATTTTTAAAGTGAAAACTTAGCTAATAAATATAAAAATATTTCGTTCAGTAACCGAGAACAATTTGACTGCACGATTGGATAGTGGTTTAAGCTGTTTCTAATGCGCCAAGTGTAGTGGGTCCAAATCCCACGTGGGATAACACTTTGTTTTCGTTTTATATACGTTTGTAGTCCATCCCGATACAGGATATATTGGTATATTCCTAATGCGAGAGTTGTATTTTTTTAAACTTTTCAAATAAAGAATTAAACAGAAATAGTCTGTCAATTTATTTTTGTTGCAATAATGTGAAGGAAAATATAAAGAAAAATAAAGTATTCTAAAGTAAATTATCAACACAAATGAATTGTAAATGAAAACAAGGATTTTCTTTTTTCATTCATCAAATTTTCACTGAAATTAATCTCTAATGTACCTAACAGTGCAGCTGACAATAGCCCAAGGCCCAAACGGGCAAATGTATTACACTGTTATGACACAGAAAGAGTTTATTATGCAGTTTTAGACTATCGCGACTTTTACACATACTCATGTTCTTTACTGTAAAGAGACTTATTCGCGATAAAATTAGAAAGGTTACGATACCTTCTACTTTCCGACGTTTCAAACGGGTTATACCGCTCGTGGTCACGGGTAGACTGATGTGTGTCTGAGTTTATATGTGTGTTCAGTTATGTTGACTATGAGTGAGTTCATAGTAACAAGTATTTTTTGTTTGAATGTGAGTATAAAATGTATTTATGATGAAGATTCCCCTCCGCAAAAAATTAGAGACTATTGTGCAAAAAGTCACAATGACTGCTCCCTTTCAGTCCACGACCTTTCGTTGCTCTATGAGTTGACAATAATCTCAATTTTCTTCGTAAACTCTAACTTTCTACTACAATTAAGAGCTAAGATATTTATTTAAACTAGCTTTTGGCTGTGGTTCCGCCCACTTATAGCAGTTATGACCGTAGAAAGTAGTATATTTCCTCTGTCTAATATTTCAAAGTATTCCCGTGTTTAACTTAATTAAAACTACACTCGGTTCCAAAAATTACGGGTCAGTCACAAAAATTGAAATACCTCCAGAACTGTAAAAGCTAGATCAATGAAATAAAAAACAGAATAAAGACTTTTTAGTTGCGCTTCTAATAGCATATTATTTAAACTGGTTGATGAAAAAAACTTCATTAGAAAAACAAAATTTAAAAAAATGACTATTTTTAAAAACAAAATTTTTGTTTCATGTCATTATGGATGCTTTCCATTTCTATTCTGTCACAAAAAAAATTATCGTGAACGTCTTCCACGTGCATAATTATTATTCTGTGAGGTGAAGCATGGCAGTCACGCTAGAGGAATGTACCAGAATCCTAACTTTTTTGGAACTTGGGCGGAGCCAGCGTGAAACAGCCAGAAACATTGGTGTATCTTTGTCGACTGTTCAGCGGGTAGTCCAGCGGTACCAAGAGACCGGATCACACCTTAGAAGACCAGGAAATGGCAGACCAAGATGCACAACGGCCAGGGAAGACAGACAACTGGTGGCTACAATGCTCCGAAATCGTTTTCAAACTGCTGTTGGTCTCTCACTTTATTCGCTTTGGAGGTGGCAATTTAAGCGCTCAAACAGTAAGAAGACGTCTTGCTGAAGCAAATTTGAAACCATTGAGGCCCGCAAATGGCCCCAAACTGGAACGGGGACATCGAATTGCAAGACAGAGATACGTGCGCGAACACCTAAACTGGACACTAGACGATTGGTCTAGGGTAATGTTCACGGACGAGTCTAAATTCATGCTTTATAAGCATGATGGTAGGCAGTTGGTGTACAGAAGACCAGGGGAGCGCTTCCATCAAGCGTGTGTGGAGGAAAAAGTGGCGTACGGTGGAGGCTCCGTACAAGTTTGGGCTGGGATTTCTGCTGAGGCCCGCACCGAGCTGGTGCTCATTCAAAATGGAACTCTAAATGCAGAGAGGTACGTGGAAGAGATCCTCAATGAACATGTAGGTCCTTTCATGGCCAGGATGGACCGGCATGGCATATTAATGCATGATAATGCGCGTCCCCATACCGCCAGAATTGTACATGACTACCTTGAAGAGGTCGGTATCGAACTCATGCAGTGGCCAGCGCGAAGCCCGGACTTAAACCCCATCGAGCACGCCTGGGACGACCTTCAGAGATGCGTGAAAGGTCGAAACCCCCCACCAATCACGCTTCCCGAGCTCATACAAGCACTGGTGGAGGAATGGGAAGGTATTCCTCAGCACCGGCTCCGAAATTTGGTGTACAGCATGCCTAATCGCCTGGAAGCTGTCAGAAGAGCTCGTGGAGGCAATACAAAGTATTAAATGAAGAAAGTGATGAAAAACAGCAAAAAAACAATCATAAAAAAAATGTAATCTTAAGAAAAATATGACTACTTTAGTTTTTTTTTAATTTAAGATTAATATTGTGGGTGTAACTAAGTTTTATTTTATTTTTTATCTGTATAATTAAATTCTCAATTGAACAGTCTTCGTTTCATTAGGATGGCATACGTAGTTCGGGAGATATTCGGGTTTATGTGACTGACCCGTTATTTTTGGAACCGGCTTTAGTTTCAAACTTTAGACGGGAAAACGTTACAAACGTTACAGATAGCTATATGTTATATGTTCGCGGCTAAACTGCTGAACCAATTTCAATAAAATTTAAGTATTTAGTAACTCTATAGATACCTTTACTTTTACATTTTTTATAATATAGTATTACCTATATTTGAATGCTTCGTAGGTCTGATTACGACGTCTCGGGGTCTGGGTCGGGCCAAAAGCGTCGTCGAGTTTTTCTAACAGAAATTTTTTTGATGACAGCCCAAAGTATTGAGGCATGGTGGTGATTGCCGTCGGTCCCGGTTGTCATGAACATCTATGGTAATTATATATTGGGAAGTCAGTGCCCTCAAATGTACTAAAACTAGTTTAACCTTCGAATTTTAGTTCTCATTCAGAGTTGCGGAGGTCCGATGCCAGTCGCTCCGTGAAAAACTGATATTCAGGTAAAACCGGTTGAACTAGTAGCCGAATCCAAATAATATTGGGAATAAGGCTAGGAAGAATTTGTTACCTATATATCATTACTTCAATTATTATTCTTTCTCAACATGATAGCCCCACTAGTAAGTACATAACGTGGTCTTTAATAAGTTATGATCTTTTTCATCAGTTTCTTTCTAAAATATACAAACGTACAAACCTTCCATCTCCTAAGAGATGTTAACATCGTTAAGTCATATTGTTTGAGCATCACATAAACACGACTCGTTAATGAGTGAACTGGCCCGTAACTAATACCAAAAGATATTTCGAACCCGCAACGACTTAGAACCAAGTACGTGCGTTCAAAGTTAACGTAAGTTTTGGGGTAAAGTTGGGGTCTGAGTGAGAGCGGCGAGCGATTTACTATAAGTATCTAAGGTGACCGAGTTTTGATCGGTCAATGTTTTATTGTTTAACAATGAGATGTCTTCTCTCAAGTAGCTGTAGTGTTGGTGTGTTCGTGTATCAACCACTTACCAACTAAGTGTTACTGAAAGAGTAGTATGGGTGTCGCAAGCAATGCTATGGGTAATCATCATCAACAGCCTTTATCAGTCCGCTGCTGGACATAGGCCTTTCCTTTGAAAGGAGGATTTGGCCTACTATTCCACGCTGGCCAGACGGGTTGGTAAAGGGTTTGTTTCAAGTTTTCCTTTTCTTGGCAGTGATGTTAGCTGCTTATTTTGTTGCTTTAGTCGCCTCTTACGACACCCATGGAATGAATAGGGATGGTGACACTTTGTGTTCTTAATCCGTCACCACACGGACTAATATGGGTAATGATTAATCCGAAAGAAACGCGCATAAAAACTCGAAAGCTCGCGTTTACCCAAACATAAGACTATTCTCGATTGATCTTTCACCCCCAAAAATCCCCAAATAATACAATACACAGAAATCGTTAGAGCTGTCTCCGTTTCATAAATATATACATAAATATATTTACAAGAACTGCTCCTATAAAGATATGAGATAATAAAATAGCCTTACACATCCCACATACGTCCGTCTGATCGTAAATAGGGCAAAGGCTGTACTACGGTAGCTAGACTGCTGGTAAAGAAATAAATTTCTAAATAAATTTATCTTCCTATCTCCGTGGAACCGATAACCGTTGGTGTAAGCCGCGTCTCGGCAAACGTAGTGTAGGACGTCCACAGGCCAGGTGGAGTGATGATTTGCGCAAGACAATTGGCAAGAGCTGGTAGCGAGAAGCCAAAGTTGGAAACAAGTGGCGTTAAATTGGCGAAAAAAGTGTTGTTATCTTCCTAGCTTTTATTATTCTCCAGTTCATTTGGGGTCGGCTACTAATTGAACTCGTTTTACATTAATATCGTTCGGCTCCCTACGATATGGTTGAACTGGACGATGGCTGGTGCATGGGTCATGCTCGTGATACGGGCGCCGCCAGTCGGGGCTGGTCATCTCACAACTTCTATTTATTGTTTAATTGTTTTTGGACACTACATGTGTAAATATCAGTATCGTTACATTGTCCTCACATTTAATAAAATGCCATAAACAATGTAACCAAAAATTGTAAAAACAATGTTGGAAAAGAGTGTCCATGGAGTTTCTTGTCTGTTCTTCTCCATAGGATCTACGAATTGGAACAGACGATTAGCTTCACGACTGACTACTGACTGACTACTTGACGTTTCAAAAGTGCCGTTGTATGGTTTATTTGAAATAAAATGGTTTGATTTGATTTGATTTGATTTATCAGTTTTTCTAACGAACTGTAGACATTAAATAGCATCTCTTTAAATTATAAACTTGGAGTTTT
The DNA here is from genome assembly GCA_932526445.1 of Phragmatobia fuliginosa. Lineage (NCBI taxonomy): Eukaryota > Metazoa > Arthropoda > Insecta > Lepidoptera > Erebidae > Phragmatobia > Phragmatobia fuliginosa. The sequence continues at coordinate 7,815,770 of OW052081.1, read as the reverse complement.
TTCTCTCTATGCAGAAACACACACCAACTATTTATGTTTATTGTGGATTTGATTTCATGTTATGTATTTTAAAGTAGTTGAGCTATACGAGTATGTCATGTAATACATGGGGAGTTGGTGCTGATAGTCGAAATACAGGTTCCGCCTAGATTGCAGAAGCTTGTTCCCTTAATTTAAGAAATAGAAATTCAAAGATGTGGTAGAGGTATTGACAAAGTACTGAAACTTAATTACCAAAATATAATTTAAGAAAATTCAGGTACATTATTTGATTTTATACGTTCAAAACGCCTGCTTTGTAACCCGAATTCCACCATAATTCGTTTACTTCCAACAATTTCCACCCCTCTGATAACGAAAGGTTAAATATCAAACATCTATACTATTTGTATACCATCAAGCTTGCTAACAGTTTTAGAACCCCTCAAAGCTCCCTCAGGAGATAACACCGTCCCTTCTGAGGAGTGGTTACTGTAAGTTTTGTTGGAACTAACAAAGATAGTTGTGTAACATTGATTTGTGAATAGGCAGAAACCAAAATCTTTTTAGACATGTCAATTACGAATTTTCTTATGTGTGTGTGTGTCTATGTGAATGTCTGTATGTATGTATGTATATGTGTGTTTGTTTCTCTCTCTCTCTCTCTCATTCTCTGTATATTTGTCTGGAGGTGTGTTTGTGCGTTCGTGCTTGCGTGCGAGCGCGCGCGCGCGCGCGCGTGTGTGTGTGTGTGTGTGTGTGTGTGTGTGTGTGTGTGTGTGGGTGGTGGTTAGCGTATGCGGCTGCTGATCAAGTGGTCTCGGGTTCCGTTCCCGGGTAGGATCAAATGTTTGTATGATCTGCAAATATTCGTTTCCCGGTCGAGCCAGCTATTTTCTACTGGAGTCAGCGTGTCTCTATTACCTTCCATAATATTAGTGGGTTTAAAATACCTAAAAGTTATCTATAGCATAGCAAAGCAAAAAGTTTGCCTATAAACGAGATTACGCTTCACTGGACAGCAAAGACTCAGCTGAAAATTAAACTGGTTAGTTCCACATATTCCAGGTGACATTCAAAATGTATCTTTAGCTACATGCGTTTAAAACTTGAAGTTGCTTGTCGCTACTTGTACGAGATATTATAAAGGGAGATGACAGCGTTGTATGCTGGGAAAGGTATTAAGCGCTTTGATTTTAAAAATAATGGTAAAACAGGTACAATATGTAGCTTTATTTAATATGAAACTAGCCTCGCGATGTTACTCGCGGGTAATCGACATTGGAGCGAACCTAGTCCAAATAAAAAACAAGTTACTCCTTATCATCAACTATCTGCTAATGAAAGTCACATCAAAATCGGTCTAGTCGTTCCAGAGATTAGCCGGAACAGACTGACTTTTTTACTTATGCATATTTGTAGGCCTTTCGTATGAAATAATAACATTTATTCTAAATAGCAGTATCATTTCTTTTCTCCTAATGCCTTTAAAAATAGAGTTTCTAAGTAAATAATATTGCATACTAGGCTCTCACGCGGATTCACTCAAGCAAAAATAACATTTTCATTCCTCAAGAAAATCACTTCTTTCTGTAAGAAGTGCCCTCTATCGTGATAACGAACGGTACAAAAATACGAACAAACATACTATGATTTTAAACCCTTACTAATATTATTAATACTAAATTAACTGTGTCTCTCTGTCTTTCCGTCTTTCATACCAAGACTACTGAACCGATTTGAATGAAAGTTAGTACACAGATAGTAGATGGTATTAGACAGATCCTGAGAAAGGGCATAGGCTACTTTTTACCGCGATAATCGATATACACGTGGCCGGAGCCGCGGGCAAAACCTAGTATTTAATAATCGTGCTCTCTATAAAATTGGTACCGGTACTTAGTGAAGGAACTCGTAACTTCGTCAGGAAGTTGTCAGGAACAGTGTCATTTTAATAACAGTCTTAGGGTGTGGGAGGTATGCTTGGATTTCGCTTGTCTCTTTTGCTTTTTCCTGTATACCAATGCTTTCCGCATTTTTTTCTTTTGTTTGATACTTTCTTGATACTATCTGATATCACTGTTTTGATACATGCGCAACCTATTTCAAATTATCGTGTTACGGTGTTTGTTATCACACTCATCTGAAACGCCTGGAACAATTTGTGTGAAATTTTGTGTGCATATCGGGGCTATGAATACGAATATATTGATACCTCGTTCATTAAAATTGGTTCGGTAGTTTTAACGCTATAATTCGACTGCCTTGTTGGTCTATCGGGTTCGATTCCCGGGTCGGACCAAATGTTTGTGTGATCCACAAATGTTTGTTAGGAGTTTGTGTGTTTCTCTATGTATGGTATGTACATATTTGTAGAGGAATGTTTATGTATTTATATCAGTTGTCTAGTACCCATAATACAAGCTCTGCTTAGTTTGGGACTAGATGGCGTTGTGTGTAAGATGTTCGAAAATATTTATTTATTTATTATAATGAAAATACAAAGAATGCGAAAACTATTACCATTCCTTTTGGCTTTGCCGTAGTCCGGTAAAACATTAATCAGGCTTTAGTTCTTGAGATGAGAGATCTTTACATAAAGGATAAGGAGCATCATGTCTAATTCGCTTTCAATCATAAATAGAGTCATAACACATTTATCAGGGTTTTCAAACAGACGCAGTATATACCGACTTCTCGAAGGCCTTTGATAAGGTTATAGTGCAACTAGCTGATGCCCGCGGCTCCGCTCGCGTTTTAGAGGTGTGAAAAATAGATGTTGGCCGATTCTCAGACCTACTGAATATGCATATAAAGTTTCATAAAAATCGGTCAAGCCGTTTCGGAGGAGTATGGCAACGAAAACTGTGACACGAGAATTTTATATATTAGATTATATGTTTTTTGTTGACGTACCTAGCTTCTGTTTAAATATAAAAAAAACATGGGGGGTGTGTGTGAGTGTACGTGTGTGTGTACGTTGCATATGTAACTGCCACTAATTAATTATTTTTTACAAACTTTATTATTATCTTTTATTATTTTTATTGTTTGTTTACACTATTTGTACTTAGTTTCATTTTTGTAATGTCCGTGTTGTGAGGAAGCACCAGCAATAAAACACGTTGTTATTTCTGTTTGTTAGAAATTAATGTAAGGTTTATTCCTTGTCGGAGGTCCATTATAAATAATACGATGAAAACTTCCCTTTAAAATCATTTTCCCTAGTCCCAATAACACGTCAAAGTTTTTATGAAAACAAACAACCTGTCTTGCAAATACCCAAGATAAGGTCGAACTATGTACAAGAACTTATAACTTACTTTACAACTTGTTTCTTAACTAACGACTGTTTAATAAGCTTTTAGGAGCAACCTTACTAATGCTACTTTTTTCTTAGACAAATGTTCTATTGAAAATAACTGAATGTTGAACTTTCTTACGTTTATATAGTGCAAGCGATTGTTTTTTTTTTCTATAGAGAAAAACGAGAAGATAAGTAACCACCGTCCGTGAATAGAATCATTGTCATGTCCCTCTAACTCAAAAGAAGGATCCTCCGCCGGGTGAAGTGATCATACCTGGCAGTCCGCGGGCTTACGATTGATGTTGGGAAGTTGTCTATATGCTAATCGGTGTGAGAATTTCCATATCGCGATACAGGATTAGTTAGTCCGTAAATTCGTGTATCTTCGGTAGATGGCGCCGTAGTATATAATTATTTGTTTGCGCTGTATGTGAATGTCATTACACCTATAATTGAATAGACACAACTGCGTTCGTGCCTTGTAGGTGTCCTCTTTCCTTCTATCTAACCTAGTATTATAAAAGAATTGTTATTACAGAACCGTATTCTAGTTCAATGTGTCTTGAAGCATAATTGGTACTCCACTATAGTGCATTTCTCAAGAGACTTGTTCGCACAACTTGGCTTCCATATTTCCGGATCCATAAAACCTTCAAGATAAAAACAAGCTCCTTTCTCAAATGCTGGCAACCGGATCATTTTCCTGTGGTGTGTATTCTATATCGAATCTAAAGCTAAGATCAGCAAGGAGATGAGATATAAGATACTCGTTCCGTAACTTATATAATGTCGATATCAGAACTTGTGAACTTTCAAGTGTTGATATCGATATACAAGCTCTCGTATGGAGTAAGTTCACAGGAAACTTTTAAGTGCAAGATTGTATTGCTGGAACAATAAAATTGGTAACTTCGTCCCTGTATGTTTGTAGTTTTGTTCATGGAAAAAATTATAATAAGTATACTTTCGATAGTAAGTAATTATTATTCCTTTTACGATTGTCATTAATCATTAGCAGTCTCTAAAAGCTTACTATTGGACATAAGCCTCTTCTTAGGAAAGAGGTTTTTGCCTACCATGCCACGATGACCAGACTCCTTGTTACGACACCCACAGGAAGAATCAGACTGGTAACTCTGTATTTTTAATTCATCGCCACATTCATAAAAATGTTCATAGCTCGACCATATAGATTTCAAAATGATTTTAGTTGTATCCAATTAAATGTAACTCAATTAGGTCCCGTGGTGTTTTCTTATTTTGGTCCCAGGAGGAAAGTGGACCTATTACATTCTATTTTTATCTTCTCTAATTTCTAATTTCTTTGTGGGTTCCAAAACAGTTTTTTTGGGACTTCCCGAGTAAGATAACTCGGTGTATTATTTATTTCTTTTATTTTTAAAAAGACAATTACCGTACCAGAAATATTCCTGTCGCGAGGAAATTTACAATAAATTACATGAAACGAACGTAAAGAACACGCAGACTCAGTCCATGAATTTGGTAATCACACTAAGTGTAGTTCCATGTGTGGATTGAACCCACAACATTCAGCCCAATAGAAACGGCATAGCGAACGCTTAAACCAATGCGCCATCCACCATCACTGCATTACAGTGGTGGAAGTGTGGATGTGTCCAATTTCAAGTCTATTAATTTTACAAACAAAATGAATCTTCAGATCTGAGAAGGATATTTATCATTGCTTGAAACAACATGTTTATTTTACCTCCTAAAGTTACTCTATGATTAATAACTTATTTATAGCCAAAATAATCACGTTACAGATTTAATAAAGGTAAACTTATTTAATCTAATTTCCGTACTTGGTAATCTCCATGTTGGCTTCAACTTTCAACGTAACTTCTCCACAGATTAAATTTATCATTGATTATTATTTAATACCTGATTGCCTCGGTGGTGTAGTGACATGTGACTGCTGTGCTTGAGGTCTCAGGTTCGATGCCCGATGTTCATATGTTTGTATGGTTTGTATATACTGTTTTGGACTTCCAATGTTTGCTGTGATTAATATGTTTGTATTTACTAAAAGTCCGTCCCGAAAGAAAAATTAAACGGATTTGCCTTGCTCAGAAATGCCGGCGATCGGTGCGGGCGGCGCGGATAGTGGACGCAGAACTATGTGAAATCATACAAAGCAAAATAAAATCCGTTGCGTGCGGTGCGTCCGGCGCGGGGAAATGGACGCGCACCTTTAATGAGCGTTTCCCTGATTCGATCACATTAAGCAATCGATCCCAGTTGTTGTCATTAGACAACAATCGTGAAGCTTAGTTGGAGGCCTTCGGACGGCTTAAATCATCACTTGGCTATGAGCGATTCTAGGAAGTTTAGATCAATTGTACCTGTTTAACATCTGAGGAATAGGCGTGACACTTCATAGGTATGTATACCTATACACTGTATAAGTTGATTATTCAGTAATCAGTCCGATTTGAATTAAAGCGTGTATCACAAAGGATTTGATCCACTTTGTTCAATCATGGACGGTGCGACCACTAAATGTGGTTAAGCTAGGGTTGCCATCCCCAAATTAAAAAACTAGGATTTTAAGTAGGAAAAACTAGGACAATTCACTTTAAAAACAGGACGCAACAATAGAGTTTGCAATAGTTAAACTAATATGTAGTGAATATATGTGAAATGAAACGCAAGTAATTCATCATCTTCATCTTCCTAGCCTTTATTCTCAAGTTTACTTGGGGTCGGCTACTAGTTCAACCGGTTTTACCTGAATTTCAATTTTTCCACGGCACGGCACGGCAGCGCGATTACTTGCGACTGCGAGCCGTGAGGTCGTAACGTAACAAAACAATTTTAAAAGAGGAGCGTGAATTATTTTAACTTTAAAAACCCAGGACGCTCCTTAAAAACTATTCAAGACATCCCAGGACACTTCAAAAACTAGGAAACGTCCTGGGAAAACAGGACGATTGGCAACTCTAGTTAAGCAGACCGGTCCTAGTTATTAATTTACGTGCACTAGTTATTAATACTTGGTTTTGGTCTTGTTTGTTTCAATGGATAACTTATTTACTCGTTTATTGGCGATTGGTGTTGGCGCAGTGGTAAATGATACTGACACTCCTGAGTGTTGAGTAAGTTTTTCTGACAAATAATACATTTCTAAATATATTTATATTATAGAAATATATTATGCCTCGTTGGTCTAGTGGGTAGCGTATGCGACTGCTAATCAAGAGGTCTCGGGGTCAAATCCCGGGACCAAAAAGTGTTGGTTGGTTAACAGCCCGGAGTTTGGAAGTTTGGCGGTAGGTCACGCCCGTGCCTCCTAGAGCACGTAAAACCGTTGGTCCCGGTTGACATGAACATCTATGGCAATCGTTATTGGGAAGTCATTGCCCTCAAATTTACTGACAACTAGTTCAACCTTTGAATTTTAGTTCTCCCTCAGGGTTGCGGAGGTCCGAGGCCGTCGCTCCCTAAAAAAACTGATATTCAGGTAAAACCTAAAAAAAGGTTGAACCCCAAAATAATATTGGGAATAAAGCTAGGAAGAAGAAGATTTATATTATAGAAATATTACACCCAGACATCAGAACAAATGATCGTGATCACACAAGGTATCATAATCAAGATTTTACATTCAGGGTCATAAATATATAATATATTAATGGTATATCCATATTAATATAATGAATTTAAACGTAACTCTGTCCGTCTATTACTTTTTCACGGCTAAGCTGATGCGGATTTCAATGAAATTTGGTTTGCAGATTTTGGTACTTGAGGAAGGACATAATCTGCTTCGCTGCTGATAATTGACATATATGTAGATAAAGCCACGGGCAAAAGTTGGTTTGTTTATCAGTAGTCTGGTTGTAGTACAGACTCTCTTTGGATCTCGTTCCCTCTCGTCTCTCCTCACATGATCGAGTGGAAGATTTAAGGCTACCAAAGTGATTCTACTCTGTCTGATGGAAAGCATGCATAGAATACAGGAGTAGGGGCACCATACTTAATGTGAGGGTAGGTAATGCAGCATGATGAATCCCGGCCTCCGGAGGACGGGAGAATGATGCAAAATGGTTGGGCCTCCGGTCTCACACTAACCAACGAAATACGACAGCAAGAATGCTGTCGTCGTTAGGATGGTCTTCTGTGTGAGGGTAGTACTGCCCCATTCGTGCTGACACCAGCGTGGCTCTACTACCTACTTTTTAGGATATTACAAGGATATAACATCTTTTCAAGTCTTGTAAGATCAATAAGATAGTAGTTATTATATTATTTTGCTTCACGGAGTAGAGTAAAAATATTAAAAGACCGCTTTCAATATACTTCTTACGCCAGAAATTTTGCTCTGAAATTGCGCAAAATTTTATGGTGTTGTGAATGTTTATAGGCATTATTCATAACTTGAGCTGTAACTAATCAATTGAATTATATTTGGACCTAAACTACGGGTATAAGTATGTGGCTGTTTTTATGTACCTTCAACTCGTAATTTTATACTTTGTGTGATCCTTATTTTTTTTTATTTTTTTTATTATAATTTACAAAACTGATGTTCAATCACAAAAACACAACAAACATGACTACATAAATCTACTGATTGACATCTACTGGATGTGAATCCTGCATGCATGTTAATATTAGGTCTTTACCTATGAAATTGCAGTTTTGTATGCAGTATGTGAAAGTACTTATTTTTTCAAACTTTTTTATTTCTGTTATTCTAAGTAATCACCCATGCAATCAACGCATCTTTGCCAACGCATTGGCAGTTTATTGATGCCCTTCTTGTAAAAATCAGCTGGATGGGAGGCAACAAACTCTTCAAAGGCATTTTGTACTGCCTCTCGGGAATTGATTTTTTTACTAACTAAAAAGTTGTCTAATATATATTTGTCAGCAAATTTTATCTGTTAAAAAGTGTTGTACCACAGATAAATATCTAAAACCTTATTAGGATCAAGGTAGTAGCGCAACACTGATTTCAGTACGAATGGGCCAGAACCGGGGCTGTACCCTCCCACAGAAGAGGAACCTAAAATGACAGTATACGTGCTGCGGAATTTCGATGATGAATGTGAGACCGAAGACCAAATGACTCACTAGGCCGCCATAGTGTGGGTCACCACGCTGTATTGTGTGCACTGATAGTGAGGATGGTGGTCCCTACACCTGGATTCTACCCATACTTTCTCTCAGACAGAGTAGAATCACTCTAGTAGGCTTAAATATAAAAGAACAGTAATTGCTAGAACTGGTACCAAGTATTCCAAGTTTGAAATTATTCCGTACACCATATTATTTACTTGAAATAAAGAGTTCTACATTTTATAATAGATATATAACTTAACTTTGTTTATTGAAAGTTCTGTTGTTTTCATGTCTGTTTTATAAATCTTCCTTCCAATTAAAATTAAGTCTTTGTTTGTTTTAACAACTAATTTCGTCTGACAGTTGACTTACAAGCTTTAAAGCTTTGTTTTAATTTGTGATGTTTGATGAAAAGGTTTTATATTATTGAAATAAAATAAAATGAATGACTTTGTATCTCATTGAGGCATAAAACACTTATTGAAAAGGGTTCTCGTTTGATGACCGTATTAATTGTATTGATGGAGTTCAAAAGAGCGCTAAATTCATTACGTTCCGTTATTGAAGTCTGTCAAAATTTAATTAATAATAATTAGTTTTTGACTTCGGGTTTTATTTATATTTTTGAAACGAATGGATCGAGGAGGAAGGGTACGAGGCTCAGTGATAGTCACGTCGGTTAATACATTGCAAAGTGAGGTAAGCTTAGCCAGCGCAATCTATGGATGGGTGAACCTTGTGATGTTTTCGTATCTCGGAGAACACTTTAAGCCGTCCATTTAACAAGCGTTTGGCGTTGATTCTCTTTCTATAATCACTGACGCTTTATATTATTTTGACCCAAATATTTATTAGTTTTCTATTAACGTTAACATTTGTAGAAGGCAACTTGACTAGGGAGCTTGTTATAATATGAACATCTTTGGCGATCCTTACATTAGAGCCCTAAAAGTAAGATTTTATTTTCTCGTGGCTACCCCATCGTGTGGGGTATCATTAGATATAGGTCCTTTAAAAACATTAAAGGGTTTCTAGCACGGTTTTTTGATTTAAGTATCCGTTTGCGAGAAATTCCACTTTAAAAGGAAGTTTTTTGTAAAAAACAGGGCTTTCCCCCCCTCTAAAAGCTTAACGGCTGGCTCAAAAAATCTGGAAAAATTCGTGATGGTGGTCCATATATTGAACTTTAAAAGAAAACCATAACGGATTAGATGACTTTGTTAGTTCAGGAGTTGTAGAGGCTTAACTTGTATAAAATATAATTTAAAGTTATATTATATAGGTTAAAATTATATTTTCGGTTCCTTCGGAACCGACTTTAATGAAAAACTATTCCGAGTACCCAAATCTCGACATTGTGCCTATTATATTTGAGGAGTTCCCTCGATTTCCTTGGGATCCCATCATCAGATCCCGATATGGTGACGATAGGACCACCTGTAAGCTACGCCCATTCCAATGCAAAAATAATTTTTGAAATCGGTTCGTAAACGACGAAATTATCGCTGAACATACATAAAAAAAAAAGATTCCGACGAATTGAGAACATCCTCCTTTATTTTGAAGTCGGTTAAAAATGCGCTTTGTTGGAAAACATCATACCAAATAAACGCTTAACAATTATCTATTGGATACGATTTTAAATCCACGTACCATTATAGGTGACTGAGGAACCCTTTCCAGTGCTTGGCCTGACACGCACTTGCCGATTATAATTTTAAAACTCAATTAAAATCAGCTTACCAGTTACATAAATTGTATTTTAAACAAAATATGAAAAACCTAGCTCATAACTTAAAATTAGAACCTTTTTCCTTTGTTAACTTTTTAATGATACAGCACAAGTAGAAATAAAATTACAGGCTATTTTAATTGGAAGTAATTGAGACTATGATGAGTTTGCAATTTTAAAAAGTATTTTGATACTCTAATAATGAACCAGAGGATTTTTTTCCGTGTTTTATTTTATATCCAAATTACTTGATGACCCAAATTGATCAAAGAGTATTTATTTCATATTTTTTTATAAAAGAGGATTATGTTTTCAAGTAGGTCATATTTTGTTTCATGTTCGCTCAGAATTACGTTGCTTGTAAAAGGATTTAGTAAAAAATGCGGAGGGTATACTTCTTCTTCCGTTTCATTAAATTTGAAGAATATAAATATAAACATACATGCAGATAAATCTACAATAGGGCAAAGGCAGAAAAAATGATAACCAAATCAATCTTCCTGGTTTGTCCATTACTTTAATACAAATTTATGAATTTTAAATGTGAACGTAACTGTCTGTCTGTCTGTCGCACTTACACGCCAATACTACTGAATTGATTTAAATGAACTTTGGTACACACATAGCCCAGAGCCTGAGAGAGAGAATAGGCAATTTTTTACTGCGATAAGAGACAGCACACTAGCTACTTTTAGCATCGACGATCGGCAACTAGTCGCTTTTTAGAAGCTAAATACGGCGACCGAACGCTCCACACACACACACAAACACACACACACACACCAAAAAACGCTAAACGCGGAGATTGAATCGCTCCGCACACACTAAAAGTAGATAGTGTGCTGTGGCCCCGACATATACGCCGATTTAGTCGCAGACAAAAGCTACAGTTTTATAAACAGTTAATTATTGCCATTTTTATTTTGCACCCTCAGGGAAAACAAGAATTTTACAGTACGAATAATATAATTATTTATTAATGCCCTTGATGGTAGAATGCTCCATTATAATTAGTGTTGAGGGCCTCCAGCACAGCTGACGTAATTATGATGTGGCACAGGCCAACGCGCCTCGTAATGAATTGCTGGCGACAACGTTTTAACATCTGTTGACGATTTCAAAGGCTTAAAAAGGAAAAAATATTAAAGTAATTGTAATGGAATAATAATGTAATGTTGGTGTTTTTTGAACTCATTAAAGGGATGCTTACAGCAGTTTTGTAATTTTTAATACTCTTTTGATTTTAGTCTTCTTCCTAGCCTTCATTATTCCAGAGACTATTTGGGGTCGACTACTAGTCCAACTGGTTTTACTTGAATTTCAGTTTTTACATGGAGCGACTGGCATCGGATCTCCGCAACCTTGAGGTCGAACTGTCAGTGAAAGTTCATTGGCAGTTTGACCTAAAAATCGGACCGGCTGTTCCAGAGATTATCCGGAACATACAGACAGACTAACAGATAGCTAAAAATAAAAAATAAACCGTTTTGATGTAAGTAACGTATATATTTTCAAATGCATTTTGTAAAAAACTTATTTTGATATAACTTAAAGATACTTCAAATTTGTTTATTAGGATAGATTATTTTCTACTTGACCCTTAGAAAGAGTCATGAAAGCAACATTTCTTCCATTTCGTTATAAGAAATTAGATTAGATTGAGAGAGTCAAAATTCATTCGCATGACAAACAGACATAAATACTATCCAGTGACCCATTTAAGGGTCTCTATTATATGCCACCCTATTATTCTAAGATAATAGGGAAGACAGTATCGATCTAAGGGTAGGTTCAGCTTGAGTGATGAATAATAGGCGTGTTAGACTCAAAGTGTCAGTAAGTAGCTTTCGTCCGCGTCTCCGCCTATGTTAAAGTATCCTATATCGTTTCTAGGGCTCTAGACTCTATGTACCAAACATTATTAAATAAATAAATATTTCGGACATCTTATACACAACGCCATCTAGTCTCCAACTAAGCAAAGCTTGTATTATGGGTACTAGACAACTGATATAAATACGTATTTTTTTTGTAAATACATACATATCTATGTATACATAGAAAACACCCAGACTCCGAAACAAATATTGGCGGATCACACACAAACATCTGGTCCAACCCAGAAATAGAACCCGAGACCTCTTGATCAGCAGCCGCATACGCTAACCACTAGACCAACAGATAACATCATCATGATGACGATGCTGTGTCAATGGTTTAAAAATTTATAGAAGCTCTATTAATTTTTAAACCATTAATTGATTGCAACTAAAATTTATTAAACTGTATTTGTTTGTTTTTTTTGTTGGTGAACCGTTTAAGTATTTAACATTTTAAAATTTTAAGCACATTTAAAACACACTAATACCAGTTAAAAATTCTACTCATTATTTCCACCAGGTAGAGTGGAGTACCTTGGTAGGCTATAAAAAATGTTTAAATTGTGTATTTCTAGGTTTTCAATTGTTTTATAGTTAGGTATTTGGTAGGTTTTCATTATGTATTCGAAGCTTATATTATTTATATTATATATACTATCGGCCGGTTACCAGCCGCCGCTTTGTTCGCTTGCCTATATCCTTCATTAAAAATCAATTCTCCTTACTAAATTTCATTGAAACCGGTGCCGAGATTTAGCTGTGGAAGTGTAACAGACAGACAGACATATAATTACTTTCGAATTTATAATACTAGTATGCGTATAAGTCTCAATAGGTAAAAAATACGTCATTATATGAATTGATCAACCACTAATAACAAAATGACGGCTAAAATTACAATAAGTACATTTTTATACAAACCTACGCAAATGGAACACATTATCATAAAACAAAATGGCCGCCAGCTACATTTTCGAACGAAACGTGCAAAACACTCTTTCCGCATTTACCTCGCATCCCACATTACATTCAAAGCTATTCTTGCATAAAACAATACCCATCATATGTGCTGGCATACCATGACAACCCCCGTCTATTGTACGCAAGGTTTACGGGTCAGCTCAAAGAGACTGTGTGTTTGTGCGTTAATAATTTGATATTTTGACGCGGGAATCCTACCGTATATGTCATTGACCTGATACTCTTAAACACGCTAATAATGCGTGATATAACAGTAATAGACTCTGTCAATAATGGCAATAGGTATGAAATTGCATGTCATGTGTGTTTATTGAAAGTTACTCGCTTCTGCAATATACCATGAAAGTTCCCTATTAGCTATAGGGAACTTTCATGGTATATTGCAGAATGTTTAGGTTTGTTTTGTACGTGTGATTTGAAATTTATTGCAGATAAATTGCAAGCTATTGTGGTTATAGGTGGTATAATGCACGTTTCCACTAACGTTCCCTAAATATTGGCCACTTTGAAAGAGTTAGCTGGGTAACTCTTAGTGATACTTTCGTTTTCACTTACCTATGGTTCTTAAAATTTTGGAGTTACTTACCTTAGAGGGACGGCTTAAGTATAGTTGACGAAAATTGGCATTACTATAGTTAGCCAACGAATTTCACATGCATAAAAGTAAGAAAAAATAAGTTTAGCGTTGCTCAAATTAAACTATTATGTTTCCAAATCATCCAATAACTTCTGATTACTTTATTTTGGCTGTTTCAAGACAGGTTAAACATTTTCTGAAACTTTAGAAGTGTTACAAATCTAAGTGCTCGTGGTGAGAGTAAAACTTTTGATTTCGGTATACAGAAATTACGGTATTAAAAGTGTTTGGCAGGGAATAATTTTATGAAAAAATCTAAATCTGCTCTACTCTTCACTGAATATATGTTTTTTACTTATAATTTTACATCTTTCACTATCTAGGTGGCTCCGTGGTAACGTATACGACTGTTGTGCTTGAGGTCTCAGGACCGATTAACGGGCCGTACCAAATACTTGCATGCATGCATTTTTTATATATTAGCTGCCAAAATTACTCTACTCTGCTTGATGGAAAGCATGAACAGAATCCAGGAGTGGCGATTACCGTCCTTACTGTCATTGTTAACAATGCAGCACGGCGATCCACACTATGGCGGCTTAGTGAGATGCTTTTGCACGCCCCGCTTGAAAGACCAGGGATCATAAAAGAAAGGAAACCCGTGCGCTGATAGAGAGTTCCAGGTTTTAACCGCATGCTCGGATGAGCAAAATCGTTTAGTTCGAGAATGTATGTCAACGTGTTATCCTGTAGAGGAAGGGGGAAAGGGATCCAGTTGGAGGAGCTCTTCAGAACACTTCCCATGATTTGAGGGATAGAGGACTGCCATAAGGCGACATATTTTCGCAACTGCGGAGGCTCGAAGGACTCGGTGACTTTGGGCTATCGATAAAGCGGACTGCTTACCACTGTAAACGATCGAGAGCCTTAATCAAAATCAATATTTACGTATTTTCAAAAAGAAATATAAGTATTTATATCTGTTGTCTTGTACCTATAGTACAAGTTTGGGAATATATTTTCAAAATATTTATTTCTTTATCTTTTAGCACGATGTTTTTTATTTATTTACAACTGTCTTTTGAGTGTTGGAGATGTTTTCATGACAATTGAAGCTTTGACTGGGACAGGCTTTCCAAAGTAAATTCATTGTGTAAACAGATGTCAAAATGTTGTTTAGATAGCTAGGAGTGAATCTGAGTGTAAGAGGATTTGGCTTTCACTGAAATATTTGCTGATTTAATTTTTGCCATTGGACTTCTATTTATTTACATTCCATTTATTTATACTGTCATTTTTTTAAACACTCAAAGTATACATAGTGGCTTATATAATGGATTTTGTGTTTATAAATATATTAAGAGATTTTATTTTTAAATAAATCGCAAGTTGGCCATGAAGGTGGCTATCTTGGCTATCTATGATACGATGTGTAAATATCTGCATCATTACATTGTCCTCACATTTAATCGCTTTTTTAATAAAATTCCTAAAACAATGTAACCAAAAAATTGTAAAATCGATGTTGAAAAAAGAGTGGATCTACGAATTGGAACAGACAATTAGCTTCACGACTGACTACTGACTGACTACTTGACGTTTCAAAACATCTATACAATAAAATTGAAGTGTCTGCTTGTAATAGCTACTTCTGGTAAATAGCTTATGATATTATAAGGAGTTACGCCCCCCCCCTCCTCGGGGTTACGCGCGGTTGTTGTCGTAAAGGTACTAGTCTAAAAAAAAATAGCAAATGTGAGTCCTATATCATCAGCTCTACCTGTTAAAGCCCCGTCATAATAAGTTCCAGAGATTATCCAGAACAAACAGACTGACAGAAGACAGACCGACGGACAGACAGACAGACAAAATTAAAAAAAGCGTTGATATTAAACCAGATACTTAAATTTCATTTACTTGTATAAATTCTAAATGTTCTTATAACTATTTACATCAATATACTAAATGAATCACAAACCGCTCCACATTTTTTAGAAGAAAAATGAATTGAGTGCCTTCAAAGCCGAGCCATTTAGCTGGAAATGAAATTGTATGACTTTGAGCGGCAAATTTGCACTGCATTTTTAACTTCATAGTCCTCAGTGCATTTTGTATGCAGAAAAAGTGTGTTAGCTTTGCGAATTGAGAGCATGCATGTAATTTTGAAACTGAATTTAACTTTGCGAACAGCAAGCTCTATTTAAAGCTGCTGAAAATTGGGAGAAAAAATTAGACATACTTCGCATGGTATTGAGTTTCATCTATATCAATAATATTCTTGTGTCAGTAATGAAGGTTGATACGAACGCTAGCGGTGACGCGGGAATCAGCTAGTAAAGCTATAGAGTTTGAAAATTCGATTATATGAAGTCGTTAACCACAAAAATAAATTTTTTGAATTGAGAAATTATTTCGGTTGGACTCCTATTTTACGTGAAAGACAACTAAATAGCTCATGCTAAGACATTCAATGAAAAAAATTGCAATAATAGGTAAAGTTCGTTTTTAGAGCCAGAATTAGTGTTCTGTACTATACGAAAGGTAGTAATATTTACAAAGACGAGTGTCATTCATTGTTGAGTTGGCACCTAAAAAACTATAGGATTAAATAAATAAATATTTCGAACATCTTACACACAACGTGATCTACTCCCAAGCTAAGCATGAGCTAAGCATGACCAAGAGCTTGTATTATGGGTACTAAACAACTGATATAAATACATAAACATACTTTTTTTTTGTATATACATATTTTACATACGATTAGAAAAGAGTAAGAGAAAAAAAATGCCGTAGTTATGTATGTAAAGTGGAGTAAATATATGTAAAGGATTATTTACCACTCATATTACACTACAATGAATGCATATGTAATATAAAATATATATACATATTAACATAATATACACATACACGGTATAAATAATGAATAAAACATAAACATACATACTAATGCAATGTACTCGTTCCTGCCATTATCAGTTCGATAATATGGAACAAACGAAAAAAGGATTGTTTTTCGTCCGGAATAAAAATACTCTCTAGAGATGGTTGCAGAAAATTCGCTGTATTCACCTATATATGTTTTTAGGGTTCCGATGTTTATCACTCAAAACCCTTAAAGATTCGTCATGTCCGTCCGTCCGTCCTCGACTTACCGTCGAAACGGTAAGTGCTAGAAAGATGAAACTTTGCATGATGTTTTGTAATTACGCCGACAAAGTGCTACAATGAAATTATGAAAAAAAAATACGGGTGCTTCCCCTACACGTAAAGTGGGGATGACTTCCACATATAGTACAAGCGAAAACAAACAACAGTGTCTACTAGCGAAGAACTACAGACTAACGAACTGTAAGGAGTAACTACTAACTCTGTATCGCAATATAGAAATTCTCGCATCGATTAGCATATATGCAACACTCCAACATCAACCGTTGGGCAGTGACCCGCCAGGTCACCCCTGGTCGGAGGGTTTGTGATGGAGGAACACAAAACCAAAAACACAGTATGCTATTTTATTAATTTCGTTTGCTTTATATTAAAATTTCTCAAAAAAAATTACATTACACAAACATGATCCAGCAGAGAACCAATTTGTTCTACATAGCCCACAGGTTTCGTAAGCTGTAGTGGTAGTGAGCTGGTCATAGTTACTGCAAAATCTACCCGGTTTTGCCTTATAGTATTATCAAAGGCTATGAAAGGAAACCGGTCTGGTAAAAGTTTTAAGTTTATTGAATACTGGAATAGAAATACAAGTGAGTTTAATTTCAAGAATGTATTTTAACAAGTTCGAACAAGTGCCGACAATTTCATAGCGATAAACGTGTAAACAGAGACCGCGTTTTACCAAACGTAGTGTAGGACGTTCATGAATGAGTGACGATTTATACAAGATAGCTGGCAGAAGTTGGATGTCAGGACCCATAATTGTCATAGTATTAATATTTTTTTATTAATTTGTATTATTTTGTGTCGATATATATAGAAATAATTCAAACATTTTATTAGACTTTCGAATTTAATATAGTTGACATGTATTAAATAGATTACCAATCAAATCAAATGAATATCTGCTAAAGCTATAAAAGCTATGAAGTTAATATGGCTCCCTTTTACATACTGAAGTATGTACTTAAGTATGTAAAAGGGAGCATAGCATACATACTCGGGAATAATATGAGCGTAGTATGTGGGGTAAATAATTTACTTAATACATGATCCCTTTCTCGTGGTCAGCAAAAAATCTCAATCGCATTACTAACATACACATTTAATCGAGTTACTACGACTTTATATACAGGCTGATGTTTTTAATACAAGTTTTATTAAAACTTCGAGGTCTTAAAAAAGTTGTATTGAAAAAGTTTGAGTAGAGCAAAAAATATCAGGCTTGTGTGAAATATTGGAAAATTGAATTTGTAGTAACTATGATATTCTGAATTATGCATTGATAAGGTAGGGATCATAGCTGCATGAATTCATTTCTAAATATTTGAGTGGAAATTATGGAATTCTTTTCCTTTGCCTTAGAGTAAAAAATGGCTGATTGCTTGTAAACCTAAAATATTTTGGTTAATATTTTATACTTAACTCTATACCCAGAGATAGATAAAAACATGAAATAAAGTGTTGTCTTATATGATTTGTAGGGGCTCTTAGAACAATATAAACTCAACAAAGAAGCAATGATCAAGGCATGATCTGGTCTTATATTTATAACTGTGATGATGTATTCCTAAACGTATTTGACCACGGCGAACAGTTTACACGTAAACCGGTCAACTCCGAGAGGAGATACGGAGATATTATAGTGAACAAGTGTGTGCCCAAACAGAGGTGCACTCCCCGTTACTTTACTCTCACAATCCGATATAACAGTTACTCGATTATATACATCTAACTGTTTACGTATTTACCAGTATACATACATAGTTACAGTTTCATAGTTACCAGTATACACCGTTATTGCTTGTATTTGAATAGGAAATGTTATATATATGTATATAAACTTGGTTTTTACAACTCAGATGAGTGAATCCAAAAATTCATATTTTACGAACTCTATCTAAAACTGCTGTTTTTGAATACACTTTTATTCTTATTTAAATGTGAGAGTCATAGTTGATGACAAGACGATAATCTTTTCAGACAGTTTTCCAATAAAAACACCGCCTGTATAACGCCAATATCACACAGTCAGAGTGAGTTGTGCTTTTATTCAATAAAACTCCCGAGTGTCTGGTTCTCGGCCTTTTAGCTTGTAGTTTTTTTCCTTTGTAGTTTCAGTCTGAGAATATTTTTATATTTTTGATGCTAGAGTTTGAGATTGATGAATGAGTTAGTTTTCTAGTAAAAGAAAATGACAGATTGAGAATTTTATAATCGCAAGTTTTATATATTTTTTAAAGAAAGTTTTTGACTGTACATTTGAAATTATATCTATGCCCAACTTTATTTCTACAATGAAAAAAGGTAGAGCGAGCGATAAAAAAGGGCGAAAATACGAATCTTATCTTCGCTTTCATCGATTTTTCTCGAGAGGGAAATACAACATAACATTGATTGTAGACAACTTTGCCATAGCAATGGTGATTTGCCATAGCATGTGATGGCTCATATGTTAGGTAAAAATAAATTGATTATCTTTCAATGACTACTGATCATAAAGCTTTGAATATATTTCTTAGACCTTACATCACAGAAAAAAACATTGATATAAATAGTTTAGTGCATTCAAGTGAGACTTGACAGTGCAGTAGGCTTGTAATGAATCTGAGTAATTGAACAGATAGCAACATACCATCAGATATCCGTCTCTTCAATTATCCATATATACACATTATATGTGTGGAGGCTTGTTATAAGCAATTTGTATGTTATATATATTCGATTTACTAGTCTCGATCTCGATCTAATAAATAATTATCATAAAAAGATATTCACTGATGTAACTAGAAAAAACATAGATTGTTGTATATCGTACATTGTCATAAGAAAAAATGATGAACACAACCTGTAGGTATTATTTATTCAGAGCACGAGAAATTTCCACCCTGAAAACATAAAAATAAACATTTGTATCTAAAGCTCCTCACCTCTCCGTTGAATATAGGGTTGTCACTTTTAAGAGTAGTATAAATATTTTATTAAATATACGTGTGATGACGGATTGTGAATACAGAGTGTCTATCCACACCATACTCTTGTCAATCTCGTGGGAGAAGGCGACTAAAGAAGCAAACTAAGCAGGACAACCGTAGTGAAAAAAGAAGATAAACTTGAAACAAATTTTATGCTAACCTATATAGTTTTGTAATGAGAAGCAGTTATATCCAGCAGTAGAATGTTAAAAGGTCTTTGTGAATTAATATCAATGGCTAGTCCAGGTCTCTGAAAAAGATATCACTCTTAATTTGTAGGTGTCCATAGAAGGAGGATATTACTGACCTTTCTGATATCTGAAAACTCGTTTGACCCCTGTATCATAAAAAATAACTAAGTAATTACTTAAAGATGCGTTATGAATTCGTTGCTTAGTACTTTCAAATAAAATTACCAGATAAAAAGTACACACTATGACTGCCGTACTTGGCGTTATATCTGTATGTATTTGAAAAACAATATATTTGTGTTTAAACGCTCTGCTTAGTTCGAGACTAGATGGGGTTGTGTGTTAATCGTGTCGAATTTTTTTATAATAAGACAGAACTTAATAAATGAACTAGAACGGTTTTTCATTCATATAAAACCGCCCGAAAACCGAACTTTGTAACTTTAACAGTTTTGATTTAACTTTCTTTATAAAGTTTCTTGCAGGTTTTTCTTGATAAGGATGACATTTTGGAGCCGAACAACTAGAATCATGGGTTCTAAAGTACCTTGAAGTGAAAGCGTTTTGATATTTGATTTTCACAATTGATATAAATCTAATGATTCTTTTTAAGCCAAAATCCATCAAGACGCACTACTAGATAAAATAATAAAGCAAATCACAGGCTGAAACGAAAATAACATGATCAAAATTCTTCATCTGTAGTGCCAACCCTATTTTCATTCACTTCAGTGTGTATGCAGTTGGGGCCACACTTATAGTCCCTTCTATATCTATACAAATAAATACAATTGGAGTGTCTGTATGTAATAACAAATGACAGTTTTTTACCAAATGCATTCAAAGTATCATCATCTTTCTAGCCTTTATTCCCAAATTTATTTGGTGTCAGCTACTAGTTCAACCGGTTTTACCTGAATTTCGGTTTTTCCACTGAGCGACTGGCATCGGACCTCCGTAACCTAAAATTCGAAGATTGAACTAGTTGTCAGTATATTTAATTTTGAGGGCACTAACTTCCCAGTAACGATTGCCATAGATGTTCATGACAACCCGGACCGACGACTTTACGTGATCTCCGAGGCACGGGCGTGAATCACCGCCAAACTTCCAAACTCCGGGCTGCTATTAGGAATTTCCTAAGAAAAATCCAAAAACTCTTTTTGGCCCGACCCGGGATTTGAACCCGAGACCTTTTGATTAGCAGTCGCATACGCTAACCACTAGACCAACGAGGCAGTTAAATGCATAACAAAGTATATACGGTACTAACATCAAAAACTCAATGGTTGAAATTTTTTTCTATCTGTCTTTCTGTTTGTTTCGGGTCATCTCTGGTACAGCCGAACGGATTTTGACGGGGCTTTCACGGGCAGAAAGCTGATAACCTTAGAAGTAACTTAGGCCAACTTGTTTTAGACTAACTTAGCTCCCCTGCGTTACTCGCAATTTACAATAATAACTGCAGGTAACACCGCGAGTCTTAACTAGTTACATAAATCGATTTTCTTGGAACTTATTCTAAAAAATTGATGTTTACCTTGACATCAATTGCATGGGTTTTATGGAGTGCCATTACTCGTTTATTTAAAACTAGCTTTCGCCCGCGGCTCCGCCCGCGTGTATGTCGGTTATCGCGGTAAAAAGTAGCCTATGTCCTTTCCCAAGTTCAGTTCTATTTTCATACCAAATTTCATCAAAATCAGTTCAGTGGTTTAGGCGTGAAAGCGTAACAGACAGACAGACAGACAGAGTTACTTTCGCATTTATAATATTAGTAGGGATTGGTACAAACCCCATAATCCGTTTTCAGAAAAGCATGTTCGAAATGGAATATGGAAATTTGGGTGGCAAAAATAATGATGGTGTTTGTCTTTTTGATATATAAAAACATGCGCACGATTTTCGTGCTACGCTTACTCAATATAGTGCGGGAACGAGTGATTCAGGGCAAACGTGTGTTGAATTATAATTGTACTTTGTGGCACTCGTACGCTGAAACTATTAATTTCGCAAATTATTATGAAATTTTCAGAGAACTTCAATTGTAACATAATAACACACGCGCGCACATACACACCCACACACACATACACACACACACATACTCACACACACACACACACACACACACACACACACACACACACACACACAGTAAATCACAAAAGGTTACAAAATTCGATACAAAGATGAATAAATCGCTTACAAATGAATTGAAATGATTACAATAATCTTTTTCCACAAATATTGTGTTCGTCTCAGACCATAACAAATCAAATACACCCCAAGGTCTAAATATCCTGATAAGATATTTCAGATAACCACAATTTTGCCTGTACGTTGATTGATCAATATGTGTTGCGTGTTTCGGTCGGTAAATGTGATTGTATGCGAAATAATGGCATATCAATCAATGTGTCGATAATAATCAAACGTATATTCATATACAGAATAGTAATGTTTAGTGTGTGTTTTAGACTAGTAGAAATATGTTACTGAACTAAACGGTTCGGTACTACCTTCCAGTAGCAATCAGTTAAACCTGAATCTCACTATCAGCGTACGTGCATCCCACTCAATAAGATCCCGGGTTCTTTAGTACGCAATAGCACACTATATGGGTCAAAATACTGCATTGTCTACATTCGCATTGAGGATTGGTGATTATTGGCTGTCATTTACCCTTGCCATTAGGAAGAGTAGTCATCTTAAGATACTCTTAAATTAGAATAACCAAAGTGTGATAATAACAAATTACTAGTTTTAGTTAAAATAAATGTAACATGAATTTCATAAAGGCTTTGTTTTTATACCAAATATTTAGGTAATCCGGCAGAGAGCTAAAGTTATCGTCATTGTTCACGGGATAAGCAAGCTGAAGTGGCAGTGGACGGGCCGTTGGGGTTCATGAGTGGAGACCGCGTCTCGGCAAACATAGTGTAGGATGTCCACTGGCCACGTGCAGTGATGCTTTGCGCAAGACGGCTGACGCAAGGAGCTTGATACGAGTAGCCGAGGATCCAATTGGGTGGCGTGCAATTGAAGAGGTCTATGATCAGCAGTAGACTACGATAAGCTGATGATGATGAAGTAAGAATACTTGACAAAGCCAAAAGTAACCAGGTATTAGAGCCACGCTGTTTTCGCTACGAATTGGCCGGTTCGACCGGGGCAATACTAACCTCAAGCACAAAACCAACCTAAAAATGAGAGCATTCATGTTGTCGTATTTCGTTGGTCGGAGGCTCAATGATGAGAAGCATTTCACCAAGTTGGTCATCATGCTGCAGTGTCTGTACTCACAATGAAGATGGAAACCCCTACTCTTTAATTCTACTCATGCTTTCCATCAGATAGAGTAGAGTCATTTTGCTAATCGTTTAATATAAAAATAAAATGCTTGTAAAGAAGTAGGTTCTTCCTTACTGGAAAAGATTAAGTATTTTCGCATATGAAAAGAAGGCATTTACTTTGAAAGGTATCGTTTGAGAGAGAAACCTTCTATTATATATATTACTATGCATCTTAAATCGCCTAACATCCGACCCTTATGGTTGTTTAACAATTCAGTTTTGAAGGGTAGTAAGGGGTTGGTTTATGGCGTTTGTTGGCAAATATACTTAGCATTTACTTTGTTTAAGCAGTATTTTTACTGGCTGATCCGCTTCATCCACGCCTCTTTTTGTTGTTTTGGGATATAAATTAATGTGTTGTTATTACTTTTTATATTATACTAGCGGCTAGCCCCGGTTTTGGACGAGTAGATACAGTTTTAAACTTGACTAATATTATATTATAACCTTTCTCGAGAATCAATCTATCCATTGCTGAAAACAGTAGTGTAGTAGTTTTAAAGTTTACCCCGGACAGACAGATAAATTTGTTTTATAATATGTAGTGATAATAACCAATAGCTTTGTTCGATGAGTGAATTAACTATTTCCAATAAAGCTATCTAACTTAAAACAGCACTTTGTACTTACTTTGCTTCTGAGAATACTGCACCCAATTAAATAACCAAGATCTCCTTTTCCCAGCCTTATAACATTAGTACATATTTAAAGAAATATTTGTATTCTCTTTTCCAGTTCAATCGCAGACATAAAATAACAAGAAAAAAAGTTGAAAAGTAAAAAGAAAAGTCGTAAAGTATTTTACTACCACAGCAATGACTGTCTGCTGTCTAGACCGAACTCTTTTGTTTAAATGGAAAATTACGGAAGTAGCGAGAGAATCAATACCGTGCAAGGCAACGAGAAAAAACGGGACGAGAATGATTTTATATGGCACATGTATTTTATTCTAATATGTGCTCAGTATTTGTGAGAAATAAAATACTTATAAGAGGTGCCATTTTTATTCAATACAAGAAGGGGTTAGTCTAGTAAATTAAAGTCATAATAGGCAAAGAGATGCTAAACAGAATTGAGTATTTTTATAGGTTTAAATGACTATCAAGTCTAATTAATAAATTCAAGGTCGCAAAGATCTGAAGGATTCAGGAGGGAATCCTACTAATATTATAAACGTGAAAGTTGGTAAGTTTTGTATATATGTTTGTTGCTCTTTAACACAAAAACTTCTGAATGGATTTTAATGAAACTTCACAATAATATAATTTACATGTCGGAATAACTCATAGGCTACTATTTACCAGCATGACGGACCTAAATGCGGGTGGAGTCGCGGTCAAAAGTCAGTAATACTAATATTTTTGCGTCAAGCAGGTTTTGAAAGAAGACATTAAAGTTTATTTAATGTCTTCTTATTTATACAAAATAAAATGCAATTACTTTTAATTAGAGAAGGCGGCCAGACCACAACACATCATGATTGCGCCGATAGGCATGGGGAAGCATAGGCTCTCACAGGATAGTGCTTAAGTAAGCGCGGCGTCGATTCTGGGGAGGAGCTGAAATAATATGGTCCGGGTCCTCCTCAGATTAGAGCGTCTTAGACCGGCTGTCGGGGTTGTTTTTAGTGGACACATACCACATCCTCCTGGCTTCTGAGTTTCTGAGGAGCCAAAGATCCGAAGGGATTTTCCACCCCATCAACAAAAAAAAGCGAACTATTGCGTACAGAAAACGCTTCAATTGTATTGAATGTCGTATTAGATATTATCCTGAAATACAGACATTGTATAAAAGGTACTAGAGTTGATTGTTTTTTTTCTTTTGACTGGCTGAAGATAGCGAAATGAGAGATGTCTCCCAAGGTATTAATTACGAGTTATATTACTTCAGCGAAAAGTCTTGCAATTGACTTATAATTGAATTGGTCAGACCGGACGGTGAGATCGACTTATCTTTAGAAAGGATCTTAGTTCATAACAATTTATTCTTAGATTTATTTCTTTGACCTCCAAAACAAATTCATTGTTATATACTGCTATGTGATATATTGATCTGATATTGTTTTTTTATAAAAAAAAGCGAGCAAGTGCGAGTCGGACTCGCCCATGAAGGGTTCCGTATCAGCAAGTAACATCATATAAAAGTTCTTGTAGTTCGTTGTAACTTTCATCGATGTTTTTAAACTAGTGTATTGATTGGATGAAAGGTAAATTGCGTGTTACGATTTATGACGTATTAAAAAAAAACTACTCACTAGATCTCGTTCAAACCAATTATCGTTGGTAGTTTGCATGGTAATGTACAACATATGTTTTTTTTAGTTTTATCACTCTCTTATTTTAGAAGTTAGAGGGGGGGGACACACATTTTTCCACTTTGGAAGGGTCTCTCGCGCAAACCATTCAGTTTAGAAAAGAATGATATTA
Source organism: Phragmatobia fuliginosa (assembly GCA_932526445.1). Lineage (NCBI taxonomy): Eukaryota > Metazoa > Arthropoda > Insecta > Lepidoptera > Erebidae > Phragmatobia > Phragmatobia fuliginosa. The sequence continues at coordinate 7,790,104 of OW052081.1, read as the reverse complement.
GAAACCTCAACATCATTTTTGAACACCTATCCATAGATACCCCACACGTATAGGTTTGATGAAAAAAATTTTTTTGAGTTTCAGTTCCAAGTATGGGGACCCCCAAAATGTATCGTTTTTTTTCTATTTTCATGTCAAAATCTTAATGCCGTTCACAGAATACATCGACTGACCAAATTTCAATATTGTAGCTCTTATAGTTTCGGAAATAATTGACTGTGACATACGGACGGACAGACAGACAGACTTGACGTATCTATAAGGGTTCCGTTTTTTGCCATTTGGCTACGGAACCCTAAAAAGACATCTCCAAAGACATTAGGAATACTAGTGTGTATATCATATGTCGCGGTGACTTTTTAAAAATGCAAAAATACATCAGTCTGATGAAGCCTCTCTCATTTTGGATCCGGACAAGACCCGGTGTAAATAAGCACGAATTGTGTTGCTAAAGGCTTCGACAAACAATTTTACAAAATGTTTTAGCTGCGAGGTCAGTAGTTGCGACATAAAGGCGGTACTACTCCTTTAATTTGAGGCTGTTTAATTCTTTAGTCTCTAGGGAGACATTGGGCGACCTGTTAAAGTATTGTACAGGCCTAGGGCTGTCAAAATTATAATGATTAGTAGAATAATAGCTGTAAGGCATCAATAGCAGCCCGAGATATTTATATATATCTATAGTCCGACGGTGCAATTAGTGCTTACACCCGAGCTAACTATTCTGCTTTACATCTTGATTGTGAGGTTAGTAGAAAAAAACCGGCATTATAATAATAAGGGCCACAGCACACTAGCTACTTTTAGTTTCGGCGATCGGCAACTAGTCGCTTTTTAGTAGCTAAATACGGCGACCGAACGCTCTACACCACACACTTAAAACGCCAAACGCGGAGATTGAGTCGCTTTTTAGAAGCGCGACACAGCGATGCCGGTAGCATCGATTTGGCATCAGCGCAGTCGCTAAAACGCGCGTTTCCGATACCGCGATCGAACGCAGGAAGTCGCTAAAACGCGATGCAGCATCGATGCTATCGCCAAATCGCCGATCGTCGATGCTAAAAGTAGCTAGTGTGCTGTGGCCCTAAAACAATATTTAAAGTAAAAGTTTTCTATTCCCGCCTTTTTTCATAGAATCAAGTAAAGAACCTTTTTTTTTTCAAGAACGAAATTGGGCTTCGCCGTTCGTTATTTCAAATTGATGACTATTATACTCACACGAAGACAAGGCTGAATAGCAAAGCGACCTCTTTGGTCATTGGGCTGAATCCATGATGTCTATTGACAGTATGATAGTTAGTTTTACGCGAACTTTTAGAAAGAAAGAAGTGTTTTATTTTAATTACTTAGCGCCCTAGGGCTTTTCTAGCTACACACATCAAAAGTGTCTAGGGATCAAGCATTTTTATGCGGATTTCTTGAGATTGAGATGTGGCTTTGTAATAAATTTATGATTTTATAAATTTATATGGATCCTTTTTGGTGCATTTCATAATTTGAATCAGGAACTGTCAATCAAATTCGAGTAAAAGATGAAAATCAGCTGCCAATATTTTCCCTATAAAAACATACAACGCATTGAAGAAATTATTAGTGCTACTGTTTCCCTACTACTGATTAAAACCAACGTTATTATGGAGCGGCGACGTCATTTAAGCAGGGAAGAAATGCTCAGAGCCGTGGGAATGATAGAAGCTGGTTCCCGGCAACGTACTGTGGCTTTAGCTCTGAATACAAGTCAGAGTGTTATCAGTCGACTTTGGACACGTTACCGAAGCACTGGTACCGTGGCTGAGCGCCATGGAGGACGGTATCGCTGCACCACACGGAGACAAGACCGATACATTCAAATCTTAACTCGAAGAGCTCCAACAATAACCGCCATGATGTTAGCCGTGAGGCTTCATCACTCTTCAGGGAACTTAATTAGCGACCAAACAGTCAGAAACCGCTTGCATGAAGTGAACCTTCATTCCCGAAGACCGCTACGGGTACCACTTATAGCAATGCACAATCGTAGGATTCGATATCAATGGGCTCTTGAACACAGAAATTGGGCAGAAGAACAATGGCGTTTCGTGTGCTTTTCTGATGAGTCTCGTTTTGGTATGAGACCGGATACAAGACGTATACGACACTGGAGAACCCCTGGACGCCAACAGCGATTAAAATCCTGCCAGGAAGTCCATCCTTATAGTGGTGGAACCATCATGGTATGGGCGGGTATTTGGATCGGCGGAAGAACTGAGTTGATTTGGATCAGAGGCAACCTCAACGCTCAAATTTATGCTGAGACGATTGTATCAGACGTCATCGTTCCTCTACAAGTGCAAATCGGTCCCTTATTTCAGTTAATGCATGATAATGCACGACCGCACACCGCAAGAGTTGTAAGACAGACTCTCGCCGCAGCTAACATCAATGTCCTGCCCTGGCCTGCTCAGTCGCCAGACTTGAACCCGATTGAGCATGCATGGGATATGCTACAGAGAAGAGCTCTGCCGAATATGGAGGGTATCCAGTCGCAAGAAGACCTTTTTTTGTTGTTGCAACGAACATGGGCGGCCATTCCACAGCGTGATTTGGATGAACTCATTTTGAGTATGCCAAACCGATGTTCTTGTGTTGTTAGTGTTCGCGGTAGAAACACGGATTATTAATTGTTTAAGTTACCTAATAACATTTTAAAGAAAACTGTTATTTCAGTCTTTTTTTCGAACTTTAATGTTAGTGGTTCAAATGTCAAAAATCCCTTTATTAGGAAAATGGCAAATTTCTTTACTAATGCAAAGGTGACTTGGTTTATCGTTACTGTGACAAACGAAAACACTTTATTTGATGAATCCTTAAAGAAATTTTTAATTAATAGCAATCAGGAGAAAAGTTATTGCAAAAATATATGTTGATCCCTAGACACTTTTGATGTGTGTACATTATTACCCTAGAGCGCTAATTAGTCACCTACAAGTATGGAGGTAATGAGAACCTACTGACCGAACGTGAGAGATGTAAAATAACTTATTGACCCATATAAAATGTTAACAATTTGACGAGTTTTATAAGATCATAAAAATGCATGTCCCACTGCTGACCTCGTTAAGACCATACATTCGCACACTAGCCAAGCGCGGGTTGGGGACTGACAGGACAACATTGTGCCTACCTAATCTGGCCACTTGATGTGTTCCAGCCGCCCGATGGCCTCCAACTCGCTTCACAATTGTTATACTGTTGTAAAAACCGGGACCGACTGCGACATGTGATCTCCAAATCACGATGGCGGTTATCCTCCTCCCGACTGGCGAGGTAGACCGCCACTGGCTTAGTGAGTAAACCGGGATATCCGGGAGTCCCACACACGCCCCTCATCTCCCCAAGGATAGCATGTTGAGAAAAACATGAAACAAAAAAAAATGGGTCCATTGTTGAACTAGGTTGGAAACCTGTCGTCAATTTACGGCGCCTCTGTTTAGCTATCTATATTTACATCTTATATAGATTATATTATTAAATATAGTTTATATAGTTATTTATGTTAACTTTACGTATTTAGAGATAAGGAAATCGTAAGACAATATCAGATCATTACTTAAGGCTAAAAAATGCGAGGATCCTCTGGGTGTATACAACCGAGTCTTATACAAAATTTCTGTGCAAGAACAACAACACACATTTTATTTAAAATACATTTTAAAACAATTTGATTACAAAGTAATTGTAAATTGTAAATTCTATTCTTTGTTGAATAATTGTGTCAAGTTGACAACCCTAACAAGGCTGAACTTCGCTTGAACCTAACCCCTATAGGGTAACATTACCTTTGAAAGTGTAAACGTCATTCTTTTCGACGCCCAAATAAATTTTATTTCCTACAAAAAGAACTCGTAAAACAAATACTTACCTTCTGTTTTATTTTACATCACGTAGACTTACACTTTCACGAATATACGTAAGTATTTGAAGAAAAGCAGGTAAATATACAAGTTTTCCGTATATTTCTTTTAGGCTTCTGGTTTTGTTCACTTTTATTTTTAATCGACTTCAAAAAAAAGGAGGAATCTTTTTTTTTAATGTATCTTCAGCGATAATTCCGTCGTTTATGAACCGATTTCAATTTTTTTTGCATTGGAATAGGCTTAGCTTACAGGTGGTCCCATCGTCACCATATCGGGATCTGATGATGGGATCCACAGGTGGTCCCATCGTCACCATATCGGGATCTGATGATGGGATCCCAAGGAAATCGGGGGAACTCCTCAAATATCATAGGCACAATTGTCGCGATTTGGGTACTCGGAATAGTTTTTCTTTGAAGTCGGTTTCTTTTTGTTAAAATTATATTTATACTCTAACTGCGCGGTTTTAGAGGCGATTGCTGTATGTTACAACTACAATCGCGAGTATCACCGCGGGGCAAAGCTAGTTTACGATAAAACTAGCCTATTTAAACTATCCTCTTTATATCGTTAGCTACATGGCACCAACAGATTTGAACAGGATTTCGCCCAGTTAAAATCGATCCGGCCGATTATCAGAGATTAGCTGGAATAAACAGACGGACAAAATTTTAATTAAAATAACAAATTTACGCTTACATAATTGTGTATTATACATGTCGGCGCGTTAAGTTAATTACAGTTTGTAATGACGTACCAAATAATTAATTCAGGATAATCAAATCAATTTTAAAAGTACTATAATCCCTTAGTACATTTTCTAACCTATATTATCAATTCAATTGATTTTGTACTTTTATTAGGAGTTTTAAATGCTCAAAATAAGTGGTGAATTATGTGAAAAGTTTTATTAACTAAATCACATTATAAATTACTATTGTGATTTGTAAACATCAATCGGTGTGTTTTTATCTTACGGAAGTAACATTTGATTTAAAAGGAAATCTAAACTGAAATGGTGTCCATATTGCTGCTTTTGATAAAAACACATCTGATTTAAAATAATGTCAGCTAAAGTTTAGTTTAATCTTTTAAAATTACTAATAAATTCAGTTAGTATTTGTTGATTTATAACGAATACATTCGTTACTTATTATATGGTCCACAATGTTAAATCATTATAAGTTAGTTCCGGTGGCGTGATCGGCCATATTGTTTTCTTAGTTTTGAATTGTCTTGGAAAGTAAATCTAGTGATTTGGATTCAGTCTGCCTTTGGAAATAATAGAGAGTGGAAGACTCAGAAAAGTCCTGTGAGTAAATCGATTCTTATTAGTTGATTATTTAAGTGGTTGTAAAGCTAATATTAAGTGCATTGACTAAGTATATAAATCATAACGTTTTCCTCTATTTTGGTGTTTTCATTATCCTGCAATGTCCGAGGAACAATAATGAGAGTGGTGACGTCAGCAATGCTGACGTCACTCTTTCTTAAAAACTTAGATGGCACGTCTGCTACGTTATACCTTATTCCTTTTTATACCTTAATGGCTATTTTTTTTCGGACATTTCGGACATTTTACACACAACGCCATCTAGTCCCCAAACTAAGGAGAGCTTGTATTATGGGTAACTAGACAACCGATATAAATACATAAACATACTTTTTTTGTAAATACATACATGTTATAATAGACATATAATAGACAAACACCCAAACTCCGAAACAAATATTTGCGGATTCGACCCGGGAATCGAACCCGAGACCTCTTGATCAGCAGTCGCATACGCTAACTACTAGACCAACGAGGCAGTTTTCTGACGACTATAAAGATGTTACGAAACTTCTATTTAGTTTTTGAATGATGTCTCAACTTGATGATTTTTAAACATAGTGATATGCTTTAGACCTGCAAAACCTAAATACTAGGCAGAAAGTGAGAGAGACACACAAAAATAATGATCGTGCAGGTCTCGCAAAAGAAACCATTTGTCCTAGGAATCGAACCCATAACCTCTAGCATAGCAGTCAAGATTACGAACCACTACACCTAAAACCCTGTTCTACATACACGCGAGTCCTTTATAAACATAATTTTACGTGATTTGCTTTATATATTCGTTCTCACGTGCCGGTAACAGGTGGTACAATATTCGCTTCTAATTTATTACCAAACCTTAACTATCCATAAGGGTTTACCTTATAGAAAGGTTAACAGCTGTGCCTGATAAGGATAAGGTAAGAAATATATTGAGTAGCATTTGCTTACAACATTCTAGAAGTTTGTTTTGAATTCACGTTGGCTTAGTTTTGTTGATAGACAGTTCTGGGAACGCAAGGCGTAGTGCATTCCTATAACGCTATTGTAGGAATTTTTATAATGTAAAATAATAAATTCTTCTCAATTTAAGGGTCAGTCTCTTGTCGGTGAAGCAATCGCCACTCCTGTCTATTTTCCGCAATCCGTTTGACCTCTTGATATGCCACGACTCCTACTTTCTCCTTTACTTGTTGTATGTACGCCAATCTAGGCCTTCCGCGTTTTCTTCTACCTTCTATTTTTCCTTCTAGTATGGTTTTAAAAAGGTTGTCGTGTCAAATGGCCAACCATTTTGCCTCATCTATTGTCAACAGTATTCAGAAGTATCCTTTCTTCTTCAACCATAAATAATAATAATAATTTAGTTTTTATTATCAATTAGTTTTTATTTGAGCAGAAAGACGATGTGCTTTCTAGATACATCTTCATTACTTTCTATTACAAGAAAGAGTTTTAAATAACTAGACTACGTTTTTTTTGTATTTAAGTCAGAGTGACTCTAAAGTAGTAAAAGTACGGATTTCTGAAAAAGAAATGTGTAGTCTACCAGCTTTTGCCCGTGACTCCACCCGCGTTTATATCAGTTATCGCGAGAAAAAGTAACCTGAGTCATCTGTTCAGTAGTTTAATTAGCTATAGAACACACAAGCAGACAAAGACTCTCAAAAACATCAAGGTACTACTGCCTTAAATCCCAGCTCCACCAGGTCCTCGTGGAGGAATGGAGGGAACGACTTGGGCAACCAAGCGCTGGGCACGCCGTTATTGCGGCGGTAAGACTCGTTATGGAGGATTGGCTCGAGAGGCACCACGGCAGCCTCTCATACCGGCTGATACAGGTGATCACTGGAAAGGGGTGCTTCGGAGATTACCTGTGTCTCATCGGAAAAGAGCCAACGCCTGAGTGCCACCATTGCGATGGCCAAACCGTGGATACGGCGCTCCACACGTTAGCTGAATGTCCAGCGTGGGCGGAGCCGAGGCGCGACCTCGTGGCAGCCATCGAAGTGGGGATTCTCTCGCTCCAACATGATTGCTGCCATGATACGAAGCGAGAGTGCGTGGAACTCCGCTGTCTCCTTCTGTGAGCAAGTCATGCTTGCGAAGGAGATGGCTGAGCGGGACCGGGAGAGGCTTAGAACTCTTCCGGTCCGCCAGGCCCGAGAACGGGCCAGGTACCGCAGACGACTCAGGCGCCGGAGATCGTTAAACGATCTCCGTCCTCCATGAGCGCAAGCCTGGGGTTGACAGGTGAGGCCATCTGTTACCCTAGCAGAAGCAGGCCAGGGTGGCGGCGCCAGTGCCACGAAGCACCCGCGCCCCCTTTTAGACAGCTCTGAACTTGGGTTTCACACAGGAGAGGGTCACCTGCAAGGCGTAGATGGCCCGAGGTACGTCGGGGTTCCAGGGACTTCCTTCCGAGGGTATACCTGGCTCCTCGGCTTATAGTACCCGAGGCGGCGTGCGGTTTTGGTCGGTTCGAGTCCGACATAACCATCAACTGATGGTATCCGGGAAAAAAAAAAAAAAAAAAGGTACTTGGCTACTGCCTTGATGTTTTTAATGTTATTGTGCTCTATAGCCATGCTGATATCAGCTCTAATGGGCCAGCTCGACTTGAGAGGTATCACTACTACATAGAAGGCAAACCTAAAGTGACATTGTGACAAGTGACGTGAGACCGGAAGCCTAATGATTGGGCATCCCACTAGGCCGCCTTGTTGTGAGTCACCATGCTGCATTGTGGGCACTTACAATAAGGATGGTGGCCAACACTCTTGAAAACTGCTCATGCTTTCCATCAGGCAGAGTAGATTCACTTTGGCAGATAAATTTAAAAATATTTTTACTTTGGACTTCGCCGTAATCGGGTAAAAACATAAGTCACATTAAAAGGCACAACGTTATATAATAGATTATATGGATTGTTCATGAAATTCACACAACTCTTTCACCGTCCTTGAATACTTCACGGAGGTACCCAAAAATAAGTAATATTTGCATGCCAATGTTTTATCAGATCCAAGGTTGTCCACCTGTTACAAGTTTGTTCGATACACCACGGAAACTGGCAGTTTTAACTAGTTTGACCTGGTTCACTCGCTGACGTGCTGATGTTAGAACCAGATGGTTCTTCGAAGCTAAAATGTTATGATGTGGTTATCATTATACGTTTTTCTGTTGTTGGGTAGGAATAACATATATTTATTTGTAAATTTTAACTCTTCAAAATTGATTGCACCGTCAACTAATGCCCTTCCAAATCATTTTAATCCATCCTAAGGTTGTCTGGAAGAGGTTGCTTTTAAATTAATTGCTTTAAATAAGGCCACCCTTAGTACATTAAATATAAGTCATTTCTGTTCTGTATTGTGAATCTATAACACGGTGTACAAATAAAGAGTTATCTGTTTATCTATCTATCTATAAAGATAAGATACGTCAAAAATGTATATGAGGGTATTAGGTTTTATATGAGGCATCGCTGTCGTATGAGTGGCATTATCGTTTTTGGTATCATTTTTCTGTAATCCTACCAACGGGCAGGTATTCGAAATTTCATGAAGAAATAAATATTATATTTCGGACATTTAACATACTACGTCAAGGTTCAAACCCAGCAGAGCTTGTACTATAAAAGCTATATTTGTAAATACAGAGAAAATACCCAAACACCGAAAAAATATCATACAAATGTTTGATCTGACCAAAGATGAGAACCCGAGATCTCAAGCACAGCGGTCGCTACTACTGCTACTGCGCCACCGAGGTAGTTTGCAAAACATGAAAAGAAAACGATGATCGAAGTGGCAGTGCTTTATCAATATGATTTTCTTTTCAAATACAAACATACTATTTGCTAGCATCTACTACTAGCTATCGTATTTGATAACAGCCTATGTGTTATTCCGATATATAAGCTATATTACTGTAAAGTTTTATCCAAATCCGTTTTGTAGTTTTTTTGTGAAACAGTAACAAACATCCACACATCCTAACAAACTTTCGCATTTATAATATTAGTAGGATGTATAGCACTCATTGGAAGACTTATAGAAAATGCATATGACATTATGTCAGTCATTGTACGTTACTGTGTAGTGTTTAAACAAACAAATAAAATTGTAAGCAACTTCTCAATTGAACATTATAAATGTTATGTTTTACACAAATAGCTCACAGCTAGTCAATAAAGTTGAAACATCAAAACGTACCCAGTTTGCGTTTTAATTGATTCCCTATATATCGTTAACGTTTTAATTAAATTTGTGCAACTTGTTCTTCTGTAAAGCTCTTTGTTCAAAAGAGAAAGTTAAAACAAACATGGCAATGATTTTCATTTACATCCTTTTGTTTGTAACTTGAATTTTATACTTAAAGGTAGTAGAGCCACGCTGACTTGACCATGAATGGGTCAGCTCTACCGAGGCAGTACTACCCTCACACAGAAGACCATCCTAAATATGACAGCGTTCGTGCTGTCGTATTTCGTTGGTGAGTGTGAGACCGGAGGCCCAACGATACAGTTGCATCTCGCTAGACCACCATACTTTCCATCAGGCAGGGTAGTCATTTTCAGATAGAGTAACTAGGGGCCAATGCCAACAGTTCTTGATAGAGTTCTTGATAGTTATTTATAAAATTTGGGTTAAATTCCGGAGCCTTTAAGAGTAGAGTGGACAGGTAGAGGTTCAAAGTTACAACAGCAAGCTCATTTTTAGGGTTCCGTTGCCAAATGGCAAAAAACGGAACCCTTATAGATTCGTCATGTCTGTCTGTCTGTCTGTCCGTCCGTATGTCACAGTCACTTTTTTCCGAAACTATAAGAGCTATACTGTTGAAACTTGGTCAGTAGATGTATCCTGTGAACCGCTTTAATATTTTTACACAAAAATTGAAAAAAAGCAATAAATTTTGGGGTTCCCCATACTTAGAACTGAAACTCAAAAATTTTTTTTTCATCAAAACCATACGTGTGGGGTATGTATGTATAGGTCTTCAAAAATGATATTGAGGTTTCTAATATCATTTTTTTCTAAACTGAATAGTTTGCGCGAGAGACACTTCCAAAGTGGTAAAATGTTGGTCCCCCCCCTGTAACTTCTAAAATAAGAGAGTGATAAAACTAAAAAAAATATATGATGTACATTACCATGCAAACTTCCAACGAAAATTGGTTTGAACGAGATCTAGTAGGTAGTTTTTTTTTAATACCACATAAATCATAAACCGCAATTTACATTTCTTTCAATCTAAACACTATTATTAAAACATTGATGAAAGTTACAACGAACTACAATAACTTTTATATGATGCTACGGAACCCTTCATGGGCGAGTCCGACTCGCACTTGGCCGCTTTTTATACAGTAAATTAGAATAATTGGTGTTTAATTTTCTGCATTTCTGTTTCCCATAAAAATATGACAATAATGAGATTCACTTAATCTTTTCCAGTACAACACATTGGCAGAAAATATTTTCGCAAAATGTGGAATCAATAAAGAAGACATATTTAATTTACCTGAAGCGCAATTCCAATCCAATTTCTGGGTTAAGTGTTGTTGAATCGCTTATTCTTAGAAGGAAATTTGAGCTGCTACAGGAAATTGGTTCTCCTATATTCCTGTAAATTTGTTTCTGTTTATGAAAGTTAATTAAATAAAATTGAGTATTGTTTGTATAAACTTTACGGTAATTAAGTACGTCTGGTTGAGACAGAGATAAAATAAAATGTAGAATTATTTATTATTAATAATAATTCTTTCAAATTTCTTAACGCACTCAAGCATTGCGCTCAATCCAGGCTTTTTAAAGTCTTATGTCTATCATTAAAACCTAGAATACATATTGGACAATTTTTTTAAAAATAAACAAATAATAGATGTGAATCTGACTGTTCAGTTTGTTCAGTGATTCAGGTCAGGTCTGTATTTCTACAAGTTTAGAACCTAATATTAATCAAAAGAAAACCACTTTATATAATAATAATAACTTTATAGAGTTTATATGAATAAGTTTATCTATAAATACATTTAGAAAAATACAAGCTAGAAACAAGAAGAGTTTAAAAACTCTTTTAATGCTACTACGCAAAAATTGATGTAGCCTATGTTACCTGGACCATTAAACCAATCTATTGACACCTCATTAATAACAATAGGTTCAGTGGTTTAGGCTATACGGTGGAATATACAAATGCACATAGACTATCAAAAATGTTACTCAGTAAAAAGATATAAAGAGGCTTATATAAAGTCCTAAATAGTCATTGGTTTACTTATTCTCTAAATTTTAACTTTAAATATACCAAGTTAATGTTTGTTTTCATAAATCAAATTTCTCAGTGGGCAATTTGAAAATCACGTCATTTAAATATTCGATATATAATAGGATGCTTGAATTAATAGCGATGGTTTGACGTATAATAGAACCATTAGACAGATTCCCGATCAAGATGTTCCAATTATACCCAAAATTTACGGATTCTGATCCAGCATTTAATTAAGAGCCACTCAGGGCAATAACCTGGTTCAATATCGATGGACCAGATGGTACTCGAATTATACAACTGATTGTTTTATTGTGTTGAATGTCTTTTATTTCTAAATTAGTATTATTCTATCCCGAATTATTTTACGGTTTCCGGAAATATTTTACAATGCCGGAATCATTTTGCGGTAAGCAAATTGTAGAGGGATTTTGCGATGTCTAATTGGTTTTCGTCTATAGATGGTGAAGGGTATTTTTGATTGGTATAATAATTGTGATTTCATAGAACAATTTTGATAAGTTTACGTGAGAAGGCATTGGTCACGGTTGTTTTGTTTGGTCTATTTTTGTTCCCAGTTTTTGAAGTTAAAGTAGAAATGCCTTTAAAATTTTCATTATTTCGAAGGAGGATTTAAAACAAAAATTTGCAGCTCAACCTTTAGTTGTTATGGAGACATTCAAATTCTTTGAAACGCTTCGAGATATTATGTTAATTTTCAATGCCGTAATTAATAATCCACGTGACGAATATTATATTGAGAGAGCGTATTTTCCCTCAAATATTTGGAACTGTGTATGCAGTAAGTAATCCATGTATTAGGTATCGCATACTAGAGAAGACATAGTGTCCAAATAGGAAGATAAATGGGTTGTCACGCGACATTAACAGTTGTTCTTCTTCTTCTTAGCGTTTCGATGACAAACGTAACTTTTTTTTATTTTTTTAGCCCAGAACGCGGCCACTTTAATAGCATTATCGGTGGCAGCCATCCTAATGGAGGACCTATAATCCTGCGTGCAGGTGCCTGGGCACGCAGGGCACAATGGAAGATGGGACATTGTTTAAATTGCACTGCACAAACAGCTGAGATCATCACCGGCCGAGAATCCCCACGAAAACAGGTCCTCCTTGCTTATAACCGATTGTTTGAAAATAATTAATATGAAAATTGGGACAGAGAGACATGCCTATAATGATTAACGCTCGTATATTTTAAGTAGTCCTGCTCTGCATGTTATCTGCTCCAACTATAGGTAGTGATTGTTCGTAAGAACAACACAAATATAACTTCATATACATAAGTATATGTAGTTATAATTCAACTAAGTTTATAGTATTGCATAAAAAAAAGTATTACAGTAATGCTTATATAAAACATACTAGTTTTTACCCTCGGCTCCACTCGCGTGTTTCCCGATTATTGCAGTAAAAAGTAGCCTATGTGTTATCCTAATATATTACTATAAAGTTTTATCCAAATCCGTTCAGTTTTTTTTGCGTGAGAGCAACGAACATACATACATACATATTCACAAATTTTCGCGTTTATAATGTTAGTAGGATGAACGAACGGTAGATTAACTATAGTGTGATTTAGCTGATCGATACAGTGCCATCTATTTTATTATTATAAAAAACATACTTACTAATGATTTAGAAACGTATGAAGTGATGTTAATTGGATTTGAATTATGATATACTGTAATATGTGTAATATGTATATATTGTGATTTTATTTTTGTAAATAAATAAACCTGTCTGTGCACATTTGTACATCGAATTAAATGATAAATTGCTAGCATTAAATAAGTATGTAGTAGTATAGCAGCTGTAATATCATGAGTACCAATTAACTCCTGTTAACACGGTTCTAATCGTGTGGGTAGTTGTAATTATCGCCCTATCTCAATTAGAGGATCATTGAGATTATTATTAGCTAGTTCGTGTATTACTGTTAGTGTAGGTATGTGTGAAATGTTTGTATTTTAACAAAGGACGATAACGGTGTTCCAAAATAGGTGTAGGCCGCTTTAAATAGGGCATTGGACAAAATGATTCAAGAGTGGTCAGTTTTTTTGTGATGAAATCAGAACGCAGTCTTTTCGAGATCAGGGATCCGTAGGTGCGAAATACAACTGTTGTTAGAAATAATTGTGTTATTGTATCTGAACTGCCATTTACCAATCTTAAACAAAAAAATATCTCCATGGTACTTATGAGAACTCCAGTATATAAATGTTAGCGCGATTTAGCCAACTTTAACAGCGCCATCTATGGATTGGCAACTTAAACTACAATCATTGCAAAATAAACTTATCGAATAATATGGTCAAAGGACAGATATATATGTACATATCATCACATCTTTATATCACAAAAAGAGCAGGCAGAGATGTTTAAATGTATTAGTAAATCTGAACCTGACCTGAACACAGTCAAAATCCTGAATAAATCGGTCATGCTTAGGAAGAACTCAGAATGCGTAATCACGAAATCTACTTGGAGACGAAAAGATTTGTCACAGGGCATGGGATACTATTGTTAGTGTGAAACAATATCAGAAAGTTTAATATTATTTTTGATAACGATTTTTGTTGCGGCTTTAGTTTTATCAATTTACAAACAGCGACCAATACATTCACCGATTTCGATTACTTGGCGCTTGATTTACTTCTCGTCATCCGGGTTTGGGATCTTTCAAAATAGTTCCAATTATAAATTCCAAAATAGACTTTAGAAGCGCCTTTGCGCTTTCGTCGCATTTGTTTCAACAGTCTCTTTACCGTCGAATTGATATCTCCTAAGCAGACAACAACAACTTGGCAATATTTCAATAGTTTTCGCTCAACTTTTTACAAAGTTACATGTAAATTCGCTGTTCAATTCGTTCTGCAATTTTTAGCAATAAGCTACGCAAACAATTCGTTGTAAACAAATACACGCTGCGGAACGAAGGCGCTTCATCGGTATCTCAGGCTACTGACAAGAAGGTTAGGAGTTGCTGATGACGTTCGTACCCTCCAGAAGTCGCTCGAGTCTCTCCGCGCGATGATATGAACGTATGTCGGATACTTTTGGGATGGACCTCGAATTTCTGAGTATTTGCGCAAAACTAAACTTAGGACAGCAACTATCGTTAAGTGTGTCGTGAAATGAGGTATCATTTAAAAAGGGGTAAGTCTGGACTTTAAAGATTACCGGGCCATAAAAGAGAGCCAATTACTTAGATACTTTCTGAAGTTACCTTGAAACTATAAAACAACTGTATTCTGTAGCCTCGATATAGCAAGGTCATGGCAGTAACGAACAAATTACCATGGGAGTGTCACATGACTGACTTTTAATGAATATCATTAATTTTGAATGTAAATTATTGTATTTTGTTGCTAATTAATGGATATGGATTCCTTCTAGGTTTTTATATTTAAACTCGTCAAAATAACTGCACTTTACATGATGAGAAGCATTAGTAATCCAATAGTAGTGTTTAATCGAGAGTAGTTTGGTTTCATAGGTCAAGGAACTTATTATAATGTTATTTTTTACATGACTTTACATATTATTTTTCAGTTCTGTATGATTAATAGAAGCTATCCAATTTTGGATTATATATACTAATGTAAAAGATCAGTAGCTTAAATATTACTACGTATACTACTGTCTTTGCAAGGACTAAAATTTTGTGAGCAGAGGCAGACAAAGAGATAAATAAAGAAGCAAGGAAATAAAAACATACCAACTTACAAAACAGCAAATAATGATTGTATTTTTGTTAATAAAATGTGTCATAATAGATATCATTTATTCGATAAAAGAATGCAATTTATTACTAACAAGAAAACATGATAATTGCTAAATAAACCAGCATTAAATTTGTGCTGAATTTTACAACAAAGTAACGAAACGAGTATAAACTGTGTTCTTAGATTTATTCCGACACCTTTTCATTAATATGAGTGTTTGGCATTCGTCTTTAACTCATTAAATATTCAACTTTAATTTGCGTCTAATGCGCAATCTGTCTGTCAGTCTGAATCTAGATCTAGATACCTAAAACTCAATACAAGTGTGTGCATTAGATCTCAGTAATGGCCAAATCCATTTATTACTTATACTAACAGGTTTACTTATCTACCGTCTCCGCCCCATGTCCCATTTTCCATTTTCACTAAAAACTATCCCATTTAACTATAATTGTTTTAAAACATCCCACTTGTATTAATTTACCTAACTACTTTAGGTAAACTTAAAAAGGCGGACATTGTACTCTAAAACTACAATACATATTACAACATACACTTTGTATGAACAAGTAATTAACACATACCCTTTTTGACCCGTGTAGCAACGTTTAAAAACATGCCAGACCCGGTTAGATGGGTAGCCGCGAACCTCGATGGAGTACCTATTACACTCGGATGTTATTTGCAAAGGTTGAATATTCGGGAACATTTATCTCAGGTAGCAAACTTAGGGTATGCGTTCACTGAGGTGTAATAGAAGAACGGGTAAAGCGAACTATGTTTCCTTATTCAATTGTTGGAGTGACTAGCTATAGTGAACTTACTTGTCGAAGCGAATAAGAACCACGGTGTACACAATGGAAGTCATATTTGTTATTTAGGCACTGGGCTTATTAAAACCTTAATGTTACTCACTAGCGTATGACTATCGGTACCGACAGCTACATTATATATCCTAAAACCCATCGCTAAAATTCGTTCCATCACGTCTTCTCATCTCTCTCTCACGTCATCTCTCAACGAGATAAAGACTGTCCGAATTCTACGTGATCGATAATATACTCATTTCTGAAATATGCTGGCTAGGCTTATCTATGAATAAATTCTATCAATTACTTCAAATATGGATATGTATCGAATATGTGTTGCGTCAATATCAAATATGTTCTTCTTCTTCTTCTTTTGGTGAAATGGCAACCAGCCGAATATCAGCTATTTCTGCCAATGTCAAGTAGTTAAAGTCTTCAAGTATTCATCGTAATGAATTTAATGATAAAAAAATGTATGATGAGATGAAATGGGGACCGTCTTCCGAAAAAACAAAGAACCATCAAATGTAATAAAAAAGTACATTGACACTTTGCCACCTGACTGACATTTTGATTGTACGGTTGACCTATGATGTAGGATGTATATTCCATAGTTCCATAGTTCCATAGTTCGCAACTAAGCAAAGTTTGTCTTATTTTATTAGACAACTGATACACGCAAAATGGTTACAAAGCTACTTATTTTTTATACGTATACGTACATAGGAACAGTCAGACCCAATTAAACAGAATGAAAAAGAATGAAGATATTTCTCGAGAAGTAACTAATTAATCTTGTTAGCTGAATAAGTATTGTACGCGCTCTAATTTCAAGGAATCGGGGGTTGAGGAGGGTGGGCGTATCTACTAACGGCAGATCATGCTATCGGCCTTTTTCTGAATTTTTGAATTGCCTTTAAATTACAGATTGAGTTCAAATTTAGAAACCTCCTTTCCTTGTAGAGGTCTATGCCCAGAAGTGGATGATTAAAAATTGCTGTTTTTGTTGATATAACCCGCTTCAAAAATGGTTTATTTCTATTTTTTGTATTATTCTTAACTTCACCTCCATATAACAATGAAACGTGGTAGATTATCAGTCTAAACTCAATAAATATTCATCTCCCAAATAAATACAAACGATATTTAAATCGCTCTGCAAAATATATTAAAGCGCCGCGATGTCTGGTAATACTTCAGCGATTTTAAAACTAATAAATACAGCGAGTAAGAATGAAAAATGACTGCTATTCTTAGTCATCTTTTTTGCCAGACGTAAAGAATGAATTATATTTACAATCCGCAGCTTTTCTAGCTGGGCGTCTCATGGAGTTTGTACAGATATAAGAGTTTTGTTTTAGTTAGAACGCCTTATAATAAATGCGTTCTTTCTGAAATTTCATATGATCTCGGTGTACCTTTAACCTTCAATCATTAATTAAACAATTGTTTTAAAATACTAGCTGAGTCCCGAGGTGTCACTCGCGGTTTTTGTTTTAAATCGCGAGTAACACCGCGGGGCGTAGCTTAACAAACGGACAGACAGACGGACAAAAAATATTCTAATAATTGCTTTTTTGAAGTAAGTAACGCAGTACTTACATTAGCATTTAGTAAGAAACTGTTTATTTGATACTACATACAGACACATTCATTTTATTTATTTGTATAGATTAAATTTAAATAAATATTTCGGACATCTTACATACAACGTCATCTAGTCCCAAACTAAGCAATGTCTAGTCTAGGATGTGACGATAACTTTAGATAATTTGTATTAGTAGAAACACTTCATTTAGAAAAAATATTTTGTTTAAATAGCATTTAAACGTTATTGTAATTTATTTATAACTTTAATAAATACATAGTAATATTTACTTCAAACTCGAAGCGAAACTAGTCTAAAAAAGCAGCCAAGTGCGAGTCGGACTCGCCCATGAAGGGTTCCGTATCAGCAAGTAACATCATATAAAAGTTCTTGTAGTTCGTTGTAACTGTAATCGATGTTTTTCTACTAGTGTATTGACTGGATGAAAGGTAAATTGCGTGTAACGATTTATGACGTATTAAATAAAAACTACTCACTAGATCTTGTTCAAACTAATTTTCGTTGGTAGTTTACATGGTAATGTATAACATATATTTTTTCTAGTTTTATCACTCTCTTATTTTAGAAGTTAGAGGGGGGGGGACACACATTTTTCCACTTTGGAAGTGTCTCTCGCGCAAACTATTCAGTTTAGAAAAAAATGATTTTAGAAACCTCAACATCATTTTTGGACACCTATCCATAGATACCCCACACGTATAGGTTTAATGAAAAAAAAAAATTTTGAGTTTCAGTTCCAAGTATGGGGACTCCCAAAATGTATTGTTTTTTTTCTAAATTTTTGTAAAAATCTTAATGCGGTTCACAGAATACATCGACTGACCAAATTTCAACAGTATAGCTCGTATAGTTTCGGAAATAATTGGCTGTGACATACGGACGGACAGACAGACAGACAGACTTGACGAATCTATAAGGGTTCCGTTTTTTGCCATTTGGCTACGGAACCCTAAAAATGGTTAAGTTACTGTTTGTGTCATCTCTTTCTAGGATTCATTATACAAGTCACGTTTAGTTTTCACTGTTATTGATTTTACAATAAGTTCGTCTAGTCGGTCTATTTCATTGATTTGTTTTTGTTATTGTGTTACTACAGATATAAAGTCTGTAAACATTCTTTCTTAATATTCAAGTCACCTTAGGTGATTGAAACAATTACCGAGGGTAGGAAGGACGGCGCCGTCAGTACATAAATGGGTGACCGTTTGAAGCATGATATGTTAAAAGCGTTTCTGTGATTTTATGCAGGTCACGTTATGCAATCGGTCCCGGTTGTTATCATAAGATAGCAGTGGTGAAGCTTAGTTGGAGGCCTTCGGGCGGCTTTAAAATATCCAACGACAAGATTTATGTAGTCACAACATGTCTTGCCAGTCTTGAACCCACACTCGGCCAGGGCAGAGATGTATGTCATTTACCATCTCCTGAAAGAAGACCCGACTTTATAGGTTGTTGATGATCTTAATCCGTAATCTAATGCGATTTTCTTTATATTCTCGTAGTTGATTTTTTCTTTAACTCTTTAGTTTTAATTAATTATGTTTAATCATCTTGTAACGTCACTTTTAATGAAAAGGGGTGTCACACAAATCAGGTCTAAAAAAAAATTTTTTGTAACACTGCAGTGTGTGTCGACCTTTATATAAATCTTGTTACATTGAACGTAAAACAGCAGGTTCAATTCATCGATTGACTGTTTCTCTTTATTTATTTATCATCGATTGCTGTGGTTACCCGTTTATGAATTTAAAACAGCTTTTTGTGAATAATCTTTCAAATTTGTGAATTTGGTATATAAAATCTCATAAGTTGTGAATAGGTAAACCCTTAGTCACTGCTATAAGAATCATGAATTTTTGTTTACACGTTTTTAGGAGTTAACACATGCGATACTTTTGATAACATTCTAGTCAAATAGTACAATCTTGTCTGAAATCTGCCAAGCAAGGAAAGACAACCTACTGTATTCCCTGGTCTGGCTTTAAAAAATAACATATTGTAGAATTCAACGTAATGCATTAAAATTACATTATTCATCGAAACTTCACTTCAGGTCATTACAAATTGGTCTGTATAGGTCATAGAAAATATGATAGGCCATTATTTGTGGCACTCCCAGGCTTACAATGATGTTAAGCATTCGCTGTCACGCACTGTTAATAAATCTCAATTAGCTGTAACTCCTGATAAATCTAAATTTTTTTAACAAGACATCTTTCACATTAGGACTATACGGCCTGTGCCGCGGGGAACTTTACAAACATACTTGAAACGGACACAAAGAACATCACAAAGTGTTGTACCACGTAGGATTTGAACATACGACACTTGGTGAAGTAGAAAACCGCGTGGCGACCACTTAAACCATTAGCCAAACGTACACTGTATGATTGAATATAATTTTGTTATAACAATCTTTTTGTTAATAATTAAAAAACAGCTAATTAAAATCCACATATCATCATTCCCATTTTGGACAGCTTTCAATCATACACTACTAGACATAAGACTCTTCTGCGAAAAGTTTATCTACTTCTGTCAGACTTTGTACTGAATAAGAGTTTGGCAAAAAAATAAAGCAATAAGAATAATTGAGTGGCCTAGGTTCGGATCTTTTAGCTAGGCCAGTAGGTTTCATTCCCACCCTGGAGGAAAAATAACTATATGTTAAACAGTGGTAGCGTAACAGTGCGACCGCTGTGCTTGATATCTTGGGTGTGATCCGCAAATATTTGTTTCGAAATCTGGGTGTTTTCTATGTATAACATGTATGTATTTACAAAAAGTATAAAAGTATTTATATCAGTTGTCTAGTACTCTTAATAGAAGCTCTGCTTAGTTTGGGACTAGATGACGTTGTGTGTAAGATCTCAGAAATATTTATTATTTATTTATTTATTATAATCATTTGTTCTGTCTGGATGCAATTTATCTACAACTAGCCCGCGACTCCAACCGTCGTATATCTTGTCATCATTTTAAGGATTATTATATAGCATATGAAAGTCACTTATGATGTGGCTTTCTATTGTATTTAAAAAAAACAGTGACGAAATCACAAATTCACAAAAAATACCTCTTTATGATATTGGTATAGATAAGTATGTTTAGAAATACATAAGTAAGATTAGCAGAAAAATCTACTAGTCTACCAAAATCCACACACATCTATTTAGTTTAGTAGACAGCAATGTGTGAGATACGTAAGGTTTTTATTTCACAAGGATCGGCTTAGTAAATTCATCTTTATGTTATAACAACTTATCTATTCTAAGGTCAGAGATGTCTTAACGAAGTATTCCACAATCTGACGCAATTTAATAAATAGGTACTGTAAGTTTTAATGAAAGATATTAAAATCTGCGAGAAGTTATTCTAAGGAATAGCCTTAAAACATTCGTGTACACAAGTTACCTGCAATGCTATATCCGTACCGTGACCTTTCATCAACTGTAACCAGGCACGCGACGGGAGCGTCAGTCTGATTGATGAACCGACTTCATTGCCGCATCATAAACTTACAATTGCAATTGTGGAGATAGAAATGGAATGATAGATAGGTATAAATAATAATAATGAATATTTCCCGATAGAACGTCACAAAATTACAAACTTTACTTCTTTATAACATCTAGGTATATATGGATAAAATTCTCTTGTCATAATGTTAGTTACCATACTCCTCGTAACGGCTTCATCGATTTTTATGAAATGTTGTGTGCTTATTCAGTAGGTCTGAGAATAGGAATTAAAACTATTATACCTCATAAGTTGTGAATAGGTAAACCCTTAGTCACTGCTATAAGAATCGTGAATTTTTGTTTACACGTTTTTAGGAGTTAACACATGCGATACTTTTGATAACATTCTAGTCAAATAGTACAATCTTGTCTGAAATCTGCCAAGCAAGGAAAGACAACCTACTGTATTCCCTGGTCTGGCTTTAAAAAATAACATATTGTAGAATTCAACGTAATGCATTAAAATTACATTATTCATCGAAACTTCACTTCAGGTCATTACAAATTGGTCTGTATAGGTCATAGAAAATATGATAGGCCATTATTTGTGGCACTCCCAGGCTTACAATGATGTTAAGCATTCGCTGTCACGCACTGTTAATAAATCTCAATTAGCTGTAACTCCTGATAAATCTAAATTTTTTTAACAAGACATCTTTCACATTAGGACTATACGGCCTGTGCCGCGGGGAACTTTACAAACATACTTGAAACGGACACAAAGAACATCACAAAGTGTTGTACCACGTAGGATTTGAACATACGACACTTGGTGAAGTAGAAAACCGCGTGGCGACCACTTAAACCATTAGCCAAACGTACACTGTATGATTGAATATAATTTTGTTATAACAATCTTTTTGTTAATAATTAAAAAACAGCTAATTAAAATCCACATATCATCATTCCCATTTTGGACAGCTTTCAATCATACACTACTAGACATAAGACTCTTCTGCGAAAAGTTTATCTACTTCTGTCAGACTTTGTACTGAATAAGAGTTTGGCAAAAAAATAAAGCAATAAGAATAATTGAGTGGCCTAGGTTCGGATCTTTTAGCTAGGCCAGTAGGTTTCATTCCCACCCTGGAGGAAAAATAACTATATGTTAAACAGTGGTAGCGTAACAGTGCGACCGCTGTGCTTGATATCTTGGGTGTGATCCGCAAATATTTGTTTCGAAATCTGGGTGTTTTCTATGTATAACATGTATGTATTTACAAAAAGTATAAAAGTATTTATATCAGTTGTCTAGTACTCTTAATAGAAGCTCTGCTTAGTTTGGGACTAGATGACGTTGTGTGTAAGATCTCAGAAATATTTATTATTTATTTATTTATTATAATCATTTGTTCTGTCTGGATGCAATTTATCTACAACTAGCCCGCGACTCCAACCGTCGTATATCTTGTCATCATTTTAAGGATTATTATATAGCATATGAAAGTCACTTATGATGTGGCTTTCTATTGTATTTAAAAAAAACAGTGACGAAATCACAAATTCACAAAAAATACCTCTTTATGATATTGGTATAGATAAGTATGTTTAGAAATACATAAGTAAGATTAGCAGAAAAATCTACTAGTCTACCAAAATCCACACACATCTATTTAGTTTAGTAGACAGCAATGTGTGAGATACGTAAGGTTTTTATTTCACAAGGATCGGCTTAGTAAATTCATCTTTATGTTATAACAACTTATCTATTCTAAGGTCAGAGATGTCTTAACGAAGTATTCCACAATCTGACGCAATTTAATAAATAGGTACTGTAAGTTTTAATGAAAGATATTAAAATCTGCGAGAAGTTATTCTAAGGAATAGCCTTAAAACATTCGTGTACACAAGTTACCTGCAATGCTATATCCGTACCGTGACCTTTCATCAACTGTAACCAGGCACGCGACGGGAGCGTCAGTCTGATTGATGAACCGACTTCATTGCCGCATCATAAACTTACAATTGCAATTGTGGAGATAGAAATGGAATGATAGATAGGCATAAATAAAAATAATGAATATTTCCCGATAGAACGTCACAAAATTACATACTTTACTTCTTTATAACATCTATATATGGATAAAATTCTCTTGTCATAATGTTAGTTACCATACTCCTCCGTAACGGCTTCATCGATTTTTATGAAATGTTGTGTGCTTATTCAGTAGGTCTGAGAATAGGACTTAAACTATTATACCCTTGGTAATAAAGGCTGAAACAGACGCGAACGAAGCCGCGGGTGTCAGATAGTATTACTATAAATGAGACAATCAACACCAAAAGTGATGAACAAATAACAAAGGATGAAAATATAAAAACATTTACAAAGATATCTTGATCCATTCGCTTTTAGGCTTTTTGTTTTCAGCTGAAAAAGCAAGATGGAGTTTTCTATTGTTTATTAGAATCAAATCAATCATCAGCTATTGTTTTTCCCTAAGACTGAATAAAATGGTACAAACTTCCTTGCGGATGTATTATAACAAATCGTCTTCTTCGCTTTTCCTCTTTTAACTTTACATGTGTAAGTTGAATCTGCCGCAGTTACTTTTTTTTTCATTCTTTTTATATTGGCTGCCAAAATGACTCTGTTTAGCCTGATGGAATTCATGAGTGCATACAATGAAGTATGGTGACCCACACCATGGCGGCTTAGTGAGATGTTTCTACATCATTGGGCCCCCGGAACACAACACAACAGAAATACACCATTTGTTGAGTAGCATTTTACAAATTTATGTACATAAAACGGACATAAAGAACACCTAGACACAGAACAACAATTTGTGAATCAAACAAACTTCCATCCCATGTGGAATTTGAACTCACAGAATTCGTTGCTATAGAAAGCGGTATGATGTCCGCTTACACCACTGCGCTATACGTTCAGTTCAGAAAAATATATTGCAAATACTGTCAGGAATTTACCGAAATATATGTTCTGGAGTGTCATAACAAAAACAAAAGATTGTTTCATTTCTTGATCAAATGCATCTAATTGGTTTGAAGGTCTACGGTCACCACATTGATATTAAACTAAGAGAAATACAGACCGACTATATCTATATTTCGCTTACTTTATTATCAGTGTGGTGACCGTAGACCTTCAAACCAATTAGATGCTTTTTACTTTATAGCAATAGTTTAGGTACCAGATTCAAAGGTCTCTCTGTCTATCTTTGTTACTTTCTCGGTTAAACCGCTTCACTAAAACTATAATGATACTAGCTGACCCGGCGAACCTCGTACCGCCCAATTTTAATTTTATGTTATTGATCACAGCGCCACCTGCAGAGTCCAATTGTGAATCTAAACCATTCTCGAGCCCACTTGAATACATACTGTAACATTTCTTCCGTGAAGTAGGGGATAGAAATAAAAAGGGAAAGTTTTTACAATTTATTAAGTAGGATAATTAATAGGTAGTTAATTTAAAGAATTAGTCCCAGGGGTGGGTTCGGAAACACCCACAACACGAAATGGTATAATTAACGGATAATAAAGAACGCCACTGTCCTGCGTTAATATCCGCGGTAGTCCGGTCGCAGGGGGGCCGTTCCGGTTGTCGCGGAATAGTTTTCTGGATAGGCTGGTAGCAACGGCAGCGTCGTTGTGTGCCACAATTAGGGTCCGGAGCCTGGTAGGTGAACCCTGAAATAATTCACATCCAGCCATTTTATGAATAGCCCATTCATATTGTTTGACTGCAACATCACGACCGAGACCAACTACACACACAAGGCATTAAGCAGAAGCAGCTGGCGTGAAAGGCAAGTGATAGTGTCGATGATGGGCAGTCAACCAATTAATTATAAAATAAGTGTAAACAAATACTATTCTACACATATTTATGTAATAAAATCGTAACAAAGTAAAAACTGTAGGTAGGTACATTTAATATATTTTATTTTTTTGGAGGGATACTTCCTGCATATTCCAGAACAATACAGAGTCTAGAAAATTAGTTTACAGAGTTTTTATCTGTTTGTCGGTATGTATGTCCGGGCAAAACGCAAAAACCACATTTGAATTAAAAACAAGGTTTGAATTAAATTTATGCAGATTCAATTCAAACCCTGCAGGAGCATTAGTAAAAGGTCGGGAAATATTATTACGCTATCACGCGGATGAGGTCGCGGGTAGCAATTAGTTCAATAATACATTTAGACTACAAAACGGTACATAAATAAGGATTTACTAATGACGGACATACTACTATACCGCGCACAGTACACAATTGAACATTTAATAACGACAGACATTTATAACACTACACAACAGTATATTGATAACAATAATTTAACAACTACGGGCATCGTACAAAATACGATCGCCATTATAATGATACAGCTATTTCCACAAGATCCGAACTATTACACTTTACATAAGTTACTCATGAAAGATAATAAAAAGCAACACTCACCCAATTCGGGGTAACACGGCGCATAAGATACGGTACTATTTGGAGTAGGTACTCCCAAAAGGTACATAGAAATTATAATAGTTTTAAATATATCACTAAAAGAAATTAAAATATTTGATTTAGTAGGCAGCGGTGGATACCATATGATCGGTAGACGTCCGTAATCACAATGAAATCCTTTCGGTGTCGAGTGTCATCCACTCATCGCGCGCAGCGGTCGCAAAACCTGTTTTGCTCATTCGGTCGCTCCGATGCGAGGGTTGCGAAACATATAGTGAGACCCGATATTGTTTGTTATTGATTTAGTAGATTAGGTAGTATTAATATTCAAGAGCGTTACATACCCCCTTTAATAGGTTAGGATTTGAACTAAGTAAAATCCGCTAAATAAAAGCTTAGCTACGTAAGTTTAAAATCCTTAATATGCCATGTGCCTACGTCCTTACCAGACATATCTTCCAAATCAAAAACAAGTTTGGATCTCTTTCGTGTAATACGGCACTTCATGAATTTAGGAGCCAGTTTTTTTGAGAATCTGTTATCCTTGTCACTCTGATAAAATGTTCGCTTCCAAACAATATCACCTACATCAAAGTCAACGTTTTTGCGACGCAAATTATAATTGGCACTATTGCGAGAATGCGCTTTAACTAGTGACAGTTGTACCTTGTCGAAGATGTTCCGCAGTGCTCCTAAATTTTCAGCATAGCTGTCCCGAGGCACAAATACTAGATGCTCCCCTAAATCCGCGTCAAGGTAATGGTTGCCATCGCTCGGTAGTTCACGTCCAAATACGAGAAACGATGGAGTGAAGCCAGTGACTTCATTGACAGCACTATTCAAGGCGAACTGTATTTTAGAAATATACGTGTCCCAAGATCTATGATCGTTCTCTATAAAGGTGGACACTGCCGTCATTACTGTCTTATTGTACCGCTCGACTGTATTAATTTGCGGTGTATAAAGCGGGGTATAGTAGACGTTTGGGATACTGTACTGGCCAAATAAATCACGCATCAAATTGCTAGTAAATTGTTTACCATTGTCCATAATAATGGTGCTAGGGATCCCATGGACGAGGAAAACGTTGTCCTCTAAGATCTTTGATATTATAGAGGATGTAGCTCGTTTGATGGAAAACAATAAACAGTACTTAGAAAAACAGCACGTTACCACAAGGAGAAAGGTGTTTTGTTTTCTAGTTGCAGACAGCGGGCCAACCAAATCAACGCTAATCATTTGGAAAGGACGGCAGCATTCCTTAGTGTAACATCAATGAAACACAGAGGCTGATGGCTGACTAACTGCTTTATTGACAACGTCAAATCACATACATTCATAGAGGTCAATAGGCAAAGGTGTCTATAGTTATAAATCCTAACATCTTCCCCTCTCAAATGATATGCTCACTTAAAACACCCATACATAATAGATGGTACTCAAAGTACCTATAGAAATTACATACTAAAAAATTAATAATCAAATAGTTACATTCTACCGTATTTACTTAATAGGTAGATACTTATAAACGTATAACATAAGAACATAAACTTATAAGTTATAAATTGGTAATTAACTAAGTATTATTTATTGGCTCGTTGAGCCCTATTGAGAGCGCGCAACGCTCGGGCCGACATGTCTGGGGGCAACAGTTGATGCGGCGGCGGTGACGTCACCGAACTGCACACTTGTTTACTGTTGCTGTCAGAGACCGGGCTATTATGATCTGCCGCCGCCATGTCACTTTCACCCTCTGACGCATCCTCAAATGTAACATCAGCGTCCTTATCAACTGCTACCGAGTCATTGGCAATTGTATTAGCATTCGCCCGCGTTAATGAATACCGGTTCCTATTTACTGGGATCAGCTGATCCGAATGTCTCCGCCATTGTACATCTCGACCTACGTCAACTTTGTACGAAACCGGTCCGGTTTGTTCGACTAGCTTTCCTTCCGTCCATTTTCCCCCCCTCGCGGAGTAGTCCCGCGCCAGCACGGCATCCCCCGGCTGTAGCGCGCAGCGCGGGGAGCCCGGCGCGTGCTGCTGCTGGCGCCGCTGCGCGCGCCGCACCACGGCCGTCTTGTCGGGGCGCAGCGCGTCCAGCCGCGAGCGCAGGCGCCGCCCCATCAGCGCGACCGCCGGGGCCACACCCGTCGTCGCATGGGGACAGTTACGGTATTGTAAAAGAAATTTTGATAAAGCGGTAGCAACGTCCTCCCCCTCATGTACCGCCCGTTTTAAACATTTTTTTACTGTTTTTACAGCATTTTCTGCCGCCCCGTTACCTTGCGGCCTATAAGGAGCTGACGTTACATGTTGAATGCAATTCTTTTCACAAAATTCCTTAAACTCTAAGCTAAAGAAGGGAGGGCCATTGTCGGTCACCAACTGCGAAGGTAAACCAAATGATGCAAAAACTGATCTAAACACAGCTATTGTCGATCTCGAGTCTGTACTACGCATCATAATGGCTTCAATCCATTTAGAGTTTGCATCTACTATTATTAAGTACTTTTTACCCCCAAATTCCCCGAAATCTGCATGAACCCTTTGCCACGGGTTGAGCGGGAACTCCCAGGGGTGCAGCGGCGCGCGCGGCGGCGCGTCGCGGACCGCGCGGCACGCGCTGCACATCCTACACATCTCTTCTATATCACGATCTAAAGTAGACCAATAAACATAATTTCGTGACAAATTTTTCATTTTATTTATACCCAAGTGGCCCTCGTGAATTTCTTGTAAAATCTTTTTATGTAATGTGCCCGGTATCACTATTCTGTACTTATAAATTAGACAACCTAAGTCAATTGTTAGCTCCTGTTTACGCGCAAAATATGGTTTTTCTTCATCGCAATTAGTGTTCGACGGCCAACCAAACAAAACATAACCATATATTTTACTTAGCAAAACATCTTTCTTTGTCTCTTTAGCAATGTCATTAAAATTTATAGGTATTGACTCTTCAATCAAGTTAATATAGTTAACAACGTCCTTTACACGACCTTGCTGAGGTAACGGTAAACGCGATAGTGCATCGGCCGGGCCATTGTCCGCCGATCTAACAAATTCGACCGTAAAATCGTACGCAGCTAAACGAGCTGCCCACCTCTGAAGGCGACTAGCCGCAGTCTGCGGAATGCCCCCTTTAGGCCCAAAAATATAACTTAACGGCTGATGGTCCGTTCGTAAAATGAATCGACGCCCAAAGAGATACTGATGGTGTTTGGTAATTCCGTAAAATATAGCTAGCGCTTCCTTGTCAAGCTGACTATAGTTACGTTCCGCCGGGCTGAGCGTGCGCGAAACACAGCTGACGGGGCGCTCCGAGCCGTCCTCGTAGCGGTGCGCCAGCACGCCGCCCAGCCCGTACGCGCTGCTGTCCACCGACAGCACCACCGCGCGACCCTCCTCGTAGTGCGCTAGTACACGTTCACTCAGCAAAGCCTGTTTCGCTTCTAAAAAAGCCTTATCGCATGCTGAGTCCCATTTCCAGTTCGCTTCCTTTCTTAACAAGTTATGTAACGGATGAAGTAAGCTACTCAGGTTAGGAATGAATTTACCATAGTAATTTAACATTCCTAAAAAACCTTTTAATTGTGATACATCTTCAGGTCGTGGCGCACTGGAAATAGCCTCTAATTTAGTAGGATCAGGCCTCAAGCCATTCCTATCTATTATAAAGCCCAAGTATTTGACCTCATTTTGCATAAATACACATTTACTTAGTTTAATTGTAAGTCCCATGTTACGTAACCGTTCGAGTACAGCTCTGAGATTACTCATATGCTCCTTCTGATTAGCACCCGTACAACAAATATCATCTAAAAATACTACAGTACCCGGCACCCCTCGTAATGTCTCTTCCATTAACTTTTGGAATTTTTCCGGAATACACGATAACCCGTAAGGGGTACGGCGGTAAGCGAATGTACCCATATGCGTCGTGATAGCTGTATACGGCTGTGAGTCTTCTGTTAATATACACTGTTCGTAAGCATGTTTTAAATCGATTTTAGAAAATTTTTCACCTCCACTCAAACTGGCAAATAATTCCTCAATGCGAGGTAACGGATAAAACTCCCTCTTCAATTTAGGGTTAATTGTTATCTTATAATCACCGCATATGCGTATCTCACCGTTCTCCTTGACGACCGGTACGATGGGGGTGCCGTAGTCTGAGTGGCTGACGCGGTACACGGAGCCGTCGGCCTCCAGACGCTGCAGCTCGGCCTCCACGCGCGCCCGCAGCGCCAGCGGCACGGGCCGCGCGCGCACGTACACTCCCTCTGCGTCACTCAGCTGTAATCGAATGGTTTGCTTACATGTACCCAACTTATCTGTAAACACCTCCGGAAATTCTGCCCGTAACTGGTTCACTAATGAGGTCTCGGATATTTCATTGAAGTTTATCTGGTTAACTTTCAGTGCCCGCATCCAATCCCTACCTAGTAAGGGACGGCTTCCATTTCTAATAACGTATAGTGATAAGCCCTTGGCCTTTTCAACACCTAAAGTAACGTCTACGCTAATATAACCGAGTGACTCAATTGGTGAACCAGAATAGCAACGTAACATTACATTATCCGATTGTAACGGGTAGCAATAAAATACTCGTTTATAAAAATCTTCACTGATTGCTGATATTCTGCTGCCCGTATCAATTTCACATTCTATCTCGCAACTGTCTATCAGTACTTTAATAAAATAAGGTTTCTTACCCTGTGCTGTGACTGTGATGTTTAACATGTCCTCGTCCGACTCCTCATTCACGAAATGATGCCGCCCGACCCATTTATTATCACTGTTATTTATTTTTTTACACATAACTTTTAGGTGACCCCTTTGATTACACTGATCACAATTATAATGTACAAACTTGCATCGATCCGGCCGATGTGGCTTCCCACACCGCCAGCACTGCATTGCGGCCATGGCCCTGGGCCCTGGGCCGTCGCCGCCGGGGGCGCGGGCCTGCCAGCGCGGCCGGGAGCCCCCGCCGCCGCCGGCACCGCGCCGCGCGCTTGCCTGGTGCAGACCCTCGCCTGCCTCGCTGCCGCCGCCTGAGGTCGTCGCAGCCGACACGCTGCCGCTCACCTCCGCATGCTTCTCTGCAGCCTCCAGCGCCAGAGCCAGTTCCACCGCCTCTTTATACTTAATTGTTGTTTCCGCGAAAATCCTAGACCTCATTGCCTCACTACCAAGGCCTGACACAAACTGGTCTCTCAAGTTTTCCTCTAGGTTGCTCTTGAAGTTGCAGGTGGAAGCTAGGTGCTTGAGGCTTTGTAGGTAGTCCATGAGTGGCTCGCCTGGGCGCTGGCGCCGTAGTCTGAACACGTGGCGCTCAGCTATTTCTGACCGCTTCGGCTCCAGGTGCTCAGAGACTAGGCTCACCAGCTCGTCGAAAGTCTTCTTTTCCGGGTCCACCGGCGAACAGAGGTCACACATCAGCGAGTACGTGGCCTCGCCGACGATCGTAATTAACATCGGCACTTTTAGCTCGTCCTTAATTTCATTAAGCAAAATAAACTGTTTTACCCGTCGAATGTACGCTAACCACTGTTTCGACCCTAGGTCAAAGGCTTCTATTTTCCCGATTGGCATTTTATCTAGCGATTTAAGATATCCACACGTCGAAAATAAAATGTCCGCTTCCGCTCGTCGCCAATGTAACATCAATGAAACACAGAGGCTGATGGCTGACTAACTGCTTTATTGACAACGTCAAATCACATACATTCATAGAGGTCAATAGGCAAAGGTGTCTATAGTTATAAATCCTAACACTTAGGTCTACCCATTATTCCTAAAGTGGAGTGATTCGGGTATTTATATGAGAGGCAAACCTCGCAGCTACCTACAAAATTCACAACATCTCTGTGTAAACTAGGCCAAAAGTACCTTAAACTTAAGCGCTTATGGGTTTTAAAAATTCCTAGATGTCCAGATGTAGGCACTGAATGATTTTTGGAGATAGTGTCCTGCCGATACTCCACTGGAACTACTTCCTTCCACTCAAATTCACAAGTTAGAGGGTTTAATGATTTTATAAAGCGAAAGAGTTTAGCGTTAGTAACGCGGTAGTTAGGGAATGACGTAGGTGAACTTTGACATCCTTCAAAAATATTCAAGTACCACGGATCGTTTGTAAGTATAGCGGGTGTGACTGGTACATCACCAATAGCAACGATTGGGACAGCACGGCTTAAGCTATCTGGCACTACGTTTTCAGTGCCTTTCCTGTGTTTAATTTCAAAGTTGTAGGCCGAGAGACGTACTCCCCACCTAGCCAATCTTCCGGTCGGGTTATTCAGGTTTAGGAACCACTTCAGAGATGAGTGATCAGTATACACCGTGAACTTAAGACCGTTTTCCAGGTAGCAGCGCCAGTGCTCGATAGCAACGAGTACTGCCAGCGCTTCGCGTTCAGTGGCACTGTAGTTACGCTCTGGCTGGGACAAGGATTTGCTCATATATGCTATGACCTTTTCCTGACCATCCAGAGTCTGAGTTAGAACAGCTCCAAGCCCATAGTCGCTTGCATCTGTATGGACTTCAAAAGCTTTACTGTAGTCTGGGCAGGAAAGTATTGGTGCTGAGACAAGATATTTTTTTAGTTTTTTAAATGCCTCATCAGCCTGAGGAGTCCACACAAAAGGTGGTGTATTTTTGCCCTGAGATGTCAATTTGTTTAAGGGGGATGATAGACTACTAAAATTAGGTATAAACCGCCGGTACCATGAAGCTGTTCCTAGGAAGCGCCTAACTTC
Organism: Phragmatobia fuliginosa; assembly: GCA_932526445.1. NCBI lineage: Eukaryota > Metazoa > Arthropoda > Insecta > Lepidoptera > Erebidae > Phragmatobia > Phragmatobia fuliginosa. The sequence continues at coordinate 7,757,737 of OW052081.1, read as the reverse complement.
TTTGCGATTTGTAGGAGTAGGGTAGTTTACTATTGACTCTACCTTTTCAGGATCCGCGTGTAACCCATTAGAGTCAACGACATAACCAAGATACTTGAGTTGTGACCTGAAAAATTTACTTTTTTCAAAATTAATAGTAAGGTTGGCTGTTTTCAGTTTATTCAGTACCCGCGTCAGTAGCGAAATGTGTTGTTTAAAGCTGTTCGATACTATTATGACGTCATCAATAAACACAAATACCCTACGCTCAAATTCAGGTCCGTAGAATAAAGCATCCATCAACCTTTGTTGAGTTGCTGGAGCATTAGTAAGCCCAAACGGCATACATTTAAATTGAAACGTACCGCGAGTAGGTATGTAGAAAGCAGTTTTCGGTCTATCCTCGTCTCGGATCAAAATCTGCCAGAAACTTTTAGAGAGGTCAATGCTCGACAAGTATTTGGCATCCCGAAGGTTATCAAGAATTTCTGATATGTAGGGAAGACTGTAGGCGTCCTTCCTGGTAACAGAATTTAGTTTTCTGCTATCGAGGCAGAAGCGCAGCTCCCCATTTTTTTTCGGAGTTAAGAGGACTGGAGATGACCAAGGACTCTCACTTGGTTCAACAATATCCTCCTTTATCATGTCATCCAATTGCTCAACGAGTATTCGTTGTTTCTCTGGAGACATTCTGTAGTACCGCTGACGAATGGGGGCAGCTTCCCCGGTGTCAATGGGATGAGTGGTAAGTGAAGTACGACCTAGGCCACGCTTTTCATAAGATATGTCGTGAAACTGTGATATAATGGCATCGGCCACTGATTTCTCGTGGGCAGATAATTTATCGTAAGAACACAGAAGTTTATGTTTTCTGTCTTCAATATCAGTTGCAGCGACCTCCGATTCCTTATAAAAAGCAATTCGATCTATATTTTTGGGAAGCAGTTTAAACAATCTCCAAAAGTCCATACCCAATATCAAGTCATGTTTCACTTTAGGTACCACATACACTTGGAGGAAGTTCATTATACCAATAGAATCTAATTTGTCGCCACTGGCCGCAACAAATCGAGCAATGTCACCAGCCTCCACTTGAAATCCTGCCTTCAACAGGTTTTCATGGCTGTTGTTACCTAAGATGGTGGCGGAAGAACCGGTATCAAGAAGCCCAGTTAGGGATATGTCATTCACAAGTATAGATACATATAGCCTCGATCTATTAATGTTTGCGTTATCTAGGATTGACGAAACGGTATTGAGAGCAGTAAATTTAGAAACAATACTTAACCAGTCTTTCCACTCGGACATGGTTGTTTTAGTTGGTAGAGTTGGTATTATAATACTGTTGCGGCAATCCTTCCCAATTAGTTTTTTGATTCTCGGGATCGAACCGGATTGCAATCAGGACACTCAGGAAAACGAACATCTTTCTTGCCACATTTAAAGCAGATCGGAAACCGATCCTGACTGCAATTCCTAAGGGAGTGGTTATTAGATCTACACCTAGGGCAAAACACAGGTCTTGACTGTTGCGTAGATAGAGGGGCGATATCATAGCTGCAGTTTTGATCCGCGCTATGCTCTCCAGTACTATCTATAGCGCACGTTTTATAAGAATTATTTTTATTATTAGAGTTAATGTAGTTAGGCTTAATACCATTATCTCTAGTGTAACTAGCTTTAGTAATATTTTGACTATGTTTGTAAGCGAACTCAGGTGCGAGTGTGTTATTAGTAATACCGGGTGGTTCATGAAATTTGGAAAATCTTGACTTAACATTTTCGTAATTGCGACATACGGATTTGAGATCCTCAATAGTAGTAACAGAAGGAGAAGCAGCCAATGCATTTGCATAATAGGGTCGAATATTATGTAGTAATATTTCGAGTTTACAATCTTCTGAGAAGGGTTTGGTCAAGCGTGAAAACATGCCGTGCATAACTGAAAGATAAACAGTTATGTTCTCATGCTCACCCTGTGTACGGGATCTAATCTCATCAGCTAGTTTGTAATCGTAGTCAGTACTGCTGAAATCCTCCTTTAGAAGAACACATAATTCATTCCACGACGTTATTTTGTCCTTATGGTAACGGTACCAGTGTAACGCGTCCTCCACAAAGATTTCGTAGGCTAATGAGAGTATTTTATCATAAGAAATGCCTCTAGAATGCACAAACTCCTCAACTCTTTGTATAAAAGAATGTACACAGTTCTTCCCGGAAAATTTCAACTTATTAATGTCCGTATATATGCTACGCTCGCATGTGACAGCTATATTAGGTGATTCCACAGTACTGCCTGAACCTGAGCTGGTACTTCTAGTCTGAAGAGACTGTGGTTTCAGCGTAGCTAGTTCTTTTAATTGAGAACTTAAATTAGAAATGCAAATTTTGTGTATATCGACAACGTCCGCTACGCACTCGATTCTGTTAACGCGGTGATGAATATGATGCAATAGGTTTTCCGTTCGTGAAAAAAGATTTTTATCAAATTTATTGCGTAGAGTAATTAAATTGTTTTGAGATTTTATTAGAGATTCTTTAACACCTTTTAAATCGTCCGAAGGATTTAAATGTGATTCCAAAATATCTTCTGCAGGTAAAGGTTGTGACAGTTTAATAATTTGTTTGCGAAGCTCCTGCACCGATTCACCACTACCACCGCGAAGTTCCACTTCGTACTCTAGTTCTAACTTTTGTAACGAAAGATACTTAATGGGATACGCCATATTAAATTTGGGTGTGTGTTGCAGTCTAATAATAGTTATAAGCGTTGATAACACAAAAGAATAGTAAATAATAAAGCTAAAGTTAACAAGTATAGGCTATGCTTATTTGCAACCTTAGTGACAAAAAAAATAAAAACTAAAATCGAGAAAATACGGTACAGTGTGAAAGGTAACAACCATAAAAGGACAACACAATATTATACAGTACTAAAAAGCAATGAGACACAACACAAAATAACGTGAAATAGAACTAAGCAATTAAAGCCAGCACCAAACGACCCATCAAATGCAGCAGCTTGTAGAAGTTCTTAGGTTATTTTAACCCAAAACCTCTAACAATTTATGTTGTGCGGGTGAGATGCGATAAATAATGAACGCGATAAAATACTTTGATACGTGTAATAGTTACAATTATTATGGTACGATTCTAAGACAAGTAAAAATTGTATTTAAATTACACGGGTATATATACAGAGGTTTTGCACCCGACACTAATAACTAATATATCGCGAAGTCGCGGGTAGAATTACCCGAATGCACCCAACAATAAATTTATAATGTTCGACGCGCGGTCAAGGCCTATGCCTTGTTGTAGCGGTCGAGTCAACTTGCCTACTATCTGTTTTGGAGTTATGTGTGGGACAAATTTGTATGCTCAACACACGACTGGTTTTTCATACGGGGATCGAACCCGTGACCGCTACACTACTCCCCCGCTGAAACCGGAGCTAGCTACGGTTGATAGTAGTCCAGGAATCTGACTCTTCGCCCGCTTCTGGTCTTTTTGGTGGAAACCTGGTCTTCGGTTTTTAAGGGTTGAGGAGCAGCATGTGATGTTTCATCTTGTGTGACGTAGGCTGGTTTCAGACGGTCAACTGATATGCGTTGAGGTTTGCCTTGTATATCAACGTCAAAAGTCTTCTGGTCACGTTGCAGCACCTTATACGGACCCAGGTAAGGAGCTTGGAGTGGTCTACGTACAGGACCCTGGCGAACGAAGACATGAGTGGCCGTTTTGAGGTCCCTAGGCATGTAGAAGGTACGGCTGGAAGTGCCGTGCCAAGATGTTGGTTGCGGAGTTAGCCTGCTGACATGGGCACGCAGTCTGTTTGTGATGCTGGTCATGTCCATCTCGTCATCAGGCGCAGGTGAGAAGAACTGTCCAGGCAGGCGAAGTGGTTCGCCGAAGACTAGTTCTGCAGCAGACGTTTGGAGGTCCTCTTTCCACGCACTGCGAATACCGAGTAGAACCCAAGGTAAGGTCTCGACCCAGTTTGAAGACGCGTGGCAAGTGATGGCAGATTTGAGCTGACGGTGAAGTCTCTCTACGAGACCGTTGGCCGACGGGTGATAGGAGGTGGTTGTGTGATGTGTCGCACTGATCAATGCGATGAGCTCCTTGAAGGTGTGCGACAGGAACTGTCTACCGCGGTCAGTGGTGATGTGCTCTGGACATCCGAAGCGTGAGATCCACCCTTCCACAAGGGCAGTCACACAGGTATTGGCGGTTATGTCCTGAAGTGGGTACGCCTCAGGCCAACGTGTGAATCGGTCGACAATCGTGAGGCAGTACCTGTAACCAGAACATAATGTAAGTGGACCTATCAAGTCAATGTGGATATGACGAAAGCGTGCTGATGGTGGTTCGAATGTTCCAAGAGGTGCAGATGTATGTCTCGATATTTTGGAACGCTGACAATGCTGACACACTTTAGCCCATTGTCGACAGTCTCTCCTGACGCCTGGCCAGACAAAGCGTTGCGTTACCAGTTTGACGGTAGCCTTCGCTCCTGGGTGGCTTAAATTGTGAAGTGCGTCAAATACCTGTCTGCGAAACGATGGCGTGACGTACGGCCGTGGCGTTGGAGAGGAGACATCGCAGTATACCTGTAACTCTGACTCTGATGTTTTAACCTTTTCGAGTTTCAGTGCTGAACCGGTCTTCAACAGGTCTTGCAATTCGGCATCGGTGTCTTGTTCTCGGGCCAGAGACTGGTAATTTAGGGGCATAGAAATTTGGTTGATGCGTGAAAGGGTGTCAGCTACGACGTTGTCCTTCCCGGCAATGAATTTGATGTCCGTGGAGAACTGGCTGATAAAGTCGAGGTACCGGAATTGACGTGGTGAGCAGTTCTCTCGGTTCGTTGTAAACGCAAAGGTCAAAGGCTTGTGGTCTGTTAGAATCGCGAATGTCCGGGCTTCAACCATGAACCGGAAGTGTCTTATGGCTTCATAGACGGCTAGTAGTTCGCGATCGTAAGGACTATACTTCTTCTGGCTTGGGCTTAACTTCCTTGAGAAGAACGCGAGTGGTTGCCATACCTCGCCCTTTCGCTGTTGTAACACCGCTCCAATCGCAGAGTCCGAAGCGTCTGTCTGGATTGCAAGCTCTGCTTGCGAGTCGGGGTGTGTCAGGAGTGTCGCTTCCGCAAGGCTAGCCTTACAACGGTTGAAGGCTTCCAGAAGAATAGGTGTCAGTTCAATCGGTTGTGTGCCTTTAGTTTTAGGACCGGAAAGCAACGCGTTGAGAGGGGCTTGAATGGAAGCAGCATTGGGAATGAAGCGTCGGTAAAAGTTCAGCATGCCAAGGAAGCGTCTGAGTTCCTTGACATTCTTGGGAGTGGGAAAATCTTGTATGGCTTGAACCTTTACGTCTAGAGGTTTGATTCCTGCTCCTGTCACTCTAAAGCCAAGAAAGTCTACTTCCGGTTGTCCAAATACACATTTGTTGGTGTTTATGAGGACACCGAATCTTGCCAGTCTTTCGAAGAGTTGTTTGAGGTGCTTCTGATGTTGAAAGGTGTCCTGACTATGAATGAGGATGTCGTCCAAGTATCCAAAACAGAAATCGAGTCCTCGAAGAACCTCGTCCATGAAGCGTTGGAAGGTTTGAGCGGCGTTACGAAGTCCGAACGTCATGAACGGGAATTCATATAGGCCGAAGGGTGTGGTGATGGCTGTTTTGGGTATGTCCTCTTCAAAAACTGGTATTTGGTTGTAGGCGCGCACCAAATCGACGGTGGAGAAGACAGTACTACCTGATAGCTGATGCGTGAAGTCCTGCAGGTGTCTAACAGGATATCTATCCGGTATAGTACGGGCGTTTAAAGCTCTGTAGTCTCCGCAGGGACGCCAACCGTCGTTTTTCTTGCGGGCTAAATGCAGCGGCGAAGACCAAGGGCTGTCTGATCTTTTTGCTGTACCATTCTGTAACATCTCCTCAAATTCTGTCTTTGCAATCTTCAGGCGTTCTGGATCCAGTCGACGAGGACGGCTGACTACTGGTGGGCCTGGGGTTGTGCGTATGTGGTGTACGGTCGAGTGCTTCACTATTTGGGGCTTACCCGTAGGTCGAGTGACGTCGGGGTACTCTCTCAGCAGCTGGTGATAAGTGGAAGTACCAGCAGTGGTACGTACCGATGAGATCGCCTCTGTGGAAGCTTGACACCTAGTTGAGACTGTCAAAGTTGTTAGGCCATCAATTAAACGTTGATTGCGGCAGTCGACTAGCAGGTTGTAATAACCAAGAAAGTCGATGCCGATGATCGGTTTTGAGACGTCAGCAACGATAAAGCGCCAGGTGAAGGCGCGGCGTAGCCCTAAGTCTAAGGTCAGAGGCAGGTAACCATATGTAGGTATTACTGACCCATTCGCTGCAAATAACTCGTACTGCGTCTTGTTTCGTAGTTCCCGAACAGCGGATCGTGGAAAGACGCACAGGTCTGAACCCGTGTCAATTAGGTATTGTACCTTTGTTACGCGATCCGTGATGAACAGGCGACTTGTAGTTGCTAGGCAGTCGTTCGTTGCCTTCTCGTAGGTACAAGGTTGTGTACATTTACGCGCTTTCTCGCGGAATCGGTAATGGTACCAGCAGTGCGGATGTCCCCATGGTCGTGAACTTGAGCGAGAACGACTTCCGTGTGAGTTTCTGGAACGTGATCGTGAACGTCTGTGCGGTTCCATACTCATTGTCTCTATTTTACGACTGAGCTCCGCTACTGTCCGCGTCAGCATCTCGATGGCCGTGTTTGTATTGGTAGTGAATGTTGACATTCCAGCTACTTGCCCGGTTACTTGACCACTTACTTGCCCACTTACTTGCGCGGTTACTTGCGCAGTTACTGGAACGACATCGTTGACCCGGTCGGCGAGTTCAGCCAAGTCTTCCAACGGAATCTTCGACTGCTGGGCAGCGATGCAGGTCTGTAGATGGGTTGGTAACCTACTTGCCCAGATTGTCCGGATAAAATCTGAAGGGACGTTTGCTCCCGCCAGATGTTGCAGGTGCCGAAGAAACTGTGTTGGTTTCCTGTCGCCTATCTCCTCGTGCATCAGGAGCTGCTTAATTTTTCGCTCCTGTGAAGCTGAGAGACGACGTATCAGCTCGACTTTTATGGTGGCGTACCTGTCTGTGGCTGGTGGGGAAACTATCAAATCCCTCACTTCCGCTGCATGCTGAGGTTCCAGTTGTGCCAACACGTAGTAGAACTTAGTGCTGTCAGCACTTATATTAGACAAAGCGAACTGACCTTCTAGTTGGGCAAACCAAAGCTCGGGGTCATCCGGGTTGAACGGGGGCGTCTTCACACCAACACGGCAGGTTGCTCCTAGGACGATTTGGTCGTCCTGCTTGACACTCCGTCCAGCGGTCTCACCAGGTTGCGGCATCTTCTTTGGAATACTCTTGCTGTATTCCGACGTCGGTGGTCACCAGTGTAGAAGTTCTTAGGTTATTTTAACCCAAAACCACTAACAATTTATGTTGTGCGGGTGAGATGCGATAAATAATGAACGCGATAAAATACTTTGATACGTGTAATAGTTACAATTATTATGGTACGATTCTAAGACAAGTAAAAATTGTATTTAAATTACACGGGTATATATACAGAGGTTTTGCACCCGACACTAATAACTAATATATCGCGAAGTCGCGGGTAGAATTACCCGAATGCACCCAACAATAAATTTATAATGTTCGACGCGCGGTCAAGGCCTATGCCTTGTTGTAGCGGTCGAGTCAACTTGCCTACTATCTGTTTTGGAGTTATGTGTGGGACAAATTTGTATGCTCAACACACGACTGGTTTTTCATACGGGGATCGAACCCGTGACCGCTACAAGCTAATTACACCTTTCGATCGTGAGCGTAACCTGTGTTAGGCGCCAATGTAACATTTCTTCCGTGAAGTAGGGGATAGAAATAAAAAGGGAAAGTTTTTACAATTTATTAAGTAGGATAATTAATAGGTAGTTAATTTAAAGAATTAGTCCCAGGGGTGGGTTCGGAAACACCCACAACACGAAATGGTATAATTAACGGATAATAAAGAACGCCACTGTCCTGCGTTAATATCCGCGGTAGTCCGGTCGCAGGGGGGCCGTTCCGGTTGTCGCGGAATAGTTTTCTGGATAGGCTGGTAGCAACGGCAGCGTCGTTGTGTGCCACAATTAGGGTCCGGAGCCTGGTAGGTGAACCCTGAAATAATTCACATCCAGCCATTTTATGAATAGCCCATTCATATTGTTTGACTGCAACATCACGACCGAGACCAACTACACACACAAGGCATTAAGCAGAAGCAGCTGGCGTGAAAGGCAAGTGATAGTGTCGATGATGGGCAGTCAACCAATTAATTATAAAATAAGTGTAAACAAATACTATTCTACACATATTTATGTAATAAAATCGTAACAAAGTAAAAACTGTAGGTAGGTACATTTAATATATTTTATTTTTTTGGAGGGATACTTCCTGCATGTTCCAGAACAATACAGAGTCTAGAAAATTAGTTTACAGAGTTTTTATCTGTTTGTCGGTATGTATGTCCGGGCAAAACGCAAAAACCACATTTGAATTAAAAACAAGGTTTGAATTAAATTTATGCAGATTCAATTCAAACCCTGCAGGAGCATTAGTAAAAGGTCGGGAAATATTATTACGCTATCACGCGGATGAGGTCGCGGGTAGCAATTAGTTAAACGGTACATAAATAAGGATTTACTAATGACGGACATACTACTATACCGCGCACAGTACACAATTGAACATTTAATAACGACAGACATTTATAACACTACACAACAGTATATTGATAACAATAATTTAACAACTACGGGCATCGTACAAAATACGATCGCCATTATAATGATACAGCTATTTCCACAAGATCCGAACTATTACACTTTACATAAGTTACTCATGAAAGATAATAAAAAGCAACACTCACCCAATTCGGGGTAACACGGCGCATAAGATACGGTACTATTTGGAGTAGGTACTCCCAAAAGGTACATAGAAATTATAATAGTTTTAAATATATCACTAAAAGAAATTAAAATATTTGATTTAGTAGGCAGCGGTGGATACCATATGATCGGTAGACGTCCGTAATCACAATGAAATCCTTTCGGTGTCGAGTGTCATCCACTCATCGCGCGCAGCGGTCGCAAAACCTGTTTTGCTCATTCGGTCGCTCCGATGCGAGGGTTGCGAAACATATAGTGAGACCCGATATTGTTTGTTATTGATTTAGTAGATTAGGTAGTATTAATATTCAAGAGCGTTACAATACTAAACATCAAAATCGTTTAGACGGAGTTCAATAACAAACACACGAACAGAAGATTTATATGTGTATATGTATAAAGGTTTGGTTTTAAGATACTTCGATTCTTGAGGCAAGACAAAAAACTCTTTTTACCGCAATAACTGAGTAGTGTTAGCTATAATCACAGATCATAGAAACACAGGAGATTAACTGTGTACACAAATTTATTCGTGTTCAGATGTCTCCGCGTTTCCCCCACTTACTTCAGTAACTCAAAATCAAAAATTGTAAGCACGGCACACACGCTCGTATTTCTCCCGCACACAAAGAAACTTACAGAGACACCAATAAACCCACTAATTAAACACATGCGAAAAGAAGGCGGCGCTTCTACCTGTAGCTACGGATTTCGTAAAACCACACATGTGCAATTTATGCAACTAGTGATGCGAAGTGATAATCATATAAAAATATCGAATGAAATTCAGTTAGCTGTATTATCTGCTCTTTCTCCTAAAGTTTTTATTGACTGTGAAAAGAAAAATAAACACGAGTTTCCCTCGAATATACTCTATACAAGCGATGTTTTATCATAATTGGAATATTTACTCATTAACTACCAAAAAACCGGATATCATCTTCTCGAATCTAGACTAGAATACAGGTAAAACTGCAATAATTTTATTGTTAAGGATGCTATTGACCAGTAAAATGTAAATATTTATTTAAAACTTGCCGCTTAGACAGTTTAAGTGTTGCGTTCTTAGTTAAGTAGTGTAATCTTACGGTTCCATATTTTTCCATTACGGCCTTTATTAGTATTATTAAATGGTTATTCATTGGCGATTGATCGTGTTAGTGAAAATTTATTGGGACCAGAATATTGTGTTATTTTTGTTGGGAACCAGTTTGGACCCCTTCCTGTCGCATTTATCCACATTTCTTTAATTTTTGGAACCTTCGGATAGCTAAAATTTTGAAATAAAATCAAGTTATAAATGATGCTTGAGTACCACAATAAATTAAAAATCACAATTTTATCTGCACTTTTTTTACGTTTACATAATTATAATATTACAATTTATTTATATCTATAATAATCATTCGCACTTAATAGGATCGTATAAAATATCGACAATCATAAACATCACATCACATCTCTAACACAAAGGCCGACAGCGGCCGCTTCCCGAAACTATCGTGTGAGTGAAAGTATCAATAAAATACTTATCCATTGCGCTATTAGACCAGCCGATTCATTGACCGATTTGTACTAAGCAAGCAATGGTTTTAGTTCCTAATGAAAGGGATTAATTTGGTATTTCATCATTTTTCTAAAATATTTTCATTAATTCAGTATGAAAAACTATAATATTGTAATATTTAGATATGAAATGAGATGCCATCTTTCTTGTAATTCACAATACAGCTGTTATTTTTGCAAAAAATCACTGAACAACGCGACATTTTGTCGAAAATCAAGAGCAGTGAAGACGTCGCAAGTTGACATGCGACTAATGTCCGAAAATGGCATCAAGCCGCTTTGAGGCCAGATGCGTTCGCAAGCGACACGCCTCAATTGCATATCTCGTGTAGGTATTTCTATGATCTGTGGCTATAATCCATACTTGACTGCCTTGTTGGTCTACTGGTTAGCGTATGCGGTAGCAGCCGCATACGCTAACCAGTAGACCAAGAGATCAAGAGGTCTCGGGTTCGATTCCCGGGTCGGGATTGTGTGATCTACAAATATTTGTTTCGGAGTCTGGGTGTTTTCTATGTATGTATGATATGTATGTATTTACAAAAAAGGTATGTTTATGTATTTATATCAGTTGTTAACCGACTTCAAAAAAAAGGAGGAGGTTCTCAATTCGTCGGAATCTTTTATTTTTCTTTATTTTTTTATGTATGTTCAGCGATAATTACGTCGTTTATGAACCGATTTCAAAAATTCTTTTTGCATTGGAATGGGCGTAGCTTACAGGTGGTCCCATCGTCACCATATCGAGATCTGATGATGGGATCCTAAGGAAATCGAGGGAACTCCTCAAATATCATAAGCACAATTGTCGCGATTTGGGTACTTGGAATAGTTTTTCATTGAAGTCGATTCCTTTATGTTAAAATTGTCTAATACCCATAATACAAGCTCTGCTTAGTTTGGGACTAGATGATGTTGTGTGTAAGATGTCCAAAATATTAATATTATAAATTTGAAAGTAACTCTGTTTGTTACGATTTCTCGGCTAAATCGCAACACCAATTTCAATTGAATTTAACATGAAAATATCTAGATTCTTGATGAAGGACCTAGCCTCTTTATACCATGATAACTGGCATAACTGGTGTGGAGCCAGAATACTTTTATCATATGAAAATTATGACGAAGTAAAAAACTTTTGCGATAAAACATTACTCCAAAAAAAATCTTAGACACCATTGTATTTTTTTCTCGAAGATAGCAATAATATCAGTAGAAAGCGATGTATTGCTTCGGGGCTTTTACGTATCGATCACAGACGGCCGACAGCTAAGTTGTCTGCCGTGGGAGTTCCATCTTTCACCCTATTTGTAAGGTGTGTAGACCATTTGATCCCTTTGACATCAGAGTAGGTACATCGGCTTATATATAAGTTCTTTATTTGAAAATCTTTTGAATGATTTCTTTTTTTTTTTGATGAGGTGCTGATATGTTTGTGACGAAACCTTTTTATTGGACGTATGTATAATATATGTTGTTGATGTTCGTATCACTTTATAAGAAAATGATCCATAAACAAATCTTATAATTAATATATATGCTACTGACAGATTTATCATTACTACAAGCTAGATTCATGCAACCAAAGCCGATAGCTACATCGTTATTTGAACTTTTTCTTAGAATTTTAAAAGGAGCAATTTTTTCACACATTATTTTTCGTATAACTTTATCCGTTTACGTATGCAATGAAAACTCTCAAGGTAAATAATTTTCGCCCGTTTCTGCAACATATTTCATTGATACTAAGCTCCTTTTGGCCATACCGTGATGATATATAACATTGAAATAATCGGACTCAACCAGACAATCAAACAAACAAACAAAGCTTTAATATGTTGTTTAAGTTCTTATAACTTTACAGTTAATTGTTGTTATAAGGAGCAAATTGGCTACTTTTATGGAGGAAATAAATGGGTTAAGTGAAAAGAAAATTCAAACCAACGAAACAGTGAACAATATCCGATTCAAAAACTACAAAAGTCGCGGGAAATACCGCAAGACACAGCTAGTTTAACTACAACATTTGCATTCGGAGATATCTAGTTCTGCTACTGGTGCCATAGCAGGGGGGTGTCACTCCGCAGTTTAGGTATAGTCGTCCGCCTGCCTGCCGGGTCAGACACGCCGGTCGAACAGACATCGTCAGAACAGTTCAGAGTTACACGATAGAAAGAGACGCAATTGTAGGTAAATATAATCGTAGTGATTCGGCGCCGTGCGATCTGAATTGAACTTAATCTTTTGACACCGAGGGTATCTATAACTTTAATTTACTTTTCGGAGTGAGTCTTCTGTACTGGTACTATTATGTATTCTGTGGCCATAGTGTGTTTTTTTGTCGATTCGAGTCCATACCCGCTTATTACTATTTCCTAAAAGAGATTTTTTATAAAATAATCAGCTTAGCGAATTTAATAAAGTCCGTTTCAAGCTGGATTGACTTTGTTATTTAACGAATATATGAGGACCAGTATTTGCCCGCGGCTCTGCCGGCGTGTCGGTTATCGTGATAAAAAGTAGCCTTTCCCAAAGTTATAAATAAAATAAATAAATAAATATTTCGGACATTTTACACACAACGCCCCAAACTAAGCAGAGCTTGTGTTATGGGTAGTACCCAGCTGATATAAATACATAAACATACATTTTTTTTGCAAATACATACATATTATACATAGAAAACACAAAACACGGATCACGCAAACATTTGTTCCGACCCCTGGGTCGATTCCCGAATCTAACCCGAGACCTCTTGATCAGCAGTCGCATACGCTAACCACTAGACCAACGTTAAGCGTGAAAACGCAACAGACAAACAGACAGAGGTACTTTAATATTTATAATATTAGTAGGGATAGTCAGTACTCTTGGAATCTACTCATACTTTTCGTCAGAATGACTACAGTCATTTTAGCAGCTATTTGTACAAAAATATTTTGCAAAATAAAAATTATTTATTTAACACTAGTCCACACTATCCACAATTTCCAAATTGCTTAATTCCTTTTACTTTAAATCTACGAGCCCAATGAAGGAACCCCTAAAGAAAAACGAAAACGTCTCTCCGCATTCCAAACACGTTTTCCAATTTATTAAAATGCCTCCCGGCCACGATTTCAATGGGAACCAGAATATTTTTGACCCCTGGCAAACAAAAGCTGTAAATTAAAAGTACAGCGACCGCAAATTTTTTCACAAATATTACATTAAGGGTGTATTCACATTACGTTGATATAATATTGAGTGAATACTTCATAAAAGAGGGAAATGTAGTAAAAATAAATATGTTTCCCATTCTTCATTTGACGAGTAGGAGAAGCGCTAGATAGATTATGCGGAAAAGTTCCGTTTATTAATTGCAATAGCTAACTTGTTTTGTTAATTGAACACCAATAAAAACATCCTTATAATGATTATATAATGCCTCTACATAAATGTTAGATCAAACTCCATTTTAAACACCTATTTATTTGACCAGGTTTTTTTTTTTTTTTTTTAAAAAGACAACTCCCGCATTACGAATATGAATTCCTGTGTCGCGGGGGACTTGACAAACATACATGAAACGGACACAAAGAACACCCAGACTCAGAACAACAATTTGTAAATCACACAAAGTGTTATCCCACGTGGGATTCGAACCCACGACACTTGGCGCAGTAGAGAGCGGCGTGGCGACCGCTTAAACCACTAGGCCAACCGTGCAGTCGTTTAATTAAAAGACATGCTATATTTCGTTTCAAATATTCTAATATTTTAATAGATAAAACCTTTATCTCTAGGTATGTTTAATCTCCACTTTTCTCTAATCTAACACGCTCATAGCCATGCGGCCTTCGGTGATTGCAAACAGTCACCGAGAATAAGCAGCAATGTAATTGTCAAAACCTAAATGGGTGACCGTTGTTACTATAAGATGTCAGTCGTGAATCTCAGTTGGATGCCTTCGGTCGTCAAAAAAACATCCAAAGGCAAGATTTCATCCATGCCTATCGCAGTCCACTGCTAGACATAGGCCTCTCCAATTGCACGCAGCTTGGTTCGATCCTTGGCTTCTCGCATCCAGCTCCTGCCAGCCGTCTTGCACAAATCATCACTCCACTTGGCCTGTGGACGTCCTACCGTTTACTCCAACGGTTATCGGTTCTACGGCATATATGGCCAGCCCACTGCCACTTCAGCTTGCAAATCCTGAAGATATACTATTGATATAAGATATAAAGATAAGATTTACGTAGCCACAACATGTCTTGCCAGTCCCCAACCCGCACTCGGCCAGGGGACTTACGACTCTCTCCTGAGAGGAGATCCGAGTCCAGCAGTGGGAAGTTATGGGCTCGCAGGTTCGTCCGCGTGTACATACGTCGATGAACAGTAGCCTATGCCCATTCTCAAAAATCAAAGTTTTTCAATACCGATATCAGAAGCGGTTTAGCCGTGAAATCGTAAACGATAGACTTATGGGCCCGGTAAACGATCAAATTTGTTTGACAAACTTACGTGTTTGTCAAATTATTTGATCGTGTGCTGCTGTGTTAGACGCGTTTGTCAAATAAATTTGATCGTTTACAGGGCTCTTTTGACGTAAAAGTGATGTTTGACCAACAAATTTGTCAAACAAATTTGATCGTTTACCGGGCCCTATAGATTCTTTAGAATTTATTGTATTAGTATGGATTACTAATCAACACAGCCATAATGTGCGTGGCATATCATAGACAGTTTTATATAATATTCCTCTCTTCAAATCTATCGATTAAATAGATAACAAACTATGTTACGAAAGATTCGCTACAAATTATGCAAATAAACCAAACTTTATTCCAAATTAGTTCGTACTAACATAAGTTGAGTTGGAACTACAAGATACACCCTTAAGGGTTCTATAACTTACTATTTCTGAATATATAAGCGTATAACTTTATAGGGCATTACTGTACCCTTTTCTTCGAAATGTGGACCGCAAAACTTTGTGTTCAAATAAGTAATATCTTTTGTTGGTAGTAAACTACAACTACTTACAAGTAGGTAGTAAATTATTACAGACTAGCGGCCCGCTCCGACTTTGCACGGTTAGACATATTCAAAAACGGTTATTCAAAAACATTTAAAACTTAACAAATTATTAAATACCAAAAACATTACTCGAGAATCAATCTATCCATTGGTGAAAACAGCACGAAAATCGGTCCAGTAGATTTTAAGTTTATCGCGAACAGACAGACAGACCGACGCGGCAGAAGACTTCATTTTAAAATATTTAGTGAAACTGTGTATGAAAATTATAAAGTTTTATTAACATGAATTAATACACAAGTATTTTTAGAAATAGCTGTAAATACGTGTGGTGACGTAAATATGGAGAGTCCTTACCTCTATTTATACTGTGTGTGTCGTAAGAGGCGATTAAGCATAAAACGACCCAAGACCAATCTTATAGATAGCATTCTGGTTAACAACCTTCTAAGAAGAGGCCTATGTTCAGCAGTGGACTATATTAAATGATGATGATGATACTTAACTTAAAATAGCTTGTGGTTTAGTTTTACTCAAGACCAACTATTTAAGATTAACAAAAAAAACTTGAGTGGTTGTCGAAGGATCTGTGTGATTTACGAAAATGAATCATAAGAGTCAAACCTTGGAGAGTTCCGATATCCACCTTCAAGATCGATTGACATATCAGGTCGGGTCAAGTAAACACGAAGTCTCGTTCGGTGACAATTAAAGGATATTGAATTTAACTTACCAATTTTATTTAACACCAAAATCAAATCGACCTGGCTGTTACTGAAAATCTTATATTTCGAAACAAGTTTTGATAGCGAAAATCTGTACATAAATTATACAATAGAATATTTAGTTACTCTGATGTATAACTTTCATTACTCTTTTCATAACCTCAGGGGAGGAATTTGCCGAAATCCGCACTTAGTGCTCGCCTACGCTCCTCAAGGAACACACATGGCAAATTTCAGCTTCCTGCATCTGTGCATTGTCTGTCAGTCAATCGCTAACGGAACAGTTTTATATATCCATTGATTGATAGCAGTATTTCGTCAGTCATAACTCGCAAAATCACCTAAACGATAACAAAGACACAGAATCAGCAATATGGGTTGAAAAACATTATAGTACATATGTATGTGTTACCTACTTATAGGTATATGTATATAGAAACTGGCTGGTGGCTCCCTATCTCGGTATGAATAGAATTCATTAGCACTCCGCCGTCAGACATTTGTTCGATGCTCATACCTTGCAGTGAGAGGTGGAACTTCGAAGGTAATGGCTTGGATACGCGGAGCGTACAGCGGAGCGATTAACGTGGTGAAAAATACTTATATCACTTGTTAAATAATGTTAGTCGTTTTAGTTTAGTAAAATACTGGCTTTAGTGGATGGCTCTGGCATAAATGTAATTTAAAAATATCATTAGAATATTTGTTTCATTAGTATATGAATACATATACTTAAAATAATAGCAATAAATTTGGTTGGTTTCATATGTGTACATTTGTGTTGTATATTTTTAAGTACAAAAATAAGAAAACAAATTTTAAATTCCCCATTTGGTAGCTAAGGAATCGGTCTATTTTTGCAGATGAGCACTAGAGTCTTACTATCCGATAGTACGTGTCTATTCGCTTAACCCTTATACCTAGTATTAAACATATCGATTACTGCTATCGTTTTTGCTATTTCAATCTATTTGTAGTTGCAGAATAATAGGTTTACTGGTCTGACTGCTGTGGGCTGTGGCTAGTAAGTCTTTACTAGCGTCTATCTTAATGTTTGATTTTCAGTAACCCAAGTAAAATGCGGATTGTGAACATCCTTATTTATCCCTTGTGTGGCGCGGGAGCTGAATAAGGGAGTAAACAATGCAGAATAACACAGTACGGGAAAGACTCTACCAACTTGTCTTTAAAGGCCAACATTTATTTTCTATGGATATCCAGCTGCAGTAAACTATTAAAGGTAGTTAGTGGATGATGATGAATAAAAAACTGCAAAGAAAGAATTGTCAAATGACTAAAGACTAAATTTACTAAGTGGCTAAAAAGTTTTTCATTCAAAAATAGTTTCTGTCTATGGCGTTATAAAACGCTTAGCTTAACGCTCTGCTCCGCGTTATATTGCACCCTTAAATTATTTGATTTCATGCAGATTCATAGAAGCAGGTGTATTTGTATTTCAAATTGAAGGCTCGTTATCCTGGCTTTTGTGGCATTAATTAGGTTTGATTTAATATTTGACATCCATAATGATTTACAAATAATTAATATTTACTTACGAGAAACTAGAGAGTTTAGGATGAAAGAAAGTTTGACTTTCAAAGAAAAGTTTTTTTTTATCTCTATACAAACGTTGTATACACAAAAAAAATGTATATAAAGCTTTCACCTGCGGCTCCTCCCTCGTATGTGTCGGTTATCTCGGTAAAAAATCTACTATCTACTGCTATGTACCAAAATTCATTTAATATGTTCAGTAGTACTGCTGTGGAATCGGGACAGATTAATCATTATTATTTTCAAAAATGATTCAACTTTAAGCGAAACGGTAAAGAATAATAATTTTATTAAATTATGTAAATACAAGTGTTTTTCGTGTGGTGACGGATTAAGAATACAAAGTGTCACCACCCCTATTCATTCCATGGGTGTCGTAAGAGGCGACTAAAGGAACAAAATAAGCAGCTAACATCACTGCCAAGAGAGGGAAAACTTGAAACAAACCCTTTACCAACCCGTCAGGCCAGCGTGGTATAGTAGGCCAAAACCTCCTTTCTAAGTAGAGGCCTATGTCCAGCAGTGGACTGTTAAAGGCTGTTGGTGATGATGAAAAACAAGTGAGTTTAATTTCAAGAGTATATTTTAACAAGTTTCACCTAGTGCCAACAATCGAGAGAGTAAATAATAAAGTTTCACGTCTATAACAATCTATACAGTGAAACTGATTCTTCAACTACTCAAAACAATACACCCCTGATTACCCCTGATTGATATGTATTTTGGCGAGTGCTGCTATAGAAGAGGCTTTAATTCTCACACTTTTATCAAGATGGCGTTGTTCAGTTGGTATTCATGGCTAAAAGATGGGGCTAAAAGTTTTTTTTAAATGGCACCATAAACTGCTTAATATCGTTTTGTAAGTAAGGAATAATAACAATTATTATAGTTATAATATTTATATTTTATGATTATGAATAACAAAGTCAATTGTGTACTGCTTTCGTATTGTTTAATGAAAATACAGGTCATGGAAAAAAATGCTATAAAGAAAAGAAATTTAGTCGTAATTAAGAAAATACTTTTTGATTTCTCCAAAACCGGTGTATAAGGATTGAAGTAACTAGGCAAGGTGGTGTGATGATTTGCGCAAGGCGACTGGCAGGAGCTGGATGCGAGAAGCCGAGGATCGAACTAAGGGGACTTCGTAGTGGACTGCAATAGGCTGATGATAATGATGATGAAACTAGAAAACCTGAGAAATTCTAATGGTATATTTTCTGCTTGTTTCAGGTGTTCCAAAAACAACGCGAGCTTAATTCCAACTATGATATAAGTCATATTAACACTCAACAGTGTAGTGGCCAGTTGAAATACTATTTTCTGGACTTTAGTGTGTACTTTAGTGTGTACTTTAGTGTACTTTAAGTGTAAACATGGGTTGCAACACGAGCTCCGAGGCCAAGACTGCGAAGGAAGAAAAGACTAATGCTGATGAGAATCAAACAAACACTGCCGCAGGTATGTGAGACTATTATCTAAAAACTAAATTTAGTTTACAAAAAAAAAACATCTTAGGTTTAACCGAAGTGTTTTATATTATACTTCTTTTACTACGACTTAAATAGACCAGTGCTTTTAGTGTTTGAAAACAAAATAAATTATAGTATTAGGTATTAGGTATAATTATAGTAAAAGGAGGAGAATAGTACAAAAATTAAAGGAAAAATAAATTACGGGCGATCTGAGGTCGGGAAGGGGGAGATTGTAGATATTTGCATTATAATTTATTTTGCATTAATATTACAATAATTTGCATTATGCAGTAAATTGAGATAAGCCATTTTTTTCCCTTAAAACCCCCCCCTCTCCCCCTTCCCGACCTCAGATCGCCAGTAATTTATTTTTCCTTTAAATTTTGTACTATTCTCCTCCTTTTACAATGGGTTTCATCCTACTATAATTTATGTTCACTTTTTGTTATTTTAAGAGGCTTTTACCCTGGTCTAAAATGCTTTGAAAACTGTAGCGGTTATTAGTACAGGGCCGACCCGTAGAGTGTAAAAAATCTCGAAAGGAAAAGTGTACGTGTATGGATACGTGTTCAGTTTACGAAGAAATAAAATATTTGTTATTATGATAAGATAGTTTTATCTAGATAGGTAAGTATTTTACCTAAAGTTTAGCGGAAATTAGGATAGGATAAGAATGCAGTGATATTTTGTGTTTAATGCCATCTACTGAATTTTCCCACAACTACTATTATGCCATGTTACTCTGTAGGCATAAGTGTACTGTGAATTGTCACGATATAAAATAGATGGCGTTTCAAGCAATTTCGTGACCAGAACGTCAATCTGGCTGAAACCTTCCTGTTTTCAAGAGAGTAGTCAATGGTTTTGAATATGATATTATAAGTAATTAATAATTGTATTGAGTCGTATTATATGTAGGTTTATATCGTGAAGGAAACCGAAGAATGAATGCTGAGTTGTGACTCTACGAATCACTGCTACGAAGTTCTACGAAATCGTAGCAAATAAAAATATGAAACAGATATATTATAAAATGTAAGTAGGTATAATTGGTTTTGATAATAGAAAAATATTTTTGAAAAGTACAAACTCGCGAATGACGAACTAAACTGTGTGTATGATGACAAATTGTTTGGTAAAGACGAAAGTAAAATTGAATACGAGTACTTCACATAAGTAAAAACTAAAATTATTTATCGCACTTGCTCAGCATCCTTTTTTGAAATTTTCTGGGCTCCAGCAAATCAGCGAGCATATTTTTAACAATTTAAATTAACATAGTCATATGTTCATTTATATTTTTTATGGAAGGTTTGCTAATTTATGTGTATCTCTTGACTTATTTGGTTAACTTTCAAAATGTCAATCTTGGTCAAAATTTAAGATTACCTATAATATGCTGTCTTAGATTTTTATTGCTGGAATATTAAATTTTTATCCCTTATTTATAATAGTATTTTTCAGTGGCATATTTGTTCTCATTAAAATAAAACACGTATCTTGTAATAGCATCTGCAATTTTCCAGAAAATTAAGAACTGAAGATTTGTGTATTTATTACAAAGATATTTTTGAATGGCCGTAAGATGTTTGCCCTCATCTGTAAAGAATCTGAATATCGGTTACAGGTGTAAATTATCTTGTTTTTCTAGAGCTTCGTGGAATTAAAACATTTTATTAAACTTACTTTTTGGGAAACAAATACTGATAAAGTTCTATTCGTTTTTATAGGCGAAATCTTGTTTATTAAGATGTTTAGTTATCATAGTCTAGGTTCTGTCTAGTTTGGGGTCAGATGGTCGAATCAGATGGATAGTTTGAATTTAATGTGGTTCTGCCTCGACGAGTTCTTGTGCGGACATGGTAAGGAAGAAAACGAAGTGTCCCCAGATTTATCCATCACATGGTTATCGTTATAAACTACGCATGCCAACAGCACTGTAAAGAGAAGGAAAACTTGACTGGCCCTCACTCCAACGGGGTTTGGCTGGTGTGTTGGAATTGAAACAATCAAATCCATACTGCTACTTTGAGCCTGAGAAAGGTCATGGAACTGCTGTTATTAAGATATCCAGACCCTACATCAACCGGTTTAGACACCGTGGATAGTAGGCTAAAACCTCTAATCTAAAAAGAGGTCTGTGTTCAGAAGTGGATTATTAAATGCTGTTTTTTTTTCTATACTTAAGCCTGCCAATATGACTCTGATTGATGGTAAGCATAAGTAAGAATCGTGGTCACCCTCCTCATAGCGAATACACACTATGGTGATGTGTAGACCTCTCTCAATATACTTTTGATTAAATACCTAGTTAAGGTTTAGTTATAGTATGGTATTCTCTAAGTAAATTTTATTCACATACTCATCAAATTATTCACTTTAAAAGTAAAAATTCTAAACTAAACAACACGTTCAAGTCTCTTGTGGACCACCGTTTTTCATATATAGAACGTGGAATTTCGAGAATTTTATGCTAACAAAATTAAAAGCTAAAGCAAGCCCAGTATCTAGAAGTGCTATTTGTCTTTCACTCATGATATACTAGGTACCCTAGAAGCATGCCAGACAAAAAGACGAAAGATTATTTTCAACCCTCTAAAAAAGAGAGCTATTGTAATTTAAAGGCGTGTTTATGTTGTTATATCCGTGCTATTATGTATGCCATTTATCATTTTAAGCATAAATATCACAAAACTCTATTAATTCTGTGGCTTTGTGTATGCAAAATATTCAAATGTTTTCCATTTAAATTTTACCGACATGCAAATACAAAACATCTCATTATAAAATACTACCACAGTTTATAAAATTCAGTAAGTTCAACTAAAAATTAAGGGTCTCGTTAGTTTTTTCTACTTTGTTTGTTAACTTTTAAGGTAACTTAATTATTAGCTGTAATTAAACTTCACAAATAAACTTAAAGTGATAAAATTCTAAATAGTGATAAAGCGATTACGCGATTTCATTTAATTACAGAATTTGTTGTTTTTTATTTGGGTTGTGGTAAATGCTATATTTGCAGTAATAATTGTAATACAAAATTGAGAAAAGAAAATGAAACTTTAATAATATTAAACTATATTAGGTTAACAGATTTCTCATGTTAAAAAATCGAAATAATAGGAAAGTTATTAGCTGAAAATACTAAGGACAGACTTGAAAGGAATGAAGTAAAAATACATTTATTAACAAAGTTTGTGAATTAGTTCTAGAGATTTATTTTGAGATAGTGCTGATTTTTTATTTTTAATCTAAACAAATAATAAAATCGAAGTGTCTGTATGTAATATTAAAATAACCGCTTTTTACTAAATGCACATACATATATACACGTTACATATGCCAAAATATATTTTTTTACAATTTTTGTCTGTCTGTTTGTTCCTGGTAATCTCTGGACCAATTTCAACGGGACTCACTGGCATATAGCTGATATAATATAAGTAGTAACTTAGGCTACTTTTTTAAGTCTTAAGTCTTTTTCGGTCACAACAACCAACGCGGGTAATACCACGGGGCTCAGCTAGTCTACAAGATTCTGAATACCTCAGGACTCAGAATGTCTGAGAGATATACTTATAAGAAAACCATAGCGATTAAAAAAAACATAATTCTTAATCTTTATCTTCATCTCAAGATACAGAATTGTTACCCTCGTCATTGAAGACAATTTACTGAGATTTACTTAAATCTAAGTTCAATAAAGAAGTGGTTGCTTATTATACTAGAATCACTTTTAATTTAACATCAAAAAGTTCGTATAATAAAACTATGTCATACTGATTATATCTATACTGTGGTCTTTGGTATGAGTCCTACATTTTTCGTAGCACATGCTACGTGCACTCGTAGACTCGTAGCGTTGTTTATTTTTATTTTTATAGGCTTACCTTGAATGTCTACTATCCTAGGCTTTCTATTTTATTTATAGAGTACTTTTTAGGGATGGAGAAGAATTCCTTTGGGTTTGATATACAAGTTTTCGAAGTGTTGCTGACCTTGCCTTGTTATTTGGATCACAAAGAAGGCTCTATTTTTTAGGTTTTTATAAGAGTATATTTTATGGAGCTCTACATATTTTACCTATTTAAAGTTTGTAGTCACAGCAAGGAGCTTTTGTAATTTTGCCACGTAAGTTTTATCAATAGTCTATTCGACGATTGACCTAAATATTCACGAGACAGAGAACAAAATTTCATGAAAAAAACAGTAATATTATTTTAAATTATATACACTCAGTTAAAGCACGAAACCTGAAGTCTATTATTTATAAGTCATCACTCAAAAGTATCTTATTCTGACAACACCATTATTTTTAAAAGAGAATTTATAATAACTAGAAACATTATAGACATCACTTAAAAAAATCTCATTTAAAAAAATGCCTGCATGCCTAATGTCGACATAATTTGGGGAAGAAATTGTTTACGAAGTCACTAACGTTTTTACTTACTCTCGATGATTGTTTCCAATCACCCTAGGCCTTGGCAATGAGTGCTTTTAACACAAAGAAATATTTAATCCTGTCTTTAGCAGGTGCACAGCTTACAGGAAAATCACAGGATAAGTACTTGATCATAGTCACTCAATTGAATAAACTCAAGTTTTGTTCACCGAAAAATAAGGCTACTCTAAATTTGATTGTTTCGTTTTCTAATGTTATTTGATATTTTATTGAGTAACTCTATATAATTTTATTGGATTCAGTGATATTGGTACGTGAGTGAAATGAAACATGAATATTATACAGGCTGGACCAAAAGTTCGTTTAAAGTTGAATCGGTAGCTGTGACGAGCAGCGATGGCGAGGTGGGGCGGAGGAGCTACGAAGCGCAAAAGCGGCCAATGTGATTTCTAGAGGAATTAAACGAAAATATTCGAGAGGAAATGCAAAATATTTCACGAAACACTTGTGAGGCCGTCATTGAAAAATTTTGCAGGTTACAGGAGTGTCAAAATTGTTCAGAATCACATATTGATGATGTAATTAAAAAAAAAAAATCACCATTTAATATAATAATAAATAAATAGTTTTTATTTCACGTAACTAATATCTCATAAATCATCATTTGAAATTTATAAGAACTTTTGATCCACCCTGTACTATGATAATACTACTGCTTTACTTGTTTTTTAACATGACTTCGTTAGAAACAAGTTATCGCTAACAAATAAAAAGACATTTATTTTGAAGTATAATAAGTTCTCAGAAAGTAATGGAAATACTACAATTCTTAAAATAACATATATCACTTTAACTGTCTCGTTAGTTCTGCTATAACAAGTGGCCGCTAAAGCCTCTAGGGGTTTTTGACCCTACCTGAGGTAAAATACATTTGGAAGTAACGCTCTTTTACCGAAACGTGTTCTAAGTATTGTTGTATTCTGATAAGTAATGTATTTTTAACCCACTGTTGACAATTACGGACTACACTTGTGACAACTAATGTGGGGCTAACTTCACAATTTATATTCAGAACTAATAACAATCAATTAATAATAATAATTTGCTCCCTTATAAGTGAAGTTTTGCAATAAAATGTAACTAAACCGATTTAATTAGTATCATATAAAATAAAGAATATTAAAACAAATGTCCATGATAAATTAAAATGCATATTTATCACAATCATATCAAAGGTTTAATTTTATGTGCAAAATAATGTTCTCTTACTCTTTACTTTTATATTTTTATAATTTAGTATATAGTTAAATCTACCTCTTTATTTATCCATCTATCGTGTTTGTATCGTGAAACTTTTATATAAAGAAAAAATCAATACCTGTACGGTGCAAGCCTGAATTGATTGTGACGCCACGCCCGAGCGTATGTCGGCCATCGCTATTTTATAATTAACTTTACTATGGGCCATTTGTCAACTCAATCGGTTTGCCGACAGACTTCAGTAAACATCGATTCATTTTGTTTTAATTTCAGATTCTTTTTTACTCAATCATATTGTAAAGTTTTGTTAATCTGAGTATAGTTTTATTTGAGTGTATATTTTAGGTTGAATGTCCGAGTATGAGAGATATATCATCATCATCATGACAAATAAATATATATATTATTCTGACCAATGGAACGCATGAACAGAACCGAAGAGTAGGGATTACAATCCTCATTGTGAGTGCAGATTATGCAGCGTAGTAACCCATACTATGGTATATTAACTAAGCAACGTATGTAAAACACTAGCTTTATTTTGTTACAGTTTTCTGTAGCAAATTGTGGTTCTAAGAAAAGGTTAAACCGTCTTTAAAGCGTGTTTCATATCGTATCAAATGTGGTGTTTCCATCGGTTGTAACAACTTTTTTTCGTTAGTATGAATATTTAGAATTAATGGCACGGTATGGTGACGTGTTTGGGTAAGCGCCATCTTTCTCGAGTTAGCGGTAGCTCTTTCACACCTATCTTATTGGTTTAAGATGGACTTTCACCCGCGAGTCGTCAGATGGCGTCTTCTCTCTTAGATATATCACTGATGAGATTGATACTCTGTGGTAGATCGCGTTCTATGTTTAGTCTCTGGGCAAAAGTCTATCTTTGTCTCTGAGAATCAGGTGATGTTTTTTGAGTAGTGAATAGAGGGTATAAGTTTTATTCCAGCGGGACCTTGAAATGTAATATAAAAGGCAGGCCATAATTCCCCAAGGAAAGCATTCTTGGTTCTGCTGCGTTATTGTGCATAACTCTGCCTGTCTTAGTATTGGATTCGTGAAGAATTTGTATTCAGAAACCCGCAGTCTAAAAGTGGTAAGAAATCTGTCGCTCATTTAAGCTTTATTTTGTTGTGCCAATGTCTATCTGTTTCAATAGGTATTTAGGATTATGTCTCTTTTTTTTCCTAGGGTTTCAAGGTTTGGTTTGAGATTTATATCAAGAAACGTTCAAGTACGTTAGCAACGTGGCCTACATCGGCTATACCTTCGGGCACTATTGACGAAACCCACTGGCGGTGCGTGGGTTATCCGGCGTGCAGAGGTGATCGGGGTAAAGGAGAACCCCCTCTCGTACAACAAATCCCCTAGGCTTGCCACAGGATCACGTATAGATTTACAATTAAATAATCATATCTTGTACTAATACCTACTTTTGTTCTCTGGTACGCTAACTCTAGGGGAACAAGATGACGGACCCCAGGGACCATGTCGTGGTGACCCTCTATTCCTGGAAGGACGACTACGTGTGTGACGACTATGTGATATGGTAGAATAAATATATATATGTATGTGTGTGAGACTGAAGCTGTAGTTTTCTTGAGGGATTCCCTAGTCACCCATCGACACGTGCACAATTGATAATCTTAGTATTCTCTGTAGTTTCTTCTTTTTCTTTATTTAGTTTTCTTTCTGTGAACGGCGCCCTGGGATATGTCTCATATTTCTACTGACTGCGCACAGGTGAAGTGATTCCCCCTGGTAGGGCTAGGGCCGACTAAAACCCCCCTTTACCGGGGCTAGGGGTTACAAATTGGCGCGCCAACGTTTGGCTTAGAAACCGAACCCTTCGTTGTGTGTGTGTGCTGTGTCTGGGTGGTTTGGTTGTTCTTAAAGGAAACTATCCGTCCGATACGTCCCAGGACGCTAATTGGTTTTGCGAGTGCAGCGCATATAATTTAATCTGTTTGCATTTTTTCAGCGCATCATACCACCTTGTAGCGGCATGCAAACTTAAAATTCTAAATTATAATATAAATTGTATTCTGCACAAACATTTGGTAAGTCTGGCTCTTATTTTGGAACTTTGTGTTTTATGTTTCTGTGTTCTGTCTTGTGTTTTTATTCAGTTTCACACACTTATATATTTTTGTTTTCTTTCCTGTGTGTTGAAGAAAAGTCACATAGTGAGGGTAACTTTTTTTCACCACATTATAGGTGTACCTACTTGTAGTAATAATTGTGCTAGCAGTGCACACTAAGTTATCACTTGTGTTATTTTGTATTATTTTAATACTTAATTAGAATAAGGACATAGTTTCCTTATATCTAGGCTTATAACTTTTATATGGATATTGATAATATCTGATGAAAACTTTTTTATCACTTTGTAAGATTACCTCCTTTGGATAATAGGTAAGGAAATCTTTCTAGAAACTTGAACTTTGTTACTTATTGTATTGTGAATCAGGTGCAGCAGAACCTGCAATTATTTTTTCACTTGAACATTAGCATTTTGAATCTTCTTTGAAGAACTTTAAAAAAAAAAAAACTTTTTTCGTAAACCAACTAATATAAATTATTTAGTTTTATAGAATTGTTTGTGTAGCTTCAGAACTTAGACTTGTGAATTACATTTGAACTCATTTACCAATATAAAACTTCCAACATATTGGTTATTTGTTTGAACTGTAATATCTGCATAGGAATTAGTATATACATTGTTGTAACCAACCTAGCTATTCTTTTGCAGGCTTGGGTTGTATTCATGACACTACTTAACCTTAGACTTTAAATCTTAATTGTGAATCATAACTTTGTATCTCAACTTTGTATCTTAACTTAGTATCTTAACTTGGTATCTTAACTTTGTATCTCAACTTTGTATCTTAACTTAGTATCTTAACTTGGTATCTTAACTTAGTATCTTAACTTTGTATCTTAACTTTGAATCATTACTTTAATCTTGTAACTGTGAACATTAACTCTGAACTCTTTTGATTTAGATTTGATGATATTATGAGCTTATTATTGAGGTGTCAACTATGTAACTTTGAATCTATAACTTCAACTGTGAACTTAGAACAGTGAATTTATAACTTTAACTGTGAACTTTGAACTTAATTTTTTTGTATAACATCATGGCTCAGTTAGCTAGGTGTATAAATTATTTAGAAAGGAATAAACTTATTAAAGAATTGTCTGCCATGGGGTTTTCAGTTGGCGCTGATGACACGGTGGCAAGTCTTGGGAATGAGCTGCGAACTACTTTGTCTTCTCCGGCGTGGCTTATGGTTTGAATGAACTAGTAATAGTTCTGTATTCAGGTGATCTTTTTGAATTTTTTTTTTTGAAATTTTATCTTAGTTTATTAGAATCTAGTCACCTTAGGTTGTCAATGTGTGCTTAGGTGTCTTCTGAGATATGTCTGTTGCTAGGTCGTGGTTTCGATTACCCCGAACTGGTAGGTGTCCGTGACCAGTATTGAGTATCTCTGTCTGTGTCTGTGGTCAGCGGTCACCTATTCTGTCTAAGATATTTCGGTTAGGGAATCAATACCAGCCCATGGTGTCGGTTCTCACTACACCTCACCTGAGCTGGTAGAGGGTCCATCAGACTCGACCCATCGAGGCCACTACTTACAAAAAAAAAATTTTTTTTCTGTACTTAACTGGTTAGGTTTACTTTGTGCTTACTGAACTAACTTGGTCTTTATGCTGTGTACTAGTGAACTTTTACTTTGTCAATTTTAGTTTAGATCCCTATAGTCTGGTGACTAGTATTTGTTATTTCCTCTCACACTTCTGCTAGTGGTGAGTGTCTTCGGTACTGGTTTGGTATTTTGTGGTTGGTGACTGTGTGTGTCTTTGGCGAATTAAAACAAGCCTACACGCTGTTGTGTCAGGTCCCTTGTCACCTGACACAGCTGTTGATGATGATGGTTGGGAGCTTTGTGGGTTGATGTGGCAGGACCATGCTAGTCCTGCACACAACTGTGTCTGCAAGTTGCAGTCGTTCTTTTAGGTGGGGTAATGCCCGTACTAGGCTTACACACATCCTTCTCTGCATGTTGCACTTCTCTTCTCTTTGTACCGGGGTATGACTGGCCTAAGGCTCTAGTCTACCCGTCTGATGTATACTAGTTACAGCGGGTCGTGACTGTAACAAGTTCGCCAAAGACAAGACGCACTCATCGCCCGAGATATCTCACCTGCTGGTAGATTACATTAATTTGATACCTCACCGCTAACCCCTGTCCTTATGTTTAGGTCAGGCCTCTTTTTTGAACAGTTTTAAAACTTAGATATTATTCTGCTTGAACTCTTCTTGAAATTTGTATTGGTACTAGCTTTGGTAATGACTTGTTGTCACTTTTTTTTTTTGTAGCTCTTGGTAGTAATTAAATTTTAATTTCTTGGGACTTTGGAATAGAATCTCTGTCAATGTTAATAACTTAGCTTCACTGTTTTGTAATTTTAGATTTTTTTAGTTCTTATGTTGTATAGACAATCTTTTAATTTCCTTCGCACCCTGCTCAGGAAATTTCACGGGGGAGGGGGTATTGTAACAACTTTTTTTCGTTAGTATGAATATTTAGAATTAATGGCACGGTATGGTGACGTGTTTGGGTAAGCGCTATCTTTCTCGGGTTAGCGGTAGCTCTTTCACACCTATCTTATTGGCTTAAGATGGACTTTCACCCGCGAGTCGTCAGATGGCGTCTTCTCTCTTAGATATATCACTGATGAGATTGATACTCTGTGGTAGATCGCGTTCTATGTTTAGTCTCTGGGCAAAAGTCTATCTTTGTCTCTGAGAATCAGGTGATGTTTTTTGAGTAGTGAATAGAGGGTATAAGTTTTATTCCAGCGGGACCTTGAAATGTAATATAAAAGGCAGGCCATAATTCCCCAAGGAAAGCATTCTTGGTTCTGCTGCGTTATTGTGCATAACTCTGCCTGTCTTAGTATTGGATTCGTGAAGAATTTGTATTCAGAAACCCGCAGTCTAAAAGTGGTAAGAAATCTGTCGCTCATTTAAGCTTTATTTTGTTGTGCCAATGTCTATCTGTTTCAATAGGTATTTAGGATTATGTCTCTTTTTTTCCGGTTTCAAGGTTTGGTTTGAGATTTATATCAAGAAACGTTCAAGTACGTTAGCAACGTGGCCTACATCGGCTATACCTTCGGGCACTATTGACGAAACCCACTGGCGGTGCGTGGGTTATCCGGCGTGCAGAGGTGATCGGGGTAAAGGAGAACCCCCACTCGTACAACAAATCCCCTAGGCTTGCCACAGGATCACGTATAGATTTACAATTAAATAATCATATCTTGTACTAATACCTACTTTTGTTCTCTGGTACGCTAACTCTAGGGGAACAAGATGACGGACCCCAGGGACCATGTCGTGGTGACCCTCTATTCCTGGAAGGACGACTACACTTCCCGGTCGAGTCCCCATAGGACCAATAAATCTTGGAATTGTGAATTTGTAATCTAGATTATGTATTTTGACCCTTTTATTTTTACTTATAAGAACTAAGACTATGTGATATGGTAGAATAAATATATATATGTATGTGTGTGAGACTGAAGCTGTAGTTTTCTTGAGGAATTCCCTAGTCACCCATCGACACAGTGCACAATTGATAATCTTAGTATTCTCTGTAGTTTCTTCTTTTTCTTTGTTTAGTTTTCTTTCTGTGAACGGCGCCCTGGGATATGTCTCATATTTCTACTGACTGCGCACCGGTGAAGTGATTCCCCCTGGTAGGGCTAGGGCCGACTAAAACCCCCCTTTACCGGGGCTAGGGGTTACACGGTTAAGAATTTTTCAAGTATTTGAGGTGTCCACATACCAACTAGAATAGTCAATATATTATATTGTTAGCCACAACGGCGGTAGTTGTCATTTTTTTTGGCGCCATCGCTTCACTGCGCTTGGGTATAAAAAGGAGTGCTCTGTTGTATCGGCACGCATTTCTAACGAATGCGTCGCGGAGTGTGGATCATTGTCTTTGGACAATTAGTACTACTCTGTTAACAGATGTGGAAAGCTGTCTTTGACAAGTTAGTACTGTCTGAATTGCGGTGGGTGCGAGGAAAGCTGTCTAACAGCTAGTACAGCCCTATGTGACCGTCCTTGCTGTATAACTAACTGTAATTTGTTTAGATTCGTTACTTAATTAACGGTTGTTTGTGTCTAATTGCATTTCTAAGATTATTTTGTAATTAATGAAATAAATTGTTTAGAATTAAAGTAAATTGTTTAGAATTATAATTATTTTTACTATTTTTCACTTCTGGACTCTAACATCAGAAGTGGGATCGATCTACGTTCACAAATTATTAATTTTCAATATTTGGGAAACGATCAACTACCGACATTTAGTTAGATATTTTCATTTAATTTGCCTATACTTCATTATCTAGGTGTGTCTTACGATAGAGAGCATTGACAAATGCACAATAGATCGCGCTGTCATACAGAACCAAAGTGAATATACGCAGTGATTCGCCGCAGAGGTCCCGGGAACGATAAACGCGATCGTTCGTTAAAAAAAAAGGCATTGCACACTATTAGTGCTCATTTGAACGCTATCGAAATTCAGTGTTCATTGTGATTTATAATAAGGGAATCCGACTTTTGTGATATTCTCCGATCTAAATCAAAGTCAAAAATCAAAACTAAATCAGTCAAAAATCAAAACAAAGTCAAAACATAGCAAATATAAAAATCGTAAAGGAAGTGACGACTTCTATATTTGGTTTTTAGTGACAATTACAAACGGTTTTAAAAAGATTATTTTAATAAAATAATGAGGGTACTTGTACTTCACGCTATATTTTGGTTTGTTCGTGTTTATAATGCTTTCTTTTCAGATAGTAAACATTGTGCTAAGCGATAGAAACTGCATCCGTGCCAATGTACAAGGTGTACAATGTGGTCAACCAGTGCCGACACGGTTATGAGAGAAGGTTGGAAGCTTCAAGTTATAAAAACTTGTGAGTTGTATTTGACGCTGTACTGGTAAGATCAAATCATATTTACATGTTGAGTTGTGATTTATTTTCACATAATTTTGATATGTAGTGTACGAATGTAAATCGTGTGCGCAATTTAAAGTGATAAAAATATCGCGACTGCTCGGGGTGTATCATCGGAAAATGCCTTATAGCTGATGCAAAGCTGTGGTTTAACGAAAGAGCATAAGTAATGATCTTAGTTGGTTGAATTTTAACAATGAACTTATACCGTTTGTTATTGCAAATATTTTGTTTAACGAGATTAAAACTTTTCGAATTTTTGTATCCACCCCACCTGTGCATAATAAACTAGGCGTTATTTACTATGGTTATGCATTTTTTAACGAATGTATGATGAATTAATAACAGTTGTAGTGGCTGCCTAATGCCAATCGAACCTGTTATTTAGAAGGCAAAGTAACTTTTTATCGATTTAAAATCATACGAAGTTAAACCGACACAGTAAGTGTGACAAGACGTAATACCCACATACGTTAATTCATTTATCTTTATTTTTGGGAACGAAAGATTGATACTTGTCCGATTATAAATAGATGCAAAGTTTTTTTATTTTGATAATTCAATGAATGGGCAGTTCTTATATATCTAGGGCCTAAATATGTGTTGTAACTATTCACAATACGGCGATAGGGTGCGTGGACAGCAGAGCTAGTCCTGACGGAGCCTATTTAAAACAGCTTGAGGAACTCTTATCGTCCGCCGGTAGATGTACTATGTCACATTATTTACTGGTGATTGCATTAGTCAACTGTTATTGTAAAATCTATGAAGCGTTATAACAGTGGTAAATGTTTTTACTGTATACGGGACTTATTCGCGATAATATTATAAAGGTTACGATACCTTCTATTTTCGTCCTCTATGGTCTTCTAAAACATGAGTATGTGTAAAAGTCGCGAAAGTCTAAAAACAGTTACAGTGGTAAATGTTTAAATTCTAAAGATATGATGTTAAATTTATTTAATAGTTCAGAGTAAAACTTCTATGAATCTTCTATAGTGGACTCCAAACTAAAACTTCATATTTTAAATGTAATCTAATAGGTTTTACACAACATCAACAACAAATTGTAAATGTTAAAGAAAGATCTCTTATGATAAAGCAAGACATATCGTTTGTTAGTTATGTTTTAATGTTTATCGAAATGCAAAGTATTGATACCGGTAAAGACTGCATGTCTATCGATCTTAATAGTACGTCTACTTGAGCATGCTATTCTTGAAGTTATAGAAACATTATGAAAGGTTTTAAATACCCTCACCAGTGTCAGGTATTAAATGAACTATGTTATGTTGTTTGTGTAACAATAATGATTAATGGTCAGGTTAGACCGAGCTAAAATGAGGTTTAAGCACTAGTCATTGTGAGAGTACCAATTAGTGTTCCGGAAAGATAATCCTCATGCCTGACTGGCTATTTCAGGTGTTAAATTTTAAGATCATACACAAAATCATTGTAGCAAACTTGATCGTAAAGGTGTGACATTCATATAGGATCAAGATTAATAACATGTTCATAAGCACGTTACGAGCCAGCTCAGGTTATTGTGATCTTTTTCTTCCTGACAGAGGTACTTATTGAAACGTCAGTACTAGTGATGGTTTCGACTGCTTTGTTGGGTCGACAGTTAGTGTATGCGACTACTGTTCAATATAGGTTCATCAATATCGGTTACAATAACTAATAATACTATGTACTTCTAATTATAGATATGCTTGTCACGGCCCGAAAGTTGTGGTCAACGCTCCGTGACTCGAATGAGTACAAAGAGTCGACGGTCCTACGCCTGATCTCTTTCGGGTCATGTTGGGTGGCCGTCCCATCGAACCAAAGGCGTACACCTGTGTTAGACAAGTACTTGCGTGCTGTAGTGTCTACTGTGTTTTTGGTTGGTCACCATTGGGACTGGCCGCCGTAGCAGAAAGGTAAAAAGGTTAAAATGGTAAGGTTTAACTACAGACTCGAGACGATCGACTATAAGCAGACGGTGGCCTATTACAGTAAGTGATTGAACGACACCTGTCGGACAAGCCCTGGTCCATAAAATGACTTTGAGGGCAATTAGTCTGAACTCGAATTCACTGCGTGGGCATACTTGGACATGTTTCGGGTTTGCTTGAAGCCAATCGTCAAGCTGCAGACATAACCAAAACTGGTGACCCGGTATCATATCCTAAGAGCTTTGTGATTATTGGGAACATCCTTAACCGAGTACCGTGAGACTTCTGTAACATTTTCTGACATCCTCCGGGTCTTGCGTCCTGAGAGATATGCGAAAGTTAGTAACATTCTTGACGGTATTACTGCGTACATACTGAGGGCACTGTTATTTTTAAATATCCTAAAAGCTTTGCTTGCTAGTATCGCCTTCTAAAAGCTCTGATTATTCATGACGATAAATGAAGCATATTGGTGACGTTAAAGTAATACCGTATTCAAAACTAATGCAATGTTTCATGCTTGCCTTAGATGACAACGATGCATTGAGAGCCTCGTCACTGTGCAAGGTGCAGTCTACGCGAGCCGAGCCCGGGCTGTGACCTGGTGTCTGCTGCTGCCTGGTGAGGCGCAGACTTGCGGCCTGCTCGCTGTATCGCGAGGTGCGGACTTGCGTCCTGCATGCCGCTCAGTGATAAGCGGACCTGCGGTCTGTTCTCCGTGTGCTCGAGATGCAACCTTCCGCCTGTTCACCGTGTGTACGAGACGCAATCTTCGGCCTGATCCCCGTGTGCGTGAGGTGTGGTGCAATGTATGGCGGATGATGGAGAGCATGAGGTGTGTATATTGGAATGGACCCATGGACAGGGTAACCAGCCCCAAACTCGTGGTCTTCCTGAGATAATTTTAAGACCCATGGACAGGGTAACCAGCTCCAAACTCGTGGTCTTGTTGAGAGAGGTAAGACCCATGGGCAGGGTAACCAGCCCCAAACTCGTGGTCTTGTTGAGAGAGGTAAGACCCATGGACAGGGTAACCAGCCCCAAACTCGTGGTCTTGTTGAGAGAGGTAAGACCCATGGACAGGGTAACCAGCCCCAAACTCGTGGTCTTGTTGAGAGAGGTAAGACCCATGGACAGGGTAACCAGCCCCAAACTCGTGGTCTTGTTGAGAGAGGTAAGACCCATGGGCAGGGTAACCAGCCCCAAACTCGTGGTCTTGATGAGAGGTTTAAGGCCCATGGACAGGGTAACCAGCCCCAAACTCGTGGTCTTGATGAGAGAGGTTTAAGACCCATGGACAGGGTAACCAGCCCCAAACTCGTGGTCTTGTTGAGAGAGGTAAGACCCATGGACAGGGTAACCAGCCCCAAACTCGTGGTCTTGATGAGAGAGGTTTAAGACCCATGGACAGGGTAACCAGCCCCAAACTCGTGGTCTTGATGAGAGAGGTTTAAGACCCATGGACAGGGTAACCAGCCCCAAACTCGTGGTCTTGTTAAGTTTAAGTTTAAATGTTTAAGACCCAGACACTTATGATAACTGTTCTTATGATAATTGTTCTTATGTTATCTGTTCTTATGGTAACTGTTCTTATGGTAACTGTTCTTATGATATTATTGTTCTTATGGTAACGGTAGACCTTCATGCTGAAGTCTACTCTTGTGTTAGTACTAAACTTAGTTTTAATTTAAATGTATCTAACAGTGACTGTTTGTTTCTAATCTGGCGCGGATTATAAATCTTTCACTATTTTCCTTGGAGGTTCGAACCTTTCCTATTCATGTTAACTGTTAGAGCGCCTTCACACTAGCGTTTGTCCAGCGTAGGCGTTCGATAAACGTATGCGCAGCGCCGCGACGACGAGGCGCAGGCGTCGCGTTGTCGCGGCGTTGCGGAATAATAAATGAATACGCTGCGTTAGCGCCGCAGGTGCGCGACGCATGCGCCGCGTTACTGCGGAGTCATGTACATTCCTGTTCACATTAGACATCGCCCAAATGAGGCGATACAAAAAGCCTCAAATGTGTATCCTGATATTGAATATCACTGTGTATTTTTTGCAACAGTTCATCGAATATAGGCTTCGCCATTCGAAAGTAAGAATAAAAATATTTTGAATCATTTTTTATGTGTTTACAATAAAGTACAAAATAATCACTTTCACTTAACCGTGCACTCCTTAATGGGCTCTCCCACATCCTTTTATTTTTTTTGCACGTTTTCGTATTTCTTTTTTTTAACAGCAAAGTCAACAATAGAGTTTCCTCGTCAGAATCCATTTTGTTAATGATATTCCCGAAACGACAACGCAATTGTGTGATGTCTGCGCCGCGTTAGCGCAGCGTTCAATTGACTACAGAAGAAATGCCGCGACAACGCGACGCCTGCGCCTCGTCGTCGCGGCGTCTGCGGCGCGGCGCTGCGCATACGTTTATCGAACGCCTACGCTGGACAAACGCTAGTGTGAAGGCGCTCTTATCTTGAAAACTATTCGTTAACTCTGTTTACGCTAAATTTGATAACTGTTTTCAGTAACTGACCAATTGGACGATGATGTACTTACAGAGGCGTCCAATAAACTTTTTTTTGTAAATGTTCCAGTAACCGGGAATGAGAACAATGAAGAAGTGTGGTCACCCGGACCTGCCGAGGACGTCAGGGTGTCAGGAGAGGCCGTGTTAGCCACAACGGCGGTAGTTGTCATTTTTTTTGGCGCCATCGCTTCACTGCGCTTGGGTATAAAAAGGAGTGCTCTGTTGTATCGGCACGCATTTCTAACGAATGCGTCGCGGAGTGTGGATCATTGTCTTTGGACAATTAGTACTACTCTGTTAACAGATGTGGAAAGCTGTCTTTGACAAGTTAGTACTGTCTGAATTGCGGTGGGTGCGAGGAAAGCTGTCTAACAGCTAGTACAGCCCTATGTGACCGCCCTTGCTGTATAACTAACTGTAATTTGTTTAGATTCGTTACTTAATTAACGGTTGTTTGTGTCTAATTGCATTTCTAAGATTATTTTGTAATTAATGAAATAAATTGCTTAGAATTAAAGTAAATTGTTTAGAATTATAATTATTTTTACTATTTTTCACTTCTGGACTCTAACAATATAGTTAATATATTATGTGGATTGTGAGAAAATAGTTTTTAGCACGGGGTTGGATGCTATTTATAGCATATCTGTAGATAATACTTGTATTTATTCACCATGTACTTATTCACCACAACAGCTAGTCTTGACTAGCTGTTGTGGTGAAACTTGGTTGTCGCCTATGTCCTGTCTAACTGTCGACTTCTACTAGCTAAAGTGTTGATGATTATGATGAATCTGGTCTATCTATTTGTTTTTTTATAACAGAAGTAACTAATGTCATTGTAACTTATCGACACCACCTTTGTCATGCTATCGGCTATAGTTAGTACTCATTGATTGAGCTGAATTTCAAGCTCCACTATTAATCAGTTTCAGTCACCGACATGTCATCAGTTGACGTATCAACGCTATTTGTTAGCGTATTTACAGTAACGCCTACCTCGGTACGATTAAGGCAGCTTTGAGCCGTTGATACACAAAAGCAATTACCCATGTTATCGTCAATATGCAACCCATCGTCTAATAGGATTTTACAGTCCTCTCCTGGATATAGGACTTAAGAAAGCTGATTCTGTCCTATCGTAACATGTTGGTCTAGATGGATTATAACAGGGTTTGTTTTGAGTTTAACTTTTTTTTAGGGTTCTGTAGTTCATGACTCGGAACCCTGATAGATTCGTCATGTCTTTGTACCTCCCCTACACGTAAAGTGGGGATGATTTTTTTCTAGCATCTACCCCAATTAGTGGGTTATCGTTAGGTTAGGTCTTTTAAAAATATTGAGAGGTTGTAAAGATCATTTTTTGTTTAGGTATCCGTTTGCGAGTTATTTAAATTTTGAAGGACAGTTTTTTTGTAAAAACAGGGCGTCCCCTCTCTCTAAAAGCTAAACAACTGGCTTGAAAAACCTAAAAAAATTCGTACTACGTACGTACCCAGGAAAACCATAACAGCTTAGATAACTTAGTTAATTCCGGGGTTACAGAGGCCTAAATGAAATACGCTTACTTAGAAAACTTCGTACAACTTTTTGTTTGTGAGTATCCGATATTTCGGCGCTGTTGCAAGCGCCATGATCACGGAGTAACTGAAGATCCTGCGGGTGGGATGTTATTGGCAGACATATCGGTCTACCCTCTTTCGCAGTCTTTTACTACTATCGCCCCCGGTACCACTGATCACTAACTCACTAATCACTCGTAACTGTTCTCGACACACAACACTGACAGTATCTGATCGCGAAACTAAAGCCGGTTCCAAAAATAACGGGTCAGTCACATAAACCCGAATATCTCCCGAACTACGTATGCCATCCTAATGAAACGAAGACTGTTCAATTGAGAATTTAAATAAACAGATAAAAAATAAAATAAAACTTAGTTACACCCACAATATTAATCTTAAATTAAAAAAAAACTAAAGTAGTCATATTTTTCTTAAGATTACATTTTTTTTATGATTGTTTTTTTGCTGTTTTTCATCACTTTCTTCATTTAATACTTTGTATTGCCTCCACGAGCTCTTCTGACAGCTTCCAGGCGATTAGGCATGCTGTACACCAAATTTCGGAGCCGGTGCTGAGGAATACCTTCCCATTCCTCCACCAGTGCTTGTATGAGCTCGGGAAGCGTGATTGGTGGGGGGTTTCGACCTTTCACGCATCTCTGAAGCTCGTCCCAGGCGTGCTCGATGGGGTTTAAGTCCGGGCTTCGCGCTGGCCACTGCATGAGTTCGATACCGACCTCTTCAAGGTAGTCATGTACAATTCTGGCGGTATGGGGACGCGCATTATCATGCATTAATATGCCATGCCGGTCCATCCTGGCCATGAAAGGACCTACATGTTCATTGAGGATCTCTTCCACGTACCTCTCTGCATTTAGAGTTCCATTTTGAATGAGCACCAGCTCGGTGCGGGCCTCAGCAGAAATCCCAGCCCAAACTTGTACGGAGCCTCCACCGTACGCCACTTTTTCCTCCACACACGCTTGATGGAAGCGCTCCCCTGGTCTTCTGTACACCAACTGCCTACCATCATGCTTATAAAGCATGAATTTAGACTCGTCCGTGAACATTACCCTAGACCAATCGTCTAGTGTCCAGTTTAGGTGTTCGCGCACGTATCTCTGTCTTGCAATTCGATGTCCCCGTTCCAGTTTGGGGCCATTTGCGGGCCTCAATGGTTTCAAATTTGCTTCAGCAAGACGTCTTCTTACTGTTTGAGCGCTTAAATTGCCACCTCCAAAGCGAATAAAGTGAGTTTTTAGACCAACAGCAGTTTGAAAACGATTTCGGAGCATTGTAGCCACCAGTTGTCTGTCTTCCCTGGCCGTTGTGCATCTTGGTCTGCCATTTCCTGGTCTTCTAAGGTGTGATCCGGTCTCTTGGTACCGCTGGACTACCCGCTGAACAGTCGACAAAGATACACCAATGTTTCTGGCTGTTTCACGCTGGCTCCGCCCAAGTTTCAAAAAAGTTAGGATTCTGGTACATTCCTCTAGCGTGACTGCCATGCTTCACCTCACAGAATAATAATTATGCACGTGGAAGACGTTCACGATAATTTTTTTTGTGACAGAATAGAAATGGAAAGCATCCATAATGACATGAAACAAAAATTTTGTTTTTAAAAATAGTCATTTTTTTAAATTTTGTTTTTCTAATGAAGTTTTTTTCATCAACCAGTTTAAATAATATGCTATTAGAAGCGCAACTAAAAAGTCTTTATTCTGTTTTTTATTTCATTGATCTAGCTTTTACAGTTCTGGAGGTATTTCAATTTTTGTGACTGACCCGTAATTTTTGGAACCGAGTGTATATTTTGCTGATTACGCCGGTTTTTGCACATTCGAATCACAGGATTCCAGACATTTGACAATTTAAACCCGTCCTCACGATTGAAATTCTTGTATTTAGTAATTTCAATCGCTAATTTCACTTGCCATTGTAGAAAACTACGGCACCCTATGCTATGCGTGGACTGACCCGTTTTTTTGCAGTACTGTTGTCTTACATAGTTTGTTCCATTGTGTTATGACACCTACCTATGGTATATCTAGCAATAATAGCAAAGAAATTCCTCGTGAGGTCGTTACCCTTCTGGTTTTTCAATTGTTTTGGCTGCTGAATGCTGTAGTTTTGGCAAGGATTTTATGTAACTACTCTATTTTGGCACCGAGCGTATCCTATCTGCACGTTAAAAGGAAATCGAAAATGTAGTGCGTTAATGTTTATGGTTTGTATTATTATGGTATCTATGTGGTGGTAAGACTATAATTGCCCATGGACAATCGAACCTACTTATACAGTAAAGAGCCAATCCAATCATGCTAAAATCGAGATAAGGACGTTATTTATAAGGAGACAAGGATAATTATTTCGATTTGGCATATTTGTCTATTGGTTCCTTATAGTGTCAACCTATCGCCGTCCACTGCTGGACGAAGGTCTCCCCCAAGGAACGCCAACCATCCCGGTCTTGGGCAGTCCGCATCCATCCGCCGCCAGCCACCTTCCTCAAATCATCGGTCCACCGTGCTGCAGGGCGCCCTACACTACGTTTGCCTAATCGCGGTCTCCACTCTAGCACCTTTCGGCTCCAGCGTCCATCAGTACGTCTGGAGACATGTCCGGCCCACTTCCACTTCAGCGTGCTAATTTTCATTGCGATGTCGGTAACTCTAGTTCTCTGTCGAATAATCTCGTTACGTATTTTATCGGACAGAGAGACACCCAGCATCGCACGCTCCATCGCACGCTGAGCTACTTTAAATTTATGGACCAGTCCGATAGTGAGTGTCCACGTCTCGGCTCCGTATGTCATTACGGGTAGGAGGCACTTGGTGACTCAAAAATAAGACGTAGCTTCCCGTATGCCGCCCAGCCCAGACGTATCCTTCTGTCGGCTTCCAGATCGAAGTTGTGCCGGCCGAGTTGGATTATTTGGCCAAGGTAGATGTATTTTTGCACAACCTCGATAGCAGCGCCATTTACGGTTACGGGACTAGGTGATACATGCCTGTTATGCATGACTTTAGTTTTGTCTATGTTCATCCTCAGTCCCACTCGTTTTGAAGAATTATCTAGACTGTTGAGCATTTCTTCCAGATCCTGTAGAGACTCCGCCAGAATTACTATATCGTCTGCGAACCGCAAGTGTGAGAGGTATTGGCCATTTATATTAATTCCCCGTCCATCCCAATTGAGCATTTTGAAGACGTCTTCCAATGCATTGGTAAACAGTTTCGGAGATATGACGTCTCCTTGTCTTACCCCCCGATGCAATTGGATTGGTCTAGTGCTCTTTTCTTGTACACGGACGGTCATCGTTGCGGCTTCGTAAAGACCTCTCATCACCTTGATATATCGGTGGTCCACCATGCACCTCTGCATGGAATCCAGGACAGCCCAGGTCTCTACAATGCCTCTTAGCCAGGTTCCTTAATGCATAAGTAATTAAGCAAATAAGATATTGTCCGTACCTTTTTATATTCTAAACAAATTACATATATGTATTATTTATCAGTTTTACATAGTACTTTACATAGTGATATATGTACACAGTCTACATTAGTATTCAGTGTATCGTCGAGAAAGTATTTCATCTTATTTGTAGGCTTCGTACAGACCCGCCGAGACAGGATGACGCTTAAGGCGACATGTTGCACTCATTATCACGGTTCCTGTACTCTGCGTCGCAAAAATATTGTACATTGTTTCTCTGCGCTTTCTTCATTATTTTTATGTACATCTAGGTACATTTTTCATAGATTTTAAAATACTTATATGTAAAAACCGCATGTTAAATTTGTGAAGTCTCAAATATTTTAATAATTTATGAACTACTATATAATACGTATTTTAATAACGTGTTGACTGAAGCAACTATTTTACTAGTTTTGTTTAGTGTCGATTAA
This sequence comes from Phragmatobia fuliginosa, assembly GCA_932526445.1. Taxonomy (NCBI): domain Eukaryota; kingdom Metazoa; phylum Arthropoda; class Insecta; order Lepidoptera; family Erebidae; genus Phragmatobia; species Phragmatobia fuliginosa. Next base: position 7,715,777 of record OW052081.1, on the reverse strand, counting down.
AGGTTTTTTAGGAAGTTTCTTATAAACTAGATGCCGATTTATTTTAGTACTCTTTATTAGATTTAGTATCAGTCTATCGCCGTCTATTGCTGAACGAAGTTCTTCTGCAAAGAATTCCAACAATCCCAGTGTTGTGCAGTCCAGACAATTTAAAATTTTCCCAATTAATAGATTTAGGTGATAAAAATTACTAATAGACACATTTCACTCATCCAAACTTAACGTTATTTATTCATAATTCAAATTCCCACTTAAATATTAAAATAACGGCAGAAATAATACTAAACTTATAACTTCCTACAACTTATTGATATACCGCGACCGACTACAAAGGCAGTACATTTCTATTCGGCGTACGTTGCTTTACCTCACGCTGCGCGTCACAGTCCTACGGGCAGCCCGGGTGGCCGCACGCGTCTTAACTAACGAACTCACTTACCTTCTTCTGAATTTTCGGCCACTAACCGAACGCGGGGCGAATCAAATTTGTGAATTTTGAATTTTGATCGTGTGTTCCCAAATTTAAAACCAGGTAAGTGCAAATTTATTTTATTAAATTTATTTTTTTAAATTATGTTTCGATAAAAATTTGAATAGTTTGATTTTGAAAGTCGATATTTTTTAAATATTATATAATATTAATGAAATGGAGCATTATTGGTCAAGCTTAAAGGTCGTTTGAAGAAGGCAAGCTAATTAGGTTAGAACTAATTAGTAAGGGAGGGTTTCTCTTGTTTATATTTATACGGCCCACGTATAACGGGTTGAGTTATTCTAGTGACCTGAGGACACGGCATTGTAGTTATTTAACCGTATGATTGTTTTTGGTATATTTAAGTTTTACTTAAATTATTTTACAACACTTTTATAATAGAATGAAATTACGGAATCGATTTTAAAAATTTAAAATATAAATTATATTTTATTTACAGTCTATCTTCTTTATGTAAATTCTATTGCTAAAACTATATTTTTTCTAAAACCAGTTATATAAAAGCTGATAAAATATTTATCCAAAACCCTTACACCTTGAATTTATGGATAACACAATACTCTTTAAGTATACATAATAAATGGGATTTCCCGGCCATTGTGTGTTAATATTTAAAAAGGATTGATTTTGAGCTCATCCTGAAGTTGTTTGTATGTGAGTTAAAGCCATGATTATAACTTTACTAATGAAACTACTTTAAATCCACAAACTATGAGTTAAAAATAGATTTATGAATTAATCTACTCATAAAGTCAGCGATTCTTAATTTAGCAATTTTTGTATGTATTTTACATTATATACGATATCTTCCATATTTATGAACTGAATTTACATTGAATTGGTTATACTCCAGATCAATCTTATTCAAATTTGAAAAAAATATTTATGTAGAGGTGGGAAATAGTGAGATAAAATATAGTAGGTTAAAACTAAACATGATTTTAGTATCTGGTTATAGTGACAGTACTATCTGTGTCTTGTTTTTCTTAAATATGAATTTTATATTTCTCTTTTCTTAACACTGTATCAATTATTGTACTTGAGAAGTTACAAAAGTATTGTGGCGGAGAATGCTTCATAATATTTCTTAAAATTATAAGCAACTTATCCATGTTTTTTGTTAGACAGTGGGACTTACTCGCGATAAAATTATTAAATAATTCACGATACTTTATGCTTTCTGACGTTTCGAACGGGTTATTACGTTGGTAGTAACGGTAAACTGCATAACCGGTCGAAACGTCGGTGAGTAGAAGGTATCATATCCTGTACGATACCTAATACTTTCTGACGTTTCGAACGGGTTATAGCGCTCGTGGTCACGATAAAATGTATAACCCATTCGAAACGTCGGAAAGTATAAGATATCGGAACCTGTTTAAATAATTTTATCGCGGATGAGTAAAAAACTCTGAAAACAAGTATAAGCATCTTTATATTAACACGAGAATCAAATATTTTATACCACTTATAACGATAATTATGCAAACGAAGTAATATTAATTTTGGCACAGCTAAAAGTTAATTAGATTAGGAGGACGCCCACCATTAGTATAAACAAATTATCTAAATTAAATATAATTAAATGAATCAACAATATACATATTTTCAATGTTTAGACACACACTGATTTCAGCAAATTCAGGCTAGCTTGATCAAAGTGGTACTGCTCCCTCACAGAAGACATGACATATCTAAAATGTCAGCATTACTGTTGTAATGTCAGCTGTTGGTGCGTGAGAGAGAGGATGCTTATTGGTTGTCTGCATTCGTAATGAGTATGGTGACCACTATTCTTTAATTCCACTCATGCTTTCCATCAGACAGGCAGAGATATGTCACTTTATCAGGCTACAAAAAAAAAACAAAACACAAAGCAACATAATTTTTCTAATTAATATTATTAATATCATATAAGACAAAAGTTTTAATAAGAAACAATAATATAGGTGGGAACTAAAATTCGATTATTTAAAATCAAATTGAAAGCCTCGCTCGTAGTATGATGAAATAAAATATTCAATAGAGAACGTCCAATTTAGGTCAGAAATTAAAAATGAAACATGCTGAGGGGAAATGCAAACAACCACGCCACTGTTCGGACGGAGTTTCCTCGTAATAAATGACAACTCAAATAATCTAACAAAGGAACGAAAACCCGTCACATATTGTATTGTATTTTACCTGGAATTTGTGGAGCTGATTCCGTTTTAGCTGACAAGAATCACAGTAAATTCATATTGCTTTAATTTAAACATGATTTTGATTTAAAGTGATGTAGAAATATTACACTACCTGCCATAGTGTGGGTCACTATGCTGCATTGTGTGCACAATGAGGTTGGTAACCATCAACGAGTTGGTATTGGATTCTGCTCATGCTTTCCATCAGGCAGAGTAGGGTCACTTTGGCAGGCTAAAAAAACTTCTTTGATAATTAGTATGTACTATATGTCTGATAATGTGCCTATAAATATTCGACACAGAAGTATTTTCAATTCTTGTTTATTAATTTTAGATATTATTATTGTGGTTCAAGCTCGTTGGTCTAGTGGTTAGCTTATGCGACTGCTAATCAAGAGGTCTCGGGTTCAAATCCCGGGTCGGGGCAAAGTGTTTTTGGGATTTTCCTAGGAAATTCCTAATAACTGCCCGGAGTTTGGAAGTTTGGCGGTGACTAACGCCCGTGCCTCGGAGAGCACGTAAAGCCGTCGGTTCCGGTTGTCATGAACATCTATGGCAATCGTTATTGGGAAGTCAGTGCCCTCAAATATACTGACAACTAGTTCAATCTTCGAATTTCAGTTCTCCCTTAGGGTTGCGGAGGTCCGATGCCAGTCGCTCCGTGGAAAAACTGAAATTCAGGTAAATCCGGTTGAACTAGTAGCCGACCCCAAATAAAATTGGGAATAATGGCTAGGAGGATATTATTGTAGTGCAAGCCTAGTCTAACAAAGGTTTTGGTACGAATTTAGTCTTAAAGTTATACAATAGGTTACAATATTGTCCTTCAAGAATTAACATGTAAATGATAACATTTTGTCCTGTTTATATTCAAATGAATTTCAATAAAAACAAACTAAATATTTTACCTTCAATTAAAACAACTCAAAACCAACGTTATAAAATATGAACTTTTCCATATCATAAACATTAATATTCAAAGCCTATCTTTTCATCGACAGGGCTCTACTATATATATTCAAAAAACACTCTAATTCATATATTTTACTTCCATGCGAGGTAGCTTAGAATATTCGTGAACCGAATTACTTAATTCTTCAAAGGCCACAACTCTTTGAGAAAATGTTTTTAAGTTATTTACGGTCTTATAATATCATGTTATCTTCTTATGTTCATTTAAAAGGATTACAAAATATTTCAAAAAGTAAATACATACATAAGTAATAATATAGTTACATATTATATACTTAAAAAAGGTATTGAAATTAATGCAATTCACTCAAAAACAACAAATTCATCTACATTCCTTGTTAGTATTCGTAATATTTTTTACCATGCAATTTATTACTTTTAGCGTGTTTCGTTAAAATACTTCACTATGATTACAGTTAATACAAATCAAACTAACATAAATGTAACGTTACTGCAGATCACTACATGTAATAAAAAAAGCGGCCAAGTGCGAGTCCGTATCAGAAAGTAACATCATATAACAGTTCTTGTAGTTCGTTGTAACTATCATCGATGTTTTTATACTAGTGTATTGATTGGATGAAAGGTAAATTGCGTGTTATGATTTATGACGTATCAAAAAAAAACTACTCACTAGGTCTCGTTCAAACCAATTTTCGTTGGTAGTTTGCATGGTAATGTACAACATATATTTTTTTTAGTTTTATCACTCTCTTATTTTAGAAGTTAGAGGGGGGGGGGGGACATACATTTTTCCACTTTGGAAGTGTCTCTCGCGCAAACTATTCAGTTTAGAAAAAAATGATATTAGAAACCTCAACATCATTTTTAAACACCTATCCATAGATACCCCACACGTACAGGTTTGATGAAAAAAAATTTTTTGAGTTTCAGTTCCAAGTATGGGGACCCCCAAAATGTATTGTTTTTTTTTCTATTTTTATGTAAAAATCTTAATGCGGTTCACAGAATACATCGACTGACAAAAGCATTCAACAGTATAGCTTTTATAGTTTCGGAAATAATTGGCTGTGACATACGGACGGACAGACAGACAGACAGACAGACAGACAGACAGACAGACAGACAGATTTGACGAATCTATAAGGGTTCCGTTTTTTGCCATTTGGCTACGGAACCCTAAAAATGGCCTCCACCGCGTCTATCAATTCGCGATAAACTCAAAAATCACTGCATCGCTTTAAATGGCGTTTTGTACCCAGATAGTCTAAAGCCTGAGAAAGGACATAGCTTCTTTTTACAGCGATTACTGATACACACGCAGGCCCAGCCGCGGGCGAAAGCTAGTATACTATAAACCTTACGAAATAAAAGGCACAAAATATAAATATACCTTGGTTGACAGTTGACTGAGTGATGGGCGGAGTAACAATGTTTTACTACTCCCTAGCGATTTCACAAAACAGTGTGAGCGTGACCAAACATAGTTACAATATGTTTATTAGTTTTACAATGCAACCACTCATATAAAAACATGAAACAAAAGTAGTAACTATGATTTGAAAACTTTGATATTCAGTTGTACGTTTTACTTGTAATTTAAAGTTACTACAGTGCCATCTCTTGAACTCAAGTCGAACTGCCAAGTAATTATCGTAATCTTGAATCTCACAATAAAAGTTGTAGTTAGTAATATAAATATTTATGTTTATTTTAAAGAATGAGTGTGTCAAAGAATTTGTAATGGTGGTCGGGGTGACATGGGCTGTAATGTTTAATAATAAGTTTCACGTAGTCGTATTATGGTTTTAAACCTTTATATGCTTTTTATTTAGTTTTACTTATGTTATATTTAAGTAGAGATATTGATAATTTTATCTCCCACCTAAACTAAAAATCCTTGTCAATATTTAATGTTTTTCTTCATCGTTACAACTCATAAGCTCGTATGTATATTAATGCTGAATTCAAACTTGGCAAAGGATTCAAATTTCTTTGATTTTATTTGACTTGACTGTCAAATCATATTATTATCTCTTCATTGAACATCAAAATGAAATGAAATAAGAACTTTTGGCATAATATTTGTTAACCTAGCAGGCAGGCAGCTCATCTCCCCTTTAATCTGGACCCTTTAAGGTATATATCTCATCAACAACCCATAATGTCCCACAGCTGAGCTATGAGAGCCTCTATAACAATGAAATATATGTACTCATTAACAATAGCTTTCTGACTTATTTGTCTGTTCGTTCTACCATTATTTCACCTATGTTGTTACAAAATCCATATCAAGTCATTAATATATCAAACGGCACCTCCGCCGGCGCCATATTGTCTCTTACATTCGCCATGGACGTGTAATAGGGCAGTCGATTCAGTTCCAAGGTTTTTTTTTTTTTTTTTTTTTTTTTATATATATAGCCTACCAAAGTGACTCTACCCCGCCTGATGGAAAGCATGAGCAGAATCCAAGAGTGGGAGAAACCACACATCATTGCTGCGAATGCAGACAGTAAAGTATGGCGGCCCACACTATGGCGGCTTAGTGAGATGCTTTTTCACGCCCCGCTTAAAGGACCCGGGATCATAGTGGGAAGGAAACACGTGAGCTGGTAGCGAGTTCCAGCTTTTGACTGCTCGGCATAAGAAGGAAGAGCCGAACCGCTTCGTTCTAGTGCGCATTTCCTCCACCCTGAAGCGGTGACTTCCAAGTCCAGCACGCGTTGTCCTGTAAAGGAAGGGAGAAGGAGGGACCAGTTGGAAGAGCTCTTCCGAACACTCACCATGGTAAAGGCGATAGAGGACCGCCATGGAAGGGATGTCTCTCCGCAACTGCAGAGGCTCCAGGAACTCGGTAGTTTCGGGACTGTCAATAATGCGGATTGCTCGCCGCTGCAACCGGTCGAGAGCGTCAAGTAAATATTGCGCGGATCCATCGCAGAGTTGAGAACAGTACTCCACGCAGGAACGAACCTGGGTCTTGTAGAGAAGACACAGATGCCCCGGCGAGAAAAACCGTCTCACCTTGTTTAGCACACCGAGCTTTCGCGAGGCCGCCTTGGTGACGCTCTCTATGTATTCCCGTCGGTTGAGATCCCGGCAAATATCCATACCCAGTATACCGAGCTTGTCCTGCATTGGCAGTTGAGTGTTCTGGAAGGTGGGGAGGGGAAGGAACGGAGATTTTTTTGTAGTGAGCGCGCACACCTGTGTTTTCTTGGCGTTGAACTCGACCAGATTCTCATCACCCCATTGAGAAATATGGCTCAGAACCAGGTCGAGCTCAGCGACCTGGTTCTGAGCCATATTTCTCGATATATGTTATTCTCTCCATAGTTCTCGACGAGTATACGGTGAACCGGTATACTGAAAACATAGAAAATTTGGACAAGTGCGTGTCAGGCCCCGCATAGAATAGGGTTCCGTAGTCACACATTGGACACACCAATAAATATAATTATTATGTTTACTTATTATTTCTTAATTTTTTACGAAGTTTTCTAAATGCCTGCATTTTACAAGTTGGCCTTAATTCTAGGGTTCCGAGTCATGAGCTAAGGAACCCTAAAAACACAGACTAACGGAAAAGTGTTGAAATAGCGTCTTTTTGGAATCTAAAACAGTCACATACATAACCATCGCCTATCACTATGAATTCATAATAGTAAAAACAAACATTCAGAAGTCCACACACACTTATACACACGGGGAGGTTTGTACCACCTTGGTCGAGTTGCCCTATTTGTACGTTAATCAGCATAGCTCCACTACTTTGAAAAGAAGTTTGATTCCGAAACAGATTTGTTTGTAATGGTGTTTTTTTTTATTCGTTATAAAATTTTGCGACATTTTACGGTACAAAATTATATTTGCAACCTTCCTTAATTGTCGCTGAAATCTGTGACCGTTACCTGTTTTTCAGTCATAAACTTATCGACTAGTAGGCATATATATAATTTTTATAAATTTAAATATTGAAAAATGTATATGCCAAGACAATTTTTGTGATGTAAAACCACAACAAACTATTCAATGTTGATAATTTTAACAAAAGGAACCGACTTCAAAGAAAAACTATTCCGAGTACCAAAATCGCGACAATTGTGCCTATGATATTTGAGGAGTTCCCTCGATTTATTTGGGATCCCGTCAGATCCCGATATGGTGACGATGAGTCCACCTGTAAACTACGCCCATTCCAATGCAAAAATAATTTTTGAAATAGGTTCATAAACGACGAAATTATCGCTGAACATACATAAAAAAAAAATCCGACTAATTGATGACCTCCTCCTTTTTTGAAGTCGGTTACTAATAAAATTCAACACCATAAATTACAATAGTGTTTATTTGTTGTTTTGGCAATAAATTGTATCTATGCACTCCATTTAAAACTGGTAATTCTGAAATATGTAGTGTGTATTTACAATTAATAGAGTTTTGTTACTACAATTTAGTATTTTAATTTATAAACTTGATCGAGAAATAGCATTTTATTTTATTTGAAGAATATATATAAATAACTAGATTATTTTACGTTTATTAAAGATCCTTAAAGTATAGTTTGATCTTGATAACTCGTAGTCACAATTCCATCTAAAATGTTCCCTAGAGGTCTCTAGGGTACATTTTAGATCTGAAGTTTAATATTTATTATAAAGCATTTCTCCAAGGTTCAATCTATCTTTATACCGGCATTCATCAAAATATCTTCAGCAGTTTAGTCATCACAGCCTAACAGATAGATTTTTTTTTGTATGATATTAATATGGATGGCATTTCATTCGTGACAAAACTATAATGTATATATCATGAAAATATAGTCATATAAAATAAATTCGGTTGTTCGAAATATTTCGCCTTTTTCGTAGCGATCTCTCACATACATCAACATATATTTTAAGGTCTGTAATGACCAGACCAACGAGCCCCACTTGTATTCACGTCTCATGTGAAGGTTTGTTTTACCCTTTGAACCAGGACCCTATCGGGACAGGGTCAACTGGACTCAAGGGTCGCCAAATTACAGACTTGACTTATTGAACTGAAGTCTCTAATAGTTTATTTTGCGTTTCTTTTATATTTAAGCCTGTCAAAGTGCCTCTACTCTGCCTGCTGGAAAGCATGAGTAGAATCCAGGAGTAGCGGTCTCCATTCTCATTGCGAGTGCAGACAATGGAGCATGATAACTCATGGTGATATTAATACATAAGTTTCAAATCTTAAACCAAACAGCATGCGGACTTGACTAACGAATAACATTAACATAAAACTGTGTCCCTATTTAAGCTGCAAAATAACTTTAATACTCAATAACTCAATGACTGCACGGGTGGCCAATGGCTTAAGCGGTTGCCACGCCGCTTCCTACTACGCCAAGTGTCGTGGGTTCAAATCCCACGTAGGACAACACTTTGTGTGATTCACAATTTGTTGTTCTGAGTCTGGGTGTTCTTTGTGTCCGTTTCATGTATGTTTGTAAAGACCCCCGCGACACAGGAATTTATATTCCTAATGCGGGAGTTGTCTTTTTATATAAAAGAAAAAAAAAGAAAAAAGAAAATAACAGGTACGTTCAACAAATAAATCATTGTCTAAAATAAAATTGGCTTCCATTTGAATTAACATTTTTATCGGCCACTTTAGGTGGGTAGAAAATAGCCGGTGAAAATGTCCTTCAGAGGGAAAATAACGTCGATCTGAATCATTGAGCTTCACAAATGTTCAACAAAATACAACCACAAATATAATAGTACTGTGAAATAAATTATGTCATGGTTTTCGCATTGGTTTGGAATGTAACACACGCATTGTTAGAATCCCATGGGTATAAATTAACTCGAGTTATATTTGTTATTAATTAATTAATGGGTTGCTCGTAAATCTAGTTAATTTTGTAAGCATTGTGATGTGGATCGAAATTTATTACTTTAAAATTTACACATTTATGAAGCTTGAAAATATTCAATTATACTACTACTTTAGGATTTATCTACAATGGAGACTATGGACTCTATAAACAAATATTATTATTATTATAAACGAATATCGTGTAACTAGTTCTTGCAAAAAAAACAATCATTCTTTTTTTTTTAAATAATGTTTTCCTTTAGTTTTCTTTCATTATTTTTTATCATTCATTTATCTTATTTGGTTCTAGGATCTATGGTCGTTCAGAAATAATTCTCATAGGTATTATAACTTGTTAGAATTACACAACTCAATACATATCTAACATTGTATATTTACTTTCACTTAACGACAAAAAATAGCAATTACTCTGTATTTCTTGAACAAACATACATATATATACCTATATATTATTAAGGTTGTCTTTAAAAATATTGCAGTATACTTTTTTTCTACTTTCATGCGGCGTTAAGAAAAGTAGAATGTATATGCTACCCTGGTTCGAATGGCCAACACTCCTGAGCTGTTGGATTGAAGGTCAGTAACCCAATGTTGTACAGATTTTTTCCACATATAACCGTCTTTATAAGCTTTAGCTTATATTATTTGAAAAAGTATCCTGACGGACAAAGTATTTGAAACAAAAGTTAAATAAACTCAACATTTTTATACACATTTATACATGCACGAGACATGCAGGCACTAAATTTAAAAAGCTACTTTGGTTCGGGATACTGATATTTTATTTACTTTAGCTTAAATCTTATGATTTTAGCTTACGCTGAACATAAGAAGCTAACGCTTTTTAGACATGGCCTCAACACGAACTGCATAATATTACAAATTATAAAGATATTTACACATTTATTTGCTTAAGCATTGATATTGATGTTATAAACTATTTAGGTAGGTCTCTTCTTCCTAGCCCCTATTATTACCAAAATAATTTGGGTTTAGCTACTGGTTCAACGGGTTTTATCTGAATATCAGTTTTTACCCGAACTGAATTCGAAGATTGAATTAGTAATCAGTATATTTGTGCGTACTGACTTCCTAATAATCATTGTCAGAATGATTAATGTCATAGATGTTAATAACAACCGGAACCGACGACTTAACGTGCTCTCCGATACACGGACGAGAAACACCATGAAACTATTTAGGTAGGTAAGTGTATAATTGACTGAAATAGAAACATTTGTTTATATTTCGTTTATGTTGTAAATTATTTAATTGGCACAAAGCTTCTACGTGCTTTGCGATTTAATAAAAAATTAGTGAATGAAGCGGCTCTCCTTTGTTTAAGATAGATATAGCTGTTGCGACTCAGAAGTCACAGATGTACATACGCTGTTCACTCGTCTAATTTTTAATGTAATATAGCAACAAAACATAAATAACTTGAGGCACCTGACATCATTATCAACAACTCATGAAATCCCACTGCTGTGCTCGGGTCTACTCTCAAGAGATGGTTAAGGCCATATGTCCCCACGATGGCCGAGTGCGCCTAAGAGCATACCCATGTCCCTTACACTAGACATGGGGATTCCTACACGTAAACACTAAATTTTCAGACTAAATCGCCACAGATTTTAAAAAGACAATATTTTCCTATGCAAATTGGTGGAACTAAGTTTAGGTTTTTGTATCCGAGGTAGTAGAGCCATGCTTATTTAAGCACGAATGGGCCAACGCGAACGGGGCAATATGGGCCATGGTAGGGGTCACCATGCTACATTGCCTACGTACACAATGAGGATGCTGGACCTACTCCTGGATTCTACTCATGCTTTCCATCAGGCAGAGTAGAGTCACTTTGGTATTAACTTTTTATATGGACTGGCAAAACAATGTTATGGTTACGTAATCGTGCCGTGATGCTAACAAGGGAACCTGACATTATGCTGTGATATTCTACTCTAGACGTGACCAGTTTTGAAATCGAGGTGTCTCAAAATTAAATAGATCTACAGCCTGTGCAGAAATGATAGAATTCTTTCCAATATCAAGAACGTGACTTAATTAACATATTTATTATTTATTTGTTGTGTTCAATGGTGGAAGAGTCCAATTATTTTCAGAGCTGAATCCAGTAGTCTGACACAAACAGGTAAATTTGATACAAGCATATTAATTCATTTTCCCTGTAAAAATTTATCCTTTGACATACGTTCATAAAAAATAAATAAGTTATTCTACTCATGTTTTACACAGCTTAATCACTGTCAAAGAATATGAGGGTTGACATGTTCCACCAAGAAAATGGAAACCTATCTCATAAAAAGATTAAAATATCCAACGTGGATAGACAGGTTTAATTAAGGCTTTGGCCCGACTCAGACTTACGGCAGCCCACGATATTGAAATAACAAAAGCGTTGTTTCTGAAGAATATAAAATTAGGAAGAAAAATATTTATTTTGTATTCATTGAAGGTTCTATATTTATGTGGTTGATATGAAGTCGAATTTAGGCTACCAGGTTTAAAAAGTGTTCAGTTATAGTGTCCTTTCTGTGATATATGCAAGGCTATCATCATCAGCCTGAAAATGATGTGATGAGTCCCTTCTGTGATCGACAAAAGGCTATCTTGTATTTGTATCAGTGGTCTAGTTAGAAACTAGATGGCATTGTGTGACAGGTGTCTAAAATATTTTTAAATTATTTATTACTATTCGTGTATAAAACTAGCCTTTTATCAAGGGTACGCCCTCATATATATCGGTTATCTTTCTCCATAGTTTACTCTATCTCTATACTGAATATATATATATATATATATATATATATAACTATAACTAGCTATATAACCGATAGCCGTGTAATAACAGACAGACAGACGTGAATCGTCAATAAACAAATTCAAGTCAAATCATAAATACATTACCTAAATAACTACAACACAAAGAACTAGCCATGTTCAAATAGCAAACAATATTATCTCGTTTGCAGCAAGCAATTGTAGACGTATTATCGTAGACTAGTCACACAATAGCTCATCCTTACTATCGGACTTGGCAATTTGTGTGAATTTACCGGTACGAAATATGTTCAATACTAACCATTTCCTTCAATTATACTTGTGTCTATCGTCGCTTGACTCTTCAGAATGGTAGGGAGATTTTACATAGTTGCTCTCTGTCAAAGTACAATTCAAAATTTGCAAAATATGTTTAAGTGTTTGAATTTTTTTTTATATTAATTGTCATCGACTTCAATGCAATTTGGCATGGAGTTACTTTGATTTTTGGAAAAGGGCTACTCTTTATTGTGTTATCTAACGTAAACTAGGGGAAAAACTAGTAATAAGTGCTTACTATATTCATGCTTATAAATAAGCTCTTTATCTTTCTCAATAATATTACAAAATTGTTTTTCTTTGTTTAGTCCTTCTTTAGGCAGAGCGCTCAATCTAACGGTCCATTAGCCTTGGGAAGAAATGAAATTTAGTAATTCTGTAATTGATAAAATAATTGATTTGTTTCAAATTGGACTTGAAAAAGTCAGATAATAAAGCATGAAAGTTGATATTGGATTTCTGTTGGTTATTAAAGAGTGAATTTTATATTTTAGTAAGCTTTCGTAATACGTCTAAAAGATACAAATAACTAGGTATCATTGACATAATTTCTACTAAAGTTTTATTTTATGGAGTCAATCAAAATCAAATACCTTTTATTTTGAGTAGGTTTTGAGGTAATCGCACACCTATCAGAGGCGAACGCGTCGAACGAGCCGAACGAAACGAATTTTAGAATTCTTTATATGAAATCTCATGAAACCTCGCACACTTACCCGCGTTGAATCGTCCGCATCTGGAAGAACCCCAGAAATCCTAGACGAATTCGGATGACGTCATAAAATTCGGCGCGGATGATGCGGTCGCCTCGATCGATGCGCCCGCATTCTATCAATTACGTATGACAGAGCAACGCATGAGTACTATTTCTTGAAATGATTTCTTCGACGCGGTCGATGCTTTCGGCGCGGTCGATTCTTCTGGTGCGGATAAGTGTGCGAGGCCTCCTTGACTTCGATTCGTTCGGCGCGTTCGGCGCGGATTAGTGTGCGTTCATCATTAAAGGCACTTCCGGAACATTACATTATTAACTCTAGTTGCGCGGTTCCAAAATGACAGTTTTTGGCAAAGAACCGGCAAGAAACTCCATAAGCTACCTTTAAGACCCTTGGCGTTACAACAATAACCGTTGTACATTTGGAACTACAACCGCAAGTAACACCGCGTTGCTCAGCTAGTAGCACAGAATACATAATAGTACCACTACAGAAGACTCACTCCGAAAAGTAAATTAAAGAAAAAGAAATAGGGACCCTTGGTGTCATTACATTATGTTCAATTCAGATTGCAGAACACTAAAGTACCTACTATTATAATTACCTACAATTGCGTCTCTTTCTATCGTGTAACTCTATACTCTGTTCTGACGATATCAGGTAAGTCTTCTTTTAAAAATTATTTACATAATAACTATTTTTTCTCTAGCACTTACCTTAGTGAAAAAATAACTGTAGGTACTTTTGTCAACTAATAACGTTTTAAATAATATCTGTTCGCGTCGTATGTATTTACGTACGACACGGACAGATTAGTTCCTCCCTAACACCTAAAATCTTTTATTCAGACATTCGTAAACAGAACTATATCTTTTACATGAATTCGAAGATCGAGGTTTGTCATTAGAAGCCATCGTAAGTATCGAAAAGTATAAAAAATTTCAATAATGCGCGAGAGCGATGCGGCGAGGAACGTGACGCGTATCGTGCGTAAGCGACAACCCACTGTAATGGACTGCGCGGCAGTCAGGCGGCCGAATATACCTAAAGTGCGGAGTGATACCCCCCTGGTAGTAGATAAAGGTGCGTCAATTTATTTTTGATATTTCATATGTCAGTTACATCACAATAACAATTTTCTAGAGTGGTTCCCAACCGTTCAAACATTCTGCCGTCCCGTAACAATAAGCGTATATATTAATTTGTTTGTTTTCAAAACTTTCTGAGCCTTCTGTAATGATAACATAAAATCTAGTGATATTTATACACATATGTTGGTCATCGAAATTAACGATCTTTGGTGACAGGTTGAAATAAGCTCTGATATTGACTTCGCCCTTAATTTATTTTAATTGAAATCGATATTAGTAATTTAATATAATTCATTTAAATATGGCATTGCGTTTTTTGAATTTATCTTCTGAGCTGAATTTTGTGCTGTCCCCAATACGCACCTGACCAGCGTGGGGATGTATGGCCTTAACCCTCTCTTGAGAGGAGACCTGAGCCCAGCAGTGGGACGTTATGGGTTATTGATGATGATGATCTTTTGTGTCCTAATGTTTGTACCCATTTTTATCCGACATTTTGAATGAGTGAGTGAGACTACCCCTTTATTCTTTGTGTCTCTTGAGTTGCAGGCTCAATAATGCAAAAGCATCTCAAAAGACCACTATAGTGTGGGCCACCATACTGTATTGTCTATTTTCCTAATGAGTATTGTAACCAGAACTCTTGGATTCTACTCATGCTTTCTATCAGGCAGAGCAGAGTGACTCTGATAGGCTTAAATAAAACAAAATCATAAACGGCAGTAGTCGCCCCATAAGGCGGTTTTTCGGCCCTGTACCATTTCGAAACTAATATTATAAAGCGAGTTTGTTAGCTATAGACATAAAAGTTGAGAGATTAAATTCAACCGTAGATACACTTATATTCAATTAATATAAAGACTGTATTACATATACACACACACACACACACACACACACACACACCAAAATACGTCATCCCAAAATACGTCATCATTAATCACAACATAATCAAAATTACCTTTGTATAAATTAAAGATCAAACCGCTTCCCAAATAAATATAGGAATATCTAGTTAGTACAGACACAAAGCGGTGTAATAAACTCCTAATGTAATAGTGTGCTCTTATGTATCTGTATTTTTTTGTAAATGGTTATTATTATAACCATGTAGTATCCTGTACGCTAGGATAAATGTTTTTTTTTTTCGTTATAAAACTTAAAAATCTGAATTTTAACGTATTTAAAGTCTAAAATTTAACGGTGAATTCATATGATCTAAAATGAGCACTCAGCCTCTCAATAACACTTACATTTATTCAGATTATGAGACGGTTAATGTGGTTACTTATCTTTTATTGTATTTAACTTGGTATTGTATTTTGTATTGTATCTTTTGTAATTTCGTGTGAACCCTAACGATTTTTAAAGTAGGTACTATTAAAAAATAATTGATTAGGATACGAGTGTATCTTTTATAAGAGATTTTGACGTCAACATCACATTTTTGAAGCCATAAAAAAATATAGACGTCTAACAAAATTGAAAATCTCTCAACGACACGTATTTAACCGACTTCAAAAAAAAGGAGGAGGTTCTCAATTCGTTGGAATCTTTTTTTTTATGTATGTTCAGCGATAATTTCGTCGTTTATGAACCGATTTAAATCTTTTTGCATTGAAATGGGCGTAGCTTACAGGTGGTCCCATCGTCTCCATATCGGGATCTGATGATGGGATCCCAAGGAAATCGAGGGAACTCCTCAAATATTTTTTGCACAATTGTCGCGATTTGGGTACTCGGAATAGTTTTTCATTGAAGTCGGTTCCTTTTTGTTAAAATTATAGTATTACAGAAATGTTTTGTAAATAATTTCAATCTACTTGTATGTTGGCTGTACTGTTAGTGAATTTAGATTTAGTTTAATAGAAAGCATAATACAAATAATAATTATGGTTATATCTATAAAGGTTTGTAGATAAGAAATATATAACGCATATCCATAATTACATTGTGTCTAATGAAAGATAATTGCCTTTTCGAGTTGTTAGGCAATTTCCTGTAGATATTGTGAGTGTGTCTGTTTTAGGAAATAGATGTCGATGGTTAATTGTCGGCAGTTAGTTGGTTAGTAAACGTATTTTGGAAAATGAAATTATTAAAAAGTCAACAGAAGCGGTATTATTGCACTGTATTAAAAGCCTCATGCATATAGACTTCACATTATATAGTTTTTTTTTATGTATGTTCAGCGATAATTTCGTAGTTTATGAACCGATTTCAACATTTTTTTTTGCATTGGAATGGGCGTAGCTTACAGGTGGTCCCATCGTGACCATATCGAGATCTGATGATGGGATCCCAAGGAAATCCAGGGAACTCCTCAAATATCATAGGCACAATTGTCGCGATTTGGGTACTCGGAATATTTTTTCATTGAAGTCGGTTCCTTTTTGTTAAAATTATGAATGATAACTTTTGCAATAAGGCGTTGAATGAAGCAGTGGTAGTAAAGTGGAATGGCTGTCAAGTAGTTGCAACCAACGAACTTTCAACCAAGAGAATAGAGGCGTCAGCGATTGCAGTTCGAAAAGCGGACACGTGCGAGTCGGACTCGCCAATGAAGAGTTCCGTAGCAGCAAGTAACATCATATAAAGTTCTTGTAGTTCGTTGTAACTTTGATCGATTTTTTATGTAAATATATGGATACATATTATACATAGAAAACACCCAAACTCCGTAACAAATATTTGCAGATCATACAAACACTTGATCTGACCCGGGAATCGAACGCTAACCACTAGACCAACAAGGCAGTCAATAAATAAATATTCAAAATACCACTTACTGCTTCGTTACTTTGTTTTACCTCAATAGTGTTACAAAGTTAAAGTTTTAGCAATATATTTGTATAACTATATGAGAAATGTGCAAACAAATAGTGAAATGGAACTTTGTAAGCTACACAATAGGTATGTGTATGTTCCAAGTAATGTCCTCAAACTTGGTGCAATTTCAGCCCACGTACATTGTGTGGAGTACGCCTAACTTTACAGTATGTACCTCAAACATCTTGTTAACAGTCGTGAAGTTTCAGCTACAGTGAACCAGCTAAATATTTCATCTTAACTCAGGCACTCGAGGCCAACATGTGTTAGTACCGAGACATGTAATGAATGTAACGTTAAAATAATAAATTAATGAATAAATGTTTCGGACATCTTACACACAACGTCATCTAGTCCCAAACTAAACAGAGCTTGTATTATGGGTGCTAAACAACTGATACAAATACATAAACGTTCTTTTTGTAAATACATACATATTATAGAAAAACACACAGACTCCGCAACAAATATTTGTGTATTACACAAATATTTGGTCTGACCCGGGAATCGAACCCGAGAACTCTTGATCAGCAGCCGCATACGCTAACCACTAGACCAGCAATGCAGCATTATTAAATTGTTTTTCTGTAATATAATGTATTTTATGTGTGAAGTTTATATATTTTTAATGTACTAGCTGTCTCCCGCTGTGTTACACGTGGTTATTGTTGTAAATCAACAATACATAGATACATAGACTAAAGAGAATTAACTGTTCCAGGGTGTAGACGCAACAAACAGACAGATAGACAAACAATTTATTATACTGAAATATTTTACTAAAAGAATCGCGTTTACCCAAACAAAATACATGTTAGGTGTGAATTTCGTTTGCGGCCGTAAGACCCGTTATGGAGGATTGGCTCGAGAGGCGTCACGGCAGCCTCTCATACCGCTTGACACAGGTGATCACTGGGAAGGGATGCTTCGGAGATCACCTGTGTCTAATCGGAAAAGAGCCAACGCCTGAGTGCCACCACTGCGATGGCCGGACCGTGGATACATCGCTCCATACGCTAGCTGAATGCCCAGCGTGGGCGGCGCAGAGGGGAGACCTCGCGACGGCCATCGGAGTGGGTATTCTCTCGCTCGGCAACATGATTGCGGCCATGGTGCGGAGCGAGAGCGCGTGGAACTCCGCCGTTTCCTTCTGCGAGCAAGTTATGCTGGCGAAGGAGATGGCGGAGCGGGACCGGGAGAGGCTTAGAACTCTCCCGGTCCGCCGGGTCCGGGAACGGGCCCGGTACCGCAGACGACTCAGGCGCCGGAGGTCGCAGAACGATCTCCGTCCTCCATAAGCGCTAGCCTGGGGGTGACAGGTGAGGCAATCTGTCACCCTAGCAGAAGCAGGCCGGGGTGGATGCGCCATGCGCTTTTATTATGAAGAGGGTCATCTACTAGCCGTAGGTAGATAGCCCGAGGTAATTCGGGGTTCCAGGGATTTCCTTCCTAGGGTACACCTGGTTCTCCGGCCATTGGTACCTAAGACGGTGTGCGGTTTTGGTCGGTTCAAGTCCGACATAACCACCAACTGGTGGTATCCGAGGGGATTTCCGCACAGAAAAAAAAAAAAAAAAAAAAAAAAAAAAAGGTGTGAATTTCGTAAGTTAGAAAATGATAAATCCAGCTTTATTTTAAGAAATACGAAAACAATTTAATACTTGGTTGGTAGTTAGTACTTCTACACCGCAACACTACAGCTACTTGAGAGAATAGATGGCTTGGATAAACAGTAGTAACCGAGCGAAGCTCCGTCGCTCTGGTACTATTATTATATTTTTAGAGCACCTAGAAAGTTACTCCTGACTCCTAAAGACGTTCTCTATTGTAAATCTGTAATACGGTGTAAAAATAGAGAGTTTTCTTTCTACCTTTATATATACGTAAACACAAAAAACAATAATAAATCGAAATAAGAACATTTATGAATAAAAAGTGTCTCAAAATTATTATTTTTTCTTTAAAAACATTCAGTATGCTTTAGGAAAAGCATTTCAATGGGGTGATTTATTTTTATCGCCTCTAAAGTATTTTGTTCAAGCTATTTTCACCCTTAGTGCATACATATAGCGTCTTTAATACCAAATATTTGTATGTCGCCTGTCGAGAATCGAACCTTGGTTCTCTCGACATCGCCGTGGGCCGGTCTCAACCAGCTGAACCGCTAGCGAACGGCGTGCGGTGCAGGTGACGGGGGAACGAGGAGAAGCGGGAGGTGCGGGGGCAGCGGCTCCCACTACGTCGTGCAAAACACACTCGCCATCTTACATTGTACATATTAGGTCACTGCTTGTGCTGTATATTAAACTTGTAACACATTAAACCAGCGCAAATTACAGTCCACGTTTTATTTGTCCACCTATCAACACCGAGACCTTAACATTCTAAACATATTGGTCCTTCTCGAAGTGCTTACAAGTGGAAGCAGGTGTACGAGCGGACTTCGACCTCCGTCTACGAGTCTAGGCGTATTGGAGTATTGGCCTTTTCAACGACACAGGCAAATTTGGAGAAGACGAAAAGACGAAGAGAAGAATATAGTGGTTGGATAAGACAGTTTGTGAGTTCGTTCCATTTTAATTCTGCTTATCTCTTTTACCGCATATTTCAAAAATTTCTTTCCTGCCTTTCTTCAAATAGCCTAGTTGAGCCATATACAATAGTCAGCCATAAAATATTAAATATATAAGCCTAATAAATATTGTAAAACCGTTGTTGAACTTTAATTAGTGCTCAAATACATTTTTTTACCATATTTATTAGAAACCATTATTAGTTATAAATTTAACAACGTTGTTTCGCTTATTTTTTTCATCGTTGCATGTGTAAAACCGGTTTGTTACGCCGGCTACGCACCTAGCTTTTGTTAGCGGACAGCTATTCCATATTATATTTATTACTCACTTTTATCTACCTCTTATTTTTAAAAGTACATCTTAGTTTCATGTTTTTTGCCTTTGCAACCCTTGCTTATTAAATAACTATAGTTGAATAGTTTAATTAGCCTATTTAAATCCTTTTATCATGCCTGAACATATAAAAACATTAATCAGGAAAAGATCTGCCTTAAAATCAAAACTAACTACCTTCAATAAGTTTATCAATACCCTTGAAAGCTGTAAAAGTCTTAGCGAACTGCAGATTACTGAATTAGAATGCCGTCTAAGCAAAATTGAAAATTTAAATTGCGTATTCGATACGTTACAGGATGAGATCGAGGCGTTTTGTGATGAGCCCGGCGCGAGCGAAGTGGGTGACGAGTCTGAGCGTGAGCATTTCGAAAATGAATACTTCGCATTGGTGTCATGTGCGCGCTGCCTTCTCTCTAAGAATAAACGTCGTGATTCTGTGGCAAGCTTCAATGATGCTATATCAGGTGATGATTCCATGATTTGCAGCGTTAGATTGCCGAAAATAGATTTACCTCATTTTAACGGTAGCTATCAGCACTGGCTTGAGTTTAGGGATACTTTCACATCAATTATACATAATAATAAAAATATTGATAACGTAAATAAATTTTACTACCTCCGTTCTTCTCTTCATGGAAGCGCGGCCTTGATTATTAAACATATTAATGTTTCGAGCGACAATTACAAAATTGCATGGGATTTATTAATTGATCGTTACGATAACAATCGCTTACTCATTGATAACCATGTACAGGCGTTATTTAATGTCGAACAAATACATAAAGAATCCTCTAAGTCTATCCGTTACCTTATTGACACCACTATGAAAAACATTAGAGCGCTTACTACTTTAAATCAGCCTACACAATACTGGGATACTTTAATCATTTTTATGATGTCTTCTAAATTAGATAGAATTACCTTCCGTCACTGGGAGGAACAAAGAAATATGTTGAGTGATAGTCCTACCTTAGACTTCTTTCTTTCCTGTCTAAGAAATAGGGCTGATGTATTAGAAAGTATGGAGGATCAAGTTAATCGTTTAAACAACACAAACAACAATTATAAGAACAAACTATCTGAATTTAAAAATATTAAAACGGATTCCATACAATGTCCCATGTGTGATCAGTCCCATTATTTATTCAATTGCGAATCTTTTCGGGCACTTTCTGTAGAAGCTCGCATAGACAAGGCTAAACAGTACAAAGTGTGTTTAAATTGCTTACGTCATGGTCATACGAGTAACAAGTGTAACTTGAGTCATTGTAAATATTGCAAGTATAAACATAGTACTTTGTTACACATCGACCGTACCGACTCAATGCCTGGTTCTTCACAGACTCGCAGTGAGGGCATCATACTAACTAGCGATACTATGACAGACGCTACTGCCTCTCGTGTGTTTCTATCCACAGCGATCGTACGAGTTATCGACAGCAACAAGAAGGAACACAATGCGCGAGTTATTCTGGACAACGGCAGCGCGATTAATCTTATTTCGCAATCCTGCGCTGATATGTTGCAGCTTCCGCTGCGCAACGTCACAACAGCGGTATCCGGTTTTAATAATTATGTAACCTCTAGTACAAAAACTTGTAGCATTACAATTGGGTCCCTTTGTAGTGACTACACTGTAGATATAAACTGTGTTCTTTTACCTACTATAACTCCGCCGATTCCATCGTCATACATAGATAACAGCAATATGCGTCTACCAGTGGGTCTTACCCTAGCCGACCCATCTTACAATATTCCCTCGGGGATTGACATTCTTTTAAGTGCAGACATTTTCTGGGATGTATTAGGAAAGGAATCCATTGAACTAGGTAAAAATATGCCAATATTGCGCGAGTCAAAACTAGGGTGGTTAGTCACTAGACACATTATAACAACACCAAGTTTCTCTAACTTATGCCTTTATTCTCAAGGTGATTCTAACCCCGATCTTTCGCGTTTCTGGGAGTTGGACACACTTCAACCTGAGCATTCTATGTCACTCGAAGAAAGGGCTTGTGAACAAAGTTTTGTTAATAACACATATCGAAATAAAGACGGCCGTTTTGTCGTAACAATGCCTCTGAAATGTGATCCTCTTACTTTGGGTGACTCATTTCAAATGGCGAAAATTCGTTTTTTAGCTTTAGAGCGAAAATTTAGTCGTGACTGTAAATTTAAAGAAAAATACCTGGCTTTTATGCATGAATACGAGTCTTTAGGTCACATGACCGAAAATATTAAATTGTGTACTAATAATAATTCAAATAAAAAATACTATCTACCTCATCACGGTGTCATTCGCGAGTCAAGCACTACTACGAAACTACGTACTGTGTTCGATGGCTCCGCCGCTACAACAACAGGCGTTTCATTGAACGACTTACAAATGTTAGGCCCTACTACACAAGACGATTTGTTTTCTATTATTTTGCGTTTTCGACAGCATAAATATGTTGTGTCGGGGGATATCGAAAAAATGTATCGCGCAATAGAAATCAATCCAAATCAACGTTATCTACAACAAATTATTTTTCGATACAATTCTTCTGACACACTAAAAACTTACACATTAAACACACTTACATATGGCACGACGTCAGCGCCTTATTTGGCCACGAAATGTTTATTGACGTTGGCATCTACTGTTAATAACGATAGTGTTAAGTACGCGATTAAACATAACTTTTATATGGATGATTATTTAGATGGGGGTTCTACGATCGACGCGACTGTAAAATTGTGTAAAGGTGTGATTGCGGCGTTATCGTCTGCTAAATTTAATCTTCGGAAATGGCAGTCAAATAGTCCTGACATACTAAAAGCAATTTCAAACTGTGAGTCCTCTTCTGTTAGGGATTTTATAGACACGAAATCTGACGACTCAACTAAAACTTTAGGTTTGAATTGGAAGCCCAGTTCAGATATTTTGTCTTTTTCTATAAATTTGAACCGCACCGAAAAAATAACTAAAAGACACGTTCTTTCAATTATTAGTCAAATCTTCGACCCACTAGGATTGATAGGACCATGTGTTGTAGAGAGTAAAATTATTATGCAACAATTGTGGATTAAAAACTATTCTTGGGATGAAAAACTGTCTGATGAATTAACTAATCTGTGGCTTTGTTTCATAAATAAATTAAACCATCTTAATAATTTAAAAATACCTCGCTGGGTTGTATGTAACGATTGTCAAAGAATTGAAGTTCATGTTTTTACAGACGCTTCAGAAAATGCATATGGCGCGTGTATATATGTAAAGTCTTCAGACAGTTTGGGTAACATTAATGTACAGTTATTAACGTCAAAGAATAGGGTTGCCCCAGTGAAACCAGTTACTATTCCCCGACTAGAGTTATGCGGTGCTCTGTTAGGTGCAACATTGCATTTCAAGGTTATGTCAGCGTTAACAATAAATATTAATTCAAGTTACTTCTGGTGCGACTCAACTGTGGTGTTAGGGTGGTTGTCGTCGCACTCTAATCAATATAAACAGTTTGTTAGTAATCGTATAAACGAAATTCAGGAAAAAACTTTAGGTCATACTTGGAGATACGTGCCATCCAAATTAAATCCTGCTGACCTTGTATCGCGAGGCTTACCAGCAGATCAATTACAACATTCTTTGTTGTGGTGGCAAGGCCCTGAATTTCTTTTGTTAGACGAGTCTCAGTGGCCTCAGAAGCCAAACACTAATAAAACAAATAAATTAGTTCATGAAGAAAAAATATGTCTATCTACTAATAAAATATTAAATAACAACAATCAAAACTGCAATATTATATCTTATCTTATAAATAAATATTCAAATTTACATAAATTACAAAGAGTAGTGGCTTACATTCTAAGATTTATATACAATTTAAAAAATAAAAATAAATCAAAACGGTTAACTAATAGTCTTACAAATCTAGAATTACAACAATCATTAACTTTGATTATTTTATGTGCTCAGTCTGAGATGTTTCCCACGGAGTCTCTTATCCTGAAAACAGGAAAGACTCTTCCTAGAAAAAATAGATTACTGTCTTTGTCACCGTTCGTAGATGAGAACCAGATCATTCGTGTAGGTGGTAGGTTAGAAAACTCGCCTTATTGTTATAATGTTAAATATCCGATTTTAATTTGTAGCAAACATCATTTAGCAAAATTAATCTTTCAATCTTACCATATTCAATTATTGCATACCGGTCCTCAATCTTTACTATCAAACATACGTCAAACATATTGGCCGTTAAACGGCAGAAATTTAGCTAAAGCGACAGTACACAAATGTTTAAAATGTTTTAGATATAAGGCTAAAATAGTACAACCCTTAATGGGCCAAGTTCCTCTTAATAGGACAAATTTGGAATTTCCCTTCCTGCATTGCGGAGTAGACTATGCAGGACCGGTGCTGATAGCTGACCGTAAAGGTAGAGGCTGCAGGCTCTTGAAATCTTACCTGTGCATCTTTGTGTGCTTTTCTGTTAAGGCTGTACATTTGGAGCTTGTTACAGAACTTACGAAGGAAGCCTTTATAGCCGCCTTGAACCGCTTCATTGCTCGCCGGGGGAAGCCACAAAGTATCTCATCCGATAACGGAACGAACTTTGTTGGTGCATCAAATGACCTAAAAAGGTTTCTTCGTGAATCTAATATCAATCATGATATGGCCCAGGAAGGTATTGATTTTAAATTTACTCCTCCTTATAGCCCACATTTTAACGGCATGGCCGAGGCAGCTGTCCGCTCAACAAAGCATCATCTTAGGCGTCAGTTACAAGCTGTCCATTTTACCTATGAGCAGATGGCTACCTGTTTGGCTCAGATCGAGGCTATTTTAAATTCTCGTCCTCTCACTCATCTTTCCACAGATCCTCTCGACTTCACGGCCCTTACTCCTGCTCACTTCTTAATAGGACGACCACTCACTGTCTATCCATACCCACAAGTATTGGAGAAAGATATTACAATTACTGATCGCTACAAAAGGATTGAATACATCCGACAACATTTCTGGGCTCGTTTTAGAAATGAATACATCTCTACTCTTCAACAGCGGACGAAGTGGCTTACGTTTTCACATAACGAACTAAAACCAAATGACTTAGTCCTCGTTAAGGATATTAGCCTTCCGCCATTGTTGTGGCCTCTTGGAAGGATCATCAAGTCTTATTCTGGTGTCGATGGAATCAATCGTGTCGCTGAGATTAAGACAAGGAAAGGCATCATACGAAGAGCCTATAATAATATTTGCCCTCTTCCAGCTCAAGAATCTTGATTCCTCATCCTGGGGCGAATATGTCGAGAATCGAACCTTGGTTCTCTCGACATCGCCGTGGGCCGGTCTCAACCAGCTGAACCGCTAGCGAACGGCGTGCGGTGCAGGTGACGGGGGAACGAGGAGAAGCGGGAGGTGCGGGGGCAGCGGCTCCCACTACGTCGTGCAAAACACACTCGCCATCTTACATTGTACATATTAGGTCACTGCTTGTGCTGTATATTAAACTTGTAACACATTAAACCAGCGCAAATTACAGTCCACGTTTTATTTGTCCACCTATCAACACCGAGACCTTAACATTCTAAACATGCATCTGTAAACATCTGTAGCAGTTCTCAAGGCTACTAATACGAATAATATTTTGTGCCTCTTTTCCTTTTTCTGTTATTTATTTTATTACCGTGTCAATCGTTCTTCATATTATTTCATCCATACAATCAATTGCGATCCTATGTATATGCATACTAGCCTACATTTCCTAATAGGAATTAATAATTTTCCAATTTTTGTAAGATTATTCTTCGTTGCTCGGCTTCTACTGATGTGGTGTTATTCAGCTTATATAAAGTTCCTGTTCCTTTTATTATATTACATAGTACACATGAGATGACTGCCTCACACGTCTAGTGGTTAGCGTATGCGACTGCTAATTAAGAGGTCTCGGGTGCAATTCCCGGGTAGGGCCAAAAGTTTTGTTGGGTTTTTCTTACAGGAAACTCAATAAATACTACTAATAATAATTATATGTTTTAGACATTTTACACATAGTGTCATCTAGTCCCACACCAAGCAGATCTTATATTATGGGTACTAAACAACTGATATGAACACATAAATATATTTTTGTAAATACACATACTTATATCATATACAGAAAATACCCAAACTTACAAATGTTTGTGGATAGCACAAAATTTTTTTACCAACCCGGGAATCGAACCCAAGACCTCAAGCACATCAGTCGGATACGCTACCACTGCGTCACCCAATAGAGTAAAGTAAGCTAGTAGCAGCAGCTGTTTAATACTAATAACAGCCTGGAGTATGGAAGTTTGGCGGTGATTCACCGTGTAGCCGTCGGTCCCGGTTGTCATGAACATCTATGGCAATCGTTATTGGGAAGTCAGTGCCCTCAGATATACTGACAACTAGTTCAACCTTCGAATTTCCGCTCTCCCTTAGGAAAATATAATTATCCACAATGAAACACAATTTTGCGAACTCCCCCGTGAGATATTAACGTATAAATTATACTTTATTTACAAACCAGTACTGAAAACATAAGTCAAACGATTTCGTTTAATAATTTTATTACAATCGTTTTGTAGAGCTGTGTAAACTAAAGCTATGATGGTATAGTTTTGTTTATTTACGTACCCTCGGCGTTGTTCGTGGTAATATTAATATAAATATTAAACCTTTGAACTTTGTGTTTATAAATTGTTTTTATATTTATTTTCTGAAACTATTTATAGAAACTATGCCACCGCTTTTGAGATGTAGAAATACATACTAGAACTAAACGGTTCGGCTCTAACTTGCTGTACCGGGCAGATAAAAACTGGAACTCACTACCAGCTCACGTGTTTCGGATGACGTAATGGTTAAGGCAGTCACCTCACTGCTTGACCGGACGCCGCCCAAACGGAGAATATAAAATCGAGACGGTGCCCGCAACAGTGCGGGCAGGCGCCGGTAGGGGACCAGAAGGAGATAACACCCTGGCCCCCTGACTAAACACAGGCACAGAGAGGTCACACCGTGTGGTTTCAGTCGGTTCGAGTCCGACACACCCCCCCGCCGTAAACCCAAACTGGGTGACGGTCCGCGGGTCAACAAAAAAAGTCAACTCACTGCTTGTGAGTGAATAAGTGTTGTGAGTGAACTTTGTGAGATCTAAATATTGTTGTTCTGAGTGTGGATGTAATTTTATTATTTTTTTTAAAAACTTTATGCAACAATACAATGGCGGACTTAATCCCATCTAACTGTCCCACGCTGATTTCAGCACGAATGGGCCAGACACCCTCACACATCTTAATTATGACAGCATTATTGCTGTCGTATTTCGTTGGTGAGTGTGAGACCGGAGGCCCAATCATTCTGAATCCAGGCCTCCGGAGGTCGGGAGAATGATGCAGAAATATCTGAGCAGGCCGCTATGGTATGGGTCAACTTGCTACATTGCTTACCCTCACAATGAAGATGGTGACCCCTACTCCTAGATTCTACTCATGCTTTCCATATAAAAAAAAACTCACATGTCTCAACACCCTCCTACGAACAAATATAGTTCGATGGTCGTGACGTATGCTTTTAGTTCTAATTAACTACAAAGCAAGCCATACACACCGTATACCCACAGTATACAACCACGGCTGGCAAATTCGCTAGTAAATTGGCTTAATAGGTTGAGTGATGTGGGCGGTGACCGTCTTACTGGCTGGGGAGATATTTTTAGAGTACTGAAAATTTGTTTATAGTAATTTTATTTTTGTATAAATTTTATGTGGATTTTATATCTCTCGTATGTAATATTTAGAGGTTTAAACACGTGAGTGTCTGCCATCTAAGGCTCGTTAGATGGGTCAGGGCTTTTTGTACCATAACCAACACTATCTGATTCTGCTCATGGTTTCCATCAAGCAGATTAGAGTCATTTTAGCAGCTTTTATATGAAAAGTACACTTTAGTTGTATATCACGAATCTATTACAAAGATTTTCAAATTTAGACACAAATTAAACCTATCCTGGGAAAACTATTTCTGGTTAACACAAACCTTGTTTTGTGTATGATTCATAAATAAGATGTAAATGTTTCATAACTGAGGTTAATAAATAAAAATATACATGAGAAGTAAATTTGAAATGCGTTTATATGTATAAAGGTAGGACCCAAGGTACATAAAACTCCCCAGTATAGTAATATTATTGAATGAAAGGGTTGTTTACGCATATAATACTCGTATAAAGGCAAAATTCTAGGAGTTATGAAAACATGTACGAGGGTTCACAATTATAAGTTTATAAATAAATACTTTCGACATATTTTCACACAACGCCATCTAGTCCCAAACTAAGCAGAGCTTGTATTATGGGTACTAGACAAAGGATATCAATACATAAACATACTTTTTTTTCGTAAATACATACCTACATATTATACATAGAAAACACCCAGACTCCGAAACAAATGTTTGCGAATCACACAAACATTTGGTCCGACCCGGGAATCGAACTCGAGACCTGTTGATCAGCAGTCGCATACGCCAACCACTAGACCAACGAGGCAGTTATTAGATTAGGGTAGTTGTACCATTTTACTTCATACATCATTGGTCCCATTTATCATAGTCTGGAGGAACCTGCGAAGGTCACTCTATTCTTCCTCATGAAATCCAAGAGTGGGGACTACCACACTCACTTAATGAGATCAAAAGAGTTTCCTTATTGTACAAGTTATTTTTTCCTAAGTATTTTGTACACAATAGTTTAACTTACTTACGTATAACTAAGTTTACTAAGTAAACTATACTAGCAACATTGTGAGTTGCAGGATTGTCTTGTACACTCATACAAGGTCTATTTTTTATTGTAAAGAGTATAAAATACAAGACGGGTTACATGATGAGAAATTATTAATGCCTATTTTTTTTCTTTAAAAAGACAACTCTCGCATTAGGAGTATATTCCTATGTCGAGGGGGACTTTACAAACATACAATAAAAATCGGCCAAGTGCGTGTCAGGCCACGCACAGGAAAGGGTTCCTCAGTCACCTATAATGGTATGTGGATTTAAAATCGTATCCAATAGATAATTGTTATGTTTACGTATTAATACGTTAATTTTGTATGACGTTTTCCAAGTGAGCGCATTTTACCATATAAGCCTTTATAACTCCTGAACTAAGAAAGTCATCTAATCCGTTATAGTTTTCCTTCAAAGTTCATTAGATGGACCACCATCACGATTTTTTTCAGATTTTTTGAGCCAGCCGTTTAGCTTTTAGAGGGGGGGGGACGCCCTGTTTTTACAAAAAAGTGCCCTTTAAAGTGAAATATCTCGCAAACGGATACCTAAATCAAAAAATCGTCTAGGAAACCCTTTATTGTTTTTAAAAGACCTATCTAATGATACCCCACACGATGGGGTAGCCTCGAGAAAAAAAAATCATCCCCACTTTACGTGTAGGGGAGGTACCCCAAATAAAATTATTTTTCATAATTTTATTGTAGCACTTTGTCGACGTAATTACAACACGTATTCATGCAAACTTTCATCTTTCTAGCACTTACCGATGGACGGTAAGTCGAGGACGGACGGACGGACATGACGAATCTATAAGGGTTCCGAGTTATGAACTTCGGAACCCTAAAAAACGGACACAACGAACACCGAAACAACAAT
Organism: Phragmatobia fuliginosa; assembly: GCA_932526445.1. Classification (NCBI taxonomy): domain Eukaryota; kingdom Metazoa; phylum Arthropoda; class Insecta; order Lepidoptera; family Erebidae; genus Phragmatobia; species Phragmatobia fuliginosa. The sequence continues at coordinate 7,685,950 of OW052081.1, read as the reverse complement.
TTGAGAGTCACACAAAGTATTTGAACCGACAACGCTTGGCGTACTAGGAAGCGACGTGGCGACCGCCTTATTAAACCAATAGTCCGACTGTACAGACAAAACTGTGATGCTTACAAATGAGGTAGACTATTTCTATACACACTCAGTGATACCGTTACGAGTCGCGACGATGCGCTGAAGGAATAATCCTTCGTTCGTGGAAGTTATCCGACGATAGAATCGCAGATCCGTCACGATTCTCTTACCTGTGAAGTTATTATTAATGTGTTTATTATACCCATATAGGCGATTAACACACGGTACCGCGCACCGCCGCGGTTGGCGGTGAAGCGGATCTCATCGAGTCGTGTTGTGTTGCCACCGCCCAACCGCGCTGACGACCGCGCGGTTGGGCGGTGCCTCACACACGGGCCGCCGCTTTACCGCGCGGTTCATTTTTTTATTTATTGTAGACACGCCAATAGTAGACATATACAACACTGAAAAAAAGCATTACAACATAATATAGTTCTTATATTGTGTTGTAATGCTTAATAATAAAAGGCATGCATAATGAACACCAATGAAATTGTGTTCTAAGCGGTTTGAGCAGAACAATGTAGTACACAATATAACACTGTATTTGTAATTATACAGAGTAGAAATACAGTGCTTTGTTTTCAATTAAAAATCATCGTTGGTGCAGGACGTATTGCAATTTAAAAATGAAATTTGCTAACATTTATTGAAATAAAGGAGTGGAAACAAAAAGGATATTCGCGTATAGTTAAAAATGTAACTTTATGTTGTGTTGAACTTTTATAGAATAAAATTAATGCCCTATTTAGAGTTCTGCTTCGTAAAAATGGATGAACCCAATATCTTCTTTTTTTTTCTAAGAAACAAAATCGCATTAAGTCCGCTGTCCGCTGATGCATGTATTTGTGCGTAAAGTAAATAAAATAAAACCCAGATTGCTGCCACCACTTCAGTCTATGATCGAAATGGTCAAAACCACGTTGAATCCAACCGCGCGGTAAGGCGCGAGAACCGCCTTACCGCGCGGTGCACCGCTACAAAATCCGCTCAACCGCCACCGCCAACAGCGGCGGTGCGCGGTGTAGTGTGTTAATCGCCATACAGAATTAGCGAGGTTTGAAACTTTGGTGACCTTAATCACCCGGTTGAAAACATTGAAAGAAAAGCTTAGTAGTGATTTTGTGCAAGCGTCGAAGTGCTCGGTTTGGTGACGCAGTTTCAATTAATACACACTATATTTTGTATTCAAATTTTACATCAGACTTCAGAGCAATAGTAAGGTGCTTAAAAATATGGTTTATTTCACTTTGTTCACTTGGATGAAATCACCCGGCTGAATCAGTTAGTAGAGCATCCCTGATTTCTGTACAAAAAGGCTTACTCGACCGTGGCGGCACTACCTTCACATAAAAGACCAACTTAAAAATGACAGCAGTCGTGTTGTTGTTGTCGTTGGTGTCTGTGAGGCTGGAGGCCTGGTCTGGTACAGAAGCATCTCACTGTGCCACCATAATGTGGATCACCATGCTGCATTGTTTGTACTCAAATTCAAATTCAATTCAAATTCAAAATTCTTTATTCACTTAGGATGCAATACATCTCTTGTGACAGGTCAAGATTCTACATGTACATTTATGCCATGTTCGCAAACAATAGGTAGAGCCGGAGAAAAGAACATGGCAATAAAAACTCGCGGCCACTCCTTTCAAATCGCCAATGTTTACATAGTTTTAATGTTTTAATATAATAAACCTGATATGGGGGTAAGGTGCTGCCACTAATATACTATACACCATGTTAGAGGACTGATGCAAATTATAGTGATTAAAAATTAGAACTTATGCTAATTAAAAAAAAAAACAACAGCCTCAGTGGGTACAACATAGTAGGAGCATCTACTTACAACAAAGGTAAAAACTGTATGTGCTCAAATATTGGCCAAATTACTAGTAATAAAAGATTAAATATAAAATATAAATTATAAGATCAAAAGAAAGAGAAGAATGGCCTTTATTAGTCACGTAGAATCTTTACTTACAAAAGTAAAATCATGTTCTTAAGCAATGTGATAACAACATTCACATGAGTAGAATAAAATGATAAGGAGCAAGTAGTCAAAACCATTTTTCTTTATCATTTAAAAATTCGTCAACTGTATAATAACCTTTACGTATAAGATAAGTTTTGACTACATTTTTAAACTTTTCCACTGATAGACTCATAACACTAGCTGGTAACCTATTAAAAAATCGCACGGAAAGACCCATAAATGAATTATGCGTTTTATGTAGCCTATGATATTGACCTACTAATTTATGCTTATGTCTCGTGTTCACCGAGTGAACGTCACTATTCCTGTGATATAAATGCATATTTTGTTTTATAAACATAATGTTTGCAAATATATATTGTGATGCAACTGTCATAATGCCTATCTCTTTAAACTTTTCTCTAAGGGAAACTCGTGCACCTAGTTTGTAAATCGCACGCACTGCACGTTTTTGGAGAATGAAAATTGTTTGAATATCAGCTGCCTTGCCCCATAGCAGAATGCCATACGACATGACGCTGTGGAAATAACCGAAATATACTAGCCTTGCTGTTTCCACATCCGTAAGCTGTCTGACTTTGCTGACAGCATACGCTGCAGAACTGAGTTTCCCTGCGAGACACGATATTTGGGCGCCCCACTGTAACTTACTATCTAAAGTAATTCCCAAAAAAATCGTTGAATCAACAAAATTAATAACTTCATTGTTTAACACTAGATTTGTACTGATATTCCTTACATTTGGCAAACTAAACTTAATACATTTGGTTTTTTTAGAATTCAAAAGCAAGTTATTTGATGTAAACCAGTCAAGGACTAATGCGAGGGACCTATTTACTTCGTCAGAGTAATCGTTTTTCCGAGGATAGTGACCATAATGAGGATAGTGACCTCTATTTTTGAATTCTACTCATGCTTTCGTTAAGGCAGAGTTTCCTCGTATTACCAAGGTGATTTCACCGAGGTAAGAAAAGTGGAATGAATAATAAATAGCAATAAAAAAGGTGTGTGTGCGATTCACACGCGATATAAGTGAAACTTCAGTAAATCGACAAAATAATGAGATGAAACAGTGTGCAATATACATACACACCGACATTTGCTCTCTCGCTCTGGCTCACTAATTTTGTATTTGTGTTTCTTACCTGTCGTTTTTCCGTTGCATCCGGTTTGAAATCACAACGATTCTAAAGAAGTTTCACTTCATAAATATAGAATATTGTACTAGAAAGTTAAAAACTTACATACAACTATCTAATGTTCAGCTATGTGGAATTTGTTAACACAAATTAGTTACCATCAGTTATCGCCTAATAAACCCTAGAAACTTTATAGACAGAATTAGTACCTACTAGAAGACTTAGTTTTGAAGAGATTTAGTCATTAATTAGTTGACAGGGTAACCCTGTCTTATCTGTACATTGAAGCAGACAAAGGGTAAGACAACCCTAGCACTTACTTCATACAACTATCAGTAGTTACCCTTTTGATAATTGAGGTCTAGCCAAATCCATTTTCTCCAACAAATTTCTTAGCTTAATAAGTTTCTTAGTTCAGTTAATTTATGTCTATTCCTGATACGAACAATTTATAAAGAAATTTAGTGAACTAATTTTGTTTACATCACTGTAAGATGACATACCTAAGTTGTTTGGAACTAAAATAGTTTTACGTAGATTAGGTTGTATCATTTTCTAGAGTTTCTTTATTAGTTTAAGTATGACTTCTTTATCTCTACTAAAAGATTTTATTTGCCTTGTTTTTAACTCAAGTTCTTTTTATAGTAATTGCTCAGTAAGAATCTATACTAATATTAAAAAGCTTAAGAGTTTGTTTGTTTGGTTGAACGCTCTAATCTAGGAACTACTGGTCCGATATGAAAAATTCTTTCAGTGTTAGATAGCCCATTTATCGAGAAAGGCTATTTATTACCACGCTAAGACCTATACCACAGAGTTCCCATGATGAATGTTTATAAATCTAGGAGTTTTTCCCCTTGAGAGCTTCCGCTGGGAAGCTCGTAACTTAGCGTAAACAATTAAAGTTTTGCAAAAAGCATGTATGACAGAATTTTCCCCCTTTAAAAGTTCTTAAAAAAAGTCCGCGGCAGCATATGTATATCTTTCAAGGTTGCCTCACTATAACCTTTTTTATCGAAAACCAATTTGTTTCTGCGGTATGACGTCACGTTACAGGCAATGGAAGTCGCAGACGGTTCTGTGTCGGTCAGCTAGTAAGTTATAAAGAACAAGTTTACTTTAGATTAGATTGATGGCATTGTAAGGTTTCCTCAGTTAAAACATATGTAATATTAAAGTAAAAAGTTATTTATGTTTAGGCTATGGATACTTCAGAGCATAGCCCTCTCCATAGCACGCTGAGCATCTTGAACTTGTGGAGCAGCCGTACCGTAAGTGTCCACGTTTCGGCTCCGTATGTCATTACGGGTAGGACGCACTGATTAAAGACTTTCTTCTTTAAACACTGTGGGATCGTCGATGAGAAGACCTGACGAAGCTCCCCAAACGCTGCCCAACCCAACTTAATTCTTCTGTTCACCTCGTTCTCGAAGTTGTATCTCTGAAGGATCGTGTGCGGAACGTGGTAATACGAAAGAAAACCAAAGTCATCGACATAGCCCACAGGATTTGCAAGCTGAAGTGGCAGTGGGCTGGCCATATATGCCGTAGAACCGATAACCGTTGGGGTCAACGGGTTCATGAGTAGAGACAGCGACTCGGCAAACGTAGTGTTGGACGTCCACAGACCAGGTGGAGTGATGATTTGCGCAAGACTGGCAGAAGCTGGATGCGAGAAGCCGAGGCTCGATCCAAGTGGCGTGCAATTGGAGAGGCCTATGTCCAGCAGTGGACTGCAGTATATCTTAGTAGCACCAAAATAATTAAAATAATAATTGTAGCATTTACTATTTGGTAACCATTGCTGTCAATTACAGGCATAATAATATGATCAAACTTAGTGTTCGTCTACCATACTTGTGTAACAAATAACAACTTTTTCCTTATTCACATACCTCGGGAATAACATTATAATAGCATAAATTAATTTTAAAAACTTCTCTAATACTTCATCAAATTTAATTTTACCGTTTCTAAAATAATATTCGCTGCTGTTCTAACTTTTTAAACAGCGTTATAGTTATCTAATTACATTGTATACAGCAATCTTCTTTTACTACAAAAATCGTTCAACGTTCAACATCAGAATTAGGCCAGCAAGTCTTTATAAGCCCCTGGCGGTATTCTAAAGGTAATCGCACATTTATCAGAGGCGAACGCGTCGAACGAGCCGAACAAAACCAATTTTAGAATTCTTTATATGAAATCTCATGAAACCTCGCACACTTACCCGCGTCGAATCGTCCGCATCTGGAAGAACCCCAGAAATCCTAGACGAATTCGGATGACGTCATAAAATTCGTCGCGGATGATGCGGTCGCCTCGATCGATGCGCCCGCATTCTATCATTTGCGTATGACAGAGCAACGCACGAGTACTATTTCTTGAAATTATTTCTTCGACGCGGTCGATGCTTTCGGCGAGGTCGATTCTTCCGCTATGGATAAGTATGCGAGGCCTCCTTGACTTCGGTTCGTTCGGCGCATTCAGCGTGGATAAGTGTGCGATCACCATAATTCGTCCTTTACGTTGGTATGAGTTGGTGGAGAATGGATAAGTTGGTAACTTCGGCACATTGCAGCAGTTTTAGCTTAAATTACGTGTAAAGTTGAGAGAAATATTTGACTTTGAATTTCTGCTATGCCACGGAAATGTAATGTTGATTTTGTTAGAGTAACACTTACTGACTTGACAGGGGGTTCCCTAACTGTCAATTCAAGGTAATATTTGTGTTATATACTAAATGTGAGAACCATGTTAAGGTGAAATGCACACGCTGACTTACTTTTTTTTTGTTATATTGAAGTCTTATCAAAGTGAGACTAGTCTGCTTAATGGAAAGCATAGTAGAATCCAGGAGTAGAGATCACCATCCTTATTGTGGCTGCAGACAATGCAGCATGGTGACCCACACTATGGCATCTTAAGGAGATGCTTTTACATTACTTGGCCTTCGGTCTCACACTCACAAACAAAATACGACAACACAAATGCTGTTATTTTTGGTTGGTCTTCTGTGTGAGTAATTGAAATAAATTCAAAAATAAAAATACTTGTAGTAGGAAACTTAACAGCCCTTACAAAGTAAAAAAATATTTGTCTTTTATCAGTCATTAGAAACCAAATAAACAAACTTTATGGAAATTGAAAAATATTTAACAAGCCGTCTTTAAGAATTATATTTTCAGATGAAACTTAACAGTAAACTATAAATTTAGTGTAACGATATTTGTTTTACAACATTTCGAAATATACCTAGATTTTTGTAAAGTCGCGACGGGGTATTATTGATAAATCCAAACTTGGCTGGCAGAATATTGCCTTTTTAAATACCAGTTGATATTGGAGAGTTATTTACCTCGGTCAAATGGTGACCTGAAAATCTATTTTAGGGTGACCTTTATGGCTGTGTTTTCATGTTTTCCCACAAAAAGATCACTTACATGCAAAAATGGGCTAAATATATTCACGCAACATTTTGTAATAGTCAATCATAGTCGGTCATTACAAAAATAATCATAATCATCAAAAGCCTTTAATAGTCTAATGCTTAATATTTTACCATTACCTACTGATATTATAAATGCTAAAGTAAATCTGTCTGTCTGTCTGTCCGGCTTTCAGGCAAAACTAGTGCACCAACTCCAATGAAATTTGGTACACTGATATGCTAAAGCTTGAGGAAGGATATAGGCTATATACTTTTTATCTCGATAACCGACATATACGCAAGCGGAGCCGTCAGCGAAAGCTATTTTTATATTAGTCTAATAGCCTAAGGCTAGCAATGGGTTGGCCTCTTCTCGGAAAGGAATTTTTAGACTACGCTGTCCGTACGTATTGGTATAGGGTTGGTTTTAAGTTCTTTTTTTGCAGGGCTACTGCATTGTGTTGTTTTCTCCCTTAGTCGTTTCTCGCAACACCTATATTAAGCATGGATGGTGAAACGCCAGATTTTAATCATTCACCATACAGAAAAGTATCTAGTATCTAAATATTTTTTTTTACTTTGATTCTTTAACTAACTTCTTAAAGAAAATTGTGCTACTACGTTATAGGTATATTTTAGAGGAGCATCCAAATTTTATCAGTACCAATTGTTATTATTTCAGCCACTTGTGACCTACTAATTTTGTCATCGTTAGCCTTTAACAGTCCACTGCCGGACATAGGCCTTTCCTTTGAAAAGAGGCCAAAGCCTACTATACCACGCTGGCCAGACGGTTTGGTAAAAGGTTTGTTTCAAGTTTTCCTTCTCGTGGCAGTGATGTTAGCTGCTTATTTTGTTCCTCTAGTCGCCTCTTACGACACCCATGGTATGAATAGGGGTGGTGACACTTTGTATTCTTAATCCGTCACCACACGGACTAATTTTGTATCATGTTATAAAGTCATGGTCTTCTGTCAATACAACCCTGACTTAGTAACATGACACAACTTTAGTAGGTCATAAAAACATATAATATGCATTGCAATTTCATCGGCCTTATGACGGATGCCAGTTTTATTAATGTGTGTAAAGTTAAAGATAAATTCGGAAAACGAGTTGGTAAAATTCATCATCATCAAGTCCAGTGCTAGCCTCCTTCAAAGCTCTCTACACCCACTGTATTTATTCAATCATAAACACATAAACAGATTAGAACTATTTTATTTATTTATTTATAAACTTTATGCACCAAATTTGTACATCGGCGGACTTAATGCTCAAGGCATTCTATTCCACTCAACCTTCGGGTGGTGCAGAAATCTTATGAGGTAGGTGCACAGAGGTTACATATGATGTGTTCAATAATAATTCTCACAGTTCACAACATATATATACAAAACATACATATACATACACACACATATACATATATACACACATACACATACATACATATATATACATTTTACAAATAGATACACATATGTATAATATTTATACACTAAAATGTTATAGTAATACGATTTCCTATGGCTTAGATAGTTCTGCCAGTTCATTTTCTATTCGGTTTGCAAGACAGAGCACTAAATTCTATAAAAAGTAATAGAAACAGTTAGCGATCTGGTATTTTTCGTACACAAAATACAATATATCGTATTATTACATACGTTATTCTGCAAATATAGCTCTAGTAGGCTTTAAACACAATAGCAAACTAAGCAACATAAGAGTAAATATTATTCCCGAAATGGCTGAAAATAATTTATTCCCAATTACAATAAAGGCATTTTGCAAGCAGAGGGTTGCTTCTCTTGGCATTGATGAGAGTGTTTCTGTCATAAGCCAACTTAGTCCTTAATTAAAATAGAATACATTGATCTTAAGTCGAAAACTACGTATTCGAGTAATAGCTTAATAGTTAGCAATAATTGGTTATTGAGAGCCGTAAATTATTTTTTATTTATTACTAGCTTTTGCCCACGGCTCAGTTGGCGTATATATTTAAAAAAATAGCCTAATCTAAATCGGTTTAGTAGTTTTGACGTGAAAGCAAGACAGACAGAGTTAATTTCGTATTTATAATATTAGTAAAGATTTTGTTTAAACGCACCGATTTCTGAAACTAAGCCGAATCTGAAAAACCCTGCGCATAAAAATACGAATTGAGCAGTGGCATAGGTTCGATATTAATAATTTGCAATTAATGTTCATAAATCTAAGTTGGAGTTGCAGGAAATAGCTGAAAAAAAAAGTCATTGTAATTCTTTTCGCTGGGCTTGTTGGTCCAGTGACCAGTGATCCTGTCTGCTAAGCCAGAGGTTTTGAGTTCTATTCCTACCTACTAGACATTTGTGTGATGAACAGGATCATTTGTTCTGTGCCTGGGTGAAACTTATCTATAATGTGTAATGTGTATAGATTTAGAAATTTATAACTATGTTTAGCAGCTGTTTGGTTACCATAGAACAGGCTGTGTCTAGTTTAGAACCAGAGAAGTCTCTCGAATTACATCAAGGATAATTAAAAAATATACTTGAATTTAACTTTGACTGCACTATTGATCTGGTGGTTTCAGCGGTGGTTCTATTGCATCAAGTGTTGTGAATTCAAGTCCTACATGGGTTAAAACTTTTACACAAATTGTTATTGTGAGTGTAAATAGATATTTAATAATATTATAATAAGTAAAGAAAAAAATAGTATATTTATCCTTAAAGTTTGTGAGTATGTATGCATGTTTGTTGCTCTTTCACGCAATAACTACTGAACAGATTTGGATGAAACTGTATAGTAATATAGCTTATATATCAGAATAACACATAGGCTACTTTCTACTTCTGTAATCGAGATACACGCAGGCGAAACCAATTTGCAAAAAAATCTTTGCAAGTTAATTAAAAAGTTTCTCATATTTCAAGATTATTTTCTTAAGAACCTCCGGTTAAGTTGGTTGGAGGGCTAAGAGAAATATGTTACTACATATTTGAGGGTACAAGGACACTCGGCTTACATGTCAAGAGCACTCATTGGTGGGTTGAAGATGTCGTTAAAGGAACGCCTCAAATAGCTATTTTACTCCTTAATGACGGTACATTAGCTTGTCGTATTAATAGTAATATTACTAGTATATAGAAAGGCTTATACGACTGCTGTGCTCAAGGTCTCGGGTTCGATTTCCGGGAATTGACCAAATTTTTGTGAATCACAAATATTTGTTTCGGAATTTGGGTGTCTTCTATGTATAATATGTGTATATTTACAAAAATAAGTTTATATATTTATTTATTTGTTTATGTTGTTTAGTATCCATAATGCCAGCATTGCTTAGGTTGGGACTAGATGGCGTTGTATGTAAGATGTCCGAAACATAAGCAGGCGGTCCCGGTTGTTATCACAAGATAACAATAGTGAAGTTTAGTTGGAGCCTTCGAGCCTCTCAAATATCCAACGGCAGGAGAATACAACAAAGCCACAGCGTGTCTTAATATCAGCACGAATGGGCCAGCTCTACCAGAGCGATACTACCCTTACATAAAAGACCAACCTAAAGCAAAATCATTTTTGCTGTCGTCTTTGCTAATAAGTGTGAGACTGGAGGTTCAATTATTCAGAGCATAAATTGAAACGGATATTATCGGTTGGTCAAGTTGCTCATTATAAATATCGATCTAATAAATATCCCACCTGTCAACAATAAATGCATGTAGCTACTATTTATGATTTTTACATTTACACATTGCCGTATAAATTACAGAGTTTAGTTTACGAGTATACGCCGTTGCTAAGCAGCAATGGATTTTATACACAACGAAACTACCAATCAAAACAGCCGCCCCCTAATTTATTGTCATGGTGAAATAATGATAGGTACCGTAAAGTTATTTATTATCTGTAAAACAAATAAGTGTAGAAGTAATTGATTACTTTTACAGAGTACAATACGTATAATATACAATATATTACAATGCGGCTGAGGAAATTAATATTAAATAAAGGCTTTTTGCTACTTAAAGGTTCTTTGTTCTTATATGCGAACTCGTAATTTATAAGCTAAGCTAAGCTTTCAATAATTTATTACTGGAAATAGGCATGTCCTTAAAACGTAGGTTTTGGTTTAACTATGCTATCCAGACGGTTAGTTAAACAGTTCAAATAGTTTTTCAATCTGAGAGGTTAGTATTTAGTTCTTTTGCTGCGTAATTTGCTCCTTTAATCGACTGTTATGAACACGGTGACGTCCATGGGATAAATAGGGCTGATGACACTGCATTCTTAATCCGACACCACACCGACTTCTATTTCTTTTAAACCTAGTACATAATACGTAATTCTTATTAAATCTTTATTAATTTTTACTTGACGCTACATATAATTCTGTAGGTGTCATTATTGTCATTATTTCTTCTATACATGCATAATAAATAATAATAATAATAATAATAAATTACTTTATTGTACACCAGATGAATTTCAACAATATCATAAATTAGGAGATACAAGTGGCGGCCTTATCGCTCAAACGCAATCTCTTCCAGGCAACCATGGGATGGAATGAAAGCATGAGATCGAGAGTGTGGGGTAGTATCTGGTGATATTAAGGGATAGAGAAATAGTATAAATATACAATACTTGCTCATACATATGTAAATACATAAATATAAATAAACATACATACACATATTTATACACATATACACATAGTAATAGATAAGTGTTATATTCTGTATATACTTATTCGCAATATTCTGACTGGTCGGTTACACGTCATTGACGTCTCCCAGGTAGTATTCTCTTACCTTTCTTTTGAAAACAGTAACTGTTTGCGCACGTCTTGTTTCAACTGGTAGGGCATTCCACAACCGAACTGCTTGCACAGAGAAGGAGTGGTCGAGGAATTTAGTTGTATGTCCAGGCATCTTCAATCTCAGGTTCTCCGATGATCTCAACAATTTGGGATGTGTGTCATGTAGGAAGGTGAAACGGGATTTTAGGTAACGTGGAGTACAAGGGTTGTATAAAATATTATAAAGAAGAGATAGTATATGTGTATTCCGGCGAAGGCGGATTGGTAACCACTTGAGCTGTTTACGGTATTCGGAGACGTGATCATATTTGCGTAATCCAAATATGAATCTTATACACAGATTTTGGAGTCTCTCAAGCTTATTTAATTGGTCTTCAGTGAGATCTAGATAGCTGACATCGGCATAATCGAGGATGGGGAAAAGAAGAGATTGTGTTAAAGCAATCTTAGTAGATTTAGGTAGGAAATTTCGAAGTCTGCGCAACGATCCTGCAGCGGCAAACATTTTACGACTCAGCTCTTGTATCTGAGGAGTCCAGGATAAGGTACCATCTATGTAAATCCCCAGGTTCTTCACTTTGTCACTGTACGGTATAAGTGTGCCATTACAGGTGATATGAGGTAATGTTGTCCAATCAATTTTGGAGATCATACGCGAGCTTCCAACAACAATTACTTTAGTCTTCGATGGGTTAATTTTTAGGCCGTAGGTGTTGCTCCACTTACATATCTTATCCAGGTCAGCATTGGTAGTGTTAATAGCACTGGTCAGATTGTTCAGAGATGCCGTGGTATATATCTGCAGATCATCCGCGTAAAGGTGGTAGGAAGAAGTCAGATTATTAGTGATGGTGTTGATAAAAACTGTGAAAAGTAGGGGAGAAAGCACGCCGCCTTGTGGTACACCGACTGTAGTACTACACCAAGAAGAAACAGTGTTTTCAATACTAATGCGCTGCCGGCGACCAAGCAAGTAATTGCGAAACCAGTCAATTGCAGTTGGAGATATGTTAAGAGAGCACAGTATAGACAGTAGAACGTCGATGTCTACGGTGTTGAATGCATTGCTGAAGTCTAGGAGCGTCAGAACTGTAAGCTCACCATTCTCCATGGCAGATCTGATGTCCTCTGTAATGTGGACTAGGGTTGTAGTGGTACTGTGACCGGGTCGGAAGCCAGATTGGAGAGGATTTAGTAGTAAGTTACTGGATAGGAAATCCGAAAGTTGGGTATGGATGAGACGTTCGAGGACCTTGGACAGAAAGGGCAGTATAGAAATTGGACGATAGTCGGAGAAGGATTCAGGGTTTCTCGTTTTGGGAATGGGTATAATTTCGGCTTCCTTCCAAGCTTTAGGGAACACGCTATACGAGATTGAGTAGTTCAGGATATGACAGATGACAGGAAGAATTTCATTGAGGATTGGGAGGATCATATTTCGACTGACACAATCAGAGCCTACTGCATTCGAAGTAATCGATACCATGCTCTTCTTAACATCACAATCAGAAAATTGACTAAAGAAAAAGGAAGAGCAGTCGGGAGTTGGAGCAGAAAGTAGAAGTTTCAGTGTGGCGTCTTTTGTCATTTTATCAAAATTTGACGAAGCAGAAAAATGTTGATTTAGTGAATTTAAGTTGACACTTTTAGGAAATAAATCGTGAGCGGGTTTGCTTACTCCCAATGACTTTAAGAATTTCCAGACCTTTGCTGGATCTCCATTTTCAACGGAGCTATGGATATATCGGCGTTGAGCATTCCTACACACCTTGCTGCAATGATTCCTGATAGCAACGTATTTGTCCCGATTACTATCTCTTGGATTCTTTTTAAATTTAGCCTTAGCAATCACCTTTTTCCTGAGTAAGGCTTTGATGTCTTCAGTTAGCCATGGGGCCGGGAGACGTTTGACCCTCATAGCTTGCATTGGCGCATGGTCATTGTAGAGTGTCGTTAGTTTAGTGTTTAAATGTTCAACCTTATCATCTATAGAGGCAGCACTGAAGATCGGTGCCCAATCAATGTTGGTAGCATCTCTAACCAAGGCTTCTACATCCATACTTTTAAAGTTTCGCTGCAGGATAATCTTCGCTTTAGTTTTAGGAGGTCGAAGACGATAGGATAGATAGAGTAAGTCATGGTAGGAAAACTCGTGAGCTGAACACTGGCCATGCTTAACTACGAGATTAGGGGAGGAAACAATGATGAGGTCCAACAGAGATGGTGTAGAGTGTGGGAAATAATGCGTTGCATTGGAAGGAAGAATAGATAGATTGCTAGATTGCACTATAGATTGAAGAGTTGATGACCGAGTATCGTTTTTGAGGAGACAGGTATTGAAATCGCCCATGATTATGGTATGACTGCACGAGGGAATATACTGCTCAAGGAGCACCTCGAACGACGAGAAGAAGTCGATGCGTGACGAAGGGCAATAAAACACACCGAGAAGGATTTTAGAATGAAGAAGTTCGATTTCAAGGAAAAGATGTTCACCTGCATTAGCTGGTGGAGGTTGTGGCGAGGTACTCACGACGGTGTAGGAAATATGGGACCGTAAGTATATGGCAACACCACCGCCGCCACCCACAGCTCGATCATTCCTAATGAGGTTGAATCCTGGTAAGGAATATGCAGAAGAAGGTAAACATGGCTTAAGCCAGGATTCAGAGATAAGGATAGCGTGTAAATTCGTACAGTCAAAACATGCCAGCATATCGGGGAAATGAGCCGGAATACTTTGTGCATTAATATGTACAAGATTGATATTTTTGGGAGCATCAGAGAACCGAGACGAAAGAGTCTCAGTGATTGTTGGATTATCCTGGGAACTACTGGCAGCAGACAGAAAGTCGCTACCGTCATCACTGCCACACTCAGACAACGACATTTCCAACTTAAAATTAAATAGGTTCAGAGAAGAAATGATAATATGTATCCAGTCAAAATCAATTTTATAAAATAACTAATTGAAAAATTAAAATAAAATATAACTAAGTAAATAATAAATATTTGAAATACCAAAATAATAAAGAATAGATAAAAGAATGCAAGCCAATAAGTATAGTATGTAAATTAATAAAAATATTTATAACTCCTATCGGTTGATAATCCATCTGCCGGTTGCCAGTTACAAACAAACCTTATGTTATATGTGACAAAACAAAAAAAAGCAAACGAGAAATCAAAAACATAGAACAAAAACAAAAAATAAACTAATAATATTTAAATCCACACATTCTCTCACAGTCCAGGCACGAGTATAAAAAGACTAGGTTTCAGATATAGGAGTATTAACTAAACTTGTCGTAGTTCTGAACGAAACTCAATTTGTTGACACTGGCAATAGTCCTTACGTCACGCACTATCTATCTGTCAATGTATGATACATATGAAAAAGAAAAGTGGGTTAATACACAAACACAATAAATGGTCGTAAAGGTGTTGTTTAATAAATAATGCTTACAAGAAACTAACTATATGAAGGTATCTATCTAATTAGCATTATGAAGTGGGTGTAAACAATGTTTTTATAACAGCCACCTCTATAAAAAAGACGTAAGTCGTACCTGGACTGCGCTAGATACGCAGAATGAGTACATTACTTCTTAGTCGTTGCAGCACGTTTAGGCCTTGACCCAGTGGTCTTAGGGATTACGGCCGGCGGGTTCGGTGATGCAGCAAGTAATGCGTTCAGCTCAGCCAACGATACAATGCAGTGGCGGGTCTCATCTGGACCTATGATGTAAATGGAGCCCTCTCTGGTCCAACACCTAGCTATCCCCAGCCTCTCGCGGGCCACCATGAATAAATCATGCCTGGGCTTGGTTAGAAACTCTGACAACGTGACCCCAGAGCCCTTAAGCTTTGTCTTGTTAAACCATAATCCATCACGTACAGTCACATCAGCAAACTTAAGGAGTATGGGTCTTGGTTTCTTGGTGGATGAAGCCCGACCCAGTCTCTGGCAGCGTTTGAAATCTGCCTCAGTGAGATCCCTACTGGTGAAATGTTCCTTAATTACTTTCACAGCGGTGTCAGCAACGTTTTCATTGTTTGACTCTGTAACACCATGCAAGAGCAGGATCTTGCGTCGCCTCTGCATCTCAATGTCATCTACAGTTTGTGTTAGTGACTCCACCTGCTGCTGTAGCAGCTGCAGGGTCTGTGTGACAAAGAGCCTAAACGTAGTAAATTCTGCAGACAAACTAGTAACACTTACTGATGGACTAGGTGTTTTCGTGAGCTGGGCTTCAAAGTCTTCCATCCTCTTGTTGAATAACATCTTTAAGTCGTTGATGGCCTGCACAGTGGGCATGGTGGAACAGTATCCAAGAGAGTATTTGATATGGTTGTTTATAGGAATGGAATGTTGAAGAATCCGGCAGCTGGATGGTCTAGCTAGTATTTTCTGACATATAAGCCAATGAATATATACATTAATGAATAAAACGTATTTTATAATTACAGAGCAAAAATTTGCGACTCCCCTATCGGACCTACTTCTTTTCTTTTTATTCAAATCACCCAAAACATCTTTAGGATAACCTGAGCCTTATAATATACTAACTTTCACCCCCGTTCCGCCTATATGTATGTCGGTTATCGTTGTAAAAAGTAGACTATGTCCTTTTTTAGGCTTACTATCTGTGTATCAAATTTTATTTTTATTAATTTTGTAGTATTATCGTGAAAGTGTGACAGACAGATAGAGTTACTTTTGCATTTATAATATTAATTAGTAAGGAGAGTAAATATTACTTCACTAGTTTATTTTTTTCAACTTTAGCACTTGTCAGGAATGGTTTAGAAAGGACTAACAAATAAGCCCGAATAAAAGATTAAGGTCTTAAACTAAATCAATTAGTACCGACAAGCAAGCCCTATTATATCTTACACAATGCGACAAAAGAGTCTATGCTATCAAAGGCAAACTCTTCAAAGTCAAACTTAAATGTCATTTTTTGACATAAACGCTTTGTGTCTTTCATATTCTAGTAACATTTTATATAAAAGAAAAATGCTAGACTTGATTTATAGACATTAAATAACAACTAGCTTTAGCCCGTGTCTTTGCTCATATAAAAGTTATATTTCTATACCAACCTAACATATCTTAAATATTGTTTTTTTGTCATCATAAAATTGGAGCCTTCGGGTGGCTTAAATACCCAACGGCAAGATTTACGCAGCCGCAACGTTAACCCGCCAACCTGCACGTGAGGACATATGGCCTTAACCCTCTCCTGAGAGGAGACCCCGAGCTCAACAGTGGGTTATAGGTCGTTGATGTTAATGATTGATGAATATTTAATCAATACTTTGCGATTAGGAATAGTGTTAATTCTCTTTCATAACATAACCTTCCTATCATGCTATGATAAACAGCTTAGAATCACATCTCCGTTTAGTAAGATCTAGAAGCGAATTCTGGAATTTATAGGGTTTAAATTTAATTTGTTATTATAGCTATTTGTTTGTAAGTTATTTATTGTTATATATTATACAATTTCAACCATTAAAGCTAATAAATTACTGCTTTAGTTACCTTTGTTATTTTCAAAGCACCTACTAGCATTAATTTTTTTATCATGGACAAATTATATATATATGGATTAAATGATGGCATTTTTATTTTTCTAAATTAAATTCACAAAGAGTCGGTGGCCACTGTTCTTAGATTCCATTCATGCTTTCCACGAGGCAGACTAGAGTCACTTTGGCAAACTCATTATAAAAAAAATTGTTCTATAGAAAATTTAGCAAAATAGTATCTATAAAAGTAAGGTAGTAAGAAATAATTTTATGAAAAGACTTTTATCTAGAAATCTTTTATTAAGGTTGAACGATTTTTAGAACACTCAAGAGAATTCTGTGATTGATAACTCAATATTTTCACAGCGAAAAACATTAAAGTTTCATGAATTTTATTACTATCAACTTGGATTAGATTCGAAAATAATATGTTCTATAAAAATTGAATAGCAAAGGAATGTAACAGACACATCTCATAGATATATTTATTGTTTGAGATATGTATAAACAAGAACAAAGAACATAATAATAATAATATTTTGGACATCTGACACACAACATCATCCTGTCCCAAATAAGCAGAGCTTGTATTGTTTGTATACATATACAGTATAAACACACCTGATTACATAGGTACTATACATTACATGCTTTAATTCCGAAAAGTTTTTTTTTTTTAGAAATTTGGTTAGGTATCGCCTTAATCTTACCACGATACAGCCAAACTGTGATTTTTGCATGGAGCAACTAACATCAAGTCTTCCTAACCCAAATCATCATCAGTTTATTAAAGTCCACTGCTGGATATAGGTCTCTTAAATTGTAGAGCACTTAACTCCATCCTTGGCTTCTCGCATCCAGCACCAAATATTAGAAAAAATTGAAGTTCTGTAAATGGATTGTAGTCAAACTTTCTAGGGCTCCAACGATCCATATCCAGTTATCCCGGGAAGTGTATCATATGTACATGATATTTATTTATTTAACTTGGTAATTACTTAACCTACTTGGTTTCCATTGATAATTTAATAGCCTAAATAAAGCAAATACCAAACAAATGTCATTTATGTTCAATATTTGACACATGCCATTGCGTGCCAGTGAAAGTTTGTACCCAAATGCATCTTGCTCTCGTCGACAGCGCGTGATGTTCATGACAGGTGTCAGATTGTAAGACAAGTGTCAGCAATATGAACTTTGGAAATCGAAACGTAATATTTGCTTTGTGTGTTGGAAATTGAAATCAAATATTGTGTTTTCAATTATAACTAACTAACTTTTGTCCGTTGCTTTGCCTGAGTGTATTTTGTTTATCATGGTAAAGATCTTTGTCCTTTCTCGAGATTCTCCATCCCAAATTTCATTGAAAGCTGCGGTTTAACCGTGAAGGCGTAACAGATAGACAGAGCTACTTTCAGATGTATAATATTATTTATATTAATATGGTTATTGATTATTTTTCGAATCAAACCTTTTAATTGACTTGTAACCTTTTCAAAAGGAGGAAATTGGGTCGCAGTCATAAGGGCTCATAAACCTCATTCCTAGCACGAATTAACCCGCATAGAGTGAAGTTCAACAAGATCTGATAAGACTTGTTCATTGTAATCAGAGTTTGTTCCAACTGTTGTCTATCTACCCACATAATCGTGTCAATGGCTAGGAATACAAATTTGGATATAATGTAATCAGATCTGATAGATGAGGTGAAAACAAAACGGACAACTTAGATTATTTGTATAGTAGTTCCACGCTGATTTCAGCACGAATAGGTCCACTCGACCGGGGCAGTACTACCCTCACACAGAAGACCAACCTAACAATGACAGCATTTTTGCTGTCGTATTTCGTTGGTGAGTGTGAGACCGGAGGCCCAATCATTCTGCGTCATTTACCGGAGGATGGGAAAATGATGCAGAAAAAACTGACCAGGGCGCCATTGTATAGGTCACTATGCTCCATTGACCGCCATAATATGGGTCACCACGCTGAATTGTTTGCACTCCTATTGAGGTCACTACTCATTCGTTTTATCAAGTAGAGTAAAGTCATTTTTATGTAGGTTTAAATTACTTATAGTTAAGACCAAAAAGCAAACCTAACATATCATATCATGTTTTATGTAAATCAAGTTCATGTAAGGTACACATAGTAATTTATTACTCGACTACAATGTATGCCTTTTGAATATCTTTAAGTAATTCATCATTATCGTATGAAATATTTATAACAAAACGTTCTGCCTTCAACGTATACCTTTCATAAAAAGGGTATTTGCCCACCAAGAGTGTAAACCGGCTACAAAAGAAGCAGTCTTGCTAGCTATTCATATTCAAAGGTATTTGGGTAATAGAATGATAGATGACTACGCTAAAATACAGTTTCTTATTACTTTTTAGAACTATCAATCTTGAGGAGGCATTGCCGTAATTGGTCATATAAAGGCAAATTGACCTTTTGCATGAAATAAAGCTGGTTTTATATGCTTTTGTCGATATTTGCGATAAGGGGCAGGTCAAAATAGTTCTATAGGTTTCAGTAGTAATCATTATTCGGTCATTGACTCGTGAACCATGTTCATTTTACTATAATTCTTGATTGTATTCCTTTTGACATTGCTGATGTTTTAATTATTAAAAATACTGAACTGTACCATTAGTAACATAGATATTTATCATGAAATGACCAAATGAATTCGCACTCAGAAATACAAATATTATTTTCGATAACTGTTTATTGACTGTGATATAATATTGGAAAAAATTGGCCAAGTACGTGTTAGGCCACGCATAGAATAGAGTTCCGTACTCACCCATAATGGTAGGTAGATTTAAAATTATGTCCAATATATAGTTGTTATGTTTACTTATTATTATCTTTTTCCAAGTGAGTGCAGTTTTACAAGTAAGGCCCCTATAACTCCTGAAATAAAAAAGTTATCAAAACCGCTATAGTTTTCCTTTAAAGTTCAATATATGGACTACTATCGTGAATTTTTTGCAGATTTTTCGAGTCAGCTGTTTGACTTTTGGTAGGGGGGGGCGCCCTGTTTATGTAAAAAATAGCGCTTTAAGGTTGAGTAACTCGCAAATGCATTCCTAAATCGAAAAATGATTAGAACAACCTCGAAATGTTTTTGAAAGACCTATCTAATGATAACCCACGCGATGGGGCAGACAGCGAGAAAAAAATATATACTTTAGGTGTATGGGAGGTACCCGAAATAAAAATATTTTTCATAATTTTTTTTTAGCACTTTGTCGACGTAATTGCAACACATATTCATACAAAGTGTAGCACGAACCGTTTGGGCGGTAGGTCGAGGACGGACGGACGGACTGACATACATTACGAATCTATAAGGGTTTTTTTAGGGTTCCGAGTTCATGACTCGGAACCCTAAAAAGGATGTGACCTATAGACGAGTGCAATTTTTTTTTGTACCTTTGCCAAGTGCATCCGCTTCGCTAATCAGCATCGCAATTTTTATCTTTGCACTCTTTTCAAGTGGATTTCCTGCAGGATAAGAAGAGTTAGTTCCTTACACTAAAACCAAACTCTGATAAGTGGTACATTTAACCAACCAAAAGAAGATGGAGGAATAAGTTCTGAGCACTAATTTCCAATTAGGTAAGCTGTGTCGGAATTAAATATTATACCGATGATTGATTATTAAATATAAATATAAAACCTTATCTTAACATAACCTATCCTTTCATATTTTTTTCAATTCTTATCTATGACAATGTTCATAATAACAGCAATTATTGGTACGGTTAGGCTTATGGCACTTTCAAATAAAATATTATAATCTATGCTTAAACTCATTTTATTACTTTATCCAATAATTGCTCAGTATTATTTAAAATATTTAGTTAATGTGATTAATTCTGTGTCAATTTTAACTTGTAGTCTAAATTGTGTTGATTTTATACATCACAATTGGTATACATA
Organism: Phragmatobia fuliginosa; assembly: GCA_932526445.1. Lineage (NCBI taxonomy): Eukaryota > Metazoa > Arthropoda > Insecta > Lepidoptera > Erebidae > Phragmatobia > Phragmatobia fuliginosa. Next base: position 7,665,020 of record OW052081.1, on the reverse strand, counting down.
ATATCTGAATTTATTGCTTTTGCCGTAACATATGTACCTACCACTCAAACCTATTCATGAAAAATGTTTCTTACTTAATTTTATTTTCCTCGAGTCTTATTCATCCATCTGACATAATCTTAAGTTGATTATAACACTCCAGGGATGAATAAAATACGGCTTATTTGAAGTCGATAAATGGTAGAGAGAAAGTGTATTGACTTGTGAAGTCTGTTTAATTTACAGTACAATGCCCTCAGATCACAAGAATTAATCTTGAAAAAAATTTGATATTTTTTTCAAGATTAAGAGCAACTAACAAGAATCTGTTAAAAAGACATATTAATGGGTTATCGACACTTACTTGAGCTTTTCTTGAGCATTAAGCTTAGGTTCTTGTTTATTCCATCGATCTAAGTTAGAAAGGCTACTCATCTTTTTGATGAATCCAGGTCTTTATAACTTATATACTATATCGACTATATCGACTCTATCGATCGTCTATATCGACTGCCTCAGTGGCGCAGTGGTAGCATATACAACTGCTGTGCTACCTCAAGCACAGCCAAAACAAATACTTGTAGATCACATAAACGTTTGGTCCGACCGTGAATCGACCCGAGACCTCAAGCACAACAGGCACAACAGACGCTAACACTTCGCCAACGAGGCAGTCAAAAATTAAAATGCCTTAATTTATATTATTTCGTTTCCTAATTTGCCCTTGCTATATAATAGCGTCTAAGACTTTTCGACTATCTCTCTGGAGATCTAGTTGTGGGTGTTAATATAATAAACACTTTTAATTTTATTTTAATTTTCTGGATTCGCACAAGTGCCACCCCTGTATAATTTAGTTGTAAAAACATACGACATACGAATGTATTTACCTACAACGGGTAGGCAGAGCCATTTTAAATAACCACTTTTCAGCTATGGTGGCGAGCCCATTACCGTTTATCGAAATTCCGTCGATCAGCAACTGCACCATTTGCTGATGTGGTTGGCTTGGAGCCTATGCACCCTAAGCAACTCTAAAATAATATTTTCGATATATCAGCGTATCACTTTGAGACTTTTACAACGGAATTTCAAATTTGAACAGCTGTCGTCAATTAAAGTACTGTTTCAACCTTCAAAACGATCAGTACTTAAAAAATATCTGGACCGTGAATTCATTTTATATCTCGACACAGTAACATATTGACATTTCTATAAATAACTTTAAGTGATGTGACATTTTGTCCCTCATCCGAAACTCGACAAGGATTATTTTCAAGTGGGAGGGTATAATCTCTCTCGACGAAGGGCCGAAGTGTACTCTGAAACTTTGTATTTCATGATACGCTTGCCTGGTTTGTTTACATTCATTTTTACTTAACGTGACAAGTTCTAGTTGACAAATGTTAAGTGCTTATTTGAATAATAATAAATATTTCGCACATCTTACACACAACGTCATCTAGTCCCAAACTAAGCAGAGCTTGTATTATGGGAACTAAACAACTGATATAAATACGTAAACATATTTTTTTTTGTAAATACATACATATTATACGTAGTATTTGGTCTGACCCGGGAATCGAACCTGAGACCTCTTGATCAGCAGCCGCATACGCTAACCACTAGACCAACAAAGTACCTCATTTTTAAAAATTTAAACATATTATATCTTACCAAATTTTTAGAAACTCCATAGTTTTTTTTACTATTTCAAACTGCATTTGAAGAAAACTAATGGTCACCACAGTTATTTCAATATATAATTTGTCTCCGTTCAGAGTTTCACTAAGAAACTTTATTAAAATATTTGTTTAAACACTAACTTCACTTATTCTTCAACTTCAAAGGTTTACATCGTACACAGTACGAATTTCGTACCAAAAGCAAACAAAAGCTACTAAAATACGCCTGCGGTCTTGTGTAAAGTATGTGTAGTAAATACAGTTTCAATGATATTTCATTTACATATAAATACTATATGATCCACGCAAGTTTGTCTTTGTCTGTATTCAATTATACTCGTTTCTTACTGGTTTAATCGTGAATTTGTGATATAAATTAAGGACGCTGAATTACATATATATTAGGCTTTATATTGACTGCCTCGGTGGCGACTGCTATGCTTGAGGTCTCTCGGGTTCGATTCCCTTATTAAAATGTTTGTGATCCGCAAATATTTGTTTCGTGTGGTCCCCAGTTTCCCAGGTCTGGGTGTTTTCTATGTATAATATGTATTAGATGGCGTTGTGTGTAAAATGCCCGAAATATTTATATTATATTTATTTTGTGTATATTAATAAAAGTTTACGCAACACATAGATCAATGATGTTTATTATTTTCCATATCATACTGCATGAACGTTTCATTGTAATTATTTCAAACACGGGCCATAATAAACCATTGTTACGTATTAAATGTGACGTGTACTCTCTCTTAAAAACCTTCCAATTAACTGTCCACGTGGGTGTATAAGTGGCTTAGTAGATTAACTCCAGTGGGTGGGTAGCTTCTCTTTTGAATCTATTTTTGGTTTATTGAGAATTAATTTAGAGTCAGTATTTCGATTAATTATTAAATCGTTACGTCGAAGTAAAAAACATTATGAAGAAGGCAGATATAAATAGCTTCGGGACTTCACATACTCATGCGCGTTAGGCGATTCACACACTGGCGACGCGAACACGCGCGTAGGCGCGGGCAGCCAATCCCGAAGCTGCTAGCCGCACGCGCTCACACGTCGTAGCGCGTGTTCAGTGTGTTGGACCTGGCGTGTTTTCTATACTAATCGATGTACTTGCATACAATATTAAAATCTGCCACTCCGCGCTACGCGACGGAGCGCGGTGCAGTGTGCGAATCGCCTTACCGTTTGCAAGGCAAGTTAAAAAAAAACTATTGTAAAGGCTGATCATATCGATGATCATATTTGTAATGTTTTGTTAGTAGAACAGGTAAAGTGAAAACCTGATCACTTTTGACCGGTTATAATACGAAAAGGCATGCGACGCATATATTTTTAGTAGTAGTAGATATGCACGTATAGGGATTACTTTAATATTTCGTACTAGTACTAGCTCTTCACATGAAATGAATACGATATCTTTGTAAGAAATAATGGCATGCAGACCATGTATTCTGGAGAAACTTATGGACAGTACAGAGAAAATATTTTCTTATTAGAAAGGAGCTATCGTAAGAGCCGATTAAGGGGGCAAGCAATAAGAATAGAACTGCAAAGAGAAGGAAAATTTGACATAAAACTTATAATCATTAACTTCACTCACACCAATATCAACTTTTAGTCGTTTCATCACCATCATCAACAAGCCATACGTCCCCACGCTGACCAAGTGCTGGTTCGAGACTGGCAAGACACCGTTGTGGCTACGTAATCTTGACGTTGGATGTTTTTCCTAATACACAAAATCGCTCATGGTATCATTTCACTAACAATAATCCAGTCAGGTACTGACCTCGCTGTCGTTGCTTACCCTAGGTGATTGTTTCTCTGGGAGGGGTCCAGAAGGAAATCCCTTCCTTGGACTCCTTCCAAAATACATGCGCAGAGAGGTCACACTGTGTGGTTTTAGTCGGTCACACACCCAGGCGGGGTGACGGTCCAAGGGGATTTCCACACGTTAAAAAAACGATGATTGTTTCTAATGACCTAGGTCAACTTAGCTATAACCTCTTTGTCATCTACTTGTTACCTACTGAGATAAAGACTAATTAATTGCCTTACCTCGAAGGTTATTAGCGACACTAAAATGTAATTCTATACCAACGTCGTACATTGAGATTATAACAAAGCGATGCCAGGAAGCTTCCATGTATATACATACGACGGCATATATTAAACATGAATATAAAACATTAGGTATTGTTTATTTGAGAGATATAGATCAATATTCGCGACAGAAAACTGTAAGTAGGATCCAAAAGTTGGGGACATCCTGTTTGATACTTATATTAATACTTCATGTATTGTCATAAGTGTCAAACCTAGTCGATGCAATTCACTTCTAATGCATCATCACCATCATCAACAGCCTTTATTAGTCCACATAGGCCAATTCACTTAAAATACAGAATATTAATTTTACTGCTTGTCACGTAACTCGGCTTTAGTGGCCGGTTTGTGCACGATATCAGGAGGAGGAGGTCCACAAGAAGTTTATTGATTTTACAGCAGTTTACAATTTGTTATATTATACAAGGGCTGGTTAGCGAGCACGTTAGGGCGTGGGCTCTTGAGAATTCCGTCGGCGTTGCCTCCCAGAAAGAGGAGACCCTTATCTTGAATAGCGGAGCGCCCGCAGCCAGGCGTCGGGCGAGGATAAAGAGACTGGTTTTCTGGCGCGCGTTGATTATATAGCCGCGCCCGGAGTAGCGGGGAACGAGGCAGCGTAGCCACGTTACATGCTGCTTAAAAATCCGCATTAATTACGTTAAAGGACACAAAGAGAGACCATAAATCAAAATGTCAGAAGTCGGAAGCTTCTATTTTTTCAGGTAACTAAAAACATTAAACCTGCTTTCGTTAGTTAACTGTTTAATGGTAGAACTTTTACTCATAATAAATTCATGTATCCGTATGAAACTGCCAGTCATCCACCATTTTGCTAAATTACGCTCCATAAAATGGCGGCCGTAATGGACGTATAGTTTCGCGCCAAAAGATTGAAACTTCATTGAGGACTATTAATTGCCTTCTGTAAGGTGACGCGGGTTAATTCACCCTGAGTTGGCGCTGATTGATATAAAACAACGGCAAGGGTAACACCCCAAGTTAGATTAACGAATATAAATTTAATCTCCAATAACCGCACCTTCATTTGTTAAAGAGTAAGAGAGATGAAAGTACTTTCGCATAGTGCGATATCTCTTTTTAATAGGTGTGTACTGAAAATGTGAAATCTCGTAGGTTGATATTGTAATACTTATTTGATTTTTATTTAGTTGCTGTCCTTCTATAGGATGAACAAAAACTGAGTTGGCGTCCAAACTTTTATCACTCAAATTTATCAATAGTTTGATGGAATATAGATTAAATAAAACATATATCCAATAGTAAAGTCAAACTATTAATAATATTGAAATGAAATCATTTCATATAAATCATTTCTATAGCTTTTAAGTAATCGTCAATACTACCACCTACGCCATACAAAGCCGTCTGTGTTGTCAGTCATAGATAAATAGGTACAACATTTAGCAGAATTTTGCCACCCACGCATATCCAAGAATTCGATTTAACTCCAAATAGCTTTAAATATAACCGATGTCAAAAAAGAATCAAGGAAAGAATATTTTTGTTAAATAAAAAATCTGTTGGGTGATCTTTGTTTACCTATTTGCAAAATAAATACATACCTATATCATCGTTAACGCTTGTCTTTTTTTACAAGTTAGGCCTCTAAAACTCCTGAACTAACAAAGTAATCCAAACTGTTATAAATTAAATCCCTGTAAAATTCATGAAACAAAAACCTACCCAATTTAGATGTAGGCGAGGTAACCCAAATAAAAATATTGTAGCACTTTGTCGAAGTGACAAAAAAGCATATTCATGCAAAGTTGAATCTTTTTAGCACTAACTAACTAACCAAAGACCTTAAGTCGAACGAACGGACGACCAGACATGACGAATCTATTAGGGTTACGAGTCATGAACTACGAGACCATAAAAACAAGTATTACATAGACACCACGTGTTCAATATTACAAATTTACCAGCTGAATGTATTCAGAAGCCGTATGACTGGCATAACCTTCATAAATATATCACGCTTGGTTACGATCAAATTTAAATCAATAAGCTTTAATTATTATTTTTCGTAGGAACATTATTTAGGTTTCTTTACTGTGAATTAACTTGTTATAAATATTTTGTGATCCACCATGAGTTGTTTTTCATGATCTTCATTAGTTCTTAATAGCTCACTGACTTACGTATGCATGCTGCTATTGTGGACATGGAACTACACCTTATTAGTCAAATAATGCATTGATGTTTTGAAACTACTAACTTCTGAAATTAAATTAGTTGTGTACCTTTAGGGAACTGAAATTCGAAGATTGAACTAGTTGTCAGTATATTTGAGGGCACTGACTTCCCAATAACGATTGCCATAGATGTTCATGACAACCGGGACCGAAGGCTTTACGTGCTCTCCGAGGCACGGGCGTGAAGCACCGCCAATCTTCCAAACTCCGGGTTGCTTTTAGGAATTTCCTAAGAAAAACCCAAAAACACTTTTTGGCCCGACCCGGGATTTGATCCCGAGACCTCTTCATTAGCAGTCGCATACGCTAACCACTAGACCAACGAGGCAGTTAAATAAATAATAATGATTATGTAAAAAAAAACAATGCAAGAAAATAAAACAAAGATCGGAACATTTATCACTAAGTTAAAGTCCTTGTCATCTTACTGAGGCGTGAAAGCCTCCGCACTGAACTATTTTAATTAGCAAAAGTGACGTCTGCCTAATCGCACTTGTCAGTGGCTGTAGGGCCATATAATAACGATGAGTACAATGTGACTGTGAATAAATGAGCTACTTATTAACTTATATTATTGTTGTTTATGTATATTTTTTTACAACTGCCTCCTTGGTCTAGTGGCTATCGTATGCGACTACTAATCAAGAGGTCTCGGGTTCAAATCCCGGGTCGGGCCAAAAAAAGGGTTTTTGGGTTTTCTTAGGAAATTACTACACACCGTGCGGTTTTAGTCGGTTCGAGTCCGATACACCACCCCGCCGTAACCCCCGGTTGTTTCAAGCTTTCCTTCTATTTGCAGTGCTATAATAATAGTGCGTAGTTTGCTCCCTTAGTTACAGCCATAGACAAACAGATACGTACTGTGTACGTCTCCGTGTGTCTTAATCCGTCACCATATGGATCGACGGTAACACTCTCTGTGTCATTTAATAATCCATCTGCTCCATTAAGAAAAATCTTTACTAATGTTATAAATATGAAAATAACTTTGTCTGTATGTGCGGCTTTCACTACAAAACTACAAAACCGAATTAAATTAAATTTGGTACACAGATACTCAAGAGCCTGGGAAAGGACATGGACTACTTTTAACCGTGATAACGGACATAGTCAAAAGATAATGATTTAAAACCGTTTTACAATTTATGAAAATACAAAAATAATCTTAAGAGCGTGTCATCCCTAGCGCTGGGTGAATGTATTCAATTATGTGAAGGCGGCCATTTTGTGCAACTTTCACGAGGTAAATTAAGGTAGGAAGAGTGACGCGGCAGTTTTGTTTTTGTGATTCTGTTTTTGTTGAACAAGTTCATTACTTTAGGTTCACAGGCTTCACAGAATTTATAGGTAGACAATTTGAAAACTTAGTTTGTTAAATACTTTGTTACTTGCGTGTGAATATTTCATGTATAAAAGTGTCACTTGCGTTAATAAACATGAGTTGCAATGTAGAGAGTGTACAAAAAATCTTTGATATTATTATATGATTGTCCGTGTGGTCACGGATTAAGAATACAAAGTGTCACCACCCCTTTTCATTCCATGGGTGTCGTAAGAGGCGACTAAAGGAACAAAATAAGCAGCTAACATCACTGCCAAGAGAAGGAAAACTTGAACCAAACCCTTTAGCAACCCGTCTGGCCAGCGTGGTATAGTAGGCCAAAACCTCCTTTCATAGGAGAGGCCTATGTCCAGCAGTAGACTGTTAAAGGCTGTTGATGATGATGATGTTGTTTTAGTTTTTTTAAAATTTTGCCTACAAAAGTGAATTTACCCTGCCTGATGCAAAGCATGAGCAGAAAACAGGAGTGAAGGCCACCGCACTTGCTGCGGATGCAGACAAAAAGTATGACGACCCACGTTATGTCAGCTATTTTATTAAATTTATGTATACAAACATACTTATGGTATCAATAGGCAGTAAATTATTTCATTATAAAGCTATTAGTATACAAATTAACATAATTTCTGCTCCGACAAATCATAGTAGACATTTTGCATATTATCAATGAGAGAATGCGATTCAGCGAAACGTCCAAAAATAATTTTCCGCTCTCTAAAATCCCTATAAAACCTTACCTGCTAAGCTTTGTGAAAACAAGACTTATGTTTATTTTATCCTTTCATTATAAAGTGTTTACTGAAATACGGTATCGGATTCAGCATAAAATTTACAAAAAAATATTCTAACTCTAGTTAGGTTGTGGGCGAGGGCGAGAGGCTTTTTTAAAAAGACAATGAAGACGTTTACTCCAATCGGAGCTGTGATCAAGACTAACTTTATTTTCAGTATCTTACAATATATATCAACTTAATACAAAGAGCTTATTTCTAAGTAATCATAACGGGAAGTGACCTGAGGTTAACATGATATAGGTTTAACAATAAACAAAGAACTTAACTCTAATGTTTCCTTATAATCAGTGCGTATGACCTGAGGTTAATTGTTATTGCCTAATTAAGAATGGATCCATTGTGAAGGGTCCATGATTACGGCAACATAACTCCTCCCCCCTTAAGATGGAGGCGCGTCGAAGGCTGCTGCGGGAGCTGGATTTCTTCAGCTTCTGATTGCGGGACTGAGATTTGCGCCGACTTGCGTTTCCACCAAAATCTGTGAATTCCTGCACCGATGATGATTGTTATGATGATCAGATATAGTAATATTGATGACCAACTGGGTGTTGTGGAGATGATTGTGACAGTTTCATCAGGTATTTTGATCTTTTCCGCATGTTGAATTGCATTTTTTAGATTATCCAATTTGATGGATTCCAGATTAATTTTTATTGGTAATACATTCATGGCTTGGCGGGCTCTCGGTAATGGTACAGTTTCTTTCATGTTAATATAACGCTGATGTGTCATTAATATCTTGTCTAGTATATGCACCTTGCAGTTATTGTTAGTAGTTATCAGGAATACTCCTTTGTTGCGTTGGTATTGCACGTCGTTGTTGCAGACTGTTTTGATAACTTCTTCCTGCTTCATGATGACCAGCCAGCTGTTGTCTTTAATTTGCTGTATGATGTTATTTTCAAAACTTGCAGTTGCATAAGTGCAGTTGTGTGGTTCTTGGTGTTGTATTAGTTGTGCGATGCAGTCCGTTGAGTGCACCAGTGTCTGCCATTCCAGGTGTTGACAGATGACGTCGTTGTCAGCTATTTCTATGCAGGGCTCGTGAGGGTATGCAAACTCATTATTTCCCAAGACAAGGAAGGGATTTTTAGGAACAAGGATAGTATTATTATTATTGGGAATGGAGTAGAGGTGTAACAGGTTATATGACTGTTCTGCAACTATTGGTATATCTAATATGAATGTAAGTGTATCGTTAGTGCTGTAAGTTTTAACTATGATTGCTTTTTCCCACAGGTGTATGCTGTCTAAGTTCGGGTTAAACGCTAGTTTTCCACTGATATCATTTTGAATTTGGTTTAATTCTTCTATTAAATAGACCGGGTCAATTATACTAGGATGCATTTTCGAAAGGTGAGAAAATGTAATTGCATTTTCTAATGTCTCTAATCTGTCGTATAGCTGTTGAAGCGATGTCTCGATGCTATTGTAAATACTTAATGTGAGATATTTGGTTTCAAACTCCGTTTTTTGTTGGGAGTATCTGTTGATAGCAAATGCAATTTCATCCTGGTTTGTTTTAATGTGCCTAAGGCTAGTTTCATATTGTTTCATGAAGTCCTGCATGATGCTTATAGATTGTTTTTGGGTGGCTCTGTTAGTATTAATTGCCGACTGAATTGCTTTGATTTCTGTGTCATATTTAATTGCATCGTTTTGGTCTAAATTACCTGTAATTGCTTTAACTATGCTGCCCAGGCCATCTACTAATCCGCGCTTTTCTCTGTTAGTATGTTTAAAACTAATTACTTCTATTCCTAAGTAAAGTAACCTACTTTCTATCCTATCTATAAGGTAATCTATTTGTTTTCTAATTACTAGTGTGTTAGTTGATACATTTTGCTTTAATCTAATAGTGTAATAGTTGCTACATATTTCTGAATAAATGTCTTTTAGTCTCGTGGTGTTGTAAACTACTGCTAGGTGGTATGTGTCTATTTGGTATTGTGCTTTGGCTTCAGTTAATACTAGTATTCCATTGTGGTTGTCTATTGGCTGTATGACTGCAGTGGCTGCTGCGAATCGGAGCACTGCGAAGAGGGTGATGGCGTCCCTGAAACATTTTCAGGTCGCCTTAATAGTCGGAAGTGTACTCTAATAGTTTTTGAGTTTACGTGTTTTCCTACTATTTCTGCTATTTGTTCTGGGTGTATACGTACTATCGTGTAGGGGCCTATATATTTTGGATCTAGTTTATTAGCTCTAGCTGTCTTAGCTACCTGTTTATAGACGACATCGCCTACTTTAAACGTTGCCGTTTCAGTTTCTCTATTGATTCTTTCAATAACTTGTTGTTTATTATTGGATAATTTATTGTGTATGAGTTTTTGAGTATTTTCCATTATTTGTTTATGTTTTTGGACATACTCTTGATAAAATTCGCGGGGACAGTGTAACTCTAGTGGGTTTCTACTGTCTGTGTGCCCGTAAAGTAATTCGAAGGGTGTAAACCCTGTTGATGAGTGAATGCTATTATTATATGCTATAATAGCGTATTTCATTAGGTTTATTGGGTCGTCTCTGTCTGTGATTCTTTGAATTCTGATTATTTCTGCAAGTGTTGAGTGTAGTCTTTCTATAGGTGAATTTGAATTGGGGTTGTAAGGGGTTGTGAAGTGTATGTGAATGTTATGCATTGCACATATTTCCGTGATTACCTCGTTATCAAACTTATGGTCGGAATCAGTTGTTATCTTCTTAGGTATTCCTATTGTGGCAAAAATACTGAGTAGAGATTCGGCTATGTGAATACTGGTTGAAGCTGTGAGTGGTATAGCTTGTGCATATTTTGTGAAATTATCTATTATAGTTAGGAATGTAGTTCCTCCGCTGCTATATAAGTCCATGAACATGTGTTCCATTGGTTTGTGTGGTGTGTCTGTTAATGATAGTGGTAGTTTTAAGGGGTTGCGTTCGTATTTGGATTTTAAACATTTATCGCATTTATTAATGAATTTTTGAATAGACACTAGCATGTTTGGCCAGTGATAATTTCTATGAATATGTTTATAGGTTTCCTGAATTCCTCTATGTACTGTTTTTCCTTCGTGGTATTTCCTAATAATGTCAATTTGTTCCGATAAGTTATCTATGAGTGTGACTCTATTCATACATCTAACTAGTTTAGGGCCGCGATTGCCAAATATATTTTTGTAAATTTCACAGAATAACGGGAAAAATTCTTCGTGGTGAAAGTAACAATGGAAAATTCTGTCTGGTATTGTGTGTTCTTTAAGAAATTGTGTAATCTGATCTTTAGTGTTGTTAATTGGTATAAAAACATCTTTTATTATAATTTTTCCTTTTGACCTATCGTCTATTCTGTAAGTGTTTCCTGGTGTTTTCCGTATATGAAATTGCTTAAGTTGTCTATCGATTGCGTCATCTATTTCCGGTATTTTGGTTGTGATATCTACTGATTCTAATTCGGGTTGTGATGTTGTTATTGGCTGGGGGGTGTTTGAGATAGGGGGTGTCATTGACATGTCTATTTGTGTTGCTTCTTGTGTCTCTAATGGTTGATTTAGTAATTCCGGTGTTATCGGTAAATCTAATAGTGTGCGTATGTCTATATTGTCTATGTCTAGATTTGTGTTTGAAGTACTAGGTTGTGCTTCGTTTGTGTTTGACTCTGACATGTTTGTATTGTGATATAATGTGCGTATCCTAGATAAAGCGTCTGCATTAGTGTTAGCTTTCCCTTTTTTGTATTTTACATCATAATTAAATTCAGCTAATCTTAAGCGCCAGCGAGTAAGTTTAGAGTTCGGATCCTTAATAGACATGATCCAGGTTAATGGGCGGTGATCTGTGTAGATGGTAAAGCGTTTTCCGTAAAGGTATGGGCGAAAGTATTTGGTAGCCCATACTATGCTTAGTAGTTCTTTTTCTATGGTTGAATATTTAACTTCTGTATCCGATAGTGTACGTGAAGCGTATGCTATTGGCTTATCTGAACCTAATTGTCCTTGAGATAGTACTGCGCCAATGGCTATGTCTGAAGCGTCTGTGGTTAGTATGAAGGGTTTTTCAAAATCTGGGTACTGTAAGATTGGTGCATTTATGAGTACTTGTTTACACTTTTCAACTGCTTGTGTGTACTCTTGGTTTATTACTATTTTACTACCTTTTTTGAGACATTTTGTTAGAGGTTTTGTTAATTTTGCAAAGTCCTGTATGAATTTTCTATAATATCCTACTAGTCCAAGAAATGATTTTATTTCTTTTTGAGTTTTGGGTACTGGGAAATTTTTTACTGCTTTTATTTTGTCTTCGTTCGGCTGAAGGCCTTTGTCTGTAAGTGTGTGTCCTAAAAATTTAACTTGTTTTTGTAGAAATTCTGACTTATTTAATTGTATTTTAAGGTTGTGTCTTCTGAATCTATCAAAAACTTGTTTGCATTTATCTATATGTTCTTGTAGTGATGTAGAATATATAATTACGTCATCTAGGTATGTTAAAACGTTATCTAGGCCACGTAAAACCGAGTCCATTAATCGTTGGAATGTGCTTGGTGCGTTTTTAAGACCAAACGGCATTCTAAGGAATTCGTAATGTCCTCGATCTATTGTAAATGCTGTTTTTTCGACGTCTTTTTTGTGCATTTCTACCTGATGATAACCTGATGCTAGATCAATTGTGGAAAAATACTGTGCTCGACCTAGTTTGTCTAGAATATCGTCTATGTTAGGAAGGGGATACTTATCTTCTATAGTTTTTTCGTTTAGTTTCCTGTAGTCTATAACTAGCCTAAACTTTTGTTCACCTGTTGCATCTAGTTTCTTTGGTACGATGTGTACCGGGCATGACCATGGGGAGTTGCTTTCTTGTATTATATTTTGTTCTAGCAATTTGTTGATTTGTTTTTTAATTTCCTCTTTTTGTTTAGGGGCCTGTCTGTAATTTTTTACGTAAATTGGTTTATCGTCTGTTAATCTTAATTCATGCTTAATTTCGTGTGTGAAGGTTAATGGTATTTCTTCGCAATGGAAAATATCGCGGTAGTTATAACAAAGTTTTCTAATTTCACGATTTTCTTCGGGGTTCATGTGATCTGTTCTAAGTCTATCTAAATTTTTCTTTAATAATTCATCAATTTTTTCTTTATTTTTAGCATATTGCGTTTGAGGTTGTGACGGCGTGGCTTGATAGGGTTACTGTGATTGTGGTAGAGGAGTTCAAATGAAACGGCCACCGTGGTGTCTCGAACAGAAAAAGGGACGAATACACGTTTATTATTGCTACATTATAACTACATTAACTACTAACTGGTGTTGCCACCTTACAAAAAATATTCCAAATCGTGCAAAATTATGGTAGAAATACATAGGTGCCGATGCCAGCCTTAACATGCCCCCAGGCGTTGAAGGAACGGCTTCAACAAACAGCGTCAGGGTCAGGCAGCGGACATATCTTGCTAAACGAGCGTCGCATCAACCCAGTAGCAGTTTTGATAGTAGCCACTCTAATAACTCCATCAGCGCCAGGATGCACCTCCACTATACGACCCAGTCTCCATTTAAGTGGCGGCAAATTCTCCTCCTTTATTAACACCAGTGAGTCAAGTTTGAGTGACCCCTTGCTAGCACGCCATTTCGTTCTGATTTGGAGCTCTGATATATATTCTTTGCTCCAACGTGCCCAAAAGTGCTGGCGGAGCTGCTCGACCCGGTGAAATCTCGTCAGCGTCTTCGTGGAGCGGTCTTGAAGATCAGGTGACGGTAGTGAGACGAGTGGTCGCCCGATTAAAAAATGTCCAGGAGTCAGCGGCGTTAGATCTTCTGGACTCGAAGATAGTGGAGTGAGCGGTCTTGAATTAAGCAGGGCTTCGATTTGGACAAGTGTGGTATTTAGCTCTTCGTAAGTCAAATTACATTGTCCCAACACTCTACCTAAATGATATTTGGTGGACTTGACACCAGCTTCCGCAAGGCCAGCAAAATGAGGCGAGTATGGCGGTATAAAATGAAACTGAACACCGTCATTAGCCATGGCAGCAGTCAAACTATTACAACTCGCTTTAATAAAATTTGATATATCGTTATATGCGCCAACGAACGAGGTACCATTGTCAGAGTATATATTTGTTGGTTTTCCCCGGCGTGAAATGAATCTCCGTAATGCTAGTATGAATGTGTTGCTCGTTAAATCACCTACTAACTCTAAGTGGATTGCTCTTGTGGCAAAACAAACAAAAACGGCAATGTAAACCTTTGTTACCTTACAACCACGACCTTGCCGTGTAACGGCCTGTATAGGACCTGCATAATCGAGTGCCACGTTCTCAAATGGAAACCCCCCAGGTGAAACTCTCTGTTGCGGTAGATTCCCCATGATCGGTGTAACAATTCGACCCCGCATTCTAGAACATGTGACACACTGACGGTAACAAAATCTAGCTAAATTACGACCTCCAATGGGCCAATAAGATTCACGAATGGTAGCGAGAAGTAGTTGAGGGCCTGCGTGAAGTAATTTAATATGTTGATAGCAAAATAATAATTTAGTTAATCTATGAGTGGACTGTAAAAGGATAGGATGCTTTTTATTCTCAGGAAAATTTGAATTTTGAATGCGCCCTCCTACACGAAGCAGTTTATCTGCATCTAGAAAAATGTTGAATTTAAGAAGGGGACTCTTCTCAGGTAGATTCTTATTATTAACTATTAATTTATATTCAGGAAATGACTCATTTTGTGATATTTTAATTATTAAATTTAATGCTACATTTAGTTCAACAGCACTAATGGGACCGCGGACAGGCTGTTTTCTACAAACTTTTATAAACCTAAGCACGTAAGCTACAACTCGGTTGAGTCTCATAAAGTTTGAGAATCTATCAAAATTAATAACAGTTGGAATCGGTACCCGATCAATCTGAGAGTGCAGTGATGTAGCACATTTAGTCTCAGGTAATGTATCCCTGTGAGCATGCTGATGAGTGTTGTCGGGCCAGCGTAACGGTAAATCCTTTAGGAAGGCTGGGCCGTACCACCACTGATCTAACTCAGACAAAACAGAGGCTGTGACACCGCGTGAGAGATGATCAGCAGGATTTTGTGCTGTCGGTACATGTCTCCACTCGCAGTTCGCAGTTTTGTCCTGGATTTCAGCAACTCTATTACGCACAAAGGTGTGCAGTTTATTTGGCATCATTTTCAACCAACTTAATACAATTGTTGAATCAGTCCAGAAGTAAGTGCATGTAACCTGTAATCGTAATGATGACATTACTTTCTCATAGAGTCGGGTCCCAACTAAAGCTGCACAGAGCTCGAGCCGCGGAATAGTCGTTGGCTTAAGTGGGGCCACGCGACTCTTAGCTAACAAAAGTCGCACTGTTACTTCGTCGGACTGGCAGATACTTCGCACATACAGACATGCGCCGTAGGCACTTTCTGAAGCATCTGTGAATACATGAAATTCAATACGTTTAGCAAATTTACAAAGAACATGACGAGGAATTTGAATATCATTTAACAGTGGGAGGTCACGGATTACATCAGCCCATAAAATGCTAATTTCTGGGGATAACTGTTCATCCCATGACAGTTTATGTAACCATAACTTCTGCAGTAACATTTTCAACACTATGACAACAGGTGCTAAAAGTCCTAATGGATCGAATATCTGAGATATTATAGAAAGCATGTCACGTTTAGTATTACACGTATAAGTAGACAAACAAAATGGAAAGTACAACAGATCAGACTGAGGACGCCATCCTAGACCTAAAGTCTTGCTAGACTCAGTACAACCAACATTAAGGTCAAGAGAGGATTTGGAAAAATGAGATTCACTCATTAATGTGGGTTCGTTAGACTTCCACTTTCGCAAAACCATCTGAGCGGAAGCAAGGACAGATGATACTTTCTGACGTAAACCTAGAACTTCGGATAGGTCATCTCCGCCAGTCAACAGATCGTCGACGAAGAAATCATGTAAAATAATCTCCGCCACTCTCTTATCAGTACAATCAAGCCCCAGCTGACGAAGACATCGCGTAGCGAGGTAAGGAGCGCTGGCTGTGCCATACGTCACGGTATTAAGCTGGTAGGCTTGGAGAGGGGCAGCGGGATCGTCGCGCCAGATGATGAGTTGTAAGTGTCGATCGTTCGGATGAACTGCGACCTGTCTATACATCTTCTCTACATCTGCCGCGAGAACGTAAGTATGTTGTCTGAAACGTAACAAAATAGATAGTAAATCATCCTGAACTACCGGTCCTACCATCTGAAGATCGTTAAAACATACACCAGAGGTAGTGCGACTGCTAGCATTGAAGACTACTCGCAACTTAGTTGTAGTACTGCTTTCCCGTAACACACCATGGTGAGGAATAAAATGAGCCTTAATTAAATTTGAAATGGTACACTTAGTCATGTGCCCTAAAGACTCGTATTCTCGCATGAAATCTTTATACATATTATTCATAACAGGCTTGCCTTTAAGTCTGCGTTCTAAAGATAGAAAGCATTGCTTTGCTCGCGGCAAAGACTCGCCTAATGCATCTGGGGATGCCTTCATTGGAATTTTAACACAGAAACGACCGTTAGTTAAACGAGTGGTGTGCTTCTGAAAATGTTCTTCACACTCTTGTTCCTCTTTAGAATATTCAGAGCGTGGAGCAATCTCCTCTAACTGCCAAAAACGAGCTAATTGATTTTGAATATCAACGATTGGATTACTATTTGAAATATCTGTAGGAACACTAATAAAATTGCACTTAACATTCTGCGATAATGTCATGATGCATCTACTGTTTAATGGGCCGGATACTAACCATCCGAGTTTAGTTTCAAATAGTATAGGCTGGTCATCAGCTAATTTCAAACGTCGACAACCTAAGAGATCCCAAAAAAGATCTGCACCGATGAGCACATCAACTGCAGCCGGTGAATAGAACTTAGGGTCTGCCAGGCAAACATGAGGAGGTATATTTAAATTAGAGATATTTAATCGATTACTAGGAACATAATCTGTTATAGTTGGCAAGACAAAGCACTTTAGATGAGTAGTGAAGTCACTATTTAAGGATTTAATTTTTAAGTCGCAGATCTTGCGTAATGGAGCAACCGAATTTCCTACTCCGGTAACAAAACTATTAATAACATTTGCAGACAACTCTAACCGATGATATAACCTTTCAGTAATGAAAGAAGAGGTACTGCCACTGTCCAATATTGCGCGGGCAATGTACTCACGGTTGTTGTTTCCGTAAACCTTGATCAATGCAGTTGATAAAAGAACATCAGCCTTACCACCACTAGGTGCATCAGAGATATTCGCTGAGAGAGAAAGATTTGAGCTCTGAGACTGTTGGCTTGACTGTTCATAAGGTTTATCGGGTTTGAACGAATTATACTCAGTAGGTGCAGGTTTGTGTTTTTGATTTGCCGAGTGGACCAAGGTGTTATGCTTCTTGTGACATATTTTGCACCCGGCCTTCTTGCAATGATTGGCATAGTGACCTGCATTAAAACAATTGAAACAAATCCTAAAACTGGGTAATAATGATAAACGTTCCTCATTGGACAATATTAAAAATTGAGGACAAACACTTAGTCTGTGTTCACCATTGCACTTAGGGCATGGTTTGTCCAGTCCGGGAACATTATTGTTCCTCTGACCGGTGTGGTCAGACATGGACACTAAAGTATTAATTTTGTTACGAGATTTTTGAACTGTGTTCATATTATTATGAACTGAAGAGCCCATTTCAATGGTCTCAAGCAAATCAGCCTTAGTTTTGATAAAATTAATAAATTGATCAAATGTGGTTTTTGTATCTTTGCCTAAATTGCTATTATATGCTTCCCATTCGTGATAAGTCTTAGAATCTAACTTTTTTGTCATTAAATGAATGAGTAGAGTGTCCCATTGTTTGGTTGGTTCGTCGAGGGAATCTAAAGCGCGTAAATTTTTATTGATGTGATCTGTCAGGCGTTTTAGATTAAATGATGATGCTTTGCTTATTGGTTCAATATTAAGTAATGCCGAGACATGATTGTTAATCAGTTGTTTCTGATTATTAAACCGATCACATAGAACGTTCCATGCAACGTTATAACCAGTCGCTGAAAACTCAATAGATTGTATCACTACTAGAGCGCTACCCTCCAGTGACGCTCTGAGGTAGTGGTACTTGTTAATGTGATCTATTTCATCATTTAAGTGAATTAAACTCGAGAACGTGTCACGAAATTCTAGCCAATTATTATAAGCTCCACTAAACTTTGGTAATTCTATGGTTGGCAATTTAACGAGCTTATGTGTTGACGAGTTAGACCGAATATCACAATCGTCAGACCGGTCTGGCTTTTTAGCGGTCGATAGAATACTCTGAGCTTCGCCAAGTCGTTTATAATAGAGAGCTTCAAATTCAGCCCTTTCCTGACTTCTAGATTCTATGCTGTCTGAATTAGACTCTAACAGTGATTGTACCTGATCGTATTCGTCGAATATTAATTCAATTTTACTACAGCGAATTTGTAGCTCGTTCAACTCTGCCAGGGTTAGCGACGACGCGTTCAAGTTGTGCACGTGGTTGGAAAAGGCGGTCAATCTCCCTTTAAGGCTCGCTCTCTTTCTGATGAGTTCCTTTTCTTCGGCCATTGGAATGCTGGTGTCAGTTCCTGTAATTGACGATTGCAACAAATTTTAGGTTACGTAACACGTGGTCTTTTTGACAACACGAAAATTAATGATAACGTACCTAATTTATATATCACAGTATACTTAACAATCTAGCGATTACTGAATTTAATAGCATTTAATCTACCTATGGTACAGTCTATGCGTTAACATAACAAAACAAAGTTACAAAGTTTCTAAGACGCGCGACTGACACACAAAAATAAAAGGTACGATGCTTGTAATCTGATAATGTATTTTAGAATTTAACTACCTAAATATACATTTGCTAGTTTTCTTTAAAGTATACAATAATTACTGACCTGTTCGAGAAATACACTTTAAATAACACTTAATACTAAACCTGTGAGTGTTGGGTGCACTTTATACTAAATACCACGTGGTCCAATGCTCCGTATTTCCACTTAAATCACTTGCTGATTCCTTTATCTTCAATTATTCGGCTCCGAAGGCCATGTGGCGGCGTGGCTTGATAGGGTTACTGTGATTGTGGTAGAGGAGTTCAAATGAAACGGCCACCGTGGTGTCTCGAACAGAAAAAGGGACGAATACACGTTTATTATTGCTACATTATAACTACATTAACTACTAACTGGTGTTGCCACCTTACAAAAAATATTCCAAATCGTGCAAAATTATGGTAGAAATACATAGGTGCCGATGCCAGCCTTAACAGAGGTATATTTTTGTTTTCTTTAGAATAAAATCTTTGTAAATTTAATTTGCAACTGTTTTTTAATATAATTCGTTCGTTTGATGTGTTTATTACAGTAGTACGTGTTTTTCCGTCTTTTACTGAGATAATCGCTGAAGGGAATAGTAAACCGCTTTTTGTTTTAAATCCGTTAAAAAGGTAGTTTCCTTCTTGGTAATTGCATAAAAGGTTGATTAACTGCTCACATTTAGGTTCTATTTTTGTGTATGCTTTTATATCGTCCCTAATAGGTATATCCGTGTTTTCGGTGTGAAGCACCATGTTTTTAATGTCGATTTTGCTTTTTAGTGGTATTAGTAAATCTAATCCTATTAATCCTACGAAATCTTTATCAAAATTAAAAACTAAGAATTTATGTGTTATTTCGGTCTTAAATAGCGATTCCGGTAATTTAACGTAAGCTACTTGCTTATGTTTAGTGGTGGCATGTGCCGTTTTAATATAATGTGTTTCATTTTTTAATTTTTAATTATCTTTATTTATAAATTTTAGTACGTTGGGGTTGATTAAGGATTGTGAGGCACCTGTATCAATTAGAAATCGACCACCTAATTCGTTGATGAATATGTATGGTAGGCGACTATAGTTGCGAATATTGTTCATAAAAACTAGGTTGTTATTAGATTTTCCCAGTTTTCGAGAAAATTTTCGTCTAAAATTTCTTCGGAACAATCCTCCTCGAGGTCTTCCTCGGGGGTTATTTCATTTTCTTCTTCATTTTCTACCTCTTTTTGATAGTATATTTTATTTTTATTTAATTGATTGGAATTTTCCTTTGGTTTAAATTTTCCTAATGGGTCTTTCTTAGGGAAATTTTCTTGTTTTTGGAATTTATTATTTGTGTTATTTTTTGGAGGGCCTGGCCTAATCTGTTGAGCGCGTTTCGCTCTTAACTTAGCTTCTTCTTGTTTTGCTATAGTGATAGCTTGTTCTAGGTTTACTACATACCTAAGTCTTATAGTAATTGCTGTGATTGGATTTAGTTTATCTAAAAATGTTTCTAGAGCCATTTGCTCGTAGTCCGCGTGTTTTACCGGGTTTTTTTAAAATTAATGAAGTTAATAGGCTTCTAATTTTATCTCCAAAATATTCTAAGGAGTTTCCGTCCCTAGTGGTTTGGATTAATTGCTGGATGAGTTGCATTTCTGTTCTGTACTCTCCAAATTTTCTCAAAAAAGTTTCTTTAATGTCGGTCCAAGTCTTTAGACCTGGGTTTTGTGACAAAGCTTCTACAGCTTTTCCCGTGAGTTTATTTCTAATAAGGCATGTAATGCAAGGGTCGTCTGTGTTTGGGATTAATTGCAATGCAATTTCTACACCTTCGATATAAAATGCGAGTGTGCGTTTGTTACCGTCATAGCTAGGTAACATCTTTGAGAACGTTGAATAGTCGGTCGTTACCGGCTTTTGTTCAACTAAGGATTTTTCACCTGTGGTCCCTTTTTCGTTAACCATGTTTAGTTATTGAATCTAGGTATACTAAATGAAAAATCAACAAAATTAGTGTAAATCTTTTACACGATTATCCTAACAGTTTTAAATACCAAATGGTTACACAACTGATTAGGAGAGGATAAAAGGAAGTCTCGGTGAAAACAGAGATAATGCTTACCACACGAGCATTGCCGAAATGTAGGCTGGTTGAGTTTGATCGTCTTCTTGATTCTGCTGCCTGCTGATCTTGCTGCGCTGCACCCACTGTAGATTCTTTATTCGCGACGGAGACGAGAGTTCTACTTTATTCAAACACTGCTACCGATATCGCGACGTACCGACTGCGCCAGTTAGGTTGTGGGCGAGGGCGAGAGGCTTTTTTAAAAAGACAATGAAGACGTTTACTCCAATCGGAGCTGTGATCAAGACTAACTTTATTTTCAGTATCTTACAATATATATCAACTTAATACAAAGAGCTTATTTCTAAGTAATCATAACGGGAAGTGACCTGAGGTTAACATGATATAGGTTTAACAATAAACAAAGAACTTAACTCTAATGTTTCCTTATAATCAGTGCGTATGACCTGAGGTTAATTGTTATTGCCTAATTAAGAATGGATCCATTGTGAAGGGTCCATGATTACGGCAACATAACTCTCTGTAAGTATATTTTTATTGCATGTGGCAAGAAAAATGTCTCCGAGACGCATTATGATTCTTCTGAGCCAACATATTGGCTGAAAGACTTCTAAATAGAGCCTATTTTAATTCAGTCACGTACAACAAAGAAAAACTGAAGAATAATTTTGTCAAGTTGTTAATATTCAAGGGGTGTAAGGGCTCTGTACTAAGCCTGTCTCCCAAGTTAGTGTTGAGCATACATCTCTCGTAACAGTTGCCAGAAACGCTTTTATTAACTTATAATGTTAATATATCAACACGAAATAGATAGTTTGACAACTTTACGATGAGGGTTCCTAGTAATGCTTAAAATAAATAGTTTTAGATGTCAAATTTTGTTGAAGGGTCATCAAAACTAGAATTTATATTATAGAGCCGTTGAAAATAATCTTTATAACTTACTAGCTTTCACCCGCGGCTCCACCCACATTTATGTTGACTAACGCTGTAAAAAGTAGACTCTGTTCTTTCTCTTTCTTTACTTTTTTCCTTGCCTTTTAGCTTTAGACTATCTGGGTACAACATTTAATTTAAAGGTTCATTGAGTTTATTGCGAAAAGACAGACAGACAGACGCGGCGGAGGACTTTATTTTATAATAAGTAGTGATTTTATATTAGCTACTTTGGTACGCGCGGTAGCTGTTTAAGCGGGCTGGCGAACTATTTATTCATATAGTTTAATTGTAACTAAAATTGCTTCTTCTTGTTTTTTACAGGTATGATACATGGATAAGTTGGACAAGTTTAACATAAGGTATGGTTAAGGTTTATTTATAAAATGGGAGAGAAACAACCAGACGAATCCCTTGATGGTAAGTTACTGCCGCCGCCGATTAATAAAATGCTGTACTTTGAGACCTTTCTCCCCCACTATACGAAAGGGATGGAGGTGGAATGGGGTTGCATGTAAAACAAATTAACATTTCTTTTGTTCTCATTCGTCTTGTGTTATGTGTAGTTCAAAACCGGGGTATAAAAAATAAAAAATATTTCGGACATCTTACACACAATGTCATCTAGTTCCAACTGATATAAATAAATAAACTTACTTTTTTTGTCAATACATACCTCTATATTATACATAGAAAACACCCAGTTCGAAACAAATATTTGTGGATCACACAAGTATTTGGTCCGACTCGGGAATCGAACCCGAGACCTCTTGATTAGCGGCCGCATATGCTAACCACTAGACCAACAAGACAGTCAAAGCATATCACTATACCGCCTTGATGATGGTCATCATAATATCTGGATTTGCAGTGAGTGTTGTTATCTCTACTATTGCATTCTACTTTTTTATATGAGGCGGCCAAAGTTAATCTACTCTGTCTAATGGAAAGTATGAGCATAATCCAAGAGTAGTGTTCACCATATACATAGCGAAGTCAGACTATTCTTTATGGGCAAAATACTATATGATGTGGGCTTGGTGAAATACTTTTGCACCATAGGGCAACCACACAACCACACAAATGCTTTCATTTTGAGTTGGTCTTCTGTAACAGGTAAACATACAAAGATAAATTTCTAACACACAATAATTGTACAGGTAACTTACAAGTGGAGTGCCGGTGTTAGTACTACTACTCGTACATGTATGTTGGCCCTGATTATCGTAGGTACAATCTCAGGCCGGTGCGGCCGGGGGGTGTCGTTTAAGGCGGGTTGGTGTTTCGCCTCTATCTGTATAGAGCGGTTAGAGGCTCAACATCATCCTGCCCCGGGGGTGAAACTAGTCACCCCGGGATGTACCTCAGACGTTAAGGCATGGCAGAAGAAGCTGCTAACGCGATCCTGGTGTTCCTCCCAACTGCCGAGGTAGGCCGCTGCGGGGTTAAGTATGTAGACGGTTGCCCGGGAGTCCCACTCACGCCTTTCGTTTACCCCACGAAGGGTATGGTGGGAAAAGCATTTCCCGCGTAAAAAAAGGGACAATCTCAGGCAAGATAGCAGAGTAAACTGTCTAAATATCTTAAAAGTTGTCAAAACACATAGAAGTCTAAAAGATATTTGAACCCCTTATTCAGTCTAGTCGAGCTTTTTTATTGTTACGATTCAGCTCACTCAGTTCAAACGTGATGAATGGGTTCGCCCTGAATAAGTTGACTAACGAAGATTGGATATGTCGACGTCTGATGAATCTGGATGAAGTTAGATTATAAAAGTGTGAAAAATAGTTGGATGAATCTGAACGAAGTTGGATGAATCTGAACGAAGTTGGATTTAGTTAGGGGAGCTAAATGACGATGCCGATCGTATCTGTACTAATGAAATTAGAGCTTGTTGGAGCATTCTCTTCTGAAGTGTTTGTGTTGTCCTCACACCAAATCAAAAGACTTGTAGTTACTAGAATATATTGAATGAACTAGAAACCTAATATAAATTGTTATGTATGATTATTTAGTTAAATGTGCACATGTACGTTTAACTAAATTAGTGCTCTAGAAGTGTCTTGAGAAAAATATAAAAACGAAGTCCATTTATTTCCATTCTAATAGCTATAATCGTAATATCGTATTAGTCTTGAGGGAATATAAGACATCAAGCCTAGTCTAATGTCTTACTATGTACAGAAAACTACAAAATACTTTTACACATTGGTTTTAGGCATAATTTAGACTTACCCGTGCACGATACCCGAGAGAAAAAATAGTTCTACCCGAACCAAAAATCTCAAGCTATTTTCTAGTTCACATTTAATATTTATGATGTCGAGAGATGGAAATGAATATTTAGTCACACGATTTTCACACTTTTATAATGTAGTAGAGTCACACTGATTTCAGCACGAATGGGCCGGCTCGACCGGGGCATTACTACTCTCACACAGAAGACCATCCTATTAATGACAGTATTCTTGCTGTCGTATTTCGTTGGTGAGTGTGAGACCGGAAGCCCAATAATTCTGCATCATTCAACCGGCCTTAGGGGGCCGGGAGAATGATACAGAATTTTCTGACTAGGCCGCCATGGTATGGTCTGCTGCATTGCCTACACTCACAATGAGGATGGTGGTCCCTACTCCAGGATTCTACTCATTTTTTCTATCAGGCAAAGTAGAGACACTTTGGTAGGCTGCCATAACAAAAAAAAACATAATTTTATATTTTCGCGGGTATTTATATCTATCTATGAGTATACCGTGCCTCTGATCATCGTTGGTCTATTCACTCTGATCACACGCAGAACTAGGAAATAGACGGAGATAAAAATGCGTATAAATATAATATTTCTAACATTTGCCCTTGGCACCAGCGACGTGTATTTCGGTTATCGCGGTAAAGTAGCCTGTTCTTCCTTAATTGCAACCTTTAGCTATGAAAGCGAGACAAAGTTCCTTTCGGATTCATAATATTAGTATGGATAAATGCGTAAGTTTATGAGAATGTATGGATGTTTATTAATCTTTCACGTTTATACTACTAAACAGAATTACAGGAAACTTTACAGTATCATGGTTCATACATCCAATATCCGAATTTACATTTATTTATACCGCGATTTCCGAAGATATTATAAAAAATGGTAAACCATAATCGAATTCTGGTCTGGTCAGTGTAAATAAACTTCGTACTAGAAAAAATATTTATATCATTACTATAATTCATAGTATTCTATTTTTATACTAAACTCCAGTTTTAATTAAAGTTTTTACTGAACTAGCCTTGAGGATGGGAAACAGGTCATGTTTTCTAGCCATAAATACGTAGTCCGTAAAAGCTATTGGTAAGCAGCAAATTTTTTGCTGAGCGACAACGCAGATAGACTTACTTACGTGTTTGATTTGAATACCTACTGTGTCTTTATGTCTTAAGTGTCTTTATTCGGATATGTAAAGGACATTTTAGAATTTTTATATATATTTATTTAAATTAACCATTCTGATGTTTTTTTTCGTGGATCTCCCGTATTGTTCATAGATATATAGGGTTTAAGAGTGTAGAAATAGCCTGAGTAGGTCAATATCTCAAACCTGTCTCTTCAATTGACTGATGTCTGAAACTGTGTATAACTGTAAAACCGTAATAGCTATTATACGAAAGATAAAATCAGAAAAGTTCTTGCCCTGAGTAAAATGCTACTAAAGTAGTTTTCCATTTATAGAAGTTTTACTATGATATTTAAGTAAAAAATATTCCTGTTATATATGGTATTGTATGATTTTAATAGTCTAGTGAAAGATGCCACGCTATAAGTTAATCACGAGGATAGCTAATCTAGTATTAAGCACATTGCTTTCTGAACAAAGCTATCATTAGACCTAATTTGTTTGATTAATATTGACGCTTACCACGAAAAACTGTACTCCATTCTTTATCATCATTTAATTATGCTTAGATTTGGGACTAGACGATGTCTAAAATATTTTTTTATTTATTATATAGCAATGGGTGAGCAAGCAAAATGTTAGCTACAAATATTACGCTCACCACAAACGTATCCTAAAGTAAATATTTATATTTTTTTTCCGCCATTACAATATTATACTACCGTTTATATAAACCAGATTCTTTTTAGATCAAAGCTGTTTTCATCAAAGTATTTACGTAATAAAATATCAGTTTCTGGGTAATCTTCTGGAGTGAGGGTCAGGTGTCTATTTTAATATTTCGTAAGTACTTAGTAAACAAAACTGAGACGATCAATCATCAAGAGTTTTAAAAAGAAAAGTTTTAATACAATTTAAGGAGATAATATGATGATGACCAACTGCAGTCATGGCGTAGTGGCTTAAGTGGTCGCCACGCCATTCTTTACTGTAATAAGTGTTGTGGGTTCAAACCAAACATGGGACAACACTTTGTATGTATCACAAATTATTGTTCTGAGTCTTGGTGTTCTTTATCTTCGTTTCTTATGTTTGAAAAATAATTAGTGGCCCAGGATTTATTCTTAATCTATCACTACACGGGTTAATGTTGAGTAAATAAGGGATAAATTAATTCTAAAAGAAAATATAAAGAGCGAGATCATTTTTAAAACAGCTGTACATTTTATGAAGCTTTACAGTAAATTAGCTCGTACACTAGAATAGCACATGGACTACTCTTTGCCGTGACATCCGACAAATCTGCACGCGGGTGGAAAGGCGGGCAAAAATGAGTATTATTGCTACATGGAGGTGCCATCCCTTAGAATAGGAAATATTAGGATGAAATTCTTGAATTATTACTATAGTGGTCACAAAATAAGAAGCCCGTTTTGACATTTGTTTTTTAATCAACAATTAGTTCGTGTTTTTGAGTGTATATTTTCAATATAAAGTTAACCTTGATGCTTATTTATGATACGCGTTGATTTTTCAATGTCAAAAAACAAATTCAAAATCCTATTTAATTACTATGTTACCCATACACTATCACAACGCGTATCATCACTTAAAAACACGAATCGTTGATTAAAAAGTGGGTCAAAATCGCGTCCAAAGGAGTCGGTTACAAACATACAAACAAACATACAAACAAACATACAAACAAACCTACAAACATACAGGTGAAGCTAATATAAAGCGTGTAAAAACACGATGACAAATGTCAAAACGGGCTTCTTATTTTGTGACGACTTTAATATCATAAATGCGAAAGTTACTGTCTGTATGTCACGCTCTGCAAATCTAATGAGTGCCAGACTTTGTAGGTAGTAGAGCCACTCTGATTTCAGTACTAATAGGCCGGCTCGACCGGGGCGGTAGTACCCTCACACAGAAGACCATCCTAATAATGACAGCACTCTTGCTGTCGTATTTCGTTGGTGAGTGTGGCTTCCAGAGGCAGGGAGAATGATGCAGAAACATCTGACCAAGCCGCCATGGTATGGGTCACCATGCTGCATTGCTTAACCTAACAGTGATGATATTGACCTAAACTCCTGGATTCTGCTCATGCTTTCCATTAGGCAGTGTATAGTCAGTTTCGTAGGCTTAAGCATAAAAAAAACGATTTAAAAGAAAGAGAGGCCCGAGATAGGGCATAGGATACTTTCGAGCACGATAACTGATATACACGCTGATCCGCGGGCGAAAGCTAGTGAATAATAAATATACAATTATATTCTTTCAAATCATGATGTATGGCGATCCTAATTCTAAAAGGTTCGCGTGCTTCATTAAACAAAACAAACGCAGGTTCAAAACGAACACAAAACATCAAACCGAATTCAAAAATGGGCCCTGACACGATTTCAATCCACAAAACAAAACATATTTACCTTGAAAAAAGCCCAACGGTTTGTACAATGGCCGACACATTATTCTGGGAGGGTTGGTACGAAGTGACGTCATAAGCCTACCTAACACTCCCTACATACCTTTTTCGGACGTATAAACATTTTTCCCTGGAACCACTCGTACGGAATTTGAATTTTGACGCAACCATTAACTTTAATTCATGAAAGAAACCTTTTTTTGATTTGATATGAAGTTTTATTTGAATCCATTCATATGGAAAGGTACAGGTTCTATTTAAATAATAATATATTGAAAATAGAGGGATTAAACCTTTAATGAAAATCATTGATACTAATAAGCTACTAATATAGTATTTTCAATGCGAATGTATATCTGTCTGCTTGTTACGCTTTCAGGACTAAACCGCTGATCTGATTTGAATGAATTTTAGTAAAGAGATAGATTTAACCTCGGAGAAGGCATTGGTATTCTGATCCGGTGTTTTGTGATATGATTGATGCATATACTTCTACTATTTATATTTTACTATTGCTCTAAAGTAAAATTGTTGTGTCGCGGTGTATGTTTCCGAACTCGTCTGAAAGGCTGGACCGAATTGTATGAAATTTTGTTTGCATTTCTGTCATGTGTCCATGATAATCGGTCAACGTTTATTATTATACTTCTAAAGCCGCGGGCTACAGCTTGTACTATTTTTAACCGAGTTCAAAAAAAAGGAGGAGGTTCTCAATTCGTCGGAATCTTCTTTTTTTTTTATGTATGTTCAGCGATAATTTCTTCGTTTATAAACCGATTTAAAAAATTATTTTTGCATTGGAATGGGCGTAGCTTACAGGCGGTCTCATCGTCACCATATCGGGATCTGATCATGAAATCCCAAGGAAATCGAGGGAACTCCTCAAATATCAGGTACTCGGAATAGTTTTTCATTGAAGTCGGTTCCTTTTTGTTAAAATGATTAGATAGCCTATGTAGTAATAACAAAAAAGGTTGTTATAAGCAATATATGATAATATATAAATTAAAATGAGTGTCCGCTGTATAAACAACGGACACACATTTTTAACACTCTGTGGCGACTTCCACATACAGCGCGACGAAAACACACGGAACTACATAAAAATCACGTAACGATCTATACGGAGTAATTAGTAATCCTGAATAGCGAAAGTGTCATTCTCGCGCCAATAACAAATAATACAACATCCCAACATCAACTGTTGGGCAGTAGCCCGCCAGACACGATCACCTCGCCTGGTCGGAGGATCCTCCCTTTGTTTGGAGGAATACGACACCCGTTCCTCCACAACTCTATTACTAGATAAAAAATAATCGATTCATGAGTTGCAAATAAAAGAAAATGTATCCGTTCCGATTAACTTAAAGCTGATGGCTTCTTCTAAGAATTGTAACTATAAACAAGTAAGCTCAATATAAATAATGTATTTAACTGGAAGTTCTTTATGAGATCTGTAACACAGGTTTTTCCTACCACAGACACCAATCTCTCATAAAAGAATAATGAAATCTGACTAAATTGTTTCTGTACTTCGTATTTTGTACCTACCTTTGTGATGAGAGAAATAAATACATTGTTTTTATTATAATGTCGTGCAACTACTGTTTTCGTCGTTTCATCATTGAAAAAGGAACGTGATTGGACAAATTCCTAAAGTTTGTTGAAATGTAAATGTTTTATCATGAATCAGCTGGAAGAATTTTGGGTACAAATTCTAAATGTTTAGCAACTATGCAAATAATAGTTTTGAAGTAATCAGAATTGTTCAGTACGATCAGTAACCAACTAGATTGAGTTAATTTCTTTGAAGGTTTGCGAACTTTGAATTGTGAGTAAAGTCTGTTGGATAATATCTTGTTGAATTAAAGGACTTGAGCCAGTTTCTTACCGATTAAATCCATGATAGGCTATTTTGAACTTATCTTTCAGATAACTACAGATTTTGATTTTTCAAGTCTCGGATATAGACAAACTAGCTTTTGCCCGCGGCTTAGGTTGGGCCAAAAAATTTTAATTGTAAAAGCTAATTTACAAGTAGTTAGAATATGGACGAGGTATATGCATACATGTATAGGTAATATGCATGCCCTAAGTGTTAATGAGTAGGGAAGTAGAACTGTTATGCATTATGTAATTTTATGCATTTCAGAATGTATATGATTTTCTGCCCTAAAACCATCTTCATAAAGTCTAGTTTAACGTACAAAGCAATTTCACATTAACATATGTTTCAAAGTGGCATACATTTGTGTTAACTTTGCCATTGCATTGCAATTTTGACATCTTTATTTCGAAGCGGGTTTCATGAACTGAAATTTGTAAGAATTATCCCAATATTTTGATTAAATTTTGTTTTGAATGAAAATGAAAGGTGAGAAATTGTTCAAATGATACTTGAGTCTATTTAAGCGAATTTGTAATATAACATGCACTCTCTTAGGGCCACAGCACACTAGCTACTTTTAACATCGGCGATCGGCAACTAGTCGCTTTTTAGAAGCTAAATACGGCGACCGAACGCTCTACACCGCACACTTAAAAACGCCAAACGCGGAGATTGAGTTGCTTTTTAGAAGCGCGACACAGCAGCTGAACGCTACTCTACTGCTACTCACACATTCGGATGCCGGTAGCATCGATTTGGCATCTGAGCAGTCGCTAAAACGCGCGTTTCCGATGCCGCGATCGAACGCAGGAAGTCGCTAAGGGCCACCGCAGACTAGCTACTTTTAGCATCGGCGATCGGCGATTTGGCGACTGCATCGATGCTGCGTCGCGTTTTAGCGACTTCCTGCGTTCGATCGAGGCATCGGAAACGCGCGTTTTAGCGACTGCTCAGATGCCAAGTCGCTGCTACCGGCATCCGAATGTGTGCGAAAAGTAGCGTTCAGCTGCTGCGTCGCGCTTCTAAAAAGCGACTCGATCGCCGCGTTTGGCGTTTTTAAGTGTGCGGTGTGGTGCGTTCGGTCGCCGTATTTAGCTTCTAAAAAGCGACTAGTTGCCGATCGCCGATGCTAAAAGTAGCTAGTGTGCGGTGGCCCTAAAACGCGATGCAGTATCTATGCAGTCGCAAAATCGCCGATCGCCGATGCTAAAAGTAGCTAGTGTGCTGTGGCCCTTTTATGTACAAAAGTAAAACAGAACCGCATGCAATACACGGACGATTTTAGTTTGAGGATTAAATTGCTTTGACACATATTTTAGGGTTTAAACTGTAATATGCTGATAATAAAACACTCTCATTATATTTGATTTATTGAAAAAGTTGTCCTTAATTGTTTGGAGAACATCGTGTTCTGAGTTCAATAACCTTGTTTTATTTTATGTGATAGTATTTTAATTATAAAAACAATATCTGTATGTAATTCTTCGACTGCTTCGTTGGTCTTGCGGTTATCGTTTGCGACTCACGATCAAGAGAAAGAAAGGTAAAACCGATTGAACTGGTAGCCGATCTCAAAATTTTCTGGAAATAATGCAAGCTAGTAAGGTGAGTATTTGTAGATAATCACTTTCAAATTAATTAATTTTGAGATCGCTATAACAGTTTAACCAGTTTGTTTTGCTGGCGGTACTAGTTTATAGAACGTATTTTGTTGTTCCGCGGTTGTATTTATGTGAATATAGTTTAATAATCATTCCTTGTCCATAGATAGGGTGCGTCAAAACTGCTATGTTTTATATGAAAACGTACGATGTGTGCATTTCTTGTAGGCTTAGAACGAAAATAGTGGTGTATTTAAATTAGTCTTTTGGTTTAAAAGTGAGATCCCTTTTAGATTTTTGAGCGTGATACAGTCTGGAAAAATCATTCACGTAATTCGTAGATAAATTTTCAGTAGATGAAACACGGCATTATAGAATATCAGTGTAATGAAATGAAGTTATTAGACAACTCTTTTCATCCACTGATTTTAATGGAGAAGATTGCTATAGATCTTCATCATTATCATCATCAACAGCCTTTGTTATGTTTGTTAGTTTTTTAAAAGACAACTCCCGCATTTGGAATATAAATCCTGTATCGGGGGGAGGGTAAAAACATACATGACACGGACACAAAGATCACCCAGACTCAGAACAACAATTTGTGAATCACAAAAAGTTTTGTCTCACGTGGTATTTGAACCCACGAAACTTGCCGAAGTAGAAAGCGACGTGGCGACCGCTTAAACCACTAGGCCAACTGTGCTGGACGTACGCTTCTAATTAGAAAAGAATTTTTACCTACTGTCCCACGCTTTCCAGACTTGTTGCTATTTAATTTATACCAAATATTATGAAGAGGCTAAGTTGCTGATTGGTCATATTGTGAGTTTGTGAAAGTGTTACCGAACTGATTTTGAATTTTTTTACCAATAGTAAGCAACATTTTTGTGACTGTCATAGACTAAAAAATATCACTATATCCAGCATACACTCGGGCAAAAGCTAGTTGTGTATATAATTATAAATGTACCAATAGATTAGACTCAAAATAAGCCCCATATGTGTAGTTTAAGAATATTAGTTTAGAAAATCGTTTAGTCCTCTCGTTCCATTTAAGAATACTTCCCATTATAGCAGAATGAAGTTTTTTAACAAGGTTTTCTTATACAGACGCTTCGTTGAACTTAGGAGAGCTATTTTTAACGATATTGGTTCTTTGAGCAACGTACATAATATATGTAAATGAGATTTCGGTGATCTTTAGAAAAATATTTTTAGCTTTTTCTTTTAGATCTAAATGCCAACTTTTTATTTGTTATTCAAAATACGATTTTATCAGTACCTAAACAAATCAGATTTTTTTAAATACGTATTTGTTTAAATTATTCTTTTTGAAGTAACTTTTCTTTTCATTCAGATACAACGTTTGTGTCGCATGTTAATTGAATTAAAAAAGTTTTCGAATGTTTTTGATTTTTTATTCGTTATCGTGATGGTAATCGTATATTCCTCGGTGAAGTGACGACTTCAGAGGGTTTTCATATATAAAAAGAGACATTTTATATTAAATATTTTATGGTTTTATTTTATTTTGCCTCTTGTTACACAGTGATAGCGCATTCGACTGCTGTACTTGAGATCTCATATTTGTATGATCTTCAAATATTCGTTTTGGAGTTTATATGTTTTCTAAGTATAATATGTAAGTATTTATATCAGTTGTTTAGTATTAATAGCACAAACACTGCTTAGTATGGGTCGATATCCAAAATATTAATTCATTAATTTTTCATCTACGAAGAGATAGCGGAAAACAATGAAGAATAGCATAACTTACCTCCATTTAAATATAAAATATTGGCTTGTCACTGATACAATGTGTAAGGATTTAAAAAGGGGGGATGATGTTTGTAGGGGGTAAATGTACGTAAAGGGGGGAAGGACAGAACATGCAATGATAAAAATGAATGCGAACCGTGGCAGTTGGTTTAATGTTCATATGCTTTCAAATTATTTTTGAAGGTTGTTACGCGGTATATTGTTTTTTTGGATAACCCATATATCAAAAAAGATTTTAGTCTATAATAAATTAGAAGCTAGTTTCTAATAATACAAGTTTTCAAAGTGCGATAAAACCGCTTGAGGCGGTCAACGATCTAAATTGTATCTTGGAATCTCGAAAGATTGAAGTTTGGAGCTACCCTCTCGAATCAAACGAGATTTACAACGATTTTCTTCAATTGTGTGCAGATACTTAGAAGCAAAACTTGAAACTTAATATGTAAAGATGCAATGTTTATGTTGATTTATCTATGATTTTAATGACTGTTATTAACTTACGATTGTTCTGCCAATTTATTACGGAGTAAGTCGCGTACTTTACAAATGTACAATATTATACTAGCATCTCGTGTCTTTTCTTAAGAATCAAGGCATTTCCATGCCTAATTTCGTTGAAATATAGACAGATACAGCTACTTTCGAATGTATAATTTTAGATTTTACACTAACCGTATCCTTTCTGTGACTTTCACAAGCTTCAGTGAACCAGATGTTTCAAATATATAACACCACTAAATATCTTTTCTACAATGTTGACAGAAAACTTGAACTTTTTACTGCTCCGTGAAACAGTAGACTTAAGTACCTACTTTCATTAATTTCAACTTGAAACCTGCAAGCCTTACAAAAGAAACCAGGGCTCGACAGACGGACGGCCTCCCAAATTTATGTGACCTACATTCACTAATGGAATTATACGTGGCTGGGATAATAAGGCTATGGAATCAGGTGATATTTATACTTGAGATTAATACTTATAATGTATTTGTTTGAAAAATTTAATAAATTAATAATATTCTGAACTGACATACAACGTCATTTTGTATCAAACTAAACAGAGCAAACTAAAAGTAACTATAGAATGTTTATATAGTAATTATTTCGGGAATACATACGTATTGTATGTATATACAATTAAACTTCATAACAAATATTTTTAGAATGTACAAATCGAATCGAACCCGAATACTGCGCTCCTAAAGCAGTCAGACGAGAAATTACCTATGTATATGAATATATCCTAAAGAAAATTTTACTTAGGCCACTTTAGTGTCCTCCCAGAGCAGGGCGCCAGAGGTCGGCCGCCGGGGCGTTTTTTAGTTGAAACACCACATACTCTTGGCTTCTATGTCCCCGCAGGAGCCGGAGATCCGAAGGGATTTTTCCAAGCCGTCAACAAAAAAAGGCTGCTTTGCTGTAGGTAATAATGCTGCAATGTCTGCATTTGCAATGATGACCCTTAGATTTTACTCATGTTTATGATGAGGCAGAGTAGAGTCATTTTGGTGTGCTCATATATCTATACAAGTAAATAAAATTGGAGTGTCTGTATATAATATAAAATTAACAGTTTTTTAATAAATGCATTTCAAAGTACATACGGTGGTGCTTACATCTATAGTTCGATTTTAACAGCTTTTTCGCTGGTAGAAAGCTGATGCCACAAGGACTAACTTAGTTTATTTTTTTATACTACGTTCGGTCTGACCGTTACTCGCAATTTTCAACTATAACTACACGTAACACCGCGGGACTTAGCTAGCAAAAGATATATGAATCAATTCACATTTGTCATCACGATTCGTAAAATTTCGTTGGTATTTTACAAAAATGTAAATGAATTACGACATGAGAATTTATGAGCTCATAAATAAAAGTAAATGATTTGGCAACAACGGGGTGCGAACCGTTTCTAATGTAATTTTATTTGACATTTTCAATGTAATTGTTTCAAGTGAATAGGGCTGGATGGTGACTCTCACTGGTACTATTATATATTCTGTGGTTTTACGATACTTACCAATATTATTAACTGCCATCACCATACGTAACTGCGTTGGTCTAGTGGTTGGCGTATGCGGCTGCTCATTAAGAGGTCTTGGATTCGATCGGTCGGACTAAATATCTATATGATATGTGAATGTTTGTTTCTATATATAATATGTATGTATGTGTATTATATTTACAATATGTTTAGTTTCCGTGGTACAAACGGTACTAAGTTTAGGACTAGATGATGTTTACGAAATATTTATTCCTATTATTTAATTTATAGAACACTTGTGTTTTTTTTTTGTTTGATCTATGTGCTAAAATTATAACGTTATATACTACTATATGAGATATGTGGATGCTTCTCGAAATAGTTATATTAATACTGTGTTCAAATATAGAGAGATTTGTAGTATTTTTTACATGCTACCCTACGTGATACGCGGGTATTTGCTATGCTAGGTATATGCACTTTCCAAGGCGGCCATAACCCAAATGCATTAACATAAGCCGGTAAGTGGTAGCTTAGTTCCCTCTACTTTGCTTAGCTCACTGTTTGCAGACTGTTAAGTTATAATATAAGGCTTAAATGATCGTGTTTCTAGATAAAGTGTTTTTATTTTATATATATAGTTAAGTTTGCCAAAGTGACTCTATTCTGCCTGATGGAAAGCATGAGTAGAATCCAGGAGTAGCGGTCACTATCCTCATTGTGAGGGTAGACAATGCAGCATGGTGACCTATACCATGGCTACTTAGTCAGGTGTTTCTGAATCATTCTCCCGGACTCCAGAGGCCGTGAGAATGAAGCAAAATGATTGGGCCTCCGATCTCACTTTCACCAACGAAATACGATAAGAAGCTGTTATTATTAGGATGGTCTTCTGTGTCAGGGTAATACTGCCCTGGTCTAGCCAGCATATTCGTGCTGAAATCAGCGTGGCTCAACTACCTACTGTTAGATACGGCTATTGGCAGTTAATAGGAAAAAGAATTGATTGAAAAAATTTGGGCAGAGTCGAATGCTAAAAATAATTCAAAGCTACCGAACTCTTTATACAGATAAGTCCAATAATAATATAATGATTTCTAAAAGGTATTTTTATCTGAGTGATAGTGTTCGCGTTGCGTACATTTCAATCTCCGGAGCTTTTCTTCTGGGACACGAACAGGAAATTATTGGCTAACGTTGGTATACGATTACGTCACAACTGCCAAGGTGTTTTATCAAAGGGAAGCAAAAATATCGAATAACAGTATTGAGGACAGACGCGGACCCAATAATATATTTGATATAAATGGTAAAAAAGGCCTGGAGGTCGAATTTCGGCCATTTTGAAAGGCTTGTTTCATAAACTTGAATTCTTTTTATGTAGAATGTTTTTAATTTGACTTTTATAGAACTTATTTAATATGATTTTTAATTTTATGGTTCGTAGTTTTCACGAATTTTAGCAATATAATTATTCCTACATTTAATCAATTAGTATTTTATTATTCTGGTAATGGTTGAACTTCTCCGATGAGGTTGGACAGCAGAGTAATTTTACTTGAAGAGCGGGATGGTGCTGCAACCGAATCATTCCCGACGGTTTTTTAGGCAAGAGTGCCGCCTCCAACTCCTGCGGACTTGATAATTGCACCTTCGAAATTATCATATTGTTATATTAAGCTATCACTTGAAGAAGAAAGAGTGACGCTACACTGATAAGTAGCTGATTTAGTACCTTATTGAGGCAATAAATATGCGTAAAAAGTATGAGAGAATCTCAATGCTAAGAAGTAAGAAGTTGGTCTACTTAAATAAAATAAAAAAAATCTCATGCTAATTAAATAATTAAAAGCATAACTCTCTAACCTAAATACACAAACACGCAAAAAGGCTTTACATTCCCTCATAAATTAATCCTAAATAAACATTTTTGTACAAATTATTTCTATATTTCTTGTAGATTAAATTTACGATTTACAATAAAACTACTTGATTAAATTTAATAGGATTGATCCCGGGTCGGGCCAAAAAGTGTTTTTGGGATTTTTCTAGGAAATCCCTAATAACTGCTCGGAGTTTGGAAGTTTGGCGGTGACTATCGCGCCCGTGCCTCGGAGAGCACGTAAAGCCGTCGGTCCCGGTTGTCATGAACATCTATGGCAATCGTTATTGGGAAGTCAGTGCCCTCAAATATCCTGACAACTAGTTCAATCTTCGAATTTCAGTTCTCCCTTAGGGTTGCGGAGGTCCGATGCCAGTCGCTCCGTGGAAAAACTGAAATTCAGGTAAATCCGGTTGAACTAGTAGCCGACCCCAAATAAAATTGGGAATAATGGCTAGGAGGATGGTAGGATGAATAATATATGCGCTCTTTCGAGAATTCAAAGATCCGTCTGATCGCCATAGCATAAGCAGGTCGGGGTGGAGGTGCGAGTGCTGCAAAGAGCTCGCTCCCTATCTATTGAGAAAATGGGAATTGTAGGATTAGCACACAGAAGGGAGTCATTCACAGACCGTAGGTGGCCCGAGGTATGTCGGGGTTCCAGGGATTTCCTTTCGAGGGTGCACCTGGTTCCTCGGCTTCTTATGCCCGAGACGGCGTGCGGTTTTTGGTCAGTTCAAGTCATACATAACCACCAGGTTATTGTTTATGGTATTAGGGGGATTTCCGCGAAAAAAGGATACTGTCTACCCAATAACGATTGCCATAGATGACAACCAGTTATGTACAACAAAAAGTATCACACTATAAAATACATAGTTCTTAAGAGAAGTAGAGCATTTAGTTTCAAAACTATCAGGTAAATTTGAACTGGGTCGCTACGGCCACATCTTGGGGAGGTATGACCGCTGCAAATGACCCGAGATAGGTGACACCCCGGTGCTCCCGGGGGTGTCGTCTGAGGTGGGTCGGTGTCCTGCCTTTTATTTATTTTTTATTTATTAACTTTATGCACAAATACATGCATCGGCGGACTTAATGCCTAAGGCATTCTCTGCCAGTCAACCGATTGGGCGATGCAGAGAAAAGATGTGGTAGGTGCACATAGGGGGAATCGATGAATTATTGTGATTTAAAAAAATAATACCATAGGTAATATAATACATAATATAATAAGTAATATACTTACACAAACATACATATATAGGTCTATATTCATACACATACATACATATACATTTATATTTAATAATAATTCAAAAAATAATCTTGACAAACTAGGACCCCGTGTACACTTTTACTGTGTAGAGCGGTGAGAGGCGCGACATCGTCCTGTCCCGAGGGTGATTCTTGGACACCCTGAGGTGTACCTCAGTTATGGGGTACGGCATGGGGGACTCCAGAAGCCGCTGATGCATTCCTGGAGCTTCTCCTGACCGCCGCGGGGTTTGGTGGGTAGACCGAATTCGGGAGTCCCACACACGCTCTCCGGGTTCCCCACGGAGAGTATGGTGAGAAAAGCATTCCCCTAAGGTACGTTGACTGGAAACCACTTTTGCTAGAAAGATACCATGCTGCATTAATGCTACAACCCAAGTAGAATAATTATGATTATTGATATACATATCAGTGTGTGTTTAATACTGAGGGTACTGTGTGATTAATGAATCCAAATCACTTCAAGCGTAAATAAATATAACGTACCAGTTATCATTAGCCGCTAAATTACTGTATTTAAAATCGACACCGAAATATCGATATAGGATATAAAAAAAGTATTTCCACTTTGTTGGGTTTTCAAACATTTTCGACTGCCACGAAAAAATCCATCTAATTTTTTATTTATAAATACGCTACTACCTTTCACCCGTGGCTCCATCAGAGTATATGTCCGTTATCGCGGTAAAAAGTAGCCTGTGTTCTTTTTCAGACTATGTGTGCACTAAAAATTATTTAAATCGGTTCAGTATGTGGAGGGAACGGTTGTATCGTGCCTCCCCATCATAAAGAGAGGATCCTCCAACCAAACGATGTGATCATGCTAGGCGGGCTACTCCCCAACAGTTGATATTGGGATATTGTATATATGCTATTCGACCCAAGAATTTCTCTATCACGATTCAGGATTAGTAGTTACACCGTACAGTTCGCTTCCGTGTTTTTTGAAGTTCAATGTTTTTTCGATAGATGGCGCTGTTATATGTTTTTTCACTTGCGCTATATGTGGAAGTCGTCACAAATAGTTTTGGGGTGAAATCACGTCAAACAGATGTCTATCAGAGTTATTTTAGCATTATAATAATATTAGTAAGGACACGCACAAAAAACGTGGAATTCTATTGGCAAAACTATTTTCAATTATATAATTTAACTCCTGAAGGTTCTTTGTTCCTGTCTAGGAACAAAGACAATTAATAGGTTTTCCAAAAGTTAATGAAAGCAGTAAACACGCTATTAGTATTCAGTACAAACAAACACTATTTAGGTAATAGTGAGAATGTTTCTTCGAATTTTTTGTCGTAAATTAATTTAAAGAAACATTTAGTTACAAAAAACTTTTGCCTTTAATATTACCTATTGATTTTTTTCTAAATTTTTTATTTTTTTTATTTGGACATCTGACACACAACATCATCTAGTCCCAAGCTAAGCAGAGCTTGTGTTATGGGTACTAGACAACTGATATAAATACATAAACATACTTATTTTTTGTAAATACATACATTTTATACATAGAAAACACCCAAACTCCGAAACAAATATTTATGAATCACACAAATAATATTTGGTCCGACCCGGGAATTGAACCCGAGACCTCTTGATCAGCAGCCGCATACGCTAACCACTAGACCAACGAGGCAGTTAAAATATTTAAGTGACTCTACTCTGCCTGATGGAAAGCATGCTGAAATCAGTGTGATTCTAATACTTACAAAATGTTACTATAGTATCTTTAGGAGAGAATTTGACACCACTATCAATTTTGTTACTGAAGTATTTATTAGAATTGATATAATATAATATTTCGCACATCTCACACACAGTGTCATCTAGCATTAAGTAGAGTACTATAAAATTTAATAAATACCAATATTTCTCTACTTCGAAATCTAACGGAAACCTTAACGCAGTTGTGTATGCTATCACTGCACTACTATCAAGGTAGTACTGACTAAATTTAATCAAATCAAATTGAATCTACTGTGCTAGTCATAGTAATACTTTGCAATTTTACTACGAAAACGCCTTAATGTCAATTACGAGATCGAGAGTTCTTTTTAACCGACTTCAAAAAAAAGGAGGAGGTTTTCAATTCGTCGGTTTTTTTATGTATATTCAGCGATAATTTCGTCGTTTATGAACCGATTTCAAAAATTATTTTTGCATTCGAATGGGCGTAGCTCACAGGTGGTCCCATCGTCACCATATCGAGCTCTGATGATGGGATCCCAAGGAAATCGAGTTAACTCCTCAAATATCATAGGCACAATTGTCGCGATTTGGGTACTCGGAATAGTTTGAAGTCGGTTTCTTTTTGTTAAAATTATTGGAATATTGATTCTGATTTTGAAACTGAATTTTGATGGTACTGTTATTCCAAGAAGTCTAAGATGGCTTATGGAACAGATTGATACTAACACTATATTATCTGAGACTTGATGAAGGTACTACGAATGTGGAATGCTACGAAGTCGACGCCGTAGCATGTTCTACAGGGTAGTGTGCTTTACGGTCAAGCTTTATTAAGCTGTCTAAAACTTCTGGTCTTAATGAGTATAGATTTCTAACTAAGCCGTTTTAGTGTGGGTCACCATGTCTCTATTTACGATGAGTATGGTGACCCCTATTGCTGGATTCTACTTATGCTTTCCATCAGGCAGAATAGTTACTTTGCAGGGTTATAAATAAAAATATATATAAAATACTGCCGTCACTATTGAACTCCTGTATTTTAGTAATTATAAATGCAATAGTTTCCTTTTATTCCAGTAAATTTTATGACTAAATAGCAATGTTTACACTTATAGACCCTAAAATAAGGCTTTATTCGACTTCTTAAGGGGCGACCTGAAATATCCGCCCACAAAAGGGAAAAGAGCTTTTGAGAGTAATTGTAAGTTGAGTTGATAAACCTTGAGTATGTATAACCTAACTAATTAAGGCCCGTGGCTGTGCCTGCTTGCATGTTGGTAGAATACTAGTATGTTAATTTTTAAATAAATATATAAATATTTCGGACATCTTACTAACAACGTCATCTAGCCCCAAAATAAGCAGAGCTTGTATATAGAGTACTAGACAACTGATATAAATACATAAACATACTTTTTTTGTATATACATACATATTATAAATATATATATATATACATACATACAGACTCCGAAACAAATATTTTTCGATCACACAAACATTTAGTCCGACCCAGGAATCGAACCGGGGACTTCTTGATCAGCAGCCACATACACTAACCACTAGACCAACAAGGCAGTCGATTGATATTTTTTTAACTTTATTTATTTGTTTACTTATTGTGCATACATACAATGAAAGAAAGAAGAAATTAAATATTTTATTCTAGTTTTTTGAGT
Source organism: Phragmatobia fuliginosa (assembly GCA_932526445.1). Lineage (NCBI taxonomy): Eukaryota > Metazoa > Arthropoda > Insecta > Lepidoptera > Erebidae > Phragmatobia > Phragmatobia fuliginosa. The sequence goes on along the minus strand of OW052081.1, from coordinate 7,623,406 downwards.
CGTAGTGGTATCTCTTCTTTGACTCACTTTGACTGCCTCAAGTGCGCTGTGTTTACGACTGCGGATCTTGAAATATCAGTCGATTCCCATATTGGACAAATATTTGTATGATCCACAAATATTTGCTTCAGAGTTTGAGTGTTTGCTTTATAGTTTTGTTGTGTGTGTTTGTTTTATATACACCTATTGGGAGATCGGTATACTTCTTTTTTGGAAAAAGTTTATATGTTTTTAAATCAGTTGTCTACTACACATAGTACAAGCTCTACTTAGTTTGTAACTAAACTCTTTTGCAATAAAAAAACGGGCACTCAAGCAAAGAACTATTTTATAGTTACTATTTGTTTGTTTGACAATTTTAGGTATCGTTATCCTCAGAATTTTATAAATTAATTAGGAAGTAATAGTTTTCATTAGTTTTATCATAACATTTTGATTAAATTATTGAGAAATAATGTTTATGCTCAAAACGCTATTATTGTACCTGCTCGCTAAATAAGAATGAAACGCGTTAATTTCTTTGTTTTTATTGAATACATTAAAAGCAGATAAAAGTTTAGTATTGAGTGTGACCCCCTGTTGCTGAAATCACGGCTTGCATTCGTCTGGGCATGCTAGCGAGTACATCTTTTATGGTCTCTTGGGAAACACGTTCCCACTCCGCGGTAATCACATTCTTTAGCTCTCTGATGGTCTGCGGAGCCGGCTGCACTGATCTCACTCGTCGCTTCAGAACGTCCCAGACATGTTCTATGGGATTGAGGCCCGGACTTCTAGCTGGCCAATCCAAACGACGAATTCCGACTTCTAGCATATACGCTTCCACATCGCCAGACCGGTGGTCGCGAGCGTTGTCGTCCATAAAAAATGAGTTTTCGCCAAGAGCTGTTAAAGCGGGTTGTGCATAAGGAATTAGAACTTCCGTTATGTATCGGTGTTCAATCAGTGTACCGTTTTCAATGAAGACTAACTCCGTACGATCCATAGAATTTATTTCTGCCCAAAACATAACAGAGCCCCCTCCATAAGGTGTGATTTCTTCAAAACATGCCTCTGCAAAGCGTTCTCCTCGTCTACGTAGCACTCGCCGACGTCGGTTTTCACTATGCAGAGATATCCTGGCTTCATCGGAGAACAATACCCTATCCCAGTCTTCATGAGTCCATGAGATTTGCGATTTCTCAACGCTTGACCAACTAGAAAACGATCATCCCGTGGTTCGGTACATGTCTTTCTGCCAGAACCAGGCCTTCTCTTGACGGAACCAGTCTCTTGATAGCGCTGCCAGGTCCTTTGAACTGTCGACCGACTCACATTTAGCCTCTGAGCCACGAAGCATTTGCTGCAACCTTCTTCAAGCAGCGCAATAATTTTGCTCGCTTTTATCACTTTATCTACCATTTTCGAGATTGCTAAACAGCAATAACAATACTTTTAAATGTCAAGGACATCAGATAATTTAATAAAAATTGACAAAAAGTTAATTAGACTCGATATTAACTATAGGGAATTCGCGCCACAAAATGTATTTAGTTAAAAGTTGTTCTCTTTAAAAACAAGGCTCAGTCAAAAATTTGAATCTGGAAGGTACTCGTATAAACATCTTAGAAACAGCAGTGGACTGTTATAGGCTGTTGATGATAATGATGATGAAATAAAACCACACTAACAAAAGAACGCTGCAATACTATCGCATAGAAGATACCTACCTATATCTACACGAGCACACACAGAAAATTAAACTAATCTAATTTTCCATTCAATGTACTCAACACGACATAAGTAAGTTTACAGAACGCAAACTATTTCCAACATTTATTTGTAATCCTTATTCAACGACCAGAGTTAGCTGCGTTCGTATCGAGTTTGTGGCAGTCTCGACATCGCAATTTCACTATTTGGTCGCAACTTGACATCGGTGGTCCAAAGATAGATAGCTGTGCATTATAAGGGTTAAAACTGGTACTGAAGGGGGTTTTTTATTTTAAAGGGAAATGTTGCTGTTTGTAAACCTTTCGGATATATATCGTAAGAAACTGTCTGTGTTATTTTACGCTCTTATTTCCCATAGGCACAGAACTAGTTAATATTTACTAAACTCTATTTTCCAAGTACGTGTTTAAATGAAATGAATAACTTATTTTCGTTAAATTGTCATCTTAAATAATAGAGAATGGCAGTTTAGTATAAAAGAAAATATATTAAAAAAATTATTACCAATAAATTTTCGTTAAGAGAGATAAAATTTATTCAGAGCTCTTTGCGTATCTCTTAAATTTATCTTTCAAATGTCACCAACACTTTTTATTATGCCCGCTCTACACTCGCGGCGCGAACGGCCGTGAAAGCCCGCGACAACTGCGAATCACGAGTGTGGATGTTGTTCACACTTCTCGTTCGCGCTTCGCACCGTTCCCCGATCGGTGTCGGTTTTTTGGCCCGCGACAAAGGGTTCGCGGCACGCGAACGAGAAGGCATCCACACTCGCAGTTTTTTGCAGTAGCGTACAAGACATCGTAGGGAGTGGTTGTGCGTGCGTTGGTAATTGACCTAAATATGAGCAACGTACTTCAGCATCATTTTCACCATATTCTCTTGCATCTCCAACTCCTTCGCCCACATACCAGAGCTCACATACTTCACACAGCAGTTACTCCGTTCCATCAATGCACCACCACTTGTCACAAACCACAGCGAATTCGGAACCATCTACATCATACTTCCATAGAGCATATACTTCACACAGCAGTTACTCCGAACCATCAATTCACCACTACTTGTCACCTCCAGAAATCCATATTCCCGAACAAAACCCAACTCGTGCTGCTTCACAGATCATCATAACATCAAATGAATGTATTCGAACAGCTACTCAAGAATACAAAAATGATGATGAAAATAAGATTGACGCCGCGTTCAATAAGTCTTGATTTTTTTAATTTATACATTTTTAAAAGACTGATTAATAAATAGTACAAATACTTACTTCTGATTTTTAACGTTTAATTAATGAATACTATGATTAATAAATAATTTTAACAATAAATTATTTTTAACTTCCTTGATTTCATCCTTTAGGGCTTCATTCAAAGCATGACATACTTCTGGAATAATCTTCGATATTAGTTGAGGTGAGATTTTAAATAAATAGTGGAGACTTTCGAAAATATCTCCAGTAGCCAAATATCGCAATGTAATGGCAAGGCGTATTTTAGCTGGGATCGATGGTCTTAATTAATTGAGTGTCTTGTTTGGATATCATTGGTAAAACTTTGCCTAATAAGTTATCAAAATCCGACTGAGACATTCTCGTAAACTTATGAAATTCTCCTGATGGTTCAGCAACTAATTCACTCAACTGTTCATCCATTGTTGCACTGAAAAAATAAAGTAGGTAGGTAAAGTATTTATAGCATTAAGAATATATAGAAAAAAATAAAATATGCTCCAAAATGAAAAATTTACCTGTTTCTATTGCGATGGATTCGTGTCATCCACCAACGTCTTCTTCTCCATCTCTTTTTTGTGTGCTTCTTAACTACACAAAGGTAATTATAATACGCAATTACAAGCAGTGACACATTAGCAGCAAAAATCACGTCGTCGTCCATCATAGTCGCGAACAAGACTGTGAAGCTTTGCGAGTGTGGAGGGACACAGTTCTTGCGCGGATCACGGCGTGAATTCACGGCGTGAATTCATGGCGCGACGTCACGCGCGAGTGTAGAGCCGGTATTACGAACAAAATATTTTATCTTCCACTTCTATTCGTTCTTTTTCATGTGAAACTTTGAAGTAAAAGTTTACAAAGTTCTTAATTCAATTTGAACTCTCAAACCACTATATCTGTTTAAGAACATTGCGAGTACAGTTTCTTAGTTCGTTACAGAGTCCTCTAGTCTCGAGAGCAGCTAAAGCGCTCTCGACACAGGCTTTGTCAGCGCAATATGACACGTCCATAGGCTCTCCACAGAAGCATAAATACGGGTTTGTTGATGCAGCGGCTTTTTTGTTTGACTCGACACTGCGATAGGTCAATGAATTCAAAATTGCATTAAAGGGTTAAAGGATTTCAAATTTGATTAAGTTAGCGATTGGCGGGGTTAAATAAAGTCAAATGCTTTGTTGAATCTTGTATTTTAAAGATGGAGAATATGAGATATGTTGTTTAGAAATAATAATGGTAGGTAAAAACTGGGAATTAAACCAGAGACTTTAGCACAGCAGTCGGATATGCTATTACTGCGGCACCGATGTGATTTTTATCGTGACAAGTTATATATTTTTGAGAAATATAGTTTCTTGGTAACGAGCTAAAGACTATTTGAAGCTGTATCATTATAACTATCAGTTTGATAGTAATGGTGATAACAATATCATCATCATCAACAGCCTTGAACAGTCCACTGCTGGATATGGCCTCTCCTTAGAAAGGAGGTTTTGGCCTACTATACCACGCTGGCCATATGATAATTTAAAAAACTTATAGATTTTTAAATATATATATTGAAGTTATAGAGAATTTACACCTAAATATAAAACAAATGATTTTGCTCACCAAAAAAAAAACAATTAGATCAGTATACATAAAGACATGTTTCGAGCGACTGCAAGCCCTCATAAAACTGCAGGAAACAGCAATGTAAAACAACGCTTCTGTATTAAAGTACAGAACCGTTGTTAATCTTCCATTTTTCTTAACTTATCTAAATTGCAGTACTACTCTTGTTTATATGTGCTTCTTACCTACTGTTATACTGTTGTGCCATTTTCCGCACAGCAATGCCTTTGTACTTTCCACAAAGTGTTCCTATTTCAGTACATTTGAGGACGCCTTTGTTTAACATCAACTTCACAAGATATTACATACTGCGACTTGGAGTTTAGAAATTTTGTTTCACAATTGTGAGGAAAATTTGCTTGAGTGCTACTATATTGCACATTGCTATCTGAAGTTCGTGAGAGATTCATGTAAATGTGTTCTAAAATAGATATACTTCAACATGTGAAAGATTTTTTTTTAATTTAAAAAAAAAGTTGACTCAATCTAATGATCTCTTGGTATAGATATAATAAGTACAACCACATTGTAAATATTACATAGTTTACTTAATATTAGTTGTTGGTAAGCAATTTATCATAAAATTATTAGGGTGTACATTAACTAGACGCAAAAACCCAAAATCGATCAGAGTGGTGTACAATGGGAGAGGCCTATGTCCAGCAGGAAACTGCGATAGGTTGATGATGATGACACTTAAATGATGTATATACATACTTTTACATGGTACGTTAAATCAGTCCATGACCTAAGTGATAAAACCGACTATACTGGCGGCACGCTATAATGGCCATTTTGACATATTACAATAGTGATGTGAAATGTCATTTTATTCTCGAAAAAATATAATAAAATCTATAAGTTTTTATTGTTAGTAGCACCTGATTAAAATAAAACTAAAATATAAATGATTGCGAAAGATCGTTCAAATAGAACGATCTGAATATTGGAATGAAAATGAATATACATACTTTATATGTAAACAAGAGACAAATTAATACAAAAAGAGACCAAAAAAAGGTTTTACAAATGACTATATTAAATCAGATTCTTCCATACAACTTCACTGTCGTCACTGCTATCATCACCTACATTTTATAAGTTCGTTTTCTAAAATATTTTATCTATGTTCACATCTACTTCATAAACTTCCCTTATTGATTTAACGGTTCTATTTACAACCTTTTCCCAGTCTCCTTTAGTCACATGTTAACAATCTTCTAATATTTTAAGCATTTTTGTTGTGGTATATGTGGGGTTCTGTATTGTGTCATGCAGCATGTATCTTGTTTTCACAATCGATGGTCGTACTGAATTTCATTTTTTTCATTTTGAATTTTGAAAAACAAGGTTCGAGTAAATTATTCACCAATAAATATAATTTTATAAAATAAAAAATCGCTAGGCGATAATATAATTTTTGATAGTTACTTCGATACTTTATTATAATGTATGTACAATGTTGGTTATAAACTAAAACAATGAACCTAAAACTAAAAACCTTAATAAAATATAATATTATAACTAAAATATATCATTAAAAGGAGTCCCTTTACGCATGGTTCCGAAGATACTGGCAATGTTCCCCCTTTGAATAGCTAGACTAATTCTTTGACCGAGGTAACTGCCAGCTCTTCGGTCTCCTGTGATGTCGACTAATCTTTTTGCTATGTCCTTGAAAAGCTTTATAGCGCTAGGACCCCACGGCCCAAGGGTCTCGACACCGAATGGGACAAAATCATATTCGGAGCCTAGACCCCTGTATTTGAATGCTTAGCACTTTCAGCCGCTTCACATGCCGCACCAGCTCTGTTGTTGGTTCCATGTAGATGGGAAGGGGCCAGCGTGTCTGAACAGGTTGCATCCCATACCAGCACCCGACCCATCTTCCATGGAATCAAACTCACACCGTCCGGTCTCTTGCCATCGTCTCTTGCAATACCAGGCGGCTCAAGTAGACTTGGTACGTTGACGGTGGCAAGGGACCGGCGTAGGATATTGTTAAGTGCGGCATGTCTCGAGAAGCGGCCTGCACTTTTTTGGCATGACAATCCGTGATGTCCTAGCTTGTCGACATCACTGCCACAGGGATATTTATGAGGAGTGCAGACCGGAACCCCAAGCCGTAGACATGTTGCGATTCGAAGCGTGTCAGGCTCAAGAAATGATCCTGTAATATAATTATATACTTTAGAAACCAATGTGACGAATAAATTTTGTGCCCTAAAATAATATTCGACAAATTTTATGACTAACTGCACGTCATTATTAACAATAAAGAGCAGCAATTAGCTCCTTCAAATGTAATACTAATTAATACGAAACTTCATGAGTGCACAAACTTCAAAACGGCCATCATAGGATGCTGGTAGTATAGTGACAAAATTCAACCATAAAGAATTTTAATTATAAGTGGCAACATTATATCGATCACGAATTTTGATGATGATGATGAATAAAAAATATTAGCTTTCAGCACTCCTCTTTCACATAAACTATAAGTGTGCAAAATTGTATATTGGTACTTAACATTAAAACATATAATATTCAATGCCTAGCTTATAAAATTTTGCTCCAATATTACCTACATAGCAATCCTCAGTACCTTTTAGACAAAGAGCGCACGAGCGTACCCCACAGAGGATAGTAATAACCTTCTATTTCATGACAGCGAAATATGGCTGCAAAATAAAGGTGTTTTATTAGTATCTACCTACCCCGTTGGGATATATATAATAAAATATAACGTAGGTACCTAGTTGAGTTTATCTCCAGTCTATTTCGGTATTAATTTCATCTCCTCTGTGATAGTTCTCAGCTATAAAGGCTATAAATATATCCAACAAACGGCTATTTCCGTAGTCCTGGGGAGCTTTTCTATGAAATCGAATGAACAGCTACCTCAAAGCTATACGTGGAAAGTGGGCGAGCTGCGTTCCACGTGTAGCATTGAGGTGGAAAATTTAATGTTCATTTCTAAGTATTAAATATTAATATGATTTATAAGTATACTTTCGAAACGAATGATATTTATTTCCTCGTACAAATTTCGTTGGTGAGTAATAAATCGGAGGCTCATGCCCAAGTCACCATGCTGTATTGCCTACCCTCACAATGAGGATTCTGACCCCTACGACTGGATTCTACTCATGCTTTCCGCCAGGCAGATAAGAGGCAGGCAGGTGGGCTAAAATATACAGAATAATGTGTATTTGACTTGTTTTGGAGATAATTGAATTGTGTCAGTAACCTACATAATTAACAAAGTCATCAGAATCAAGAACTTGGAGACCAAATTTAGAAGGGGTATTTTATATTTTTACAACTTTAAGCACTTAAGTACATCGGCGGACCTAAATGCATAATTTGCAGGCCTCTAGCAGTTAACCTTTTGGGTGGTGTAGAAATATTGTAACACATATATATATATATATATATATATATATATATATATTTAAATCGCCAAAGACTTCTTGCATCTTTACAAACTCCCACCCTACAGCGTCTACTAAATGTGGCAACATTTTAAATGTTTTTAGTGCGTATTTATGGAGTTATTATTAGTATAATTCCATGAGTTGACGTGGAATTTCATTTAAATATGATATGTTAATATTCAGTTTTAGACATTTCCTGCTAATTTAGCACATCCGTTCACTGCCAAAACTATCCAGCACACTGAATATCTCCGTATACCTTCTATACACTATATGGATGCTCTTACCCCCATCAAAAGTTATGTATAATGCGATTCCGTATAATGCCCTACATATATTACAAAGTTTACGCTAACCAAGTTACATCCATACATTTTTGAAAAGATTGGGATTCCACATATTGTTTTTGTATTATTGTATTCATCGTACTAGTCATCCAGCTTCCAGCTATATCAGCGATTATACTGTCTCTGGAGCAATTCGTTCATGGTGAAGCAGTACACATACAATTGTTTTTTGACACCAAGACTGGCCAGACGGTACTGGTTTTTGATAGAGATGAACAAATAACAGTATGTTATATAAGAGTTAATGGGCAACTTCTAGAACGAGCGAATGAAATTGTATATCTAGAACGTATGTTTTCCTATCCACAGAATCCGCTTTGCACAGCGTGATTTCCAGGATTGAATGCGCTATAGATCACAAAGGTTCAGCACTGGCTGCCTTCATAGATATAGAGGGCTCCTTTGATAAAACAATGTTCCACAGCGTCGAAATAGCCCTTATAAGACATTTTTTTTAATGTGTGGAAAATCATCATGGACCGTCACCTAACCGGGGGTTACGGCGGGTTGGTGTGTCGGACTTGAACGGACTAAAAACTACACAGTGTGCCCTCTCTGCGCTTCTCCGTTTAGGAGGAGGAGAAGTCCACGGTCAGATCTCCTTCTGGACTCCCCCAGCGCCTGCCCGCTCCTGATGCGGGCACCGTCTCGGTACGACGACCCTCTCTTAGGCGGCGTCCGGCCACACCGACGCCGCCCCCTCGCGGCTGGTCACATAATGCGGATGGAGGGAAAACCCGTCCCGTCCACCCGCGGCCACACTCAAGGCGGCATGAGGCGCAGATGTTCGCGCCTACGTCGCCCGGTTCGCCGGCGGCGATTCAGGTACGAATGGATGTCGTCCTCCCGGGCCTTCTCCGCCGCCTCCTTCTGCGTGATTACGTCCTGGCAGAAGGTTGCGACCGCGGTAAATCAGCTCTCGCTGCCGGCCATGGAACGAACGACGGCCGGCAGTGAGAGATCCTCTCCGATAACTGCAATGAGGGCCCGGCGCTGCGTCGCCCATGCGGGGCAGACCAGCCCTTATAAGACATGGACTAGCCCCAACCTTGTACAGTAGGATAACCAACGTGCTCAGACAAAGGGCTATACAAGTTACGGTGAATGGCACCACGAGGGCCATTGTGGCGAGGGGGTGCCCACAAGAAGGTGTCCTCTCGCCTCTACTATGGAACCTTGTCGTGAACAGCCTTCTTAATCACTTAAACGACAAAGGCTACTTCACCGTATTATATGTCGATGATATAACCATAATAATAAATGGTACTCACGAAAACACACTGTGTAATCTCATCATCTCATCGCAGTCCACCCCACAAAAACAGAACTGGTCCTCTTTACTAAAAAGAGAAAGTTGGCAAATCTACAACTGCCACGATTTTACGGAGCTACCCTAAACCTAACATCAGAGACAAAATACCTGGGCGTCTATTTGGACAAATAATTGAATTGGGCTAAACACACTGACTACATAACCACAAAAACCAGGATATCACTGCGGCAATGCAAGCAATTGCTAGGCAGAAATTGGGGCATCAGTCCCAAGGCCACTTACCAAAACCTTAGAAAAACTACAGCAATATGCCTTCGTGGCTATCACTAGTAGCATGAGAACCACACCCACAGCCGCGTTGCAAGCTATGTGCTGGGGCTGTCATCCTTGTATCTAGTAGTCAAAGAAGAAGCAGCACTAGCGGCGTTTAGACTCCACAATGCCGGAACACTGGGAAAGGACTCTAGAATCAAACACACACGCATATCAGAACAAGCGATTACACATCAACCTATGTTGACATCACCCAACGATAGGATTTTGAAGAAATTTAATTTTCAGAAGCACTATAACATACAACTCGAAGAAAAACCACATGATAAATCTGGTCCAAAAGAACTCAGAATATACACCGATGGCTTCAAAACCAACTTAGGAACCGGAGCAGGTGTATTCTCAGACGTACTTAACATCAGGATATCGAAGCCCTAGGTAGATTCAACACTGAATTCCAAGCGGAATGCGTGGTTATCATCCTGGTGGCCCACGCTTTAGAGACAAGGAAAATTACGTACTTCCACATCCGTATAGTCTCTAATAGTGCATCTGCACTCAAATCCTCAACAAAATCCACGTCACTTCGGAACTTATACAAGAATGTCACAATGCGTTAGAACGCATTGCGACAGCGGATCACTAGGAAACGATGCGGCCGATGAACTGGCTAGGAGGGGTCGCGGCAGTTTTTGGACCCGAACCCGTCATGCCCGTCGTGTCCCCTTCGGCCAGCTCCGTGGCTACCTGAATTTACCCGCACACAAGCACAACACTACTGGCTTCTGGTCCCAGGCTGCAGACAATCAAAGGAAGCCTTGCCACTTCCAAATTACAACTTAACCAAACGCTTATTGCGTTTGGACAGGAACAGTCTGCGGCTGGTGGTAAGAACCATCACCTTTCACACTATCGCCATAACTGATAGACCCTTATGCAGATCATGGTTAGGGGCAGAGGAAACGGTGTCGCATGTACTCATTGAGTGTACATACAGGTGTCACCGAAACACGGAAAATCATCCTTGGATCTCCCAAAACTGTTTCAGAATGCCTGAACAGACTCGGAGACATTATCCGCTTCTGGAGGAGGTGGGCTGGCTGGAGTGATGGCTGCCCTGACGTACAATGGCCCACCAGAAGGACTAATTGTGGAAACCGACCTACATAACATAGAAAATAGAAGTATGTTTTCACGAATGGAAAGTGTGAAAAAGATATTGAGAGAAACTACGAATAATAATATACGAGAGAAGAATTACAGTCGACAAAAAGGAGAATGTAAAAATATCAATCCAATTCACGAGCAGCTGTGCACAATCCGACATTAGTGCCTACCTTACTATACGGCAACGAATCTTGGGTATGTCAGAAGAGAAAAATAGCCGTTATTAACCAACGTAGTTAAAATTGTCTCAATTATGAATATTGCTGTAATGTGTACATTTATCATTGAAATTTGCTTAGGAGAAAAAGTATAGAAACAACAATAACATTCCAAAAGTAATCTATTATCCAACTGAATCATTAACATCAAATCAGTCTTTAACTTAATCTTTGTAGGACTACAATGATTAAGTTGAAGACTTGAAGACTAATTTTGCCTAAGAAAAAATTAGGTGAATATCTCGGAAAATCGACATACGTAAAAACTTGTATTTTGGCATCCTAAACCTATTCTCTAAATTCACATAATATAATTGGTTGGTTGCAAGTTTTAAAGGGTCAAGAAAAACTTTTTTTTTTGCAAATATCTCGTTTTCTATGTTTATTAAATTAATCACTTTCAAAAAAAATATACGTACTGAGAATTCACTCCGATAACTAAATCGCGTCTTACCGGGCGAAGCTCAATCTGCTTACAAACAAAGTACACAAAATATGCGACTCGCTCCGCCTGCACCCCGAAAGGCCCCCGTAGGTATCGCGCATTCTCCCAATTTGAAACTAAATAATGGCCGCAATATGATCTTCACGGGGAATTGATAAAAACTTTGAAATCATTTATTCAGTGACGCAATAAAATCTATTAATTAAACGCGAAATATACGTTACAAATTATACACTCCGTGGTGGCTCCCTCCAAATTCCGCGCGGCCAACGGCTGAACTATGAAATACGCTTAAAAGCATTTTAGTGATAACATTGAGTCCATGCCAATTTTTTGTCCACACATTCTACATACGAAAAAACACTTGTGGACCAAAAATGAGAGTTGGTTAATCCTGCGTCCGTATACCGGACGCATCAAGTCGGTCGGACGCATTATCATTGGTAAAAGTAGCCATGTAGGGCGCAACATGACCGCCAGGATGTATATATATATATATATCACCAAACCTGTTGTATAAACTACTTATGGCGACTTATCTGAATACTCAGTGTCATAAAAACTACCTTCTGTAAAAATATAAAAGGACCTCAGCTCAGCATCTGACAGATACTATAAACGTTATCACTCACTACGCCCATTAAACCTTCCGCCCTTTTTATCCTACAAAAACTTTAGAGGTTTTATATCGCGGCCACTACTGTGTAAAACAAAGCTTCATGCTTACATTCACTTGAAGATATCCACGATTTACTCTGTACAAGATGGCGGGTCTTGTTTTAATGATGCTGTAAAGGTGAGAGTGTTAGTCCTTTCTATACAACGGGTGGCACTAAGAGCTGATTACATCTTGCTTGATAGATCACAGCTTAACGATATGTGTTAACAAGCTTTACATGTATTAATCAGAGTAAGAATTTTCTTTAGATGATGTTATGCTACGCTTTCTTAAGCGCCCATAGACAAGTTGCTAGTTGCTTGCCTAGGTAATTAGAAACAATCACTGAGGGTAAGCAACGACGACGCGGTCAGTAACTGGATGGGTGACCGTTTGTGGTTAACCACGAGCGACTACGTGATTAGAGGGTCACGAGATGCAGTCGGTCCCGGTTGTTATCATAGTATAACAATCGTGAAGCTTAATTAGGTAGCACCGCGGTACTCAGCTATTTTATATTAAAACATTGCAAGCATACATCAAGAAGAAAACAGGGCGACTGAGTGCAACAAACACTTGGCATGCTTCCAAAAGTCATAAAGAATTAAAGCCGACGTTACGATAAAGTTTTGGCATTTATACAATATTTGTTTGGCGCCGAACCCAAAACTTAGTAGATAGAACTATTTAAGGTTCTTACTTGACAAGTGAGAAGGATATCGCTTCGGATTTTCTCCTATCGTTGATTAAATAAGAGCCGATTGGGCAAATGGTTCGTTAAATTGTAAGCGAACTTTGTGGTAGGAAATTAAGGGCCACACTTGTTAGGTACTTTGAGCATGGGCAACCGGTGATACTGATTGATTGATATATTTATGAATAGTTTTATGTTATAAAGATTCAACTGCTTAAAATGTTTCTTGATCAAATTTAAAGGAGTATAGGTTTTTAAATATACCTAATAGTACTTTATAGTACACCGATTTTTGATTCGTTATTTGTACTTAGTCTTTGCTCAATATTAAACGATTTTCCGGATATTGGTACCTAAGACAGCGTGTGGTTTTTGGTCAGCTCAAGTCTGATTTAACCACCGGTAGTTGGTATCAGAGGGGCTATCTACATATATACTATACTACATAGATCAAAACTGCTATGTATTGTACTATTTTATGATAAGTACTGAGCTAAAAAAGATGTAGTCTAAATTGACACCATGATTTTAAAATCGTATTTCTTTTACTTCACAGAAGAGAAACAGAAAGATTCAGAAGAACAGCAAGAGGAAAGTGCTGCGACAAAGATTCAAGCGGTGTTCCGTGGACATCAGACAAGAAAGTCAATGAGCATGAAGACCAGCAAGCAGCCAGCAGAGCAGGAGATGGAGAAAGAGCCTACCAGGGCCGAACTGGAGGCCGAATTTAGAGCTGATGATAAAGGTAAGATAATTATATATATAAGATAAAGTAAAGATAATGATAAAAAAAAACAGAACTAAAAAATAAATTAGATCGAGTTCATATTGAGTACATGATTGAACGTTCCTTGCTACTAGTATTACTCCTAGCTTCATACCCGTGATTGTTCGTGTTTTTAACTTATATAATCACCCTATCACGAGTCGGACTCCCGCCTAAGTTCCGAAAAACCATAACCATAACCATTTTTATATTTTTTATTTTTGTATCTGTTGCTAAAGCGGCAACAGGACATTTCAATAAATTTCAACAGGATATTTCAGCAGGCTATCACGGTTTATAAAATACAGCTTGGTGATAGACAGATGGACGGATGGAGAGACAAATAGACGGACGGACCGACAGACGGACAGTGAAGTCTTAACTTCGCTGTCCGTCTGTCGGTCCGTCCGTCCATTTGTCTACTAAGGTACTAGGATTCCACTCCTGCATTAGAAAGAAAACCTGTGTCTCGGAGGACTTTACAATTACAAGTATACGAGAAATGGACACAGAGAATACCCGAACTCTGAATAACAATTTGTGATTCCCATGAGGTATGGTCCCACGTGGCACTTGAATTCACAACACTTAACGCAGTAGAAAACTGCATGGCAAACGATTTAACCATTGGACCTTCCATGCAGTCAGTCTATCAGTTTAATGATGTCGTGGTGCTTAAGCGGTATCTACCAGTTAAACACCATTCATGCACATTATTAAAATATTTATTTGATATGGAGCCTAGAATTATTCCACTTCGGGCATAAACCCACAAACTTCCAATAAGTTGTGAAAGTCCAATATCTCATTTTATGCTGCCAATATTTTTACTGTTATACACACCTGTAAGTCTATCTAGTAAAAAGCAATAATAATTTTTCTCTTTTCATTCCGTAACATTAAAGTTTACATAATAAACGAAAAATGGGTCGATGCCGTTTACGAATCTGTTCGCAAGGTATTCTCAATATCCCAAGTATTTATTGATCTTTTGTGCAGCTGAAAAATCTTTGATAAAGTTTAGACGCTTTGTATTAATATAATAATACAATTTTTCAATCCTATCTCCAGGGAAAATCACGCCGTCTTAAATACTAACACATTATTTTTTAAGACTAGCTTTTGCAAGTGGCTTCGCTCACGTATATGTCGATTTTCTTTCTTCTTTTTTTATTTCTAGCTTTTATTTTTCCCAAGATTATGTCTTATTTCTGATTGTCGTAGTAAAAAGCAGCTTATGTGTTACATACTTATGAATCAAAACTTAAATTAAACGAAAAAAAATTCATGCTAAGTAACAGACGGACAGATTTATAATATTACGATAGATTACTTATTTTAGAACAATATTTGTCACCTTTGCATTTTTAACACAATGTTCAAAAAGATAATGTAGTTCACAATTCTAATACAACGACAAATATACCCTATATGAAATTCTACTTTCAGCTTTGAGCTCCGTTATAGTTAAGTATAAAGCTTGGAAAGTGCAAAGCTAAAATATAAAGTACAAAATGTACAATTCATTTCAACTCAGCTTTTGTTGATGAAAGTTCATTAAAGTTATTCTGACTGTACATAATATAAAAGGGTTGAGATTTATTCTCTGATGAATTTCTCATTAGGATCTGTCAAATGCTATACATAATGGCATGGCACACCGAGACACGATGAATACTTTGGTGACACAAGCCTACGTCATCGCCTCTATTGATGACTCTCAAACTTTATAATTTTCGGAAAAAAAAATATTTTGGGGAAAGTTCATTTTTGGTTAAAAACATTAGTTAATAATAACCTACTACAGAGATTTTTAATATTTATTTATCCTAAATATGTACATTCTGATATGTAAGCTATATTACTGTTAAGTTTCATCTAAATCCGATAAGTAGTTTTTGCGTTAAAGAGTAACAAACATAAATACATACATACTCACAAACTTTCGCATTGATAATAATAATAAGCAGTACGTGAAGCAGTAAGTCTTTCAGTAGCTATAGCCCAAAAGGGATTGAACCAAATAAACGACAAATCAACTTTATAAAGGAAGGTTCATCTGTCAACTCTAAAAGCAAGCCTTTCTCAATTCTGGGTACTGCACCTGATTGGACTATTTTAATGGATTCGTATGAAAAGCACTTTATAAACCCAGAATATTCCTCTTTTCTAGACACATTGTGTGCCTCTACATTAATGGAGGTTGGCGGTCAGCTCTGCATACTCCTCTCTGTTTTTAGCCAGAAGAAATAAGCAAGCTTATTACTGATATATTGTAGTCTGGTGTTTGGTAGCAAGAATCCCAGTATGTACTTGAGGCTGAAAATTAGTAATATTGGATAGGCTTAGGTACAAATGATTGCGCAGGCGGAGTCACTATGACGGAACGGCGGCAAACTGCGATGACGGAAGGAAACGGGATACCACCGTCATTAGTTTCCCTAGTTGGTCAGCTCTGATCATAGAAATATGAAAATATCTACCAACCACTGTTATTATTTGGGTGAATACGGTAAAACAATGTTTTTTTTTAATTACGATAGTGTATGTTTAGGTTTATATTTGATAAGTTGATTGTATTTGATTACGTACATAAAACATTTTTTACAAGTGTTTTAATTGAACGGTGACTGAAAATGTTTAAATAATATAATGTTTTCTTGCAATTAAGTGGCAAATGTATAGTGACACGGGCATGTTTCACGTTGGGGTAAACGTGTTCTTGAGTGGAGACCGGTCTCGGCAAACGTAGTGTAGGACCAAAAGGCCAGGTGGAGTGATGATTTGCGCAAGACGGCTGGCAGGAGCTGGATGCGAGTAGCTGAGGATCGAACTAAGTGGCGTGCAATTGGAGACTGCGATAGGCTAATGATGATTACCCAGTCTGTAAATGCTTAGCCTCATCTTACATTAGCCATAAGTGTCTTTAGTGGTTTATGATTAAACTAAAGCCGCATCGACCAGAACCACGTAATATGTCCGACTAATAACTCGGAGTTCTCAGTTCACTTAGGGGCGTACTGAATAAACTACTAGGTTCCAAGAGGTCACGGCCGCTCACCTGGTTATTTCTTTTTTATATCGCGGGTCCAAGCTTGTGTCTGTTCATTACCGGTCAAGGTTGTAGATAGGGCATATTACACCGATTTGTGTCTTTACACAAGTTTACACAATCGACAACCTATCCCACATAGGGACTCTCTTGATGGTTAATTTACTTCTGGTATCGATTTAGGAACTGTTGACTCATATGGTTTATAAATGCATTTTAACAAGCTGTATCTTGTTTTTTGTAAATTGCGAGTAACGCCACGGAAAGAAGCTAGTCTAAAAAGATAACCTAAGTAGGTCCTTATGTCATCAGCTTTTTGCAGTGAAAGTCCCGTCAAAATCTGTTCAGCCGTTCTAGAGATTAGCTGGAATAAATAGACTATGTCTATCTGTTCCGGCTAATCTCTGGAAAGGCTAGACGGACAGTGACAAAAAATTCAAAAATTGCCTTTCTGATGTTAGTACCGTACGTACTTTGATATACATTTATTAAGAGTGTTCATTTGTCATTACATACAGATACTCCAATTTTATTTATTTGTATAGATTCATACCACTTTATAGAACCCAACACGTGGTGACGGATTAATAATGCGGAATATGGCTACCTCTCTGTATCCCGTGGGTGTCGTAAGACCTGTCTGAGGAAGCAAACTGAAAGGAAAACGGCCCTGCAATGAGACGGACTGACAGACTGACAAAAAATCGGCAACAAGATCGTCTATCCAGCGTAGTATTGTAGATCAGAACTACATGCCTGGATTGCTAAAGGTTGATTGTGACACTTTAGGGCCACAGCACACTAGCTACTTTTAGCATCGCATCGACGATCGGCAACTAGTCGCTTTTTAGAAGCTAAATACGGCGACCTAACGCTCCACACCGCACACTTAAAAACGCCAAACGCGGAGATTGAGTCGCTTTTTAAAAGCGTGATACAGCAGCTGAACGCTACTCTCCGCACACATTCGCATGCTGTAGCATCGTAGCATCGATTTGGCGTCGGAAAATTATAGACAACACTACAGCCAAAGCAATCTAGGCATCTGAGCAGTCACTAAAACGCGCGTTTCAGATACCGCCTTCGAACGCAGAAAGTCACGACTGATGCAACATGACGCGCGATTTTGATACCGCGATCCAACGCATGAAGTCGCTAAAACGCGATGCAGCATCGATGCCGTCGCAAAATCGCCGATCGCCGATGCTAGAAGTAGCTGGAGTGCTGTGGCCCTTAAATATAATTATGTCACTTCTTATTTCGCAATAAATATTGACAACATCAAAGAATAATGGTCTGACTTTTTCATAGCTTACACACGACGTCATCTAGTCCTAAGTTAAGTAGAGCTTGTATTATGGGTCGAGACTACTGATATAAAATCATAAAACGTATTTCTTTTTGTAAATACATACATATTATACATAGAAAACACCCAAACTCCGAAACAAATATTTGCGAATCACAAAGATTTTGGTCCGACTCGGGAATCGAACCCGGGACCTCAAGCACAGCAGTCGCATATGATACCACTGTGCCACCTAGGCATTCATTATTAGATCCGAAGATTACTTCCTACAACCTCATAAACTTTACCTCTTCATAATATTAGTATGATGACTAAGCT
The DNA here is from genome assembly GCA_932526445.1 of Phragmatobia fuliginosa. Taxonomy (NCBI): domain Eukaryota; kingdom Metazoa; phylum Arthropoda; class Insecta; order Lepidoptera; family Erebidae; genus Phragmatobia; species Phragmatobia fuliginosa. Next base: position 7,604,888 of record OW052081.1, on the reverse strand, counting down.
GTGATGAATTCTAAAAACATTACATTTTCACTAGCTTTTCTTTTGTTTACACTTTTCTTATGTCTTGTCTCTTCACAAAATATACTGCCTATTCTCTCTTGCGTCAACCATAAATCACAGTAGCAGTTAAGATTACGTATCATCAAGAAAAGACGTGAAAACAAATCTACTTTCTTTGAATATTTATTATACAAAATATACTCCCTTTATCAGATTGGTAGTCGAAACGAAGGATTTGTTTTCCTTGTATACGGTTTCAGAACTGTTTTATATTATTACTAGCTGATGCCCGCGGCTCCGCTCGCGTCCTAGGGGTATGAAAAATTTATTTTGGCCGATTCTCAGACCTACCCGATATGCTCACAATATTTCATACAAATCGGTCAAGCCGTTTCGGAGGAGTATGGGAACGAACATTGTGACACGAGTATTTTATATATAAGATAACTTTTTTTTAATACTTTTTGTGTTTTTATTTATCTTTTTTTTTACACAACGTCATCTAGTTCCAAACTAAGCAGAGCTTGTATTATGGGTACTAAATAACTGATAGAAATACACAGACATACTTTTTTTTATAAATACATACATATTATACATAGAAAACACCCAGACTCCGAATAAAATATTTGTGGATCACACAAATATTTGATCTGACCCGGGAATCGAACCCGAGACTAGATCAGCAGCCGCATACGCGAACCACTAGACCAACAAGGCAGTCATATTAATTCTTACAAAGACAGAAATTATTACGACAAAATTTTCTCTTAGCATTTCCTTCATGTTTAATTAAAATGAAAGAGAAAGAATAATGAAGAAAATATATAGCATAATAAGTTATTTCTAAATGTGACTCTGGGACGCAGACAATTCATTTTAGTTTCCTTTCTGCGTACATGGATGTTTGAACGAACAATGAAAATTTTTGTTGAACCAGAGAATGGAAGCAGATGTTCTGGGGGAGTGAAAATAAAGATGGTTAATTTGAACATAAAGAACAAAATATTACTCAAGCTTCGTTTTTTAGGGTACCATAGTTCATGACTCGGACCCTTATAGATTCGCCAATTCTGTCCGTCCATCCGTACGTCAGTCCTCGACTTACCGACCAAACTGTTGGTGCTAGAAAGATGAAAGTTTGCATGAATGTCTTGTAATTACGTGGATAAAGTGTTACAATAAAATTTAAAAAAATATTTTTATTTTTCTCCCCTACATGAAAAGTGGTAATGTTTTTTTTTCTCGCGTCTACCCCATCTTGTGTGGTATCATTAGATAGGTCTCTTAAAAACATAGTGAGGTTTCTAAAACCATTTTGCGATTTAGGTATCCGTTTATGAGTTATTCAATTTGAATGCGCCAGTTTTTTTCAAAAACAGGGCGTCCCCCCCCTCTAAAATCTAAACGACTGTCTAAAAAAAATTGAAAAAATTCACGATTGTACCCATATATTGAATTTTAAGGAAAACTATAGCGGTTTTTTTATTTTAGGAGTTATAGTGTCCTAACTTGTAAAACGCACTCACTTTGAAAACTTCGTACAAAAATAAAGATTTAATAAGTAAATTTCAAATTCCTATCGAAGTGCACCTACATGTCAATACTAGTGGAAGTTAAATCGATGGAAATGGAACAATTTAACTAGTCGGCTTGAATTCTGCAGTTGTGGTGTTGACGGTATTGAATTTAAGCCGAGATGGTGATTGGCTTAGCTAGTATACCACCCTGTATTTCTAATTTGTCGTTGTTTGTTGTTTATCAAATAAATTGGAGAGTTATTAGGGTTACATCACTTGGCTATGAGTGCCGTTCCTAGGTCTGGGGTGTGATTCCCGGGTGAGGGATAAATATAAGATTGTTTCCGCGAGAGCGGAACGTATTTTTGTGCGCTTGCCACACTCAATCTGACAGGACTGACGTTTGACGTGTGTGTGCAAAAACTTCAAATTAACATCGTGATGGACCCGCGGCGCGAGCGCAGAGCGCGCACTTATAACCATACTTATAACTCTTTAATAATAATCATCTCAAGATAAACTGTGTGTGAAGTGTACAGACAATCAAAAATAACCCCTAATCAGCTCGAGACAATAGAACTAAGTGTGTATGTCACGAAGCCGGCGACCCAAGGCAGATCCTGCAACCAGCTCGCACCATCCGCTCACCTTCCCGTAAGTACCACAACCCTACTTCTCCGAACCCCCTCACGTCGCTGTACTGTCTCACCGTCAAGGTGTGGCCAGTACATTTTGGTCCTATCGAAACCGGATTTGAACCAGCCCTCCCCCCCCTCATACAGTCCGCTTTCAGCTCCTAAGCCCTTAAATAGTACATTTTAGTATATTTACACATCTTTCACATACCTTCCAAATTGTAATAAATAATTTTTATAACAATTTCAACTCACCCACATTTAAAAATTGTCATAACCTTTGGAATCTACTTGTTATAACAGTTAAGAAACCCATATCAGAGGTTAATATTAGTTCAGCTGTTTATAATAAGCATTACTTTCAGCCCATTTTATATACTTGAACCTTCAAACAAGGTTTTATTCACATAAAATTACTTATACGAATCTACCCTATAGGTAACTAAAAATATATAATATAAATTTTGAATTAATTGTCCAAGTCGGCCCAAGTCATCATAAACTTGTTAAAGTATATAACTAAAGGTTCCCCATTACATTAATACATAATTTCTGCTCATAATTCACAAAATTTAGGTTATAACAGTGGAATATGTATAACCGACTTCGGTCAACTTTATAAATTGTGTTCCTTTGTTCACTTTCAATTCGGCCCATCAAATGCAACATAAATACAACAATAGTGTTTTGTTGACATTTAAAATATACTTTATTTTGAAATAAGATTCAAAGAAAAACCCTCCAACGGGTAAATATATAAGAAGTTGAAACCATTTGGGTTATTGCATCATATGTTCACATTTATATACAATAATTAATACAAACAATTATTGTAATATTAACTGAGTTTCTTGGTAAACATAAAGTAACTTTCACAACTTCTCTTAGGGTTCAGTTACTAAAGCCCAATTTAAATAGATAAGGCACAAATTCCGGCTTCTAGTTTGTTTTAATTTTTATTAATAATTTTATGGTTATTAATTATCTTCTCACTCAACTCAATACATAATACTCATACAGGGTGTGTCGACATACAGGTTGATACTTATTTCTAGTCACACACAATAATTCTTTTTATTTAATTTTTCTCATTAACTTTAATCAGCACTTCCTTTAAATAATGCCCACCACCGCACAGGCCATCCTCTACCAGGAGGCCTCAAAGGCGATAACTGCCTTGCTTGAGATGGCAGAAGACCTTGTCGGCCCCGAACCCACGGTCACACCAGATGAGTTTTATAGTCGGTTCACTAAACTAAAGGCTTATAAGCAGAGGTTAGACGCTGTCTTCTATGAGATCCTCGACTCGGCTGACCTCACCAGCGAGCAGGAACAGTATTATACGGATAATCACGATGAGGCCATCGAAGACTACACACGTGTCATGGTCATCCACTATAGGCTTCGGGCTATGCCTTCAGCACCAGCGCCTCCTCGGCTCTCTCAGTCCCAAAGGGCAGCACCTCTTCAGCTCTCTCATTCCCAACAGGCTGCCCCCGCTCAGCCCACTCGCCTAGAATTCAGCTCGCTGGTGGAGGATGAAAGGTCACCACCAGCGCCTCCTCAGCTCTCGCAGTCCCAACAGGCTGCCCCCGCTCAGCCCATCCGCCCAACATACACTTCTACGCCACTGCCCACGTCTCCCGGAGCAGTTACCCCTGTAGCTCTGCACCGCCAGGATAAGGTGCCTCCGGCAATGCAGTCGGCCTCTCACCCCCCTAATGGGCCTCAGCACGTCTCCGCTCACGCCGTACAGGCGCACCCCCCTAATAAGTCTCAGCACGTCTCCGCTCACGCCGCACAGGCGCGCCGCCCTGATAAGCCTCAGCACACCTTCACCCACGCCGCTCGTCGCCTTCCACCCCTTCTTCGGGAGCGGCCCAGACCGCGCCCCGCTAATAGACGTCAGCACACCTCGGCTCACGCCGCTCAAGCGCGCCTCCCTCCACGAGGACCGCGCCCCCTTCCACGAAGTTGTCGCCCCTCTATTAGAACTCAGCACACTTCGGCTCACGCCGCTCAGGCGCGCCCCCCTCCACGAGGACCGCGCCCCCCTCCACGAGGACCGCGCCCCCCTCTACGAGGACCGCGCCCCCCTCCACAAGGACCCGGCCCCCCTAATAGGTCTCAGCGCCTCTCCGCCCACGTCGCACAGGTGAGACCCCCTACACGAACCAGTTCTCGGTCGCCTGGCCGGGAGTCTCGGGGAGGTCGTCGTCATCCCCAATGACAACTCTTAGCCCATGAGCTACGGCCATGGGCATCTTTGTCGCCCCCGTCACATCTTATAGTTCTTATTATTTCTTATATATTTTTTCTTCACACACTCAGCACACACATTCAGCACACACTCAGCACACACTTCCACACCCCCATGTTCTCTGAACCCTCAGATTTGAACCTTGCATGGTCGGCCTCTCACTGCTCTCTCCCGAAGAGCCCCTACAGGACAGATTTGTCTCCCCATAGACGCTTTCAACTCGTGAAAGCTCCCTATCAGCTCTGTTGGACTCAATGGACCAACCCCTACCTACATCCCTCCAAACACGATCCAAACGGCTCTTCCCATCTCCTGCTCCTCGAGTTGGTGGACCTGGATACGACCACAAGACATCTGCGGAGACCTGCGAGCAAGATCGCCAGGCTCCCACTGGACTCAGCTCGGGATGATGAATCTGTCTCGGCCCCCCAGGATGTTTCCGCGAGAGCGGAACGTATTTTTGTGCGCTTGCCACACTCAATCTGACAGGACTGACGTTTGACGTGTGTGTGCAAAAACTTCAAATTAACATCGTGATGGACCCGCGGCGCGAGCGCAGAGCGCGCACTTATAACCATACTTATAACTCTTTAATAATAATCATCTCAAGATAAACTGTGTGTGAAGTGTACAGACAATCAAAAATAACCCCTAATCAGCTCGAGACAATAGAACTAAGTGTGTATGTCACGAAGCCGGCGACCCAAGGCAGATCCTGCAACCAGCTCGCACCATCCGCTCACCTTCCCGTAAGTACCACAACCCTACTTCTCCGAACCCCCTCACGTCGCTGTACTGTCTCACCGTCAAGGTGTGGCCAGTACAAAGATTTCATAGTACAAGCTTTGGTATGTATATAACTATATGGAATAGTGTGTTAAATGTCAGAAATGTTTATTATTATTACATTTGGTATTTTAGTGACATACTGTAAATGCCTTTTCTACCTAGTAATAACAAACAAATTATAATGCTATTTACAGATAGTTGTTTTTTCTAAGCTGACTTTGAACGGCGTTTTCTGATGGATACTTAAAAAATGACAGGCAATTTTCCTGGTTCGATATTATTCAGGCTGAAATAATATCCGAGTAATAATGCTAATCAGATGGCATAAAAGAAAACGCTAGTACCATTTTTCTATATGAGCCTGCTTAAGTAATTCCTCTCTTCACGATGGAAAGCATAAGCAAAATCCAAGAGTTGAAAGAGAGAAAGAGCACCAACCAAGGGACCCACACTATGACGGCCTGTTGAGAGGCTTCTGCATCATTGGACCTTCAATCTCGCACTCACCAATGAAACACGATAAGATTTCAGGTTTGTCTTCTGTGAGAAGATAGTACCGCCCTAGTCGAGCTAGTCCGTTTATGATAATAATAATAATATTATATAATAGTTATAACGTTACAAGATCTGTTCTTATTTCTGTAGAAACTCTGCCCTCTGAACTAGGATATATACCTGTTTTTCAAAAGACAGCGCCCCCGTCTTTAGTTATGGAACATTACAATAAGCTGTGCAACAAAATGCAATACATATGCATCTTAAAAAATAGTGTGTGTGTGTGTGTGTGTGTGTGTGTGTGTGTGTGTGTGTGTGTGTGTGTGTGTGTGTGTGTGTGTGTGTGTGTACGTGTGTATATATATATATATGTGTGTGTGTGTGTGTGTGTGTGTGTGTGTGTGTGTGTGTGTGTGTGTGTGTGTGTGTGTGTGTGTGTGTGTGTGTGTGTGTGTGTGTGTGTGTACGTGTATGTGTGCGTGTGTGCATATAATGTGTGGGAGTCTGTGTCAGCGCCTTATCTGTGATATACTATACATATAATTACATTTTAAGAAGATGAAATTAGCGTGGCTCTACTATGTTGGAAAAACTTGTTAAAACTTGATAGTTTTTCACAAACAGTAAGTTGTTTCAAAGTTAAGAACGTTTTAGAGATTAGTAAACTAAAGCCTTATCTTGTTGGTAAGGGTCTGACAGTTTAATGCTTTTGGGGCTCGGAGTAAAATTCCCTTCTATCTTTAATACATATTGAAGAATAATTGAATAGGCTTACCTATAATAAGACAAGATAGATAAGAACCTGACCGCCACAGTGCGCAGTGGTACCGCATACGACTGATGTGCCTAAGGTCTCGGGTTCGATTCCCGGGTCGGACCAGATGTTTGTGTGATCCACAAATATTTGTTTCAGAGTTTGCATACTTTTCTATCTATAATATGTATGTATTTACAAAAAAATGTTTATGTATTTATGTTACATCAATTTATTAGTACCCATAATACAAGTTCTGCTTAGTTTGGGACTAGATGACGTCGTGTGTAAGATGTCCGAGATATTTATTTATTACTTATCCAAGTGTCTCATAAATTCAACAAAACGCAAACTGTCTAATAAATTGAGTTATGAGCGATAAATGATCATGAGGAATAATAATAATAAATATTTCGGACATCTTACACACAGCGTCATCTAGTCCCAAACTAAGCAGAGCTTGTATTATGGGTAGTAGACAACTGATATAAATACATTAACATACTATTACTACTACATAAATATACTATACACTCATCACCTTCCTAGCCTTATTCCCAAGTTTATTTGGGGTCGGCTACTAGTTCAACCGGTTTTACCTGAATTTCAGTTTTTCCACGGAGCGACTGGTATCGGACCTCCGCAACCCTAAGGGAGAACTGAAATTCGAAGATTGAACTAGTTGTCAGTATATTTGAGGGCACTGACTTCCCAATAACGATTGCCATAGATGTTCATGACAACCGGGACCGACGGCTTTACGTGCTCTCCGAGGCACGGGCGTGAATCACCGCCAAACAAATATACTATACACTATTTAAGTGAAATAAAAGTACAGAAACACCATAGTAAAGTAGGCTACTTTTGTAACTCATTATTATTAATAATATCTTTGATAATCTAGAATTATCGCCTAATGTCATGTTTTGTTTGATTGTATACCTACCCATTCGCTGCCATAATTGTGTTGAAATATTAATACCGTTGCTGAAATAAATAATTTACTTTGAGTTTGAAGATAAACCCAATAAATAATTTGTACTGGGTTTACATAATATAGAGGTCGGAAGCTTTCGATCCGGAGCATTTAAATATTAAAGTCGCTCTGAAACGGTGACCAGAAAACTCCATTGAACGGAAGTTCTTATATAAAAGTAAAATATGCAAATCTGGAGTTTGCTAAAGAAAGCAATTTTGGGTTAAAGTTTTTGCTTCAACAACTTTATTATTAACCAGTATCTTTGAAGTTATAGAACGTATGTTATTATTTATTTGCATGAATCTCTGACGGAGAATACATATCGATGCTTTTATTCGATAACGACAAACATGGAATGATAACATTATTGAAGTAGAGACACATATTTTTAAATATCAGTATCATATTAAAGCAGTGAAATGGAGAGCACTTTAATTTAATTTAAACTTACTATTTTCATAAATTTTTGTAAATAACTCTGTTAATGATTCTACTCGGCCTGATGGAAAGAATGAGCATGCAACCTTGATATCTCATTCTCATATGTCTAATTGGGATCGGTTTAGTATAGTTCTGTGTCGCAGGCGTGCATATCAGCGCCTCATATCGCCCCGAGTATGGGTGCGGATCTAATAGATGGAATGAGATTTCCCCTCCGTTTGCTTGAGTGACCAGTCGCGAGGGGTGACGGCTTGTAGGGGTTATCACATGTTCAAAAAAAAGTAGTCAGTTTATTTGAGGGCACTGACTTTCCTATTACGATTGCCGATTCATGATAACAGTGACCGACGGCTTAACCTGCTCTCCGAGGCACGGGCATGAGAAACACCATCATTTTTCATACTCTAGGCTGCTGTTTCTTGTAAGAAAATCTCAACAATATCCCGACTCGATATTCTAACCCGAGATCTCTTGATTAGCGATCGCACACGCTAACCGCTAGGCCAACAAGGAAGTCGCATAATAATTAAAATAAAAAAATCTAAATTACAGAATAGTTTGGAATTTTTTTTTTTTGGACATCTTACACACAACATCATCTAGTCCCAAAGTAAGCAGAGCTTGTGTTATGGGTACTAAACAACTGATATAAATACATAAACATACTTTTTTTTTGTAAATACATACATATTATACATAGAAAAACACCCAGACTCCAAAACAAATATTTGTGGATCACACAAATATTTGATCTGACCCGGGAATCGAACCCGAGACCTCTTGATCAGCAGCCGCATACGCTAACCACTAGACTAACAAGGCAGTCGTAATATATATATATAGCGTAGCGTTTACACTTCGTATAGATTTGGTTGTTTATATCATAGGCAACGCCTAACCATATTGTTAGCAATATGCAGGCGTTCCTCTCTGTCAATTGGGCATATACACGGTTAGTTTTTAATTACCAAAGAAAAACTAGGGGCAGATACAGAACTTATATACTAACATAAAACACCATAGAACAAATACCCAAAAAACAAAAATAACTGAGTTATTATGGTTTTTAAAATGTTAAAATACACCCATAATTTATTGTCACCCAAATATTTTACACACGCGTATTTTAATTATTAATGAATAACATTTTCTGTTTCAATGTGTGCGACGCATCGCGCGGCGCATCGTAGGTACATCGTAGGTAGGTATTAGGTACCCCGCTCGCACCCGCAACCCGCAGGCTAGGACATTGACACTTTCTTGTTACGTAATATCATGTCGTGAATTATATCATGCGTTATGAACAAAAATTTGGTAGTTTTCGGGAAAATATTAACATGTATTTTTTTTTGTTTGAACACATAAATATGTTCAGTATCGAAAGCTGAATACCACATATTTTTTTCTCTGGACATTAAAAATTAGTCGTGTATATTACACTATATATATATATATATATATATATATATATATATATATATATATATATATATATATATTGTTAGTACCATTTTTATTATTTTTGGCGTTATATATTTATATATATATATATAAAGTGTAATATATATGCCCAATTGACATAGAGGAACGACTGCATATTGCTAACAATATGGTTAGGCGTTGCCTATGATATAAACAACCAAATCTATACGAAGTGTAAACGCCAAAAATAATATCGCTTTATTTTCTATTTTCATAATGTCGTTATAATTTTCTCTGAGAATTAAATTCTTTCCTGTTTACTCGATATTAAGCTAATCTTTCACCATTATTGTGTAAACACGGGCCCGGGGCTTTGAAATAAATTAATTTGTGAACAATGAAATTTCTTCTCAAATGAATACGATATTATGTTAAAAAGGTTCTGACAGTTTTGATTCAACTTTGTATTGAGATTTATTTTCTTTCATAATGATCTTGATATCCCAATAAACGACATATATATGGCTTAGCAACGTATATGTATATAATTTGAAACCCTAAAGGAGAAACCCGATTCTGGGCCTAAGCGTTACACGAATGGGATATGTATCAAAAAATTCGTCTATTTTGCTTGATTAACCTATCGAAATCTTAGCTTCATTTGCAATGGCCAAGTGTAGAAAATAAGTAGAATTCTATTGTTTTAAACAATCTTTGTAAACCTCTGCAACACTTATTTCAATATACGTAACTAGCTCCACAAACGTAGCATTCCTAAAATAGGATCGATTTAGTGGAAATCGATACTGTTATAAATAAATAATACTTCTTTGTTTTAATATAAATGATTGTTTTAATAGGTATTTTAATCAATGTAAATAGAGTCTGGCCAGCGAATCGTGACACAACTACTTACAATGGCGGCAATTCAAAATATCTACAACTGGCAGCATTAAATATAGCATGAAAGGGTAGTTTTGTATTTTTCTATTAATGTGACTATGCCATAGAAAAACACAAATGTATCAAATCGTGTTTTTCATGTTATAGAAAACTATAGCGGTTTTGATAACTTTTTTATTTCAGAAGTCGTAAAGGCCTAACTTGTGAAATAAGCTGACTTAGAAAACTTCGTACAAAAATAAAGAAATAATAAGCAAATACAACAATGTATAATATGTATGTATTTACAAAAAAAAAGTATGTTTATGTATTTATATCAGTTGTCTAGGTTGGGGACTAGATGGCGTTGTGTGTAAAATGTCCGAAATATTTATTATTATTATCTATTGGGCACGATTTAATTATGGGTGAATACATAACCCTATTTTATGGATGGCCTGACACGCACTTGGCCAATTTTTATGAAAATAACTCAAACAATAAACATAACCTAAAATGTAAACATTGTCTGATTTTACCAATTTGGCCATTGCTGGGAGACCTGAAAATTAGGCTCGTGAAATCGTCATAGATATTGTAATTTATGCCCAAATTCTAGCACTGTAACGCCAGGCCCAAGTTTGTATGGATTTCGGGTTTCTCCTTTGTATGCATGACTGTGTGCCGTTCATTACCAGTTCCATTCCAAACATAAATTAAAAGTAACTGATGAATTTGAAATAACCAGATTTCAATTAAAATTTCTTTGTTTTCAAAATCGTTTGAGCCGCAGGTAATCTGTTGGAGTTAAATTAAAATGTTTACCGTTCCACAGAAATTTAAATTTTATTTCTAACAAAGCGAGGTAAAATTGTTTTCCTTTATAACTTCGAGTTTGTTTTTGTTCAAACGATTTCGATTCGATTTGTACACATCGATTGGAATGTCAATTTGTACTCGGTATAAAAAGTACGATGTGAGGCTAGTTTTTTTTCATTTCAACGGTAAAATATCACTAATTCAATAAGAAATTATCATCGATTATCGTAGCGTGTGTGAAATACTCAGAATATTTACATTCATATGAGGGTCGTGGTTCCAGGATTTTTATCCCTACTAATACCCTAGGCAGCGTGTGGATTTTAATCGATTCAAGTATGATATAACCACCCGAATGTTTTATCCGAGAGGGTTTTAAGTTTTTCTATAAATCACCACTAAGTAGATTGCAATAATCTGATAATGTTTAGTATGATCATATATTCTATATTTTGACCCGAATTCGGCTAAGCCAAAAGGGATAATATTTTTGGCAGTTGAACATTGGTATGTTCTACGGTGGCGTCTAAATTACCAAAACAATATTGATGAATGATGTGTCTATAAATTCGTAATAATAACATCAATGGTATTATCTTCAGCCCGTTGCAGTCCACTGATGCAGACATAGGCCGGGTGATATAGATTATAGAAATTGTATCAAAAGTTTTTCCAAGTCGGGTTATAAACTTTTCTTTGTTGAATACATGATGTTCATTATATTATAACTAAACCCGCAGTAATGTCCGAACCAATTACACAACAAATTCAAATCCATAATAATATAAAGTATTTTATTTTCAACATTCTGAACCAGTTGTCTTGGTCGTATAATTCTCAGCCATAGAGCCAGCCATAAATTATGTATGAGGACCCATTTACCGTGTCGACAGCGATAACACAATTGGCGATCGATAACCCGGGAAATAGTTTACTGGAATAAATTTTAAGTTATTGCTTTATATTAAGTTTTGATATCTTTTCTAGATATTATTTTGTTCAACTGTCAGAGTGATACTGTAAATTTATACGAATAGGTATTTTGTTATGTGGTAGTATCCTGTTATGTAGAAGGCAGTTCTTGTGGGTGAGGAGAGAATAAAAATCATAATATAATTTTCAAGGACATCTGTTCAGTAAAGTTCTTTGCGAATTTGAACTTTATATCTAGTGTATGTTTTACGAGGCTTAATAAAAATAACAAGTTACAAGTTTCAGATCCTGATCTACAAGTTATTGATTAAATTTCCTAATTTAACTTTAAATGCAATATTCTTGTTTACCTGTTCTTATAATGTATCCCATTTTACCCAAGAAGGTAAGGCAATGATAAAAACATTAATGAAAGAAAAAAATATTATATTAAAAATTCTTTTATTTGCTGTAAATGGGGTAATACATAAGTATTATTATAAGTTTGTCCATGTCTTGACAGATTAAGAATACAGAGTGTCACCACCCCTATTCATCCCGCGGGTATCGTAAAGGCGACTAAGGAATGAACTACGCAATGTATGTCCTATGTCCAGCAGTGAACTGTTGAAGGCTGTTGATGATAATGATGATATTATAAGTTTAATAAGTCAAGTGTACAGGTCCATTCAACTATGAAGATAGCAGTATTCTTAATTTTCCGACCTTATTTCTAGAATGTACATAAAACGGCTAAATTCGTACTTCTTCGACGTAAGTAGCGATTAATAATATAGAAAGTAAAACGTGGCCATTTAACATGCCCTAAGAGTGAACGATGTAGTATGTACACAAACCCAAAATGACTTCATAAATCTTCAAAAATGTAATTATGTATCTACTTCCTAAAACGCCTAACTTAATTTAAATCCATCTTGAAACGTAAGCGTCTTGACAGTGAAGCACCGCCGTACTTACTAAAGTGAATTAGACACGGTGCTTGGATCAAATTTACCAACTAAGTTACAGTTAACATGGTTCGTTTGATACTGTTTATTTATTCCGGGATTTATCTTAAAAATCTTCTAAAATATGAAAAAAAAAATACGTCTAGGTTTTATACACAGAACTTTTAGAAACACCTATCTACACTTATCAATATGGTCAAGTATTTATTGTCAAATGTGTAGGTAGTTGAGTAACTGCCTCGTTGGTCTAGTGGTTAGCGTATGCGACTGCTAATCAAGAGGTCTCGGGTTCAAATCCCGGGTCGAGCCAAAAAGTGGTTTTGGGTTTTTCTTAGGAAATCCTAATAGCAGCCCGGAGTTTGGAAGTTTGGCGATGATTCACGCCCATGCCTCGGAGAGCATCTAAAGCCGTCGGTCCCGGTTGTCATGAACATCTATGGCAATAGTTATTGAAAAGTCAGTGCCGTCAAATATACTGACAACTAGTTCAATCTTCGGATTTCAGTTCTCCCTGAGGGTTGCGGAGGTCCGATGCCAGTCACTCCGTGGAAAAATTTAAATTCAGGTAAAACCGGTTGAACTACTAGCCGGCCCCAAATAAACTTGGGAATAAAAGCTCGGAAGAAGGTGTAGGTAGTTGAGTCACGCTGGTTTCAGTATGAACTGGTCGGTTCAACCAACCTTCGCATAGGAGACCAACCTAAAAAGACAACATTCGTGCAGTCGTATTTCTTTACTGAGTGCAAGACTGGAGGCTCAACGATACAGAAGCCATAGCGTAGGTCACCACATTGTCTGCATTCACAATCAGGATGGTGACCACTATTCCTAGATCCTACTCATCCATCTGACAGAGCAGCCTAAAATATATATCTTTTAAGCTTCTCCTATAAAAAGACAGAAACAATATATGTATACGTGTCAACTGTAGCCAGTAAAATATGACAATCCAATTGAAAACCTTTTTTCCTTTTCGATCTTAGAAGTCATCGCTTCCAATTCGTTTACTGATTCCATTTAATGATGACATGCCTTTTTATTTGGGTATATTTTCTATTTCCTTCTGAGTAGAACGAAGGGAAATACAAACGCTTTTAGAATACCGTGTTTTTTATTAGTAAAATTAGGAGAGAACTACGAACTACTAGATTATAATTTGAAATATAATTTTTTGTCTTGAAATAATGTAGGGTTTCTTTGAGATAAGCAAGATACAAAAATATTGTTTTTGTTACCGCTTGTTACTTCATCAACTAGAGTAGTCATTTATTAAGAACTAGTTTGTAAAGCTGTTTAGCCGTGAAAGCGTAACAGACATACAGATGGAGTAACTTTCGAAGTCATATTATTAGTTTAGACTTTTCTCATTAAATAATGGTTTTATGAATATTATAAATGTCTTCAACCGTAGATTCTATGGCTTCTAATGACTGAGTCTATTCTCTACATATCTCACATATTGAATTATTTATGCACTAAATTAAGGTGCCTTGGTGGCACATTGGTAGCATATGCGACTACTGTGCTTGAGGTGTCGGGTTCGATTCTCGTGATCAACAAATATTTGTTTCGGAGTTTAGGTGTTTTCTATGTATGACCGTGTGGTGTGGAGACGGATTAAGACTACAGAGTATCACCACCCCTATTCATCCCACGTGGATGTCGAAAAAGGCGACTAAGGGATAAACTACGCAAGAAAACATCAATGCAAAGAGAAGGAAAACTTTAAACCAACCCTATACCAACCCATCTGGCCAGCGTGGTATAGTAAGCCAATACCTCCTTTTCAAGGAGAGGCCTATGTCCAGCAGTGGACTGTTAAAGGCCGTTGATGATGATGACTATGTATGATAAGTATGTATTTACAAAGAAAATAGTACGTTTATGTATTTACATCAGTTGTCTAGTTATTACAAGGTCTGCTTAGTTTAGGACTAGATGGCGTTACGTAAGATGCCCGAAATATTTATTTATTTTTTATTATTACTTTCAATACAGTTTATTGCATCCCTTCCTCTGTTCCCCTGTCCTGTACACAATAGAATGTAAGTTATATACAACAATTTTATCTTCTTCTAACAATAACAGGGTTTCTGAGTAACAAAAACGCATCATGTGAGCATCTCTAAGTAAAGTGCTCGCAATAACCTTTTATAAATGAAAAAGTAAAGTTGATCCGTGACCCAGTTCCAAGGCTATAGCGTTGTCATATTTCAAACGGGCTTCTCTCTCTCTCTTTCTGTATATATATATATACATATATATATATATATATATATGACGAAATGGGATCCCGTCATGGGTACTCTAATCAGTCAAGTGTCCTGCTCTCCGTGTAATACAATTTTATTTACTTTATAACAACGCACACCTGATTCTCTTAACTAGAACTGTGTAAAGCTGATGGTGACGTTTTCATATTGTAAAAATTTTTTTTAGAGGTGTATCTAAGATAAGTTCAAATAATTAGATACAAATAATGATAATAATTTAATAAATGAATATTTTGGACATCTTACACACAACTCCGTTTAGTCCCAAACTCAGCAGAGCTTGTATTATGGGTACTAGATAACTGATATAAATTCATAAACATTTTTTTTGTAAATAAATACAATTATGCATAGAAAACACCCAAACTTGAAAAAAAGTATTTGTGGATCACAGAAACATTTGGGCGAACCAAATATTTCTGTGATCCACAAATACTTGAAATTCCGGGAATCGAACCCGAGGCCTCAAGCACAGCAGTCACATACGCTCCCATATACATACATAGTTTGACCAGTTCTTGCATGTATTTAGGAATATATAAGTTTTTTTACTCGCTACCAAACAGATTAAAATCTGTATAGTATCTGTATATATCTATATAGATACACTCTATCTCTCGTCTGTTTAACGATTTTCAAAGCAATATCTGAGTAAAAATATTCAGAGCCATGCAAGTGCACAATTTGAGAGGGAACTGGTACCCATAACTCAAGTCAAATCTTACCATGGGTACCAGAGTTCCAACTAAACCACAATGTTTTCTTCCTATTTACATTTTCATGTCTGTAAAAGTGTTGTATAACTTATTTGAAATAATAAAAAAAAAATCCATAGTTTATAATCTATATAAACCTAATACTATACCAAACTAAAATCTGTCTGTGACGCATTCACAGCTAAACCGCTTCACCCACTGCAATGAAATTTTGCATGGAGATATTTTGATTTCTTCTCATGAAGAAGGACATAGGTTACTTATTATCGCAATAACCGACATAAGCTCCACATAAACATAAGCCGGTAATATGTAATTTAAATTAATTTCGAATGCCCATAGAAAAATACTTTTTAGGCTGCAATATTACAAGCATTTAGCAGCGATGACAGTGTTGTAATGTTTTATTCGTTGGAAAAACCTATGTCAAAGCATTCAGTTACATAAATAGGCAAATAAATACAGGCCTAACTAATATAAAGCTCACAAATATAACACTTCTGTATTCTATTTAATATTCAGTACAACGCTACAGTGCGACTAAAAAGTTATGACATTATCAGGAAGCTGGCCATCAATTATTCAATGCAAGGGACTGTGTATTTTCGTTGAAATATAGATTGTAAAGGGCGAGCTCTGTTAGGTAATAAAACTGTTCGTTCGAAAAATTTTACGACTTCTATACATTTTAGATGAGAAATTTGGGATTTAATGTTAATGTTTAAATAAATCCGTTACCCAATTTTTCAAGCAAATTGAACTGAACAAATATCTGACCACTACTTATAGAAAACTATACATTATAAAAATAACACACTGAATTAAAGCCGATATATTATGTCGATTTTATTCCTAGCCTTTATTTCCAACATTATTTGAGGTCGGCTAAATTTCTCTCAAGGTTGCAGGGTCCCTCTGAGTTGCGTCCGATGCCAGTCGCTACGTGGAAAAACTAATATTGAAGTAAAAGCGGTTAAACTAATATTGGGAATAAAGGCTAGGAAGAAAAAAAATAGTACGTACGCATGTAGAAGTAGCCACAGTAGCAAATAACACTTGCCAGACCCATCTTATCTGCCCACTAAACCATGAAACATCAAAAAATAAAACACTACTCAAAAATTAATGAATATAAAAATATGACCTTAGTTAATACCACTGTATTTTTGAACTATCCCTCTCAAATAGTACCGGTGAGTAAAATAAGCCACGACAATGTATGCCTATGTATAACCCCCGTACTTTTGCAACTTTGAAAAGGAAACTCTCTTGTTAAACTAAGGGACGACGCTTTATTAGTAGTGACGGTTGTGTATTTTTTATAACAACGACCACATTTGGTGTAACAGGAATGTTATTGTTGCGAGAATTGTTTTGTTGACTGTGTACTAAGAATAAATAGTTTTAGTTGTTTTCTTTAGAGCCCTGACGTCACATTTATTTTCTGATCTAAGTTTTATTATACACAATTTTTTTTGAGATGATGACAATGCGTGTTTAATTTCGACTGTTGTAAGTTTTGTAAGGCTGTTATTCAGCTTACGATATAAGACTTTTAAGTAAATATTGAGAACATCATTTTAGCTTAAGTTTTTCTTTAATAAGTTTTTAATAAGTACTCTCGCACTCTCGCACTTCTCGCACACACTTAAGAAGATGATGGTATCAAAGTGTGAAGCTTAATATTTCGTAATCTCTTTGTATTGTAAAGTATACCTGCTATTCCATGTATGCGTGTATAATGCATGATACTTTGATTGATCAGGCAGACCTATGAAACCTAGGAAATTCTATGCAAATATTTTAAATGAGTAACTTTAATGCGGTAAACTAAGCCTATTTTATCTACAGGAAACATTCTCGTAAGTAATATAATACATTCATTCTAAAATTCTGAAATCCAAAGTAAATCTCTCTGTTACGCTGTCTGTCACAGCTAAACTGCAGCACCGATTTCTATAAAATTTAGCATGGAAATACTTTGATTCTTTGAACTAAACTGAAATCTTAATCAGTAATCATACTTGCAAAGTTGTGGAATATGTATAGCAATAATATCTCGGTTTATGACTTAAACAGAGCTTAACAATGAAGTGATATTACAAACATGCGAACCTGTTTCCAGAACCAGAAAGAAAATATAAAAAGTAAATTGTAGATGAGAATAGTGGGAAAGACTTTGGCTATACATGTTTTCTCTAACTTGTGACTTCAGAGAGCATCTATACCGATTACCATCTCAAAATTACTGAGTCATATTCGAAGATAAGGCAATAAATTTCTTAATACAATATACAACATTACTATCATATTCATATTTTTTCAAATTCAACAAATATGCAAAATAAGGAAATTTTTATTGCTCCATAAAACGTATTTCGCTTCATTCCAAAAGTCAAAAGCATGCAAAGCATTCAATATGATAATGTTACTTTCCGTACATTCCATTAGGATAAAATATTGGCAAAATGGAAATACATTACATGAAAGTCGACATTTGTACGTGCCTAAGGTTTTGCTGTCAAACTATTACACAACGTCAACCACTGACGTTAACTAATCCAAATATTCCTGCAGAATAGGATTACCAACTTGCCACATATTATCGGATGACTAAAGGAAAAATGCTTTCGGATTTATCGTTCGTTGAAGACGTCAAGCAGTATATAATGTTTTCAAATCAAATCAAATTAAATTAAACCATTTTTATTTCCAATACACCAATACAACGGTACTTTTGAAACGTCAGGTCGTGTCAGTCAGTCGTGAAGCTATTTGTCTGTTCCAATTCGTAGATCCTATGGAGAAGAACAGACAAGAAACTCCATGGACACTCCTTTCCAATATAGTTTTTACAATTTTTGGTTACATTGTTTTAGGCATATTATTCAGAAAACAGTTAAATGCGAGGACAATGTAACGATGCTGATATTTACATTGGTTACATTTCCTTAAAAACCACACTGGTGGCCTGCCTCATGCTCCCTACTTCGGGAGGACCTGGATCATGTTAATTTAGTTAGAGTCTAATTACGACGTTGCCGCCACCCTTTTCTCTTTTTTTACGCGTGGACACCCCACGGGCCGTCAACACACCGTGATTTGCTGCGTGGTGGTGTGTCGCAATCGAGTCGGTTTGATCCGAAACCACATGGTTTGCTCCTGTGCGCTTGAAATGGGTGCAATTCGGAAATGTTGCTATTAAGACATTCGGATCGCCACCACCCTATGCTAGTGCAACCTCCAATGTGTCACCGAAGGTTTCCACTCACTGTTAGCCTGCAGTAACGCTATGTTTTAAGTTCTCCAATACCATTTTTAATATGATATGTAATATGACTTTATTATGTAATAAAATATGAATACACGTATTATATTTTCCAAAACGATCAACGCCACTGTACTTTAAGACTGAACTATTACTACAATGCTTTGTAATAAAAAGATAATGACACAATATCTTGTAACAATATTTTTACAAAAGGCCAGTGGCCCTGGACTATCCTAACTATCTAATTTACATACTGACCCTACTTTAGCTTTTCGCACAAAGGGTCCACAGACAATACTACGAGTATATGAGTTAATCCTTTGAAGTGGCCAAAGGGATTACTGTAAGCTCTCAAATTACAACACTTGGCATGCAAGGTAAATATTCGGAGAATTTGACAAATGCTCTGTTCATCTCCATTTTGTCGGGTTATACAGGTGTAGTTCTTTGTGTGCTGTCACTTAAAATTTTGTTGGATTATATTGTAGTATCTAGTCGATCGAGCTTGGCCCGGTTACTACTTTTTATTGGTTAACAACGCCATCTATGGAGATACGCTTGAGATATGTAAGTATCGCATATACATACATTTAGTGAAAATCTGTTATTTTGAAATAACAAATACTTTAAGTTTGCTACCTAAGTCAATTCTTATGATACCCACAGTATAGAATAGGTTGATTTTACCACTCGGCATTTTTAACCCCTCACCACAGTCTCAGATCATAATTATATATATTTTGTTACTTTGTTGTATTTCATAAAATTTTAATACAACATTTAAAAAAAATAGCAATCAAGGTAATTATCAGAAAAGTTCTGTGAAAGGTATATTTTGATTAAATTTCACCCTGAACAGAAGATATCCATTACTATCCATCAAACTTGATTTCCTCTTCAGGGAAATATATCAGGTAAAAAGCTTTGTTTGGATTTCTTCGCTCTTTGTTGGGTTCTCTTTAATAAGAAGTGCTTGTATCGAGACGTGTATTTTGTAGATGATTACTTAGAAACCACTTCAAAGAAAATTTCGTGAATGTACAGCGAAATCAAATAAAACAATAATTATGAAATGTGTATACATAGAGAAATACAGATCTGCAGATGGGAGGGTGGTAGTCATAGCGTCGTATCGTCACAAAACAATCTGTAGTTTCTTGCAAGTGGAAATCTTCATACAAGCTTGTTTTAAACTCACATAAAAAATAATCGCCTGTCACTATGCACTGAACTCACACATTGTAGGAACACACAAACACTCATTGCATTAGCAGTACTTAGTATTGTATGACGTCGGGGTCACCAGTGTACGTGTTGATGTAGGCATGTTCTGAGATACCCCAATTTATGATTAAATGAGTCTGGTAGTTTTAAATAAAAGGCAAAGTTTTAAAGCACTGCAATTATAACAAAAGTTCCGAATAAAAATTTCCACTACAAATGTAACACTAATTATATATTTTTTTTTTTTATATATATTTAAGCCTGCCAAAGTGACTCTACTCTGCCTGATGGAAAGCATGAGTAGAATCCAGGAGTAGGGGTCACCATGCTTATTGTGAGGGTAGGCAATGTAGCATGGTGATCCCTACCATGGCAGCCTGGTTAGATTATTCTGCATCATTCTCCCGGCCTTCGAAGGGCGGGAGAATGATGCAGAATTATTGGGCCTCCGGTCTCACACTCACCAACGAAATACGACAGCAAGAATGCTGTCATTATTAGGATGGTCTTCTGTGTGAGGGTAGTACTGGCCGGGTCGAGCCGGCCCATTCGTGCTGAAATCAGCGTGGCTCTACTACCTATAAATAATATTAAAACCTATAAGCCTCACCGCAGTCATACGGTGGGAAATGATGCAGGTGGCACTTTACACATACATCGATACAGTTCTAAGTACTGCTAATGCAATGTATGTGTATGTCCCTACACTTATAACAATTTAAATAGAATATAAATTAAAATTCACACACAAACACATTCTGTGTTATAACATTGTATTGGATATGCCCATTATGGCTTATGCTTTGACAGAAGAGAACACCTGCGTATGGCTGCAGCCTACCATGTTGCTCTATGTACATATATATAATAATCATCATCATCATCAGCCTATCGCAGTCCACTGCTGGACATAGGGCTCTCCAATTGCATGCCACTCAGTTTGATCCTCAGCTACTAATAATAATACTCAGTATTTCGGACATCTTACACACAACGTTATATAGTCCCAAACTAAGTCTTGCTTGTATTAGGGGTACTAAACAACTGATATAAATACATAAACATACTTTTTGTTTCATAAATACATACAAATTATATATAGAAAAACACGCAGACTCCGATACAAACATTTGTGGATCACACAAATATTTGGTCTGACCCGGGAATCGAACCCGAGACCTCTTGATCAGCAGCCGCATACGCTAACCACTAGACCAACAATGTTAAGAAGTAGAATTAATTTAGATAAAATTAAATATTAATGTTATTTTCAGGCCAGGCTCCTTAGAACTTCCTTTGTTAGAAATACCTATATTCAGCAGTGTATTACAGAAGCTGTTGATGTGATGATATGAGTATATTTTTTCTCAAGAGTTGAATTAGCAAGGAAAGGAAGTATTGTGAATATTATACACATGTAACTAGTTCACCCTTCGGATTTAATAAGCTCCTTGAAAAAGTTAATATACAAGGATAAAATCGGTTGAGCTCGTAGCCAACCTCAAATAATATTTCAAAAATGATGAAGCTTATATCGTAAAGAACGTTTCGCAACATTTTATTGAACGTCAATAGAAAAAAAAGGAAACAATTTAATTTAACTCGCTTTCAACTGTATTTCCAACAGTATTTTTGCTGTATTTATTTACTTTTGAATAGTCCAAAACGATATGTTTAGTACGTGTAAATTCTACAGGAGTGTTGCCCTGTTGTACACCACTGTTAGTACCCGTTAAACTAAATAATAAGGCCGTAAGCACTGTGTACAAAGCAATTCGGGTTCATTGAGAGCTAACTAATGCACTATTTCCTCAATAATTGGATTAACGTGCACAGATTTAGTTCGAAGTAAAATACATTACTTGGTTGAAAGCGTATTTGATACCTATATGTGCACTAAAAAAAATCTAAATAACCTATATATACCTACCATGAAATATTTTTATATACCTTTAAAAAATTTTTGCTTTCTGGAAATCGACTCTTTCAACATACTTTTTTTTTTTTTAACGTGTGGACTTTCAACATAGACTATCCTATCCTATAAATGTTCGACTGAAGTAATGTTATGTTAAAACCAGAGTCAGTGAATGAGACCAAAAACATATACCTTCTCCCCTAAATATAAGGGGTAGAGAGGGGATGGTCCGTTACAGATTTCCACGTACTTGAGTCAAATTTTGATTACATTTATTACGAGTTGAAATTATTACGGCTTGTTAACAAAAATACTTTCTTCAGATCACTTTTTAGGGTTCTCTCAAAGAGGAAAAACGGAACCCTATTCCAAAGACTCCGCTGTCGATCTATCACCAGAACCATGTCTCATGAACCGTAATAGCTAGACTGGGTAATTTTTTACAAATTATGTTTTTCTGTAACTTGGCAGATTTTTTTAAAGTCTTGATGTTATTATAATGTTCAAAATATAATATACATTACACTGACATCATATCATTTTTGATTTTCCAAAGTACAAAATGGGATATTTTATATTAAACAAAATACGTCATTACATTCAACAGAAAACCACTTTTTAATAAAATCTCCAAAATAGTAAGCAACATAAAAGACGAATTAAATCGCATATATTGTTACCACTTTTAGAAGATTTTGAAAGAACCTTGAATAATAAAAGAAACCAGATAGAAACCTCCTTAATTAAGTCGTATATGAGCAATTTCCCTAAGTCTCTTCGTATCTTCGTGAAGATATAAATTTAATGACATAATAAACGTGAACGCCGAGTTAATTTAATGTCTTCATAAAATAATTAAAGCTCAATTATTACCCCAAGAATTAAGACCACTTATATCCCACTTTACAACTACGACATAAAGGAAATTGATCCGCCATGTTGGAAATATAACGCTGATATTTATCAGTAGATAATCGCGTGTTGTTTGTTGCTCGAAGGGTTTGTCATTTATCAAGAAGCGAGTTGTGGCGTCGCTTACAATCCCGTCTCGAGATGAAATGTGTATCAATTTCGGTATCTATAAGCTCGTTACTCTTGGCAGGACAAAACATCGGGATATTAGTATTGCTCACAATTAATTGGATGCTGTGTTTTGTTTTGTCTCTATAAATGGGACTATTAATAAAATGTAACAGTTATTATTACTTACGGTACTGTTTATCCCATATGAAGCAGTGTTGTTCTTATAATAATAAAGAATCGATACGCACAAGGATTTAATCTTGATTGAAATGTAGTTTTTATGTATTTAGTGGGTAAATACCCACCAAATACATAAAACCAATTACCCAATGCAAGCGTGCCTGGAATGTATCATAATATCTATACTATTTCATTATTTTTTCCGTTACATATGCTGCTCGATATGTGTATTTTTCTTTCTTTCCTTGTAACCGATGCTCGATAATGTGTATCTTTCTTGACAAACGTTTATCTTCTAAATGTATGTACTGCTGAAAGTGTAATAAATCTTAATTACTCAGGTACTCTTTGATTATTACTCTACTATTACTAGTTATTTTAAAAGTCATTTATGAAAATTTTAAGTTCTCTTAAAATCGGCGTTCTTCTTCTATCTTGATAATACGCTCTACATCATTAACATTCAATTAGATACTAATCGCGTGATATAAAATTCAAAAATTAATTTTGACTTTAATTCAAAAATTAATTTTGATTTGAATGAAAATTCAAGTTTGACTGCCAAACTAAGCTATTATTTTAAAACAAAAATCTTAATAAGGTTTTTTTTTCTTGCTTAAACGTTCAGTTGACACACAGGGTTGCGGAGGTCCGATGCCAGCTTCGCTCTGTGGAAAACTGATATTCAGGTAAACCCGGTTGAACTAGTGGCCGACCCCAAATAATATTGGAAATAAAGGCTAGGAAGAAGAATCGTAATAACTTTGATTTTTTTAATAGTAGATTTCAAAATGATTTAAGTAAAACAATTAACTAGTGTAACTGGTTAAATATATATATACCTAACGGCCAATATCAGGTAAACGGTACCGTTAATAATTGGATTATCGAAGTTTGTAGAATGCGGTGGAAAATTATATTTCAAACTAAGGAAATCGGATAGGTCGAGTGTTCTACTTAATTAATAGACTGAACTCCGAGTTGACCTCAATCTGTTTAAGGATTATATTGACATTTTCGACAGAAATATGGTCACACTATGATATAATTGAATGGGCATTTCGAAAGGTTTACTTTGGATTTAAAACCATTCTAAAGCTTAAGCTACTGATAATTACGAACTAATAAAATTGAAGGATCTATTTGTAATAACTAATAAACAGTTTTTTACTTATTGCATTTGAATATACGGTATTGACATCAAAAAAAGCATATTTATTTTGTCTATCTGTTCGGGCTCTACTTTGGAACGGCTTGTCCGATTTTAATGGGACTTTAAATAAATAAATATTTCAGACTTAGTAATTCGGAGTAAGGACTAACTTAGGTCAATTTATTAGAATCTTCACTTCGCAGCCTTACTCGTGGTTATAAAAATAATCGCAGATAAGACCTCGGCTACTTTTTTTACATTTAAGCGTTTTTACGTTTCCTGATGGAAAGCATGAGTAGATTCAGGGGTAGGGGTCACCATCCGCATTGTGAGGGTAAGCAATGCAGCCTGGTGACGGCTTGTTAGGATGCTTCTGCATCATTCTCCCGACCTCTGGTAAGCGGGAGAATGATGCAGAATAATTGAGCCGGCCCATTCGTGCTGAAAGCAGCGTGGCTCTACTACATTAAAAAAAATCGGCACGGAAGACAAAACTCGTTACAGCATCAACGGAAAGATACAATAATAAGTTCAGTGTTCAGTCTTTGTATGCATTGTACTTACATTAACAAAAAATATTACTTGTTTCCAAATACCTTGTGAAAACATATTTTTTCATTACATATTTCGATTTCTACTTCATCCAAGTTCAATTTCAAAGAGAATGTTATCTACAAAGCTTACCGGCCGTATATTCCCTGTGGGCCTGTGAATAAATAAAAATAAAAGTTTATTCAAGTTTACACTTGCGTAAGAGATTAGTTCAATATACAGCTGTGGTGATATTGCATGCGGGTAGCGAATCGGGGTAATTTTTTTTATATATATTTTTAAACAAATTCGGTTTTCAATTAAATCATCAAAAACCATCAAAAGGTATATAGATTTTTACAAACAATATCCAGAATTAAATTGAAAATTAGACTGTGAATACTAAATCTTTCTTTTAGTTAAAAAAATCAGAGGTCTCTCATTGCTTGGATGATGACTAAAAATTTTAAATTAACTTACAATTAAATACAAATTTAGTGTTACTTTTATAGCAGCACAATTTCTCCGCCATCACCTCTAATCTCCTGTCGCTGCAATCGGGGGCACAGCCTAATCAAATCCTGTGTATTTTCTAATGGTTTCATTGAAGCCCCGCATATGCACATGCATAGGAAGCTCTTTCTTTTCCACGTAAATGATTCGATAACGTTGTCTATTATTATAACATTAAATATGCATTTTCATAGTACATAATATATGAGCTTTTAAACAGTATTCATTGTATCTAATATTGCCATTAAATATAAAATCAATGATATTGATATATAATACATTTATAATCTTTTTATTTCTACTATCTTTCACTCGCGATACTTGATACGCGATATAATCGGTGACCGTGGTAAAGAATAGCTTATGTCCTGCCTGATAAATCAAAGTATCTCCACGCCAAATTGAATTGAAATCAAGACAGCGAATTAGCCGTGAAAGCTTATCAGACAGAGTTCCTTTCGATTACATAATATTGGGTATTAGGATAAGAATAGGTATTAGGATATTGATATTACGAGAAACAAAAACAAAAATCGCTAAACGCTGTTAGCTTTGTTCCTCGCTATTCGTTTACACTATAGCCTAGCTCTTTACGTGAATACAAGCTAAACTTAAAAACCTTTTGTCTCAAATATTTTTTTATTGAACGATAAAGTAATACATTTAATAAGAGTTTTACTTAAAATACATACTTTGTAAAACTCACTTTGAAAGTTGGTATACAAAGAGCTATTTAAAACAAAGCGATCCGAACTTTACGCAAATGGTACAAGATAGAAGCGATTAGCGGGGATGTAGCTATTCATTATCTAAAACAAAAGTTGCCTGAATTACTCCATACAATAACATTACATCTGTTTCAGAGATTAGCAGGAACAAACTGACAGAACGATAGACAGATATAAATTTTGAAACCTATTTTTGAAGTAAAGTAGCTTACGTACTTACTTATGCATATGCGAATCTTTTATTTTTATGAAACCCGTATGTTAATATTGAATTTAAAAATGTATGTAAATTCATATTCGTTTCTCACGCTCCGACAAGAAATAATACTGATATGTGTTTTCTCCGCACCAATTTGCTATCACATATTCATAAGTATTGGTACAAAATTATAGTACATATTATTAAAGTCTATGATGCCATAAAAGTTTATATTCTCTCAGATACTAAAAAAGAAAATATAGATGTTTGTTTTCATAGCGATTGTAATAAAGCCAACGTAGTACTCGAAATTGGTTTTTCATTTTCCTTTAATACTCATTCATGTATAAAATCATCTAAATCATAAAAAGTACTAGCGGCCCGCCCCGACTTTACATAGGTAGATATAGATATATTAAAAATATTTTATGAGTTATAACTTGAGTTAGTTGCCGACTGCTTAAAACACTATTCCAACCGTTGCAGTTTGAAATAATTATGTACAATAAATTCTAATATAATATTATAAATTCGGAAGTAAATCTGCCTCTCTGTCTATTACGCTTTTACGTGTTACCCGCTGCAAAAATTTCAATGCGATTTGCCAATTAGAAATACTTTGATTCTTAGTGAATGACATTGGTTACGATTTACCATGATAACCGAATTACACTCGGTACTGCATCCGAAAGGTTACTGGTTACCTTTGGTATAATCGGTGTATTTTATTGATGTTTAAATCAGATATTGTGCACTATTTCTTTGTGATCAATTGTGTATTATTTTTAATGTTTTATTAAATACTAAAAACTTCCTCGAGAATCAATCTAACCATTGCTGAAAACAGTACGACAATCGGTGAATTAGTTTTTAACTTTATCGCGATCAGACATACAGACGGACGTGTAAGTTTTTCATTAAAGTAATATGTTTTTATCCAACTGGATATTTGTTATTTACAACGGTATCACGTAGAGCTTTATCTGTTAGGTTATAAAAAACATTTTTATGAATACAAAATATAAATGAGTTTTATATTAAACGATTTAAATGAGTTTTATAATGCCTGCCTTGCTGGTCGAAGTGGTTAGCGTATGCTGCTACGCTGCTCTGCGAAGAGGTCTCGGTTTCGATTGCCATAATACAAGCTCTGCCTATATCTACCCGTGCAAAGCCGGGGCGGGCCGTTAATATATCATAATAGAGAAATATGAATTTAAGGACACCCATGAGAAGCCGAGCTGGCTCGCACATAATTAATAATTAAAAAATACATCAAAGAGAACAAAATCTCGAATAATAAAAGCTTTAATTAAATTACTTGCAATCTAATATTTTCTGATCTACGTATAATATTTTAATGAAGTCTGAAAAACAAATTAGAACATTCTTTAATACGATACCGAATAATATATTTTGTATTCAAAAATTAATGAATTTTTTGAGTTAATGTTTCTTTTTTCCAGCGCATTAATTAAATCTGTAATAAAATATCTTATAATCTATGACGTGCTCCATTTTAATTATGATTCATATGAATATTCACGCTAGCATCCTTGAGTAGTTAAGCAGAAGCGTGTTAACTCTCATCTATACTTATGTTATAAAGCTGAAGAGTTTGTTAGCTTGTTTGTTTGATTGAACGCTCTAATCTCAGGAACTACTTATCTGATTCGAAAAATTATTTCAGTGTTAGATATTTTGAAGAAGGCTATAGGATATATTATTACACTAAGACCACTTCCTGTGCCGAGCAATCAAAAACTGGAACTCCCTACCAGCTCATGTGTTTCCTTCCTACTATGATCCCGGGTCCTTCAAGCGGGGCGTGAAGAAGCATCTGACTAGCCGCCATAGTGTGGGTCACCGTGTTGCATTGTCCGCATTGGTAATGAGGACGGTGGCCACCACTCGTGGATTCTGCTTGAGCTTTCCATCAGGCTGAACAGAGTCATTTTGGCAGCATTATATTTAAAAAAAAAAAAAAAAATATTTCGGATATCTACCAAATTTTGAAACAAATATTTGCAGGTCGTACAAACATTTTGGTCTGACCTGGGAATCGAACCCGAGACCTATTGATCAGCAGCCGCATACGCTAACCACTAAACCAACAAGGCAATAAATAACAAATCAGTGATAAGTAAAGTTATCTTTTATTTTGTTTATTGCAATTTTTTATAACCTATTCCTTACACGAGGAACAAGAAAGGGAACACAAAATAGGAGAGGTATCCTGAAAAAATCCTTTAAAAAGGTTTTGACTGATCATACAAACAAACATCAAACGCGCTAACATGCCTTTACTATTTGACCTATTTTTCCCCTTCTAATAAAACATTGTAATAGCCCTTGGTCATGTAAAAAATATATGTATAACACAAAAGCTTCAAAAGGAAAACTGTTGCAGACACAGTGTCGCCACGTTGAATGAAAATGAGGACGCATTTTTGCTCTGGGCCTACAACATTGCATTGAATTTTATAGTCAGTTGTTTTCGATAACATTTTAGATATGTTACAATTTTCTTTTCTGTGGGTTATTGTTAAATCGTCCATGTGGCGAGGAATAAAGAATACGGTGCGAGACCACCCCTATTCATTCTATGTCTCAGACAAATAGTTACGCCAAAATTTCTTGATAAAGAAACAAAAACCCATTAATAAAGTTCTGTCAATAAACTAGGTCTTATTTGACATTTAGCAAAGATATTGTTGGCAAAAGAAAAATAAAGACAGAAATGTTCCCTAGAGGAAAGTTACAGTTGAGAATTGCGATGGTACTCAGTCCGCGTTGTTGTTTTGTAACAAACTTGTATAAAGCTGCATTCACATTGGAACAATATAATATTTATAGCTATAATGCTAACTGTAGTGCTTCTTACTGAAGAAATAATCTTGGATAGTTTTTTATGAATGAATTTATCAGAAGCAAATTTTGTTGCAGAAGTATGTTCGCTCGCCAATAACAATTCATTTATTTATGGAAATGTTCATTATCTAATCGGTTTAAGGATCTATCATATTTGAAGGACCCCCAGTTCAATGAATACGTACTTGACCAGATTATGTTGTTCATTAACTTTTAATATAATTAACTAACTGTATTCTGCCGCACCTCACTTTGGTCATGAGAAATGGGAGCTGAAGTAAATCAACAAAATCATCTTCAAAATGACTCAAAATTTAAGCTCAAACGGTGCAAAACGTCAGGAGTTATTTAAGAAAACACAAAGCAAGTTAAAATTTTATATACTTTGTTTTTTAAGGACAACTACCGCTCTAGGTATATTCTTGTATCGCGGCAGACTTCAAAAACATACATGAAAAGGATTCAAAGAACACCCAGACTTAGCACAACAATTTGCGGATCACACAAAGTGTTATCCTGTGAGGGGTTTGAACACATTACTCAGTGAAGTAGAAAGCAATGAGGTGACTGCTTAAACTCTTACAATGCTCCTTGCAATCAGTATAATTGAAATATGAACATAAAAATACACTACAATATACTAAATTGAGGTGTTCAACATCTTGTGGCAACGTCATGGGATTATATTGTTCACTGTTATTGGCACAGGTCAGCAGATCAGTGGTTCTATGTAAATGTTAAAATAACATAATCACTTGGCCAGCGTGTGGACTTGACCCTCTCCTGAGAGAAAACCGGAGTCCGGTGGAATATTATGGCTGTTGATATTATTCTGATGGGTACTTCGTGTAATGAAGCGACTACAAAGACACGCATTCCTTATGTATATTTGTTTGTTCCCTATCGTCTAATAAAATTATTTACGATGTACATACATGATTGTATGAAAACAACACAAAGCATTTCTTTTTTATTACCGAGTTAGAGGGTACGTTGTCTAATTTTGGTTACTAAAATACTTTATCTTGGTTATGGTAATATGCTAATAATAAAATTAATAATAATATTTTTGTATTCTCTACAATATGGTGGGTACCATACACAGATATCAAACCACAAAATTAAAATATTAGTTATAATTTACAAAATACATGTAAACTTTATGTGCCCAAATTCATCTCAACATTAGGAAGGCACAAATATCATCACGCCGATATGCCTGTACGTTTTGGAATATAACTAAAACTTATCGGCATTCGTCTCTTATGAAACGTGACCTTAGGATTAAATTTAAAGTACTCCATATATATATATATATCCGATGTCGGGAATTGAAGTAAAAAGCTTTAGGTATCAGTGCTTAAAAATATCAAATGGAAAGTATGTTAGAGCTCAAAAGAAATTTAGAAATAATTAAAGATGCTGAAAATCTGGAGGAAGATTTTCTAAAGAATGTTTTCAGCTTGGTAGTTGAATGAAACTTCGAGCACTAAGTTTGAAATTTAAAAATCTCATTAATTATCACGATCCCAAATAGTACTTAACAGTCAACAATCTTTTGTTCAAAATACCTACGAGAAAAAACCTGTTACCTAAGTGTGGAAGCTACTTTTGAGATAAATTGGCGTACACACTTAGACAAATTACTTAGTTTATTTTTATTAGCTATGTTAAAACTGATATTCAGGTAAAACCGGTTGAACTAGTAGCCGACATTTGGTATCTATGTAAACAAATAGTTGCTAAAATTATCATAAGCTTATTTATTTATGTGAATATACTTGTAATTTTGTAAATATACTTGTAATTCCCTGTAGTTTTCCATGCATTTTTAGCTAAAACTGCGCTTTCCATACGAGTTCTTGACAGACAAAATAAAAAAATCTTGTAGATCAGTACAGCCGGTACAGTAAATATATTACGAAAAGTAATACATGCTTAGAAGCACGTTATTCATAGACAAATGAAATTAATTTGACATGTTTACATAATATATTATTTCCATATTAAATAATGTTCCACATAAATTTAACTTAACTACATTAAATAAGAAATAAATGAGTGAATTGTGAATTGTATTTTGAAAGTTGGGCGTACATCGATACACTATAGCTCGCGGTTGAGTGACCTTCTTATTCAGCTAGTTCTATTATTACATCAGTAGTACAAGATATTTAATATACGCTAGCTTAATATACGTGATATTAAGCTTTCAGTTTAGTATTAAGCTTAATTAAGAAGATGAAAGCAGCGAAGCGTGAATAATTGCAAAGAGAAGACGAGCTTTACTTGTGCTCTGCTGCTTTAGTTTTTAAAAACAAAACGTTGTTTAATTAATTTATTTTCATTGGCTTAAGTCTTCTTACAGTTGTTTACAATAAACTAGTGAAGTATAAGTCTGGTTAAAACTTACTAATATTATAAATGCGAAAGTAACTCTGTCTGTCTGTCTGTCCGCCTTTCACGGCAAAACCACTGAACCTATTTAATGAAATTTTGGTACACAGTTAGTGCAGAACATGAGAAAGGACATAGAATTTTTATCGCGATACATACACGCATACGAAGCCGCGGGCAAAAGCTAGTAGTCCATATATTTGTGTAGTCTCTAGATAGTCTCAATATTTTTTCTACATTTTTAATATGATTGATTTAATACAATAAGAGAGAGGTTTAAATTAACTTTTTTACTGAAGATTTTATTAAAAAATACAGAACAAATACTCTTGATAAGGTAAATGTAGATCGTTTTGAGTAACCAGTTAAAACTGAAGATAGATAATACGGAACCCTAAAAATGGCGGTTAGTCAGTTAAATCAATAAAGCTTATTTTATTTAGTCTAACTCCCTGAAATGGAATACATTTTCCCCATATTTGTAACATCTTTCATTGATACTCGGCACCTATTAGTCATAATGTGATGTCATATCACCTTTTCATAATAAAAGGGCTATTCAATGTTGGAAGAATTTCGATATTGTAACCCGTAGTTCCTTACACTATCTTGAATATACAAACTTAAAAACTATACTTTTTATACTATGTTACACGTATTATGGCTCCTACACACAGTGCTGGCGGCAGTGCCAGCGACAGCGTGCATGCCGACGGGTATTTATGCCGCTGGACTTGCCGCACAAACAACTCGCGTCTAGGCCGCCGGCACTGTTTGTAGGAGCCATCAGATAATTATAATAATTGTGTCTTAATATGGAAACGTTTTGTCTTATAGATGATTCACATCGTTCAACATATTTTTTTCTTAATTCCAGGTACGTAAAATGGTCATGTTGTACAAAAATATGATTTTGGTAAAGCAGGTAATGTCGAAAAGTTGAAGGTAAGTCTAACTGTATAGCGTATTTGTTATCGTTTGATGCCATAGAGCAAAAACGCACACACACACACACACACACATAAACACGAGAGTGTAATACGTAGACCCATTTGGGCTTATTATTTGAAAGAAAGGAACAACTTATTGATTCTCAGGGCAACGTATTTGTTAATGAGTTGCAGATATCTTCGGATTACCTGATCGTGGTTCTCAATTTAAGCTCTACATTCTGACCCACAAAACTACACCACATTATATGTATTGCAACCTGTACTACAATCTGTACTACAATCAATCAAGAACCCACAATGACCCAGTCCTGGGCTCGGGTCTCCTCTCAGGAGAGGGTTAAGGCCAAACGTCCCCACGCTGGCCGAGTGCGAATTGGGGTCTGGCAAGACACATTGTGGCTAGACAATCTTACCGTCAGATGTTTTTAAGCCGCCTGAAAGTCTAGCTAAGCTTCACGATTGTTATCTTAAGATAAGAACTGGGACCGATTGCTTAACCTGTACTTATTGGAATGTTTTCAATTAGGTATTAGTTACTTCGAAAAACTAGTGAAAGTCTAGATGCCTATGTCGCAGAATAGGTATTTATGAAAGCGATATTGTTTTCTGTTGCAAGAGTAATGAAAATGTAACATTATAATTTTAACAAAAAAGAACCGACTTCAATGAATAACTATTCCGAGTATCCAATTCGTGACATTGTACCTATGATATTTGAGGAGTTCCCTTGATTTCCTTGGGATCCCATCATCAGATCTCGATATGGTGACAATGGGACCACCTGTAAGCTACGCCCATTCCAATGCAAAAAGAATTTTTGGAATCGGTTCATAAACGACGAAATTATCGCTGAACATACATAAAAAAAAAAAAAAAAAAAAAAAAAAGATTCCGACGAATTGAGAACCTCCTCCTTTTTTTTGAAGTCGGTTAAAAAGGGTGGTCCATTCTTATGACTCTTTTGATTTAAAAATAAATTTACAACCATGGCCATACAAAAATGACAGTCGGTGATCACATAATATCATGTGACCTATTTAATCATTTCCCCAATAACAATAAAAAAAACAAGAAAGAAGTTGCCTATACTATTCTTTCCTTATGATTTTTTTTTAATGCATGTGCCTCCAAACTTGACCAGTCAACAAAATACAATAAGACAATGAACTGAAAATTTAAATTAAAATGTAATCCCCAACTCCGTCAGGAACCGAAACGTAACTTTTAACAGCCATAATAAAGGTTAATATTATTTTTATGACGTCATTTAATCAGCGGTAAGATTGACAAAGGACTTTGTTCTAAAAAAAACAGTAGATCGGGTATAAAAGTTTAGTAGGTAAGTTAAAGATTATTGAGGCTCTGTAGAAATTGGATTTTTTGACTGACATCTTTGAAATGTCATGTCCAGCAGTACAGTCCACTGCTGGTGATTGACAGTTACATCTAAAGTTTGAGGGCTATAGATGTGATAATGAAATTTAGAATTGAACGGGCAGCTGCAAAGGATAGACTAAGTCTTAAGTCATTGAACAGTACGGGCAGGCGCTGGGAGGGGTCCAGAAGGAGATATCACCCTGAACTCCTTCCAAAATACAGGCGCAAAGAGGCCACACCGTGTGATTTTAGTCGGTCCGAGTCCGACACACCACCCCGCCGCAAAGCACGGCGGGGTAACGGTCCGAGGGGATTTCCACATGTTTAATAAAAAAGTCACAGAATGTATTTCTGTTGACAGGATGTAGGCAATACGTTACTCTTTAAAAGATATAACTTCTATCAAATACAAGACTTATTAGAGTTTGTTCGTAATCAGTGGTTTTAATGTGATCTATACAAATAAATAAAATGTCTGTGTGTACCATCAATTTTTTTTTTTCTGTCCTAACTCATGTAAGTCTGTAGCGCATTTTTTAAAATTCTGTCTGTCTATTTGTTTTGGCTAATATCTCTTTAGGCTCTACTGACTTAGACAGGACTTTCACTGGCCAGTAACATAAGTAGTAACCTAGGTTATTTTGAGGGTAAGCAACGACCTATGACGCGGTCAGTACCTAGATAGGTGACCGTTGGGGCATGATAAGTTTATGAGCTTTTCCATGTTTAGGAGGTCACGTTAAGCAGTTGGTTCCAGTTGTTATCATAAGATAACAGTCGTGAAGCTTAGTTGGAGGCCTTCAAAAACATCCAATGGCAAGATTACTTAGCCACAACGTGTCTTGCCAGTCGCCAACCCGCTCTCATCTAGCGTGGGGACTCTCTTGAGTGGGACATTATGGGTTGTTGATCATAAGATTTTTTTAATTTACTTAACAAAAAGCATTTACAGAAATGATATGGGGGATTGATTTACCTTTGGCTTCCGTTTCGGAGAGACGATCATGAGTGTACAAATCTTTTTATCGTCCCTTATAATGTGGAATTCTGAATACGGACACTTATATTTATTTCACTTCGATAGGGTCTTTTAGTAAGCCTTATAAATAGGACCGATTCCAAAGGGTACTGATAGATGGGTGCTCTGTCCTTAGAAATCTGTAAATCAATTGATCTTTGACATATAAAAGGCCTTCCTTTTTATATCTACCAAATGTATAAATTTGATCTTATATTTCATGTTATTATTGAGAACAAATCTGTTTTATATACGAAAAAATCTTACATTGAATGGTTAATGGACTTTTCAATTTGCATTGGAATTTATATTTTTAAAGCGCTAATTAATGTAAGGAAATACTGGTCCGAATCGAAGTAGGAGAACAGGTAGATTTTTTTTAAATACCTTCCTAGGTATTTAAAAAAAACCTTCTCTTCTGGCGTCCTCGCCAGAAGAGAAGGTTGATAATAAAATATATTTTTAAGTTTTATTGTCCAGCAAATTTAAACAATAAATGTTTGTGTACTGTATATATACCGAATATACAGTAAAAACAGTGCCTCGGTAAGCTCAGAAGGATGATCTCCCAACTTCCTTGCCTTTACTGACTCGTTTCCCGTCTATTATGCTCGAAATTTGTTGTTTCGTAAATTATGACGCACCCTAAAACGTAAATATAATGCATTACATTTTGGTCATTAAGTATTTAAAATTAAAGTAAGTTGATGATGATGATGATTTATTAGTGAGTTCATTCATTTTGAATATCACTTTCACTTCGGAACGACTGGCATCGTAGCTTCACAACACTGAGGGCAAACTGAATATATTTGAGGACACAGACTTCTCAATAACGATTAGCATAGATGTTCAAAAGAAAACCCCAACACACTTTCAGCCCGACCCGAGAACCCTAGATTTCTTAATCTACCGTCGCAAACACTAATCGTTAGACCAACGAAGCAGTCGCTGTTCTTTGTTGAGGTTTTACACGCATAACTAATCCTTATATTATACATCATAGGGCATAATTTCCTTCGGAATTACTTAATTGAAAACATTACGAGCTCAACTTTGATATCGTATGGATTAATTTCGAAAGTTCCGAAAGAACGTTTGGCAAACACAGAAAGTGCTCAAAGTTGATTACAAACAAAAAAACTTTGGTTTATCTTCGTCCAGATTGTGGCAGCCATATTTATTTCCTTTCCAAGTTACCTTATCTTACCAGATGATACCTTTATTTTTACGAAAGATTTGCTCGTGTTGTATCAGTTTGAGAAACGATGTAGAAGATCACTCGCAGTCATAACCCTACGTTGTTCCTGTTTACTATAGCTTATATTAGCTGGTATCTTTCTATGAAAAATAATGCCGACAAATCATTTTTGTAGTGTATGTATTTAAAAGGTAAATATTATTGAGTTAGAAATTATTTAAATATTACTAACATCAATCATCATCATCACCAGCCTTTAACAGTCCAGTGCTGGCCATAGGCCTCTCCTTAGAAAGGAGGTTTTGGCTTACTATACCACGCTAGCCAGGCGGGTTGGTATAAGGTTGGTTTCAAGTTTTCCTTCTCTTGGCAACGATGTTGTCTAGTTTATCCCTTAGTCGCCTTTTACGACACCCGCGGGATGCATAGGGGTGGTGACACTGTGTCCTCTTAATCCGTCACCACACGGACAAAATATTACTAACGGTTAAGAATATTTCGGACATATAACACTCAAAGCCATCTAGCTTCAATCTAAGCAGAGCTGGTACTATGAAAGCTAGATTGGCTGATAGAATACTAAGATACTTTTTTTGTAAATATGTATAATATATAGAAAACACCCAAACTCCGAATCAAACATTTGTAGATTATACAATCACTTGGTCCGACCCATGATTTAAACCATACAGCAGTCCCATTCACACCACGCACCGTATACAGACAAAATGATTTGGAAACCACTGTTAATTTAGGAAAAACTTGTTGATTTTGTAATTTATCGTATACAATTCTGTGACATTCAAAGTATAGTGGTAGAAAATGATTTGACGGCAATGTGGGGGTGGTAGATTGACTATGTGTAATTATTTCTACCAAACACTTTTGCTACCTACATAGAAACGTCAAGCCTTTTTAACATACTTCCGAGCTATTGCTGTTTCAAAAGGAATATAAATAATTATACATACATTTTAATACATACATACGTGATCAGTAAGTTACATTTACAGTTGGCATGTGTGTGTGAAAGAGCATTCAATTCATTGCATACGCAAAATATTTTCCACATTTACCATGTCAAAGAGCAGTCAGCTATCCCACTCAAACCAACTGTGATAGAATGAAACAAATGCAGACAGCAAATGCCCCAAATGGATTATGAGAGGATAAAGCCAAAGAATTATACATGACGGCCTCATCTGTCACTTTTACTGGAAGCCATTTGGAGAATTTATACGGGATGTTCTTTGTCACCAAATATATGTTTACTTTTATAAGTTCTTCCTTGCGTGCCTAAAATAAGAAGTGAAATTTGCTGGAAATTGTTGCAAGATAATTTATGTCTTTCAATTTTTAAAATTACAACACTGGATATAGTTTATATTAGTTAATTTCGCAACATCTAACAAAAATAGATCTCAGTTTCGATAAATATTATAAGGAAAAGACAATTATTGTAATAGGCATTAGCATTGTGAGTGCATACAATGTAGATAGGTGAGCTACACAATGACAGATTAGTGAGATGTTTCTGCAGAATGGTTGGGCCTCCAGTCTCACACTCACCAACGATAGACGACACGAATGCAGTCATTATGCAATAGTCTCCATAAATTGTTAGTATTATAAGTCCTTGGAAACCTCCCAAGAGAATTGAGTTTTGTGCTTTTTCCTATTTTTAACTTCTTTAAAAAACTACTCAAGCAATGCGATGCCCACAAAACCGCCGTCACCCAATTTTTTGCACTCTCTGTATTAACATTAACTATAATAACTAACATAGCATTGACTCAGAATCTATATATCAACAAAAGAATACTGATGTCGTCAATCAAAATAAGTCACACCTTTTTGCCTTAAAGAATAGTTCAGTATCACTTGAGTTAATTGTCGTCTACCGCTGAAAGAACTAACAAACAAACAACCCAAAGAGCGTCAACCGTCTCAGTCTTTGGCAGTTCATATATATATATACACACTACCGCACTTTTCCTTTGAGTTGTCGGTTCACCGTGCCGCAGGGCGTCCTACGCTACGTTAGGCTAATCGCACAGTAAACCATCACTTAAAACAATTGTAATACGAAAAAATACACATTTCCAACCAACAACAATGACGTCATTGATTCCAAAGAATGGATCGATACCAATTCATGTTTCCAACATAAGCAAAATTACTTTAATCCATTTCATTCTGTTCTTCTTGAACATAAACCTTTTATAATATCTGAATATCGTGAATACATTACTGGAATTGAGTAAACCTGTGCGTTGTGATAAGCCTATTGTATAGGCAAGGATATTTCCACAAATCGCTTTAGTGAATTCTGCCCTAAGGTACACTGTTCATAGCTTTCGTTGCTCGTATTTTCTTTTATTTATTGGATAGAATGTCAGCTGGATTTTGTTGAGTTATTGAAATCAATGATTCTAAATGTTAATGTCCTCAAAGGTTCTATATGAAATTAGAAACTAGAATATTTTTCTTAAATGATGGATAATGCACTGGCTGCATAGCATAATAATGTATAAAAAATATCTTAATGAGAGTTAACAAAATATTAATTTCTATTGTAACTTCTTTTTGTTTTATTGTAACGTCAATAGGGACGGAAACGTGTTACACGATGCCAGCAAAATGAGTTAGTAGTAGAGCAACGAATGGGTTGGTAGTATCTGTCAGATGTTAGGTGAAATACAAGTATGTAGTTGTATTCGACTACCGTACCGGTCATACGATTGCTTCTCCCTTTTTCTGTATTCGCAGAAATCACCTAATCTATCGAATTATGTCGGATTATGCGGGACTCTTACCAACCAAAAACCACCCGCCATCTTTTGCCACTAGTAGCCGGAAAACAGAAATCCTGGATTAGAAATCCCTATAACTAAAACGTACCTCGGCAACCTACAGCTTGCAGATAGGGTGTCCTGTGCTTAAATCTCCTCTAAGATTAAGATCAATATATACAAAGTAAATCTTCGACACACCAAAAT
The DNA here is from genome assembly GCA_932526445.1 of Phragmatobia fuliginosa. Lineage (NCBI taxonomy): Eukaryota > Metazoa > Arthropoda > Insecta > Lepidoptera > Erebidae > Phragmatobia > Phragmatobia fuliginosa. Next base: position 7,565,467 of record OW052081.1, on the reverse strand, counting down.
CATAATTCAATACTTTCAGGTAAACTCTTTTGAGAAATCATCCATGACAACCATACATACAATTTTCTTTTCTTCAGTGATTACGGATACACGAAAGTGATATTAAAACACGATTCAAAGAAAATAAATGCCAACCTTAATGGATCGGTTTCCGGTTCTGTTAGATTGAATGGCATGCCATTACTCAGTTCAAGAAATAACCTGGAATTGTGGTGTATTTCTCATAAGTTTTAACATTAATCATTACTTTAACGTGAGGTGGATTTGGGCCACTCTGAAAAAAAAAGAAGTACCTAATCCTTTTTTGTATTTATTTCTTAGATCTGCTTCTTATTCATCGCGTAAAGAATTGAGATAGATATTAAAGATTACATGTTTGATTTAGTTAATTTAGTAACAATATTCATCATCATCATCAACAGCCTTTAACAGTCTACTGCTGGACATAGGCCACTCCTTAGAAAGGAGGTTTTGGCCTACTATACCACTCTGGCCAGACGGGTTGGTATAGGGTTGGTTTTAAGTTTGGGGTGCTGCTGGCTAGAAAACCTCCACGTGGTGCACCCTGGGCGCTGGCGATAGCACTGTTCCTCCTCATTTCCTCCGCGTTATCTGGAGGGGAGGATTATCGCCAGCGGCTAATATTCTAGCTGGAGAGGAGCCATCATCGGCTCCCGGGCAAGGCCTGGTCCAGCGGGGCGGGCGTTTCCGCCGTTTCCCCTGCTGGCTCTTCGCTCTTCGGAGCAAGGAGGAGGTTAACCTCGTTAAAAAACCGAAGGTGGGACCCTTCATGGGTCGGAGTTTCTCCCGCTGGTAGCGGTGGAGAAAGGAGGGCGGGCTCGGCGTGTATTCACATTACCACCGAGCAGGCAGGGTGACGTAGTCTTCCTGCCACCGTCGGCATAGCGTAGCCCCGAGAAGAATGCTCTGATCGGGGGCGTGGGTCTTGGCTTAACCGCCTGGACCGCGAGGAAGAAAACCTCTATAAAAAATCACCCCGAATCTCAAGCTCTGGTGCGTGGCCAGGGGATGCATGGCTGATGGGAAGTTCAGTTGCGAACGCACCCCAAGCCGAGGTACCTGCGGACCCCTCGGTTTGGCTAAAAATTTACGCTTGCCCGGGTATTGGGGGATCTCTGCCCGGGTCGACCTTGTATTTCTCCCCCTCTCGTGGGTCTTATTATGGATACTCTAAATTTAAAAACAAAAGAAAACGGATTGGAAACTATTAACAACGAAATGGCAAGCTCAATGGCAAACGTAAGCGAAGAAGGCAAGAAGGAGAGTGAGGTGGTGAGCATCCTGGAGGATGTCTCATCCGAGGAGTTGAGGGTGATGATGGACACGCCCATCTTGGAGGGGCTCCCAGTAGTCGAACAGACGACTGGGAGCCGAAGAGTGTCGGAGCGCTTGCGCTCCAAGACTGCCGCGGCGGACACGGATGGCTCGGAGCCAATGCAGATGGAGCCGAGCGACGTCCGGAAGAAGCGCGAGCACGCTGGGAATGACGACGGTGACGCATCCCAGCCGAAACGTAGAACGGCGTCACCCTCGCCGGTCCCAGGCCCGTCAGGCTCCGTCTTCAAGCCGGAGACCTACCGGCGCAACAGGGCCGACAAAGAGGCAAAGGCGGAGGAAGATGTAGAGGAACTCTTGCAGAGGGTCAAGGAGCTGATGACGACGGCGGGAGATGTACCGCAGGCTCCTCCCTCCGTGCAGGATAGGGCGAAGGTGGCGGTGGACGTGATCCGCCGAGTGGCCACCAAGTCCACAAACCTGAAGGGCTCCTTCGTTAGGGCCCTTAAGGAGTCCTCCTCCGCCATCACGGGGGCCGTAGACGAGCTCGTCGGAGACGTGGCTCGTCTGCAGGCGGCAAATGACCGCTTGACAGCGCAGGTGGCTGAGCTCGGATACAAGTTCGCCTGCTTCCAAGCGAGTCATCCCGAGATGGTGGCCGCTGCCCTGCCCCAGCCTGCCCCAGCCCCAGCCAATGCGGCGATGCCTGACGCCCAGCTGCGCCAGGTGCTAGTCGCGGTGGGGCACATGCTGGATGGTCGCCTGGCGGATCTGAAGGCAATGCTGCCTCCACCCCCAGTGGTACGTCCGCCGCTGGCATCGCAGAGGCCGAAGGCTGCAGCGGCGCCGACCAAACTCCCCGTTGAGGGAGGTCCGGTGTCGTATGCGGCGGCGGCCGCTGCCCCGGCCTCTGAGGCTCCCCAGAAACAGGGGAAGGGGGCCAAGGCTCAGGCGAAAGCGCCGGCGAAGGCGCCGGCCCAGACGCCAGCAAAGGCGCAGGCGAAGGCGTCTGCCAAGGCGCCAGCGAAGGCGCAGGCGAAGGCGCCGGCAAAGACACCGGCCACAGCGCCGACCAAGGCGGTGCCGGAAACAGGAGAGGAGTTCCCCCCTCTCCCCACTCCAACACCCCTGCCGGGCACCTCCACATCTGCCGCTGCTAACGACAGCTGGCAGGTCGTGGGGAGCTCAAAAAGGTGCCAACAGCGGCAGCGGCAGCGGGCCAGAAGGGCCGCCGAAAAGGCAGCCGAAGCCTCGCAGCCACCGCCGGTGGTGACAGCGGCCACCAAAAAGAAGCCGCGAAAACTGCAGCCGCCTAAAACCGCGGCTGTAGTGGTGACCGTCACGCCGGAGGCGGCCAGTGGTGGACTGACCTATGCGGCTGTCTTCCAAAAGGCCCGGGCCAGTCTTGCCAGCGAGTTTGGACCGGCAGGGGTCAGGTTGCGCCGCGCCCAGACGGGAGCTCGAGTCCTCGAGTTCCCTGGAGCAGAAGGCGCAAAGACGGCGGACAAATGTGCCGAGACGCTGAGGGGCATGTTTGCCGAGTTGGATGGCGTCAAGATCGCCAGGCCCACGAAGTGCGCGGAGCTGCGTATTTCGGGCTTGGACGATTCTGTGACGGCCGAAGATGTCCGCGATGCAATCCGGGAGAAGACCGGCTGCAGCGCGGATAACATCAGGGTCGGCACCATCCGCCCCGGTCCAGGCGGGCTAGGCGCTGCATGGGTCAGCTGTCCCGTGGCGTCAGCCAAAGTTTTGGGCGACGCTGGAGCTATCCTCGTCGGCTTTGTGAATGCCAGGGTTACGGTCCTGGCTGCGAGGCCGATGAGGTGCTTCAAGTGCCTAACCGCCGGACACACTCGCTCGAAGTGCGAGAGTTGCTTCGACTGCAGCGGTCTATGTTTCCGCTGCGGTCGACCGGGGCACAAGGCGGCAGATTGCTCAGCTGCCCCCCACTGCCCGGTGTGTGCGGCGGCGAATAAGCCCGCCAATCACCAGACCGGGCAGGGGGGCTGCAAGCCTCCCCGCGCGTCTCGGCAAGCGCCGGAGGCCAGCCTATCGATCCAGGCTGCCTCCGATGTCACTAGTGCGTCGGCATCGACGCCCATGGAGGAGGTTGTAGAGACGAACCCTTAATGGATCAAGTCTCCAACCTTCTCGTCCAGACGAACTTGAACCACTGCGCCGCAGCGCAGGATCTCCTCCTGCAAACCATGGCGCAGTGGTCGGTCGGTGTGGCCGTAGTCGCGGAGCCCTACTTCGTCCCTCCCCGTCCAAACTGGATGGGTGACTGGGACGGCTCCGTGGCAGTCGTCGGCTCCACGGCGGCTGGTTCCCCGCCCTTGTCGCTCAAAGACAGGGGCACGGGATATGTTGCCGCCGAGTGGGGGGGGATCACCGTTTACGGTATCTACTTCTCCCCCAGTAAGAGTTTGAGTGACTTCGAGGTCTTCCTGAACAACCTGGAGACCTCGATGCGGCAACTAGCGTCTGGGCGCGTCCTCGTGCTGGGGGACTTCAACGCCAAGTCCATTGCGTGGGGTTCCCCGGCGACGGACGCCAGGGGCAAGGCCGTAGAGGAGTGGGCGGCCTCGGTGGGCCTCTGTCTACTGAACAGAGGCTCCACCAACACGTGCGTGCGACAACAGGGGGGGTCGATAGTGGACCTTTCGTTCGCTACCCCTGCACTCGCCGCACGTGTACAGAACTGGCGTGTCCTGGATGAGGTTGAGACGCTCTCGGACCATTTGTATATCCGATTTGAGCTCTCCCGGTCCCAGGACGCCAGTAGGGGTCACGCGGCGCGGCGTCCCTCCCGCTTTCCGCGGTGGTCTGTCGCCAAGCTCGACAGGGACTTACTGGAGGAGGCGGCCATTCTTAACTCTTGGCTGCCTCCGCAGGCCCCGGCCGAAGAGGTCAACGTGGGGGCTGGTCGCTTCTGCAGTGCGATTACGCAGATCTGCGACTCGGCCATGCCCCGCGTACGTGGGCGTCGGCCTCCAAGGAAGGAGGTCTACTGGTGGTCCCAGGAGTTGGCGGACCTCCGTGCGGCCTGTGTTCGTGCCCGGAGGTGCCTCACTCGTAGTCGGCGACGCCACCGCGGAGTCGGTGAGGAGGTGGATCGGCTTCAAGAGGAATACCGTGAGATCCGGCAAACTCTGAAGCTGGCCATCTGCCGCGCCAAAGAGGAGAGCCGCAAGGAGATGCTGGAGAGTCTCGAGCGTGACCCCTGGGGTCGGCCCTATCGTGCGGTGCGCAAAAAGCTCTGCGCGGGGGGCCTGCCCCTCACGGAGACTCTCCAGCCCAGCTTCCTGCAGGAAGTGGTCGAGGGCCTATTCCCACAGCGGGCGGAGCACACGCCCCCGTCGATGGCCGTCATGGCCGGAGGCGACGAGGCTGATGTGCCGCCCGTCAGGGAATCAGAGGTAGGGGCGGCTGTTCTAAGGATTCGATCCAAGAACACCGCCCCCGGGCCAGACGGGGTACCTGCCCGAGTGCTGGCCCGAGCCCTCGATCATATGTCGGACCGCCTCAGGGGAGTGTTAGACGCTAGTCTGGCGTCCGGACGCTTCCCTGAGTGTTGGAAAAGCGGGAAGCTGGTTCTGCTCCAGAAGCCAGGTCGGTCTGCCGACTCGGTCGCGGCCTATAGGCCCATCGTGTTGCTGGACGAGGCGGGTAAGCTGTTCGAGAGGGTGCTCCACGCCCGCATCGTCCGGCACCTGCGCGAGGTGGGCCCCGATCTGTCGGACGCCCAATTTGGATTCCGGGAGGGGCGTTCGACGGTCGACGCAATTCTGCGTCTGAAGGCCGCGACTGAACAGGCGGTGGGCTCAGGCGACGTGCTGTTGGCGGTGTCGTTGGACATCGCCAACGCATTCAATAGTCTGCCATTCAGTTGCATCAGGGCCGCACTCCAGTACCACGGAGTGCCACAGTACCTGAGGCGGCTAGTGGCAGACTATCTGACGGAGCGTACTGTCATGTACGAGGACCGAGAAGGAGTCTTGAGACGTCGGGCCATGTCGTGCGGTGTTCCACAGGGGTCTGTCCTCGGACCACTCCTGTGGAACATGGGATACGATTGGGTCCTGCGAGGGCGTCTCCCCCCCGGCGTCGGTGTAATTTGCTACGCCGACGACACTCTTGTGACAGCCCGGGGGGCGACCTTCGAAGAGGCGGCACGCCTGGCCACCACAGGAGTCTCCCTGGTGGTCGGGCGCATTGAGGCGCTGGGTTTGCGGGTGGCCCTAGAAAAGACGGAAGCCCTACTTTTCCATGGGCCCCGTCGTGGTCCACCCGCCGGCGCCTCCATCGAGGTCAACTCGGTCCTCGTACCGGTCCGGGCCCACTTTAAGTATCTGGGTCTGGTCCTAGACGGTAGGTGGCTCTTCGACGAGCACTTCCAACAGCTTGCTCCGAAGCTGATCGGCACTGCCTCCTTCCTTGGGCGTCTTTTGCCCAATCTGGGAGGAGCCAGTGTCGCCACGAGGCAGCTGTACACGGGGGTTGTCCGGTCTATGGCACTCTATGGTGCACCGGTGTGGGCGGCGGCTCTGACCGAGCAGAATAGGGCGCGCCTTAGGCGGCCGCAGAGAACTCTGGCGGTCAGAGCCATACGGGGTTACCGCACCGTATCGACGGAGGCGGCGTGCGCCCTCGCCGGAACACCCCCGTGGGATTTGGAGGCGGAAGTGCTCGCCGAAGTTTATCGGCGAGTGGCTAACTACCGGGCGGAGAGTGGTGGAGTTGGACCTCCGCCCGAGGACGTGCGCGAGTGGCGCGAAGCCGCTCACCGAGCCACGATGGATCGCTGGTCGGTCCGGCTGGAGACTCCACGTGCTGGCTTCGCCACCGTAGAGGCGCTTCAGCCGGTCATCGGCGAATGGGCAGTGCGGCAGCACGGGACCCTTACCTTCCGACTGACGCAGGTTCTTTCCGGGCATGGTTGCTTCGGAAGGTACCTGCACTCGGTCGCCAGGAGGGAATTGAGTCCCGCCTGCCACCACTGCGACTGCAGTGAGGATTCGGCTCATCACACGCTGGCGGTCTGCCCCGCATGGGAGACGCAGCGCCGGGTCCTCACTGCAGTCATCGGAGGGGATCTCTCACTGCCGGCCGTCGTTCGTTCCATGGTCGGCAGCGAGAGCGCATTCACCGCGGTCGCAACCTTCTGCGAGGACGTAATCACGCAGAAGGAGGCGGCGGAGAAAGCCCGTGAGGACGACATCCAATCGGACCAGATTCGCCGCCGGCGACTCGGGCGGCGGAAGCGCGAACATCTGCGCCTCATGCCGCCTTGAGTGTGGCCGCGGGTGGACGGGACGGGTTTTCCCTCCACCCGCACTATGTGGCCAGCCGCGAGGGGGCGGCGTCGGTGTGTGCCGGACGCCGCCTAAGAGAGGGTCGTCGTACAGAGACGGTGCCCGCATCAGGAGCGGGCAGGCGCTGGAGAAGTTCAGAAGGAGATCCCACCCTGGACTTCTCCTACTCCTAAACGGAGAAGCGCGGAGAGGGCACACTGTGTGTTTTTTAGTCGGTTCAAGTCCGACACACCACCCCGCCGTAACCCCCGGTGGGGTGACGGTCCATGATGATTTTTCACACACTAAAAAAAAAAAAAAAAAAAGGGTTGGTTTTAAGTTTTACTTCTCTTTGCATTGATGTTGTCTTGCGTAGTTTATCCCTTATATTTTATCTCTTGCATTAAACTACACAATATTATATTTACTTTGTTTATTTATCTGGTTTAGTTTTTTTTTATATTAACCCTACAAAGGTGACTCTACTCTGCCTGACGGAAAGCATGAGTAGAATCAAGGCGTAGGGGACACCATCTTCATTGTGAACGCAATACAATGCAACATGGTGACCCACACCGTGGCGGCTTAGTGAGATGTTTCTAAATGTAGAATGATTAGGCCTCCGGTCACACACTCATCAACGAAATACGACAGCACGTTTTAGGTTGGTCTTCTGTGTGAGAATAAAGCTGGAAAAACATTATCGCACGCGGCTGATAGCCGTGATCTAGAATATGAATATACACTGAGCTGTGCAAACTATCGGACGTAAGTCGTGGACGTGACCTTTGACTGACCTTGAGCGATCGGACATCCGACATAAATCTGGTACAAGACTGTACACACTTATCAGTCGCGATGCCGGTCCTGGTCGAACCGACCCATTTGTGCTGACTTCAGCGTGGCTCTTATATCTAACAAAGTTATTTTATTGTAGTTAGTATATTGTACATAAATGATGCTCATTAAAATCATCAACCTATCGTAGTCTAATGGCGCGCTACTTGATCCAAATGGTTTGATGATTTACGCAAGATGGCTGGCAGGAGCTGGATGCCAGAAGCCTAAAATCCTAGATATAGACCACCACAACAGTCCTGGGATGCCCACCCAATACTGCTCACTAAAGAAAAATAAAGTAACAATGTAATAGAAAAAAATTTAAACAAATAGGCAATATAACAAAATTTGATACTTGCAAAAAATATTATCGCTCATCTATTCACAAACAAATCAGAAGTTTGCTGCAAATCAGGAAATCATTTAGTGAATGTTATTCGTATTGACCCCACTAACTTAGAAGAGAAAGGAATAAAAAATTATTAAGATAGATTAGCGTGGAGGCAGACTGGAACTCTTTAACAAGAAGTGAAGACACTCATCGTCTTCGCTGAAAGTCTTTGACACCTAAACATTCGAAAGTTTCAACACATATTACTTTCGAGATCCATTATCAACTTTTGCAGTAATTTCAAAGCTTTTGAAACACTAAGTTTATATATTTTGCTCTTACCTTGTACACGTGATGCCATTAATACCGTTATGTATAAAAATTTTCAAGCAAAGTTACTCGTATCGATATATACTTTAAACTAGCTTTCTCACGCGGCTTCGCCCGTGCCTATGTCGGTTATCACGATCACCAAAAGTAGCCTATGTCCTCTCTCATGTTTTACACTATCTGGGTAAAATATTTCATTTAAATCGGTAGAGTAGTTTTTGAGTTTATCGCTATCAGAAAGACGCGGCGGAGGACTTTATAATATGTAGGTAGTGAAAAGTATAACATAAAACAATATTACTACAGGGTTTTTAGGCTGTTAGTAAATAGTTTCAATGAAAAGATTAACGTTTTAACCATATCTTTGGGCATTTTCGATATTCAATAAAACTCTTGGTCTATCATCATCATAATCTCAACCGAAAGACGTCCACTGATGGAAATAGGCCTTCCCCAAAGCCCTCAACAACAATTGGTTCTATACTGCCCTCACACGCGATCCAGCGATCTTCTTCAGATTGTAAGGCACTGCTGGAGAAGCCTATACCCGCTCCATCTTCCAGTATGCTCCCGCTACTCCAGAAGCTTTTGGTCCCATCGTCTGATTGTCTCGACCTTTTGTCTGCGAGCAATGTTCCCCATCCACTTAAGTAACGTCTATCACTTATAGTTATTTACTCTCTCAGCTGAGCCAAAGACCGTGGAAACAGTTTTCAGACCAGCGCAGTCATTTGTCCAGTTTGGGATTAATTTACCACACACGTAACAAACGATGAACCCAGAATCAGAGGAAGGGAGGTGTGGCAAAAAGAATTCAAGAATTATAAAATTAAATGTCCAATATCTGTATTTGTAGTCACAGTCTACATTAAATTGTCTCCGTCTTACCCATTTACTAAAATAGGGTAACGGCGCTTACATCCACGAGGATACGTGGCAGGCTTACCTTCGATATCACCTACAATCGGAGCACATTAATCACACGGCTGAAAAGCCGAGCTTTCAAGTTTCGCCACCGGCTATAAGAGGTAATCTAGCGAAAAATTTTGAAGGAAAAACATTAAATGAGTGTGTGTGGTAATAGGTAGGTAATTTATATATTTGCCAAGGTCGGTGGCCTGGAGATCATGACCTAAGAAGACCGTTAAGGGCGGTAGGACGATGACGGACAGACCGACGAACGGATATGACGAATCTAAAAGGGTTTCGAGTCATGAACTACGGAACCATTAAAATTACATGAAAAAAAAATAGACGCTCCAGTAAACCATATGATGTGTATAAAGTTTATAACTTACTAAAACATCCAAATAGGAATTCTTATTTTCCAAATTGTCTATGTCTATTTGTGTTTCTTACGCTTTCACTGCAAAACCGCGATCGTGCGCGTGTATATAAAATATATTCAAACATTAATGTGAATAAAGGTCCGAATGTGATGAACTAACCAAAATTATTCTTTCTTTAAACTTCAATAAGTTTTCAAAACTATTTTCATTAAAAGTTATTCAATCATCCACAAATGGAAGTGGTGTTGATTTTCAAGTCGGATGAAATAACTGTTGAATATGAGGTTCCTTTCATTTATCATTTGATTCATTATATTATTCTTAAAGGGGTGTATTAATGAATCAACAACCTTGAACAGTCTGCTGATAGCCATTCCCATAGAGGAATAGTTAAGGCTAGCTTTTAATTCAAGATATTACTTATGTACTAACTAACAAACTAAAAAAGTAAGTAATATAATGAACACCATTTAAGAACACAATAGTAAAATAATAGAATAATTGTAGCCACAACGTGTATTGTTTTAACGAGGGGACCTATAGCCTTATCCCTCTCCTGAGAGGACCCGAGCGAGGACGTTATGATTTGATTATAACAATATTTAAGACAACTAAAATAAACATATATATATGCGAATCATACAATCCTAACGCTATTTTTTTTAATGTTTTCGTATTCGTTCAAGATATTACATAGGTCCTATGTTGAATTCAAGGCCAACAAAATAAGTAAGTAATCAACAGTATATAAGGCAACTATAATAAAAAAATAGACCCAAATTAGGCAATCCTAATTTGGTTCTAATTTTTATTTTTAAACGTAGGAACCCAATTACGATAAACGGTGAATAATAAATGAACCTTTATAATTTCCAAGGGTTTCTGGTAAAATGAAAATTAAATACGCACCATTACACCCAGGTCCATTTAATATACACCAAATTAAGCGTTACATATTGATAACCTTCCCCAAAATATCAATCGAAGCAGAAAAGCAGAAAAACCATCCTTTGCTTAAATTAATCAACCCTTATTTCTGCATCCGAAAATATAAAACCTCAAAAATCGATGGAGGATATATTAATTTAATTTTCGCAATTTGACCCTTCGTTTTGATGTTCTCAAAACATTACAGATTTTTAGAGTAATAATACTCATAATTTAGCGTCAGGCTATGACTTCTAGATGTTTGCTAAAATAGGTGGATCATTCTTGCGATTTTGATAAATTCGATACTGACACAGCAGTGAGGTGATCACTGCAAACGCTAGATGGAATGACAGCTTGTGGAATTTGATTGCAAACGTACTATCAGTATTAATTAAATATGATGAAATTGATTACTATAGGCACGGAAGAGGAACTGACTTCTTGAATTAATACATAGACTATTTCATCCCTATAACCTGTACTACTTTTTTCGGATGAACAAAGGCTTGAAGACACACACAGATTTGGTATATATCTTATCCAATACTAATATTACTCAATTTTTTTAGTACATAGAGATACATCTTCTATGTATACCTACCTACCTATGTACAGTTCTACATATATTAGCAGATATTAGATACATTTTATGTATAACAAATAGAGTGTATACAATACGCAGATTAATCAGCAAGAAACAAGAAGCAAGCATTGTTCGACTGTTATAAGCAATATTACAGTAGGTACTACCATTAATCGTATTAGATAACATTCACCTCACAACACAATATGTTCTGAACGACTTGCGAATCATTTCGTTATATTAATAACGTAAGATTACGAACTATAATGTAGCTTCGAGCGTTGTATTTTCATATAGAAATTAATAATATGTAACTAACGTTTTGTTCAGGTGTTGTCATGGTCTTTCTGTTATGGCATCATATGGTATCAATGGCGTTTTAATGGTCCACTTCTATATATAGGCTTCTTTTTAGAAAGGAGGTTTGTGACCAGACGGGTTGGTAGATTGTATTTTTTTCAGTTTTCTGTCTCTTTTCGTCGCTATTGTTCTTTGCTCCCTTACTCTTACGAGACTCACGGTATGAATGGGGATGGTGACTTAGCATACTAATCTGTCAGTACAGGGATTAGATCTAGATTTCTATACACGGAAACTCAGCTTTATTATAACAAAGAGGTAAATGTATAATTAATTCAATAAATAGTATTCTTCTTTTTCCTTCTAGATCTCATTATATTTAGTTGGGAGTAGGGTAGCCTTCCATATTCATTTTCTTCATTTATCACAGATTCGAGCTGCGCCTTGGTTTAACGTACCTTTTTTCAGGTATTTCTGGTCACGAGATGACGAGGAAACTTAATAGAGCATAAAAAATCAAGGTAGTAGAGCTACGCTGGTTTCATCATGAATGGTCCGGCTCGACCGGCCGAATGATGCAGATGAATTTCAATAAGCCACCATAGCCTATGTCATCCTGCTGCAGTGTCTGTGGCAACTACTCTTGGATTCTAATCATGCTTTCAATTCAGATGAAGTAACTTTGCTGGATGCGAGTAGCTGAGGATGTACTAAGTGACGTGCAATTGGAGAGGCCTATGTCCAGCACTGGACTGCGATAGGCTGATGATGATAATAATGAAGTAACTTTGGTAGGTGTAGTGAACTTATTTCTTCATGCTTTTGTTCAGTTGTCGGGGTCACCAAATATAGCAAACTTATATCTTTAGGTTTGTTCTATCGTCGGGGTGCTAATTATTACGAACTTATGGGTCGTATTGAATAACCACCAATGTGTACTCTTTGGGAGCTATTTTTATTATTCAAGCACGGTTGGCCTAGTGACTTAAGCAGTCGCCAAGCCGCTTCTTACTACGCCAAGTGTCGTGGGTTCAAATCCCACGTAGGACAACACTTTGTGTGATTCACAATTTGTTGTTCTGAGTCTGGGTGTTCTTTGTGTCCGTTTCATGTATGTTTGTAAAGTCCCCCGCGACACAGGAATTTATATTCCTAATGCGGGACTTGTCTTTTAAAAAAACAAAAAAAAAAGCACTGGTTTACTACTCTACGATTATTTAGTATAGTATGCTTATTTATACCGACATACAGATACATTATTTATTCTAAAACATATCGCTACAATGACTATAATCACGTCTTGATATCAAGGAGATAATGACTGTCCGAATTCTTAAGAATAGTAGGGCCTTTAACATATAAAAAAATAAAAATATCAGGCACTCAAGCCTCAATTCCATAAATTATGTGACTCTTAACCTTTTTTCGTAAAATGGTTTCATGTTTCTAAAATTTTCTTGAAAATTCACGATCTGCTTTGGCAACAAAGCAATTAACACAACGTCAACAATACGAGCGATCAAAATAATACACATTGCGACATTCAAAGGAAACAGACGATCGATTGTAAAACGTTTTCAACGCTGCGAGGCCGCGCGTATTCAGGTTAGGACCACACCCCTTGAGTGATTGTCTTTAAGGGTAGATAAAGACAACCCTTGATATCCTGTACTACTAGCATTTCTCTTTTACCTGAGGCCTTGAACTTTAAATTACCTCCAATTTATCAGCCTTTAAATACGACGTTTCAAAATGTTTGTTTGCGTTGGTAAAGGCCCACGATAGTCTATATGTATGTATATTACTTATCTAGTTATTGGAATAAGAACCGATTAACATATTCAGGTAAAAGGTAAGGTTGTCCCATGCAAATCTTTTAGATCCGCTCAAAGATACGAAAACATTTGAAAAACAAATGAAAAGAATATCCTAATACATTTTTTGTACTGTACTTTTGTACCATAACTTCATATTATGAGTCTTTATCAATTCGGCAATGATGATTACCAAATTTTTTGAAAAATAACTACAAATTCATGATAATATTATAAATGCGAAATTTCCGAACGTAACTGTGGCGGTTACGCTTTAACCACTGCATCGATTTCAATGAAATTCGGCAGAGAGATACTTTGATTTCCAAGGAAGGATACAAGCAACTTCTTATTGTGATAGCCGCAGTTAAATACATAGCGAAATTCAATACAATAAAATAAAAATCGGAGAAACGTTCAAAGTTCACGATTATGTATAGTTAGGAAAAACTATGACATTAGGTAGTTCTACACTTCAAAAAGAGATTAATCGTTGAATCGAACGCAATTTTTACGGTACTTATAAAATTTTCGTAGCTTTAAAAGGAGAAGTGCTTATTTCCTGAGAGCAATTAAAAGGCTAAGGGAATAACTATCCTGGTACCGTTTAGATCAGTGATCGTCTAAGCGTTTATGAGCATATCAACTGCCACCCCATTCTTTCGACACATCAAAGAATTATATATTTCACGATATTTATGGCTGCTATAAAATGTGGTGCAGCTGTAGATGCGAATCAAATTAGTAATTGTTATTTTATTTACTGTCAAAAAGTCCTGGTTTGTTTGTATTGGAGACAAAAGTGGATTGTGGAATGGACCGAGTAACTAGAGTCAGCAATGTGACGATTCGTAAGTGCCTAAAATAAATAAATAAATAAATTTTGTCTTAAATCAAAGTCCGTTTTTCCTCAAACTGAACTATTAATACCTACCATTTTGTAGAAATTGCCCACTTTCCTTTGGTAGGTTTAATAGGTCTTTTTCATAATTAACATTGTATACTCTAAGGTGGTGCCTAAATTCAGTAATACTCGATTCCCGCACCTTGAAAAGCTTTTGCCATAACTACATTGCTAATAAACTATATAACGAGATCAACAATTTACTATCGATAATAGAATTGATGCACTTGGCTCGTATTGTAGTCTTTTACGAATTTCAGTCACGGAGCAAATTGCATTAGAGCCATCCAAATGCTATGCGATCAAGAGTCTTACGGAGTGCTTTTACAGTTTATTGAACATTAAGTTATTGTGAAAGTATCATTAAACTCACAATACGTGTGGAGTTTTCTGATAAAAGACATAATATGATAGCAGATTTAAACGCTACTAAGCTTAAGTGCTTAATAACATTCGAACCACAAAACATTTTGTCATAGAAAGGTTTTGCCGATATTTCTAACATATTATGTATTCTTCCAAAAAATATGAATTGGACTGTCGTATTGTTATAACATGAAAAATAGGTCTAGACAAGGCCAGGCTCAAGTTATAAAACCCCAGGGTATCAGAGATAGACGGACTTTAAGGGATAAACTACGCAAGACAACATCAATCCAAAGAGAAGGAAAACTTGAAACCAACCCTATACCAACCCGTCTGGCCAGCGTGCTATGGTAGGCCAATACCTCCTTTTCAAGGAGAGGCCTATGTCCAGTAGTGGACTGTTAAAGGCTGTTGATGATGATGATGAAGCGGTTTTTTCTTTGCTATTGAAAGGACTGACAGGGCAGCAACACACTTGTATGAGTCTTGACACTCTTGACTTAGATATCTATGTGAGAGGTCGTCATGTATATTTTCAAAGTAGTAGACTGACCCAGGCGGTACTGCCCTTTCACAGAAGACCAACTGACAATGACAGCTTTGGTGGTAACGTCTTTCACTGGAGAATGTGAGACGCGGAGGCCCAATGAAACAGAAACATCTCCTCAATAGGCAGCCATAGCGTGGGTCACCTTACTGTATTGTCTGCATTCGTGATGTGTATATTGACCACCATTCTTAGATTCTACTCATGCTTTCCATCAGGCAGAGTGGAGTTACTATAACAGGGTCATATATACATTTATTTATTTCAAATGTACCTCTGATATGGTATACACCTTACAATTTAGTTTTTAATAAACAAAAATAGAAAATTGTTATTGCTTGTGCTTCCTCTACTATCGTTGATCACAACATGAATATTATAAAAATGAAAATAAGTACAAATAGTGTTCAAAAACAGCTTATGGGCTTATGCAACACACACACTCGCCTATACACACACATGTTTATTTAAATTTGAACAGAATATAGATTAAATAATCAACATACAAATTCAAATTTGATTCCCTAATCCGGCAGCCAAATAAATACCTCACATTGCAATATTGTATTGTCACTATTAGATTATTATCGATTATTTTGCAATAACCACTTTTACTTCTATCAGACACGTCCAACGCAACTGAAGTAATAAACAACATACATTTGTCAATGTTTTCTATATCATGTTTATCGGGTGGAAAAGAAAAAACAAAATGGCCGACTGGTATACAAACAACATCGGTAAACAAATAGCGAGCAATTTTTTCTATCTATTTATGGCAGTTGTTATTTTCCTTCGGGCATAGAACAAATAATTATGTTGTGGACCTTTCTGGAAGCTTAATTATCTTGTTTTTCAAGATAAAATACGGAAAATGATCGTCTATAATATTCAGAAGAATTCATATATCGAGGGTTTACTGCGAGAACATATCAAACTACATATATGTATATTTCTTTAGTTTTATTTTTTATTGTACGTTACAAAATTGTTGATGTTTTACAAAATTACAAAGCAAGTACATGTAACCTTGTTGGCTGCACGTTGTGTACGAGTGCACGGTTAGCCTAGTGGTTTAAAAGGTCACCGCGCCACTTTCTAATGCGCCAAGTGTTGTGGGTTCAAATTTAAAATTGTGTGGTTCGAAAATTGTTGGTCTGAGTCTGGGTGTTCTCTGTATCTAATTCATGTATATCACGTGACTTCGTGACTTCCGAATCACGGAAACGCTCAGTACCTACATATCATGCCACTAACGGTCACCCATCAAGGTCTGACCGCGCCGTCGTTGCTTACCCTCAGTGATTGTTTTCAATCACCTTAGGCCACTTGGCCATATCAATCACAGAAGCAATATTTAATTCTCCATTCTTTATCATAGTGACTTTAAATACTCTATTGGATAAGAGTATATTCCTATAAATTATCTCTACCCAATTATTGTCTCTGTCCGTTACAAGAATTTATTACGAGTGCCGACAACGGGCTGATAGAGGTACCCTTATAACATAGACCTTCCTTAAACCAATAGGGTGACCATGAGTTATAAATAAATAAATAAATATTTGGGACATCTTACACACAACATCATCTAGTCCCAATTAAGCAGATAATAATAATATTTACTTACGACTTAGACATTGTACAACATGAATCCAGGTATACAACACAAGTTACCATACAATTCCAATATGACATAAGTTGAATTCTGGTACCCAAAGAAAGAGCTTGTACTATGGGTATTAGACAACTGATATGAATACAAATATACTTTTTTGTAAATACATACATAGTATACATAGAAAACACCCAAACTTCTTAACAAATGTTTGCAGATCATACAAACATTTGAGCCGATCCAGTTATCGAACCCGGAGTATGCGGTTGCCGATCAAGTGGTCTCCTTGATCAGCAGCCGCATACGCTAACCACTACACCAACAAAACAGAGTTAGGTCTATTTATTCCTAAATTGATGTTTTCATTTTTAGGTATTTCATCATCATCGTCATCATCGAAAGCCTTTAGTAGTTATTGCTGGACATGGACTTATTCTCAACAGAGTCTTTAGGCTTAGGCTATTTAGTTACAACTAATTTATTAGATAGTTGTGTAGTTTTTTTAGTTATATCACTGTTTTTTATTGTACTTGCAAATTGTGCATTATCAATGTGATTTTATTCAATATTTTTGTTAAATACGTCCATAATGTCTTTTTTAATAATAATTATAAAGTAATATATTGTGTTATGAAACATCATCTTTACCGTATTTTTATGTAGGTACAGTATATTTGTAAAAAGTATATAAATCACATATGAAAGTTTAAAATCGTCGCATATGGCTAAATGATTTAATCCAATGCTTAATCTCACAAATATATTCCTTATCCTGAAAAGTTTTTTTGTTTGGTTGAACGCTCTAATCCAAGGAACTACCGATCCGATTTGGATCGATCTTTTATTTTTTGATAGCCCATTTATCGAGAAAGACGGCAATAAAAGATGCAGACTTAGATGCGTAATAATTAATAGTACTAAATATTCGTCATTATAAAATACGTGGTCACAAACTTCTCCAGCAGGGACATTGGAATCGACAACTTATATTTCAGGGATAGGCGCGATTAAACACGAATGATTTACGATGTCACTCTCTGCACAAACTATATTCAGAGGCAAGTTTGTACGAAGAAAGATATTTTTCATGCCTTTACAGTCAATTAGTTTCAACGAAGAAACATTATAAGAGACTGGCTGCGTCCCGTGGTGTTGAGGGTAAGTTGTTTTACCTTTACAATAAAACGCGGGTCTAAAATAAAAGTAGCCAATCGATTTTTTGATGTACCTAAGTATCGTATACTAGCCGACCCACACAGCTTCGTCTGCGTCTTTTATTGCCCGTAGCATAATGTTATACTGCGGAAACAAATTCTTTTGCCAAGATGAAGGTTTTAGTGAGTCACAGACTTTGATTTAGAACTTTAAAGGCATACGTAACGAGATATTATCTCGGACGGGACGTGGACGTGGTTGCCTCGTTATAAACAGGGACGTGATGTAAATGCATACGCACCGTGACTGCGACTCGGATCTAAGGTGCTAGTATTGAGAACAAGGAAAAATGAATTTTTGATTTCAAGAATTGTCTTTATTTGCTATTGACGTGCTAAACATCGTCGGCAACGATGTTTAGCTCGTCCGAGTCTCCGATAAGTATGCATTTCCTTAAACATTTTGTATGAAACGATGTTTGCAAAACTTCCCGTCCCGTCCCGTCCGTGTAAAATCCCGTCACGTATGCAGCGGCCTTTAAAAGGGAACAAGTCTGTCACACATGGTTTTGGCGAGACTTTAACCGTTAACGCAGCGCACGCGACGGAAGCTCTCAAGAGAAAAAAAAAAGATTTTGAAACATTCTTCATTGGTACTCCGTTTCCATAACCCATAGCTTTCCTTGATAAATGGGCTATCCAACCCTGAAATATTTTTTCAAATCGGACTAGTAGTTCCTGAGATTAGCGCGTTTAACTAAACAAACAAACTCTTCAGCTTTATAATACTATAGTATATATTTTTTCATTTATATTCAGTGAAAAGTTATTCATAGGAAGTTACAATCAGATACTTCAACTTCATTTATTTGGAAAGATTGTATCAATTTAGTCGTGTATCGAGAACGCGATGGAATTTTCATTTTGATCTGTAAAAACGTTAACCCAACTGAAAATGAAATTGTAATTAGTTTTGCTTCCTTGCTTTTCATGAAACATATAAATATTCTAAAGCGTCAAAGAGTTTTCGATCCATACTAATATTGTACATACGAAAGTAACTGTGTTTTTGAGTTTATCGCGAACAGACTGGTGGAGGACTTTATTTTCATATATGTAGTTATACATTCTTCCTTTATAAATGATAAATGATAAATGATATTTATTTCTGTAAGTAAATCTTTTCAGACATTTTTACAAGTCGGACTTATAGCTAGAAGACGCCGGCATTTCCTACGACTCACTCTGGGAAGAAACGCCGAAACAAACCACAGAGGTGTCTTTTTTTCTTCGTGTAGCCTAACCGATGTAGTCAGGATCCACAACCCGGAACACGACACTGCCGCCAGCAGGACACTTGAGTAGGCCGTGGAAACACTCAAAACCACCAGAAAATTACTAAAATATAAACTAACATTACAAGCCTACACTATACTCACATTTACAAACTTAAAAAAACAAAAAATAAATAAAAAATACTATACAAAACAAAAATTAAATGTTCATCACTTGTGGGAGCGAGCAGCATCAGTCCCAAGCAAATTTATCATTTAAAAAATCAGTAACTGTGTAGTAAGCTTTATCACACAGTTTCTGTTTAACCAAGGACTTAAATTTGTTAATACTTGTTTATACACCTAATGCAAAAGGTTGGTCCAACGTAGTAATCGAATGTCAAATCTTAGAATTGAAACTCGCGATCATTAGGGGTGCCAAGTACTTTTTACAGGACAAACTTTAAATACATTTCAATGTCCTTTCTTTCTCCGTCTATTTATCCCTGGCGCGACGGGTTCTTCAAATTTCTTGAACAAGTTACAAACTCAAAAAGTACTTTTAGTAATGATCAAAGTTTAGTTAACAATACTCGACTTTTGGAGACGATATTCTCTTGTGTACTATTTTTGAACTCAATACGTACTACAAGTAGATGTTAGTATTAATTTAGCAATTCAGGTTCTATAGAACACATTCTATACTATCAACGAGTTCTGAAATATTGTCAAGACATACATTAAAAGTATGACCAGTTTATTAGCTTCCTACCCTTTATTATTCACGTTATCATTTAGAGTATTCTACGCGTTTAATCGGTTTTACCTGAATAGTAGTTTTTCCATGGAGCAAATGGTATCATGACCGCAATCATGAGCGAGAACTGAATTCAAAAAGTAAACTAGTTGTCAGTAAATATGAGGGCACAGATTTTTTATTTATTTATTAACTTTATTGTACACCACTTTACAGTACAAAAAAATATTATATAAAGAGATCGATATCTGGTTTTACAATAGGCAATATTATCGCTCACGCAAGTAAGGATATTTTATAGTAAAATTTTGGGTTGTCAGTGACGTACTTTTACAATAATTTGTGATAGAATAATACATAAAGTTACAAACATATATCATCATACATACCACTAATATACATAAGTACTAAAACGAAAGAAAAAATAAAAATAATAAAAAGAAAAAAAAGGTAATAAATTAATCATAATATATTATTACTACAATTACACACCATCATTAGGCACAAACATTTACACACAGTAAATACATAGAATACCTACACACAATGTTTAACAATGACACATTCACAAGAGTAATCAGTTCCCTGGCAGCCCCTACACACCCAAGTAATAATTAGTGAGACTTTTTTTAAATATTTTCAGAGACTTGGCTTTTCTTATTGTCTCAGGCAGATTATTCCAGAGTCTAACGGCTTGTACCGAAAAAGACTTGTCAGTAAATGTTGTGTTGTGCATGGGCATTTTTAACTTTGAATTTTCCGATGATCTCAGGTGCCTACAATGTTAATTGTCAAGGAACTCAAACTTTATGAGATAGGATGGCGTATGTGGAAGGGACAGAATACTGTATAGATTGTCATAGATACCGATAGTATCGATATCATAACGTACTCTCTGAGGCAAGGTAGAAGAATAGACTTGCCGGAAATCAAACCCGAGACTTCTTGACCGACAGTTGCATACGCTAACCGCTCGACGAGTCGGGCAGGTTATACATTGAAAAACTTGAATAATGAAATCGGATTTGGCATGGAAATTAAATAGTTTCAGACACAGGCTTGATAAAATTAATTCAGTTATGTGCTTATTGAATTATTCAACACCTAGTTATTATTGCCGGTCTAGAGACCTTTAGTTATCTCCAATATTCACCCATCCTAACTATTGTACGAAATATTATGCTAAACGCTGTGTACTTGTAGTGACATTTGGGATAATCCCATTTGCGATAAATTTTCACAAAATATTTGCTTTGCCTACGTGTTATTCTGGTGTGTATCTTTAATTGTCTTTTTTCACCATGTTAGGGGTGGAATTTTCCAAAATTCTCTCTTACTCGTCTACGCTGTAAGAAATTGCTTTTTAGCGATAAGGCCGCCATTTGTACATGGTCATACTTTCGTTGGAATCCTAAATGTAAATTGAATGAAACTGTGTACAATAAAGATTATTCTATTCTATTCTACTCTACTCTACTCTACTCTACTCTACTCTACTCTACTCTACTCTACTCTACTCTACTCTACTCTACTCTACTCTACTCTACTCTACTCTACTCTACTCTACTCTACTCTACTCTACTCTACTCTACTCTACTCTACTCTACTCTACTCTACTCTACTCTACTCTACTCTACTCTACTCTACTCTACTCTACTCTACTCTACTCTACTCTACTCTACTCTACTCTACTCTACTCTACTCTACTCTACTCTACTCTACTCTACTCTACTCTACTCTACTCTACTCTACTCTACTCTACTCTACTCTACTCTACTCTACTCTACTCTACTCTACTCTACTCTACTCTACTCTACTCTACTCTACTCTACTCTACTCTACTCTACTCTACTCTACTCTACTCTACTCTACTCTACTCTACTCTACTCTACTCTACTCTACTCTACTCTACTCTACTCTACTCTACTCTACTCTACTCTACTCTACTCTACTCTACTCTACTCTACTCTACTCTACTCTACTCTACTCTACTCTACTCTACTCTACTCTACTCTACTCTACTCTACTCTACTCTACTCTACTCTACTCTACTCTACTCTACTCTACTCTACTCTACTCTACTCTACTCTACTCTACTCTACTCTACTCTACTCTACTCTACTCTACTCTACTCTACTCTACTCTACTCTACTCTACTCTACTCTACTCTACTCTACTCTACTCTACTCTACTCTACTCTATTCTATTCTATTCTATTCTATTCTACGCACCTCAAGGAATACACATGCTAAATTTCAACTAGTTGTTTTGGCTGTGCGTTGTCTGTCAGTCAGACAGTAACGGAACACAGTTTTATATATGAGTATATTGATTTTATTTATAATTATCTCACGCAATCCACACACGGCTGCCTGAAACCAAAATAGACAGCGCCTGAACTAAATCTAAGTGCAATATTGTATTTACAACTTGCCTTATATACACAAGTTGCAATACCCTTGTTAATGAAAATTAATGTTTCACCGCAACCTACATTATTCAATGAGTAATGAGGAAATACCGACGCAGAGCATGACTCTCCACAAAGCCCCGGGGAAGGTAAACTCTCGTTGGAAGTTGCAACAATACATTTACTTAAGTTCTATGTATTCTTGCTGTGCCAGTAGAGTTTCATGTTTTTCAAACCCAAAATTGTATCTACCGATAGACGACCGACAGATAGACGGACAGATAGACAAAAAAATTTAAATTCATGTTTTGATGTCAGTACCGTTAATACTTTGATATGCATTTAGTTAAAAACTGGTTATTTTTCATTACAAACAGACACTCCAATTTTATTTGTTTGTATATATATAGATGTACACAAAAATGTTACAAAAACCTAAATTTTCCCTATGATTTAAACAGCAATTTGGACGATCATGATATAGGCTTTAATATATTTTTATAATTAGGCCTGCCAAAGAGACTACTCTGTCTGATAAAAGCATAAGTATAATCCATTAGTATGAGCCACCATCTTTATTGTGAGTGCATACAATGCAGCATGGTGACCCACACCATGGTGGCTTAGTGAGATGTTCTTGTATCATTTTTCCGACCTCCCAAGTAGTAATGGTAATGATTTTGGGCTATATAATCATATAACTTATAAAGTAATTATATTGAATTTGTATTTAAATGGAGATCAAGTTTATAAAGTTTTACATTTTTAACAAGAAAAGCGAAGGAGGAAGTTTTAACTCTTGCTTGATTAATGAGCGCTGAGGAGCTTAGCTTTAGAATTTGTTCATTTTGACAAATTGCTGGTAGATTCATATTTATTGCAATTAAAGTTAATAGCGAGATATAAATGAATTAGAGAATAATTAAATTCTACTTTCTTTACTAGCCTGACAAGTAGCCTTTTCTTGTCGTTAAACTACCACACTAGTTACTATTTCCTATTACCTTACTATTTCACAAAGTTTTGGCGTTTTGAAAGTCTTCTTCAAAGTAAAAGCCCTTCAAAGTTTTTAAGTACTTTCAAGTAGTTTGCAAGTTTTTAAGTGAAATATTGTGTTTATATTTTTTTGCACGCTTTTTATTAGGTTCACTTGTATGTTTGTATGTTTGTAACCGACTCCTTTGGGTGCGATTTTGACCCATTTTGAACGGCCACTATTTTGAAAAAAAAACTAAAAAAAAAGTTTAAACAAATTAGTCTTTTTCCTAAAAACTAGTTTTAAAATAGTAAACAAACACGCTTTTGAACTAAATAGTAGAAAATAATTTTAATGTAACAAAGCGTGGGGTGCTGTCTGAAAATATTTCAATAACGTCGCCCCACGCTTTTTAAATTAAAATTATTTTCTACTTTTTAGTTTAAAAGTGTGTTTGTTTAGTTTTTACACGGGACGTATAGCGTTAACCCTCTCCTGAGAGGAGAGATAATCCCATAAGTAGGACGATATGAGTTGTTGACACAGATCACCCCCTTGGGGTATTTGTGATTTTTGAAGAAATTTTCAATCTTTATATATGAGCATTATCACAAATGCAGTGAAATACATTAGAAATAGAAAAAAATGATCATAATGAACCTCGTAATTTCTATAAGGTTACAGGCTTGCTTGATCGGGCAAACAGGTAATGTTTAACAGGTAACCTCTTGAGGGTTACATTTACAATGTAAACCAGATTAGAATAGAAATAACTTTATTGTACACCAGATCTATATTAAATAACATAATAATTCACAATGTCCATGTACAAATGGTGGCCTTATCGCTAAAAAGCAATTTCTTCCAGGCAACCTTAGGATGGAAAAAATGATTGGGAAGAAACTAAAATTCATTGCTCTCAAGTATATAATACATACAAAAAAGATTCTTATGTCTTTTTATAACACAAAAAACAAGGCAATTATCCACATGTTCGTTATATTCAGAAAGGCACTCTCGAAGCTTTAAGTTACATTGACACTAATTTCAACTTAATTAGTAGGATATTAAAACTTAATTAAGGTTGAAATAATTTATGTATATAGTGCTTCATATACCTTCATGATTTTCCCCTAAAAAATAACATCATAACGACCTCGTTACTCGTAGGCCGGTTTTCTCCAAGTTTTTCAATTAGAACGCCATCTAACTTAGAGGTTGATAGATTTTCAGTTTAATGGCTTTTGTCACGCAATCCATTTTATAGAGAACTAACTATTGCCAGTTGTTTCGCCTGTATATATGTAGGTTATCGCGATAAAAAGTAGTCCATCTTCTTCCTCAAGTATTAAATTATCTAGCAATATTATAATTATAAAATAAGAGTTACTTTCGAATTTATATTAGGAGTATTGATATGGAAGACCTATTTTTATTTTCAGAGTGGTGTGTAATGGGAGAGGCCTATGTCTAGCAGTGGACTGCTATAGGCTGATGATGACGATGATGAAATTCTCATAAATTTATTATTTGTAGCTTCGCCTTCAAAAACAATACACGTTACCCGCCTCTTCTTATACTTGAAATATATATTTTACGGTACAGCACAGCTTATTTTCTGAGTTGAATTCATTAACAAAACTTCAGTGATTCCAGTAATATAGTAATAAAAATATAATTAAGCAAATAGGTTAAAAAATATTCTAGCAACACGCAACAGAACCTTAAAAGCCTCTTTAAATTTTACATACATACATATCTCCTCCGCCTCACCACACCAGTTATTACCACCCACGCTGTGATCATAAAGTGTAGTGGAGTGGACCTAAATGCATAAAAGACATCATGGAAGGCTTTTTCTTCTGTTTCAGTTCCACTAGATAAGTAGTATCTATATCTAGTAGTTTATACCCTAAAACAAAAATAGCTATGCCCCGGGAAGCGCATCAGCTTATTGTACCAAAAGCCACCAATAAACCATGCATTTTCTTTATTTGGCATGCAATCGTTAAAGTATTGAATGTAAATAATCTGATAATGGACTCAGGAATTTGGATAAGAGCTTGCTACCAGTAACGATGATAAGTGGAAATTTTTTTTTTTTTTTTTTTTTTATTTTTTTTTATTTTTTTTTTTTTTTTTTTTTTTATTTTTTTTTTTTTTTTGGACATCTAACACACAACATCATCTAGTCCCAAGCTAAGCAGAGCTTGTGTTATGGGTACTAGACAACTGATATAAATACATAAACATACTTTTTTTTTTGTAAATACATACATATTATACATAGGAAACACCCAGACTCCGAAACAAATATTTGTGAATCACACAAATAATATTTGGTCCGACCCGGGAATCGAACCCGAGACCTCTTGATTAGCAGCCGCATACGCTTACCACTAGACCAACGAGGCAGTCTATTGGTATGAATATCATAAATACCCGCGTCTAAAATAACTTACTATACTCGTAGCACCATCATCTATAGGAGATGTGAGCTGAACTATATAAAATACATAGCCTCTACATCACGCAAAGGAAATTCTCGTGCAGTAATCGGATTTGAAAGATATATAAAAATGACTTCAAGTCTAGCGTGTTCTCATCGGTCTCCACGCTGTTTTCTACTGCGTGTTGTGGGTTCAAATCCCACGTGGGATAACACTTTGTGTTCTGATTCTGGGTGTTCTTTGCGTCCGTTTCATGTATGTTTGTAAAGTGGGACAGCGACACAGGAATTTAAATACCTAATGCGTGAGTTTGTCCTTTTTAAGACAACCTACCTGGCTGAAGAACCTAGAATTTTTACTTTGTGACGAAAAGAAGTACCAACCGATTCTTAATGAGAACATTATTTTTTAATCGTCAAAAACAATTGATCAAATTTGATACATTCATCGGAGTATTCTTTATCAGGCATTCACGTATCGTATGATGGTTAGGTTCTACTGTATTTACTGCTTATATAATACGTGCTTCTCTGCAAACATGAAGCAACACAAACGAACCATTCAAATGGAATTCCGGAGCGAACCAAGTGCAAACATTTGGAACAAAGTGCTTTGAATCTGATAATGTGTACGTTAGAGAATTCTATACAATTTAATGTTATATTACTAAATAAATACTTAAATGTAATAAAGCTGCATGGAATAATGTTGTTGTATGGAATCATCATTGCCATACAACGCGGCAATGCTGCTAGCATAATGGGCACTTTTCCACCGGAGGCGATCAGGCACGGGTTAATTTAAGTATTGTGTTTTTGTTTTGTTTATACGTTATCATTATTTAAATTAATGTAAATCAGATTTCTAAATGAATTGTTATATTCAAAATATAAATAAGTTTGATAATAATACAATTTATAAAGTGTATTATTTTAATCTTATGCTTTGTTTTGTTTTTACGTAATCATTATTTAAATTAATGTAAATCAGATTTCTAAATAAAGTGTAATATTCAAAATATAAATAAGTTTGATAATAATACAATTTATAAAGTGTAATAATTTAATCTTATCATTAATATTACTTCATTTTTTTAATGAAAAACAGAAAGTTTTAATTATACAATTAGTGTTCGTATAATTGATTTTGGATACTATAACTACGACAAAGTAATTTTCAATTTGAATCTCCAATATAACTGTAGAAACCATTCTAATATGAAGCGAATAACTTTCATATTTTGTCTTGTGAGTTTATCATAAATTATAATTTTATATAATATAAGTTTCCAGCGCTGTTCTCAGCTGTTTTAAGTGGCAAGGGTTTTGATTTATTTCTTAAAACCCATAGCCTGCCCTGTCGACTCTCACTAGGAATCTAATCCGTCAGAGATTAGAGATAGACAGAGAGAGGTAACGGGTACACCAAGTTTGAAGTGAGAAGTGATAAAGTGAAACTTGGTTTAGGAAGGCTATTATTATTTATTATATTATTAATAGACCAAAAAGACAGAAGTCTCTAAACTACAGCTAAACCTGGCTAAAATTATCGCATTTTTATATTTAGAAAAGTCGAATTCAAAGTAAAAGAATTTTCATATTTACAAAATTAAATTCATAAGTGCAAAAATTTTAATAGCTTGGACAATATCTATATACGTAATAGTTTGTCTGACACATTTCCTACAAGCCTTTTTTACGAGCTTACTTTAAGTTTTGTACAATACGGCTATACTTTGATTTACACGGAGCTACTGTCATCAGACCTTCACAATCCAAATACGGAATTGTATTACTGAAGAAATACTGATGGCGAACTTTTCATTTTGTCAAGATGTACATGTGGCAACCAGGGCTTACGGCTTCACCTTCTCTCCGATGCACGGACTTAACTAGACTGCAATATATTATATACCTGTAAATACTAAAATTTCAGGTAATCATCAAAGGTATTTGGATGGATGCTCATGAAAAGGAACCATTAATGAATGACAAACATAAAGTAGGTATACTTATTCTGTCCGGGTGATTAGGAATTTGGACGGTCACCATTCATCCTGAAGGTGTCGTAATAGCCGACTAAGCGAACAAAATACGCAAGCCATGTGAAAAAAAAGAAAAACATGAAGCAAGCCCTTTATCAACCCGTCTTGATAGTGTGATAAATGTAGTAGGCCACAGCAATAGACTAGTAAAGATTGTTGATGATGTTAGCGATGATACTCCTCTTATCATTTATGTTTCCAATTTAGATGCTCTTAGTTTGGGAAGCATTGATTGTAAAGAAAAAAAACCTAAATAAATACTGCAATGCTTTGTTAGAAAGAAATTTTAATGACAATTAGGTCCAAATTTATATTTAGACTGTCTTAGTTGTCCAATGGTAGTGCATGCTGCTGACATGCTTACAGTCTCGAAATCGAGATTCAGGATGATCTGTAAAAAAGTTTTTAGAGTATGGATGTCTTGGATGATATGTATGTCAATTTAAAAAAATGGAAATAGTCATCACATTCCACTGCTGGATATGACTTCTCACATCCAGCTCTTGGAAGCAGTCTCGCGCAGTATTCTGTCAGCTAATCTATTTTTTAAAGTGAAAGTCTCCTTAGCATATAACTAGATGGCGTTGTGTGACAGATTGTTGAAAATTTAATTATTGTATTTGAAACTTTTGACAGAACTCTGCAATAGGCCGAAAACGTTGTTGCAAGTCACGATGTCCGTATTCTTGTAAAACTGAAACACCAGACACTTTAGATAAAGAAAATGAGGATCTATGTTCAAAAAAAATACTTCAACTAAAACAAGAAACCGGAGTTGAGACACCTCAACAAAAATGTCCAGAAGGAAAGAATTGTGTTTGTAAGTCCTTGTGTTTATCAAGTTGTAGAGTAGGCGTCAAACAAAGATGTAAAGGTTGCAGCGCACAAATAGTAAGTTATTTACAAAACCGATGCAATGAAAGATGTATTATACCACGTCAAAAGTTTGTGGAACCTCCATGGTCTTTTTACAAAGCAGTGTCGTTTATGAAATACTGCGAAGGAAATTCAGACCAGGACTTCTGCTCCTTCTTGAATTTTACTAGTACGCCGAAATTCCAAGTTTCTAAACTAAAGCAAACGTGTAAATTCAAGAAATGTTGCCTATAATTCAGAATATTTAAGGTATCGTCATCAGCTACAACTCAACCGGAAAGCATCCACCGCAGAACATACTCGTACTCTAAGGCTCTTCGTAATTACCGATGCCAAAAATTGACCGTGATTCTCACCCTGGTCTTTGGACTAACACCCTCGCACTGTAATGCTCTAATTTTGTAGAATCTTGAATGTCCTTAAAAAAATAAAGCACTTCAAAATACCTTTACTTTTCTCTCTCTATATTAAACGCTGCAAATATTTAATTAAATATTTTACATTAATTCAAATTCTTCTATTACTAACTTGGGTTGAACTTTTCCTATAAAGTGTAAATAAATATAAAACATTACAGTATGTTATGTGCCGTAAAAGGCACTACATCTACTTAACGAGGTGCGATCCGCGGGTAGTAAGGGAATCGATGAGCTTGATAGACTTGAATTGAGTCAGACGAAGAATGGAAATATAACCTGAATGATTATGATTTCGAGATCTCTAAGACAATTTTGTAAATATGAACCATGAATACTGTAATGTAAATGTTAATGTAATGTAACTTTCTATATTTTTGTTCTGTGGAACCGAAGTTCCAACTCCTTTAGCATGGCACTAATTTCAGAAGTATTGGCATTGTCTATGATTCTTTTTTCTTATAAATTTTCAGCCCAGTGACAACATTTATAAATACATTTTATACATTGGAAATCCCAAAGAGCTCAAGCACAAAAGTCGCATATGCTACAACTGCGCCATCGAGGAAGTCAAATATACTTGTTGTGGATATAATCCCACGAAAACACAAATCCTTAGAAAATGCTTTAGCTTTTTAAGCGACTTTGATTAGTGGGAGGGGCGGGACGTACCTTGTCGGCAGCGTTGGTGACCTGCCTACTCCGTATTTGCGTTTGATTTCTTCCACAATCACAAGCACTTTTGTTCACTCGCGATTGGGTTTATTTTGTGTAAATTGGAGTTCTAAGTATCTCCTTCAATACGGTTTTACTAAATTTGGCACAATTAGGTTCATAGTGACAAACAAGATTTCACATCATATCATTACCAGTAAGTAACAACCTATATTTCAAAGCATTGAGGCAAAATATTTACAATGGAAGTGTACACAAACCCTTAGAAAGCATCAAGACATGTTTACGACATTTACTTATAATACAGTAAAATCTGAGATAGGCCTGAAGGGAAAGAATTACTTAAACTTTTATAAATAACACATTATCTAATATAACAGGCGGAAATATGAGACCAGTTTCGGAAACTTTGCCTTTCCGTAATATGCGCAACGATATTAAAATTTCATCCCATCCACAGATAAACTCGACATGCTTGAGATTTTACATTAAAATATTCAAAACGATAACTTTGCCCTTTTTTGTCGGTATTCACACTCGGTAACGGAAGAACGTAGAAGATGTTTAGTAACAAAGTTGCTTTTAGGTTATAAAAAATGATGGTGGTATGTTCTTGAAAAGTTTTCAACTTTATAATTCCGTTAACAGGGCAATGTGGCTGAAAACTGGTAAAATAATATTTTGGTAGAGCTTTAATTTACAACGAAAATTTTATTTTCTCTTTTTATCAAATACAACTCCAATATTAGGAATACTTTATGGGAGACTTTACATACATACATGAAATGAACACAAAGAACACCCAGACAGAACAACAATCTGTGGATCACATCATCAAAGAGTTTTCCTTTGTGAATTTAAAAATAGATTAAATTTTATCTCGCTAATACTGGCATAATGACGAGAGACAAAAGAAATCCTAATTCTAGTGGGATTTTTATCTATTAGAGTGTTGTTTCTGGATAATATGAGTAATAAACGAGGACAATAGTTACGACTTGTCGTAAGATACTCAATTCATTTTGTCTGAAATTTATTTCATAACGTGATATAGAAATAGGAATGGAAAGATCTTGCTATAAATGTTTTAGTACTTCTGAAATGCGTTTCGTGTCAATTGCTTTAAGTATTAGGTTTGATAATTTTCTTTTCTATTAAGGACACAGATAAATTCTAATATCTATATCGAACTGACTAAAATATATATAACATGTTCTGACAGAAAACCGATTGGACACTTTCTGCCTTTAGCTTAGTAGGTTTATAAAATACCCATGACAGATGCTTGTTTTGCCGACATATTTTTGTTTGTTTGTATTGTATAGTACCATCTCATTTTAAGTTGAGGAATTACACTTTAACGACCGCCTGGTTACTCCAGTCGTTAAAGGACAATTTTTGTTTATTTTTTCAGCCAAACTGTTTTCAGTACAGCTTTTTGTTTATATTTTAGAACAATGTGAATATACTTTAGAATGAAAGAAGAAATTTCTCAATAAGCAAGTTTTCTGATACGAATAAAAAAATTTCTTCATAAAATTATTTCTTCAAAACACAAAATTGATAAAGTATTGAAATGATGGACGTCAAAATAAGAGTTTTGAGAGCGGTATTATGTTTCTATTACGTCCTGAAGACAAAAGTTGTATCTCAAAATTATTTTTGTCGAAGGTCATTACTATAGGAGCCTAGATTAGCGTGTAGCGGGGCGTGAATTATATATTACTGTTTTGTTTCTCATAAAAAAAGTTGTCAAAAAGAGTTACCTAGTTAAAAAAAAAATCCTATTATTTAACTTAGGGAACACACAACTATTTACAGATTATTGCTTTTAGTTTTATTGCATGGGATCTTAACTGGTGAAGAATAATTCTAATATTTTCATATAATCGTAACATTTATATTCAAATTATCAATTGGCATTCCTTATATGTTTCATATTTATTTATTTACAACTTCATGTACTTATGTATATCGGCTGAATTAATGCCCAACACGCGAGCTTGCTTTATATGAGTGATTGCTATGATTATTAATGGTGTTTATTGAGTATTCTAGAGAGAAAATATTTCGTACCGGTAACTTTTGATACGTTCTCAAATTCAAATGCCTCAATCACTAATAATGAAATAAAATCTGTAAGCCTACTTTCAATACTCAGAGTAATTATGATGTTCTTCGAATTAGATCCTTGCCTTATACGATAAAATCAATTAGAAAGCAAAGTAACTCAACAATTATATAGATTTATTCAAAACGATTTAAACAACTTTGAGTAATGAGAATAAGAGGCTGAGAATAACATTTATAGAAAACATACTTAAGAATAATAAGGATAGTGAAAATTTTTGAACATAAGCTTCTAATACCGCTCCGCTCATTACATTGTCGTAGGCTTAAAAACACAATGAGAACCTATACCATAAAATTGGATGTCTCCCTTATAAAACCTTAGACAAACAAGTGATTCATTTTGAATGATACAACTTTCCTAGTCGTTGTTAGCGGTGTCTGTAACTACTGAAAATAAAAAGCGAAATCACTTCTTTTATTTCTAGGCCTTCCTTTTATCTAACGTCACGTAACGTCTAAATGGTAGTTCTGAAGACATTTGTAAAAATGTGATTATTTAAGTTCTTTCTTTGCCATGAAGAGAAACTGATAGGAAGCGACTATCGAAACCCAAAAAATGCATCTCAAAGTAATTCATCTATAGGGGTCAGCTCCACCGGGATGGTACTAACCTCTCATAGAAAACCAATCTAAAATGACAACATTCACGCTGTTGTGGTTCGTTGGCGAGTGGTGAGTGAGATATCGGTAGTTCAATAATGCAGAATCATTTCAATTGACTGTCATAGTGGGGCACCATATTGTCTGCATTCGCAATGGGTACGTGACCACCACTCTTAGATTCATTCATTCATTCAAATACACATAGCTAAATAATTTAAATACGATTTCTCACATTATTTGGGATAGTATTGGCAGTGGTCATGAAAATATATAATTATATGAATCTATCATGTATTGGGATTTTAGAACAAAAGGACTAAACAAAAGGACAGTTGATAGGCTAATACTACTAATACTTAAAAAAAATACACAGTACAAAGACAAAACGGTCTTGGACTCAGCATGTGGATGACAGTGCAAAGCATGCCAGCCGCTGTTATTCTGTCCAAGCCAATCATGAATAACATACGCCCAGAATAAACACAATGAAAACATCCCGACCACGAACACAATATAACAACATTCCACATTCACACACAGCAAGGATGCAGTTGTTGCTGCTAAATACAATGCAACTAGTCCAGTAAAGCCCAATAACAACAAATTAATTATAAGATTTAACCTGCTTCGAAAATCAATGATAAAATTGAAGGTTTTATTCACAAGTAATAGACTACGAGTATATTTTTATGTCCATTCCATCCACAGATTCAAAACAACAATTTTTGTATCACACGAAATGATGCCCATGTGATATTTGAACAATCAACACTTGGCGCAAACACCAAGGCCTATTGTGCAGTCTAATTATTTAATTAAAAACATTAGAAAAAATATTCCGGAGTAGTTTTGTTCTGCATCAGAAACACGAAACACTTGTTTTCTTTAGGCTGTGGTATTGCAGTCGAACAAACCTAAATTGCCAAAGCTGTGAAATATTTTCTATTGATGCAACTACTCATTTCTACGTGATCGTCTTTTTCTGTAAATGATTAACTTTAACTATTTTTCCCTCCGAAAATTTTAAGATAGCCTGAAATTTCTTTAAGCTATAAGATTGATATTTAAGATTACATTTTTATAGTTCCTAATGAACTGTATGTTATACTACATTATTATACTGTACTGATACTGATGTATTTATAGTTAAATTATAATTATTTTTATTTTGTCCACAGAGCTATGTAGCGCGGCGACTAAGATCCAGGCTTCGTTCAGAGGCCACCAGGCTCGCAAGGAGAAGGAGCAGGCCGCAAAAGACCAAGAACAGCAGGACAAGGTATTATAATATGTATATTTATTGTAGTTATTTAGTAAGACTTTATTTTTAATTTCTAGAAATAAGTAAATACATATTATTATTATCTAGTTTGGATAAAATAATGTGTCGATACAATGACTTCAGTCGGCCCAGATTTACTTTGCAAACAAATAAACTTTTTTAGCCACAGACTTAGAGAACACTCGCACTTCTAGTCACAAACAGTGGCACCTTGATAAATCAAGCTTTAAGTATTCGTCCGAAACGATAACCGCTTGATGTAAGAGCTTGATTCATACGTCACTATTTTTGCAACATGAATGAACTGTACTTGGAAGGAAGAATATGGAAGAATAAAATAAACTCATGATGAATTAACATGACATTATCAACTAAGTTGTCCTTAAATGTTATATGTTTTAATTAAAGATTTCAAGTCGTTTAAGTCTCAAGAAAACTATGTTACAATATATTGGTTTATGATGATGCAAGAGCACTTCCATAAACCGTTTTATTACTATGGTAAACACCTAGAAGTATATTATTGTAACATTTCATAATAAATATAAAACTTTCTGTTACAGGAGGACATCGAAAAGATTGACCTCACTGATCCGGATCTTAACAAGGCCGCAACTAAAATTCAGGCCTCATTCCGAGGCCACAAAGTGCGTGCTACCAAATAAGAACTTCAGGTCGGAACAGGAAAGGATTATCTCTGACTTCGTAAACACTTAATATAAACATTATTTATTTAACGATTCGATTTTCATAATGAAACCGTATTAGTGTAACATTCGATTTTTAAAATGAATATAAACAATAAAATATTAGATTGTTGAAAATTAACATTTTAATGTAATCTTTATTTTAATATTATGCCTTTCGTTTTGTTTAATGTTATATGTTATGGAATATTATGCGTAATTAAATGTTGTTGGATTGGAATGTAAATAGAAATGTGAGTATTGTCGATTTATGTAATCGTGTTATGTGTGTCTAACTAAATTCATATTCAGTGGTTGTATTACATGTGTATGCATACAATCATAGTCTTTGACATTTCTAATGTAATGTGGGTATAGATTTCACAGATTTGATAAGTTAGAAAAGGCTTGTATTATTTTGTTTTGAATACGAAGTCAGAAGTTGAATGTTTGTTAGAAAAGTGAGTAATCGTGTATGGTATGTCAATTCGCTTCTGTTTATTGTTATATATTCTTATTGTTATTTTTGCCGATCCATATGTTTTATTGTTTATCTTTTTGCATAAAGCATTATTATCTTGGTAAATTGAAATGTAATATTGATTACATTAAGCCGAATAAAAATTATGACTATTGTATTAATTTGTTTTATAGTAAGGCATAGGATTGACGTGCCTCATGAGTACCAAAGAGTAGAAAATACCGATTGATATGAATGAAACTATTTATAAAATGTGTAAGGTATTTACCCCGTTTTTTTCTATTCATAAATATTGATCACACTAATTCGTAAATGTTTAAGTCAGTGCAAATATATTTGATTTCATCAATAACATTCCATCTCTTTTCAATGTTTGTTGAAAGTTCATAATTTTATTTTAGAATAATGTAGTTTTAAGATATCAACATTTATTAGCATTTGAACAGCTTCATTTATAAATGTATAATTTATATTATTTAAAAGTTGTATATTGATTTGTTCATTTAAATTTCTGTTTTCGATTTTGCTGGAATTTCCTGTAAATTGCTGGTACATTTAAGGTCTATATTAAATAAAATATTTAATATTCGCCTGTATTACATAGGTGTGTTGTTATTTCTTATATAATACTATCCCTCCCCCAACAAAGGAAAAGCGAACAAGAAAACAGTCTACTTTTACGGCGGAAACTTTCTTTAATTGAGATATATTATAATGTTGCTACTTCGGATATTCTTCAATATAGGAAAAGTTTCCGGCTGACATCATCAACGAGAACTACGAAGAATTATGAGCAAACTAAGTAATTATGTATTACAGGCCAGGTGGAGTGACTTGCGCAGGATGGCTGGCAGGAACTGGATGCGAGAAGCCTAGAATCGATCAAAGTGGTGTACAATGGGAAGAGCCTATGTCCAGCAGTGGGCTGCAATGGGCTGATGATGATAATGATGATGGTTATAGAAGAGAACTTTAGAAACAAATGTTCAAAGTTCTGATTCGAAACAATTTAACGCGCGACAGATTGTGATTTAACAGTTTCACTTAGATAGATTATAACCTACCTTAAATGGTAAGCAGTAGTTACGGTTCACAATTTTTCGAAACTTCACACACACACACAATCTCGCGAGACAGATTATAATCTAATTGTATTTACAATTTTACGATGACATATTGATACAAACATTGATATGGATACTGTGTGAAGTAACGAGAAGTTGGTTTAAATTATTATTTTATACTATTGTAATAATTTTTACTTTAATATATATATCGGCGCGACACAACATTCAAAGAAATAAGTCATCGCTGCACGTGTTTTTAGTGACGTAAACAACTCGCAACGATCGACCGCCCCACTACAATGCCTATAAAAAGCCGCCCGCTACAGCGGAGCGAAGATTCGTTTGGCTGCGCTCGGACGGCAAACATCTAACTTATTGTGAAATATTCGAAGCTTTGTAATCAATACTAATTAAAAGTGAATTCCGGTTGAAGTGAAGTTTATTTTAAGTTATTTCTGAAAATGAAATACTCCAATAATAATAATAGTAATGATGTCACTGTTTTAAAAACATCACCGGGCACTACCGTTCCGTCATCAGAAGTGGGATTACCATGTGTTCTAGACTGTTCGCTATCTAAATTCAGTGTTCGTTGTGTTTCTTCATTCAAATCGATAGTTTACGTTTTTGTAATAAATAACTACCGACAACAACAAGAAAAATAAAATGTCAAGTTAATTGACAACGTCGGAACATAGAAATCGTAAATTAAGTGACATGCAGCCTATATCGGGTTTTGAGTAACAATTGCAAACGAATTTCAATCGTTTTTGTTTTCAGAAATGTTATTAAACGTGTGATACTTAAATTAAAAAAAAAAAAAAAAAATGTGGGTACTTCACCATGTTTCGGTAAGTTCGTGGGTATAACGCTTTCTTTCCAGCTAGTAAACATTCCAAACGATAGAAGATGCATCCGTGCTTATACGGGAAAAACACAGAGTTCAATGTAAAGGTGTAATCCAGTTCACCAGTACCGAAAGGGTGAGGTTGCCGAATGGCTTGTGAGTTGTAATTGAAGCTATACTGGTAAGATTGAATCATATTTTCATAATCACGGTTTCATATTGCGAATATTTTGTTTGACGTAATTAAAACAAACTTTTATAACTACCCCCACTGGTGCGTAATAAACTAGGCGTTCCTTATTACGATTACACATTGTTTACCGAATAGGTGATCAATTAATAGCAGGGGTAATTTACTTAAAACTAAAGTAAACTTTTTAATTGATTTACGTAAAATCAAACAAAGTTGCAATAATAATCAAATAAACTAATACCCACTACGTTGTGAGATTTGTTAAATTATTTTAGAACGGAAAAGAGATAAGGGTCAGGTGAGGCCGAGCTTATAAAAGGTTTAAGCACTAGTCAGTGCGTACTACAGTGTGAGAGTACAAGTCTGTACCTGACTTACTATTTCCTGAGCCAAGTTTAAAATTCTTATGTTATAATAGGATGACGACAAAAGGTTTGAAGGGTTGACGCCAGTGCTGATTATTTTTAATCCTTCTTTCCCCACAGAATGCTCGAGTGTTGGCACACACACTTACGTACTACAATATCTTCTAAACTAATGAGGGTGATCGTAAGCAGCCTAGTGCTTATCTCAGCGGCAAACTTCAGTCTTCTCATTGTCTGTTGATGACTCATTGATTATTCTTATTACTATCAGATTAAATTTGATACTAAAATCTTAATGTTAAGAGTTTTGTTTTGAAGTTCTCTTGATTTACTGGTGCGATGACACGAGAGACAGAGCTATGTGATGCTGTTTGTTGAATGTTGTTTCAGAGTAGCACACAGAGGCGTGTGACCTACCACTTCCGCTCAACAACCTGATTATACAAGGGAATCTCTACCTGAATGCACCGGTTGGCAGCTTGCTTAAAGGAAGTGCAAAGCTACAGGAACCGTATCGGCGTTAGAAGACTACACTCCAGTATCGGTTATTGAGCCTACACCATCCACTTCACAAGCCAATGCAACAGAACAAAGAAAGAAAGAAAGAAAGAAAGAAAAAAAAAACCCAGGAACTCAGGTTATGTTTTACAATCCTATTCTACGCAACACAGTACCACAGTGTACGACATGACTAAGTACCACAGTGTACGCTACGACTAAGTACCACAGTGTACGCTACGACTAAGTACCACAGTGTACGCTACGACTAAGTACCACAGTGTACGCTACGACTAAGTACCACAGTGTACGCTACGACTAAGTACCACAGTGTACGCTACGACTAAGTACCACAGTGTACGCTACGACTAAGTACCACAGAGTACGCTACGACTAAGTACCACAGAGTACGCTACGACTAAG
The DNA here is from genome assembly GCA_932526445.1 of Phragmatobia fuliginosa. Lineage (NCBI taxonomy): Eukaryota > Metazoa > Arthropoda > Insecta > Lepidoptera > Erebidae > Phragmatobia > Phragmatobia fuliginosa. The sequence goes on along the minus strand of OW052081.1, from coordinate 7,527,412 downwards.
TACCACAGAGTACGCTACGACTAAGTACCACAGAGTACGCTACGACTAAGTACCACAGAGTACGCTACGACTAAGTACCACAGAGTACGCTACGACTAAGTACCACAGAGTACGCTACGACTAAGTACCACAGAGTACGCTACGACTAAGTACCACAGAGTACGCTACGACTAAGTACCACAGAGTACGCTACGACTAAGTACCACAGAGTACGCTACGACTAAGTACCACAGAGTACGCTACGACTAAGTACCACAGTGTACGACATAGTACCACAGAGTACGCCACGACATAGTACCACAGAGTACGCCACGACATAGTACCACAGAGTACGCCACGACATAGTACCACAGAGTACGCCACGACATAGTACCACAGTGTACGCCAACATATAGTACCACAGTGTACGCCAACACATAATACCACAGTGTACGCCAACACGTAGTACCACAGCGTACGCCACCACACATAGTACCACAGAGTACGTCACAACACATAGTACCACAGAGTACGTCACAACACATAGTACCACAGAGTACGTCACAACACATAGTACCACAGAGTACGTCACAACACATAGTACGCTATGCTCATATCCTACCACAGTGTAGACGTCAATATAATTAAAGGTACACAGATGCCAATTCAAAGAAAAATATTTACGTTTTACAGATAAACTCATCGGAAAAACATCAACAACACGGCTAGTGCAGAGCGCGCACTGCCGGTCAGAATGGTCGTATCGGCGCGACACAACATTCAAAGAAATAAGTCATCGCTGCACGTGTTTTTAGTGACGTAAACAACTCGCAACGATCGACCGCCCCACTACAATGCCTATAAAAAGCCGCCCGCTACAGCGGAGCGAAGATTCGTTTGGCTGCGCTCGGACGGCAAACATCTAACTTATTGTGAAATATTCGAAGCTTTGTAATCAATACTAATTAAAAGTGAATTCCGGTTGTAGTAAAGTTTATTTTAAGTTATTTCTGAAAATGAAATACTCCAATAAGAATAATAGTAGTGACGTCACCGTTCTTAAAAACATCACCTGGCACCACCGTTTCGTCATATAAATAAAGTCTTGTCCCAAAACAGATGCAGCCACGATACGGGCAATCTGCTCATGCCGTGTACCATATCAGGAATATGGCAGATAAAAATATATACTTTAATATTTCACAAAGAATACTCACACACTTAAATTATCATCACGTTCATCATCATCACTCTATTGTTTTTCTCTGTATGAGACGTTATTTATGTATCAATTTAATGGAGTTATCGACCCGGATAAATTTATCTCCGGTAATATATAATATTAGATACATTTTCATAAACATCAAAATATACCAAATTCAATTTTCCTATCCGACTTCTTAAGAATACTTTTTGTTTTGGATAAAGTGTAAGCCATTTTTTACTTCAAGCGCCTCGTTATTTGTCAGGGAGTAGGTTTCACCCTCATCAATGTCAGCAGGTTCTATCTCATGTTATTGTTTATTGAAATCGACAAAGGGATGGAAATTTTACATCAAATCAGTATGGGTATTGTTGATAAATTCTTTGTCACAACAATTTGTCAATGAATTATTGTATTATCCGTTTTAAATTGCTTGATAACGCCAAAGTTTTTAAATAGTATTAGCCACTTACCATTAGTAGAAAAGTTGCCTAAATTTTTAAATTATTTATTTTTGCCGAAATACCAATCATAATATGTAAGAAGGTGGTATCTTCCTGCATGGGGAAAATATCCTACGAGCAGACGATATGATCGTACTAGGTTGATCGCTGACCAAGAGTAGATGTTTTTGTATCTACTTAATACTGTAATAATGTATAGCTGTTGGCCTCAGAAGCTCTCGAAAACATTGCACTTGAATTGATTTTGGAACTATCCACATAATATACATTTATATGATTAGATACATATGCATCGGTGCGTTAACTTGCATTGCACGATTGCAGGATTAGCAGATAACGTAAGTAGATCACTGTCTTTTAAATGAGTTAAAAATTACTTGTAAATCGATGTATAATGAAAAATAATGTTTAAAATAGACTATTCTCTCATAAGAATAATCTACGTCAACGTACCAGACGTAAAAAATACAAGATATATTTACATAGTACTTTCAGGATCACTTTATAAAACTCTCAGTTTACTCCTTTAATAGAAATTAAAATCAGATTTCAAAGTCACAATAAAATTAAATTAGTAATTTATCCCAGGTAGGGATTAAATTGACAGAAATATGGGTACTGCCACATGTTATCTAAATTATTATAGTTACCGTTAGGGCACCCTAGTTGAACCCTTTGAATCCAGGGAGTTTTATCAATATGTTCATTATAGTTCACTCTATTAGGATAGAAATTGCTTCCAAATTGCAATGGTCTACTGTTAGCGTACTTGGGTCTATTGAGTTTGATTTCTGTATCTTTCCATGTTCTCCAAATTCTTCCCACAGAATTTTCAGGCCGTACATTTATGATATTACTTTGATAACCTAGATTTGGTCCATATATTTCTTGAACAACTTCTTTGGCAGGTGGTGCTAATATTTGTGGGAGTTCTGGTGTATACGTATTAATAGGATCTAGATAACTGCGTCGTAGATATAAATTGCCTTCATTGTAAATGGGTAAATTGTTTTGAGCCATATTCTGTAAGTCATTATTATAGTCTCTCTGATAGCTTTGAACATTAGAATCGTAGGGACTTATAGACACAGAACTTAATGTTTCAGTAGCCCATGGTGCGCTAGTATATTCATCTACAGTAACTTGTTCTGGATATGATGGAAGTCTTCTTTCTTCTACTTCTTGGTAATTATGATCTTTTATAGTGATGATTTCAGGTAGTTCTGTAAAAAAAAAAACTACGGCTAAAATTGATGGCCAAAAAATAACTTAGAGTATTAGTCATCATATTCATTGCAAATTCAGACAATATGGTATGTTGACCCACACCATAACGGCCTATTGTGATGTTTCTGCATCATTAGGTTTCTGGTCTGGCACTCACTAACGAAACACAACTACATAAATGCTGCCATTTCACGCTGATCTTCTGTGAGTGAATACTACCGCTACGGGACACATCATCCTTTAACAGTTTACTGCTGGTTGCCTCTCTTTAAACAAGCGATTTTTAACCTACTACACTACGTCAGCGTACCAGTGTAACTTGAAACAAACCCTATTTTTTTTATTCAAGTTTTTCTACTCTTCTACTACTTTGATGTTATCCTGCATAGTTTCCTCCCAGCCCCGGTTGAGCCAGACCATTCGTGCTTAAATTCATAAATCTAAAATAAAAACAATAATTTTATGTAGAACCTGCTTTACGTCATCTCGTTTTTGACCCTTAATTGCAATAGACGTTTACTTAATGTAAAACTTACCACTTTCAAGATCAATTGAAGGTATAGTGGCTTCCTTGCCAGTAGGTTCAATGTGTTTGCTATCACCCATTTTTTCAGAATTTTGCGTATTGTAGTCGATCGCGAAAACAGCTACAGTCGTGTTCTCACTAATCAATGTTGGTATTATGTCCAATTCCTTGACAGGAAGAGTCGTCGGTTGTTCCTTTGGTACATATTCTTGGAGGGTTTTATCAGTACTGACTTCGTTTGTTTCTTTAGGTCTCATTTCATATTGAACGGATAGTAGTTCTTTTGAAAAAATGTTAGGTTGTGTAGCATTTTCATTATTTGTAGTTTTATTAAAATCATGAACTATTTCATGTTCACTTGTCTTAAGTTTCACTTTATCATATGTTTGTTTTTCTGGTTTTAGTGTCGTTGTAGAATGATGATTATTTTTCATTTTCTTGTATTCTATAGGTTTTACTGGGTTAATTTCTTTTATTGGAAGCGTATCATTATTATCTTCAAAGAATTTCGAATTCTTAGACTTATGTCTGTGAGAAGGCTTTTTATTAGATTTAGATATAACTTTATTTTTTAAAGCTGCTCTTTTTCTTGAATTTTGTTCATTTGAACTGGATGTAGCTTCTAATTTATGATTTGAGTTTTTTCTGTCCGTATTGCCTTTTATACGTATATAGTGTGCTGGGCCTGGTTTCACATTACCTGATTTCATAATTAATTGATTTTTAATAGGTATTGCCCGTAGTTTAGTGTCAATAACTAAATTGATTGGAGGTTGGCTGTTTTTCGAAGTAGGCTTAATTTCCTTAAGTTCTTTTCTAGAACCTGATAATATATGTGGCGACTTTTCTTCAACCTTGTCATTATTTTCTTGCTGAAAGTTCCCTCTACTATTGTCAAGGATATCCTTTTCGGATGTTTTAGTTGTGTCCGTGAGTATGGAACTAGTCTGAAATTAAATTTTTCGTTTATTATACATTACTTTGAATTTCGTAGAAATAGTGTACCCAAATATTGTACGTTGGTAAATAGTTGTATTAATGTTGTAATGTTTTTTTTTCTTAATTATTAGTAATAGTTTTAGTTCTGACGAGAATAAATAACAAACTATGATATTAGAAACATTATTAAGATAAATTTACAAATATAGGTTAAGTTATCACTGACATAAGTATTTGATTAGTGACCAAACGTTCCATGGGAAAGAAAGGGTCAAAATTCAGTAAATAAAATATGACTAAAATAATGAGGATAATGAAATAAAAGAAAAAACTTACAGTTTGACTCCCAGTAGGTATGAAAACTGTAAAAAAAACTATAAAAATAGGCCAAAATATAAAAAAATCCATTATATAAAATTTAAAAACGCGAACACCATAAAGTATTCGCTATATCACAGCCAAAGAAAGAAAAATACTGAAGAAATCTAATCTAATGTTTTTTAAAATATTTTAAACATAATAATCGATTCTTCATACCAAGTACTTGATGATGGAAAGTACCTTAAGTTTTAATCATCATCAAAAATCACGTTATTTCGTTTCAGTATGATTCTATTTCAATTTTTAGTTTAGTCGTAATTAAAGTTGTTCAGATTTTAATAGTGTTTTAATTAAGTTTTAACATTTCATGAATCAGATTTAATTAAAATTCTTCAATGTAACCAAAATAATTATATATTTTCATTTTAATGTTATGGAATTAGAGTCAGTAATAATTGAAATATTCTAAGCAGATTGACTTTGAATTAATACGTAACCTTTAAAAAAGTTATAAGTAGTAGGCCAAGACCTCTTTGCCAAAGATAGGCCGCCGTAGTGTGCCTCTCGCTCTTGGACGATGCCTCTTACTCATGCTTTCCATCATGCAGAGCAGTAGCAGTTAAATACATTATCGTCCTTTTAGTGCCACCCTTCTGTCAAAGACCAGATAGCTAACCTTTCCCGTGGGGCTAATGTATCACTCCAGTCGATTCGAGCCATGAAAGTAGAAGCACCGCTCACTTTTGATAGACTCTGTTATGGAGTTTTTCAAAACACTGGACAAAAGGAATTCAAAGAGAAGAAAAACTCGTAACAAATTCCGGTATAAACCTGTCTGGCTGACAATGTGTAGGGAGTCGGAACTTCCTTTTTAAAAAGAGGCCCTTGACCAGCAGTGAAATAATTTAGGTTATTAATGACGATGAACATTCAATAAAGCAACACCAGCTTGTATTACTCTACTCTACTGCCTCGTTGGTCTAGTGGTTAGCGTATGCGACTGCTAATCAAGAGGTCTCGGGTTCAAATCCCGGGTCCTGCCAAAAAGTGGTTTTGGGTTTTTCTTAGGAAATTCCTAATAGCAGTCCAAAGTTTGGAAAACTTAGGGTTGCGGAGGTCCGATGCCAGTCGCTCCGTGTAAAAACTGAAATTCAGGTAAAACCGGTTGAACTAGTAGCCGACCCCGAATAAACTTGAGAATAAGGGCTCGGAAGATGAAAAAAACAAAACTAACAACACTTAAATATTTATTGATTAAAAACAAATCTATATACAGACAATATACAGGAACCAATAGTCTGGAATTCCGTTACTATCGTTAACAATAAGACAATGAATCTGATAGCCCTACTGATTTTCCTCATCAGTTCAATGGTCGTCGATGGTGCCACTTTTGATGACTCCAATGGTAAGTGCAGTGATTTACGGAGCGATTTTATCTCATATTTATCGTGTTCTGGAGGAGTTACCTAAAAAAACAACATTTTATGAACAAGTTCCTCCAAAGTCTATCAAAGTTGACAGCCTCGGTGGTAGCGTATGCTGTGCTGGTCTCAGGTTCGATCCCCGGGTCGAACCAAATGATCTGCAAATATTCGTTTCGGAGTTCACGTAAAAAAGTATATGCTACGCAGGGACTAGGGACTAGATGATTTCATGTGTTAAATATCCGAAATATTTATTATTTTATTATTTATTTTTGACAGAACTACGTTCTAGTTTTTTTAGGCTTCTGTTCCTCGTAGGATCTCTTTGTTAGTATATCAGATATAAATACACATAAGTGTATTAATTTCCTTTTTCTCGCTTTTTATTACATTTATTATAAAATTGATATTATCCATTATATAAAATCATCAATCAAAACAAAAGCAGTCGCTTGGAGCAGTTATAAAGTCAAGTATTTAATGTAACAATATCTAAAGATTTCAACCATTCGAGAGTTTCGAGAGCCTGATATCATTCAATCCATGGGAACTCTAATATTTAGGTAAAACTGATTAAACCATTAGCCGACCGAAAAAACACAAATTTTTTACGAACCGAAACTTATAGGTCAACCAAAGCCAATTGCAATAAGGATGAATGAAACACACATATTTTCCTTACTTACATATCATGTATAATCTAAGTAATAGGTCAGTGTTTCAAATAAACACCCGCCACAAAAAGATCTACAACACTTACAGGATTGAAAATGCTTGCAGCTTTAATTTTATAAGGCGGAATCAACGTTACCATCGCTTTCAGGCAGCAATTTAAAATTTCTTTAAATTTCGTCCACCAAGGACTCTCGGCAGTAATATGAGAGAAAAAGCCAAAAATATCCATCATAGTCAGCAGGGGTACTGATGTTAATGTACTAAGTCAAAAGTCATGTGAACGAGTCCGACTAAAGGCCATCAATCAAAAACATACTGGCCAAAAAGTATTCGCACATACAATTTTATACTCTCTGTACTATATCAAAAGAATACAAAATAAAAACCAAGTATGTTATTATAAATAAATTGAGTTTTAAAGTAAGCCTAACAAATATTATAATGCAATTTTTCGATATGAATTTGTGTATTAAAATTTAAGAGAATACTAAGAAAATAGTTCTGTATCTACTCGTACCTACGTGTGTAATAAACATTGCTGAATAGTTTCTATATTGACACGATATTTTACGACAACATCAAAAATAATACCTCTGATTAAAACCACACTGCGCTTATGGAATCCCTTACTTGGATATATTCAAAGCGATGTCTTAACTGTGATACTAACAATATAATTTTATAATAACGTTTATTGACTACATCAATATAAAGACTGAAAGAATCGGAGACACGGTCTAGTACTTAACCAATAAAGTATATTTCAGAAAGGAAGTACCAAATAAAATGGAAATTTCAACCACTACAGGATGTTTTTAGTATAACGCTGTTTAGTATTTCCAACATCTCAAATTACGATTGAGACACACAGTTTACATTAAGATGCCCTCATCATTCTCGTCTATTTCAATTAACCTTTGTTTCAGTGGCATCATTTTTTTAAGCTGTTCATAAATCTAGTTATCATTGAAATGCTTCATGTATTTTTTTTTGCCAACCTTTCAAAAACAGAATTGCCGTGTTTTTACTGTCGATAATTTTCAAAGTTCCTACCTGAAATCCAACGCCTGACTCTATGTGCGAAGGCCTACTGCCCTCCGGGCATGGCTGGAAATACCAATCTCTATCATATATTTGGAGGTATAATTGTTTCCATAACTTAGCAAGGAGTTCATCAGTTACTTATTTAGTATAAAAATCAGAAAACTTTGATTGATTTTCACTTTAGATTCTGCTGTGTTAGAATCATCGTTATAGAAATGTTTAATCTTAAATGAATGTTGATACATGGTACAACGTCTTGAATTTACTCTCAACTGTCTTTGCATAGAATAATATGATTGTTTTCTTTTGTTTTATTAAATTCATGAATTACCTTTTCGTTTCCTTCAATATCACCTTTAACATCAGCGTGTATGGGCTGCGCATGATTCGTTACTATATGTAATGCACCCGCTGCACTGCGCTTTGCTCTGGATAGATTTGTTACTGGTGAGTTCTAAATGGAAACAAAGCATAAAGGTTTACATCATACTGTCACTGGTACAAACGTACCATTAAAGTGTAGATTTATCAGTCATTCTGATAAATGAAGATCAATATTTTGTAAACTGGAATTATATTTATTTTAAACTTTAAACACCTTTTGAACTTTGGTGTCGACGAATAACGAAAATATTTATTAAATTTTAATTTTTCCATGACTGTTTAGTTTACTAATTAATGAAACGATACTAAAGTAAAAACACATACCTACCTTATTTTCTTGTTGGGCTAAAACAAAACAAGAAATAAACAAAACTAATAAAATCCTTGTCTTCATGATTTCAACATACTTGTAACTTGTAAAACATAAAACACATAACATTTTTATGTTTAATATCGTATCAAAATAAGTTATAAAAATAATCGGATTTATGTATCCGCAGTATGGATAATAATTTGCGATATATTTTCGTTATTGGTGTCGAAGAGAAGCAAAATGACGAAAATGTTGTCATTACTCCTTTTCTACCTACTTCATAATATTCATGGACATTCTGGCCCAGAAGTAAGTAGATTCAAAATTATCTTACTACTTTTGTTACGAAGTCACCTCAACTTTAGAGGTCTTTTATAAAATGTGTAATCTCTCGGTCTTCTTAATGAACGCTCTCTGTTACATTTAAATAAATAAAAGTTTTCAAAAGTTCACACAGAACATTTAAAGGTTAATACCAGCCACGCTGAATTCAGCACTAACAGATCGGCTCAACCGAATCAGTGCTATCCTCTTACAGAAGATCAACCTAAAATTAATCTTAATATTATTCGTGAATAACATTCGTTTAATTATTATGGTGCATGAGAGACCGGAGGCCGAAGTATGGGTCACCATTGTCATTCACAATATGTACGTTTATATGGCATGGTGACTATGGTGCTACTGCTTCTACTCATGCTTTTCATCAGGTAGAGTAACTTTGGTAGGCTCATATAGTGAGTAAACACGCAATGAATTATTTCGGACTTGCATTTGGTCCAGCAATGGATACCGCAGTTCATGTCCATAGAACAAGAAAATTTGATGAAGTTGAACTCTTCGGCAGCTTGTTCTTCTTCTGCGGGACCGAAGAGGATTAGTATACTCACGTCCTCTTTAGAACTTTACACTATTTACAAAATGCAGTGGATTTTGATTCTTGCTGTCGTATTTCGTTGGTGAGCGTGAGACCAGAGGCCCAATCATTCTGCATCATTCTGCAGAAACATCTGACCAGGCCGGCATGGTATGGATCACCATAATGCATTGTCTACCCTCACAATGAGAATGGTGACCCTTACTCCTGGATTCTACTCATACTTTCCATTTGGCAGAGTACTGGATCTATTATTACCCAATTGAAGATGGTGACCCCGTAGGTTACCTCTCGCCTTATATGTGAAATAGTTCAATCTACCACTTACGTGATTATTTGCACTTAAGTAAAATGGTAAGATAAAACATTTAGGAAAAAATCAACCGACTCCATAAAACAACAAATTATTACAGCCTAGAAACACTAAAAAGCGTAAAATATTTTTTTAGGTTTTTATTTGACTGACTCAAATTACTATGCGTCAATTCTTGTCTATATATAATAATTAAATTATTTATTTATAATTTTTATATTTATATAATTTTATAATTTATAATTATATAATTTTATAATTATTATATAATTAAATGAACTTAAATATAGTCGTATTGAAATTTGCGCTAGATACCTAAAGTTAAAGCTGCTTTACCTAAAAACATTTTAATATTAATAATAATAGTTATCATTAGAGATAATGCGAAGCGGATGACACTCATATGTTCGCACAATATGCTCAGAAAGGCATTAAATGTCGGCACCATTTGAGGAAGGTTTATCGCCCCTCGTGTTGATGTTTACGAATAGATCCACGGTTATTACGAATATGTATCTATACTGGTAAGAGATCTGACGTTACTGTTGTACCTATGCGATATATTTATACCTATAATTTCATATTCTTAGCACAGGTCAGATTTCACTGGTTTAGGCTACCTCAATAAGCGTGTCACTTCTTTTATACAGTATTTTATTTAACGTGATCTAGCTCTGTGTAAGTCTTGCAAAATATGTTTTTTGATATATATCGCACTTCAAGATTACCCAAACTCCACGTTATGTTAAACAGTAGTGAAAAGACAGTGTGATATGACTATGATAGATCGGTTAACGTCCTATCATAGGCACGCCAGTAAAATACACATTTAAAAAACACATGAAAATCGGTCAGATAGTTTCGTAGTTCATCGTGAGCAACAACGTGACACGGGAATTATATTGTTGGTCCACAAGTTCGTAGTCGTGCAGCGTACTATGAAAAGGGATATGCTCGTCATTTAACAGAAATAAGGTGATCCGTCAAAGAACTGAGGGTCATCGACATAGCCCACCAGATTAGCAAGTTGAAGTGTGGCAGTTGAATGACCGTGGGGTAGAAAAGTTCTAGAGTGGATTCCGCGACTCAGCAAATGTAGTGTAGGGCGCCCACAGGCTATGTGGAGTGACGACTTGCGCAGGATGATTGGCAGGAGCTGGATGCGAAACGCGCAAAAACGATGATGATAATTATTCATGACGCAGAAGCATTGTAAATGGTTTTGTTAGTCCAATTAATTTAAATGAGATTTATTCTTGCGTTTTACCATATCTACGAAAATATTTTTTATCTCCACTGGGGGATTATTTAGACCAAGAGTTAATTAAACTTTTAAAACTAGATTTTTAACAAAGTTCGGGTGACATTCCGATCTTTATCTGTAATAGTCGGCTCGGGTCTCATTAAGTAAGATTGTCAGGAACAAAAATACAGTAAGCGTGATAAGGAAATAAATTAAATGAGCTACAAACTGATTTTTCTACGGGATATTAAAATATTTTTGAGACTGTCCTTTTTGCGAACGAAATCACTAATAGCCCACTGGTAAACTAATGTTTTAAATGCGAAAATAAGTTTTATTGTTTGTCTGTGTGCGACGGTTAAACTGATACTCCAATTGCAATAAAGTTTAGTATAGAATGAGAATAGACATAAAGATAGAATAGAACTTGAAGAAAGACATAAGCATATTGTCGTGATAACCAACATAAACACGGCAAGTTAAGGCCGCTGCATACGTGACGGGATTTAACACGGACGGAATGGGACGGGAAGTTTTGCAAACATCGTTACATACAAAATGTTTAAGGAAATGCATACGTTCACGTCCCGTCCGTGTTAAATCCCGTCACGTATGCAGCGGCCTTTAATGTTCTATAAAACTGTGAATACCTGAGACAGAAAATTTATAGTTTATAGGAAAAAAAATGAACAAAACCATTTACTTCTAATCAAATCTAATATCTCCCAAAAAGAAGAATCATTTGAATAATTTTATATAAAGAAATGCTAAAGTTGGTAATCAAAAATCTAAACTCGTTCAGAAATGTTTAGAAAAAAGATGAATATCAATCATTAACGTTGACTCAGAATTCAATTGAGGAAAATTACTTTCAAGAAAAGAAAATTACTGTCTCTTACAACGTTATTTTTTTATTAATTTTTTTAGAGTTCCTCGGAATAAACAAAAGATCTTATTTTAGCTTCGTCATGTTCATCTCTTTTACAAACTTCTGGTGATATGGTGGTATCTGTGATTATTATTAATGGATTGATTGTCATTATGCTAATTACTTTCATATCTTTAGTGCCTACTCTAAAGAAGGGATGACATGACATTTGTATATGATATATTTATATTTACTTAGATAGGTCTTTAAAAAAAAAATTGGATAAGTGAAAACAAAATTCCGGATTGATAGAATTTTTACAGAGATAAGCTTGGCCAGCATATTTCAGATATGAGTAGTATCGAGCACGAAGAATTCGGGCAGTCATTATCTCGTAGATATCAAGACGTGATTATAATTTATGCATTATAGCTATATTATGTTCTGTAGCATAACTAGTATAAGACAGTACAAGTCTTACGATATAAGTTCGATATATAAGTCACTAGCTGACCCGGCGAACTTCGTACCGCCTTAAAATATTAATTCAAAATAAAGTATTGTGTTTAGTTAATAACTGATAGTGACAAATCGACAGCAGTGTCCACTAACGGGCCCCGGCTGATATCGCCACAATCGCTTTGTTCCTACATTTTAAATCTGTAATATCTTCAAAAGTATTAATTTAAATTACATACTATAAAGGGCCATATTAATCTATATTAAATACACAATGTATTTAAGGTACTAAATTGGATAAGAATGAATACTGTATTGCTTAAAATCGCTTTATAAATAAGCCATTATTTCTCGTTAAAAAAAATGGTTATTGTGGGTTATCCCTAAGAGATAGATATATACTATTGCGGACATTATTTTGATCTATCTCGTAGAGTACAGCCAGCGATTGCAATGTAAGCATAAAAAACATGACATTAGAAACCTCTAAAACTATTATCTACTATAATAAGCATGTATTATACATAAAAACCTTCCACTTGAATCACTCTATTTATTAAACAAAATGGCATCAAAATCCGTTGAGTAGTTTTAAAGATTTAAGCATACAAAGGGACAGAGAAACCGACTTTGTTTTATACTATGTAGTGATTAGGGGAAACGCAGATTTTTTGTTTCATATAAAAGTCCTTTCTTTTCTATCGTATTTATTATTAACCTCTTGATCAGAGGTCTCGAGTTCTATGCCTGGGTCGGATTAAATGTTTCTATGATCTGAATATTTGTTTCGGAATTTGGTTCATTTTAATGAATAAAATATATACTATGTATTTACGAAAAAAAAGTATGTATGTATTTAAATCACTTGTCTACTACATTACCCATAGTACAAGCTCTGCTTAGTTTGGGACTAGATCACGCCGTTGTATGTCAGATGTCTAAAAAAATATCTGGACCCTTCAATACAAAGTCCTATCCTAGCCAAACGATACAACCTAAGACCTGTAAATTCACGTTGATAGCATTTGTAACGGGTTGAAAAGAAAAAAACTCTTCATTAAAGTGTATTTTATTCGTTTACGAGTAATAGTCGAGACCAACTAATTCGACGTTATTATCCACAAAAATTTTATGTGTAATGTTTATAATTTAAATACAAAAACGCGGTACCCTGCGCTAGCAGTTCGACACGCACTTGGCTGGTTTTTTCAAGAACCTATAGAGTATAATAAGAAAATTTATGTTCAATCAACGAGCTTGTTTAAAACCAGTACTATACAATAGGTAATGAAAATAAAACTATTGATCAGTCATTGATGCCGCGTACCGTACGTACACTGACACGAGTATTGATCGCGGAATACATTAGTGAATTAGGACCATGACTTAGACTTTCAACAGAAGAATAGGCTCAAAGCTTATCAGAACACCTTCCAAAGAAACAAGAATTTGCACACTCATGACAGTATAACCACAATATAATTAAGCGACTGGGTGGTTAAAATTTGTAATTTACCAATCGATTTGGAACGTGTTTCAATCTATAGCAAAATTATCGTATAAAAATACGAAAGGTTGTGACAAAAATAGTGGGGTTTAAAAAATATTGGTAGGTTCATAAAAATATTTGTAAAATTGTTTGATACTTGTTAATACATAATTTTAACAAAAAGAAACCGACTTTAAAGTAAAACTATTCCGAGTATCCAAATAGCGACAATTGTGCCTATGATATTTGAGGAGTTCCCTCGATTTCCTTGGGATCTCATCATCATATCCCGATATGGTGACGATCGGACGACCGAAATTTTTTTGAAATCGGTTCATAAACGACGGAATTATCGCTGAACATACATAAAAAAAACAAAAAAAAGATTCTGTCGAATTGAGAACCTCATCCTTTTTATGAAGCCGGCTAAATATTGGCAGTAATTGGAAACAAGTAAACATACCTTAGTGATACACTCTTAGATCTGTGTTGTGCCTTGGGAGAGGCCAATGTTAAAAAAGAAATGGACTGCAACGAACTGTTGATGACATGTTATATGCGACTGCTGTAAAGCGAGTTAATTTTGATGGATCGCATTTAACCGGGGTTTTTTTTGAATTAAAATATATTTCGTTGATAAATGTATTGATTTCGTAAATTTAATTGGTTTTTTTTTAAGTCTAGTACGATACGTCTGAACTGTGAATTTCTCTGTGGAGTGACTGCCATCAGGCGTCAAAATCCCAAATATAATAAATCCGTGTGGTGACGGATTAAGAATACAAAGTGTCACCGCCCCTATTCATCCCGCGGGTGTCGTAAAAGGCGACTAAGGGATAACTACGCAAGACAACATCGATGCAAAGAGAAGGAAAACTTGAAACCAACCCTATACCACCCCGTCTGGCCAGCGTGGTATAGTAGGCCATCTTTTCTAAGGAGAGGCCTATGTCCAGCAGTGGACTGTTAAAGGCTGATGATGATGAACCCAAATATATAGGCGCTATTGAAGTTCTGACGAAAGATTATTGTTAGACAATTAAGGATTCCAACTGGCCTTAACTGATTGCAATGATATTTTTAGTCACTAATATATATCGGGTATCTAGTTTTATTGTAAATATATATAAAAGTTAGTTATTGTTGTTATTTTTAACATTTCACGATTAATTAATCGTGAAAAGTTAACTAAGTCACAAACAATATATTCACAATGTATAAAATGACGTGTCTTAAGAACACATGCGTTTCTTAATCATTTTCCCTTGCAAATATTTCATGACGGCTTCATGGGATCTGCCGCATGATGCTATTATTAATTCAGACACAAAGGTAGCTTTTTTTTTAATTGGCTACTCGCTACTATAAAAAGCGGCGTGGCAAACGCTTAAACCAATAAACCAACCATGTGTATTTAAACTAACGTCATAAAGTAGCTATTGCTTTAAATACAATGGAAAAAATCATAAGGAACATTCTAGAGATAGTAAATTATCGTATTATTAAAGTATTTCTTAGGACCTACATAGGTATGATTTTCTAGCTACAACATACATGTAAACGACTGTGGCGGTCATTATCAATCATATTTCGTCGGCTTATTGCAAGAAGTCATAACCTGCATAAAATCACTAAATTTTTTTTTTATCTTTATTGGTCTCACAATTATAGATAATAACGTATTTAGTGATTTTTTGCAGTAATTATTATATCGTTGGCTTATTGACAGAAGTTATTAACTGCAAAAAATCACTATATACGTTTTAATCTTTAATTGTGAGACCATTATAGATCCCTATTAATATTATAAATGCGAAAGTAACTCTGTCTGTCTGTCTGTCTGTTACGCTTTCACGCCTAAACCACTGAACCGATTTTGATTAAATTTGGTATGAAGATAGAACTGAACTTGGGAAAGGACATAGGCTACTTTTTACTGCAATAATCGAGATCCCGACTCTTGGATTCAGCTTATGCTTTCCATCAGGCAGGGTAGAGTCACTTTGGAGGTCTAAACATATAAAACAAAGGGTAAAAAACGGTTTATCTCGATTTCCGGATAAACTACAAGTACTATGGAAAAAAGTTAAATGGCAAAGTAATTAAAAGGTATTTAAAAGATCTACATCTTTTTATGGTTCCGAAGTTTATGACTTCGAACCCTTATAGGTTCGTCATGTCCGTCTGTCCGTCCGTCCGTTCGTCCGTCCTCGATTTACCGTCCAAACGGTAAGTGCTTGAAAGATGAAACTTTGCATGAATATGTATTGTAATTACGTCGACAAAGTGCTACAATAAAATTATGAAAATTATTTTTATTTTGGGTACCTCCCCTACACGTAAAGTGGGGATGTTTCTTTTTTCCTCGCGACTACCCCATCATGTGGGGTATCGCTATATAGGTATTTTAAAAACAATAAAGGGTACTTAAGACGATTTATTGATTTAGGTATCCGTTTGCGAGAAATTCCACTTTAAAGGCCACTTTTTTGTAAAAACAGGGCTTCCCCCCCCCCCCCCTTTAAAAGCTAAACGGTTGGCTCAAAAAATCTGGAAAAATTCGTGATAGTGGTCCATATAATGAACTTTAAATGAAAACTATAACGAATTAGATGACTTTGTTAGTTCAGGAGTTATAGAGGCTTAACTTCTACAATGTGCTTACTTGGAAAACGTCATACAAAATTAACGCATTAATACGCAAACATAACAATTACCCAATGGATACAATTTCTAATCCACGTACCATTATGGGTGACTGAGGAACCCTTTTTTGTGCGTGGCCTGACACGTACTTGGCCGATTTTTTATTGACACTTTTTTCACATAACCTCAAATTACATGTGACAAATTCTTTGGTTTTGGTTTGGTTTTTTATTTTTATCTTTTACAAAAAAAAAAATAAACGAAGTTTAGTGAAAACTTACCTTTTTATTTCCCGAAAACACCTATTTATTTGATTTGAAATATTAATTTTTTCTTAATCAAACTTAATATCGAAACACCCGTCAAAATATCTACTTTTTTCAAAAATTTTGGGTGTTTTCTGTTTGATGAAATCTCTACTTTCCGATGGTGTAATTCCTACTAATATAAACTCTGTCTGTCTGTCTGTCTGTCTGTTACGCTTTCACGCCTAAACCACTGAACCGATTTTGATTAAATTTGGTATGAAGATAGAACTGAACTTGGGAAAGGACAAAGGATACAGGAAAGGATAAAGGAAAATAAAGGTAGAAGGGTTTGAAATAGAGGACGAAAGTTTGTGTCGAAGTTCCTTATTATCAAACATAAAATCATGTAAGATTGTTTAATCTACCCTTACCGTGTCGCGCGATATAAACGAATTCCACGCGGGCGAAGCCGCGGGCGGAAAGCTAGTAAAAAAGTATTTATTGATTTTTTGCACTTAATAAGCCGACGATTTGTTTTGTTATCACTGTAAAACTGAGAGTGGTTGTACGAGAAACATAATTTTTCAGACTTCGTTGCCTAAAGGAAGTCTTAGGTACGTCCATATTTCAAGGCCTTTTCCATCTCTGATATTACGTAAAACTACAAAATTGAAATTAACATTGAATACCGTTATTGTATCGAATGTATGGAAATTTGTGGTTCTATAAGGAGATTACTTAGATACTTTCAAGCGTACGGGGCATTTTAAAGAATCTAAGTATGTCTTCAATAAAAATCAAGGGATATTTTCCAATAACTAAAGTGCAAAGATTCTTCGACTTTTCTTTTAGTATGCATAGATTTGATCTAATATTTATTTCTTGGTTTATAGAATTTAGAACTGCGAAACGATGCAGATTTACAAGCGGAGCTCATTCCTCAAGAGTTGAATACCCAATTTGTGCCCGAAAAGTCACAACCTAAGGTAATTATTGCTGTAACATTATTACGATTTATTTGGAAGTTTGACGGTGTTTCACTCAAGTGCCTCGAAGAAGCACGTTAAGTCGTCGGTCCCGGTTGTCATGAATATCTATGTCAATCGTTGTTGGGAAGTCAGAGTTCTCAAATATACTGACGACTAGTCGAATTCAGTTCGCCCTGAGTGTTACAGAGGTCTGATGCCAGTCGTTCCGTGCAAAAACTTAACTAATATCCGACCCCAAATAGTCTTGGGAATAAAAGCTAGGAAGATGTAAGATTAATATTATTATTTTTGACCATTATTTATACCCTATAGATCTTACTAGATTTTTCTTGATAAACATTGCTGTACTACTTTTATTATATAACTAGCTTCGCCCCGCGGTTTCACCCGCGTGGAGATAGATATATCTTTATGAATGGTAGCCTATGTGTTATTTTGATATGTAAGCTAAATTATTGTGAAGTTTCATCAATATCCAATCAGTAGCTTTTTCGTGAAAGAGCAACAAACATACATACATACATACTCACAAACTTTCGCGTTTATAATTTAAGCAGGATAAATAAAAATGTTTATGTAACATAAGATGATTGACACAACTGTTTAAGTTGTTATCTTATGTCGGTATTTAAAATGTAAAATATCTGAGTGAGCAGTCTTCGTAGGAATAAAGAATTACGTTACCTATTTTATTTCGATCGTGTTTTTTATTTTATTTTATGTTTTATATATGAACCTGACAAAATAATTCTGCTGCCTGATGGAAAGCAGGATTCGTGGTCCAGAGTAGTTTTTTTTATATTTAAGCCTCTACCAAAGTGACTCTACTGTCTGATCAAAAGTATAATTAGACTCCAGGAGTAGAGCATTGTTAGAGTATGCAATGCAGCATTGTGAGCCACACCAAGGAGGCTTACTGAGATGATAGACCAGTCTCACACTCTCCAACGAAAGACGACTGCACGAATACTGTGATTTTAGGACGGTCTTCAATGTGAGGTTAGTACTGCCTTGATCGAGTCTTGCCATTCGTGCTGAAATCGACCTGGCTCTACAACATAGTAACTGGTCACCATACTCAATAAATAAAGCAGACAATCATGAGAAAGCCATGCGACAGAATAAATAGGCAGGTTTCATTTCTGTGATACTTTGGCCTCACAGAAAGGCACTGAGCAATAAATTCATTGCTTTTTACCGAGTCCCCTTAACCTTAAAAATCCTCTCCTTATGCATCCTGGGAGGAGAATAAAAACGTGGTAATGCAAGAGACGTTCAGACACAAGGACTAAACGACAACGATGAACTTGAGGGCGACGACGGACTTTAAACCAACCCAGTCAGACCATCAACCAGATTTTGGGGGACAACGCCTTTGAAACTGATTGTTTTTTATTATAAATAAATAAACGATGATGTACTAGACGAAGACAGACCAGACGCCGACGACGGATTAGACAGGTTACCAGTCACACTAGTTTATTTCTCTCATGATTTTCATACTGATTTTTTTTACATTACTTGTGTCTTAAAAATTGATCAACTGCCTCGTTGGTCTAGTGGTTAGCGTATGCGACTGCTAATCAAGAGGTCTCGGGTTCAAATCCCGGGTCGGGCTAAAAAGTGTTTTTAGGATTTTCTTAGGAAATTCCTAGTAGCTGCCCGGAGTTTGGAAGTTTGGCGGTGATTCACGCCCGTGCCTCGGAGAGCACGTAAAGCCGTCGGTCCCGGTTGTCATGATGTCAAATATTCTGACAACTAGTTCAATCTTTGAATTTCAGTTCTCCCTTAGGGTTGCGGAGGTCCGATGCCAGTCGCTCCGTGGAAAAACTGAAATTCAAGTAAAACCGGTTGAACTAGTAGCCGACCCCAAATAAACTTGGGAATAAGGCTAGGAAGACTTGTGTCATAAAAATATGTACAAACTCGGCTTCTATTATTTTTATTCTGTTCACCCCTTCTGCCATTACCATATTTCATAAATTATGCATGTAATATTCAAATTATTGCTGAAAACAGTTGTTTAATTAGGGAGGTTTTGCGTATGGTGTAAAGATACCATTCATAAGATAAATTAGTCATTAAATATGTTCTAAGTCATGGAAATTTACAACATATGAACACGAGGAATAAATTTGTTTTGGTTTTTGTTTTTAAAACGTTGTTAAATGTCTTTTGTCAGTTTTTCAAAGGCTTTTCATTATTCTACATGACATTAAAATGTATTCTTGTATACAAGCTTTATATCCACGGGGCTATAAAGTTTATATACAAGAATACGTTTACGTTTAAAATTACATTTACAGATGTATAAGTTAATGAAGCTCGTACTGTGGTATTAGAATATTCCATTACAAACTTGCTGTTTGATATTAAGTGACTATCCATCCATATATCCATAGATACTTACGGCCATCACAAACTGCGCGATTTGTCGCCACGTCTTGTTACCGTGACAAGACGCGTCGTCGTTTTTTCTTCGGGCGTCTCTGACGCCTAGTGTGCGGAGCTTAGAGCAAATTATATGAAATTTGTCGGCCGCAGCTTGTCGTCGCGTCAAGTCGTCGAGCTGTCGCTGTCGCGTGTCGCCTAGTGTGCGCGTAGTGTAACAATTCATTTATTTATTTTCTACGAGCTCTTGCCCGCGGCTCCACTCGCGTGTATCGAGGTCATCTCGGTAAAGAGTAGCCTATATCTCTTCTTCGAGAGTCAAAATATATATACGCCATATTTTATAGAAATCTGTGAAGTGGTTTAGGCGTAAAAGCATAACAGACATACGAGCTCAGTTACTTTCGAATCAATGTTATTACTAGATTTTTCCTGTGGCTTCGGTCGCGTGTAACTCGGTTATCGTAGTAAAGATTACCCTATATTCTTCCTAAAAAATCAAAGAATGTCTATGCCAAATTTCATCGACATCGGTGAAGTGGTTTAGCCGTGAAAGCGTGCTATATAGAAAGAGTTACTTTTGAACTTTTAGTTTAGATAGAAATATGGATAAATCTCCGTCAAGAAATACACCTTACATGCTAGTTTTGTAACAAATAACAACAACATGGACTTGCAAAAATAATTAAACACAAACAGCAAACACAGTGTGAGGCCATCCAACCCCCAAGGTTTTCACCTTTAAAGTAGTGGATTTCTCCCCTACAAGAGAGGTTAAAATTTATTGTTTCTATTCCTTACTTCGGCTCCTAGCTGAATCGAAACTCATTACATTTGCGAGATATAGAGACTTATTCAAATGTCTTGACTACCAACTTTGCCGAGGCGCTGATAGCCTAGTTGTCACAGGTAATTAGAAACAATCATCGAGGGTAAGCAACGGCACGGTCAGTACCTAGATGGGTGACCGTTAGCGGCATGATACTGAATACCTTATTGCTTCCTAGTATGTAGGTAGGTGCGATTATTGTTTAGGTTAGGTACCTTACACAATAAAGAAATCAGTCTCGAATAAGTCGGCGTTTGATTTGTGTCGTCTCGCCCGTATATAGACTACTTCCTTAATGTAATTTAACAGTTGGTAAAAGCTTATATATGTCTAGTAACAATTATGAACCCTGTCGAGCGCGATACCATGAGCATCCCCGTGATTTGAAGGTCACGTTAAGCAGTCGGTCTAGGTTGTTATCATAGGACAACGGTCGTAAAGCTTAGTTGGAGGCCTTGAGGTTAAAATATCCAACGGCAAGATTACCAACGTAGCCATAACGTTGCCTTGCCAGTCCCTCACCCGCACTCGGCTAGCGTGGGGACGTATGGCATTAACCCTCTTCTAGGGGAAACCCGAACCCAGCAGTGGGGCATTATGGGTAGGTGATCAGCCGCCATGTTAGCCTAGCCTATTTGCTAGACTATGGCTATTTGTTCCTTAAATTAAGTGAAAACAACACATGTTACTGTCATGAGTCTCATGACTCACGACTGTGGGAAAGAATAAAGCAACGCAGATGCCAACAGGTTTTTAAACTAAATTATTAAATGTGTGCATCAAGATCGATATATGCAATAACTGTGTAATATTAAGGTTTATAAGTTTATGTTGCAATCGTATTATTGAAATGTACGTAGGGAAAATTTAAATAAAATAAATTTAAAATATGTGGAATGTGTTTTTAAAAAGGATATAATTTTATCCGTGTGGTGACGGATTAAGAATACAGAGTGTCACCACACCACTCCAATGCATCCCGCGGGTGTCACAAAAGGCGACTAAGGGATAAACTACGCAAGACAACATCAATGCAAAGAGAAGGAAAACTTGCAACCAACCCTATACCAACCCGTCTGGCCAGCGTGGTATAGTAGGCCAATACCTCCTTTCTAAGGAGAGGCCTATGTCCAGCAGTGGACTATTAGAGGCTGATGATGATAATTTTATACTTTCAACACATTTTCTTTTCATAAATGCCGTAGTTTTATTATTTTGTACGTCTCTGTCCGCATAAATGTTGGTAATTGTAGTAAAAATAGTACTATGTTACCTACTCTCTGATTTTTTATGTTTCCATTGGTCGAAAGAATTGTTAAAATCTGTTTTAATGATTTAGGCCTGAAAGCATTACAAATAAAGTCTCCTTCAAAATGTATACTATTAGTTAAGATAATTATTATTGAAAATTATGGGTACGAACAGGCTCATCGGACTAACAAACCCATCTGTATTTTATTTAAACTACTTTGTATTGCAATAACGCGAATCACAATTTTAGTGTATTAATAGAATAGAATAGAACAATATTTTTTTTAAATATCCTACTAATATTATATGTTTGTTGCTCTTTCACACAATAACTACTGAACGGATTTGGATGAACCTTTCCAGTAAAATAGCTTATATATCAGAATAACACATAGGCTACTTTTTCCTACAATAATCGAGATACACGCAGGCGGAGCCGCGGGCGAAAGCTAGTATAAATATATTTTGTGAATAGATTTGATTAATATGACGAGATAATGTTTTTTTCTTGTTCTTCTGTTGTTATTACCGAAGTGTGAATCGTGTCAACAGCAATTGGGGCATAGTGTAAGTAAGTATTGGTAGTTTACGATTATTTATTTTTTACAAAAATACAACATTTGTATTGACTTCCAATATTTCCAATCAATACAGTATGGTGACTCATACTATGACAGCCTATTGCATTTACACACGGAACACCGTAACGCTATTATATAAAACACAATCTTTTCACTGTATAAATTTGTATATATTTGTCAATAATGTGTAGTTCATTATTTTAAATATATGGATACATATAATCACATACACGGAAGAAATACTCAGGTGTACGTTCAATAAAGTTTGAGAATTGACAGTGATAATGTACTTTCCAAGTATTTTGCGAAAGTCTCCACCAACACTGCTAAAGAATTCTCCATTAAGACTAAAAATTAAAACAATTCTAAACAAGCAATAGGTACATAAATATGGGAGTCTTACACCAAATCTTCGATCAGATACAAAAAGATTATATAATCTTTTTGTATCTGATATGTAAAATTATGATATTTTTTTTAACTTTATTTTTTAATGACTTACGGTTACGACAGTTCTTACAAGAGATTGCCATCATGTGCTTAATATTAATGATTCAGAATATATGACAGATAATATATACACATATAACTGATGATTTGCACTTTTAAAATCACGTAAATCACTTTTTGTGAAAACTGTAAATATTTAGTAACTGCAGCAATGAAAAAGCAGAAACTCATCTGTAGAACTGACGCGTCGATCATTGAGGGCTAGTTTCCTCCCTGCTTCAATGGAAAATACACAGAAATACTTTTGTTTCAGGGTTTTCCATTGCACGCAGTACTGCCTGTAGCGACTAGAAGCCGACGAAATACTAACGATGGGACCACTGTTGACACTAATGTTCTAGAAGTAGCTCCAAGCGGATTTATGCAGAGTTTCAAAATGTACACCCGCATAGCATCTTGCGTAGCGCTGGTTGTAGCCGCTGTTATAGAAATTGTGCTCTATTTTATGGAATGGTTTAAATAAATATGTTTATAGGAATATTTTTGCAGTTTTATTAGTGGCAATACTTTAGAAAGCTGGATCTCGGTAAAACTTGAACTTTCTGAAACATGACGAATGCTATTAAAATATGTTTATGATAAAGAAATAAAATTATTATCGAAATAAAATAATTATTTTACACACATTACATTAGGAAGTGGGTATTCAATATTTATTTATTTAATTTAAAACTTCCATACTATAAACAAACCAAAGGTTGTTGTTGCGAACATGGTTCATCCATTTTTATTAAATATAAGCCTGCCTGGGTGACTCTACTTTACCTGATGGAAAGTTTGAGTAGAATCTAAGAGTATTGGTCACCAGTAAAGCATTGTGGTAACCCGCACTATGACGATGTACAGAGATACTGCTGCATCATTGGCCCCAGCGTTTCCCACTCATCAACAAAATACGACAGCATGGATGTTGTCACCTTAGGTTGAACTTCTATGTTCTACTACCCCGGTTAGGCCAACCTGTTCGTGATGAAATCAGCGTGGCTCTACTGCTTCTAATGTTCGCTATCGGACGTCTTTTGACTTCAATGATGACCATTATTATACTGGAATACTACCGAATCACTAACTGAAAATCGGAACAGAGCAAAGAAGTATTGAGAGAAAAACAGTTATCAACTAACTAAATTCTAAATGTCTTAAATAGTTAAACTTGATATATATTTGTTTCAGGATTCCCCCTGGCGTGTTGTAATCCCGATAATAAATCGTACTCGAAGAAATATTGAGGAAGTTTCTGAAACAGATACTAATCAACTACTGTCGACGAATGGAGTGACGCCCAATTTCAAGACGTACAGCCGCGTTGCCTCCTGCATAGCTCTCGTTGTGGCCGCCATAGTAGAAATTGTACTTTATATATATGATTTATATAAATAAATGTAACGTTTACGAATAGGTATTTTTTAAATATATTACCATTATATGATTGCTTACGCTTCAACATATCTAATGACAAGGAAAGTCTGTGTGTCTCTGTCAGCACCGGCTTACGTAGTAGCTACGGACCTCAAATATTTATGAAGAAAAGTTTGAACTTCTGATTCTGACCCACAACGCCATCTAGTCTCAAACGAAGCAAAGCTTGTACTATGAGAGCTAGATTGAATCACAGAATACTTATAAAGTTTTTTTGTAGACCATACAAACATTTATTCCGAATGCTGTGCGGTGTCATGAGGTATCGAACCCGAGACCTCACAGCAGTCACATAATACTCTCACTGCACCACCCAGGTAGTCAATCAATATACGAATTCCCGCAGAATATTAAGGCTAATTTCCCATAGTCACGTGATCAAAACAAAATGTTAGCCAATGAGACAAGAGATTTTCTAATCTCTTGTCTCATTGGCTAGAACTAGGCATAGAAAACGAAAAACTTTTGCGACTTGGCTAGGGGCTGGCTAGAATTGCTCGACTGCGCAATCTATTATTCTACTCAGTTAACACTTAAGGCCGCTGCATACGTGACGGGATTTTACACGGACGGAACGGGACGGGAAGTTTTGCAATCATCGTTTCATACAAAATGTATAAGGAAATGCATACTTCACGGAGACACGGACGGGACGGAAACGTGGCACGCACGGGACGTGACGAATATCGTCGCTGACGATGTTTAGCACGTCAATAGCAAAGCCAATTCTTTAAATGAAAAATTCATCCTTCCTTGTTCACAACACTAGCACGTTAGATCCGAGTCATAGTCACGGTGCGTATGCATTTACATCACGTCCCCGTTTATAACGAGGCAACCACGTCCACGTCCCGTCCGAGGTAATATCTCGTTACGTATGCAGCGGCCTTTAGTCGATTAATCTCATTAGTTATTAACGAAATTTTATTGTATTTCGAATATCATATGATATTAGAAACAGCCGATTATGTTATGTCAGTAGGTACTGACTTTGATCCCCAGTCACGCACCCCTGATATTATTTTCTGAATTCATGTTCGTTCTAAGAATTAATTATCACTTACTTCTATAGCGAATGTCTTGTCTACATTAAGTTAGAATTCTCAATTTTTTCTTCCTTAACTTTATAGCTTATTTGGGGTCGTTGGGTGGGTACAACCTGCTTTTTTTTTCACGGAGCTAATGCCAGTGCATCGAACCTCTATAACCCTGAGTGCGAACTAAATTCGAAGTTTTTATTACCAACATAATAGTAATTATAAAATAATTTAATTGTATACATGTATTGTCTTATTATATACTTTTTATTAAATTTTGATTAAACTAACAATCAGTCAGTATTTGAAGGTACGATAACGTGTGCCATAGATGTTTATGACAACCGGGAGCGACAGCTTAACGAACTCCCCGAGACACGGGCGTGAAATACTGCTATTTTCTATACTCCACGCTGCTAAGAACGTTGTTTTTTTCTTACAAGAAGAACTTCTTGTAAGAAAAAACCAACTAAAGCCCGACCCGGGAATGGAACCCGAAACCTCTTGATCAGCAGTCGTATACGCTTATTGACACCTCCTTCATGAAAATCGATTTAGTAGTTTAGGCGTTACGGTGGAACATAAAAACACACATAAACTGATGAAATTATTATACTTCCTTTTGATTTCGCCCTAGTTGAATAATAAAACAAATATTCTTAAAAAAATATAATTATATAGTAGTTTCAATTTATTTGATCTTAACAATAGGCATTATGAGGAGGAGAGATAAGATGAATATCAATAACAGTGAATGGAAAGTTGTAATGGAAACCAATTCCTGTTAAACGACGCCATGTTAGTATTTCAACTGGAAAGATAAACGCTCCGCGAATATGGTTACGAAATCTCTGATAAGAGCATAAAAAAAATATAATGAAATAGCTTTTCACTTATCTGTAGGAATTATTTAACAGATTAAATGAGAAATTCATTGTGTTGATTCGATATAAGTAGACATATAAAAAACAAAGAAAATAACTAGCTTTTGCCCTCGGCTCCGCTCGTGTGTGTCGTTTTCCCGGTAAAGAGTAGCCTATGTTCTTCCTCGTGAATAAAAACGTTTTCGTGTCAAATTTCATTGAAATCGGAGCAGTGGTTCAAACGTGAAAGCGTAACAAACAGACAGAGTTACTTTCGAATTTAGAATATTATTATGAATAAGACATAATTTAGTACCAAATAATTATGTTTAAGCAGGGCCGGATTTAGGAGAGGGCAACCAGGGCAACAGCCCCACAAGGCCTCCATAAAAGATGGGCCCCACAATAGAGACCTAGGAAATTTCTATTTCAAAGTCAGACTAGTAAACACTAGGTAACAACTTTTCCTTTCATATTTTTTTTCGCGCTGTACATTTACCTCCAGTACTTTGTACAAACATGATTACATTAAATATTAACAGAAATCATCGATCTATATTTGTTCACTCCAATCAGGCAATCAGTAAAATATCAAAATCTCTAAAGGCCCTTCATTTTATTTGGAATATAATTTGGGACCATGGGGCCTTCACTCCTTTGTTGCCCCGAGGCCTCCACACCTTTAAATCCGGCCCTGTGTATAAGGAACAAACACCTATACAATTAGTAATGTAATTATAACATTTAAATATAGCTGTACCTTGCCTGTGTCTCTTCACTCATACTCGGCTCCTATTGATCTAAGCGTGCTCATAACTATCCTTTCTTAGGAACGCTATCATAACACACCTTTAAAAACACTGAAACCGTCCGTTATCCGTTAGATAGTTTAGGAGTTTATTGTAGGTAAGAATGTGTCACGAGAATCTATATATGAATACATGAAGCAAACTTTGTACTCTTTTTTACGAAAATTGCGTGGACGGGAGGATCTATTCTATGTGGTGGAGAAGTGCAGGAGCCTATTTTTTAATATGCATTAAAAGTCAATTAAATCAATAATAAAACGTCACACCATACATTTGACACACACACGCATAGATACTCTTTTGTCAAACTAACAAAGCGTAGAATTGGCGTAATCCGTCATAATTGTAGTTATAGTCTTGACAATCGAATCATAATAATATTGTCACTTATAATTTATTTATACATTAAGCCATTGATGTATTAAAAAACCCTAGATACACACTCAGCGTCGCAAAACCGTCCTCATAAAATAAGCGCACTATTGAAAATGTTGCTCATATTTCAAATAGTCTCGCGTCGCTTGCGTCTCTGTGCGCTCGTTAAAAATGCCGAAGTGTTCGATGCGGAATTGTAAAAATATTACGTCTAAAACGTTAAAAAAGGATGGGATATCGTATTTTCGGTAAGTAAAAGAGTTTGTTAATTTGTTTTTGTTGTTTTTATGACTAAATATCGGAAGCAATATGTGATTTTGATATAATTTGTCTAAAAACTTCACTCAACGGTCCAAGTATAATACGACAAATTTCAATGGCCGCTTTTTCAGTGTAAGAACGACTATTAAACAACCTTTTATTTTAGTCGCATAATCCAAACGACCCTGTTCTGAATTTAATGGAGTCGATTTTTTTTTATTGTGTTTAATTTTTTATTAATAAGTTTATTTAATTTGAACTTTTTTGTATTGAGTTTTTAATAAGTATTTGTACGTTACAAAATATATATTAATAATAATATAGTTATTAATCGAATTGCGAAAGGAAAGGAGGTCGTCCAAACGACGTTATTATTAAAGTTCGTAAATATTATATCACATAATATATCGATTAATTAGGGGACAACTAATGGGTTCGCGACATACTGCATGCTAATGACAGAAGTGTCACTCTGGCCCAACACGTCACATTGAAAACTTCAAAATTTCACTTCTGTCGGCATTCTTCATAACTGCCTAGTTTTTTATGACACTTATTTATATTATGTGATTATTGAACAAGACGAGTTGTTTTATTTGCATTATTTTATTTCTAATTTTTATATTTTAGCTTTCCTCGTGACCCAATACGGTGTGGAAAATGGATATCAATTGTCAGTCAACAAAGGCGTGAAAATTTTTTTAAGCCAAATAGTGCATGCGTTGTTTGTTCTGAACATTTTTTGGACGAAGATATGTATGTCACTGCTAAAGGCAGAAAACGTCTTCTTAAAACGGCTGTTCCTAGTGTAACGGTAAGTAGTCGTTAGCCAGAAAAATGAATTTATCAAATAATATCGTACCTACATTCAAATAATATAATTATTATTTATAGGATATGTCACCACAGGACCTCAAAATTGTAAGTATTTATATCTACGGTGAAGAACGGACGGAACCTCAGTGCCGCTGTAGCATAGACAATTAGTATGCCAGTAAATACTTATTATTTTGATGTTGCTTACAGATTGAAATACCGGATGATGGCGGTGATACTGAACTCTGTCGTACAAGTTTAATGTTTGATTTGGAAAATGAAAAGGAATTCAAATCTCCTACTACTTCCCTGAGTATAGGCTCAATTTTGGATACACCTCGAAAAGTTCACATAAATAGTGAACTTCAGAAATGCCGCAGAAGGCTAATTATTAAGGAGAAAGTTATTAACAAGTTAAGGAAGAAAAATTCTAGACTTGTTAAAAAGACCATTTCACTTAAGAATGCATTAAAAGTTTTAAAGAAAAGATTTAAATTAGACTCAAATTTATGTGAAGACCTATCCACGTATATAAAACCAACCGAATTGTTTAATTCTAGTTTTTTAAACAGTCTAACAAAAAAGAAGAGATGTTCAAAGTATCCCCCAGAGGTCAGGAAATTCGCATTAACATTACATTTCTACTCACCAGCAGCTTATAAATATATTCGGAAAATGTATAACACCTGCTTACCTCATACAAACACGTTGTATGATTACAAAAGTGTTGAAGCAAAACCAGGTTTTACACATGAAGCACTTGAAAGACTATCAGAAAAAGTTAAAAACTCAAGCAAAACTTTGCTATGTTCTTTAGTGGTTGATGAAATGTCAATCCGACAGCAAAAAACTTGGAGTGGAAAGCAATATGAGGGTTTAGTTGACATAGGTATAGAAAGTAACGACTCAAATCAAATAGCTACTCAGGTGTATGTGTTTTTATTAGTTTCTGTTAATGAGTCGTGGAAAATTCCTATAGCTTACTTTTTCATCAGTAGTTTGACCGCCGAAAATAAAACAAATTTAATAAAAATTGCACTCACAAAATGCCACACCGTAGGAATAGAAGTAGTATCATTAACATTTGATGGTTGTAAGACCAACATATCTGCCATGAAACTTTTAGGCTGCAAAATGGATGATGCTGACAATTTGAAGCCTTTTTTTAAACACCCCACAGCTGATTACGACGTTTTTATATTTCTTGACGCGTGTCATATTTATTTGAATCTAAAAAAATCATTTACAATGGCGATAACAAACAAATAAAATGGAAACTAGTCGAAGATCTTCATAACGTACAAGAAAAACATGATTTACACTTAGCAAATAAGTTAACCCAAAAACACATATGGTTCAAAAATTCCATTATGAAAGTTAAGCTAGCAACTCAGCTTTTAAGTCGCAGTGTGGCGAATGCAATTACTTTCTGTGATACCGATTTAAAGATTCCAAATTTCATGAATTCGGGTCCAACTACTGAGTTCATACTAGTATTAAATAATTTATTTGATATTTTAAATTCGAGGAATTTCAACTGCGGCGGTTTCAAAAGACCCCTAAATAACAATAACTCAAAAGACGTTTTTAGTTTTTTACAAACATCGAAATCATATTTACTATCACTTTTTCTTTTTGTTCAAAGAAAACGCACCATAAAAAAGAAGGGAGAAACAAGAATAATATTTTCTCAAGACAAAGTATATTTATACAATTGCCAAGCCAATACAGGAATTGTTGGGTTACTTGTTTGTATTGAAAGTATACAACGTTTGTATACTAGCTATGTTGAAACAGGTTATTTAAAATACATTTTAGCCTATAAGTTTAGCCAGGACCATGTTGAGCTCTTTTTTGGCAATATTAGGAGTCAAGGAGGGTTCAATAATAATCCAAATTCTCGCCAATTTAAATCCGCGTATAAAAAACTTTTAATGCATCTGGAACTCGGATCTAAATTTACCGGCAATTCTGTTCCTTTGGAAAATGTGCCTATTTTGAATTGTGGGGCAACTATATCCAACATTAACAACACCAGCGTTGGATATCGTTTTGATATAGAAAACGAATATTTGTCAGTCGAAGATAGCAGTTATGAGACATATCAAAATAATTGTGACATCCTATCAGATTCTTTAAATGATTTCAGCTCTGAATATGTCTCTCAAATTGTTGGTTACATTGCGGGATTTGTGGTCAGACATCTGTTAAAAAAAATTAAATGTGACATTTGCAAAGATTCCATACTAGCACGTAGCAAATTATGGTTTCACAAACTAATCGATTTAAGGGATTTTGGTGGTCTGTGCTACGCTAGTGAAGATGTTTACACTGTATGCAGTAAAACAGAGGAGATTATAAGACGAGAACAGCGCATAAATGGTCAAAAAAACACAACCAAGGCCTATTTGTGTTCCTTAGTTTTGAAACGTACCTTGAATTTACAAATATTTTCTAGTATTGACACACATTCCCTTCAACAACCTGCTCTTTTCAATCACAAAGTTAGTCTTATAAAAGCCATTATAGAAAAGTTTATAGACGTTCGTTTACATTATATCGCAAAAAAAACAACATTAAAATTGAAATCAAATTCAAAAAGACAATTCTACAACAAACTTAATTTATTTCAGGGAAATTAATGTGTTTCCAGCTGTCGGTTTAGAGTTATTTGATAAATTAAATTTCGCAACGCAATCACCTTAATCTAAATAAGTACTTTTATTTAGATTAAGTTTCGATAGTAATATCATAGAATTCATAATAGTACTTATAGTGTTTGTTTAGTTCCTTTCAACCTGCAATAACTAAACACTGGCTCGACAATGCTCACGACACAACGTATTTTACTCTGCCCTTCACTACACCTCCCCGCGCCATGCGCGTGTTGACAGTGACAGTTTGCCGGCAGTGTTGCTAGCCGTGGCACCCGAGACAGCGTATGTATGCTTGTTCGAGTAACTCGAATAATCGCATACACTACAGTACTAGTACAGAAGACTCACTTCGAAAAGTCATTAAAAGAAATTAGGACCCTTAGGGTCATTTATTTAAGTTCAATTCAGATAGCACAGAGCAGAATCACCTACGATTATATTTACCTACAATTGCGTCTCTTTCTATGGTGTAACTCTTATCGGTTCTGGCGATATTAGGGTTAACAGAACAATATCTTTCACATGAATTAAAGGATCGAGGTTTGTTAATAGAAGCCATTGTGGGTCAAAAAGTATAACGGCACCTCCACATTAGTGCCGTGAATTCAAAGTGACACCCCTCTGGTAATAATATGTTCTACTACGAAATATTGAATTAAATGATTTTAAGAGTTAATATTTGTTTCATTGATGTACACATGTCCTACCCAAAAACATATTTACGCTCGGATAAAAGTATAATTATGGGCTTAGAACACAATTTAACTAACTCTTAAAATACTAACTCAATGTATTATAATAAAAAAAATATACAAATATTCGTCTTCATTCCATGTCCTGTCCTGCCGGCTAGCTTCGGTCGTAAAATTTGATTGGTCATTGTACACTGCATTGTAATAAAAACTTTAAATAATGCGCGTAAGGTTGAATTTGCAAAAGATATGTTTATAGCATAACTAAAACTACCCACATTGATATTTTTATACATCAATGACTAAGTGGGACAGTTTCGTATGCCGCTTTTGTTTGAGACTGTGCATCTAGGGATTTTATATATCAATGCATTAAGCACTTTATTTACATTGGCGGAATTAATGCCTAGGGCATTCTCTGCCAGTCAACCATTGGGTGATGCAGAGAAAAATGGTAGTAGGTGCATTTTGGTTACTTAAAATCAAATCACTACCATGTAGTACAAACTGATACAACAAAATTTATAAACATAATACATAACTTAATGTAAAATACAACATTATTTATGTAATATACAATTCAAATTAATAATGGTCGAATGTCGACCAGTTGGCGACGACTAGTATTAAATAAATATATGTAGGTAGTATTCGCTAACTGCAACCGATAAAATATGAGTCATTTTTCATTAACACCGTAAGTAAATGCGTGAAGATCAGTATATTTAACTTTTAAATAGAGCACATTGATATGCATTGTTTTCAGGTTAACGTTAGATTAAATAATTAACTGTGACTGTCATGTTTGCACAAAAATTGAAAAACGCGCCAGCTAAACCAGGCCCTCCTGTCACAGAAGATTAACCTAAAATACAGTATTTGTGCTGTTGGGTTGGCGATTGCGAGACTGGCAGACTATGATGCAGAAGCCTCTGAACAGGCCCCCATAGTATGGTCACCAGGGTTGGGATTCGAAACGAGTCACCTGAATTTGAGGGTTTTGGTGGTGTAGGGGGCTTAAGGAAGTTAGTCTTAATCCCCCCAAAGTAATTTTGGCTGCCGGAGTTGCGTCTTAATATTTTTATAAGAACAGTATATAATTATTAGGTAATTAATAGCAATGTATTACTCCGAATTGGCACAATCCGACTTCATTGGGTTAGGTTAGATGGCTAAGGCGAGTCCAGAAGGAAATCCCCTCCCTGGACTCCTTCCAATACAAAGGCGCAGAGAGGGTCACACCGTGTGGTTTTAGTCGGTTCGAGTCCGACACACCACCCCGCCGTAACCCCCGACGGGGTGACGGTCCGCGGGGATTCCCACACGTAAAAAAAAAAAAAAGATGGCTAAGGCGGGAGCGTAGCGCAGCGAAGCTGCCGCCTTAGCCATCGTGGTTATTTTTTTTTAAACCACCCAGAAATAGGAGCCCCGCGTAGCGGGGCTCCGTCGACTATAATGCATAAAGCAATAAAACATGTATATAAAGTGGTATAAATAATGTTTGTACAAATGTCTGTTTTTGATTTTTTCAAAGGGAACCAAGTGTTTTCGGCGGGTAAACATGGTGAGGCAGGGTTCAGAGGGTTCAGACCCCTCCCCCCTCCCCCCTAAAACTCACAACCCCTTAAAATAGCGACGTATTTCGAAATTTTTACCATTTCTGTTTTTAATTTTTTCTAAGGGAACCAAGTATTTCCGGCAGGTAAAAATGGTGAGGGGGGGTTCCGACCCCCCAACCACTCACCACCCCAGATTCAGGTGACGTATTTCGAAACTTTTACCTGGTCACCATGCCAGTATGGTGGTGATCTTGGATTTATTTATTTTTAAGAAATGTAGGTAGTTTGGCGGTAATTCACGCCCGTGCCTCGGAGAGCACGTAAAGCCCGGTTGTCATGAACATCTATGGCAATCGTCATTGGGAAGTCAGTGCCCTCAAATATACTGACAACTAGTTCAATCTTCGAATTTCAGTTCTCCCTTAGTGTTGCGGAGTTCCGATGCCAGTCGCTCCTAGGAAAAACTGAAATTCAGGTAAAACCGGTTGAACTAGTAGCCGACCCCAAATAAACTTGGGAATAAAGGCTAGAAAGAAGTAGGTATACAGACACCTTAATAATGTTACAATAATAAGTGCATATTTACTTTCTTTTCTAGCCTTTTGATTCTACAAATGTTTTCCATCAGGTAGATTAAAGTCACCTTGGCAGGTTCATTTACATAAAGAAGGTCGATAAATTTACATTAATTTACTAAAAGTTACGTTTCATTGTTTTACTAAGGTTTTATTCAAAAGAAAACGAGAACAACAAGGTTGTTGTTATTGACGATTGAAGAACAGATTTCAATTTCTACTATAATTATTTTCATGTTCCCTAAGTATTTAAAGCCCTTTGTAACAAATATGTACTTTGCGTGTAAATCACTTATATATTGAAAGCTAGGTAAGTAGTCTTTTAACTACTTATCATTTTGTTAAAAAAAAACTTCGTCCTTGGCACAGACAAAAAAAAATACCGTTGAAGTAATATAGAATATTCGTTCTCTAATTTATTACAGATTAGCATAAAAGGAAATGCCATTTCTAGGTAATAATATAATAGGAATTGGCAACAAAACAATAGCTTACCTATAGAGAGACTGTCGTTACACACCGTTTCTATAAATCAATGAAGTCTGTCTCACCAATGACGCATATCTTCGGGCATATGCATCGTCTCGAGAATGATTTTCTAATTATGGAATATCTTGCCGGTTGTATAGTTTCTTGTTGGTTCTACTCCATAGGAATGTCATTTTGGAACCCCACCACTGGAGTCAGTAATGTGCTTACTTGAAATAACACCAGCAGGTGACAGGTCCGTCAGCTGCCAGAGAGGCCTCTATACTCCCGGCTCATGAGTCCTCGAGGAGCTGTAGATCCGAAGGGATTTTCCACCCCGTCAACAAAAAAAAGAAGGCCTACTTGAAATGAAACCTTTTTGATTTTGATTACGAATCATCTGGTCTAACAACAACTGCCCCACAAGTTCATGACTCGTCGTCGTCGTCGTTGTAAAATAACTCTAAAGTTGTGAAGCTGGGTATCAACCCTATAACAAATAAACTTAATAAATTAACAACCCAATTGCATTATTTACTCTATTCGTATATTACTAAATATTTATTATGACAAATTGATTAGTCGTACTCTGAAATATGATTAAATTGCAGCAAAGGATGGTCACGGATGTTATATGCTAGGGTATATAAGCATGCTGCAAGTTGAATGGTCAGCCCGGTCGCAAGGTGCGTGTCAAGATGAAGTGGCTCGTCCTATTGTGTTTATTATTTGGTCTACTTGCGGCTTTGGTAAGGAACTAATATCCGTTTTTAAACTTCATATTTTACTAGCTTTCAACCGCGTGTATCTCGCTGTAATAAGTAGCCTATGTCCTTTCTCAGCCTTTAGACTATCTGTGTGCCAAATTTCTTTTAATTCGGTTCAGTAGATAGATTCTGAAATGAACGTTAATCCATAGACGATGCGTTGATCGACGCGACGTTTAAAAGTCGTGGTCTATTTTTTTAAGCCCATTTGGTAATAGATTGTCTCGGTTCTTGTTCACCAATTTAATATATTTTTTTACTTTACAGTAAAAAATATTTTAATATGTTTTTGTTTTGAATAATAAAGAAATATCGTATCAAAAGCCTTTTAATAATTGAAAATACGTGTAACCTAATTGGAGAAAAGGGTAATGTTAATGGAATTATAGGAAATAAAAAGCTTCCAAATATATTATTAGTATACCCGGAAAGTCTGATTATGTCAAAAATGTATATATCGTGACGAACTACAATACCTTAACTGTCTGCTTCGTTCTATAATTTCTACCTTCAATAATGTCATTATGTACAAGTTATTACAAATGATAGATAATCCTTAAGATTATCAACTTTTAATACAAGTATCAACGTATTATCACCAAAGATAAATTGTAATAGGGTATAAGTTATTAATTGTTACTAAACTGAACTAATATTGTTGGATCATATAAATAAGTCCCTTCATGATATTTTTTTCTATAAATTTGAATAGAAGCAAAAGAAAAGTGTTTTCCAAGAAATTAAAAAAAATACAAATCAGTAAATATTGGAGTTTTAAGAAAAAAAACATTAAAATAGATGAATTAAAAAAATTTCTTTTTTGAAATGATACAGATAAGTTAACAAAAGGGTAAAAAATGTATCAAAAAAACTAACATTAAAGTTTACTCAACTAATAATTTTTCAGCCTACACTTACGTTATACAATATATTGTTAGAATAAAATTTATTAATTATATTATTGGTATTTTTCAGGCTGAAGAGTCATCAGATGGCCGTTCAGGTCCGGTAGATTATACGGGCCGATACGCTGAGCTAGCATCCGCAGTACCTTCTCACGTCAACGTACATGAACTGATCGCGTCCCTCACCGGGGGCAACAACTAATTAGACCTCCACAAAACCACATTACTTATTTCTCATAATGCGTCTCAACATCCTAAATTGACAACTTAGTTTGAAAGTTTTCGGATGACCACACAATTTGTTTTTACATGAAAATTCTACAGCTAATGTGCGTCTTAAAAAAACCACCCATATCTAAAATAAAAAAGTGTATTGAATAATTAAATATTTAAAATTGTGGTTTTTATCGCACAAATTAAAACTAAGATTAATTAAAATGTGGTCACGTCATTCAGAACTTGACTTGCGCACTTCCCAGCGCCCGTGTGTTGTCCCACTAAATGCACGATTGACTTTAAAATGTTAAATAGTAATAATATATTTATAGTTGGTGTAAAAATTGTTAAATGTTTCTGAATTTTGTATACATATGAAGATATAAAGTGTGTTAGTTTGCTTGTCTATTGTGTTTTTATTACCTTGCAGCTCATAATTCCAAAAAATATTTGTTACTCGATTATTCGTTTTACTAGAGAAGGAAATCCCCCTTTTTATGGAGAGGCCTCTATTCCGAAGATCTCTTCTAAAATGCAGTTGTACACATAAATAATAAAAATATTTTTTAGGATATCTTAATTACAACGCCATCTAGTCCCAAACTAAGCTGAGCTTGTATTATGAGTACTAGAGAACTGATATAAATACATAAACACACTTTTTTTGTAAATAGATACATACTATTGTACATAAGAAACATCCAAAACTCCGAAAATTTAGCATGAAGACGGACAAAAGCTTCTCTTTATCGGGATAACTGACACTCACGGGGGCAAAGTTTCACAGTTTCTTTAAATAACTAGGATAGTAGTGTTGTACAATCTCGTAAAAACTTAAGTTATTACCTTACAAATTTGCCCTCCATTTAAATTTCTTGTAATAGTACAGCATCTGTTGTACTATTAATTAATATTTTTCTCAACTAAGAACGGGTGTATTTATAATGGCAACAAGCGAGGACCACTTGTTTTCTTTTCATTAAACAGACGTAATTAGAATCTCAGTTCAGGTTTATTTGCGGTACAAATAGCTGGTTACCCTAGCTTTAGACAATATTGTTTTTAACTGCAGTTTATTCTCGAGAGTTTCTGTTTAATTAACTATCTTGAAGTGACAATGTATTTTCATTTAGTAGCAGATGAAAGTCTTATTTTAAAAAAAACGTGTGCTTTACATTATATATTTTAAGGAGTTTATTAATTTACATACATTGCACATATTGCACAAAGGCGGACTTAATGCCTTAAGGCATTTTTTCCAGCCTTCAGTTTTCCAATGTGAATTATAGTACCAAGCTATAAATGTATGACATTCTAATACATTTTTGCGGCGATTGTAGCATACAACAAAAATATAATTAAACACCATCTAACGAATACTCGGCGAACTACGGAGTAACTTCTAATCCTGTATGGCGCAATGAAAATTTTCACCTCCATCGATAAATTTACAACTTCCCACAATTGTGATGCTGGAGCTCATGCGGGAAGAATAAAACCACGCGTTTTCAAAACTTTATTTGGTACGTAAAACATATAATATTTTAACTCAACACCTTTTCATTTAATATTTTACAACGTGTGATTGATAAGGGTCCATGAATTTACGTCCGGAAGGGTACAAGCGTTCGTAGTTGAGGTTCATGTCTGAGGCGTGAGCGTATTCACCTCCGCTCCGTCGACCAATGGGAATGTAGTCATATGGTACCTGTTTTATATGAAAAACAAGAAATGAGGCAAGTGCAGGTTAATTAAAAAGATCACTTATTAAATTTTGTTATTTTTAATTATATTGCAGGGCCTCGATAATCCGAATACTACTAATAATTTACATGCTGTTCGGATCTATGGAACGTTCGGATTACAGTATGTAGGTATTTTGAGAGGTTTTTTTTTAAACTAATGAACGATTTTTTTCATTGAAGTTACAAAAAAATTTAAAGTAATATGTTTTCTTTTCTTCTGTGTTAAAGTCATAATTCAAAACAAACAGAAAATGATAGAAACAGCGATTTCTCGCAATGAAAGATAAAGAAAATAGCAGAACGACACATCGACGCGTAGCAACTACAGTGAATAACACAATGTTGCGAATTGATTTATACATTGGGTGATATTAAGAAAGCTTGACCAGGGGGAGAGGTCATTCGGATTATAGAGGCGTTCGGATAAGCGGGGGTTCGGATTATCGAGGCCCTACTGTA
Organism: Phragmatobia fuliginosa; assembly: GCA_932526445.1. NCBI lineage: Eukaryota > Metazoa > Arthropoda > Insecta > Lepidoptera > Erebidae > Phragmatobia > Phragmatobia fuliginosa. Next base: position 7,488,592 of record OW052081.1, on the reverse strand, counting down.
TTTTATGTTAATTATATATTTTTATTTCGTTGATGAGTGTGAACCGGAAGCCTAATGATGCAGAAGCATCTCACTAGGTCACCATAGTGGCCAACGTTCTGCATTGTTTGCATTCACAATGAGGATGGTGACCCCTACTCCTGGATTTTACTCACACTTTCCATTAAGCAGAGTAGAGAGACTTTGATGACTTTGATGGCCAAAACAATCAATACTTTAAATATTTAAAGTATTGATTGTTTTGGGAACTAAGACCTTTTACTACTATAGCTTTTGGAAATCAGATTCATCAGCAGTGAACCACGAACACACTTAGTAATGACATTTTGCAATTCAAATGAAAACTCATATTATCTTGCAAACCGCAAACAAATAAATAAGGAGTAATGGAAGAAATCTGATATAATATATTCGCTTCCGTCCTCAGCACTGCGAGTAACAAAAAAAGGTTAAAATATGCATAGACATCGAAGTTTAATTGAGATAAAAACATTACAAGACAGAACCCAGGACTTTGTGTCTCAGGTACTTCCTGTTTAATAGGGCATACGACAGACAGACACAGAAAAATCGGCCAAGTGCCCACTCTACGTGTAAGGGTCTAATTTTCACTTTTTTGACGTAATAAAAACACATTCCTGCAAGTTTCATATTTTTAGCACTAACCGCTACGTAGGCGGACAGTAATTCAAGGACGGACAGACGAACGGACGGAACCAAAAAAATTGAAGTTTTGATGATAAACTTAATGAGGCCTATGTCCAGCAGTGGACTGCGATAGGCTGATGATGATGATGATGATGATAATGAGCTTAGCTCAAGTATCGCCCAAGCAAACACTCTAGCTCTGAACTTTAAAGGTCATTTAAATAATTTTAGATAAGTGTCTACATATTATATATTTCGTAAGCCTGACTCAAACCAAAATCCAACTGGTTATATCACTGGCCACTCAATATTGGACATTTATTTCCGAATAATAAGCTAACTGAATAAACTTATAAAATATTATTTACCTGTGGTGCCGATAGCACAGACGAGAACAAAAAACCACAGATTAAAGATAAATATAGTAAATCCATTTCACGCAAGCAACCGCTGTGGCTGTTTCACGCCTTTTCACGCTTTGGCGTTTGTTTAATTAAAACCGATGTAGGTACGATTTTATACTCACCGATATCTGGTTCTTTATTGCTATCGTATAGTTATTGAAGTTATGCCTACAAAGTTTATTTGGTTTCAATCTGAATCGGTGAAAATATAAACAATTTTTAATTAGGTTGTTGCAAAATGCAAGATGATCTATGAAATGATGATTTAGCATTGTATAATAATTCATTTGGTACTAGCTTTTGCCTGTGGCTTCGCTCGCATGTATGTCGGTTATCGACTGCCTTTTTGCTATAGTGGTTGGCGAATGCTGATAAAGAAGTCTCGGGTTCGATTCCCGGGATCACAAACATTTGGACCGATCAAATGTTTGTGTGATCTGCATATATTTGTTTCGGAGTTTGAGTGTTTTCTATGTATAATATTTATTTACAAAAAAAAGAAGTAAATATGTATCTACATCAGTTGTTTAATACCCATAGTACAAGTTTCTGCTTAGTTTGGGACTAGATGTGTTAGTGTGTTAGACGTCCGAAATATTTGTTATTAATGCGATAAAAAGTAGCCTATGTCCTTTGTCAGATTCTAAACTATCTTTGTGTACAAAGTTTAATTAAATCGGTTCAAAAGTTTTGGCCTGAAAGTGCGACAGATAGACAGAGAGGCACACAGTGTTTCTTTCGCTTTTGTAAGGAAGTAAGGCTTTGACTGTTGTAGGACACGAATTGGTTTTAATATTCCATAAATGGAACGGTCCATGAAGCACTCTATCGAGAATTGAGGATTGTTTACTCTTTTAGGGTTCCGTAGCCAAATGGCATAAAACGGAACCCTTATGGATTCGTCATATCTGTCTGTCTGTCCGTCCGTATTTAATTAGTTCACAGCCATTTCTTTTGAACCCATAAGAACTACACTGCTGAAACTTGGCAAGTAGATGTATTCTGTGAACGGCATTAAGATTTTTACACAAAAATAGAAGAAAAACAATAAATTTCGGGGGTTCCACATACTTAGAACTTAAACTCAAAAAAAAAATTCATCAAACCCATACGTGTGGGATATCTATGGATAGGTCTTAAAAATTTATAATTCTTATATATTTTAACTTCTAAACTGAACAGTTGAGAGAGAGACACGCGAGAGACACTTGCAAATTGTTAAAATGTGTCCCCCTCCTGTAACTTCTAAAATAAGAGAATGATAAAACTAAAAAAAAATGTGATGTACATTACCATGCAATTTTTCACCGGAAATTGGTTTGAAAGAGAATTAGTAAGTAGTTTTTTTTAATACGTCATAAATCGTAAATTGCTTTTTTAGTAATTATCATTTCATCATCATCTTCATAATTATCGTTGCAACTTTGATCGATGTTATCTTTAATTCTTTAATGTTCTTACATCGCTCAAAGGTGCAACGAACTCCGAGAACTTTTATATGATATTACTTGCTGCTACGGAACCCTTCATGGGCCAGTCCAACTCGCATTTGGCCGCTTTTTTTAACTTTTTGGTAGTTGTTTTATGACTGAAATGATAATTACTAACAAAGAAACTAAATTGAAAAATTCTCCAAACATCTTATTATCTTACAACTATACTATGTTTTGACCTAACTAGAAGGTTCAATATTTAAAGCGAAAGCGATGCCAAAAGAATGTCTAAGGTAGACCTTAGACATTCTTTACCATCATAACACTAGCTAGAGCTAGTGTTATGATGGTAAGTTATAACAAAAAAGTTAAGCTCTTTATCACATACCTACCGTCTGCTGTGAACACAACAAAATGTGTAAAGTGGATGTCGTAAAAAGCGACTAAGAAGGAAAAAGAAAAGACAAAAAGGAGGAAAACCTGGCCAACGTCATATAGTGGGCCATAACTTACTCACTGAAGAGAAAACTATATCCAGCTACTGTTAAAGGCTGCTGTTGATAATGAACACATCCCCTATTTCTGGGAGAAAAGCAATCAAAACCCATAGCGGTAGTCACTTAATGACCATCACTACTTCTTTCAGGCTAGATCAAATTCGCTCGTAGAGCTAACTAAACTAGACTTTAAGCCCGATGGCTGGTGGTAACAAAGGTGGATTGAATTTAATGGAATTCTCCATCAAACTCACGCCACTTTCCTTCATATCCTATAATTATACAAATTATGTGACTTAGTGAGCTGAAATGCTTTCCATCAGGCAGAGTAGAGTCACTTTGGCAGGCATAAATAAAAAAAAAAAAAATAAAAAAAAAAAAAAATAAAAAAAAAAAAAAAAAAAAAAAATCGGATACGTCAGTCATTAGCGAGGCCTGATGAAAAAATCTATATTTCATTCCGCGAATAATCGGTGGGCAAACGGTACGCTTAGGCGGTCATATAAACTTAAGATACCTAAGTAACGAAGGTACAAAGGTAAGTACACAGAAATTGTCACAGTTTACACACACTTTACCCAAGTGCAATTGTAAAAAAAATTAATACTGAATGACTTTACCTTAGATTTATACTTCCGTCCGTGTGGTGACGGATTAAGAATACAAAGTGTCACCACCCCTATTCATTCCACGGGTGTCGTAAGAGGCGACTAAAGGAACAAAATAAGCAGCTAACATCACTGCCGAGAGAAGGAAAACTTGAAACAAACCCTCTACCAACCCGTCTGGCCAGCGTGGTACAGTAGGCCAAAACCTCCTTTCAAGGGAGAGGCCTATGAGAGGACTGTTAAAGGCTGTTGATAATGAGATTTATACTTAGACTAAATCAGAGAAACGAAGCCGTCACTGTAGTCTGATACGACTGTAAGGCCACAATCACTAAAGTCATCATTTAGCAAGTCTAATCGTTTGTCCCTGTAACATCAAAATTCAAAATTTGAGTTACATTATTTTAGCCTAAAATTTTGGACAAAATGAAGTAACTGATGTTTCTGATCCATTTTCTGATATTCAAATACTCAATTCAATCAATTTCTACAAACAATAAAAAAGCATATACAATAAAATAGATTTATGCGCTTCAACAGTTATTTATAACGTTCAATACGAGTGCTTATTCAAAATGAATAAAAAATTGAGTATATTATTATTTTTCACTAGATTTTATTCAATAATTACTGCTGTGAGTACTAAGTGCACAATATGTAATAAGATATTTTATACCTTTTGTTAAGACGCATGATGACATACTGTTTGGTTTCAGTAGGTTCGATTCCTAAATCATTCTCTAAAGATGAACACAAAGTAGTAAAGTGTCATAGAATCTAATGGTAGAATAATTGAAATTTCTGTCGTTACAAATCAGAAGTGTTTTATACTGATTTGATACCTTGCTGATAAAACAATTAAATTTTATACATTGATCAGATATGTCATAATAATATAAGAACATTAGATCCTCCTAGCCATTATTCCCAAGTTTATTTGTGGTCGGCTACTAGTTCAACCGGTTTTACCTGAATTTCAGTTTTTCCACGGAGCGACTGGCATCGGACCTCCGCAACCTTAGGGTTAGGGTTAGGGGTATAAAAAATTGAGTATATTATTATTTTTCACTAGATTTTATTCAATAATTACTGCTGTGAGTACTAAGTGCACAATATGTAATAAGATATTTTATACCTTTTGTTATGACGCATGATGACATACTGTTTGGTTTCAGTAGGTTCGATTCCTAAATCATTCTCTAAAGATGAACACAAAGTAGTAAAGTGTCATAGAATCTAATGGTAGAATAATTGAAATTTCTGTCGTTACAAATCAGAAGTGTTTTATACTGATTTGATACCTTGCTGATAAAACAATTAAATTTTATACATTGATCAGATATGTCATAATAATATAAGAACATTAGATCCTCCTAGCCATTATTCCCAAGTTTATTTGTGGTCGGCTACTAGTTCAACCGGTTTTACCTGAATTTCAGTTTTTCCACGGAGCGACTGGCATCGGACCTCCGCAACCCTAAGGGAGAACTGAAATTCGAAGATTGAACGAGTTGTCAGTATATTTGAGGGCACTGACTTCCCAAAAACGATTGCCATAGATATGTTCATGACAACCGGGACCGACGGCTTTACGTGCTCTCCGAGGCACTGGCGTGAATTCCCCGCTAAACTTCCAAACTCCAGGCAGCTCTTAGGAATTTCCTAAGAAAATCCCAAAAACACTTTTTGGCCCGACCCGGGATTTGAACCCTCTTTGAGACCTCTTGATTAGCAGTCGCATACGCTAACCACTAGACCAACGAGGCAGTTAATAAGAACATTAGATAAGTAACAATTTTTTTATATTGACAGCCACAATCAGAAATAAACGACCAACTTGAAATAACAGAAAGAGTGACTGCCCCCGTGAATGAAAACAAGATTACCTCTGATAATAACGTTACTGATGTACTAGTAGCGAAACCTATCACAAACGATAACAAAACAAACCAAAACACTGAATTGAGCTTTACAGCAAGAGTCTACAAATTTGTTGCCGATCCAATAATTACCGTTATAAAAACACCGAAAGTTAATTTAGTACTAAGAAATATTGGAACATGCATTGTCAATGGAGCTATGGAACTGTTTTCTTATTATTTGCCTCCAACGTTTATGCCGTTAGTAGCCTCTGCGGCAGGATTCATGATACCATTCGAACCAGTAGTAATGTTGAAGGAACGAATGCCTGTGAATACATATAGAAGAGCATTTAAGACAGCTATGAAGACTTTCCTTGATTCCTTTAGTCAATTTAAATACGATGATGAAATAGATCCATACATGACAAGAAGATTTAATAGGCGGTTCATGGATGACGATACTAAAAAGCAACAAAAAGAATAAATTGTTAACTAGAATGTAATTACAAGTAGTTGTTTATGAAAACGTATTTAATTTCCAAGTAACCATTTACATTTTTACAAGTATGGAAAGTACCACGACCATCAGTGCACATCGAATCACTAAGAAAATAATCACACGATGGCAAAACTGTGTTTAAAATAAGAGAGCCTCTGAGAAAGATTATTCATAATACATCATTAATGTCTATCTTTTTCAAAATCTGAGCTAAAAATTCCAACAACTCACTATAAAATATTGTTACAGTAATGTGTGTCATTATCAGTAGCTGTTTAGTAATAGCACGATGGCTATACTCTCTTCAAAATAAGAGAGAATCTAGAAAATTAGGAACTCCATTCTTTTCTTCAAGATAAATTAAAAAATAATGGTGTTACAGAATTACCTACAAAATATGGTTGGATCGCTGATTGCGTTGTCTTTTACTGGCTCATATATACAGTATAAATTAAAGATTAAACGTGAACCATGCACATAATAATAACTAGTTAAACTATATTATTGTAATTTTCAATCTACAAAAGCTGACATAGTAATAACTCCAAGAAATGGACAAAAGAATGTTGTTTGGACGACATTTCGTCCTTCGTCGGCTGATTTTGCTGGTTTGCCGTTCGCGGTTCTTTCACTTTTTTTAACATTATCTTTGGCGGTCGAAGCGATTTGAGTGTTCTCTAAACTAGTTTCATTATCGTTAGCATGTTGAACATTATTATTTGAATTATTTGAACGAACGGCTTTATTGGCAACTCTTTTCTTATTTTCCAACGTTTGCGAATTATTGTTTTCCTTTGAATTGTCGTCTTTAACAACTTCATCGAAAGTATCTTTTATTATTTCAGTTTTTCTTAAACTCTTAGGTTTCTCATTGAACCCACTCCATTGATGGCTTAATGAATTATCATCAACAAACAGTCTCTCTCTTGGTTTTCGCCTTAACTTTCCCAACATAAAATCTTCAAAATAATCAGTCACAGTGTGGGTAGTGACTTTCAAAATATTATATTTTTCATTATTAAATATAGCTTCACCTACTTTTTGGAGATCTGTATGCTGTGGGAATTGTGCTACAGATGTTTTTAACTGAAAATTAATAATAAAACTTGTAGGTATATCTGTACTTTAACGTTACATAACAAATATCTATATATTACTAGCTTTGCTGGAGGCTTAACATAACAGACAGAACTTTATTATTTGTCAACCATTTGAAATAAAACAAATACTTCAGTGAAGTGTTTTACAACACATACGAGAAAATAGCATCCGAATCTAACCGATTCGGATGCTATTTCTCTTGATCGGATTTCTCTTTTGAAATTAGCGCGCATAAACATACAGACCAGAATTCTAAAGACTGTTCTTTTCTTTTATAGACCCCTTCTTTTATTAATATCTTTACAGACATCTACTGTTTACAAACTTTTTATATTGTATTCAATGTATTATTATATTTTTAACTTACCTTTAAAATTAAAATACATAGTACAAATAAAAACATCGTTTCTTTCTCAGATAATCATCCTGACAATTGAAAAAGCAAACATAACATTCTTGATGACTGTATAGAAATTTAATTACCAACTGTCGTAAAATATTTCAATCATTGAATCAATGACGGCTATGAATATCGTAACTTTAATTTATTAAGTTAACGAACCATTATATTTTACAGGACTCAGTACTTATAGGTTGGAATACTCGATAATATAAATGTTGGAATTCATTTTTTCAAAATTATTCACATTCAATAGACATCTGTTATGACTCAGTTATTGAGTTTTTATCGCCTACATTTTTATCATTATGTACCTACTATTTGCTGTAACACTTAACTTCGACGTTTTAACCAACGTTATCCCAACAATCTTAATCAATTGTTGGTAGATTTTATGATTCATACATTTTTGCTTTTATTATTTGTTCCTTTTTAAACTTTAATTTGGAAATATGAAACATTGCATGGATATGTGTTTCTATCACATCTATAAAGTGCTATAATCCCTACACGTAAAGTGAGGATGATTTTTCTTTTCTCACGTCTACCCCATCGTGTGGGGTATCGTTCGATAAAAAGTTTTTTTAAAACATTGAGAGGTTGCTTTTTATTTAAGTATCTGTTTGCTAGTTAAGGCCGCTGCATACGTAACGAGATATTACCTCGGACGGGACGTGGACGGGACGGGGACGTGGTTGCCTCGTTATAAACGGGGACGTGATGTAAATGCATACGCACCGTGACTGTGACTCTGATCTAACATGCTAGTGTTGTGAACAAGGAAAGATGGATTTTTCGTTTCAAGAATTGGCTTTAATTGCTTTTGACGTGCTAAACATCGTTTATTCATTTTGTATGAAACGATGTTTGCGAAACTTCCCGTCCCGTCCCGTCCGTGTAAAAACCCGTCACGTATGCAGCGGCCTTTACTGACCTTTAGAGGTTTTTTTTGTAAAATCAGGGCTTGTCCTCCACCGCCTCCTCTAAAGGCTAAACTACTGGCTCAAAAAAAATTAAAAAATTGATGATGGTAGTCCATGTGAAGAACTTGAAAGAAATACTTCAACAGCTTAGACAGCTTTGTTAGTTCAGGAGTTCTAGAGGTTTAACTTGTGAAATACGCTTACTTGGAAAACTTCGTACAAAAATAACGAAATATTATGTTAACATAACAATCATCTATAATAATATGTTGTGTGTAAGATGTCCGAAATATTTTACTTTATTATTATTTATCTATTGGACACGCTTTTATTTCCACTTGCCATTGTATATGACTACGGACTACTACCTTAATCTACGCGTGGCCTGAGACGTATTTGCCTGATTTTTATTTGATGTATCGTATATACTTTCATTTGCATTTAGTTGCTGACCACTTTTAGATTCTACTTGAGCTTTCCATTGTGAATACAGAAAATGCTGCATATTGGACTACACTAATGGAGGCCCAGTTAGATACTTTTTCTCTCTTATTTAGTAGACAACTATTGTTATTTTGCTTCTTTAGAGCCTTAAATATTCCCAAGATTATTTAAGGCCATCAATTAGTTCAAGTTCAACCAGTTTTACCTCATTTCCAGCTTTAATATGAAGCGACTGGGATCGGACCTCCGCAACCGTGAACTCCGTGGGGAACTGAACTCAACGTTGAACTAGTTGCTAGTAGATTTGACATTTGCAGTCGGCCAGGGCACTGACTTCTCAATGATCTACAAATTATAGTCCTGAGTATGGGTTTTCTTTGTGTCCATTTCGTGTACGTTTATAAATTTCTAAAAAAAAACAGGATTGATTAATTGATTAGATGTTCATGACAAATCGCTGTACTTCCATAATGCGAGCTGCTATTAACTTTTAAGAAATACCATATCGACTCCTATATTACTTCTATAATTCCTATCTCTCTTAATTTGTGCATAAAGGAAGTAATTAATAAAAGAACAAATAATTTTACTTAATTATATTTGCAACGTATTTTCACTAAAGCGTAAAACAAGACGCAGCCTCTTCAAAACATTCCGTTAACATTCACCCGACAGGTGGCGTTGTATCAAAATAAACTTGACATTTCTGGTGCAGTTTCACATAAAATTATACAATCTATTACATTTTCGATTCGTACTAATCCATCAAAAGTAAAAACTTAAACGAAATGATGATTTAACAAAGTATAATAACAAATATACAATATTTCTCGTCTCGACGTTTGTGATATTGTATTGATAATGGTGTTTATTACATTTTCTTACAATATTAATGTAACTGAAGTGGTATTGAGTTATAAAACTGAAGGAGATGTAACATCAATAGCATTTAACAGTCCACTTCCAGACATAGGCCTCCACTTGTAAAAGAGGTTTTGGCCTAGGTACCTATCGCAAAATATACTTAAAAAGGATTTTTATTTCTGGTACTTGGAAGTAATTTTTCGTTAATAAAATCCACCGTTAGCAGTGATTGTGTTTATCTGCTTCAGTTGCTTGCATATATCTTAAATTCAGAAAAATAATTATTTTAATTAAGAAAATAATCCATGAAATTTGAGGGTAAAAAAATTTTGGACAACCTCACAACATTCTTTTTAAATAATTCTCAACTGATATTTTGACAAATTAAATTAAATTTTATACCTCTTTTACACTTAATATATTTTCTTTTGCATTTTAAAATAATGTCAATGTTAATCGAGGCTGTCCATACTTGTCTAAATTGGATACCAAATAATTTTGACGTCGCCCTACCGAAAATACATTTTCTAGCCTGTCCATTGCAATTATATAACATTTTCCAGTAACAACTAACACTGGTAAAAGTGCATCGTACATCGAAATATAGTTTGCATATTGTCGAATGATATGAAACTCTACTAAGTATCTCGCTTACGTTGAAAAATATTTTAAAATTTAAACTTTGAATTTGTAAAATAATCGAATGATTTTAGAAACAATATAATTAAATGTATTGCTTGCTGTATATACATTATAATAAAATGGCGTCGAAGATTGGTTAATAGTACAACAGATAGACTTAATCCAGGTAATTAAATATCAACTTTCGTGTCATAGGAATAAAGTTCAATTTAAATAGCCTGTTATTTAGGTTGCCATTACCAAATATTCTTTGTGTAGTTGTGTTGCCATTTTTGCGATTCGATTAAGTTGTGTTATACTTTATAGGAACTAATTTTACTATCTGCTATATGTTCTATTAAATCATCTTTTGACTACATTTAAGTGATTATTATATTTTATAAACTTGAAACCCTTTTATAACCCCTGAACGGCGCGCGAATACCCTCAAAGATATGAAAATCAAAATACCAAACACATTCTTTTCAACTTTCGGTAACAAATTGGCAGTATTTATTCGCACTTACGATTAAATGCATTTCGTATTTTGACCGGCTAATGTCTGCAAACTTGTTTTGCATTTTGATTATTTCTTTAAGGTTTACATGTATCTTTTTTACGTAATATTTACTATAAATATAAAGACAAGTTGTTTTGTGAGACTATGAAAAATACTTTTACTAAATATAAATAATTACATAATAATTGTATTTAGAACTAATATATTAAAAAGCTTTACGTATGTCGAAATCAAAATAACGTTTAGCTTGCGTATTGGATATTATTTACGATTAAGATTATAAGGGAATTACATTTACGATTGGTATACATTTAATAATTTAATGGTTACAATATAGGTACTATGTACAAAAGGTATCTTCAAGGTATTGAGGGTAATATATTTTTATTGGACATCTGGCTATACATAATGCCATCTAGTATCAAACTAAGCAGTGTTTGTATTATATGTACATATTAGACAAGTGACATAAATACATATTTGTAGATCATACAAATAGGTAGTCCGATCCGTGTATCGAAGTCAAGACCTCAAACAAAGCAGTCGCATGCACAACCACTGCGCTGTCGAATCATTATAATTATTCTTTGTGGAATGGAAGGCAAAATAACAGTGCGTAACAAGTAAGTATAAGTCGTAAAAGACCACCCTAGTGTGATACTACCATTTAAAACAACTAAGGAGGTGAGAGGAATCGGAGGAGGATTACTATTAAATAACTATATAATTAATTATTAAATGTACACACAATCTTACATCACAAGCTACTAATATTACATCTTTTTCATAAAAATATTTACATAAAATAAAAACATCAAATATTTTTATGATAAAAGAGGAATTTGACTAGTAATCTGGTGGATATGTATTCGCTCATAAATGGGGTACCTAAACATCAGTGGGTTCGACTACAGACTATGTTACAATTTGTAATATTAACAATTACAGATATTACAAGTTACAGCGTCTTCAATTAATTTACCTATTATAAACGAAGTTATGATAACAGCAAAAAAAACGGTGAAATATTAAGACTAGATAGATTATAACCTAAAATTCAGTCATGTCATTCACTAAGCACATTTCTGTTGCTAAAACTGCATTAACATCGAACAAGCATAACCCTGATCTCATGAACAAAGCAGGACTCATTGACGTAGTTTCCTTACAAGCGAAAAGCAATAAAAATGAGGAAAAAAATAATTAAACAATTAGTAAAATTGCACTTTACAAAACATTTCTTATTTAGAAAAATACGAAGAGAATCAATTTGACGAGAATTTGGTGCCCTTATAAACTCTTCGAATATAAAAAAGAATTTTTGTTTTTTTTTTAGTAAAAACTTATCGAACTAGCTACGTCGTTTTTTTTTTTAAATTTTATACCAAAAGGAAGATCATTATGCAACATGTACCTACTAGTTCAAAAAAATATAAATATTAATAATATTTACATCAACAATATTAATAGGTGTTACGCTAAATATTAAATATTGCAATAATCATAAGTCAAAGTGTCAAAACTCGTATTTCATTTACGCACGACATAAATATGAAAAAATATATTCTATATGAACCGCTATTTAAGTAAACTCTTGAGACAGCGATTTTATATGAAAATATAGATAATATTTAGTACAAGTAGTTAACTATTTACAAAGATTACATTTTATTATAATGAAAAATATATTGAGTTGAATGAATACTGATTAAATAAAAAAAATCCACTGGAATAATATTTACTGTGACTAATGGCGCGAAATAAATACGATAAAAAATCATGTGCCTTATAGTAAGCTTATTATAAATTATCTAAAATACTATCACACGATTTTTGAAATTCAACTGACAGGTTCTTGCAAATAGGATCAAACACGTCGAAATACTTGTCAATATTTTGACAGCTTTGACGTTAGCTGTCATACGTACACCTATGTGTGCATTAAGTTGAACATTGGCTCTCGCGTATTCTAATGACTATAATTATTAGAATCATTAATTTTAACGTGTATTTCATATTTAAATTTGGAATAGTAACGACTTATTTATATTTGACATTTACATACATACATGACGATTCGCGTTATAATTTAATAGCTGTGTTTTATGTAAGTATACCGTATTTCTACTGTTTTATAATTACTCTATGGGGACACACGCAGTGGTAGAATATCACAAATACCTTTAAATTTCAGTATTAACTGAGACTATGCAGTAAACACTAGCTCGGAAAGCCAAGGCTTTCTATTTTCCAGGTCATCCTTAAAGAGTTTTTCGTAAATTTTTATAAATTTACTGATTAAGGTATCATCAGGACTTTAGTTTTAATTTTTATTCTTAGTAGGAAATAAAAAGTCAGTGATGTAGTTATGTGCTCTTTTATCGAGAGCGCAGATCGAGAATAGCGAAACGAGAGAATGATTTTAACATATTCGAAATTCAACTTTATATAGATGGTTATAAAGTACAGATATATAAAGCCCTAAACCGTGTGAAAATTTTAGATCATATTAAAAAATTCGTGTAGCTTAACGTTTATTAAAGAGTGTTTTAAAAAAGTCCTATCAATTGGGCTGACTATCAGAGTTAATACTAAAATGTAATAATCACATTGCGTGTTTCCCCTTAAATAGCCTAACAGGTCTATTGCTAAGCAAACCAAGTAGAGTTCACAGCCTAAGTTGTAGGCACGTACAGAAGACGGGTCGAAGCCCTATTGCTTTGTTGAGAGGAGAATTAAAGTAAGGTATGAGGGTATACATAACAAAATACATGATCGTATTCATAAAAATAAACGACTTGTAAATTTATATATCTGTTGTTTTATTTTTTAAATGACGTTCTCACATGGGTTTGTTATAGGACTGGTATTTTTTTTGAGTATTTTAATTCATTTTATTATCTTGTCGGTTTCATATTTGGTTTTATTCACTCACTTTACGGTATTTCGGGGATTCTTGATTAAATTTATATCCAATTTTGGTTTTTTATCAAGTTGTAAAGCTACTTACCGCATCGGCATCCAGGAAAGCTATTTATTCTCATGACTACGATCGTAAATGTCTATACAAAAATTTTAAACTTTGAAAGTTTTCGAAAATATAGAAAATAAAGAATAGTACTCCACACAACGCATACAATATCAAATAGATTAGTTATGAAGAATTGTGTAGTATTACTAATTACGTTGATTGGTTGGTGATGGTGCGTGTGGTGATGGTATTTTTTTCAGCCATTTTCAAGTTCTAGGCAAGTCCAAAACATTACCCCAGTAAAATTATCAATAACTTGAGAACCACGAGACACGCTAACATTTAATACGTAACAAAAGCTACCTATTCATGTATTTGATTGGGGTCAAAACGATTTTAAAAGAAAATTCAGAGGTAACGTTTCAATACCTCCTTTTCAAAGAGAGGCATATGTCCAGCAGTGGACTGTTAAAGGTTGTTGATGATGATGAACGTTTCAAAAGTTACTCCAGCAAAATCTGTTTTTGCCGAATAACTTTTAACACGCACAAATTTTGCTATTTGTAACAAATTACTCCTTAGAATGCACTTATTTTCTGATATACTGTCACCTCTCTAAAGCCCAACTTTTTTTTGGATTTTGCTGGGGTGAAGCACACTTTGGTGGCATGGAGCAACACGGTAGGGCATAGCCTGCAGTGCAGTAATCGTTCCCCTCTATCAAAGCATAAGCCCAAATGGGCATGCATTACAATGTTGTGATACAGCATGTGTTTATGTAATTGCTATGTGTGAGTTCGTAGTGACCGGTGTTTGTTTTTGCACGTGAGTCTAAAACGTGTATGTGTGAACCCCCCCCCCCCTCCCTCACCCCCAAAAAGACAGACTGTTTGTTTTCAGAAAAAGACGCTATGGCAATCCGAGGAGAAAATCTAGCAGTAGGTACTGATATAGATAGTAAGGGCAATTTATAAACATCATGTAGTATGAAATTTTACGCCATATATTGAATGCCTTTAAATAGCAAAAATTTTCGGGGTATTTAAATGCCTACAGGCATTAACCACATCCATTACAATGCCAAGTAACTGGCTGATTTAACTCGATTATTTTCATAATAATAATAAAATGAGACTATTGCGTTTGTGTGGAGTACAACTTTGACAATTTTATAATCGATTGGAAAATAATTCATAAAAAGGAGTTCTATTACATATCGATTCTTTTATGATGCAACCTTATCATTAATATTTAATAATTGAGATGTCGAAAAGTTCTATTGCAGACATTGCTCAATGGCAGTGTTCAGTACGTAATATAAAATAAAATTATTTTTATTTTGTTCCTAGATCATTCACAGCTGAGAAAGATATACAAATATATACACGTCAAAATCAGACTTATATTTACGATCATAAGGTACGAATTCTATTGAAAACCTGTTCTTAATGACGAAGTTTTGGGGAGGCGAGTGTATTCTCTTATTACTTTTTAATATTGAAACTTATTATTCATGGTTTTTAGTGAAAAATGATCTCACACACGATTACGTTAGAGTACATTTTCGATTGAATTTGTTAACGGACTTGTGAGATTTCTTTATTAAATGAATCTATGTTTCGTATACAGTATTGAGTGGAATTGATTTCAATTTAAAATTCATTATTTGCGATAAAATATTTGGACTGTTTTAAAATCTGTAGACATTTGTTTTTAACATTTGAAGTTAAAAAAAAATAAGAATAAATTCTTAAATTAATTAGGATTCAGTACTAAGTTAGACGGTGTTTTATTATCACCTACATTTCTAAATTTTACTAGTTTTATTAAATTCAGTATTTTAGGATTTATATGGATGTAAAAATTAGACAACACTCACCCCACCAAACTGATAAAGTAACAAGAACCCTCATTCAACTAACACTTATTAGGTACTTTAGATCCAAACTCGTGTAATATATCGCAGGCCATTTCCAGATCGTTCCGGGTGATGCCCAATGCGCGTACGACTATGTCTTTAGGGTAGCCTTCGCCTACCAGGCGAGCAATGTAATCTAAATTTATATTTTCATACGATACGTTGTCGCCGTATTTTCTGCCGTGCTTGTCGTGTGTTAAAGGGTTGATTTTCTTGGCTGGAAAGAAAACGTTTAGATTAGGACTTTCATCAGTAATAAATACATTTAAAAAAGGCTGTAGAAAAGTAAATAATACTACACGTAAAGATACCTGTTTCATTAATTCGTGTAAAATCGTAATGTATTTTTCGATGCACTAACTAAAGGGTACACACTACATAGTATAAAACAAAGTCGCTTCCGCTCTCCGTCTGTAATTATAAATGCGTAGATCTTTAAAACTACGCAACTGATTTTGACGCCTTTTTTTTATTAGATAGAGTGATTCAAGAGGATGGTTTATATGTATAATACGTGTATAATATCAATGTCGTAAATAAATCCATTTTTTTACGCTTACATTGCAAACGCTGGCTGCGTACCCTACGAGATAGATCAAAATAATGTACTACAGTATTGTACAACTTAAAAAGGTTTGCGAAAATTCCGCGATGGTATATTTCTATCTCTTAGGGATAACTCACAATAACCATTTTTTTATTTCTTTCTTTTTAAGAGAAATAATGGCTTATTTACGAAGCGATTTTAAGCAATACAGTATTTTTTAATCCCTATCCAATTAAGCTCCTTAAATACATTGTGGATTTAATTTAGATTAATATGGCCCTTGACAGTATGTAATTTTAACTATTATTTTTGAAGATATTACAGATTAAAAATGCAAAAATATAGCGGTTGTGGTGGTACCGGCCGGGACCCGTTAAGTCGCACTACTGTCGAAATTTCTAAACACAATACTTAGCCGGGTTACTACGTTACTACTACGAAGTTAGCCGGGTCAGCTATTTGTATAAATGTATAAAGGTTATAATATGTATCGTTACCACTAAGCATGTTTTAATGAAATATGTATTTTTATTTATTGACTGCCTCGGAGGCACAGTAGCGAGCGCGACTGCAGTGCTTGAGGACTAGGATTTCATTCCCGGGTCGGGCCAAATGTTTATCTGATTCGCAAATATTTGTTTCGGAGTTTTAGTATTTACAAAAAATATGTACATATGTTTATGTATTACTTTGGTACTAGATGACGTTATGTGTAAGATGTCCTAACTATTTATTTATTAATTTTACTTTTCTATAAATCTGGAAGTTTAATCAAATTGAGAACATTTCCTGGAGTCGGTCCCAAATTATATCTGAAATTCGGCTAATAAAACTTACGTAAGACAGCCAATTCATTCTTCTCCACGGCAACATTCTCATACGGTGGATCTTTTGCATCTTCAGAAGGGAACTTTGGCATCGTAGTCGACTTAGTAGGATGGTCCACACTCCCACTAGTCGATGCAGGCAAAGATCTCTGCCTAGGAGGTGCCCGACTCTCAACCCTGGTCTCCCTGTCAAAACTATTCCTAGATTCTATTTGAGCTCTTAAATCTGGCTTTTCTGGAGGTCTTTCTGGCGGTAATCTGAAATCTGTATGCCTGTCTAGCCCATGTCGATCTAATTTCTGACTGTCTACAGGCATATGTCTGTTATCCAACCTGGTTTCAGGCATGTGTCTTTCTTGTCTATTATCTGACAAGACATGCCTATCAGGTCTTTCAGGTACGTGCCAATCTGCTAAGCGATTCTCTTGATGTCTTTCAGGTCTGTTGTCTGGTACAGGTACATGTCTTTCTTCTCTTCTGCTGTCTGGAATAGGAACGTGCCGATCTTGTCTCTGGTCAATTTGCCTCGTATCAGGAATTGGCATTCGTTCTCTAGTTTCTGGTGGATTAGGAACTGGTCTTTCTATTCGACTATCCGGTAATGGCGGTATGGCTCTTTCTTGTCTGTCTGGTAAATGTCTATCCTGTCGATCCGGTATATATCGACTATCTGCAAGAACTCGGTTGTCCGGTTTCGGTTCAGTTGGGGTTGGTGCTTCGGCGGGACGTTCGGGTGGGGTTGCTGGAAGGGGTCTGCTATTTGATTGAGGGGTGCAAGCCCGGCGAGGTTTTTCGAAAGCTCTTGGATCGGGCGGTACCTAAAAAGTAAAATACTATTTTTCAAGTTATGTTATTTTTTCATGTAAAGCAGTCACAGTGACTCTATTTTGTCTGATGGAAAGCATGAGTAGAAATCAATATTGGAGGTCTTCAAAAAAAAAGTCGAAGTTATGTACTGGCCGAAAATTGAAATAGAGATAAGTATGCAGTTACAATTTTACTTCGTACTTGTCTTAGTAATGTTATCGAATGAATAATTTAACAACCGCAACTCATGATTGAGGAGCCCTGAATACGTACAGTACAGTAGTACATGAGGATTGCCCCTAAATCTACATGACGTTCACACTACGGCTTCTTATGAAGTTCTGAGAATCCAATTCACTTCACGCCCACGTAATAAATCTACCGTCTTTCAAAATCTGTTAATATTTTAACAGATTTTGAAAGACGGTAACAGATTTTTCCTTCTATTATAATTCTAAGTAAATAAGAAGAAACCTACCTCATGTCTTGTGTCTATGACACCAGTGATGGTTTCTGTTGAACCAGTGATGATGGAAGTCAAGCGATGCCTCGAGTCGGGTTCAGGTTCTAATGATGATCGCCTTCTTGGCTCAGCAAAGACTGCAGACAATTTCATATATTTATAAATATGTAGAGCAAAACAAAAATATTTTTTGGAAAAGTACAGAAATTAAGAAATGAAAAGGAAACACTTGACCAACAAGGCTGCTTGCTGCTGCTTAGGATTGCTTTTTAGATAAGTAAAAAAATAAGGATTTATATGTAATCAATTTATACGTTTTGACATTAAGCGCTTGAGCAAAATATTTTAAGCTTTGTAAAAAGACAATCGGCTTTTTATAACTGATCCTGAGCTTTTGCTATATTTAGTAAACTATCTGTGATAAATAATCTTCTTTGCCTCTTATTTGGTAGACCGACGTGACCGAGATAGATAATCTTACCTTGAGAACTTGCAGCAGCTATATCCTGCACGCTTGACGCTGCCACTATTACCGGCTCTGCGGGCGATAGACTCTTCCTAGGAGGTAATGGCGGAGCCCTAAGCTCTCCGTACGCATTCTCTGCCGGTTGAGGAGCCCGACGAGGGGCTCGGGGACTATGGCGAGGGGATACGCCCGGCGAACGAATCGATGGTCGCAAAGCGTCAATTGTGGACGTTGCGGCATTGAATTCTGCCCAATCCTGTGAATTTAATTGTCGTTTTGCTCAAAGATAAATATTTTAAGGGAATGTATTATTCGTTAACAGGGTTTATTTATAGGGTTTGTGCAACTGTCAACTAAGTTTTACTGAGAGACTTTGATAATATTATACAATTTTGCCAGGCCACTTTTTACTGCGCCAACTGTTGTGGATTCAAATCCCACGATGGATAACTCTTTGTGTGATACAGAATTTCAGTTTTATGTATGTTTGTAAAGTCCCTCGCAAGTTGTCTTTCTATATAATTAAAAATTGGTACCAGTGTGTATTTGTATTGTTTTTGTATTTGTATTTGTATTATTGTTGTGTTTTCTTCCGATATAATAAAACTTTACATTTAACCTTTCTTTGGTCATGATAGTGCGTTGCCTTGAGTTGGGCATAGAGTGATAAGTTTAGGAGGTTACGTTGCTGCATTCAACTACCGTTCGCTAGATGTTCTACATTTATGTATTCTGCCGATGAGGAACAGTGGCTGTTTTGCAGAGCGAAGTAGAACTGCTCTGTGTTAATTAACTATAGGGGCTAGCATTGCCCGCTCCCCATCATATTATTATAAATACTGTTCCTAATTTGACCAGAACTATCGGAGTTAGTCCGATGTTCCGTACGGAGTTACTGTTTGTTTTTATTCAGCCAGAAATTCCTATTCAAAGTAATCGTCTTACGGAATCAATTCTGTAAATACTGAGTCCACAACTCCACAGTCGAAATTTAAAAGTTTAAAGCAAATAAATAAGTCTGAGCACATTGCAAGTTGCGCACAAACGCATGGCTATTCAACAACCCATAACATGCCACTGCTGGCCTCGGATCTCCTCCCAGGAGAGGGTTAAAGCAATACGTCCCCATGCTAGCCGAGGGGGGTTGGAGATTGGCAAGCCGCCCGAAGGCCTCGCTAAGCTTCACGACTGTTTCTTAAGATAACAACCGAGACCGACTGTTTAACGTGACCTTTGAATCAGGGAAATGCTCATGACATATCATACCACAAACGGTCACCCACCTAGGTCTGACTGCGCCGTCGTTGCTTACCCAAGGTAATTTGGCTATGAGCTCTTCTATGGATATTAGTATAATGTGACTTATAATCTTGCAGTTAATATTTGACCTTGTGCAACTATAATTTATGTGTGTTATGTATTTAAATACATAACACACATAAATTATTAATTATTTATATAGTATTAATTTTAATTAACGATAAATAAGATGAAACTAAAACGTCTTCTAGATACATGCATATATGCAAACATTCACGAACAAAAAGAGATCTCCTGTTCTAGATTTATAGAAGAAAAAAAATAGGTAATAATGAACTGCAATGTGCATATAGTGTTCGTGCAAGAAAACTACGAGGTAAATGAAACCAAAACACACAAAGCACACATCACCAAGCGTATATTTTCAACATAGAAATAATCTTAAAAATAAATAAAAAAGTAAAATATGTAATAAAAATTAATTTATTACTTAATGTCAATAATACGTAACTAAGCGTAAACGTAACAAAATGTCCGCAGAACTTAGCGTAAATAAAATACAATGTGCATTTAACTTTTAATTATTAATTTAAACAAAAAAAAACTAATTTTATTAAGTGCGTAAACAGAAACATATCATATTTAGCACTTTACTAGATTCGTTTTAAATAAAATTATATCCTAAGTACTTCATGATAAATACATAATTTAAAGTGTAATATCAAAACTTAAAAAAAAATGTATATTTACAATTCGTCAAATACTTCTTGTTTAATCGCAAAATCACAAATTTAATATAAAAAAACATAAATTAACTAAATTATTGCATAAAACACACTATAATTCTAGTAATAATAATTGAGAATTAAGAAAATGTTTTAAATAAGCCATATTTTTATGATCTAAAAAAAGCGACTAAATTATTTTTACTGGACGCTAAAGTGGTAACCTAAAAACAATATAAAAAACTTTACATTTATCTATTTTTAGCATACACGATAATAATTATTTTGCAATACTGTTGCTAAAATAAATATTTCTATTTTAAATAAATATTAATAATTATAAATTGTATTCTTTCACAGAATAATGGACGCTAATGTTAAGCATAAGTACCACTTTAGCAACCAAGCGAGTAAATGCCAAATAATGATATTTCAACACGATTGCATTTTTTAAACAAGTGACTTTTAAACGTTTTCATTCTAACGAGTGATAGAAATAATAGCAAATGTTAAATTTGTTCCTTAAAAGCTTTATTTATACCCGTCTCATTATGAGACGTGCAGTTTTTAAAAGCTTTATTTATACCCGTCTCATAATGAGACGTGCACATTTTTTAAATGACTATAGGTTTGCTACGAAACGTCAAAGTCACTAATGTTTATCGACAAACACAAATGAATTTCATGTTATACAAAATGTATTACTTAAATAAATAGACAGAAAATAAATATAGTTCTATTGCGGTGGAAACGTATCAAATAAAAAAACAAGGCTTTAAAATTTTAAGCGTTTATAGATCAGTACTAAGAAAACTGCTAAAATGTTTACTAATTGGACCTACTTATGCAACAAGGAACCAATCCACACAAATGCCAAATCGACAATTATCCTTGTGTCCTTAGAGATAGGGTCCTTATCTCGATTTTAGTATTTGTGTGGATTGGATCCTTATAGCATGAGTAGGTTTAATTATATTTTCGTAATTCCTCTGTCACTGCTTAAAATAATAATATACAAGCTGATGACGCAACTTCATATGCAATTCTTTTTAATAATGCTCAGCTCCTATTAGCCTTAACGTGATGCTAACTATTCTATCTGAGGCACGCCAACTAAACACACATTTTAAAAAACATGATGATTCATGTAAAAGATTTTCGATTTCATTTATGTGTTTTTAAAATCTAATCACGAATAAGTTTTGTAAAAGATGTTTTCAACATTATTTTAAATTATAATGCCATTGTATGAACGTTTTATTATATCTTATAAAATACGGAATCCTTTAAATCATTATATATGTATATAATAAATATTACGGTGTAAATAATTATTTTACAATATAGGCCAACACATTCCACTAAAAGTTACCATTATGTTAACTGCTATTGATACGAATCCACCCAATGCTATTTGAAATGGTCAACGATTTAGGCTTACCAGACTTAAAAATATTTATGTTTTTAATACAATTAATATTATTGCTCGCTTGCTCTTTTATTGTAATGACTGTTTCAATAGAGACTTTATTTATATAAAGACAAGATTTACATTCGGCATATCTATTGAAGTATTTAGTGTTAATAATATCGTTTAAATGAAAAAAAAAACGAAAAGAGTGTCGAAAAAAGAGCTTTTTGTAATTTTAAAAACATTGCATTTGTGTCTTTTGCTCGCGTGTTTCAATATATTACCTAATAAAAATTTTACTTTAGTATTCAAGTACTCCGTTTAGGAAATACCTTCTATTTTAATAAACATATACGCGAAGATCCTACATTTCATATAATTTAGTAAAAGAAAACGACCTAGTTTATTTCATTTTTTACGTTCCTGGTAAGCCAACTTCGTTACATACATGTCACAACAAACACAAAGAAAAAAAAACATGCTTCAGAATACACAGTACATAAGTACACAACGATCCTTGCTTCGGCTTCGTCAAGCAAAACTACCCGTGCAAGCTAAGCATGCGGTGACTTTCGCCTCAGTCTCTGCGAACAGACAAAATATCTTTACATAATGTTGTGCATGCATGGGTCGACATATATCTGTGATTTGACTAGCTCAAATGTTAGCATACGACACTAATGTATGAAAGTGTACAAACAACTAAAACGAAAATAATAAAAAGCACTTACAGATTTTAAAATATCTTCGGCAATCTTCGAGAAAATTCGGAGACGAACTGTCGTATTTAGCACACGATAGGGAGTAGCCATTGGTAGGCGTTTCCTCTGTCAAAGTGTAAGCCTAAATCGGCCTACGCATTACACAGTTATGACGCAGATGTGTTTATGTGTGTGTGAAAAATTGTGAATGTTTTAATAGTTATGTGTGTGTTCGTTTTTGTTCGTTCGTGTTTTGTGACAGGCAATTGTTTTTTTGCATGCGAGTCTAAAATGCCTTTGTGTAAAGATTTCCCCCCGGTAAAATGTGGGATGTTGTCTATGGTGAAAAGACACTATTGCCACTCCCCTCCTGAACCACCGGCCTCTGTTACTCTATGGCTTGATTGGTCACTCTTTTACACACACATCAGTTCCATAAGACGAAGAATGCCGAAAAAACAATTTCCCAATATCATAAATTATTAATTGAAAGCATTTATAAATTTATAATATTTAAAAAACCACAGATAAATGTCAACCCTGTAAAAAATGAGAGACAAAAATATAATGATACATCGCGCACATAAGCACCAACTGATTTCAAAACATGCCACGCCGCATACATAAATGCACAACATGCCTTATGAATATAATGGAAAACGCAATCTATCATAAAAAGTATTTCTATGAGAGGAAAAAAGTTTTAAAAAGTTCGACTACGTAATAAATTCTAAAATTTATATAAATTATAGCCGAGCCTATTATTACGAATCTATTGAAAGCATAAACGAACCAGCTTCTACCTTCTCAGAGAAGACCAACCAAAATGACAGCATTTGTACTACTGTCTTGTTTCGTTGGTGGGACAGAAGCATGTCAATAGGCCCCTATAGTGTGGGTCACCAGACTGTGTCTGCGTTGGCAATGAATATGGTGACCTCTACTTCATGATTCTACTTACGCTTTCTGTCAGAGTCACTTTGGCGGGCTCATATTTATCTTATAAACCTCATTTTAGACCAGGGTAAAATAACAAAAAGTGAACATAAATTATAGTAGGATGAAACCCATTGTAAAAGGAGGAGAATAGTACAAAAATTAAAGGAAAAATAAATTACGGGCGATCTGAGGTCGGGAAGGGGGAGAGGGGGGGGGGGGGGGGGTTTAAGGGAAAAAAATTTTTTCGGTATTCAGTCAAAATGAGGTGAAAAAATAGATATTTCAAATCAAATAAATTACGGTGTATTCAAGACATGAAAAGCTAAGGTTTCACAAAATTTCGTTAAAAAATAATTTTATTTGTAAAAGATAAAAATAAAAAACCAAAAACTAAGTTTTTTGAATTTTTTACATAAAATTTGAGGTTATGTGAAAAAAGTGTAAATGCAAAAGATGTAGATCTTTTTATTACCTACAACTTTGCCATTTAACTTTTTTCCATAGGACTTGTAGTTTTGCAGGAAATTGAGATAAGCCATTTTTTCCCTTAAACCCCCCCCCCTCTCCCCCTTCCCGACCTCAGATCGCCTGTAATTTATTTTTTCTTTAATTTTTGTACTATTCTCCTCCTTTTACAATGGGTTTCATCCTACTATAATTTATTTTGTTTTCAAACATTAAAAGCACTGGTCTATCTGTTAATGTCGGGGTTTTAACATACAAATATATAAAAGCTGCCAACACTATTACCCTTCTTCTCGGCTTCACGCTATCGGGTAAAAAGAGTACGTTGTACTTTTGGGAGTATTTTTTATTTACCAGATTTTTTATTTATAATATTTCTTTTATTTTGTCCCTAATGCGATACAAGCTACAATGTTTTACTCATAACTTTAGAACACAGCTTGACATCTTATGAATCATTCTAAATTTAACGTAGGTTTATAATTTTTACACTGCGTGTCGACTTTTTTTAGTAGTTTTTTACACGTTTTTAAAAACATTTAGCGGCAAGATTTTTTTTCAAATGTACAGTCAACTACTACTGTCTCTCCGAAACATTTTCATTTATACTAAGGTTGCCTGGAAAAGATTGCTTTTGGAGGTTGCCTGGAAAAGATTGCTTTTGGACATAAGTTTTCCTGGCCTTACGCCTCTCTATAGCACATTGTAAAATAGATGTTTCTCAATTCTTCTGTCCATAATGTTACGATACAAAACATAAGAAAATTTCAGAACGCATCGACATTCAGTTTGGCTGGACAAATTCTAGATAAGTTCTAATAATGATATATTGCGGCACAACACAATGAACCATAAAAGAATAAACATAAGAACAAATATAGATTATTGTGCATTTGATTTGTCACATTTTTTTGAAACGGTATGTTTGATTGTTCTGTGATAGTTGGAGGCTTCCAGAATATACCAGTAAGTCTTACATAAAAGGCGTCTCGTCGATTGCAGTTCAATTCGAATTAAGCTACATACTATAAGTTTAAATAATATTAGTTTATTGTGTGTTTGTATTAGTTTTAAAAGTGTTTGCTATAGTCCCTTTTAGTCGTCATAAGACTTATTTTTGTAATTGTCCGAACCCTAACAAGTAACAATATTATACGCATGTCCATGAATACGCGTGTAAAATCCAATTTGATTGTTACAACCTCATCGTACAGTTATAATTATAGATATAAATAGTAATCCTTACCTCTGTATCATCAATATCGTCTGTGAGTCCATTGAAGGTCGTGTTCCTTGAAGACCAGCCGTTTGAGTTGCCAGATATTGTGACATCAATACCTGAACAGATATCATGTATATAATGTAAGTGAAGCAAAAACTTTGTATCCTATTTTGCGTAATCTTATCTGCTATACATACAGTAATCGTACAAATGTTGTATTAAATAAAAATGGAATAGCTTTTATTTAAAGAGGTAAATTTACTGTTGATATATTACCTACATTACTAATAATAAAATAAATAAATATTTCGGACATTTTTTTACACTCAACGCCATCTAGTCCTTAATTAAGCATAGCTTGTGTTATGGGTACTACACAACTGATATAAATACATAAACATACTTTTTTTTTACATACATACATATTATAAATAGAAAAACACCCAGACTCCGCAACAAATATTAGTGGATTACACAAATGTTTGTGGTCCGACCCGGGAATCGAATCCGAGACCTATTGATCAGCAGCCGCATACGCCAACCACTAGACCAACAAGGCAGTCAATTTTCGTGTACATTATTATTTATATATGTACTAGTTGAGTCCCGTGGTGTTACCCACGGCTATTGTTGTAACGCATCGAAGCTAGTCTAAAACGAGACTCAGCCTAAGTTACTCTTATGTCATCGACTTCAAAATCGGTCTAGACGTTTTAAAGATTATCCGGAACAAACAGACTGACAATTAATACTATATTTGTATTTACTTTCATATGCATTTAGTAAAAAAATATTCATATATGATATTACAAACAGACTTTGATTTTATTTATTTATATAATACTAGCTTTCGCCCGCGGCTCCGCCCGCGTGTATGTCGGTTATCGCGGGAAAAAGTAGCCTATGTCCTTTCCCAAGTTCAGTTCTATCTACATATCAAATTTCATCAAAATAGGTTCAGTGGTTTAGGCGTGAAAGCGTAACAGACAGACAGACATAGTTACTTTCGCATTTATAATATAAGTAGGGATAGATGGAAGTCTGAAATCCTTTTATATTATTTTACTTGCTTTATTGATGTGTTCTGTGTATGAAATAATGCACTCACTAGATCCATTGCAACCCGACGATCCGGATGATCCTGACGAATTTGATGACATTGATTTTACTGCAGTCTTTGTGCTACTGCTTCTGCAAACAAAATAATATAGATGATGAGTTTACTTAACACTAATACAATTATATCTAATATCTTATGTTTGGAAAAACGAAAGTTTTTGAGTTTTCATCCGTTTTTATTTCACGCTACTCTTAACGCTGTTTGCGATATCTATTACTCTCAGTAAAATTTACACATATATAACCAACACATCGATAGGCCAAGTTACGACGAGTGTATAAATAAAAAAAAAAGTTATGTAATGTAACAGAACAGAGATAAAAAATAAGAAATAAATCCCAAGTATCCTTTGTCGCCCAGACGCACACTTATACGATTAATGGCAAGACGAGGTGATCTTGACATGGTAACTGGTGATGTTGGGGTGCTGTATATATACTAATCGGCGCGAGAATTTCTATATCGCGATTCAGGATGTTACTTCGTAACTACTTGGTTTAGTGTTTCTTCGGTAGATGGCGCTGTTGTATGTTTTCACTTGCACTGTATGTGGAAATCGCCACATAGATAACGCCAAGTAATGGACATATTGTCGTATTTCATGTTATTTATACTTCGACAGGGAATCGAACATAACTGCTCTGCATTATTATCGTTGGACATAACCTATTACTTACTTGTCTGAAGTAGTATTAGGTGGGCGAGGCGGAACGAATGCATCTACCACGACTTGTTCTGTCCCCTTGATCTCCGCTCGACAGAACGGACAACCCTGACCTTCTGAATCCTGGAAACGGATAATATGTATTAGTTTATAGCATATTACTTGCATAAGTATGTTGGTCTTAAGTCGACTTTGAAAAGAAAGGATTTTTTACATATCTCTTGATACTCTGTTTTTTTTACTATTCGCTTGACTCCACATATAACTGAAATTACCATCGGTGTCACACAAATCTCTCTCAGCATCATTTTAGTATCCAAAAGTAAGATTAGAAAAAATAAAGAAGAGATTATACTGAATTGGTATATTTTCTAACAGTGACCCAGTCCGGCTTTGACCGGAAGTCTTTGAAATTCTAAGAGTTCATCTAATTTAACGAACAATCTATCTAGTGCTAAAACTATATTAGTGAAGTTTAAAAGACCTAATACACAGCCAAAAATTTGTAAATCTAGTAACACATGCAATTTTTGCCTCAAAACCGATGGCTTATTTTAAGGAAATTTAAAAAAAAATAAGCCTACAAAAACCGATCCTAAAAAGTAATTGTGACGTCATTATGTTGCATAGGAAGTACTTACAATTTGCCACGCAGTCAAGCAAGGGGTACACAGTAGATGTCCACATGGCTCTATCCGAATGTCTTTGTCGTTCTCTGCACAAATCTTGCACAATTGAAACGTGCTCCCTGAAACAGTACAAACATGAGCTTGAATAAACACTAAGATTTTGTCTTAATTATTCTATCAAAAATCAATCTTTTTATTTTTTTTTTTTTTTTATCTTTTTATGTTATTCCTATGTGTCTCTTAAGTTTTCGTAAACGTCCCCTAAATTTGATGGACCACTTATAAGAGTAGGGTAACCCTTAGTGAGATTTTCGTTTTCACCCAAGGGACACCTAAGTGACTTCAACTTCACTTAAAATTTAGGGGCTATGTACGTTTAAGTTGCTCTTAGCAAGGGGACGGTTTAAGTATACTTGGTGAAAACGGGTATTACTCTATCAACAATACAATTTTATTGTCAATCACACAAACTATGCAGTCAAAAATCAGGTGTGAGTGATGTTAACAAACATAAAACGGATACAAAAAACACCCACACTCAGAACAAAAATGTGAGGATCACATAAGCCGTGAAGTCGAAAATCAGGTGTGATATCTGTAAGTATATTTTAGCAGTACATAGGGTAAACCACCTAATTATTGGCACTTTAGTGTATGCTTCGTGTCAGTCTGAAATTAAATAACCATAAAATCTCATTTGCAGAAGCTAATAGACAAAACATAGGACAGAATCAAAGAAAATACTTTAATCTTTGTTTCTCTAATCATTTTTATGTGATTGAATAGTATTAAATAAATATTTAACACTTAAATCCGAAAGACTACAGAAAATCCTATTATTGGCATAGAATGTCCTAATATTGGCATTTACTAGTCTAATTATTGGCACGTAGTTAAAGTAGGAACGAGGCAGGTACCTACCTATCATTGAAAATATAAAATAAGCCTACCTATATGTACTTAGGGTATAATAATTAATTTTCATATTTTTCATTTCTAGTGGTCTAGCATTTGAGCCCCACGTGCAAAGACGGTAGCCCGTAACCATTAATAATTGTATCTGGTTTAACGCATTTATCAATAGTCTATTGCAATAACGGTACAAAACCGACTTTAGTAAGAGCTCGAGATGGATTGTCACGCCGCCACTCTAATACGGTCTTCTGCCAACCACCTTTTAGAGGTCTACAAGCTGAGACATCTGCAGTCTGGAGCAATCGAGTGCAATTGGGATAAAGTGCTATAAGCACAATATCCAATGAGGAACAAAGCTCACTGACAGCGTAGGTGAGGTGAGTTTGTGTTCATCTACAAATAAAATGACCGGGAATGGTAACTGATTTCGCACGAAATGCGGATGTAACACTTTCGGGAGAAAATTTCTGTTTTCATCCAGCCATTGTAACTTAGGCCTATACTCAATCTGCTGGTACCTTTGAAGCAATTTCACTTGGCAAGCGCTTGTACGGGTATATAACAATTGGTGAGATAATTTCACCATTGGCAGCAAAAGTAAACATCACTGCTAATGAACTTTTAGCTGGGGCAAGGTCGATCTCGTAAACAGTTTTTGCTCCTTTTGGTGTCAAGACCACACCTGTCTTTGCGCAAAGAACGAAATTAGTTTCGTCACCATTCAAGACTCTTTTTGGGCCTAATAGAATTTCAAACAAACTGTGATCTTTTAGATATCTTTCAATTGCCTGAAACTATCCTTTTATATAATTTTCTGATACGGTAGCACTTGCCGCAGCTACTGATTCAACAATATCGGTGCCGCTTTAAGAAAAGTTTAAACCATTTATTTCCTGGGATGCTGTCTTTGAATGGGTTAGATCGGCCGCTTTTTCATAATTTTCTGACACGTTCTTCAGAAGATCTTCTTTACGTTTAGGAAAACCCTTCGCATGGCTGACATTTAACCAATTCTTTATTTTATTCTCTTTCTACTCTATATGAATAAAAAACATACACATAGTTTATAAGCACACCATATTCTGTTATGGGCACTACTGCCAATAATTAGCTTTTGCTATTGGCGTAGAAATCCTGACATTGACACTAATGCCAATAAAAGGATTTTGATGAATTCATTGATCCAAATGTTGGCACATGAAATAAATAAAATGTGATAAAAAAATTAAAAAAATAATCTTTGTATCTACTGCTACGATGTGTAATTAAGTATAAAAAATTATTTCGAAAGTATCAATAAGCCGAATAGCTGCGATATACTATGATTAATAAAGCTCTCACCTTAAGGAGAAACCAAAATAACTACTATAAATCACTAGCACAAAATGTTAGTTGTTGTTTCTAATTCGCCGTATTGGTTATTGGAACAATGTTGACAATTCCTAACAGATAAATTAAAGTATTTTACTTTGTAAAGCATATTGAACTTGAATAGATTATAGTTTCCTTGTTTTTTTCAACTAAACTCTAAAGTGCCAATAATTGGAGGAGTGCCAACGATTGGGTGGTTTACCCTATATACAAAGCTTTATATTTTTTTAGCTTTTTTTTTTAGCTCTTATTAAAAGTATTACATTAAATGAAGTATAAATATGTACTGACCCATTTCACAGTACAACTCGTACTGTTCTTGAGTAACTGTGATGTGGTCTTCTGAAGGTGAAATAATTGCGCTGCTCAGATCTGGGTTATAGTCCTTCCCCGCTGGATATAAATAGCTGAAACATGATAAAATAGTATTAAGTTTGACGAACATAAACAGTTGAAACATGACTAAAAACTTTTTAGAATAGAATAAACTTTATTATACACCCGTTAATTCAATTCAAATTTAGGATTTAATCAATAGTATGACTATGTACAAATGTCAGCCTAATCGCTAAAAAGCAATTTCTCCCAGGCAACCTTAGGATGGAAATAAATCGTTGTTTTCGTTGTCTTAATCATTCCTACATAGCTTTGAGTGCGACGCCCACTTATCACCAAAATGAGGCGTAACAGGAAATCAATATAAAGCAAAAATTTGTTTCACATCACTGAGTAAACGAGGTTCGACGACACAGGAGGCACAATCTGTTCTCTCTCCCCCCGTTCTTAATGGGGGATGGGTGTGTCGATGGGTTTGAGTTTTGAGAGTTGAAGATGGTATGGATACTTTTGTATTATCATTATCGTTCCAAAATTGTAGCATACCCTCAAAATCTTTTGCTCGAATTTGGGAATTGGGAAATTCTAAGTATTACTACTGAGCCCTTCGGTAAAAAAGTTCAGAATACTTACAATCCCTCTCTATATCCATCCAAGAGAGCCTGAACAAGGCTTTTGTTCTGTGGTATTGTCTGGAGGATTTCGCCTTCAACGGTGACGTAACCAATAGCCCACTGCCCTAACCGCGTACATGATAACCTGAAAATCCAAACGGTTTTAACATACCTTAGACTAGTATTTGCAAATATTAAGTAGCATTGCAATGATTTGCCTCTTGATTGTATGTTTCAATTTAGGCCTCTTCCTATCCGAGAAACTATCTGGGTGGCTATCGTTATCTTGGCAATAATCATGTCAAGAGCCATGGGTCAAATTACAAGACAATAAAAAATCTAGGTGTCCATCCTTCCACCCAATTCAGTCTACTGCCGTCCACTGCTGAACGAAGGCGAACGAACGAAACAAGGAGCGCCAACTGTTCCACTCTTGAGAAATCCGCATCCATCCAATGCGTCGATCGTCGTCGTCGGTACACCGTGCTGCAGGACGTCCTACACTACGTTTGCCTAATTATTTTTTCAAAGGAAAGTTGTAGTTTAGACAGTGAAAGTTTACCTGAAGACGTAACTCCCGGGTTTGTGTATATATTTGTGAAGAAGTGCTTTAACTTCATCGTAAGTAAGAAACGCCACGTAACCAGGGTGCGTCACCGCCAACAGTTGCCAGTTGCGGAGCAAGGTACTCCAGGGTTGAAATAACCTGAAAGAGAAATGAAATATTTAGTAACAGCTGGTACCCTGGATGCTTCTGAAGTACATTGATGAGCCATAAGGAACATAAATGACGCAAAATCTAGACAAAAACAATCTTCGAATCGGAGTGCCGTGTCTTAATTTGAACTCAAATGGTGTGCATAATTTTTTCAGTATTTAAGGCGTACACAAACCGATTTAACATTCTGTTTAAATTAGAACATAGAACATTATTAAATTATTTCAGAAAAAATATTGATTTACTACTAGGTTTTGCTCGCGGCTCCACTCGTGCGTACAGGTTATCGCGGTAAAAATTAGCCACTATCCTTCCTCAAGAATCAAACTATCTCCAAGGCACTTTCGTCTTTTTTCATTATCGTGCAGCTGTTTAGCCATGAAAGCGTAATATAACAGAGTTACTGTCGAATTCCTAATTTTAAGTATGGGTTGGAAAAACTTGGGTGAGAAAAACTACGTCATTCGGAGTAGGTGTGGCTGAGAACCACGCAAAATTCTTAAACTAAATCACACCCATTAGCCACATACGTACGTATATAAATAGTATGTTGACGAGATACAGTGGGATGTTGACACCCACTTCTGCCATACTGTGAGAAAGAGAAATTACTGATAGTATGAATAGTTTGAACGTGTATTTATTGAGTTTTAAGGAAAAGCCACAAATTCTGCACATACTGTGACTAGTTCACGAGAAATTACTTACATGGTACGTTTATTAATACCTTCAAGAGTATTTTTTTTAAATTAGTTTGTAATTTTACATCGTTCCTAATACTTACAAAACTAGATTCAGCATTAACGGAAACACAATTTTGGCAATGAATCTATCAAATTATTGCTGGCAACTAATTTTTATAAGACATCATCCCTACTACTACTACCTTTTCAGAACTAAACCACTTACCTTCAAGAGTGTTTTTTTAAAATTAGTTTGTAATTTTACATCGTTCCTAATACTTACAAAACTAGATTCAGCATTAACGGAAACACAATTTTGGCAATGAATCTATCAAATTATTGCTGGCAACTAATTTTTATAAGACATCATCCCTACTACTACTACCTTTTCAGAACTAAACCACTTACCTTCAAGAGTGTTTTTTTAAAATTAGTTTGTAATTTTACATCGTTCCTAATACTTACAAAACTAGATTCAGCATTAACGGAAACACAATTTTGGCAATGAATCTATCAAATTATTGCTGGCAACTAATTTTTATAAGACATCATCCCTACTACTACTACCTTTTCAGAACTAAACCACTTACCTTCAAGAGTGTTTTTTTAAAATTAGTTTGTAATTTTACATCGTTCCTAATACTTACAAAACTAGATTCAGCATTAACGGAAACACAATTTTGGCAATGAATCTATCAAATTATTGCTGGCAACTAATTTTTATAAGACATCATCCCTACTACTACTACCTTTTCAGAACTAAACCACTTACCTTCAAGAGTGTTTTTTTAAAATTAGTTTGTAATTTTACATCGTTCCTAATACTTACAAAACTAGATTCAGCATTAACGGAAACACAATTTTGGCAATGAATCTATCAAATTATTGCTGGCAACTAATTTTTATAAGACATCATCCCTACTACTACTACCTTTTCAGAACTAAACCACTTACCTTCAAGAGTGTTTTTTTAAAATTAGTTTGTAATTTTACATCGTTCCTAATACTTACAAAACTAGATTCAGCATTAACGGAAACACAATTTTGGCAATGAATCTATCAAATTATTGCTGGCAACTAATTTTTATAAGACATCATCCCTACTACTACTACCTTTTCAGAACTAAACCACTTACCTTCAAGAGTGTTTTTTTTAAATTAGTTTGTAATTTTACATCGTTCCTAATACTTACAAAACTAGATTCAGCATTAACGGAAACACAATTTTGGCAATGAATCTATCAAATTATTGCTGGCAACTAATTTTTATAAGACATCATCCCTACTACTACTACCTTTTCAGAACTAAACCACTTACCTTCAAGAGTGTTTTTTTAAAATTAGTTTGTAATTTTACATCGTTCCTAATACTTACAAAACTAGATTCAGCATTAATGGAAACATAATTTTTGCAATGAATCTGTCAAATTATTGCTGGCAACTAATTTTTATAAGACATCATCCCTACTACTACTACCTTTTCAGAACTAAACCACTTAAGATTCTTTACTGAGCTTTGATTGTTAATGAAGGACACGGAGTCATTTTTCTCGCGGTAGCCGATATGCATGGTGGCATAGCCGTGGGCAAAAATAGAATATGTTTCTTCATAATCGTTCCCCCATCATTGAGGATTTTGACCCGATTGTGTCCTGATGGAAAGTGAAGTATTATCACTATCTGTAAGAAGATATGGTCAAACCATCTCTTCAGACTTGGGTTACAATGCTATTAAAGATTTTGGAATGTGTTGGAAACATTTTGGAAAACTAGTCCCCTTTTTTTCCGTGCGGAAATCCCCCGGATGCCACATAATTATGGCTATGTCGGACTCGAACCGACCAAAACTGCACGCCTTCTCGGGCACTAGAAGTCGGGGAACCAGGTGCACTCTCGGAAGGGAAAACCCTGGGACCCCGACGTACCTCGGGCCATTTTGGTTTGCAGATGGCCCTACCTCTTACCCTCCTAGGCAAGTTGCAAATATTTTTTGTTTTCTATTCTATTTCTCTATTCTCTTGTTTGATTGGCTAATGTCACACAGTCACGTGATCAAAACAAAATATTAGCCAATGAAACACGAGAATAGAGAAAAAGATTAAAAAACGAAAAATGTATGCAACTGCAGGGGGGCTGAATGGAAAAATAAATGAATGAAATATATTTAATTATCTCAAGATGGCATTTCAGAAATAACTTCTTACCTTGTAAACACATCAAACTCAAAGTTGGATATGAAGTCGTTACACGTCAGATCTATTGTAGTTTTCAACGCCATCGTCTCCAGACCTGAAGATATTGGATGCACGTTGTTAAGCTCCTCACGGAAAATCTTCCACGGCACCAGAGTACTGGAAATAATAAAAAAAAGTACAAATTAATTACTTATTGTATGTAAGCAGTATTACTACGTCAACAACTTCTATCCAGGGGTTGGTTATAACAACTGGTGGTATCCGAGGAGATTTCCGCAAAGATGTGCCCTGTTTTACTTTACAAAAAAATAGCCTTTAAAGTGGAATGCAGATACCTAAATCAACAAATCGTCTCAGAAACCTCTTAATGTTTTCTAATGATACCTCATATGATAGGGTAGTTGCGAGAAAAAAAAAACATCCCCACTTTAGGTGTAGAAGGTACCCCAAATAAAAATATTTTTTCGTGATTTTATTCTGGCACTTTGTCGACGTGATAAAAATACATATCCATGCAAAGTTTCATCTTTCTAGCACTAGCCGTTTCGACAGTAAGTCGAGGTCATGACGGAACTATAAGGGTTCTGAGTTATGAACTTCAGAACCCCAAAAATCGATCAAGTAGAATAAGTCTATAAGTATCGTGAGATACTATCACCCTTATGCGAAATAACTAACTACAGATCTTTGCGAAACAAACAAAATGCGTAGGAGTATCATTTTTCAATTAGTAAGTTTCAATTAAGTTGTTAGACAAGATCTCACAATTATTTATTTATTTATTTATTTATACATCATGCACATTGGTACATTGGCGGACTTAATGCCTAAGGCATTCTCTACCAGTCAACCATTGGGTGATGCAGAGAAAAATGGTAGTAGGTGCATTTTGGTGAAAATTAAAATTAATTTACTACTTATGTACAAACAGACACGACTGTTACAAGTTTATAAACATAATACATAACATAATATACAATATATAGGTAATATACATATGAGTAATTTACAATACAATATAGTACGTTACAATACAATACAGTACATAGAATATCTATATATACTTAAATAGATATAAATACATATATACATACACAAATAAATACAAAAAAGAGTTGACAATTAGGACTTGATTGATTCTGCCAGCTGCTTCACTAGAAACTGCTTGACTTTTGTCTTGAACGAAGAAGCGTTAGTGGCCATCCTGATCTCGAGGGGAAGCTCATTCCAGAGAAGAACGGACTGTACAAAAAAGGATGATCCAACAAATTCAGTTGTGTGAGAAGGACAACGAAGGAGAAGGTTATTAGAGGAGCGAAGATTTCTATCATGAGCACTGCACAGGAGTTGGAAGTAACACTTTAAATATGTTGGTGAAGATGGGTTATTAAGGATGGAGTATAGGACAGTTAGCGCGCGTAGTTTTCGGCGTGAACGAATGGGTAGCCAATTGAGTTGCGAACGGAAAGAGGAAACATGATCGTATTTGCGGAGATTATAAACGAATCGAATGCAGTTATTGAGAAGACGGTCTAATTTATCGAGAAGATCTGCATTCAGGTCGTAACAGCACACATCACCATAGTCGATTAGTGGGAAGATAAGGGTTTGCACAAGCATTGTCTTAGTTTTAACGGGTAGGAAATTTCTCAGGCGATTTAGAGCACGAAGAGTTCCAGTAACCCTCTGACACTGTTTCGAAACTTGTTCACGCCAGTTAAGTGTGCAGTCGAGATGCAAGCCTAGATCCTTCACCGATTCACAAACAGGTATGGTAGTCCCATTGAAGATGATAACTGGAAGAGTCTCAGTGTCCACTCTGCTCATCAATCGGCTACTCCCGACCACGATGGCTTGACATTTTGTGGGGTTCACTGATAGCCCAAACTTTTGAGACCATGCATTAATTGTTTCAAGGTCATTATTGACCCTTTGTATTGCTAACGCAACGTCCTCCACTTTACTCTTAGTATAGAGCTGTAGATCGTCTGCATACAGATGATACGCACACAGAAGTTCTAGGGTTAAAAGATTGATATACATAGAAAATAGAAGAGGGGAAAGAATACCGCCTTGAGGAACACCAGAGCCAAGATCACACCAGCTCGACGTAGATTCGTCGACATGTACAGACTGTTGGCGTCCCTGAAGATAAGATGAGAACCATTCCAGTGCTTCCGGCGACACCGCTAGATAGGAAAGGATTGATAATAGGATATCGTGGTTGACCGTGTTGAAGGCATTGGAGAAGTCTATCATTACCAAAACAGTAACCTCCGTCTCCTCCATACCTGCCCTGATATCACCGGTCACTTTAAGAAGAGCAGAAGTCGTACTGTGTCCAGGTCTGAATCCGGACTGCAAAGGGCTCAGTAAGTTGTTTTTATGAACGAATTCAGATAACTGTTTGTGCACACATGATTCTAAGACCTTGGAAAGGAACGGGAGAATGGATATTGGTCTGTAGTGATTGGGGAGTATGGGATTTGCAATCTTAGGTAAGGGAATGACACAAGCTTTGCGCCAGAGTGATGGGAAAATTCCGGAATATAGTGAAAAGTTGATAATATGAGTGATTATAGGTAAAATGTGGTCTAGGATTGTTACAATCATACGTCGGCTGATCTGGTCACAGCCAACAGCGTTAGATTTAATAGAAAGTATAATCTTTCTGATGTCGCCCGACGCAACCGGAGAAAATCGGAAGGGATTAATATCCACGCTATTTAGACTCGCCAGGTAGTCAACAGTACGACACTTGATTTGGGGATCTAATTGAGCAGAGGAGGAGAAATAACGGTTTAAATCATCCAAACCAATCGTCCCCTGCAAACCACCCGACCGATTCTTGCCAATACCCAAAGTTCCAAGAAACTTCCAAATATTGGCGGGCGATGAATGGGAGATATTTTCAAAAATGTGTCGGCGTTTGGCGTTGCGTATCATCTGGTTGCACCGATTTCTTGCATTTTTATACAAGGTACGCTTTTCCTCAGTACGATCCCTTCTGAATTTACAAAATGCTCTGTCTCTTCGTCGCATAGCCGAAAGTACCTCCCTCGTCATCCAGGGAGCAGGTTGTCTCTTTAGTTTAATTTTTTTTATTGGCGCGTGGACATCGTATAAAGAGAGAATGGTGTGATTGAAGTTATTAAGCTTCTCGTCCACATTTGTAGCCGACGTTACTAGATCCCAATTTAAAACAGAAGCATCTTTATGTAGCCTATCTACCTCCATACGACCGAAACAACGCATGTGCAAAACTCTTGGTTTGGGTTTGGGTGGTTTAAGGACATAAGAGAGAAAGATAAGGTCATGATTGGAGAATGCCGGTGCTTCAAGTTGGCCGTGATTACGTACGCGTGTAGGAGCTGATGTTAGCATTAAATCCAACAAAGTATCAGTCCCTAGGCTGTTATGATGCGTAGGCTGTAGAGGTAAAATATGCATACCGGCAGACTCAACCATTTGAAGGAGTTTACAGGTACGTGAGGTAGGACGAATTAGGTCTGTATTGAAATCTCCCATGATGACGTGATGAGCGTGTGTAGACCCTAAAGATTCCAGTACTGTTTCCAGACTGGAGAAGTAATCAATAGAAGGAGGACAGTAAACAACCCCAAGAATAATTTTTGTTCCTCTCACATGGACTTCGAGAAATAGGAATTCCGCAGAGGCGGAAGAAGGGGGTGAACTGGCTAGGATTTTAAAAGGAAGGGAACAATGTATGTAAATTGCAACTCCGCCACCCCTCCTTCCGACTCTATCATTTCGAACAAGAATATAGTCTGTGAGAGGATAGAAAGTGGAAAGAAGATTGGGCTTGAGCCAGCTCTCCGATATCAGGATGGCATGGACATTAGTGTTACTAAAGGCCTCAGTCAAGTCACTGAAGTGACTGGGTATGCTCTGAGCATTGATATGACATACATTAAGAAGGTGCTCAGGTTGGCCGTTAAATGTAGATCGCAAACGTTCACCTAATGTATCAGTTAATGAGGCATAGCTTTCGTCCGCCGACGATAGCGCAGATTCATAAGCAGTGTTATCAGAATCATTATCATCGGATTGCATAATAATATATTATAAATAAAATAAGAATATACTATACAATTAGGAATAAATATAAATATATAAAACTATAGTTGCATAAAGAAAAATTTAAAGTATATAATAACCAACAGGACACGAAATTGATCTTCTGCACCACCCACCAGCTAACACCACATGTAATTTGATTACAATATACTGAAATAAAAACAAAAATACAAGAAAAGAAAAAAAAAAGAAAACAAGCAATAGTTAAAGTACACATAAACTAAAATAAGCAATCAATGTCCGTGATTCTGTTGTTGACATCATCAAACTAACCTCATCCAAAATTTGTTTCTCCAACCACACAAATCAAACACACCGGGATAAAGTAGACTACAAATTTTTGTCTTCTCATATCTGATGATGTCAACAAAATAAATCACTACCTATATGCAGTAGGTACATTTCCGAACGCAATCCGCCATACAAACGTCACTTCATTAGTTCATTACTGTACTGTCAAATGTCAAATTTGATGATGGGTGACTTTAATGTCTGTGTTATGACTGAGTTTAGCTATAATTTAACTTTCGCTATGTTAAAGTTTACCGCAATTAACACAATTCAACTGAATTATATATATATTATGACTTAATGACAGATACAATTGCCCTATAGTATACTTACATTTTTGGTTATGCCACTCTTATACTTCACTTAAATCTTATTAACATAACACTCAAGAAAGTTAACACTCAAGTTCATTCAGCTGTGAAAGTTAAAGTTTAGTGTTTTTCATAATATTTAAGTGTTTTCACTTATAATGTTTGGAAAAGAAAAGAAAAAAAAAAAAAAAACAACATTATGAACAACAACAGCATCATTCCATTTACTTAGGGAGAATGCCAAATAGTTAGCATATTACTGTTCCTATATCATGTAAGATTATGCAGTTCACATAACAAAAGTTAAATATACTCAAGTTTTCTTCTATGATAATGTGGCTATTTTGCAAAATAGTTAAATAGAATAATGTTACTTTTGCATTAATATTATAGTATAGGAAAATAAACTTCTTTTATTTTGTTTCAGACTATAAAACTGTCTGTACTGCTTTATGAAAATAAAGACCACAAAGAAATATATAGACAATGGTAAATGCATGCAAATATAAAAAAATGGTACAGACAAATGATTTATGCATTAATGTTCACTCGGTCCGGATATGTAGTTAATAATCATCTATAGGAATCACTGATAGTACATAAAGTTTTATGTGACATACTGTAGATATACAATATATTATATATAAAACATTATTGATCATTTATAATTGTGACAAGGCTAAGCTAAACCACATTAAAAAATACTATTTTGTTTACCTGTAGACTACGCTCAAAGAAATGTTAAGTCTATTGTACCCTAAATTTTTGATAGAAACTTGCCTAGTGTATTACATTTTGGCTGGACTCTTCTTGTGAGGGCCAGGCGAGGTACTTCCTTTAGTGTCACTCCTACCATGAGGTCTTGTTGCATTAGAGGCTTTTGGGTGCTTCGACATCAGGTCTGACAGTTCCTCAGTAGTCGTGATCTTGAACCGGTTGCCAGCAGCGACTTTGATTATTACTGTGCCGTCCTGAGTCCAACATGCACGGGTGCCGAAGTGATTCCGGGCCCTGGCAAATACTATTTGCCTTGTTTTGGTGAGAAATTCCCGGACAGAAACTGTCGAGCCCTTGAGTGCAGTCTTAGCCCTCCAAGCTGAAGACCGCAGCTCCGTACTACAAAACCTCACCAAGATAGGGCGGTGATGATCCGTGCTGGGTGTCCCAAGCCTGTGACAAACAGTAAATGACTCTGAAGAGTATGTCTTCAGTTGCAGCTTATTGTTGAGTATGTCAAGTACCACTTTGCTGCAATCCTCACTCTCAGACTCCTCAACCCCCATGAATAGTAATGCCTTACGACGTTGCCTAGTCTCAATGGCAT
The DNA here is from genome assembly GCA_932526445.1 of Phragmatobia fuliginosa. NCBI lineage: Eukaryota > Metazoa > Arthropoda > Insecta > Lepidoptera > Erebidae > Phragmatobia > Phragmatobia fuliginosa. The sequence goes on along the minus strand of OW052081.1, from coordinate 7,447,777 downwards.
CAACAGTTTGAGCACATTCACTAATCTGTTTCCTTAACAGTCCCAACATGCTGTATATCAGTTCCCGAAAGGTTCGGAATTCTTCCGCAACCTTCGCAACGGTGTCCTTGGAAGTACTTGTGTACTGTAGTTGTGACTCCAATTCAGACATTCTTTTGGTGAAGCACTCTTCTAGAGATCTTTGAGCAGCTTCAATGTTCACTAGCTGTGGCATATTGTTGTGCAGTGTAGTGCTGGTAGGTGGTGACTATTAATTCACTAAGATCCACACATAAACTTTCACAAACAGGAGCAGTCTAGTCTTGTAGAATGTTAAACAATTATTTGTAGTAGTTTTTAGGATATATGGCTATTTTATATTAAAAACAATTATGAGCAAATAATTATATGTGTGCACTTTTTAACACCTACCCTCAAAAAAAAAAAAAATTATAATTATATTACTTTCGAAGCTTATTTTATTCTTTATTTTCGATATTAAATTTTGAAGGGTCGTTTTTGTTCTATTTATAGAGTGTATGTAGGACCGTTAGATTTACTCGATATTTAAATGAACTTGCTGAGTCGTGTTATTGTTGTAAATCTCGATCAAAGCCGCGAAACTAAGCTAATATAAAGAAATTAGCTTAAGTTACTCCTTAAGTCATATGCCTGTCTGTCGTGCTATCTACCAGTGAAAGTTTGGAATAAGCAGATAGACAGACAAAAATTTTAAAAATTGATTTTTTTATATAAGTACCGTATATAGGTACTTTGACATGTATTTGGTAAAAAAACTGTTCATTTTTATTAACCGACTTCAAAAAAGGAGGAGGTTCTCAATTCGTCGGAATCTTTTTTTTTTATGTATGTTCAGCGATAATTTCATCGTTTATGAACCGATTTCAAAAATTATTTTGCATTGGAATGGGCGTAGCTCACAGGTGGTCCCATCGTCGCCATATCGGGATCTAATGATGGGATCCCGAGGAGAGAACTCCTCAAATATCATAGGCACAATTGTCGCGATTTGGGTACTCGGAATAGTTTTTCTTAGAAGTCGGTTCCTTTTTGTTAAAATTATTTTAGAAACTGACACTCCAATTTTATAAATTTACAGATATTTACACGAAAACATTTTCTCTCCGCACTTTTCCCTGAAATGGATTATACAATTGTATGGTTAACAGCTAGTAAAATAGATATAGAAAAAACAGATATTTTTCTACAAGTTATTGAAGCTTTGAATTAATTATTTCCCATTTGAATATAATTTTTTACAACAATTCAAATGCTCAATCACTGAGCAACTGAATAATCCTACTAATATTATAAACGCGAAAGTTTGTGAGTATGTATGTGTGTCTGTATGTTTGTTGCTCTCGCAGTCAAAAACTACTAAACGGATTGGGATGAAACTCTACAGTAGTATAGCTTATATATCAGAATAACACATAGCTACTTTTTACTGTAATAATCGAGATACACGGGCAAAAACTAGGTGATTATAAAAATACATAAATCGTAGATGTTAAAATGTATCACTGTTTATCTCCAGTCATGACATACTTGCATAGCAACCATAATGACAGTTTGTAAATAGCTAATTTAAAAATGAGTTCTGGATAATCACATATTTAGGCTACTTTTTATCCCGAAAATACGCAGGTAACACCGCGGGGCGCAGGCAGCTAGTAATATATAATAGTTAGGTATGTCCAACAACTATCAATACATTCGAACGTGACTAAATGATTTGCGAGAGAATATATATTATATAAAATATAAGGAAAGCACCACCTGTTTCCCAATTAGGAGAATTAATTAGCAATATTCGGCAACGGACGAGTGGCCGAGCGATTTTATTGGGCCTTCCTCCCCGTAATATGTTCGTTGAAGGGAACGTGGGCTAATGTGTTTATGGAAACCTTTTGAAGGAAGGAATATTAGGCCTATTCACATCTAGCGGAAATGGATCAGACGTCGTTACTGAAACATAATTCGAACTCGTTATATATAACAGCTGAAATTATATAACTATCAACTGACCAAACCAAAGATTGTGGATTAAATTCCCTGCTTTTATCAAAGTGTTCTGAATAGCTCTTCCAACTAGTCTCACATTCACCCTTTCCTCTACAGGACAACACATGCTGGAAGTCATCGTTGCAGTGGTAGGAATACGCTTTCGAACTAAACTTTTCGGCTCTTTCCTCCTGTGCAGTTAAAACCTGTAACTCATTACGCACGTGTTTTCGTCATTATAATCCAAAAGTGTGTGTCATCATGCTGCATTGTCTGCATTTTGCAGTATGTTGGGATCCCGCTCTGGGATTCTGCTCATGCTTTTCATCAGGCTGAGTAGAGTCAGCAAGCAAAAAAGCAAGAGCTTAATAATCTTGGGAAGAATAAAGGCTAGGAATATGACCCTTGTAGATCGCAAAAAATAAAGGGCATTGTCTCTGAGATGTATGAGAATATATGACATGAAGACCATACGTAATACTTCAAATTATTTTAATAAAAAAAGCGGCCAAGTGTGAGTCGGACTCGCCCATGAAGGGTTCCGTATCAGCAAGTAACATCATATAAAAGTTCTTGTAGTTCGTTGTAACTTTCATCGATGTTTTTATACTAGTGTATTGATTGGATGAAAGGTAAATATTGCGTGTTACGATTTATGACTTATTAAAAAAAACTACTCACTAGATCTCGTTCAAAGCAATTTTCGTTGGTAGTTTGCATGGTAATGTAAAACATAATTTTTTTTTAGTTTTATCACTCTCTCTTATTTTAAAAGTTAGAGGGGGGGGGGGACACATTTTTCCACTTTGGAAGTGTCTCTCGCGCAAACTATTCAGTTTAGAAAAAAATGATATTAGAAACCTCAACATCATTTTTGAACACCTATCCATAGATACACCCCACACGTATAGGTTAGATGAAAAAAATATTTTTGAGTTTCAGTTCCAAGTATGGGGACCCCCAAAATGTATTGTTTTTTTTTCTATTGTTATGTAAAAATCTTAATGCGGTTCACAGAATACATCGACTGACCAAATTTCAACAGTATAGCTCCTAAAGTTTCGGAAATAATTGGCTGTGACATACGGACGGACAGACAGACAGACAGACTTGACGAATCTATAAGGGTTCCGTTTTTTGCCATTTGGCTACGGAACCCTAAAAAGGTGTAATCAACGCAGTTTGTTAACCTTTGCCATCGATTTTTCCATTAATAGCCTCATACTCTCTTTACTCAGATAAGGGTTATCTTGAAATCGAATTGCATTAACATCGAATGAAACTGAATATGGAAATGTGAATGGCAACGCTCAAACGTAAATACATTCTACAGTAGAGTTATTTTAGCGTGTTTAAATGTATTCGCATCATAACTTATCAAAACAACATCCAATTGCTCATTTTTTATTTTTAAAAAGACCACTCTCGCATTAGGAATATACATCTGTTTCGCGGGGGAGTTGACAAACATTCGTGAAACAGACGCAAAAAACATCCCGACTCAGAACAACAATTTGTGAATCACATAAAGTGTTGTCCTGTGTGGAATTTGATTTAACAACACTTGGCGCAGTAGAAAGCGGTGTGGTGACCGCTTAAACCACCAGGCCAACCGTGCAGTCAGTCAGTCAGTCAAAGTCATTGATAGAAAACCACAACAAAGAGCTAAGTTGAAAGTTTAAAATACCCAAACATTTAATATAATGACAGTAATAATAACTAGTCTAAACAATGGGGATGTGGCACAGGTCACATACTGAATAATAGCACCAAGCTATTAATTAAGGTTGTTGTTGTTGACAGAGAAACATCATGAATTAATAAACTAGTCGAGCCTAGACAAGCTTTCGGGCATGGCTCCGCTCACGTGTATCTCGGTTATCGCAGTAAAAAGTAGCCCACCTATACGTTATTCTGATATTTAAGCTATATCATACAAATCCATTCAGTAGTTTTTGCGTGAAAGACAACATACATCTATGTTTACAAACTCACATTTATAATATTAGTAGGAAAGCAGGAAATAGATACACATGCGACTGGAGATTAGTACAGAGAACTAAAATTATTGTATTCCTCCCTAACGGCCCGTTTACGACCTTACCGCTGTGAGCGGTAGCTAAGAGCGAAACGCCGAGCGGTAATATCAAAAGTATAAAAATGTACGAAGCACGCCACGAGTCGCTGCTCATAGCTATGAGCTATGAGCGGCGTTTCGCTCTTAGCTACCGCTCACAGCGGTAAGGTCGTAAACGGGCCCTAAGGCTCTCTCAACAGTAACCGCTCCTGTGCTGCCCTCATCTAACATCATTCTGGGATCTTCAAAAGGTCATATGACAACCTTGTGCTTGCGTACACACTATACTACAAGTTTTTATTTAGTTTCACCTGACCCTTTGTCTGTAAAGACATCTTGCAAGTTCAATTCGACCCACTTCCCAGATTCCGAAGGTGGCCATAGGAGCTCCCCAATAAAACGATACAACCCTATCGAGTTTGGCTTATAAGTTTGATTAATTAACAAGTAATATAAAAGTTAGATTTTAAGAAAGTGTTTTTTCGTCAAATTTAATTCTCAAGTTCATTAAAATTGTCCTTCAATCATAATTAACACGGTCGTTGATGACAATTTTATTTATAAAATAAAGTATTCAATTAATTATGTATTCATCATTATCAACCCATAACGTGCCACTGTTCGGATCTTCTCTCAAGAGAGGGTAATAATTATAATAGGTTTGTAATTATAGGTTGATGATAATTAATGAGTAAATCATTAAAGGTGTTGAAAGAATATCAGGTTCCGAGCATAAGGTTGTAACGAGTGCATATTCTTGTGATTTGACTGTTTGCAGTCCTGTATTGAAACAGTTGAGATATAAAAGGAATGTCTGCGGTTTTAGCGTATGGTTAACCATATTAGAACCTATAGGTAAATTCAGATTACGTAACCTAGATTTAGACAGCCTTAAGCTAGAACACTGGGATTTGACTAAAGATTTATTTCATTTCGTACATTATTTCGTACGTTATACTAAGTTTTACTTGTCGATGCAAATAAATTAATTTTTTTTTTTTTTTTTTTATTGTTGTAATGGAATAGGCGTTTGTCTTCCATCTCACCTGATGGAAAGTGTAGATGAAGACGAAGATGGTACACGCCCATCCAAAAGAAACCTAATTTTATATTTGGAGTGTAATACAATATTTACAATCAAAAACCTTTTTTTTATCTTTTGTAGGTCTATCTGTTTGTTTCAGCTTTTCAGCTATTGTCTAAAACGGCAGAACCGATTTTGATGGGACTTCCAATAGCATATAGCTAATCATCTACATTATCTTCGGATTAACTTGGGTAATTTTCTTTTCAACTAGCTACTTTAAAAGAAAATTAGCAGCTGCGCACTGCGGTTTTACCATCGACTATTGCAGTAATAATACAACAAGAAACGCGGGTAACACCACGGGGCGCGGGTAGTTTCATAATTTTACTGAAACAAACATGTAAGTTCAGTATGACAACATCAATTATTATCCTCATGTTTAAAATAGTCATTTTCCTTCAATAAAGTCAGGTGTTTCAAATTATGTAATACATTTATTTATTTATAGTGGTTATATATGTATTAGCATTGTAAATACAATCTATACCATACTAATACATACCAACTAACTCTGTTTCTTACGCTTTCACGGTTAAATGGTGCACCAATTTTACTGATATATGCTACGGATATACAGTGACCCCCGGTAATCTGCCTCCTGTCTAATCCAACACCCCCTATAATCCGATATTATAATTATTATTTAAAATGTTCTGACAATATTCACTAATGCATGATTAAACAGTTTACCAAGTAAAGTTATTGTTTTATATAAGTTCTATAACATTAATGACTAATTTTATAACAAAACGGATGTTCTCTATTGTTTCGTTTAATTTGCTAAATTTGACATAAAAAAGAAAGTGTGATTTAACATATAAATCTTACCATTGAATTTCTAATTTGTTGGATTACAAGATCCTATTTGTTATAACTGCCAGACCATAGGTCTTAGGCTACTGCCTAATAGAGTACTCTCTATAATCCGACAATTTCGATAATCTGACACTTCCTTGAAAATGGTTGTCGAATTACCGGAGGTCTACTGTACTTTGATTCTTGAGGAAGGACATAGGTGATTATTAACCACGGTAACCGACATACTAGATATTCATTATACATATGATGACAAAAAAAAACCATGCACTGGAACTGATGACAATTCCTACTACTAAATTCCGCCTAGAAGAAAGGAAAGAATGAAGAAAAACCCCACTTATATGAATCCTTACACTATCAACACTCTTTAATCACAACATAGTTTGTGTACCGTGTGCAGTGCACACATTGTCATTGCTCACGCACACCATCTCTTGGAACGGATGCGAACAGTGCTTGCGCGAGTGAGTTATAGGGTGGTGACACCAGTTACAAGCCTTATGCCTACTTCAAAAATTTCGATAAATCGTGTCAACTTTCTCTTAGTACCTCCACTCGGCTCCGATATCGACGACGTTCAATGATATCTGAAACGATTTTGTATACATAAGTTCGATATATCTGCACAGATAAGGTTGAACGATTTGTCGAATTGATGGATCGCTTTAAAACATACGTACATTTTATTTAAATTAAATGAATGGAATTAAAGTTATGGTCACCTATATTATATTTGGTGATACACAATATAAGTGTCCGATTTGCATACAAAGATTCTAACTTGCCCACGTATTTTTAAAACAATAGGTATATCGCAACGTGAATCAAGGCCTTTGACGGAGTGAATTTAAAACAACATTTACATATCGCAGTTTATAATTTAAGTCAATGCACTTTCAAGTTATCGTTATTGGGAAATCAGGGCCCTGAAATAATGAATCGCTGTAGAGCAGACCATCCGAATATTTTGGCGTTATAGTTTAGGTCTTGAGCCCATTTACTCAAAGTGTAGGTGTGATCATCCCCGCTGAACTTCATCATATCCACGATGTTGTCCTTGCCTTCTACCATCTTGTCTTCGTACTGTATTTCTTCTTTAATTTTCTTTTCGTACAGTATTACAAAGTGAATGTACGTCATTTCTGTTCTGTATTGTGAATCTGTAACACGGTGTACAAATAAAGAGTTTTCTATCTATCTACGTTCTTCGACTTTCGTCTTTGTAGTCCATCGTGCCGTCCGCCTTTCACGGCAAAAGTACTAAATCGATTTAAATGAAACTTGGTACATAGATAGTCTTGAGCCCAAGAAAGGACATATGCTACTTTTTTAAAGCTAGTATATTTTATATATAGATACCTACAGATTAGCCGTGTCGCCGCAGCGTTGTCAACGGAAATAGCGAGGGTCATACTAACTAGGATCACTTTTGTCCAGGTTGAACATATATAGTTCTTATATTGTGTTACTGACACTAATTCAATAATTATAATTGATAAGAAAAAGTTGAAATAAATCTACTACCTACATGAATGATTTCAGGTTATAACAGATTGATAGCCGTTCCTAAATTTAAGAGACCACTTAGAGAAAAGTAATCCTGGATGATATTTTCTTTTTGAACAACCTTTAATACATATGTGCTTAGATTTCGCTGAAAATTTAGGGGTACGTAGTAAGGATACGGTTTAAGTATCGTTGAAAACAGACATTAGTCAATTGTAAAAAACTTGTGGCGTAGCAATAAAGGCGTTAAAGTTACAATAGGCATCAGTTTTAGATATAGTTATCAATTTTTTCTTTGAATGTCTGAACTGATTAAAATGTAATCAGAGCCTTTGATTTAAATATTATACTTTATAACGCAATAAATAACGTACATGCCACGCCAGCCTAGCGCCTTAGCAAGGAGAGGTTAATGTCCAGCAAGGCCTATCCTTTGTCCCACTAATACAACACTGGCTGGAGTTTTATACAGTTCCTTTCCAGTTTTCCTTTTATTGTTTGGCCCAAACATTAATTAAATACATCTAAAACTGAGGCTTGCAACATTACTGTATGACTCAGCGAACATGTATCTATGTCACGTCGTCACTTTACTTATTAGGAGGTGCATTGCAATTTAAATTCATTCAATACAATAAGCCTTTTCAAATTATCAGTATATAATTTTATATTGGAAATATTATTGGCGATTCTGATAATATTGGAAGCCATTGGTGAAATATCAGTACGGGATGCTCATGATTTGCAGAAGCATAGCAAATAACAGCCTACCAAAGTGACTTTACTATGCCTGATGGAAAGCATGAGTAGACTAGAATTCAAGAGTAGGGGGTAACCGTTATAATGCAGCATGGTGAGTATGGTGACCCAAACTATTAAGACCTATTGAGATACTTATGAGTCATTGAGTCTCCAGTCTCGCACTCACCAACGAAATACAACAGCACGAAGTCTTCTATGTGAGGGTAGTGTAGTACCCACGACGAGCAAGCCCATTCGTACTTGAAATGATTAAATTTTAAGCCCAAATCAACAACAATAAGATCGGTATCGTATCGTCGGTACAAGAAGGCTATTTAGACAGCCATATAGAGATGCCGTAGTCACTACACAGACTGCAACAATGGGTGTCAGATTAATATCAAGCACTATGGTATACGTGTGAAATGTGAAACTGATAAGCCACGATCAGTTTGTGCTCTGGAATGCGTAATATGGGAATATTCAAAATTGATTGAAAAACCTTGAGACTTGCAATAAACATCTTCGTATTTGATACAAAGGATTTCAGAATACGTCAGCGAATTGTTTTATTTCAAACATCTCGAATATCGATACGCAAATACATATTGATTTCGATTTTATATATATGTCGTATAGGATGATTTATTGCAAAGTACACATTGAAATCAATTCAGGCAACATTTGGGAGGTTAACGAGGACATACATTATAATAAAACGCTATTAACCGAATCGAAAACCAGCGAACTACGCAGGAGGTATTTATTATGGTGGAAAAGTGTGTGCACCGACTCAGGTGCACTCACTGTTCTATAACTCTCGCAATCTGATCGGGTGGCTATACGACACGCAGGGGAGAGATCGAGGACAGACGGCTTTACGTGTACTACAAAACTAATTGAGTTGTATACTTAAACGACGCAAATGTCATGCTTACACATACATTCATTCAAATCGATTGTATTAAAACAGATTGAGTTCCGTAATACGATGAACCAAATGCTAACCCAAAATTAAGCTTTCAAGTAATAATCACCACTTTGAATAGCTATTGCCTTTGTGTTATATACGGTCCAGTGGTTTTTACCGTTTGATCAATGGTGTAACACGTTCTGGTAAACAAGATAAGACGAATCCATTTCGATAACGAGCGGTAATGTAAAGGTGAATGGACGTTAGGCTTAGAACACACTGAGATCTTTCACCGAGTCTTTTCTCGAAGTAGGTTGGAATCGGCTTGAGTCTAATGAGAAACGGCTGCATTTCGATTTTTTACCCGTACCGATTGTTGTACCGAATTTTTGTACCCAATACTAGGTGATTTCGAAGTTAGGGTTAGAACACACTGAGTTGCAAAGCGGAAAAGGCCTATAAAATGATACGGTTGTTATCGAAACCTGAATCACAGTTAAAGCGTCTGAATGGTTTATGTTTTAGAATTCAACTGTGATTTTGGTATTAAATAACCACGGACGATGGTTATCTGATCGTAAACTAGAGATTTGTATCTGTTTATTATATCTCAATGTAGTGATTTTCGAATAGTGCTCGGCATTATATCTAATATTATGGAAATTTAGGCATTCGTATTGACAGGGTTTAATGAGAATCGAGGCGTTTCTTAGAAGAATCGGAGAACGAGAGCTATCATCGCTAAATTCCTGTTTTACGTGCAGTATTCGTGAAAGTTCTTAAATAGAAGAATACTATAAAAAAAAAAGCGGCCAAGTGCGAGTCGGACTCGCCCATGAAGGGTTCCGTATCTGCTGATACGGAACCCTTCATGGGCGAGTCCTATCATATAAAAGTTCTCGTAGTTCGTTGTAACTTTGATCGATGTTTTTATAATAGTTTCTTGATTGAATGAAAGGTAAATTGCGGTTTACGATTTATGACGTATTAAAAAAAAACTACTAATTAGATCTCGTTCAAACCAATTTTCGTTGGTAGTTTGCATGGTAATGTATAACATATTTTTTTTTAAGTTTTATCACTTTCTTATTTTAGAAGTTACAGGGGGGGGACCAACATTTTTCCACTTTGGAAGTGTCTCTCGCGCAAACTATTCAGTTTAGAAAAAAAAAATTATATTAGAAACCTCAACATAATTTTTGAACACCTATCCATAAATATCCCACACGTATGGGTTTGATGAAAAAAATTTTTTTGAGTTTCAGTTACAAGTATGGGGACCCCCAAAATGTATTGGTTTTATTCTATTTTTATGCGAAAATCTTAATGCGGTTCACAGAATACATCTACTTACCAAGTTTCAAAAGTTTAGCTCTTATGGTTTCGGAAAAAAGTGGCTGTGACATACGGACGGACAGACAGACAGACAGACATGACGAATCTATAAGGGTTCCGTTTTTTGCCATTTGGCTACGGAACCCTAATAAATAAATGAGTGATACAACAAAGAGCCCTAAATTTTTTTACCCATTCTGATACTATTGTGTATAAGACACAAATAATCTGTCAAAACTATTTATAATGTGGACATTTAATTCCAGATACAAGACATTTGAGAACTAGAAACGAAAGATTTTATTAATGAAGATTAAAAAGTTTTGTAGGTAATTAAATGTATAAAATAGTTAATTGTTAGTAATAATTATGTGTGAAAGGAAATAAGAGATCATTGAATTACTTCATCTGCATATCTTTCGATCTTTCGGATTGAGTATTTTATACTAATTAAGCGGTTACGAACCCGCAAGTCAAACACGTTACGATAAACAGTTGGGATTAATTTGCGTAGATTTATTGATCACCGATCGTCAAAAATCTGAACCATAAACACTATTACTAATTTTCTCGTAAGTGTGTATTTAAAGAAAAAGTGTATGAGTATACTATCAGTCAATCTAACTTCCATAGTACAATCGATTAGTTTGAAGCAAGATGGCGTTGTGTTAGTTGTCTCAAATATGTATTTATTTTATTTATTCATTAAACACCTTTGATAAATCTGCGTTAATCTGTCTGCACAGTTTAATCGCTATGATTTATCGTTGTGTGTAGCGGGCATAAGTGTCGGTCGTTGTGGCTACTGGTTTTTAAACACCTGCTGTGTTTACGAGACTTTGATCCTATTACATTTACTAGTAAAAACGACGCTGAGCTGCTATTGCAACTTAAATGCACTATTATATAACACGGAGATGGTCTCCAATAGATGCTGCTTTAATAGGACTATATAAATACGGTGGTAGGTAATTTTGTGGTAAGAAAATCATTCCCATCACACAAATGAATTGCCAGTGCTAAAAATACGTTTTCATTTTAAATTTTAAATATCGTATCGGTGCAGAAATAACACACATAAGTATTAAAATTGTACCTAATAATAATTATTAAATTCTGACCTGAATTGTTTTTATTAATATTAATTTCAGTCATGCCGTAGTATAAATAAATGTTGTGAAATAAATACCGACCATTTTATCGCTGTTTGTGGTTAAGTAAACACTTTTTAATTGAGTTGTAAATATTATTTTACTTACAAAGAACACGGGAAATTTTAAGAGCTTTTAAACAAAAGCTTCTTACAAATCTCTGGGTGTCTACATAAATTAAAAGAAATTGTTTTTATAAACGGTATTTGTTTTATGAAGGGTCTTTTAAATTTAGAGGTTAGTGACCGCATTGTAAAGCCTGAAGTTGATGGTTTTGATTTTTCACCCTCTGGACACAGGACGGGGTGGGGATAAAATGGGGCTAACAAGTTTCATGTCACAATTCTTTATTATCCTGTAATGAATTGAAAAAAAAAATATAAATAACGTGACCATTTTACTAATAAAATGTTGGAAAAGTTCTGTTGCCTTATATTCAGGTATTAATAAATCCAGCCCCTAGTCAACTGGACTTTCTACATACGTAAAGGTTATTCTTTTTTTTTTTTCTTTTTAAAAAAGACAACTCCCGCATTAGGAATATGAATTCCTGTGTCGCGGGGGACTTTACAAACATACATGAAACGGACACAAAGAACACCCAGACTCAGAACAACAAATTGTGAATCACACAAAGTGTTGTCCTACGTGGGATTTGAACCCACGACACTTGGCGTAGTAGGAAGCGGCGTGGCGACCGCTTAAGCCACTAGGCCAACTGTGCCAACCAACTAAAAAGTTTATTGTATTGTAAGTATTGAAGTTATGTTAAATCAATGCTTAATAAGGTGGTAAAAACAAATTCTTATCCAATAACGTACGAGAATTGAGGAGTCAACGATTCTAGAAAAAGATTCGACGCGAAGCAATTGCAGCTTGACTAAAAGAGAGCAATATGTAAACCAGATATCACCTTTTACTGAATAAATACATTATTTAAAGGCCCAATAACTTTAAATATTGTTATTAAAGTCTAAGAACTTGATGTTTCGGAATATGCAAAAATAACCCGAAAAAGTCGTTCCATAACAAATTCAAAATAATATTTCAACATCTTTACCTGCTATTCTTTTCTTGTCGTAATTTCGTCATGCACGCCTAGCCACTGACGTGTCGTACCGTCACAAATTACAACCTTATTAGCCACGGTGTACCGTGTGAATATCCCAATCAAATCGGGTAAACGTGATTCTAGTGAACAATTATCTAAATTATTGAAGTTTAGCAAGACTCGTTCGCTTGTTCAATTCGTTCCATTCGCGCAGTCAGAGGACCAAGTGTGAGTTTGTTTCATGTTAATTCGAACGTCACGGTTGACCGCGTTCAGTGTTGTGATTGGTTCGAACTGAACTTTTCACCAATCACAAAGCCGTTTGCGGTCTCTGTGATGGTCGAATAAAAGTGAAATAAAGAAACACTAGGCCCTCAGCTCTTCTAAGTTTAAAGTGAAGTATGTTTTATGCCATTCGCCGTGAAGTCATAAGTTTTGATTTCAAAATTAAGTTTTATAGGCGTATCTGAAACGATTGTGTGTTTTATGTAATAACATAAATATTTACGGTTATGTTTTAGGAGTTGACCAAGAAATCTAAAAAGCACATAGAGAATGCATATGTGCAAATAAGTCATTGTTGGTTATTTCAAAAGTTACTGTGAACTCAAATGATGAATAATGAAAAGGCTACAGAGCATAAAGCGAACGTTCAGTCTTTGTATAGAGTTGACATGTTAAGTGCGCTTACAGCCTCTACTCAGCATTATACTTGGTATTTGACTGCAATACCAAGTTTAATGCCATACGGCGCAATGGGAGCGTCTGCAACTGCTGTGCTTGAGGTCTCAGGTTCGATTCGACTAAATGTTTGTGTGATCCGCAAACTTTTATTTCGGAGTCTGGGTGTTTTCAATGTATAATATGTATGTATTTACAAAGAAAAGTATGTTTATATATTTATATCAGTTGTCTAGTATCCATAATACAAGCTCTGCTTAGTTTGGGACTAAATGACATTGTGTGTAAGATGTCCGAAATATTTGTATTTATTTATTTTATATTTATGTATTCTAAAATGTAGGAAAATCTTATACTACTGCCTGCTTTCGACAATTTTACTAAAACCTTTTGCTTACTAGGAACCCCCCCCTAACGTAGATATTTAGATGAAAACGTTGGTTAAAACGAAAAGATCACTAAGGGTTACCTAACTCTCTCTAAATGGTCCCTTAACTTTAGGGAATGTTGGTGAAAACGGCCATTAGTGTTCTGTATATTAATTAAGACAAGCTCTCGTGTGACTTGAATCTTTACGATTTATATGTTTCTACAAAATTATAACATTGTTATTGTTTTTAACTTACATATGTTTATTGAGAACTTGTTTCAATTAAATTTCTTTAAACTAAATTCATGTCCACATCATGTAAGAGGATTTAAGAAGATAGAAATGTTTTCATTAGATATAAAAGTTACTTTATAAACGTTCGTTTTAAAACGAAATGTAATAGTTTTTAAATGTGTTATATAAACTTCTTCGTCTGACGGTGTATTTAAACTTTGTTAACTTGCTCGAACTTTGTGAAAAGTTTCAAACGCAAAGTTATAACATGAGTTAGAAATCAAATGTATATAAATAAATAAATAAAATTGTCTGTATGTAATATCAAAAAACAGATTTTTACTAAATGCATATATGACAGTATATATCATCATCATCATCATCATCAACAGCCTTTAACAGTCCACTGCTGGACATAGGCCTTTCCTTAGAAAGGAAGTTTTGGCCTACTATACCACGCTGGCCAGACGGGTTGGTAAAGGGTTTGTTCCAAGTTTTCCCTCTCTTGGCAGTGATGTTAGCTGCATATTTTGTTCCTTTAGTCGCCTCTTACGACACCCATGGACTAAATAGGGGTGGTGACGGATTAAGAATACAAGTGACAGTATATATAAGAAGGAAGAAATATATACATAACATATAAAAAAAAATGACTGTCTATGTGTACCCGGTAATCTCTGAAACGGAAAGACCGATTTTGATTAAAACTCCATTGACATAAAGCTTATGACATAAGGAGTAACTATGGCAAACATTTTTTTAAATGGCTTCGCTCTGCGGCGTTGCTTGTAGTTTAAAATAACACCCGCGGCTTCAGCTAGTATAAAATAAATTAGGACACATAAATTGAATAATAAAGTATTTCAAACACCTATGAAAGTTTTCAAACATGAGCAAGTATAGAGATAAGTTTGACCCACTGAAGTTCTGTCGGCGTCCTTGGCACTTTGCCAGATGGAGGAACTTACAAGATGCGTCTATCCTGACGACAAGGCCTGAGTTGTTTACGAAAGTGGCCGTCGTTTTTTGTTTGCATCCACCTTTTTAGAATTGTTTTTTTGGGATTCTTAGTGGTGTTCTTAGTGGTTTAGATGCTAAGATTCTAGCATCAGTATATGATGGGTAACCTTAATTGACATTAACAACAACCCATAACGTCCCACTACTGGAAACGGGTTTCCTCTCATCCTGGCCGAGTGCGGAGTTACTAGGTAGTAAGAGTTGTGGCTACATGATTTTATTGTTGGAGTTTTTTAATCCGCCCGAAGGCCTCCATCTAAGTTTCACGACTGTTATCTTATGATAATAAGAAGCTAGTCTAAAAAAGTAGTAAGTACTCATTATATCATCAGCTATCTGAATTCACGTCAAAGTCGTTAGGCGTTCCAGAGATTAAGCGAAACAAACATACAGATTAACTATAATATATATATTTTTTGGTGTAATTCCCGTATATACCTACTTTCATACGCAATTAGTAAAAAAAGTTAATTTTAAATTACAAACAAACACTTCATTTTATTTATTTGTATTAGATTTTTAAGGTATATTAGAACAAGAGATGAAAGAAAAAATATTTACTTAGGATGTGTGTGATCCAGTGAAACAACTTCCACGACAGTAAGCATTATAAATGTTGGCTTGAATTACAATTAATCAATTTATAAAACGGCAGATTATCCTGCTACAATACTTTACGAGTATACGTAGAGGCCTTCTAAAATATAAAATAGTAGGTCACATTTATGAGCATCGATGCATTCATGCCAGCTAAGCAACGTTATAACGTAATATAATTATGATGTATCGTAAATTTGCATACTCCGTGAGCTAAAACGCTTTAAAGCATCGAATCAGCTTACTGTGTCACAGTTATTTTCTGATAATAATACTTAATTTAGTGACTCATGTAAAATGTTAACAATTTGATAAGTTTATGAGATAATCAAAATTGCATGTTCGCTATGTACCAAATAGTGTCTTGTGATAAGTTTATGAGATAATCAAAATTGCATGTTCGCTATGTACCAAATAGTGTCTTGTTACTAGCCTCCGTTGCTGAACTAGGTTAAAGCCTGTGCTTCAGCGTACGAAATTAGTTTTATGATAATCAATGCTTCATAAATGGTAGCAGTCTACTAAAACTCTGTCTAAATTTTCCTACTAAATTAGTCTATGTGGAAAAACTGCGTATTTTACATATATAGTTTAAATTACGCAGTTCTACAGAATATATTGTTTTCGTTATTGCGGTCAAATGTAGCCTATATCCTCAGGTTCTAGACTATCTGTAGACTAAATTTCATTAAAATCGATTCAGTTATTTGGTGTGAAAGCGCGACATTAGACAGACCAAGTTACTTTCGCATTTATAATATCGGAATTCTAATTTCTTTAAATAAAAGTGAAAAAGTACCAAATACTTGTCATAGATGCTTCCTTCAATACTTCTGTCGGATTGAAGCTTTAAGGTTTTAAAATTTAGATCCGTGGCACCAACCTACATTCACCTTTCTCAATAAAAATCGAATAAATTGTACCGTGAAAGGAACTTTAAATGTAAATCCAGCAGAATAAGACCCTGTTAGGCTTGACCCACTTTCGTAACTATCGAGTTCTTCTAAAGAAAATCTTTTAAATTCCAATTTCTTGTGTGAAACTTAATTTCCCGGGGATTTCCGTGCCAAAAAATAACAGTAAAAATATTTTCATTTATAGCAAAACTGAGGAAACGTAAAGGTGGAGCAGCTTCCATTTCATCTCATCCACATTTTTTTATCATTAATTTCATTACAACGACGACTTGAAGACTTTAGAACCTGAATACTTGACATTGGCAGAAATAGCTGATATTCGGTTGATTGCCCTCTCAGCTAAAGAAGAGAAGAAACGTAAAGGTAAGAAACAACAGAGATTTGGAACAAAGGTTCCGTATATATGTTTTCTTAACGAGTCCTTTAGGAATCTTGTTTTAAATAACACAAAGGTTTCATTGTGACCTAAATTTGAATCATGTAATGGAGGTCGGTTACTGTTTAATAATTCGAAAATGTTAAAACCGCATGCGGCAAACGTGTTATTTTTAGAACTGTATCTATATGGTTTTGTGAACCTTCATTGCGCGATACAGAAAATTCGAGGTTATTTCCGTCGTTGTAAAGTTGTTCAGATAATTTTTGTTAAATGGCATTTTACAACACTGCCTTGCTAGTGTAGCGGTGAGAATATGCTACTTTCGTTCGAGATGTATATGGTTCGATTTCCGAGTCGGGGCGGGTCTAAAACGTCTCATAGTTGAAAACAAACCATTAAGGTGGCAACAAAAGCTCCACTGTTTTACGAGAAAAGCAATTTCATAAAAGGTACTGTTCTACTTTTCTAGTTCTAACAAGGGTGTGCCTCGTTACTATTATTACTACTTAATTAGAACAAGAACAACACTGAAGAGGAGAAAATAAAGTTAAAATAAATCTATGAAGTTATCTATCACTATGTCAGCCTCTTATATTACACGAGGCGCGGAACTGGGTCAATCCGTCTAATCTTCAACACGGTGTCGGGTAGTTGGAGAACACTACCCTGAAGGTGTTAAGATAAATTGAATGGCGAGAAGTTTTGTTTAAGCTAAGTTTTTTAATTATATTATTTTTTATTATTATTATTTTTTATATTAAGTATATTATTTTTTGTTTTTTTTTTTATTATTTTTCTTCTTTCCTATGCCGAGCAGTCAAAGACTGGAACTCACTACCAGCTCACGTGTTTCCCTCCCACTATGATCCCGGGTCCTTTAAGCGGGGCGTGAAAAAGCATCTCACTAAGCCGCCATAGTGTGGGCCGCCATACATTATACATCTACATACGCCATACATCTGCATTCGCAGCAAGTGTGGTAGCCCCCACTCTTGGATTCTGCTCATGCTTTCCATCAGGTAGGGTAGAGTCACTTTGGATGGCTTCATTTAATAAAAAAAAAAATATTATCTTCTTGATAATAGGATAGATGGATAGAATATGCATAATAGAATACATATACCGAAGTGGTATTTTTGTTTTTTATGCAATGAAGCATATCTTTAAAATTTATTGGATTAATATGTATCCTATAACCTAATGCTTTGAAAGTAGCGTCTAGATCTTCAGGAGTGAAGCTGTATGCTGTAGTGTCTACATACTACGTATTTATATACGCGGGTTAAACTATACAGTATATATAATGTAGCTTTCTATTGGTAAAACAATTTTCAAAATGGGTTCAGTAGATCCAAAGATTATCCCCTACAACGTCACAAACTCATAACCTCACAAACTTTACCTCTTAATAATATTAGTATTAGATAAAACTATGTTAGATATATTATGTTTGTTTCTATACAAATATCTGGACATTCAAAAACGCGTCTCACTTATTAAATAGCGGTGATGCAGAGGACTATCAAATAATGACCTCACCTCCTTGCTAAGAAATCTTTAGTCATTCATGTCAATTCATGTCAATTTTAGACAGAAATTAAAGATTCATTCAAAACAGATTTGATTTTCAAAAATCATCAAAACCTGTGAGATTTAAAAATGAAACCCATAATGCCCCATTGGTGGGGTAGGATCTCCTCTCAGGAGAGGATTAATGCCATTCGTCCTCACGCTGGTCAAGTGCGAGTTGGGTACTGGACACGTTGCGACTTCTGAATCTTGCCGTTGGATGTTTTTAAACCGTCCGATCAAATCCTTTAGAATCCACTGCTGGAAATAGTTTCTTCCGTAGCATATAATTGTTGACCTATTTTTTATACTATGTGGGCTTCATTAGAATCAATTTTGCTACATAGTAGTAATATCATCAAGTTCAACGACAACACATTTGCACGCGATATTATGATTAATTTTCAATTAGTAATAATAGGGAGGGCAAAGGTAAATGATTAATGATATTTACTTTAGTAAGTAATTGTTTTACAGATATTTTTACATACAGCTAGAAAGCGCCGGCATTTCCTAAGACTCACTCTGGGAAGAAATATCCAAACAAACCACACAAGTGGAAACATATTAATATTTGGAGCAATTTACACCTCATTGAACGTTTTAATAAGGTTGCTGATTTTATTTATATACACTCGTGGCTCTATTTTACTCCTTAGAAATACCTAAACCGTCATGTTTTTATATATATTTATGTCGAATTAAGATAGTACGTAATGTTAACATTTTATGCAGTAGAAGTTTCAGTCGCAAGAAGGTTCACTATATCTAGTATTTTACGACCATCCCGATCGCTATTTACTTCTCAATAAAACCACACAGTAAAAATATTACACATAAAAGTTAAGCTAAATCGGTCATATTTTATGAAGGGCATAAAAGTCATAACTTTTTTGTTTGGTGAAATTACTTTAAGTATATATTTTCAGTCGGTTACCAATATTTAAAGACGTAGTTAAAAATGTTGTTGATTTGAACACAAAAAGGTAATAAAAATCTTTTAACGTATAACGGCATATAACTATTTAACGATTCAACAAAAGAGATATAGAAAGTTGTTGCTTGGTTAATAAAACGGCAAAAGACTGACAATTCACTTTATTGATATGTAAATGAAACCAAACATCGATATAAAAACTTTCATTATTTTCTTGATCGATAACATAGCAGTTTAACAATAGCTAGTAGACAACAGGAAAATTGTTTCAAAAATTATAAACCAACTACGAAAATCTTTTAATAAAATCTATACAAATAAATCAATTTGAAGTGTTTGTATGTAACGTCTAAATAAGTTATTTTTCCTAAATGCATATGAAAGTGTTATACTGTACCAACATCAAAAAAGCTGGTGACATAAGGAGTAACTTAAGCTATTTTTTAGACTAGTTTCGCTCCGCGGCGTTATACGCGATTTATAACAACAATAACCGTTTGTTTTATATGTGCTAATACACGCTTTTGGCACATTTTTCTAGGCGTCATTTCGGATCCAAAGAGCTAACGCATACAATTTTAAAAGCAGTATCTCTATATTTTATACCATTTTCAACTTGTCGACTAGACAATTAAAAAAAACTATTAAAACATCGCTCTAATTGATTGTTTTCGAAATCGAAAAACATACTATGTGTGATACCTGGCCCGTTAGGAACTTTTTCTAATGACACATTCAGACAGTCTCATCATAAAATATAAAAAATCACACACTGATCAGATATTAGTAAGACATATATGAGAGAGACTAATGAACTAATATAATTACTACACTAATGACTGTTTATAGCTTCACCTCAACTTATAACGATACTAAAAAAAACATAAACAAAACCAGTTTAAGAAACATTAAAATGCGTTACTTATATTATGTAAATAGTCCACATGTCGGCGCCATTGCAAATTGATGTACTGGTACTTAACGAACAAGTTCTACTTGAACATTCGATTTTAAACTTTAAATCTAGAGATGTATAACTTAAATTGTATTAAGTGTTACAACAAAGTTGCAAGATTATGGTTTGAACAAGTTTTATAAAATGCTGATTTAGCATGATGCTAAGTACTTGAATTTCCTTAGCGAGAAAACGGCAATCCACTTTTTGCTGTACTTTTACCTGTATTTGTATTAACAACCTACACAAAGTTTGTGCTGAGTTTAAACGACCGATTTATTTTAGAAAAAAGGCTATTGTACTTGAATTAACATAAACAATTATTCATTAACTTGGAGGAGTTCACGGGATTAATGAATAGATATTACAGACCTGTGAATCGCCCGACTATTCGACAGGAGACTGTTTTCAATGGTCGTGGTCACAAGCTTCTATCGAAGCTTTCACACGCTAAGAGGTCATTAATATAATCAACGTACAGAATTTAGACTAAAATTTTTGAAAATCATTTTTTTTTTTTGTTTACTCACTTATCATACGAATATTCTGAAGGAAGTGACTGAATCTGTACTTAATTGTAAATATTTTTTTATGGCGTAGGGGCAAAGGACTCAGCTCCCTTGTCGCCTACATAAAAACTAAGCACTTGATGGTAAGTGACTACCAAGAGCTAATCATCTGCAACCAAGAGTCAGAAATGTTTGGCCGCCCTTTGAAGCCCTCCTACAGAATAATGGGAAGGGGGGTATTTGGGGTCCTGATACTAGAGTACGCGATACTGTGGTACTCGCCTGGTGAACAACTTCATAAATCAGCATAAATTGTCCACGGCTGGACATCCTCTCCTTACCAATGAGGTTTTGGCCTACTATACCACGCTGGTCAGACGAACGTTATAGGATTTTCTTCAAGTTTTCCTTCTCTTAATAGGTGGGTATTTTGTGGGGTCGTGGTATCACTGCGGTTGAGATGCCTATTTGTGACAACGCATGATTCTCCTGCGGTTCATTTTATTCATTAATCATTATCATTGTTATTTGTAAGAACTTATACTTCTTACAATTCATATTATTTAATGACGAATAAAAACTTCTTGAAAAAAAACTCGTTACATTGAAATGAATATATAAGTAAAATAGATAAATAACAGTTAAAAAATAATTCAGAGACGTATATACCAGACATTCTCAAAAATTATTTCATGACTTTATTCATAAAAGAAAACCTTCCCAAAGAATATACATACATCGTTCATATTCCGACAACATTTATTCATTTTCGTTGAGCTATAAATACTACAAAAACATTTTTCACACAAATATTTTGTACACATATATCATATTAATTCATATACTTTTGATATATGTAAATATGATCCTTAACAGGATTGTGGAGTGACGAACCGAAAGGTTTATGTATGGATAATGTAGGTTTTTTAACCAACGGTTAAAAAAATTAGTGAATTTTTTTCCTTAACATATTGCTTTCGAACTGAAAGGTTTGGCTCCTCCTTTCCAAGTATAAAAAATAGTATATTTTTGTACTTATATCAGCTGTATAGTACCCGTAGTACGAGCTCTTTTTAGTTTGGGAATATGTGATGTTTGTATGTTTGAAATTTTCATCATCATCAGCCTGTTTCAGTCCACTGCTGGACGTAGGCCTCCCCCATTACACACCACTCTGGGCGATTTTGGGCTTCTCGCATCCAGCTCCTACCAGCCATCTGGCGCAAGACGTCACTTCACCTCGCATGTGGGCGTTCTACACTACGTTTGGCGAGACGTGGTCTCCACTCCAGAACTCTTCTACTCCAACGGTCATAAGTTCTGCGGCTATGCACATATATATGGCCAGCCCACTGCCGATTCAGCTTGCTATTCCGGTGGCCTATTTCGATAACTTTAGTTCTCTGACGGATCACCTCATTTCTGATACAATAGAGAAACGCCGAGCATAGCCCTTTCCATAGCACGCTGAGCAACTTTGAGCTTGTGGACCATACCGTACTTTAAATGTCCGATCTCGGCTCCGTATGTCATGACAGGTTGAAATTTACTTTATTTATTATTACAATATGTTATAAATAAGCCTATCTGTCAAAATGGCATCATCATAAGACAAGCTCTGCTTAATTTGAAGCTAGATGGCGTTGTATCAAATGTACCAAATATCATCTGTATGCCCTTATCCTAGTATACTATATTTTACATCAAATGTGCGAAATATATACTATATAATTACTAAAACTAACTGTTGCCCGCGGCTCCGCACGCGTCCTAGGGGTATAAAAATAGATGTTGGCCGATTCTCAGATCTACTGAAAAATGTCAAGAGAGTCGGTCAAGCCGTTTCGGAGGAGTATGAGAACGAACATTGTGACACGAGAATCTTATATTTAAGATATGTTTTATTACTACATTGCTTCAACAGGAAACAAAAATACTACAGGCAGAATAACTTACAGTTAACCACTTATATCCGAACACAATAGGAAGTGAACAAAACGTTTTCTAGCTAATAAAAATCAAATTGTTTACGTGCGGAAATTGAATACAATGATAGAGAGGGGTGGGAAAATGTATAATATCCTGTTAGTCTGCGAACACGAGTAGAACGTTGAATGAAAGCTGTTCTCGATGTTCGAAAAACACTTTTTAGGTTAGTATATAACATGGAAAATGAAAATACTTGTGATGCAGGAACTCATGATAGCAAATACTGATATTGTTTACGCGGAAGTGCATACATTTTGTATGATTCTAGTAGTATTTTCTAGTATAAGTATTTATTTAAATACTTATATACTAATTGTTAGACTTTCGAACATAATACTGTCGGTTTCGTTTTCACTGTTAAACCGCTGCACCGATTTCGAAGAAATTTCGTGGCGATACTTTAATTCTTGAATTTATTTATTATTATGGATAGCTGGCAGGAACTGGATGCGAGAAGCCGAAAATCGATCAGAGTGGTATGCAATGGGAGAGGCCTAAGTCCAGCAGTGGACTGCGAAAGGCTGATGATGATGATCGGACGCTGTGCGACTGCAGGAAGATATTGACCGTGTAGTGCAATGGAGCAATACAAATAAGCTGAACTTCAACATAGCTAAATGCGGAGTGATGAGTTACAGTCGGGCCAGAGCTCCACTGCGCTGCCCGTATGAACTGGATGGAGCGTTGATACCTTGCCTGAACAGTATCAGGGATCTAGGAGTCGAAATGGTGCCCGAGTTAACGTTTCGTAATCATATTGTTACTGCCTGCAGTAAAGCTTTTAAAAGTTTAGGGTTTATCTTACGAAATTGCAAAGAATTTAATAACATATCCTCGATAAAGATTTTGTACAATGCTCTCGTCCGTAGTCACCTAGAAGCGACAGCAATTATTTGGAATCCTCACGAGATTAAATATAGCCTTATGGTAGAAAAATTGCAGAACAAATTTACTCGATTCCTATATTATAAGGAATATGGGGTGTACCCCCTGTACCCACTTATGTACCCTAGCTTGTTCGTTCTTGGCATGGTCGGGTATGTACGCTTGAGCGTGCGGCGCGATGTGGCACTGGTCACATATGTGTGGCGCGTGCTGCGCGGTAGCCTGCACCAGCCCGATATATTAGAGCGCTTGCGGCTGTGCGCTCCTGATGGCTATGTGGGCGCGCGCCGCCAGCCCCCTACGCTTAGTCTTCCAGTTGCGCGAACAAATCTACTTCAGTATGCCCCTATATCACGCGCCATTAGGCTTATTAATTTTATCTCAAAAGAATTCGATATCTATAACTGTACCCTCCCGAACTTCAGAGAAGCTGCAGAAAGATATATCACATCAAATGATATTATATTATAAATTAATTGTATCTATTTTAATTACAATGTCGTATTGGATTCATAAATCTGTAAAGACACTGTAAATGTTTTGAATAAATAAATAAATAAAAATAAATAAATAAATGTTGTGAAGTGTAGAAGAACGCAAAAATTCTTATTGAGAGATAAATCACTGATCAAAAAACTAGCTTTATCCAAGAATTGCATGTCGATAGGATAGAAACTAGTAAAACTACCATCTTTAGATAAGCTATAAGTAGGTAGGTATTATAAGAAAAGAAAATTGTACAAAACGTCTATTGCTATCTAGAGAGTACTTGGTACAGAATTCATTAATTTACATATTTCTATTTCAACAATCTCTTAACCAGAATGAAATATAAAGAGCAATACATTTATGTCTGGTGGGAAATAAGATAAAATTAAATAGGTACATTTATTATTTTATATTGTATTGGGGTTATATTAAACTATAGACACTAGCTATGTCCCGTGGTTTTAGCTGCGGTTATTGTTGTAACTCATGACTAAAGCCGCGGATCAAAGTTAGTCTAAAAAAATTAACAAGTTACATCTTGTGTCATCAATTGTACGCCAGTGTAATTCCCATTCAAACCAGAGCCATTCCAGAGATAATCCAAAGGAAACAGAAAACCTTTATAAAAAATCCTATTTTGGTGTAGGTTCCGTAAATACTTTCATACGCATTTAGAAAGCTTTGTGTTCAGAAAGAATCGATGGTTAAAACTATCGATTGATCGGTCAGGATGTGAAGTTTGATCAATGTTTTACTTTTTTTTCGGACTGCAGTTTGTCTTTGCTTGCGATGCTATTCTAGAATATTTGAAATAAAATTTGGAGAATATCAAATGTTTATGGAATAGTAACACTAAATAATTTGTAATCGATTCACAAGAAACTTCGTCACTGGTGTAACTAATTATTTTCATAAACTTTTAAACCCAAAACCTTTGTGTATGCATAACATTTCAAACTTCACACACAAAAGACTTGATACAGTAACTATCCCTGAAATCACACCAATAGATGTCTCCCAATGGGATTGAAGGAGGACTCTCGACCCTAGATATGTTAAGAGAGACCAAATACTATTTCACACACAATAAATAACTCGATGACAAGCGCCCAACTGTTCTTATTTATCAATCATTCAAGTGAATAGTGTTAAATTTAATCGATGCACCAAATCTAAAATCTTCAAAATAATTGATGTAAAAGAAGACATTTGGTAAAGGAAGTCATTTTAATTGAGGCAAAAAAAGGCAAACGCAATGTCACGAAACTGTCCATTTAAAGTATGTAGTTTAGTTTCGTAAGAAAGGTATACTTCTTTAAATACCACCTCAACTGTATTATAAATTTACATCAGTAAATATTAGCTCAGACACCAACATTTACAATTTACTAACTTGCTATGGTATGATGGTTACTATTACCTTCAAAGGTCACTAGGTAAATAAAGTCGATTCATATATTCAATTCAGCTTGCGTAATTTAACGCCATTTTTAATTTACGTAAACAATATAACAGAACATGCGGCATTAGTTCCAGCACACATCACCGTGCTTTAACGTAACCGATGAATGAATTTGGGTATGTACACTCGACATAATAAATACTTAATATTTAATCGATCTAAGTTGTCAAGAAATAAATTATATGAAAAACATTTTGTTTTAATTAAATTAATAGCGCATTTTTAGCCGACTTCAAAAAAAAGGAGGAGGTTCTCGATTCGTCATTTTTTTTTTTTAATTTTTTTAATGTATGTTCAGCGATAATTTCCTCGTTTATGAACCGATTTCAAAAAATCTTTTTGCATTGGAATGGGCATAGCTTACAGGTGGTCCCATCGTCACCATATGGGGATCTG
Source organism: Phragmatobia fuliginosa (assembly GCA_932526445.1). Taxonomy (NCBI): domain Eukaryota; kingdom Metazoa; phylum Arthropoda; class Insecta; order Lepidoptera; family Erebidae; genus Phragmatobia; species Phragmatobia fuliginosa. The sequence continues at coordinate 7,421,704 of OW052081.1, read as the reverse complement.
ATGATGGGATCCCAAGGAAATCGTGGGAACTCCTCAAATATCATAGGCACAAATGCCGCGATTTGGGTACTAATAGTTTTTCATTGAAGTCGGTTCCTTTTTGTTAAAATTATATAAGTAAAAGCATGATCAAGACGACGAAATGTGCATTTTGTTTGTTTGTAATTTTCTTTAAATGGTCATTTTAGGTCACAGGAAATGTAAACGGCTACTTATAAAGATGTTGCAGTGTCAATAAGGACACCCTCCTCATTAAGTAGTCATTAAAAATGGTGACGCAATACTTAAACATCACTCGTAACTGTTACAGTTAACGACTATATACTTTAAGCTTATTGGCTATTAAGTAGTTATATTGTATTGTCTGCATACAAAATTTACTGACAAATGTGTCAATAGCAATATTTTGTGTAGTTGACTAGAATTGCATTAATGTTTTATGGATTAAGGTTACTTATTATACGTTTGGCAGGAGCTGGATGCGAGAAGCACAAAATCGATCAAAGTGGTGTGCAATGGGAGAGGCCTATGTCCAGCAGTGGACTGAGATAGGCTGATGATGATGATGATGATGATGATTATACGTTTATTAAATATCTATAAAAACAGTATGATTACTATGTATGCATGAAAATTGTGGTGGTATTCTCGTTTTAAGAGACATTATAATATTACTTTTATTACCGACTTATTATTAAGTTGTTGAATTTAATTTGAAAAAGTTATTACCTTTGGGCTGAAGACTAACGTCTCTAAAGTATTTCTTTTTCAAACAAAATACATTTCATACATTTGCATAGTGGTTTTGTTGTTGACTGTACCAACAAAATGTGTCAAGTGTTCGACCTGGATTTTAGTAGTTTATTGTAGGTAATTAGGTGGAACACTAATCCAGTGAATGGCTTCGTAAGCACGTCATTGAGTAGTTTGACAGTGAGTGTATTGAACGTCTGTTGATTGAGTTTTAAGGGTTTGGTTGAAACAATAAATTTCTGTATACAAATGAAACTATAGTATTATATTATGATTTCATACTTATTAACATAAAATAAAGTCCTCCACCGCGTCTGTCTGTCTGTTCGCGATAATCTCAAAATCACTAAACCGATTAAAATGAAAATTTGTACCCAGATAGTAGCCTGATAAAGGACATAGGCTACTTTTTATCGCGATAACCAACATAGACGCGGGCGTAGCCGCGGGCGTAGCCGCGGGCGAAAGCTAGTAAAATATAAGACTATATTTTAGACCTAGTAAAATGCGGTAACATACAAATAACTGGTTCAATAACTTTGTTTTTAATACACAGTTGCTTAGTAGTCAATCATAAATAAATCCATAATTAGTTGCTTTTTAAACGTAGTTAAGGTCCTATTTTCCTACCTTTACTTACTTATGCAAGAGAAACAAGACGCATTAGACCTTTATGACGTAACAAACGCCCTTACATATTTATTACGAAAGTTGATTCCGCGTAACAAAAACAAAACATAAATAGCATTACTCTGGAAAATACAAGTCGTCATATAAATATTTAATACAATACCGTTGTTTAACGAAAACTCGCTAGGGACTCGCGAGAGTAGGTACGGTATGAGCAGAAAATGTGAATTCCATGAATTACCTGAAACAAAGAAGGTTTCTTGAGAAACACTATATATAGGCACAGACATTAAGAAATAAATTAAATAAATGTACAATATAACCTTGCGCACGATTTCCCACAAGGCGGGGTCTTAATTTTTATAGTGTAATAAAATAAATAAATAGATAAATATTTTGGACGTTTGACACACAACATCATCTAGTCCCAAGCTAAGCAGAGCTTGTGTAATGGGTACTAGACAACTGATATAAATACATAAACATACTTTTTTTTTTGTAAATACATGCATATTATACATAGAAAACACCCAGACTCCGAAACAAATATTTGTGAATCACACAAATAATATTTGGTCCGACCCGGGAATCGAACCCGCGACCTCTTGATCAGCAGCCGCATACGCTTACCACTAGACCAACGAGGCAGTCATAGATAGATTCACGAATACGGTTTAAGTATGTCTCTTAAGTTTATAATATCCTGAGCTCCAGGCATTTACAGACCTGTACAGTAATAGTAAGTGTTCTTAGTTTCGTATCTAGAAGGAACATTTGTTTTATAAACTTAATATAATTTCTGAAGTATAATACGAGTATTTACAAGTATGTATGATTATCAGCGATCCGGTTACACGCCCTGTTAGAACCCTTACGGGTCAAGACACGTTAACACCTCTCCGGGGCTCATAGAGAAGTTGTATGCCAGAATCGAATAATTACGAGTAAAACTACACGAATATCCGTCTTGAAGGAGGTCCTAAGAAGGCTCGGTTAGTCTGAAAGTTAGCCTTAGCAAAGTATATAAAAATATATAATCCATAAAATTAGCTATCCAACAGCCTTGACACTACTGAAGGCTGATTAAATTGTATTCAATAGTCAAGACATTTATTTCTTTGTATAGTAAATGGAGTAGGTGTTTTCCAACCCACCTGAAAGTGACGGCAAGACGAGGGTGTTAGGTTTTCGTCGAAAAGAAAAACCTATTAAAGCAATTCTTAAAATAGACGCAGACCGCAGACTCCGTTTTATAAGAAGTATTTATTTTATATTAAGTAACTAAAATTGTACGACTTATTGTCTTTATATATATATAGAAAACACCCAAACTCCGAAATCAATTTTTGCGGATCACACAAACATTTGGTTCGACCCGGAATGGAACCCGAGACCTCTCGAACAGCAGCCGCATACGCTAACCAGACCAACGAGGCACTCAATTAAGGATACATAATGTTTATAAGTAAAAGTAGTACTGAAAGCTAAATATATAATTATATTACTTAAGTACCTATAATGATACAGATTTAAATAACAAAATTTATAATATCTGATACTGAAAGCTAGATTGACAGATAGAATAATCTTTTTTTGTAAAAACATACAAAAATAACTTTCATTTCCATATATATAAGTATACTAATAATACGCGAAGCAAAATCTTTGCTTTCTTTTTGGTTTGGTTCGACCCGGGAATGGAACTGGAGACCTCTCGATCAGCAGCCGCATACGCTAACTACTAGACCAACAAGGCAGTATAGTCGTAGTAATAGTCAAAAACTATACAAAATATGATAAAAGTATGAGCGCCTAGCTTGGATTTTCATATGAAATTAAATTAAATTGGCAATTCTATAAATTATTAAACTATAGGATTTAAGTAGATGTAATGTAAACAACCGTGAGTATCGCCGCGGGGCAAAGCAAGGCCTAAAAAGTAGCCTAAGTTACTCCTTGTATTGTCGTCTATTTGTCATTGAAAGTTCCGTGAAAATTGGTCGAGCCGTTTCAGGAACAAACGGACAGACATTTTTTTAAAATTGTCTTTTTCATATAGGTTAGTACCGTATATACTACTTTCATATGTAAATGAATTTGATGAAATTTCAAACATACATTTATATTTTACTAGCTTTCGCCCGCGGCTCCGCCCGCGTGTATGTCGGTTATCGCGGTAAAAAGTAGCCTATGTCCTTTCCCAAGTTCAGTTCTATCTTCATACCAAATTTCATCAAAATCGGTTCAGTGGTTTAGGCGTGAAAGCGTAACAGACAGACAGACAGACAGAGTTACTTTCGCATTTATAATATTATAGTAGAGAAGTAGAGATTTATTTGTATACATTGTTGGAGCACCCATACATGTTTAAAGTGTTATATAAATAACGAGTCACTTTTCTAATGAATAAGAATCGTGTTGGATATACATGACCCGTTAGTGCTAAGTCTTTATAAGCCCGGATGCGACCTGGTGACCTAGCGAGTGAAAGTTTACACTTTAGCCATAGTGTCTAAGTGTTGACTTTAGATAGTATACATGTATTTATAAAGTACTAGCTGCGCCCCGCGGTGTTACCCGCGTATTTTTGTGTGTTATCCCTAGCAACCTATGAAGTTTTGACAGGAGATAAAAAGTGATACATTTTGACATCTACGAATTATTGATTTTTTGTAATCACCTAGCTTTGGCCCGTGTATCTCGATTATTGCAGTAAAAAGTAGCCTATGTGTTATTCTGATGTATAAGCTATATTACTGTAAAGTTTCATCCAAATCCGTTCAGTAGTTTTTGCGTGGAAGAGCAACAAACATACATACTCACAAACTTTCGCGTTTATAATATTAGTAGGATACTTTATTGTCTCGGTGGCGCAGTGGTAGCGTATGCGACTGCTGCACTTGGGGTCTATTCTAAATATTTGTGTTATCTGGAAATATTTGACTGCCTCGTTGGTCTAGTGGTTAGCGTATGCGGCTGCTGATCAAGAGGTCTCGGGTTCGATTCCCGGGTCAGACCAAATATTTGTGTGATCCACAAATATTTGTTTCGGAGTCTGGGTGTTTTTCTATGTATAATATGTATGTATTTACAAAAAAAAAAAGTATGTTTATGTATTTATATCAGTTGTCTAGTACCCATAACACAAGCTCTGCTTACTTTGGGACTAGATGATGTTGTGTGTAAGATGTCCAAAATATTTATTTATTTATTTGTTAAGGAGTTTGGGTATTTTCTACGTATAATATGTAAAAATACATACTACCGTTTAGTTCTAGTAGCTATTCATAAACATTTCAATAGACCTTGTGGTCGATTTACACAATGGCGCATAACAGAGCTAAGGGAGTACAAATTTAATTGAAGAAAAACCAAAAGAAACAAAAGATTTTTTTAGATCTGATAAGTAGATCTAGAGATCTCCTTAAAACGTCGTCACTTTACCTTTTTTTATTATTTTTGTATAGATTCGTAAGAGTGACAATGTGAGAAGAATGTAGTTACAGCAAGAAGTCACGCGAATATGATAAGGGCGATTCTCTGTAAGCTCGTAATCGGCTGTCCTGACCGATTTTTTCAAAACGTTATTAAATAATTTAAAAAAAACCCACTGCTAATGAAACTTTAATTCCGAAACTTTACGGACCCTTTGTTTTTATAACCATAACTATTTTCAGTTTTTTTGTAGACGTGATAGAAGCTCTAAAATTACAGTCCCCTGGCTGTCCCCATCACTGTATTTCCACCTAGAAATGAGATTTACGAAGAAGTGAGTGATAAATGAAGTATTTGGAAGTCAATATCATTAAGAAAAATAATTTAATTATATTATTTTCGTAAAACAAGGTCTTATTAGGAATTTTATTTATTTAGTAGACTCCTGTAAACTTTGTCCCTAGAATTTTTATACAGTCCCCTGCCAAATATTTAAGTTCATAATTAAAAACAACTATTATATTTACGATAATTTTTTTAAGTCACACGAAACGCAATTGCCTTGAAGTTAGCAACCTTGTCGAATACGGCGTTGATATGCCATTTTGTTTAGTGACAGAGCGTCATTTGTGAGGTGAACAAGCGCTTGTACCGCTACCACGCACAGTCCTCTGGTAAGTCATAATATGTATTTTAATTACTTTAGTAATCTCCAAATAAAGATTATTGTTGCATTATTTATGTCTCTATTGATCGGTATATTTTTAAAATACTATTTTACATCAGTTTTGTAAATATTGTGAAATCTAGCCGAAAAACACAGTCCCCTGACAACAGTCCCCTGTCTGAAATTGCAGCAGGGGACTGTTTTACACAACAGGGGACTGTGTATTTTGCGTATTGGTTATTGTTTTAATGTATTGTTTATGTAAATTTATCCACTAATCTGTTTGACGTAAAAGCGACGGGGTGTTATAAGTTTGACGGGTATGTGTGTGTGTGTGGCATTGTAGCTCCCGAACGGATGAACCGATTTTGATTTTGTTTTTTTTTTTAATTTGAAAGGTGAATTAGTCGGGAGTGTTCTTAGTAATGATTGATAAAAATCGGTCCAAGAATGTCGCCGCCACAAAATAGCTGAATATATATTTTTTACAACTACCTCAATATGGATATCAAATGAAAAGTCTTGAATAGTAGAATAATGTACACAATACTGAAAGGAGATGAGGAAAGGAGGCAGGGTTTTTTTTTAATTTATACTTGTATTACTGACATAGTGTAATATTCAAATTATTATTGATCGCTTGGCATTATTTTTAACCATTTTGAACTTGAATTAATTTTTCACAGGCTAATCGAACGCACATGACAATTATGGCTCTTACAAAAGAAAAAGTTATCCCGAGAGGGAGAGAAGCAGAAAGATTGTTACCAAAAAATAAAAAATGACCCCCTTAAAAGAGAAGAAATGAGAGAAAATTTGAAGTACCAAAAGAAAAAGGTTTGCGGAAGTTAGTAAAGGATATGACACGTATACTGAGCCAAAAGAATAACACTAAAAAGCATCACTAACACTATTGTACGAGAAAATACGTCGTTATGAGACCTAGAAGCAGATACTCCGCCTTCAAGACCCGCCAGTCCAAATATCTCCAGCTCGAAGCCCAGCATTTTCCAGTGCTAGTCAACAGCAAAGAAAAAAGAAGCCAAATAGCGACGGCAGAAGTTTAACAGGGAAAGTAATGAAAAAATCGCACGCTTAGTGAAAAAACTTAAGAAGTACAAAAAAAAAACGAGATTAGAAAGAAAAAATAAAAAGAACGTTGAAGATACGCCTAAGACAAAGATACTAAAAATGTTAGACGAGCCTGACCAAAGAAAAGAAGTAGTCAAGAAAGCGTTGTTTGGCGACGTTATTAGTGAGCAGTTAAAAGAAAATTATTCCACATTGAAATGTATCAAAGAGAGACAAATCTTTAAAAAAGTTGTAACTGGTAGTGTTCTTCAAAAGTACAAGTACTGGATACCTAAAGAAATAAAGTCGTTGTCTAGACCCGGAAAAAAAAATAATCTCATTGGCTTAGAAGTACCTAAACGATATAAAATACCTGATAGTTATAAAGAAAGTTGTTGTTTCTGTTCACTATTTTGTAAAGAAATTTTATTTACTATTGATGCAAAGATATTTTATAAAAAGAATAAATAATTGATTAGTGTAAAATGACTTTTTTCTAAAGTACAACAGTCCTCTGTCTCACTTAACAGTCCCCTGTCATGATTTTTTGGAAAATCGCTAATAACTCGGAAAATATAAATAATTTCAGTGGGACTCTTTATATACTTAAATAATAGTTTATTATCTTCGAAAAGGAACACGGTTTTTTAGCAAATGTTAAAAAAAATTGCCAGGACAGCATTTGTATGGGACCTATACGAGCTTACAGAGAAATGCCCATAAATCTATGATTATTTTATACGAAGTTTGGAAGATAACCATCGTCAATGCTTTTTTTACAGAGAGAAAATATGTACATACTAGCCACACAGTCCCACCTGCATCTTCTATTGCCCGTGATGTTATCCGAGGAAACAAATTTGTTTCCCATAAAAAGGTTATAGTGAGCAATTCTTAAAAGATAGACATCTGCTGTGGCGGACTTGTTTGGAAATTTTAAATGGGAATAATAATCTGCCATCGACGATTTTTGCAAAAGTTTAACCGTTAACGCAGCGCACGCAGCGGAAGTTCTCAAGAGGAAAAAAAACGAACATTCTTCATTGGTGCTCCGCTCCTAATCGTCTTAGCGTAATGATATATAACACATAGCCTTCCTCAATGAATGGGCTACCTAACACTGTTCTTTTTAGGGTTCCGTAGCCAATGGCAAAAAACGGAACCCTTATAGATTCCTCAAGTCTGTCTGTCTGTCTGTCTGTCTGTCCGTCCGTATGTCACAGTCAATTATTTCCGAAACTATAAGAGCTATAGTGTTGAAATTTCGTCAGTCGATGTATTCTGTGAACCGCATTAAGATTTTTACATAAAAATAGAAATAAAACAATATATTTTGGGGGTCCCCATACTAGGAACTGAAACTCAAAAATTTTTTTTTCATCAAACCTATTCGTGTGGGGTATCTATGGATAGGTGTTTAAAAATGATGTTGAGGTTTCTAATATCATTTTTTTCTAAACTGAATAGTTTGCGCGAGAGACACTTTCAAAGTGGAAAAATGTGTGTCCCCCCCCTTAACTTCTAAAATAAGAGATGTGATAAAATTAAAAAAAATATATGTTGTACATTACCATGCAAACTACCAACGAAAATTAGTTTGAACGAGATCAAGTGAGTAGTTTTTTTTAATAAGTCATAAATCGTAACACGCAATTTACCTTTCATCCAATCAATACACTAGTTTAAAAACATCGATGAAAGTTACAACGAACTACAAGAACTTTTATGTGGTGTTACTTGCTGATACGGAACCCTTCATGCGCGAGTCCGACTCGCACTTGGCCGCTTTTATTTTAATCGGACCGTTCCTGATGTTAACGCGTCCAAACAAACAAACTCTTCAGTTTTATAATATTAGTATAGAATATGTATTCATTCTACAGTTCTTGATAAATAGGTACGAGTATTAAGTTTGTCATTAGAAAAACGCGAGTGAATGTCCCGTTACCATTTCGCGTGGTATAATTATAACTTATTCTTGACTGTGTAGGTGGAGTGCGCGTGGATGTAAGCTTCAAGTTAATAACAATATTATTGCCGATAAAAGTTTTGGCGAAATAATTAGGTTTGTTTAAGCAAATGTACAGAGTAAAGTGACATTACAAATTATATTATAAGATAGATGAGTACCGTGCTGTTATTCGCTGTTATTATTGTTAATCGTAAGTAATGCAGAGTAGCGAAGATTGTCTAATACAAAAATAGTGTAAATTACTCCTTGTGTCATCACCTATCCTGCAGTAAAACCTGCAAAATTATAAAAATCATAAATTAAGTTTCTCAGTGTTGCGAGGCAGAGATTTTAGTTTGATGTTTTTTAAAATCGGTTTACATAATTATTTTTATCAAAATTACACCATGTACAAAAAGCAAATGAAATTAGGTAGGAGGGGGCCTCAATCTACGGTAAATTACATTTTGTAAGTAAATATTTCAAGGTAATAAATAGAGAAACACTGATTTCAACAATGTATCGGCTCGAACGGGGCGGTACTACCCTTACACAGAAGATCAACCTAAATATAATAGCATTCGTGTTTCGTTGGTGAGTGAAACACCAATAATACAGAAGCATCATACTAAGCCGCTACAGTGTGGATGCTGTATTGTCTGTGCTTACAAATGGTGACTGAAACTCTTGGATTCTACTTATGCTTTCAATCAAGCAGATTAGAGTCACTTTGGTAGAATCAAATACAAAAAAACCTTTTACGGTGACTGTGATCTGTATGTTATTATGCAGGAATAAGACATTATTGTATTGTAGTCCGCACTCCGTTACCGGCACCGTTTACATGGATCAATTAATGTTCAGAACCGTTATGCGCAGACGCATCTCGTCGATCGCGAACGGTATATTGAACTAACGTTAGAAGATTGTGTGGTTTGCATTTTTAATGCTAGATAACTTTATTTATCGTTTTATACTTTAAAAGATTTATAAGTTATAAAAGTTTTACACATACCGTAGAGTAGGTAGTGGTATTTTTATGCATTTTTACATTTAAAAAGCTCTTGAAGTTGGATCCGATTATATAGTCATTAAGTGGCAATTGGCGACCGCGTACCGTGAAGACGCAGCCTTTCAAGGCCAAGATGGTCTGATGACCTGGTGAAGTTCGCTGTAAGCTATTGCATAGCAAGATCGGTTGTTGTGGAGAAGCCGATGACCAGCAGTGGACGTCTTTTGGCTGAGATGATGATGACGATAAATAACATAATTTATGTGGCATATATTTTATGTCCTTTATAAATGAAAAATCTAAATACGCGCGCTTCTTCATCTTCCGCTGTAACATACATCGGCCCTTAGAACAGTCCGTCCACAGTAAAAATATGTATAATCTAAAAAAGTACAAATTCATTTTTATCGCCATAATAATTGAGTTTCTAATAAACCGAAATAAGCGAGACCCAAATCGTAACAGAACCTTAATATCTGCAGTATTAAAAACCCTTAAACCGTAAAAAACCGTGTTAGAGTTTACTTTGGTTACAAACTCTAATTAAAATTATTAAAGGTTCGTTTACATAACCGTTTTTATTTACAAAATATAGTGAGTACAAGTAAATATTACGATGTGATTAAGTAACAGATTTACGGTTTCTTTTAACTAAGTAAAATAATAGATACTTTTTAACCGATTGTGTCAGAAGGGTAATGCTTTTCAAGCGTATGTATGTATGTATGTCAATTTCTTTGGCACGCCCAACCGCCCAAGCGGCTGGACGGATGATTTAGGCATATGAGGTGTGGTTTAATTCGTTAGATCGCAAATGGAAAGAAGGGGGGGGGGGGGGCGGTCGTTTTCAATTACCCTAGCATGATTTGTATTAAACAAATATATAAACAATATATATTATGTATACATTATATTACATAATTTAAAATGAATTGTCAATCAAAAAGCGTACATCGGGACAACTACGGGACTTAAACTCTACAAATTGATTTAAAAAGAATGTCGGTTTATAAAAAGAGAAAAGTTAGAAATTAAATAATTATTAGAAAGAAAAAAGACTGCTTAAAAGTAATGAACAGAAAAGAAAAAATAAGTATAATAATTTTATATACCTTACATTAGTTTAAGCAGTGTTTTCTTTAAAAACATTTTTCTTGATATCTGCGACAGTTACATTACTGCCTACATAAAACAATTTTAAACGCACCGCCGGCGTGTATATGGGTTATCGCGACAAAGAGTATACGAGTCTTAGAATATAAGACATGAGAATTATTCTACTACAAAATATAAATATGAGGTTGTCCGTCACGGTTCACGCATTGCATAGCGTGTGGTAAATATGGTTTCACAGATAATCTCACACTAATGTCTCAATCACAGATCACAGGGTTCCATCGGACGTACAGGTTTCAATAGAAACATTTTCGAGATAATCTAAAAGGAAGCTGTGAAACTCCACATCTTACAAAAATTATTGCGAATTTATGTAAAGTAAAAATAATAATTAAGCACTATAAGAACCTTTACTGACGCAACTCGTGATTTGAGCTTGTCAATCTACATATCTAAGATCGAACCAAGTGGTGTGCTATTAGGAAGACCTAGGTCCAGCATTGAACGGCAATAGATTAATTATAATTAATCTATATACTATTATGTACTAGCGACATGGCCCGACTTGGCAAGTCTTTAAAATTCTCGGACTTCAACTATATGTATTACACATATAAATTTTACTCTTGAATCACGATATCTATTGGTGTAAACTGCATCAAAACCTTAAGTAGTTGATAAGATTTAAGCTATTAAAAGTTTAAGTATATTGTGGAGAATTCGATTCCCGAACCGAATTCTACTTTATTAAGATGTCATTACCAAAGTTCGTTATGTTGGACACACTGGAGAGTCATTCTATGACGCCACTTGTCAAAATAGTATTAGAAGCAAAGACTGTTATTTTTATGATTATATATTGTGTTAATAATAAGACTATTGATTAGAAGATTAAATACTTTACTATTGAATTGGGAGTTTATATTGGAGTCCCTCAGTGAAGAATCGGTCCCTAAATTGGTGACCCCGACGTGATTACAAAAATTGCGTCTGTGCGTCGAACAAAAATTTCGATTTGCTTGGTGGACATCATCTGACCTGAGGCGACTTGCTACACTGTGGAAGCTGCTACCGAAGTCCCACGCCGTTTTTAACAGCCACGTTGACTTGGATATCGAAGCAGCATTTTCTGCGTGACTGCCCACCGAACTAAGGTTCGTTACCCATAATTCAACTATAATACAAGTGCAAAAGTGTACCAGATAGACAGAGACAAGTGAATTTTAGTGATGAGTCATAAAATTGAGTTTCATAAACTTTCATTACACGTAAATATAAATAAAACCGCCATATTTTTTTATTCTACATACAAGTTGGTATTATGAATCAAGAAGCAGAAGCACACGAATGCACCACGCCCCCTAGCGGCACGGCAGAATAACTTTTTGTCATTCGACCGACGACACGTTCAATTCACGCTGGTACAATCCAAAGAAAAATTAAAATTAGAAAGTAGTTTTTATTTTATTTTTTGTATACATATACATATTGTAATTTTGATAGATACTTATTGTTTAATTACTATATCGATATATTCCAACTAAATAATGTTGAAAATTGTTAGTTTCTCACTTTTATCCTCTACGACTACAACAATAAGTTCCTTTTCTTGTTTGTTTACTTTGTACCTTGTTTGTTTTGTATTTTTGTGTGCACGTTTAATGTAAGGTTAAACAGTTCTTGTTATATACTATATATGTTTGTAGCTAATGCCATAATATTATATTTATGTGTCTGCCGTATCATTTTCCCACGGTTTTAGATCTTACAGTTCCCGGATACAATTAGTTTATTTGCTCTTTTGGTTTGGTATTTGGTGTATTCCCCCTCCTTACCCATTATTCGACTCACCTCTTTCTCTAGCCTCCTCCAATTTTCCCTTTAATTTTTTTCACACTATGGAAGAACTGCAAACGCGCCTCGCTGCTCTAGAAGCCGAAAATGCTGCATTACGAGCTGGACCTTCGCAGCCTAAGCATGAACTCACACAGCAAAAACCTGAGCCTTCTCCGCAGATTTGCCGGGTTGCTATTAAACTGCCACCCTTCTGGCCCGATAGAGTTCATGTTTGGTTCGCTCAAGCAGAGGCACAGTTTCTTCTTGCAGACATTACCCAAGACGCTACAAAATATAGTCATGTCCTCAGCCAGATAGACCATAGGATTGCCGGAGAGATAGAGGATATTGTTATTAACCCACCTGTACAAGGTAAATACGAAAAATTGAAAGAAACCCTCATTAACAGGCTCTCTTCATCAGAGGAGCAACGCTTAAAGAGACTGCTCAGTGACGAGGAACTTGGGGATAAAAAACCATCCCAATTCTTGCGTCACCTACGGTCACTCGCAGGCACTACTCTTTCAGATGAAAATATCTTGCGTCAGCTGTGGCTTCGTCGCTTGCCGCAACACGTTCAGGGTATTCTTGTCGCCCAAGCTGATTTGAGTTTAGATCGAATTGCAGATATTGCAGATAAAATCGCCGAAGTACAAGCAGGGCCGGCTAACGTGTACGCCACAGCAACATCTCCGCTCACAACTATGATGGCTCAGATCGAAGAATTAAACAAACAGGTAGCTGCCCTAACAACAGCATTTTCTGAGAAATCCCGACCACGAAACAGGTCCGTCTCCAGGACCAGCAGACGTCCTCGCAGTCCAAGTATTGAGCCCAAAATATGCTGGTATCACAGGCGCTATGGTAGAAATGCCAGCAAATGTACCAGTCCCCGTAGTTGGAAGGCGGAAAACCACCAGAGCACTCAGTAGTGGCGGCAGCTGATTGCGAACCAAAACCAAGCCGTCGTCTGTTTGTTACCGACCAAGTTACCAAACGGCAATTTCTGGTTGACACGGGATCGGACTTATGCTGCTATCCCCGTTGCTGGCTCATAGATCACAGGAAACCCTCTGACTACGAGCTTAGCGCGGCTAACGGGAGCAGTATTAGGACATATGGACCAATCACGTTGTCTCTTAATTTCGGCCCCCGGCGTAATTTTATTTGGCAATTCGTCGTCGCCGATGTCACCACTGCTATTATCGGCTCTGATTTCCTGGCACATTACCATCTCCTACCAGATTGTCGTGTAAAGAGACTGGTTGACGGCGTCACAAACTTATCTACACCAGCCTCTACAGCATTTTCGGAACAGCCTAGTGTTAAGGCCGTAATTTCAGAAAATTCTCCTTATGCACAAGTGCTAGCAGAATTTCCAGAGATCACTCGTCCTCCAGGCCTCCCCAGGGCCGCTAAACATAATACTGTACATTTTATTAAAACTACCGATGGTCCCCCAATTTCATGTCGTCCTCGTCGTTTAGCCCCTCAAAAACTAAATTCAGCCAGAAAAGAATTCGAAGATATGGTGCAATCTGGTATAGCGCGACCATCAAATAGCCCCTGGTCGTCTCCTCTTCACATGACATTGAAAAAGGATAACACTTGGCGTCCCTGCGGCGACTACCGCGCTCTGAATTCTAGGACCATACCAGACCGATACCCTGTTCGCCTAATACACGATTTTGCACACAACCTCACTGGTACCAAAATTTTCAGTACCATCGACCTCGTAAAAGCCTACCATCAAATCCCAGTATCCGAAGAGGATATTCCAAAAACGGCTATCGTTACCCCTTTTGGCCTCTTCGAATTCCCTTTCATGACCTTTGGTCTGAGAAATGCTGGTCAGACCTTTCAAAGGTTTATCGATGAGGTCACTCGAGGTCTCGATTTCTGTTTTCCGTACGTGGATGACATTCTGGTATTTTCAGCGAACGAGGCCCTCCATCGCGAACACTTACGGATCATATTTCGACGCCTACAAGAATATGGTGTTGTGATCAATCCTTCCAAATGCGTTCTGGGTGTGCGCGAAGTTACCTTTCTGGGATACCACATCAGCCCTGAAGGAACTCGACCTCCTCAAGATCGCATCCAAGCCATTCTAGACTTTCCCCCTCCTAAAACCGTTCAAGGCGTGAGACGTTTCCTCGGCATGTTGAATTACTACCGCCGCTTCATTCCTCATGCCGCTCAGTTTCAGGCTCCGCTAATAGACGCAGTAGTCTCAGTCAATGGCAAAGGTGCAAAGCCATTTATATGGTCACCCGAGCTTTTGCAACAATTTGAGGCCTGTAAGAAGAGTCTGTCTAACGCGACGTTGTTGCAACATCCTGTAAATGGTTCACGTCTCGGATTATTTACAGACGCCTCGAGCGTTCACATCGGGGCTTGCCTTCAGCAGCACACAAACGGTCAGTGGTTCCCCCTTGCTTTCTTTAGCAAGAAATTAACCACCAAACAATCAGAATGGCCTGCATATTACCGCGAGCTTCTAGCAGTGTACGAGAGTGTGCAACATTTCAGATTTATCCTTGAGGTCCAACATGTAACCATCTTTACCGATCACAAGCCGCTGCTATACGCCTTCGTACAACGTCGGGAGAAACTCCCTCCAGCTCAACTAAATCAATTATCTTTCATTAGCCAGTTTACCACCGACGTTCAGTACATAAAAGGAGAAGACAATGTCGTGGCTGACGCAATGTCTCGTATCGACGCCATCGCCCTTGAACAGGACTACGAAGCTCTTGCCAAATCACAAGAAACGGACCAAGAGTTATCACATTTACGTCAACAACGCTCAACCAGCTTACAGTTGACTAATGTATTGATACCTGGTACCGATATCTCCGTTACTTGCGATGTATCTACTGGAAAAACGCGGCCATATCTGACGCCAGCCTTCCGTAGGTCAACTTTTAAGCAACTTCACGATCTGAGCCACCCTGGTGCACGGGCTACTACGCGCCTCGTGACTGAGCGCTATGTTTGGCCATCTGTGAATAGAGACTGTAAGGAGTGGGCCCGCAGTTGTCAAGAATGTCAACGTGCTAAAGTATCGCGCCATAACTCTGCCCCTCTCGGAAACTTTAACCTACCCTCCGGACGTTTTAGGCATATCCACATGGACATAATCGGACCCTTGCCAATTTGTAATGAATATCGTTACTGCTTAACAGCTATTGACAGATTCACCAGATGGCCCGAGGTCTGGCCCATGCGTTCTATTACTGCAGAAGAAGTGGCTGAAACATTCACACGTGAGTGGATACCTCGTTTTGGAGTACCATCGGTTATAACAACTGACCAAGGAACTCAATTCGAATCCACCTTGTTTAACCGCCTTATGATACAATTCGCCACGAAACGCATCAGGACAACCTCGTACCACCCTTGCGCCAACGGCATGATCGAGCGTGTTCATCGACAGCTAAAGGCTGCGCTCTCATGCCACCACGATACCTGGGTTCGCGCACTACCTCTTGTACTTCTTGGCATGCGGTCAGCTTTTAAAGAGGATATTAAAGCCACTGCTGCCGAATTGGTTTTCGGAGAACCTCTTCGTTTACCTGGTGAGTTACTAGTTCAAGGACCCAATCAAGACAGTTTTAGTGAACCAGCAGACTTTGTGGCTCAGCTTCGACATAAAATGTCCTTAGTTCGCCCCATTCCCGCATCCCGTCATTCCCAACCATCATCCTTCATCCATAAAAGTCTTTCATCAACAACACATGTTTTTCTTCGAGACGATAACGTTCGACGTCCCTTACAGCCACCTTATATGGGCCCGTATCAAGTTATTGATCGTGCCAGAGACGGCAAAACTGTGACCTTAGAAATTAAGGGAAAACGCGTCGTAGTAAGTGTTGACCGAGTCAAGCCTGCCTTCTTCGAAAATTTCACGTATTCATCTCCCGAAGCTCCACTAATGCCATTGTCACCCGTTCCTTCAGTCCCACAACAAATTTCCAAACCTCCGTCACCTTGTTCAGTCGTACCTCCAGCTTCCCTTCCTATGTTGCCATCAAATACTGTAAACACCAAACCCCTGCCATACACAACACGCTCAGGCAGGCGGGTCAAATTCAAAAAATATCCCGATTACTGTGGATAAAGTTCATGTTTTATCCTTCTCCGTGGGGGGGTGGTGTGGAGAATTCGATTCCCGAACCGAATTCTACTTTATTAAGATGTCATTACCAAAGTTCGTTATGTTGGACACACTGGAGAGTCATTCTATGACGCCACTTGTCAAAATAGTATTAGAAGCAAAGACTGTTATTTTTATGATTATATATTGTGTTAATAATAAGACTATTGATTAGAAGATTAAATACTTTACTATTGAATTGGGAGTTTATATTGGAGTCCCTCAGTGAAGAATCGGTCCCTAAAATATCTTGAAAATTACGCAGTGTTTTACATGTTCTAATCAATAAAAGTAAGTCGTCGCCAATTGCTCGAAATTCAAGCATTTTTTAGCTTTCTAGCTCTCCTGCTCCCTATAAACTTTAACTGTGTCAAATTTCATACTCCTCCGTCCGAACAACTTTTGTAAAAGGAGTACAAAGCTTTTATTACACCTGTTTAATATATAGATTATTTGATATACGTGAAGTGACATTTAGTATTATTCTGTCGTCGAGTTGATTACGTACTAAGCCATAGAGAATATAAACTAAAAATAAATCAGTAATTCATCGTGTCTATAAATGCTCTCCTAGAGTTTAATAAATGCGTAGGTTTACTCGTTGAATGCACTTAGAATAGATTAGAATAGTTATTAACATATCTCAAAATAGAAGGTGAAATAATTACTTTTGCTAAAAGCTTTTGGATGAAACTGTAACAAAATATTATTTGAGTGGTTTTTATAACGTATTGAATGAATTCAATCTTTTTTGGGTTTCGTACGCAAAGGGTAAAACGGGTCCTTATTACTAAAACTCAGATGTCCGTCCGTATGTCACTAGGCTTTATCTCATAAACCGTTATAGAAAGACAGTTGAAATTTTCACAGATGATGTATTTCTCTTGTCGCTACAAAAACAAATACTAAAAAACATAATAAAATAAACATTTATGTGAGCACTCTTACAGCAGATATGATTTCTTGCTTTTTGTATAAATAATGGTACGAATCCCTTCGTACACGAGTCCCACTCGCACTTGGCCGATTTAGTTATGTATGAAACTTTTAGTTGAATAGTTCCTATTAGGGCCACCGCACACTAGCTACTTTTAGCATCGGCGATCGGCGATTTGGCGACTGCATCGATGCTGCATCGCGTTTTAGTGACTTCCTGCGTTCGATCGCGGTATCGCAAACGCGCGTTTTAGCGACTGCTCAGATGCCAAATCGATGCTACCGGCATCATGTTCAGCTGCTGTGTCGCGCTTCTAAAAAGCGACTCAATCTCCGCGTTTGGCGTTTTTAAGTGTGCGGTGTAGAGCGTTCGGTCGCCGTATTTAGCTTCTAAAAAGCGACTAGTTGCCGATCGCCGATGCTAAAAGTAGCTAATGTGCTGTGGCCCTTAGCCTTTTGTTTGCGATTTGAATTTGTATGAAGAGAACGACAGCGAAAGGATGGCCGTTATAAATATGCAATGAACGAAGCGACAAAAGACAAATTTAAATAATGACGCCAAAGAATAAACCTATTCCATTTATTTTACCAGAAAGGGTTCGCTCCTTAATGGCATAATAAAACAATTAGAGCATTCATAAAGTTTATAATGTATATATTTCTCCTCAGTGAAAGAGATTTTTGATTAAATTGAAACCTCATTTAACAGAAGACCTCTTTAAACAAACTTACTGCCGCGGTTGCTGTTTATTCTGTTGTAAGTGTAAAGGCGCCATAAAAGGGTAGACCAAGATTGTAATTCAAAGAGTCTTTATTGGTGCCTGCTCACAGTGAGAAAGTTTGTAGGAGTAAAAGTAGAGCGTCTAATCTAACTCTAAATTTTAAGTACAGATAGCGATAGGCTCATAGGTTCTGATTTTTCGCCATAATAGGAATAAAGTTTACATACAAGCAGAGAAGTCAGCTTAATATGTGTCCTCACTTTGTTGCCCCTCAGAGTTAGAAGAGAGGACTTCCGTTAATCATACTCACTAGATGAAAACCAACGTAAGTATTGCTCAAAACTGATTTTCTATTAGGCCAAAGTACTGCAGCCAAGGCGGTCCAATGAACCGCAACATGGCGTCCCACGGTTAAATCACACTACTATATGATGTTTTTGCTTTTAATAGTGTTTTTCACGAATGCTATAATCACACACGTATGGTAAAACTATGATCAGTGCAGTGTTATAATTGACAGATCTCGATAGTCTCTTACTCTCTAAGTCCCGCAGTATTGTGTCATCATGAACAAGACATAATGTCCCATGAATAGGCTCGGGTCTTCTCTTAGGAGATGCTTCCCCATGCTGGTCGAGTGTGGGATAAGGACTGCCATGATAACGTTGTGGCTACGTAATCTTGCAGTTAGATATTTTTAAGCGACCCGGCCACCAACTAAGCTTCAAGACTATTATCCTATAATAACGAGTGCTTAAGATGAACAAGACGCTCGTGGTGTCATGAAAATAACGGTCACCGAATTGGTAATAATAAAATAGGTACACATCACCATCAGCCCACCGACGTTTGTTGAATGAAGGGTTCTTCGAATGAGCGCCAACTTCCACTCTTTGTAAATCCGCAGTCATCAAATTTTAACAAGTCTTTTCGTTATAATATATAAATATTATATTGAAATATGATATTAGTACAAAAACCCGAGCAAATTTCGAAATCACGCTCGTTTAGGCAACAAAAAATTATGAACAGCTTCTTAGAAACATTTCAGCACGTGTCTCCTGCCTACGTATTAATTTTTTCAACACTGCCCGGCCATGGTTTTATATACTTGTGGGAACTCCTCAAGTTAATTTTATACATCAAAGGTACTAACTTATTGAATTTTAACGTCTGCCGATGTAAGCTCCGTCGCTATCGCGTATCACATTCTTTAGTTTATGTAACAATACCAAATTCTTCTCTAAAAAGAGGACTATTAAAATGACAGACAATTTATATTCCAACTGTAGGAACTGAATTCATATTTGTTAGAAATACAAGAATTTGTTAGTTATTTGGTTAAAGCAGTTTCGTTTCACAAGGTTCATTTGACGCTTTGAGCTTGACATTAATTAGTGAACACCTGTCGTTACAACAAGTTTGTATACTCCACAAGTTCCAGTTTAATTTTGGAGATTATCTGGCATTAAGTAAATAGGTTTTCGTCAGATTTTAAGGGCAACAAACTTTAGAATACATAATAGATATCTGTAGCAGTTTGCCGTATTTCTATACATTATTCTTGACTACTACGAGCCCCCTTGAGTATTACTTAAAGCACTTTTTCTGTCTCATAAGAATGATAACACAATTAATTGTTTTTCGAAATGTCCGGTACGTTAACATACCGCATTTCCTCTTTAAACGATTGCGTGCATTGGACTTTGAAAAATGTCTGAACGCCAACTGCAACAACAAACAACACCTAGAATTCACACAAACATTTGTCCTACATGAAGGTCGAGCACATAATACTAAACACAAAAATCAATTAAATATTCTACCTATAAGCGCAAAAGAAAATCCTTAGACATCAGATGCAAGTGTTCATCAAGATCTTAAGAAGAGTTTCTATGTTAGGAATTCCACATTTCATTTGTTATCTCAAGCATTTCTAGATTTCTCGATAACTACCAATTAGTTATAAGTTATTACTGGTCTGATGTTGTTACCCTCTGTATCTATTCCTGACTCCGACAACCTTCGATCATCCGAACAGGTTTTGATGCAAGCCTGCAATTCTAACTGTGCCATCCGTACCGTTACCGAACGCAGACCAAAACAACATTTATTACTTTACACTTTATGACCACAATTTGCTTGTGACGCTATTGGTAATAAAATTTCGAGCAGGATGTACTTTTTACGATGATTGATAGGAATAATTCTGATTGGAGATGATATTGCTATTGTTAGGATGTATTTCATTTCCTTTATTGGTGTAAATATCATGTAACAAGTATCTGCAAATCAATACTTGTTCTAATAGGTACTTAGTCGTTGGCCTGAGGCAGAGCTCTCAGGTTTTTCCCACTCAGCACAAATAACAATGTGATGAGAACCATAATTTCTTCTTTCTATTTCTCTACAATATCTTTTTGCAATACATGAGTATGTTAATTGGCATCTTGGTTATTCTAACATTCGCTTTTCGTAGTTTTGGATTATGTGACAGATACAATCTCATAAGTTGTTTTTAGTATTACATATCAGTATTACATTATATTAGTATTACATATCAATAGGCAAAGCGGCATATGTAATAGACTTTGTATTATGAGCATTTATGACGAATTTCGTGTAAATTAAATATTTAAGTGAAGAATTATTCTATGTACAAGAATAACCATAGATTTCTGTTGAAACGGTTGTAAAGCAGGAAGATTAGGTGAAACGGGTAATAAAATATCGACACTTTAACATGTATGCAACTATAGGTTAAAGCAGATAGGAGTTTCTAAACGGTTATTACTAACATCTTATATATAAAATTCTCGTGTCACAATGTTAGTTACCATATAATTGGTATTGCTTGGCCGATTTTTATGAAATTTTATATGCATATTTAGTAGGTCTGAGAATCAGCCGGCTAGGACATGATCGGAGCCGCGGGCGTCAGCTAGTATAATATATATATAACTACCTACAAAATTCTCATAGCACAATGTTGTGTTGTGTGCACAATGAAATTTTGCGTGTTTATTCAGTGGGTCCGAGAATAGGACGTAAACTATAATTTTTATCTCTAGATGATAAAGGATAAAACAGACGCGAACGGAGTCCCGGGCATTAATTCATTATTAACATATAAGGTATGGCACACTGTTTTGGGCTCTGTCATTGGTCAATTTTTAAGTTTGCTACTCTATTCCGCTAAACTCCACCTCAGTGGAAGTGCACCCTTACTCTACGTCTATTCGTACAACATTTAATTACTAATCAACTACTCGATATAATTATTACCCTCATTTAATTACTAGGTATCGTAATAAAATGGGAAAATAACTATCGTAAGTATTGTTTACAAGCCTCAACGTGTAAAGTTAGAATCACCATGTAATTGGGCTATATCTGTTTTATAGTTTTAGTACCCGCACAATTATAACATAGTATAACATGACTATGCAAAGGTAGGTTGGCGTACCACTATTTTATGCGGACAGTATACGCTCCTGACCTTACAATTACTTGAAAGAAACAAGGCAGGTCATCGCAGTATAAGTAAGTTTGAACAAATGTTATAAACAGAAATGTATTTTTTTTACACCGTAACTGTATTGATAAACGTTGTATACCTAGTTACTAAACAACTATTATAGTTTACAATATCAAAATCAAACGACTTAATTATAACTAACTATAAGTTCTATATTTTCTTAAATCTATGCAAATAAATAAATTTGAAGTTTGTTTTAAAAATCAAATACACACACACATGCGCGAATTAGTATATACATACGGTACTTAACTAAGAAACATTTCAGACATGTTTGTCTGTTTTCCCGAAACAAGCTAATCTAGGAACGGTTGGATCGATTTGACGACCGATTTCTCACCGGCAGAAACCTGATGACGTAAGGAGTAACTTAGTTTTTGTTAGACTAGCTTCGTTTCTCGGCGTTACTCGCGAATAACAACAATAACCGCGGGACTCAGCTAGTAAACACTAAAATCACAGTTACGTCGATTTTATCAATTATTGCAGGTTTTCAAAGGAACAACACTTTATCTGGAAAAACGATACCTTGTTGTTGTAGCCGTCTGAAAGCACGCATGAAAGCATTATAAGCACTCATTGACTGAAAACTTAATAAGTATAGTAGAACTTTAACTAGGTTTATCTAGTAGCAGACCAAATAATCTTGGAATTCATGAAGGCTGGAAGATTTGATGTAAATCAAAACTTACATAACACTATATCTTACATCTAAAACCGCAAACCGCAACATCGCAGACAAAACCTAATTAATGCTACATCAAATTTTGAGTTTCTATTTTTGAAGTGTATGTCATAGTCAAAGTCGTCACGTTTATGTGCTGTTCAATACAGAGAACTTTTCACTCATTGAATGTTTAACAACAAAAATAATGAATACGATTCGATGGTAAAACTGCCTCGTTGGCCCAGCGGTTAGCGTATGCAACTGCTGATTGAGAGGGTCTGAATTCCCGGGTCAGACTGCTGTTGGGAATTTCTTACAATATTTTTTTATTAGCATTTCGAGGTAGGTTAAGTTGACGGTTCACGACCGCGCCTTGAAAAGTACATTAAGCCGTCAGTCCCGATTGTCATGAACAGATCGCTGCCCGGCAAGAAAAGCGTCACAATACTTACATATATTAATTATTATAATGTATTATGACGCTTTTTTTGCCGGGCAGCCAGGTGTTCATCGATTGCCATAGGTATGGTCCGATGCAATTCGAACGTAAATGAAACGGCAACTGACATAATATGACAGACCAAAGTCATTACCAAATGAATTTAGGTTTGATGCTGACCTCCTATTTGACATGTACCTAACCGAATTACAAGTTCACGAGTGCCGATAAATGTGTCGTTTCAGATTAATGGCGATACTTTCTTCCTTGATTAAAAGAGTTAAAGGAGATAGCGCGTTTCGTTTACGACACTAGCTTGAGTGCTCTTTGTAAATGGCGCAATAGTTCAAACAACTCGTGTCTGAAGTAAACTCAATAATGGAAATTATGTTGTTGATGATTTACTAGGATATATTACTAAATTTAGGAAGCTAATAACATATAAATAGTATCAATGTCTTCTTAAAAATTATCTTCATTTTAAAAAGATAATTGCGTCCAGCCGGATATGTCACCAGATATTTAGCTTCATTAACTTTTATCTTACTTCAATGAGTGATTTAAGTACTTAAAGCGATAATAATTAATAGGATATATTCAATTGTTTTTATATTTAAGTCTACTAAAGTGACAACTCTGCGTAGAATCTAAAAGTAAGCACCATTGCAAGACAATGCTGCTTGGTGACCCACACCACGGCATTACACATTACTGGGCCTCCGGGCTCACACTCACCAACTAAATACGACAGCACGAATTCTGTTATTTTAACCTTTTATGTGATGGCAGTACCGCCGCGGTCGAGCCGATTCATATCATCTACTGCCTCTAAAGTATGGTGTTTAAAATCTTCGTATGTCAGACTTGCTGTGAAACTCTTCAATATAACTACTAACCATTTGGTAACCATGAACGCCTGTCGCCATTTTGGTTAGGCAAAACACGTCATTGCCAGTGTATTATTCTGATTTGTCAATCAGTCAAGTAAAGCGGGTGGTATCAAATATTTATCTGGTTTTAGGCACCCTCTTGCTTATTTATACAAACCCGTGTGAGGATTGACATTTCTAATCTATGTTAACCCCATTCTAAAAAGGGATGTTCTCGATTTAAATGTTTATTTGGATTATGTATAATTAAAGCTGTATTTTTAGATTTTCAGAATAGAATACCTCTGTAATTGGATATACTATACATTTAGGAATGTTTTGATAAAAACACTCTTTTATCACGTTTTTTTAGGGTAACGTCAAGTCACGTTTCTTTTTGTAACAGGAAAATCTTAACGCACAAAATTCGTATTTTAAGTAAGTACATATATATTACATGGATTGAGCCGACAGGCAGAGGAAGCCTCTGTGGCTTCCCCGGGATAAGGGCAAGTCAGGCGCGGGGTCGATGTTGAGGAAACCTAAAATAAAATGTTCCGGGTCCGCCTCGGAGCTGGCAATCTGACACCGGCGGTTTCCAATAAAAACATCGCTTACTCCCCGAAGAGCCGGAGATCCGAAGTGAAGTTCCACTCCGTCAAGCAAAGAAAATTAAAATAGGTATAACAACTGTTGTTAAAACACAGGGTACCTACTAAAAGTTCCTATAGTCAATATACTTCATAGGATCAGGTTATTTAATATGAGACTAATACTTATCGACCACATTCATTCATATACGTTATGCGTAACCCATGGTTTAATTTACATATTTATAACTTTAAGGTTGTTAGTTTAAAGTTGAAAATAATATAAAACCGTTGCTCAAAGTTGAATAACGTTTATGAATAATGTCGTATATACACAGACGATGTCAGAGTTAACAAATATTTATGAGAAAACATTAAGTTACATTGTGAATTGATAGAATGCAGCTAATAGTTATAGCCGGTGTATGCAGTAGTAGCCGGTTTAACAAGTTTGTCAACTTATATAAAAAGTTGGTATTTAAAATCGAACTGAACAACCAAAAGCTTTACTTGTAAAGTAGAAGATAATACTACGTTTATTTATTGGCCTCCGTGTGAAAACGTATAGAAATTCTATGAAATGGTTTTAGAGAGCAGTACAAACCTTTTTCCGGTGGCTCCGCCCGTACAAATGTCGAAAAAGTAACCCAAGTTCCTCAATTATTTAATCACTAGCTTTCGCGATCCGCCCGCGTGTATGTCGGTTATCGCGGTAGCCTATGTCCTTACCCAAGTTCAGATCTATCTTCATACCAAATTTCATCAAAATCGGTTCAGTAGTTTAGGCGTGAAAGCGTAACAGACAGGCAGAGTTACATTCATATTTAAAATATTAGTAGGGATAACAGACAGACAGCTACTTTCTAATTTATGATATTAATATGGTTCCTAGTTAGTACATTTCCATTTTGAAAATCATACTTATACTACTAAGATGATTCTGAGTCATTGTGCCGTGTATATACAACTCGAATCGTCAAACACCACAAGACAAACAACCACAGACCATATAGAGCGATCAAGTCTCAAACGTCTATGTCAGTCACAAGTAATTTATATTACAGCATTAATTAATAGTCAGAGTATGAAACAATAGAATTAAAAATTCTATCATTCACCTCCTTTTGTGAACATTAATTCAAGATTGGTTATCCATACTAATGAAGTCAATATTGTACAGCTTAATGGCAAAGCCGAACCACTTTGTTTGCTGGTATCGATAGGAATCAATTATCCCGTTTGTTTTATATAAAAATATTCATTGATGCTCGGTTTCTTAGTTTTAGCTGGACGATTTGTAGTCTAAAATCCAAGATATATGGGCTCCAATATTATAGAAAAAAATCGCCAAATTGGTCTAGTCGTTTACGCATGATCTTGTAACTAAGAGAAAAAAGGATTCATCTTTATATATAGATTAATATAATAGGTATTTCAAGAATTCACCATATGTACTAATTTAGATTCTGTTTATGTATCAAATATAAACACGCACAACTTACAGTAAAAATAAATCTAAAATAAGTATTTAAGTGTCCAAGTATAAGTCTTCAAATAAGGCCTTGCGTATAACCCTTGCCAAATGTTATACTTATGTTATTATAGTTTTTTCCCAGAGATATATAATATATATATATATATTATAACACAACTGTAACAGCCTGAGGGGTTAACATAAAGGTACATTATTATCCTATACAAACATTTCGACCCGTGTAATAAGGGACGAGGCCTATTTGTCATCCTGTGGACACAATGCTAGAATCCGGGACACTATTATTAACTGGGTAATAGAAAACCCTAATAACAGTTTTATCTAGGATCTTACGATCAGCAATTGTAAGAAATAATATAATAGTCTGTGACGACACCAATTCTGTTTTTTTCTTTTTATATGCCAAAATGACTCTGCTCAGCCTGATTGAAAGCTTAAGTAGAATCCAAGAGTGGTGACCACCGTCCTCATTACCAATGTGGACAATGCAACACGGTGACCCGCACTATGGCGGCCTAGTCAGATGCTTCTTCACGCCCCGCTTGAAGGATCCGGAATCATAGTAGGAAGGAAACACATGAGTTGGTAGGGAGTTCCAGTTTTTGATTGCTCGGCACAGGAAGGAAGAGCCAAACCGCTTAGTTCTAGTGCGTACATATTACTACATATTATTGAAAAACACTCAAAAGAAAGTACGTCAAATTAGGATGACATTATATCTATAGATTACTCAAAGCTAGATTGGCGAATAGAATATTCTTTTTTGTAAAGACATGCAAAAATAACTTTTATTTTCATATATTTGACTGCCTCGTTGGTCTAGTGGTTAGCGTATCGGGTTCGATTCCCGGGTCGGAACAAATATTATTTGAGTGATTCACAAATATTTGTTTCGGAGTCTGGGTGTTTTCTATGTATAATATGTATGTATTTACAAAAAAAAAAAGTATGTTTGTGTATTTATATCAGTTGTCTAGTACCCATAACACAAGCTCTGCTTAGCTTGGGACTAGATGATGTTGTGTGTCAGATGTCCAAAATATTTGTTATTATTTATTATTATTATTATTATTTAGAAGAATAAAAACTGTTGCTTCCATTTTTATGAAAATTGCGTTGACGGAATGCGTTTGAAATTTCGCACACTTATATTAGAACTGGATGTGCAAGCTGAAGTGGCAGTGGGCTGGTCATATTAGCCGCAGAACCGATGGCCGTTGGGGTAGAAGAGTTCTGGAGTGGAGACCCCATCTCGGCAAAAGTAGTGTGGGACGCCCACAGGCGAGGTGGAGTGACGACCTGCGCGGGATGGCTGGTAGGAGCTGGATGCGAGAGGCCCAAAATCGATCAGAGTGATGTGCTATGGGAGAGGCCTATGTCCAGCATTGGACTGTGATAGGCTGATGATGATGATGATAGTTGACGTGGAGCAAAACAAGTAAGCTTAATCTGATTAACCAAATGAGTACACCATTTCTTGAAAGGCATTTAATTTAGTTTATGATCTAAGTGGCGGATCAAAATTAAAATCCGTTTAATTTAAATAAAACGCGATATGAATAGAATACGAAAGTACAAAAAGGAAAATTCAAAGAGACGCCTGAGAACTACTCAAGAGATAAATTCCTGAAGCATACCGGAGTAATATAAAAGTCAGGTCTGAAAGCAAGTGCGATCAATTGAAAGAAAGTTCAAAAACATATCATTCCTATCAACTCAAGTGGATGGGATTTGCGATATTTTATAAATAAGTGACATTTAAAAGATCTTTCTTAGGAAATGGTTTGTAATATTACAACGAGTAGGGTAGTTTTATATTCTGAAGACTAACTGCGTCCCGTGGTGTTATTTGCGTTTGTCTTTAATGCAATAACCGTAAATAAGTTACTTCTTCAAACAGCTAAATTACATTTCATATAATATTCAAAATAAATAAATAAAATTTGATGTACATGTAAGTATCGTATACAAACTTTCATATGCTTTTAGTAAAAGTTGATATGATGTTACAAACAGACACTTTAATTTTGGCAGTATGTAGGTATGGTATAGTGATCTAGTGGTTAGCGTTTGCGACTGCTAATCAAGAGTTCTCGGGTTCGAATCCCGGGTCGGGCCAAAAAGTGTTTTTAGGTTTTTCTTAGGAAATTCCTAATAGCAGCCCGAAGTTTGGAAGTTTGGCGGTGATTCACGCCCGTGCCTCGGAGAGCACGTAAAGCTGTCGGTCCCGGTTGTCATGAACATCTATGGCAATCGTTATTGGGAAGTCAGTACCCTCAAATATACTGACAACTAGTTCAACCTTCGAATTTCAGTTCTCCCTTAGGGTTGCGGAGGTCAAACAGACACTTTAATTTTGGCAGTATGTAGGTATGGTATAGTGATCTAGTGGTTAGCGTTTGCGACTGCTAATCAAGAGTTCTCGGGTTCGAATCCCGGGTCGGGCCAAAAAGTGTTTTTAGGTTTTTCTTAGGAAATTCCTAATAGCAGCCCGAAGTTTGGAAGTTTGGCGGTGATTCACGCCCGTGCCTCGGAGAGCACGTAAAGCTGTCGGTCCCGGTTGTCATGAACATCTATGGCAATCGTTATTGGGAAGTCAGTACCCTCAAATATACTGACAACTAGTTCAACCTTCGAATTTCAGTTCTCCCTTAGGGTTGCGGAGGTCCGATGCCAGTCGCTCCGTGGAAAAACTGAAATTCAGGTAAAACCGGTTGAACTAGTAGCCGACCCCAAACAAACTTGGGAATAAAGGCTAGGAAGAAGCAGTATGTATACACAGGTAAGTATACAATATAGATGTTTTCTTTATAGTAAAACAAAAGCAATAGATACATTTACATTAGATAATAATAATCCTCTTATCAGCCACGTTAGTGTGCGTGTACTTGGTGTACTTTAGATATTCCGCAGACGAAAGATATAACGGAAATAGCTTAAATAATAATTGATGTGTACTTGCGTATGTATTTAGATTATAGTTATCTATACGATAAAAAGATTCTATAATATCCATACAACATAATATTGTTAATTCGAAAGTTACTCTGTCTGTTAGGCTTTGAAGGCAAACCGCGGCACTGATTTGAACAAATTTGGTATGAAAACACTATCTGAAAGGACATAGGCTTGCTCTTCACCGCAATAACCGACGCGGACGTATCCTTGGGTAAAAGCCAGTCATCTATAAATAGCTACTTACAAAGATTCAATTTTAGTTTAAACCAGAAACACGCCATAACTTCGTAGCACAAATTATTGTGGTTGGTGTCAAGTGTTTCAAACTATTCTACTTTGGGGGAATGTGAAATTCTTGTGAGATAATAGTTCTTTGAGGTAATTTAATTTTAGTTCAGTGTTTTGTGTTAAATGTAGTAATAACTAATAGAGTATTAGAAAAGTTCTGCAAATATTATAAAGTATAAATACAAAGTATAAATCTTTAAATAATATAAAGTAAAGTAGCTTTTTATTCCTGTATTACCTTAGATTTTTCAATTGCGCAACGAATGATGAGATTTCATCATCATTGATTAAAGAGTAAGGTTATATAGATAACTAGCTGCACCCGCGGCTCCGCTCGCGTCCTAGGGGTATGAAGAATTAGCCGATTCTCCGACTTACTGAATATGCATAAAAAAATTCATAAGAATCGGTCAAGCCGTTTCGGAGGAGTATGGGAACGAACATTGTGACACGAGAATTTTATATATAATATATATATTCATCTAAATACTTTTTATTATTGCCAAGATTAGGATAGGCTACTAGTTAAACCGGTTTTGTGTCAATATTGGTATTTACACGGAAAATTAAAACGGAAAATATTGTAAGTAAGTAATATTTATAAAGAGAATTTAAAACTAAAAATAAAAGCAACGATGTTTTGAATAAACAATTCAGTTTTAAATTCTCTTCATAAATTTTCATTTTAGTTTCGGCTTTTGTTGTAATACATTCAGTATACAACAAAAGTAAAATACGTATAGTAAATAACATCGCTAGAAAAAAAAACGTCTATAAGTAACACAAAAACGTAAGTAATATTAATGAAAAGGTATTGATAAAAGAAAACGTTACATTACAAAAGAAATATGACATTAAGTAATGTTGTAACAAGTCCAATAATTACTCGAAGTCTGTAATTACGGACAAAAACGTTATTTATAAAGGTTATAGCAACGGATATGAGAAAACGGTTTCGATATATATCATTAAAACTCTCAGGTCTAATACTAACCGTATTTGAGGGAAAATAAGACCTTTCCGACTAACTAAACTAGTAGCCGGCCCCAAATAATTTTGGAAATAAGGAAGAAAAAAAATTCCTTTGTCTTTTAACCGTACAAAAATCTAATATTTTCAAGAAAATGTAAGTTTTCATCTAGTCGACAAGATAATATTATTTTATTGTTTAATCAATGCTTACCTTCCAACTTGGTTTAACCAATTTAAATCTACATCATACATACATCCTCCTAGCCTTATTCCCAAGTTTATTTGGGGTCGGCTACTAGTTCAACCGGTTTTACCTGAATTTCAGTTTTTCCACGTAGCGACTGGCATCGGAACTCCGCAATCCTAAGGGAGAACTGAAATTCGAAGATTGAACTAGTTGTCAGTATATTTGAGGGCACTGACTTCCCAATAACGATTGCCATAGGTGTTCATGACAACCGGGACCGACGGCTTTACGTGCTCTCCGAGGCACGGCCATGAATCACCGCCAAACTTACAAACTCCGGGCAGCTATTAGGAATTACCTAAGAAAATCCCAAAAACACTTTTTTGGCCTACCCGGGATTTGAACCCGAGACCTCTTTATTAGCAGTCGCATACGCTAACCACTAGACCAACGAGGCCGTAACCAATTTAAATCTAATGACAGTTAATAGAGCAACACCACAAGAATATCAAGTTATTAAGCAGTACAGAAGCTTGGTACACAAAGCAAGCGCTAACGAAGTTTCTAAAGGCCTCCCAAAGTTTGTATTGACGTTAATCTCAACAGCTAACTGTAAGTTTGTAGGCTAACTTATGATATTAAATTAGGGCAAGTTAACGTTTTAATCTACTTTAGATAGAAAGAAGGAGGAGGTTCCGAATGATTTTGTTTTATTTTTGTTATGTTATAGATAACAACTGTATTGAAGAACTAATTTGGAATATTAGTTCATATACAGTTATTTACAATTTAGTTTCATTTTAAATTCATCACACATACATTCATTTTAAAAGTTAATACAATATTGAAGAATATCTTTCAATCTAGATACAAGTATCGTCAATGGGTAAATATACTAAAACTGTATTTACTCGAGAATAAGTGTAATGGGAGGATAAGCCCAAAATCGATCAAAGTGGTGTGCAATGGGAGAGGCCTATGTCCAGCAGTGGACTGAGATAGGCTGATGATGATGATGATGAAGTGTAAGGTAAGAAACAGGATACAATTGCGCATAAGTCCGATTTTAAATAAAAAAAAACAATACCTTTTATCGTAATAATATACGGGTTATATTTTTGAAATGTAAGTTTGTTGCATTGAATTCATCTGAGTAGAGGTCTGGTGACAATTGGGTTAGTAAAAATCCTCGTTTGGATGACATTATAGTCTACTGTCATTATAATTATTATTGCTGAGATGCGTAAAATATGTGTGTTGTGATTATGTTCACAACATCATAAAGTCAAACAACAAAGGTATTTTGATTTAACGTGGGAGGTGATTACATTGAATAGGTCTTAGGATAGGAAGGAAATAACGAAACCAAGCTTTGATAAGACGTTACAATGCTTTCTCTTTTATTAATGCGATGATGGATTTCTGTGCGATTATATATTATGATTCTATATTATTGAAAAAAAATAGATATTCTTTACCAGCTACGATAATTAAAAGTACATATGGGACCATGGTTTTATCCAATATATGTTCTGCTTGTGTCAAATGACAGGGCACATTTCAGTTACCTTCCCCTAGCAGTGTAGAATCTCTGGAGACTTATTACGAATGTATGCGCAGTAAGGGAGAAAACGAATTATTGAAAGTTACTGAATATTTGGAATACGAACAATATTGATTTCTTTTGGACAATTTATTATGTAGGTACTTTTATTTATGTAGGAATTCGGAGAACGTTCTGCAGGTTTTTATTTCTTAATTAGAACGAATTTTTTTTTATCAAACAGAGAGCACCCCATATTGATTTCTTTTAGACAATTTATTTATGTAGGTACTTTTATTTATGTAGGAATTCGGAGAACGTTCTGAAGATATTTTTGTTCTTAATTAGAACGAATTTAAAAATATGGAAGGTTTCCATTACAAAAAGTTTAAATTAAAGCTTTTTTTTATAAATACTAAGTACCTATTAAAAACTCTCTTTATAAACTTTGTTGACTAGACTGACACTGCTAAGAACTTAGTATTTGTAAGATAAAACATCAATTATTCGATACTTATATTATATCTTAAGGTTTGTTTGATTGATCTCAGGAAAAACGAATTCGTATCGGAAAATTCGTAGCAAACGAGGAAGGTTTTATAACAGAATGCTACAACCAAGCGAATGTTGAATAATGTTGCGAAAACGGGAAATATTTGTTCGTTTTGAAGACCAAATTTCGCTGGCCAGCCAGTACTTAATGTCTTTTTGAGATCCGTATAGCGATTATACGTTAAGTATTACGAAATAACATTTTACTTAAGGTACTTAGGGTTCTCGAGAATTCCGAGAAAATAAACGAAATTGAATCCTTTGTAGCAAAGGATAAAGTTAAAATTTCATAAAATATTAACAAAATTAATAACAAAGCTAACAGGCGTAGCGCTCATCGCCTGGAGACGCTGTTTAATTAACAAGTAGCCTTTGATTTGTTATTCTACGTTGTTCAAGAAAATTATTTGTGTTTCGACAACTATAAAGGAAATTAAAAACATCGATAGCGTTTTTTTCTAAATAACTAACCCATCAAAGACAAAAAAAGCGACCAAGTGCGAGTCGGACTCGCCCATGAAGGGTTCCCTATCAGCAAGTAACATCAATAAAAGTTCTTGTAGTTCGTTGTAACTTTCATCGATGTTTTTATACTAGTATATCGATTGAATGAAAGGTAAATTGCGGTTTACGATTTATGACGTATTAAAAAAAAAACTACTCACTAGATCTCGTTCAAATCAATTTTCGTTGGTAGTTTGCATGGTAATGTACAACATATATTTTTTTTAGTTTTATCACTCTCTTATTTTAGAAGTTAGAGGGGGGGGGGGGGGGGGCGACACACATTTTTCCACTTTGGAAGTGTCTCTCGCGCAAACTATTCAGTTTAGAAGAAAATGATATTAGAAACCTCAACATCATTTTTGAACACCTATCCATAGATACCCCACACGTATAGGTTTGATGAAAAAATTTTTTTTGAGTTTCAGTTCCAAGTATGGGGACCCCCAAAATGTATTGTTTTTTTTCTATTTTTATGTAAAAATCTTAATGCGGTTCACAGAATACATCGACTGACCAAATTTCAACAGTATAGCTCTTATAGTTTCGGAAATAATTGGTTGTGACATACGGACGGACAGACAGACAGACAGACTTGACGAATCTATAAAGGTTCCGTTTTTTGCCATTTGGCTACGGAACCCTAAAAAGTGTGAAACAAGATTCTCAGGACACAATTATCAGTGTACGGAGATACACCAGATATACGAGTATACCAGACGATCAAGACGCTTCTAACGATACTTCATTTGTCCAGTTCAAATAAGCAGTTTAGGAGCAATGCGCGAACAAATGAACACATGTATATACATACATACATACATAGTCTGTCAAAATCATAAGTAGGAAGAGTCACGCTGATTTCAGTACGTATGGGCCGGCTCAACCGAGGCAGTACTACCCTCACACAGAAGACCATCCTAATAATGACAGCATTCTTGCTGTCGTATTTCGTTAGTGAGTGTGAGGCTCAATCATTCTGCATCATTCTCCTGACCTGCGGAGGCCGGGAGAATGATGTTGAATTATCTGACCAGGCCGCCATGGTATGGGTCACCATGCTGCATTGCCTACCCTCACAATGAGGATGATGACCCCTACTCCTGGATTCTACTCATATATTACATTAGGCAGAATAGAGTCAACTTGACAGGCTTTGAAATTTAAAAAATAGGCATAAACTGTACATTCTTTACTTTTTTTTTTTTTTTTTATAAAAAAGACAACTCCCGCATTAGGAATATGAATTCCTGTGTCGCGGGGGACTTTACAAACATACATGAAACGGACACAAAGAACACCCAGACTCAGAACAACAATTTGTGAATCACACAAAGTGTAATCCCACGTGGGATTCGAACCCACGACACTTGGCGAAGTAGAGAGCGGCGTGGCGACCGCTAAAACCACTAGGCCAACCGTGCAGTCTTAACTTTAAGTCATTTACATGAATAATGTAAATTTTTAATGACAATCATTAACTCAAATTCAATTCAACTTATTTAACCGAACCTAAGGAGTAACCTAACAATTGTCCTTTTGAAAGAAACTAATTACAGACTTGGGTGGAAATAAAAAGACACGACTCAAAATATACAATTGGAGCGTATTATATGGTTAGGCACAGTTTAAATATTTATTTATTTATTTTTTTTTTTCATTTATTTTGGTACAAAACAGTCATTAATACAAAGCAATATATAAATGTACTTAACTGACAGACAAGGAGTACCCAATAATGAATTAAAAAAATAAGATAACACGATTGACAGAGCGTCAGCTTCAAGTAACTTGTAGAAGTGACACAGGAAATGACTACTATACTATAATGTTCAAACAAGTACAGAAATCAGAATAACGTAACAATTATAACTAAGTAGATGTTAACAACATAAGCTTAGACATTTTTTTGACAGTGTTCAAAGAGCTATTAAAGAGATCAATGCTGTGGAAGTCTTTGTTATACATATTGGGTGAGCGTATGAAAAAGTTATTGCGAGTGTAATTTTTATGTAATTTAGGTGGAACAAAGATATTTAATGTCCGGGATGGACGCATTGGAAGTCGAGATTTGGTTAAGAAGTTAATTTTAGAGAGAAGGGACGACGAGGAAATGTTATTATTTAGAGTTTTATATAGACAGATTAAATCAAATTGTTTACGACGGTTCGAAAGTGAAAGCAGGTGATATTTTTTAAGTGAGTCAGTATAGGACAGATCTGAGTCATGGAAGCGATAGTTCAAGATTTCAATAAACTTTCTTTGCACTTTTTCTACCCGATCAATGTCACATTTGTAGTAGGGATTCCACACAGTGCAACCAAAATCAATAATTGACCGTACATAACTAAAATATAATATTTTTAGAGTATTTTCCTTTCGGAAAGGTTTAGAAATTCTGCTGATGAATCCTAAATTTCTAAACGCCCTGCCTACGATGCGATCTATATGGGGTTTAAACGTAATATTTTCATCCATTTCAATACCTAAGTCTCGAATCGTATGTACGCGCTTCAGGTAACCATCATTAAGATGATAATCAAATAATATGTTCGTGCGTTTGCGGCTATAAGTCATTACGTAACATTTATCCGAATTCAGGAACAACTGATTATCAGCACAGTACTTAGAAAAAGAAACCAAAGTATTTTGAAGGTGTTGACAATCTGCAGTTTCTTTTATAGCTCTGAATAACTTTGTATCATCTGCATAAAGCAAGTAGTCAGTATCATTTAGGGCATAGCCCATGTCGTTTATGTATAAGGAAAATAGAACTGGGCCGAGGTGAGAACCTTGCGGAACCCCAGACGGGACGGGCAGATAGCTAGAACAATAGCCTTTAAGACAAACAGCTTGGCTGCGATTCCGTATATAAGATTCCATCCATCTGAGAAGGTTGCCATGTATTCCAGCATTTTCGAGTTTTGCTATTAGTAGATTATGATTTATTTTATCGAAAGCCTTAGAAAAATCAGTGTATACTACGTCCACCTGCATATTAGAGTCCATAGCTTTCAGCAAATAATCATTAAAAGTTAACATATGTGATTCTACACTTCGACCTTTATAAAAACCATGTTGTCTGTCCGAAATGTGGTGGCGAGTAGCATACGATATTTGTGCTGTAACAAGTTTCTCCAAGAGCTTCCCAAGAACACTTAATTTTGATATGGGCCTATACTGGGTTATTAGATTTTTTTGAAGATTTTTTGGTATCGGGGTTATTAGTGCCTTCTTCCATAAAGTTGGAAATGTTCCGGTCAAGATAGAGTTTTTAAATATTAGATAGATGGGATTTAATAGTTCATGAGCACATTTAGAAATTATAATAGGGTGAATACCGTCAGGTCCTGCACCTTTGTGAATATTTACAGTTTTAAGTTCTTTAAGTACATCCTTTGGATTGATATTGATACCACCGAGGTCAATTGTGGACTGGTAACGAGGCAAAGTTGCGTGTGTAATGTCGTTATTGTCATATACAAAAGTTGAGTGAAAATGCTTATTGAACGTGTCACAGATTTCTTCACCATCGGACAAAAATTTGCCGTCATATAACATCTTCTGAGGAATGTCACCCGATTTCTTTTTAGACTTTACGTATGACCAAAAATATTTTGGATGCTCATTGATTCTATCTTCAGAAAAAGTAAGAAAGTTACTATATGACTCCTTTTCCATTTTCCGCAATCGTTTCCGTAAACAAGAAAAAGTACTATAGTCTGATCTACTGCCATACACTTTCCACTTTCTGTGGAATTTACGTTTTTCGTTATATAGTTTTATAAGAGGTCTAGTATACCAGGGTGGATATGAATGCTTGTTATTCTTAACGACATGAATAGGTACATGTTTTTCAATTATTTGATTAAAAATTTTATAAAACAAATCAACTTGACAATCGACTTCATTTAGCCCGGAGAATAACTTATCCCAATCATAAGAAGCTAGTTCACGTTTAATGGAATCAAAGTCAGCTTGAAAAAACATTTTCCTTCGTGTGACGTTATTTTTAAGATTGACTTGCACGGAGATGGGTAAATCAATACTTAATCCTTTGTGGTGTGGATCTTCGGGAAGGAGGGGTTCACTAGGCGAATTAACTTCACAGAATAAATCACAAAAAACCAAGTCTAAAAGACGACTATTAATGTTGAATTCGGTGTTAAACTGGCTCAATAAAGAAACATTCAAAAAATCAGAAGTAAGGATTGATATAGAATCGGTACAGGTTTGTATCATCATACTGTTTGATTCATCGTCATATATCCAAGATGCATTTGTTACGTTAAAATCTCCTAAAATTAGAAAGTTATCGTTAAGTTTAGAATGTATCATGTTTGTTACTCTGTCATAAAAAGACACTAATAATGATTCATGTCTAGTGCCGTGCGGTACATAGGTGCACACAATATGCAACCATGTCTCGCACCCACCCGAGCTACCGTTGGGGTTAGGAGAGGAACCGTTGCACAGCGGTAAACATACCCATAGTTCTTCAGCCGGCGCAGGCGCACATAAATCCCGCCGCGAAACTGGCGAGAGGTCCCGACGTACGGCTATAATCACCCCGCCCCCGCGGCTATAGCCACTTATAATGTCATTCCGATCGCACCTAAAAACCTCATACCTAGTATCGAAGTACTCAGAGCTATAAAAGGAATCGTTAAGCCATGATTCAGTTATGCAAATAATGTCGTAATTGTTGTTTAGTATATTTGTAAAAAATTCATGAGATTTTGTTCGAAGTCCCCTTACGTTTTGATAGTAAACAGATAGGACTGTATCAGACATCATTGTTACGTATTAAAGTGTAACACTCATTATAAATGTAAGTTTTCCTATTGTAACTTAACATTTGCACTCTTGTAATAGTAAAATATATTTGTTTCATTGGTATATAGCTCACATCTCGCAATAACTCACAGTAACTGTTTATTATACGTTTATCATCAATAAATATAACTCTTTGAACATTCACATATTTTAATTGAAGGTAGTACATAAAATTATTCGCAATATACAACAACAAAAGTTCATAATGGAATAATACATATGAAATATAAAACATATAAGGTAGTCATTTAATTTTATCTAAGTCGGTTTCATTTGAGATAACAATAGATTTCGAGGTGTCATTTTTGCGAATGAATATTTTACAATCATTAAGCCAAATGTATTTATAACCCGCTTGTCTACCCTTGTCACGCACTTTTCTATATAATAATTTATTTTGAGGCGAAAGATGATCATTAACAAAAACAGGTGTTGATACTCCGTCGATATCTAGGTCAGCTGTTGTTAACCCGCGGCGAGCGCGCACTGCGGCCAGTAATTCGCATTTACGTCCGCGCTGTGTGAATCTCACAATTATGTTAGGTATATTGGATGTCTTCAAGACCTCAGGCTGACTGTCAGTGGGTTCTTTTTTTCCCCGTAGGTTTTCTTTTTGTGAATAACGTCTTACTCGATGAATGCAGTCAATATCCGTAGCACTCAGTGAAAAACCAACTTTGGTGCTGATGCGATGCACTATATTGAAGAGATTTTCATTATTATTAGTTAGTGGAATACCAGAGATTTCTAGGTTATTTTTTCTACCCTCCTGTTCCTTTACTCGTAGTTGTTCAGAAAGCTGAGTAATAAGAAAATCAGCAGAACAGAGTTTTTCTTGCATACCATTAATAATTGCATTTGTATTAACATTTTCCTCTCTTTGCGTAGATAAGTTGGAAAGCAGGACAGATTGTTCGTGCTGTAAGTTTTCAATGGTTTGCTTTACGTCTGAAATTTCAGTTTTCATGGAATCGTAGTCTTGCTGCAGTTTCTGAATGCTTTCGTATTGTTTATTTAACAAACCTTCGAAAGATGACATCATGGTTTTTTGAAATTCAGAAAAAGACTCCTTTAACTCACGGCGATACCCAGCCAGGGAAGTCGATAATTCCTGCCTTAGTTCGTTATACATATGTGCTTCAATATCGGGCGTCTTCTTTTTGCGTCTAGACACGTTCTTCTGTGAATCTTCATCGGTCAAAATAGTAGGGTTTGGATGTGAAGCACTATTTAACTTAGGCGGTGTTTGTTGGTTACTCATTACGCTGGTTACGAATAGTATTTTTGTAATTTTAGTGTACACTATAAAAACCGAGTTTATTCTTTTTTATAAACAAACAAAACAAGAGAATATTAATTTGTTAACTATTACTTTATTTTAATTGTGGTGACGGGTAGCGATAAACGCTGCGCCCGTGCGCAACAGTGTCTAAGATGCGAGCAAGGACGACAATATCACCTGTCCTGTATACTCCAATAGGCGAAGGGATGATGTAGCTCGATATACAATAACACTCACAGCGGCCGCAACTGATAGCCGTACTATTAATATTATCACCGTGCACAAGTCCGAATGCTTGGACGCTCTAAACGAGAATGATATATTTAGTGATATATTTAGTGAATGCTAATGAAGATAAAATTATCGAGATCAATTTTGGAATATTAGCAAAATAAGCAGAGGTCAGGTGGAATGGTGATTTGTGTAAGACGGATAAGATAAGAGGATAAGAGGATCGAACTAAGTGGCTTGCAATTGAAGAGGGGTATGTTCAGCAGTGGACTGCTATACGCTAATGATGATGAAGGACGCAAGACGGTGTACCGTATTTAGAGGAATTTACGAACTTGCACTCATGTCTTTTGTTGTACAGCGGGACAAATTTTGCTATAAAATTATTTAAAACGACTACGAAACCTATAGTTTTCGATGTGTCGATCGGTGTATGTGTAAACGTCGCAAAAGTCCAAAAACATTTAATGCATTGTAATAAATAATAAATTTTATACATCTCACACCCGGGAGTCTGAAGTAGTCTGAACATAAACTAAAATGGCAAAGCCTTGTACCTACTATGATAACCAGCTTGCTGATAAAACCACATACATATTAATTCATACACATTCTTACTAATATTAGTAATTCTGTCTATTTGTCTGTTACGTTTTCATGCCTAAACAGCTCAACCGATTTTGAAAAATTTTGGTATTGAGATAGACGGAACCTTAGGAAAGGACATAGGCATATACTTTTGACCACGATAACCGACATACACGCTGCATATAGATAAATTATACCCAGGCACGGAACAAATGATCGTGCTGCTTACACAATACTTGCTCTTGCTGGGAATCGAACTCATGACCTCTGGTTTAGTAGCCAGTGTTTCTTATCACTACACTTGCAGGTCTATCAAACGATAAATTAAAATATTCGAAGCATGGCAAACGTTAACTATCAACACGAACATATATATATCTGATGTTTGGTATTAAATGTGTTCGGGGCCATTAAGACAGTGAGTACGCCTACAGGCAATTACTAATAGTTAAACAGTTGCAGTTTGTATATATTTATATACATGTATGTTGTTTGAATATATACCTAAGGAATCTAGAATTCACACTGAAATACAGATTTAGTACGATGCCTTTTTAGGGTTCCGAGTTTATGACTCGAAACCCTTATAGATTCGTCATGTCCGACTGTCCGTCCGTCCTCGACTTACCGTCCAAACGGTAAGTGCAAGAAAGATGAAACTTTGCATGAATATGCGTTGTAATTACGTCGACAAAGTGCTACAATAAAATTATGAAAAATATTTTTATTTGGAGTACACCTCCCCTACACGTAAAGCGGGGATGATTTTTTTTCTCGCGGCTACCCCATCGTGTGGGATATCATTAGATAGGTCTTTTCAAAACAATAAATAGTTTCAAAGACGATTTTTTGATTTAGGTATCCGTTTGCGAGAAATTCCACTTTAAAGTGCACTTTTTTGTAAAAACAGGGCGTCCCCCTCCCCCCTCTGAAAGCTAAACGGCCGGCTCGAAAAATCTGGAAAAATTCGTGATGGTGGTCCATATAATGAACTTTGAAGGAAAACTGTAACGGATTAGATGACTTTGTTAGTTCAGGAGTTATAGAGGCTTAACTGGTAAAATGCGCTCACTTGGAAAACGTCATACAAAATTAATTTCGAATTCACCAGGGTAACTTACTGTGAACTTGAGAACAGTTAAGTTAATTAAAACATAGTGTCTACGTATACCGCATTAGATTCTACATATCTGTAATGGTAGACGTAAGTGTGTTATAAAATAAATAAACTATTTCAGGTTTAGTAAAAATAACGTATTTCAAAAAGTTTAACCTCTGTTTTCACATACCATAGTAGTTCTTCATCTTCATCTTTACACAATCATTGACTCAGTGCAAGTGCGTATTGCTGCATCACATAGTACATTTCGCAAGAGTGCATTGTAAGTCTGATGCAATGTAAAACATTGAGGTTATACCTTGAAACCGTATACGTTTTGCATACAAGATTGATTCATTATTATGTTTTGATTGAAGTTGATCGGAATAATATAGACGGGTAGTACAATATTCTCGACAAAGCTGGTAAACATTATATATACTCATCATCAGCCTATTGTAGGCCACTGCTGGATGGAGGCGATGAATTATTAGAATTAACCATCAAAAAAAAATTTGTATAGAAAATGAGTACTCCTATTCATTTAGTTAAAAAACATTAGGACATGCCAATAAAATCAGTTCCAAGTATGGGGACCCCCAAAATGTATTGTTTTTTTTCTATTTTTATGTGAAAATCTTAATGCGGTTCACAGATTACATCTACTTACCAAGTTTCAAAAGTAGCTCTTATGGTTTCCGAAAAAAGTGGCTGTGACATACGGACGAACAGACAGACAGACAGACATGACGAATCTATAAGGGTTCCGTTTTATGCCATTTGGCTACAGAACCCTAAAAACATCTTGTGCCTTGGAAAACCATCACGCAACATACCTATTGTCGGCGAAACGGTTTTAATTAGAGTTCTTATACGCCGAAAGTTCTCACTGAAAGCGAGTTAAACACGACTAAGACAATTCGTTTAAGAATATTGAGAGGAATAACAAATAGACGAGGTATCTGAA
The DNA here is from genome assembly GCA_932526445.1 of Phragmatobia fuliginosa. Classification (NCBI taxonomy): domain Eukaryota; kingdom Metazoa; phylum Arthropoda; class Insecta; order Lepidoptera; family Erebidae; genus Phragmatobia; species Phragmatobia fuliginosa. The sequence goes on along the minus strand of OW052081.1, from coordinate 7,379,811 downwards.
GGGATAGCCGTGGTCTATAGATTACCTGTCCGTCCGTCTGTCACCAAGCTGTATCTCATAAACCGGGATAGTTGGACAATTGAAATATTATTGAGACTATAACAACAAATACTATAACAACAAAATAATTAAAATATATCCAAGGGGCTCTCATACAACTAACGTACTTTTTTTGCTAGTTTTACTTGATACTGATAATGGACGATTACAACGTATAAATAAAATGATACGGAAACCTTCCTGCGCGAGTCTAACTCGCACGTAGCCTTTTTTAGGGTTCCGTTGCCAAATGGCACAAAACGGAATCCTTATAGATTCGTCATGTCTGTCTGTCTGTACGTCCGTATGTCACAGCCACTTTAATTCCGAAACTATAAGAGCTATACTGTTAAAACTTGGTCAGTAGATGAATTCTGTGAACCGCATTAATATTTTTAAACAAAAATAGAAAAAAGGTATAAATTTTGGGGGTCCCCATACTTAGAACTGAAACTCAAAAAAAAATGTTGCATCAAAACCATACATGTCATCAAAACCATCTATAGATAGGTCTTCAAAAATGATATTGAGGTTTCTAATTAAATTTTTTTCTAAACTGAATAGTTTGCGCGAGAGACTTCCAAAGTGGTAAAATGTGTGTACCCCCTGTAACTTCTAAAATAAGAGAATGATAAAACTAAAAAAAAAAATATGATGTACATTACCATGCAAACTTCCAACAAAAATTGTTTTGAACGAGATCTAGTAAGTAGTTTTTTTTTTAATACGTCATAATCATAAACCGCAATTAACATTTCTTTCAATCGAAACACTATTATTAAAACATCGATGAAAGTTACAACGAATGTTACTTGCTGCTACGGAACCCTTCATGGGCGAGTCCGACTCGCACTTGGCCGCTTTTTTTATTAATATAAAACGGAGTTTCGATAAAAATATTACAAAGCACTTATCATTTTATCACGTGAAGTGTCTAAATAAATGAGTGTACACGATTCTAAAAAAAGAATATCTAAGTGATTCAAATGCCCCAATAACAATTACTTTTTCCTTATTGATAGACTTTTAAAAGTTTTTTTAAGTTCTTAAATCGTTCACACAACACGCTCTTCGCCTGAATCGCTTTCGACAGTTGATGTGGCAAAAGCTCTATACTCTGCCAAAGAAATCTGCAAACGTGAAAATTAAACACACGCGATTCTGTTCACATAGTTAGTTAAATTGATGCATTTATTGATGTGGTAAAAATATTGGAAGGATCATTAATCCTTGCAGACATGCACATGCAAGCTGCACATAATTTCAGCATTTAGGGACTAGTCGAGTTGAGAAAGAAATCAATCGATTCGCTCCTTGCGTTAACAATGAACTATTGAGATGATTAGCTTTAGATACTAGTTCTGGGAATATGGAAACTGATTAGATCAATTAGGAAGGGGAAGCCTCTCCTGGTTCTACTAGATAGAACCTAGAACGTGTTACGGGTCCTCTACAGAGCAGTGCACCTGAGACCGACTGTCGAGGTGGTTTTTAGTGGAAACACCACATGCTCCTGGCTTCTAGGTCTCCGAGAGGCTGAATCCAAAGAAGATTTTTCACACCGTCAACCAAAAAAGTTGATCAAAATTCATAGTTATTAGATTTCAATTAAATATCAAAATAGCGACGAATATCTTTCCTCGTCTCCTAAAAGTCGTTTGAAATTTAATGAATATGCATTGCACAAATGACAAGACTATACTACGTAAGTAGTATATTCCTCTAATTTGCACAAAATGTATATATTATATATTTCTGTAGATACATTCAATGACCGGCTTCGAATACCGGCTACCAATTAATATATCTGCAGCAATAACTGAGTTATTATTGAAGCTAAATATTGGTACCTTTATTAATTCCTTCACAACCTTATTTACGTTGCCACCTTATTAGAAAACAATAAGGTAGACCTTATTGTTTTCTAGCTTTAATAAAAAAATCAAATTTCTGGAACTCGAGTTACAGTGCAACACAGTGTTTTTAAACAACTGTTCTCGAGATTGCAATGCAAACTCTAAAGAAAACTTTATTACGTCTACGCTACAAAGGAGAAACCCGATTCTGGGCCTAAGCGTTACACGAATGGGATATGTACCAAAAAATTCGTCTATTTTGCTTGATTAACCTATCGAAATCTTAGCTTCATTTGCAATGGCCAAGTGTAGAAAATAAGTAGAATTCTATTGTTTTAAACAATCTTGGTAAACCTCTGCAACACTTATTTCAATATACGTAACTAGCTACACAAACGTAGCATTCATAAAATAGGATCGATTTAGTGGAAATACATACTGTTATAAATAAATAATACTTCTTTGTTTTAGTATAAATGATTGTTTTAATAGGTATTTTAATCAATGTAAATAGAGTCTGGCCAGCGAATCGTGACACAACTACTTACAATGGCGGCAAATCAAAATATCTACAACTGGCAGCATTAAATATAGCATGAAAGGGTAGTTTTGTATTTTTCTATTAATGTGACTATGCCATAGAAAAACACAAATGTATCAAATCGTGTTTTTCATGTTATAGAAAACTATAGCGGTTTTGATGACTTTTTTATTTCTGAAGTTGTAAAGGCCTAACTTGTGAAATAAGCTGACTTAGAAAACTTCGTACAAAAATAAAGAAATAATAAGCAAATACAACAATGTATAATATGTATGTATTTACAAAAAAAAAAAGTATGTTTTATGTATTTATATCAGTTGTCTAGTTTGGGGACTAGATGGCGTTGTGTGTATAATGTCCGAAATATTTATTATTATTATTAATTATCTATTGGGCACGATTTAATTATGGGTAAGTACATAACCCTATTTTATGCGTGGCCTGACACGCACTTGGCCAATTTTTATGAAAATAACTCAAACAATAAACATAACCTAAAATGTAAACATTGTCTGATTTTACCAATTTGGCCATTGCTGGGAGACCTCAAAATTAGGCTCGTGATATCGTCATAGATATTGTAATTTATGCCCAAATTCTAGCACTGTAACGCCAGGCCCAAGTTTGTATGGATTTCGGGTTTCTCCTTTCCAAGTACATTTAGGGGACACATACGTGTGACACATTAGGTAAGTTTTTGTGACGTAGAACATACCTACCTAAATTAAACAATGGAAAACGACTTCAGCGCGATGAATATTAATACTTTTATATAGGCTGTACATCAAATATTATAATTGTTACTGCATAGGCATTTCATTGTCAAAAATGTTTTTGGATCAGGCATTTTGGCACTAGAATACAAGAATCATCAACTTTACCAATTATGTACTATTTATTGTAGGTAAGTACGTAAAAACTTGAATGCTTAGAAATCAATCAAGGCAAAAGGACAAAATTAATAATAAGTAAAAAATTTGATACAGCGACTGATTATTGTCTGTAAGACTTCTATTTTTCTAATCAAAGTTGTTGGAAATAGTTCGACATTAAATCGAATGGATCCGGACGAAGTGTGTACCACAGTAAAAGCGTAGGCGTAACACTGCTTTCGATGTTAGGAATTAATTCGATTTATATTTTCGAATGATTTCATTTCAGTTTATAAACTTTTCCCTTTAAGTAAATAAACCAGTTAACTGTAAAACTTATAATTTTGACTAAGAGTCTAAATTGCACAGAATATAAAATATGTTTTGTAGTCCATTTACCGTTTGGATTCGTAGACCAAAATTTGATAGGTCCAAAACTACTAATGGCTTATTGACATGACATAAATTAAAACACTTTAAACATATTCTGAATAAAATCAACAAATAAAACAACACAATACAAAGAACGAATCACTGTCGTATAGATAAGAAAACTCGTAATAAAATACTCATCCGAATCTTATCAATCGATTAATCACGGGATCAATATTGATAAGAATCGGAACGAGGAAGTCTGTACGATGCCCGAAAGCAATCGAAAGAATAACGTGTTTATCTGAACTGATAAGTCGTAGATCCTGTGTAGGATCAACGGTTGTTGGAATTTATCAGCTTACCTACGAGATATCATTCAACGAACTGATGGATTAAGTACCTGAAACAAAAAGTAATAATTAATATATTAGTATTTTTAATTTGTAGTATAAGTACAACTGTACCGATTATTTTAATCTTTAAGTCGATTATTTTAAATAATAATGTCGTCTATTAATAGATACATACTCTCAGTATTATGTAAGTATACAAAAGAAGAAAATTATGTAGGTAAGTTCGACACAGTTTATTTATTTGTATAAATTTAAATATTATTTATGATCCTTGATCCTTTCATATGCAAACGCGTTAAGAAAGATAAAAAGCATATCTTATTCAAATACTCTTAGGAAAATATATGCCTGGTACCGAAAGAACTAAATGATAATTTATTTATTTATTTATATTTTTTTATTTGCAGAAATATAAGTATAGAGAGATATTAATAATATGTGACCCATTTACATTTTACCACTATATAACAGGGTACAAATATATATTTTTTGGTATGTATTCTAAGCAATAATAAAATTTATCGATTAAAAACAATTAGAAACATAAATATTTGAAAAAAAAAAGAGACGAATGTAAAAAAATTATAACATTTTAAATGTCATGTATAATATACTGGTAAACGTGCTACCAATTGCGAATTTAATGGGAAAAAAATTAAAAGTTTCAAATCATAAAGTGCAAATTAAGCTTAATAAAGGTCTGAGCATAAAATAATGAATCCAAAAGACGGTATGCTATATATGCCAGTATATATAACGGAAACGGATGCGTTCAGAGTACGGCGAGCAGATGACGCCGAACGCAACCATTACCGGCCATAGCTTTTTGTTCTTTTGGCGGGAGTCTGAATGGAGTGTCAGTGTTTATTTTGAGTGAGCATTTATATGAACTCTATAAATTTAGTTTCATTGAGGAGTCAAGAATAAAATTATTTCCATATTCGCATGCTGTATTTTTACCAGAGATTCAGTATTTTAAGAAGCATTTTGACAATTTAAGTTGTACATCTCTCTCTAGATTTAAAATAAGATAAAGAAGACACAACATACAATGTCTACAAACGTTGTTTTACGATTTATGAATAAAAAGATAAGATATGATAAGACATCTAATCTACCTAGCACAGTAACTTATGTTGAAACGATTTTGGTTTTTCCATGCCAGTCTGACGATAGAATCTGTAGATAGAATGATATGATGATAAAATTAATGATAAGGATCATTTACAATTAAGTAGTGCAGAATAAAAACATTACTAAGAAAAGTCTCGCAATGAAACAGTCGTCGACACAGTAAACGAACACTGAAACAGGAAAACAAGTTTTGCGCATGTAACTGACCGCGTGAGACGATTCGTTTTGAAAGGGGGAAGTCGGTGTTTATTTTGTTTACATTGAAATCCTCTCGCATTCATCATCGACACAAATTGCTGGAATTGTTTATTTTTATTCTTTTGACCTGCGTGGGTTGGCTTTGAGGACTGAGTTCCCGCAGTACGAATTGACATTGTAAATAAATGTTCAATTACTAAGGCAATCCTGATACCTTTTAAGATGAATGGAAGGAAAAGGAGAAAATAAAGGTATGAGTTTGTCAATTCTAAATACTTTATGGTGCTGCAAGGGGGGCAGATGATACTTTGTTATCTACGGGCAAAGAAATATCTATCAAAATTACGTTTGTCACCTCACGCGGCACCATAAAGTATTTAGTTTGTATAATTTGAATATGCATATGTAGTCCTTTAATTATTTGATTTTGTAAGATTACATGATCTTTTCAGTTCATTACTTTTCAGCAGTTGTCGTTTTTTAAATAATAAACTTACAACCTACGAATAAATAATAAGTCAGGAAGTCTAACTCAGAACAAATCTCACACAAAAAGTGGCCCTACTTGAAACCAAAACGACTTATGAAACAAAAACCAATCTTATCCGAGGTTAGAAATGGACATTGTTTGTAATTGGTTTGAATTCAAAACGAAAGCAGAGATTGGTTCATGCGCTTGCTGAAATGTCTGTTATGACAGCAGAATCATAGTAGCGTGGACGATGTTATGTAATAAGTCGACCGGACATAATAAAATAATAAAACAATATAATTGTATAATGTTTATATATTTGTTTTTTTTTCGTAATAAACTCTATGTCCCCCGAAATATAATTAATTTATTCATGTAATTAAATGTTTTGGCCTAGAAGACATTAAAAAAGAATCTTTTTTCGCAATGTAGTGAAGACGGATTCTGAGAAATTCAAATTCATTATTTATTTGTCCGGTACCTGTTTTTCCGCAGTATTGCTAAATCTATTTTTCTTTATTTGGTAGAAAATATTTTTAAGCGAATCTTTCATTTCTGCGTTCTAGATTTCTGATTTGTGATAGTCGCATCACTGCCAAAATAGTTTTTTTTCTAATAATAATAATTTATTCACACAAAATAATGTGTAAGTACACAGTTTTCATTGAGTACATTTAATGAGGGTCCTTGATTTAACATCATGCGAATGGCATTAACAAAACAGCAATATTCTGTTTATTTAGCTATTAGGTAGCTATCACATATCGTTGAACATGACTGTTTAATCGTATGTTTTTAGAGCAAGGGTTTTTAGAACATTTTTTTTCGTAGTTTATGTTTTAGCATGTGTGTTCTTAATATCTGATGATGGTATATTTATTGGCGTAACGCATAATCCTCTTTCTTTAGAAGTATTGACTTCGTCTGAAACAAGATTACTATCATTTTTTTTTCTTGGTTCCTCTGCAACACCATCGATATAGTCGGTGATGATTTTATTCTCCAAGAAAAAAAAATACAATCAAAATTTTACTGACTTCATGTTGCATAGTGTTAACCATCTCAGTTTGATAACATATTTGCAAATCATTAAAAATAGTTTTATTTATGCTACTACTAACTAGTGAAAAGTGATCCCTGGACATTTTAGCCTTGTATGGCTCACGCACCACTTCACTGGCATGATTATGGACAACACAATGATAAATCGAAATAAGACGTATGATCGCTTGCAAGAACAATATCCGACTAATGACTCGGTGGACACGACTTTTAAGCCCCGCCTACTTGGACACGACTTATGTTGGGTCATTTTTAGAGCGCAGTTAGACTTCCTGACTTATTATTTATTCGTAGCTTACAACTAATCTTTGAAAGCAAAATGTTAGTTAACAGAACAATACTCTTTTTTTTTTCAAAATTCGTTCAGAAATTACTAAATAGTTATCTATCAAAGATATAGTAAGCTATTCAGTACAGTAACACTCAGATACATTAATTGGAAACGAGTCAGGTTGTCCAAATGTAAGACATATTTATATATATAAATCTTCTGTTCTTGTTTGTAATTTTTTGTGTTTTTGTGTTCAAGTGGATTCGAGAATGGTTTAGATTCGCAATTGGACCCGGTAGGTGTCCCTACAATCAAGTTCTGGGATTACAAAATTGGGCGGTACGGTATAAAATATTACTACAGCGCACCTTAAAAACGTACTTTAGTGAACACGTTTCGTTTAATGACCTACTAAACCAAAATAGTCGCATCCGATTGGCACTGTTTCTCATTACAAGGTTGTGCGCGTATAAAACAGCGAATGTGTATTAGGACCATTCATGTATTATGGGATTCTAGACTAGAATACGTTGGACGGTCTAGGACGGATATTAATAGACGGGTTGTTGTTTTGTTAGTAGAGATAAATTTTCTTGATAGAACGAAAATAAGGAATATTATTTTTGTATGTTTAAAAATTTGCATGCAATTGCTTTTTAATAAAAGGAAATTCAAGCTTACTACCAGGAGTATTTCATTTATATATTTTTATTTGACAGAACAAACTACGATGTTTTATGGTTTGTTATTATTTCTAGTATTTTTGTCAACTTTTTAAATTCAGTTCATTGCAGACTATTAATGTTTATAAGTCTTTACTAATATTATAAATGCAAAAGTAACTCTGCCTGTGGCATTATCACGCCAAACCTACTCAACCGATTTAAATGAAATATTATGTACATAGATATTCTAGAACTCAAGACATGAGAAAGGACATACATAAGTTACTTTTAACCACGATAACCAACATACAAACGGGCGGAGCCGCCTGAGAAATCTACTATTTTATAAAACCCTTTCTTAATCTAAAGATTCTCAAGCTTTCAAGAGCATCACAAAATCAATACAAAAAATCTAATACCAACTTGGAATGCGCCTAATTCGCATCGTTGCCAATCATTGAATCGAAAGTATTCATCCATTCGTGAAAACAAAAACAAAATGGCGTCAAAGGACGTAAACAATCAAGCTTCCCACGCGAGACTTGCGTTTATCAAATAGCAACATCCTGGGTAGTGTGGGCTGATACAAAACATCCGAAATTTTATTGGTATAACGTAACTGGTTTGTTATGCGGCCATACTTTTATATTTTTACTATGCATATCTAGAGTAAATGGACACGTGGGTAGGTAATTACCCCGACAGAATCTTATGGAAATTGAAACAAGGATTATACCTATATGGACTTACAAGAGAGCATGAATACTCGTACGTTAAAAATAAAGTACTATCCAGTATTTCTTTTTATAAGGTGACGCTTCTTTGCCTGATGGATAACTTACTGCTAATTCAGACAACTCAACCTGGTGATCCACACTATGACGGCCTATTGAAACGCTTCTGCATCATTAAGCCTGTTGTCTCGCACTCATCAACGAAACACGAGAGCCCGAATGCTGTATCTATATTAAAAAATAACTGAAACTGATGTCCAGTGGACCAAGTTAAAAATATTCATTCGTAATTTCAGCTGTGTACTTATGCTTCTAAAAAGTAAATTTGCGTTAGTAGGTTCACGCGGAAGAGGTAGCTCTATCAATAAACGTTGCCCTCGCTAACGACCCCCCGTCAGTGGGTGGCATTCCAAACCATCCCATTGGGTGGTTCATTCACACTTCTGTTCAGGACATGAAATGTTATGTAACGAGAAAATGTTAACTCACTTCCTACGGCGATCCCAATTTCATTTACTTCTTCCTTTATCAATATTTTTTAAAGAATAAAAACCTTCATACAGTATCAATAAAATTATTTGTGAATTGTACGTGATCAATTGTGTATATTCAGAAAAATTTAATACTTTTAATCACTTAGTGTTCCACTGCTTAATATCCGATACTAATAATTAATTTATAATAAAGCCAAAGCTCCACAGTCAACGCCTGGCCAGCTAAAATAAGGTTTATCCTAATTATAACCTAGAATATTAGCAGAAACTAGGAAAACTAAAATAAAGGAACTTATATGTGCCTCATATTATGACTATGTTCAAAGAAGAACGTGTAAAATATGACGGAAAACAGAAGATGACGATTGAAGAAAAACATGGACAGGACTGCGTAGTTTATTCCTTCTCGGGGCAAAGTCGGAAAAAAGTCATTTAAATGCATCTTAAACGCTCTTTCTAAATTTTATTGGTACTTGAAACTACAAACACAGGACACCATTATGTTTAGTCGAATTCCTTATGAAACTTGAATGGAACTGAATTCAATTTTTTTTTTTTTTTTTTATATTTAAGCCTGCCAAAGTGACTCTACTCTGCCTGATGGAAATCATGAGTAGAATCCAGGAGTAGGGGTCACCATGCTTATTGTGAGGGTAGGCAATGTAGCATGGTGACCCCTACCATGGCAGCCCGGTTAGATTATTCTGCATCATTCTCCCGGCCTTCGAAGGGCGGGAGAATGATGCAGAATGATTGGGCCTCCGGTCTCACACTCACCAACGAAATACGACAGCAAGAATGCTGTCATTATTAGGATGGTCTTCTGTGTGAGGGTAGTACTGGCCGGGTCGAGCCGGCCCATTCGTGCTGAAATCAGCGTGGCTCTACTACCTACAGTTAGTGAGTTATGCTGGATTGGCGTGCGTATTCTTGTTGATGTATTATTCAAATTAAATTTCGACAAACTGACTACACAAACAGTAAACAACAAACACAATGTTGATGCATAAACAAATCTTTCACAAACACACCAAAAAAAACGACAAACATATTCATGTTTTTCTGAAACTTTGGTAATCAAATTCTGAAGCTTCGATAACATTATACTTACGAACAATTAACATGAAGACTATAACTAAACTATTAAACTAGACACACCCATTGGCTATGTATCAATGAAACGATCATTCATATAAACGTTCGCACGTTCAAAATAGCGAATGTCTCAAGGGCGTCAAAATACGATAGACAAGTTTCCTGTCGCTATAATTATACAAAGATATTAGGCTCGAATGTTCTATATACGTCATCGAAATATTTTTTGCTATGATAGTGATCTTTGACTTATGTAAATTTCCTTCATTTTCTCTTTCATATTTCGACATGTTTATAATGTTACGTCATGTGTCTATCGAAGAATTGGCGTATTCACTGATACTCTTAGAAGCTAGTGAAACATTTATGATTATTTACTATTAGCTCCACTTTTATAATGTTTGCACATGAGAATCTTTAGACAGGTATGCTTATTCAATATTCTCGCTCGCTTCAAATAATTATATCTCGTGTTTTGTTATTGGTTTTGTATATTGAGGTATGAATTTCAACGAAAGCTACTCGCAATGTGTGTGGGTATGATATAAATGACAGTTGAAGGAGATATATTAAATTGACTTTGTGTATATATGAAACTGAAAATTTTCGTAATATTGTTGGCTGTTCTGACGTTGATTCAAAAATTATTTGTTTTGGATTCAAATCAAAATATTTTAAATTTATTTGAAACTGGACTTCAAGGTGCGCGTAACAAACGCGTAAAAACGTGTAATAGAGTCATCTTTATACCTACGTCATACCTACAATATATTGTGCGTACGACCACTAACAAACAGTTGGTCCTACGCATTAACTAAATAAAAAGTATTTCATTGGACAGTTTCAACGATACACTACAATACTAATTTTCTCTTCACATTTTGAAAATTACCTAGTATAAATAAGAATTCGTATCAACTCCTGCTTATTAGCCTTTGAAGAAGATCCTTTGAAGAATGGGCTCTGAAGGCTGTTCTACGTAATGTCGAAATAAGCTAGATACCTACTTAAAGAGTGGTCGTACCGCACAGGGTCGAAAGTATCGTCTTCTGGGACTATAGTAGTTTTAAGAATTCGTAGGTTTATCATAAAGCTACAACTTGATTTATTAAAAAGTTATGGCTTTTGTTCAACTGTGAAAACACTGACAAAGTGAGACAACAAAAATTTGCTATCAAACAAAATCTCTATAGAAATTACAAATTGAAAGGAATAACATGCTTCATAATAAACAAGTCGGTAATTTAGATAATAATTAAGTACTCTAACGAGTGATTGAAGATTCAATCACTTAAGTAAGTATTAAATGATTACTCCCGTTTCCTAAAACACTTAAGTTAGATATATTGAGCTACGTATGTGTTAGCAATTACTTTATCTGTTACTATACTTATAACGACTATCCTATTACATAATTATAGACTATAAATGTATTTTACGAAGTATAAACGATTAAGCGATATTAAATGGTAGGTATAAATCATTTAAAAGACACCATTCGTCGATAAAACTTAGAGACACTCTCGCCTCACTACTTATCCCTTTGAGGATTTGCCTAAAAGGGTAAGCAGGGACATTATTTAGGCACTTTTATCACTATTTTATCATTTAAGGTCCATTTACGAATTAGTAGGAAAATAAATTGCAGTCAATCGGTTATATCGGGGAAATTATGAGAATATTAAAAAGAATAGTAGAAAAAAAAAAAAGGTAAGAAAAGGATGTTTATCAGCAGGTCTGGACCGCATACTTCTTAACTTAATAGCTATTAGTTCAACATCTATCGTTCTCATATTAAATTTCTGTAAAACAAATAAACATGAGTATAGATTAAATTTCAGTAAAGCAACTCTATTTGCTTTCAAAATTTACAAAGAGGAAGATGACGTACTACATTAATATTTATTTGAGCACCGAACCCCATTCGAATGCAATAATAACGGACTAAACTAAAAAAGTAAAGTTTTATTTGTATCCGATCACGGAAATCCCTTGGCACGATTCCAGTACGACACATGAAGTAAGCACCCACTATACGAGCAAAAATATTCCATTCAAGAGATGCAAGGTGGAATATAGGAATCAATGAATGTTAAAATGGGTTCAGGCAATTCTAAACCTAAATCCCGACGACAAAGGTTGAGAGTTATATGACGAGGTAGTTGAGAGTCGGACTCCAAAATAATTTCAACCTGAATTAGAACCAAATCTTATCATGATAAAGACGTTTTTCCTCTGACAATGTTAGTTTTGCAAAGTGCGAAAGGAGTTGTATCGTTACAGTTTTACGAGGGGTCAAGTTCGCAAAGGCGTACTCAATTGATTTATTAGTTAGCGGGAGTCAACGGAGATATTTTTAACTATACGTTTATTACTCTTGATTTCCCTGTAAGACCAACATATGATTACATTTCATGAAGTTTCATATAAGATGAACGTGTATTTTATTTAGAATTTTATAGTCTTATTTATTCTAAACATTTACCAGCTGTCACCTTGCTAGGAACCCCCTAATGTAGGTGGTTCCTAAATTTTAAGAGATACCTTAGCACTTAGGGCTCCTGTAAAGGTTGTAGAAAATGAAAATATCACTAAGGGGTACCTTTAGGGGACGTTGGTTAACAACGCCCTTAGATATAGCTAAAATGGAAGGAAGTTAAACATTTAATGAAACTAATACTTAATAATGATTTAATCTGGAGGTACACCTTTATAACTATCTATGCATGTTTCGAGCAATAGACAAGCTTGAACAATTGATATACACACATAGAACTAATAACTCAAGCAGTGTTAGAATATAATACTACTCAAGCAGTGTCAAAAATTTCAGTGAATGCTGGATTGAAGAGAGATTCAGGAGTTAGTGATTGTATTTAATGTTTGTACATTAAAATACAATCACTAACTGGTGATTGATAGTTTTTGACATTGCCAGAATTAACCATAGACACAGTTTGTCATTGCCATTTAGAAAGAAAAGAATCACTGACATTAACTTTCCTCATAGCAAAAGAAAACAGATATGAAGTAACGTAAAATATCTGGCAATAGATTTCTATTAAGTAAACCAAAAATCCATAAAATAGATATTAAGATATGTACACATCAATAAAGTGTGTAAAAGATTATCACACTCATTTAAATCCAACTAAATAAAAATACCCGTATTAAACACATAATTTCTTATTTATTTATAAAATACTGTTATGTACCTATTACTATTTTTATTCCAAATCAATAATCCCATTCAATGTGCCGATAAAAACATATTTGAGTCGGTCCAAAAAATATCCAATTCGAAATCAAATTAATTCCAATCCAGGATTAACTGGTATAAAAACTTTATCAGATGATTTTACAGATTACCCTCTAAACTGCGAAAACTTCAGATTACTTTCTCAATGCTATCAAGAAATACATAATGTATTAACATTATAAATGCGAAAGTCACTCTGTCCGTATGTCTATCTTTTACGATTTTAAAGCTAAATCGCTAGACAGAATTAGATGAATTTCGGTATAGAGATAGAAGAACCTGTGAACCGAAATACACGCAGAAGCGTTTTCCTTATTTTTTATCCTTTATGATTTTCTATTGCTCAAGTCAGTTTTTTCAAGAGACGAAAGTACTTCGCTATTTTCAAGTCAGAAGAACGGGAGAGAGCTCTGGTAACCTCAGGGTTGGTTTTCGGTGCTACAGCAGCATCGGACCAGATAAAGCTGGCTCATTCGTGTCGAAACATGGTTCTCCCTGCTATCCCACGGTTATTTTTATCACATCTGGTGGTAATGGTTATTAAAAACTCATCAGAGTCTCTGAAGTATTAAGGTTTTGAATCGTTACCATGATTAGCTAGCTCAATAATAAAACACTTATTCTGTGATAAAATGGTTAAGAATTGTAAGTAAGCATTGATGGGAGAATTATATCATATGCTGCTCTATTGTATCGTCAGAATTAATAAGTAATTATACTGAAGATGTTTGTGCGTCAAATAGCTAGACAAAATCCGATTACCTTTGTAATCTCTGTGGTAAGTGGAGAGGAACGTATTTGATATAATCTACGACATGATGTCTAAATATGAAAGAAATATATCTCACATAATTCACAAAATTCTTAGCGTACCAAATGAATGTTAAGAATTAAATCCGCTTAACGGCTTACGCCGAAATTGTTGTTGCTGCAATAAAATTTATATAATAAAAAGAAACATGCTGAAGTATTTATGAAACCTCTTTAGTATATAGCGTATTGCGAGATTATCGGAATTTTGAATAGTATAATTGATGAAAGAATGGAGACTTGACGCAATGACATCAACCTTAGAAGACTAATAACAAAAATCATAGTGTCCTTAAGGATTGATAATTCTGCAGTGATCGTGTTTCAATTGTGAATTTTCCATCAAACACACACCACTTTGCAAGACTATTTTTTCTTAGCCTAATTCGAGCTCAATACAAGAAGAGAAGAAGAGCTACATACAACGATATTTGAGTACGTATATGAGCGCGAGTTCGACTTATTCAAATTTCAAGTTCAGAGGATAAACAAGTGCGCTATGACGTTAATGAATGATCGACTAATATCAAGGTATTAAAAACCACGCTGATTTTAGCACGAATGGGTCGGCTCAATCAGGTTGGTACTACCCTTGAATAGAAGACCAACCTAAAATGACAACATTCATGTGAGTGTGCCCAATGATGCAAAATCAACTCACTAGGCCGCCATAGTGCGGTTCACCATGCTGCAGTATCTGCTCTCACAATGGTGACCCTTACTTTTGTTCCTATTCATACTTTAAATCATGCAGTCATTGACTTTGGTAAGCTTTAATATAAAAGATAGACTAACTGGATAATAAAAGGGAGATGATACAGCGTACTGACACTAGGGGACCTGTTAGACCATTTTCCAATAAAACCCTCAATGAAAGTAAAATTGTTTATTGTCTAGTAGTACCTATAATACAAGCTCTGCTTAGTTTGGAATTAGATTGCTTTATGTGTAAGATATCCGAAAATACTTTTAGAATGGAAATTTCCTCAACAAACAATATAATGTAAATGACGCAAAGTGCTTGTAACTCTACTTGCAAATTCACACACAGAAATGTGTTTCGAGTAGACAGGTAACTATATGTTTCAAAAAAAGGTTCATAGCTCCAAGAGAATATTGTAACAAAATAAGGGTACTTGTAAAATATCCACTCAACCATCAAGACAAAGCAGCCAGGTACATCACGACACGACCCATATCAATGTGAAATTACTCGGTCGGCTGAATGTTCTCAAATGTCAGTACACAACTTGACATTTAAGTGATCACGATCAAGTTAACATTTATTACGTTGTAAAGATAACCAATAATTATGTGTTTAGAATGGACGTTTAATGTTTTGGTTTATGGCAAGTTTGACCCACAATTATATTGTATAGTAAGTAGAGTAAAAACAACAATGAAAATATTTCCAATATTTACATACGAGAGTCGAAAAATTCCTCCGCATTATCGCCTACTGCTGCATTCCCAAAAGACTGGCTGCATTGTCACGTTCAATTGCAATGCTAATTCTCTGCGTTAGAAAAAGGCCAGGAGCGTTAGTTAGTTGCTTAGCTAGTTGTTTATACATAGCACGAGAACTTAAGTGTTTCGTCTATAATTGAGTATTTTGGTTTTTATAAAGTTATTACATATTATAGTTATTATAATAAAGATTTACGTATAACAAATTTTAGCGTTATTCGTTTTTTCAGTTGATAGATTGATGAGTATATTTTGATTAAATGGTAGGGATGGTACCTAACCACCGAACCTAAATCTTCACTTAAGATCTAAATGGAATTATTTTACAATACAGGAAACAATATACATATTATAGCCGCGGATATAGCGCCCACATTCATAGAACTGGCGAAACGTGGGTGTTTAGTACGTAAACGATTTTCAACAACAAACATGTTTTCTATGTCCACATTCATACATACTAATAAATTATATACACATCAAAAGCATTTTTTTAATGTTGTCTGTGTGTTTGTTCTGGTTAATACTTGGAACGGCTGGATCGACTTTTATGGGACTTTCACCGGCAGCTAGCTGATAGCATAAGGAGTAACTAAGGCTAATATTTTCAGACTTGCTTCGCTCCTCGGCGTTACTCGCGATTACCAAGAATAACCGAGGGACTTGACTGGTCTTCAGATAATGTTCATAAGTTTTATTTTTTTCTTAATTAGTTAGTTAATATATTCAGTTTGACTTACAGCAATCAAGTCAACTGCAAAACTTAATGATCCAAACTTCTGAAACGAGGTACGTTCTTAATTTTGACATCAAAAGCATTTAATCACAACACAAACATGCACAAACTTGGCAAGTGTCAAAGTTTGACAAGTTATGCCTAAATTAGCTTCGGGGACTTTCAAAGGCAATAATAGCATGTCTATTCAGTGTTGTACGCCAAACAGTGTTCAACATTCAACTTCATTAAATAATAGGACGTCATTCTCGAAATTAGATTTCATCTAGGTATTTAATAAAATACCTATATTTATAATTGCTGTTCGTTTGTCAGAGTTACTCTACTTTGCCTGATGGAAAGCATGAGTAGATCCAAGGATAGTGATCACCATCCTCATTGTGAATACTGACAATACAGCATATAGACCCATAC
Organism: Phragmatobia fuliginosa; assembly: GCA_932526445.1. NCBI lineage: Eukaryota > Metazoa > Arthropoda > Insecta > Lepidoptera > Erebidae > Phragmatobia > Phragmatobia fuliginosa. The sequence continues at coordinate 7,362,964 of OW052081.1, read as the reverse complement.
TTTTTCTATGTGTGGAAATCCCCTCGGACCGTCACCCCGCCGGGGTTTTCTATGCGGCGGGGCGGTGTGTCGGACTCGAACCGACTAAAAACCACACAAAACCACACGGTGTGAGTTTAGAGGAGTCCAGGGCCATATATCCTTCTGGACATGTAGACCCACACTATGGCAACCTAATAAGATGATTATACATCATTAGACTCCGATCTCGCACTCACCAACGAAACACGGCAGCACGAGTCTGCTGTCATTTTATTTTAATCTTCTGTATGAGAGGGTAGTAAAGTCTTGGTCGAGCCATTCGTGGTGAAATCAGCGTAGCTATACTACTTCGAGATTTCACTTAATCTCGAGAATATCTTGACCGTTTTGCCTCACTTTGGTCTTCAAATATTTTAAGATTTCAGAAAAAGTTTAAATGGTGCAGAATTGTGAAAACACAACGTGATTTTAGTAACAGAATATTTAAAACAGATGTTTCTAATAAAATCAAAAGCCCAATTTCGCGTGAAAAAAGTAAGACGCACGAGGGTAGTTATTGTAGTTAATAAAAATAATAATTTTAAATTTAAGTATCAGTATCAGTTATAGTGTCATAATTTTAGTATTAAACAATTTTGACATGAGTAATATGACTGATATTTTTATAATAAATGATAGAACCCAGAAACCTTTTCTATTTTCCCCTCTATATTTCAAAAGAAAAATATTTTTCTTATAAGAATGTGTATGAATAATATATTACTGAACAAACAAGATAGTTCAGTATAAGCCTTATCTGATGTTAAGTTACATAACTTTATATCGATACTAACATAATAAAGCTAAAGTTTTTTATATGCTTGGTTGTTTGTTGTGATGTCAGTTAGAATTGAATTATTCTGTTTGTATTTCAGAGTGGCAATAAATTTCGTGTTATAGAAACTGAAAGCTGGCACTAGAAAACTATTATGTATCGAGCTTACACTAGAAAATTTTCATTAAAAATGTTTATCAAATGATAACTCAAACTCGAAGCAAATCTCAAACCTTGGACTATGTGGCCAATCTGGGTAGGGCTAATATAAACTCTTTTGATTTTTCTCCAGTTGCACCAGAGGAAGTCAAACAATTTATCTTGTCCATCAAATCCAATGCCACTGGTTGCGATGAAATTAGCCGTTTCATGGTTACCTCTATCCTGGAACAGCTTCTACCCATCATCACCTACTTGATTAATTATTCCCTAGACTCTAATGTTTTTCCATCTTTATGGCGCAAAGCCTACATACGTCCATTAGCCAAAGTACCTAATCCCTCTCTCCCTATTCATTTCCGACCAATATCCATACTTCCTTTCCTCTCCAAAGTTCTAGAAGCTTGTGTACATAAGCAACTTTCACAATTCGTACACAAGCATAATTTCCTCAACGAATATTAGTCAGGATTCCGACCCGGACACAGCACAGAGACAGCGTTGCTCAAAGTGACTCTTGATATCAAGGCGGCGGCAGAAGAAGGCAAATTAACTGTACTCGCCCTGATCGATTTCTCAAATGCCTTCAACACTGATTCACGATATCCTCCTAGCAATACTATCCCACTTCATGATTTCCGATGATGCACTGGAATGGTTCTCGTCCTATCTTCGAGGACGCCAGCAGTCCGTCCGAATCGATGAATCTTCATCGACGTGGGCCGAACTCGACTCGGGTGTTCCTCAAGGCGGTATTCTTTCTCCTCTTCTATTTTCTTTATTTATCGATCTCATTACCCGTGAACTTCAGTGTTCGTATCACCTGTATGCTGATGATCTGCAGATCTATGCACACGCTGGGGTGGGGAACTTAGATGACGCGATAAATAGCATTAACCGAGACTTAGAAAACATACAGATTTGGTCCAACAGGTTTGGTTTGACGGTGAACCCAATAAAATGTCAGACGATCATCATAGGTAGTCCTAGAATGATTTGTAGAATTGACCCTGACGCTATTCCTGAGATAATATTTAATGGTGCTGTTTTGCCGATCAGTGCTTCGGTCAAGGATCTCGGCCTGTACATTGATACGACTATGAACTGGCAGACCCAGGTAGCCAGCGTCAGTCAGAAGGTCACAAATATTTTACGAGGATTTTATCGCCTTAAACATTTCCTCCCAATTAAAATAGAGACGATGCTGGTTCAAACATTAATTTTTCCTATTGTCGACTATGGTGATGTATGTTATCTCGACTTGAATGCAGATCTGCTCAATAAATTAGACCGGCTTCTCAACAATTGCATTCGATTTATATTCAATCTGCGAAAGTATGATCATATTTCATCTTATCGTATACAACTGTCATGGTTACCTATTAGGCAGCGCCGCAGTTTGAGAGTGCTAACTACGTTGTACTCCCTTCTTCGTTCACCGAACTCACCCACCTACTTAAAATCCCACCTCCAATATCTCTGCTCTAACCATGACAGAAATCTTCGCTCTTCTAATAATCTTCTCCTTCTTTGCCCTGCACACATTTCAAGTAAAGTCCATTGTTCTTTCCCTGTTCAAGCAGTTACTCTTTGGAACGCGCTCCCATTGGAAATCAGGATGTCCACTAGCCGATCCAGTTTTAAATTTAAAGTGCGAAAACATTATAGAGACTTGTTGACGGAGTCTTCAGAATAACACTATTTATCATAATTATCCAAGTATTATATTCATGTAGTATATATCTATGTATATATGTAAGTATATATGTAAGTATGTGTGTGAGTAATGTGTATATATATGTGTATGTCTATTATATTTATATGTATTATACGTATATTATATTTTTTGAAATTAATAACTTAGTCCCTCGCCTTACTTGTCCCCATATACACCTGCAACAAACAGCTTCGCAACACCCAAAGGTTTGTCTGGAAGATAATGCCTATGGCATTAAGTCCACCTTGTGCAATATGTTTTGCAGGAAGCTTTAATAAATAAATAACTACTTGGCCAAACTATGTTGAATTTTATAGGACCTATTCGCATCAAACTAAAGAAGAATCACGTTAATCAAATCATAAATCTCAGCTTAATCAGTGTAAAAAAAAACATTCAAATTGAAAACTTCCTCCTTTTTGAAATCGGTTAAAAATGACGCTGTACCTATACGTAGGGTAGTCGAAGACAAGTTCTGTATTTAAATAATTCCATTTAGATTTAAACCTAAAATAACCATATTATAAAAGTAAATTATCTATATAAGAATCGGATACACGTAACTATACAAATTACCTATTTTGATTAAGATTATCAGTTATTAAATAAAATAGTTTCCTTCGACTCTGTAGGTAAACAAAATATGCTACATACCATAACGTTGAATGTTTTTTAAATGGAACAAGCAATCCGAGCGGTTCATTAGAGGAAAGCTTTTGGCAATATTCTAACAGCTAACCAATCATCTACATATGCACTACAAACATAGCGAACAGTACATGAAGCTCTGTAGCCAGCGTATTGATTGAAACAGAGGTTGACAACCTTCGACTAGCATTACATATTAGCAAATCAGCAAATCTATAATACTGTAATATTTCTAGTTTCGGTATATATAGATAAATTTCAATTGAAGTGTGTCAGGTTTTTAAATATTATGAACACACTTAAAAAAAAATTGGGCATAATTCACCAAAATATTATAAGTAATGATAAAGCTCCGTTGAAGGTATTTGAAACCTATTCCCTTCAACAATCAATTATAGTATTTTTTATTTTTCAGTACATAAAATTTTCTACTTTTTTCTATCAATCATTAAAACTTAAGAGGCCTCATTTTGTATTAACGAAACCTCTTAATTATAGCGGAACAAACAAAGTGATAACTGAAGCCATATTAACGATGGAAACTATTACCAATTTAGGTCGCTAGGTCGAAGAAATTGAACTTCTGTAAGACAAACAATTACTACACAAAATGAACTCTATGTAACTTGAATCGTCTTGCTAATGGATTGATTTTTTACTAGAGACGAGATTAGGTACTCTATCATTCTATTGACGACGAAATTTGTGAAATGGTTTATAACCAAATTAACTTGCAGGTATAATAATAAAATTAACAGTTGTATGTCCATGACAATATAATATATGTCGGCGCGTTAAGTTAATTACAGTTTGTAATTACGTACTAAATAATTAATTCAGATTAATCAAATCAATTTTAAAAGTACTATAATCCCTTAGTACATTTTCTAACCTTTATTATCAATTCAATTGATTTTGTATTTTTATTAGGAGTTTTAAATGCTCAAAATAAGTGGTGAATTATGTGAAAGGTTTTATTAACTAAATCACATTATAAATTCCTATTGTGATTTGTAAACATCAATCGGTGTGTTTTTATCTTACGGAAGTAACATTTGATTTAAAAGGAAATCTAAACTGAAATGGTGTCCATATTGCTGCTTTTAATAAAAACACATCCGATTTCAAATAATGTCAGCTAAAGTTTACTTTAATCTTTTAAAATTACTAATAAATTCAGTTAGTATTTGTTGATTTATAACGAATACATTCGTTACTTATCATATGGTCCACAATGTTAAATCATTATAAGTTAGTTCCGGTGGCTAGATCGGCCATATTGTTTTCTTAGTTTTGAATTGTCTTGGAAAGTAAAACTAGTAATTTGGATTCAGTCTGCCTTTGGAAATAATAAAGAGTGGAAGACTCAGAAAAATCCCGTGAGTAAATCGATTCCTATTAGTTGATTATTTAAGTGGTTGTAAAGCTAATATTAAGTGCATTGACTAAGTGTATAAATCATAACGTTTTCCTCTATTTTGGTGTTTTCATTATCCTGCAATGTCCGAGGAACAATAATGAGAGTGGTGACGTCAGCAATGCTGACGTCATTCTTTCTTAAAAACTTAGATGGCACGTCTGCTACGTTATATACAAATTTCATTTAAATAAGTGTAGCGCTTCAGCCGGGAAAGCGTAACAGATGGACAGTTACTTCCGAATTTATAGTAACAGTATTTATTTTATTTCAAAGCAATTTCCATAATGATTTGGTATGTACCTATGTATTTTAGTATGACATTAAATTTAATACATCTTTGATAATTCTACGGGCGTTCGACAGAACAAAATTCATCTTTAGTCTAGAGTTTTTCTACAAAAGAATTAACACCCATAGCGCTCTAAGGTAGCCATTATCTGCTTATTCTGATGTAGTTTATAGAGCCTACTTAAAGAAGAATTATCAAGAAAGCATCCTGCATCAGATTCTGTATGTCAACATGAAGACAAGCCAATTCAAAGAACATAGTTACGTCTTCATTTTTTGCAGAAAACAATCCGAGCGGATGTATATTTCTTTAGGTTTTAAACTTTTTACATTGTTTACGTTTAAAACTTATAAACATAAATTATCAACATGTTTATTCCGGAAACGACAATCTTCAGTCAAAAGCCCGTCTTCTTAAATTAATGACGTATTCCATAACAAAATGAACGTCAATATAATTAATATGCGCGTACCTCACTAGTCCCATTTGACATGTTTACCGTAATATCATCAATCTATATCACGTTATTTTAACGACCTTCCTACATAGTACTTTGTTAAGTCGACATTTTGTCCTTTCACGTCAGATATAATCTCGTTTAGATGCGTGAAATTCTCATCATAATTTATGTATGTATTCAGATCGTCTAGAATCAAACGGGATTATCGGGAAACACCGCAGTTAGTCTGAAAAAAAGTAACCTACTCAGGCTACTTTTTTAGCGAAAGCTTTTTTAGTTGATGACATGATCGTATATCATCAGCTAACTTGCCTTTAAAATTTCCATCAAATTCCGAAACAGACAGATAAATTAAAAAAAAGATTTTTGAAATAGGTAACTACCGTAAATACGTTATGTATACACTTAGTAAAAAGCTAGGTAGTAGCATTTAGTAAACAATTTAAGTGAACTCAAACTTTTTTCAATGGTTTATAAACTAGGCAGAGGCAACGGACGTGTCGACGGAACCGGATGTATACTTAAACTTAATTTTAGCGGGGGTGGAACAGTAGTTCGGTCGATTTTAGCGTTATTCTATTTTAGCATCGAGATTATAGTACTTAATATCTCGATGTATTTCAGTATCCTTTATACAGAATACTTCCTCCGGTAAAAAATGGCTAGTTTACTTAAAGCAGTACTTACTGATAAAATAATAAAAATATATTTTTCTGTAAATAAATTACACTAGAAGGGATTTCCTTTCTAGGGTGCACCTGGTTCCCCGGCTTCTGGTACCCGAGACGACGTGTGGTTTTTAGTCGGTTCATGTCCGACATAATCACCGATATCGTGGTATCTGATGGATTTTACCGACCTACCGAAAGGAAAATTATTTCACAAGTCGCAATAACTACTACATTTGTGTGCAAAGGAAGTTCAGACACTTTTCACAGAGAATTCCTGTTAGGAAGTGAGACTAAAAATAGAACGTCATCTAAAAGAGTAGACACACGGGACACCGTCCGGACTCTATCCGCTCAAAACATCCGGTTGACTTAAGGGCCCCCCGGAGGCTGACTTGTTCATACAAACGGTATACCAAGATCATTTGCAGTATAAACATATTTCCACGATGATATGTTGATATTCGGACTTAGACTGTATTTATTTAGGATATAACGTCTTTATTTTTAGAAATAAACTAATCTAGAATAAAATATAATCAAATTAAATTTTACATCTTTTACATTGCAAATGTCATGTTTTCATTTTGTTTTTTTCTGTCTTAAAAACAAAAATATTTCTAATATTGTTTCATCAATAACATATCTCATATTATTATGCTACTACTTACACAAAATAAATCGAAAAAATATTGAGTTTTCATTCATGATTTTCGATATTACGAAACACATCCATATTTTCACAAATTTCAAGCAAATATTAGTGCTATCGCATCAAAAAATATTTCAATGTGTGTGTGATTCGTGTCAGTCAAATAATGATAGTCGAACCTTCTACGAGAGAGTCCGAATTACTACGAATGAATGTCAATCCACATACACACATATAGCGGTGCACACGTATCTATGTTGTATTTTGTCAAACAGAGACAGCAATATTTTATAAACAAATTTCAACTTGCAGTTTCGAGTGTCGTACGCCGGCCTCTTAACGACCCCATTCATTCAGACGATTGTGACGTCACGCAGCAGTGATTTGATCCCGCCTGCGATTATATGAAACAGGGCAAAGTTGAAACAATGTCGTTTGTTCAAAGGGTTTCAAAAATCCAACCAGTTGCAAACTATTGCCTGAGTTAGGAAAGATATTGCGAAGAACGATAAATTTTGAATTTTTTTCAGAATTTATATAATCAAATGACAATCATTCAGAGTAAAAAGCTTCTTAAAACAGGAAAACAGAACTTATTTTCCCGTGTAATTTAGTAATGCCTAATTAGTCTTAAGGTTTAAAATATACATACATATATTTTTCATACATACATAATACACAAACACATTTCTTTGCTCGATATCACCATATTCATCACAATCCAACTATTCATTATGAATATTCAAGCGTAATTTTCAACCACAAATTGCAAATTGAATACTGAATGTAGTTGGTACCTAGTAGTAATTTTTCAGAATTTTAACAATTTAGATAAATATAGTTTTATTTGTCAAATGTTTAGTTTTGAGAGCTGAAAGAGAAAGGAACAATTACGCTACAGTCTAATTAGATAATTAAATACCAAGTTTATTGCAAAAACAATAATTTCTTCTGATTCATTACTTTTACTTTATTATTGGCTGATGCCTGCGACTCCGCTCGCGTTAATTTCGCCCTTTATTACTTAGGGGTATAAAACTAAAATTCGTCCTGTTCTCGACGTGTAAAAATATCTGTTAAAGATTTACTTGCAGTAGGTCTGAGATAATTATCTCAGACCAACTGATCACACACAAAATTCCAAAACAATCGATCAAGCCCTTTTGGAGAAGTATGGCAACTAACATTTTGCAAACAAGAATTTTACACATTATACCTACTAGCTTTTCTGTGTATGTCGGTTATAGCGATTTTTTTTTTTAAAGAGAACTCCCGCATTTGGAATATAAATTCCTGTGTCGCAGGGGACTTTACAAACATACATGAAACGGACACAAAGAACACCCAGACTTAAAATAACACAAAGTGTTATCCCACGTGGGATTTGAACCCACGACACTTGGCGCAGTAGGAAGCGGCGTGACGACCGCTTAAACCACTAGGCCAACCGTGCAGTCGAAAATTTCTTAGCCTCTAGACTATCTGTGTACCAATTTTAATTTAAATCGATTGAATAGTTTTGGCGTGAAAGCGTAATAGAATGACAGAGTTACTATTGCATTTACAATATTAATAAGGATTAATGATTCCATTCAAACGATATCAATATAAGAAAATGGCGTCTGAAAGATGACACAGTGCCGATCCGTCGCCTACGATACTTCAACTAATATTTCCTTGTGAGTCACACAAAATTGCTCGAAACACTCATACTGTACAGGATATACATCAATCGCCACTTGAGTTCGCAAGTATATATCTTTTTCAGAACAGCTACATCGATTTTGCAGTTGCTATACCTTTAGTACCTACAGAGAAATGAAAATTTCCTTTCTCTGTAGGTAGGTACATTTTGTATATCCAAAACATGTGCGGGCAAAATGTTGTACAAAATTGTGTCATAACTTTTATAAATGTGGGAGTTAGCCTTGGTTAGTTGCGTGCTAAATACGAATATTGTACATACAGAAATTCACAGGGGTAAAAAAAATATCAAAACAGATGAATAACTGTATTGCACTATCTGTTCTACAGCATACGACATGATAGTAAGTTCTCCTGTGAAACTTACATAGTAATTAGTAAGCCTGATAATGATCTTAAAGAATCCAATTCAGTTTCTTTACCCATTTGACCATCTAAAGCAGTTTATTAGAGCATTTATGGCACTGACGAAGAAGACATTATGGGTTGCTGATGATGATGAATAGTCTACGTATTCTTATTAAAGGATACAATTATTGCTGTACACTTGCTACAGCATATTCTTGTTTTATAAGAGGATGGCACAGATAACACTCCAACCGGAAATCGAGACTGCATGCATAAATTTACTTAACGGTTTCATGAGAGATTTTGCAGCTGCATTTGAGTTATTCTACCGGAATTATTTCGGTGCTACATGAAGCCGGAATAATACCTACTTTCTATAGACAAAACGGACTAGAAATACATATGTATAATAGGAGTTAAATGTTCACACATATGCTTAAACGTTGTCAGAAAATGAAGCGGTGTTTAATAGGTTTTTTTTATTTTAAGAGCAATAAAACGAGTTTTTATTATGACATCCGTAGTAAAGCTATGGACAGACCGGTTAATGCGAATTACCAATGTTTTACAGACATTGAATGGAGTTCACCGAGCTTAGGCAGGACTTCCTGCCTATATATGGGAGTGTACTAGGCTAGTTCACATAATAATAATTATAATTTTAGTCAGTCAGTATAATATACGTAATGTTCTTGTAATTACAAAGCGTTCCAGAGGTGCTTACACTCAAATTAGTAAATTCATGCATACTTTCACGAACTATACTTAAACCATATCCTTACTAGGAGCCCCTTGACGTGGGTAGACCCTAAATTTGACATTTAAGCACTTAGGTGTCTTCTAAAGGTTGGTAAAAACTAAAATATTACTAAGGGTTACCTAACTCTGTTCAAGCTGCCCTTTGAATTTAGGAGACGTTGGTGAAAGCCATTACCGTTAGCCCCAAATAGGTTCAAAACAACATAAGGCCCAATTTGTAAAAATGATATTCAGTAGATATTCAGTACTAAGAAGCGAAATTAGGTATTTAAATATTCCTTTTGTACGAGACCCGTTCTCAGAGAAATGAATGTACACATAATAAATTATTTAACGCTGGGATACTGCAAGTAAAGATGATTGGCTAACAGTTTCCTCTCAAATAACTTGTATAATTAATTTTGATTTATATCCTGACAAAGTTTACTAAAGGTACTTCTTACTATAAAACGTACAAATAATTTATGTCCGTTTCATGTTTGTTTGTCAAGTCCCTCGCAAGACAGAATTTATATTCCTAATGTCGAAGTGTCGTTTTTAAGAAAAATAAAATGCAGTTTAAATTCCAGTTTTTGTCTTCTATCGAGAACTATACAATACAAAACATATTTTTTTAACAATTACATAATTAACTATTTCAGGAAAAAGTTAATTACCTAATTAACTATTTCAGGAAAAAGATTCCGGCTCGATCGGGAAAGTACTACACAAAGAACTACCTTCACAATTAGTGACAGTTTTCGTGTTGTCGTAATTCGTTGGTGAGTGTGGGACCGGAGGCTCAATATTGCAGTTGCATCTCACTAGGCCGCTATAGTGTGGTGCACCATGTTGCATTATCTCATTTACAATGAGTTTGGTGACTACTCCTGGATTTTACTCATGCTTTCCATCAGACGGAGTAGAGTCACTTTGATAGGACTAAATATAAAAAAAATCTGTTTCTAAGTATTAACTCTACAGCGTCTATCCGAATATCTCCTTGTTTTCAACCCTTTTCATATACAACCTTGTTTAATGTATGTATAACAAATGTGAAAATAACACAGAAATGGCAATTTAAAACAACAGCGATCTTAATTAACGCAACGACTACAATTAGTGAGTTTATTAATTTGCCAACCATCTGAACGCTGACTTTTCGTATTATACTCGTAAGCACTTTCTAATTGTACCGTTCGAATATTGTTCACAGAAATTCGAGCAAAACATCACTTCTTTTCAGTATATAAGTCACGCACGTCCAATGAAAAATCGCAATTGCCATCTTGAATACAAAATATTCTACAGTTTAAAAGCTAATGAACTCTCTGATATTTTTATATTTCCATTTATTCATTGTGGACCGGTTGTACGGCATTAATACCTTTATACTTTCAAGTGCTTTCCCCTTGATGGCTACAAAAGGTGTGCAAAAACCACCTGTCATCCTGTTTCCTTAACGACTTTTGCGAAATAAGGGCAACTAGCTTTTAGTGTAGTAGTTTTACTTTAACAGTGCTACATTGAGGAAACCGTAGACAAAGAGTAATAGTTCAATTTCCTTGTATTTTTCTTATTTGATGAACTGTGATGTGAACGGAAATGCAAGTGATTACGAAGCTCGAGATATAAATGGATCAGTTATATTTCGCGGTTTCTAAACTAACAAATAAAAGTGTTTAATACACTTACAAGGCTTTTTATCCCTTTTTTTCGTACAGAAATCCCCACAGATACCATCAACTGGTGGTTTTGTCGGACTCAAACCGTACGTTGGCTCGGGTACGTGTACCCTCGAAAGGAAATCCCTGGAACCAAGGCTTTTTATCCCTAGAAAATATCACAATCTAGATTTATTGACTAAAACGTAAGTTTCGTCTGAGTGTTGAGAAAACAAACTGACGAACACATTAAAAAGTATTTCCAAAATCAACGTTATGACAATAACTAAGTATTTAATTTTGCATAATATCCCTTTTGAGCTCAATAATTAATTCATCAACTGAAATTTATAATTCACAAGTCAAAAAGAACTTTAATTATTTTAAGATTCTTCGTCGTTCCGTCACAAAGTTTTCTACAGGATCCCGCATGTCGTATTCGCCTCGTCAGCTACCCTATATACATATAATTACATTACCATAAATACATTTACGGTACACATAATAATTCAGGAAACACAATTAAATAGACTCGAAAGTACCTAAAAGCAAAACCTCTTTCGTAAATTTAATTTCAGGTAAAATAAGCTTTGGTGTTGTTTAGTTTGATGCGTCCACCAGTCTTGGGAATTTATTTGCTTTCCAACTTCATTTTGGTGTATGTAGGTACACTTTGTTGTTGAATTTATTAACAGCGGAGAAAAGTTTTGTTCGTTTATTGCGACTGGGTTTAACTTGTACAGTTACGTCAAAGGTACCTTTGTGCCAATGGCCAAGCAAATGAAGTTAGTAGGTAAAGGCGATTGAATAACGACTGTAGCGGAACGGGTATCTTGTTCCACCATCACAAAGGGAGGATCCTCCGACCAAACGAGGTGATCATGGCGGGCCACTGTCAAACGATTGATGTTGGTATGTTGTGTATATGCTAATCGGCGCGAGAGTTTATCTTTCGCGATTCAGGATTAGTAGGCATTCCATGTTTCTTCGTGGTTCAGTGTTTCTTCGGTAAGTAGATGGTGCTTGCGCTATTTGTGGAAGTCGCCACAACGACGTCGCTTCGACACATTATTATTAGTTATGAAAATTTTAAACAAAACCTATACTAACTGTGCTAGTCAACATGGTATAGTAAGCCAAAACCTCCTTGTCAGATTGCCCCAGAGCCGGACAGTTGGCGCTCCTTGTAAAAGATTTTTATTTGGTAGTGATAGGTTTATTGAGAGATATAAATTTAAAAAAATATGTCAATAAAACTACAACAACATACGTGCGCAAAGCGGCAAGGCTGAACGTCGTGGTACAGAAATTCTGCATTTATAACAGTTTTAATTGATGAAGTAATATAATAATTATTGACAAAAAAGAAAATATTTTGATGGAATGATGAACAGCATTTATTTTTGTAAATATATTACATACATTTTTACACGTCTACAGTAAGAAGGAAACTGGAATTGCATTAAGTGTTATCAAAAGACACCAATTTCCAGTTTTATAAATGTCAATAGCCTTTTCTTGATTCAGTGAGTCATTAAAATACATGTACCATTCTAAAATTACTTAATCACTTAATCAGATCAGAAGATCTCTTAAGATACAACTATTCTTTTAATGAGAATATATTAAATTATGTCGGAACACCGGAGGTAATTTACAAAACCGCTTTTCGAGGAAGGTAATAAACAAGCATCTGTCAGTTTATAAAACATAATTATAATTTGATATTGCGTTTTAACTCCCCCTGTGGCACCTGCGGTTTTTTTTTAATATTTAATACTTTCTTTTAAATTCTTGTATCCAACACAAAAGGAATGGGCATGAAAATCATTCGGAATAGAATCTCGACACTTAACGATTAATAAAACAGTTTTGAAGCCAAAATTTTCTACACAAGTTTTAAAGTAAATCTTTGACACGTCGAAACATTTAACAAAAACTTTAATGTAGAATTGTGTAATATGAATTTTCCTCCACAAAAATCTTTCTTTTCCCGAAAAGACAAAGCATTCAAACTGTTATAATTTTATAACTTGCCGCTGAGAGGCATGTCACTTCGATTATGGTCTCATCAGGATACGATGCTTAATACACGCATAACTTCTTGTCTAGACGATAGAGAAACTTGCCTCCTTCTAAGAATTCCAAAAGCCTTTATAAACCATAAACAATTCAGTATTGCAATAATATGGCCACATCGATTTATATATGTAAACTAACATCATTGAATTGGAAACGACTCGGTCTGATGAATTTGAACAATAATTGCATTTCAACTGTTACCGCATGGGTTATGTGAATATTATTCAATTGTTACGGCACAATGGGTAAAAACAAGTAATAATATATTTAGACACCTCACATACAATCTTTTGCACGTTTCCAGAGGCTGTAGGTACTATGAATTTTAATTGCTGGAAAACATACTCAACTTAAATTTGCAAATTCGAGAAGTACTGTAAATGATCGTCTTTTTAAATATTTTGTATCTATATAGAAATTGAATCCTGTACATCAGCATCACTATTTAATAGGTCGCAAAAAAACCTTTTTCATCAAGAAAATTCAAACACTACATGCCTCATTTATGAACTACAGTTTCTCAATTTAAAAGTAAAAAAGAAAAGAAATCTACTTCAAATCTGTTTGGCCATTTTATAAAACCAATGTTCTTGTTTTAATACTGCAAAGAAACACAGAATTTCCTTGTTTGCGTTGAATTTAATGGGCGGTAGACGGTAGGCCTCAGAAAGTCGTAAATAAGTTCTTACCGAGGATCGTTATTTTATGTGGGTCAAACTACACGCGAATTACTCCCACCTGACTCGCCACCCACGTGTAAAGTTACTTGACTGCCCACTAAAAACATTATCTACGTCTTCAATTGATTTAGTTTAAGGTTTTTCACTAAAATTTGGGTGGGTGTTTGATTTTTAGTTGGTGACAGTCAAAATTCTGGACAGGTGCTCTCTGTTAACTAATTTAAAACACTAATAATTTCGACGGGACTGTCACTGGTAGATAGATAGACATAAGGAGTAACTTGGCTACTATTTTAGACTAGCTTCACTCCGCGGCGTTACTTGTAACCACTGGTAACACACTCAGCTAGTAAAAATAAATACTTTAAAAATTACTCACACGGAGACTAGAATTATTCATTTTCTCTCCATTCTCTTCATTCAGTTCTCTTCGGGAAACGTATTTTAGTAGATATGGGAGAAATACATAAGTATATAAACATAAAGGTGTGAGAAAAGAATAGAATACAATAACTTCAGTTTTCGCTGTTGCGCTTATAACATAAGAGCCAATATAGATAATATTCAACGTACTAAAAAAAAATACAGGCCGACACTAGAAACTATATACAAGATACTCTAGACTCTAAGACTTCAGCATTAGAACCCACAATACGTTATGTATTGATTTTGTCATCAGAGGGAATAAACAATAACTATGAAACGAACCAAATGCTTTTATTCTTAACACGGGATCCCAATTCCCGAGAGTGTCGTACATGACGCGGTACATTATCTAAAGATCAATTTCAACGTTCACCTGTGCACTGTGCAATTTGTAACGATCAAGAAATATGGCATCCCTAATAGCTTTAGGCATCCTTGGAGATTAAAACAGAAGGGAATGAATTACTGAAGTAATCATGAACTTTTCTGTTTTCAGAGCGAAATTAGGAAGCTCTAGTTCAGATAAAAAGTAGATTTGAAATTCCAGCGAAACAAATCGCTTGATTTTTGTCCAATAATTCGTAAATGGTAAAATCAAGTTATCCAATTTAGAATATTAGATTTTGATAATATCTCACAACTAAATAAACATTTTAATCTCAATACATAATCCTAATACATTAACGTCATAAATTAGATTACGGTACATCCGCTACATCGATAGGTATACTGCGGTAATCATATTTGATAAGATTCGGAAAGGAAATTGTTCAATTTATCAGCCTTTATCGCGAATTGCATGTTTGCCAAAATATGTAATAAAAAGGTATTGGGTAATCTGTAACAGGAAATGCGCAGTGGAAATCTCTTAATCCTTTCCATAAATCGTTACAATTAGGCTGGTTTTTACCAAACAAATTATAAGAGAGAGCACTTAGGTGTTCCTGAAACATTGGCGAAAATGAGAATATTACCAAAATCTCTCTGTGGCTTCTTAAATTTAGAGGACGTCTATGAAAACGGTCATCATTTGTCAAAAGAACTGATCCTGTGCTCCCCGCATCCAACGGGTTACCTCGGATAAGCTCGAAGGTGGAATAATAGGAATTTCAAATTTCTAGTATACCTTCTTTTTCCAATAGCGAACTATATAAGATAAATGTATGTAGAAAAGAAATAGATTATAGTTCTCTTGGATAATGTTTGTTCATATAAGACACCCTGGGGAGTCAGGGACAGTGTGTATGTAAGGCCGAAAACAAGATAAAAGCTAAAATGTTTCGTGGTAGCGCATTTTTCACAAAATTTATTACAAAACTTATCTTATGCCACTAAATCTTACTTTACTGTACTACTGGGAATAAACATGAGTAGACAAGAATGGGCTCCCTCACAAGTATAATTTAAATGTACAAGTTAGATATATTTCATATCTAACTTAGTAATATTATAAATTTGAAAGTAACTGTCTGTATGCTACGCTTTTACAGCTAAATCGCTGACCCAATTAGAATAAATGTCAGTTCCAAGATAGATTGTACCTTGAAGAAGGACATAGGCTAATTTCTGCGATTATAAGAGACATACACTAGGGCGGAGCCGCGGCGAGCTAATTTTGAATAAATTTAACTAAATTAATCTACATGGTCGTTTTAACTAAAAGGGTTTAGGGATTCATTTGTTTTGTTTAAATTACTTTGATCAGTTCAATTAAAATTAATAGAAAGGAATAATACTGAAATTTCGGAGTTCAAGGTTTAGTAGAATCCTTAGCGTTTAAAGAGTGAGGTTTGATGAAATCGGAGACCCAGGTGAAGGACATCTTATGTTTCGAAGTATCGACAAAGGATATCTTGTGTCTCGAAGTAGTAATAGTAGTAAATATTGCTATTGACAGTTTACAACTGGCAATAATGTATAGTTTAATTTAAAAACAGAATCACTACTAAAATAAAGTCTTCCTTTGCGACTGTTTGTCTGTATGTTCACGATAAACTCAAAAACCACAGCACCGATTTCAAGAAAAAAATTGTACCCAGATAGTCTTAAACTTCTGGGAAAGGACATAGGCTACATTTTACCGCGATAATTGTAATAGACACGGGCGGAACCGGGGGTGAAAACTAGGCTCGTATAAAAGGTTTTGTGTAAAATAAATGTACCTAGGTATATACATACGGGAGGGAACGGCCGTGGGCACAGCTGGTGCATGGATAAAATTATTGACTTCCCGTACTGTAATTGAAAACACCGCCTCACAGTTTAACAAATAATTACTGAATACGGGGATAAAACAACATGTAAATGCTTTCGTCGTTACGTTTTTAAGTAAATACTAGATGACCCAGCAGCGGAGCTGAACCTTCTATTGCCCGTTGTGTGTTATATGTGTTGTGACAGGCGTTTTTTTTAGAACTTTCAAGTGGACCGTTTTTTTTACATAATATTTTCACAAATATTTAATCCCTCGAAATAATTATTTAATTGTCCCCCTGTTTTGAAACATTTTTATTAATACTCCTTTTGGTCATAGTGTGATGATAATTCCTTCCTCTATAAATGGGCTATCTAACACCGAAATAATTTTGAAATTGAACCAGTAAGTAGTTCCAGATATTAGTGCAATTCAACCAAATAAGCCAACTCTTCAGATTTGCAATATTAGTATACATAAGTTACATAATTTCTTGTTCTATGAAAAGGTTCACAATCCCAATGGTTGAAGCCATTCATAAGATCTTATCACACATTTATATGGAATATATCTAACGCAGATATCATTCAAAATCCCTGATAAACCAGTGATAAGACGCCCATTCATATGTTCCATATTATCAGTCTCAGCAAATGGTTATGAATGGAATAGATATATATCGAAATTTATTTTAACAAAGGCACTTGATATAAAATCAACAACATATATATATAGCAGGGGATTGTATTTATTCAATAGCAGTAGTGTATTTAATACACAGCAAATACTTTGAAAGTTACTTTCACAGCCAGTCGGACAGACAGTTACTTTCACATTAATTATATTGGTATATATTATATATATATATGAAAAGACATGTTTGATGATATTTTTAAGATGTTCTATGGATATCTGGAAAATATCAATATTATTGGCGATGGCAAAAATAAATAAATTATTAACTTATTTACACTTCCTGTAAGTAAATCTATATAATAAATAAAATTGAAATCAAATCTACTACCGATAATGTCTCACAGCTGGGCTCGGCTCTCCTCTACTCATCCTCTCAGGAGAAGGTTAGGTCCAAATGTAAATTGAAGTGTCTGTTTGTAAATGCATCAGAAAGTATAAACGGTAATTACACTATCATTTTAAAAATTTTTGAATGTAATACCTGGAATGGCTGGGCTGATTTGGAAGGGAATTTCACTAGTAGATAACTGATATAATGAGTAACTTAAGCAAATTTTGTGATGCATAAGAAAGATACTAGATTCGACCCACGTTTCCAACAGTTATTGTAAAGGTATTACAAGAACCACAGATAACCATGGGGCTTCGCACGTGTGTATCTCGACTATATCAGTAAAAAGTAGCCTATGTGTTATTCTGATATATATGCTATATTACTGTATTGTTTCATCCATATCCATTCTGTACTTTTTGCGCGAAAGAGAAACATACATACATACATACTCACAAACTTTTGCGTTTATAATATTAGGAAGGATAACTCATCATATACATATTGATCTACTTTGGTATGGGTCACCATGCTGCATAGCTTACCCTCACAATGCGGATGGTGACCTCACTCCTGGAATCTACTCATGCTTTCCATCAGGCAGAGTACAGTCACTTTGGTATGCTTAACAGTAGAACAGAAAAACATGAGAAGTTTATATATGTAGATAGATA
This sequence comes from Phragmatobia fuliginosa, assembly GCA_932526445.1. Taxonomy (NCBI): domain Eukaryota; kingdom Metazoa; phylum Arthropoda; class Insecta; order Lepidoptera; family Erebidae; genus Phragmatobia; species Phragmatobia fuliginosa. The sequence continues at coordinate 7,344,618 of OW052081.1, read as the reverse complement.
CATATTCTCATGGGAATATGTTAAATCATAAGGAAGCTACAGATGCCATGTGACTATGTGAGAATTAATGGTCTCATTGTCTTGTTAAGTAATTGGAGAAATTGTATGACAATAGTGTTCTGAACATAGCCTAATGGTATCGTTGATGTACTTTGTTTAAATGTAGTATAGGAAGCACTCACATTGTTTAGTCTGTGCAGTTTTTTCTTCCTATCGGCTGTGAAGTCTGTTAACACTTCATGCTTATTATTTTTTAAATTCTCTTTTAGATTATCATAACGTGTAATAACAGATGCAAAATTTCACAGTATCTTTTAAAATAATGTCAAATAATTTATGTTTTACATTGTCAGTCTCAACTTTACAGAAATTGCCAGTTTACTCCATGGTAATACCTATTAAAGTCAGTTCTAATAGAGTAGAATATGTTAATCTTTATGAAACATGCTGTCCTGTCAAAATCGGTTCTTTTCAGAGAATCTTGGAAATTGCAGACGGACACTTCAATATTATTTATTGACTAACTGAGTACTGCAATGTAACTCACGGTCACAGTTATTGGTGTAAATCGCGAGTAAAGCCTTGGAGCGAAGCTAGTCTAAAAAAAACAACTTTCAAACCAAACACAGATTGTTCTACATCAGATAGATTGATCAGACTTATATCCTACTTACATTTAGTCATACACTACCACTGTGCCACCATGGCAGTCAATTATTTATTATTATGAATACAAAAAAAACCTCTACCCTTGGTGAAAAAATAATGAAACATTCCTCATCAGTCCTAAGTATAGGCCTTCTACACGGTCGGAAACAACCGCTGACCATCCTGTCCTTGATCCTGGTTGACCCAATTGATGTCAACGGTCTTGTTCGCAAGGCCCTCGCGAGCAGCTGGTTGGTCGGCAGTTGCTTCCGACCATGTAGAAGGCCTTTAAGTAGATACAGTTAGCTCAATATAACCATCACACTACCCATAGTGCAATACCTATATATAATAACCCACAATCAAAGATGTAGACAAGGTTATTTTGGTCGAGGATTCCTGTAAGAGTTACATCGGCAATAGAAGTTCTTCTGCAGAAAGATTTTTCAGAACTAAATGTAGTGCCTTTAATAAAGTAGATGATTTTATGAAGTAGTCATTTTCAATGATTAAAATTGGCATAAATAGTTGTTTACCAAAAGCATATCAAAGAATATTTAGTACTGACATCAAAAAAGGATAAATTTTTTGTGTCTGTTTGTTTCGTCTAATCTCTGGAATAGCTGGGCTGACTTTGATGGGACTTTCACTGACAGAAAGCTGATAACACAGGCTAATTTTTTTTACTCACAGTTTACAACTATCACTGTGGGTGGCACCAACAGTTGAAAATAAATAAAATTAAAGTGTCAGTTACTTATATGTAGTTTAATATGTATTTTACTAAATGCATATCTTTATATATAATTCTTCTGTGAGTGTGTATGTCACTGAACTTCTCTCAAACGACTGGACCGATTTGGATGAAATTTTTTGTGTGTGTTCAAGAGGATCTGGGAATGGTTTAGATTCGCAATTGGACCCGGTAGGTGGCGCTGCGATCAAGTTCTGGAATTTTAAAGTTGGGCAGTACGAAGTTCGCTGGGTCAACTAGTATATATCCTGTACCTACATCAAAAGCAATTTTAAATGATTTTGTCTGTTTTTTCTAATTAACCTCTAGAATAGCTGAACTGATTTTCATTTCTGAAATTAGATTTTAATATTTCGGAAGTTACACGAGTAGTTACACGTCACGTTTGATCATAGTGCCAGTGCTATTTTACTCTATATAATTTTTTTAAAATAAGGAAATAAAACATTCTAACCAAATAATTTAATAACTGAGTGGCGTGCAATTGGAGAGGCCTATGTCCAGCAGTGGACTGCGATAGGCTGATGATGATGATGAAATAATTTTAGGGAATCAATTCCTATGAGATATTTACTAAGATGATTTTAAATGAAAATATTTTTGTTTTGAATGAAAATATGTAAGTACAACAAACAGTTTTAATAAAAAAAAAACTTACCTGTTCCCAAAGTTGTTCCGCCAGAACTCAGCAGCATCACTCTTAGTTATACGGAACTGGTCACCAGCAAACGTCCCATTAGGGAACATCGCCTTCAACTCACTCAGCATGTGGCTAAACACTAAACTAAGCTTCGTTAAGTTACGCCTATAGTGAGAATTCTCATCAAACATCTTTTCTTTTCCCTCTTTAAACAACTTAATAGCTTGCTTACATTTCCTTATCAAATTAATTATGAATATGTTAAAATGTTCATTGCTGTTCAAAGCTTGCATATTGTCCTCGTATTTCGAGTATATAACACGTAACCGCTGATATGTATCCGGTAGAATATCCAGGATAAACGGTGGACTGTTTTTCAAGTTCATCTTATGATGCTGACACAGTTTTACAACTTTATCCATTAGTTTCCAAGTTTTATCTAAAGTCCTTTTATCGGTAGCAAGCTTCGTAGGACATACCGCATCTGAAAATGCTCCATGTAACTTCGAAAATATCGAAGAAATATTTTTCTGTTGTGATTTGTGACGAGGAGCCGCCATATTGAAGAGTCCGATGACATACAAATGAAAACAAGGTTTTTTAACACGAAACTAAACTCAAAACACATGCATCACTTAATAATAATGTAGTAGACCGCGTGTCTTCTCATTATCACATAATCGAACCACATTTACGATACAAATATCGCACTATCTAACGACTAACGATCGCTCACTGACACATCGCCGACGCGTATGACAATTTGACAATTTTAATGAATGAACCAAGTGACAGGAAGATTGTAGGTTGCTTTGGAGGACAAACTAGTGTTGCCATTTAAAAACTTTCTTTTACCTTTAAAAATTTTGAAAAACGTTTTCTGCAATTAATTCATGTTTATGTCACTGGTGACTTTTAACGTCTTGCTCCTCTTATAAACTTATCTCAAAAAGTTATATTATCTGTTTTAAACTTAAATCTGACATTTAAGTATAAAACAAGCAGTAAAACTTTTTGAGGAAATAGTGGCAGAAAACATAAACAGAACCCAAATACATTCTCTGAGTATATGGCGTTATCCTTCTAAGTTATAGCCTAAAATGCGTTTCCTGCCTTAACGAGTTGTGTCAGTCTACAACAGACTCCCAGAGAACTTAAGGCTAAGGCTATCTCACTAAGCTGCTTCAAGAACGGGCTTCATAAACCTTATATCTCCTGTATCTCCATGTTATTTGAATCACACGTATCAGTTCTTTGCCTGCTAATGTGTCATACCAAATAAGAATAATAATTATCTTTGTTCCAAAAGATTAATAAATATTACAAGTATTGTAGTGAACAGAATATATCTTTAACTTTTCTACCATCATTTAACTTTTCTTGAACACGAAAAACCAACTAACTGCATGCTTATTGGTTCAGTCATCGGCTTCAACTGCAAATGTGTGTCTTACGACCCAACTCTAAATCAAAAATGAAATAGCTTTGACTGGCCATTATAACTAAAAGCATGAAACTATTTTTTGGTTAGGTACTTTTTGTACTACGCCAAGTGTTGTAGGTTCGAATCCCATATAGGACAACACTTTGAGTGATAAATAAATATATATAATATTTATTAAAAATTATTATTCTGAGTCTGGCTGTTGGGTTCATCTCATGTATATTTATTCCTCGTGACACAAGATGAATGTTCCTTAAATATTCAAAATGCGGGAGTTGTCTTTTGATAAAAAGAATAAAGAAATAAAGACATGCATATTAAACCTGTACAGTTAGGGAATTCGACAAATTTATATAGTATAGCTTGAAGTTGTATGACTGTTTACTTCTTACAGGTGTTTGCTATTTAAAAAACTGTTAAAATCATAATACTTATAATACACGTATATCCATAATTTATTTATTTAAAGCTTGTTTCAAATGTTGTACAAATGCCCTATTGTTTATTGCATTTACCTAGAGTTATTTATTTTCATCGATTATATTTCTTATTATTACACATCTGATATCATCTTAAATTCGTGCAACAATTAAGACGTGCTATCGACAGAAGAAAATATTAAACAGTTTGCACAAACACCTATGAGATTAAATTTTTTCCCCACATTTCACAGCAAATAATTTGCTGGCGATACAGACCATTTACGTTTTATTTTTGCTGCCAAATCTGTATTAAAACGTAGCATTTAGTTCTTTATAAGATGAATCGGAGAGATTTATTTATGACATCAATGAATAAAATAAAAACACTGCTGTCTTCATGCCATTATTAAAATAATTGTTGACGTGATGCAACTGCCATCTTGTAGAAGTTAACTGTATCTTTCGGCTTGGCTAAAAGTTTATTTCAAAGATGGCGCTTAGAGATACGAGAAGTTTGTTGTCGTTTATATATTATCTGATAGAGGGCAGTAAAACAAAATAATATTTATGGTAATAGGTTTATTTTTAAACATAGGTAACAAGTATAACTCTTTAAAAATTAAATAAAGTAACTATACAAACAAAAAGTGAATGATAAATTGCATTAAATGTTGATTACTATTTACTCTTCTTCATCTTCGTCGTTGGCCTCGGTAGTCGAAGTTGTTTGTTTCTTGTGCTTTCGCTTTTTACTATGTCTTTTTCCCTTTTTACTAACTCTGAAATAATACAATAAAAAAACTTGTGAAAATTTAAGGAAGACGATAATTTTATTGTTACTTAATTAAATCAGATATGTTGAAAAAGTGTGTTTTTTCTTGAAGGTGACAGAAATTTGAATAGGTATATGAGTTAGTAATTTTTTTTGGAGGATGTCTTGTTCAGCCACGTTCTTTCACAGAGTAGAACTTAAAGAATTGGTACCTATTTAGGGGTGCTTCTTCTTGAATAACGATAATTATCTACATATGTATTATTGTATTTAGGAACAAAGTATACCTAACGCCTCCGCACAATGTTTAGAAAGAAATATAACAAGAACACTGATAATGACAATTTGGAAGCTTCGCAGCACTTTGAAACTCACCCAAACTCACTTCAAAGTTTCAAATTCACTTTTTCAACACACTATTAATAGAGTGTAAGACTGTCAGAGCTATTACAATAGTGTGTTGTTCACAAACCACTTAGTTTTCACTCATTCTGTCACTTCCTGCCCCTCGGAATGCACACTATTGACAGTAACTTACCAAATTAAAGGGCATGACGAGGTCGTGGAAATACTAAACAGTCATCGTCGAAAACTATTTTGGAGAAAAGAAGAAATAGCAGAAACAAAATACAGAAACTCTGTAGCGTTCGGTCTCTGTAGTTCACTTGTTCACATTAAAGATTTTAAATTTCCATTTGAATGTGACTTTAAAATTCATTTTTTTATATTCATTTATTTCAGACTAGCTATAGCTCGCTACCTCGTCGGTAATTTGTCGGTTATCGTGGTAAAAAGTAGTCCATGTCTTTTCTCTTGCTTTAGACTGTGTACCAAATTCATTTAAATCGGTGCAGTGGTTTTTGAGTTTGTCGCGAACAGACAGACGAGACTTTTACCCCTTGCTTTGTTCGTGTGTATCTCGGTTATCGTGGTAAAAAGTGCCTATTTTCTTTTTTAGGCTTTACAATTATGATGAAGTAGTTCTAGCAGTGAAGTCTTTTTCGTTCACAAGAAATATGAAATTTTGGTATCGAGAAATCGAGATAGATGGAACTTAAGCTACTTTTTACCGCGATAAACGACATAGACGGAGCCCCGGGTAAAAGCTAGTAAGTAATAAAGTAAAATTCCGATTTTGATTTACTGTCCTTTCCACGGATGAATACGGCTGTAAGAGGCCTATATCTAGTATCTGGGTTTATAAGGCTGTTGATGATGACGTCTATACATTTTATTTACTGTGAATAGAGCAATCTGTTTGCTATCTGAAGAACCCCACTCAATTTGAGCAAATTAACAAGTATTATGAAGTTTACTCTGTCTGAAAACGCTTTCTTTCCCAAAGACGTTTTGAATATGGTGGATACCCATTAAAAGAATCAGCTTCAATATTTTTTTACTTTACACATTGCTATGACTCAACATAAAAACATTCCAATTGATATTTTGTAGGTATGATCCATTTTGAAAGGGTATATTTAATTCATCAACAGCCCGTAACGTCCCACTGCTCACTCATTTTCAACCTTAAGACCTTACGCGTCTGATGTTTCTTAACTTTGTTAGTAGGATTAGGTTCTACCAAAGTTACACATGTCTAGTATTAGTATATGGGCTAAGCTATGCCAGAATGGGCTGACAAGAGGAAATTATTTTTTCAAGAAAAGTTAGTATGCAGTTTACATATAGGTATACATACGTCTCTTGTTACGATTACGGAGCTAGAAGGACTCTGAAATCTTATCAAGATTGTTTTCTTTTTCAAAGAAGGTTATTAAGGATTTAAGCATGAGTCATGTCAATTTAGAAACATGACTAAATTGATTGCAAAGGTTAAAAGTAGTTGAAGATTAAAGAAAAGGAAAAGATAAAGAAGAAAAACAAATACATGAAATTGTTGTTATTCACGTTATTAAAAAAATGTTAATAAACAAAAACATTTGACACATCTTAGTCACACCATTAAATCACAACATTAAAACAACAATAAAAACGGAGCTCACTTTTCGACAGATGGACAAGGGGTTCTCTCATGAGCTTTAAATTTCAAGATGGCTCCTTTTATCCCTATCATGACATTGTCAACTGAATCCATAGCAAAAGTATTAACACCGGTTACCCTGAAAGAACCCAGATGCTTGGCACTAGTATTTTCAGGATCAATAAGATACAAATTGCTGTTTTCATCCATTGCGTAAACTTCATCAGATCTGGTAACAAATACACCTGTCATTTTATCGTCTGGTAAACCTTTGATTTTGATGGGTATGGTGTACCCATTCTTCAGGATATATGAAGTTTTAGTGGCCACAAAGTAAATATTATTTCTTGGATCCACAGTCAAACCGTGACCATTGGGAATGGCAGAGAAAGTTTCCAGTTTCTGGCCGTCGTTTGTTATTTTGTGAACACGATTTTGGGGCCATGTGGCGATATACATTGCAGTTCCGTCGCTGTTTACTGCTGCATACATAACATCTTCACCCAGAGCTGTATACAGTTCAATAGAACCGTCATCTTTATATTTGTAAACGCCGTTATCAGTAGCTAAATACACGATATCATTAAGGTTATCAACACAAGTCGACTGGCCCAGACCGGCCACTTTGATTGTAGAGAATTCCCCGCTCGATTCCATTATTTGGAGACTCATCTTCATTTCATCGCTAATTAAAGTGAAGAAGACCTTCCCTGTCTTCCAGTGGATACTCATATCTGCTGGTATTCCTGTGATATTACGACGTTCTTCTAAAGAATAGTAGAAGTTGTTGAAGTTTAAAAGTGAAGCGCAAAAAGTATCCTGTGTTTTTTGTCTTAGAAGACCCTGTCTGGTCATCACTGGACTTGCCAGGACAGTTGTTATTGACAAGACGAGGAATAACGCCGTTTTCTCCATCTGAAAAAGTTTTATTAAAATTAAATATTATTGCTCTTAGTTATAATAATAAGCTGCATAGTCATGTTATCTTATTTGGGTTACCATCGGCTTCTAAATGCAGAAGTAATTTTTTAAGATATTTTTTTTTATTTGTGCTGTGTATACAAATTATTAAATGCATCACTAACAGGGCCATTATTTAAGTGTGAATCTTTATTATCTACCTATCGTAATTACTTTAGTGTAACTAGTTATAATTTTGATAATTATAACAACACGATTTCCTTGGCATATCTAGTGTGCGTTTAAATCTTAGGCAGTTTTAATGGTCACTACGATTTGTGGTAATTTATAACAGCTACATACAACGACACATATACAATTAGTATAAAAATAATTAAAGACAAACTCAACAAGATTCAATACAAATTTCAGTTAGCAATAACTCCAGCAAGTACAAAATTAAGTTTAACCACACCATTAAAAAAAAAACATGATAACCACTATCAGAGTACTGTTGTTTACATGCAATATGTGTCTTGCAACTGTATATATTTTTCTTATAAACACGTAAATAATATTCCTATAATACAACTTGTTTCTTTATCTATGAAATGATAATATTGGATTGGAATTCATCCAAGTATATAAGTCTAGTTGTTGTTTGAGATGAAGACACTGTACGATACAGAGAAAGAAGTCTGAATTGAATATGCGAGTTTTACTGGTACTTTTACACCAATGCATGTAGCTTACATAATCTCTCTAGTATTTTTGAAACATCTATCCAGTGATACTATCAAGGACAGGCGCGAAACAGCAACCCGAACAACTTTAAATGTTGGAAATTTAACCTTTTTTTAAAGATTTATCTACTATCATTATATATAGTTATTGTTGTATAGCGAGAAATATTCACGATAATATTATTTAAAAGGTTACGATACCTTCTATATTCAGTCATCACACAAAAAATATATATAATAAATATATAAATATATTGTTGAAACCTGCATTAAAACCCGTTACATATGTAACATAAAAGCTCTAGGCGAACGGACAGAGCGTGAGCGACATATTTTTTTTAATATTTAAGTCTACGAAAGGGACTCCACTTTGCCTGAAGGAAAGCATGAGTACAATCCAGGAGTAGGGGGTAACAATACAGCATGGTGACAACATGACGGCATATTGAGATGTTTCTGCATGATACAGAATTATTTGGCCTCCGGTCTCACACACACCAAAGAATGGTGATTTTAGGTTAGATAGATTTTAGGTTGGTCTTCTGTGTGAGGGTCTACTGCCCCGGTCGAGTCGCCATCATTTTATAGTACTTATGTAAAATACCTGTCGGTAAACATGTTTCCACACACATGTTTATACTCTCATCAACATCTTTTTAATAACAAAAACACTCACAATCTGTCTTAAATTCTATGCTTTATTTAAATTCCCAGGATCTAAAGTTTCTAAACCAGACTTACTAAAGGATAACTTATCCCATTGTCTTGAAAATTGATGAAGTTTCATAAAATACTTTTGTAAGTTTTCAAGCAAACCCCTTTTTGGTTTCATAGAGACAACTTTAGAAATTAATTCTCATAAGTTTTTAATATCATGCTTACTTAATAGCTTTACTTGTATAAAATATTAAATTGTTAAAATCTTCATTAATATTCGAAACTAATTCTATCTGTGTCTAACTTTCACGGCACCAATTTGAATGAAATTTGGCATGGAATATCTCCAATTTCATTAAAATTGATTTTGCTATTGGGGATGCACATAGGCTATACAGCGAAAACCGTCATATAGCTACGCCTGCGGGTTAGCGGACAAAAGCTTGTTCAGACCTGTTGCAAAAGTTTTCGTTTTCCATTCCATTCCTCTATTCTCTTGTTTGATTGGCTAATATTTTATTTTGACCACGTGACTGTGTGATATTAGCCAATGAAAAAAAAGAATGGAGAATAGAATTCAAAACGAAAAACTTTGCAATTTGACTAGGGAAGCTGCACAGATTGTTGCAACAAGCTTCAAAAGGTGAAAGTAATTTAATATGGGGGCCGCAAAAGATTCTCAATATTCGAGACGAAATATGTATATTTTTTGTGGAACCTCTCGGGTCGAGCGTGATGAAGAGGAATCCAGGAACAGCAGTTATAACGACATCTGGACCTCTTGTCAATGCAGGCAGACTCTAGGTCTTCCTGCATTGATCTGGGCACTATAACTGGTGAAACTCTTTATTTATGCGTTGTCCACCGAACGTGTCGTCACCTCGCTGGCCATTGTAACAGATCGAGGGAAAATCGGAGACTACAAAACCTTCCACAGCGTACACTTTGAGTGTTAGCAATTTCTCTTAAAAAAGAATTGAAGAATATACCTATTTTTATATCGTGTAATGAATATTTATTACGTTTTGGTGAAGACCCGAGAATCTCGACACTGAAACCTCTTGATCGGCAGTTGCATACGCTAACCGCTACACTAACGAGGGAGTACGAGTACTTTCCTTCAGAAAAATGTAACTTATTATTTTATATATTACTGATATAGACTAAAACAATCATTCACCTTCAGGTTAATTACTCAAAACTAGTTTTAAAATATCAAAAGACATACTCGTCAATAAACTAATCACAAAATCAACGCAAAAAAGACCGTCTACAAAACTTAGTGCGTTTAATTCTTATTTTGACTAAACTTTTCCGCCTCAATTATATTTTTTGTAAGAAATCAAATCAAATATTTTAGTATTTATGCAAATAAATAAAATAGGGAGTGTCTGTATGAATTTTTTAAATTATTAAATGCGTATGAAAGTGTAGACGCTACTTACTCAAAAAACACAATTATTTTTTTTAAATCTGTCTGTCTGTCCGTCCGTCTGTCTATTTATTCCGGGTAGTCTCTTGAACGGTTGAACCGATTTTGACGGGACTTTCACTGTCAGAAAGCTAATAACCTAAGGAGCTTTTTTGGACTAGCTAACTCGCTACTCGCTATTTACAATCATAACCACGGGTAACACAATTCAGCTAGTCTATCTATCTCCTAAAACTCGAGAACGGCTGGACCGATTTGTCTAATTTTGGTCTTTAATTATTTATGGAAGTCCAGAGAAGGTTTAAAAGGTGAATATATAAAATGAATTGCATTTTTTATATGAATTATTGATTCCTTTTGTTTGTTTTAAGTTCATTTTATACAAAAGTTTAGGTCTTCTATTTATCGATTGACCTGATACTAGCTGACCCGGCAGACTTTGTACTGCACAAAGTCTGCCGGGTCAGCTAGTCCTAAATAAATCTAAAATCGGTATTTTAACTTTAACAACTACAATTATAACGAACACACTGCCTGAACAACTTACATACTTTTCTCTAAAATATAGTAACTAGATCTACTAATAATTTTAAAATATGCTTCTTACAGCTCAGTATTACATTCATATTAAAACTTCAGACTAAATTACATAATCAAATAATCGTATTTACCATTTTCTTCTTATATGTTCCAATTTAAACGAACGCACTGCTCACTAACATGCTTTTCACAAACTGACGATGTAGCTAGTAGACGTGTATATATATATATATATGTATTGATCTTCGACACCGCATCACAATAACAATGTTGATTGTAAATATTATAGTATCATAATTACTTATTGTTTTAAATAATTGTAAACAACATATTTTAACGATTACTTTCCAAGTTAGTCAATCTTTTGAGAAACTTTGCTGTTAATAAATAGTTGTCTTATTGCACTGATTTTGTGGAAAGGTTAGTGGATAACTTTTTGAGTATATTAATATTTTAATCAAGATGTATAGATATTTTTTTCTTTATTTAAAAAGAAAACTCCCGCACTAGTAATATAAATCCCTGTATTACCCCTGTAAGGTCACCCGCGGACCTTACAAACGTACATGAAACGGACACAAAGAACACCTAGACTCACAACAACCATTCTAGAATCACACAAAGTGTTGTCCCACGTTAAACTCGACCCACGACACTTGGCGCAGTAGAAAGCGGCGTGGAGGCCCTTCCTCTCCAAGCTCCTTGAACGTCTCATCCATACCCAATTTTCGAAATACCTTTCCACAAACTTGTTCCTTAACCCTCTCCAGTCCGGTTTTCGCCCCGGACACAGCACTACCACTACCCTTGTTCACATTACGGAGGACATCAGACATGCTATGGAAAACGGTGAGCTTACTGTCCTGACACTTCTGGACTTCAGTAATGCTTTCAACACCGTCGACTTTGACATACTGCTTTGTATATTGCGCTCTCTTAACATATCTCCAACTGGCTGGTTCCAAAACTACCTGTTTGGTCGCCTGTCACCATAACACTGTCTCCTCCTGGTGCAGTACAAATGCTGGTGTACCTCAGGGCGGCGTGCTATCTCCCTTACTTTTCTCCGTTTTTATAAACTCTATCACTAATGATTTGGCTTCCTCCTACCACCTTTACGCAGACGATCTCCAGATCTATTTAGGGCACCACTTGTCAACTTGGCTAATGCTATTAAAACTATAAATGCTGACTTAGATAAAATCTGCAAATGGAGCATTTTCCCCGGTCTGAAGATTAACCCATCCAAGACTCAGGTCATCGTCGTTGGAAGTTCGAGAACAGTCTCCAAAATTAACTGGACTTCACTGCCTCAAGTCTCCTGCGATGGTGCATCTATTCCATATAGTGATATGGTGAAGAACTTGGGAATCTACATCGACAGTACCTTTTCCTGAGGCCCTCAGCTCCAGGAGCTGAGTCGCAAAATGTTTGCTGCTGCAGGATCTCTGCGTAGATTACGCAATTTCCTACCTACTTCTACAAAGGTTGCAATTACACAATCCCTTCTTTTCCCCATCCTTGATTATGCTGATGCCAGCTATTTAGATCTTACTTACTTTAATGTTCCCTTCTTCTCTACTTTCAATACACCAGACACTACCCTACATTTCCATCTTATGGTTGCCTGTAAGAGATTGCCTTCGGGCGATAAGGCCGCCAATTGTACCTACATATCTTGTTATAAGTACTTTGTAATTACCTGGTGTGCAATAAAGTTATTATTATTATTATTAAACTACTAGGTCAACCGTGCAGATTATATTATAATATTCTAACGCTCTTAATAAAATACAATTGAATAAAATTGAAGTGCATTCTGTACCAGTCTACCAACGGATGGTCTGGAAATTATTGTGAAAGTGCAATACACTAACCATACCCATAACCATAGTTGGTTTGAAATAGTAAAACGACAAGGAAGAACTAAAAATTAAGAATTAAATGAGAAAAAAAATGAAATAAATTGGTATTTTTAGGGTTCCGTAGCCAAAAGGCAAAAAACGGAACCCTTATAGATTCGTCATGTCTGTCTGTCTGTCTGTCCGTCCGTATGTCACAGCCACTTTTTTCGGAAACCATAAGAGCTATACTTTTGAAACTTGGTAAGTAGATGTAATCTGTAAACCGCATTAAGATTTTTACATAAAAATAGAAAAAAAACAATACATTTTGGGGGTCCCCATACTTGGAACTGAAACTCAAAAAATTTTTTTTCATCGAACCCATACGTGTGGGATATCTATGGATAGGTATTCAAAAATGATGTTGAGGTTTCTAATATCATTTTTTTCTAAACTGAATAGTTTGCGCGAGAGATACTTCCAAAGTGGAAAAATGTGTGTCCCCCCCCCTGTAACTTCTAAAATAAGAGAGTGATAAAACTAAAAAAAATATATGTTGTACATTACCATGCAAACTACTAACGAAAATTGGTTTGAACGAGATCTAGTAAGTAGTTTTTTTGTAATACGTCACAAATTGTAAACTGCAATTTACCTTTCATTCAATCAATACACTATTATAAAAACATCGATCCAAGTTACTACTACTTTTATATGATGTTACTTGCTGATACGGAACCCTTCATGGGCGAGTCCGACTCGCACTTGGCCGCTTTTTTTAAGTTTTTGTATTTCTTACGAATATCTACATAGATATTTGTAAGAAATACAAAAACTCATACAAAAAAAAACAATAAAGTTTCATGTATTTATACATAAAACATACATACTAACTAAAATGTGATATATGAAATATCAGATTTGTGATGATTCTGCCATAATCTGAGTAAGGAGAGCTCACACCTTGACCTTGAAGGAGTTACGACTGGGTGTCATTCTGATTAACTTGGGAAGGGCATACCAGAGAAGGACAGATTGAACTAGAAAGGCAAAATGAACTTATGCAAAAGTGTGAGAGAGGTATCTCTCAGAGACATCACCATCACCGTAATCCAAGATGGGTAGAATTAAGATTTACACCTACATAGTTTTGATCTTGGGAGGTGGGAAGTTTTTGAGTCGGTATAACGCAAGCAAGGTTCAAGGTTTATTGAGGTCTGCATTCAGGTCGAAGTAACACGCATCGCCATAATCAATTATTACGATAATCAGTGACTGCATGAGTGAGATTTTTGTTTTAAGAGGTAGGAAATTCTTTAGACGATACAATGAACGTAGGCTTCCAGTAACTTTTTGACTGACATGAGTTACTTGTGCTCGCCAATCCAATGAAGACGATCGATGAGAGTGAAGGCCACGATTGCCTGACACTTGGTAGGGTTTATTGACAACCCGAATCTCAATGACCATAATTGTGATGAACATTGATCAATGATTGATTCATAAATAATATAGACAGCAGTATATTTGGATCTAGTCTTCTAATCATATGCTGATAGCCTGACACTGTAGGATTCACAGTCAAACCGATGGAGACACACCATATGGAGGTAAATTCGGTGACACGAATGGACTGCTGGTGCTCTTGAAGATAAGAAGAGAACCATTCCAATTCATTAGGAGATATCAGATGACACGAAAGGACTGACAGGAGGACATCGAATCCATTACTGCCTTAAAGAAAAATGAATGAAAGACGCAATCTACTTCAAAGATTGTTGCTATAAATAAATTGGCAGGGACTTTTCTACCATGTTTTTTTTTTGTATTTAGCCTACCAAAGCGACTCTACCCTGCCTGATGGAATGCATGAGCTGAATCTAAGAGTGGGGTCCACCATACTTGTTGCAAATGCAGACATGAAAGTATACTTATCTGGCTGTCCTCGGCAACTCTGTACTGTACTGTCTGTATCACTTTGTCAACAAACAATTACGCATAACAATAATAATTATAAATACGCACAAAATTTCAAGGCTGACGAGTTCTAGATTATTTCAGCTCTCGAACTATTACGATGTTTAATTATAGGAATCTAAAAATAAGAAGCCTTGTTATCGAATTAGGTTTGAATCCACGTCTTATCCGGCAAATAGCAATTTAACATCAATTCATTATAAATTACTCATAATCCTCCTCTTTAGTCATCGTTGACTACCTCGTTGTATTAACGGGTCGGCGCAAATGTTTGTACCATCTGCAAATATTTGTTTCGGAGTTTGGGTGTTTTCTATGTATCTATATGTAAAAAAAGTATGTTTATGTATTTATATCACTTGTCTAATGGCCATAGCACAAGCTCTGCTTAGTTTTTTGTCTAAATTATGTTGTGTCTCATCATCCTGTGACTCTGTTTGCCCTCTTTCATCATCTCAGACGAAAGACATCTACTGCTGCAAATACACTTCCTTTATGATTCTCAACAATTAGTGATTCTATTCTGCCCTTATTCAGCTTCATGTCGTCCATCTTTGTTCCGTTTATCTAGAGATAATCAAGAAATCTATGAATATTTCATAAGCTATTCTAACAATTAATTAACAGGCCCGAAAAGCAGTTAAAACGTAGTCATGACCCACTACAGACATGTATAATGCAGAATTAGGAATGTTAGTGTGTCTCGCATAAAACAACATAAGTAGGAGAGCTCGAGAGAGGCTTAAAACAACTTGTTAATAATATTCATGTGACCCTTTGTCGGGGGTACCCCTTTTTGTGAAGGCTATTATTATGTTAGTCTGTTTTATATGTGGGAAACTCGCTGTGAGTTTGACCTAAGGGTGGACAAAAATAATGAAAATGTTTTTGGAAATGTACGTTAAAGTTTTACGGTATTTGCAGTCTCTACAAGAAACTGTTGACTTTTACAAAAAATTTGTGAGTATGTGTGTATGTATGTAAGTTTGTTGCTCTTTTATGCAAAAACTACTGAATGGATTTTGATGAAACTTCACAATAATATAGCTTACAAATCGGAATAATACATAGGTTATTTATCGCCAAGACGGACTACACGCGGGCGGAGCCGCGAGCAAAAGCTAGTAATATTATATAATGCTAACACTCAATGGCAATCCGGTGCAAGTATAGAGTATAGAACGCCATATTGATATTGACAGATTGCTTAAGACTTTATATTTTTAAAATGTGTCTCTAATTAGTCTGATGGAAAGGCATGAGTAGAATCCAGAAGAAGGGTCATCATCTTCGTTGTGACTGTAGACAATGCAGCATGGTGACCTACACTTGAGGCCTTATAAGCTTCTGCAAAAATTGGCCCGTATTCTCGCACTCACTCACTCAAATCCGACATCACGAATGGTTTTATTTTAGATTGGTCTTCTCTTACCCGGTAATTTGAAATCGGCGAGTCTACTATGCTTTAGAAAAAAAGCGTTTACGGAGCATGTGGCCTGTGTTGCTTTATGGTGGGCCCGTTCTTTCTGCCAATCCCGTTAGTGTATGTTTTCTTCTCTTAAAAGCCCCTAAAAATATTTAAAATGTCGTTTACATTATATCCTTTCATACACGCCCAAGCTAACGTCTTCTCAATTTATTACACTACATCCTGCTCTAAAGTACTCATAAACCTATAACTGATTGCATTCTCTCAAAAGTCTTTAAACGAATTATATTCAATTGAGAATAATTCATCATAGAATCTTAAGCCTGTATCATATTGTATTTTGTTCACGAGTGGGTGTCATTAACTTTTTAAGGTTCTGTACTCAAATTATTAAAACGGTACCCTATTACTAAGACTACCGCCTGTTACAAGGCTATATCTCATGAATGGTGTTAACTAGACAGTTGAAATTTAACAGATGATGTATTTAATTACCGCTATAGCAACAAATACAAAAAAAGAAGGGGGCTCTCTCATACACTAACGTGAGTGAGTGAATATATTCTTGAAATGCATAGATGTTACGGAACCCTTCTTGATCGATGACGCCAACGCAAATGACAACGACCTTGAATATAAATATTTTCATGCACTATACATATAACATACTATATAAATCACTATCTAGCTGTCCTCGGCATTTGCACGCTGCGGGCGATAAGAACGACCGTTGTGCTTTGAGTTTTTTCATTTAGATGTTCATGGTACACTGTATTAAACTCCAGTTAAATTGAGCCTTAGGTATATTATTAAAATCACCCTGTATCCTTACTCTGTAGTCTACTTCTGGACATAGGCCTCTGATAAAGAATCTTCACTTTCAGCCTGTGGTCTACTGTTAGGCCTCTCTTTAGAAAGAAGTACCATGATGGCTAGAGGAGTTGGTAAGTTCACGCTATGTAGTGCTCCCTCCTCCGTTGTGGTCGTATTGTTTACTCTGTTGTTTTAATTCGTCACCATTCGAACAATAACAAAACATTATAGTTGCCTGTAAGAAATTGCCTACGAGCGATAAGGTCGCCACTTGTATCATAGCCTACACAATGCAGCTAGTTCTAAGATTTAACTGTAATTTTCTTCTGGTATACAATAAAGTCATTATTATTATAGTTTCATCAATAGTCAATTAAGGCGCTACAACTTTTTGTACAACGTTTTGCCTCGTACAACCAACATATGGCAGATATTGTCGACTGTGAATTATAATTTTTACCAAACCGATACGAGTTTCTAAATAAAAACTTCTACTTCTACTTTTGACTGCCTCGTTGTTCTAGTAGTTAGCGTAAGCGACTGCTGATCAAGAGGTCACGGGTTCGATTCCCGGGTCGGACCAAATGTTTGTGTGATCCGCAAACATTTGTTTCGGAGTTTGGGTGTTTTCTATGTATAATATGTATGAATTTACAAAAAAAAGATGTATTTATATCAGTTGTCTAGTTACCCATAATACAAGCTCTGCTTAGTTTGGGTCCGCAACACGCTCGTGACTTCTAAATTGGATAAAAATTAATAGAGTTCTTCTTCTCATGTTTTTACTCTCAATTCTGAGTCTTTTGATCCCTATTTGATAACTCACACTTGTTTCTGTCTCTAGCACAACATGGATCGTAGTGCCGAGAGTCAAACTTGGTCTGCATAGCGCAACTGGCTACGATCTTTGGGTCTTTACGAGTATCTTATCCGTCACCATCATCAGTCTTTCCAGGTTATTGCCTTTTCTCCTCAATGAATAAAACAATAAATGAAAATAGTATACTTTAATTCAAGAAAGTTACCGCCACCGTAGCGAATTGTAATTTTACGCCACCCTACTTCAGTGTAATAATACTTCCTGTATTTCTTTTCCAAAGAAACACACAAGAAAATTAGATTTTCAATATTCCACAACTTTAGATTAAATTCCAGCAGTTTTGTATCTGAATGGAAAACTATAAGTTTTGTTTATTTGCGAGTTCCCCGCGGCTTCAATCGTATCAGTGCGACAAATTCGTTTTAATTCCAATGAAAGATAAACATACAATACAAGCATTGGAGTAAATGTATACACGTACTTTAATAATTCTTTCGTCCATAAATTATCTTAAATACATATTTATTATGTATGCATGTGCAAATTTCAGCCAGATAGATTTTTAGATAGACTTTTGTGCCAGTAATACCATTGGACCGTAGTAAGCATATTTGAGAGAACTGACAACAAACTAAACGGCCCTTCTCGACTCTCATTAATTGATTCGATCACACGATCGCACCTTCATTCTTCTGACCTCTGTATTTGATCGTTTTCACACCATGAACAGAACTAAATATTAAACATTCTGTTCTCACATACTTATGTTGTCCCAAAAACTTTGAACAAAACCTACAAATATTGACGAGAACTTCAAGTTAAAACTGTGTTGTTTGACAATATTTGCTTATTGCTCGAAGATGGTGATATTTGGGAAAGACACTGCTATGAATTGAGGCAAATACGTCAGGGTTGCTATTTATTAAAAAAAAATTAACTCAATTTTTTGAGATTTGAAAATCACGCAGAATCATCTCAATATGTATCTCAGATGCAGAGGCATGCCTATGCATGCTATGATGCATCCTATGATGCATGGTCAATTAGAGCTGACGAAACACGAATGGGTCCTCCGACCGGGGCGGTACCTCTAGCATAGACCAGCCTAAAATGTCACAATTCGCGTTGTCGTGTTCCGCTAGAGTTCGAAACCTGCCCCCGTAGACAAGTTGCAAACGTTTTTCGTTTTCTACTCTATATCTCTATTCTCTTGTGTAATTGGCCAATACTTTGTTTTGATCACGTGACTGAGTGACATTAGCCAATGAAACAAGAAAATATAATAGAATAGAAAACGAAAACTTTTGCAACTTAGCTACGGTGGCTGAGGCTCAATGACGCAAAACCATCTCACTAGACCGCCATGCTGTGGGTCACCATACTGCATAGTTTGCATTCACAATAAGTATGGTGACCACTATTTGGATTCTACTCACGCTTTCAATCAGGCAGAATGGTACCAATTTGGCACCCTCATAAATTAAAACAAAATTGATTTATATTTTATTTTGTATGATACCTTAGAAGTAATTATACATTATACTCATAGGAACATTGTAACTAACTAACTTGGAAGTTAAGATTATAATTTACCTCCTTTCACTTTACTGTTATAACTAACAAGGATATTAACATACCTCCTTAATTATATACCTACTATGTTCGACTTATAGGTCGCTTCATCTATAAGTTGGCAAGACGTGCTAGCTCTTTAAATTGAAAGTTTTAGGTGATATCTTCTTAATAGATTATAACTAATCTAGCCTACTTCCCCTGTAAAGTTAGAGTCTCAATAGGAACGTATCTCAAATGGTTTGCGTAAGTAGCGTTAAGCTAAGGGCTGATACACAACCGCAGAGTAGCACACCGTATGGTTAGTCGGTCCAATTCCGACACATCACCCCGTCGCAAACCCCGGTAGGGTGAGAGCCCGTGTTGGATTCCAAACGAAAAAAAGAGCTGATACATGCAGTGTTCCCTTAAAGTACTCTTATTATGAATTTTCTTTCTTGTGTTAGAGACACTAATATCTTCTTATCTGGAACGATTTAATACCAGTGGAAACCTATTCCAACATTTTGTGATTTTTTATTTATGTTCTAATTAATGTCTAAAAAAAAGAATAACAAAGCGTATCTAACCTAAAAACCTTTATACGCAAAAAATTGTCAAACTCTTCCGATATTTACTGTATATGGTAATCCATATACATGCAAGAACTAAGACTATGATATTTAAGGTCAACTTAAGTTAAGCTTAAAAACGATCATTTTTTTTTATGTGATATTTGAATGATATCCTGTACACTGACACCCCTAGCTGGCGCTGTTCAACAAATCATCGCCTAAAAGTTCCGAGAACAAGTTATGAACTTACAACTTTTGATAATAGGGTCGCCCGTCGGTCAAAGTGACAGTTTTAGTAAACTTCTTTGTACTTTTTTCTCCCTGAGATTGAGTAGTTGTTAGTAATCGTTCAATACTTTCACATTTTATGTGGTGTATAGTTCTTTTTTACGTATAGTTTTCTGTATTACGACACAATGAAAATGTTTTACACGTCCATTTGTATTTTTCAATAGTCCTCTCGTAAGATAGCAGGTTTGGAACTTCCACTAGTTAGTGTAAAATTTTCCGTACCTTTGTAGACACCAACGAGATGAGTATCCGTACTTTTAATCCAGCACCACAGTGAGTAATATCTGCAACTATATGGCATTTAATGGCATAGTCGGACAAAAACGACTTTCTAAGAAGCTTTATATCCAGAAGTCAACTACCAAAGATAATGATGGTGATGCTAATTTAAAAAAAAAATAATGACACTGACTCTAATGAGTCTGCTCTCTGTCTGTGTAAAAATGTTTGTGTTATTTCCTTGTCATGCCGTGTCAGAAGCTTTAAGAAAGTGGTTAACCCAAGACGTGATTAGGTACGAATATCTTATTTTTTTATTTGTCAGTGAGGATATGCGTATATAGCAGAGAGGACATGCCTTACATGAGTAATACTAACGAAAAAAATACCATACCTTATATGCTATGCCCTGAAAGAGCTATTCCCAACATAGGCATTGCTAAAGAAGCTCCAAATACTAAACATTCATGTAAACTAATGAAGCAATAAACTATTTTGCATTTGTATTCAGTATATCTAAGATTAAAAAAAATAGTAGGCAACAACCTAATTATTCGCTTTTTCAATACATTGGATGTCCGTCAGTAATTAATATATAAATATCTAAACGACGTTACAAAACTGTTAATAATACTTGCTAAAATAGTCCTACTAACACGATTTTTAACGATCTTATCATCACTTCAATACGGTTGTTAATTTGACAAAATACATTATCTTTCAATCTACGAGTCCTCATTAATCAAAAACACACTCCCGCTTTGGTTTCCGCTATCTCTTTTCGTTGGCGACACGACACTGGTGTGGCATAACGGTTT
The DNA here is from genome assembly GCA_932526445.1 of Phragmatobia fuliginosa. Classification (NCBI taxonomy): domain Eukaryota; kingdom Metazoa; phylum Arthropoda; class Insecta; order Lepidoptera; family Erebidae; genus Phragmatobia; species Phragmatobia fuliginosa. Next base: position 7,323,348 of record OW052081.1, on the reverse strand, counting down.
GTTTGCGATCTGGCCTCGACTGTCTGGCGCCAAACGGCGCGCGTGCATTTTGGTACCCACGTTAGCTAAGTGTGGATCATAAAAGTAGTCAGGCTGTGCTGATCGTTTACTATGTGTGCAGCGCCGTGTCCACGGTCCGGCCACCGCAGTGGTGGTTCTCAGGCGTTGGCTCCTTGCAGATCAGACAAAGATGATCTTCGCAGCATCTTTTCCAATGATCATGTGTCTATATGGTACTTATATGAAAAAAGCAATATCAATTATTATTTTTTTGTCAGTCCTTCTGTCTGTTAATTCTGGCTTATCTCTGGAACAGCTGTCGCGATTTTAACGGGACTTTCACTTACAAAAATACTCGCGGGTAACACCGCAGGACTTGGCTAGTTCCTAATATAAATAAGTGGGCTATGTCAAGCAGTGAAATATTAAAGGGTATTGATCATAGTTCTGTATAGAAAAACTTATCAATTATAATTCTGTGAGTACTAACCATGTTTTATATATTCACTGCTACACTTAAAACTTTATATAAAGGTTTAGAAACCAATAAATAGTCATAGCCATCTAATTTATAATACAGAACTGAGTTGTTGGTATGTGACTTCAAAGATAAAAAAAATGATTATAAAAAGATAAAAAACGAATGTTAAACTGCAATAAAAAGCAAAGAACGATAATGATAAAGTTCGAATTATTCTGATTTAAAATAATATGCCCGCGGCTCCGCCCGCGTATAGGTTATCGCGGTGAATAGAAGCCTATGTGTTATTCTGATATGTAAGTTATATTATTGTGAAGTTTCATCATCAATCCATTCGGTAGCAACAAAATACATACTCACAAACTATCGCGCTTATAATATTAGTAGGATTAAAAACGTATCCATACAAAACTTACGTCGATGTAGCCGAAAATCTCGTAGAATTTGCGTAGGTGTCACCAAATAAGGCCAAATCATTGTTACGAGTTATACAAAACTACTACTAAAGCTTACCTTACCTTGTAACAAACAACATATTCGATTACCGAATGCTGTTATCACAATCATAAAACAACCTATTACCTAATTTTTATTTACATTAATTTGTTTCTAACGACTATGGAATTAAGGTATAAGTTTAAGTAACAGCTTTGCTTTTTTGCTTTACCTAATTCAAGACTTTTTTATTGATTCTAGGCCGTGGAGTAGAAAGACATTGGTTAGTGCTACTAGCAAATGCTGGAACGTGTGTTTCGATGTTCTGATGTAAACAGTGGAGGCGTTGAATGGGATTGCATTTTAATTAAAACAAATACTTTGATTTCAGCAGTATAATGAAAAATACTATGCAAATAATTAAAATTGAACTGACTGTTTGTTTAAAACACACAACAACTTTTTACTGGATACATTATAGAATTATATTATAATTGATAAGTTTTTCTCAACAGAACTATTATCAATACCCTTTAATACCCTTTTGCAGTCGATATATAGAACATGGTACCAACCATGTTCTATATATCGACTCGTATATAAATACGCTTCATCATCATCATCAACAGCCTTTAATAGTCCACTACTGGACATAGGCCTCTCCTTTGAAAAGAGGTTTTGGCCTAGCTACTTGCTAAGCTACTTGGTAACCCAAAAAATTGGTAATTTTTAATTTTCGTCTGTATTTCCGTTTGTATCAGCTAATTCCTGGAACGACTGTGCTTCTCCTTAGAAAGGAGGTTTTGACCTACTATACCGCGCTGGCCAGACGGGTTGGTATAGGGTTGGTTTCAAGTTTTCCTTCTCTTTGCATCGATGTTGTCTTGCGTAGTTTATCCCTTAGTCGCCTTTTACGACACCCGCAGCATGAATAGGAGTGGTGACAATCTGTATTCTTAATCCGTCACCAGACGGACATAATATGTATGTATGTAAAGAAGGGTTCCGTTGTCGCCCGTGAAGGGTTCCGTATCAGCAAGTAACATCGTTTAAAAGTTCTTGTAGTTCGTTGTAACTTTGATCGATGTTTTTATAATAGTATATTGATTGAGTGTAAAGTAAATTACGGTTTACGATTTATGACGTGTTATAAAGACTACTACTTATTAGGTCTCGTTCAAACCAATTTTCGTTGGTAGTTTGCATGTTAATGTACAACATATACCTACAATATATATTTTAGTTTTATCACTCTCTTATTTTAGAAGTTACAGGGGGGGGGACACATTTTTCCACTTTGTAAGTGTCTCTCGCGCAAACTATTCAGTTTAGAAAAAAAATTGAAACCTCAACATCATATTTGAACACCAATATGGATTTGATGAAAAAAAATTTTTTGATTTTCAGTTCCAAGTATGGGGACCCCCTAAAATGTATTGTTTTTTTTTTCTATTTTTATGTGAAAATCTTAATTCGGTTCACAGATTACATCTACTTACCAAGTTTCAAAAGTATAGGTCTTATGGTTTCGGAAAAAAGTGGCTGTGACATAAGGACGGACAGACAGACAGACAGAAAGACAGACAGACAGACATGACGAATCTATAAGGGTTCCGTTTTTTGCAATTTCGCTACGGAACCCTGAAAATTGGTGTCTGTATGTAACATTAAATTAATAGTTTTTTTATTAAATGCATGTGAAAGTACGATAGAAGACACTTACTCGAAAAAATCAATTTTCATGTTTTTTTTCTGTCTGTTTATTCCGGGACTATTCTCCAGAACGGCTTTACCGATTTTAACCAAATTTTCACTAGCAGAAAGTTGATGACTTACGGAGTAACTTATATTATTAAGCTAGCTGCACTCCGCGGTTTTACTCGTGATTTACAATAATAACCGCGGGACCACAGGACTAAATTTTCAAAAAAATGATTTTTTGCAACACCAATGATAATATTATTTGGTATTGGCTCAATTACAAAAACCAGCCATTCTGAACATTCAGTTATTGCAAATACTATGTATGTTTTCATTAATTAAATTTCCGGTCACGTCCGCCCGTGTATGCTTTTAATATTGACATGAAAATTAAAGAATGCCCAATCAGACTATAATATGATTCATGTACACAACAAAATAGTGGAGTCACTTTGGAAGGCTTAATATATAAAAAAACATGGCGCAATTAGTACAAAAGAATGAAGTAAAACCACCAACGAACATTCTACTAAAAGCCCAAACATTTTAAAACAAGATCGATAAATTTAAGAGACACGGGCGTGAACTCCAAAGTTTGCCATGAAGTTTACGTTTGCGGCCGAACTCCACTCGTGTGCCATCGCTAATGTGTTTAGAAGAATTACAACTAGACGAAGAATTTGTGTGTAAACTGAAAGGGACCTTTTGCGTCGTGATATATGGCTTTGTTTGGTTTGTGTGATTAAGGCGCTGACCGCGATGATTTCGTACTAGAAGTAGTTAATACACTATAACGTAGAAACTTGAACAGTCTATCAGTCTAATAGCTTTGGCCCATAGCTGAACACGCGTCTGTATCGGTTATCTTGAGAAAAGTAGCCCATGCCCTTCTCCAAGGTCAAATCTAACTCTATATTGAAATTCATCCAAATCGATTTATCGATTTTGGTTTAGAATGTTAGTATACGAACCCATTGTTACGAATCTATTTACAAATCATAAGATGATTGGAAACAATCATCAAGGGTAAGCAATGGCGGTGCGGTCAGTATCTAGATGGGTGACCGTTTGTGGTATAATATGTTATGAGCGTTTTAAGTGATTTGGAGAGTAGATTAAGCATTCGATCCCAGTTGTTTTCATAAGATAACAGTCGTGAAGCTTAGTTGGAGGTAAGAGGCCTTCGGGCGGCTTAATAACGTAAGTATTTAAGCCCGAAGGTGCGTTTTTTTTATTTACGTAGTTAAATCAAATCAATCAAATCAAACCATTTTATTTCAAATAAATCATACAACGGCACTTTTGAAACGTCAAGTAGTCAGTCAGTAGTCAGTCGTGAAGCTAATTGTCTGTTCCAATTCGTAGATCCTATGGAGAAGAACAGACAAGAAACTCCATGGACACTCTTTTCCAACATTGTTTTTACAATTTTTGGTTGCATTGTTTAAGGCATTTTATTAAATGTGAGGATAATGTTAGATGACCTGAGACCTGATGAGAAGTTGTAAGATGACCAGTACTGACTGGCGGCGCCCGTATCACGAGCATGACCTATGCACCAGCCATCGTCCAGTTCAACCATATCGTAGGGAGCCGAACGACCCGCTACACACGCTGTGGCGGCGTGGCTTGATAGGGTTACTGTGATTGTGGTAGAGGAGTTTAAATGAAACGGCCACCGTGGTGTCTCGAACAGAAAAAGGGACGAATCCACGTTTATTATTGCTACATTATTACTACATTAACTACTAACTAGTGTTGCCACCTTACAAAAAATATTCCAAATCGTGCAAAATTATAGTAGAAATACATAGGTGCCGATGCCAGCCTTAACATGCCCCCAGGCGTTGAAGGAACGGCTTCAACAAACAGCGTCAGGGTCAGGCAGCGGACATATCTTGCTAAACGAGCGTCGCATCAACCCATTAGCAGTTTTGATAGTAGCGCCACTCTAATAACTCCATCAGCGCCAGGATGCACCTCCACTATACGACCCAGTCTCCATTTAAGTGGCGGCAAATTCTCCTCCTTTATTAACACCAGTGAGTCAAGTTTGAGTGATCCCTTGCTAGCACGCCATTTCGTTCTGATTTGGAGCTCTGATATATATTCTTTGCTCCAACGTGCCCAAAAGTGCTGGCGGAGCTGCTCGACCCGGTGAAATCTCGTCAGCGTCTTCGTGGAGCGGTCTTGAAGATCAGGTGACGGTAGTGAGACGAGTGGTCGCCCGATTAAAAAATGTCCAGGAATCAGCGGCGTTAGATCTTCTGGACTCGAAGATAGTGGAGTGAGCGGTCTTGAATTAAGCAGAGCTTCGATTTGGACAAGTGTGGTATTTAGCTCTTCGTAAGTCAAATTACATTGTCCCAACACTCTACCTAAATGATATTTGGTGGACTTGACACCAGCTTCCGCAAGGCCAGCAAAATGAGGCGAGTATGGCGGTATAAAATGAAACTGAACACCGTCATTAGCCATGGCAGCAGTCAAACCATTACAACTCGCTTTAATAAAATTTGATATATCGTTATATGCGCCAACGAACGAGGTACCATTGTCAGAGTATATATTTGTTGGTTTTCCCCGGCGTGAAATGAATCTCCGTAATGCTAGTATGAATGTGTTGCTCGTTAAATCACCTACTAACTCTAAGTGGATTGCTCTTGTGGCAAAACAAACAAAAACGGCAATGAAAACTTCTGTTACCCTACAACCACGACCTTGCCGTGTAACGGCCTGTATAGGACCTGCATAATCGAGTGCCACGTTCTCAAATGGAAACCCCCCAGGTGAAACTCTCTGTTGCGGTAGATTCCCCATGATCGGTGTAACAATTCGACCCCGCATTCTAGAACATGTGACACACTGACGGTAACAAAATCTAGCTAAATTACGACCTCCAATGGGCCAATAAGATCCACGAATGGTAGCGAGAAGTAGTTGAGGGCCTGCGTGAAGTAATTTAATATGTTGATAGCAAAATAATAATTTGGTAAATCTATGAGTGGACTGTAAAAGGATAGGATGCTTTTTATTCTCAGGAAAATTTGAATTTTGAATGCGCCCTCCTACACGAAGCAGTTTATCTGCATCTAGAAAAATGTTGAATTTAAGAAGGGGACTCTTCTCAGGTAGATTCTTATTATTAACTATTAATTTATATTCAGGAAATGACTCATTTTGTGATATTTTAATTATTAAATTTAATGCTACATTTAGTTCAACAGCACTAATGGGACCGCGGACAGGCTGTTTTCTACAAACTTTTATAAACCTAAGCACGTAAGCTACAACTCGGTTGAGCCTTATAAAGTTTGAGAATCTATCAAAATTAATAACAGTTGGAATCGGTACCCGATCAATCTGAGAGTGCAGTGATGTAGCACATTTAGTCTCAGGTAATGTATCCCTGTGAGCATGTTGATGAGTGTTGTCGGGCCAGCGTAACGGTAAATCCTTAAGGAAGGCTGGGCCGTACCACCACTGATCTAACTCAGACAAAACAGAGGCTGTGACACCGCGTGAGAGATGATCAGCAGGATTTTGTGCTGTCGGTACATGTCTCCACTCGCAGTTCGCAGTTTTGTCCTGGATTTCAGCAACTCTATTACGCACAAAGGTGTGCAGTTTATTTGGCATCATTTTCAACCAACTTAATACAATTGTTGAATCAGTCCAGAAGTAAGTGCATGTAGCCTGTAATCGTAATGATGACATTACTTTCTCATAGAGTCTGGTCCCAACTAAAGCTGCACAGAGCTCGAGCCGCGGAATAGTCGTTGGCTTAAGTGGGGCCACTCGACTCTTGGCTAATAAAAGTCGCACTGTTACTTCGTCGGACTGGCAGATACTTCTTACATACAGACATGCGCCGTAGGCACTTTCTGAAGCATCTGTGAATACATGAAATTCAATGCGTTTAGCAAATTTACAAAGAACATGACGAGGAATTTGAATATCATTTAACAGTGGGAGGTCACGGATTACATCAGCCCATAAAATGCTAATTTCTGGGGATAACTGTTCATCCCATGACAGTTTATGTAACCATAACTTCTGCAGTAACATTTTCAACACTATGACAACAGGTGCTAAAAGTCCTAATGGATCGAATATCTGAGATATTACAGAAAGCATGTCACGTTTAGTATTACAAGTATAAGTAGACAAACAAAATGGAAAGTACAACAGATCAGACTGAGGACGCCATCCTAGACCTAAAGTCTTGCTCGACTCAGTACAACCAACATTAAGGTCAAGAGAGGATTTGGAAAAATGAGATTCACTCATTAATGTGGGTTCGTTAGACTTCCACTTTCGCAAAACCATCTGAGCGGAAGCAAGGACAGATGATACTTTTTGACGTAAACCTAGAACTTCGGATAGGTCATCTCCGCCAGTCAACAGATCGTCGACGAAGAAATCATGTAAAATAATCTCCGCCACTCTCTTATCAGTACAATCAAGCCCCAGCTGACGAAGACATCGCGTAGCGAGGTAAGGAGCGCTGGCTGTGCCATACGTCACGGTATTAAGCTGGTAGGCTTGGAGAGGGGCAGCGGGATCGTCGCGCCAGATGATGAGTTGTAAGTGTCGATCGTTCGGATGAACTGCGACCTGTCTATACATCTTCTCTACATCTGCCGCGAGAACGTAAGTATGTTGTCTGAAACGTAACAAAATAGATAGCAAATCATCCTGAACTACAGGTCCTACCATCTGAAGATCGTTAAAACATACACCAGAGGTAGTGCGACTGCTAGCATTGAAGACTACTCGCAACTTAGTTGTAGTACTGCTTTCCCGTAACACACCATGGTGAGGAATAAAATGAGCCTTATTTAAATTTGAAATGGTACACTTAGTCATGTGCCCTAAAGACTCGTATTCTCGCATGAAATCTTTATACATATTATTCATAACAGGCTTGCCTTTAAGTCTGCGTTCTAAAGATAGAAGGCATTGCTTTGCTCGTGGCAAAGACTCTCCTAATGCATCTGGGGATGCCTTCATTGGAATTTCAACACAGAAACGACCGTTAGTTAAACGAGTGGTGTGCTTCTGAAAATGTTCTTCACACTCTTGTTCCTCTTTAGAATATTCAGAGCGTGGAGCAATCTCCTATAACTGCCAAAAACGAGCTAATTGATTTTGAATATCAACGATTGGATTACTATTTGAAATATCAGTAGGAACACTAATAAAATTGCACTTAACATTTTGCGATAATGTCATGATGCATCTACTGTTTAATGGGCCGGATACTAACCATCCGAGTTTAGTTTCAAATAGTATAGGCTGGTCATCAGCTAATTTCAAACGTTGACAACATAAGAGATCCCAAAAAAGATCTGCACCGATGAGCACATCAACTGCAGCCGATGAATAGTACTTAGGGTCTGCCAGGCAAACATGAGTAGGTATATTTAAATTAGAGATATTTAATCGATTACTAGGAACATAATCTGTTATAGTTGGCAAGACAAAGCACTTTAGATGAGTAGTGAAGTCACTATTTAAGGATTTAACTTTTAAGTCGCAGATCTTGCGTAATGGAGCAACCGAATTTCCTACTCCGGTAACAAAACTATTAATAACATTTGCAGACAACTCTAACCGATGATATAACCTTTCAGTAATGAAAGAAGAGGTACTGCCACTGTCCAATATTGCGCGGGCAATGTACTCACGGTTGTTGTTTCCGTAAACCTTGATCAATGCAGTTGATAAAAGAACATCAGCCTTACCACCACTAGGTGCATCAGAGATATTCGCTGAGAGAGAAAGATTTGAGCTCTGAGACTGTTGGCTTGACTGTTCATCAGGTTTATCGGGTTTGAACGAATTATACTCAGTACGTGCAGGTTTGTGTTTTTGATTTGCCGAGTGGACCAAGGTGTTATGCTTCTTGTGACATATTTTGCACCCGGCCTTCCTACAATGATTGGCATAGTGACCTGCATTAAAACAATTGAAACAAATCCTAAAACTGGGTAATAATGATAAACGTTCCTCATTGGACAATATTAAAAATTGAGGACAAACACTTAATCTGTGTTCACCATTGCACTTAGGGCATGGTTTGTCCAGTCCGGGAACATTATTGTTCCTCTGACCGGTGTGGTCAGACATGGACACTAAAGTATTAATTTTGTTACGAGATTTTTGAACTGTGTTCATATTATTATGAACTGAAGAGCCCATTTCAATGGTCTCAAGCAAATCAGCCTTAGTTTTGATAAAATTAATAAATTGATCAAATGTGGTTTTTGTATCTTTGCCTAAATTGCTATTATATGCTTCCCATTCGTGATAAGTCTTAGAATCTAACTTTTTTGTCATTAAATGAATGAGTAGAGTGTCCCATTGTTTGGTTGGTTCGTCGAGGGAATCTAAAGCGCGTAAATTTTTATTGATGTGATCTGTCAGGCGTTTTAGATTAAATGATGATGATATGCTTATTGGTTCAATATTAAGTAATGCCGAGACATGATTGTTAATCAGTTGTTTCTGATTGTTAAACCGATCACATAGAACGTTCCATGCAACGTTATAACCAGTCGCTGAAAACTCAATAGATTGTATCACTACTAGGGCGCTACCCTCCAGTGAAGCTCTGAGGTAGTGGTACTTGTTAATGTGATCTATTTCATCATATAAGTGAATTAAACTCGAGAACGTGTCACGAAATTCTAGCCAATTATTATAAGCTCCACTAAACTTTAGTAATTGTAGGGCAGGCAATTTAACGAGCTTATGTGTTGAAGAGTTAGACCGAATATCACCATCGTCAGACCGGTCTGGCTTTTTAGCGGTCGATAGGATACTCTGAGCTTCGCCAAGACGTTTATAATAGAGAGATTCAAATTCAGCCCTTTCCTGACTTCTAGATTCTATGCTGTCTGAATTAGACTCTAACAATGACTGTATCGTATTGTATGACCTGATCGTATTCGTCGAATATTAATTCAATTTTACCACAGCGATTTTGTAACTCGTTCAACTCTGCCAGGGTTAGCGACGACGCGTTCAAGTTGTACACGTGGTTGGAAAAGGCGGTCAATCTCCCTTTAAGGCTCGCTCTCTTTTATGATGAGTTCCTTTTCTTCGGCCATTGGAATGCTGGTGTCAGTTCCTGTAATTGACGATTGCAACAAATTTTAGGTTACGTAACACGTGGTCTTTTTGACAACACGAAAATTAATGATAACGTACCCAATTTATATATCACAGTATACTTAACAATCTAGCGATTACTGAATTTAATAGCATTTAATCTACCTATGGTACAGTCTATGCGTTAACATAACAAAACAAAGTTACAAAGTTTCTAAGACGCGCGACTGACACACAAAAATAAAAGGTACGATGCTTGTAACCTGATAATGTATTTTAGAATTTAACTACCTAAATATACATTTGCTAGTTTTCTTTAAAGTATACAATAATGACTGACCTGTTCGAGAAATACACTTTAAATAACACTTAATACTAAACCTGATAGTGTTGGGTGCACTTTATACTAAATACCAAGTGGTCCAATGCTCCGTATTTCCACTTAAATCACTTGCTGATTCTTTTATCTTCAATTATTCGGCTCCGAAGGCCATGTGGCGGCGTGGCTTGATAGGGTTACTGTGATTGTGGTAGAGGAGTTTAAATGAAACGGCCACCGTGGTGTCTCGAACAGAAAAGGGACGAATCCACGTTTTTTATTGCTACATTATTACTACATTAACTACTAACTGGTGTTGCCACCTTACAAAAAATATTCCAAATCGTGCAAAATTATAGTAGAAATACATAGGTGCCGATGCCAGCCTTAACACACGCCACCTCCAGCAGTTACAACGTTTCTTACCAGTCCTAGGCAGTCCGAAAATCGCACTCGGCCTGCGTAGGAACGTATGGTCTTAACCCTTTCCTGAGAGGAGACTTGAGGTAATGTTGATAACACACATCAGTAATTAAAATCGTATAGTAGTTTAGGCGCTATGGTACATACACATACATATACTGCCAATCATTGATATAATCGATAATTGGGTATACTTAGGTATTTCGATCTCATAACTATTACTAATTATATGCATTATAATATATTTATTTATAATATCACACATATTATACTATTATAATATGTAACATCCAATACAATAATAAGTGTAGGACTTAAAATAATAATGAAAACACACAATCTAACAATTCAGCACATAGTAAAGTAGATACAAATAATAAGGCTTAATGGATCAAAAATCGTATTCCACAAGAAAAAAATCGTATATAAAGTACCAAATAATTTCTAAAACTAATCTACCATACAATAAGACATCCCACAACCAAAGCAATTCACTTTTCGTGTCAAAATTAAACCGCAGTAATATTATATCACTTGAGAAAAGTACAAGCAAATGTACTGTTGAAAATAACGCTCTAGTATTTGATAGAGACATTAAATTATATAACAAATATATACAATTCACACATAAAGCAGAAAAAGATACGCTCATAATTAAAAGTATATGAGTTAATCTTAACGTAGAACTTGAAAAATCGTAACCATCAGCCGTAAGCGGCAAAGATTCGGTAACTATCATCCACATTGAAAATAACGTAATAAAATATGTGACACCTTTAATATTATATAATTCTTCTCCATTTATGAACAGAAATAACCTTAAAAATATTATCCAAGCGATGCAAGATGTTGTAAATACAGACACTAAATCTATAAATGATGATGTATTTTCAAGCAGTATTGGTAGAATGTCGTCAGGACTATCTGGAGAAACATAAAACGTCAGACAAAGAACATGAACGTAACCTAGTAATAAATGTTGCATAGTTAAGTATTTAAATGAACTTCTAGGGAAGACAGAACATGTTACTAGATAAAGCAGTAAAGCTATCATAGCTACAGTTACGACAAATGAACTTTGTTCAAATGTATGGGGTTCTGTTTGTACTGTTAAAATTCTTGATTTCTGGTACCTGGTTGTGTTAGACATTTCTTGGGTTTCAGTCTGATTCCAGTGCTTATATTCTTGATCTGCTGTCGTTTGAGTAACTGCCATTCTGTAGACAACGTGTTTGTGATAAAATATCCGGACATCTGATGCACAACGGCAATTAGTCCTAAACTAAGCAGAGCTTATATTAAGGGTTTGATGTAAATGTATAATATTGTCCGTCCGTCTGACCATCCATCCATCCGTCAGTCCGTCCTCGACTTACCGTCCAAACGGTTAGTGCTAGAAAGATGAAACCTTGCATGAATATGTGTTTCTGTCACATCAATAAGTGCTACAAAAAAAACCCTTTTGGGGTACCTCCCCTACACGTAAAGTGGGGATGGTTTTTTTTCGCGTCGAGCCCATTTTGTGGGGTTTCATTAGAAAGGTCTTTAAAAATATAGAGATATAACAACTCAAACAATTTTTTGATTTGGGTATACGTTTACGAGTTATTCAACTTTCAAGGGCATGTTTTTCTCAACAAGTAAAAGTTAAGCTCGAAAAATGAGAAAAAATTTGTTATGAACTTTAAAGAAAAACTATAAGGGCTTACGTAACTTTTTTAGGGTTCCGAAGTTCATCACTCGGAACCCTTATAGATTCGTCATGTCCGTCTGTCCGTCCGTCCGTCCTCGACTTACCGTCCAAACGGTAAGTGCTAGAAAGATGAAACTTTGCATGAATATGTGTTGTAATTACGCCGACAAAGTGCTACAATAAAATTATGAAAAATATTTTTATTTAGGGTACCTCCCCTACACGTAAAGTGGGGATGTTTTTTTTTTCTCGCGGCTACCCCATCGTGTGGGGTATTATTAGATAGGTCTTTTAAAAACAATAAAGGGTTTCTAAGAAATTTTTTCGATTTAGGTATCCGTTCGCGGGATATTCCACTTTAAAGGGCACTTTATTGTAAAAACAGGGCGTCCCCCCCCCCTCTAAAAGCTAAACGGCTTGCTCAAAAAATCTGGGAAAATTCGTGAAGGTGGTCCATATACTGAACTTTGAAGGAAAACTATAAGGGATTTAATGACTTGGTTATTTCGGGAGGTATAGAGGCTTAACTTGTAAAATGCGCTCACTTGGAAAACGTCATACAAAATTAACGCATTAAGGCCTCAATCACGAGAGTTTTTATAACGGACGTTAAAAAAGCGTTCAAGTATGAAGTTGCATAATATTATGGTCTATTTCCAACGCCCAAAGTTGAAAATGCAACACTGCTCGATAAAAAAGCGTCGTGTTTTAAAAACGCTGTCGTGTGAACTTATACACTCATTAGAAAAAAAAACGGGCGGTTTCGATTTTCTTCCTGGCTGAAAAAAATAAAATACCGAAAAGGTTTTAATCATTTGAACATGTTACTGGTCAGTTATAAAAGTGGCATAATGTTTATAAGAGTACCTTCCAAATTCAAATTTTTGACTGAGCCTGGTTTTCAAAGAAAACAACTTTTATACTACACCTGAATAAGCGGGAGGAAAAAATGTATGAAAATCCATTTCTAACGTGTTTTAGCGTAAGAGAAAGTTGTATGAATTTTCATTTCTCATGTGTTGTGTGTCAAGGAGTTTTCATATAATTTAAATATGGAATCGCCGTGCCACTGACATCCTTTTGTGAAGAATAAAAAAAAACAAAAGAAGCGTGAAATATTTGTCAAATTAGTATAAAGCACTGTGTAGCACTCGGGTGAAAGTCCCATTCCTACCTCGGGAGTATTGTGGCCCTAGGCTGCGCCTTCGGGCCACAAACTGCTCCCTCGCTAGTAATCGGTCCCTTTCCTCCCTCGGTGAACAATGTACTATTAAATACATTTTGTGGCGCGAATTCTCTATAGTTAATATCGACTCTAATTAACTTTATGTAAATTTTTATTAAATTATCTGATGTCCTTGACATTTAAAAGTATTGTTATTGCTGTTTAGCAATCTCGAAAATTGTAGATAAAGTGATAAAAACGAGTAAAATTATTGCGCTGCTTGAAGAATGTCGCAGCCAATGCTTCGTGGCTCAGAGGCTAAATGTGAGTCGGTCGACAGTTCAAAGGACCTGGCAGCGCTATCAAGAGACCGGTTCCGTCAAGAGAAGGCCTGGTTCTGGCAGAAACACATGTACCGAACCACGGGATGATTATTTTCTAGTTAGTCAAGCGTTGAGAAATCGCAAATCTTCTTATGTGGACCTCAAGAACAGACTCGAAGAAGTAAGAAATGTGCAAATTAATCTATGGACGGTCAGGAGGAGGCTTCTCGCTGCTAATATACACAGTCGTCGCCCGGCACGCGGCCCTAAATTACTCCGTGGACATCGAGTTGCCAGGATTAACTTCGCTCGAAATTGTGTGTCATGGACTCATGAAGACTGGGATAGGGTATTGTTCTCCGATGAAGCCAGTATATCTCTGCATGGTGAAGTCCGACGTCGAAGAATGCTACGTAGACGAGGAGAACGCTTTGCAGAGGCATGTTTTAAAGAAATCACACCTTATGGAGGAGGCTCTGTTATGTTTTGGGCAGGAATAAATTCTATGGATCGTACGGAGTTAGTCTTCATCGAAAACGGTACACTGACTGGACACCGATACATAGCGGCAGTTCTAATTCCTTATGCACAACCCGCTTTAACCACTCTTGGCGAAAACTCACTTTATGGACGACAACGCTCGCGGCCACCGGTCTGGCGATGTGGAAGCGTATATGCTAGAAGTTGGAATTCGTCGTTTGGACTGGCCAGCTAGAAGTCCGGACCTCAATCCCATAGAGCATGTCTGGGACGTTCTGAAGCGACGAGTGAGATCAGTGCAGCCGGCTCCGCAGACCATCAGAGAGCTAAAGAATGTGAATACCGCGGAGTGGGAACGTATTCCCCAAGAAACCATAAAAGATATACTTGCTAGCATACCCAGACGAATGCAAGTCGTGATTTCAGCAAGAGGGGGTCACACTCAATACTAAACTTTTATCTGCTTTTGATGTATTCAATAAAAACAAAGAAATTAACGCGTTTCATTTTTTTCAACGAGCAGGTACATTAATAGTGTTTTGAGCTTAAACTTCTTTGCTTAAGTGCCCATTTTTAGGGTTCCGTAGCCAAATGGCAAAAAACGGAACCCTTATAGATTCGTCAAGTCTGTCTGTCTGTCTGTCTGTCTGTCTGTCTGTCCGTCCGTCCGTATGTCACAGTCAATTATTTCCGAAACTATAAGAGCTATACTGTTGAAATTTGGTCAGTCGATGTACTCTGTGAACCGCATTAAGATTTTTACATAAAAATAGAAAAAAAACAATATATTTTGGGGGTCCCCATACTTGGAACTGAAACTCAAAATTTTTTTTTTCATCAAACCTATACGTGTGGGGTATCTGTGGATAGGTCTTCAAAAATGATGTTGAGGTTTCTAATATCATTTTTTTCTAAACTGAATAGTTTGCGCGAGAGACACTTTCAAAGTGGAAAAATGTGTGTCCCCCCCCCTCTAACTTCTAAAATAAGAGAGTGATAAAACTAAAAAAAATATATGTTGTACATTACCATGTAAACTACCAACGAAAATTGGTTTGAACGAGATCTAGTGAGCAGTTTTTTTTTAATACGCCATAAATGGTAACACGCAATATACCTTTCATCCAATCAATACACTAGTATAAAAACATCGATGAAAGTTACAACGAACTACAAGAACTTTTATATGATGTTACTTGCTGGTACGGAACCCTTCATGGGCGAGTCCGACTCGCACTTGGTCGCTTTTTTTTTGCTAAAGAGTTTACTTGGGAATGTATTTGTTGAGTATGAACGTTTTTTTAACGTCCGTTTAAAACACTGTCGTGTGAATGAGGCCATAAACGTAAACATAACAATTATCTATTGGATACGATTTTAAATGACTGAGGAACCCTTTTCTGTGCGTGGCCTGACACGCACTTGGCCGATTTTTTATAGTTAAGGAGTTATAGACACTTACGATTAATTGGAAATCTTCATAGAAAAATAAACGAAACCTTAAGTAAACATAACAATTATCTATTGATGAAGCCCACCACGGAACCCTATTCTATGCGTGTCCTTGCACGGACCTGACTGTTTTTAGATCAATAACTTTTTCCTTAATGCTTATGAAGCTGTAGATAGATAATCCTATACGATACTTACATCATTCAAGTTTTTGAACTTTTCTCTGTTTGTTTCGGTTAATCTCTGAAATATCGGAACCAATTTTGATGGGACATTCACTGGCAGATAGTCAATGAAATAAGGAGTAACTTAGACGACTTTTCGACTAGTTTTGCCCGGTGCCCCGGTGTTACTCGTGGTTTTTGTAGAGGTACAGCAACGCGCGTAACATCGCGGGATATACAGATATAGTGTAAAATATAAATGAATACGAGAATTAACAGTAACTTTAAAAAAAGTCGTGTTGTTAATCTAAAAACTGTGAAAATACTGATAGAATTTTTTTGATTAAAGTATATAATTGTTCATTTTAATTAAATATATAGGTTTTATCAAACTCCGGACCGAATTAATTTGATATTGAATTCATAGTATTCAAGTACAGCTGGTAATGCCGGCTCTGTTGCTGCATCAGTGGAAAACCTCAAACGGCGTAAATACAATCGACTAAAAGATAATAAATAAATAACATAATCTAGTCCCAAGCTAAGCAAGAGCTTGTGTTATAGGTACTAGACAACTGATATAAATACATAAACATACTATTTTTTTGTAAATATTTAGATACTTGATATACATAGAAAACACCCAGACTCTGAAACAAATATTTGCAAATCACACAAATAATATTTGGTCCGACCCGGGAATCGAACCCGATACCTCTTGATCAGCAGCCGCATATGCTAACCACTAGACCAACAAGGCAGTCAATATATTGGCAGTAATGATATTTTTGAACCATTTGGGGTAGAGACGCTAGGTTCATGGGGTCTAAGCGCTATTTTTAAACAATTAGCTAAGCAACTGATCGATGCTTTTCGTGACCAAAAGGCTGGCCTTTTACTAGTTCAGAGAATTAGCAATTCACTTCAACGTGGCCAGTCTTTTGGGAACGCTACCAGTAAGCGACGATGCGGGGGAAGTTGGGGAATTTTTTGATGCTTGTATGTAAATATTGTAAAGATTATTTATGTTAATATTGTAAATAAATACACAGTATTCATTATAACTATAGAGTTCCATCATATTAAAATAATAATAAATATTTTTTCAGACATTAGCTGAATGTATTATTTCGCTTCTTACAATAGCTTCAACATCGCTTGCTTCCATTATAGGAATAAAAATCGGCCAAGTGCGTGTCAGGCTGCGCATAGGAAAGGGTTCCTCAGTCACCTATAATGGTACGTGGATTTAAAATTGTACCCAATAGATAATTGTTATGTTTACGTATTAATGTTTTAATTTTGTATGACGTTTTCCAAATAAGCGCATTTTACAAGTTAAGGCTCTTTGGCTCCTGAAATAACAAAGTGATCTAATCCGTTATAGTTTTCCTTTAAAGTTCATTATATGGACTACCATCACGAATTTCTCTACGTTTTTTGAATCAGCTGTTTAGCTTTTAGAGGGAGGGGATGCCCTGTTTTCACAAAAAGTGCCCTTTTTAAGTGGAATTTCTTGCAAACGGATACCTAAATCAAAAAATAATCTTAAAAACCCTTAATTGTTTTTAAAAGAACTATCTTATGATACTCCACGTGATGGGGTAGCCGTGAAAAAAAAAAAATCCCCACTTTACGTGTAAGGGAGGTACCCAAAATAAAAATATTTATCATAATTTTACTGTAACACTTTGTTGTATGCAAAGTTTCATCTTTCTAGCACTTATCGTTTGCACGGTAAGTCGAAGACGGACGGACGGACATCACGAATCTATAAGGATTCCAAGTCATAAACTTCGGAACCCTAAAAACACACACACACAACGCAATAAAAATAACAAGACAATGTTTTATTATCCGTTTTTTAATCGTGTATGATTACGTAAGTACCTAATTGATCGTATAGTTAGTTGGTATGTGAATAATGAGTGTGTGAACAAAACCAAACATTCTATTGATCAACAACCCTATGAATAACCAAGTCGTGACTGAAAAAATGGTCCTTATTATCAATTATACGCAGAAAAAAATTACTAAATAAATACACGTCATTTTTCGATATTTTTTACACACACATAAGTCACTGAATCAATGATATCAAATCCCACAGTACAATTAGGTGGTACAGTAATTCATCTGTAACAACCTAGAATCAAACGCGATACCTTTCATTTTGGTGAGTTCACATTTTTTGTTGAGCTGTTTTAGCGTACGTGTGGTAGCTATAAGTATAAATAAATTATGCTAGAATGTATGGAGAGAGCTTTTTGTAATTAATTGGCGTGAAATATAAGAAATCTGTATCTTTTTTAATTGTAGACGTATAATATAAATAAATAAAATAAATAAATAAAATAAATAAATAGTTCCTACATTTTACACGCAACGTCATCCAGTAACAAAATAAGGCAGAGCTTGTGTTATGGGTATCAGACAACTAGTCCAGAAGGAAATCCCCTCCCTGGACTCCTTCCAATACAAAGGCGCAGAGAGGGTCACACCGTGTGGTTTTAGTCGGTTCGAGTCCGACACACCACCCCGCCGTAACCCCCGACGGGGTGACGGTCCGCGGGGATTTCCACACGTAAAAAAAAAAAAAAAAAAAGGGTATCAGACAACTAATATAAATACATTAAAAAAAAATTCTTTGAAATACATACATATCATACATAGAAAACACCAACAAACATTTGGTCCGACCTGGGAATCGAACATGAAGGTCTTGATCAGCAGCCTCATAGTATATTTTTCATATTAATGAATAATTTGTAATGTAAAACTGGTTTTCTATTTAAAGTAATAGTTTACTATTATTGTTAGATTATTCTTACAATACTCTTAGTAAGTACATCAAGTTTCATGCAAGTCCATACGAAATAACTTAGGATAGATGCCCACGGGAACTAATATGTAGGCGTAATGTCACACATTGTATCAATAAATAAATAAATATTTCGGATATCTTACACAACGCCATCTAGTCCGAAACTAAGCAGAGCTTGTATTATGGGTACTAGATAACTAATAAAATACTTAAACAAATTATTTTTGATAAATATGTACAAACATATTATACATAGAAAATACCCAGACTCCGAAACAAATATTTGTAAATAACACAAACATTTGTTCCGACCCGGGATTCGAACCCGAGACCTCGAGAACAGCAGTCGCACACACTACCATTGCGCCACCGAGGCAGTCACTTAAAAAAAGTCCTTCTCCTCATAAACCTACTGGATTTAAGTCCGTGTACACACTAACGACGCGATTTTCGGTCGAACATCCGGCGATTATCCGCCGTGCACGGATGTTAACTATCAGTTCGACCGACAAAAAAACGTATCACCGTGAACGTAAATGACGTTACACGAGGTTCTGAGAATACTTTGGTCTCTTGAGCTCAGGGAAATGAGTGATGCATTTAAGTCTATTTTAAACGTTACTCACTAGTTGAGTCTCGCGATGTTACTCGCGCTGTTTGTTATAATCCGCGGGCAATGTAAAGTAAAAGAATAAAGGGTTCCAAAATATTTCTATTAGGTACTTAGCAAGCCCCTTTAAAAATACTATACCAGAGTTTTTATATAACTCAGAACATTATGGAAATTCACTTTAAGTAAGATTATAAAACGAAATATACAAACATTAGTCGAATAACAGAAATAACAGCTGATTGATATCGTCAGGTGTTGAATTCCATAAACATAATTAAATAGTTGAATAGAAAGTGCATGTTATTTGGGTTACCATGTTTATTAACAAGTTTAATGATCAACACATGATCGAGATTACTAATAGGAAATGAGTGAACTAAACCATTGTACGAACTAATCTTTTAAAGGGGGAGGATAAATGATATCATCATCAAAGCTCTAAAATTGTGATACGATGTACTCATAGCTGCTGGATTAGAAGCTAGTATAACGTCACACTGATGGACTCAGGTCTCCTCTAAGGAGAAGGTTAAGGCCATACGTCCCCACGCTGGCCAAGTGCGGGTTGGGCACCGGCAAGACACGTTGTGGCTACTTAATCTTGTCGTTGGATGTTTTAAGCCGAAGGCCTCCTGTAATCTTATGATAACAACTGGATTGAGTGCTTAACGTGATCTCCAAAAGACGGAAACCATCAAACTATTATGGATCACAAACGGTCACCCATCTAGGTGCTGACCGCGCCGTCTTTGCTTACCCGACCGTTTTCAACCATCTAAGGCTATGAGCGTTTCGTTGAAAAGTTATTTATATAGTTATCTTTTAACTATAATTTATTGAAAACCATCCAGGGTTGGGCCAAAAGTGTTACGGCAGTTGGCAGTGGTTCACACCCGTACCTCAAAGAACACGCTAAGTCGTCGATCCCGGTTGTCCCGGCTGTCATACGTGTGTATCTAAAGGTGTAAGAGGCACTGCCTCGGTGGCGCAGTTGGAGCGAGTGCGACTGTTGTGCTTGAGGTCTCGGGTTCGATTCTCGGGTCGGACCAAGTGTTTGTGTGACCAGAATATATTAGTTTCGGAGTAGGTAAATAGTAAAACACACAAGTGTTTTCTTTGTTTAATATGTATTTATAAAAAAAGTATATTTATGTATTTTTATCACACAGTTTGGGACTAGGTGGCGTTGATTGTAAGATGTCCGAAATATTTGTAAATATTTATTTCTTTATTTGTTGATGTTTTGAAACAATGGTTACATTGCAGTCTCATAAAAATCATTGTAAATCAATACTTTATTCTTGATTGTCTTACTTAGACAATCTGTCACAAAATTGAAGTATCAAATCATAACGTTAAAAAGAAGTAATTTTAAAACAAATAAACGACAAAGGTTAGGTATCCGAATATCGGAGTTAAGGCCCCCTTACTGATATTTTCTTTTTCACAAGCCTTTAGGGGAAACTCAACTGCTTAGAGATCTTAAAAAATTTAGGAGATGCCTATGTTCTCCTCCTAGTCAGGAAACGGTTTAAGTATGGTTGGTGAAAACGAGCATTAATTTTTTCTCTACTTGGCTTCCACATTACAAGTTTTAGATTAGATTTTTATTACTTTTATTATGTCAGTCAGTCGGTTTTAAGATATTCTCGAAACATCATACACAAGTACACGAAAAGGGTGTATTTGTGTCATGTATTGATATTCCGAACGGACGAGCACAGTTCATTTCAGCGGACATCAAAATTTACGACACCTCAACGGATATATTGCATGTTTGTATTATGGTATCTACTGGAACCTTTATATATCGGGCGATGTATACAAATAATAAATAAAATTGAAGTATATGCTTGTAGCTTTATTACCAAATACATATATTTGAAAATATATACCGTATTTATATAAAAAAAAATGTTATTATATTTTGATGTAACTATTGGTAAATAAGTGCTATTATTCTATAACGATCATTTTCACAGACAAGTCAATGCCACAATATAATTTACATCAGTCATAATGCGTTCAGTTATTTCTCTGACATGTTATTTGCTGATATTTTGGGTAAAGACTTAATGTGAAAACTAATATTATTGAATTTAACTTGAAATAAAAGAAATTATTGTAATGCACATTGGGCGGGACATGTTTGATCGCAATCTATATTATAACAACCATATTTTTACATGCTTCTCGCACCATACCCTCCGTGGGGTATGCGATCGTCGTGTGTGGGCTCCCGGAGTTGTGACCGGTCTACCCACTAAACCCCGCGGCGGCTTACCTCAGCAGTCGCGAGGAACACCAGGAACGCTTCCGCGGCTTCTCTAGTCCCCTCTGCCGTACCTCACAAATGAGGTCCATCCCGGGGTGACTAGTCACCCTTGGGCAGAACGCTGTCTTGCCTCTCACTGCTTTACACAGTAGGAGGCTCAACACCGGTTCGCCTTAGATAACACCCCCGGCCGCACCAGGATGTCACCTTTCGATATTATGTACCTACCTATGATCCACAGTAAACACTTAATAAAATTGAAAAGACATTCACTGGAACATTACCAGCACCCCCTACTTAGAATTTCCTATACAGCAAAATAAAACTGAAACCAATGTGTGATTATCATTGGCCTGCACTGGGACTGTACATTTCGCGGATTATATAAATACTATGAAGCCCATCGTAGCGAAATAAGTGTTTAACAAAACAAGTGCAGAATCGAGCTACTACATATAATAACAGTTGAACATCAATCTGATTAATCATTGTCCGCTGAGCACTGTTTGCTATAAACAATCGATATTAAACTCGATGCTGTTTAGTCCGTTTAAATGGGTCACTTTATCATTGCGATTGTCGGTCGATTTGTCTAGATAACTCCGTATTAATCGCGGCTTTTCCTGTTTGGTTCGTGATTTTGAACCTTTAATTGATGACAGATAGTTTTTTTAATAAATTATTATTAACACTGTGCTGTCCGCAGTTAGAAGCTAGTCTAAAATATAGGCTTAGTTACTCCTTATGTAATCAGTTTTCTGACAGTCAGAGTGTCGTCAAAATCGGTATAGTCGTTGCAGAGATTACCCGTAACAGACAGACAACAATTATTATAATTTTTTTGTTATAAGTACCGTATAATATACTTTCATATTCATTTAGTAAAAAACTATTAATTTGATATTACGTACAGACACTTTAATTTTATTTATTTGTATAGATTAGCGCCTTTGTTTTACTAGCTGAGTCCCGTGGTGTTACTCGTAGTTGTTGTTGTACCTTCAAACTTCAAGACAACAAAGGGTAATGACGCGGAGCAAAGCTAAGTCTAAAAAAAATTGCTTAAGTTACTTCTTATATGATTAGCTACCTCTCAATAAAAGTCCCGAAATCTACTAAAGAAACACATAAAATTTCATAAGAATCGATCTAGCCGTTTCGGAGGAGTATGACTACTAACATTGTGATACGAGAATCTACACTAATGAAGCTGAAGAGTTTATTTGGTTCTTTGAACACGTTAATATCAGGAACAGCTTATCTGAAATGAATTTTTTTCCAGTGTTATATAGCCCATTTATTGAAGAAAGCTCTATTTACCTCTATTTAAAGACAACTCCCGCATTAGGAATATAAATTCCTGTGTCGCGGGGGACTTTACAAACATACATGAAACGTACACAAACCACACCCAGACTCAGAACAACAAATTGTGAATCACACAAAGTGTTGTCCTACGTGGGATTTGAACCCACGACACTTGGCGTAGTAGGAAGCTGCGTGGCGACCGCTTAAGCCACTAGGCCAACATTGAAGAAAGCTATAGACATCATCGCGCTACGACCAATAGCTTCTTTTTCATTTATTTTTTCTTTTTGGTTATAAATTCGTACAAATAATGTATGAAATAAATGTTTATCTTGAAAAGTTGAAAAAAAAAGTCAGCGACAGCATATATTTTTAGGTTGGCTCACTGTTACCGTTTTTTTTAATGAAAAACAAATTAGTTTTCGCGACATCCCGCCACGAGGCTACGGGCAATAGAAGTCGAAGACGGGGATGCATGATTCAGCTAGTTATATATATGTATATATGTATATAGATAGATAGATACATATGTATAGCTCATTATGCCTTTTTAGTTGGAATAAGAAAAAGACATCAGCCATCTTCTCCATTCGAATCACGCTCCTTATTTGAGTAGAAGACAGCCCTGTCGTATTTCAATCAATAGCTACTTTACTTGTCCTTCTGTTTATCGCAAGGCGTTCACTTATATGCCTTTTCACTAAATTGAATTGGCACGGGACAAAAGGTCTCGGTGTAAGTGGCGACGTTTTCGATTGTATTGCGTTGTCTGTTTAGGGTTGGCCACTGTCAGTTATTCTAATGATTATTATCATTGAATAATGCATATTGTTTTTTTAAACGATTGCTTTAAAAAATCACTACATATTATAAAATCCTCCGTCGCATCTATCTGTCTGTCTGTTTGCGATAAACTCAAAAATCACTGGACCGATTTCAATGGAATTTTGTACTCAGATAGTCTAAAGTCTGAGAAAGGACATGGGACATTTAAAGCGATAACGGAGGAGGAAAAAGCTGGTGATAAATATTAATAATTTTTTTTCAAAAATGTTAAAATACTTGGAAATAGAAAACAATAATAACATTTGCAACATTACAAGCTGGGGTTGTGGTGTGTTGGAATCGAACGGACTAAAATGACACGGTATGCCACTATGCGCCACAAATACGTGGGGTCCTCTCTATTTAGGCGATGTACGAAACTCGCTGACGTCACACCCTCACGGCTGGCTGGCTACTATAGGGCATGGAGAAGAAAATTCGAACCATCCACCTGTGGCCACATCCAGGGCGTCATGTAGCGCTGGAAAGTGCGACTGCGCCACCTAATTCACGAGTGGTAAATGGGTTCGAGCGGAATCTATCCAGAATTTGGATAGATTCCGCTCGAACCGTTGTCTCCTTTTACGAAATGATGTCTTCAACTTAAAAAAATCATAAACCAACCCGTCTGGTCAGCGTGGTAAGTATAGTAAGCCAAAACCTCCTTTCTTCGTAGAAGCCCATGTCCAACAGTGTACTGTTAAAACTGTTGATGATAATGGTGATGATGATATTTTAAGTTTTTTCTTATATATTCAGGAATATGTGAAACGTGAAAGTTCCATTGAAACTAGAAATCTAAATAAACGGCATTTAGTAAATTATTATTATAGTACTATGGAATACCATTTAAATTGATACAAAAACTTACATATACATATCTATGTCAAACTACAGTTTACAATGAAGTTCTTTCAGTTTTTTTCCACTGTTCTTCAATAGCAGCGACACCATTTTATCGAGCTTGCTTTTGTATGCTCCATTAGCGTCGATACAAAAGAATGACCTTCAGCCAGCCTTCCACCAGCTAGTTAAAACCTCAATGTGAAAAGAGAATAATGTGAAAAAGATATTGTTAAGAATTTTTAAATTACCTTTGACCGTGTTTCTTTTAGAATATTTTTAATTAGATCCTCAAAGAAGAGTCCATATATATTTTTGTAGATTTTAATGTGCTCTTATCAATTCTAGAAAATATCATAACGTACTATCATAATTTCAAATCGAAATTTTTGAAAACAATTTTGATCTTCAAATCTTTAATCATAATTTCTGTTTTCCACTTTAAGCGAGATGTTACGATTTTGTAGTCGATTTAATTTCATTTGAATTTAGAATATGTTCAAAAAAATCAATGTCTTTTTAACAGCAAATGTAAGTATCTCGTCTTTGTACATATTATGTTTAAAGGCGAGCTTAACTTAAATCTGAGTGTTTCAAATTTTGAAATACCAAACGAAATCATTAATATCACAGGAATTGAAAAAAGAAAGCTGTGTTCCGCCATGCACTGACATTACAAATTATCAGACAAAGTGCTACAATATAATTAATGAAGCTTCAACCCTGTACATGACTAATAGTAAAATTTCACCAAAATGCTTGGCAACCCTGACGTCGCCGTCGACCTGCTTATCTTGCGCATGATTAAGCTCTCGGGCGTCTTGCACAAAATACAGGAAAACCGACCACTTTTCTTTCTTGCACTAGTTTTTTATTCAGCAGTACTGTATGTACTGATAGCAGAACAATTGTTTGAATCAAATAATTTGAAAACTATTACATCTAACTATTCTAGAAGATGATTATTGTTCATCTAAGACTTTTATAATATTAACATCTCAACATGTTTAATCATAATAATTACCATCAACATACTTTTGTTTTAATTTCGTATTTTTACTTTTATAGAATAAAGGACTTTGTAGTAACTACAATCGAGGAGGTCAAAACATGTTATAGCATGTTCCATATTTTATTCTACTATAGTTTTAAAATTTTCATTCAGCACTGGACGGGAATAGGTTGATTTCATTTGTAATATAGTTATATTTGCCTATGAGTTGTTTTCTGTCTCAAAGTAAGGATTAAGTAAGAATTACAAAAGTGTTTGTAGTGTATGTGTCACGCAGTCATGCAGCCACTCGATCACTGTACTATCTTTGAATGAAAGAGAAGAAAGCATTATGTCATGTCCAGCTCACATGCGGTCGTGACACAGCTTAGTCGACTGTTAACGACGATAGCGACTGGGCTCGTGCGTCTGTGAGCCGACTTTCTAAAATTAAGAACACATGAAGGAATGCCATGAAGGAAACCCAAAGTAGTTTTTAAATTTCCGTAGTAGTATCGAACAAATAACAAATCAAGGGACATTCTATAAAAGTCACAGTTTTGTTATTTATTCCAATTACAATTACATTTTTTTAAATTTACTTTATTTGCATCACTACGACAAATGCAGCTATGTAATAAGGATTGTATGCAATGAATAAAATATTAATTCATTTCAACTTTTTTCACCCAATCGGCCGTCATTTATAATGTGATAATAAAAGTTGAATAAAATCAGCTTTTTTGCAATCAGTACACAACAGGCGCAGTCTCCGTCAGCCACCATTACAGCTCCTCATTGTTTAGTGAACATGCTTACACTGTACTATTACTATGTAGATACATTATTCAAACATCTGATCCTGCAACAGTTTTTATAACTTTCACAATATTCACGTCTTGGAATTATGTAGATACAAACTGTTCGTTTACTAAGGTCTTGTTTATATAGGCACTAAGTAGCTTTTGCCCATGTCTTCACCCTTGTATACATATATCGGATATCGCGTTAACCATTTCCCGGATCATTATATAGCTTACTAGCTTTTGCCTGTGGCTCCACTCGCGTGTATGTCGGTTTTTATTGTAAAAAGTGTTCATGTTCTTTCTCTGGCTCTAGACTATCTGTATACCGAAATATTTACAATCATCATCATTATCATCAACAGCCTTCAACAGTCCATTGCTGGACATCGGCATCTCCTTAGAAAGGAGGTTTTAGCCTACTATACCACGCTGGACAGACGGGTTGGTATAGGGTTGGTTTCAAGTTTACGACTGGGTCCTGCGAGGGCGTCTCCCCCCCGGGGTCGGTGTAATTTGCTGCGCCGACGACAGTCTTGTGACAGCCCGGGGGGCGACCTTCGAAGAGGCGGTACGCCTGGCCACCACAGGAGTCTCCCTGGTGGTCGGGCGCATTGAGGCGCTGGGTTTGCGGGTGGCCCTAGAAAAGACGGAAGCCCTACTTTTCCATGGGCCCCGTCGTGGTCCACCCGCCGGCGCCTCCATCGAGGTCAACTCGGTCCTCGTACCGGTCCGGGCCCACTTAAAGTATCTGGGTCTGGTCCTAGACGGTAGGTGGCTCTTCGACGAGCACTTCCAACAGCTTGCTCCGAAGCTGATCGGCACTGCCTCCTTCCTTGGGCGTCTTTTGCCCAATCTGGGAGGAGCCAGTGTCGCCACGAGGCAGCTGTATACGGGGGTTGTACGGTCTATGGCACTCTATGGTGCACCGGTGTGGGCGGCGGCTCTGACCGAGCAGAATAGGGCGCGCCTCAGGCGGCTGCAGAGAACTCTGGCGGTCAGAGCCATACGGGGTTACCGCACCGTATCGACGGAGGCGGCGTGCGCCCTGGCCGGAACACCCCCGTGAGATTTGGAGGCGGAGCTCGCCGACGTTTATCGGCGAGTGGATAACTACCGGGCGGAGAGTGGTGGAGTTGGACCTCTGCCCGAGCACGTGCGCGAGTGGCGCGAAGCTGCTCACCGAGCCACGATGGATCGCTGGTCGGTCCGGCTGGAGACTCCACGTGCTGGCTTCGCCACCGTAGAGGCGCTTCAGCCGGTCATCGGCGAATGGGCAGTGCGGCAGCACGGGACCCTTACCTTCCGACTGACGCAAGTTCTTTCCGGGCATGGTTGCTTCGGAAAGTACCTGCACTCGGTCGCCAGGAGGGAATTGAGTCCCGCCTGCCACCACTGCGACTGCAGTGAGGATTCGGCTCATCACACGCTGGCGGTCTGCCCCGCATGGGAGACGCAGCGCCGGGTCCTCACTGCAGTCATCGGAGGGGATCTCTCGCTGCCGGCCGTCGTTCGTTCCATGGTCGGCAGCGAGAGCTCATTTACCGCGGTCGCAACCTTCTGCGAGGACGTAATCACGCAGAAGGAGGCGGCGGAGAAGGCCCGGGAGGACGACATCCAATCGGACCAGATTCGCCGCCGGCGACTCGGGCGGCGGAGGCGCGAACATCTGCGCCTCATGCCGCCTTGAGTGTGGCCGCGGGTGGACGGGACGGGTTTTCCCTCCACCCGCACTATGTGGCCAGCCGCGAGGGGGCGGCGTCGGTGTGTGCCGGACGCCGCCTAAGAGAGGGTCGTCGTACAGAGACGGTGCCCGCATCAGGAGCGGGCAGGCGCTGGAGAAGTTCAGAAGGAGATCCCACCCTGGACTTCTCCCCCTCCTAAACGGAGAAGCGCGGAGAGGGCACACTGTGTGTTTTTAGGTTCAAGTCCGACACACCACCCCGCCGTAACCGTAACCCGTGACGGTCCATGATGATTTTTCGCACATTAAAAAAAAAAAAAAAAAAAGGGTTGGTTTCAAGTTTTCCTTCTCTTTGCATTGATGTTATCTTGCGTAGTTTGTCCCTTATTTTTTTTACTTTTTTTATGTTTGTTTTATTATATTATATATTTTTATGATATTTTTTACAATATTTTTATGAAAATATTTACATACAAGCGTGAAAAAACTCCTTGTCATCATCGCTTACAGGTCACGTTCCTGAAGACTGACTGCATTGCCACGTTGAATGGTAATGCTAATTCCCTGTTCTTGATAAAAGGCCAGCTTTCTTGTCGCGAAAAGCGTCAATCAGTTGCTTAGCTAGTTGTTTTAAACATAACACGAGTCCTCAGACCCCATGAACCTAGCTTCTCGACTACAAACGGTTGAAAAAAGTAATTAAGTACTAATTTTGGTATTTATGGTCAAAAGTAGTAGTTATAAGACACCATTATATACAAACAAATAAAATTAAAGTGCCTTTTTGTAATATGAAAAGAACAGTTTTTCACTAAATGCATGTTAAAATACATACGGTATTTACATAAAAAAAGATTTTAAAATTGCTGTCTGTCACTATGTCTGTGTGTTCCTGCTTATCTGGATATATCTGGAACTGGACTTTCACTGGCAGATAGCTGATGACATAGGGAGTAATTTGGGCTAAATTAGGGTAACACCGCGGGACTCATTTTTTACACTTTTTAGGGTTCCGAAGTTTATGACTCGGAACCCTTATAGATTCGTCATGTCCGTCTGTCCGTCCGTCCGACCGTCCTCGACTTACCGTCCAAACGGTAAATGCTAGTAAGACGAAACTTTGCATCAATATGTGTTGTGATTACGCCGACGCCGGGAAAATTCGTGATAGTGGACATAATATAATGAACTTTAAATGAAAACTAAAATAAATTAGATGACTTTGTTAGTTCAGCAGTTATAGAGGCTTAACTTTTACAATGCACTTACTTGAAAAACATCATACTAAATTAACGCAATAATATGTAAACATAACAATTATTCATTGGATACGATTTCTAATCCACGTACCATTATGGATAACTGAGGAACCCTTTCCTGTGCGTGGCCTGACACGCACTTGGCCGATTTTTTTATTTTTATTTCGAACAATTTACACACAACGCCATCTAGTTTCAAACTAAGCAAAGCTTGTATTATGGGTACTAGACAAGTGATATAAATACAAAAACATACTTTTGTAAATACATACATATTATATATAGAAAACAACCTGACTCCGAAACAAATATTTGTGGATCACACAAGTCCGACCCGGGAATCGAACCCGAGACCTCTTGATCAGCAGCCGCATACGCTAACCACAAGAAGGCAATCGAGACAACATTAAAAGGGGTATTCTAATTTCACAATAATTTTATCGTTACTTCTTACATCATGGCTCATAAATTTGAAGACATGAGTAAGAGAGGTCTTACAATGCGTAATAAGTATACGGTTAAATCAATTAAACCCATTACAAGTAATAACATTGTATCACGCCAGTAATACCAAACTAGATTATTACTTTACTTTCTGAGGTCCGAGATACAAGCAGAAGCGATTAGCTGTAAAGATTTCAATTTGAAGGAGAAGATTAATTAAATATTGTTAAATTACTATTCTTAATCCGTCACCACACGGATTCCATGGGTGTCGTAAGAAGCGACTAAAGGAACAAAATAAGCAGCTAACATCACTGCCAAGAGAAGGAAAACTTGAAACAAACCCTTAGCAACCCGTCTGGCCAGCGTGGTATAGTAGGCCAAAACCTCCTTTCAAAGGAGAGGCCTATGTCCAGCAGTGGACTGTTAAAGGCTGGTGATGATGATGATGATGATGAAATTACTATTTGCTAGATGCGAGAAGTCCAAAATCTGAGTGGTGTGTTATGGGAGAGGCCTATGTCCTGCAGTGGACTGCGATAGGCTGATGATGATGATGGTTTTAATATTTGGGACATAAAGTTGCATATATTATAATTTTTGTGGTTAGTGTTTATTTTATATATACCTATCAATGTCTTTTTCATATAAAATCTGCCAATATGACTCTACTCTACCTGATGGAAAGTATGAGGAAAAGTGTGGTGATGAATATCCTCATTGCGAATTTAAACAATGCCATGTTATTTTGCATACTATGGCGGCCTACTGAAATACTTTTTTACGTTTCGCTTAAAGAAACCGGAATCATAGTGGCAAGAAAATACGTTTGAATCAAATAAATGAAGAAAATGAATTGATGATCTCAAAAAGCTTTTATAACACTAGTGTAATAAACATTTAGGTTGTTTCTTATTTTGATAGAAATGTTATTATGTAATGTTTAACGCACAATCGTTGTACTTGTACCACGTACGAAGTCTGATTACATACCACAACTTCTTCTCATGATAAATAATAGCCTTCTCATGATAAATATTATCGTATGAAATATACATTGCCTCTTTTATAAAGTTCTCAGCAACTGCTTTAGTTTAAAACAGGCAATGTAATTTGTAATAAGTAACGTATCTCGAGATTTGATATCGCGTTATTATGTAGCTGACGAGCCTCCGGGCTCTAGCTATTGCATTGATTGATACATAAAGGCGGCGATCGACGTAAGCTGAACGGAGCGTAATAGGCGAAGCGGGGTTGGAACTATTGTACTTATACGAGGAACGGCATGGCGGATTTCCTTCTGCATTAAATCAGGTTTATTACAAAAGTGACTTTCTCATAGAAGTATGGTTTGTTTTAAGTCGGAGAGATGAGATGCAATGGAGGAGGTCTATGTTCAGTACTTTACTGCCATAGGCTGATGATTAGTGATGATGATTCTATATATTGGGTATTTTTATGTTATGCAAAATTCTACAGTCTATATCTGAACACCTAACGTTTTCAGAGCTCCATTTCAATCTAAAACTCGCATATTTTAAAAACATTGCTGGGTTGCTAAAACAATTTTTCGATTATGTTATCCGTTTGCAAGTTATTCAACTTTAAAGCACATTTTTTTGCAATAACAACGCGTCCACAACTCCCTCTAAAAGTTAAGCGGCTGGCTCAAAAATCTGAAAAAACTGAACCGTAAAGGAAAACTATAGTGCTAAAATAGATAGTTTATTTATTTCAGGAGTTATAGGGGCCTAGCTTGTAAAATACACTCACTTGGAAAACTTCGTACAAAAATAAAGAAATATTAAGTAAATATGACAGTTATCTATTTTAGACGATTGTAAATCCACCTACCATTATAGGTGACTACGGAAATTTATCTTTTGCGTGGCCCAACACGCATTTGGCCAATTTTTAATTGTTTTTGTGACCCTAAAAGAGATATTATACAATTTTTAATCAAAATACAATAACTTCTCTGTACATTGACAACAGATATAACCAGAAAACATCTTCATTTCTTTCTCAATAAAACTCGCTTCGCTTCGCTTCAGTGAAGTCATACCTTAATGTAAATTATTGTAGATCTAAAAAACTTGCTATGGACGTTTTGATGTATTAATGTTTTGGGGAACAAATTAAGATATCAATGAAAGTTATAAGTGACACCTTAATGATAGTATCATTCACCGGTAGACCACCTGCGATGGTTTCTTAATAGTTTCTTTACACTTAATGACCTATTTTTAAATTACTAGCTTATGCCCGCGGCTCCGACCTCGTGTATGTAAGTTATCGCAGTAAACAGTAGCCTATGCCGTTTTTCAGGCTTAAGACTATCTGTGTACCAAATATCATTTAAACCGGCTCAGTAGCTTTGGCGTGACAGCACGACATACATATAGATGGATTTTTCTGGAACTGTTTTTATCCCTGGAACGGCATAATGATTTTAATGGGACTTTCACTGGCATATAGCTGATATATAAAATGATAATAACGAGTAACTAAGGCTATTTTTAGACTAGCCTCGCTACGCAGCGTTGCCCATGATATAACCGTTGGCAAAACCACGGAACAGCTAGTTCCTAATACTCGCCCCTTCCTTTAATTTTCTTTAGTATCATTATTTTTTTTACTTTAACTTTTAACCAATCAATGGGTTTAAAATACGACATGAAGCACGAGATTAAAATTTACAGATTGATATTATTTATAATACGAATCGTTATTTAAAATACTTTCAAACGAAAGTTACGCAGTGTGGCATCAGGGTACTTCAATCTGGACCAAACCCAATTCTCTCTCGGCGTCCGGGCTGACTCAATTACAATGAAATAGTTTTAAAACTGAAAGGGCCAAATTAAATGTTTTCATACAATATATCAAGCGTTTTATTTACAAAAGACAGATTGTGATTTGTTTCACAATCTGTTATATTTTGCTTGTTTATCTTTTAATTAAAAATAATATATTTGACATGAATTTTGACTGCCTCGAGTGGTGTAGTGGTAGTGCATATGACTGCTGTGCTTGAGGTTTCAGGTTTGATTCCCAGGTTGTAATGAATACTTGTTTTTTTTGGAGTTTGGAAATTTTTATATATAAAACTAGCTTTCGCCCGCACCTCCGCCCGCGTGTATTACGATTATTGTAGTAAAAAGTAGCCTATATGTTATTCTGATATTTAAGCTATATTTGTGTTAAGTTTTATCCAAATCCGTTCCGTAGTTTTTACGTAAAAAAGTGGTCTAGTACCCGAAGTACAAACTTAGGTAGAGCCATGCTGATTTCAGCACGAATAAGAACTAGGATATTAAACTATTCACTTTTAATGATAATTTGATACTTTTTATTGAAATTACACACGTGTTATTCTAACACTTGTAAGAAATTCTAAAAAGTGTTCATACTAGACATTTAAAACTTAACAAAACAAAAAAAAGCGGCCAAGTGCGAGTCGGACTCGCCCTTGAAGGGTTCCGTATCAGCAAGTAACATCATATAAAAGTTCTTGTAGTTCGTTGTAACTTTCATCGATGTTTTTATACTAGTGTATTGATTGGATGAAAAATTAAATTGCGTGTTACGATTTATGACGTATTAAAAAAAAAACTACTCACTAGATCTCGTTCAAACCAATTTTCGTTGGTAGTTTGCATGGTAATGTACAACATATATTTTTTTTAGATTTATCACTCTCTTATTTTAGAAGTTAGAGGGGGGGGGGGGGACACACATTTTTCCACTTTGGAAGTGTCTCTCGCGCAAACTATTCAGTTTAGAAAAAAATGGTATTAGAAACCTCAACTCTGCATGGGAGGGTATGCCCATAATCGCCACGCTGGGCAGGCGGGTTGGCGATCGCAGGGTGCAGCTTTATTGTACTGGTGATGCTGCTGCCCATCACCAGTCTGTGGTATTTAGCTACACGCATTCGGATGGATATACCGCCATCAGTCGGTCGCCAGAGCCTCGTTTGTCGTTCAGCAGGACGCACCGCGTGCAGGTGAGGTTGGCTTGGGATAAAAGATGTTGGTTCATCCTCTTACATCTCAACGGAGTGAGACAAGGGGACGTTATTTCCCCGAAATTGTTCACAAATGCAATGGAGGATATGTTCAAGACGCTAAACTGGAAAGGACGTGGCATTAACATTAATGGCGAATACATCTCTCACTTGCGATTTGCGGACGACATCGTCATAATGGCAGAGACACTGCAGGACCTGCAACAGATGCTGAATGACCTAGCTGATTCTTCTATGCGCATCGGCCTACGGATGAACTTGGACAAAACCAAGGTCATGTTCAATGAACATGTTCTACCGGAACCGGTTGCAGTACACGATACCGTTCTCGAGGTTGTTCAAAAATATGTCTACCTTGGGCAGACATTGCAGTTGGGTAGAAACAACCTCGAGGATGAGGTGAATAGAAGAATTCAGTTGGGTTGGGCAGCGTTTGGAAAGCTTCGTCGAGTCTTTTCGTCGTCGATCCCACAATGCCTAAAAACGAAAGTTTTCAATCAGTGCGTCCTACCTGTCATGGTACGGTTGGTCCATAAGCTTAAAGTTGCTCAGCGTGCTATGGAAAGGGCTATGCTCGGCGTTTCTCTGAGAGATCGTATCAGAAATGAGGTGATCCGTCAGAGAACTAAGGTCATCGACATAGCCCACCGGATCAGCAAGCTGAAGTGGCAGTGGGCTGGCCATATTAGCCGCAGAACTGATGGCCGTTGGGGCAGAAGAGTTCTTGAGTGGAGACCGCGTCTCGGTAAACGTAGTGTAGGACGCCCACAGGCGAGGTGGAGTGACGACCTGCGTAAGATGGCTGGCAGGAGCTGGATGCGAGAAGCCCAAAATCGATCACAGTGGTGTGCAATGGGAGAGGCCTATGTCCAGCAGTGGACTGCGATAGGCTGATGATGAGAAACCTCAACATCATTTTTGAACACCTATCCATAGATACCCCACACGTATAGGTTTGATGAAAAAAAAAATTTTGAGTTTCAGTTCCAAGTATGGGGACCCCCAAAATGTATTGTTTTTCTACTATTTTTATGTAAAAATCTTAATGCGGTTCACAAAATACATCTACTGACCAAATTTCAACAGTATAGCTCTTATAGTTTCGGAAATAATTGGCTGTGACATACGGACGGACAGACAGACAGACAGACAGACAGACTTGACGAATCTATAAGGGTTCCGTTTTTTGTCATTTGGCTACGGAACCCTAAAAAGAGAATCGTGTTCCATACTTTTACAGCTTTAGAGAGTTGTGTGTGTTACCAACTACTTTGTGGTATAGTCAGAAATGTTTTCACTTTATTAGCCATGAAAAATATCTCAGACACTTTTAACTTTAATTTCAGTATTCGTAGATGTATCAAGTTAGGATAATGAGTGGTACTAGGTGTGTAATTCTGTGAAAATATTTTCAATAAACTCTATACTAGAAAATTAAATCTTTAAAAGAAAAAGAGTCCTGTTCCACACTTGTACAGCTTCTTGAGGGTTGTGTGTATTTCCAACTAGTTTGCGGTACATACAGAAATGTAATCACTTTATTTGCCACGAAAAGGATCTCAGACACCCATAACTTTAAAATCAATATTCGTTATTAAATAAAAGTTAGGTTAATGAGTGCCACCTAGTGTGTTAGTGAGTAAAAATGTTCTGCATATATCTTTTTTACAAGACAATCAAATTCTTAACCAAACAAAAAAGAGAATCCTGTTCCATACTTTTACAGCTTTTGTGGGTTGTGTGTTACCACTAGTTTGAGGTACAGTTAGAGATGTTTCCACTTTATTTGCCACGAAAAGGATCGCAGACACCCTTAACTTAAATTTCAGTATTCGTAGTCATATCAAAGTTAATGAGTGCTACTGAGTGTGTAATACGATGCGTGGTGCCATCACATTTTTATACGGTCGTCAGTTGAGACTTCTTTTGTAGGTAATGTCGATTGTGTTGTAAGTTACAAGATGTTGATTTTTATAAATTTTGTGTAATCCACAAATTTTTGATTTGAGTTTGGGTATTCTTCGTGTTCATTTTATGTTACGTGTTATGTGAGTTATCCCTAGTGCGGGAGTTGTCGTTTTAAAAGATAAAAAAGGAAAGAAATTGTTATTCTAAACTTCCAGGCCAATAAAAATCAATCCCATTACTAATGATACGCAATTCTTGGTGAAGAGGTAATGGAGAGGTAAATATCATAATTTTTCCATTAACATTCACACAAAAAGCAGGCACATTCAGAACCAATATTATTTCTGCATGCAATTCAACTGCTGACTTCGATAATGTAATCAAAGTAACATAGTGACTATGTAAACTTTATCTGGGGCCATTAAACCAGCGGGAAGTCGTAGCTATTCTAATTTAAGCGTCCATCTTGGTTTTAGTGTATAGCTCATTTTTATAGCGGCGAGGTTTGTTGGTGAGATACGAGCTTAAATGTGTATCGTTGGAGAAGTTTGATGTTTATTGTGGATATATTTACGGTGTAATAGAGGACATTTCGGTTTAGTATGGGATTTATGACGCTTACTTGAAAGTAGGGTCATGTTTTTTTTAGTTAGGAGTAAATTGTATTAGCCTAAAGATTGGATTGCAATACATGTCTAATCTATTGTAGGCAGGCCAGTTTAAAATAATATTTTTGCCTTCTTAGGTAATTCTACTTTGCCTGGTGGAAAGCATGAGTAGAAACCAAGAGTCAGTGGATCAATATTTGATCCAAGTGTAAAAGCGTGCATTTTTTTAAGACTCCTATGGAAAGCACATTTCCGAGAACATTACATAGATTTACATTTTTAAACGGAGATTTCTTCAATCTTAAAAACTAGTAGGTTGTAGTATGCCTACAGTTGGGCTAAAATCTTCCAACCGTGTATAATTTATTGTATAAGTTTCAAAATATGTATGTACATTGTGTACTTAGTCGCTTATTTACTGGCTCAACACAGAGTCTATTTTAGTTGAATACACTCTTTAACCATACGTATCTAGTTCTAGAACGAACATAGAATCCGTCTAATGAAATTCGAATCTATTCTCGTAGGTTCTATGGGTATAATATTTTTCTTCAATTAAACCTTACAAAGTCACTCTACCTCTACCCTGCCTGAGCAAAATCCTAAAACAGTGGTCACATTTCTCATTATGAGTACAGACCTGCGCCATGGAGGCTAATTGAGATGTTTCTGCATTATTGGGTCTTTTGTGTGAGGGAAACCAGAGTAGCTCTCTAGATATAGCACCTACCTACAAACAGCAGATATGGAAAATATACGTTATTCTTGTGTAATATGTATGTTATCTCGCCTCGGTGCCCGTCGGTGTAACCTGCGGTTGTTGATGGATATTTACAACAACTGCGTATAACGCCGCGAATCCTAGCTCATCTAAAAAAACGTTCCATGTTATCCCTTATTTCATTAGCAATCTGCCAGTGAAAGTCCCGTTGAAACAGGTCTAGCCATTCCAGGGATTGGCCGAAACAAACGGATAGACAAAACAATTTAAAATTGATATTTTTGTAGGTAAGTACCGTATATACTTTCATTATGCATTTAGTAAAACAACTGTTCGATTGTTATTACAAACAAACACTTCAATTTCGTTTATTTGTATATATATTTGAATATTATCCATTGTACTGCTGGGGTCTATTTCCTAATAAAACAAAACGAAATCTCATAATGCTCTACTTAATATAACTGTACCTGACCTCGTAAATGTTTTCACAAACTTTTTCCGCTCATTAACCAATTCTCCACGACAGGCTTAACGATATTTATTAATTACGGTATCATTTCTATTTACTTTGTGCTAAACGGAGATTTGCTTAAGTAAAGATTGAAAAATTAAAGATTTTCTACACTGAGCTTATAGTTGATAGCTCACTTTAGCTAATTATGTTTACGACTTCAATTTTGGCTGCACGTTTGGCCTAGTGGTCTAAGCGGTCGCCACGAATTCGATGCTTGGTTCGGTCCAAATGTTTCTGTGATCCGTAAATATTTGTTTCGGAGTCTGAGTGTTTTCTTAGTATAATTAAATTGTTTGATTATTTTTTCGTAAAAAATTGTGTTAAAAATTTCAGTGACCTTACAACAGATTAACGACACAGTGTTCCAATAGTTATCGACAAATAGTTTGCTAAATGAGAATTATTTAATGCACTTACTTTGAACATTACATTTCTTAATCAGTTACGCTTCAATGGCTGAACAATCAAACTAAAAAAAACTCTCTCAACGACTATATTATAACCACTCATGATTTTAGTCACCTTTATTGTCTGAGCAACAGAGTTTATATCCGTTTAACATATTATAGAGTAAACA
The DNA here is from genome assembly GCA_932526445.1 of Phragmatobia fuliginosa. NCBI lineage: Eukaryota > Metazoa > Arthropoda > Insecta > Lepidoptera > Erebidae > Phragmatobia > Phragmatobia fuliginosa. The sequence goes on along the minus strand of OW052081.1, from coordinate 7,285,366 downwards.
TTTTCAATGTTAACTCTCAAAGTTTAGACTTCGCACTTCGTGTCAAATGAATTTGAATTTTATTGCATTTAAATAGGGCCTGATATATATTACACTGTTTTACTAAGATTGTTAATTGTTTTAATGATCATCACTGTCACAGTTTTACAATTATTTTGCACTTGACGCTCGATTGGCTGATTGCGGTCCTCTAAATTTGTTTAAAATCATCTGTTAGTTATTCTGTTGACATCAATGTTAAGTGATAATGAAATTGATTAAATAGCCAATGTCAATAACTTACCTTTTACGCACGAAACGAGCTTAGATGGTCGTTGAGAATATAACTAAAACAATATTAATGATGTTTTGGCATGTTGCTGCATCGATATTCTTAAGATTTTTAAAGAGGTACCGCAGTCAATTTCTATAAAATTTTATCATTAAATATAAATATTACAAACATACTCAAAATATTCTCTACGCTAACCCTAAACACATAACAAAGTTGCAGGGATTAGTTGGATCAGATGAACTAGCAGGAGATAAAACTGATGCACACTGAGGAGGTACTAGCGAAATAGAGGACATACTAATGTTCAACGAGTAACTTTTACGTACGTCGTGGATTATAGAAGTTTGGATAGGAAACCTTATTTTTGTGGATTTATTTCATTTTGTGCTGGTAGTGTTCATTTAGAACTGCCGGGTGGAGCAGTTGTAGTGTTTGCAACTACTGTAAGTTATGTTCTATATATACATGTGTATGTGTTATAATTCTTTTTAAAACAAGCTATAGATTTATATCCTGATTGACCAGAAACGGACTCAAAGAAATACCCAAACTCTGTACGACAATTTGTGAATTATACAAAGTGTTGTTCTATTTTTATTTCCACGATGGCGCAGTGGTATCGTATACTGCTGTGCTTGATTGAGGTCTCGGATTCGATTGCTGAGTTGGATCAAATGTTTGTATGATCTGTAAATATTTGTTTCGAAGTTTGAATGTTTTCTGTGTATGTTATTCAGAAAAAAAGTATTTTAGTATTTTAACAGTCAATCTAGATTTCAAGCTCTGCTTAGATGCCTAAAAAGTTTATTTATTTATGAAGTGTCACTTCATTTAAAAGATAATACTTTCCATGTAGCGCCGATCAGTTTGGACAAAACCTCAATTAAAGAAAAGGAACTTACTCTGAAAGTTCATTTTTATTATTCACTAGTTTACCAACGGCGTTTTCTATTTATTGTCCAGCGGAAAAAAAATGTTTACCGTAAACTAGGTTATTATGAGTCAATTTTAAAAGATATACATACTTGTATGGTACTTAAAAGATAGAAATAATTGTATAGTACTTTAGAGATAGACATAATTTTTAAAGAGGAATAATTCTTTCACACATTATTTTTGTGAACGCACTGACACGCATTGAAAGCTCTCAAAAAAGAAAAAGAGTATCCTGTTTTTGCAACACTATTCGTTGATAGTACGCTCCTTTAGGTAGTAGTGTAGTGATACATAGTCTTGCTCGATAACTATGGTATCTAACACAGAAAATTTTTTTCAAATCGAAATAGTATTTTCGGAGATTCAAACAAACAACTTTGGAATATTAGTATAGATAGATATTATTTTCCACAGGTCAGGTTTGATAATTTGCGCAAGACGGCTGGCAGGAGGTGGATGCGAGTAGACGAGGATCGGTTATTGCACTAAATAGTAGCCTATGACCTTCCTCAAAAATCAAAAAATCTCCATTATACATCTGAATCTAAAATTATATGATTTAAAACAGTCAGAGCTACTTTCGAATTTATTATATGTATAAATATGGACCAGCTTTAACCATATCATATGCAGTGCAGATAAGTAATAGCTACAACAGGATAAGCTCATTAATTAAGGCGAGGTTTAATCGGGATTTGTCAAAAACGCACTATCTTTTAACGTCAAGTGTGAAGTACAGCTTTAAGGTACTGAGATAAGAAAAATAACATGTATAGATAAAGATCTACACTAAAGCTCTACCGAATTTAATTTTAAGATTAACTTACTAAAATTACATAATAAATTATAACCTTTGCCTCTTTCTTTTACACTTAATCGTCGAAATACACCGTATTTTAAGCGATAACAGTACAATTTTTTTAAAGAATTAATTAAAAAATATGATAATTTAAAACGATCACTGGCTATTTTTTTATTTATATTAATATATTTGTCATAATAAATCGAAAAGCCCATTAATCAACAAACGTAAGCGCCTAAGAAAGACTCACGAGCAAAAACACAACAAACAGAGCGTATGATATTCAACCTTATTCGAGTCACTAGTAGACGTAATATTCGCTACGCTATTCGAATCAGTCTGCGAGCAACGCTCGAAGTGGGAAGTCGGTTCCGGACGCTCTGTGCCAAAATATTACTGACGCGCAAGTACATAGCGCTTGGCTCACATACTACTGTCTTCGCGTGGGTTTTCTCCCTTTTATTATTTTTTTACATTGTAAATTGTAATTTTTTTTTATTTAATATAAATAGTAAGGTCCATAAGTCTAAACAGATATAGTGTTATTGCAAATTATAAACATGTATGGGGTAATAAATGCAAAATCGGAAGAAATGGATGATTGAAAGTGAGAAACTAGCTATTGACACCTTGACACTATATGGTAACCAGGGTCTGATGCTGGAGCTGGAAGGTGGCCATAGGAACCCCATCGAGTTTGGGCTCATTTGATTCGTCTTGACGAGTACTTTGACACTATATGGTAACCAGGGTCTGATGATGGAGCTGGAAGGTGGCCATAGGAACCCCATCGAGTTTGGGCTCATTTGATTCGTCTTGACGAGTACTTTGACACTATATGGTAATCAGGGTCTGATGATGGAGCTGAAAGATGCCATAGGAACCCCATCGAGTTTGGGCTCATTTGATTTGTCTTGACGAGTACTTTGACACTATATGGTAACCAGGGTCTGATGATGGAGCTGGAAGGTGGCCATAGGAACCCCATCGAGTTTGGGCTCATTTGATTCGTCTTGACGAGTACTTTGACACTATATGGTAACCAGGGTCTGATGATGGAGCTAGAAGGTGGCCATAGGAACCCCATCGAGTTTGGGCTCATTTGATTCGTCTTGACGAGTACTTTGACACTATATGGTAATCAGGGTCTGATGATGGAGCTGAAAGATGCCATAGGAACCCCATCGAGTTTGGGCTCATTTGATTCGTCTTGACGAGTACTTTGACACTATATGGTAATCAGGGTCTGATGATGGAGCTGAAAGATGCCATAGGAACCCCATCGAGTTTGGGCTCATTTGATTCGTCTTAACGAGTACTTTGACACTATATGGTAATCAGGGTCTGATGATGGAGCTGAAAGATGCCATAGGAACCCCATTGAGTTTGGGCTCATTTGATTCGTCTTGACGAGTACTTTGACACTATATGGTAATCAGGGTCTGATGATGGAGCTGAAAGATGCCATAGGAACCCCATTGAGTTTGGGCTCATTTGATTCGTCTTGACGAGTACTTTGACACTATATGGTAATCAGGGTCTGATGATGGAGCTGAAAGATGCCATAGGAACCCCATCGAGTTTGGGCTCATTTGATTCGTCTTGACGAGTACTTTGATACTATATGGTATGAATGTATTTCCAACAAAGCAAAATATTAAGTTACAAGTACTAGAGTAGAATTTAATTGTAGCGTGTTTAGACAAGTTGATATTAGTAGAGTATGAGGTTTCGTCTGTATACCGACACATTTTAGCAAGCCGTGCGTGTAACTTCGTTCCATCCGGGTGTCACTTGACACCTCTCAAGTCTTTTTTTTATTTTCCTTTTTCATTCCATAGATATGCTCGTATTACTATTTATTATGTTCTCTGTTTAGTTGTCATTGTCTTTCGGTTAATAGGATAATTATATTGTTTGGCAATAATATTGTTAGAATGTATGTTAGTAAAAAGACAGTGTATATTGTTTTGTAAACTTGAATTAATATCAAAGAAAAAAAATACTATATAAATAAATAAAAAAATTAAATTGCATAAGTTGATAAAAAATGCTATGCAATAGCTGTGCCGCGGCTGTCCCCGAGTGCCACACGACTTTTTTTTATTTATTTTTAATAGTAATATTATAAAAAATATTTTTTAAATAAATGATTGTTTTTTACACTGTATAGGATATATTTTATCCCAGCAAAGATTTATTAGTATTTTTTATAATAGTTGAAATCTCGTTTATTCACTTCAAAATTTACTAATATTTGTAAATCCATTATATCTTATGTAAACAAAAACCAAGAACTACGATATTTGATTGAATAAAGGGTCGATTGTGTTTACTTAGGTCAATCTCTAGCCTAGACCACCGCCCTCTTACGTCGGCTGCATGCCAACATTTTGTTCCTAAAAAAAGGTTATTTGCGGAACCATCTGCGCTAAGTTTGGACTCGCCAAGATTATATCGGCCGTAGTTTAACATACAAGTCTCGATGACCCGCGGTCCGCGGTTACCGCTCTCGACAGCGGGCGGCGTCCCCCCGGTAGGCGGAGCTTACGTACCGCACCTCACCCCCTCTGATTGCCGAATGTCTGCTTATAACCTCGCCTTAACCAATCACTGCAAAAGCCATAAAGTATAACTTCAACATGCACTAGTTTATAACTGCATTTATATTGACAGTTTGGCACTAATCTGGACAAATAGCCCGCAGTACACAACACTATTGCATCTGTTGAATGAAGATATACGTTGACACTGAATTTTGTTGATTTTATATATATCAGGATAGAAGGAGAAGACAGAGGCGTATGAAATCGTGCTCAGTAACAGTAATATAATTAAAATAGTATTAAGGCCCGCGACACCGAGCGTGAGAATTTGTGATTGAACACCCACATATATATTTTACATGCACACAGACGCATCGCGCACTGTCGCATACATACCGTAGCAAGTAATCACCGACTTTCGGTTTTTTGCTTATGTTAAATATCCATCAACTGTTCGCCTTTGTAGAACGTATTTTAATGTGTTACAACGCACGCAATGTATCTTGCCATAACGTAAAGCCCGTAGGATTCATTCAGTACAGAAAGTCATAATACTTTCTGTATACCAATCGAATGGTCAAAGATTATAAAATAATTTTACACAGTATAAAATAAATTCGCTCGCGTGCATTGTCTGGCAACTCAGATCCTTTTAAATACGCAAGGTATTTAAATGGAAGATTTATTAATGTTATTTTATTATTTTAAAGGAACACATAAATAAAGCCAATATTGACAAAAGTTTACAAGTTACATAAATTAGGAATAACCTACAGTAATACTTTTTTAATTATACTTTTTTACTATTTCTTTATTAATTAATTATGAATAATAATTTCAAAGTAATTTGGAACAATGTAATATTAATCCTTATCTTAATAAATACTGTAGACATTTAAAACAATTTTATTCTACATGAAATATGTAGAATAAAATTGTTTATTACACAATATTATTAAAAATAAATATTTTATAATACGTCAGAGCGTTCATCCAGGTCGCACCTGTAATTGGCCGTAATCTTACACTAGTGACTCTCAGTGTAAGATTTTATCATGTCAATAATGTGTGTTTAACGATACGTGGTCTTATAGGTATTTAAAAAACATTTAAAATTAGACAAATTATACCCTCTTTTAAAACCAATCTATCCATTGCTGCAAACATCATGAAAATCGGTGCAGTAGTTTTTAAGTTACGTTATATTTTGAGTTTAATAGACATTTTGAAGAGGCAGAGGACTGTGTTTTTTTTTTATATATTTAATGCAAACGGCTCATTTACGCAATAATGTTACTAAAATAAATGTGAAAGTAACTCTGTCTGTCTGTCTGTTACCTTTTCACGCAAAAGCAAAAGCAAAAGGCAAAAGCTAGTAAAACATAAATACGACTAGCGGTTTATACATACGTATAAAAGTTAAATAATAATCCTCCAACACCTACTTATTAATATTATAAATGCGAAAGTAATGTCTCTGTCTGTCTGTTACGCTTTCACGCCTAAACCACTGAACCGATTTTGATGAAATTTGGTATGAAGATAGAACTGAACTTGGGAAAGAACATAGGCTACTTTTTATCGCGAAAATAAAGGTAGAAGGGTTTGGAATAGGGGACGAAAGTTTGTGTCGAAGTTCCATAATATCAAACATAAAATCAGGTAAGATTGTTTAATCTACCCTTACCGTGTCGTGCGATATAAACGAATTCCACGCGGGCGAAGCCGCGGGCAGAAAGCTAGTTTATAATAAATAACAATAAATAAATATTTCAGACGAATGACACAGTATATCATCTACCAAATATTCGTGTGATCCGGAAATATTTATTTCGCAGTTTTTAATACATAAACATATTTTTTTTTATAAATACATACATATTATACATAGAAAACACCCAAACTCCGAAACAAATATTTGCAGATCACACAAACATTTGGTCCGACCCGGGAATCGAACCCTAGACCTCTTGGTTAGCAGTTGCATACGCTGACCACAAGACCAACAAGGCAGTATGATATATTACAATAATAAATAAACAACTATTTCGAACATCTGTCACACGACATCATCCAATCCCAAACTAAGCAGAGCTTATATTATTGATTCGACAACTGATATAAATACATAAACATACTGTTTTTGTTGCTTACCTATAGAATACACCCAGACCCCGAAATAAATATTTGCGGATCACACAAATATTTGGTCCTACACGGGAATCGAACCCGAAACCTCACTCAAGCAAAGTAGTCGCATGCGCTACCACTGCCACCTAGGCAGTCAATAAATAATAAAAGTCAAAAAGTAATAAAAGTCAATAATAATTTTAAAACTCCTGACCGTTAAAAAGTTATATCCCATCAACTCATCATTATGAAATGATGGCTACCAGATATTGCGTCTGGAATAGCATTACAAAATAAAAAAAATATATAATAACTATTTATAGGGCCGTATTATAACGTGCTTATAAAATTTTAGGGTTTCCCTATAAACTAACACTGAAAACACACAACACCTAAAAAAAAAAAATTTGTGGATCTCATAAACATTTGGTCCGACCCGTGAATCGAACCCGAGACCTCAATCGCATACGCAACCACAGCGCCACCGAGGCAGTTATATAAAATGAATTTTAAAAATTGGTCCACAATTGACACAGTAATCAATGAATGTACAATAAAAAAAAATCATTTAGTTAAACATAAATAATACTCCTTTTATGAAGTTGGTTAGTAATAATTTAAAATATAAAGATTGGTGTGTCTATTCTCAGACCTACCAAATATTATCAGAAGTTACACACAGTCACGTCGTAGTATGTAAACAATCAAATCTCTGTGTGCGTGACAGTGCGTGTTGAGCTAAAAACGAGCGTGCACTCGCCTTGAATATTCGGAGAACACTGAATTTTTGGATCGCGTGAACTCTGTTTTATTGCAAATTATTTCTCCATACTAAAATGTATGGAACTTTTGCCGCTAAAAATTAATGATGTTTAAGTTTAAATTATGACTTTCTGGTGAGAATTAATAGAAACCTTAAATGGTTAATCTCTTTTTTGTACTTTTTCTTGCAATTAATAAAATATTTATTTCAAATAAAGCAACATAATACTAGATAGATTCCAAACAGGAAAGGTCGATATCGGTGATTTTGGTCACTGTTGATGATTTTTTTCTCGAAAATGAATAATCGTATTAATAATTTTACTCGGTTTCTCTATAGATTGCTTTATTAAGGAACTGAAATATTTTTTTTACTGTCAAATAATGAATTAATTTGTTTCTCTTGTCATAACCGTAAGTGCTTTTTCGAGCAATTATGGAAACAATCCCCTTAAAATACATAACTATTTTTACTAGCTGCGCCCCGCAGTGTTACACGCGTATATCATTATGGTTGCTATGCAAGTTTATTATGCACAGCAACCTGTGGAGTTTTGACAGGAGATAAACAGTGATACATTTTGACATCTACGATTTATGTATTTTTATAATCACCTAGTTTTCGCTCGTGTATCTCGTTTATTGCAGTACAAAGTAGCCTGTGTTATTCTGATATATAAGCTATATTACTGTTAAGTTTCATCCAAATCCGTTCAGCAGTTTTTGCGTGAAAGAGGAACAAACATACATACACACATACTCACAAACTTTCTCGTTTATAATATTAGTAGGATATTATTACATTATATTATTCGACCAAACTTTTTAGGTCAAAAACTTGATCAAACCTGAATCTAGGTTTTTTTTTTTAAGACAACTCCCTCATTAGGAATACATATCCTGTGTCGCTGGGGATTTACAAACATACATACAATGGACACAAAGAACACCCAGACTCAGAACAATAATTTGTGGATCACTCAAAGTGATGTCTCGTGTGAAATTTGAACCCAAAACGCTTATATCACTAGGCCAACAGTACAACAGTACTAGGCAGCTTATATTGAAACATCGTCTCTTATATCACTAAATCTTTTTTTAAGTTGAAACATATAACAACTTATCGTATGAAATATTTGATGAAACATTAATAATTAGTAAAATTCATATTTATTTAGATAACATGTTGCAAGGACCCTTTTCGAAAAAAATAAGGTTAAAGCATTTTATGATTAAATCCGTTGTCACATCGCTATAAAATTCCCGTGGCTACTGGCGCAAAGGTTAATTTGTCCGGCTTCAGGGACTCACTGTAAATACCTTTCATATTTTTGCTTTAATGGAAAATTTTGTTTCACGATGTTCGAAGCTATGGACTGGGTAGATTGTTTTAATATTGAGAAAAGTATAAAGTGGTCTTTTTATACTTTTCTCTATTGAGAAAAGTATAAAAAGACCACTTTAAACAAACGGACGGAGTCACGGGCAAACGCGTAATATTTTACGCGTTTGCCCGTGACTCCGTCCGTTTGTTTGTCTATTATCACGGTAAAGAGGTTCCTCAAGAATCGAAGTATCTCCATGCACTTTTTTTTTATTAGCTGCCAAAATGACTTTGCCCTGCCTGATGGAAAGCATGAACAGAATCCAGAAGTAGCGGCCACCGTCCTCACTGCCACAACGGACAGTGCAGCATGGTGACCCACACTACACTGGCGGACTAGTGAGATGCTTTTTCACGCCCCGCTTGAGGGAGCCGGGGTCATAGAAAAAAGGAAACACATGCGCTGATAGAGAGTTCCAGGTTTTAACTGTTTGGCACAGAAAGCAAGAGCCAAACCGTTTAGTTCGAGAGCGTATGTCAACCACTCTGAAGCAGTGACTTCCGAGACCAGCACGTGTTGTCCTGTATGGGAAAAGGAAGGGGGGAAGGAAATATTGTAATCGGTGCAACGGTTTATCCTTTCAGGCACTGAACAATAGCTTAATAATCTTGCTAACTACTGACACTGACTTCTGTAAGAAGTAATAAGTGGTCTACGCACACTAGCCAACATATTTCACAAAATTAAAAAATTGGAAGTACATTATTTAATTACGTCAGTGAATCGATATCTATGGCAAACGTTACTGGGAAGTCAGTGCCCTCAAATATACTGGCAACTAGTTCAATCTTCGAATTTCAGTTCTCTCTTAGGGTTGCGGAGGCCCGATGCCAGTCGCTCCGTCGAAAAACTGAAATTCAGGTAAAACCGGTTGAACTAGTAGCCGACCCCAAATAAAACTTGGGAATACAGGCTAAGAAGAAGTGAATCGATATCTTAGTTAAGTTAATTTGTTGTTCCTGACTTGTTATGTTTTTTTTATACTTAAGCCTGCGAAAATAACTCCACTCCACTCTGCCTGATAGAGAGCCTAAGTAGAATTCAAGACCAGTAGCCAACATCCTGATTGTGAATGCATACACTGCAACATGGTTACCTGAACTATGGCGGGCTGGATGAAAAGATTCTCCGGGCTTGAATATTCTAGATTGATACTTATTCATTTTCATGATACTAACAGTCAGGCACTGCATAAAAAAAATCATTCGACTTTTTCCGAGCTCAGTAATTTTAGTGAAATGCTATCTGTACTTAAACTTAAATACATACAACTTAGTTTAATTTATCTAATTATTCTATTGCGATTGATAAACAGTTACGATCTGACACTGTGTACATAAATTGTTTATGTGATTGTCAGAATAGGTAACTATGGGTAATTTATGATACCGTTGTCGAGTGCAATCAGTCTCGGTGTTATAGGTTATGTCAAGTTAATCTTGACTTAAGCTAGGATTTATGAGACACACAATCGTACGGTGTGCAAATAAAAGATTTGGATACAGGAATAAGTTAACTGTTTCTTTAGTATCCATTTAAATCATAATTCTTATTTATTAGAATTAATAGGACAACGACAATGAGCTGGATGCGAAGATCGATCCAAGTGGCGTGAGATTGACGACGCCTATGTCCAGCAGTTGACTGCTATAGGCTAACGATGATTATGATGAAGGTAGTAGAGCAACGCTGATTTCTAAACAAGTTGGCGGGCTCAACTAGAGTAGTACTACCCTCATACAGTAAAGCAAGAGTAAGTGTAAGACCTGAAGCCCAAAACTGCAAAAGCATCTCACTAGGTCATCATAGTGTGGGTCAGCAAGCTGCATTGTCTACACTCACAATGAGGATCCTACTGGATTCTATTCATGCTTTCTATCAGGCAGAGTAGAGTCACTTTAGTAGGTTATAATATTTTAAAAATTGGAATCAATAAGCTAATATGTTTTTTGCTTTCATTTTCATTGCTGGCACATGCAGTAGGCCTCGTGAAAACGATTTAGCAAAGATCAAGTCATTTGCTAGAACTTCTAACACCACCGCCTGACTTTATGTATTACTACACTCTGTGGGCATCTCCAGCTTAAGAGTGCATTGCCTCCTTTTTAGCCCTATCCCTCCAAATTAGATGTTTTGAACTTTGGAAAGTTGACACACCCAGTCAAAAGCGAGAAAAAAGTTTTTGCAGGTCTCATTTGAGCTCAGATCCCTTTCCTTATTCCAAGAACCTTCTACCGCTGTTTCACACATCTCCGAACATAGGTTGAGTCGTTTTATAAGGCTTCGCTGCGACAATATGTTGCTGACCGAACCGCTATATAATTGGGATGACATGAATTTGTATTAAGAAACAGTTTTAGCTAAATGTTTTCCTGCTATTAGTGTAAAACGACAGCTCAAGTTGCTTTTAATATCGAGGCTTTGGAATTTTCCTTTACTAAATAAATATTGCAGAGCGCAAATTACCTGCGGGTTCCGAAACTTTTGAAACAATATAACCTAAAGTACTACTTATAACGTTAGCTATCTGCTAGTGAAAGCTAAGTGCAGCCAGGACCTACAAAAAAATAAACATGTTTTTTAAACAAGTTGTAGTTAGAGAGATAATGAAACACCGAATATTGAGCTAAGACTGAGTATATTCTAATGGATACATAATTTATATAGAGTACAATAAGTACGTAATAAAGTATAAAGTAACATATACACTACAAAGTATCGTATAGTGCATTTACTGAAGAGCTGTTAATTTTAAGGTACAAACAGGTATTTCCATTGGATTTGTTTGTGTAGATAAAATCAAATCTACCATTTTTATTGTGTGTAGAATGTGTTTTTCAATTTCAAAATGTTGTTATATTACTTCAAACTTTTAACATTATAATTCTACAAGCTACTACGAGATAGAATAGTTCAATTTTGGTTGGTGCTAAAAAAATGGTTACTGAAATCAGTTGCTAACCGACAAAAATCACGAGTAACAAAGAAAATAGATAAAATTCAGCGGAATAAGACGTATGAAAACACTTCACATCTAAAGGGCTTAGTATTCGAGAAACTTGTGGCGCATTTCGTCGTCCTATCTAAACCCTACATTTGAAATTTTTGTTTTTATTCAATTACTTCTTTTTTGACTGCCTTGTTGGTCTAGTGGTTAGTGTATGCGGCTGCTGATCAAGAGGTCTCGGGTTCGATTCCCGGGTCAGACCAAATATTTGTGTGATCCACAAATATTTGTTTCGGAGTCTGGGTGTTTTTCTATGTATAATATGTATGTATTTACAAAAAAAAAGGATGTTTATGTATTTATATCAGTTGTTTAGTACCCATAACACAAGCTCTGCTTACTTTGGGACTAGATGATGTTGTGTGTAAGATGTCCAAAATATTTATTTATTTATTTATTTATTTATTTATTTACTTCTACCTCAGCTATATTTCTTAATACTAGTGGTCGTCAAGTGGTCGATTTCGACCATAGGCAACAATAATAAGGTTCCATTGTCAAAGACTATAACTTCTATAATCACATTTCGCCAAGACGACGCGTCAATGTTTATTTGACAAAAGAGTATCTATGCGTGTGTGTGTCAAATAAATGGTAGTGTGTGTGACGTTTTATTTATGGTTCTTTTTCAATACAAAACACTGTAATTTTTTTTTGCGGGGGATAATCTTTATACATATATATTTTAGAGACTCACATACTAAAACAATCGCTGGTCACTATGGAGTCACACATAACAATTAAAACAAAAAATCGAAATTACACACACATATAAACACATTCTGTGACATAGTAGTGTAATATATATGTTCATTTGGGCTTATGGTTTGAAAGAGGGGAACCCTACCGTATCGTTATATGGTGACCACTTATGTTTATATACACACGCTTATGTTATGTTAAAAAGTGTTCTTTTTCAGTAAATAAAAACCTATAGGCTATGACATCATAAATATTCGTCGGTTTTTGAATATAGTCCTTAACTTCAAATCTTCTGCGTGAATATTCTATGACCAAAAAACCTTTAACTGCTTTGTACACAGATTTAGTTTCGTTTGTCAAAAAGTCAAGTCTTTTGTGGAAGTATTGCCAAGTTAACGCGTCTGGTATACAAATTGTATTTGTTTTTTTAATATTTCAATGGGTTTGTATATAACAACTCTATTTGTTGTCTTAAACTTCATGTTTAAAAAAACTGGATAAGCGCGTGCTCACTGAGGGTTCTGTAGTATGAGCGTTTATAAATATATCTAATTTCAATCGAATCAGTTGGTCCACTTTTACTCCAAAACTTATAAAACCTACTTGGCTGTAATATTTTTCCCTTTTACATTAATTAAAGACACTACAGTACTATTAATTTTTCCGATCCCTAAATATTGGTTTGTGGCTAAAAAATGGTAGTTCCATGGATGCATTTTTGACTACGGAACCCTAAACATGTGTTTCGTATGACTGCTTCAATAAGTACTCGAACCAGTTAACGAGTTTCTAGTTACCTAATATTTTTTGTATATTATAAGTGTTAAGAATTAATACTACTATGGCGTATTAGCTGTGAAAACCCCGCACCGAGCTAACTTCACTTCGCAGCGGACCGATCTCAGATCACTGGTGTCTCAGCTAAATACTCACGACGATCACATTGTTAATAACTTACTCAATTAATTACTGTAAATCTCAAGTCATCATTAAATATTATACAAGAAAATCAAGAATTTATTATTGGAGTAAACCTATCCAACATAATTGGCCTTCGGAACCGGATAGCATATATGGATGTACAGTACAACAGTTAAACCCAAATTGTACGAGGATTAAAGCGTATGTATACAAGTGAATCCTAAAGGTAAAGGTAACGAGTGATCGGAGTAAGTCTTAACCGGATAAGCCCTGTGTGTAAGTACCTATTCCCTAAATTCCCTGCAGTTAATTGGCTCAGTTAAAGCGTAATCTAGTATGTACATTAACAGTACCTTAACGGTTAATCATTTGCTAATATAGCATCATGCAATGAATAATTGATAGTTACAATAAGTGTTAGTGCGTAATGTGTAAAGTTTTAGCTAAATGCAACCTAAAATTTCAGTAAAACATAAGGTGAAAACGTGCATTCATTGGCGTTAACAACATACGTCCAGTTTAAGTTGACCCGGCCTACGTGAGAAACTATATGCTGCGGAGACTTAACACAGCTCAACTTAATTTGGTAGTGTTAACATTGAATCTTCGTTTACAAGAATAGGTTAACTTTGATAAATTTAATGGAATTTGTTATATTTTGATTGATTAGGGATACAATTCTGGTTGTTTAGTTCGACTAGTGCGAATTATTAACAACTTATTATATTACTAAAGCTTAATATCTATAATTCAATGAGTTTTTAGATAATTTCGCTGTTTTATTTGAATAAAACGGGTCGAAATTATAGTATTAGCTATTTTATCTTAAAATATATTATTTGGATAGGTAGTCTGGTATCAATTACTACAATTAATTAATATTCTATGTTTATAATATAATATATACAGATTATTTTATAATTTGGGGGTTAACTAAACTAAATTTACAATTTTCTTGCCCGTTTAAAGTAATTTAAGTATCTTATAATTAATTTCTTTTTATTGTTTTTAGCGTTATTTGCATTTTAGTAAACCATGAGTGATATAGCAGACTTAAATAAAAAGAGAGGTACGTGCAAAGGTCGTCTCACTAATTTTGAAAAATTTATAAAAGGCTTTGTTGAAATATCCCGATGTACAGAAGTAGAAGCCCTCGAAATTAAGTTACGTATGGATAAAATGCAGTCAAATTTTGAGGAGTTTCATAAAATTCAGTCTGCGATAGAAAATCTAGCAGGAGGTGAGGAGGAAAGTCAGTATCAAGAAGTACAAAGATCAGAATTTGAAAGTACGTTCTATAAGACTATGGCACGAGCACAAGAATTGTATCGTTTGTATAAAAGAAGTTTTTCTGGACATTCCTCTTCATCTTCTAGCGCGATTGATGACAATGATACAGTGAAGGGAACGAAAAGCGATTTAAAGGGTGTGAAGTTGCCTACAATACAAATACCTAAATTTTCAGGTGAATATGCAAACTGGCTTGAGTTCCGCGACACCTTCGTTTCGTTAATCCATAGCAATTCTTCTATAAGTAACATTCAGAAGTTTCACTATATTAGAGCATCACTTGAGGGAGGCGTTGCTCAAATAATTCGCTCTTTAGAATTTTCAGCTTCTAATTATTCCATTGCTTGGAGTTTACTATGCGAAAGGTACGATAATACGCGACTTTTGATACAAAATCATATTAAAGCAATTTTTAATGAAGAGCAAGTCAAAAGAGAACCAGCTGATTTATTACGTAAGTTATTGGATTCTTATACTAAAAATTTACGATCACTAGAAATATTAGGTGAACCCACCCGCTTTTGGGACACTTTAATTATTTATATTATTTGTTCAAAGCTAGACGCACGTACACTACGGGAATGGGAAGAACATAAATCTGCACACAAAAAATTATCACTAAAAATCCTAACACAGTTTTTAAAAAATAGGGCTGACTTACTAGAAACTATGGAGCTGGGAACCAAAACACAAACTACGCATGCGAGTACTTCTTACAAACCTAACAAGAATATAAAAGCATTAGCAGTCTCCGCGCACCATGTTCAAAATAAAATTTATTTATGTCCGTTATGTAATGAAGAACATTCATTATATCATTGTGAAAAGTTTTTAAAGATGAATTTAAATGACCGTTCAAAATTTGTTTATCAAAAAGGATTATGTGCCAATTGTTTTCGATCAGGTCATCACAAGCGCGTATGTAGGCTGGGTCCTTGTAAGACGTGTAAGCGCAAACACAATACACTTCTTCACAGAGATGAAGATGATGCCAATCAACAAAAACCTGTTGCCCTGTGGTCTAATAAGCTACATAGCGGGAATGTTCTACTCGCTACGGCTATAGTCAAAGTTAGAGATTATAAAAATAATTGGCATGAAGTCAGAGCCGTCTTAGACTCAGGTCAAGCATCCTTTATGACGGAAGCGTTGCTGGCTGAATTGTCTCTGAAATCGCAGTCAATTGAATTAACGGTGGCAGGTATCAACAATTCAGTGGCGTCTATCTCAAAGCAATGCAATACAGAGATACAGTCCAGGCTCAATTCCTATACAATAGATGTAGCATTTTTGGTGCTACCATGTATTACTACATCCTCTAATGTAGTTGTCGACATTAATAAGCTAGAAATTCCATCGAACGTTACACTTGCAGATCCCAATTTCTATAGCCCGCCGAGTCTAGATTTGCTACTTGGCGCTGACATATTCTGGGATCTGCTTGAAGCTAATCAAATACGTGTCAACAATAATTATCCAGTACTACAAGAAACCAAATTTGGATATATAGTATCAGGGCCCATTAAAGCAAGTCGTGGTAAGCAAGTATCTTGTAATTTAAGTCAATTTGATGAACTCCAAGAACAACTAGCAAAGTTTTGGCTAGTTGAAGAAATACCGGAATTCAATAAACCAGTATTTTCCCTAGAAGAAAAACTCTGCGAAGAGCATTTCAATCAGAATATGTCACGTGAAAAGGACGGCCGATTCTCGGTTGCGATTCCTTTAAAAATACCAGAAACTAGTTTAGGTGATTCTTACACAAGAGCTGAACGATGTTTTCTGAGTCTAGAACGACGATTACAAAAACAAGTAAAATTAAAATCTATGTACAATAATTTTATGCAAGAATATATTCAATTAGGTCACATGACCAAAAGTGACAATAAAAATATTTCTAGAACTTCTTACTTCTTGCCACACCATGGTGTATTGCGCGAACAGAGCACCACAATAAAGTTGAGGGTTGTTTTCAACGCAAGCAGTCCTACAACATCCGGACTATCACTGAATGATATTCAGATGGTAGGGCCGACGATTCAAAGTGATTTGGTGTCTATATTGCTAAGATTTCGGCAACACCGCTATGTTTTGGTGGGAGATGTAGAGAAGATGTATAGGCAAGTGCTCATAAATAAAGATCAGCGCCACTTGCAACAAATAATATGGCGTGATGACCCATCAAAGCAGCTTGATTCCTATACACTTAACACTGTGACGTATGGCACAGCGTCAGCACCGTTCCTCGCAGTGCGTTGTTTAAAACAATTAGCTGACGAGTGCAAGAATACGCAAATTCGTGAAATCATCAGTGATGATTTTTATATGGACGATTTGCTCACGGGTGACGCTACTGTCGAAGGTCTACTCAACATAAAGAAATCGGTAACAGAAGTACTAGCGTCTGGCAACTTTAATTTGAGGAAGTTCAGATCGAACTTACCTACTTCGTCTGATACCACAGAAATTGTTGATTTAGATGAACACGGCTCATCTACAGCGCTTGGTCTTAAATGGTCACCTGCAGATGATCAATTGTATTTTGTTATCAAGGATTGCCAGAAAGGAAAGTTGACAAAAAGAGTGATTCTTTCTACGATATCGCAAGTATTCGACCCTTTAGGTCTTTTGAGTATTTTTATAATCACTGGAAAGATCATTCTGCAGAGGCTATGGCTACACAAATTGCAATGGGATGATCCTTTGCCCGCAGATATTGTGCACTTATGGTCTAAGTTTGTTACTCAGTTAGCTCAGGTGAATGAAATACGTATCCCAAGATTAGTTCTTTGTAACGATCCCAAGGTAGTACAATTACACGCATTCGCTGATGCGTCAAAGGATGCATATGGTGCATGTATTTATGTACGATCGGAGGAT
This sequence comes from Phragmatobia fuliginosa, assembly GCA_932526445.1. Classification (NCBI taxonomy): domain Eukaryota; kingdom Metazoa; phylum Arthropoda; class Insecta; order Lepidoptera; family Erebidae; genus Phragmatobia; species Phragmatobia fuliginosa. The sequence goes on along the minus strand of OW052081.1, from coordinate 7,267,731 downwards.
ACTGACGGACATGTAGCGATACATATCTTATGTGCCAAGAGCAGAGTTGCACCGTTGAAGGCAAATACTATCCCAAGGTTAGAGCTATGTGGCGCTGCCGCCGCTGCTAAGATCTTGCTCAAAGTCCTGACTACTACTCGTTTAAACATTAGTAAGTGCTTTCTGTGGACCGATTCCTCAATTGTACTTGGTTGGCTCAAAACGCCACCAAATAAGTTAAAGCAGTTTGTCAAAAATAGAGTATCCACCGTACAAGAAATGACTCATAATCATGAATGGCGTCATGTTCCAACGGCATGTAATCCTGCAGATTTGTTGAGTAGAGGTGTTGCAATACCAGACCATAACCAATTAAAATTATGGTGGAATGGACCTCAATTCTTGTCTTGTCCCGAAGATGAGTGGCCTAATAAAAGGTTTGATAACAAAATGGATTTGCCTGAGGTTATAGCCAACGTAGCTGTTCACGATGGTAGTAATGAATGTTTTCCCTTTTCGCGTTTTTCTAAGCTTCACAAAATTAATGGAACTATGGCATATATTCTACGTTTTATCAATAATTGCAAGAATCGTGGTAGTACAATGAAAGGTCCTATATCACATTTAGAACGGGAGACAGCACGTACAAAGTTATTACAATTAGCACAAATAGATACATTCTTTGATGAATATTCAGCATTATCAAAGGGAAAACCACTTTCTACAAAAAACAAATATTTAAGTTTAAATCCCTTTCTTGACGAGACTGGCCTTATAAGAGTAGGTGGTCGAATCAAGAATGGTAATTTCGATTTCGATAAGAAACACCCGGTTCTACTGACATCTAAACACAAATTAACGCGGCTTTTATTTGAACATGAACATTTACGTTTAATGCATGCGGGTCCTCAGCTTCTTTTAAGTTCTATGCGCGAACAGATATGGCCTCTTGGTGGGCGTAGTTTAGCCAAGCAAGTAGTTCACCAATGTCTGCGATGCTTTCGGTTTAACGCAAAAAATGTGAAGCCTATCATGGGCAATCTTCCTCAGCAGCGTCTCCAGCCAGGTTATGCTTTTCAAACTGCAGGAATGGATTACGCTGGGCCTATAACTGCCCTAAACCGACGGGGTCGTGGAAGCAAAACAGTTAAGGTATATATCGCTATTTTCGTTTGTTTCACTACGAGGGCCATACATATTGAATTAGTGAGCGACCTGACCAAAGACGCGTTTCTTTCTGCTTTACGTAGGTTCATTGCTAGGCGGTCAAAACCATTAAGTTTAGTATCCGACAATGGAACACAATTCGTAGGAGCTCGCAACGAACTCTCTTCTTTCATTAAGAGTAATGCAGATTCCATTATTGACACTATGTCACAAGAAAATATCGATTTTAAGTTTATTCCAGCATATAGTCCTCATATGGCGGGGCTGGCGGAGGCTGGCGTTAAGTCTGTCAAAGCTCATTTGCGTCGTATTCTAGGTAATGCACATTTAGTCTTTGAAGATTTGTACACTGTTTTGGTACAAATTGAGGCAATATTAAACTCCAGACCCTTGACTGCTTTATCTACTGACCCACATGACCTGACTCCCCTTACCACTGGGCATTTTCTGGTAGGACGAGCTCTCACAGCTCTGCCTACACCAAATTTACTCGATCAGAAAGAGACTCAGTTGAACCGATACGAACGATTAGAGCACATGCGTCAACAGTTTTGGGCACGTTGGCACAAGGAGTACCTATCAGAACTGCAACAACGCACAAAATGGCGTGCATCTAGCGGAACCCTTCAAGAAAGAGCTTTGGTCCTTATTAAAGATAACCTTCTGCCACCCATGAAGTGGCATCTTGGACGAGTGGTGAAAGTATATCCTGGAGCAGATGGTGTGGCTAGAGTTGCTGATCTTCGCACAGCAAAAGGGACAATACGGCGTGCTTTCAACAACATATATCCATTGCCAATTCAAGATGAGTTGAAAGACAAGGCTTTCAACGCCGGGGGACATGTTAAGAATTAATACTACTATGGCGTATTAGCTGTGAAAACCCCGCACCGAGCTAACTTCACTTCGCAGCGGACCGATCTCAGATCACTGGTGTCTCAGCTAAATACTCACGACGATCACATTGTTAATAACTTACTCAATTAATTACTGTAAATCTCAAGTCATCATTAAATATTATACAAGAAAATCAAGAATTTATTATTGGAGTAAACCTATCCAACAATATTTAAAATGAAAGTTTTTATAACCATAGCGTTACGTTTATTTTTGTTAGTCAAAGAAGTATTTACTATGAATATTGTAAAAAACTACTTAATTTTTCACAAAACAGGTAAAAAGTGAGGTATAATTATATGTCAAATAAATTGATCGCAGCAGTTGTGATTGTGAAGTACGTAGTTTAAAAAGTACAAGTAACATTTTCAACTAGAAGTCTCTTTCATTAAAAGAACATATGCCAAGAATAGATTTCCATAATTATATATACATGTACGTTTTAAACAGACTGGAAATCGGTTCTGACTTCGTCGGAATAATTGTTTTAATGTATGTTCTACGAAATCGTCGTTTGGGAACTGATTTTTAAACAGAGAGTTTTCGTTAATTGATTTTTTGAAGTCCATTCAATTTTTTTATGAAAAATATTTTTAAAATGTTTTCATGTCTTCATAATTGCTGATAACATAGGGTGAACTATTTACTAAGTTACACTAACACGTGATTTCATCTCATACATTTGTTATCTTTTCAAATTACTTATTGCTTAATTTTAATGTTTGAAGTTAAGAATTTAGAAAAAATAACTGTTTATTTGATATTGCATAAAGGCACATATAATTTAATTATTTTGATAGATATATTTGCTGTGATATGAAATAGTGGGAAACAAACAGCAGACTGGTTACCTGATACTTGATGCCTGGTATATATGTATTTGTACTTGCAGTCACCCTATTTTAAATCACTATGCACACATAAAATTTTGCCGTAATTGCAATCCCTAGGCAAACGACAGGTGCTTGAATTCACGAGAAATATATTCCTGAGAACTATTGAACTAAAACGGTGTGTCACCAAGTCTGATTTACTGCCGTTCTCCTAATAGGGTGCAATTTTTGCACAACGTACTTTACATGTGGTAATGGTATATTGACCCCTAATAAATTGTCTTTTTCTTCTACAAATGAAGATAATAAATATATATACTTCTATCTATGCAAATGTAAATAATTATAAGGAACTTCAGCAAAAATCTGGGTTTGAAATGTTTGTCTACGGACGGACAGACAGACAGACAGACAGACAGACTTGACGAATCTATAAGGGTTCCGTTTTTTGCCATTTGACTACGGAACCCTAAAAATGAAGTTAAAATAGACATGAAACCTCAACTGAACATTTGCTTAAGCTATCTATTAAGATGTACGAAGTACCGTGAGCTAGTTGCCTATACGCACCTATAATGCATGTATATGTATCGTTGTAAACAGTGTAATTGTAATAACCTTGTGCTTATCAATAAATAGTGTTAAATACCAATATAAACAGATATCTTTTTATATGCCCTAACACTATCAATGCGCCATTGAAGAAGTTTTTTATCAAAAACTCAAAAGAAGTAACACATATTATCGTTGTCGGGAATATACTTTTCTTTCAAGTTCATTAGAAAATCAATCGATTACTGCAGTCAGCAGAAAAAGCCTTACCAGGGAGATCATTCCACAACATTCATGCTGATGGACCAAATCCATCCATTTCTCTTTGAATAAAAAGATCCTATCAGGAGAAGATGGAGATATTTTCTCTAGCTAGGTTTCCACTCAATGAATTCTGTCTATTTAGAATTCACTCAGACAAAAATGTGAACCTCAAAAACCCATAATCCCAAGCGGCACTCAAGAGTAATTGGATATCGCATCACGTGAATTCAGTCTTCATCAATTTACCTAAATGGTCTCTTTTGAATTTCAAATCTGCCTTCATTCAAATCTGGAGTTAAATAAATGGCATCTTCGTTCAGTGCTCGTTACGTCAGAATCGAAACTTTCAATATCGATTTAGAGTGGTATGGTAAGTTAGAATGGATGATCTAGATGATTTAGTTGGCAATTCATTAAAACAATTTGCATACAAAAATCTTCACAAGATACAGGTAGATGTAATATTTATTGAGGTATAATAATTTCAGAAACCATTATTAATTTATTGAATAGTAGTCGTTTGTAACAAAAGTTGTTTTCGTACTAAAACGCTGTTTATTACTTTAATAATAAAAAATATGCTATACCAGATATCATCAATTACCATAGGATTGGGTCTCTTCTCAGCAGAGAGTTAAGGCCATACGTCCCCACGCTGGCCGAGTGCGGGTCCGGGACTGGCAAGACACATTGTGGCTACGTAATCTTGCCTTTGGATGTTTTTAAGCCACTTGAAGGCCTCCAACTAACTAACTCCACTCATAACATATCAAGTCACAAGCGGTAACCCATTTAAAAACTGACCGCGCCGTCGTTGCTTACCCTGCTTAGCCAAAACTGCTTTATACCAGATGTACTAAATAATAATAATAATTTATTTATATCTATTCAAATAAATAAAATTTAGGTATCTTTTTGTAATATCAAATTAATATGTTTTACTATCTACACGTGAAACTATTTCTCCTTCTTCAGCACAGATATAAATTAAATATAAAAAAATGTCGGTCTGTTCGTTCCGAATAATCTTTATATATATTTTCACAAGCAGATAGCTGCTGACATAAGAAATAACTTAGGCAACTTTTTAGACTATATTGGCTACTCGGCGTTACTCGTGAACTACAACAATAATCGCAAATAACACCACGGGCCTCAGCTTGTTGATCTGATAAAAAAGGAATTTAAGAAATTGCTGATAACAACAATCCTTGGGACTATCGATACCGGGAAATTCCAATACATTTAACAAACTTGATCTAAAATCAAAGTGTTTTATCGATATGAGGCCCTTTCCTATTTTATTCACTGCCGCCCAAAAGAGCCAACAACACGGAATAAACGCATTATTTATAGATCCTTATCTAGCACTTATTCCCTTAAACACCCTTATAACTAAATAAAGAGGTATATTTCGAAGCCCTATGAAGCTCCGGTTCAATAGATTAATTCCTTGTCAGACCCCTCGCAAGATTAAGTAGAAAAACTTTAGGGTTAAGTTGCCCCGGCACGCCAGGGTTAACTACTCTGTTCTCCAAGTTCGCTGTGTAAATTTTAGGGTATGTTAGGTAAGTAATGATATAGTATTATTATTATTTTGTATGTTGATAAGTTGTTACTAGTAAGTTGGAATTGCCGTTCCCCAGATGTTATAAAGAATCAAGTTTTATTGAAGAAAATGTTATATTCTTTTTTGAAGTAATCAATTATGATGTATTTTGTGCTTACTCATGTTTTTTACAGTATACGAACGGGTTATACCGAGTACCAGTCTACCCGCAACCACGAGCGGTATAACCCGTTTGAAACACCGGAAAGTAGAAGGTATCGTAACCTTTTTAATTTTATCGCGAATAAGTAAAAACATGAGTATTTTGTGCTGTTGGCCAATATATCCCGCCGTGTTCGAACCCTAATCACGAGCAAGATATCTAACGAAATAATATTAATAGTAGTAACCCCCATAGAATCTAGCACCATTAAAACTTAGTGAGATGTTGCTGCAACATTCTCCCGGCCTACGGAGGCCGTATGATTGCGCCTTCGTTGTCATACTCTCCAACAAAAGTCAATAGCACGAATGTTGTTATATAAGGTTTGGTCTTCTGTGTGACGGGTCAACCCATTCGTGCTGAAATCGGCGTGGCTCTACTACTATTAAATATTTCTAAATACATACACTGTATAGATAAATTGTACCTGACAACAAATGACTGGTGCTTATTATTAATCCGTGATTCTGTCTGTATGTCTGTTACGCTTTTACGACTAAGCCACTGCATGGATTTCAATGAATTTTATTTTTCTTTAAAAAAGACAACTCCCGTATTAGGAATATAAATTCCCCTGTCGCGGGGGACTTTACAAACATACATGAAACGGACACAAAGAACACCCAGACTCAGAACAACAAATTGTGAATCACAGAAAGTTCTATCCCACGTGGGATTTGAACACACGACACTTGGCGGAGTAGGAAGCGGCCTGGCGACCGCTTAAACCACTAGGCCAACCGTGCAGTTAAATTAGGCATAGAGATACAAATACATGGGCGCAGTCACGGGTAAAAGTCAGTAATATAATAATTAGTCTTGCAGGCTTAGAAGTCAGAATCACTAAACAACAAAACCAAATTGCTAGTCAAATGACTGATGCGCGTTTTCACCAACTGTTTTCAAACCGACTCCTTGCCAGGAGTCGCCCCCTACGACGAAGACATAGACGAAAACTTCAGTAAAGGGCACCTAAATCTCTCTAAGTGACCTTTAAACTTAGGTGACGTTGGCAGAAATGGTCATGATTCACGTGTGTTAGAGAGAGAAATATATATATTTAATAAATCAAAGATATTTATCACTCCTATCTCATTAGAATAATAATTACATTCAAGGGGTAATAATTAGCACCTGTGTAAATTACAGGACCAACAGATTTATTGTCCCGGAGCGAATCTTGCAGCATAGCCGCGCTACCGAATGCAACGGTTCCGTTTCATACTTCAAGATAAGGTATATTCACACTGCGCACGTAATCATTATTAAAAAATACATTCCATAACGCGAAAGAATTATAAAAATAAAATTTAATTATGAATACACATGTGTGAGAGTGTTAGATTTATTTAATCTGAAAAAAATTATAGCAATCTCTTTGCATCTCAGGTAAGTGAAGAAACGGGTATATTGAGATATTTTTAACACACTTTTAATTATTGTTTTTCTAAGCAATATGTAAATGCAAGAAAAATAAAAGAGGAAAAAATTAAGAAAAAAAGGAGAGTTATTAAAAAAACCTTAAGTTTAGTTTTTACGTATATTGCGTAGATAAAGAAAATCTGTGGGCTGGATGCGAGTTGCCGATGATTGAACTAAGTGGCTTGTAATTGAAGAAGTCTGTGTCCAGCAGTTGACTGCGATTGGCTGATGATGATGAAAAAATCTTATATAAAACTCTTACCAAGCCTTGTGAGTAAATAGTTGTGAGAGACGAGCTGGACAGATACCGGTGGAGGAAGATCATCCGCTCCAGATGTAACCCTGAAGCTGACCACGATCCTCAGACATTAGGGACCGACTTCAGAGAGACTGTACAATATTTTGTAAATATCTAAACTAATATATACATTGGGTTAAAAAGGTTATTGATTTAGCTCTTGTAATACTGTAAGATACATCATCAAAATCCCCTGCAGGATCTACATCGATTTCTTGTACACTCAAATCCCCTAGAGGATTTTTTTGTAGTTTCGTTCCATTTGATTCACTATTAGATTTATTTAGAAGCTTTTGTAGTTAGAGCTTCCAACTAGGATCTCTTTAGTACCCTTTCTTAAGTACCATAGGCGGTCAAGTGTAGTAGAGTAAAAATCCAATTAAAACCTCCAAGGGATTTAAGGAGGTTATTCTAGTAGATAAAGATTTTCATATGACTTAAAGATAAACAAAAGCAACAATGTATAAACTAGCCTTTATACAAAAGCAAGCATAAGACAGTCGCGGCGCACAACACAAGACACTGAAGCTCACCTGTGCAACTAATTAAACAGACACTCGACTCCGCTCAGTTAATATACTATAATATAATACACTAAAAGTTTATCAGATCGGTCATTAGTCTAACTACTAGTGCAGTGTTTAATTACTTGAAAATTTATCTATACCAGCAATCCGCCCATAAATTAAATTATTGTTTAATAGCTATTGCTCTTGGCTCCTCAAGAATCAAAGTATCTCCTTGTCAAATTTTATTAAAATCGGTGCAGCGGTTCCATTCTTTTTTTTCAGCCTTTCGCCGTCCACTGCTGAATGAAGGCCTATTATTTTATGAACTGCGTTATGGGTTTTCTATGTACGATGTGTATGTATCTACAAAAAAATTATGATTTATTTCCGTATGGTGACGGATTAAGAATACAAAGTGTCACCACCCCTATTCATTCCATGGGTGTCGGAAGAGGCGACTAAAGGAACAAAATAGGCAGCTAACATCACTGCCAAGAGAAGGAAAACTTGAAACAAACCCTTTACCAACCCGTCTGGTCAGCGTGGTATAGTAGGCCAAAACCTCCTTTCAAAGGAGAGGCCTATGTACAGCAGTAGACTGTTAAGGGCTGTTGATGATGATGATGATGATGATGATGATATATTTATATCAGTTGTCTAGCACCAATGATACAATCTATGCGTAGTTTGGGCCTATTAGATGATATTGTGTGTCAGATGTCCAAAAATCTATTTATTTATTTACAATAATTACTTAGTTTTTTAACTGAACTAATAATGAGTATGGTTTGCTTCTTTGCTGGCGCGTTGTTTGTGGTCATCCGTTACGTCATGTTAATGTCCGAGTTTTTTCTACAACAATATATTTTGATACTTTTTTACTTCTGCCAATTGTCGCGATTCCTTTTAGGATTACGTCTAGATTTTATTCGTCATATGAAAGTACAGAACTTATTATTTAAAGAACGATGAAATTGTACGGTCGGTAAAATAGGTATGAGTGTTTAAGTGTAATATATATTTTTTAAATTTAATAAATGATGCTGCACCGAAAGACCAGCAGCAGACTCGTACGACACGACCTCCGGTGCTCCAATACTCTTTCCATCAAAAAAGCGATGGAGTAGAATCAGGGGTCAAAAGTTTTTGTACAATCTCTGATAGGATCAACTGACGAAGTTTTTAGGCTTTCACGATTTTTACACATACTCAAGTTTTTACTATATACAGTCTACCCATGACCACGAGCGGTGTTCGAAACGTCGGAAAGTAGAAGGTATCGTAACCTTTTTAATTTTATGGCGATTAAGTCCCGTATACAGTAAAAAAACTTGAGTCCTTTTAGAAATGGAAAGCTCTTGTAGCCGGTTATACGCTTCTCATCTCAACCTAATCCCAAAACTGAAGACACAAGAGCAGCATTAGCACGGCATTACACCGAAGGTCTGCCAGAATCCAGTACCGGCAAAATCGATATGGTCCTTAAACCAAAAAGTCCCTGGAGAGAATGGCGTTACAACAGACCTATTAAAGGCTGAAGGTAAACCAGTACATAGGGAGTTCAAGAAGCTCTTCGAGACTGTCGTGTTTAGAGGCAGAACTCCGGAGGTGTGGAGTAGGAGTTTGGTCGTGCTTTTCTTTAAAAAGGGTGATAAGACAATGTTTAAGAACTGTCGACCCATTTCTCTTCTAAACCACATCTACAAGCAGTTTTCAAGAACCCAAATCGATGAGATTGGTATCCGAGGTCTATGTCCTGCAGAGGACTGCACTAGAATGATGATGAACTTTTTTTGGTAATTAAATCAATCCATATCAATAATGTAAATTCGAAAACAGGTCTTTCAGTCTTTCTCTTACTCTTTGCTTTACTTTGATCCGATTTGGATCAATGTGGAACATTTGATTCTTGAGGAGGATATATGTTACCATTTACCGCAATAACCAACAAATACGAAGGTGGAGCCGAGGGTAAAAGCTAGTATTGGATAAATAACTTTTAATTCTTTGTTACCGTCTCATTTTAAACAGGTAATTAAGTAAAATAGCCGACCTTCTTTTCAAAATCTCTTAAACTCTTTAAAGGGAAATAAAGTTGGAACATAATACTTATTTATTTTGCTAACGCTGCAGAGGTAAGAGCCGTTTTAATATGCTAATGGTCTAAAATAAATTTGGCATAGGCATTTTATGGGAAATGAAGTATAAATTCAATTTTCCGAGGGTGTGGGTAGGTAGTAACTTTGGGTGGTTTTGCTTACTTCCCCCCAAGTTTGGGTCCACGGAGGTTTATATCTCGAAGATAATCATGGTTTAGAGCCTTTTCTGTCTTTTAGATTATCTAAAGAACCGTATCTTTTGATAGCCATTTTATAGTTATGTTTAAATATGGAGAATTTTTTTTTTCTTTATATACATATAAGAATAAGTGATGTGACTGTTCGTATGTTTATGTATATTTTTATTTTCGGGACGGTTTTTATGTTTTATTGGGTTAGGCAAACAGCCGTGAATTTTTGCTGAAAATATTATTATTTAACTTGCATTTATTCGCATCATTAAGTATGTATATATTTTCACTGCGTACGTAAGTTTTTACGGTGGAATAATTCTCTAGGAAGATAGATGTCAAAATATTCTGAGATTAAACGGAAATAAATCCTTCATTCCGGTCTTACTTCGAGTTGGTCCAGTGATTTTGATTGTTTGAGGGTCTGTTGTTAGTAATTTTGACTGCTAAGATACAAGTTGTAGATTTGATTACCGGAAAAAAATAGGATATCGCTCATTTTATTCGCATCGTTGATCTCGTTGCCTAGCTTTTCCTACATGTAACACAAAATGCCATCTAGCTTCAACCTAAGCTAAGCTAGTACTTTGAAAGCTATATTGTCTAATAGAATACTTATATACTATTTTTTGTAAATAGATATGGATTGAATTGAATTGAAAACTCTTTATTTGCACACTTTGGTACAGAGCTACCACTACTACCACTGCGTTACCAAGGCAGTCCAAATGTTGGTCTGGTGGTCAGCGTATGCGACTGGCAAGCAAGAGGGTTCAATTCCCGGATCGGGTCAAAGGTGTTCTTGGGATTTTCCAACAAGAAATTCTCAATAACAGCCCAGAGAATGGAAGTTTGACGGTGATTCATGCCCGTGCCTTTAGGATTGATTTGATTTGATTTAAAAAAGACAACTCCCGCATTAGGAATATAAATTCCTGTGTCGCGGGGGGCTTTACAAACATACATGAAACGGACACAAATAACACCCAGACTCAGAACAACAAATTGTGAATCACACAAAGTGTTATCCTACGTGGGATTTGAACCCACGACACTTGGCGCAGTAGGAAGCGGTGTGGCGACCGCTTAAGCCACTAGGCCAACCGTGCAGTCAAAAGTCGTAGTAGGAACACGTTAGTCGTTGCATCGGTTCCAGTTGTCATAAACATCAATGGCAATCGTTATTGGATAGTCTGTATTCTTAAATATACTGACAACTACTTCAAAACTTCGAATTTAGGGTTGCAGAGGCTCGATGCTAGTCACTCCATGGAAAACTGATATTAAGGTAAAACCATTTGTACTAGTAGCCGATCCCAAATAGTATTGGCATATGTAATAGCACTTCTATGTAACTTTACCTTTTTCTATTAAAAAATTATGTGTATAAAAAATGTTTGTGTGGTGACGGATTAAGAATACAGAGTGTCACCACCCCAATTCATCCCGCGGGTGTCGTAAAAGGCGGCTAAGGTATAAACTACGCAAGACAACATCAATGCAAAGAGAAGGAAAACTGGAAACCAACCCTATACCAACCCTTCTGGAAAGAGTGGTACAGTAAGCCAAAACCTCCTTTCTAAGGAGAGGCCTATGTCCACTGTTAAAGGCTATTGATGAAGATGATAATGAATAAAAAAATAAAAAATCGATTGGGCTGACGTAATCTTCCCCTCAACTCATAAAACTCCTCAAAGTCAACATTTGAATTTAAAGTTTGAAGGGAATTTACAAACTAAAACAGCGCTTATGTAAGAACAAATTGTAAATTAGGGTTACGTTTTAAAATTGTCAGACTAGTGACTATGACTTTTAGTATATTTCGCCTTTATAGACTCTTAAACTTTACGATCCAAAGTTATCCAAGAGCTCGGATCATTGACCAGACTCACTTAAATCTTCCTTCGCAATTTTAAAGAGTCCTTAAACACCTCACTAAAACTATTTTAAGGCTTAAAATGCATTTGCGACTAAACTAACAATTTTAAGTTAATGATTATGAACTAATATCTACGCAAATAAATAAAATTGAAGTATGTTTGTAAGTTGAAATTAACAGCTTTTTCACTAAATGCATTTGAAAGTATAATACGGTACTTCTATCAAAACATTTTTATCCGACTACGGCAAACCTAAAGGAGAATTATGATTTTGACAGGTTATGTATGTATGTAAGCGTCTTTTTAGTTTAAGTTGGGTTTTAGTTTTTACTTTTATGATGTCTACTTGTGTGTTTGTTCAAGCTTATCTCTGTTACTTCTGATCCGATTTTGAAGGGTCTTTCATATTGATTATTTCAATTTCATTACATTTATCTTCGATTTCACGTGTTCAAAGTATATACCTAATTCTTCCTTACAAATGGGTTGGCTCTGAGAAAAGAAGGGGGGGGGGGCTGGCTAGAAAACTTCCTCATTTCCTACGCGTCATCTGGAGGAGAGGATTATCGCCAGCGGCTAATATTCTGGCAGGAGATGAGCCATCATCGGCTCCCGAGCAAGGCCTGGTCCAGCGGGGCGGGCGTTTCCGCCGGTTCACCTGCTGGCTCTTTGCTCTTCGGAGCAAGGAGGAAGTTAACCTATTAAAATGTGTACAAACTCTATCTGCGAGTTTCATTGGTTGAAGACCTAAGAAACCATTTATTCTTTAAATGAAAAATAAATAAATATTTTGGACATCTGACACACAATATTATCTAGTCCCAAGCTAAACAGAGCTTGTTGTATGGAGAACTGATATAAATACATAATCATACTTTTTTTGTAAATACATACATATTAAACATAGAAAACACCCAGACTCCGAAACAAATATTAGTGAATCACACAAATAATATTATGTCCGACCCGGGAATCGAACCCGAGACCTCTTGATCTACAGCGTTAACCACTAGACCAACAAGGCAGTCAAAACATAAAATTTAAGATTTGCGACAAATCGCAAGTGTGGACACTTATAAGAAGTTGCTATTTCATGTAACGCAATTTCCCGGGCCCATACCAGAACAGTGTTGGACCGATTTTTCACTGTGTCGTAATAACGTTAGTTGTGGTATTAACGTACTTTATTGTACCTACACATATATATGTAGCTAAAAGCTATGAAATATTCGTCCCTTTTAATCATTTGACAGTGTGAATTTCAGGATTAGCGTGGGTTTACAACGTTTTTAATGTGAATCTTGTGTCTATTTGCAATCAATCGATTGCAAATTTATTGATTCTTCTTCTGAGCCTTTAATATTCCCAATATTATTCGAGGTCGGCTACCAACTTAAATGGTTATACTTACTTTTTCCAGTCTTGATCGACAGTCACATATGCTAAACGCTAGACTAAAAACAAATTAATTAAGACTGAAACAAAAGATTGCGAATAATGATCAATCTTCCTACCTAACTAGTAAACCTAATCAAAACAAAGCTTATGATTTTATATTAATTCCTTATCGTCTCAAAACATAGTAATTTCTCATAAAACAAGATCACACATTAAAGCCTCAGCACACATGTACCATTCACCGTAATATACATAATCCGATTGCATTTCCGGGAATCTTTTCCTTGTTCCTAATAAGTGCCTCGGAGCGCGTATCAATTCAAATGGGTAATTTTTATATGGGGCCAGTAGATGTGCGATTTTGTACGCCAGTTAAATATCAAACGTTAGAATAAACACAAAAAGCTTAAATTTGTTGTAACTTTTAATGCTTTGTTGGCTTCTAAATTCTTCAGGTGGTAATAGCAAAACGAGAACTGTTTTTGTTCTTAAAATAGGGGCTAAATATGACCCATCTGGTATTTTTGTGACGATTGTGTTAAACAACTGCCTTTTAAGGCACAAGGTCATTGATAGCTTTTGAGATGGAATTCTTTTTTTGAAGAAATAGTAGGTTAATGGAGAATAAAAACGTGGTTGTAAAAGGTTACAGATATAAGAAGCCAAGGGTTTCTTGTAATTGACTTGCAACTGAAGAAATCTGTATTCAGCTATGGACTTCGATAGACTACCTGATGATGATGATGAATGCAATAACTTACTATATTACAAAAGATTGTTTTGCAGTCTTTCAAAACTTTTAAAACAAGTTAAAACTACAAATAATAAAATAAAGTCCTCCGCCGCGTCTCTCTCTATTTGTTCGCGATAAATTAAAAATGCGAAAACCGACATAGACCCGAGCTGAGCCGCCGGCGAAAGCTAGTATTTACCAAAGGCTTTACTTAGATTTATAATTACAGTGTAAGAATTAAATATTAAAAAGAAGCTAATGATTTACTTTTTTGGTAACTCACTAACCTTTCAAGAGCAAAGCATGCTTATTTAATGGCTCCACCAAGAATCATGCGAAGCTGTCTCTCGGCGGATTCATTTTTAAATTCAAATTAAGTTATCGCGCGTTATCGGGGAAGGTTAAATTTTACGAGTCAGGCTCCGAACCTGTTATTTTTCACTACGTGGCGGGACTTTGGTACCGTTATTTTGTGAAAATGAAGTGGGGAAGATGTTGATTTTTAATTTCGGAGAAGCTGAGAATGCGTATTTGAGACTTGGACGAGAAACATTTCGTAAGCGGATTCTAAGAGCGGCTAATGAAATTTAATATTACTTATGTGAATTCGAATAATATTTTAGCATAAACTTTTCCATTTCAAATATTGAAAAAAGATAACACTTTATGGAATTTATAGCAATCTGATAGTTCTGTTCTATTTCTAGTTCTTCATCTTATTTCGGGAATCATTTAATTACATAGTTAAATAATTGAAATACATTATCCGGTCGGAGACGGAATAAAAATACGTAGCGACACTACCTTTATCCATTCCATGGGTGTCCTAAGAGACTAAGGGAGCAAAGTACATAAATAAATAAATAATAATAATAATATTTCGGATATTTTACACACAACGTCATCTATGTACATAAGACAACAGCACTACAAAGAAAAGGAAAACTTGACACAAACTGACTAACGCGTCTAGCCAGAATTATATAATGCGCATAAATCTCTTTTTTTAGAAGACCTATGCTTAACAGTAGTCTGACAAAGAAGGTATTTCAAGGTCAGTGTACTATTATCTCAGTACTACCTATTATGCGCAGTAACTAAAGTATTTTGTAGTACAGAAATATTTTTGTATCATAATACAATAAAATATGGCACTGTACATCTTGTTAGTGTAACAACCACGACATAACTGATATAAGATTTTCTGACGCGCTACCAGTAATCTAGTACATCAGCATGCAAGCTCGTATCGTAGACACAATTTGTTCTAATACGGGCGTTACTTTGCTTGCCATGGGCGTGGAACGCATCCGTCTTGATAGGTTCACCATCATTTTGCTCAATGCAGGATTCTTCCTTTTTAACCGACTTCAGAAGTCAGAGCTTCTCAATTCGGATGTTTATATTTTTTATGTATGCTCTCTGCTTAAATTCATCATTTATAGATGGTTATGTAATTATTTGTTATATTCGAAAGTGGTTTGAAAATGTGCCATTTTAATTTCATATCACCCAATGATGCAGTGAACCTAATGTGTGATATTTATTCTCTGTCCAAAAGCCAGTGTAAGAGGAAAGTTTGTAAGTGGTTGAAATGTTTAAACTATGCTGCTACAGAGAATCTTCTTAGAGTCCCCATTCTGTAATAAATGCCCAATCATATTTACGTCTACAATATTCACACCACCACACACACATATACACTCACTGAAACTAACATACACTCACACATCTATTACACAGCTATAACTAAATAAATTGAAGTAATAACATTTGTTATTTAATCACGATCCACTTTGTAATAATGTAACAAGTGCACAATTTGAGAGGGAACTGGTAACCATAACTCAAGTTTAGATCTTACCATGGGTACCAGAGTTCCAACTAAACCACAATGTTTTCTTACATTTTCATGTCTGTAAAAGTGTTGTATAACTTATTTGAAATAAATTATTATTAATATTATGTAATTCTGTATCATTAACCTGGCCTTCCGAGGGTGGGGAAAATGATGCAGATACATATCACTAAGCCGCCATGTGTCACTATGCTGACTGATTTAGGACTGCGAGACGAAAACCGCGGATGGATGTTCCCTGCGGGACGGTGTCCTGCACTTAGAGTTCATTGATTTTGGATTTTGCTTTAATTTATCTATCTAACTTTAGACTTTTCTTTAGAAATGATGTTTCTATGAATGTATTTAAAAAATAATAACTCTTTTATCCACAGACCATCACTTGTTACTGGTATGTTAAATGTGCTAAACAACCAAAGTTAAACAAATCAAACTCAGTTTTTTCTTCCTTATGTTATCAGTTAGAATGTTTATTTACAGATTTGTATTCTTATTACGATCCGAATATAACTCTTTTACAATAAATTGAAGTCTTTATCATGATTTGGGTATCTTAATAATACCTGTAGTTGATAAGACATACATTACCATAAGTATTTTTATGTTTGTTTCATTATTTTGGATTGTTCTTTTATTTATAAGATACTATAGTTAAGATAAATATAAATAATAGAGTCCAAAAGAACATAAAATATTGAGAAAAAAAGGACTTAAAGTTATATAAAAAGGTTACGATACTTTCTATTTCCGAAGTTTCGAACGAATTATACCGCTGTACCACAAAAATCTAACTTTTCCCACTCTGAAGGCTAACTCAATTATTTTTTGAAATCGACAATTTTTCACCAAACCTACTAGAAATTTAAAATCTTCATCTTTAAATATCTCTCAAACATCATCATCATTCAACGTCTACAGTGTTAAATAGTTGATTGCTGGATTTGACCACCACTTTGTAGAAGAGGTTTTGACCACTATGTGAGGCTTTAAAGATGAATTGGCTTATATTTTGTTTTAAATTTTCCTTCTCTTCGAAGTATAGTTTGCTCTCTTAGACAGCTCTTGCGATACCCACGGAATGAATAGGGATAGTGACACTCCGTACTCTTAATTCATCACCCAACAGATAATTTGAATAACATGAGAAATTTAAAAAATAAAATTTGTATCGTTGTATATATATATTTTGACAGTATTTACTTTCACGTACATACAACAAAGATTAGCATATATACAACATCCCAACATCAACTGTTGGGCGTGATCACCTCGCCTGGTCGGAAGATCCTACCTTTGTGATGGAGGAACACGACGCTCGTTCCTCCACATACCCAATGTAAGTTCTTTCTTTCTTTCTATAAAAAAACAACTTCCGCATTAGAAATATAAATCCTGCGTCGCGGGCGACTTTACAAAAACGAACACAAGGAATACCCAGAGTCAGAACAAGAATTTGCGAATCACACAAAGTGTTGTCCCACGAGGAATTTGACCCCAGGACACTAGGCGCAGTAGAAAGCGGCGTGGCGACCGCTTAAACCATTACGAATAAATATTATATATAATTATAAATTTGAATGTAAAAACATAAAAGTAAATATAAAAACAGTTATAAAATCTTCGGTTAATTAATACAACATAAATATGTACACCTGTATTTTATTACAATTCCCGCAAGCGAGAAAAAACAGTTCCTTATCGTTAGCGATAATCCCACATTTTTATCGATAATATTATCCCACACTAATGCAGGTAAAGATTTACAAGGCGAGCGTCAGGGCGTGTTATGGGTTTACATGCATTTAATAAGATATCGACCAGATGGGCATTCTACTAGTACGTGTTAAAATCCCTAGTTTTTGCAAAATAAATTGAATTACAAAGCCTTACAGTTCATTTTGGTTGGGGTGTATTCTTTTTTTTTCGTGTGCGGATATGGTGTTTCGATATGCTGGATTTTTAAATAAAGTTAGTGTTTTAAATGGTTTGTTAAAGTGAGTTCTTTATAGACTGTGTATTTGTATGCAAAACTCTTTGTTGCACAAAATGCAAAACAAAAAAATTATTTAAACTTTTGGCTTTAATGGTTTTATAAGTTTAAAGTGCGATTGAGGGTGTTAGTGTAAACAATAAGGAAAATTATTAGAAAATAAAACTAAAATATGCGGTTATTGGTCTGGATGTTATCGATCCTGACCAATATTTTAGAGTTAGATTCGTATCTCGTAGAAATAATGTCCAATGAGCAGGATTATTATGTTTGGTGTCTTAGTTTAAAGTATTTTTAATGTTTGGTTCACGTTTAATCGAAAATACTCTCAAGTAAACTAAATATCCGAAAACGGTTTTGTTCTATTAAAAAACCTTTTTATTGTTAAAGATACTAAAATTAGATGTGATTGAAATAAGTAAAATCTGTGCTTGATCGACAGGAATACTCTTAATTTAATAGTTTAATAGAACTCTGTATAACGCTTTTGAGACAAAAGGCGTGTATTTATATAATATGCATGATGTCAAACAGGCATACAGTACCTGCGCTACCTTCAAAACTAACAAAGGCGAAGCTTGTTTCTCCGTAGAACTAAGTTTAAGTTTAGTGTTGACACCGAGCTTACCTCCAACTCAACCAATTTTAGTGAGCAAAGCTCGTTCTGTTAAACTTGCTCTAGATAGTCTTAAACCAAAATGAACCGCTAACTTTTACAAGAACTATTCGCAGAGTTGTAGAGAAAGCATGTTATGAAAATATAAAAATTTGGAAGAAATCCCGTTTGAGTGGTAATTTGGAAAACTAAAGGTTAATTGATTATGTGAGATTGTACTACAAGGACTAGTTTTTAATTAGTGTGACCTATCCCTTATGATACAGGAGACTTAAACGTGGATATGTTATATCACGGTTGGTCCACAAGCTAGAGATGCTAGAAAGGGCTTTGCTAGATATTTATCTGAGGGATCGCATCAGAAACAAGGGGATCTGGTAGAGTTATGGCAATATTATCCACATCGAATACTGGATTAGTAAGCTGAAGAGGCAGTGGATAGGCCATATTAATCATAGAACTGAACAACCATTGGGAAAGAAGAGTTCTGTAATGGAGATCGCGTCTCGGCAAAAGTAGTGTAAGACGCCCACAGGCCCAGTACGCAGACGACTTGCGCAAGATTGGTAGGAGCTGTACGCGCGAGGCCCAGAATAGAATGAGTTGCCTGCGATGGGAGAGGCCTATGTCCAGCAGTAGACTGTAATAGGCTGATGATTATGAAAATGCCTAAATAAAACTACCGGTTTAGCTTTTCCTGAAAGTTTCCGGGATTCCCTAGTTTCTGGTGTGGATCTAATCGCTACTGCTACTGTAATGTAAAAAAATGTTTATATGGTACTTTCAGTATGTCGAACTTTAAAAACTTAATAGATTAGTAACCGATGTTCTGTCTAATGGTTCGAAATTATTTAAAATATTTATTTCTATTTTGCGTGTTGATGAGCTATAGATGCCAGATACCTACACGTACGGTTCCTACCCTATTTAAAATGCATCCACTTTTACTGCTTAATATAAAATAAATATATTTCATTTCACGAAGATTAGCGTTAAGTACTAATATCGTAGTACTAATCCTAACTAATACCAACGTTACGAATATCAGTTTGTATAAATGCTTGTCACGCCTTAACTACACAATCAGTCATCATAAACATCAACAGCTTTTAATATTCTACGACGTAGACCTCTCCTTAGAAAAGAGGTTTTTGCCTTCTGTGCCACGCTAGCCTGACATGTTAAAATAAGGTTTGTTTCTAATATTTGTTCTCTTTGCAATGCTGTTATACGGGGTAATTTACTCACTTGGCATGTTTTAGAGACACCCACGGATTAAACAGATGGTATCTTTTACCGCGGCTCCACATTCGCGCCGCGAAGCTCCGTGAACACGCGTGAACGAGAATGTGGATGGTTTTCGCGTTGTTCACGCGCGTTCACGCTTGTTCCCCGATCAGAGTCGGTATTTTGTCCCGCGACAAAGGGTTCGCGCCCCGTTCGCGCGGCGTTCACGCGTATCTATCCACGGCCATTCACGGCTCAAAGAATTAAAGAATAAAAAAGACTTTACTGTCCAATTATCGTTTATACCGTAAAAGGGTTTGTTATTTTGCATATATGATTGTAGTATTTCGTGTTCTTGTTTTGGACGTATACATACTGACATGTTGCCACAGCAAACAAAGTTATTGCAGCAACAGCTTCTACGTCCATTTCACGGCGGGTTTCACGAACGACTGTGAACATCCCGTGAATGTGGAGGTTCCAACTTGCGCCGCGAATTCACGGCGAGAATTCGCGGCGTGAATTCTCGGCACTAATGTGGAGCCGCCATTAATTCCAATCCCGTGAATATTCCACAAAAACAAACAAATCTGGAGATATAAGGTAGTGTTAGACCTTAATCCCGCGCAAAATCTCTTCCACTAATAACTGATGAAGCTTTGATGTCAGAGTTAATGGTTTAATTTATTTCTGTTATGACTTTTTTACGATTATTTTCCCATAATAAGGCCTGTTCAAATAATTAACATGGAATTTATCAGGTATATTTTTTTTATATTATTTTTGAACTTGTCTGACATCTTTCTTTTGATTAGTTTTATCGTGGCGGGAGGTATAAGTGAGAGGTGAGATTTGTATGTGTGTAATAAATGGTAATCAAGTTATTAAACTCGTTCGAGTTACATACTATTTGGACACATATAGTTTTTTTATATTTAAGATCTATGTCGGCGATCTATGTGGCGCGACCTGAGGTCATCGATGGGTATTCTGTTCAGTGTAAAAATATATTCCAAATGTATAGTGGACTGGACTTTCCTGGTATCATAATTTTGTGTGTTCGTGGGTCACGGTTGTCAATTTTTTGGTACAGGAGTCACAGTACTATACATGGGTGTACCTTTTTTTTGTTAACGGAGTGGAATTACCCTTCGGATCTCCGGTTTGTCAGGGAAATAGGAGCCAGAAGTATGTGGTATTTACACTGAAAAACACCCCGACGACCGACCTCAGGCGCCCTGCTCCGGGAGGCCCCAGAACTTATTTCATACTTATTTCAGGTTCTCCCCAAATCGCCGCCAGGCGCCGCCGCCGCCAATGTATCAGACCCTACCCCGGGGGTAACCCTTTCCCCTCCATTCTTCCCTCACCGCAGCATTCTACGACACGGACATGGTTGTACCTAAAAGTGGTTGTAGAGCAAAAATTACCTCTTACGAATGCTCTGAATAACCGTTGTCAAAATAATTTCAATCAATAATAAACATAAATAAATTCAAAGATGAGTTCCATAAGACTCAAAATTCATTAGCGATGAAATAAAGTGACGTTAAAATAAATTGAACTTACAGCACATTGCAATTACCACACGCAACATTCAATGGGCGTGACACCGGTTCACGTAAATTTTAATGTTAGGTTTTGTACAGGGTAACATGGGTTTGTGTACAAATACACTTTATTTATAAGTTTCATATATGTATATCCATAAAATATATATATATACATATATATATATATATATATATATATATATATATATATATATAGCAAGGCAATATTGACTAAGAATTACGGTTGACCGCGCTTTAAGTATGTCTAACGGCCTGGCCACGAGTTTTGGTCTTAGCGAAAAGCGGAGCGTCGGTGCGCGGTGCGTTTTGCACGCCACGAACCCTAGTAGCGGTTAGTTGCAGCGGCGACGGTGGACGTATTTAGGTAGTCGAAACGTGTTAAAAATCATGGCGTTATAAAAATTATCCCCTGTCTGTTTAGAAACAACATTTTTTTTTAAATATGATAGAATGAGTGCACGAACTAAATAAAGATCGGTATTTAGATAGTGGATTTAGTGACCTATACGAAGGTCCTACCTATAAGAATTAACTGATGTTTCCAAGTGTGTTGCTAAGTAGGTACTTACAGAGAGAAAAAACTTTAAAAACTTGTCAACTACTTACATTGCGTATAAGACATACTAGTAGTTTCGTGTGTAGTTATATCTACAGACAAAACTACTGATATGTAAACTGTTTTGCTAATTAGGTACCTTTTTTTTTTTTTTTTTTTTTTTTTTTACGCGGGGAATGCTTTTCGCACCATACCCTTCGTGGGGTAGACGAAGGGCGTGTGTGGGACTCCCGGAGGAACCGGTCTACCCACTAAACCCCGCGGCGGCCTACCTCGGCATTTGGGAGGAACACCAGGAACGCATCAGCGGCTTCTGGAGTCCCCCCTGCCGTACCCCAAAGGTTGGGGTACATCCCGGGGTGACTATTTTCACCCCCAGGACAGGACGGTGCAGCGCCTCCCATGGCTCTACGCAGTAAGATGCGCATCACCAACCCACCCTGGCAACACCCCCCAGCCGCACCGGGGGTGTCACCTGTCTCGGGTCGTTTGCAGCGGTCACATCCCCCCAAGATGTAGCCGCAGCGACCCTTAGGCGACGATTGGGGAGCTAGCGACCTCTGCCGCGTCCCCTTCGCCGCCTCCTTCGAGCGGGATCGGCCCTTTCCCGATCCCGCTCTGCGGCCTCCTTCTGTAGCATAACGTCCTCACAGAAGGAGACCGCGGCTTTCCATCCCTCGTCACTCGCCAGCATTGCCGCGACCAATGCAGGCGGTGACAGGTTTCCTCCGATCCGTCCGACCAAGACTCGACGCTCAGACTCCCAAGCAGGGCAGTCTTCCAGCGTATGCTGGGCGGAGTCCCGGTCGGACCCGCAGTGGTGGCATTGTGCCGTAGCCTCACGTCCGATTCTATTCAGATACTCACCGAAACAACCGTGTCCGGTGAGTACCCGAGTTAGTCGGTAGGTGACACAGTCGGTCCTCTCTATCCAAGCTTCGAAGTTCGGCAGAACGGCTCCGACAGCGCGCTGGCTGGCACAGCCCTGTGTTTCAAGCCGTGCCCGCCAAGCCTGCAGGGCTTGCGTGTGTGCGTTCCGCCGTAGCATTCCGGGCTCGTGATCCGGCGCTATCTCTTCGACATTCCGACCAACAGATCGAATTTGGTCGTAGACCATCGTATCCATGTCGGCCAGAATGTCGAAGGGTGGAGATCGCGCCAGGATCGTCGCTGCCTCGTACGAGATAGTGGGGTAGCCCCGTGCGATCCGTATGGCCATCAACCGCTGCAGACTCTTGACTTGAGCTTTGCAGCGGGAGGAACCCGCCAGGTCTTCAGACCAGACGGGTGCCCCATAGAGGACCATTGATCGCACGACGCCCATGTAGAGGCAGCGAACTTCTTCCCGTGGCCCCCCGAGATTGGGCAGCAAACGATGTAACGCCCCAGCTACCCCTCGCACTCGGGGGACTAATCGCCCGAAATGCTCTTCGAAGCTCCACCGACTGTCCAGGGTAAGGCCTAGGTATTTCATATACTGGCCCACCTGGACTACAGTGTCACCCACCCGGAGGCATGAGCTGGGTGGTTCCAGGCGCTTACGTAGGCCATGGAACCATATTGCCTCAGTTTTCTGAGGCGCCACCCTTAGGCCCAGCCCACGAATCTTTTCTACGACACTAGCCACTCCCAGCTCGGCGAGCAGAAGCACCTCCTCGAAGCTTGACCCTCTAGCCAGTATTAGAGTATCGTCCGTATAGCAGACGAGCTAATTAGGTACCTACTGACAGAGAAAAAAATTAACTTTTAAAACTTGTCAACTATCCACCTACATTACGTAAACATACCAGTAGTTTTGTCAACATATCAGTAGCTTCGTTTGGTAGGTACCTAGGTTCTATGTTTTTGTGTTTTCAATTTAAATTAAACGTAAGTACCATTATATTCCGGAAAACATTGTTTAATTTCTTCCCACAACCTTTTTATATTTATGTTTGGGATATTTTGACATCCATATAGGCGGTCTATTTAAATTTCTGTTATAAAAGCCTCGGTATCCATTACCGCCATAAAATCGTCTAAAATTTTTTGTTTTTATTTAACGCCGCTGAGTCTGTCACTCCTGCACCGCTGTCCACCCCGCTCTGTTTCGTGGCGTCGCACATACTAACTTGTGACTTTGTTCCTGCCGCTCTCCATACCGCTCGCCGCTGTAGCAATTCGCTCGGCAAAAACCGCTAGCTTTTTCGCTATGAGCGGCGACTCGTGGCGTGCCTCGTACATTTTTATACTTTTGATATTACCGCTCGGCGTTTCGCTCTTAGTTGCCGCTCACAGCGGAAAGGTCGTGAATGGGCCGTAAGCGTTGTGGATTTTCCGCTCTCTTTATTCAAAAACAGTTGGGTGTATATAAAAAAAAAATCTTAAAAATTTCCTAAATATTATGTCGTGACATTGTGACGTACACACAAGTGGAGCCGCCGGCGAAAGCTAGTAAACTCGGTTAATTTCCAATTTCCAACGTTGGCTAACGATGAACTTTTTTATTGGAGAATGATTCAAAGAACGAGTGTTACATCTGAGTGAATGCACTCGCCAAATACAGATTATATCATAGCACAATGACTGCACGGTTGGCCTAGTGGCTTAAGCGGTCGCCACGCCGCTTCCTACTACGCCAAGTGCCGTGGGTTCAAATCCCACGTAGGACAACACTTTGTGTGATTCACAATTTGTTGTTCTGAGTCTGGGTGTTCTTTGTGTCCGTTTCACGTATGTTTGTAAAGTCCCCCGCGACACAGGAATTTATATTCCTAATGCGGGAGTTGTCTTTTTTTTTTTTAAACTATCGAAACAAATTACATTTAACATTATTTCAAAATAGATGGCATTACTTGTTTCATTTGATGTATCTATTAAACATTAATTTCAACACTAACTTTCTTTAGGGCTCGAACTACCCATAGTAGTTGCCTCAGATGTTACCATGACAAATGAGATTGAGGGCTTAACTAATATATAATAACAATAATAAAGCTTGAGTAGTATCCAAGAGTGGTCACTAAACGAGAATAGTGACCCATACTACGAAAGCCTGTTGCGAGGCTTCTGTGATTTATTCAGAATGGTCACCCATTCATAAAACTACCTGAGTATGATTGCTTAATCTACTAGGCTATCATTAGACCTAGACCCTAATACATATTCAAGTATACGATATATTATTTGGTTAAGCTTCTATGTATACAAAACTGTCCTTTCGTCGCCCGCATTACTCGTATTTGTATAATATTTACTTAAATATTTGATATTAATTAACATGAGAGATCATATCCAATACGACCCACATAGGGCGGCAAATATACAAATGTTTGCTCATATATACGTTTATTTGCATCTCCAGGATTGAACCTGCCTCAAGATCAAATACTCAAACGTAACTCAATTATAAGGGTTAGTCACGATGAATAGCGATATACATCTATCAATGTAATGTTATATGTTCATATTTCTTAGTTTATACATCTAGATCTATATAAATAAATAAAATTAAAGAGTATGTTTGTAATTTCAAGTTAACAGCATTTTACTAATTGTATATGAATATATATAACATCAAATCTGTTGGTTCACGGGGCAAAGCTAGTTTGAAAAGTAGCTTACGTTACTCTTTATTTCATCGAAAGAGGCTATTGAAAGACCCGTCAAAAAAGGTCCAGCCTTTCAGAGAGTAACTATAACAAACAGACAGTAAGACAAAATAAATAAAAATCGTTTTTTTCATGTATGTAAACACTTTCATATTTAGCTAAAAACTATTAACTAGAAAACACATATTGTATATAAATTAGAATCGACGCGCGAATTTCTGTAACGCGATTCAGGATTATTAGTAACTCCGTACAGTTTGTTACTCTGGGGTTCAGGGATTTTTTGATAAATTGCACTGTTTGTGAAAGTCACTATAGATCTCTTTGTTGATCATGAAAGTAAGCAATTTAATTATACTTTTATGATCAACAAGTGTGTTCTATTACCGTCACAGTACATCTCAAAAGACTCAAGCATATAGGCGCTCTTTCAATTCCCCTCTCTTCGGTTAAATATTGTGATAAGTATGGCAGGATAAGTAGGTAGCTTAGGTAAGTTCA
Organism: Phragmatobia fuliginosa; assembly: GCA_932526445.1. Taxonomy (NCBI): domain Eukaryota; kingdom Metazoa; phylum Arthropoda; class Insecta; order Lepidoptera; family Erebidae; genus Phragmatobia; species Phragmatobia fuliginosa. The sequence goes on along the minus strand of OW052081.1, from coordinate 7,241,825 downwards.
GTAAGTTTTTGCACATAAGTAAATATTATTATGAAAATTAAATAAATTAAATAAGAATACAACAAGCAATATAAGTATCAATTACTTTTAAACAAAACAAAACAACAACAAAGAACATTTTCACTTATAATAAATTACTCTATATAGTTTAAGATCTTACACTGATAGACTTAAGGTTCATTAAAGAGATGATTTTCCTCAAGTTTTGAAGTGAGTGCAATATTACGTAACAATTACCAGGTACCACACGTAAGTTTAGCGAGTGTGGCGAAAGTTTTACTTGACTTCGCCTGCCAACTAAATTGGTCTTTTCCTGTAATACTTATATATGCAGTTATACATACGTGACCCGTTATATGACCGAAAACTATTTATATTAAGTAATGTTATATATATTTATATAAAGTTGAAGAGTTTGATTGTTTGAACACGTTAATCTCAAAAAAAAAACCATTTATCGAGGATAATATATGTAAAGATGAAAAATATTTGAAAAATGTTATGTATTTCTTCTAAGAGCTTTCTTTGCACGCGCTGCGTAAATTTTTAAAGTTTTGTAAAATTATTGTGTGAAAGAATTGTTCTTCTTGATAAGTTCAAAAAAAAGTCTACGACAGCATTTATTCGCTCACTGCAACCTTATAATGGGAAACAAATTTGTTTCTGTGGTATAACATTACACCACGGGCAATAGAAGACGCAGACGGAACTGCATGGGTTAGCTAGTTTAATAATATAATAACTAATCGTTTTTTGTACACTTCGCAAAGATTTGACCTAGTGGTGTTATGGCTTCCGTGTGCCTACGTGATCTAAGTTCGTATAGTGATTAAGGTTTTAAGTGGGTTTCAAATTTACGAGCATTTTGACATTAATATTTTTCATTAATAATAATTCTATTTTTTTTTAATTATAGGGGGCAAACGTAAAAAGTCTACGTAAACGTAGACGGATTACTTGATGGTAGGTGAATGCCGCCGCCTATGGACACCCTAATCACCAGAGGAGTCATAGGTGCGTTGCCGGCCTTTAAGATGGGAGTACGCTCTTTTTTTGAAGGTTGAAGGTCGTATCGGTCCGGAAACACCGCAGGTTTCTGAAGACTATCTTTTGCACGCGGTTTCACCCACGTCTATGTTAATTATCGGTAAGCGGTGAAGAGTAACCACAGATCATAGAAATACAGCTATGATCTGTGAGAGTAACCCATATCCTTTCGTAAGAATCAAATTATCCATCTGCTAAATTTAAGATAGTTGGTGCAGTGTAGTGATAGCATAACAGACAGACATACAGATAAACAGACAGACAGAGTTACTTTCGTATTCATAATATTAATTTAGCCGTCATGAAATTAACATATTTATATTTCGACGCTTAATGTCGTTTCCCGTATGTATACTGCTGTCTTATATATGTGCATAAGAAAAAGGTCCTTTAAGACACAGACAAATGAACTAGGTACGGTCTTTTTTAAGGTTTTTTTTCTGTTTAAGGTTTTTTTAAGGTTTTTTTTCCGAGCCATAAAATCATGTACCTCAAATGAAAAACATGTCAACAAAGACAGATTCGCAATAAGGAAGAGTTATACCTATGCATTTATGAAAGTCTACACGTAATTTAGGTAATCAGGAATAAAATGTTGTGTGGTATCCATAACCGGATATTTTTGTTCAGAATTATTACATAAAAAATCTCCTCCTCGGAGGTAATTACTCCGGTGCGTCAAGACCAAACGGTGTCTTCCCACGACAGGGTGCGTGATACAAACACCATGTATGACTATATGTAATACATGTATGTTCGGAATAAATTATTAAAAGGGATGGTAACAGTTGTTACGATAACAATAATAATTTATTAAGCAAACAACGCAGAAGTACAGTTTAACACTTGTGATTTAACAAACCTAAGTTTATGCCAAGTTTTTAGGATATCTGTGTCTGAATTATCTGTTTTCGAACATCAGTGCTTCTCTTTGTGTTTAGACTTACATAAAAGTATGCTAAAACTGTGAAATCTTATTAGCTTAATTTTAGTGAATAACAAACACAATTATTTCATGAAAGGAAATAATAGTATGAAATCTGCACGTGGATATTCTTGACTTTTTTATTTATATTATTACAATAATTTCGAAATCTGGTGTATGGCAGCTTTAGTATTTTATCCTGGACTGATTTATGTACCTTCCTATGTAGCTGGTCCCTATGCCTCATACATCGTAACAAACCTGGTATGATCCAAGACTTAATTATTCTATTTTGTCTAGATAATTTAACAGTGATGGAGTTAGCAGTAATTATATGCTGAATAGATCGGAAAAAATATCTGGTTGCTGTAGCTATGATGTAGTTTATGAAAATTGATTAAGTCCCACATACATACTAATCAGTTTCATACTTTTTGAGGTAAAAATTGCTACTTTTTATTTGTCCCTTTTTGCATTTACTGCATCTACGAGTAACGAATGAGGAGAAGTCAAGTCAGAAAACATTTCTTTTTAATTTTTTAATGATCTTACAATTAGATATTATCTTCATCGAGATATTGCAGTCCTCAGCTGGTTATAAGCCTCCTATTGCACGATGATTTTGAACTTCTCAAGTCCAGCTCCTACCAGTCAACTTGCGTAAGTTGTCACTCCAAATGGCCTGTGAGCACGCGTTTGCAATGTAAGCGCAAAAAAAAAAATTGTTTATTGACGACATTGCATTAGAAACCTCTAAAATTAAAAGTATTTTATTTAATACATGCATAATATAGTAATATTATGCATGTATTAAAAATCTATCTATAAAAAAAACCGTATCAATATGTGTTGCGTAGTTTTAAAGATTTAAGCATGCATAGGGATAGTTAGCGGAAAGCGACTTAGTTTTATACTATGTAGTGATTAAACTTCAGTACAGTCAATAGCCAGCTTTAGGAAGTTTGTTATAATGGCTTTACATCATAATAGTTAAACTTTGAATCCCTGTCTCTAAAATAGAGGCAAGATGAACACAATTGTTTTAGTCCACAAAGACCGTAGATATTGATGCTCCTATTAAAATCTAAGCACAAAAGATTCTGCTTCTAGTTTTCCATTCATAAACTGACAAACCCCACTATGATCCATAAGTAAAGGATTCTCAGAACTTCACTGTAAATATATTTAAGCCAGCCCCGCACTTCGGCTTAGCTGAAATTACTTGTAGTATGAGAACACAATGAGAGAATCCGATAAATTGTTTGAAAAATTGTTTTGTTTTCATTTCTAGTACTGTGGCATACAGTTAAACCTTACTTCAAGGAATAAAATGAATACTTTATCTATTAAGATTACTTGATTCCCAGTCTAATAAGCTAGAATTATTCAGTATGTAGTTTGAACAAAATTATGACTTAGGTATAGCTAAAAACATTAGTGAGTTCGAAATTTATTCAAATAAAACTCGTGGTTTGTACATTTAGTGTAATATCACCGACAGTCGAGACCGAGTATAAGAAATCACATACTGTCCTACATAAAATTGACAAAGATTCTCAAAAAGTCAACTTAGTTATAAAATTTAATTGCTTCATTGACCCAGTGGTGGCGTATGCATCTGCTGTGCATGTGGTCTTGATTACGATTCGCGGGTCGGACCAGTTGTCTAAATGATCTGCAAACATTTGTTTCGGAGTTAGATGTTTTGATGGTGAACCATACTATGACGGCCTAATGATATGTTGCTGCATCAATGCTGCTCCTGTTGAACACCCACCTACAAGGCTACAAATCACTACAGGACAAATGGTCTTCTGTGTGAGGGTGGGTAGTATCGCCCCGATCAAGCCGGTTGAAATAACAGTGGCTCTACTGCCTTCGAAATAGTATGTATGTATTATGTGTATGTTTATGTATGAGTATCGGTCTACTAATCTATTATATTTTGAAATATGTATCTCTCAGTATACCACAGTATTATACCATGGCCCATTCTATCGACCGACTTATAGCGACTAAACACTACAACAAATGTATGGAAATTATTCCCTGATCTATTCAGTTTGCACTTAATCCAGGATTATAAAGGAATTCTCAACTACCAAAGTTTTCGCCTTCGAGGTTAATATAGGATAATTATTATTTTAATCTGGTTTAACGTGAACTATTAGGGTAGTTAGCTGTAAATAATGGTATTAAGAATAAATTATATTTATACGTTAAGTTATATAATAGGTAATAGAGTCACATTGATTTCAGCACGAATGGGATGGTTTGACCGATCTGGACGGGAGTGCTATGGGTTAGTGATGATGATGATGATGAGTGCGTCAATTGATGTAAAATATCGAGGAAGTCTTTACCCCTAAGTCCTTGTATAAAGGCAAACTAGCTTATGCCGGCGTTGCGTCCTAAATGTATACCGGTTATCGCGGTGTTACAAAGTTACAAATCTCATTCCTCAAGAACTAAAGTATCTCTGTTTAAGTCATTTCTAGTGTCCTATTACTTTGGGTTTGTAAATGAAATATAGTGGACTGTATATAATGGACTGTATTAAGTACAGTAATTATAGTAACAACAATTATGTAATGCGAGCGTCGCTGAGTGTGTTGCGCGGAGTGCCGCCGCATCCAAAGGATCGCCTCCTGGCGCCGCCGTTCTCCTGTCCCCCGCCCGCTGCTCGGTGCTCATCCGCCGACAATCTCCATGCCAAATTTCATAGAAATCAATTTGGTGGCTTGGCCGTAAAAGCTTAACAAACAAAGAGGTAGAGTTCCTTTTGAATTTAAAATATTATGTATAGATTTATATTAGTCACAAGGTAATTTATAAATCCTATTACTTTTTCTTATGTCTACATACTTCCTGGAATAACGATACGCAGGACATAAATATATTACTTATGTGGAATGCTGTCCGCGCTGGAAGCTGTTCGAAGTAAGATATTAAAGATGACATTTTGTTCATTGTTGTGTCTAGTCGCCATATGTTGTTTCTGTTCAAGACTTAACGCTTAAGGCAAGATAAGTGGCATTGACACTTTAAGCCGTAAGCGACAAGAGGCGAGTTATAATAAATACTTATTTTAAGCAGAAAAAGTTTGTATCAGAATTTCTTATTTTTATTATTAGTAATTCAATGTTCAAACACAACGATTTTTAAGGAACGAAGAAAGTAATATAATAAATTTGATATTCGGTTTGTCTGTTACGCTCATAGCAAAATCGCTGAACTGATTTCGATGAATTTCAATATAGAAATAGATTGGACCATGGAGAAGAACACAGGCTACTTTTTGTCATGATAAACACATAAATGAAGCTAGTAAATACGTAACTAAGAAGGCCCTATTCATAAAAGTATACCTTACATGTCAACAGGTGTTTAAATCAGGTCTAAAATAACCTTTTCGGCCTCAAAAACTCAGGTAAAAGAACAATATTATCGGTATAATATCTTACGTAGAGCGACTTGACAGTGTGTGAGAAAACATAAGAAAAAAAAAACTGTATCACCTGCCGCCGTCCATTGAGTAACGAATAAAAACGATAACGTGTTCTTTTATTTGCTATTGGAAACTAAAATGTATTTTATTTGAAGTTAATATTAATACGTGAAGCAATAACTTTGAATCCCTTTTTAAAAAAAATGCGCGGAAGGAATAGTATGAAATTTGGCGCTGTTAAAGTTTGTAGGCTTTGCAGAAAGCTTGAACAAAGTAAACAAAAAATAGTCGTATTTCTACACATGGATGACCACTAGTAATCATTAATATACCGGGAATCGAACCTGAGACCTCTTGATCAGCAACCCCATACGCTAACCACTAGACCAACAAGGCAGTCAGTATCAAGTTATGTACCGAACTACTGCATAAAAAAAATTTTAAACATTTTTGTCTGTCTGCCTGTTTATTCCAGTTAATTGCTAGAACGACTGGACTGCAATTTTAACGGGAATTTCAGTAGGAGGTAACTAATAACGTGAGAAGTAACTTACGCAATTTTTTATTAGTTTCGGTTAGCGGCTTTACTCGCGAATAACAACAATAACCGACGGTTACACCGCGGAAATCAGCTGAGTTCTCAGACTAGCTAGTCATAAATATAGTACAGATTAAACTACGTAAAATGTGTTTATGAATGTATTTAGTACTCGAATTAAAGATATGCAGTTAGTAGACATTCAATCTGTCTATCTGATAAAGATATCGCAAAAAATATTGGAACAGTTTCGGGGAAGTAAAATAAGTTCGACGTACAATTAAAATAATAACTCAAATCATCATCATCATCAACAGTCTTCAACAGTCCACTGCTGGACGTAGGCCTCTCCTTAGGAAGGAGGTTTTGGCCTACTATACCACGCTGGTCAGACGGGTTGGTATAGGGTTGGTTTCAAGTTTTCCTTCTCTTTGCATCGATGTTGTATTGCGTAGTTTATCCTTTAGTCGCCTTTTACGACACCCGCGGAGTGAATAGGGGTGGTGACACTCTGTATTCTTAATCCGTCACCGATTAAATATTTTCATTATTTTGTAATATTTTTCAACAACTAGCAAAAACAAATACTCTTTTTAAGGTCTTTTCAATATCCTATATCTACTTAAAACCAAAGATCCATTGCTCCATCAAAGTCAAAAAAGGAATACCAAAATATATAGAAAACGACTTTAAAAAAAAATAATTAAATGTTAAATAATTAAGTAGCAAATAAAGATTACAAGTTATGTGTGCTGCTGTAAGCCAGGTGTTTAATGATCATTTACCTACAAGGTTGAAAAATAGATCATCGAATTCCAACAGATTCAAAACCCGCCTTTAAAATGTTAGGATATTATTTCGGAGGAAGCGAATGAAGATAGGTAATTTATTAGCAACATGTGACCGTGTGTGAGTGAAACTCAATTATATTTAATTAAGCTATATATCAAACATTTAGGCAATGGATATGTCGAGTTTTGTAGTTCAAAAGTAGTTGCTGTTCTTGAAATTATTCGCAAAAATCAATCAACTATTGACTTTCATAGTTATATTAGCTAATGCCCGCGGCTCTACTCTCGTTATAGGGGTATGAAAAATTGTTGTTGACCGGTTCTCAGACCTACCCGATATCATCAGCCTATCACAGTCCACTGTTGGACTTAGGCCTCTCCCATTGCATATCACTCTGATCGATTTTGGGCTTTCGCATCCAGCTCCTGCCAGCCATTTTGAGCAAGTCCGAATGCACACATACTTACATGTACACAGTTTTAGCAGCAGCGAATTTTATAAAGCCCCTGTGTCGGGGCACAGGATATGGACATACTTCTAGTGTAGTTGTCTTCATTTTTTAAAGTGTTTGACTTACTTGCTTACACTTACATACATATACACACATAAATGTTTTTTATATACAGATTGATGAAATTGAATGACTTTGAATTTTGTTGATATCGATGTATAACCTTGCCGGCTTCCACGACCCGGCCGTCGGTCGGAATACATCAATCACACACATCACATTTTGAAACCAGAACAGTTTATTAGGAACTTTCTTCTGCATAAAGTATATTTTTTAAATACTGTATTCTTGATATTATAAAACTCTCTTTAAATATTTTGCAAGATATATAAATGTTGAAAAGTAAGTATTTATCGTATGAGAGATTGAGGGCAGGAGTTAGAGGATTGTTAATTAAAAAGTAATGTTCTCAACATAAGCTCGGCCGGGGCTCTACTATGCTTACACAGAAAACAAACTTTAAAAGAAGGCATTCGTGTTGTCGTATATCGTTGGGAAGTGTGAGGTCGGAGGCTCAGTGATGCAGACGCATCTCACTAGCGTGGGTCACCATTCCGTATTGTCTGTACAGCGATGGATGGTGATCACTACTCTTGGATTCTGCACATGTTTGTGCAAGCAGAGTAAAGACGCTTTGGTTGGTTTTAAATATTTATAAAAAAATAGCTTTAATAAATCTATTCATCACTATCTAGCAAAATTGTACTAGTAACCTCCCGAAAATGAGCCTTATTGAAGCAGCAATAAGTAAATAATTTAAAAATTCATACTGCCTATATCAACTATAGGTATAAGTTCCATACCATCTGTTGCCAACACAGTGGTCAAGGAATGCCTTCGAGACGAGGTTGTTTTTACACCTGTCACATCTCATCTTGGACCAGTTTCCAACGGATGTGGCGAGCATTCACCCAAGCCGACCGAGACAGCAATATAAGCGTGCCGTGCAAAAGAGACGATAATACGAAATGTTATTGGACAAAAAAGGATGGATGTATCGACGCGTGGCGTGCAAAAGAGACAGCGAAACTTACCTTGCTTGTTTTATTTAATAATCCAGTTATAATAAGATAGGTTGTATGGCTTCCGAAGGTGCAATGATTTTGAAGGGTTACTTGCAACTTTGCCTTGTATCTTTTGTTCGTAGGCTCTTTTTGTTTTGTTTTATTGTGTGCTAAACAGATCTCTACGCTGCTTGACTTAACACTGAAGTGTGAATTATAGAACTTATTAGCACAAGCGTTTTATGTCTTCTACGCTTTTATCTTCTTTCTATTATATACTTATTAAGTTATAACATGAATAAGTTATTCTTTTCTGGTATAGAAATAAAAACCTTCTCCGGCACTTCATGTAGCTTCACGGAGTGTACTTGTAACTACGTAATTTACACGTAGTTATAGTACGTATAAATATACGTATTACTACATATTATAAAATAAAGTCTGTCTGTCTTTTCGCGATAAACTCAAAAACCACTACATCGATTTAAATGAAATTTTGTAGCCAGATAATCTGAAGCTTGAGAAACAACATAGACAAATTTTTACCGCGATAACCGACATAGACGTGGGCGCATCCGCGGGTGAAAGCTAGTGTATATTTACGAATAGTTTAAAAGTTATCACGTTAAGATTGAACTGTTCAAAATACCATATAAAGTATTCAATGCGAGTGCTAATATGCGAGTGCGAAAGTAATTCTGATTGTCGATGACGTTTTCATCACTAAATCACATGAGTAGGCAAAGCTAAAAGGCTGCACCGATTTTATTAAAATTAAAAAGTGAAAGAATTCTTGAAGAAGGACATGAGTTACCCTTTATGGCGATAACCGACATAAATGCGAGTGAAACCGCGGTAGACAGAAGTTATTCTTTTCAAGTACGAAATAAAAATGTGTTGCTCTGAATTTATTTATAAAAAAATCTTTCTCATACATTCATTCCAGAAATAAATACAAATATTTTTCATTCATAAATGTTCTGTAACGTCATTTTTTAATCAATAAGATAATCCAGATTCCCGATACAATGGATTAAAACATAAATATATCTACCACAATCTCTACTATAATCTGACACGTTCATGTCGAATATCACATCAAATGAGTTTGCCGCTATCATTGAGTAGATAGTACGTCGTGCTTTTATTTATAGACTTGGAAAGCCAGAAATGTATTGGGAATTCTATCTTTATTGTTTTTTACGGAATATTAACAAATGTTTTGATGATGATGATGGTGATAGATAATACACTCAGTATATATAAGGTATTACTAGCATTTATGTTGGTTATCGTGGTAAAGTTTTTTTAAATATATATGTTTAGCCGACCAAAGTGACTCTACTCTGCCTTATGGAAAGCATGAGTAGAATCAAGGAGTAGGGACCACCATCCTCATTGTGAGGGTAAACAATGAAGCATGGTGACCCCTACCATGGCGGCTTGTTTCTGCATCATTCTCCCGGTCTTCGAAAGCCGGGAGAATGATGCAGAATGATTGGGCCTCAGGTCTCACACTCACCAACGAAATACGTCAGCAAGAATGCTGTCATTATTAGGCTGGTGTTTTGTGCGAGGGTAGTACCGCCTGGTCGAGCCGGCCCATTCGTGCTGAAATCAGCGTGGCTTTACCACCTACAAAGTATATCCTCTATCTATTAAACCCGTAGTCAGGTGATGTTTACACAAAGAGGCAATGAAATCCGTGCGGAAATTATCTATAAGTGGTACCCAAACGTCTGGTTACAAATATCTGACTGGCAAAAAGGGAACCAGAAATAGACCGAAAGACTTCACGAACGACAACGTCTGGCTATTTGTGACTTGATATGTACGGAATGAATTACGATTCTACAGGGATGGGCAAAATGTATATTCAGAACAGAATGCAATGACGCGTATTTTTAAGCGAATGTATTCAATGACCACTGTGATATTGTATGCAATAAGCAATCCATAGAGGAAAGTGGTAGGTAGTGGTCATTCGCAGGGATTCCCTTCCGTGGAAGCATAAGCCCAAATGTGCATATGCATAACACTGTTGTGACAGAGTGTGTTTATGTGTGTGTGAACCTTAGATTTTTGTTGTTTTCGTAGTGATCGGCGATTGTTTATGCCTGTGAGTCTAAAATGTGTATGTGTGAAGATTTCCCTCAATTAAATAATTAATAAATAAATATTTCGGACAGTTTTCACACAACGCCATCTAGTCCCCAAACTAAACAGAACTTGTATTATGGGTAACTAAACAACTGATATTAATACCTAAACATACTTTTTTTTTATAAATACATACATATTATGAATAGAAAACACCATAGAAAACTCCAAAATACACAAATATTTGGTGCGACCCGGGAATCGAACCCGCGACGTCTTGATCATCAGTCACATACGCTAACCACTAGACCAACGAGGCAGTTATTAATTATCAATTATTAATTTGCTCTATAGTTTGTATGTAAAAACAAAAGTGTTGTACTACTATTCTTCTCCAATTTTTTTTTATTTTCCTAGAATGTAAAACCTTCCTGGTGCCTTAATGAAAAAAAAATATGCACGATTCATTCTCGTATGTTTATGCTAACAGTATTGTATAAATAATCGTTTTGTCTCATTCCAAATAGTATTGTATAAATAATCGTACCTACCTACTAATTGTTAGACCTCTTTTAACAACATTTCTTTTTTGTTTAAAATTTATAAAAACGTTATTGTTTTCTAATTAACCTGAAAACATGCTTCAATTATTTGAACAAAACAGACATTCCCCAGATTAAGGTCTAGGTATCTTCTAAATACTGGACAAATTTTAATTTATGAATCTTTTGAATCTGTACTATCTTTTGCTCATTTAGTAACGCCCTAAACGATGTTTAATCGAAAATAAAACCTGAGTTGTATAAAAGCATTCCTTAATTAAAATAAAAGGTTATATTAAAAATGTTTAATGATAATCAAGCAGATGAGACGATTAGTTGCTTACCATTAATCAATTATGTATGGACAAGTTCTTTCTACACTTTAGCTATGTAGGTATAAGTAACTACGCAGCAGGCTTACCTTTGCGGGCTAAGGATGTTAGACGACACTTACATCCCGCCGACATCACCCGCATTAGGATTATAAATCCTGTGTCGCGGAGGACTTTACAAACAAACATGAATCGGACACAAAGAACACCTAACTCAAAACAACAATTTGTGAATCACACAGTTTTGTCCCACATGGAATTTCAACTCACAACATTTGGTAGAAAGCGGCGGGTCGATCGCATAAACTTCTAGACCAACCGTGCAGACAGATTAACATAATTGTATTAATGAATGTTTACATTAGTAAGGATGAATTAAAATTCGCAATTTCCCGTACAAATTGACGGCAGTCAATATTTCCTGCTGTCTAGCTGCGAATGTACGAGAATATCCCGGTAAAGTTAGCTGCCATAAATTATTACATTTCTTGTTACTAATGCTTGTTTTTTGTGCGAACGATGCAGACTTGATGCCGTTGTCTTTTTTGCGCGAACGATGCAGAGTTAATGCGGCTGTCTTTTTTGATCATTACTGCCTATGGCTGTAAATAGAACAGTGAACAGTACTGTTTTAGGACAATATAGCAAGAAACAAATAAAACACTTTTAGAAGTTAACAATGACTGCACAGTTGGCTTAGTAGATAAGGTGGTCACCTCGCCACTTACTACTGCGCCAAGTGTTGTACGTTCAAATCCCACATAGTACAACAATTTGTGTTATTCATAAACTGTTGTTCTGAGTCTGGGTTCTTGGTGTCCGTTTCATGTATGTATGTAAAGTCCCCGCGACAAAGTTTAAATATTCCTGATGCGGGAGTTGTCTTCTTACTTACTTATGTATACTATACTTCAAAAACTTTTTTTGAAGTAATAAAATGACAACTCCAAACAACAAAAATAGTTGAGTGACATTAGTCAATGAAATAAGAGAATGGAGAATAGAATAGAAAAGTTTGCAACTTGCCTAGGCAGGCTGGACCTTAAATCGATATGACCTTAAATATCAAGGTCAGATTCTAACCCTGAGAGGGATTGTAGAGAAGTAAGTATTTTTGTTTTATGCTTATTATATTATCTACGGTATAGTATTCATTCCATTCCTTTACTTAAATTCCTGAGCTAAATAATTTCACATTCTGGCACACTGTCGTTCAGTCATTTGATACCCGTTAGTTCTCAAAATGGAATGGGTTTTTCTAATATCTTGTTCAATTTTGCAATTTCCATATATATTTATGGTATAAATAAAATTGAAATTTCTGTTTGTAATTTCAGCTTAATAGCATTTAATTTTTTTGTCTATATGTCCTGTTTATATCGGCTAATTTCTAGATCGGCTATACCGATCTTGATGCAAATTTCACTGACAAATAGCTTATGATATAACTAGTAACTTAAGCTATTTTTTTAGACTTCATCACTCACAATTACTCCCGGTACGGTAACTCAGTAAGTTAAATAATATGAATTTACACCAACATTTTAAAGGTCTATCTTTAAATACATTATTTTCAAAGCAGTTTCTAATTATATCTTTGTTAATAGATGTACAAATTCAATACACTAGAAACAAAACTAAACTAGTTTATAATCTCTGTCGGCCCTTTAATGGATGCGGCGTTAAGATATATGCTCTTACTCTAATTACACCCGTAATTAAGCTGGTAGTTTGTAGTTTAGGTTAATGAACAACCGAAATATAAAATGTTGAGGTTAGGCTTGCCACACACTCAGGCACAATGAGTTAAAGACATGTTAGGTAAACTTGAGTCGTCATCACACCAAAAAGAAGTCTACTTCTGGACATACGCCTCTCCCAAAGTGGAGAGTTAGTGTTCTCTCCAAATTCATGCCCAGAGAATTGCCAGATTTAAATGGCAGAGGGCGGGGCACATTGCTCGAACACAAGCTCAAATCAATATCACATTATACATCTGGTACATATAATTTCGATGCAGTGTTGAAATTATTGTGAATACTCAAGTGTTTTGTGTTAAGGGCAAGCAAAATACAGACGGAATCAAAAAAATTAAAAGAATAATGCCAGACGAAGAATTAAAATTGATGCTCGTATTGGCTGTACAATAATTGAATGTCAGTGAATTGTAATAATTTGGGTGTATACTTAATTTATTAAAAAACAGTCAAGTTGACCAAATGGCAAAGATTTTTGCGATATGTTATATATTTTACTCTATGTACATACTCTTGAACTAGTTCTCTTGCGTGTTTTTTGTTGCTGAGCATCATTACTTAAATACGATTGTTTTCCAATGATTACAGTCTACAGTTTTTGTGTTTGTGTAAACTCTCGAAATCCATCCAGGACGTAAATCTCTCCATTCAGCACATATGACTCTTTCCTCTTAGACGAAAAATACAAAGGATTTTTTCTGTTACCAGGAATATTTGCAGGTTATTGTTGCTCTCTATCTGTGTGAGCTAAGGAAGCAGAACATTGAAAGCCTCACGGCGATTAACTCTACTACACAAATTTAATTTGTTAACCCGGAAATCAAAGGACAGTATTAATTTTTATATTATTTATAGTTTATCAAAGTGACTCCACCCTGCTTGATTGGAAGCATGGTCACCATCCTCACTGTGAGTACAGACAGTGCAGCATGGTGACCCACACCATGACGGCCCAGTGAGATGCTTTTTTGTCATTGGACCTCAAGTCTCACATTCAATAAGGAAATACGACGACATGAATACTACCAGATAGATTAAAAGAAGCCGACAACGATGCAGGACCGCTGTGTGTAGTACGCCTTAAGCTACATCTAGTTCGACCGGTATTTATACAAAATGATACAGTACAAATTAATTACATAAAATAAGTTGGATCGAAAAGTCATTAAAATTAAATCATTCTATACTTTACGTTTGCTTCGTGACTATCTGTGTACTTTAATTAATTATATTTCTTTATTAAGGCTTCCATGTTGACTGTCAGATAAAATATTAATGATATTAGATATTTATCTAAAGTTACTTACGAATGGGAGGGACAGGAATTTAATACATATTATATTATACACAGGTGTACAGAAGGCGAATTTCGAAAATAACCCAGGCCATAAAAATATTGCTCTCAAATATCTACTACTAGCTTTCGCGGTTAAAAGTAGCCTATGTCCCAAGTTCAGTTCTATTTTCATACCAAATTTCATCAAAATCGGTTCAGTGGCTTAGGAGTGAAAGCGTAACAGACAGACAGACAGAGTTACTTTCGCATTTATAATATTATAGGGATTATAAATAGTGGTATTAAATAATAAAAAATATATAATACACTCATAGGATTTCACGACATCGTGTGATGGTTGATACCTATAAAGTACCTGACATTTCGACCAGGTTTTACTGGCTGACGGAATGTATGTTCAGATCTGTATTTCTAGTTAATCTATCGCTACAGTAGCCAGCTTTGTTGCTCATTATCAACGGCCTTTAATAGTACCTATACTACTGGAAATAGATCTCTTTTTAGAAAGGCAACTTTGGTCTAATATACCTTTACGAGTAGCAGATGAATCGATATAGGTTTTGTTTCAAGTTTTATCTCTTTTATAGTAAGTTTATTCTGCGTAGTTTCCTCTCTTATTCAAATCTTATGATACCGACGGAATGAATAGAGGTGGTGACTGGTGACACTCGGATAATCGGTCACCACACCATCAGGTACTTCATTAGCTACATAAAATAACCCTACCCTATAATTTTGATTTCAATGATTTGGGTCATGGCTTCAATAATCACTTAGAATAAAAAAGTATGTACTTAGAATCATTTGTTTTCTGTCAGACCTTAAGTAATCCCTGGAATTATCCAGTTTCAAAATCTAGGTAAAACACGGGTCTGTCCCCAAAAATGTTCCCATTTGTGGTATATTTACTTACATTCGGCTTAACATAGTATCTGATCATATAGTGTGTCAAATTTGTCAAGTCAATAAAAATAAACATATTGACCCTCAGCTAGCAAACTGGTTAAAACAGCTTTTGAATCGATAAATGATATTTTTTATTGACTAGTTAGTATTTTAGGCAATTTTTGTTTCCTGTTAATATATTACAGCGAAATGATAAGTTGTATCCTACTGTTTAACACGAATTCACCTAAGTTTAAGTAATACGCATTATCCTCCTTTCACTATTTAAAAAAAGCGGCCAAGTGCGAGTCGGACTTGCCCATGAAGGGTTCCGTATCAGCAAGTAACATCATATAAAAGTTCTTGTAGATCGTTGTAACTTTGATCGATGTTTTTATAATCGTGAAAGGTAAATTTCGGTTTATGATTTATGACGTATAAAAAAAATACTTACTAGATCTCGTTAAAACCAATTTTCGGTATAAGTTTGCAAAGTAATGTACATAATGTTTTTTTTTAGTTTTATCATTCTCTTGTTTTAGAAGTTACAGAGGGGGGGGGGGGGATACACATTATACCACTTTGGAAGTTTCTCTCGCGCAAACTATTCAGTTTAGAAAAAAAAGATATTAGAAACATCAATATCATTATTGAAGACCATACAGATGTCGATAAAGAAAAACACACGAAAACTTGAAAACTCGCATTTTCCTAAACATACTATGATTAATCTAGATCGATTTTCCACCCCCGAAAACCAAATTTCAGCGAAATCGTTAGAGCAGTTGCCGTAATCACAAATATATATGTTTCGATGTATATATTTACATTGCTCGTTTAAATATATTAATGTAATTAACTGTCTTAAAACTAGAAAAAAATTGCTATTTGTATCACACTGTAAGACATGGGACGAAATCGTACATAATAAATGTCACTGAAATCACTATTATTTTGAATGTCTGACACATAACGCAGTCTTGCTTCAAAACTAATTCTAAAGACAACTCCCGCATTAGAAATACATTCCGTGTCGCAGGATACTTTATAAAAATACATGACACAAATACAAAGAACACCCAGACTCAGAACAATTTGTAGATCACACAAAGTGTTGCCCCATGTGGAGTTTGTTTGCCCCAACACACATCACTTAACGTAGTAGAAGTGGCGTGGCGACCGCTTTAACCAACCGTCAACCGTGTAGTCAAATTAATAAAGCTAGTACTATGAAGAGCTCATAGTCAAGTGTTCTTAGGTGATTACCTAGATGGGTGACCATTTGTGGCATGAGTTAAGCAGTCGGTCCCGGTTTTTATCCTAAATGTTATCAATCATAATGTTGGAGGCCTTCGGGCGGTTTACTACGGCAAGATTACGCAGTCACAATTGTCTTGAGAGTCCCCAACCGGCATTCGAGGACGTTTGGCTTTAACCCTTTCCTGAGAGGAGACCGGAGCCCCAGCAGTGGGACATTATAGGTTATTTATGAGTACTATGAAAGTTCGATTGACTGATAGAATGTAATCTTTTATTCTGTAAATAGATACATATTACATGCAAACATTTAGTGCGAACCGGGAATCGCATTCCATACCTCAACTTGTCTTACATAGCCTTTACAGTACTCTCTCTCTTTACCCTACTCCATCTGTGGATCACACACAGGTTGGTTGTATGATATTGAAAAACAATTGATAAATAATAATAACATCAGCGCAATAACCGTTATTCCAATGAATCATAATGAGGTACTTACCGGTTTTAAAAACTTCTGCCTACTCCCACGCTTTGTGTGGCGTGATATTTAGAACCCATGAATGTTGTTTCAATATTCTATGTTTCGTATTCGCATTGATTCCTATGATGTTATAGAGATAGATGATAAGAATAGTGGTAGAAGATGTTGAGGTCTCGGTGGAAAAAACTTCGTTGTTTTAAATTCAGTAGTCAACATTTTGAAAGTACAAAAATTCTTGATAGAGGAAAGGAAAACTTGTATTGAAGAATGGGTAATTAAAATATACATACATCGATTTTTCAATGTCACACTCATACTTATTTGCTATGAGAGTCATGTTGCAGCACACATAGGCCGGTTCCACCAGACAGATATCACGATCTCGGAGGGAATCACTTGTCTTCTTAAGCTTTATTAATTCCAAGATTATTTAGGGTCTGCTATTAGTTCAACTGATTTTACTTAGTTATCAGGTTTTACCTTTTGTTTTTGAGCACCTCGACGACCCTAAGGACGATCTAAATTCGAAGGTTGAACTCGTTCTCAGTATATTTAAAGGCACTGATTTCCCAATAACAATTGCTATAGATATTCATGACAGCTTAACGTGAATGAAACATCGATAACTTTTGTACTCAGGACTGTTATTAATAATATTAATTGTAAGGAAAACTCAAAAACATTTTTTTAACGACCAGGGAATCAAACCAAAACCCTCTTGATGTTGACGAAGCATTATGAAACAACGGTACAAGATTTATTTTTGCAAATTCTGTAATGGAAGTACACTTTAAGACAGACATCTCTTGAAATCAACGATTAAAATTAGTTTCTAACTAACCGTGTTACCTATAACTACGAGTAGGTACTTCTCTAAAGAGTACATGTCAGTAATCAGGTTAGTTTTATAAACAAGGTGAAGTTATATGCCGTTTAAAAAAAGGGTTACATAGTTTATAGTGGTAACGTTGAGAAAGTTACACTATTGATATGAAGAATACAATGACGGGAAAAGCAGCGGTGTACCGCTGGTATACTCTCAAGGTCACGGAAGGTATTTAGATCATTTACTGTATTTGATTCGCTCCTCTTTTTGTAATGACAGTAATAAAAGGCCGATAACAAGATGAGGGCCTGTACACAATGGGCAAATGAGCTTTTATTATGCGTTACTTATTATCAGAGATCGGAATTGGGTGTGTGAAAATACCTAAATAGTTCAGCTCCATATTATTATTGCAAACTTACTGCAAACTTTAGGTATTTTCACACACCCAATTCCGATCTCTGCTTATTATTCAGATTTGTTACAATTAAATTTTTTGATATTTTGTAATAGAATAGATTTAGATCAGTCAAGAGATTTGCACCCATGACTCATGGAATGTTTGTTATAGTTTCCTCAAACACAGAAATTAATAGAATGTCTCTAAAACTATCGTTGATGAATTTGTATGCAAACCAGTATAAAGATTTCTAATATAAAGCAAATAAAATAGCTTACAAATAAACACATAAACTCAATTTCTCATTTATAACACATTATGAGATCAGATTGGGATAGTTAGGAAGTTGAGATTAGGATATATGGTTTTATTTACGTTGATATTTCGGGTAAACCCAACTAGTTTCAGGCCCGTCCGGACCCTTTATCAAAGGCCGTTGGGGTTAGTGACCGCTTCCCGTAAGGCGGACCATCGTCTGCGTGCTAATTCAATAGTGCAAAAAAGGTTAGTCGCTTTTCAGAAAATTCTTGACTTTTCTCGATAATTCCTACCTTCATAGAAGTTGATTGATGACCTCCGCCACTAAGTTCTTTCAAACCGAATCCTATAAATTAAGTCCTACTAGATTTTATGACAGACTCACAATAACCAGTGTGGCTATCTACCTTACGCTAATGTTAATAAGGTCTACATTAACATAGGAAATTCTATTGATTGGGTATCTTCCAATCAATCAGGTAAAAGTGGAAGCAATATATCATATCTTGTTCACCAGATAATTTCAAACGTGCCATCATACGATATTGAACATACATGATACAGGAGTACCGCAAGGCAGTAAACTTGGACCTAATATAAATTAACAGTACGGTAAATATAACGTCGATGTAAAATTAAATCATATGGAAGTCCAATGCTGAGTATTATTATACATAGTTTTGGGGATAAAATATATACATCATACTTTTTAAAGAGAGTTTTTGCACGATTATTGAAATACAACATGCTTAGAAAGATTGTTAGTGGTAATATTATTTATTATTTATTTATTTATTGCTATAAAAAAGTTACACATTCCAAGCAACAAATCCAATGCCGCACAAACTCATTCGAGTTTTTCTGTGCATCGGTATCATCATCAATAGTTGAAAGTAAAGATAAAAGTGAAAAAAGCGGCCAAGTGCGAGTCGGACTCGCCCATGAAGGGTTCCGTACCAGCAAGTAACATCATATAAAAGTTCTTGTAGTTCGTTGTAACTTTCATCGATGGTTTTATACTAGTGTATTGATTGGATGAAGGGTATATTGGGTGTTACGATTTATGACGTATTAAAAAAAAACTACTCACTAGATCTCGTTCAAACCAATTTTCGTTGGTAGTTTACATGGTAACGTACAACATATATTTTTTTTAGTTTTATCACTCTCTTATTTTAGAAGTTAGAGGGGGGGGGGACACACATTTTTCCACTTTGGAAGTGTCTCTCGCGCAAACTATTCAGTTTAGAAAAAAATGATATTAGAAACCTCAACATCATTTTTGAAGACCTATTCATAGATACCCCACACGTATAGGTTTGATGAAAAAAAAAAATTTTGAGTTTCAGTTCCAAGTATGGGGACCCCCAAAATGTATTGATTTTTTTCTATTTTAATGTAAAAATCTTAATGCGGTTCACAGAATACATCGACTGACCAGATTTCAATAGTATAGCTCTTATAGTTTCGGAAATAATTGGCTGTGACATACGGACGGACAGACAGACAGACAGACAGACAGACTTGACGAATCTATAAGGGTTCCGTTTTTTGCCATTTGGCTACGGAACCCTAAAAATGAGTACGTAATAAGAAAAAAGTGATTATACTTTTGTAATGTACAGAATAGATAATAATTTAGTATACAAATACAAAGAAGAAATTTCACTCACTTGAAACATTTAAAATAATATATGTGTAGCTACTTATATAAATGTGCAATTTATACGAAATTATCTCCAAACAAATTAAGTACACTTTATTCGTTATGTACCGAACACGCAAGGCTTTTAACATGGAAACAATACTCATCTTATTCAATGATTTCCGAGTTTGCTGCAGTTGGACTTCGAATGAAAGAGAAGTAACTAGAAGTCTATATTTTTTTTTTAATATTTAAGCCTATCAAAGTGACTCTACTCTGCCTGATAGAAAGCATGATTAGAACCCAGGAGTAGGGGTCACTATCCTCATTGTGAGGGTAAACAAAGCAGCATGGTGACCCATACCATGGAAGCTTGGTCAGATGTTTCTGCATCATTCTCCCGGCCTTTAAAAATCACGTTTTGCATTCTTATAACGTCATCATCATCATCATCATCAACAGCCTTTAACAGTCCACTGCTGGACATAGGCCTCTTCTTAGAAAGGAGGTTTTGGCCTACTATACCACGCTGGCCAGACGGGTTGGTAAAGGGTTTGTTTCAAGTTTTCCTTCTCTTTGCAGTGATGTTATGTTTCTCTTATAACGTAACTGGAACAAATTGTTTCTTTACTTATAGAGGGGCGTTGATGAATGTCACACAGTTTTATACTACTGCTGTCATCATCGTTTCATATAAATTGTATTTTGTGTGTTTTCTTGTTCTGAATTAACTTTATGATTAAACTTAAAATGAAAAAAAAAAACATGAAAAAAATAAAAAGAATGATTGGGCCTCCGCTCTCACACTCACCAACGAAATACGACAGCAAACAGTAAATCTGTTATTATAATAACAATTTAAATATTTTCTTGTGAAATAAATACTTTATTAATTAATTAATTATTTTGTTTAAAAAATGGGTTCATTTTTAGGGTTCCGTAGCCTTATGGCAAAAAACGGAACCCTTATAGATTCGTCATGTCTGTCTGTCTGTCTGTCCGTCCGTATGTCACAGCCACTTTTTTCCGAAACCATAAGAGCTATAATTTTTTAACTTGGTAAGTAGATGTAATCTGTGAACCGCATTAAGATTTTCACATAAAAATAGAAAAAAAACAATACATTTTGGGGGTCCCCATACTTGGAACTGAAACTCAATTTTTTTTTTTCCATCAAACCTATACGTGTGGGATCTATGGATAGGTGTTCAAAAATGATGTTGAGGTTTCTAATTTCATTTTTTTCTAAACTGAATAGTTTGTGCGAAAGACACGTCCAAAGTGGAAAAATGTGTGTCCCCCCCCTCTTACTTCTAAAATAAGAGAGTGATAAAATGAAAAAAAAAATATGTTGTACATTAAGATGCAAACTACCAACGAAAATTGGTTTGAACGAGATCTAGTAAGTAGTTTTTTTAAATTCGTCATAAATCGTAAACTACAATAATTTACCTTTTATTCAATCACTATTATAAAAACATCGATCAAAGTTACAACGAACTACAAGAACTTTTATATGATGTTACTTGCTGATACGGAACCCTTCATGGGCGAGTCCGACTCGCACTTGGCCGCTTTTTTTTCTGTTGCTGTAGAAATTGGCTTGAACAATCTAAATTCTCAAGTACACTAAAAAACAGTTAAATACAAGTTCAAGTTTTATTTCAGTGTTTGAGACGTGTGCAGACACACACACACACAAAAACTAATTAATTTTTTTGTAGGTACTGTATATAAGACCATATTTGTAATTGTTAATTGCCAAAACTTTGTGCTCTAAAAAGTAAAATTGACTAAATAATTAGAAGTGCCATTCGAAGTTTCAGCTGTTAGATTAATGATGAGTTGAACATTTAGTTATTAAGAGATAACCCTTTACGCCCCAGAACTGATATACACGGTAAACATATTCTTGAACGTACTATTACCTATATCCGTAAACGTACTTCTATGAATAATAGAGCCACGGACCTTATAAATCCAAATACAGAACAAAAAAGACCTCTCAGCAACAAGTAGAACAGTGTTCCATATTTCCGCCCCGAATGATCTCCCGTTTAACGTGTAACTCTTCAAATACAATTGAAAATGGTTCCAGGTTTTCCCAAAACAATACTTTAAATCAACATAAAGGTAGGCACCCGTATATTCCGTTGCATCGCCCATTGTAACCGGCTAAACGCCCACAGTGCGGTGTCAACGAGGCGCCGAGCCAGACGTTCGCTTTTGACGTTTCGACATTTCGCGCCAAAGGGCCTTTCGCGCCAACAAATAAACAATTTTGTTTTCGATAGAAAAGTTAGCAATTAAAACTTTTTGGTCGTGTTACGTGTGGCAAACATTTTTTAATTAGATTGACGTTTGTGCGCGGATAAATTAAAATTTTAATAGCGATCTTTTTTTGTTGACAGTTTGAATGTGTCAAACGATAATATTTTTTTTTAAATATTTTTGTTAGTAGATATAATATTTTTAAGTGTGTGGATTCTTAGTGGCGTAATAAAAATAAAAATATCGCTAATATTTTTTAGATTTGCGAAACATAGATATAGGCAGTGTATTGTTGGATTTAAGCAGATTTTCATATTATAAACATTGGATGGTGAGTTTTTAATGTCATTTTTTTATTTTATTTTAATTTTTCTAATTTTATCGGCTCTAATTTAGGTTTATTTTGGTGATACAAATATTTTGTTACTATCCAATAATAATAAATCTGCTATATGATATCCAAACTTGATTCGTATGATGATAAAATATTAATTTACATACTTACATTAAATATTGTTGTTCTATTATTTTGCTAATTATATGTAAGGGTTGATATAGAATCACATTTCTTTCATATAACATGTTTTGAATACCTATTTAAATGGAAAAATACAATTCAAAGGTTACACAGGTTGAAAGATTACATTAAACTTATTAAATATTATTAAACAAATATTTTTTTGTTGTTGATATTAGAACTTCCAATAATATAAAAAGATAAACTTCCAATTTAACTTTTAATTCAAAGCAAAAGACATTTATACACTGGAAAAAGTTTAAAATCAAAACTTGTCAGAACTAATCTATCAGATAACACCCAAAAAGTTCCGAAAAGACAATCTAATTTTATCAATGGATTCAAAATTTGAATTAAAAGTCGCATCACTATCTAAAACAAACCCGCCATAAGGTTTCAATAAAAAAGACATTATAAAGTAGTCGGTGTCCAAAAAACATAAGACATAAGAATCGAGATGAATAGTACAAGCAATAATCTGCACCGACAGAAAAAGAAAACATTGAAAATCCACCCTTATCTCTTTGGAGTACAGTTTATGTTCATACGTCATGAATGTATTGTTAAATTTGGAATTATTATACTTCGAATGCATTTGAAAAAGAGAAACCTTTTGCGATTATGTACCTTAAGTGTATTGTAATAAAGGTCACGTTAGTCCTATGGGATAGTAGAATACATAGGTTTTATTCTTTTATAATAAACAGGTTTGATACTTACTCGTTAGGGATCGTAATTAGGGCAGGTGTTCACCGGGCGGCGGTGTAACTTTTTGTTGTGTTTAGTTGATTTTTTCTCATTTCGAGATGTGGTCGGGATGAAACGAATTTCGTGGAAATGTTTTTATTTTGTTTTCGCTACCAGTTTTGGTGCTTACACAAAATGTAATAACCTCATTGTGGATTTAACTTACATTGTGTTTCCTTACATATTATGTGGGTTAATTTTATAAAGTAAATTTAATTATTCGTAGTCTTGCTTCTAAAATTATCTATTTTTTCTTGATTTTAGACGTTTTTTTTTCCTTCATTACTTTCCTATATCACAGTATTGAAATCTTAATAATTCAATGAACGAAATACATTTTTCGTCAATGATACTATTTGTAATACAAATTTTATAATATATGTGACTTAAGCTTTATGGTAAAAACCTGAAAATATCTAATCGCAAGGAATAATCTGATTATAAAGATTTTCTTCCTTGACGTTTACAAGTGAAGTTGTAATTGATGATGAGATACATTGACTAAGTATTGTAACAAGAATCTCTTTCATCTGAGCTTTCATCATCATCATATTTTTGCCTAACGATTTGATTGAATATAAAAAAAAAAACTATTTACTACAACGACTTTAAGATATCATCTGCTGCAGTTCCCTCATAGTTCCAATCTCTTCATGAGTGTATTATAACCCCGTTGCAAAACTCAATTAGTTAAACTAGTAATTAATTTGACACTTAATTAATAGTAACTCATGTCAATTTCGAACTCACTTGACTGACACTAAGTCTAGATAGATATTATCTATTTGGGTGTTGGACCTCACTCAAGTATCTTCACTCATCTATCTTTGGGCCTTTACTTTCTCCGCTGAATATATATTCTGTTAATTAATTAAGGTCTTCTTCGGAAACAATGCCACTTTTCTGGATGAATAGAATGCTATGCTCAATCTATACATGGTAATCTTGATACTTTATTGTAATCTGTCAAGCAATTTAGGTTTGAACGGATTTGTAATCGGTAAAGATGTGCAAACTGTAGTGAATAGAGTTTTATGTGTGGATATTGACAGACAGGAGTTATGACTAAAGAAAATATGGATGTTTTGGGTGAAAAGGAATATAGGTTGCACGGTTGCTTTAGAGATTTAAGGGGTCGCCACGCCATTTTCTACTGCGCTAAGTGCGGGTTCAAATCCCAAACGAGATAACGCTTTGTGTGATCTACAAATTATTATTATAAGCCTTGGTGTCTTTGTATGTTTGTAAAGTCCCCCAAGATACAGGAATATAAATAAATAAATAATAACCCCACTAACTCAGATTGAGTAAATAAGCTAACAATAAATTCTTACTAGAGGTAAATAAATTAATTATTTCACATCATTACTTCAAAAACATAGTTCAACCAAAAACAATAACAAAACACATGGCATTACGGATGTAGTATAAAACTAATACGCATTTTCTATAAACAATGAATTCATATCGCGACCTTTAACATAAAATTAATACAATTTCCCAAAAACGGAGACATTTCTTACCTATTTAATGTTCAACTATTTGTAAATATACCAGTTAAAACAGACATCTAAAACTCTTCGCATTACTCAAGAAATGAAACAATTTTTGTATCACAAAAGCTCAAGATACTTTGGACATTAATAATTCTATTATCATTTCAACCTCTTGTAGAGACAACTTTGATAGTGCGTAGGAGTACTTTATTGCAGTAATTTGTTGACTACTACTTAAACTCTACTTTATCGTGTTATCAATACGATTCACAATCATTTGACAAATGAATTCAGGTAAGAAGTACATTATTAACCAACTATAATGTTAAGAGACGTTTAACGGTCTATTTCAAAGATCGAATGGAAAGACGTCAGTTTAATAAGTGGTGTTGATAGCCATGTTCCAATAATTTGAATATAGAACGGTTATAAAACCGTTTGAAAACTAAATAGGTAATGGAGTACTATTTGATTGTAAAGGGCTTTGAATCGATGTTTTGATTTAGTTATAGATAGTTTGATAGATAGTTGGAAATATAATATTAAGTTTATATTGGTATTAAACTCTTCAATTGAAATGCTGGGGTTCCAAATAACACTTGCAACATCGACACATACCCGTTACTTTTAGGAAAGATGACACTTGCACCCAACCTTTAGTGTTTATTTATTTAGTATCGGATGATATTTCAATTCAATTCAAATGATGATAAGAAATATCTGGCCTAGATGAATTTTATCATTCTTCTCTTAAATGTTCCTGGACAATATGTTACTTTATTGACTTGATAATTCTAATTAAATGGGGGTTTTAGCTCTGGAACAGCTATGTTTTGCAACACATAGGCTGAAACGATGTCCGCACTTCTTTCGCTGCTTCTCACAAAATCATTGAGATTACCAGAGCACAATTTTCTTCCATTATTCTCAGATTTCGGGCGTGCTGGGGGATAATAGTGGATACAAAAGATATATATATAAAATTATTTCTCATGAATTGCATGAGGTGCCCATTATCTGGTCACAATCATTTAAAATCAGGTGATTCATTTACTCGGTTATTTCCGTAACAAATTTTTGTCGAATTGTAATTGATAATGCAAGATTGAGAAGAAAATATCAGTCACCAGTCACCAATTAAGATATGTAACTGAATCTTACAAACTCAGTCCTTTTATCTCTTTCAGTATCATAAAATTAATCTCACGTAATGACTCATTTATTCCCAGAAGTAACCAACAATTCGCCCAATACTTAATGCATACCACAATTAAAAATGCAGACGGTCCAATTGCTGAATGAGTCACAGTTTCATTAAACCATTTTGAGTGTCCTCACGGTTTAATGAAAACGTTCCCGGAGGACGTTACTACGTATTTATTTTGTTTTTTATCTTTCTTTCTTTCATTTGGTTCCGGGATAAAGTTGGGAATTACTTCTTTTTTCTTACTGAGTAAATAAGTTCTAGTTTTGTAAGTATTTATAATTGTTTTAGATCTCTTTTTTGTTGATATGTAATGTATGCATAAAGTAAGGTATTAACTAAGTTTTTACTCATTGTTATATATGTTTACTCTCTCAGGGTTGATGATATGTACTTGTAAATATTTTTTGCTTACCCTTACTGTCTTAAGAATAAAACCTTAAAATAATTTATTTGCAAACGAACTTTGCTTTTTTAGTACAAATTCTTCTTGTATGATTTGGAATTACTTAGTGCTAGACATATAACGTGCTTCTTCCTAAAAGCCGGAAACATACTTGTGATTTCTGAATTGCAAGAGTTCTTAGACAGTGACATTTACTTTAAATCAGGGGACCTATCGGCTCATTAACCTCTTGTATCATAAGCAAAAAAAAACTTCTTTGCCAAATGACGTCCTATATTTATCTCCTTGAGGCTTTATAGAATTAAATCCAATTCCCTCATTCATCATTCCGGGACATCAAGAATATTGACAGACAAATCAATAACAAAAACTAGACCTCACACAGCTTCAGATGTTAAAGCAAGCCACGACAGGATACAGTAGCAGAGAGAAAGTTTGTTAATTGGACCTCTTACCTCAGTCGTACGTCGCATTATTGGTGTACTTACCTTCAAGTTGTCCATCGAATCTTTTTGACGACGAACCAGTTCTGCCATTGTACTAAATGTTCTGAATAGCCTCTCACGAATAATACACAATTTGTAATAAGACGATAATATGTTTAGCGTCATTCACAAATGTCGACGACTTTTATAAAAGTAGCATTTTATTATTTACTTTCATTTTACTTCAAGAATGAAACATCAGAAGCATAAATTTCAATTAAACCAATTTTGAACAGTTTGAAATTCTTAGAAGTACTTAAGAATGAGCCTGTCTTCAAAAAGAAATACTGGCTAAACCTTCAAGGGTACTTTTTTCCAACATTTCTTTACAATTTTCCTTTTTGTTTTGCTTATAAGCTTTAATTAAAATTTGGAACAAACCCTATATCAATTTTTGTGGCCATTGTAGTACCTATAGCACACCAAAGCTTTTTTTAAGCAGAAGCCCATGTCTATTAGTAGACTATTAGTGATTATTAATGATAATAATGATTCAATATGACGACTACCGATTACTAAAACTTCCTGATATTGTATTTTACTTATTCGGTCAAGTACTGACCATATTTAAGTAACGTCTTCTTTAAGTTCCTGAAGATATGAAATAGGTTCGTAAGAAATATTGGAATGAGATCATTTTTGACAGAGTCTACAAACCAAGGTATCTGAAATGTTAGTGAAAATGCAGTTTACATTTTTTTATGTATTTTTTTGTCATTGCTGTATTTAAGTTGTAGACCCAAATTGTATAATACCTAAATGATATACTTTCAGCAATCTCCGGTCAATATACCTACTTGGAGGTCAAATTTTTATCATAATTTATTTATTACCATTTTTTATGGAATATCCTAGTTGACCATAAATTGTCCTGCTATCGAATAGGGACTATATATTCTAAGCCCTTGTACCCTTTAATAATCGATTTCTTAAAATATATATTACATTCCTTGTGCGAAGCGATCTAAAGTATGGCTTTAAATATGTTCCAGATGTTAATTGAACCATATTTTCTTTCATGTAAATGTAAAGTGTCAGGGCGCAGTACTAACTGCTGAGTATGATAATTGGGTATATTAAATAGGATGGTGAGTATGAGGTCGGAGGCCCAATAATGCAGAGCATCTCACTAAGTCACCATAGTAGAGTAAGTTCACAATATGCTGCGTTGTCTGTATTCACAAATAGTATGGTGAATATGGTATTGGATTCTACTCATGCTATCCATCAGGCAGAATAGAGTCACTTTAGTAGGCTTAAATATAAATCAAATAAACAGAGTACCATTGAAATAAATTAATATTTTTGGACATTTGACACACAACATCATCTAGTCCCAAGCTAAGCAGAGCTTGTGTTATGGGTACTAGACAACTGATATAAATACTTAAACATACTTTTTTTTTGTAAATACATACATATTATACATAGAAAACACCCAGACTCCGAAACAAATATTTGTGAATCACACAAATAATATTTGGACCCACCCCGAAATCGAACCTGAGACCTCTTGATCACCAGCCGCATACGCTTACCACTAGACCAACGAGGCAGTCAAAAGGCAGTTGAAAAATCTTTCAATACAGTTTTAACAAAAGCCAATGTATATTGACGTGTCGGTCTAGTGGTTAGCGTATGCGGCTGCTGAACAAGAAGTCTTGGGTTCGATTCCAGGGCCGGACCAAATATTTGTATGATCCACACATATTCGTTTCGGAGTCTGAGTGTTTTCTATGTATAATATGTATGTATTTACAAAAGAAAAAGTATGTTTATGTATTTATATCAGTTGTTTCGTACCCATAATACAAGCTCTGCTTAGTTTGGGGCTAGATAATGTTGTGTGTAAGATGTCCGAAATATTTTTTTATTATTTATTTATATCGCGGTCAGATATCTACCTAATATTCTCTTTGATAGCTATCCTTGAAATAACGTTTTAAGCTTTATATCAGCCAAATCTGATTATGGCTGCTTGATTAAATATAGATAGAAGTCTTTCAAATGTACGGTGACTAAATCTTATTAAAACTAAGGTCACGTTCTCAGCTGGTAATTCACACTCCGATTAACTAAGTCAACTCAGATTCAACGACAAACTACTCTGGTGACTTTAGACTTTCGAATAAAGTATTAACTTTAACCCATTCGGATAGAGCTATTGTATGGACTGCCATACTTTACTGTTTGCATTCGCATTCTGTAGTTGCCCCCACTGTTGGATTGTACTCATGTTTTCTATCAAACAGGGCAGTCACGTAAGTAAATGAAATACACAAACATATTTCTAGTTTAATATACTATTATTAATTCAGCGGTTTCATGGAAAAAAGTAATATTCCTACTTACCCACCTACACCTTTCCCTGAATTTTTCTTCTATAGAAATAGATATTTTTGGAACATCATCATCAGGCAATTTACTTACCTTATTACACGTTATAACTACGATTGAAACCTTCCTGGTCCGACCCACAGATGTCATACAAGTACTGATTGGTTACTCTCTATAGAAATAAGTTTCTCCAATAACATTAATCTTGACTACTGGTTTTCATTTCCTTTTGAATTCGTGAATCCAATGTGTAAGTTGTAATAGAATGTAAGAGGAATATAGGAGTGCAATTTAGGTTTGTACTTTATAAAAGTATGTTGGTCGGTTATTGTTTTAAAAAGTAGCCAATGTCCTTAGACAGACTTAAGACTCATAAAATTTCCTCTGTAAATATTATAGAAATCGGTTCAGCAGTTCATCCAAAGCGTAACAGAAAAATATACAGATTTAATATAAATATATATATATATTATAATTAGTATGGATTAATAAATCTATGATCTAGCCTTGCAAGTTTGACCAAATAACTTTGAAGAGATGCAAAATACAATGAAAGAGTCTAGTGGTTAGCGTATGCAGCTGCTGATCAAGAGATCTCGGGTCGGACCAAATGTTTGTACGATCTGCAAATATTGGTTTCGGAGTTTGGGTGTTTTCTATGTATATGTATGTATTCACAAAATAAAAGTTTGTTTATGTATTTATATAAGTTGTCTAGTACCCATAGCACAAGCTCTGCTCAGTTTGGGACTAGATGATTTTGTGTGTAATTCGTCCGAAATATTTATATTATATGTCGCATCAGGGGTGGCCGAGATGCAAAACATCGGGTCTTCATCATGATCCGACATAGTTTTTGATAAATGTGAGCACTGACTTGGGTACTCGAACGAAAGATAATTTAAATCAAAATAACTTTATTTTACTAACGGTTTTTACAATATGGAAACAAACACGTGCGGTACTGGGCGTATGCCAAGACTGTCCGAGGTAGAATGACCACCGCCATATCTTCCCGCCAGTCATCGCTGCATCCCCTCTACCGACGATCGTGTCCAAGCAGGAGGGCGCCACTTGGGTTTCCGGTGACGATTTATTAATTTACTGAAATAATTCTTAGATGGCGCTGTCCGTCGCACGCATCAATCCACGACATTTCCGGTAACGATTTATTAATTTACGATCAATCCACGACATATATATTATTTATTTATTTTAAATGTTATGAGGAAATTAGTTTGTCTACCTCTTTATATGCGATTTCATAATGGGCAGTCATAGCGTGTGTCTTCATAGTATCTGTATTCGTAATAAGTTTGGCGACCACTACTTTTCAAGTCACTTTGGCCCAAGGGTTATCGGTAGACTAAATTGTCACTTGGTACAATGGCCATCTTTAACTACATCCAAAAATTGGTCGGAATGAATAGGTCATACAACCAAATACAAGATACAACTACAAGTCTCTCACGTGTTACGATATTTAAATACTTTTCAACGGTAAGAAACGTAACTCAACCGCTTTTGGATAAAGTTTCATCCACAATGTTGCCATAATAATGGTATTGTTTGAAAACCTTGAAAACGTAACAGACAGACAGATTTTTTCTTTTTTATTTATAGATTTTTTTAAATTTGCAAAAAAATAGATTAGAATATTTTCGGCATAGAAAGCGAACGGCACGTGTAGTTTTTCTTTACCTATTGAGACTCAGAACAGGTTAGTATTACATTTTCTTTAAGAAGCATTAGTCTAGATATATTCCTTCTCATATTCTATTTGAACTATTTCACATAATAGCTATTATACAATACTTCAATACCTCAACCCATTCGATTGGGGAGGACAGGCTCTGAGAATGTAAATTTAATAAATAAATGAGTATAAATAAATTATCTGCAGTGTTACTTATTCTAATATATGTATAAATATATAATAATATTCAATTTATTAAAATAAATTAATGTACCCGGACCAGCAGCTAAGTAAAACTTATGCGTCAATTTTAAGCATCAGTATCTTTTCTTTACTACACAATATGATTATTTTTCTAGGGTTAATATTGACGTAGGAAGAAATAATGGAAGTCAATAAAAATAACATGTTTATTTAACATATAACATAAACAATATGACAGGACTAAAGAATAACATTACAATGACATGCAAATGCACAATTTCGAACAATTTACCATAAAAAGCCAATATTGACCGACTAAACATTGACCTTACGCCGATCAGTCAACACTGAAGTGTGGCTATGGCGTTTTGTGTTCGTGAGAAAGAATGAGACGTTTACCGATTTCATACACATTGTTCGATAAACAATTATGTTGGTATGTAATTGTGTTGATATCGCACGATGGTATGCAGAACGGGTATTGTACAATATTTGTTTATTATAACTAGACAAAACTTGTTTTATGGGTGGTTTTAGTATTGTGTTTTATTTGCGAATGCGGTTTGGCGTCTAGACAGACTTACAATGTTTGAATTGCAGATTAGTTTAAACATATTTTTTGTGCTGTACCTCAGTACAGCAAAAAAAATATGTGTAGAACCTCAGTGTATTTAAATTGTAAACTTTGGTTGACGTGTGTTTAAATTACAAATTTCATGCAACGTCCTTAAATAAACTCACTTGTACCATAGGTCAGTAGTCATCTTTTAGTACCTGCACATATTTAAAAAGATATTTAAAGAAAATATTGATTAATGTCAATATTTAGGTAAAAACTTTTTACGTTTTAAGCTTATTTTATATTCTACTAATTGTGTCCCACGGTGTTAACCGCCGCAGGTTGCTGTTGAAGCCATGCAAAAAGTCATCATCGGCCTTTAACAGCCCACTTCTGGACATAGGCCTCTCCTTAGAAAGGAGGTTTAGGCCTACTATACCACGCTGGCCAGACGGGTTGGTATAGGGTTGGTTTCAAGTTTTCCTTCTCTTTGCATTGATGTTGTCTTGCGTGGTTTATCCCTTAGTCGCCTTTTATGACACCCGCGGGATGAATAGGGGTGGTGATACTCTATATTCTTAAACCGTCACCATACGTTAATCCTTATAATTTAACATCAGATAACAATTTCAGAGATTGACCGGAATAAACAGAATTTCAGAAAAATGTTTTTTGTTGTTGGTATCATATATACTTTCATATGAGTTAAGTAAAGAGGTGTTCATTTGACATTCGCACTAGTCAAAAGCACTGAGCAGTCAAAAGCTGGAACTCACTACCAGCTCACGTGTTTCCTTCCCACTATGATCCCTGGTCCTCGTGAAAAAGCATCTCACCAAGCCGCCATAGTGTGGGCCGCCATACTTTACTGTCTGCATTTGCAGCAATGATGTGTGGTTTCCCCCACTCTTGGATTCTGCTCATACTTTCCACCAGGCAGGGTAGAGTCACTTTGGTAGGCTAAATATAAAAAAAAAATACAACTTCACAAATTAATGTTATTTATTTGTATAGAAGTAGCAAACGGCAATGTGACTGCAACTATTTGACAGAACTACAAATAATATAAATATTTATATTAAAAAAATTTTGAATGCGGCTTCAATCTAATTAATATCCATTTTCTAGATAGGTATCTATCAACTGATAACATAAAAGGCTAAACAGCTTAAGCTTTCAAACATAATTCCATTGGCTCTCCATAGCAACATTTATTATACACCTTTAAGGCAATAGGCAACATTACTGAGGACTGGTATTACTGGTATTTCTCCATCATCTTTGGTCAGGAATAATTACATGTGGGCTGGGGAGTAACCACAAAGCTTGAAATCTTACCTTCATAGAACTATGAAGGCGAATTTACAATGTTTTGAACCTAAGGTACGTAATGCGCGTGATTTGTGGTTTGATAGACATTAAATACGTGATATTGAATAACAACTAACAGTAAAGGATAGGCGACAATTTCAATTTCAAAAGTTCAAAGTAACGTAAAAGTTCCAACAAAAAATAATAAAAATAGTAAAGAAAAATAAAGGTTGCACAAAATTTTTAGTTGCATGAAACAATACAATACATAAGACGATTTTTTGATTTAGGTATCCGTTTGCGAGAAATTTCACTTTAAAGGCCACTTTTTTGTAAAAACAGGGCGTCCCCCCCCTCTAAAAGCTAAACGGCTGGCTCCAAAATTCTGGGAAAATACGTGATAGTGGTCCATACAATGAACTTTAAAGGAAAACTATAATCGATTAGATAACTTAGTTGGTTCAGGAGTTTTAAAGGCTTAACTGTTACAACTTTTACAATTGTCAGTACATTTATGAAAACATAATGTATGTTCGAAAAAATTAACATCTCTTCAATCAAAGATGTGATAGACATGGGTATAATACTAGGATAAAGATAATTTAATTCAACCACGTTTTAGACTCTTAAAAGTTCATACTTCTTTTATTAATTTTTTGAAAAAAAAAAACATCTATGGGTTACTGTATTAAATTTTATAATAAAATATCTCAAAATATACTAGATTTAACAGAGAAACGATTTAAAAATGTTGTAAAGCGCACACTATGTAAGCAAGCTTATTACAAATTAGAGGATTACATTGCCGACAAGAATGCTTGGCTTAATGCTGGTCCTGCTCCACAGTCATATGATTAATTTTCAAATTATTTAGAAGTTAGTTTGAAGTTAGTTTGTATTTCTAGCATATGTTAATTTTATCTTAATGATTGACATTCTTATATTTTTCTTTCTTTTTTTTTGACATTGGATAACCATATTTCTGACATGTACATATTATTGATATTTTAATTGTATCTTGTTGTTTGACATTTCTATTATTATTATTATTTTTGTTATTAACATTATTGCATAATAAGTTACTTTTTATTGACATGTTCCAAATATTTATCGCACTCTTAGAGAGTAGCATATTTATAAATAGTTTTATTATTGTATAACTGCGAACATTTTGAATTGTACATGTGAGCACTTTGTAGTCACTAGTAGCATTAGTTTGTTTGTTGCCTGGCGGTTGTGAGTATGTCATGCTCACTCAAAAGCCCTGCTGACGGTGGCGTGTGTAGTGGGTCGTTCGGCTCCCTACGATATGGTTGAACTGGACGATGGCTGGTGCATAGGTCATGCTCGTGACACGGGCGCCGCCAATCGGGGCTGGTCATTTCACAACTTCTATTTATTGTTTAATTATTTTTTGACAATACCTGTGTAAATATCAGCATTGTTACATTGTCCTCACATTTAATAAAATGCCTCAAACAATGTAACCAAAAATTGTAAAAACAATGTTGGAAAATAGTGTCCATGGAGTTTCTTGTCTGTTCTTCTCCATAGGATCTACGAATTGGAACAGACTACTGACTGACTACTTGACGTTTCAAAAGTTCCGTTGTATGGTTTATTTGAAATAAAATGGTTTGATTCGATTTGAAAAAAAAAAAGCGCTTACTTAGAAAATGTCATACAAAATTAACGCATTAATACGTAAACAGAACAATTATCCATTGGATACGATTTCCATCCACGTACCATTATGGGTGACTGAGGAACCCTTTCCTGTGCGTGGCCTGACACACACTTGGCCAATTTTTTTTTAAATTATATTAGGAAAAATAAAGCCCTATATAAAAAAATAAGCATATAAAATTCCTTTCAGTATAGAGATATGTACGTCGATGCTTGAGAAAGGAAAGACTAATAAGGTCTAGAATTATTGACTTTGGTTTAGAGCAAACAATTCAAAATACTTGGATTAAATTTTCATAAGAATACATAACTAAATGCTGTAGATCGAAGGTAGTAAAGTCACGCTGATTTCGGCATGGTCCAGCTTGGCGGGGGCGTTACTACCCTCTCATAGGAAACCAAACTAAAAATGACAGCATTCGTGATGTAGTGTTTCGTTGGAGAGTGTGAGACCGGAGGCCCAATAGAGCATCTCAGACCGCTTACCATTGTGAGTTACCATGCTGCATTAATTGCACTCACAATGCGGCTATTGACCCCTATTCCCGGCTTCTACTCATGCTTTTCAGGCAGAGTAGAGTCAGTTTGGTAGGCTAAACGTAGTGTAGGACGTCCACAGGCCAGGTGGAGTGACGATTTGCGCAAGATGGCTGGCAGAAGCTGGATGCAAGAATCTAGTTATAAATATAGATATATTGAAATTGAGATTGATGGAATCAACTGTTTCAAATCTACGAATGACAAAACATGCCCAATACATCACAATTGGTGGTCACGATTATGTGTAAATTGTAAAACAAATATCAAATGTAGGTCTCCGTGGAACTTTCTTTTCCATTATTTCATTTAAAGTCTCGTGACGTGTTCCCTTAAATAGGACCATTGATGGACCTTGTTACGTAAAATACTAGGTGTAGGGTAGGGTAAAAACCCGCGGTTATTGTAGTTCTTTCCAAAGGAACACAGTACATTTTTCGTGATCAAAAGTAGCTAATGTGTTCCAGTCTACTATCTATAGCCGGTTCCAAAAATAACGGGTCAGTCACATAAACCAATAACGGGTCAGTCACATAAACCCGAATATCTCCCGAACTACGTATGCCATCCTAATGAAACGAAGACTGTTCAATTGAGAATTTAATTGTACAGATAAAAAATAAAATAAAACTTAGTTACACCCACAATATTAATCTTAAATTAAAAAAAAACTAAAGTAGTCATATTTTTCTTAAGATTACATTTTTTTTATGATTGTTTTTTTGCTGTTTTTCATCACTTTCTTCATTTAATACTTTGTATTGCCTCCACGTGATGAAGCCTCCAGTGATGAAAAACAGCAAAAAAACAATCATAAAAAAAATGTAATCTTAAGAAAAATATGACTACTTTAGTTTTTTTTTAATTTAAGATTAATATTGTGGGTGTAACTAAGTTTTATTTTATTTTTTATCTGTATAATTAAATTCTCAATTGAACAGTCTTCGTTTCATTAGGATGGCATACGTAGTTCGGGAGATATTCGGGTTTATGTGACTGACCCGTTATTTTTGGAACCGAGTGTAGACCAATATTGGTCCAGATCCGTTTTACCCTTTTGTGAAAGGAGTACAAACATAATTTCTTACAAGTTTTCGCATTTATTTATATACAAAATCGATCAAACTGGTGTGCAATGGGAGAGGCCTATGTTGAACAGTGGCCCGCGATGGGCTGATGTATGATGATGATGGTAGGCTAAATGGTAGGATACATAAACAAAAAAATATATTCAAGTTCTATGAAGACAAAGTTAAAAATAAAAAAAACTGCTTTCAAACAAACTTTCGTTACAAATATAACATTTTACACACCGTACAAGAACCAGGATAGCGTATACCATGTCATGCTTATACTTATAGTGAACATACGGGAGGCTGTTTTGTAGTACAATTGCGGTACTGAATAGCTTGCTCTCAATGCGTGTGAATTTCATTGTTGATTTGAGTACAAGCCTTGTTGTGGAAGAAACATATTGAATACAATGTTTTTTATTATGACAGGTTTATGTTTCTATACAGCTACTATTGTACATTGTGTATGAAGATGTTGGACTGAATGTCTCTCTGTAGCGTCGTAAAGCTGTTGATAGTTGCATTGTTCGTAAACAGGGACTTTAAAATGTAATAACTTATACTAAACTTCTCATATGAATTAAACATAGCATTGTTTATAGTCATATTTGCGGTTTTCACTATTCTTAAATGATTAACGTAATCTAGGTCTTTTTTGGGCTCGTATCTATTGTCAGCTTATAGGTAAGGTAGATAAAAAGGTAAAGTGATACTAAAAGAGGAATTCATAGATAAACTTAAGTGTTTAAGCAGTGGCTAAGTCAAGTCTGAATAATACTCGTACAAGGATGCACGGGTGAGTTAGTATGAGATACATTGAATTGCTTTGATTACGAAAAGGGACTCATCTCAAATTCAGCACAGCTTAAAAATCAATCTTAAATTCTTAAAATAGATATACGAAACTATTTATTATATTCCTACAAATTTTTACCAGCAATTTGAAAATGTAGTAGTGTTTATTTGCTTTTGTTATTGTTTGCAATCTTAGGTAAACTAAATTATTGAGCTTTAGATGTCTAAAGTAGCTAATGTTCAATACCTAGCCATGTAATTCATTTAAATATTATATGACTCAACGTCCTGGGTGGAAAGCGAACCTATATCTTTTGACTCAGTGTTTGTGTCACTGTAGTTAGTAACCTAACAAATAAAATACTCCAAAACAAAACATGCTTGAACAAATGTTTTCCCGTATGTCCGCATATGTTTTTCTTGAACTGGTAGCTCCTATCTATGTAAATTGCGTTACAAACGCCGCTACAGTGGCCTTCATTTTGTTTTTACACAATACAAATAGCCCGCTTAATACGGGTTGTCTGAAAAATAAGATTTTTTTCCTGAACAACTAGTGGAGGGACGACGCAGTTATCGCAAATTGGGGTGAAATGATTTCTATATTTTGTTGCGAAACTAAATTTGCGTTAAACGTAACTACCTGTGTTGTACTCTATTTTTTGTATGTATATACTCGTAGGTAAGCAGAAATTGGGGACAAGTATATACATATGTCACCCGCCAGCGTGTATTACTGTAATCGCGGTAAAGAATAGCATACGTTCTTCCTCAAGAACCAAATTATTACCATTACCTTCGACTGCACAGTTGGCCTAGTGGCTTAAGTAGTCGCCACGGCGCTTTCTACTACGCCAACTCTCGTTGGTTAGAATCCCACGTGGGTAAACACATTGTGTGATTCACAAATTGTTTTTCTGAGTCTGGGTGTGAATGTCCGTTTCATGTATGTTCGTAAAGTTCGCGACACAGGGTTAATATTCCTAATGGGAGTTGTCTTAAAAAAAAGAATGAAAGATACATTGAAATCAATGTAGCCCTTTAGCCGTGAAAGCATTATAGACAGACAGACACAATTACTTTCCAATATTTACAATATTTGAATTATATGAACAAAATTTTATCCAAACGATAAAAATTCTTGCATTAGTTTCGTTAAAGTGAATATTTATTTTGTTTTGAAAGATTTATCATTGTGTTCCAAATGACCTCTCCCATCGGCATAATTAATTTTAGCTTAGCATAATACACCATTAATTCATGGCAAAGAATTCTCATTACATATTCGGGTACACTCCAAAACAAGACTGCTAACCCGTTTCTGCCCACGTCTTATAACTGTATTTTATAACCCGATATTTGTCATTCCCACTTTGGAAGGAACCGGTTGAAAGTACATGTTATACATTTAAGTATATGTAGTTTTTGTATAGAGAAAAACCTCTCGAATAATCTGGACCTCATTTCCGTTATGAGTTCACTTAACGTATGCATAGGTAATGCTTTTCGACATGCAATCATAAATTAGCCGTGGCACTTTAGTGGTAAAGCGCAGTATAGCTACTTATTCAGCCTTGAAATTAAACTAAGCGATAGACCAAAATCAATCAATCCAGTAGACTATACCTGGTCTGGTTAGTAGATTTTCTTCCTCCTAGCCATTATTCCCAAGTTTATTTGGGGTCGGCTACTAGTTCAACCGGTTTTACCTGAATTTCAGTTTTTCCACGGAGCGATTGGCATCGGACCTCCGCAACCCTAAGGAGAACTGAAATTCGAAGATTGAAATAGTTATCAGTATATTTGAGGACACTGACTTCCCAATAACGATTGCCATAGATGTTCATGACAACCGGGACCGACGGCTATACGTGCTCTCCGAGGCACGGGCGTGAATCACCGCCAAACTTCCAAACTCCGGGCAGCTATTTGAAATTTCCTAAGAAAATTCCAAAAACACTTTTTGGGCCGACCCGGGATTTGAACCCGAGACCTCTTGAATAGCAGTCGCACACGCTAACCACTAGACCAACGAGGCAGTTAGTTAGGCAGGTCTGGTTAGTAGATATACTTACTGGTCATATTATTTTTCTTGACATTCCTTTGTGTAGGCATATTTCTATACAAAATTAAAATATAATTTATCTTCAAATGTTCTTTATTTAAATATGTTATGAAAATGATTTTGGATCTTGAATAAGTTTAAAGAATCGTAAGCGAGTTGGGTCTAACGGATCTAAAAATTGCTGATGAAAGAGTGATGTATGGTGATCATAGCTTTTGGATGTGACTCAGTTTACGTCTATGTCGGTTATCGCGATAACGAGTAAAGGTTCGAGGCCGTAGTAATAAGGAAATAATTCCAAAACTTTGCCTACTAATTACAATTTACAGAACTTGATACACAACTACATTCAATAGTGTTTTATAAACTTACTATAAAATTCGAATGTAATCTGTGTATTTGTTACACTTTTACGGCTAGACGCTGCAACGATTTCAGTGTTATTTGCCGTGAGGATACTTTGATTCTTGAGCAAGGGCACAAACTGCTCTTTACCGCCTTAGCCGAAAATTCACACGGGGTGAGTTGAGAGCAAAAAATAGCTAGTAATATGCTATACTCATCAGCTCGTTATTCATACAGGTACTAATTTATTTTTATATAGTTCTGTGTCGCGAAGTACTTTACAAACATACAAAAAACGGACACAAAGAACACCCAGACTCAAAACAATTTGTGAATCACAATAAGTATTATCCGTGTTGGATTTGAACACACAACACTTGGCGCAATAGAAATCGGCGTGTTGACTGCTGAAACTACTAGGCCAACCGTGCAAAGTTTAACTGAAATGTACGAAAATATCTTCATCTTAGATATCATGGTTTCACTTAAAAACAAAATCCAAGCCAACGAAACCGAACACCGCATTTCTAGAACATCTTTGTTCGAAGGATGTTAAAAAAAAAAGTTATCGATTATCGAAGCCCTACGCAGCTCCTTACATAATTCCCAACATTATGTACACTTGTGAATAATGACACGAAGACAAACATCAAAGGAATGTAAAATAAGGTTGTCTGCAGTAAATTTGTTTTTATTTTGTAATGTAACGTACTTACTAATTTGTTCTTATGTTTGTTGTTGCTGACGAATAAAGGCGATGATAAATAGGACATACTCGTATACATATATACATACTCGTATATACATACTCGTATATGTCTAACATTGCACTTTTTTAGGGTTCCGAAGTTCATAACTCGGAACCCTTATAGATTCGTCATGTCCGTCTGTCCGTCCGTCCGTCCGTCCGTCCGTCCGTCCTCGACTTACCGTCCAAACGGTAAGTGCTAGAAAGATGAAAGTTTGCATGAATACGTGTTGTAATTACGTTGACAAAGTGCTACAATAAAATTATGAAAAATAATTTTATTTGGGGTATCTCCCCTACACGTAAAGTGGGGATGTTTTTTTTTTCTCGAGGCTACCCCATCGTGTGGGGTATCATTAGATAGGTCTTTTAAAAACAATAAAGGGTTTACTAGACGATTTTTTGATTTAGGTATCCGTTTGCGAGATATTTCACTTTAAAGGCACTTTTTTGTAAAAACAGGGCGTCCCCCCCCTCTAAAAGCAAAACGGCTGGCTCAAAAAATCTGAAAATAATCGTGATGGTGGTCCATGTAATGAGCTTTGAAGGAAAACTATAACCGATTAGATGACTTTCTTAGTTCAGGAGTTATAAAGGCTTATATGGTAAAATGCGCTCACTTGGAAAACGTCATACAAAATTAACGTATTAATACGTAAACATAACAATTATCTA
This sequence comes from Phragmatobia fuliginosa, assembly GCA_932526445.1. Taxonomy (NCBI): domain Eukaryota; kingdom Metazoa; phylum Arthropoda; class Insecta; order Lepidoptera; family Erebidae; genus Phragmatobia; species Phragmatobia fuliginosa. The sequence continues at coordinate 7,200,620 of OW052081.1, read as the reverse complement.
TTGGATACGATTTTAAATCCACATACCATTATAGGTGACTGAGGAACCCTTTCCTGTGCGTGGCCTGACACGCACTTGGCCGATTTTTTATATTAATACGATTGCTTAAGTGATTTTATGAATAAAACATATCCCGTTTACATTAAGAAGTATTTTTATAAGCTGGCTTTAGCTACTAGCTTTCACCCGCGGCTCCGCTCGCGTTTTTTTCGGTTTTCGTGGTAAAAAATAGCCTTTATCGTTTCTAAAACTATCTGATTGTGGCTTTTGAGTTTATTGCGAACAGACAGACAGACGGATGCGGCAGAGGACTTTATTTTATAAACTGTAGTGATAATGAATACCAACATTATAAATGAATGTCACTGTCTGTTTTTATATATGGGCCTGCCAAAGTGACGAATTGAGGAAAAGTGAAAGCGGCCAAGTGCGAGTCGGACTCGCCCACGAAGGGTTCCGTAGAAGCAAGTATCATCATACAAAAGTTCTTGTAGTTCGTTGTAACTTTGATCGATGTTTTAATAATAGTGTATTGATTGAATGAAAGGTAAATCCCAGCCCAAGAAACCCCCAAAATTTATTGTTTTTTTTTTAAATTTTTATGTGAAAATATAAATGCGGTTCAAAGAATGCATCTAATTAGCAAGTTTCAACAGTATAGTTCTTTTAGTTTCGGAAAAAAGTGGCTGTGACATACGGACGGACAGACAGACCGACAAACAGACATGACGAATCTGTAAGGGTTCCCTTTTTGCCATTTGGCTACGGAACCCTAAAAAGTATTACTAGGATCCAAGAGTAATTATACAAAGGTCGTCCATACCATACCCACTGCGGATGCAAAACAATGCAGCATGGTGACCCACACTGTGGCGGCAGTCAGATGCTACTGAATCATTGTTCATTCACTCACACTCACACACACACACACCAACGAAACACGATAGCACAAATGTTGTCATTCTTAGGTTGGTATTCTGTGTGTGGGCAGTAATGCCCCGGTTGAGCAGGTCTACTCGTGCTGAAATCAGCGTGGTTCTACGACCTTAGAATTTGTATCATACATGTTTTAATATGATTGTTATAAATAATTTAGTTTTTGAGACAAAGCATTTAATATAAATAAATAAAGACTCCATCTATTTTTAAAAGACCATGGGATACAAGCCTCTTTTTTATAGTTGTAATGGAATAGGCGTTTGTCTTCCATCTCACCTGATGGAAAGTGTAGATTCTTCTTCTTATCGTATCAATGGCAACACATGGTTTGGGCCTAGTGCTCGGCAACACGGATTGCGTTTGGCCTTGTGTTGATCCATTGTGGTGAGAGGATTTGTCACCTAAACTCTGCGATACAGAGTGTTAGGTGTCCAGGGTGCGCCGGACGTCGGGACTCTTGTTCTCTTTTTTACGTCGCTCGGGGAGGCTCCTCTCGTGCACCCCAAAAAAGTGTAGAATGAAGACAAAAATGGTACACGCCCATCCAAAAGAAACCTGTTCACTCTACTCTTAAAGGCTCCAGAGTTAAACTTATCAGGAAAAATAGACCCAAGCAGGTCGTTTCAAATTTTAGCGACTCTCACCAAAAACGAGCTGTCAAACCGTTTAGTTCGACTTTTGGGTATGTCAACAATATATGGATGAAACTTTTGCCTGCGCCGAGTATTCCGATAAAGGAATGGAGATGGCTTGATCAGTTCGAAAAGAGCTTTCGAGCACTCTCTTTGGAAAGCACGTTTTGATATACTATACCACCACGCTGACCAGAGGGGTTAGTACAGGACTTGTTTCAAGTCATATTCTGTATAGTTTATCTTAGTAAGAACAAGAACAGAAAAGGTATTTTTTAAACTATACCTGTCTGTTCCTCGCTATATTGTTCTAAAATGTAAACTACTAAAATGTTGCCTCAGTGAATACTGTGTTCAGAGCAAAGAGGTCGCTATAAAAAATGCAAGCTCGACTTAAATAGAGATAGCTCTATTTAACCCGTGGATACCTCGGCTTAGGTTTGTCTAACAATGAAAATGAAAAAGTATGAATAAATTAGAAACCACCATATTAAATATTACCACACTACTCTGTAGATTAAGATGTAGCAACTGTAATTATTTTTAAGCCTGACAACTAAATACAAAACCCGGTAATTTATTTAAAGTGCGAGGCTTGTGGTGTCGCACTCACAAACGAAATACGACAGTGCGAATGTTGTTATTTTAGGTTGGTCTTCTATGCGAGGGTAGCACCATCCCGGTTGAACCAGTTTTTTCGTACTGAAATGAGCGTGGCTTTATTACCTTTAATTTTTTTTTTATATTTTAAACAAATTTGTAACAACAGCAATTTGGTTTCAGGAACAAACATCATCAAAACGTGACCATGTTACACTAGAGGTAAGAACTAACATATTTTTTTTGTTTTTTTTTATTTATAAACACTTCCTGCTTTACGTTTGCATGAGGCGGACTTAATGCCATATGCCATTAATAATGCCATTATTATTACTTTTAAATTCTGTTTACAAATCGGTATTTAAAATGTAAAAGTTAATATGAACATTTTTCACATCGTGATACAGAATTATCCGAGACTCGGTAGTTCAACATGTTTCCGTTAGATGGCACTACGTCTTTGTTTTCTGTTAGATGGCACTGAATTATTCTTTGTTTCATACTATGTGTAAGTCACCACAATTAGTATATCTATGTGTTACTTTCGTTTCGTTGAACTATCATAACTTTATGTATTTTATAATTTGTATCTTTTAAAAATCGATGGAATCTCATCTATACTAATACAAGTGTTTTTACTGTAAACGGGACTTATTCGCAATAATACTATAAAGGTTACGATACCTTCTATGTAGTCTACCCGTGACCACGAGCGGTATAACCCGTTCGAAACGTCGGAAAATAGAAGGTATCGTAACCTTTATAGTATTATCGCGAATAAGTCCCGTTTACAGTAAAAACATGAGTATGTGTAAAAGTCGCGAAAGTTTAAAAACAGTTACATACTAATACAAGTATTATATAGCTGAAAAATTTTGAGAAGTATTGGTCCGATTCAAACATTATTTCAGTGTTATATAGCCCAGTTAACGAGGAAGGCTATGTATATTACCAAAGAAAAAGAGCAAATTATTTCTTGTGAGAACTGTCATTGCGTGTGCTGTGTAAACGATTTCAGTTTCACAAAAACAATGTATGAAATAATTGGGCACCTTATTTAGTAAAAAACTACCGTTACAGCGTATACATAAATATGTATATCTATAAATATATCTCATAATTATGTATGTTTAGTTCAATTTAACCTTTTTATGAGAATTAAATATGCAGTCGACAATACTACAATATACGTGTAATAGGGAACGCAGACAAGGTTCCATGTGTCTGACATCAAAAAACTAGACTTTTTACGACAAACTATCTAAAAACAGTGCATCTTAAACACGGTCACTTGTACTCATTAAAAGGAATTCATAACACGAAGTTATGGCCATTTCTGATCGTTTCAAGCAAGTTCTGTGCATATGATTAGTGCGTATTTAAGACCAGACTAGTCGGTTCACTGCTTAAGACTGCAAATGGTTTTAAGTGCATTGAAATTATGGGTAGTATGTTTTTGTCGTATAAAATGTAAGTATCGGTTATATTAAGCGATTTTCTATTCACATAAATGCTAAAACCGGTTTTGCCAATGAGTTGTGTACCGATAGCATTTATAGATAGTTGTTTTTTTTTTCTTGTGTGACAATACTTTTTGGAAAATTATTAGCTTAGGCTGTCAAAATCTATATTAATTGGAAAACAATAACTTGTTTTCTGTTTTAACTACGTGAATGATCAATGTGTAACTTATGTGCCAACATGATTTTGCATGCGGCTCCACCCGGTTATCGTTTATTTTATTTCTTCTATTTTCTTCCTTAAAAATAAAAGGATCACTGTTCTACATTTCATTCAAATTGGTTAAGCAGTTTGCCCGTGAAAGCGTAACAGACAGACAGAGTTACAGTGTTTATAATATTAGCATGAATAATATAGTAAGTATAGTATGGATAATAGAAGGATATCTGATTTAACTTTGTGATTTTATTTGCTCAAGAATTTTAGCGATCTATGAGTAATCCTTGCGTGTTAATATTTAGATAAGAATAAATTATTCACACAGTTAACTCTTTTGAATATTTTTTAATTATTATTTAAAAAACATAACCTTTAGTAAGGAAATAAAAAGATAGAATAGAAAACTCCGTTATTTAACTCATTAAAACGATAAATAAAAAAAAATAACGATCGGAAACACGTTAAATAACAATATCTGTAATCTTAACCAGTGTTAATGTTTACACAGTATCGATTTATACCGATATCGATCTACAAATTCGATATATTGTTTTATAGATGCAATATTTTGTTTCAACTATCTTGGGTTTTGATCTCGAGGTGTGTAAGGTGTGATTTATAATTTTTGGTTTGAGTAATTGGTTTTGTACTCAACTTGTTTTCGAGGTCTCATCCTGTCAGATTGATAATATCTTACTGAAAATTTGTGGATGTTCAAGTTTTTATATATGTTACATGAATATGTCGTGACAGTTCACACGTGTCTTTTTAAAGAAGAGAGTTTCTACTTTATACTACATAGGTATATTTATGATAATTGGGTTCGAATTGTGTTTTGAGAATCGTATTTTTGTTTACATTTGTATTAAAACTAGCAGCCCGCCACGGCCTTGTACGGATAGATTCTAAAATAGACAAATTATATTCTAAAACCTTTCTCGATAATCAATCTATGAAAAGCGGTGCTGGAGTTCTTAAGTTTATCGCGAACAGACAGACAGACGCGGCAGAGGATTTTGTTTTATAATATGGAGTGAATCGTGAATAAGTATGTCGTCGTGTGTTCATAACCGAGTGGCCTTAGGTGATTGGAAACAATCACCAAGGGTAAGGAACGACGTCGCGGTCGGAGCAAGATGGGTGACCGTTTGTGGCATTATATGTAATGAGCATTTCCGGAGGTATAGTCGGTAAGTGCAAGGTCTGGTGAGTATGGCGGATGAGCTAGAGCTTCCAACCCCAGCTCTTGCAGCTTGGAGACTGTCTGTTGCGCAGTATGGGGTCGCGCGTTGTCGTGAAGGAGCAGTGGGGTTGGTTGGTTGAGCTATCCCTCATCCGCCATACTCATCAGACCTTGCACCTACCGATTATTACTTTTTCCAAAATTTAGACAACTTTTTAGTGGGCAAAAAATTCAATTCCCGAGAGGCAGTATAAAATGCCTTTGAAGAGTTCGTTGCCTCCCGTCCAGCTGATTTTTACAAGAAGGGCATCAATAAACTGCCAATGCGTTGGCAAAGATGCGTCGATTGCATGGGTGATTACTTCGAATAACAGAAATAAAAAAGTTTGAAAAAATAAGCAATTTCACTTATTGCATACAAAACGGCAATTTCATAGGTAAAGACCTATTAAATAGTTTCAATGTTCAAATAGAAGAATCAACCAGAACAGTATAGTGCACATACTTATATGTAAAATATGAATTTTGAAAAACATGCTACGTGCCTATAACTTTTAAAGGTCTCCCCTCGATTTTTGTTAATCCTATAATCAGATTATGACGGGATTTTCACTGGTAGACGTCTGAAAACGTAAGGAGTAACATAGGCTTTTTTGTAGACTAGATTTGCTCCACGGCGTTACTCGCGATTTACAACAATAAGAGGCAATTACACCGCGGGACTCAGCTATTATAATTATTCATGTGTAACAAATGAATGGGAAATTTTGATTTTTTGTGTATTTGTATATCTGTATTGTGAATCTGTGACAAGGTGTAAAAAAGAGTTTTCTATCTATTTAAAAAAATAGAAAATTTACATGATATAAATTAATATTTCGGACATCTTACACACAACGCCATCTAGTCCCAAACTAAGCAGAGCTTGTATGATGGACCACTGATATAAATACATAAACATACCTTTTTTTGTAAATACATACATATTATACATAGAAAACACCCAAACTCCGAAACAAATATTTGCGGATCACACAAACAATTTGTCCGACCCGGGAATCGAACCCAAGACCTCTAGATCAGCAGTCGCATACACCAACCACTGAGTGATCGAGGCATTATTTATAGGCAACATTAGTTATAACACGACTCTGTAAAGATATCCTACACACTCTCAGTCATTATGCATCTTCGCAAGTACCGCAAGCTTTATATTACATATTATTTTAATCAGAAAGGCACAGCTGTTTAATCTCAGCAGCTAGACAGCCATAAATATATACCTGCCGCCGATGAGACTACGACCCAAGGGTATTATGAATGAGCTCTTGTACCACATTCGAGGTTCTACTGTATTCTGAATTATTGTATATTAGAAATGACGTTGGTAGTTTATTATGAAAAACCTTTGAAATAATTTATTAATTAAGTAATAGTTAACTGTAGTCTGTTAATCAGGAGGTCTCGGGTTCAAATCCCGGGTCGGGCTAAAAGTGTTGTTGGGTTTTTCTTACAGGACATTTTTAAAAGCAGCCCAAAATATAGAAGTTTGGCGGTGATTCACACAGAGCAAGTTGAACCGACGATCCCGGTTGTCATGAACATCACTGGCAATCGTTACAGGGAGGTCAGGTGCTCTCAAATATACTGACAACCAGTTCAAACTTTGAATTTTAGATCTCCCTTAGGGTCCTCCACAAGGTCCGACGAGAGTCGCTCCGTTGAAAAACTGATATTCCGGTAAAACCAGTTGAACTAGTACTAAGCCGACCTAGTAGAAGGTAAGTAATTGGGTATAAAAGCTAGAAAGAAGAAGTTAACTGTAGTCTTTATGGAATTTATTATTTTACTTTAATGTACTGCAACGTTTCTTTTTTTTCTTCCTCCTTTTTTGTCTATGTGGTAACAGAGACAAAATACGGAATGTTACCCTATATATTTATTTATGTCGTAGGTGTCGTAAAAGGCGACTAAGAGACTGCACGGTCGGCCTAATGGCTTAAGCAGTCGCCACGCTACTTCTTACAACGCTAAATGTTGTGGGTTTCAATCCTACATGGTCGATAATCCTGGATGCGTTATCTGTTTTGAGTTTATTATATATTAGGACATCTATAGAGTTACATACTGCGTTAAGGATGACGCAGTGTGAGACACAATGACTCATGTGTTTTTTGGTTTCTTCCTCCGTCCTGAAATAATCATTGACTGACATTATCAATCTGTGGTAGCGCACCTGTGTAGCTCCCCGCCTTTTACGGGGGACGTATGGCTTTAACCATCTCTTGAAAGAGAAGACCCGAACCCAGCAGTGGAACTTTATGTTGATGTTGATGACGATAATGAATAGCACACCTGCGTAAGGCAGAATTTATGGTTTAATATGATCATAGTAAAAAACATCTCAATTTGTTAACAAATTAAATGTGAATACATTAATCATAATCTTGTTATAAATATTTAGCTTATGCTACTAATTAGCAAGAAAATTTCAATTAATTACTAAATATGGAATGTCATAATTAGCACATGTGGTTTATAACGCCTTTGGACAGATTTATGGCGATAATAAAATAATAAAACGAGGCTCTCGTTTTTGAACCACCTTAATCAACAAGGTTACTGGTATTAATTTGAGCGGTAAATTATGTGATGAGGATTAAATAAAAAAACATAACATACTTCTTTGCTAGGTTTTGTTACTCTCGACATGACGTCCTATGAACAGCACTAGTTATCTGTGTATATAAGACTACCCCGCGTGTATGTCGGTTGCCGCGACAAAATGGGCTATGTCCTTCTTCATGGTTTGGTCTATCTGTATACCATAGTTCATCCAAGTCGGTTCAGTGGTTTAACCTTGGTGACCTTCATTGTAACAGATGGTAATTGTTTTATAATTTGATAAATATTAATTGTGCAGAAGTTGATAATACGAAATAAATAGATATTTTTTGCTTCTTTTATTTAAGTGAAGAGAGTGTAATTCACATAATTTGTCACCTAAATTGTCAAGTCTGAAACCCCTTAATTTAAAATTAGCTGTTTCAAAATCATGATTAAATCCTCACTACAGACAACACGTAATAATTGGACGAAATTCACACCAACAAACAAATGGCCAAGCAATGAAATTAACGCTTTTTCACACAATACATTTGAGTAATTTGACAAAAGCTCGAGTAACATTGTAATTCAGGCAATTTGCCGACGTAATGATATAGAAAATTGCGCCAAACACCGCGCCTAAACGTAAGTGACGCGCAAACGATGATTTTAGTTGCGCCATTAGGTATGACTCTCACGGTATTGTGTGAAAAGGGATCGGGCAGAAAGGTCGCGTATGGAGAAAGTGTGTAAGAGTATTGTAAAACTCTGTTTATTATGAATATTGAATGTATGACTATAATGTCGTTTAATATTAATGTTATTTTATACCACTACTGACTGAGTCCCACGGTGTTAAACGCGGTTATTTTTGTAAACCGCAAGTAGTGCTGCGGTGCGTTGCTAGTCTAAGTTACCTGCCACTATTTGCGTGTGAAAGTCTCGTCAAAATTGTTGTTCTAGAGATTACCCAGAAACAATAGACACAAAGACGGACAGACAGATTACCAAATTTTTAAAACTTGTTTTTTTTTGTAGGTACCTACTGTATTTACTTTCATATTCATATTTCATATGTATTTTTTATTTATTTATTATTTTTAGAAAGAACTCCCGCATTAGGAATACAATTTACAATTTTCCTGTGTCGTGTGTGTGTGTTTTTAAAGTCCCCCACTTTAAAAACATACATGAAACGGACACAAAGAACACCCAGACTCAGAACGACAAATTGTGAATCACGCAAAGTGTTATCCCAACTAATATTTGATCCACGACACTTGGCGCAGTAGAAAGCGATGTGGCGACCAATTAAACCACTATACCTTTTTTTTTTTTTTACGTGTGGAAATCCCCGCGGACCGTCACCCCGTCGGGGGTTACGGCGGGGTGGTGTGTCGGACTCGAACCGACTAAAACCACACGGTGTGACCCTCTCTGCGCCTTTATATTGGAAGGAGTCCAGGGAGGGGATTTCCTTCTGGACGATTAAACCACTATACTAGGCCAACCGTGCAGTCAAGCAATATTCAGTAAAAATCTGTTCATTTGATATTACAAACAGACACTTCAACTTTACTTATTATTATATATTTTACCTTATTTATTAGCCTGCCAAGTGACCCCACTCTGCCTGATGAAAAGTATGAGTAGAATCCAACGTCACCATATTTATTATGAGTACAGATAATGCAACATGATGAGCCACATTATAAAGGCCTATTGAGATGCTTCTGCAACATTGGGCCTCCGGTCTCTCACTCATCAAGGAAACATGACACGTTAGTCTTCTGTGTGAGGGTAGTACTGCCCCGATCGAGTCGTCCCATTTGTTCTGAAATCAGCGTGGCTCTGCTACTAACTATAATAGAGTAGCTATCCAATTTATAATATCAGTAAGATAGGAGGAGTGGATAGTATTATGTAGGTCATCATCATCAATCATCAACAGCCTTCCTTCAATAGTCCACTGCTGGAGATAGGCCTCTCCTTAGAAAGGAGGTTTTGGCCTGTTAAACAACGCTGGCCAGACGGGTCGGTATAGGGTTGGTTTCAAGTTTTCCTTCTCTTTGCATTGATGTTGTCTTGCGTAGCTTATCCCTTAGTCGCCTTATACGACACCCGCGGGATGAATAGGGATGGTGACACTCTGTATTCTTAATCCGTCACCACACGGACAGTATGTAGGTACTCAATACAATATCTTAAACACTTACTATCCAGAATTATCACTTGCGCGTCTAACATCTAAATTCATATATATATTTATATTCTCATTGACCTAATTCTTTATCTCCAAACCGGACATATGTACGCAAAAACCATGATTACATGAACTTTCAAGGACAATTATATGCGATGATTTGCTGTTCTTATAACTGTAAGACAAATTTTAACCATTTATTTTTGTAATGATTTTATTTTTAAGAAGATTTCGTGTTTTTTTATAAGTTATTTATTGATATTAGTTCTGACTTTAATCCTCAATTATGTAACTGAGGTATTGTAATTTTAGTTGCTGTACTTGTTTAACTTTTTATCCTTTTAGATTTAATTTAAATAATGACATATCATTTGCGTAACATTTGGCGATTTTTATGTGGAAAGGTTTTCGTCATATAATGCTTCAGCCTAAATGTCAGCTCGAACGGACCATTTACGTTCATAGTATCCTTGAGTTACAAGTATCTGTGAGCACTGGTATTCACTTACCTTCACACCACCCGTCAGTTCCTTTACCGTAAAGAGTAAAAATTTTCTTCATTCATTCACTCCTTTCATATTTTATTCTTCTTAGTTCACAAACTTTCGAGCTCATAGTACTATATTAAAATCAGTAACATATTTATCTGTGCTCTAGAAATTCATACTAATATTCTATTCGTCTGTCTGTTACACTTTCACAGCTGGTCCGCAGCAACGATTTCAATATAATTTGATTCTTAAGGAAGGATATAAGTTACTCTTTACTGTGATTGGTGTGACATGGGACAACACTTTGTGTTATTCGTAAACTGTGGTTCTGAATCTGAATGTTCTTTGTGTCCGTTTCATTTCGTCGTCCGTTGCATTTGTTTCTCTTCGAGTACCGAAAGCGAGCGTCATGGTATAAGATGTACTCAATTTGCTTTTACAAACCGATATGTATTTTAATTTTCAAAGTGTAACCAGTAGAACGTGTTATAACGGTTTCTTATACTTAAGTGGCGTTTGATTATTGCAATGATTATTGAACAGTTATAAGTCTTCTATGTTTAGCCACTCTGTTCTTTCAATTATTCCATACAAATCTCAATGACCTACTCTTCAGTTACTCAAAAGAACGGTAACATTCTCGTTTCTAAGGTAAATTGTAACCTACTTGAGATTTCGCACTGTGTGATAATTCTGACCCATCTGTCTTTCAGGCGTTCTGCAAATATTAGACAACCAAGCTCAGTGTTTTGTCTGTTATTATTCCTTACACCACTTAACATAAAGTATTTGTGCAAATATTTGAGATTTCCGCCAAACGAAGATCGGCTTTCTTCTTTAAGGTTTTGGGTTGATTTTACTTTAATTCATTCATGTATTCAAACAAACAGCTATAGGAAGTGCCAGCATTATACGATCGTTTGTTCTTTAGTGTTTCTTGAGTTTAGACATTTAAGTTACAGTTAAGGATCAAGGTTATGCAAGCTTATATGGCAAAAATGCACAAGTGAATTTGTGGCTACTTCCACATACAGCAGCGCCATCTACCGAAGAAACATTGAACTACGAAGAAAACACAAAGATCAATACGGAGTAACTACTAATCCTGAATGACGAAAATGACATTCTCGCGCCGATTAGCATATATACAATATCCCAACATCAACTGTTGGGCAGTGGCCCGCCAGGCATGATCACCTCGCCTGGTCGGAGGATCCTTCCTTTGTGTTGAAGGAACACGTCGCCCGTTCCTCCTCAAATTTTAATTTCACTTGTGCATTTATACTATTTGCACAGTTAAATGACATTTTCGATGATTAGACAGCAAGCATGTTAAAATACTTGCACTACCTAAAATACTGAACGGTTGGCCTGGTGGTTTAAGCGGTCGCCACGCCGCTCTCTACTGCGCCAAGTATTATGGGCTCAAATTCTGCATGGGACAACACTTTGTGTTATTCGCAAACTGTTTTTCTGAATGTTCTTTGTATCCGTATGTATGTTTAGGAAACCCCCCGCCACACGGGATGTCTACTTGAGTATATTAGAATTATATTTTGTGTTAAATAGAATAAAAATACATAACTTATGTTCATTTGAAAATTTAGCTTAAATTTTAAGATTACTCACTATATTGTCAGTCATAGTTTTTATTATTTATGCATAAATTTACACAGCTAAGCAATAATTAAGCAGGAATCAATTGACTAGAAAGTATTTTTGTATGTAAACAAATAAATATTACTATCATATCTGGTTTGACTTTTCTTTGAATTTTACCAGTTATGTGCGAAATTCTACCACAAAATACCATATTAATATTGTTCGTAATATGAGCCTACCAAAAACAAAAAGTTTGAAGAAAAAATTTAGTATAATAATGTACAATCAATAAACCATTTATAATGTATGCATGATAAATTAAGTTTCCATGACCCGCCAGGAATAGAGCGACGAAATTTAGCTTTAAAATATCATAAACACTTTTTTATACAAATTCCTACATGCCATTTACTTGACACCCGATACGGCCAACGTGTTACGCTGTATAATATCACAATTATCGGCCATGAGAATAAATATTCTTCACAAAGCATCATTTAATACAGTAACATGCTATAAACGAGAAACATGTCAATACTCTCGAAAAAGAAACCATTCATAATTTACATGGTTCGCTGTCAATGTCAAAACGGAAAATATCCTTCATATTATGTTCTGAAAGTTGAATATACTGTAATAACAGGGTTGGATAAGGTTGAAAATACAGGTATAAATAAATTGTGTAGTAATTTAAACTTTATGTAATTGCAATAAGTATTAAAGTTGAAGTTGTATTAATATTTTGCAAGTGACAGTCGAAAGGCGGTTGTGTTTTGTCATTTTTTTTTGTACGTAAATGATAATTTAAAAGTTAATGACAGTGATTAAAGATAAATCACTTTGGTTTAATGGTGTACTAGATAGTCGTATTTTTTATAATTGGACAGTTAATTATAATTTACAATGACAAAATTACGACAGAAACTCAATAGTCATTCGTTATATATACATAATGTTTTTTTTTTTTTAAACTTATATTTAAGATTCGTAAAACAAACATTACTGAGAATTAAGCCTATACATACCAGTTTATAAATTACAATTAATGTTATATTTAAAATTAAATTACCGAAAACGTGTTTCTATAAAAATGTAGTACCAAGTTATTTTAGGTACACAAAAATGAGATTACTTCGGAAATGACATAAACATAAAAAAATAAACTTCAAAGGGGAGTTAGATGAAATGTGTTTGTCATCATAAAGTGAACATCTTATGAATGTAGCTCATGAATTCGTAAAGGCGAACCATGAATCCTTAAATAGGATTTTTAATTGGAACTTTGTTAGCGTAGGTCTTTTATGGCCAGTTTATTGAACGGACCGTAGCATGGGTTCCTGCTCTTTTTTTTCAAATAACAGAGTTAAAAAATATTTTTTTACCTACACATATATGCTTAGGAGTAAATATTTCAAACACGTAGAGTTTTTCAAAACAAGAGGTTTAGATGTACGTGCTCACCTGCCTATAAAAATAAAGTTTTAGTTTAATTAGAAAGCCGTCATCTAAATTATCTATTATTTAATAATCAACTAGCATTAATCAATTATACTTGTATATGGTATATATTTAAATTATTGACTATTATTACTACTGTCTATTGTCCATTCGCGTTAAGAAAATAGTGACGATGTCAGAAAAAGACCTTAAGAAATTCTAATATGAATCAAATTGTGTTTTACTTTCTGTGTATAGAAGGTTGCATTCAATAGCTTCTTGTTTTATTACTGTAAGTATGAGTTCTATGATGTATAACCTCTTAATATAAATATTAATACTCGCTTCATCTTGTGACTTGTATGCTGGTAACTGTTTTAGTGATTTATTTATTTTTCAGACACGCGAACTTTTTAAACAATCACTGCTGTAGAGTAAATTATATTTAATGAGAAAATGTTATTCACATAAGTATTGGTATTCATTTCCCATCAGTCAGATAGTTCACAATTTATATAAGTAACGTATTACATATAAACTTTAAATAAATACTGTATTCCTTATACCAAAGACTGACATCTATAAGCCAATTAAGACATTGTAGTTTTGTTGTTTTTTATATAAGCATACCAAAGTAACTCTCCTGTGCTTGATGAAAAGCATGAACAGAATCCAAGTGTATGCCAGTGTAACGTTAAAGGCTTGGTAGCCATGTTGTGAAATAAAATGAGAGAAATTAGAACCCGGTCATGACGAATTCCTGGTTGTTTATTACTTCGAAGATAAGTTACAATTAACAAAATAATTTAGTTCGCGAGCACAGGAGACACACCTGACTCTAGTCAGGGCTAAGATGAAGGAGGCACTTAACTGAGCTGCTGCTACCGCGTGAAAAAAGGCAGGGTCTTCATGCGTTCGCTCTTTTACCACGCGCCGTGGCGAGGAGCGGACTGGAGCGGGTGTGAGACACGGAGTAGGGCAGCTGAGGGCAGCGCTCAGCGCTTTCGTGTGATAATGAAATTAAGTCTACAATAAACATATAGTTGGTGTTTGTTTGTACACACATACATACATATGTGTGTACGAGTTTGCGGCTGTTTATAATGTACTACTTAATTATGTATATAAGGTTTTCAGTCTCTTCATAGTCAAGATTTTGTATTACTTTCCTTTTCACTGTGTCGTCGTTTGCGGATAAATATTAAGATATTTTTACCTTATTATACAAGTGGGGACCTTTAAAGTCAAGAAAATGTTTGCTAAAACCCTTTATTTACATTTATCGTTTCTTGCATACGGTGTTAAAACATATTACCGCAATTTGTATCTGATGTAGTACATTACAAGAACACTTGCAATCAATTTGAGCGATCGGGATTACATGAGACATGAACTGCTAATTGTAGTACCTAATTGGGTCGACAGATGAGTTCGTGTGAATAAGCTTGAGCTGGTTCTAAGGTTTGAGGTTTTTGTTGACATCAAATACATGTCATTCACTTTTTTAAAATATCACCTACTTCTCTTCTTTTTGCGCCACCAAGGCAGTTATTGACTATGTGCGACTGCTGTGCTGCTGTGTGTGTTGAGGTCTCGGGTTCGGTTCCCGGGTCTGAACAAATGTACTGACCTAGAGTTTGGGTGTTTCCTATGTATAAAATGTATGTACTTACAAAAAAAATTTTTTTAATGTATTCTATAAATATCAGTTATCTATACCCATAATACAAGCTCACAACACCCATAATGCTTAAGTTTGGGAATAGATGGCGTTGTATGTAAGATGTAAGAAATATTTATTTATTTATTGTATTTCATATACATATTCTGTATACCCTAATTAAATGCGATCAAATCGATTTCTACCCTCTAAAAAACAAAAAAAGTCGTTTAATAAGTCTTATCAATAGAAACAATATTATGTTGGCAACCTTTGCAAATAAATCATAGTTATATATTTATGGAATAGTTTGATTTTATTACAATTTGATTGAATGAATGTAAAGTATTATGAAGATTTATGATCGAGTTATATAGGTAGGTCAATACCATAAATAACACTCGACAGCTTCACTTAAGGTAAACAATATACTATGCTATTATCGTCTTTCATAAGCAATTGACTCTTCATTTCTATTTTACTTTACTCTTACTTGTCATTTTTCAAACAAGTGCCTAAATTCAGAAATAGTAGAGACACGCTGCTTTCAGCACGTATAGACCAGCTCCACCGAGGCGGTACTTCCCTCTTATAGAAGACCAACCTAATGTACATCATTAGTGCTGTCGTGTTTTGTTGGTGAATGATAAACTGGATGCCCAATGATGCAGATGCATCTGAAAAAGCCGCCGGTCACCATGCTGCATTGTCTACATTCGTAATCAAAATTGAAACTAATCTAAAAAAATAATTATCTTTATTCTAATCATCATCATCATCATCAACAGCCTTTAACAGTCCACTGCTGGACATAGGCCTCTCCTTTGAAAGGAGGTTTTGGCCTACTATACCACGCTGGCCAGAAGGGTTGGTAAAGGGTTTGTTTCAAGTTTTCCTTCTCTTGGCAGTCGTAAGAGGCGACTAAAGGAACAAAATAAGCAGCTAACATCACTTTATTCTCAATTTTCAAAAAATTGCAAGTACTTATAGAGACGGCGTTGGCATATAATCTAAAGATATAAACGTAGGCTATATATACGTATGTTTTATATACAATTGATCCAGGTGTTCCCAGCAATGCTCACATAAACCTTAAAGGCAATTTATAATAAACGGGGTTAAGTGCTGTAGAGAATTTTCTATCGTAATATAGTTTTAAACACCGTAATAAATAGCTCTTTGGCAGTTATATCCTGGTACACTCCCCTTGGGTATCGTAAAATCCGAGAGATTATAAAATATCTTAACTTCGGGGGGAAACTGTTTAGCCATAAAATAGTTCTTACTTCTAGCAGTCAGTAAGTCAGTACTGCTGATGTTTAAGATAATAAAATATAATCGTAATTATGAAGAGTTAACATTTATTTGACATAGCGCTTAGATAAATATATTGTTGAATTTCGTTTGTTTTTGTTTTTTTTGTTTTATTTAATGCTGCCAAAATGACTCTGCTCAGCCTGATGGAAAGCTCAAGTAGAATCCACGAGTGGTGGCCACCATCCTCATTACCAATGTGGACAATGCAACACGGTGACCCACACTATGGCGGCCTAGTCAGATGCTTCTTCACGCCCCGCTTGAATGACCCGAGATTATAGTAGGAAGGAAACACATGAGTTGGTAGGGAGTTCCAGTTTTTCATTGCTCGGCACAGGAAGGAAGAGCCGAACCGAATTTATAGTTATTTATTTATTTACAACTTCATGCACTTTTGTACATCGGTGGACTTATTGCCCTAGGCATTCTCTACCAGAAAGTGAAAATTTTGTATGTCGAAATATTCGACTTTATACAAGAGTCAAAATACCATTTTAAAAATTCATAACTCGTATATTAATGAAGATAGAAAGATGAAATTTGAAATATTTCTCTCTTTACCCAAACTATTTTTGACCCACAAACTAAAAAGTCATTTTGTAAAGTTTTCTACATAAAACATTTGCCTCCTGCACATCCTGCTATTGATGTGGAAATCTGTACAGAAAAATGAAAAGAATGAAAGAGTTACGGTAAGAGGTAATGCCAATTTCTAATTAAAAAGGTTATTTCTATCTATGGCTAGTGTCGCTCCCTTACCCTTTCTACTTTTGTCAAGCCAATATGTCTTTCTTCTTTATGCCTATGGCATTTACAATTAAATTCCCAGAGACTGTTGGGAATATACCGAGTCAATATAATAGCCAACCGTAAGAGACACCGGGCTAAATCGATTCTACCACCTATTCTTTCAACCGTACAAAAGTATAACTAGTTGTCAGTATATTTGAGGGCACTGATTTCCCGATTACGATTGCCATATATGTTCATGACAACCGGGACCGACGACTTTACGTGCTCTCCGAGGCACGGGCGTGAATCACCGCCAAACTTCCAAATTCGGGGCTAGTATTAGGAATTGCCTAAGAAAAACCCAAAAACACTTTTTGGCCCGACCCGGGATTTAAACCAGAGACCTCTTGATTAGCAGTCGCATACGCTAACCACAAGATCAACGAGGCAGTAGAAAAATGAACATATACCTATATATATTTGTAAACACAGTGTTTGACTGATTAAAAACCATGAGTGACATTTGATATTGCCGTATAAGTTATCAATACAATATTTGTCTATGTCAAGCCTCAAATTAATTTAAATTGTTCGTATTCAAACATTCATATAATCTGCTTCAACTCTGTAACTCTAATTAATATAATTGATAGTGTCTGGTGTTGGATCTTCAGTAAATGTACCGCGTTATATTGCGTTCTCCGGAATATGTTTGTGCTGCGTTTAGTACTCACTCTCTCAAGTGTCCTAGTAACCTAGTCAAGTCGACTTGAACAAGCTTCTACTGGTATGTTTGTTTACTAATGTCTAATTATGGTATTGTATTAATAATAACCATTAAATTTGGTTACTATTACTCTTAACAAATACTGTTCATGTAGAATATAGATGTGATCTTTCTTTCCTTATAAATCTAAGTTTAAAAATATAATAAAAAATATAAAATAGTTTTGGCCGTCTATAAATTTATGTTTGTATGATCCATTGAACTACTGAACCTATTCTAATGAATGAGGTATCAACAGATTTGTAATAATAAACTTAGTGATATTTGTCATCAAATTTTATCAAAAGTTTTTTAAACATTTACTTTTCATTTGCTTTTTCTTTAGCAATAAAGTTGTTTGGTTTATTAAAATCTTGTGCTTCAACATATTTAATGTTTCGTTTACCGTATGAACTCTTTACACACAAATACGTCAATTACTATGTTAATTAAATAGATATATTTGATATAAATTGAGTCTTGATTACCACATTCCAAAAATACTATGCCAACTTGAATTACCGGTACATACTTAAATTGGTATCGTTTTAAAAATTATCAAAAATACTTCTTTATAAATTAATTAACCGCCAGATATAATGTATAACTAGATCATAAATTAATGATTTTATTTCACTAGCAAACTAATTTATTGCTTCTAAATAGTAGTATAACTATTACATCAATGTTATAGCTTTTAGCAACAAATATACATTAATCTATATCTATATATCTATATTAGGTTCACAAAAACTCTTCGTGTGAAGTCCAATAATAAAACACAATTAGAAAACAACTCACATACAACCAAACAATATTCTAAATAAAAATCTATTCGACTCAAAATAGATCTTTAAAACACATATCAAAATGTTCCAAAATCACATATTTATGTATGGGGTAATGTAATGGGCTATGATGGCTATAACATAAAATAACTTAGCATATTAATATTTTTTGTTGATATTAGAAACTAGTCGAACAACTTGTTCTACCATTTTTCTTAGGTGACATTTATTAATATAGTTTTCTACG
This sequence comes from Phragmatobia fuliginosa, assembly GCA_932526445.1. Lineage (NCBI taxonomy): Eukaryota > Metazoa > Arthropoda > Insecta > Lepidoptera > Erebidae > Phragmatobia > Phragmatobia fuliginosa. The sequence goes on along the minus strand of OW052081.1, from coordinate 7,181,736 downwards.
GTAGTTACGAATATGAAGCAATTTAGTTTATTATCGATCTGACCTGGTAAAAGTTATAAATTAACTAGTAGATGGAACTTTCTGATCCTTGTCATATCTTAACTTTAAGCCTATTGTTCGAGTAAGGTTATTATTATTTTTTAAATACACGCTTTTGTGATGAGAAGAAAATAATTTGGTATCATTTGAAAAAAATATATTCAAAAAATCCTTTGTGTAGTTAAATGTCAATTGATGTAAATTTTTTTATAGACTAAGTACAAAAATTTTTAAGGTATAAAATGTACTGTAAATTACCAAAGATTCTTTACACTAAAATCATTTTCTTTTTTGAACTTTTTTGAACTTGAAATTTTAAACTGATTATAGTCTACTTTTTAGTTCGACTAAAAGTTTTGTAACTAAAATTTATATTTTATGTTTAAACATTAACAATGATATTATTAAAACTGAACAGCAAATCAAATGAAGTTCAAGAGAGTCGGTTACATATAAAAAAAAACATATACGTGAGGTTAATAAAAACGTATTCAAAAAACATAGTTGGTGGTTTAAACGTCAATAAAAAGAAAATAATATTAAAATATCACAAAATGTTGACAATCTCTGTCCAAAATATTACACACATACCTACAGAAAATTATTACACTAGCCTGCCATTAATTATGGGCGAGAAACAGTTTAAGTGCAAACGCTCCTTAAAATGCATTGTAAGCATACCTCAGACAAATCTCAGCAATTAGGCAAATGCTTTTAACACGAATGTGGAGTGATTAGGGCTGTCGCAGGTAACTTAGCAGGTAGTATATTTTGGGTAACTTTGTCTTGAGGTTTCTATATGACTCTAGGGAATATAGTGGAGGACAATATAGTACTTGGTCGCTTGTATGAGGTTTATCTTGAACCAGTAAACTGTCTATGAGAACGTTTGATTTTATAGGCGGTCATATACGACTCTGGACAAGGCTCTGACTCTGAAAAATGTATAAATGCGAAAGTAACTCTGTCTGTCTGTATGTCTGTTACGTTTTCACGCCTAAACCGCTTAACCGATTTTGATGAATTTTGGTACTCAAATAGTTTAGAACCTGAGAAAGGACATAGGCTACCGATATACACGCGGGCGGAGCCGCTGGCTAAAGCTAGTAATTTATAAATTTTTGACATAAAAGTCACATACTATGGAATAGTCTTTAAGCTAATAAATATAATATCCAAATAATAAGTAAGACAACATCAATGCAAAGAGAAGGAAAATTTGAAACCAACCCTATACCAACCCGTCTGGCCAGCGTGGTATAGTAGGCCAAAACCTCCTTTCTAAGAGGCCTATGTCCAGCAGTAGACTGTTCAAGGCTGTTGATGATGATGAAATAAATAAGGCTTAGTGTGTTCAAGCAATCGAAAATTTATATTCAATGCGTGTGTATACTTATATTTGTGATATGCTGTTATATGTATATATTGGTGTATATTGCATGTAGTTTGACTGGAAGAGATGAGGCGTTGTAAAATTTTAGTATATAAAGTTTATAAATAAATAAATATTTACGTTAATTAAAAATAAAAGAAATGTGACAGCCCTGGAACTATGTGTTTATACATAAACGTACACATTGTTCAGTTTGTATTGTCATTGCATTTGGCTAAATTGCTTGCTTTGGTTTAATGTTAACACACCTCTTTTATATAAAATACATTCAGAGGCTAAAGGACATCTTTAGGACATAGTGGTTTAAGCAATCACAGCTCCGTTTCCTACTGTGCTGAGTATTGTGGGTCGATTCCCACGTGGACAACATTATGTGTGATACACAAAATTGTTGTTCTGAGTCTGAGTGTTATTTGTGTACGTTTCATGTATTTCTGTGAAGTCCCTTGCGATACAGAGTACGTTTCTAGTGAAGGGTTTGTTTAAAAGTTGTTGGCCCAATAATGCATGATCACACAAATAGGACGCCAAATTTTTTTTTAAAAAGTTAATTCACATTAGCAACCTTCGTTGCGGGGAATTTTACACGCATACAAGAAAAGTACACAAAGAACATCCAGACTCAGAATAACAATTTAAGGATCATACAAAGTGATATCCCGCGTAGGATTTGAACCCACAATAATTGGCGCAGTAGGAAGCGGTGTGGCAAACACCCAAACCACTTGGCCAAACGTGCTGCGTTGTGTGCTTTCGCAATATGTATAGGGACCGCTAATTTTGGATTCTACTTAATATGCTTTCTATCAGACAGAGTGGAGTCACTTTGCTAAGCTCATTTAAAAAAAAAAACAAAAAAAAACCCGCTGAAGATTTTACGAAAACGAGATTTATTTAGGCAACACCTGCAGATAATAATTTATTTATAAAACTAGATTAATTGCGAAAGGAATCTTGAAAATTAGCATCTCTCATATTTTATAACAAATTAAATGTAATTACTATCTCGACAACGTTTCCATATTATGAAAAATATTTTTTGATCGTTTTAAAATGTTTCTAGATGTGGAAGTTAGATGTTTTAAGCTACGAGTAAGCAAACATTAGTTGTAAAGAAGTGGACTTAGTTAAGTAAATATAAAAAAAAGAGTTTGACGAAACCTATAAGGAAAGGTTAACGTCTAATTGTGAACTACTAAAAGCTTCATCATCATCATCAACAGCCTACAACAATCCGCTGCTGGACATAGGCCTCTCCTTAGAAAGGAGGTTTTGGCCTACTATACCACGCTGGCCAGACGGGTTGCTATAGGGTTGGTTTCAAGTTTTCCTTCTCTTTGCATCGATATTGTCTTGCGTAGTTTAACCCTTAGTTGCCTTTTACGACGCCCGCGGGATGAATAGGAGTGGTGACTAAAAGCTTCAAATCTATACAAATATCTAAAATTGGAGTGTCTATAAGTATGTAGCATTAAAATAAACAGTTTTTTTATTGAATGGGTATTAAAGTATATAGGACACTAACATTTTTGTCTGTCTGTCTGTTTGTTCTGGCTAATTTCTGGAACCGCTGAACCGATTTCGATGAGACTTTCACTGGCAGAAAGTTGATGACACAAGAGGTAACTTGGGCTAATTTTCTTAGACTTGCTGCCCTCCGATTTACAACTAAAACCGCTGGTAACACCGTGGGCCTCAGATTGAGGTATACTCAGGGTATAGAATATACTTTATTGTACACCAATCACATTATTTCAGTCGTAAATTATGGGTATGGGTAATTTTTTGTATGTATGTATAGTGTATGTATAATATGTATGTATTTACAAAAAAAAGTATGTTTATGTATTTATATCAGTTGTCTTGTACCCATAATACAAGCTCTGCTTAGTTTGGGACTAGATGGCGTTGTGTGCAAGATGTCCAAAATATTTATTTATATTTATTTATTTATTCTTGAGTCTGTCCAGTTATACAAGTGAAAAGTATAAAAACACAAATAAAAATAAAATAAACTACGTTCAACAATAACGATGTACCCACACAAAAAATAAACAATCCCACACTTACTAGACACTAATAATTGATCAGTATTTAAGCGTACAACTAGAATGCATCATTTCTAAACTTCTAAAATTCTAGTTTAATACCTAGACATTGACCTGCTGTAATAAGTACTATAAGATACGAAGTCGTGTGATTAGGACATTACGTACGTAGAACTGTGTTCCTTCCTTAAGGCCCGCGACACCAAGCGTGAGAATTTGTGATTGAACACCCACATACATATTTTACATGCACACAGACGCATCGCGCACTGTCGCATACATACCGTAGCAAGCAATCACCGACTTTCGGTTTTTTGCTTATGTTAAATATCCATCAACTGTTCGCCTTTGTAGAACGTATTTGAATGTCTTACAACGCACGCAATGTATCTTGCCATAACGTAAAGCCCGTAGGATTCATTCAGTACAGAAAGTCATAATACTTTCTGTATACCAATCGAATGGTCAAAGATTATAAAATAATTTTACACAGTATAAAATAAATTTGCTCGCGTGCATTGTCTGTCAACTCAGATCGTTTTAAATACGCAAGGTATTTAAATACGGTTTTCATCATAATTAAGGTTACCTTTTAAAGAAGATTTATTAATGTTATTTTATTATTTTAAAGGAACACATAAATAAAGCCAATATTGACAAAAGTTTACGAGTTACATAAATTAGGAATAACCTACAGTAATACTTTTTTAATTATACTTTTTTAATATTTCTTTATTATTTTATTTGTGAATAATAATTTCAAAGTAATTTGGAACAATGTAATATTAATCCTTATCATAATAAATACTGTAGACATTTAAAACAATTTTATTCTACATGAAATATGTAGAATAAAATTGTTTATTACACAATATTATTTAAATAAATATTTTATAATACGTCAGAGCGTTCATCCAGGTCGCACCCGTAATTGGCCGTAATCTTACACTAGTGACTCTCAGTGTAAGATTTTATTATGTCAATAATGTGTGATTAACGATACGTGGTCTTATAGGCATTTAAAAAACATTTAAAATTTGACAAATTATACCCTCCTTTAAAACCAATCTATCCATTGCTGCAAACATCATGAAAATCGGTGCAGTAGTTTTTAAGTTACGTTATGTTTTGAGTTTAATAGACAGGTTGAAGAGGCAGAGGACTGTGTTTTTTTTTTAATATATTTAATGCAAACGGCTTATTTACGCAATAATGTTACTAAAATAAATGTGAAAGTAACTCTGTCTGTCTGTTTGTCTGTTACCTTTTCACGCGTAAAACGCTGAACTGATTTTGATCAATTTCAGTATAGAGATATATGGGACCCCGAGAAAGGACATGGCTACTTTTTACCACGAAAATCGACACACTCGCGGGGGCGGAGCCATGGGCTAAAGCTAGTAAAACATAAATACGACAAGCGGTTTATACATACGTATAAAAGTGAAATACTAATCATCCAAGACCAAACCATTGAGTAGTATTACTTTCCATCATCAGCTGAACATCTTGAAAGATACGACTAAAGGTAACACACATATACGAAAGTAACTCTGTCTGTCTGTCTGTTACGCTTTCACGCCTAAACCACTGAACCGATTTTGATGAAATTTGGTACGAAGATAGAACTGAACTTGGGAAAGGACATAGGGTACTTTTTATCGCGAAAATAAAGGTAGAAGGGTTTGAAATAGGGGACGAAAGTTTGTGTCGAAGTTCCTTATTATCAAACATAAAATCAGGTAAGATTGTTTAATCTACCCTTACCATGTCGTGTGATATCAACGAATTCCACGCGGGCGAAGCCGCGGGCAGAAAGCTAGTTTATAATAAATAACAATAAATAAATATTTCAGACGAATGACACAGAATATCATCTACCAAATATTCGTGTGATCCGCAAATATTTATTTCGCAGTTTATAATACATAAACATACTTTTTTGTTATAAATACATACATATTATACATAGAAAACACCCAAACTCCGAAACAAATATTTGCAGATCATACAAAAATTTGGTCCGACCCGGGAATCGAACCCTAGACCTCTTGGTTAGCAGTTGCATACGCTGACCACAAGACCAACAAGGCAGTATGATATATTACAATAATAAATAAACAACTATTTCGAACATCTTACACACGACATCATCCAGTCCCAAACTAAGCAGAGCTTATATTATTGATTCGACAACTGATATAAATACATAAACATACTTTTTTTGTTGCTTACCTATAGAATACACCCAGACCCCGAAATAAATATTTGCGGATCACACAAATATTTGGTCCTACACGGGAATCGAACCTGAATCCTTACTCAAGCAAAGTAGTCGCATGCGCTACTACTGCCCTCATCATTACGAAATGATGGCTACCAGCTCAGATATTGCGTCTGGAATAGCATTACAAAATAAAAAAATATATAATAACTATTTATAACGTGCTTATAAAATTTTAGGGTTTCCCTATGAACTAACACTGAAAACAGCCAACAACTAAAAAAAAAAATTTTGTGGATCTCATAAACATTTGGTCCGACCCGTGAATCGAACCCGAGGCCTCAATCGCATATGCTACCACAGCGCCACCGAGGCAGTCATATAAAATGAATTTTAATAATCGGTTCACAATTGACAGAGTAATCAATGAATGTACAATAAAAAAAACACAAATAATACTCCTTTTTTGAAGTTGGTTAATAATAATTTAAAATATAAAGATTGGTGTGTCTATTCTCAGACCTACCAAATATTATCAAAAGTTACACACAGTCACGTCGTCGTATGTAAACAATCAAATCTCTGTGTGCGTGACAGTGCGTGTGGAGCTAAAAACGAGCGTGCGCTCGCCTTGAATATTCGGAGAACACTGAATTTTTGAATCGCGTGAACTCTGTTTTATTGCAAATTATTTCTCCATACTAAAATGTATGGAACTTTTGCCGCTAAAAATTAATGATGTTTAAGATTAAATTATGACTTTCTGGTGAGAATTAATAGAAACCTTAAATGCTTAATCTCTTTTTTGTACTTTTTTCTTGCAACTAATAAAATATTTATTTCAAATAAAGCAACATAATACTAGATTGATTCCAAACAGAAAAGGTCGATTTCGGTGATTTTAGTCACTGTTGATGATTTTTTTCTCGAAAATAAATAATCGTATTAGTAACTTTACTCGGTTTCTCTATAGATTGATTTATTAAGAAACTGAGATATTTTTTTTACTGTCAAATAATGAATTAATTTGTTTCTCTTGTCATAACCGTAAGTGCTTTTTCGAGCAATTATGGAAACGATACCCTTAATATTATAATAAAAATGAATAGTAATTAATATCGGGTAGTATTTCCGGATCTATACGACCTTTAGAATATCGGCCAAGAGCGAGTAGGACTTTCGCAAGAAGGATTCCGTATCATTCTCGATACACTGTTGCCGTTATTAATATCGAAGGAAAAAAGGCACCCCATACAAAAAAATCACTTTCGTTATGAGAGCTCTTGCAAATATTTAATTTAGTCTGTTTTTGTTATTATTGTTGCAACAAAAATATGCGATCTGTGAAAATTTCAACTGTTTAGCTATCACAGTTCATGAGATAGGCCTGGTGGCAGAGAGATAGACGGACACCGGAGTTTTAGTAATAGGGTCCCGTTTTTGGCCTTTGATTACGAAAAATAGCGTACTACTTAAAATGCCTGCATTGTGCTAATCACTCCTGCCCCCCAAGTTGACTTTCTAAAAATAGCTTAAGAAATATTAGCCAAAAATATATTAATAGGGGTATTAACGTTTGTAGAAAGAGAATGGAAACAAAACACCTGCAACTTGGCTAAGGGCTGAGTTGCAGTCATTGGATATCGGGAGTCACTGCATAGTATTTGAGTAACACGTTTGTCCCTCATTTAAGAAAAAATATTCTAATCTAATATTTTTCGTTTCATACCAGTTTTAACGCGAGTTTTCGTGCGTTTATCTTTACTCTTGCATTGCATGCAACAAGTTGCTTGAACAAAGCAACACTAGAGCTACTTGAGAAAATAAATGTAGTTGTTAAATAAAAATATGATAACCGAGCATAGCTCGGTCACCGAGGTACTAAAATATTATTTCTGTTATTCGAATGCAAATAGTCATATAGATGTATAAAAAATTTGAACACTACAAGAAACGCCTTGGGCTAAATTTAAAAATCTTAATATCTATCAATATTTTACTACCGACGTACATTAAAAATAATTGCAGATTATAACATTATATTTTTTTTCGTTGGCGCCAATATTCTGTTTTATATTTAGATAAATAAACTTTACGACATCCTATTTTTTTAGATCTTACGTGCATTAAAATTGTAACAAACCAGTACGTGTAATTACAAGTATTACCGGTAGTACGCCTGTGTTTGATTTGTATGATAATTGATCACAGTGCACTGCGGTCACAGTGCATAAGCGGTAGCGACAGCGATTTTATGTTGTGTATTACATCATACCAGCCGCCCAGTCTATAGATAATCCATTAGAATCAATTAGGTTACAGCATAAATGTAAATGAAATCGTTTTAAACTTCCGGATGTGATTAAATTAGATTAAATAGGTTGATTGATGCCGTGAAGCGAGCTGTGAAAATACCACGTAAAATTCTTTAAATAATGTTCGCGTCATAAATGTTTTCAAATTGATTTAAATATGAGAAAGACGTCTTATGTTATCGACTTAGTTATTAATTTCTTATAATTCTTGCAAAATTTTAAAGATTATTCAATCTTTCTAGGTCCTTAGAGGTTCTTGACTTTATAATTAATTCTTTTCTATATGAGAAAAGACGTTATTGGCTAAAAATTTATTAGGGTGAATTAGTTTCTCACGCATCACTGTTAGTATTTACAAGTATTTACGTTATATCTTTATCTTTGTGTAGATTTTGATAGAGCTCTTCATTTAAATGTGTTAAAAGTGCGTAATCTGGTAGAAAAGTCTCAATGTTAATTTCTTGCAGAATTTATTGATATTTTAATTAAAATTAATGTTTTTATAATGATAATACTATTAAAAGCGATGCACATTATTTATTTACTATTTTTAATACTATTTTTATAATTACAGCAGAGAGTATCGTTTCTTCAGATTTACATTTTGTAAAAACTGGACGTATCGAAGAATGGTTCTATTCTCAATTTTGGTGATAATGAAGTTGCACTATTTACAAAAGGTATTATATATATAATATTTATATATGCTGTGGTGCTATATCATGTCGAGTAAGTAGTAAATTATAAGCCCATAGTTGTACTACTAGTATAATATACAGAACTCGACTTAAAAGTATGTTTTCTTTCAATAGTTTGTGGTTTACGCTTACAAGTAACACATGTTAAATCTGATAACATCTTCTACAAAATCTTGTTTTAACGTGTTATGTTTTTAACATTATTTCAACCATAACTTTCAAAATAAAGCTGAATTACCGAATTCTTCAGTAAAACATCCAAAAAAAAAAAAAAGTCAAAAACCCGCTGACGACAGGTAGCCTTACCTAGAACTAAACCTTCGTTGAAAAGTGTTTTATGTTATCTCAAAATCGCCCCACTTATCGCCCCACTCGCTATCGAAATCGCCCCTTAAAATTTTGACTCGTAAAAAAGGTACATAAATTCTAACCGGTTGACTGACCAATTAGTTTTAATTACTAAAGAGTGTTGTAGCCTTATCAATACTTCGGAATCGAGGTATCAAGTTACGTCAATGCAGCGAGTGTCTGGAGTCGTCCCTTTTGACGGTCAAAATTCAAATATAGATGAAAATCTTCCAAACAGAATCGGAATACTTGTTGCACAGTGAGCGTTGATCAAAATCTAGACAAAATTACCTCGTTTGTATTTAAATAATTTTTGGGAATGAGGATTTTTTAATTGTCGACTGATCAGTATGTAAATTGAATACGTTTTTTAAAGTCTCTTCCGCGTAATAAGCCTGTATATTCAAATATTAGTGTATTTTTGATCATAAGTATGTTGATTCGGTTTCGGTACTAATGTTCTAATATTTGTTTCTTTCAATTGAAATAGGGATTTTATCAGTTACTTAATTAAACGCTTTATTTCTATAATAATGGTGTTATTTATTAGTTTTACTGCATATAGGATTAACTAGTACCTTTTAAAAAGTTTCTTCACGTTAAAAAGTAATAGAAAAGATAAGTATTTTTACTATTAATATTATCATGAGATTTTATGCTGCTTTCTTAATAAAAACGTTAATTTAATTATCACATATTACTATATGTAAGACTTTATACGCTCTCCAAATTTTTTTTAAAAAGCTTTTTAAAAAGGGGCCTTAATAACAATATCATTTTATGTAATCTAGTTTTATTTATAATCATTTGGGTTATAGGCATATAGTTATCCATAGTATAAGGTAATTATGTTGAATACTACTCAACCTCTTGCCGTCCATTGCTGAAAAAAAGGCATTCCAAAAGCACTATTCTAAATACTAATTATTACTACTAATTACACTATTATCCATTTTTTATGTCTTGTTACAGCAAAATAGAGAAAATACCCAAAAAACAAAATTAATAGCAGTAAATATATATTAGGTAAGAAAAATTTCCATGTAGAGATTTTCCTGTTTATCATAAGTAATAAGGACATCGCCTATTACTTATTATATAATGAAGATAAAGAAGAAAAGGTAATATAAGATTTAGGCAATTGTTTACTGCTCCAAATGTTCCTTATTCACTTTATATTGTTATTTATTAACTCAATTTTCTTCTAATTTATTTTCATGCATTCCTCTTTGAGAATACTGAGACAGCTGAACCGACTAAATCAAATACCTCGTCTGGTTTATTTTTAAACAGTGCTCCGAATACGGTATATTTAAAGTCAAAAAGAAAAACGAATTTCACAACAGTACTGGGCGTAATAAATACTAACAACTGCCTATCAAATACAGCTCGTAAAACAGTCAAAATGGAACGTTTAAGAAAATTGCATTCAAGGGGTTAACTAAAATACGCTTCAGATATTCAGTTATCCTTAATTTGAAACAAAAATAAAAAGTGGACTTCTGATCTCTCTAAATAAAGAGCAAAATGAAATGCAAGTGAAACTCGGTTTGAATTCGAAAGCTACTGCCATGCAACAAAGTTTCTTTTCGTTTGCACTGCACAGTGGTGAGTCTATGAGAACGAGACAAAAATACTGCAGGCGGTATGTTGTGTTGCAGACAAATTTAGCGAGAAAGCGTAGAACAAGCAAAAAGTGAGTTCAAATGTTCGCACCCCTTTTTCTAAGTAAATTTCCCGGCTGCATTAGAAATTAAACATACATTCAAAGACATATAATGAGATCTTGTTTCGCTGTATTTGCAATTAAGTAAAATAAATTTAGTGTATATTTTAGGAGAAAGGGTCATAGAGGATTCAGGGGGTCTCATAACAGCCAATCGTGCGGTACGGACTTCATTGGCATTTGAATTCATTTTTATGGATTTACATTTCTTATACTTTGTGAATAACACGAAACTTGGAAGTTGATAGTAGCTAGGAAGTTGATAGTAGCGGGGTGACTGCTAAAACCGTATTTCTATGTTAAGTCCTGGTTTATATGTATATGATATACACTCATTTGCAAAAAAAACGGGCACTTAAGCAAAGAACTATTTTATTGTTACTATTTGTTTGTTTGACAATTTTAGGTATTGTTATCCTCAGAATTTTATAAATTAATTAGGAAGGAATAGTTTTCATCAGTTTTATCATAACATTTTGATCAAATTATTGAGAAATAATGTTTAAGCTCAAAACACTATTATTGTACCTGCTGTTGGCATGTTTTGAAGAAATCACACCTTGTGGAGGGGGCTCTGTTATGTTTTTGGCAGGAATAAATTCTATGGATCGTACGGAGTTAGTCTTCATCGAAAACGATATACTGACTGGACACCGATACATAACGGAAGTTCTAATTCCTTATGCACAACCCGCTTTAACCGCCCTTGGCGAAAACTCAATTTTTATGGACGACAACGCTCGCGCCCACCGGTCAAGCGATGTGGAAGCGTATATGCTAGAAGTCGGAATTCGTCGTTTGGACTGGCCAGCTAGAAGTTCGGACCTCAAACCCATAGAGCATGTCTGGGACGTTCTGAAGCGACGAGTGAGATCAGTGCAGCCGGCTCCGCAGACCATCAGAGAGCTAAAGAATGTGACTACCGCGGAGTGGGAACGCATTCCCCAAGAAACCATAAAAGGTATACTCGCTAGCATGCCCAGACGAATGCAAGCCGTGATTTCAGCAAGAGGGGGTCACACTCAATACTAAACTTTTATCTGCTTTTAATGTATTCAATAAAAACAAAGAAATTAACGCGTTTCATTTTTATTTAGCGAGCAGGTACATTAATAGTGTTTTGAGCATAAACATTATTTCTCAATAATTTAATCAAAATGTTATGATAAAACTGATGAAAACTATTCCTTCCTAATTAATTTATAAAATTCTGAGGATAACAATACCTAAAATTGTCAAACAAACAAATAGTAACAATAAAATAGTTCTTTGCTTAAGTGCCCGTTTTTTTTGCAAATGAGTTTATTTTAAAGGTAAACAGTTCACTTATAATCCTGCTTGGATTTTAGGTGACCTATAAAGGTTTGTAAAAAAATAACTGGAAAATATTGTTAGTCATTAACGCCCTTGAAAATGTATTTCTATAAACTGTAACGCTTACCCATTGGGTTGAATAAAAAACTTACATGCAGTTTTTTTAAATGACAATATCCACAATTACAGAATTGTTTTTAGTCATAAATATTTAACTATTCTTCGTATGCAAGTGTCAATTCCATAACCCATTCACCGCCTCTATACTAAACAAACAACTGCGGGATTTTTTATTCCGTCCACCATATTGGTTCGTAATGCGATGACTATTTATTTATGTACTCAATGCTGCAATATGTAGTTGTTTATTTTGTTCATCACGAATCCGAACAGGATGTAGGGATTTGGAAAAGTGAAGCCACTGAAATATTGCTGTGAAGATAATATTGCATACTAAGAATAAAGCGGAATTAAGAGTTATTAAAAAGTAAACAGTGCCCTCAAATATGCAGACAATTAGTTCAACCATGGAACTCAATTTACCTTTCAAGGTTGCGGAAGTCTAATACCAGTCGCTCTGTGGAAAAGCTCCTATCTAGGTAAAATTGGTTGAACGGGTAGAAAGGCTAGAACGATAGTGAGTTACTAGATAATAAGTTATTGTGTGTGTAAAATAAGCATGGCACCGGTATTATGGCAGAATTTTCTTAGAGCAATGATAGTACTACAAAGATATTGTGACTTAGTGAGAGGGCTACGCCATCAGGGTTGCAGGGTCCGATGCCAATTGCTGCGTATTAAAATTGTACGAAATTGTGCCGACAAATGTTATTAGGATTAATAAGGCTAAGAAGAGGAGGAGGACGTTGTACTATTTTATTTATCATTAATTGAATGCTAAGGGTTAGAAACTATTCCTTTATGAAAATATTTTGTATCTTTCAAGCGTTGTCGCGTTTCAAGAAATTTTCTATGTGATAATGGAACGCAAATACCTTCTTTAGTAGAAGCTGTGTGACATGTATTTTTAGACTATGATAACATATTATATTAATGGCGTATACCACATGATAAAGGTTTTCAGCGCATTAATTATTAAAGTACTAGACCTTGAAAATTGGGTACTTACTTGAATGTAATTGGCGAAACCAGTAAGAATAAAATTGCTTATTATTACTTAAAGTCAATTATTAGACGAAACCCTTCAAGATATAATCTACTTAAGACTCATGAACTTTAAAAGTCATATTCCCTTGATGTATAATTAATTTCGGGACCAATTAGTTGAGTAGAAGGAAATGTAGAATTGTTGAAGAAATCTGAAAGCAATTCAATGCTCTGTTTTCAAAATTTAAAGGCAATGTAATAGATTAGACTCCAGCTATCTCTGTCTAACAAGTACCGGTTTAATATATTTTTATATGACGAACGTTGTTTAGGGCCTATAGTGCTCGTTATTACGAGTGTTTTTTTTATTTAAGACAAGAAAACGTAGATATAAGTTGATTTCACTGCATGGTTGGCCTATATGCTTAAGCGGTCGCCACACCCCGTTTTCTATTACGCCAAGTGACGTGGTTTCAAATCCCATACGGGACAACACTCTTTGTGTGATTCACTAATTATTGTTTTGAATCCGGGTGCTCCTTGTGTACCACCACGTGGAAAATGTCGTGGCGGCCCCTTAAACAACTAGACCAAACATGCAGTCAAAATTTATATATGAGACACGCTACGGTTTTGAAAATAAATTGTATTGCATATTTCATCACATAACAGGCATCTGAAGTATATTTTTCTGACAATCTTTGTACAATAATATATATAATTTGCAAGTCATTAATTTGAAAAACATATTTGAATAAATTAAATATTTAATTATTTGTTAAGTTAATAGGTAGTAGTCATGCTGATTTGAGCACGAATGAGCCAGTACTACCCTCACACAGAAGACCTAGCAACTCTTGCTGTCGTATTTTATTGGTAAGTGTAAGACCGGATGCCCAATCATTCTGAATCATCACCATGCTGCATTGTTTATCCTCACAATGCGGATGGTGATCCCTACTCCTGGATTTTACTCATGCTTTCCATCAGGCAGAGTAGAGTCACTTTGGTAGGCTTAAATAGGTACATAAAAAAGGTTTGATAAATTCATCGATAATAAAACTATTATAATTCATTAAATATCTACAAAGAATAACGTTAGACGACTTATGTCTGCGGTTTGTCTACTCATATTAGTCACGCTTAACGAAAATAAAACAAAACTAATAATATACCAATATGGTCGTCGTATCAAAATGCGTGGTTTTCAAATTAGATCATTGTGAATAATTCCTGCTATTGAACATATTTTTGTCTCATTAGTTGAGTCATTTTATAAATAACAATTGATCTAGTGCGCCTCTTTCTACTACCTACATTTGGTGTAATCCGCAAATTGTTGTTCTTAGTCTGGGTGTTCTTTGTGTCCATTTCATGTATGTGTGTAAAGTTCCCGGCAACACGGGATGAATGTTCCTAACGCAGGAGTTGTCTTTTAAAAAAATATGAAATTGAGATGAGAAATGAAATGCAGACATTATATACTTTTCTGTCAACGATATGAATAACATAAATGTTACCATATCAAGAGTTACTTAATTTAACACTTACACTAGTAAGTGAACTATCACAGCTGGATTTAGGCCTCTTATTATCAAGAAGGTCTTGGCCTACCTTTGCAGTCATGTTGTCCTATACAGTTTGCGCCCTTACTGGGTTTTACGACACCCTTAGGATAAATAAATAATATTATACATCAAAATAAAATTGGCGTGTCTGTATGTAATATAAATGAACAGTTATTTACTAAATGCATTTCAAAGTATATACCTTACTTACACCAAAAATAGTACATTGATCACTGAGGGAGGAAAGGGACCGATTACTAGCGAGGGAGCAGTTTGTGACCCGGAAGCGCAGCCTAGGGCCACAATACTCCCGAGGTAGGAATGGGACTTTCACCCGAGTGCTACACAGTGCTTTATACTACACACACTTTTTTATATTCTTCACAAAAGGATGTCAGTGGCTCGAAGATTCCTTATTTAAATTATATGAAAACTCCTTGGGCAGGCGCGCGCCATTGATAAGATAACACATAAAAAGTGAAAATTCATACAACTTTCTCTCCCGCTAAAACACGTTAGAAATGGATTTTCATACATTTTTTCCTCCCGCTTATTCAGGTCAAGGAAAAGACTAACGTTCTCTTTTTTATTTTCAGGGAATATTGACTACTGTTCCGATCAGGTGTACTATAAAAGTCATTTTTAAACATTTTTGTCTGTCTTTTTGTTTGTTTCAACTAATCTCTTGTACCAATCTTAACGGAACTTTTTTTGGCAGAAAGCTGATGACCCAAGCAGTAACTTAGGCAATTGTTTTAAAACTAGCTTCGCTACTCGCGATTTAGAACAACAACCGCGGCTAACAATGCGGAACTCAGCTAGCGATAGAGAGGAAAACCTTTCGGACATCTTACACACAACACCATCTTGTCCCAAACTAATCAGATCTTGTATTATGGGTTATTATCAAACACACGCAACCCAAGATTATTTACAAGCAGTGCGTCACTACATGGTTTACAAAGATTCTGGGTTTCTATCTTTCACACTCGTTATAACCCACGCGAAACAAACATTGCTGATGATTAATTAATACGTGGAATTAGGAAATAAACATATGTTGCGTAATCTAGGTGCGTATGCACTTGGCTTTAAATAAATAGGTAAATTCGCGACAGTGTGTTTAAAATTAAAAAAAAATGCGTAAAATGATGTGCATTTTGAATAAGTTACACTAATGTAAACGATTTCAAACTGAAACCAAGTTTGAAATGACTGTTAACAGTCAGTGAAATTCTGATCGTTCTTTTCTTGCATCAAAACTGCACGTGAATTCATTTTCTCAGAGTTCAACGTTTTTCTTCACTGTTGGGCTCGAGTCACCTCTCAGGGGAGGGTTAAGGCCACACGTCCCCACGCTGGCCGAATGCGGGTTGGGCACTGAATGTTTTTCTTGCTTGGAAGAAATTGCTTTTTAGCGATAAGGCCGACATTCGTTCATGGTCATTCTATTGATATATTTATTTATGTAAACTCTAATCTAGTGTACAATCAAGTTTATTCTAGAATATATAGAATAGAATTAAGAAGAAATAATAGAACTAGGTATAGAATATAATTATTCTCATTATTTATTTGCATATCATGCGTTGAAGACTGATACCAGGTAATTAATCACGTCAAAAAATTCTACTTACCCAGGCACTTATTGATATCGGGTTCATAAGCTGCAGAATGATCTCCTTGGGTAAAGATGGATTTGTGAAGGGCTTGTAGGTCTAGCGGTTAATGTCCCAACTGCTAGGCAGGTCTCTATTCTGTTCTAATTCTATGCCTTGTTGATCTATGGTTAGCGTATGCGGCTGCTGATCAAGAGGTCTCGGGTTCGATTCCTCGTGTCAAACCAAATATTTGTGTGATCCACAAACATTTGTTTCGGAGTTTGGGTGTTTTTCTATGTATAATATGTATGTATTTACAGAGATGGGTATGTTTATGTATTTATATCAGTTGTTTTAGTACCCATTAAACAAGCTCTGCTTAGTTTGGGACTAGATGACGTTGTGTGTAAGATGTCCGAAATATTTATTCCTATTTGAGACAAACAAAAATGATGGAGAAACACAATCATTTTTTCCGTTTCTAGTTATAACTTATCTAAAATAGTTGGCTGCACGTTTGGCCTAGTGTTTTCGACAATAGAGCAACATGGGCTTGCTGTACTATGTGGTTGGAAGCTGTTGCCATGCCGCTGTTTCCAATCCCACATGGAACAATACTTTGTGTGATAAACAAATTGTTGTTTTGAGTCTGGGTGTTCTATGTATCCGTTTCAAGTATGTTTATAAAGTCCCAGTAACACAGAATAGGTTGATTCTTAGTTATTTGTGATTAAATGTAACGCTCAGCACAGATTCTGCTAAGGTTGGGATCAGTGTGTGAATTTTTCAAGTTAAAATTCTTTCTGCTGTATTATTCACTAACGAATTCCTAACTACTGCCAAAGAGAGGGTAATGCAAAGCTATAAAATCATACCGTTTATTAATAGCAAAATAATAGCGCATAATAAAAATATGTTTATATTATCCAACCACAACAGCAGACTATTATAGTCATAAAATTTGCGCCACATTTGGCAAAGGCCAATGTACACGGTACACATTGATCTAATTATAACCGTGAGCTAATAGTTATCCTTGTATAGTAATAATGTAAATACCATACTTACATTTCCGTGAGACTCGTTGAAAAATAATAAAAGAAATATCTAACAACCAATGACCTATGACTAAGTACCTATGGGTATTTTTTGTCATTCTTTATAAAGACAACCCGCATTAGCAACATATCCTGTGTCACGGGGAACTATACAAACATTCAGATTATGGACACAAAGAAAGCCCAGCCTAAGAACAATATAATTTGTCTATAACACAAAGTGTTGTCTCATGCGAGGATCTAAGTCACAACACACAGTGCACTAGCAAGCAGTAACCCACATCGTTGTTTGTATTATTCAGCAGAGTACAGCCACCTTATCCAAGTCACAAATATTTCGCATCGATTCTCTTTCTACAATCGCTAACCCCTCTATTCTCTTGTATTATTGACTAAACTTGACCACTTGACTTAGCGTTGAGAGACGTTATTCCCATACGTTTGTTAGTTACCATTAACGTTTACGTTTGTAGAATGCTACATGACCAATGAAGTAGTTAAAATAATAACCCAGAACCAGAAGCAAACTGTAGCCTATGGGTTGCAAAATACGTATTTTGTGTTTTCATTGAATTCATACAGGTTGTTCATAGAAATACACAGACCAATAATACAGATGGATCCGTATATCCGTATAATCATTCATGCATTCATGTACAATTTTTGCTCAGAGATGTAATTAAACTCGTAGACCTTGATCTCATAGCCGTATAGATAGGTAGATGGGGAGCTGTATTTTATGAAACGCATCATACATTAAATAAATAAATAAATATTTCGGACATTTTACACACAACGCCGTCTAGTCCCCAAACTAAGCAGAGCTTGTATTATGGGTACTAGACAACTGATATAAATTTATAAACATGCTCTTTTTTGTAAATATATACCTACATATTATACATAGAAAAAACCCAAACTTCGAAACAAATATTTGCGAATCACCCAAACATTTGGTTCGACCCGGGAATCGAACCCGAGACCTCTTGATCAGCAGTCTCATACGCCTAGATTAACGAGGCAGTCATTAAAAATCCTAAATAATAAATAGATCTAATACATATTGGGATTTAAATATTACTGTGCGAGTGAGAGATTACCTAAAATTAAACAATTAGAAAGAGTAAACAGATAGGTTATGCACCCTGCCAGTACCTCCATCATACTAGTTGCTAATACTGAAATGACTCAGTGTGGGAACTAAATACTGGCCATATGGGATCTCTTGACAGCTATTGAGCGAATAAATTATAGCTATGCCGTCATTGTTTTGAATATATTTCGCAATCATTTCAGGTTTGTACAGGTTTCAGAACGTGTTGTCCCGAATTTTATTCAAGCTTAAAAGAACGGATGAACAGTTTATTGATGATAACATACCGGAGTCACGTTTAACACACTTTTACTTGTTTTTTCATCATCATCATCAACAGCCCTTAACAGTCCACTGCTGGACATAGGCCTCTCCTTTAAAAGAATGTTTTGGCCTACCATACCACGCTGGCCAGACGGGTTGGTAAAAGGTTTGTTTCAAGTTTTCCTTCTCTTGGAAGCTATCTTAGCTGCTTATTTTGTTCCTTTAGCCGCCTCTTACGACACCCATGGAACGAATAGGGTTGGTGACACTTTGTATTCTTAATACGTCACCACACGGAATACTTGTTTTTTAACTAAATTTTAAATAAAAAAAAAACATTTTTAATAGAACATTTTCGTGCGGACTGACCAAGACCGGGATAGTTGGCGCTTTTTGCGAGAAACCGTCGAACAGGAATGGACGGCAATAGGTTGATTTGATTGCCATCATCAATAGTTATTTAGATAGGAGATTTAAGTCTACTAAATCAACAGACGAGTTGGTATAGACTTTGTTTCAAGTTATAGCCAAACATAGTTTGCTCATACAGGCGCAACAGGAGGATTAGCAACGACGGTGCGATCAGTACCTGGACGCGTGACCACGCGGTACTTCATCATGAACGTCTCCGTGATTCAAAGGTCACGATAAGCACTTGTTCGACTGTTATCATAGGACTACAGTCTTAAAGCACAGTTGGAGGCCTTCGGGCGGCTTAAATACTTCTAGCGGCAAGATTACGTTATCGTGCTTTCCTTTCTTCAAAAGGCCAACCCGGGCCCTATACTGCACTCACATAGTTCTCTTTAATACACGGACTTAAAAAATAAAAAAAGACACCTCTGTGGTTTGCTTCGGCGTTTCTTCCCAGAGTGAGTCGTAGGAAATGCCGGTGCCTTCTAGTTATAAAGTCCGACTTGTAAAAATGTCTGAAAAGATTTACTTGCAGAAATAAAAATCATTTATCATTTGTGCTAGTTCCCAACTCGCACTCGAGAACTGAGCCCAGCAGTGGGATGTAATGGATTGTTAATGATAGTTTACTGGTATAGACACCCTCGACACCCTCATGACTAGGAGTTATTAGGGTAACTAGAGTAACAGTAGAATCTAAGAGTAGTGATCACCAAACTCATTGCGAATGCAGACAACGAAATATGGTGACGCACATTAGTGCAATCTATTGAGAAGCTTTTGAATCATTAGGTCATCATTAAATGTAAACTTTGAATTGTTCTTCTGTAAATGCACGGTCACTCATATTTAATAGTTATTGATAACGCTTTATTGATCAATAAAAATTAATATGTAACAGGTGGTGGCGCCACTGTGCTGCGATAAACATCAACTCCGCAATTCAATACGAAAAAAAATGTTTAAACAGTGATTTAATATATGAAAAGCGTTAAAAGTGGTTTAAAACTAAGTGATTCAAGAGAAATAATGGAGTCAGTGCTTTATAGTTACAAACAATATAAAGAACTCGAGAAAAAATAATTAAGAAAAGAACAAACTGACAGTTACCAGTGCTGCTGTTTTAGTGATCGTTTTCCGCGGATTATAAATCCAAAGTGAAATATACGTTCATTTCAATAAAAATAAGAAGAAGAAGAAAGTAAAGATAAATCCTCTATGTTTAAATAATTACATCTACCCTCGATGAAAAAAATAAATCAAATACAAATTTTTCTTTTTCACAAAAGTATAACACAGAGCTCTGGGTTACATTATTGATATATATAGCCCAATCTAAGAGTGTCACAAGCTCATTAACAAGCCGGTCACTTTAGCAAAAACTCAGAATTAAAGTAAAAAAATTGCAATAACAAAACATATTTCCAAAATACATCAATAGGTGGCGAAATAGATTGCATCGTTGTGATTGATCTATGAAGACATAGTCAAGTGTAAAACAAAATTAATACACATAAACACCACTAGAGGCCGACATTAGTATCATAAAAAAAAATGAGTGTAACACCGCAAGCATTAATAGAAATAATGAACACACTTAAAGAAATTAAAAAAGATTTAGACAAACAAAAAATAACAATTCAAGAAAGTGGACAAAATGTGACGGAACAAGTTACACAAAATTTTAATAAAATACTATCGGAAAAGTTTTTAGCATGGGACGAAAAACATGAAAATCTCAAGGCCTTAGTGGAAAATCAAGAAAAAAGAATTTACTTGTTGGAAAAACAGACAAGGCAAAGAAACATAGTTTTCTTCGGCATTGGCGAGGATACACACTCGTCATACGAAATTTTACAAATGAAAGTTATTAAATGGATAGAACAATATTTCTCGATTAAATTGATCTACAGCGACATCCAAGAAGTCAAAAGACTGGGAAAGAAGGGAGAGAAACCACGTCCAATTGTAGTAACTTTCACAACATTAGGAATAAAAATAAACATATTTAAACAAAAAGAAGCCTTGAGAAATACACAATACTACATGAAAGAAGACTATCCTAAATACGTAATAGAAAAAAGGAAAGAACTCCAGGAACAGTTGAAATTTGAAACAGAAAAAGGAAATAAAGCTATACTTAAATACGATAAACTTATTATAACAAAAAATCACAAAACCATGAAAATTCAATCATCACCGGGCAACGTCACGCTATCTAAACAGGACAAGCATACTCAAGGAAGTAAAAATAATAATATACAACTGTCTGGTAATAAAATAATTAGGTCAGATAGTATTTCACAGAAAGTTTTAAATCCCAGCATGCTTAACTGCTTGGCTAATAAAAATGAAACAATATCTAATAACATTCAAAAAGGTAAAAATAAGAATATATAGCAATTACGCCCCTCCTACCACGAAGATGCTACAAACGAACAATATAGAAGAATTAATCTTCCAACCCGGTTGGTCACCGTGGAAGAATACGACCAAAACCCTCCAATGAGTACACCAACAAAAAAGAACAGCCCCTTACATGAACGTAAACTTATGATTGCAACATACAACGTCCGGACCCTATCTACATATGATCGTTTACTAGAACTAGAAGAAGCCTTAAGAAAAATTAAATATGATGTAATTGGAATTTCAGAAATGAGAAGACATGGGTGCAAGATAGAGGAATATGAAAACTTTATAATGTGCTACATAGGGCAAACTCTTGGCAAATATGGGGTTGGTTTTATTATAAATAAATCCCTAAAAAATAACATAACAAGTTTTAATGGAGTGACAGAAAGAGTTGCAATATTAAATATAAATATACAAGGTCATATGATATCCCTCATACAAGTTTATGCACCTACGGAATCAGCAAGTGAAAACGATATTGATGAATTCTACAGTACAATCGAAAAAGCTTTGGATACAGCACATAAAACCATTATATTAATGGGAGACTTTAACGCTAAAATTGGAATTCCCAAATTGGAGGAATATTTAGTTACTAAACAACACGGATATGGAGAAAGAAACGAAAGAGGACAGAGACTAGTTGAGTTCGCGCTTCAACATAAACTAACGATCATAAACACGTGCTTTAAGAAAAAAACTAATCGAAGATGGACCTGGCGATCCCCAAACGGACAATATAAAAATGAAATTGACTATATTCTTTCAAACCAACCAGAAATATTCCAAAATATAGAGATAATGAATCTTAACTACCAGTCGGACCATAAAATTATTAGATCAACCATAACACTAACCAAACAAAAGCTATCTAGATCTAAATTCACAAATAGCCAAATTAGTCAACTTAAGAGTGAGGACGAAATAAACGAGTACAATGAAAATCTTATATCACAGCTAGCTTTAACTCCAACATCTTCAGAAAATACATCGATTCAAGATAAGTACGATAGAATAGAAAAAGCCATCACTTTTAGTTTAAAACAAGCTCGCCCAAAGGGATTACAAAATAAACAACACAAAATACTATCAGCAGGTACCGTAAAACTATTAGAGAGAAGAATACAATTACAAAGAACTAAAAACAAATCCCGAAGCGAGAAAAATGAACTTTCCGCACTGTACAAAGTAGTAAACAAAAATATAAAAGCAGATTACGCGAAATATAGACAAGATACCATAAAAGAATATCTACAAAGAACTGGAAGTACAAAAAAGGCGTACAAGAAACTTCGAACAAATACAACTTGGATAGAAGGATTAACAAAACAAGATACAGAACAATTTACTAGAGCCGATATTATTAACACTGCAACAGAATTTTACAGAAATTTGTATAGCAACAAAGACAGAAAGTCTACAAATTTTGAAAACAAAATAGGTGGTACAGAAGAACGAAATGTCAAACCAATAGACGAAACAGAAATAATAATAGCCATCAAGAAACTGAAACCAGAAAAAAGTCCTGGTTCAGATAACATCACTAATGAAGCACTGAAAATGGCACACGTGACTCTGGCTTCATCATTAGCTAAATTATATAATGAGATTCTGCAGAACTCTATTACACCATCCCAGTGGTCAGAATCGAATATCATTTTAATATATAAAAAAGGTGACCCAAAGGACATCGGAAACTATCGACCAATCAGCCTTCTACCAAGTCTGTACAAATTATTCTCTTCAGTTATAAATACAAGAATTAGTAGCATATTAGAAAAAAAACAGCCGGTGGAACAGGCAGGTTTCAGAAAAGGATTCTCAACAGTTGACCACATCCACACACTAGAATTAATTATAGAAAAATATCAGGAAAACCAAAGAACACTATATATAGCATTCGTAGACTACAAAAAAGCGTTTGATACAGTAACACATGCAAGCATCTGGGAAAGTCTGAAGGAGCAAGAACTAAATGAAATATACATAGAAATCATTAAATCAATATATAATAACAACAAAGGCAGAATTAAACTAGAAACTTTAGGCCCTAGCTTCCAAATAGAAAGGGGCGTAAGACAAGGTGATCCACTGTCTCCAATATTATTTATAGCTGTCCTCGAGACGATCATAAACAAGCTAGACTGGAACAAACAGGGACTGTTCATTAACAACACTTACTTAAGTCACTTGAGATTCGCTGATGACCTAGTACTACTTTCAGAGACATTTTCCCAACTACAGACCATGGTAGAAACCCTACACTTAGCTAGTACAAAGGTGGGATTGGAAATGAATTTAACAAAGACTAAGACAATGACAAATAGCTTGGAAATACCAATAACGGTCAATAGCACACCACTAGAATACGTGAATAAATATGTTTATTTGGGAAAAACTATTAGCTTTGATAGGAAAAATAAAAACATAGAAGTAGAAAGAAGAGTCCAGTTAACCTGGAATAAATACTGGAGTCTCAAGGAAATTTTTAAGGGCGATATGCCACTAGCTATCAAAACAAAAGTCATGAACACGAGCCTCTTGCCATGCTTAACATATGGGTGCCAAACATGGAAGTTCACTGCCGAAATAAGAAGAAAGATAGCCGTCTGTCAGAAAGGACTCGAGCGTAGCATGCTGAATATAAAAAAGCTTGACAAAATACGACACTCAAAAATAAGAAAAATAACCAAAGTAACAAACGCTGTAAGCTACGCACAAAAATTAAAATGGAAGTGGGCAGGACATGTTGCGCGGCTAACTGATCATAGGTGGTCCAAAAAAGTGACATTCTGGAAAGGCCCACCAGGCAAAAGAGCACGAGGAAGACCTATTACAAGATGGGAAGATGATATCAAAAACATTGCTGGTCCAAACTGGAGACAAGTGGCACGAGACAGAGACAAATGGGCATCACTGGAGGAGGCCTTTACCCATTTTGGGGTTCCTGTAGACTAAATAAAAAAATTTTTGATTAATTAGGTTATAGTTTAAAATATTTTTTTCTTTTTAGATTACTTACTAAAAACTAAAGTAAAAAAAATAAAAAAATACGAAAATACAAATAGTTACGATATAGAAGAAATATACTGATACTTACGTTGGTTAATTAGTTAGATTAATTATTACTTTATTAGTTGTACTTCATATTAGTTATTAAAAAAGAAAAACTAACTTATACGTATATCATACAATGAAAACCAATACTGCATACATTGTAAATTAACAGGAAATAAAAGGCTTTTTTATTTTTTATTTTTATTTTTATTTTTTTTATTTTTATTTTTATTTTTTATTTTTTTATTTTATTTTATTTATTTATGTAACAGAAGTCATAATTTTTTTAAAGTTTAATTTTGTAAATAATCATTCAATAGTGAAAATTCTGAGCAAGGGTACAACTTTAAAGGCCATAATAAAATTTTAATAGACAAAATTAAACTGAAATATGCACACTCGAGTGCGATATACTAATGACGAAGCAAAAAAAAACAGTATGGCTATGCACAGTCTGCTAAAAATAAAGCGGAATAAATCATTAATTACAATATTTATGTGTAGTATAATTTTATTTTATTTTTACATTATTTATAGGTGCTTTTTTCTAAAAGATTTTGAAGTGAAGAAAAAAGTAAACATCGAAGAATATTTATTAGCAATCACTCATCAATATGGCGCCAACAAAGAAAATCCTAATTGAAGTAAATAATTTTGTATGCATAAACAAATTTAAAACCCTCCGACCGGATACCGACCACGTGTTACCCTGCGCGCACGCATATTCTAACAAGGGGGCGTTTTCTAAAAATACGCCACAGAATTTAACGCAATACGCATTTCAGTTAGTCACGACGCGAACACCACGGCCGCGATACGCCATCCTCTAAACCCCTGGCCCCGAAAATTTCGTCTTTTGTTCGTCTACCATGGTCATAATACTGAGTGCCTAAATTGTCAAATTTCGAACTGCTAAGTGAGGTTGTGATTTTTTTAAAGGTGAGACTATTTTTTTATGTGTCCTCAATTTAAAAATTTCTTTTCAAGTGTAAAGTGCGTAAAGAAATGTAAACAAACTGCGAAAAGTACCGCCTATCTGTGTTATTTATGTAAGTTTAAAAACCGGGCGACCTCTTTACATTCTAAATACATACAATAATAAACTACTGCCGTGTTCCATGTAGAATTTCTGTGAACAAACGATTGTTTTAGTACTCGCACACAACGGACACGGGGAAAAAACGTTTGGTGCCTATTTTTTGTACTTTTATTGCTCCGCTTATAAAATATGAATGCGAGGAAAAGTTTATACACTTTTTGATGAGGTTTTTAGGTCTGCATAAAGGATTTTATGATGAAATAATTATGTGTTACAAGTGCAAATTGGGTTTGAAAAATATATGTTTTGAGAGCTAGTTACTTCGAAGCTGAAATCCTGTAGTAATCATATGAGCTACAATATAGCCTGTTTTCACTTGAATTAAAAAAGTCATTGTGATTCATATGTGCCCAAGTTAAAAAGAAGCTTATTTTAATCTTTCCACTAGCTAAGGTTATCTCTTTGAAAATACCCCTAATGTACTTTCTATACTTTCTCCTAATCATGTCTTCTCTCCATACTATGATGGCCTATAAGAGATTACTTAAAAGCAAAAATGCCGCCATTTTTACTTATGTAGGTAATATAAAAGTCTTATTTGTAATTGTCTGGTGCATAATAAAGTTATATATTATTATTAATACGTTTTATTAGAAACTAGCTGACGCCCGCGACTCCGCTCGCGCCCTATTGGTGTTGGCCGATTCTCAACCCTACCCGATATGCATACAAAATTTCATACATACCGGTCCATTCGTTTCAGAGGAGTATGGGAACGAACATTGTGACACGAGAATTTTATATATAAGATATATGCATTTTAATGTATTTGTTATACGTATCTTTTTCACAAATAACTAAAGAATTGAGGTGTACACTTATAGAGACGTGATGGTAGGTCCCATTAATCCTAATAAAAAAAGTGTTATAAGAACCATTGTAGTTCTTTAGTAGACGGTGGACCTTCACGAGTATCAGTTTAAATCAACTTGGGTCCATCGAAATCCCATAAAAAATTAAAATGTAATAAACCTTCCTTCAAAAGAATCAATAATTCATACAAACCATTTTTAAAGTAGTCGCATCTTGGTATCAAATGCTTAAACTGTACCATAAAATATACACTTTAAGATATAAAATCAGACTAAGCCGGATGTTCTAGCGTCTGTACTTTTAGAATGTACTCGCGATAATTCTCTGATTCTTGCGAAATTAAACGTCAGTGTTCCAACGTTCCTGTCTAAGTTAATTTGAGAACAGGGAGACACGGAGACTTTCTGACTAGATTAATTATAACAGGAATGACTGGGCTGTCATACTTCAATCACGAAAATAACTTATATATTTTATTACTGCTTCATGCACGTAGTTTTCATGGCTGTTCAGAACATTTTACAGTGTAGTCGAGTGGAGTTGATTTAAGTACAAAAGGGCCGACTCGACCGATGCGGTCGTACCCTCCCACAGAAGACTAACCTGTAGTGGCAATATTACGTTAGTAGATGCGAGAGCGGAAGGTCAAAAGCATCTTAATAGACCGCCATAGCGTGGGTCACCATGCTGCATAAACAATGCAGCGTGGGTCACCATGCTGCATTGTTTGCCTTGCAATGAGCATGGTGACCACTACCCTTGTTTTCCACTCAGGTTTTCCATCAGGCAGAGCAGAGCCTTTTTGGCCCGTTCGTTAATAATAATAAAAAATATATGAAGTGCATATAGAGCCAATTGTAGTCGTTGACACATGAGCTTACTATGCTATTGAGATTAAACTAGAAATATTGACGCCATCAATATGAGCTAATAGTGAAACTTTAACAAAGTCGACAACGTTCACTAACGCGCACTGCCACTGTTGACTACGTATATAGGATACTGTAATTGGTTTTCATAGTTCAAGAAATATTTATTTGTCTATAATTAAAAAGTGTATTTCTGCCACATATGACCCCATCAGAACATTTATAGCTAAACAGACTATTAAGCTTATAAAACTAAATATACAAATCCTAAATTCCAAGACATAATGTCATTGTGGAATTGGATCTATTCAATATGAGAATACAATGTTTTCAAGCTATATATTGACTTAGTCAAAATTACCTATATGGTCCCAAACTCAAGTTGTTAGCAAGTAACTCTAAAGTTCAGCGACTGCTTTCTAAAATTCGATATGGAGATTATTAAAGATAAATTGATTGATGAGGAAGTACATCCTCTACTGAAGAAACTGCTGGCAAAAGCTAGTATATTATAAACATGTTTAGTTCTTTAAGCTGATAATGATGATCTCACGAATTATAGTTGTCTCACTATTATAAGTATGTACTTTGTCTCAGTCTCTTAGATGATAAAACACGAGGAACTCATATTTCACAACTGTATCGTCATATGTATGTGTCATAATTTCGTCACAATAAGTGTAACGTGTCGAAATTGTGGTTGATCTGAAATATCACATTGTTTTTGTTGTGAAGTATGTATTTTTATATTTTTTTAACTCATGTCTACTGAAATATCGACTGACAAATAATATCGGTATATTTTCCAAGGGGGAATCTATTCAGAATTTGATTGAATCAGCCAATTCTGAAACTAATTAAATCTTAAGGGACTCAATTAGTATTTTATATTTTTATTCTTATTTTAAACTAAAAACTAACATATTTTTAACAGAAATGAAATATATGTGAGCTTTCTCCTGTGGTACAACAAATAGCATCCCTTAATTACTCTACGTACCTCAGGAGCCCTCGTCGTTAGACCTTTCGTAAGCTCCCTGGATTATCTTCAAGAAGAGGGTAGTTGTCCACTGTTTAAATATTTGTCATTCCTCTGTAGTTCAGCGTCACTATTGTTACTAATATTTTGTATGAATCCCTTCTTCACATAGCCACATAGCTATAACACAACATTTGAGTCGGACCCGGACGGAATTGAACCCGCGAATCGCTACACCATTCTCATTTTCTGTGCAGATTGGTCGAAAGTCAATCAAGTAAATACTTATCTATAGTTTAGGCGTCATTCCGGCCCAGAGCATTCTGTCCTAATAATATAATAAAAGTTCGTGAGGATGGATGCATGGATGTTTGTTACTATTTCAGGTAATAACTACAGAATGGATTTTAATGTAACTTTACAGTGATGTACATAGCTTATACATCCAAATATCACTTAAGATAACCGTCATATCCGCGGGCGTAGCTACGGGTAAAAACTAGTAATGAAATATTATGAATTGTGATCTCCCATAATTGAGGAAGTACAAGCATTAAAACAGTTTGTTTTCTGATTGCTAAAAACTAGCATGGAAGATGTACTTGTTCCTTGTCGGAGTCCATTATAAATTAAAAAATAACAGTAGTTCTACACTAATCTTTTCAAGCATTTTTTTGGGTATATTTAAATGTATGCAAAAACCAAATTCCCAATATCCTATTAGCTTATTTAAACAATAAATATCATTTATACCAAAAAAAAACTTAATGCATTCTCATAATTATAATAATCAACACAAATATTTCTCTTTTTAACAAATTCGTTGATAAGAGTCATGATTTGATTTATTAATGTATTTAATCATTTCAATGTTTTGGTAAATATTTGCATAATTTATGCATAACTATAGAGAATAAATTTAATTTTTTTTGATGATCGTTGTGCTTATGGTATACATAAATTATTATAGTTAGAATTGTGTGTCAATAATGCCTGTAACTCTTTAGCTAATTGCAAAATATTTCTGCTGCTGTCTTGTAAACATAATGTATTTTTAATTATTAAAAAATATCTACATATTTAATGAAAAAAAACTTATTTATAGATATATTTTTAACAAAGCAGCAGCATATTATAAATAACAACAAGTTTTTTTTTACGTTAAGAACTAGTGGATCTTTGATATTCTCAGATTCTCTCTACTAAATATGCACGTATTACACATGTAAACTTTCCTTTTGAATTACTGCATCTATTGTTTGTATCTGCATTAAAATCCGTGTAGTTATTTAAAAGATTTGAACTAATAGACACCAGAAGCAACTTCGTATTGTAACTATGTAGAGAGACTACAAATCTCCTTTCACTCATTAAAAAAAAAATACAACTCCACACAAAGTTTTATCCCGTGTAGCATTTGAACCCACAAAACTTGTCGTAGTATAAAGCGGCGTGGCGACCGCTTAAATCACTAGATAAACCGTGCAGCCATCGTAACTATAATTTTAATTAATTCGTGCTAGTTTTTTTTTAACAGACTAGTAGATATTCCACCTGATAGTACCTACGAGGCTATCATCACCTTTGTAAAGGATGTGTACACTAGATAACCGAGGTCTATCGTTACTCCTCAGATGTGAAAGCATCGAAACTTGGAGGCTAAGACTCGGGTAAGCTTTGAAGGATTTAGGTATTAAGCTGTGTCAGGGAGCCAACTCAAGCCAATAACGCCCAGCTGTACAAATCTTTGGTGAATTCAAATGCAGGTGATTTCAGTTATTAAATAATCAGACACATAAACGTTATTAAAATGTAAGAATTTATAAACACTAAATGATCCATAACAACATACTAACTCCGGTACACCGGTATGTGTCAATGTGGTATGGGAAATAAATGTACCTAAACTTACGTTTCTATGCTCCTAAATCTGATAGATGATTCAAAGTTTCTTTTCTCTCAAAACAGAACTAGATGCTCGATAATTTGAAACACATTTAATAACATTTCTCGGAAGTTATTGAAATATTTCGTCAATGATCACCACTCTACCATAGGCCCATGCCTCATATTGCCATGAATAGTAATAGACCATAGCAGTATATTTTCATTCTTGTCCCCATCTCTGTAATTATTCCACATAATATAATTCTATAGACATTCTTCCTCCAAGTAGGCTGTAAGAAAATACATTTGCTTTGAACAATAAATTGTTCTACATACATCTAAACACACTGTTTCCTAGATATATGTGGTCGTAAAGAATTTGTTGTTTTAACTCACTGTCTGCCAGTTAAACTATGCACATTGGACAAGATTGTATCTTATGACTTTAATGTATCGTTACATTTTGTTCGTAAAATGGCTTAATCTTGCATTAAAAAGAGGTTTAAACAGAATTTCAATTTGTACTGAAAAAATCACTAAAGTTAGCGATATGAAAGCGGTGATTCTTTGATTATTTATCAAATCATAATGAAATATTTGTCTAATTAAAAAAAATTGCTTATGAAGTTTTAGAGTAGGATTGTTTGTTAACAATTTTGCGTACATAGATTTCTGACACAGATAACTAGGCTCCCCCGTAGTATGGAATTTTTTAACGTAGTAACAATGTTTTACTAAGATATAATAAAAAGCTTTTGTAAAACATTTTATTATTTACAAATTTAGGAAGGAACACCAACAAAATATTTATAATTATGTTGTGTATGTTTGCATGTGTGTGTGTGTGTGTGTGTAACATGTATATAACGTTTAACAAAGACTTTAAGTTCTATTTCTAAGATCTAAATCTGCAGTACTTCAGACCAAACAACAAAACCGCTACGGTGAGCAGATAATTTGAGAACACAAGAGACTAGCCATTGAAAGTTCAACGATCGTACGGATATAGACGGAATGTGCGACTGCACTAATGGGACCATCAACTATTGGGGATGATTTGGAGAGATTAGAATTTTTGTTTTTCTATAACTGCCTAAACAGGAGCTTAATTATTTCAGAGTTCACGTACTTGTTTTATCAAATAAAATGATCCACTGCTGGAGATATGTACGTCTCTACTTTAAAAGGAAATTTTCGCTTGCAATACCATGTAGTACATATTATATTTTACTTATCCTGCTCCTTCGTTTTCGTGTGGGAATCTACGAATACCATCAGCCACTGGCTGGTTGTTATGTTGACTCGAACCGACTTAAAATCGCACGCCATCTCGGGTACTATAAGCCGAGGAACCAGGTGCACCCTCGAAAGGAAATCCCTGGAACCCCGACATACCTCGGGCCATCTATGGTCTGTAAATGACCCCCTTCTGTGTGGGAACCCTATTAAACCCTAATGTCCAAAAGAAAGTCGGTCTTTGCGGCGCTCACGCCTCTACCAGCCGAGCAGATTCAAATCGAACTCACTACCAGCTCACGTTTTTCCTTTCCATTATAATTCCGGATCATTAAATAGGGGCGTGAAAAGCATCTCACTAGGCTGCCACAGTGTGGGTCGTCATCCCCACACTGCCTGCATTCACAAAGAGTGTAGTAGCCTCCACTCATACTTTCCATCCGGCATAGTAGACATTGGCAAGCTATAAATAAAAAAAAAAACTTTGGATTCTTAAACCAATTTGGTGGTGTCTTCACAATTCTTTCTTCACCCACAAAGAGTCTGTAGACTCTGTGACTCTCTGTACTCGTATGTCATAATTTTTCGAATAAATGAGATCGACAATACATCAACATAGAATAGACATCAATAGAAAATGTTTAATATATTTTATTTTTAAATCGGATTAGTTGAACTCCTTATATAGAATAAATAAGTGAAAATATTTCTTGAAAATAAAGTATTATTTTGCAAATACGATTCATCATAAGAATACAAATATGTATCTACGTTCGTTCATTCTTCTTTCGTACGATCCACGAGTTTCTAAACAGTTGAGTAACATAAAATTGGATTATACGTATAATGTAAATACAAAGTATAAATTATTTATTAAAAGGGAACCGAATGGATAATCCAAACTTAGCCATTACGGCTTAGCTTTCCTTCATTAACATCACCTAAAAGTTTGGATCGGATAAACAAATCGTTAACTTTCAGGTCCCAAACCTGTAACATTCCGAAATTTAACTTGTTTAAAGGCCTTTGTTACCGGGACTGTGTTTTTAAATTCAATTATAATTACGGAATTTTAGAGAGCTTTCGTATGGGATTAAACTGTTTTGAACTTGTTTTAAACATGTCAATTGCACTAAAGTGAACCTTCTATGGGAAAATATAAATCGATAGTATTAACTGCTCTATAATAGTTTCAACAATCTTTAGTTTTCTATTGATTTCATCAATGTTGATTTTACCAAAAATGGAGTCCAGTAGTTAGTTTTAGCTGACTTGACTGTAGCGTAGTGATGGGGTATGAGCAAAAGGAGCTCCAACCAACCAACCAGACCAATAAATAGACCAATTCGATGTTCACGTACAAATAATTTTCAATCTTATGTGAGTTTAAGATAGAATCTAAATGAAAATAAAATTTCTCAGTACTAATGTAAGCCCTAGTCATCGACGCCTACGGAGTTTGATGAACTAACTCTTCTTGTTTATTTTAAGAAATCATTTGGCATTAGATAATATATTTTGTTTTGTTTCTAAGCGGAAATTCGTGGCGCCACTTGTATTAGACAATATATTGTTATTGTTGTCGGCTGGAAGATATTTATGCGTTAATTATGTGTATTATATTATAGGACACTGACATTGTATAATTATCTAGATGTGTGATTATTGAATGAAAAGTAATGATATTGTATCTAGTGTTTTTATCATGAAAACAATTATCAGGGATAATCGGGTAAATTGAAATCAATTATTAATTGGTATCGCTGGCCTCCGTATCATGATCTAGATGACAATAGGTTATCTGAAATTAAATTAATGATAGTGAATCAAAGAGAATACCTGTAACAATCTTGAGTAGTATTTTTTTTTACATTTAATTGCTTATTTCTATAAGATGATAATTATACTAATTCAATATCCCGCTATGATCCTTAGGAGTAGAACAAAGAACACGAAACCTCTTAAAATTTATGTCTACTGATTAATGAGAAAATATTAAATATGTAAATGTTAAGAATACATTATAATGTTGTAATTCAAGATAATAAATAGAAATATTGACCTGATTCTGTACCAGTAAGAAGTCCATCTCAACATTAAACTTTTCAAATTACAAATATAACTCTAACCATTACATACATCATACAATCAATTCTCCAAAATCAGTTTGTATATCTTTATCGTTGTACATCACAAACAGATAGCGGCCACCCACGAAATACTTCGGATGCCCACACATGATGATAGGCGATGAATGTTATGTGAGAGGTGATTATCTAGGGGATTAATTTTGTCTTATCTGGCAATTTAAAAAAGTATATCAGGTATTTTAGATACGTCACTCATAAGCCGCGGTAGCGTAATAGGGAGGGCGCCAGACTTACGATATATTGGCTTTTTATTGTTCTAGAATCACCTTTAAACGAGAAAAAAACCCTTTGATAAGGTGATACATATTGCTCATGGATGCTTGGAACTTAAGAGTTACAGGCGTGTCTTTGAGTTTTCTGTCAGAAGTAACTGGAGGGAAAATTAGACAATCTATAAAGTTACTGATTGAAACGGAATGAATGAATGTATGGTTAGGCTTTTCTGTAGGGTCTTGATATTAGTCATAACGGGCTAAAATATTGCTTAAATTTAATATTACTCAACCTTCTTTAATTTTAATTACTTAGAAAAAAAGGCATTATTCCACATAGAAGATGCTACCTATAAATAATAAAACACAAGCAAACGTAAAACAGTAACATTTCTTAGTCATACTACCTTCATAAACAGACCCCAGTTCCTTTTACGTACGTACAATAAACTTGACCAAATAGAAATAAAAAAAACTCACCATAAAGTCATCTCTCGTAAAAAAGCCTAAAATATGAAGTACCCATGTTGGTAACACAAGGGATAATTAACTAAAGTACACATAATTATAAAAAGTAGGCGTAAAATAATATTTGTTATGGCCATGTGGTTTGTGGTAAGGATGTCGGCTTGATGGAAGCGCCATGAGTGTTAATTTGTGTGGGTCGAAACACACTTAAATTTAAGTAGCTTGGATTGTAAACATAAGTGATGATACACTTTTAAATTGAGAAATATTATTCTTACTTCACTTTACCGTTTATTTAAAATGTTAGGTATTAAAGTTCGGTCTATTGTCTCGTAGTTCTTATTAACCAAGGTCGTCTGTAGAAAAAAGTTGTAGCTTAAAAAATATCATGTAATTTTTAAACTTGGCTTAAATTTGACTTGTCAAAAAGTACTAATGAGAATATTGTCTAAGTACAAAATCATTAAGTATATATATATAATACAGTAAACAAAAATGTGTAAATTGAACCAGATAATATGTTTATATTGGCTAATTTTCCTCTCAGCTTACGTAATAGTGTAATCTTAAAACCATTTTAATTAATTGCTCATAAGTCATTTAATATATGAATACGATTAAATAAAATTTGTAAAGCTTAAAAATATATCTAATTCAAAGGTGTATACTGCATTACGCTACTGGCTATCTTTTTTAGGTTACCCAAATACCATTACATTTATCGGATATATAAAACTAATACATTACTAACAATGATTCACAGACAGTTCATTGTTCATATTTCACAAATCTATAATCAATTTATCGGTACTCTAAATTCCGAATTAATCAGCTACATTCGTGTGACAACATTACCGTGGTCTGCCACATCTATCTCTCACATATCATTGGTATCTGTCACATATGGCTGGCATGTGAAATGATATGTCGCCTAATGTGAACTTATTGAAGTATTTCTGTACTCATCCTGTACCCTTTTGATGAATGAAGAGTACGGTTAATGTTTACTGAATAAGTCATAAGTACCATTTATTTTTAGAGTATTGTAAGATGTTGGTTAATAAAACTTGATATTTACATATACAATAGTAACTATGAAATGGTATTTATTTAAAATATTGTCAATATATCTTCATACAACCTTGTATATTCTTGTGTCGGATCTAAGGAGAGGTCTATGGACAACAGTAGATGTCTTTTGACCTAAATTGTTAAATATCATAATATCTTATGTTCAAGGCACATAAACTTGCCCTAAAATATTTCGTTTGATGATTAGTGGTGATGATTATGATAAGTTGGTGATTAGTTTCTATTAAAAAATCATTTGTTTCTATAAAAATATTAGTTTCTATAAAAAATATATGTTATTTGGAGATATTAGAAAGAAAATAACATAAGCGTTGGGCAAGAATTTCACTCTAGAAAAAAATCTTAATTTATAGTTTGTCCAATGTCAATGACCTTGGAGTTCTAGTACAGCCATTATCATCTCACACGTGGTAGCAGATGTGGGAAACATTTGACGACTGGGTGACCAAGAAGTTATTATTGTGCCTACGTACTTACTTTACTTATAATAATAGGAATAGACAAATCATTTGAATTTTAAACCCAAATCTGAAGGGTTTTTGAAATTCAAATCATTATATTGATGACGACAATTAAATGGTCACACGGACGGGATTAGATTACGGACTTCTCGCTCCTAATTCAGCATCTTCTGTTGGATAAAAAGCGATGGTTTATTTTGGACTAATGTTAGATTTGTTCCACCAAAACTAGTTTTTAGTCAAGTTTATACTCAGTTTATTTTATTATGGTACTTAGTCTTTTTTTTTTTTACGTGTGGAAATCCCCTCGGACCGTCACCCCGCCGGGGCATGGTACTTAGTTTAGCTTAAGGTACACAAAGTTCAAATTAGGTTACATGTGATATTTAAAATATTTTCTACATTTACATACTTAGAATTATAACTATTATAGTAAGGTCAAAATGGCAAAGGTCTTAAAACAGAATACGGAGTAATTTTTCTATTTTACCGGCAACGGC
The DNA here is from genome assembly GCA_932526445.1 of Phragmatobia fuliginosa. Taxonomy (NCBI): domain Eukaryota; kingdom Metazoa; phylum Arthropoda; class Insecta; order Lepidoptera; family Erebidae; genus Phragmatobia; species Phragmatobia fuliginosa. The sequence goes on along the minus strand of OW052081.1, from coordinate 7,145,288 downwards.
TCCGTTTTCAAGTCTAAGGTAGTAGAGCCATGCTGATTTCAGCACGAACGGACCGGTACGATTGGGGCAGTACTACCCTCATACAGAAGACCATCCTAATAATGATAGCACTCTTGCTCGTCGTATTTCGTTGGTGAGTGTGTGACCAGAGGCCCAATCATTCTGCATCGTTCTCTCGGCTTCCAGAGGCCGGGAGAATGATGCAGGAATATCCGACCACGCTGCCATGGTATGGGTCACCATGCTTCATTGCTTAACCTCACAATGAGGATGGTAACCCCCTACTCCTGGATTCTACTCATACTTTCCATCGGGCAGAGTAGAGTGACTTTGGTAGGCTTAAATATATAAAAAAATACGATTATGTTGGAGGTCTACTATGGCTAGTCAACCGTCTTCTAATTCATATAATCAAAATTAATTCAATCTGATATTTATCTTCAATTAAAGATGACATGAGAAAACATGACATACGTAATGAAGCCGTATGTCACAGAGTTTGTTAACTGCTCTACTATAAAATTAACCTGTTAGATTTTAATTCATTTAATTGGTTATATGTGAAGTCAATAGTTAATTCTAATTAATAGAAAATAAATAAACTAATTGCTCAATCACAATATAATATTTTGAAGTCAAGTAGTTAGATCGTCAAAGCTGAAAAATAATAATAACAAGCAATTTATCTTATAGGAATTTACATCATCATCATCATCATCAACAGCCTTTAACAGTCCACTGCTGGACATAGGCCTCTCCTTTGAAAGGAGGTTTTGGCCTACTATACCACGCTGGCCAGACGGGTTGCTAAAGGGTTTGTTTCAAGTTTTCCTTCTCTTGGCAATGATGTTAGCTCCTTATTTTGTTCCTTTAGTCGCCTCTTACGACACCCATGGAATGGATATGGGTGGTGACACTTTTCATTCTTAATCCGTCACCACACGGGCGGTATTTACTTAATAGAAATGATAATCTTATCAATATTAAGATATTTGTAAGAATGTAAGGGCAGTAACAATCAACAGATTTATGTTCCAATTAAATTATCAGACTTCTTTGCCTAAACCGGATTATTTTAGTATTGTCAATTTTTGCATTTCTTGTATTATTAGTACTACACTACATGTACTACTAGTAGTACAAGTACTACGAAACTCAATGCAAGTACTTAGTTCTTATAAAAGTCTATTTCACTATTAAAATAGTGTAATATAATGTACTAATTCTTATATTTTTATTTAGAGTATTTTACATGTTAATTAGAAATTTTATTCTCAAGTAGGTATTTCTTCGATGCATTCGGTTAAACTTCCTAACTCTCAACATCAATATAAATCGATGTAATTAAGTACTAGTGTAAAAGTGCCCTTAAACTGTCACATAGCATGAATGAACAATCTGTTGAAGATCAGAATCCGGTACATGACTCACACATATCCAAGTCCCACGGGAAGTTCTAAAATAAGACACTTATTTTTATCTTATGTTTTATAATGCAGACGCTATATCCTCTTCCTATACTTACAAATTATTACGAATTTATGGATTAAAGCATTCAATTGCCGTTAAGGTACGTGAATAAGGAGTGAAGCGCTCGAAAGCGAGATGCCCTAGGTAATTAAAAATAAATGTACTGACCAAGTTTCAACAGTATAGCTCTTATAGTTCGGAAAAAAGTGGCTGTGACATACCGCCGGATAGACAGACAGACAAACAGACATGACGAATCTATAAGGGTTCCGTTTTTTGCCATTTGGCAACGGAACCCTAAAAACAATCACCGAGAGTAAGCAGCGACGACGCGTTCAGTACTTTGCATGGTTGGTGGCATGATTCGGAGGTCACGTTAAGCATTCGATCCCAATTGTTATCATAGAATAACAGTTGTGAAGCTGGAGGCCTTCGGAAGGCGGAACCTACGTAGGTTGTTTTGACAGTCCCCAACACGTACTCGGCCAGCGTGTGGACGTATGACCTTGACCGTCTTCTGAGAGGAAACCCGAGCTCAACAGTGGGAACATTATAGGTCGTTGAGTAATAGGAAGTACTGATAACTATATTTCCAAAAGAATAGTAGTCTATAAAACAACCACGTTTTAGCAACTCTTTCAGAAACTAGAGAAGAGGAAAAATTGGGAATATCTTGCTTAAAAACTGTAGACAGGATGAATATGTAAACCGCAAAACCGATTTGGACGATTTACGGTATAAAGATAGATTTGATCTTGGAGAAGGCCGTAGGCAAATTTTTGTCGCAGTAACCGACAAACTTGTGGGCTAGACTAAGACAATTTTAAGTCTCGGACTTTTTCTCCAGAAATTCTCTCACTAAATTTAACCGGATTCAAATACCGTGTAAATAAACCCCTTAATTCAATATACCATGAAATTTATTTTTTGGTCGTAAATATGGTACTAAACAACTGGTAGAATAAAGCTACAGGGGTCTTGTAAACAGGCTCAAACGTGGTTATTATAACATAAAACATCCGTTTATACAAATATGGAATATCCATATTAATTTTCTTAATTATGCTACGAGTAATATTCCTTTAAGTTCGTTTAATTTAGTAAGTATGTTTAATTAATTTAGAGTTAACCACGTCACAACATTTAGTTTCTATCGTTAACCACCCACGAATGTTGTATAATTATCTAGATGTGACTAGCCAATCAATCTTATCAACATCCATACAAAAAAGTGTGTACAAAGAAGTAGTGAAATATAAAATTAAATCTAATCTCAATTTATTCATATTTATGTCTTATGTACAGACTTGAATTATAATATGAGAAAGATAAGTTAATTTAATGAAAACCTCAATATAATTACTACAAGTACACAATTACAATATTTCTTTTCATTAAATACCTAATGTTTGTTTTTTTTTGTTACAGATATGTGCATCAAGATATCCTAAAAAATCCACACAAATGAGACAAAAACAGATTAACTATCATCAATATGCTTCAAACATATAAACTATGGCGGCTCAATTCAAAGAGACATTCGAAAACGGAACGCCGTATATAGGGCTGCGCGGGCGCATATCCGAATTCAAATTTAGAACGGAAAGGCGCCGGAAATGGTGTCGACCGTACGTCGGGGTGCAGTTCCTGCTAATCGCCTTAGTTTCTTGTTGTCATGGTTACCAGGAACAAAGGTTCGCTATGGAGCCACAAGATCAGGTTAGTTTTACTGTCGATTTTTATTTCATGTTTACTAAACATAGGTTTACTTCTTAGAAGGTATTTGTTTATGTTGAAGTTGAATGAAACGTGTATGTTGTAGTCATAAACATTTGCGATTTTGTTTGTATTGTCTTTTCGTAAACTGAAGAAAAGAAAAAAGTGTTAGTCGTATAGTATTTAGAATTGATTTTATGTGAAGTCTGTTTCAATCAAACAGTTGTATTTATAAAAAGTTGACTTTTTCCCAAGAAGTTTTTTTCATTTATGAGAAAGAAAAAATGATTAATTTTAAGAAGTGTATCTATATTTTTTCAAACATTATCTGTTGTTTGTAGCAGTATAATAATTACTATATCACAATAGCCTATCCCAGTCCGTTGCTGGACATACTCGTAGGCCTCTCCCATTCTGACTGTTTTTTTCTAATTACTTATCACTTAATATTTTGAGTTCAAACAGAACAATTCAATCTATGAATGCATTCCATTTCATTCTTCATTTTTGAATGTTTAAATCTTATACTCTAAACATATGTATGCTCCATACAAAGATTATGAAAAAACTATTAAATATAACAAAATATGTGTTCATATTATAAACAAATCAAAATAATGTTAAATGATCCGCTCCAGTGTAATGTAAACTCGTTCAAAATAATTTTTCAAAAGAAAATCCGGTTAACTTAATAAATAATGAAATGTAATACTGCCTTTAATTAAATGGATAACGTTATAAAAATTAACATTGCAGTGATAGATAGCGATGTTCAGTAATTAATTTAATGGATATTTTAGGTTATTTTATACCTAATACCGTTATTTATGCTACTACTCTACATTGAGGCGTTTATAAGGGCCAGTGACCTTTGTCAAGTAGCAGTCGACGTGGTGTATCTATAATTTTTTTATGTTTCTCCATTATCTTTATTATATTATAATATATTAAATTTTATGTGTTTATGAACAAATTTTTAGAATATAATATCATCATTAGCCTTTAACAGTCCAGTGCTGGACATACGATGGGGAGGTTTTGTTTTACTCTTCCATGCTAGTTGAAAGAAGGGTTGGTGTAGTCATTTAAGTCATCCGAGATGGCGCCTTGAGACGCAGGTCCATGTCGTGCGGTGTTCCACAGGGGTCTGTCCTAGGACCACTCCTGTGGAACATGGGATACGACTGGGCCCTACGAGGGCGTCTCCCCCCCGGGCTGGGTGTAATCTGTTACGCAGACGACACCCTGGTCACGGCCCGGGGGGCAAACTTTGAGGAGGCGGCGCGCCTGGCCACCACGGGAGTCTCCCGGGTGGTCGGGCGCATCGAGGCGTTGGGTCTGCGGGTGGCTCTGGAGAAGACGGAGGCCCTGCTATTTCATGGGCCCCGTCGCGGCCCGCCCGCCGGCGCCTCGATCGAGGTCAACTCGGTCCTCGTACCGGTCCGGGCCCAGATGAGGTACCTGGGTCTGGTCCTCGACGGTAGGTGGCTCTTCGACGAGCACTTCCGACAGCTTGGACCTAAATTGGTGGGCACTGCCTCCGCCCTAGGGCGACTTCTGCCCAACTTGGGCGGGGCCAGTGTCCCCACTAGGCAGCTGTACACGGGGGTTGTCCGGTCAATGGCACTTTACGGTGCACCGGTGTGGGCGGCGGCTCTGTCCGCCCAGAACAGGGCGCGCCTCTGGCGCCCCCAGCGGATACTGGCGGTCAGAGCCATACGTGGATACCGCACGGTGTCCACAGAGGCGGCGTGTGCCTTGGCCGGAACGCCCCCGTGGGATTTGGAGGCGGAAGTGCTCGCCGATGTTTATCGGCGAGTGGCTGACTTCCGGGCGGAGAGCGGATTTCGCCCTCCGCCCGAGGACGTGCGCGAGTGGCGCGAAGCCGCTCGCCGAGCCACCATGCTGAGATGGTCGCTCCGGCTGGAGACCCCACGCGCTGGCTTCGCCGCCGTGGAGGCTCTTCAGCCGGTCATCGCGGAGTGGGCAGGGCGGCAGCACGGGACCCTTTCCTTCCGGCTGACGCAGGTACTTTCCGGGCACGGTTGCTTCGGAAAGTACCTGCACTCGGTCGCTAGGAGGGAACCGAGTCCCGCCTGCCACCACTGCGACTGCAGTGAGGACACGGCCCAGCACACGCTGGCGGTCTGCCCCGCTTGGGCGGCGCAGCGCCGGGTCCTCACTGCAGTCATCGGAGGGGATCTCTCGCTGCCGGCCGTCATAAGATCGATGGTCGGCAGCGACAGTTGTTTCACCGCGGTCGCAACCTTCTGCGAGGACGTAATCTTGCAGAAGGAGGTGGCGGAGAAGGCCCGGGAGGACGATATCCACTCGGACCCGATCCGCCGCCGGCGCCCTGGGCGGCGGAGGCGCGCATACCTGCGTCTCATGCCGCCCTGAGAGTGGCCGCGGATGGGCGGGACGGGTTTCCCGTCCGTCCGCAGTAGAGGCCAACCGCGAGGGGGCGGCGTCCGCGTGTGACCGGACGTTGCCCAATAGAGAGTCGAGAGCTAAGGTGGTGCCCGCAACAGTGCGGGCAGGCGCCGGTCGGAGTCCAGAAGGAAATCCCCTCCCTGGACTCCTTCCAATACAAAGGCGCAGAGAGGGTCACACCGTGTGGTTTTAGTCGGTTCGAGTCCGACACACCACCCCGCCGTAACCCCCGACGGGGTGACGGTCCGCGGGGATTTCCACACGTAAAAAAAAAAAAAAAAAAAAAAAAAAAAAAAAAAAAAAAAAAAAAAAAGTCATTTAAGTCATTCATACCTTATCTATGCAGTGAAATTGATTCACGTATTAAACTTAATAAGTTTGCCTTGAATAACGATTCTTTTATAATATTATAATATAATAATAATAACATTTATTACCAAAAAATAGGTGTTCAAAAACTATTTACAACATACAAACATTTTATTTTAGTTTAAATGAGTTATATACTTATGTAAGGGTAGAATTGAACTCTGGTACCCGAGATAAGATTAAAAAAGTTATGTTTTATTCGATATAATAATAAAGAACAAATAAATTATAGAAATAAACAAGACTACAAAAAATATGGACGAATAAAAGTAGATTAGAGTTTACGTCAGACGCGTGCTATCACCTGAAAATGTATCCCAGACTGAGGGAAAGAAAATGTTGCGTAAGCTTAAGGTGAGTTTGTTCCCACCCTATTGGGATATGACGAAATTTAGTGAGACGTGAACCTTCAGCAATTTCCGCACCGTCTTACTTAACGGTACTAAAAGTTGAACAATGACTGCTTCAAGGACAGCGTTCACTGTAAGTTTTGCTTAAAGTTAGAATATTTGTAAATGATATTACATACCAAGATTTTCTAAAATATCATAATTTTTATTTTATTTATCCATGTGGTGGCGAATTAAGAATATGGACTGATACCACTACTGTTCATCTGTCGTAAGAGCTGATCACATGACTGAGAAAACAAACTATGCAGAATAATTAAAGCTCTGCAAAGAGAACGAAAACTTTAACCAAATCATTCGAGCAACAAACTGTACCAAGCAATCTGACCCGTGTGATAGAATATTTCTACGGAGTACTTCTATTAGAATTTATACTCACCAAAACCTCATTTCTAGGGAGAGGCCTAGATTATGAACGTTGATGAAGTGCAGTATAGTTCTAAGATAAACGTATTTAACAATTTTCTAGAACGCCCTATTGATTGAATTTGCAACGATCCTAATCGATGTGCTGAGAGTCATCACATCACAATTAAAACTTGCTAGCGCGATGTAATTCTTAAGAGGCGCCATCTATTGATGAACGGCTATATCACTGCTTTAGTACTTAATTAACAATTAAAAATCTATAAAGGAAATTACATTAATGAGCTATACTCACAAAATAACTACTATAACTTAATACTTTTGATATCTGTCGGTCTGTCGGTGCTAATCAAAGCAGGCGTTAGTGCACATTTAATTTAATCATCCGTTAATGCAATAGTGTCACACTGACTGGAGTTAAATGCCGCTTAAATTGCCGGCTTCTCGGCGTTTATCAATATAATTTTAATGATAGGTTATTGAACTAAATGGTGGCAGACATGAGTTTTACGTAATAACTTAATTTGTAAAACATGTTTTAATATGGGGTATACGTTTCAAATATTTGTAACTTATTCGGTACAAGTGTTGTTAAATAGAGGCTTGTACATTCTAAAGGTTCTAGAAAAGGAGTTGTTTTGAAACTTCCTATCCTTTCTGTGCTGAGCTGCTGTGTTAAAATCTTCAACTCTCTACTAGCGTACGCGTTTTCCTTCTTCTCCTCTTCGATCCCGGGTTCTTCAAGCGGGCGTGAGATAAGAAGAATCTCACTAGGCCGCCATATTGTAGGTCATCGTGCTGCATTTTTCGCTTTACAGTGAGGGCTGTTACCACTACTTATGAACTCTACTCATGCTTTCCATCAGACTGAGTTGTCATTTTAGTAAATAATTTTAAAGGAAAATTTTGGATGACAGGCTTGTTAGTCGAGTAGGTAGTTAGTGACTCAAAGGTTTTGGGTTAATGCTCACCCGCTGATATTTCCTCCTTCGCGTAGTTAAACTCAAGTAGTGGAATCTACACTTCATACACCTATGTATATTATAACTAGGTAGTTTTTCCTGCAGAGTCGCTCGCGTATAAGTATTAGCCTACGTGAGTCTCCAAGGTCCAAACTAGGTATATATCGATATTCATCCAAATCAGCTCATCGCTTGTGTAGTAAAAGCGTGATAGATACGAGTAGTTACTTCTAAATTGATAATATAAGTATGGATAAATATTTCGAACAACATGACTGATGTAGACTTTTAAATATTCTTGATACTGATTGTCCTCCTTGTGACGCTATCCTCTATTCTGAGGGTCGTCACCCCTATTTGCTAGTGTTCTGCGAGTAGCAGTTCGCCATTTGTCTCTGTCTTGAGCAGTATGCAGAGCAGCATGGATCGTACTGCTGAGAGTGGAGCAACTTTGCTACTGCTACTGGACTGCTGCCTCTGGGTCCTTTCCTCTCGATTTTGCCAGTAACTATCAACGTTTTGAGGTAATCATCGTCATTCTTGATTGATTGATTGTAAGTTTTACTAATTTTGTAAGAAAAACAAGATCTTACTAACATACTCTTGATCCAGCTCAGATGAGTTCTAGGCTAAGCTCTCGTTAGATACTAACGAACCACACGTCCTCAGTACGTGGAATGAAGGCAAAAGTACAATCCTCGTAATTGGTTAATCGCCTTTCTTCTACGACATATTTATCGCCTTACTATTGTACGTGGTTCAGGTAAAAACGAGCAGTGTGTGTCTATACCTACAAATAAATAAAAATGAAGTGTCTGTTAGTAACTTCAAAGCTCATAAAATTAATATATTAAATATTCAGTATTTTACATTAAAATTTAATAAAATGCCTTAAAAAAATGTAACCAAAAATTGTAAAAACAATGTTGGAAAAGAGTATCCATGGAGTTTCTAGTCTGTTCTTCTCCATAGGATCTACGAATTGGAACAGACGATTATCTTCACGACTGACTACTGACTAACTACTTGCCGTTTCAAAAGTGCCGTTGTATGATTATTTGTATGTTTATTTGAAATAAAATGGTTTGATTTGATTTGATTTGATAGTACATGCTGGGCAACTGGCATTAGACCTCCGCAACCCTGAGGGAGAACTAAAATTCGAAGGTTGAACTAACTCCCCAATAACAATTGCCATAGATGTTCATGACAACCGTTACCTGTTCCTCCTTCACGATTGTTAGTATAGCAACATGCTTATATAACAGTAAAAGAATTTCTAAAATATTTTACCATACCGTCTGCTCTAAATTCATTAGCCAATTTTACGCGTGAAATTAACATGTCGGAATTTAAATTATTTCTAAACAGTAACGTTTCGAGAATACAGAATTCCTTTAAAAATGTATTGGAATAAAGTCATAATAGTACAATAAATTAGCAATAAATGGCATTTTAGGCCACATCTAAAGTAAATCAAGCATAATTAAAGATAATCTGTCAGAAACTTTATGGTTATCTGTCTTGTTTTTAAATTAATCAGCGTTAATTATGTATATGTATTAATTTATAAGTATATAAATTATATAACTGTCAAAAATATTTAATACATATATGTGGGAAAAACATATCGCGAAATGTTTTTAAGAATTTGTTACTTTTTCATGAGTTAATACCCTGGGGTCTACATATTTTAATATCTAAGATTTGTTTGCATGCATAAATATATATATATTTCTGTCTGATGAAATTAAGGCTAAGGGTTGAAAGGGTAACCAACAGAAAGTAATTTCTGAGTATAACATTGTTATTATCAAATGGACAGGCAGCCAGTTGAATCTATTGATATACACCTACATCTTGTTGTCAAACAGTTGTTCTTCTTGGATTAGGATGGTGTGTTTTCTTATCCTGCATATTTTTGTATCTATTTAAAATCAAAATTATGATAACCATAACTAATTTTAAGCCATTGTGCGAGATATAAGCATGGGTTGGGAAATAAAATAAATAAAAGTTAATTTGTTTTCACCGATATTCCCGTAGTTGATAGTTCCAAAAGTCCTTCTCCCTCCAATTCTGGAACAATTCTCAAAGGGTGGAAAGGTACTAGTATTCCTTGAGCCTACTGGCTTTGATAATTACTTACCAGAAAACAGTCAACTACGTTGCTCTCTAAACCATAAAAAAAATAAAAACAAGAATTCGTCAGTATGTCCGCTAGTCATGATATGTTTCACTAGTGGTATAGTAAAAGAATTATGTAAACAAACATGTATGATATGGATGATCCCGTGTTAACAACGAGAAGCGACAGTTTTTGAATAGTTCGTGCCTGTAAACGAAGTATTACATGGTGTGGTCTAAGCGAGAAGAGCCTAGAGGTGTATATTTAATTTTGTTTTATCATTAAAGTCAAGAAGATACAGAAAAAATAATATGTGTTTAAAATCTGCTTTCTAACTGGTACACAAGCTTCAGTAAAAATAGTTATTTGTGATAATTCAGGTAATTTCTTTGCCTTCATATTGTAAATAGAAATGCAAAATTATTTCTTGTCGTAATATTCATTTGATACTTTTGACAAAATTGTAATCAGCTAATCCTTTGATTAAAAATACCATTTACTTAATACTCACTGACTTTTACACTAAAAGCAGTGAGCTAAAAGTAATTTTAGTTTATTTTAATTCAGAGGTCTTACAGAAATGTTATATTTACGGACTTCAGTAGGGTGACTAATACTCCAGGGTGATAGTACGGTTGGTGAACTTTAATAGAGCATTGCCATCATTTTGAGATTTTACTCGCGGTATTAGGGAGGTGACAGGGTTTTAAATTCCAGTAATCCCACTCATTCAAGAAAAAAAAAACGGTTTGTATGGCTCTCTCAACACAAAAATGTTAGTAATAATTTTAATACATCATCTCATCACTTGTTCTGCTTTCATTATTTAAAGTCAAAAATATTTAAGTTTTTTCATGGATCGCATAGCTTAGCAACTTTAAGGGTTGAACTAAAAAAAAAAAAAATTTACAATAAATTCGAGGACCCTGACTTCCCAATACTGATTGCCATATATGTCCATGACAACTGGGATCGACGGCTTAACGTGCTCTACAAGGCACGGACGTGAAACACCGCTAATTTTCCATACCCAACATCACTTTTGAGTCGGTTTCGGAACCGAAACCTTATGATCCTTTTCATTAATATATTCTATTGCCCTTGAGTACAAGTTCCATAACATTGCTATGATTTTAGTTTTAGAATAATATTGGTCCTCCCTATATAAACAAGTTTTAAAGTACTTAGTTTATATATAGTGAAGTTCTAAAATTACACGGTCGCTGAGGTAGGGTGACAAAGTGGTTTAGGGTAGCGCCGACAAACTAAATAAATCTATTTATATTTCAGTGGTGTGGACTTCAAAGAAAAGTATTCTTTTGTTACTTATTTAAATCTGAATATAGAAAGAAATGAGAGATTTTTTGTATTTATTTTGCACATTTACAATAATTTAGAATTTAAAACATGATTATTAATGAGCTGTGTATTTTTCTAAATATAGGCATAGAAACTTAATATGAATGAATCTCTAATTTATATTACGTGATAACTACATTTTAATTCGTAATATTTAAATCTGAAATTCAAATTTCAAAAAGTAATTAACAACGTGTTAAATAGCAGCTACAAATACGTGACTGCAAAAACACTAACCAGACACATTACACCATTAACTGATAAGCAAGCTGACAGCTGTCAGTTTGTATCTTCTTAACTACATATGTGTATGCTACTACGTGGGTAGTTTTGTAATTAAATTAGACGTTGCGATTCAATTCGATTTTATTTAACAAAATACTTTTTTTTACGTTACGTTTGAATTTAGTTATGAGATAAAATCTAATATGAAATCATTGGCTTTATATCTTGCATCTTTTCTAAAATATTGAAATTGTATATTCAGTATAAAACTATCGCCGTCCACTGCCGAAGGAAGGTCTCACAAAAGGAGCGCCAATCATCCCGTTCTTGGGCAGTCTGCATCCATTCACCACCAGTCACTCTCCTCAAATCGTTGGTCCATCATGCCGTAGGACGCCCTATACTACATCTACTTAATCCCACTTTCCACTCTAGCACCTTTGGGCTCCAGGGACTATCAGTTCATATGGAGACATGACCGGCCCACTTCCACTTTGGCGTACTTATTTTCCATACGATATCGGTAACTCTAGTTCTCTGTCGAACAAAGTTACGAATTTATCAGACAGGCATTTATCACACGCTGGGCTAAATTTGGGACTAGTCTCACAGTAAGTGTCCACATCTCGGCTCCGTGTGGGTATTGACATAGATTTATTAATCTATGTATTTCATCATCATCAACAACAATCCAAAATGTCCCGGTGCGTCTGCTGTGGTTAGGTCTCTTCTCAGGAGAGGGTTAAAGTCATACGTCTCCACCCTTGCCGAGTGCAGGTTGGTGACTGGCAAGACAAAGTTGTGTTTACATAATTTTGCCATTGGATATTTTTTATGTTTTATCCATACTAATATTATAAATGCGAAAGTAACTCTGTCTGTCTGTCTGTCTGTTACGCTTTCACGCCTAAACCACTGAACCGATTTTGATGAAATTTGGTATGAAGATAGAACTGAACTTGGGAAAGGACATAGGCTACTTTTTACTGCAATAATCGAGATACAAAGGCCAAAGCTAGGTGATTATAAAAATACATAAATCGTAGGTATCAAAATCTATCACTGTTTATCTCCTGTCAAAACTTCACAGGTTGCTAGGCATAACACACTTGCATGGCAACCATAATGATAGTTTGACAATGACATATATACCAGTAGTCCGGGGTAGATAATTTTGAAAACAAATAAAATTATAGTAGGATGAAACCTATTGGAAAAGGAGGAGAATATTTTATAAATGAAAGGAAAAATAATTTACGGGGGATCTGAGGTCGGGAAGGGGTAGGGGGGGAGGTTTTCGGGTCCTTTAAGCGGGGCGTGAAAAAGCATCTCACTAAGCCGCCATAGTGTGGGCCGCCATACATTATTGTCTGCATTCGCAGCAAGTGTAGTAGCCCCGACTCTTGGATTCTGCTAATGCTTTCCATCAGGCAGGGTAGAGTCACTTTGGATGGCTAAATATATAAAACAAAGGGTAAAGAACGTTTTATCTCGATTTCCGGCAAAACTACAAGTCCTATGGAAAAAAGTTAAATGGCAAAGTTGTAGGTAATCAAAAGATCTACAATTTTTAGGGTTCCGAAGTTTATGACTTCGAACCCTTATCGTCCGTCCGTCCGTCCTCCTTACCGTCCAATCGGTAAGTGCTAGAAAGATGAAACTTTGCATTATTATGTATTGTAATTACGTCGACAAAGCGTTACAATAAAATTATGAAAAATATTTTTATTTAGGGTACCTCCCCTACACCTAAAGTGGGGATGTTTTTTTTCTCGCAGCTACCCCATCATCTGGGGTATCATTATATAGGTCTTTTAAAAACATTAAAAGGTTGTTAAGACGATCTTTAAACCCATTTTTTGATTTAGGTATCCGTTTGCGAGAAATTCCACTTTAAAGGCCACTTTTTTTGTAAAAACAGGGCGTCCCCCCCCTCTAAAAGGTAAACGGCCGGCTCAAAAAATCTGGAAAAATTCGTGATAGTGGTCCATATAATAACTTAAATGAAAACTATAACGAATTAGATGACTTTGTTAGTTCAGGAGTTATAGAGGCTTAACTTCTACAATGTGCTTACTTGGAAAAGTCATACAAAATTAACGCATTAATACGTAAACATAACAATTATCCATTGGATTCAATTTCTAATCCACGTACCATTATGGGTGACTGAGGAACCCTTTCCCGTGCGTGGCCTGACACGCACTTGGCCGATTTTTAATTTACACTTTTTTTCACATAACCTCAAATTATATGTGAAAAATTCAAAAAACTAAGTTATTGGTTTTTTATTTTTATCTTTTACAAATAAAATTATTTTTAAACGAAATTTAGTGAAAACTTACCTTTTATGTCTCGAATACACTGTAATTTATTTGATTTGAAATATTTATTTTTTCACCCGATTTTGACATAATACCGAAAATTCACCCGTCAAAATATCTACTTTTTTCAAAAAATTAGGGTGTTTTCTGTTTGATGAAATCTCTACTTTCCGATGGTGTAATCCGAACTTAAATAAATAAAATAAAGTAACTCTGTCTGCCTGTCTGTCTATTACGCTTTCACGCCTAAACCACTGAACCGATTGAAAATAAAGGTAGAAAGAAGGGTTTGAAATAGGGGACGAAAGTTTGTGTCTAAGTTCCTTATTATCAAACATAAAATCATGTAAGATTGTTTAATCTACCCTTACCGTGTCGCGCGTTATATACGAATTCCACGCGGGCGAAGCCGCGGGTTGAAAGCTAGTATTATATGAGACGCCATTATTATTAACATTCTATGTGTGACTTTCAAAAGTGACCTACATAAACAGATTGTGTTAATAAGATTTGATACGATATAATTCAATAATGCAGAAAGATTAGTTCTAACCTCAAATCAGATTATTATATCTGACCGTTCAAAGGTTAATAACCTTTAACTTTAGTCTGTTTTTCTATCACTTGAACCACAATACGGAATAAATTTAAATTTATAATTGTCACATTTCCATAGGCATTTTGTTAAGCCGACGTGTCGACGTATCATCGAATCTTCGGTAGCGCCGTAGTATTTAAGGAATCTAAATGTAACATTCGTTTATGTATCGAAAATGAATACAAATTGACTCTAAGGTTATCTGTAAATCTGATAATTATGTAATGCTTTGAATTAGTAACGTTTATTTTGTGTAATGCAGTAGAATTTAAGTAGATGTTGAATACTCTATTCGGTATTTATTATCTTGATTATGGACAAGTGTGAGTTGATTTTATTGTGCTTAGTTTGGGTTGTTTAAGCGAGCTTTTTGCGTGCTCATGTTTTTATATATGTTTTAATTTCAGAGTCCTATCTACATTTTGAAGTTAAACAGGCGCAAATAAAAGGATATTACAACATCTGCGGCATTTTACAATTATAATTAATAAACATAATGAAATCTGTCCTACATAGAAATGCACTTCAGTAAACCACATGCTTTAAAGAAAACAACGCTCGCACGCTGTGTCCTCTTTCAGACTTAAATGCGTTGCTTTTAAAAGGGTACATTTTATACTCTAAGTAATGTCTTGTGTGTGTGTAGTAATGACACAAAATATTTCGTTCCAAGGGGCCATCTTCACAGGCGGGAGAACTCTGGCGATATTATCGGCGTGGTACATCTACGTGGTATTTCTAGATACTCGGCAATACTGCCCCCTGAGCCTAGTTGCAAAACGTTTTTCGTTTCTACTCTATTCTCTTGTTTCATAGGCTAATGTCACTCAGTCATGATACAAATAAATATTAGCCAGTGAATCAAGAGAATAGAGAAATGAAGAGAAAACCATAAACGTTTTGCAATTTTGTTAGGGGTACCGGTTCGAGACGCATATCGTCATGCTCAAGGAATAATCCTTCATTTCACGAGATTATTCGATAGTGTATCCGTCGCGATTCTCTTGCCTGTGGAGACCGCCCCTAAAGGGAGGTAAGATATACGTTGCCAACATCTAATTTATATTAATTACCCAAGTTTTTTTTTTTTTTTAAATCATTTTTAATTATTGTTCAAATTTAACTATTTACCTTGTTGTTATTTTACGAAAATCATAGAATGTATATAATAAAATCATAGAAAACTGGTCATTATGGTCTACAGAAAGTTTAAAGTCAAATTTTGCAATGAAAATAAATAGAAATAATCTTTTTTTTATAAATAACTACTTACACTAGGACCTCAGTTTTTCGACGCATTGTGACCGGCGGCGACGACTTAAACTGCTACATTTAGTAATTAGTAATGTATACAGTCAATAGTCATTATAGATCCGTTTTTTTAGCGAAATTAATATTTTAAATTAACATGTTTTTTATAAACCATTTCGCACAACGACTTCTTCCAGATTAGCAACCAGGATTACCAATCAATACTTTATTTCTTTTTTTTTTTCTCATCACAAATGTATACACCTCTTCACATCTCATACAGTATATGAACAGGGCCGTAAAATAATTACTACCAGTTCATTTTACCATAATTATACCACTTTGAATGAAATTAATATGGTCATTATTAATATTGATACAACAATTTTGAGTTTTAACTACACTCGGTTCCAAAAATAACGGGTCAGTCACATAAACCCGAATATCTCCCGAACTACGTATGCCATCCTAATGAAACGAAGACTGTTCAATTGAGAATTTAATTATACAGATAAAAAATAAAATAAAACTTAGTTACACCCACAATATTAATCTTAAATTAAAAAAAAACTAAAGTAGTCATATTTTTCTTAAGATTACATTTTTTTTATGATTGTTTTTTTGCTGTTTTTCATCACTTTCTTCATTTAATACTTTGTTTTGCCTCCACGTGATGAAGCCTCCAGTGATGAAAAACAGCAAAAAAACAATCATAAAAAAAATGTAATCTTAAGAAAAATATGACTACTTTAGTTTTTTTTTAATTTAAGATTAATATTGTGGGTGTAACTAAGTTTTATTTTATTTTTTATCTGTATAATTAAATTCTCAATTGAACAGTCTTCGTTTCATTAGGATGGCATACGTAGTTCGGGAGATATTCGGGTTTATGTGACTGACCCGTTATTTTTGGAACCGGCTTTATAATTTTGTAACATGTTGCTATCAATTCATTGATGAAGCTGAATTAATTGCAATAAAGCCTGATTTGAATCAACTGAAATGGAGAAAGTCATTGTTTATAAATGTTAAATTAATAAAAATAACATTACTTAATATTTGAGTAATAAAAATTATAATTTAATTTTATTTTTTGTATAATCTCATGTTTAGTTTGTGTCTTTAGCTCTGTATGGCTCTAAAGTCGACTTGTAGAAAATGCCAACGGCATTAGGTTCACATATTTTATTGTGTACTGTTAAATGTATTTTAAAGTCAACTATATTATTTCTTTAGAAAACATAAATATATAAATGTTTTTAACAATGTATGTTTTAAAATTTACTACTATCAAAAAGCATATTCGTTTTGATCTAATTACTTTGCAATTCTCATCATTATTTTTTTTTAATTTAAGGCCGAAAGCAATCTTAGACTGTAAACAACATTTAAAGTGCTACATAGGTCAATGTAAAAAAGTACAAAAATCCTTGCTCTTTTACCGACAAATTGGCGAGAATCATTGTATATTGTGAAGAATGAACAGCGCTAATCCCTAAATGGTACGGAGATACGATGAAAGCGGCGGAAGCGATTTACGCCAAAGTCGACTCACACATCTTGGCACATATTATACTTTTGCCGTTTGAAGTGAAAGCCGCAGTGTATTACAAATATAAGATAGCTTTTTATTCCGGACATTGAATCAACGTTTTTTCTTATAAAGTTATTGAAGTTTTGGTATGATGTAGAAAGACAACATTTATAGTGCTGAATAACACTTCAGTCTTTAAATAATAGTGTTAACTTAAAGTGAATAGGCTTTAACTAAAAACTTGACTTACATGCAATTACGTTGTCAATATATTTATAATTATCATTTGAGGAATAGATAATAATTTAAAAAAGTTTATAAATAAAAATATATTTATGTGTATTGTATTGTCATTGATTTAGAAATGTAAATTTGAGGCAATGATTAGCATTGGAAAACTGTAAATCTTACTTCTGTGTCTAGCGGGGCGTGAAAGACTATTATGTGGGTCGCCATACTCCTTGAGTTCGCAGTGAATATGGCAACCCCCCATTTTGGATTCTGCTCATTATGCTTTTCATCAGGCGTAGTGAAGTCACTTTATCGGGCGGTAAAACAAAACAGAGAAACTCTTATATTTTTATAGGGATGATTGAGAAGATTCAAAATATCATAAAGTTTCTATGAGATCGAGTAAAAACGTATTTGAGTTTTCGAACGAAAACGAACTCAGCAAATATCCGTAAAATGTTTTGCGATTTTAACTAACATTACTTTTCCATGCTTCTGTACTCCATACTATGCTGTCCGTACGGCTGTTACGCTTTCACGGCTAAACCAATGAACCGATTTGATATAATATCAGTACATAGATAAATTGGCCCTTGGAAAACGAAATATTTTCTGATTATTTAATTTCTTCTATTCACAGAGTGCTATAGTCGGGGAGCGAGTGACATTGCCGTGCCGTGTCGCGAACAGAGAGGGGGCTGTACAATGGACCAAAGACGGTTTCGGACTTGGCACACATCGCAATCTCAGCGGCTACGAACGATACGCTATGATCGGGAGCGACGAAGAAGGTAAGATTACAAAAAATAACTTGTAAGTGAATGGTATAAAATTATTATACACAGTACTTCAGTAAATGTATTTGTGGATATCAAGTCTACTACAGGCTTTTTTTTAACGTGTGAAAACCCCCGCGGACCATCACCCCGCCTGGGTTCTACGGTGAGGTGGTGTGTCGGACTCGAACCGACTAAAACCACACGGTGTGACCTCTCTGCGACTGTCTCTAGGGAGGGGGCCAAGGTGTTATCTTCTCCTGGACCCAAATATCAAGTCTACCAGGGGCTAGACTAAGGTCTACAGCTCTTGAGCAGTTAGTATCCATCCGCTGCCAGCTACTGTCTTCGAATCGCCGATCTATCATTCCGTATTGCCTGATCATAATATGATATATCTGTTCGTAGACATTAAAAAAATAATAATAATCATAGTGCAGGGGAGCAAACGAGCAGTCGAGTCTCTTGACGGTAAGAGCCGTTCATGTTTCCTTCAAGGGAGAGGTGGTTTAGGTTCTGGTAACGTCACTCACGGTGTGTAAAGGGACGAAAAACTACACACGGGTTTCTGTGTAGCCGTGTTACATATTCCGATCGAGTTGATCCCACTTGAATATATACCATCAACCCACTCCTCTTCTAGGACTCCTCTTTAATTCAGTTTTTTATTCACTATAGTCATCCACGACTGCCTCGTTGGTCGAGCGATTGGCGTACGTGACTGTTGATCGAGGAGTCTCGGGTTTAAATCTTGGATCGAGTTGTTGTCGGTATTTTCTTACAAGAAATTGTTAAAAGCAGTCCAGGGTATGGAAAATGACTGTGATTCACGCCCGTGCCTCTGAGAGCACGTTAAGACCTCGGTCCCGATTTGTCAATGCATCTACATCAATGGTTGTTGGCAAGTCAGTGCCCTCAAATATACTGAAAACTAGTTCTAACAACTAGAGGAAGATAGTCGTCCATGTATCCGTGTGTGTGTCCGTAATCACTTACCTTCAAGTTATTCAACTACTTGAATGTTACCTAACAAATAGAAATATCATCAAGACCTAGTTCTTTTGTCACTAACAATAAGCTTTCGTCGTTTGATATAATAATGTTTAACATCCATCTTATTGGCCGTTT
Source organism: Phragmatobia fuliginosa (assembly GCA_932526445.1). Lineage (NCBI taxonomy): Eukaryota > Metazoa > Arthropoda > Insecta > Lepidoptera > Erebidae > Phragmatobia > Phragmatobia fuliginosa. The sequence continues at coordinate 7,126,008 of OW052081.1, read as the reverse complement.
TTCTTGTATCTTTTTGTAAGCTGGTTTGATTTTTCTCATAATATTTATATAATATTTGCTTAGAGAATTTAATAAGGACAGGCCAGACAGACTGTAATAACCCAAAGATTCTTTACAACAAATATTATTCTTTATAGCAATAAAAGAAAATATTCTCGCCGGTCATCGCTACGCGTTTCGTTTGTGACTCAGAGTGTAAATAAAAAAACACTTTTACACACAGCAACAGAAATGAAAATTTAGAAATTTCAATCTTATAGTGAAGTGTTAGAGTTGAATATTAAAATTTGTTAACAAACATTGTGTACCAATTCGCACCATTTTTTTATCTTTTAGTGTTCCGTAATGAAGAGAAAAAAATTAAGATTTCTTTGCGTGCAGATTAAATTTTGCACTAAAGCACAATAGTAAGAGATACTAAGAGATACTACATATACAAACTTGGTAAAGAAAGAAGAAGATTAATAGACGCATCTTAAAAAATTAAAAATTTCATCGACTTTGATCCGATCGTCTTTGTGTGCTATAATTTTAGTCATCTTGTAGAATATTATTTTACTAAAACTTGAAACTTATAATTAAAAATGTGCAATTAATGATTTATTAAAAAGTATTCATTATTTTATCATTGATATAAGGAACCCGATTCTGTTCTGTTAAAAAGAAGTATTAAAAAAATATGAATTTGGCAAGAGCAACGGACGGAATAATATTGTGCCACGATATTTAGGTACAGTACTCACTGAGATGTTATTTAGGCTAAAACTGAAGGCTATATTCGTACATACTACAAAGTTTTAACACGAATCAATTACAGGGTTAGCTGAGTTATTTATGCATACACATTTTTACCAGTGATTTATTACTTTGAATTTATATTTAGAAATTCTTTGAGAAACAAATTACAGTTTTATAACCTATATGTTTAGGTTTATTTTTAGTTCTCCCTGAAAAAATGTTTCACACTTAGCTGTCCAGTTTTGTTTCATATTATACTTTTATAAGAGTAGAATCAGCTGCTTTCAGCACGGGCAGTGTTACTCTCATACAGAAGACCAACCCGATCTTTGGCCTCCCCTGGGACTCCTATTGTACCTACTACTACCTCCCTGATTCTACTCACTGACACACACTCATTGACAATACTATTAATGTGTATTGTGAGCAATGTTTGAATGAGTGTTTTTTTAGTTGAATATATTACTTTTATATATTGTTTAATGTGAGTTATATGTTGTTTTTAACACGGTTAAAAATAGTCTTAACTAAGATAAATACTCGGAATATGTAAATACAATAATGTTAAATCAATAACTGTACTATTCTATCAATAACTCTACTATTCTATCAATAACTCTACTATTCTATCAATAACTCTACTATTCTATCAATAACTCTACTATTCTAAGGAAATATTAGAATGGGCTTGCATTTCAGATAACTATTATGCCGCTGTAACTGCTGCGGAAACACAAAATCGATACGGTAATGTTTATAGTTTCCTTTCAACTAAAACTAATATGGATGTACCATGTTTGAATTGAATTGAAATACTTAAAATATATAAAAGTTATTAATACAGTAGTTTATTAATCAATACTGCTTTTTTTAATGATTTAATCATTTAACTCATCTCACACACGAATTTTTCATTCTAGACAGTACCAGTACTATGATAGCCAGAGTACCAAATCTTTATATATAAAATTCTTGTGTGTCACTGAACTTCTCTCAAACGACTGGACCGATTTTGATGAAATTTTTTGTGTGTGTTCAAGGGGATGTGGGAATGGTTTAGATTCGCAATTGGACCCGGTCACCTACCGGGTCCAATTGCGAATCTAAACCAGCGCCACCGCGCTGCGATCAAGTTCTGGAATTTTAAAGTTGGGCGGTACGAAGTTCGCTGGGTCAACTAGTAAATACATAATATTGTTCATTAATATGTATTGTAAGATTTGACCCACCCAGAGTGTGAATTGAACCCTTCAATCCTGAAGTCAGGATGATAAGATCTATTTCCAGTCAAAATCCAACTATTTTGCGTCGATTCACTTGCTACAATCCCTTACATCTCTATTCTCTTGTTGGCCAATATTTTGTTCTGATCACGTGCCTTAGCAATGAAAAATATCATTCCAATTTACTTGCTAGTTTTCTATTACCGTTTACGTTTGTCTAGTGTCAAATTAGCTAGAGGGTAGTCCAGTCAATCGTTCTCATTTACGGTACAACAAAAAATATTATCTTCTGTAATATTTATTATAAGAAGAAAATATAACAATTCCGAACAAACAATATTCCAAGAAACAGTTACTAACCGACGTAGAAGTAACCAATACATTATTATCTAGTAATATATGTAAGATATCTGTGTAATATATCTGTGGAAAAGATTTTCCTTGAAAGCAATAACCTTCGGATAGTAATGAAAGCTGGCGACTGATAATATCAAGATATAATAAGCGAAACTGTTAGTAGCGTAATAGTTTGGTAGTAAAATATCAGTAGACATAGTTGTGCAGTACAATTTGTTTTCTTTTCTCTCTTTACTATATTTTACCTTTAATTACATGAAGGTAGTAAAGCCACGCTGACTAGCTCACAGCTGAAAGCGTAACTCTACTACCTAGAGCCTACTTTTACCATTAAGAGTTGTAAAATATATGGTTTCACTGGAAAATGTTATGTTTTTTTTTTAATATTTAAATCTACCAAAGTGACTTTACTCTGCCTAATGGAAAACATGAGTAGAATCCAGGAGTAGGGGTCTCCGTCCTCATTGTGAGGGTAGTCAATGCAGCATGGTGACCCATGCCATGGTGACCTGGCCAGATGTTTCTGCATTATGATTGGCCTCCGGTCTCACACTTACTAACGAAATACATGCAAGAATGCTGTCATTATTAGGATGGTCTTCTGTATGAGGGTACTACAGCCCCGGCACAGGCGGCCTATTCGTGCTGAAATGAGCGTTGCTCTTCTACCTCTTTATCATATTCAGGCTTTTAGAGTAACATATACATTTTGGGGATTACAACAATAATGTTTAAAGGATTTCCAAAGATACTCAGTACCTGACTTAAAAGTAAAAATTGAAGTGCAATGGGAGAGTCATGAAGACTTTATAGAAAGACGTGAGGAACATAAACTTTTCACTTTTCATTTCATATCTATTTTATAATTAGATTTTTACGCAACAAGTCAATGAACTCTCCTGGCCAGCGGCAGCAATAACTATTACTTGACGAATGAAAAATAGATTCAAGGTTTCAAAAGATTTATTTGGCATCTCAAAACAATGTACACATTCTACTTCCATTGTTGTATGATCGATCCAGGATTAAACATTCAGGGTTGAATACCTATTCATCTTTTGGGTATCGTAAGAGTCGACTGAAGAAACTAATTATGCAAAATAACCGCTCTGTGAAGAGAAAACAACTTTACGCATCTGTTTGGTTTGCGTGATATAGCAGGCCAAAAGTCTCTGTCTAAAAAGGGTCCTATGTCCAATAGTGGACTGTAAATGATGATTTTGTTCTACGTTTATCGTTTTCTACTTAGGTACCTATTTAGACTTCAAGATTAGACTTCAAATGAATTAGGACCTTTGAACAGAATACGTAATTTTGTCATTAATCTTATAAAAACGTTCTCAAAACTTGAAGTATGCTTGAAGTTATTTGAGAATACGTACAAATCAAATTGTAATTATTGTTTTTCGAAAAGTTAGAAGGAAGACGTCAGCGGCTTCAAGACACTTCTAAAGCTAGGTATTATCTGTGTATCATGTAGGTATATGTTTTAACATAAACGCGATAGATTTATAGACAAATCTTTAATATTACACGAATTCAAGATAATTTCAACTTAAATTTTGATATTTTTTAAAATTAAGACCAAAAAATTTGTGATTTTTCTATTGATAAGTAGGCAGCATTGTGTTACCGTTTCGAGGGTGCCATCTGACAATCAACAGCGCACGAACACCATGCAACATTTTGCTGAGATGGTAACCTGTTCTGGCCTACACTTGATACATCTTTTGGTATTAGACACACTGTGTTTATTATTGTTTTTACTCCGTACTATGCGCTGAATCTATGTACCATGAATAAATCATTTATTCATTATTCATACATTGATACTTATTACCCAGGTAAAATAAGTATCGTAAAATAGAACAAAACATACGTATATTAGATAGAAAAGTTGAGTTTCAACATTTTCAAGCGAGGATGAAAGAACATCTTAAGTAGGCTGGAGCGTTCTTACGGAGTTAAAAATGAATTCACCTTATTTCTGAAGACTTGTAAATGTTTTTTTTTACGGTATTATAGAATGGGAAGAAGTAAAGTAATGTTAAAGAATTCGTCATGATAGGAAATCATAACTAATTATTTATTAAACTCTGCATGTAAATATATTGTTTCTTAGTAAAGAATAGTTTCATAGGAAGTTATGCTTAACATTGGTCAGGATAGGTTTGTGTGTTTGTGTGAATTCATGTCATAATTTTGCGTAAAGAAATAATAAATAACCCAATAACCGCATACTCTTGAGTACCTACGTAAACTTCATTATCATCAGCTTGTTGGATTCCACTGCTGGACATAGGCCTCTCCCCCCGCCGACCCTTTTACGTAAGTCATCCCGCCATCTGCCCCCCTAGCCTAACAACAAGAGAATAGAGAAATAGCATAGAAATTGAAAAACGATTGCAACTTGACTAGAGGAGCTGGCCAGAGGGCGCCCCACACTACGTTTCCTACAAAAACTTATTGATAGTTGTACCAATACTTAGGGTTAGTAATATAAAACACTCATTAGGTAAAAGATTCGAATCTCTTAGTTAGCAGAGAGGTTAAGGTTCTTTAACTTGTAGGTCTCAAGGACTGATGTCGAGGCCGTGTCGCATCGATGTTTCGTCACTTGTATTACCTACAAGTTTTTAACAAAGACTAATTTCTAAGAAAAAGAGCTCCATTTTGCAATTTATGTTCTAAATAGGCAGCTATTTCTGTTGAGCCACTGGCAAATGAATCTGAGATCTAGACGCTTTAGCCTGTATTTAAATCATCATATTTAAAAAAGAAATCTTTTTATAGTGGTTTAGTCAGTGCTAGTTCTATATATTATATATTTTTAGTTGTAAACAGCTAGTGCTGTTTTGTGACGAATATAAACATCTTTTTATAGATAATGCTTTCACTTGATTCATCATCATCATCATCGACATCCCTTAACAGTCCACTGCTGGACGTAGGCCTCTCCTTAGAAAGGAGGTTTCGGCCTACTATACCACGCTGGCCAGACGGGTTGGTAAAGGGTTGGTTTCCAGTTTTCCTTCTCTTTGCATTGATGTTGTCTTGCGCAGTTTATCCCTTAGTCAACTTTTACAATACCCGCGGGAATAGGAGTGGTGACACTCTGTATTCTAAATCCACCACCACAAGTTGAGCCACGCTGATTTCAGAACGAATGGGCCAACTCGGCCGGGGCAGTAGTGGCACTACTCTTACACAGAAGAACACCCAATAATGACAGCATTCGTGCTGGCATCTTTCGTTGGTGGGTGTGTGACTGGAGGCCCAATCATTCTGTCGGCCTCAGCAGACCGGTATATACATTCATAAATATGCTTTTCAGTATTCTGGTTACTACAGTACAGACTGACCATCTTGTGATGCGATAACCTTATAAATATTACATATTTATTCCACACTTCCTATATACGAATAAATTTAAGAGTAAAAACTGTCTTTTTACACGCTTTTTATTAGCTTCACCTGTATGTTTGTAACCGACTCCTTGTATCCAGATTTCGTTCCAACTTTATAGATTTATCGAGGACCGAATACAATACACTAATTTGAAAAAAAAATAATAAACAAATTAGTCTTTTTTAGTCTTTCTAAAAAAAATAGTCTTAATAAACTAAACAAATTCGCTTTTTAACTAAAATGTAGAAAATAATTTTAATGTAACAAAGCGTGGGGTGCTTTCTGAAAATATTTCAATAACGTCGCCCCCCGCTTTTTACATTAAAATTATTTTCAAATATTTTTCCATCCAATTTAATTACATACATTTCACCAACGTCCCCTAAATTTAAGAGGTCGCTTAAAGAGATTGAAATAAACTATAGTATTAGTTGTAACCCCTAGCCCCGGTAAAGGGGGGTTAGTAGAAGGCCCTAGCCCTACCAGGGGGCGTCACTCACCGGTGCGCAGTCAGTAGAGCTATGTGAAATATCCCAGGGCGCCTGTTCACAAGTAGTATCTATAAGCTGAGAGAATAACAGACAGAGTTCATATGTGTGCATATGTCGATTTGGGTAGCCAGGTATTCCCCAAGAAAACATGGGTTCAGTCTCACACACATTTATTCATTACACACATGAAGCACAAATAGATCCACCTCTTACACACTAGAGATAATACACAAAGTTACAAAGGTGGGTTGTTCAACATTATAGTACTAAGATTCTTATATCTAAATATAAATCTAATCCTAAATAAGAGGGTTGCTATACAAATAGTCTATAACTTAGGCTTCCCTGGATCTCTGGGGGCTCGACCGGGAAGAGCAGACGTCAGTGAAGTTAATACGGGAGCCCCGATGTGGTCCCTGAGGTCCGTCATCTTAAGTCCTTGGGGATATGTCGTACAAGAGGAGGCTCTCCTATACACTGGGCACCTCCGCTCGCTTGATTGCCCACGCACCGCTAATGGGATTCGCCTTCTTCGCCCGAAGGTAAAGCCGAAGGTAGACCAACGTTGGTTGAGGTAGATCTCAAACCAAAACTTGAAATCAATCCTTGGAATCAATCCTTGGAATCAATCCTTGGAATCAATCCTTGGAACCCTAGGAAAAAAGAGGAGACACAATCCTAAGTACATAATCACACAAACAGACTGGTACAAGGAAATATAGTTAAATAAAGAAAGTAGAATTCTCACCACTTTGCAGAGCGGGTTAAACACCAGGAATTCTTCACGAACCAATATTACAACGAGCAGAGTTTCGCCTAGGACCGCAGTAGAACTAAGAGTGCTTTTTCCGGGGAATTAGGGCCCGCTTTATATATATTATATCTCAAGGTCCCACTGGAATAAAACTCTTACCCTCCACTCGTTAACCAAAAAATATCACCTGATTCCCATAGACAAATAATAGACTTGTGACCAAAGATAACATAGAACACAATTTACCACAGAGTATCAATCTCATCCGTGCTACATTTAGGAGAAATGACGCCATCTGACGACTCGAGGTTGAAAGTTTATCTAAGACCAAGGAAGAAGGAGTGTAAGAGCTACCGCTAACCTGATAAAGATGGCGCTCACCTAAACACGTCATCTTATTGCGTTACCAATACGAATTATTTATACTAACTAAAAAAAGTTGTTACAGTACCCCCTCACCCGTGAAATTTCCTGAGCAGGGTGCGAAGGAAATTAAAAGATTGCCTATATAACAAAAGAACAAGAAAAATCTAAAAATTACTACACAGAGAAGCTAAGTTAGTAACACCCACTAAAACAGAATCTATTCCAAAGTCCCAATGAAATCCAAATTTAATTTCTATTAAAAGTTTCAAAAGAATTAAGTGACACTAAGTAATCTCTAAAGCTAAAACTAAGACAATTCACAGCAAGAGTTTTAACATAATAACATCTAAGTTTTAAAAACTGTTCAAAAAAAGAAGGCCTGACCTAAACATATAGACAGGAGTTAGTGGTGAGGCATCAAATTGATGCAATCTACCAGCAGGCAAGACATCTCGGGCGATGAGTGCGTATTGTCTTTGGCGAACTTGTTACAGTCACGACCCGCTGTAACTAGACTATATCAGACGGGTAGACTAGAGCCTTAGGCCAGTCATACCCCTATACAAAGTGAAGAGAAGTGCAACATGCAGAGAAGGATGTGTGTAAGCCAAGTAGGGCATTACTCCACATAAAAGAATAACTGCAACTTGCAGATAAAAGTTGTGTGCAGGACTAGCATGGTCCTGCCACATCAACAGACAAAGCTCCATAACATCATCATCAACAGCTGTGTCAGGTGACAAGGGACCTGACACAACAGCGTGTAGGCTTGTTTTAATTCGCCAAAGACACACACAGTCACCAACCACAAAATATCCAACCATTACTGCAGACACACCAATTGATACCCACCACCAGCAGAAGTGTGAGAGGAAATAACATAAGAACTAGTCACCAGACAATAGGCGTCTATACTCAAGTTGACTAAGTATAAGTTCCCTAGTGTACAGCATAAGGACACAGACAGTTCAGTAAACTCAAAGTAAACCTAACCAGTTAAGTACAGAGAAATAAAGTTTTTCTTTAATAAGTAGTGGCCTCGTTGAGACGAGTCCAATGGACCCCCTACCAGCTCAGGCGAGGTGTAGTGAGGACCGTCACCATGGGCTGGTATTGGTTCCCTAACCGATACATCTTTAGAGAGAATAGGTGACCGCTGACCGCAGACATAGACACAGACAGAGATGCTCCATACTGGTCACGGACACCTACCAGTTAGGGGTAATCGAAACCACGAACTAGCAACAGACATATCGCAGAAGACACCTAAGCATACATTGACAACCTAAAGTGACTAGATTCTAACAAAAAAAACTAAGGTAAAATTTCACAAAAAAAAGTAAAATTCAAAAGGATCACCTGAATACCGAACTATATTCAGTTCATTCAAACCATAAAGTCAGAAACAGCTTCATATCAGCAGAAGCAGGGACAGAGAGGCGCTGGCACCAATGCTGCCACGCCGGAGAAGACAATGCAGTTTGCAGCTTATCCCCAAGACTTGCCACCGTGTCATCAGCGCCAACTGAAAACCCCATGGCAGATAAAGCATTACTAAGTTTGTTCCCTTCTAAATAATTTATACACCTAGCTAACTGGGCCATGATGTACAAAAAAAAATTAAGTTCAAAGTTCACAGTTAAAGTTATATAAATTCACAGTTCTAAGTTCTCAGTTAAAGTTATAAATTCACAGTTATAAGTTCACAGTTAAAGATTCAAATTACAAGTTACATAGTTGACACTTCAATAATAAGTTTATCTCAACATCAAATCTAAGTTCAGAGTTCAAAGCCAAAGTTCCAAGTTATAAGATTAAGGTAATGTTCAAAGTTAAGATACAAAGTTAAGATTTAAAAGTTAGAGCTCTAATATAGTTCTAAATTTAAAAGTTATAGCTCAAAGACAAACTAAGTTAATGCACCAGGTCAATCCCAGCGCCAAAAGAGGAAGTTACACCGCACTAATTCACTAATTACAGTATATGGTTATAGTTCAAGTCAGTATTAATATGTAGTACATAAAGTAACTCACTATTAGCAATATAAAGTAGGGTTAAAGTGAGTATCTACAGTATATAACTATTAACACTATAAAGTATATTTTTCAAAGTATATGGTAATTCACTATTACAATCTAATGTGAACTATGTTAGGGAACAGCACTAAGCTTTTTCAGTACACTAGAAAGAAAAAAAATATTAATTACAAAAGAACAGCATAGACTGTTGCATCTAAATACACAGTTTTGTTAAATTGACTGAGTTAACCAATCAACAACAACAATAAATTTAGTTGTAAGTTAAAATGATTTAAAACTAACAAAGTTCATAAGATAAGAGTAAGATTATTTAAAAGTAAAATTATTTAAAACCAAAAAAGTTCGAATCTGTGAGGTAACTACAAATTCTTTTTTTTTTAAATACAACAAAGTCAGATGTAGTGAGATTACCACATATAAGTTGTGAGTAAAAGTATTTAAAACAAAAAGATTTAAATTGTAGGGTAACAACAATTACACAAATTCAAATTTTAGATAAATTAAAAAACTAAGTATGTTACCTCCCAGCTGTTCAACTGAAAGCAGTTACAATACAAAACACTAATTGGTGATTTAACGCGTTTGAAGAACACAATTAATCACAGTTATTGGTTAATACAAGTTACTAACCTTATATTATTGCTTCTTTAAAACAATAACACAACACAAGTTTCAAGTTGTAAAAAGTTTTCTTTACCCTAACACAAGAAGGTTATTTCCAAATTGAATTTAAATTACCTTAATAGATTTATATTTTTATTTATCAATACAAAAGGAGAACAAATCCTTTTGTTTAAATAAACATATTAAGTTTATAGTCAAGTATTGACTTGATACAAAGTTCTAAAATATAAATTCCTTACTTATTTTGTAAGTAGGTAGTATAATATATTGTTGAAAAAAAGACACCCTCACAAAGTGACTTTTCTTCAACAGACAAAAGGGGTAAAAATATAAATGTGTGAGACCGAACAAGACAAAAAAAGACAAAACACAGAAACATAAAACATAGAATTCCAAAATATAATGATCCAAACTTACCAAATGTTTGTGCAGAAGAAATTTTAACATAAATTTTGAATTTTTAGGTTTGCATGCCGCTATAAGGTGGTATGAAGCGCTGAAAAAATGCAAACATAGATTAAATTATATGCGCTGCACTCGCAAAACCAATTAACGTCCTGGGACGTATCGGACGGAAGTTTCCTTGAAAAACAACCAAACCACCCAGACACAGCACACACACAAAGAAGGGTTCGGTTTCTAAGCCCCACGTTGGGCGCCAATTTGTAACCCCTAGCCCCGGTAAAGGGGGGTTAGTAGAAGGCCCTAGCCCTACCAGGGGGCGTCACTCACCGGTGCGCAGTCAGTAGAGCTATGTGAAATATCCCAGGGCGCCTGTTCACAAGTAGTATCTATAAGCTGAGAGAATAACAGACAGAGTTCATATGTGTGCATATGTCGATTTGGGTAGCCAGGTATTCCCCAAGAAAACATGGGTTCAGTCTCACACACATTTATTCATTACACACATGAAGCACAAATAGATCCACCTCTTACACACTAGAGATAATACACAAAGTTACAAAGGTGGGTTGTTCAACATTATAGTACTAAGATTCTTATATCTAAATATAAATCTAATCCTAAATAAGAGGGTTGCTATACAAATAGTCTATAACTTAGGCTTCCCTGGATCTCTGGGGGCTCGACCGGGAAGAGCAGACGTCAGTGAAGTTAATACGGGAGCCCCGATGTGGTCCCTGAGGTCCGTCATCTTAAGTCCTTGGGGATATGTCGTACAAGAGGAGGCTCTCCTATACACTGGGCACCTCCGCTCGCTTGATTGCCCACGCACCGCTAATGGGATTCGCCTTCTTCGCCCGAAGGTAAAGCCGAAGGTAGACCAACGTTGGTTGAGGTAGATCTCAAACCAAAACTTGAAATCAATCCTTGGAATCAATCCTTGGAATCAATCCTTGGAATCAATCCTTGGAACCCTAGGAAAAAAGAGGAGACACAATCCTAAGTACATAATCACACAAACAGACTGGTACAAGGAAATATAGTTAAATAAAGAAAGTAGAATTCTCACCACTTTGCAGAGCGGGTTAAACACCAGGAATTCTTCACGAACCAATATTACAACGAGCAGAGTTTCGCCTAGGACCGCAGTAGAACTAAGAGTGCTTTTTCCGGGGAATTAGGGCCCGCTTTATATATATTATATCTCAAGGTCCCACTGGAATAAAACTCTTACCCTCCACTCGTTAACCAAAAAATATCACCTGATTCCCATAGACAAATAATAGACTTGTGACCAAAGATAACATAGAACACAATTTACCACAGAGTATCAATCTCATCCGTGCTACATTTAGGAGAAATGACGCCATCTGACGACTCGAGGTTGAAAGTTTATCTAAGACCAAGGAAGAAGGAGTGTAAGAGCTACCGCTAACCTGATAAAGATGGCGCTCACCTAAACACGTCATCTTATTGCGTTACCAATACGAATTATTTATACTAACTAAAAAAAGTTGTTACATAGTTACGTTTTCGTATCACCAAGCTGTAGAGAGCAGATGCCCATTAAAATTTAAAAGCTACTTACATTATAGCTCCTTGTAAGGAGACAGTTTTAATATAGTTCCTGACAATTAGTTGTATGAAGATGTTTCAATATATAAGACAAAATTTGTCTTGCAAAATCAAACTTTATTAAAATGTAAAACCATTTTAATATCAAACCGTTACAAAAGCTCGAGATTTCAATAAGAAATATAAATTGCAACGTATCTGAGACCGAGTTGGAGTTCTGAATAATCCAGCAATAGTTAATTAAGTCATTTGAAGAACTGTAATCCCTAGCTAGTACGGTTTTATTGGCATTAACAAAAAGCCAGTCAGCTTATTAAATAGAAATTCTTCGTGAAACAGCGTTATCTAAAACTAAGAAGGCGTTATTTTGATTTATAGCATAACATTTTAATAACAATGATAATAATAATGGTTTATTCACAAACTTTTTTACATATATCCTATGAAGTCTCTGACTTCTGAGCTAGGTAAAAACCTGTGATACAGAAGTCAGTGCCCTCTCCCATTTTGGTTGAGACTTAATGTTTATTTTCCTGACTGCATCAGAAGGAGGGTAATGTTTATCGATGTACATATGCCTGTTTCTTTGGCACGCCCTATAGTCGAAACGCCTGAACTGATTTAAACATATGAGGTGTCGTAGAATTCGTTAAAACTGTGGTAGTGACACAATTTATTATAAAGTATTTAGCTTCAATAGGTTTTTGGTTACCTGTTTTGATCTTTTTATTCTTCTACTACAAGCAGTGTCTACTTTATTCTGTCGGATGTTGAATCTATTGTTTGTTACAGGGGACTTCTCGCTAGACATCAAAGATGTGACTCTAGAAGATGATGGGGTGTATCAGTGTCAAGTGAGTTCTGCTTTGAAGAACGGTAAGTACATTCGTACATTATTGATTAAAATAGATTCACACTTATTGTTTTATTTTCAACTGATTATAATAACTGGTTACAGTTAATATGCGTGCGTGCGTGCGTGCGCGCGGGCATGCGTGCGTGCGTGTGTGTGTAAGAGAGTGCATTTGAGTGTAAAGGTACATATGTGTGTGAATGATCGTAATATATAATGTGTTCAGTTAAGAAATTACAAATGGAGCCTGTTATCACATACAAAAGTGTACAAAATAAGTTGAATAATGATTCGAAGTCATACAGAGCTTTCGAAGTTATTATCTGAACATACATTAGTCTAATACTCCAACTGTTAATCTATATCAAATTCTCGAAAGACTTTCGTGTCACCAACGTTAATTTAAAAAGTTATTGTGTTTTATTATCCTTAAAAGTTTATTTTTCTTTAGGAGCTTGTAAGCTCTGCTTTGAAGCAGCTTTGCGAAACAGTTACAGAAACGTCCAGTTCATAACATTATTCAAAGTTATTTACCATTTTCCAGTCTTATTTAAGAGTCAGCTGAGTGTAGTATATGATAAGAATCCAGCACATTACTTACAGATGCAGCACCACCAATCCGATCTCGTGACGCACGACTGACAGTGCTCGTTGCGCCAGATGCTCCTAAGATTTTGAGTGGGGCATTCATAGATGCTATTGAGAACCAGACTGTAAATATCGAGTGTATATCTAATGGTGGAAAACCTGCAGCAGAGGTTGGTAACTTATTCCATAATGATTTTTCAAAGTTAAGAAATAGAAGGGAGTCAAGTAGAAGAGAGAAAGATAGAAAAAAGCAAAGACTGCACGGTTGGTCTAGTGGATTAAGCGATCGCTGCGCAGTTTTCTACTGCGCCAAGGGTTAAAATCCTATGTAGAACAACATTTCGTGTAATCTATAAATTATTGTTCTGAATCTGAGTATTATTTGTGACCATTTAGGGATGTATATTCCTAATTAGGGACTTGTCTTTAAAAAAACAGAACTTGCGAAAGTAGTCTATAAGCCAAAAGTTTGTTTTAGTACGTGATCCTGATCTCTTCGAAGGACAATATTATTAATCTCATTTCGTCATTCGAAACTTATGGGATCTTTTGCTTGCTCAGTTCGCTTTTCATACCGGTAATGAATTTTCTTTTTTAGTCAGTATTCAAAATATTAACATTCTTAACTAGACCAGTTAGATATATTTGGATGTAAAAGAACGTACAAAATTCTTTTTACACTATTATCTATCTTTACCCGAGGACCCTTAATAAATTAAAAACAAATTCAGGAACTTGGAAGCTGAAGCTGGAGATGGACATTTGATTTTATTCTTTTTATGCAGATAACTTGGCTCGATGGTAATCAATCGGTGATAAAGAAACCAGTGAATAACACCCAAGAACTTCTACCAGATGGACAACGATATCTAGTGAGGTAGTTTATACAAAATATATGTTATTTACACTTTTAGCTTCGAGAATGCCTGACTAGTGTTAAACGCTAAACTTTTGAAAAGCAATTTAATCGGATTGTGTTTTTATATTTTGTGAAAGTAATCATTTGAACTATGTTAGGTTTAAGATGGAAGTTACGTGCAAATATAATTTAAGTTTAGATTCAAGTCCGATTTAAAATTTTGATCCAATTATTATTTTTACTGTAAATCATATGGTTCTTCTCTACTGTATATCGAATAGTTCCTGTACTAATATCAAGATTGAGCAATTTAGCGTAGTATTCAAACGTAGGCTACACCCAATGTATAACGTTACGGGTTTCATTGACAGGTCAGTGTTGCGGTTAACGCCTAACAAGAGTCACCACAACCAGACAATCACGTGTCAGGCTCAGAATACAGCTGACAGAGCGCCGAGGATGGCTACGGTACATATCGAGGTAACAATGAACATACAGAACATTTATGACAAGTATATATAACAAAACATTTGTTGTGTGTTAAGTTTTGTCGTAAGAAGCGAGCAAGGGATCAAACTACACATGTCATGATAATCATCATCATCATCAACAGTCCACTGCTGGACATAAGCCTCTCCTTAGAAAGGAGGTCATGATAATAACAGAACTATAAAGAAAAACGAAAATGTATAGCAACCCATTTAGCTAGCGTTGTATAGTCCACCAAAGCTTTGTCGTAAGGAAAGACAGAATCCACGATAATGATGGAATATATTGTTATAATTCCAACGTTTTTTCTACAGGTAAAATATGCACCAAAAGTCAAAGTGGCTATAAGTTCAGGAATGAACAAAGGCAAGATACGCGAAAACTCCGAGCTCAGAGTGCGATGTGATGTGGATGCGAATCCGAAAGCGCAAAAATATCTGTGGTATATTAACAGTAATCCTGTGGTAGGGGACTATACCGATGAAATGGTAAGTTTCTAGCTTTATTGCTTAATTTAAAATTTTATGTATTAGGTAAAATAAGCAAGCAATGTACACTGGGTCTTAAACCAAAAGTTTTACCAAAATTACTAAATGAAAGAAATAATTAGATTAAGGTAAAGCCCAACCGACCCATCTATCGTTTACCCAGTGCAGAGTTAAAATGAAAGAAACATGTCTTACACATTAGATCATTGATTAAGAGTATCAAAACTCTTAACTAACATACAGAGTTTAAAAAAAACTTTATCATTTACGGTTTTCGTCTTTCAAAATCAAAACTACATTTCCTGACAATTTTTGTATTCAACAGCTCAAATGAATCTCAAAAGATAGTTTGCAATATTTTTGGCATTATTTAATAAAACTGTTCACCTAACACGCATAGCATTTCAAATTATAAACAAATTCAGTAAAATTAACGTAGGTCTGAAAAAAACATCCGGCAGCTTATAATTTGATGAGCTTTATTTCAAATATACCGTCTACACTGTACGCTGCAAGCAATCCCCGTGAATAAAATAATATGTTGCTACGGTGTTTCGTAACCTTATGCCTGCAGAAAGTTATGTGTGTAAATTTTTGAACGCAACAGTCATATACGTAGTAAATGGTCGGTTCTCCTGTGCTGTGAAATTCAGTTGAATGGCTAACTTAACGTTTATTGCACTCAGTTGCTTAATTAACGACATCAAAGTTGAAATTGCTGCTACTGTTGCAGTTTGTTGCTTTTGTTCTCTCTATCTTTGTTTAGTTTATGTTATTTTAGCTTTGGGGGTTGGTGTTTTAAGTTATTTGGTAAATTGAGTTAGTCCTGGAATTAGACAGTTTGCATATAAAACAAAACTTGGTCAATAAGTTATTACAGACGTTGAAATAATTTAAATTAATTTTTCTAGATTAAAAAACTATAGTAAAACCAACCAACACAGGTTGTATACGTTACTACTCGTATCACAGCAGTAGTCATTTATCATCAAGTAGGCCATAATATAGTTCACCAATTTCATTAAGATAAGTAAATATAGAATAAGCGGTATCATTTAGGACTGAACTGATAACTATAACCAAACAAAACTTTTAAGACGGTAAAGGATTTTCTATGACATGCGACATATTATCAAACGACATGCGGGTATTGCGGGTCTTACTCAACACAAGAGAAGTGACGATAAGTCAGCTTGTGATGGTATTTTTACATTTTTACTTTCTGGATTTAGAACTTATCCCATAATTTTTATGATTTTATATTTTGTTCTAGATTATCTTCAATGTATCCCGTAAGCACCACAATGCTTTGATCAGATGTGAAGTCACCAATTCAGTTGGTACAAGTGAGGGGGATATTTCCTTGAAGGTCACATGTAAGTAGCAGTTCAGGACTACTCTGCTCTTAATATTATACTAACTTTATATACGTGTTTCTAACTTTGAAACTGTCAAAATTTCAAATATATTTTCTAAAACCTTTCCGTACTCAAATAAAGTAATTAAAAGCATAAGCTGCCAAATTTTCTAAATTGTTAATTGCCACAAAAATTTGGGTTCTGTGTTGATAAATAACTCAGTTATTATATATGTACAGATCCTGCTTTTAACCCTTTGTAGTATAACAAAGTATTAAATACTTTTTTAGAATGCCTTTATTAACAACAGTAGTTGTAGTATATGTATATATTTGTCAATGCTAATAAATATACCATTTTGAAAATGTAAATCAAGGGAAAAACTAGGGGAATAGGTCGATGTATCATCTAAATCAGTTTATAAATATATTTCTACAGAACTATTCAAGAGACTAGGCCACGTCGAAAACTTCTTACCAACTCGAATAATTAATATATCCACACTCTAGTAAAATGAGTACAACAGTTTTATAAAGTCGTGTTATCCTATGAATACTTTAAGTTTTTTTGTGCCCTAATAATTGACGAGATTAAATCAGAATTTCTCTGTTTTTGTCTTTAAGTTTTGCGGCGTGGATTCAGAGACTGTTTAGGTAGCGACGTTAACAATTTACATCTTAAAGCCTTTCAAACTGTCGGACTTTAACTTACAGTTTGTGCCAGATTAACACAAAATACCAAATGTGACAATGGTTAAAGAACTATCTGTTTACTATTTTTGGATTTTGTGTAGAAACTTGCTAGAAAAGTTATCACCTCATCATTATCTTGAGTTATATATGACGTCAGGTGCCATGATGTGGGCGCTTCAACGTTACAACTTCAGCGTATTCGATCATCAACATAAACATTCTGGCTATTTCTCGAACTGTGTTGAAAAACTACTAGTGACTAGCGCGAAAAGTATGCAGCCCAATCTAGGGACACTGTTCTTATAATGCTACAGCTGAAATTAGATGGCCAATAAACGTTCTAGAAAATGAGCTTAATTTATTATTAAATAGAATGGATTAATAACCAGCCGCCCGCCCCGGCTCCGCACGGGGACATAAAGGAATTGTAAAACACTGGAAAAAGAAACTCAGATACTTTTGTGGGCTCATGCACAACACTTTGCTGAAGATGGTGACATGATCAAATGCATGGTTTACGATTCTATAAAAAACGTACAGAGAAACATTCATTTTATATATATAGATTAGATAAATCATCAGTTGAAGTGTGCCTCATGTGAACAATTTTGTCTCCAGATCCACCGAAATTCAGGACTAAACCACAAGATGTAGCCACAGAAATTGGTTCTTCTGTAGTTTTGAATTGTGATGTCGATGGACAACCGCAGCCTGAGATCAAATGGCTTTCTGAAGTTAAACCTGGACAGATAGAGGTAAGTGAATACCATGGTGACAAGACAGTTAATACACATTTGAATGATCTTTAAATTATATCCAAGTCAAATACAAATTATAATCCTTGGATTAAAAAGGTAAATAATTGACAACGCGTACGTACATAAAACCAAAAAGATAATTGGTCAATATTGACTTCTTCATGTACGTGAACACTTAGTGCCCACTAATAAGATAATTGGAACTATTGTAAACTCAGACAGTATTGTGTGAACCTACTGTTTTTCCAGCAGTTAAGAGTGAGAGCTCCAAATTTAAAGCTGCATGTTACGAAAAGTACAGCGGGTCGATACATCTGTAAAGCAAGTGTAGATGGATATCCTGAAATCGAAGCTGAGGCTACTGTCTTTATTAAAAGTAAGTGATTACACAACAAATGAAACCAATTTTTTTTTATTTTATTACTACTGTTTAAAAAAGTATTTATTTATTTGAACAGAAGGATTTCCTTTATCTATGTTTAGAAAACATGCAATTTGCATTTCTTGGTTCATGGGAATGTGCATAAAATAGTAAAATAACTATGAAACTTTGCAGTTTTGTTAAATGGTGATATTATTTTTTATTGCAATTATAAAGAAGTTATTGTATCGTGTCACGACTTCCAAGTTATTTTTTAAGATAATAAAACCATACTGCAAAAAGTATAATGCTTTTTTTATTGTATAGGTGCACCAAAGATTTTATCAAACCGAACACAATTTGGTATGGAAGGTGAATATGTAACATTAGAATGTGCAGCACTGTCAGTACCCAAGCCTGATGATATCAGATGGTATTTTGAGAATAGGGAGATTAGTATCATCCAGGATCCGGTAAGTAGAACAAAAGGATGCTGATAGTAGTAAGTGTAGGATGTTAAAGCAAGCTTATTAAAAACCATTTGTTCTAGGATTATGCGACGTTAGAAGAGCGTCTACCAAACGGGATAATAAAATCAAGTCTTGTAATCAGATCAAGTCAGTCAAAGCACTATGGACAATACAACTGCAGTGTTACTAATGAATTCGGGAACGCAAACGTGCCAATTATGTTGAAACCGTTAAGTGAGTAACTTTATTTTAAAAACTAAGTATTAATTTAGTTCATAATGTTAGTTTTATAAGACTTCATATTAATTTTTTGTTTTTTTTTTTAAATCAGATTTATTGAATGATTAGATTTTAAATTACTATTGTTCTATTAATTATGATTTCGTGAAAACCAATATTCAAAATACAAAAAAGAATATCAAATTATTGTTTTGATAGGACTTAATTTATAAGATACAGACAATATGACAAAGTTTTTTTTTTTCAGAATCTCTTCCCCTATACATAATATTGATTGGCGTGACCTCTGGTATCATTATTTTCTCCGGCTTCATTATCTTGGTCGTCGTCTGCCATAGACGCAGACGTAAGAACAGTAGGATGAATGAAAAACCAGATGTGACAGTAACAACAGGAGATATGTATAAAGAGTCGGATAGGAGTTCGAATATCAGTGACCTGAAGCCGCATCTTCCACATAGTGATGGAAGCTATGAATTAGTAAGTATCGTAATTATGCCTTAGTAGGCCATAGATTTTCTACTTCTTCTTTATCATCGGTTCTCTTAGATCCATATGCACTTCTGGGGGTTTTGTTTACGCGTGGAAAGCCCCACGTGCCGTTACCGTACTAGGAATTGCAGCTGGGTGGTGTGTCGGAATTGGACCGACTAAAACCACACGGTGTGCCACTCTTTATTTAGTCATCTAGACCTGCACTTTAGGGACTAGTGCAAGTTTCGTTCACATGATCTCGCTCTTGATAGGAAGCGCTTTTTAGTGTTGTGATTAGTAAAGGTTTTAGGGTGTATCAATCTTGCCAAAAGCAGAAATCGCTGGTTGTGACGATCATATACCCGTGATATAAACTCGCTCTAAGGCTCTTTATTTTTCAACTAGACTATTTATTTTTATAGGGTAGATTTAATGGTTAGATCGTAAGGTAATTACGTAACCATATAGTACAGTACACTTGTAGAACATGGACAGACTCAAGAGAGATAGCATTAGTATCAAAATTGGTGATTTTTAGTTGTTATAATTTTGTAACTCTTGTCTTTATTTATAGTATTGTATAGTAAATTTACTTCAAATTTCAAAAACAAATACTGTAACAGAATCTCTTAAGCAATATCTATTTTGTTTTGATTTTTAATGAAAAGGATTTCCTCCAGGATTACACAAGCTCGGAGCGTTCAGACAGCAAGATACACGCGGGCTTACCATTAGCCGGTCCTGTACATTTGCCGAACATACGCCACGATGACCCCTTAATGCAATTTCGCTACAGCAACGACTACTCTGATCCTACTTACAGCGACACTTATTTTAAGGTTTGTGATTTCAAAGTAAATTTTTGTTTAAATTATTTTTACAGTCTTTGTTAAGTCAGACAGTTTATTTAGAATAATATAGTCAAATGCACATATGTATTCTAATTTAAGAATAATGTCAAGAGTATTTTGTAGAAAGTTACATAAATTGGTCGTAACTTTTTTGTTATGTGTTTCAGTCCAGAAATAAAACAAAGTTGAAATACTCGTAATTAGATAAGGGAGCTAATTACGAGTATTTCATTTCTTCTAGTTGGATTTTTTAGGATTGGCTGATTGATTTTCTTCAAGCATGAGAATATGTACAATTGTTTTTTTTTCCTTTTGGACTTTTGTATTTTTCGACTTGATGTGTGTGAATTAAATTAAAACACTCGTTTTTTACGCGTTTTATCATTAATAACAAGTAGCTAAAAATCCTGTAGAAATAATTTCACGCACCAATTCACTAAGACGAACAGTCCTGAATACGTAGCTATACCTTGAAAGGCTGAAATTGCAAACATAAGTCACCATTTTCAGTTGTTAATGTAATGTATTCCTTGTGTTATTTGTAATGTTTTGTAATTTTAATGTCAAACTCTCATTTATATATCTTTGTGAGTCGTTAATGTAAAATGAAAACCGTGTCGTGTTCGGTTTAATTTGTGCTGCGTACCTACAATGTCGTTTCATTTATAATATAATGTAATTATTATTTGGCGGCTTTCATAAACAGTAAAAGGTAATAATTTAAAAGTTGTTGTATGTAATATTATTTTGTTTTATTTATTTTTATTTACATAATAATAAAAATACTACTAATTGAATGACACGGGGTCCCTTGTACCTACGTGTTACAAAAGTATAACAAAGTTTAAATAGCACTAAGATTGTTTTAAAAAGCTAGTTCGATAAATATATACAATTATTATTGACATTAATATAACTGAACACACAAATATACCCTATTTATAAGCCGAAGTAAGTTTAGGCTTAAAATATATATAAAACCTAGTTATTTTTTTTATTATATATTAATGTCACAAATAAACATCACATTGCAATACAGTTTTTTTTGTATAGAATCCAGCGGGATATGTCTACGACTACCCACAAGGATATGCACCGCCTCCTCATTTGAGAGTGCAGTCCCCTGGGCTTGAAGTCCCTCCGAGGTGAGTGTTTCATCAGATTATTAACAGTAAGCTTCTTAATTATTATTAATTTAGAGGATATCTATTTTAATAAATATTTCATTAAATGAAAAAATCTTATTGTCTATTTTTTATATAAATTCAACAGTAAATCTTTTTTTATTTTGAAAGTATTCTATTAAGTTATTAAGTATTCGTAGAATACCTATTCAAAACGAAAGTTTTGAAAATTACTTCAATTAAATTACTTGAAATGAAAAAACTAGTTATTAAGTTAAGCTTGAAACTATGCCCTATTATTTCTGTGTTGTTCAAAGTATTCTATATTTTCCACTTTCTTCTTGAAAGTATAAAATCTAGAAATGTATTCAAAACATTATTGTACATACTGTGGTAGTGGAGAACTAACCACTAGGTCGTGTGTAGCAGGTATTAAATCAAAGGTTCAACTCACGGTTAATCTGTATTTTTTTGTCCAACACACACGACTTAACAATTGAAGGTGCGGAAGATGAAATATAAATAAGCACAAGCACAGTAAACAGTTTTAGGCAGGAAGATTGATAGTCAGAAAATAGAACATAAAATAAAGTATATAGGCGGTATAGAAGCACTAGCACAAGCATATAGAAATTAGGTAAACAAGCGTCCGTATGGCGTCAATAATAAATTACGACTGGCGCACGCGCACGCCCTGAGGTCGTGCGAAGCGCGCTCAGTTACTGTTATGTACAGAACACATAGTGTACACCAGCTGTCGATAATCGACATCGACACAAGACTATGATTTAACATTTAATATTTTAGATTATAAAAGTGTATAGATATATGTAAGTGTAAATAGATAAATAGTTATAAGGTTTAGATTTAAGTTAATTTTAAGACTTGCATAATAATATAGTGAACTAAAGTGAGTGTGAGTTATATGTGTAGTAGGTAGCCTACACCACCCCCCTCCAGAGACCGTCACGGGCGATAAAAATCTGGAAATTTAACTCGCCGTCCAGAACGTGTTGTATACTCCTTCTGAGCATCTGGTAAGGGTTCTATTTCAGTCTGGTCAGACAGTATGAAGGCCGGTTTAACTCGGTCTATAGATACTGTGACCTCTTTGCCCCTCTGGAATATTTTAAAAAATTTACTATCCCGGGCTAATACCTTATATGGTCCTGAGTATGCTGGTTGTAGCGAACCACGAGATGCGTCTTCACGGAGGAACACGTGATCGCTGGTTGCAAGTTCTTTATATACGAAGACCTTAGGCTTGCAATGTCGCGCAGCTGGTATAGGTCGTAGTTTCGCAGCAATACTTCTCAGGCGGGCAGAAAACTCTGATAAGTCAGTTGTGCAACCTTCAGTAGGCTCATCGAAGAATTCGCCTGGTAATCGCAAGGGTTCTCCATAGACGAGTTCAGCGGATGAACTTTGGAGATCAACCTTGAAGGCGGTTCTTATGCCTAATAGCACCCATGGCAGTGACTCTGTCCATCTGTCATTTCCATGGCAGACTATTGCGGCCTTGAGTTGGCGGTGGAAACGTTCCACCATGCCATTACATGCCGGATGGTAGGCAGTAGTCCGCTTGTGCTCAAACCCGGCTGTTTTCGCCAGACATTCGAATAAAGCCGACTCAAATTGTCGACCACAGTCGGTCGTAATGACCGTGGGGCAGCCAAAACGAGCGATCCAAGTCGACACCAGTGCTTTAGCCACGGTTTCTGCGGTGATATTTTCTATCGGTATTGCTTCCGGCCACCGAGTAAATCGGTCTACTGCCGTCAGACAATACCGATAACCTTGTGAAACCGGTAGAGGTCCAATTAGATCAATGTGGATTTGTTTGAACCGACTACGGGGAAGGGTGAATGAACCTAGCGGTGCAGTGACATGGCGGTTAACTTTGGCTCTCTGGCAAGCCAAGCAAGTACGCGCCCACTCCCTGCAGTCCTTACGTATCGCTGGCCAGACATACCGCTCTGCTATAAGTTTGGCAGATGCGTTTGGTCCAGGGTGGCTTAGCGAGTGCAGACTTTCGAATACCTGTCTGCGAAAGAATTTAGGAACGTAGGGCCTGGATGTCGGTGTACTGACGTCGCAGTACAAGGGTATATGACTTCCAGGAACACTCAGCTTCTCCAAACGCAGTGATGAGCCGTTGTCAATAAGGTGTTGAAGTTCAGGGTCAGTAGATTGACCTTTGGCTAGCTGCTCGAGGCTGACCGGGGCTCCCAGTTCTTCTATACGTGACAACGTATCGGCAACTATGTTATCCTTGCCAGAAATGTGCCGGATATCAGTCGTGAACTGGGAGATAAAGTCAAGGTGTCTATACTGCCTTGGCGAACAGTTTTTCTTCCTCTCATGGAATGCAAAACTTATCGGCTTATGGTCAGTATAGACGATAAAGTGCCGGGCCTCGAGCATATGCCTAAAATATTTTATGCCCTCGTATATGGCAAGTAGTTCCCTATCATATGGCGAATATTTCGCCTGCGAAGGGCTGAGCTTCCGCGAAAAGAAGGCAAGCGGTTGCCAAGAATTGTCCTGATATTGTTGGAGAACTGCACCGATTGCCTTATCGGAGGCATCTGTCACCAAGGCAAGTTTGGCGGTGCAGTCAGGGTGTGCTAGTAGGGCAGCATTGGCAAGGCTATCCTTACATGCGATAAAAGCTGTGAGGGTATCTCCCGTCAAATTAACGGGCTGGGAACCTTTCACCGAGCCTGTTAATAATGCATGTAAAGGTGCTTGAAGTTCTGCAGCTCGAGGTAGGAACCTCCTGTAGAAATTGAGCATGCCTAAAAATGCCTTGAGCTGACGCACAGTTGTTGGTGTCGGGAAATCTCTAATAGCCTGCACCTTGGAGTCTAAAGGCTTAGAGCCTTTTTCGGTTATACTGTAGCCTAGGAAGGTTACCTCTGGCCTACCGAATCATGTCGGGGTCACCAATGTGGTAGTGGAGAACTAACCACTAGGTCGTGTGTAGCTATACAATGAATACACATCTAAAAATATTTAATTCAAATTAAAGTTTGTAAGAAATTCTTAAACATATTTTAAACTTAATGATCGCGGTCACTTTGTTCTTTCAAAAGCGCAAAAAAGGATTATTACACCAAACGGCAGTGTAAAACGTCTTTATTCCGGCCTAAAAACAGTCCCTCACCCAAATCCCTTTCTAAATCCCAAATCTTTTGTTAAGACTTGACAACATAATTCATTCGGAACCTTTTCCGACACGCAGGTCACTTCAAGGTTCATTGACGCGTAGTATCGACACCGCTTCTACGTTACCGTTGTCAGCAGGCAATGGATCGCAAAACAACACATTACAACGAACGAACAAGTCTTCAGACGAGACAGACGCTATTAATAATTTGGGACTTCCAGTTGGCGGAGATGGTAAGTGCAGTGTAACGTGTCTTTTGTTTATAGAACAATTTTTCTTGGTGTTAAAATTTCTGATTTAGCTATACAAATAACCGAATAGAATTAAACAGCTGTTCACTAAATGCGTAGAAAAGTGAACTAAGTACTTAGATAAAGTAAGTAAGGAGATTAAAATTGTACATACATTTTTCATCATAATTGTTATTAAAACAAATCAACAAACTCAATATGTATCATCATCATCAGCCTATCGCAGTCCACTGCTGGACATAGGCCTCTCCAATTACACGCCACTTAGTATAACGTGTATACGTTAAACTATAGAGTTGAATGCTAATTTGCGGAATCGTTGAATCGTACGAATGCGGTGCTGTAATTGAACGCAGACGGTAGCCAAAACACTAATCAGTATTGAGGTGCTTGTTAAACGAGCGTTGAGCTGGCGATCGTGTTCAGGTAGCTTACGGCTCGGCGCTAGACATGAAATATAACTTCGTATTGGCACTTTACAGCTTAGGCTAATCCACAACCAATGCTTTAATACTTTTATGATGGTTTCTTAATGTTATATGGAACTTTATTCCAAACATTTTTTTTTAAAAAACAACTCCATTTTAATATACAACTGCGGAATTAGGAATATATCCTGTATTGCGGAGACTTCTTTTTTCTTCTTTGAAAAGACAACTCCCGCATTAAGAATATAAATTCCTGTGTCGCGGGGGACTTTACAAACATACATGAAACGGACACAAAGAACACCCAGACTCAGAACAACAAATTGTGAATCACACAAAGTGTTGTCCTACGTGGGATTTGAACCCACGACACTTAGCGTAGTAGGAAGCGGCGTGGCGACCGCTTAAGCTACTAGGTCAACCGTGCAGTCAAACTTCAAAAACATACATGAAACAGACTCAAATGACACTCAGAATAATTTGTGGGTCACACAAAATGATGATCGTGAAAGCGTAAACCACATGCCATCCGTAACATCTCTAAACTAATCTAAACGGAAAATTGATTTTTTATATATATTTAAACTTTATTGGTTTACAGTCCATTTTTCGATATCTCAATTCCTGTCAAAACGTATATAAACTCTTAATGTAAAAATTCTCTAATTTCTGTGGATTTTTTATCAAAATCACAATTATGTTAACTATCATTTAGCTACCATCTTGGTCAGACCAAATATTTGTATGATCTTCAAATATTTTTTTCCGAGTTTGGGTATTTTCTATATATAATATCTGTGTATTTACAAAAAAAAAAGTTTATGTATTTATATCAGTTGTTTATTACCTATTATACAAGCTCTGCTTAGTTCGGGACTAGATGACGTTGTGTGTAAGATGTCGGAAAATATTTATTTATTTATTTATCATGTCTTAGGTAGTATAAATATAGCAAAATATGTTATGTTAATAAAATGAAACATTTGTTAGATGTTTGTTTAAGGTTTTTAACTGATAAACAAGCGTGTTTCTCCGAATTTTTTTGTTGGTTCTGAATTAAAGATCAATTCGTTCGATATTGAAAAATGCACTGAAGTCAATGAGATTAAAGTATTTAATCCAACAAGTCGACTTACATTTGGAGATTTTAACAAAATAATCATTATCATTAGCTTTATCAGTACTAGATTAATATGAATTAAAACTGCATAATAAGAAATAAGTATTATCTTTTAACACATATGTAGCTATATTGGCTCAGATAAATATAAAAAAAAACTGAACGATGGTATGTTGAAATGCTAATCTATTTATTTGCTTATTTGTCCTAGATTATAAACAAAATATTACGTTTAACCGAGTCGCTTATTTCAATTGTTTCTTTCCCAGCAGTTCCGCAGGTGCCCATATACGCCCAGCCAAACACCAAGCCACAACCTAACGTGGACTTAAGATATGCTGCCACTTATGGGAATCCGTATTTAAGAAATAGTAATGTTGGTAAGTTGATAATAGCACTCTTCTATTATTATTATTATTTATTTAAGCCAACCAAAGTCACTCTACTCTGTCTGTGTGAGAGTGAATTCAAGAGCTCTCTTCCAATGCAGACAGTGTGGATATGACGATTCACACTATGTGCGACCTAGTGAGAAGCTTTCACACGGTTCGATTGAAGGGACCCAGGAAAATAATGAAGATGATCTTGAATTAAAATTAAATATAAGGAAATACTGCTTGAATTTAAAGTTTTTACACTTGTATTCGTCAATGACAGAAGTCTTTAGCTTTCTCTAATGTGTTATTCAAGTCTATAATGCTCATTAAAGACATGTTCAGTCAAATTTGGTAATTTAAATGATGTTCCAATTTTAATTTAACTAAAAATAGGATTGTCATGATAATTAATACTTTTTCGCGTAAAGGAAGAATATTCTTTTAAAAATGTTGTCAAGTGAAGATTTTTTTAATTTTTTTCTCTAAGAATCTATCATTCTAATAGTTAAAAGACTACTAATATTTGTGTAAAGTGTTTTACTTAAAAATTTAAATGACACAAATAATTTTATATAAATATAAATAATAAAATAAAACACCTTTCAACATATTTTTTTCGTGCGAATATCTATATAGTGAAAACAAATAGAATTAAGTTCTGTAAATAAACTAATCTTACTATGTAGTAGGTACTATAACTACAATATTGCTACATTTCTTTAATAGGCTACGGCAGCCAGGTCCATACGGCCAAGCCGGCCGCAACCCCCGCACCCCCGCCATACTCCGCCGTGAGGAGTTCAGTGGTTATACCTACAGGTAATTAGCTGCTAGCAATCATCTGCCGTTGTGGGGGTAAGCATTACTTGGTTACTGAGAATGCTGTGCCTGATAGACTGGACATAATAATATCCTCCTCTGTTTTTTTTTTCTATTTTCTAACTTAACGCAACAAAGGCAAAACTCAAAATAATTATGAAAATAAGAATATTTAATTCAAGTGTTTATTTAATTTAAACTGAAACTTGAAAGAAGTAGTTCTTTAAAATATTGCGTCTTTTTTATTTTGGGTTTTATCTTTGTGTAATATAGCTCTAATACTGGTGTTTTTAAAATTCCTTTTTATACTTATTTAACTTTCAATTTAATATAATTTATTTTGTGACTTAATTCCATTTAAAATAATAAAGTTAGGTGTAAAATTTTGCATATAATTAAGAGTATTCAAATATTTCCCATTTTATATTTAATGTTTATAATAGAAAATTACAATGAGGAAATTAAATAAATAAAAGTAAGATACAGAATTATTTTAATAAGATCTCAAATTTTCGTCCTTATTTTTTTTTTTGTAATTGTAGATTACATTTAAATAAAATATTATTTAATAAGCAAAATAGTAGCATAACTAGTTCAGTTATAGAATAAAATATTATATTATTTTACAGAAGTAAATTTAGTAAGTACTTAAAATAGTAAATGAAATCCTTTGGTGACCGGCAGTAGTTAGTATTGAGATTCACTTTTCTGACAAACTTTCTTATAAATAAAAATTGATTTGCAGAAACACCTTTTCTGTTGCATGAAAATTTTTCTCCAATAAGTTTTGTATTAGTGGTTTTTATTTTTAGGAAATACATAAGATTTTAAAACTTCTATCTATCTAGTTTTTAACTACTAATATTTTTGCAAAATCTGACTCGCACGCTTCGATTTTACACTTGGTATTAATGCTTGATTAAAATGCAAATAATTTTCAACGTAAAATTTTAAAATGGTATTTCAATTAAATTTGTAAAGTGGTATGCCATTTTGAAATATTAAAAATGAATGAATATTATGTCTTTTTTCTATCGTTCGAAAATATGTACTTTATTGAATCTAATATAAACCTGAAAAAAAGACTATTTTGTATGACGGAAAGCGTAAATAGAATCCAATCCAAATTACATTACAATGAATTATAATGAATAATGACCCACACTATATGGCAAAGTGAGATGATTCCTGGACATCATTGGGCCTCTAGTCTTTCCAATCTTTTCCCCAATTGTATTAATTAATTAATCGGCCCTTACGTCATCAAAACATTATGTCAATAAGAGTTGTAAGTTGCAACCCATCATGTAGACTGTCTGTAAACTTATTTTACTAAGTTCCTAATGCCAGCCAATTGTTTGTGTTTACAAGTTACTTTGAAATTACGATCGATCTGGCCACAACGCGCTTCCAAGTCGAAGTCGCATAAATCTTATTGCATTTGGAGTGTATAATTTATTACTACTTGGTCCTGAGTTTGGTTTTATTTTATAAAGGTTTGACTTTCTTGTCGTAACAGGTGCATTTGTCTTGAGGTTAAAGTTAGGAATGATTAATTACGCTGAAATTTTGGATGCTTTGAATGAAATAATCATAAGGAGTTGACTGGAATCAAATTAATTGAATAATAGAATAATAATTTCATTTCAAATTTTCATGTTATTCTTTTATACAATTCAAGTATTTATTACTTTTTGTTGTCTATTCTCTATTCCAAATAATTATGATTTTGGCATGTGGTGAAAAGGGGGTAGGGTCCATGGATAAGCACGTGTCATATTAATGATGCAATACAAACGCTTATTTAATTACTTAAAAAAATAAAACTCAATTATTGTTAGACTATGATTTAATATTCGACATAAGTGTCGTCATGATTCCATTTCGTCGACCAAACTTACGATAATCATAGAGCAATCAGCTAGTAACACCTGATAATAAAGATTATATTTCATTAAATTATTTGCCAAACAATTTATTTGCACAAAGCCATTCTCCAAGCGACCGTGTCGTGTTACTAAAAGATTTTTTACTTACGGAAGATGCCAGTTACATAAAATATCTCGCCCAATTTGTATTCCGTATTAAAAATAATAAATGACCTCCTCCGCCTAACTAGAACGCTTTTTTCTCAATATCACTTAAGTTAATTGGTATAATTTTTCACAGGTAACGGCCAGGCCCAAGCCACGCGCGTATAGCGAACGAGTACTGAGACAAGCCTAGTGTAGTGTACCGAAACAAAGTCAGTGAATATCACATGAAGCAGGATTAAAGCGAAAAGCGTGCATTAAACGTATGAGAATTCACTCTCTAGAAAATGACTTTAAAACGTTTTGTGTTTGAAATCTGCTCTTGTTAGCGTTTCGACGACTTGTTGTACTCAAAGAACATTTTTATTAAATACAGTTGATTGAATTACTGTATCTATAATATATTATGTTCCTATATTTTCAATGACTGAGGTGTATATAGAGTAGATTAAGTCCGACTGTCTGTTGACTTGTATAATTTTATTATCGAAAACAAATTATAATTTCGTTTCGAATTAAATAAATAAAAAGATGAAAATGAAAAGCGAATATATTGATTATTACTATTTTTGTCAAGCTTATGCTGAAAGTGAAGACTTTTGATTTACAAAAAAAATCGAAATTTGTTGTATTCTCTTTTTATGTTTTAATGTATTCTAGGCATGACTTGATAACAACTAATATGAAATTTCAAAATGTAAAATAGCTTACAAAATGTGTTGAAAAGTTTTTTTTGTAAATAAACAAAATGCATGAAAAAATGTTTGTAATTTTATGTAAGTAAAATATTTTCATTACAAACTGTAAATAAATAATGCATTTTGGTGTGATTTTCTTAGTTACAGATTTTTTATTTTCCCAAACAGATGGCATTATGATTGCTCAACATTATAATCGATTATCGATATTAAACGATTCCATTATTTTCCATTTAGTATAAATATCACTTGTTAAATAAAAATGCAGACTGAAAGTAACATATTTTATAAATTTTATAGAAAAATAAAAACTAGATATTATATTGTTTTTTTAAAGTGTCGTTAAACTTCTTATACGACAGATTAAAAATCTTCTTTAGATAGATTAAAATATTTAGCTAAAATAACAATGATGTAGAAAAATCATATTTTCTGTGATAATTTATATAGTGAAGAAAAATTAGGATCGCATACTTAGTTTCATACTATAGTTAAGGTTCCAAAACTGTGTGACAATCTTGAAATAAGTTTGTGAAGATTTTAATTATTTTTTCAATTTCGTGTGCCACTTTTAATTGTATTCTATTTTCATATACCCAATGTAAATATAAAAATATATGTGTACTAGTTACGGAGAAAGCTTTACAAAAAATATCAAAACCTCAATATATGGGCATAATAATGGCATAAATATATTTTTGTTTTGTTGTAAAATGAACAAAATGTATAAAAATATTGCATGAAACGGTGTTTTTGTTCTTTGCATGCAAATTATTATTTGTCATTATTTTTAAATGGATAATGATTCTGTAATAATAAAACTTTGAGTTTATTATAATTATTTTTGTTTGATTAAAATACTCAATACCTATTCTATTACCAAAAAATGCATTAGAACGAAAACTCAACAGCATAGATTAGCTATGTTACATCGTTCTAATAGTTACCTGTCGACAACAGATTTTAGTAGTCCACCGTAGGATATAGGCCTCTCTTCAGAAAGTTTTAGAATGATATGCTACGCTTGTCAAAAATACTAAGATGTATGTAGTATAAGGTTTGTGTCAAGTTTTATTTCTCTTTCCAGTATTACGCAGTTTGCTCTCCTAGTCTGGTCTTAGTGGATTAATAACGGTGGTGACACATTGTTGCCATATTTATTGGTATTGCCACTAAAAGGTATTACTTCCCTATGTTGATTATTGTCCCTAATGGTTGGAGAATTTAGTATTTTTTTACATCAGTGATAAAATTTTTCTATCGTTCTGGGGATTAAGAGAATTAGTCTATTGATATGATACTTTTAAGAATGACAAAATCAGAGCATATATATATAGAACCATTCTTACGTTTGCAAGCTACGAGCTTTTCAGTGTTTTTTTTTATTTCATTAACAATTGGACTTCAATTCAACTTTCATTCGTGCTGAAATCAGTGTAGCTTTACTACCATGAAAACAATATAAAATAATACTTCTTCTTTCTTATTCCCAATATTATTTGGGGTCGGCTACTAGTTCAACCGGTTATACCTGAATATCAGTTTTCCCACGGAGCGACTGGCATCGGACCTCCGCAACCCTTAGGGAGAACTGAAATTTAAAGGTTGAACTAGTTGTCAGTAAATTTGAGAGCACTGACTATCCAATAACGATTGCCATGACAACCGGGACTGACGGCTTTACGTGCTCTACGAGGCACGGACGTGAATGAAATGAAATGAAATCATTTATTCTGCAATTAGGTTACATTAACACTTTTGCAAGTGAAACTTTCTTGTTTTGAGCAGATGATTTCGGCTTTTCTTAACTGGACTAGCCCTGAGAAGAAAGGACGAAACAGTTTCCTTTAAAGTCCAGACAATATTCTTAAATGCAAAAGACATTATTTCAATAAAAAAGCGATAATTACAATTTGAGTCTTAATTATAATAATTAAAGATAATAATTTAAAAAATGACAATTATAGCAATAATTTAAGCTAAATTTGTTTTAAACTATAAATTATCGTCACATCAAATAAAATTTAAACATTCAAAATAAACAGCATGTGCAGAATGGGCAGCTCAGGCCGTTTTATCATCGATATATTCTGCTATGGTATAATACCACTTTGCGGATAATTTAGATTTAATGGTATTCTTAAATTTCCTTAATGGCAAATCCCTAATATCAATAGGGAGTTTAATGTAAAATCGTATACATTGTCCCATGAACGAGTTGCCTACTCTGAATCTCTGTTTGTTGTTTCTGTTTTTTCTGTTTGTTTTCTGTTTTTTGAATCACCGCCAAACTTCCTACCTCCGGGCTGTTTTTAGGAATTTCCTAAGAAAAAAACAAAAACACCTTTTGGTCCGACCCACCTGAGATAAGCAACGACAACCCAGAATAATACATGATATACAAATTTTGTGAGCAGTGATACAAAAAAAAAAAATAGTAGGTACAGAGGTAGTGAGGTGAGGTACATTTAACTACGAGAACACAATATGTATTTATAAGTGAAGTAAACATTTCTAGAAAAACACAAAAGATATTAAACTTTCATTCAAAACCTATCAATGCTAAACGTTAATACTAAAGTAGGGATATTTTCAATAGTAGACCCAATGACTTAAGAGAGAGGAGACAAAGCCTTTAAGATTAATGAATGTTTCCCTTCTAGTGTGTCGACTGACCGATTATGTTATAACTTCTTTAATCAACAATCCATAATGTCCCACTAATGAACCCGAGTCTCCTTTTATCCGAGTAGGTCATACGTCGCCACGCTAGGCGAGTGCGGTTTGGGCACTGGCAAGACACATTGTTGCTACGTAATCTTAGCGTTGGATGTTTTTAAGCCGCCCGAAGGCCTGCAACTAAACTTCACGCTTGCATGCTTAAAATAACCTCCGATTCACGGAAATGCTCAAAACATTTACGCCACAAACGGTCTCCCATCTAGGTCTGACCGCGCCGTCATTGCTTACCCCCGTTGATTGTTTCTAAACACCTAAATCCACTCGGTTATAAGTGCTTCGACCTTCTTCAGGACTTGGAATTTTGCATGATATTAACTGCAACAGGAATTGAAATCCGATTAAAACCTAGCTTATTATTGTACGGAAACATTAAACTGTAGCAATGGGAATACTTGACCGAACAAAGATAAAACCAGTCTCCATAAATCATTTAAACCACAATTCTCAAATAAAACTATAACATTCACGTTATTTTTACCGCAGATGTATTGATGAACCAGTCAGTCGGCATTGCTCTCAAGCATGTCGACCACAACGCCATCTCGCGGTGGGTAATTGATACATAAACTTCTGTTTCATGTTTTGCAACATTCCTGTCTGTTTCCTTGATACAATTTGCATGCCGATAAGGTAGACCAAAGAGGAAATCCCTACTTAATATTATAAATGCGAAAGTAACTCTGTCTATCTGTCTATCTATTTCGCTTTCACGCCTAAACCACTCAACCGATTTTGATGAAATTTGGTTTGAAGATAGAACTGAACTTGGGCAAGGACATAGGCTACATTTTACCGTAATAACCGACATACACGCGGGTGGAGCCGCGGGCGAAAGCTAGTGTATAAATAAATGTGACACCATTGTATACCTTTGATCAGCAAATAAATGAATTATGAATTGCTTACTGGTCCCAATCCTATTTTTCAATAGAATTGGGACAAGGAAATATCAAATTAGTTGAACTTAAACTGATAAAGAAATTATTGACAGCGGTAAAATTCTTGTTCTCTTCTTCTACTAATATTGTAAATGCGAAAGTAAATTTGTCCGTAACCGATTTGGATAATTTTGGTATATAGATAGATGGAACCTTGACAAAGGACATAGACTACTTTGACATACACGCGACACGCGGGCGGAGCCGGATGCAAAAGCTAGTATTTAATAAAACTCGATTCAGTTACTTGACAAATAGCAAAGAGGCGTTTTGTGAGGAAGTAATAATGAGAAAAGAGATTATGAAGATTTTACGATTGTAAATAATTTTTTACCGAGAGAATGATCAATTTTCTGTGAGACTGATTATGCTACAGTGTACAAGATAAAAAAACAGTCGGACGAAAAGAAATGAGTGATAATCTCGACAACTCTTGGCAGAGAAATATTTGTTTTTATTTATTTTTTAAATTTAGAGGTCACCATCCTCATTGTGAATGAGAGAATGCAGCATGATGACCCTCAAGGTGACGGTCTAGTGAGATGTAACCGGATCATTAGACCTCTGGTCTTACACACACCAACAACCCTGAACGGGTCGCCATTATATCAATACCGTTAAAATAGGTGTTATAGGATTCAACTAGGAGATGTATTGGGGCGCGTCTACCAGCATTTCGCAGGCCCAAAAGAACACTGCACTAACTCAAATAGCGCATTTTTCAGCATCGACGTAAACCGTTATTTCATGCTGTACAAAGGTTATTATTGCATATGTTTTAAATTCTGCATGATTTGATTTACTATTGTGGAATAACTAAAAGAAATAAAAAAATATTATTTCGACTTGTGCTTTTTAATTAATGTCACCATCCTCATTGTTAATGAGAGAATGCAGCATGATGACCCTCACGGTGACGGTCTAGTGAGATGTTACCGCATCATTGGGCCTCGTAAATTATTTTTCCTTTTATTATTATAATATTCTCCTCCTTTTCCAATGGGTTTAATCCTACTATAATTTCTTTTGTTTTCAAAAGTTATCGGCACTGGTCTATTAGTAGAACTAAGTAGATAAAAGTCGCATGTCGCCGTCATCTGAAAAATGATACGTATTACGTTAATTTTTAATAACTACTAGCTGACCCGGCGAACTTCGTACCGCCTAACAGTCAATGAATTAGATAGTGAAAAGTATATATTTTTTTTATTATTGTTGATAGTGCCACTCGGTCCATGAATCATATTCGTGACTACAACATCATGTAGGTCTGGATCGGTTTCAGGAGCAGAAATCTCCGCACATATGATGTCATCCATTTGATCTGGCCGAATTCTTTTGACTAACCAAATCAGAATGTGAGCATGCGGTAGGCCTCGTTTTTGCCATTCGATTGAATACATCCAGCATCGAGTATTCCCAAATACGTGTTGCTTAACAATGTAATTCATTAGTGACCGAATTTTTTGCCTGAAAACACGTGCGGTGATGTCGTGTCGATCGCTTGATGTTTGTCCGGGAAGCAGCAATTGAATAATTTCTTTCCATTTCGGATTACATATAAATGTAATGAATAGATCTGGCCGACCATAATGACGAACATATGTCATTGCATCTTGCGCATATTCATGCATGCATGCATATTCATTTTCTGAATCTCCTTCTGTGCTAATTGCATCGCGTAAATGGATATACTCTTCCGAACCCAATTTAGCTTGATTCAACCGAATGAAAGTCAGGCGCTTCGTTTCGATTTTAGCGTACATGTCAACGCAATATTGTTAAAGCAGTCGACGAAATCGCAACAAATAATTGTCAGAATTTTCACGAATCATCAAACGATATGCGTAATAATTCATCGAACTAACCTTTTTGGTAGTTTCCTCACCTGAAACAAATGCAGTAAAAATTGTATTTTAGATCCCGTAATAGGTTAACAACTCTTACAGCTACTCTCAACTAAATTAGAAATTACAACTTTTTTTGAGTACTAAAAGCAAACAGAATAAAATGTACATATATCAAGTTAAAATGAAAACAACAATATTGATCTTACCATTCAATGGATTAATCATTTTGATATTAAAGTGATATGCATCGCCTCCCTGCCAAAACATCAGCGGGTATTGTAACGCGTCATATGAACGGTGGGTTTCATATATTCTTTGTAGTTGCCCAGTATTGCGTCGTGTAAGTACAATATCACGTGTTTCCAAGTTTTCAACAACAATCAGGATTGCCCCTTCATCGATTGTTGGAGCATTAAATGTGCGTTCATGTGTTCCAGCTGGTCTTTTATCTGCTCTCTCTGCTCTCTCACTATAAAGCAGTCTTGAACAGCCTGACCAATGCATGATGTTCATGAAGCATTTGCTGCAGATCTTGGAGAATTGCTCTTTTCGTAGCTGTGTTGATCCCTTGACGCCGGTTAAGTTGTTCTTCCATATTGCCCATGAAGTATATTTGCAAGAATTTATGCTGTGCATCTTCTATAGGTTGCAATGATCCAATGCGATGGCAAATCTGGCCTTGAATTTGTAAAGTCAAAACCATAGTTATAGTTAGATTTAAGTACAAACACTTTTTTTCCAAACACTTTTTTTTTTCAAATAATAACATGCCATTTTTATTTTAGAGAAGACAAATACAGAAATCTAACAAACTACATTCCAGATTTTTTTTTACAATGATAGAAAATAAAGTTTTTAACGTAAATTACCTTAAATGTCGTATTATATCCGTGTTCTTCGATAATTTCTGCCCGAAATGAAGTCATTTGGAAACAGACATTGTATTTTTGAGTGTTCGCTAGAAAATGTCGTGATTCTAGTGTTTCGCCATAAAGCAGGGAGCACAATGGCTCTGGTGGCGAGA
This sequence comes from Phragmatobia fuliginosa, assembly GCA_932526445.1. Lineage (NCBI taxonomy): Eukaryota > Metazoa > Arthropoda > Insecta > Lepidoptera > Erebidae > Phragmatobia > Phragmatobia fuliginosa. Next base: position 7,088,977 of record OW052081.1, on the reverse strand, counting down.
CCAATAATGGCAATTTCACTTTACCACTAAGGCAGCACAAACCAGGCGTTTCACCAGCAAACTTCAATGCTCCACAATGCTGGCAAACAACGTCCATTGGACCAATGCAAACTAAACGATGCAAGCTGTAGTCGATGGTGCAATCATACAGAAACGCTGCTCGATTCAAATCAATACTTGAACCATTTCATCTTGCACTTCGAAGATTATTCCTCTGTTCATCTGTACGATAAGCTCGACGATTTCTCGTTTCTAACCTAGCCGTTTCACGGGCTGCCTCTCTTTGCTCTTGTGTTTGAGAAGCACGAATTAAGGCCCTTCTTTGCTCCATACTAACGCGGCGCTGTTCTCGTGCAATTTCTCGTTCTCCATCAGATAATTGACTCGCGATATTCCGTTGCCTAATTGCATTACGGCTTCGCTGGGAAAGATTAGATCTTCTAGGACGCGGCATTGTTATTAAAATGTGCACTCGCATAAAACCACCAAATATAATAACAGTGCCTGAACTTTCGAGACATAGACAATAGCTCAAAGAGTATATAACCACTACGTATGAATAGCTTAGCAAGAAAAATCATAGACAACCTAGTATATGGTAGTATATTGTAGTATAGTATATTTAATTGAATTAACAACAGCGCTTATATACTAAAATGGTGCGTGCCTATAATTACTTTATTTAATCTTTGTCTGTATCTTATGATGTGTGGCTTATCTAAGGACGTGTAATAAAGTAGGAAGTATTGTGGCTACACTGTGCATCTTCTATAGGTTGCAATGATCCAATGCGATGGCAAATCTGGCCTTAATTCTGTAAAGTCAAAACCATAGTTATAGTTAGATTTACAAACACTTTTTTACAAACACTTTTTTTTTTCAAATAATAACATGCCATTTTTATTTCAGAGAAGACAAATACAGAAATCTAACAAACTATATTCCAGATTTTTTTTACAATGATAGAAAATAAAGTTTTTAACGTAAATTACCTTAAATGTCGGATTATATCCGTGTTCTTCGATAATTTCCGCCCCAAATGAAGTCATTTGGAAACAGACATTGTATTTTTGAGTGTTCGCTAGAAAATGTCATGATTCTAGTGTTTCGCCATAAAGCAGGGAGCACAATGGCTCTGGTGGCGGGACCAATAATGGCAATTTCACTTTACCACTAAGGCAGCACAAACCTGGCGTTTCACCAGCAAACTTCAATGCTCCACAATGCTGGCGAACAACGTCCATTGGACCAATGCAAACTAAACGATGCAATCATATGCATCATGGTGCAATCATACAGAAACGCCGCTCGATTCAAATCAATACTTGAACCATTTCTTCTTGCACTTCGAAGATTATTCCTCTGTTCATCTGTACGATAAGCTCGACGATTTCTCGTTTCTAACGTAGCCGTTTCACGGGCTGCCTGTCTTTGCTCTTGTGTTTGAGAAGCACGAATTAAGGCCCTTCTTTGCTCCATACTAACGCGGCGCTGTTCTCGTGCAATTTCTCGTTCTCCATCAGATAATTGACTCGCGATATTCCGTTGCCTAATTGCATTACGGCTTCGCTGGGAAAGATTAGATCTTCTAGGACGTGGCATTGTTATTAAAATGTGCACTCGCATAAAACCACCAAATATAATAACAGTGCCTGAACTTTCGAGACATAGACAATAGCTCAAAGAGTATATAACCACTACGTATGAATAGCTTAGCAAGAAAAATCATAGACAACCTATAAAAAGACATTTACACTTTTGTTAATTAACCTGTACTTTTTTTTTCCTCAATCTTATAACCTATACCAACAGATTTTTTATTCCCTAAATTCCGTTCCTTTCCGATGATTTTATGTTTTTACTGTAGAATAAATCTTAGGTATTATTTTCGGGAATTAAAAATTAAATCCTTTACCAACTGATTTTTTATTCCCTAAATTGCGTTCCTTTCCGATGATTTTATGTTTTTACTGTAGAATAAATCTTAGGTATTATTTTCGGGAATTAAAAATTAAATAATTAATAAATAATTTTCGAAAATTAATGTCTAAAACAAACAAATATAACAGTACCTGAACTTTGTAGATATTTTACAAAAAATAAATTTCAGAACGCACACATGATGTCTTCAGAAAAAAATAAAGTTGTGGCTTAAAGGTCTCAGCAACCAGGCTTTAGCTCTAAAAAAAAAAAGTTGTCGAGTTTTCATTGTTTTTAAGATGTATTCTGCTATTCGGGACGGAAACAAATCCAACAAATCAAAAACTTTGTAGACATTTTACAAAAAATAAATTTCTGAACGCACACATGATGTCTTAAGAAAAAAATAAAGTTGTGGCTTAAAGGTCTCAGCAACCAGGCTTTAGCTCTAAAAAAAAAAGTTGTCGAGTTTTCATTGTTTTTAAGATGTATTCTGCTATTCGGAACGGAAACAAATCCAACAAATCAAAAACTTTGTAGACATTTTACAAAAAATAAATTTCTGAACGCACACATGATGTCTTCAGAAAAAAATAAAGTTGTGGCTTAAAGGTCTCAGCAACCAGGCCATAGCTCTAAAAAAAAAAAAAAAGTTGTCGAGTTTTCATTGTTTTTAAGATGTATTCTGCTATTCGGGACGGAAACAAATCCAACAAATCAAAAACCATGGCAATCGGTCCAGCCGTTCTCGAGTTATAAGTGTTGTAACAAACACGACTTTCTTTTTTATATATATAGAACCTATAAAAAGACATTTACACTTTTGTTAATTAACCTGTACTTTTTTTTTCCTTAATCTTATAACCTATACCAACAGATTTTTTATTCCCTAAATTCCGTTCCTTTCCGATGATTTTATGTTTTTACTGTAGAATAAATCTTAGGTATTATTTTCGGGAATTAAAAATTAAATCCTTTACCAACTGATTTTTTATTCCCTAAATTCCGTTCCTTTCCGATGATTTTATGTTTTTACTGTAGAATAAATCTTAGGTATTATTTTCGGGAATTAAAAATTAAATAATTAATAAATAATTTTCGAAAATTAATGTCTAAAACAAACAAATATAACAGTACCTGAACTTTGTAGATATTTTACAAAAAATAAATTTCAGAACGCACACATGATGTCTTCAGAAAAAAATAAAGTTGTGGCTTAAAGGTCTCAGCAACCAGGCTTTAGCTCTAAAAAAAAAAAGTTGTCGAGTTTTCATTGTTTTTAAGATGTATTCTGCTATTCGGGACGGAAACAAATCCAACAAATCAAAAACTTTGTAGACATTTTACAAAAAATAAATTTCTGAACGCACACATGATGTCTTAAGAAAAAAATAAAGTTGTGGCTTAAAGGTCTCAGCAACCAGGCTTTAGCTCTAAAAAAAAAGTTGTCGAGTTTTCATTGTTTTTAAGATGTATTCTGCTATTCGGAACGGAAACAAATCCAACAAATCAAAAACTTTGTAGACATTTTACAAAAAATAAATTTCTGAACGCACACATGATGTCTTCAGAAAAAAATAAAGTTGTGGCTTAAAGGTCTCAGCAACCAGGCCATAGCTCTAAAAAAAAAAAAAAAGTTGTCGAGTTTTCATTGTTTTTAAGATGTATTCTGCTATTCGGGACGGAAACAAATCCAACAAATCAAAAACCATGGCAATCGGTCCAGCCGTTCTCGAGTTATAAGTGTTGTAACAAACACGACTTTCTTTTATATATATAGATAAAAATCAATGCTCTTTGATGACAAATACTAAAGTTACATAACAGCACAGAACCTCAGTTACATCTTGACGTGTAGTATATTATATTTTTTTAATTTAGGTATCCACTTCAAAGGGCACTTTTTTGAAAAAACAGGACGTGCCCCTCCTATCTAAAAGCAAAACGGCTGACTCTAAATATCCCTGAAAATTCATGATGGTGATCAATATTATGAACTTTGAAGGAAAACTATAACGTCTATAACTATAATGACTTTGTTAGTTCAGGAGTTATATATATAGTTAGTAGAACAGAACAGAACAGAACACAACACAACACAACAGAACAGAACGTAACAGAAGAGAACATAGGAGAGAACAGAAGAGAACATAACAGAACAGAACAGAGTAAAACAGAGGAGAACAAAACGAAACAGAAGAGAAGTAAACAGAATGTAGTAGAACAGAACAGAACAGAACAGAAGAGAACAGAATAGAGTATAATAGTATATTAGAACAGAACAGAAGACAACAGAACAGAACTGAAGCGAAGAGAACAGAATAGAGTATAATAGTTTAATAGAACAGAACAGAAGAGAACAGAACAGAAGAGAACAGAATAGAGTATAATAGTATAATAGAACAGAACAGAAGAGAACAGAACTGAAGAGAACAGAAGAGATCAGAACAGAACAGAACAGAAGAAAACAGAGTAGAACAAAAAAGATAAGACCAGAAGAGAAATTAACAGAAGAGCACAGAACATAAGTGAACAGAAAAGAACTGAACAGAAGTGAACAGAATAGAGTATAATAGAACTGAACAAAACAGAACAGAATAGAACAAAATAGAACAGAATAGGGTATAAATAGTAAAATAGAACAGGCCAGAAGAGAACAGAACAGAACAGAATAGAGTATAATAGTATTATAGAACAGAAGAGAACAGAACAGAGTAGAACAGAACAGAAGAGAACAGAGTAGAACAGAATAGATCAGAACAGAAGAGAATAGTAGAATAGAAAAGTATAGAATGGAAAAGAACAGAACCGAAGAGAACAGAAGCAAACAGAACAGAAGAGAACAGAATAGAGTATAATAGTATGATAGAACAGAACAGAAGAGAACAGAACAGAACAGAAGCGAACAGAACAGAAAAGAGTATAATAGTATAATAGAAAGAACAGAAAAGAACAGAAGAGATCAGAACAGAAGAGAACAGAACAGAACAGAAGAGAACAGAGTAGAACAGAATAGATAAGACCAGAAGAGCAATTAACAGACGAGCACAGAACATAAGTGAACAGGAAAGAACTGAACAGAAGAGAACAGAATAGAGTATAATAGAACTGAACAGAACAGAACAGAATAGAACAAAAATGAAAGAGAACAGAAGAATACAGTACATAAGAGAACAGAAGAATACAGAACAGAAGAGAATAGAAGAATACAGAACATAAGACAACAGTAGAATAGAATAGTATAAAATAGAAAAGAATAGAACAGATGAGAACAGAAGAATACAGGACAGAAGAAAACAGTAGAATAGTATAGAATAGAAAAGAACAGAAGAGAAGATAACAGAAGAGAACATAGAAGAAGAATACAGTACAGAAGAATACAGAACAGAGAAGGCGATAACAGAAGAGAACAGAAGAATACAGTACAGAAGAATACAGAACAGAAGAATACAGAACAGAAGAATACAGAACAGAAGAATTCAGAACAGAAGAATACAGAACAGAAGAATACAGAACAGCAGAGAACAGTGGAATAGAATAGTAAAAAATGGAAAAGAACAGAACAGAAGAGAACAGAAGAATACAAAACAAAAGAATACAGAACAGAACGGAACAGAAGAATACAGAACGGAACAAAGAAGAATACAGAACAGAAGAGAATTGAAGAATACAGAACAGAAACGATGATAACAGAAGAGAACAGAAGAACACAGAACAGAAGAATACAGTACAGAAAACTACAGAACAGAAGAATACAGAACAGAAGAGATTATAACAGAAGAGAAAATAACATAAGTATACAGAACAGTAGAATAGAATAGTATAGAATGGAAAAGAACAGAACAGAAGAGAACAGAAGAACACAGAACAGAAGAATACAGAACAGAAGAGATGATAACAGAAGAGAAGATAACATAAGTATACAGAACAGTAGAATAGAATAGTATAGAATGGAAACGAACAGAAGAGAACAGAAGAATACAGAACAGAAGAGAACAGAAGAATACAGGACAGAAGAATACAGAACAGAAGAGATGATAACAGACGAGAACAGTAGAATAGATTAGTATAGAATGGAAAAGAACAGAACAGAAGAGAACAGAAGAATACAGAACAGAGGAGAATAGAAAAATACAAAACAGAAGAATTCAGAAAAGAAGAATACAGATACAGAACAGAAGAATACATAACAGAAAAGAACAGTAGAATAGAATAGTATAGAATGGAAAAGAAGAATATAGAACGGAACAGAAGAATACAGAACAGAAGAGAATAGAAGAATACAGAACAGTAGAATAGATTAGTTTAGAATGGAAAAGAACAGAACAGAAGAGAACAGAAGAGAACATAGGAGAATAATACAGAACAGAAAAGATGACAACAGAAGAGAACAGAAGAACACAGAACAGAAGAATACAGTACAGAAGAATACAGAACAGAGGAATACAGTACAGAAAAATACAGAACAGAAGAGATTATAACAGAAGAGAAGATAACATAAGTATACCGAACAGTAGAAAAGATTAGTTTAGAATATAAAAGAACAGAACAGAAGAGAATAGAAGAATACAGAACAGAAGAATACAGTACAGAAGAATACAAAACAGAAGAATTCAGAACAGAAGAGATGATAACAGAAGAGAAGATAACATAAGTATACAGAACAGTAGAATAGATTAGTATAGAATGGAAAAGAACAGAACAGAAGAGAACAGAAGAATACAAAACAGAAGAATTCAGAACAGAAGAGATGATAACAGAAGAGAAGATAACATAAGTATACAGAACAGTAGAATAGATTAGTATAGAATGGAAAAGGACAGAACAGAAGAGAACAGAAGAATACAAAACAGAAGAATTCAGAACAGAAGAGATGATAACAGAAGAGAAGATAACATAAGTATACAGAACAGTAGAATAGATTAGTATAGAATGGAAAAGAACAGAACAGAAGAGAACAGAAGAATACAAAACAGAAGAATTCAGAACAGAAGAATACAGAACAGAAGAGATGATAACAGAAGAGAAGATAACATAAGTATACAGAACAGTAGAATAGATTAGTATAGAATGGAAAAGAACAGAACAGAAGAGAACAGAAGAATACAAAACAGAAGAATTGAGAACAGAAGAATACAGAACAGAAGAGAAGATAACATAAGTATACAGAACAGTAGAATAGATTAGTATAGAATGGAAAAGAACAGAACAGAAGAGAACAGAAGAATACAAAACAGAAGAATTCAGAACAGAAGAATACAGAACAGAAGAGATGATAACAGAAGAGAAGATAACATAATAAACAGAACAGTAGAATAGATTAGTATAGAATGGAAAAGAACAGAACAGAAGAGAACAGAAGAATACAAAACAGAAGAATTCAGAACAGAAGAGATGATAACCGAAGAGTAGATAACATAAGTATACAGAACAGTAGAATAGATTAGTATAGAATGGAAAAGAACAGAACAGAAGAGAACAGAAGAATACAAAACAGAAGAATTCAGAACAGAAGAATACAGAACAGAAGAGATGATAACAGAAGAGAAGATAACATAATAAACAGAACAGTAGAATAGATTAGTATAGAATGGAAAAGAACAGAACAGAAGAGAACAGAAGAATACAAAACAGAAGAATTCAGAACAGAAGAGATGATAACAGAAGAGAAGATAACATAAGTATACAGAACAGTAGAATAGATTAGTATAGAATGGAAAAGAACAGAACAGAAGAGAACAGAAGAATACAAAACAGAAGAATTCAGAACAGAAGAATACAGAACAGAAGAGATGATAACAGAAGAGAAGATAACATAAGTATACAGAACAGTAGAATAGATTAGTATAGAATGGAAAAGAACAGAACAGAAGAGAACAGAAGAATACAAAACAGAAGAATTCAGAACAGAAGAGATGATAACAGAAGAGAAGATAACATAAGTATACAGAACAGTAGAATAGATTAGTATAGAATGGAAAAGAACAGAACAGAAGAGAACAGAAGAATACAAAACAGAAGAATTCAGAACAGAAGAATACAGAACAGAAGAGATGATAACAGAAGAGAAGATAACATAAGTATACAGAACAGTAGAATAGATTAGTATAGAATGGAAAAGAACAGAACAGAAGAGAACAGAAGAATACAAAACAGAAGAATTGAGAACAGAAGAATACAGAACAGAAGAGAAGATAACATAAGTATACAGAACAGTAGAATAGATTAGTATAGAATGGAAAAGAACAGAACAGAAGAGAACAGAAGAATACAAAACAGAAGAATTCAGAACAGAAGAATACAGAACAGAAGAGATGATAACAGAAGAGAAGATAACATAATAAACAGAACAGTAGAATAGATTAGTATAGAATGGAAAAGAACAGAACAGAAGAGAACAGAAGAATACAAAACAGAAGAATTCAGAACAGAAGAGATGATAACCGAAGAGTAGATAACATAAGTATACAGAACAGTAGAATAGATTAGTATAGAATGGAAAAGAACAGAACAGAAGAGAACAGAAGAATACAAAACAGAAGAATTCAGAACAGAAGAATACAGAACAGAAGAGATGATAACAGAAGAGAAGATAACATAATAAACAGAACAGTAGAATAGATTAGTATAGAATGGAAAAGAACAGAACAGAAGAGAACAGAAGAATACAAAACAGAAGAATTCAGAACAGAAGAGATGATAACAGAAGAGAAGATAACATAAGTATACAGAACAGTAGAATAGATTAGTATAGAATGGAAAAGAACAGAACAGAAGAGAACAGAAGAATACAAAACAGAAGAATTCAGAACAGAAGAATACAGAACAGAAGAGATGATAACAGAAGAGAAGATAACATAATAAACAGAACAGTAGAATAGATTAGTATAGAATGGAAAAGAACAGAACAGAAGAGAACAGAAGAATACAAAACAGAAGAATTCAGAACAGAAGAGATGATAACAGAAGAGAAGATAACATAAGTATACAGAACAGTAGAATAGATTAGTATAGAATGGAAAAGAACAGAACAGAAGAGAACAGAAGAATACAAAACAGAAGAATTCAGAACAGAAGATATGATAACAGCAGAGAAGATAACATAAGTATACAGAACAGTAGAATAGAATAGTATAGAATGAAAAAGAACAGAACAGAATAGAATAGAAGAATACAAAACAGAATAATACAGTTCAGAAGACTACAGAACAGAGGAATACAGTACAGAAAAATACAGAACAGAAGAGATGATAACAGAAGAGAAGATAACATATGTATACAGAACAGTAGAATAGAATAGTATAGAATGGAAAAGAACAGAACAGAAGAATACAAAACAGAAGAATTCAGAACAGAAGAATACAGAACAGAAGAGATGATAACAGAAGAGAAGATAACATAATAAACAGAACAGTAGAATAGATTAGTATAGAATTGAAAAGAACAGAACAGAAGAGAACAGAAGAATTCAGAACAGAAGAATACAGAACAGAAGAGATGATAACAGAAGAGAAGATAACATAAGTATACAGAACAGTAGAATAGATTAGTATAGAATGGAAAAGAACAGAACAGAAGAGAACAGAAGAATACAAAACAGAAGAATTCAGAACAGAAGAATACAGAACAGAAGAGATGATAACAGAAGAGAAGATAACATAAGTATACAGAACAGTAGAATAGATTAGTATAGAATGGAAAAGAACAGAACAGAAGAGAACAGAAGAATACAAAACAGAAGAATTCAGAACAGAAGAGATGATAACAGAAGAGAAGATAACATAATAAACAGAACAGTAGAATAGATTAGTATAGAATGGAAAAGAACAGAACAGAAGAGAACAGAAGAATACAAAACAGAAGAATTCAGAACAGAAGAATACAGAACAGAAGAGAAGATAACATAAGTATACAGAACAGTAGAATAGATTAGTATAGAATGGAAAAGAACAGAACAGAAGAGAACAGAAGAATACAAAACAGAAGAATTCAGAACAGAAGAATACAGAACAGAAGAGATGATAACAGAAGAGAAGATAACATAATAAACAGAACAGTAGAATAGATTAGTATAGAATTGAAAAGAACAGAACAGAAGAGAACAGAAGAATACAAAACAGAAGAATTCAGAACAGAAGAGATGATAACAGAAGAGAAGATAACATAAGTATACAGAACAGTAGAATAGATTAGTATAGAATGGAAAAGAACAGAACAGAAGAGAACAGAAGAATACAAAACAGAAGAATTCAGAACAGAAGAATTCAGAACATAAGAGATGATAACAGAAGAGAAGATAACATAAGTATACAGAACAGTAGAATAGATTAGTATAGAATGGAAAAGAACAGAACAGAAGAGAACAGAAGAATACAAAACAGAAGAATTCAGAACAGAAGAATACAGAACAGAAGAGATGATAACAGAAGAGAAGATAACATAAGTATACAGGAAGATAACATAAGTATACAGAACAGTAGAATAGATTAGTATAGAATGGAAAAGAACAGAACAGAAGAGAACAGAAGAATACAAAACAGAAGAATTCAGAACAGAAGAATACAGAACAGAAGAGATGATAACAGAAGAGAAGATAACATAATAAACAGAACAGTAGAATAGATTAGTATAGAATGGAAAAGAACAGAACAGAAGAGAACAGAAGAATACAAAACAGAAGAATTCAGAACAGAAGAATACAGAACAGAAGAGAAGATAACATAAGTATACAGAACAGTAGAATAGATTAGTATAGAATGGAAAAGAACAGAACAGAAGAGAACAGAAGAATACAAAACAGAAGAATTCAGAACAGAAGAATACAGAACAGAAGAGATGATAACAGAAGAGAAGATAACATAATAAACAGAACAGTAGAATAGATTAGTATAGAATTGAAAAGAACAGAACAGAAGAGAACAGAAGAATACAAAACAGAAGAATTCAGAACAGAAGAGATGATAACAGAAGAGAAGATAACATAAGTATACAGAACAGTAGAATAGATTAGTATAGAATGGAAAAGAACAGAACAGAAGAGAACAGAAGAATACAAAACAGAATAATTCAGAACAGAAGAATACAGAACAGAAGAGATGATAACAGAAGAGAAGATAACATAATAAACAGAACAGTAGAATAGATTAGTATAGAATTGAAAAGAACAGAACAGAAGAGAACAGAAGAATACAAAACAGAAGAATTCAGAACATAAGAGATGATAACAGAAGAGAAGATAACATAAGTATACAGAACAGTAGAATAGATTAGTATAGAATGGAAAAGAACAGAACAGAAGAGAACAGAAGAATACAAAACAGAAGAATTCAGAACAGAAGAATACAGAACAGAAGAGATGATAACAGAAGAGAAGATAACATAAGTATACAGAACAGTAGAATAGATTAGTATAGAATGGAAAAGAACAGAACAGAAGAGAACAGAAGAATACAAAACAGAAGAATTCAGAACAGAAGAATACAGAACAGAAGAGATGATAACAGAAGAGAAGATAACATAATAAACAGAACAGTAGAATAGATTAGTATAGAATGGAAAAGAACAGAACAGAAGAGAACAGAAGAATACAAAACAGAAGAATACAGAACAGAAGAGATGATAACAGAAGAGAAGATAACATAATAAACAGAACAGTAGAATAGATTAGTATAGAATGGAAAAGAACAGAACAGAAGAGAACAGAAGAATACAAAACAGAAGAATTCAGAACAGAAGAGATGATAACAGAAGAGAAGATAACATAATAAACAGAACAGTAGAATAGATTAGTATAGAATGGAAAAGAACATAACAGAAGAGAACAGAAGAATACAAAACAGAAGAATACAGAACAGAAGAGATGATAACAGAAGAGAAGATAACATAAGTATACAGAACAGTAGAATAGATTAGTATAGAATTGAAAAGAACAGAACAGAAGAGAACAGAAGAATACAAAACAGAAGAATTCAGAACAGAAGAGATGATAACAGAAGAGAAGATAACATAAGTATACAGAACAGTAGAATAGATTAGTATAGAATGGAAAAGAACAGAACAGAAGAGAACAGAAGAATACAAAACAGAAGAATTCAGAACAGAAGAATACAGAACAGAAGAGATGATAACAGAAGAGAAGATAACATAATAAACAGAACAGTAGAATAGATTAGTATAGAATGGAAAAGAACAGAACAGAAGAGAACAGAAGAATACAAAACAGAAGAATTCAGAACAGAAGAGATGATAACAGAAGAGAAGATAACATAAGTATACAGAACAGTAGAATAGATTAGTATAGAATGGAAAAGAACAGAACAGAAGAGAACAGAAGAATACAAAACAGAAGAATTCAGAACAGAAGATATGATAACAGAAGAGAAGATAACATAAGTATACAGAACAGTAGAATAGAATAGTATAGAATGAAAAAGAACAGAACAGAATAGAATAGAAGAATACAAAACAGAATAATACAGTTCAGAAGACTACAGAACAGAGGAATACAGTACAGAAAAATACAGAACAGAAGAGATGATAACAGAAGAGAAGATAACATATGTATACAGAACAGTAGAATAGAATAGTATAGAATGGAAAAGAACAGAACAGAAGAGAACAGAAGAATACAAAACAGAAGAATTCAGAACAGAAGAATACAGAACAGAAGAGATGATAACAGAAGAGAAGATAACATAATAAACAGAACAGTAGAATAGATTAGTATAGAATTGAAAAGAACAGAACAGAAGAGAACAGAAGAATACAAAACAGAAGAATTCAGAACAGAAGAGATGATAACAGAAGAGAAGATAACATAAGTATACAGAACAGTAGAATAGATTAGTATAGAATGGAAAAGAACAGAACAGAAGAGAACAGAAGAATACAAAACAGAAGAATTCAGAACAGAAGAATACAGAACAGAAGAGATGATAACAGAAGAGAAGATAACATAATAAACAGAACAGTAGAATAGATTAGTATAGAATTGAAAAGAACAGAAGAATACAAAACAGAAGAATTCAGAACAGAAGAATACAGAACAGAAGAGATGATAACAGAAGAGAAGATAACATAAGTATACAGAACAGTAGAATAGATTAGTATAGAATGGAAAAGAACAGAACAGAAGAGAACAGAAGAATACAAAACAGAAGAATTCAGAACAGAAGAATACAGAACAGAAGAATTCAGAACAGAAGAGATGATAACAGAAGAGAAGATAACATAAGTATACAGAACAGTAGAATAGATTAGTATAGAATGGAAAAGAACAGAACAGAAGAGAACAGAAGAATACAAAACAGAAGAATTCAGAACAGAAGAGATGATAACAGAAGAGAAGATAACATAAGTATACAGAACAGTAGAATAGATTAGTATAGAATGGAAAAGAACAGAACAGAAGAGAACAGAAGAATACAAAACAGAAGAATACAGAACAGAAGAGATGATAACAGAAGAGAAGATAACATAATAAACAGAACAGTAGAATAGATTAGTATAGAATGGAAAAGAACAGAACAGAAGAGAACAGAAGAATACAAAACAGAAGAATTCAGAACAGAAGAGATGATAACAGAAGAGAAGATAACATAATAAACAGAACAGTAGAATAGATTAGTATAGAATGGAAAAGAACATAACAGAAGAGAACAGAAGAATACAAAACAGAAGAATTCAGAACAGAAGAATACAGAACAGAAGAGATGATAACAGAAGAGAAGATAACATAATAAACAGAACAGTAGAATAGATTAGTATAGAATGGAAAAGAACATAACAGAAGAGAACAGAAGAATACAAAACAGAAGAATACAGAACAGAAGAGATGATAACAGAAGAGAAGATAACATAAGTATACAGAACAGTAGAATAGATTAGTATAGAATTGAAAAGAACAGAACAGAAGAGAACAGAAGAATACAAAACAGAAGAATTCAGAACAGAAGAGATGATAACAGAAGAGAAGATAACATAAGTATACAGAACAGTAGAATAGATTAGTATAGAATGGAAAAGAACAGAACAGAAGAGAACAGAAGAATACAAAACAGAAGAATTCAGAACAGAAGAATACAGAACAGAAGAGATGATAACAGAAGAGAAGATAACATAATAAACAGAACAGTAGAATAGATTAGTATAGAATGGAAAAGAACAGAACAGAAGAGAACAGAAGAATACAAAACAGAAGAATTCAGAACAGAAGAGATGATAACAGAAGAGAAGATAACATAAGTATACAGAACAGTAGAATAGATTAGTATAGAATGGAAAAGAACAGAACAGAAGAGAACAGAAGAATACAAAACAGAAGAATTCAGAACAGAAGATATGATAACAGAAGAGAAGATAACATAAGTATACAGAACAGTAGAATAGAATAGTATAGAATGAAAAAGAACAGAACAGAATAGAATAGAAGAATACAAAACAGAATAATACAGTTCAGAAGACTACAGAACAGAGGAATACAGTACAGAAAAATACAGAACAGAAGAGATGATAACAGAAGAGAAGATAACATATGTATACAGAACAGTAGAATAGAATAGTATAGAATGGAAAAGAACAGAACAGAAGAGAACAGAAGAATACAAAACAGAAGAATTCAGAACAGAAGAATACAGAACAGAAGAGATGATAACAGAAGAGAAGATAACATAATAAACAGAACAGTAGAATAGATTAGTATAGAATTGAAAAGAACAGAACAGAAGAGAACAGAAGAATACAAAACAGAAGAATTCAGAACAGAAGAGATGATAACAGAAGAGAAGATAACATAAGTATACAGAACAGTAGAATAGATTAGTATAGAATGGAAAAGAACAGAACAGAAGAGAACAGAAGAATACAAAACAGAAGAATTCAGAACAGAAGAATACAGAACAGAAGAGATGATAACAGAAGAGAAGATAACATAAGTATACAGAACAGTAGAATAGATTAGTATAGAATGGAAAAGAACAGAACAGAAGAGAACAGAAGAATACAAAACAGAAGAATTCAGAACAGAAGAATACAGAACAGAAGAATTCAGAACAGAAGAGATGATAACAGAAGAGAAGATAACATAAGTATACAGAACAGTAGAATAGATTAGTATAGAATGGAAAAGAACAGAACAGAAGAGAACAGAAGAATACAAAACAGAAGAATTCAGAACAGAAGAGATGATAACAGAAGAGAAGATAACATAAGTATACAGAACAGTAGAATAGATTAGTATAGAATGGAAAAGAACAGAACAGAAGAGAACAGAAGAATACAAAACAGAAGAATACAGAACAGAAGAGATGATAACAGAAGAGAAGATAACATAATAAACAGAACAGTAGAATAGATTAGTATAGAATGGAAAAGAACAGAACAGAAGAGAACAGAAGAATACAAAACAGAAGAATTCAGAACAGAAGAGATGATAACAGAAGAGAAGATAACATAATAAACAGAACAGTAGAATAGATTAGTATAGAATGGAAAAGAACATAACAGAAGAGAACAGAAGAATACAAAACAGAAGAATTCAGAACAGAAGAATACAGAACAGAAGAGATGATAACAGAAGAGAAGATAACATAAGTATACAGAACAGTAGAATAGATTAGTATAGAATGGAAAAGAACAGAACAGAAGAGAACAGAAGAATACAAAACAGAAGAATTCAGAACAGAAGAGATGATAACAGAAGAGAAGATAACATAAGTATACAGAACAGTAGAATAGATTAGTATAGAATGGAAAAGAACAGAACAGAAGAGAACAGAAGAATACAAAACAGAAGAATTCAGAACAGAAGAATACAGAACAGAAGAGATGATAACAGAAGAGAAGATAACATAATAAACAGAACAGTAGAATAGATTAGTATAGAATTGAAAAGAACAGAAGAGAACAGAAGAATACAAAACAGAAGAATTCAGAACAGAAGAGATGATAACAGAAGAGAAGATAACATAAGTATACAGAACAGTAGAATAGATTAGTATAGAATGGAAAAGAACAGAACAGAAGAGAACAGAAGAATACAAAACAGAAGAATTCAGAACAGAAGATATGATAACAGAAGAGAAGATAACATAAGTATACAGAACAGTAGAATAGAATAGTATAGAATGAAAAAGAACAGAACAGAATAGAATAGAAGAATACAAAACAGAATAATACAGTTCAGAAGACTACAGAACAGAGGAATACAGTACAGAAAAATACAGAACAGAAGAGATGATAACAGAAGAGAAGATAACATATGTATACAGAACAGTAGAATAGAATAGTATAGAATGGAAAAGAACAGAACAGAAGAGAACAGAAGAATACAAAACAGAAGAATTCAGAACAGAAGAATACAGAACAGAAGAGATGATAACAGAAGAGAAGATAACATAAGTATACAGAACAGTAGAATAGATTAGTATAGAATTGAAAAGAACAGAACAGAAGAGAACAGAAGAATACAAAACAGAAGAATTCAGAACAGAAGAGATGATAACAGAAGAGAAGATAACATAAGTATACAGAACAGTAGAATAGATTAGTATAGAATGGAAAAGAACAGAACAGAAGAGAACAGAAGAATACAAAACAGAAGAATTCAGAACAGAAGAATACAGAACAGAAGAGATGATAACAGAAGAGAAGATAACATAATAAACAGAACAGTAGAATAGATTAGTATAGAATTGAAAAGAACAGAAGAGAACAGAAGAATACAAAACAGAAGAATTCAGAACAGAAGAGATGATAACAGAAGAGAAGATAACATAAGTATACAGAACAGTAGAATAGATTAGTATAGAATGGAAAAGAACAGAACAGAAGAGAACAGAAGAATACAAAACAGAAGAATTCAGAACAGAAGAATACAGAACAGAAGAGATGATAACAGAAGAGAAGATAACATAAGTATACAGAACAGTAGAATAGATTAGTATAGAATGGAAAAGAACAGAACAGAAGAGAACAGAAGAATACAAAACAGAAGAATTCAGAACAGAAGAATACAGAACAGAAGAATTCAGAACAGAAGAGATGATAACAGAAGAGAAGATAACATAATAAACAGAACAGTAGAATAGATTAGTATAGAATTGAAAAGAACAGAAGAGAACAGAAGAATACAAAACAGAAGAATTCAGAACAGAAGAGATGATAACAGAAGAGAAGATAACATAAGTATACAGAACAGTAGAATAGATTAGTATAGAATGGAAAAGAACAGAACAGAAGAGAACAGAAGAATACAAAACAGAAGAATTCAGAACAGAAGAATACAGAACAGAAGAGATGATAACAGAAGAGAAGATAACATAAGTATACAGAACAGTAGAATAGATTAGTATAGAATGGAAAAGAACAGAACAGAAGAGAACAGAAGAATACAAAACAGAAGAATTCAGAACAGAAGAATACAGAACAGAAGAGATGATAACAGAAGAGAAGATAACATAAGTATACAGAACAGTAGAATAGATTAGTATAGAATGGAAAAGAACAGAAGAGAAGAGAACAGAAGAATTCAGAACAGAAGAATACAGAACAGAAGAGATGATAACAGAAGAGAAGATAACATAATAAACAGAACAGTAGAATAGATTAGTATAGAATGGAAAAGAACAGAACAGAAGAGAACAGAAGAATACAAAACAGAAGAATTCAGAACAGAAGAATACAGAACAGAAGAGATGATAACAGAAGAGAAGATAACATAATAAACAGAACAGTAGAATAGATTAGTATAGAATGGAAAAGAACAGAACAGAAGAGAACAGAAGAATACAAAACAGAAGAATTCAGAACAGAAGAGATGATAACAGAAGAGAAGATAACATAATAAACAGAACAGTAGAATAGATTAGTATAGAATGGAAAAGAACATAACAGAAGAGAACAGAAGAATACAAAACAGAAGAATTCAGAACAGAAGAATACAGAACAGAAGAGATGATAACAGAAGAGAAGATAACATAAGTATACAGAACAGTAGAATAGATTAGTATTGAATGGAAAAGAACAGAACAGAAGAGAACAGAAGAATACAAAACAGAAGAATTCAGAACAGAAGAGATGATAACAGAAGAGAAGATAACATAAGTATACAGAACAGTAGAATAGATTAGTATAGAATGGAAAAGAACAGAACAGAAGAGAACAGAAGAATACAAAACAGAAGAATTCAGAACAGAAGAATACAGAACAGAAGAATTCAGAACAGAAGAGATGATAACAGAAGAGAAGATAACATAAGTATACAGAACAGTAGAATAGATTAGTATAGAATGGAAAAGAACAGAACAGAAGAGAACAGAAGAATACAAAACAGAAGAATTCAGAACAGAAGAGATGATAACAGAAGAGAAGATAACATAAGTATACAGAACAGTAGAATAGATTAGTATAGAATGGAAAAGAACAGAACAGAAGAGAACAGAAGAATACAAAACAGAAGAATTCAGAACAGAAGAATACAGAACAGAAGAGATGATAACAGAAGAGAAGATAACATAATAAACAGAACAGTAGAATAGATTAGTATAGAATGGAAAAGAACAGAACAGAAGAGAACAGAAGAATACAAAACAGAAGAATTCAGAACAGAAGAATACAGAACAGAAGAGAAGATAACATAAGTATACAGAACAGTAGAATAGATTAGTATAGAATGGAAAAGAACAGAACAGAAGAGAACAGAAGAATACAAAACAGAAGAATTCAGAACAGAAGAATACAGAACAGAAGAGATGATAACAGAAGAGAAGATAACATAATAAACAGAACAGTAGAATAGATTAGTATAGAATGGAAAAGAACAGAACAGAAGAGAACAGAAGAATACAAAACAGAAGAATTCAGAACAGAAGAATACAGAACAGAAGAGATGATAACAGAAGAGAAGATAACATAATAAACAGAACAGTAGAATAGATTAGTATAGAATGGAAAAGAACAGAACAGAAGAGAACAGAAGAATACAAAACAGAAGAATACAGAACAGAAGAGATGATAACAGAAGAGAAGATAACATAATAAACAGAACAGTAGAATAGATTAGTATAGAATGGAAAAGAACAGAACAGAAGAGAACAGAAGAATACAAAACAGAAGAATTCAGAACAGAAGAGATGATAACAGAAGAGAAGATAACATAATAAACAGAACAGTAGAATAGATTAGTATAGAATGGAAAAGAACATAACAGAAGAGAACAGAAGAATACAAAACAGAAGAATTCAGAACAGAAGAATACAGAACAGAAGAGATGATAACAGAAGAGAAGATAACATAATAAACAGAACAGTAGAATAGATTAGTATAGAATGGAAAAGAACATAACAGAAGAGAACAGAAGAATACAAAACAGAAGAATTCAGAACAGAAGAATACAGAACAGAAGAGAAGATAACATAAGTATACAGAACAGTAGAATAGATTAGTATAGAATGGAAAAGAACAGAACAGAAGAGAACAGAAGAATACAAAACAGAAGAATTCAGAACAGAAGAATACAGAACAGAAGAGATGATAACAGAAGAGAAGATAACATAATAAACAGAACAGTAGAATAGATTAGTATAGAATGGAAAAGAACAGAACAGAAGAGAACAGAAGAATACAAAACAGAAGAATACAGAACAGAAGAGATGATAACAGAAGAGAAGATAACATAATAAACAGAACAGTAGAATAGATTAGTATAGAATGGAAAAGAACAGAACAGAAGAGAACAGAAGAATACAAAACAGAAGAATTCAGAACAGAAGAGATGATAACAGAAGAGAAGATAACATAAGTATACAGAACAGTAGAATAGATTAGTATAGAATGGAAAAGAACAGAACAGAAGAGAACAGAAGAATACAAAACAGAAGAATTCAGAACAGAAGAATACAGAACAGAAGAGATGATAACAGAAGAGAAGATAACATAAGTATACAGAACAGTAGAATAGATTAGTATAGAATTGAAAAGAACAGAACAGAAGAGAACAGAAGAATACAAAACAGAAGAATTCAGAACAGAAGAGATGATAACAGAAGAGAAGATAACATAAGTATACAGAACAGTAGAATAGATTAGTATAGAATGGAAAAGAACAGAACAGAAGAGAACAGAAGAATACAAAACAGAAGAATTCAGAACAGAAGAATACAGAACAGAAGAATTCAGAACAGAAGAGATGATAACAGAAGAGAAGATAACATAAGTATACAGAACAGTAGAATAGATTAGTATAGAATGGAAAAGAACAGAACAGAAGAGAACAGAAGAATACAAAACAGAAGAATTCAGAACAGAAGAATACAGAACAGAAGAATTCAGAACAGAAGAGATGATAACAGAAGAGAAGATAACATAAGTATACAGAACAGTAGAATAGATTAGTATAGAATGGAAAAGAACAGAAGAGAAGAGAACAGAAGAATTCAGAACAGAAGAATACAGAACAGAAGAGATGATAACAGAAGAGAAGATAACATAATAAACAGAACAGTAGAATAGATTAGTATAGAATGGAAAAGAACAGAACAGAAGAGAACAGAAGAATACAAAACAGAAGAATTCAGAACAGAAGAATACAGAACAGAAGAGATGATAACAGAAGAGAAGATAACATAATAAACAGAACAGTAGAATAGATTAGTATAGAATGGAAAAGAACAGAACAGAAGAGAACAGAAGAATACAAAACAGTAGAATTCAGAACAGAAGAGATGATAACAGAAGAGAAGATAACATAATAAACAGAACAGTAGAATAGATTAGTATAGAATGGAAAAGAACATAACAGAAGAGAACAGAAGAATACAAAACAGAAGAATTCAGAACAGAAGAGATGATAACAGAAGAGAAGATAACATAAGTATACAGAACAGTAGAATAGATTAGTATAGAATGGAAAAGAACAGAACAGAAGAGAACAGAAGAATACAAAACAGAAGAATTCAGAACAGAAGAATACAGAACAGAAGAATTCAGAACAGAAGAGATGATAACAGAAGAGAAGATAACATAAGTATACAGAACAGTAGAATAGATTAGTATAGAATGGAAAAGAACAGAAGAGAAGAGAACAGAAGAATTCAGAACAGAAGAATACAGAACAGAAGAGATGATAACAGAAGAGAAGATAACATAATAAACAGAACAGTAGAATAGATTAGTATAGAATGGAAAAGAACAGAACAGAAGAGAACAGAAGAATACAAAACAGAAGAATTCAGAACAGAAGAATACAGAACAGAAGAGATGATAACAGAAGAGAAGATAACATAATAAACAGAACAGTAGAATAGATTAGTATAGAATGGAAAAGAACAGAACAGAAGAGAACAGAAGAATACAAAACAGAAGAATTCAGAACAGAAGAGATGATAACAGAAGAGAAGATAACATAAGTATACAGAACAGTAGAATAGATTAGTATAGAATGGAAAAGAACAGAACAGAAGAGAACAGAAGAATACAAAACAGAAGAATTCAGAACAGAAGAATACAGAACAGAAGAGATGATAACAGAAGAGAAGATAACATAAGTATACAGAACAGTAGAATAGATTAGTATAGAATTGAAAAGAACAGAACAGAAGAGAACAGAAGAATACAAAACAGAAGAATTCAGAACAGAAGAGATGATAACAGAAGAGAAGATAACATAAGTATACAGAACAGTAGAATAGATTAGTATAGAATGGAAAAGAACAGAACAGAAGAGAACAGAAGAATACAAAACAGAAGAATTCAGAACAGAAGAATACAGAACAGAAGAGATGATAACAGAAGAGAAGATAACATA
Source organism: Phragmatobia fuliginosa (assembly GCA_932526445.1). Lineage (NCBI taxonomy): Eukaryota > Metazoa > Arthropoda > Insecta > Lepidoptera > Erebidae > Phragmatobia > Phragmatobia fuliginosa. The sequence continues at coordinate 7,067,256 of OW052081.1, read as the reverse complement.
ATAAACAGAACAGTAGAATAGATTAGTATAGAATTGAAAAGAACAGAAGAATACAAAACAGAAGAATTCAGAACAGAAGAATACAGAACAGAAGAGATGATAACAGAAGAGAAGATAACATAAGTATACAGAACAGTAGAATAGATTAGTATAGAATGGAAAAGAACAGAACAGAAGAGAACAGAAGAATACAAAACAGAAGAATTCAGAACAGAAGAATACAGAACAGAAGAATTCAGAACAGAAGAGATGATAACAGAAGAGAAGATAACATAAGTATACAGAACAGTAGAATAGATTAGTATAGAATGGAAAAGAACAGAACAGAAGAGAACAGAAGAATACAAAACAGAAGAATTCAGAACAGAAGAATACAAAACAGAAGAATTCAGAACAGAAGAATACAGAACAGAAGAGATGATAACAGAAGAGAAGATAACATAAGTATACAGAACAGTAGAATAGATTAGTATAGAATGGAAAAGAACAGAACAGAAGAGAACAGAAGAATACAAAACAGAAGAATTCAGAACAGAAGAATACAGAACAGAAGAGATGATAACAGAAGAGAAGATAACATAATAAACAGAACAGTAGAATAGATTAGTATAGAATTGAAAAGAACAGAACAGAAGAGAACAGAAGAATACAAAACAGAAGAATTCAGAACAGAAGAGATGATAACAGAAGAGAAGATAACATAAGTATACAGAACAGTAGAATAGATTAGTATAGAATGGAAAAGAACAGAACAGAAGAGAACAGAAGAATACAAAACAGAAGAATTCAGAACAGAAGAATACAGAACAGAAGAGATGATAACAGAAGAGAAGATAACATAATAAACAGAACAGTAGAATAGATTAGTATAGAATTGAAAAGAACAGAACAGAAGAGAACAGAAGAATACAAAACAGAAGAATTCAGAACAGAAGAGATGATAACAGAAGAGAAGATAACATAATAAACAGAACAGTAGAATAGATTAGTATAGAATGGAAAAGAACAGAACAGAAGAGAACAGAAGAATACAAAACAGAAGAATTCAGAACAGAAGAATACAGAACAGAAGAGATGATAACAGAAGAGAAGATAACATAATAAACAGAACAGTAGAATAGATTAGTATAGAATGGAAAAGAACAGAACAGAAGAGAACAGAAGAATACAAAACAGTAGAATTCAGAACAGAAGAGATGATAACAGAAGAGAAGATAACATAATAAACAGAACAGTAGAATAGATTAGTATAGAATGGAAAAGAACATAACAGAAGAGAACAGAAGAATACAAAACAGAAGAATTCAGAACAGAAGAGATGATAACAGAAGAGAAGATAACATAAGTATACAGAACAGTAGAATAGATTAGTATAGAATGGAAAAGAACAGAACAGAAGAGAACAGAAGAATACAAAACAGAAGAATTCAGAACAGAAGAATACAAAACAGAAGAATTCAGAACAGAAGAATACAGAACAGAAGAGATGATAACAGAAGAGAAGATAACATAAGTATACAGAACAGTAGAATAGATTAGTATAGAATGGAAAAGAACAGAACAGAAGAGAACAGAAGAATACAAAACAGAAGAATTCAGAACAGAAGAGATGATAACAGAAGAGAAGATAACATAAGTATACAGAACAGTAGAATAGATTAGTATAGAATGGAAAAGAACAGAACAGAAGAGAACAGAAGAATACAAAACAGAAGAATACAGAACAGAAGAGATGATAACAGAAGAGAAGATAACATAAGTATACAGAACAGTAGAATAGATTAGTATAGAATGGAAAAGAACAGAACAGAAGAGAACAGAAGAATACAAAACAGAAGAATTCAGAACAGAAGAGATGATAACAGAAGAGAAGATAACATAAGTATACAGAACAGTAGAATAGATTAGTATAGAATGGAAAAGAACAGAACAGAAGAGAACAGAAGAATACAAAACAGAAGAATTCAGAACAGAAGAATACAGAACAGAAGAGATGATAACAGAAGAGAAGATAACATAATAAACAGAACAGTAGAATAGATTAGTATAGAATGGAAAAGAACAGAACAGAAGAGAACAGAAGAATACAAAACAGAAGAATTCAGAACAGAAGAGATGATAACAGAAGAGAAGATAACATAAGTATACAGAACAGTAGAATAGATTAGTATAGAATGGAAAAGAACAGAACAGAAGAGAACAGAAGAATACAAAACAGAAGAATTCAGAACAGAAGAATACAAAACAGAAGAATACAAAACAGAAGAATTCAGAACAGAAGAGATGATAACAGAAGAGAAGATAACATAAGTATACAGAACAGTAGAATAGATTAGTATAGAATGGAAAAGAACAGAACAGAAGAGAACAGAAGAATACAAAACAGAAGAATACAGAACAGAAGAGATGATAACAGAAGAGAAGATAACATAAGTATACAGAACAGTAGAATAGATTAGTATAGAATGGAAAAGAACAGAACAGAAGAGAACAGAAGAATACAAAACAGAAGAATTCAGAACAGAAGAGATGATAACAGAAGAGAAGATAACATAAGTATACAGAACAGTAGAATAGATTAGTATAGAATGGAAAAGAACAGAACAGAAGAGAACAGAAGAATACAAAACAGAAGAATTCAGAACAGAAGAATACAGAACAGAAGAGATGATAACAGAAGAGAAGATAACATAATAAACAGAACAGTAGAATAGATTAGTATAGAATGGAAAAGAACAGAACAGAAGAGAACAGAAGAATACAAAACAGTAGAATTCAGAACAGAAGAGATGATAACAGAAGAGAAGATAACATAATAAACAGAACAGTAGAATAGATTAGTATAGAATGGAAAAGAACATAACAGAAGAGAACAGAAGAATACAAAACAGAAGAATTCAGAACAGAAGAGATGATAACAGAAGAGAAGATAACATAAGTATACAGAACAGTAGAATAGATTAGTATAGAATGGAAAAGAACAGAACAGAAGAGAACAGAAGAATACAAAACAGAAGAATTCAGAACAGAAGAATACAAAACAGAAGAATTCAGAACAGAAGAATACAGAACAGAAGAGATGATAACAGAAGAGAAGATAACATAAGTATACAGAACAGTAGAATAGATTAGTATAGAATGGAAAAGAACAGAACAGAAGAGAACAGAAGAATACAAAACAGAAGAATTCAGAACAGAAGAGATGATAACAGAAGAGAAGATAACATAAGTATACAGAACAGTAGAATAGATTAGTATAGAATGGAAAAGAACAGAACAGAAGAGAACAGAAGAATACAAAACAGAAGAATACAGAACAGAAGAGATGATAACAGAAGAGAAGATAACATAAGTATACAGAACAGTAGAATAGATTAGTATAGAATGGAAAAGAACAGAACAGAAGAGAACAGAAGAATACAAAACAGAAGAATTCAGAACAGAAGAATACAGAACAGAACAGAAGATAACATAAGTATACAGAACAGTAGAATAGATTAGTATAGAATGGAAAAGAACAGAACAGAAGAGAACAGAAGAATACAAAACAGAAGAATTCAGAACAGAAGAATACAGAACAGAAGAGATGATAACAGAAGAGAAGATAACATAATAAACAGAACAGTAGAATAGATTAGTATAGAATGGAAAAGAACAGAACAGAAGAGAACAGAAGAATACAAAACAGAAGAATTCAGAACAGAAGAGATGATAACAGAAGAGAAGATAACATAAGTATACAGAACAGTAGAATAGATTAGTATAGAATGGAAAAGAACAGAACAGAAGAGAACAGAAGAATACAAAACAGAAGAATTCAGAACAGAAGAATACAAAACAGAAGAATTCAGAACAGAAGAATACAGAACAGAAGAGATGATAACAGAAGAGAAGATAACATAAGTATACAGAACAGTAGAATAGATTAGTATAGAATGGAAAAGAACAGAACAGAAGAGAACAGAAGAATACAAAACAGAAGAATTCAGAACAGAAGAGATGATAACAGAAGAGAAGATAACATAAGTATACAGAACAGTAGAATAGATTAGTATAGAATGGAAAAGAACAGAACAGAAGAGAACAGAAGAATACAAAACAGAAGAATTCAGAACAGAAGAATACAGAACAGAAGAGATGATAACAGAAGAGAAGATAACATAAGTATACAGAACAGTAGAATAGATTAGTATAGAATGGAAAAGAACAGAACAGAAGAGAACAGAAGAATACAAAACAGAAGAATTCAGAACAGAAGAATACAGAACAGAAGAGATGATAACAGAAGAGAAGATAACATAATAAACAGAACAGTAGAATAGATTAGTATAGAATGGAAAAGAACAGAACAGAAGAGAACAGAAGAATACAAAACAGAAGAATTCAGAACAGAAGAGATGATAACAGAAGAGAAGATAACATAAGTATACAGAACAGTAGAATAGATTAGTATAGAATGGAAAAGAACAGAACAGAAGAGAACAGAAGAATACAAAACAGAAGAATTCAGAACAGAAGATATGATAACAGAAGAGAAGATAACATAAGTATACAGAACAGTAGAATAGATTAGTATAGAATGGAAAAGAACAGAACAGAAGAGAACAGAAGAATATGGAAAAGAACAGAACAGAAGAGAACAGAAGAATACAGAACAGAAGAGAATAGAAAAATACAAAACAGAAGAATACAGTACAGAAGATTACAGAACAGAAGAATACAGAACAGAAGAGATGATAACAGAAGAGAAGATAAAATAAGTATACAGAACAGTAGAATAGAATAGTATAGAATGGAAAAGAAGAGTACAGAAGAGAACAGAAGAGAACATAGGAGAAGAATACTGAACAGAAAAGATGATAACAGAAGAGAACAGAAGAATACAGAACAGAAGAGAACAGTAGAATAGAATAGTATGGAATGGAAAAGAACAGATCAGAAGAATACAGAACAGAAGAATACAGAAGAGAAGAGAACAGTAGAATAGAATAGTATAGAATGGAAAAGAATAGAACAGAAGAATACGGAACAGAAGGGAATAGAAGAATACAGAACAGAAGAGTACAGTATAATAGAATAGTATAGAATGGAAAAGAACAGAACAGATTTTTAAAGAACAGAACAAAAGAATACAGATCAAAAGAATTTAGAACAGAAGAATACAGAACAGAACAATACAGAACAGAAGAATACAGAAGAGATGAATACAGAACAGAAGGATACAGATGAGATGATAACAGAAGAATAAGGAACAGAAGAATACAGAACAGAAGAGAACAGAAGAATAGAATAGTGTAGAATGGAAAAGAACAGAACAGAAGAATACAGAACAGAAGAAAACAGTAGAATAGAATAGTATAAAATAGAAAAGAATAGAACAGAAGAATACAGGACAGAAGACAACAGTAGATTAGAATAGTATAGAATATAAAAGAACAGAACAGAATTGGAAAGAACAGAACAAAAGAATACAGAACAGAAGAGAACAGAAAAATACAGAACAGGAGAGAACAGAGGAATACAGGACAGAAGAGAACAGAAGAATACGGAACAGAAGGGAATAGAATACACAAATACAGAACAGAATAAGAACAAGAATTATAAGAAATGATGAGGGGGGGGGAACGAAGATGCCCATGGCCGTAGCTCATGGGCTGAGAACTGTCGTTGTGGATGACAACGACCTTCCTGAGACTCCCCGGTCAGGCGACCGCGAACTGGGTGGAGAGCTGGTTCGTGTAGGGGTTCTCGCCTGTCTGCAGTGAGGATTCGGCTCATCACACGCTGGCGGTCTGCCCCGCATGGGAGACGCAGCGCCGGGTCCTCACTGCAGTCATCGGAGGGGATCTCTCACTGCCGGCCGTCGTTCGTTCCATGGTCGGCAGCGAGAGCGCATTCACCGCGGTCGCAACCTTCTGCGAGGACGTAATCACGCAGAAGGAGGCGGCGGAGAAGGCCCGTGAGGACGACATCCAATCGGACCAGATTCGCCGCCGGCGACTCGGGCGGCGGAGGCGCGAACATCTGCGCCTCATGCCGCCTTGAGTGTGGCCGCGGGTGGACGGGACGGGTTTTCCCTCCACCCGCACTATGTGGCCAGTCGCGGGGGGGGGCGGCGTCGGTGTGTGCCGGACGCCGCCTAAGAGAGGGTCGTCGTACAGAGACGGTGCCCGCATCAGGAGCGGGCAGGCGCTGGAGAAGTTCAGAAGGAGATCCCACCCTGGACTTCTCCTACTCCTAAACGGAGAAGCGCGGAGAGGGCACACTGTGTGTTTTTTAGTCGGTTCAAGTCCGACACACCACCCCGCCGTAACCCCCGGTGAAGTGACGGTCCATGATGATTTTTCACACACTAAAAAAAAAAAAAAAAAAGGGGTTCTCGCCTGTACGACGTGGGCGCAGAGGCGCTGAGACCTATTAGACGGGCCCGGTCCTTGTGGAGGGGGGCGCGGTCCTCGTGGAGGGGGGCGCGGTCCTCGTGGAGGGGGGCTCGCCTATGCGGCGTGGGCGGAGACGTGCTGAGGTCTATTAGTGGTAGGTAGTTTTAAGTAATAAAAGGTACTATCTTAAAATAATCACAATCTAAATTGGTTTCAATAAATGTAACCTTACATCTACCTATAAACCTACTTCACAATCCCCTAGCGAACTATTAAACCATAACGTTAGGCTAGGAAACCTATGCTTATATTTCCAGACTCCATAAAGTCATACCGCAGACATTAGCAGTAGCGATAATGAGAAAAGACTGACCTCCATAACAGTAAGTTACACAAGACTCCTGGGAGTGACTGCTGTAATGTGTCTGGCCAATGCACTTGCTAATGTTGGTGTAGAATTAGAAGTTACTAGATATGCTAAGGATTTTTCAAGATAAATTCTGAAACAGGTTTACAATATTACGTTTTTTAAGTGAAACCTACCTATAACAACAATTTCAGAAGCTAAGAGGAGTTAATAGAACTAAGTACATATATAAAAGTAGCATTTCGCCGTCATCTGAAATATGATACGTATTACGTTAATTTTTTAATAACTATAAAAGCGGCTAAGTGCGAGTCGGACTCGCCCATGAAGGGTTCCGTAGCAGCAAGTAACATCATATAAAAGTTTATGTAGTTCGTTGTAACTTTCATCGATGTTTTAATAATAATGTTTTGATTGATAGAAATGTAAATTGTGGTTTATGATTTATGACGTATTAAAAAAACTACTTACTAGATCTCGTTCAAGCCAATTTTCGTTGGAAGTTTGTTTGGTAATGTACATCATATTTTATTTTTAGTTTTATCATTCTTATTTTAGAAGTTACAGGGGGGGGGGCACACATTTTACCACTTTGGAAGTGTCTCGCGCGCAAACTATTCAGCTTAGAAAAAAAATGATATTAGAAACCTCAATATCATTTTTGAAGACCTATCCATAATTACTCCACATGTATGGTTTTGATGAAAAAAATATTTTTGAGTTTCTTTCTAAGTATGGGGACCCCTTAAATTTATTGCTTTATTTCTGTTTTGGTGTAAAAATATTAATGCGGTTCACAGACTATATCTACTGACCATGTTTCAATATTATTGCTCTTATAGTTTCGGAAAAAAGTGACTGTGCCCTACGTACGGACAGACACACTGACATGACGAATCTATAAGGGTTACGTTTTTTGCCATTTGGCAACGGAACCCTAAAAATCAATGCTCTTTGATGACAAATACTAGTTACTAAACAGCACAGAACCTCAGTTACATCTTGAGTATGGAGAAAGTTATGACTTTAAGTTTTTTCTGCGTCTAGGAAAACATTACCTTTTTTGGGTTCCGAAGTTTATGACTCGGAACCCTTACAGATTCGTCATGTCCGTCCGTCCGTCCTCGACTAAATATAGATGAAACTTTACAGGAAGGTGTTTTATGACTCCTACAAAGTGTTAGAATAAAAATCACGTAAAATATTTTCATTTGGGGTACCTCCCCAACACGTAAAGTGGGGATGTTTTTTTTTCTCATCGTATCATTAGATAGATCTGTTAAAAATGTTAAAAGGTTGCCCAGACGATTTTCTGATTTAGGTATCCACTTTAATGAGTACTTTTTTGGACCCCTCCTATATAAAAGCAAAACGGCTGACTCAATATTCGGGGAAAACTCATGATGGTGGTCCATATTATGAACTTTAAAGGAAAACTATAACGGCTTATTTGACTTTGTTAGTTCAGGAGATAAAGAGGCTTAACTTGTAAAACGTCATACAAAATTAATGGAATAATAAGTAAACATTACAATTATCTACTGGATACATACAATTTTAAATCTGAAATTAAAGAATAGGGTTCCTCAGTCACCTACGTACCATTATGGGTGACTGAGGAACCCTATTCTATGCGTAGTCTGACACGCACTTGGCTGATTTTTTTATTTTTCAATTATTTGAAACAAATATTAATCCGTTGATATTTTATTCAGTTACGAATTCTAATAACTTTAAAATTCTAGAATTTCTCTAAATTGTTGAAATTCACGAACATTTTTTTTTGTAGACAACTTCCGCATTAGGAATATAAATTCCTCTGTCGCGCGGGACTTTGCAAACATGAAACGGACACAAAGAACACCCAGACTCAGAACAACAAATTGTAAATCACAAAAACACAAAGTGACGTGGGATTTGAACCCACGACTTGACTTGGCACAGTAGGAAGCGGCGTGGCGACCGCTTAAGCCACTAGGCCAACCGTGCAGTCTATAATTAGTAATAGCAATAAGATCATATGCTTTCTACTCATAAAAACAAAATTTTGCCGAAAACACCTAAAGCTACATGCACATATATAATGATTCGAACTTTAATCAGTTTCAATAAACAAATGAAGTCATAAACATATCCGAAAACTGCATCGACTTATACAAAAAAATTAGTACGCTATCAAATTCGAGAGCAAAAGTTACTATACACCGAAAAGGTTTTCAGGAACTATATGTTGGTAAAATATAATCATTTCAAGCTTCATTAAATAACATGCCACATCCAGCAACCCTTCATCTATGTTTTTTATTATCCAAAGGCTGTAGAAAATGCCGTATCAACAAATATTTGTTCGTCTTACTGTTTTATAGTCTTCGTTATGGTATTATTTTACTAGCCATGAACAGCATTATAGCTTCAAATAGCTTATGAAAATTATAGGCTAGTAAAAGCTTATTATTTTCCACGTATATGGTATATTATGCCTACGGAGCGTATGTTTTTTGAGGTTATAGGTTATAAAATTTATGGATGTCAGAAACAAGTTGGGTGGAACGAGGAAATTGTTAATAGGAAACTTATTAAATATGTAGTTTGATATTTTTGATATACGGCGCTGTATAAGTGATTATTTATTGAGGTGAGTGATTTACTGTTTACGTATAACGAAAACTAGCAGTCCTATAGTGTTACCCACTGTTATTATTGTAAGCGTGTGTAACGCCGCGGATCGTAGTTAGTCTAAAGAAGAATAGCCTTAGTTACTTCTTAAGTCATCTTCTCTCAGTAAAATAGATCCATCTGTTTTAGAGATTAGCTGGAACCGACAGACAAACAGGTAGACAGACAAAAACAAATTAAAAATTGTCTTTTTGATTGAAGTACCATATTTATTTTCAAAGCACTTAATAAAACATCGTTCATTTGATATTACAAAGAGACTTAAATTATATTCATTTGTTTAAGATTACTTTAGCCACGTCCTAAGTATTTTTTACAGGTGACCCTACCAAAGTATCTCTACTTGCTTTATTTATTTTTTACATTTACATTCCGAATAGATGAAAATCTTTCAATTTTCTACTTCACACAAATATTATTATCAGTGACATAACTGAATCGTAAATGCCACGAAGGCGTCCTCAAGCGTTTCCCTTCCTATTTTTGTCATAATTCAATAGGATTTACAGCCATACCCCCTGATTTATTAATGTAGGAAATTGGAAGTCTAGACACTCAATATAATAATTCCGACCCCGACACTAGCTTCACGTAACGGAGGCAGTGACAAGCACAGCTTAGGGACACCACGCCTTTTGTATACATTGACCACATTAATATGTCACTAGAACGTTAATTGAGATTGTTTTAAATGAGAAAGAACCATTGGAATGAAAAAAAAAATCGGACAAGTGTGAGTCAGACTCGCTCATTAGGGGTTTTGTACTTTTTTCACGAGCTGTTTAAATTTTCTAACTGTCATTACAGATTGGTTTACATCAAACGAATCTACAAGAATATACTTTTTACCTAAAGATGTTTTTGCCAATTACTCATAAATTTAAAGAAAATATCTAAGATAAAAATCTGTACAGAAGCTTATTTACTTGATATTGAGAAAACCTTTTCAAATACTTAATTAATTACTATTCAAAGGGAACAAGTAATGTTATCGAATGTTTCGAAAGTTTTGTATCAGAGATTTGTTCGAGTAGCTTATAATTTTTTGTACTTTTGTATTAAATTTCTATTTCTTTCTTAGGCTTCTAATAACTAAAATTAATAAAAAGTATATGAAAAATACTAATCACGTTTTGTTAAGCTTCAATAAACTATGTTAGAATGATGAAAAAGACATCATTGATAACAAAGATTTACGTAGTCACAACCTGTCTTGCCTAGCCGTGGGTAGCCGTGGGACGTTATGGGTTGTTGATTATATACTATATTATGAAATAACTACGGCGTAGCCAAAAGTTCAATGGTCCCTCGTAGCGCCAAAACGAAGTGTAAATAGATTTCAAGTTCGGATATATATATTTTTTTTAATTTTTCTTGCAAGTCTTAACTTTGCGTTTGATATTAATCAATTTAAATCTACCATCCGAGTTCCCAGTATGCTAACAAAGCATTTAATTGTCTGAATTAAAATCAAATACGCTCTGATTCACCGTGGACATGATGCGAGGAGTGGCGAATATCCACGTTATATTCCTACGGTCCGAAAATCCGTAGCCGTATATACTGTATTAATATTCCTTGCATAAACCCGTCCTTTGTGAGGCGTTAATTGAAGTTATGTCGGACGGACGGACAACTGAACCGTTTTCTTGTAAATAATTCAAATGTGTTAATACGTAGGTTGTATGTGCGTCAAAGGAAATAGAATTAGCAAGCTCTTAATGGTCGCTAAAATGATGTACGGGTTTTTGTGAGCAGTGAACTGATGTTATTGTATGTATAAGTTCACAAAATTATGTGGAATTAGTATGAAAAGGCAGTACTGATTTTAAGGGTTTCTGATTATTTAAAGCTATAGTAATTAAATAGATTAGGAATAAGCTTTAAAACTATTTTCTTTTTTTTATAATTAAGCCTATCAAAGTGACTCTACTCTGCCCGATGGAAAGCATGAGTAGAATCCAGGAGTAGGGGTCACCATGCTCATTGGCTCATTGTGAGGGTAGGGAATGTAGCATGGTGACCCATACCATGGCGGCCTGGTTAGATTATTCTGCATCATTCTCCCAGCCTTGGCCTCTAGTCTCACACTCACCATCGAAAGACGCCAGCACAAATGCTGTCATTTTAGGCTGGTCCACTGTGTGAGGGTAGTACTGTACCGGTCGAGCCGGCCCATTCGTGCTGAAATCAGCGTGGCTCTATTACCTAAATATGCTCAAATACATTATATTTGTGGTCGACGTATGGTTCAATAAAGGTATTTTCGATTTAGGTCCCCTATATCGATATTCTGGATTGCAATGAAGTGTTATACACTGATACAAGTATTAATGCCATTAGTTGGGCGTTATAAATGACAATTTAGATAAAGCTAGTTAGTAGGCTAAAATGTCGTTACGAAATTAATATTCTGGCAGCAAGACCAATGAGGTTCTTGCTGCGGTGTTTGAAATCGGCACAAGCTTGGAATAAACGCCAAAGGTGTTTTAATGCATTGGACCTTATTTTTGCTACGGTCGACTGCAGTTACTACTCTCTGGCACCTCAACCATGGCCCAATCCGTTCCTACAATAAGCTCTGGCCTAGAGAAAAAACCTGGGTCCTATCGCAGATGAAAGAAACCCAGATTTAAATATATTTAACCATAGTTTTGGATGGTCTCAATGAGATTTCGTGTTGGGTAATTTAGTTCGGACGAGCACCAAAGAAAACGCAGCATATCGTGACAGCCATTTTTTATAGAGAGAGACTTACATATTAGTAACCACAGACAACATACTAAATAGGGATGTTACACAATATTCTACACACCCCCTCAATTTAGACATTTTCCTCAAAATTCTTAAATTGTTTAACTCAAAACTGAAACTTACAATACACAATATGTTGTCAACTTACAACTTACAACTAAAGTTTGTGGTACAAGTTATATTTACTTTAACTTACATAAGTATAAATATTCTATAATGTACTTATATAAACATAGCACAATAGAAATAAATATTTTACTTCTTCAATTCACTTACAATATTATTTAATGTAATTTAACTTAAGTACACATACTTATATTTATGCATAGCAGCATAGAAAGAAAAATTATTTTTTATTTTACTAACCACTACAAACTTACAATAAATTTAATTTTTCAACAAAATAATTGTGTTTTACTTTTGGTAATGCCTTTGTGAACAAATCGGAAATGTTTTCATCAGTAGAAATATAATTTACAGAAATTAAATTCTTTTGAACAATATCTTTTATGTAATGAACTTTTATATCAATGTGTTTGGACCTCTTACCATTATCAAAATTTTTAATCATTCTTATAGAACTCTGGTTATCTATTAACAATGTTGTAGGCATATCTGACAAGTTTGTCAGATCATAAAGTATCCCTTTCAAATATATTAGCTCACATGCTGATTGAGCTGCTGCCACATATTCAGCCTCCGCTGTAGATAATGCGACTGAAGTTTGCTTTTTGGAAAACCAATGTAATAGATTTCCACAGTAGAACACAACACATCCACTCGTACTCTTCCTGTCTGTTTTATCTGCTGCCCAGTCTGCATCTGTATAAGCAATTAAATTCTTCTTTTCATTTGTTCTTCTGTAAATCAATCCTTTGTCTAGTGTACTTTTCAAATATCTTAAAATTCTTTTACTTGCTGTCCATAATGATGCTGTTGGCTTGTCTAAAAATCTACTGAGATATGCAACTGCATATGTAATGTCAGGTCTACTGTTCATAGATATAAATAGTAAACAACCTATTAATTCTTTATATGGTACTTCAATAATTTCTTCATCTTTTACACTGTAGTTTATCTCCATAGGTGTATTTATTCCCTTACATTCTTGCATGTTAAACTTTTTTAAGATTCTTGTTATCATTTCTGTTTGCTTAATTTCCATTTGGTTATTTTTCCTTGTAATTTCCAATCCTATGTAGTGTTTTAATTCTCCCAAGTCCTTTATTTTAAATTCTTCTTTCAATTTCTTTAATATTTCTTCATTTCCAATTAGTAATATATCATCGACAAATATTAATAATAAACTATTATTGTTTTTATACAAACAAAAATCATGTTTTGATTGTTTATATCCATTTGCAGTTATAAATTGGTGAAACTTCTCGTTCCAACATTTTGGAGCTTCCTTTAAACCATAAAGTGCTTTCTTCAACTTAAGAATCTTTCCACTATGATTGACTCCTTCAGGGCATTTAATGTAAACATTATCTTTTAAATCTCCATTCAGGAAAGCTGTTGGTACATCTAATTGTTTTACTGGTAATCCTTCTTGTACAGAGTGACTTAGTATGGTCCTTATAGTCGGTAGTCTTGCTACAGGCGCATAATATCCTTCTTGTCCTTCTTGCTGAAAACCTTTTGCAACTAGTCTCGCTTTCTTGGTTCCGTCTTGTTTCTGTCTAAATATCCACTTTGTTTCTATAGCTTTGCTTCCTTCAGGTAAATCAGATACTTCCCAAGTTCCTAGCTTTTTATGAGAATCTAACTCTTTCTTTATAGCATGTTTCCATTCATTATCCTTTACTGCTTCTTCATAATTTACTGGTTCTCCTGCACATAAGCAGTAGGCTATATTTAAATCATATTCTTCTAACTTCTTTGGTTTTCGAATTTCTCTTCCTGATCTTGTTGTATATCTAGATGTTTCTGGTCTATTGCCTTCATTTTTACTTTCTTCATTTATTTCTGCTGTCTTTTCAATTTCTTCTTGATTCATCTTTATTTCTTCTTCTTTGCTTTGATGCATAGTCCAATCATTCTTAATGGGTTTTCTTGTCTTTTTGTCATCTTCTTTGATATTCTCTCTATCTTCTTTTTGTATTATTTCATCTTCATAATAGTTTTCTTCGTTTATTTCTTTCTCTTCTTTATATTTTATTTCTGTCTCATCTATCCTAACATCTCTCGATACTATGATTTCATTATTTTTGGGGTCCCATAGCCGATATCCATTTGGACTGTAACCTACAAATCTCATCTCTTTTGCTCTTGGTAAAAGTTTATCTTGCTTTGGTAAGATATGTACCCATGCTTTCGATCCAAATATTCTAAGTCGTTTCATATCCTTATGTCCAAACATTTTCTCAGCTGGTGTCTGAAAATCTATAGCAGAAGATGGGCATCTATTGATTTGGTATACAGAACATCGCACTGCTTCTCCCCATAACATCTTGGGCAACCCTGTTTCTAGTAATAATGTTCTAGCTCTGTTGTAAATATTCCTATTCATCCTTTCAGCTACACCATTGGACTGCGGACTATATGGAGTTGTATACTGCTGTATAATACCTTTGTTTCTACAGAATTGATACAGCTTTTCATTTTTAAATTCACCCCCGTTGTCACTTCTTATTTTTCTTACTTTATTTCCTGTTTGCCGTTCCATTCTATTTATGAATTCTATAATCCTATCACTTGCTTCAGATTTTCTTTTCAATAGATATACTTCTGTGAAATGGGTAAAATCATCTATGATTGTCTGATAATACACTTCACCCTCAATAGTCAATGGGGTCACGGGTCCAGATAAGTCAGTGTGTATGAGTTCACCTACATACCTTGATCTTGGTCTAGGTGCTGTTGTGAATGGCAGTCTTGTTGATTTTCCTTCTAAACAAGGTACACATGGTTTTTCTGAGCTAGGTAAGTTTAATATTCTTAAATGTTTTCTATTAGCATGTCCTAACCTTTTATGCCACAGATCTTTATCATTAATAGCAGAACAACATTTATCTAAATTAACTTTCAGATTTATTCCATATAGGCTACCATACATTTTACCATAAATAATACCATTCCCTTTGGTAATTGAAACATATTTCTTATAAAAGTGAATTAAATTTCCTTTTTCTAATAGTTTTGTTACTGATAAAATATTGTGGGATAAGCCCTTGACAATTAATGCTTCTATTGTAATTGGAATGTTCTTATAAAATACATTTAAGTTACCTTTTTTATATGATGTTAAATACTGTCCGTTCGCTACATAAATTTTAGTTTCTGATTCTAAATTTTGAATATTTGACATAAACTTTTCATAAGTTTCCATTATTAAATTTTGTGATGCACCTGAATCAACAATAAATTGAATATCCTCAGTACATTCATTAATAGAAAATACATTCTCGCTGGCTATAAATGAAAATGGGTTTACCTCATCAGTGCGACAGATTGTTCCAAGTTCCCGTACTTGTCCACGACCATAACCTCGTCCACGGCCTCGAGTCTGTCCTCTTCCACAATGTTGTCCTCTAGTGACACCTCTGACACTGCCTCTTTTGCCTCGCCATTGTACTGCTCTTTCTTCACTTTTGCACTCAAATGATTTATGACCTGGTTTTCCACAGCTGTAGCAGGTGATGAATGTCGACTCCGATTTTTGTACAGTGTTTTTTCCTTTAATTTCTGCATCCAGCAGCCTTGCTTTTACAAAATCTATATCTAATGTCTTTTCTGTGCTCATAGTTTCAATGCTGGTGATGACATTATCATACTGTACAGGCATAGAGGAGAGTAAGTAACAAATCTTGTCCATATTCTCTACCTGACTCCCAGCAGCCTCCAATTCGTTTAGTAAACTATCAAATTTCAGAAAATAGTCTTGAAGTTTCTCGCCATTTTCACATTTCAAGGAAATAAGTCTTCTTTTGAGATGAAGTTTATTGAATACACTCTTCCGTTCGAATGTATATTCTAATTGCGTGAGCATTTCCATTGCAGTTTTACATTTTTTCACAATTTCTAAATATCTATCGGAAAGACATTGCACTATGACGTATTTCGCTTTTGCGTCAATTTTGTCAAAATTTTCGGGTTTTTTCGAATCTTCTTGTATTTCCATCACGGAGTATAATTGTCTTTCTTGAAGAGCTAACTTTACTCTGAATTTCCAATTGTTGAAATTTGTTTCGGGTGTGAGCCGCGGCAGTATTTCTCTTACATGAGACTCCATTTTGTTTCTCCACGTGCGTCGGCGACGCTTAATGATTTTCTTGTAAAATCACTTTTCCAATACTTGCTCTTCGTACACTTCTATTAATTTTGTATCTCCAGCACATATAACGAGTAATTTTGTGCCGTTGCGCAGTGGAAGCGTTTGTTGGGTAATTTAGTTCGGACGAGCACCAAAGAAAACGCAGCATATCGTGACAGCCATTTTTAATAGAGAGAGACTTACATATTAGTAACCACAGACAACATACTAAATAGGGATGTTACACAATATTCTACATTTCGTTTGGGAAACACGAAATTCTATTTTCTTCCACTTTTCTTTTTGTTTACTATTATTTTTTCTTGTCTTCTTATAGTTCCGTGGAATTGTCTCTGCTCAATCTGACTAAATTGTTATTATTATTATTATAAACAAGAATAACAGTTGAACTCTAATCTAAACACGCTAACTAAATGCACCCTCAAAAGCCTACCAAAGCTTAGCAAACAACAATTGAACAAAACAAATCATCTCAACAATAAATAAGAACGTTTGCCAACAGTGGCCTATAACCGTAAATCTACGTAATTAATCTCTTAGGCACTCCGCGTAGACGTTTGGACTAATGCCAGGTCGAAATCCTAACAATTACAATTACCTACCTGAATGTAGACATAACAATTTTAGATAAGTTAATTTGGTCCTTCGAGCCGCTTTTTAGTTTTTTTATTTAAACTAGTTTCCTCGCAAAATTTTCTGGATATATTTTTTTCTGACAGCAGTGAATGAATTTAAAGGGTACAGTTTCAGAGGGTTGATACTCTTTAGAGAAAGAAGGCTTTAGGTGAATAGTAGACTGCAATAGTTTAATAATGGTAATAATAACGTAGATTACTTTTTTTTAGGTAGATTAATCAATTTATCTATAGTTTTATCAAATGTGAACAGAGACAGAGATTTATTGATTTTGTTAATTATTGTGCATCGATGTAATTAATTAAATATGTATAAAGTGATAAAGGAATAATATAAACAAAGCATACAGGATCTTGTTTATTGTTTGACATATATTACAAAGCGCTCATAGCCGACTGGCCTTAGGTGATTGCCAACAATCACTGGAGGTAAGCAACAACGGCGCGGTCAGACATAGATGGGTGACCGTTTGTGGCATGATATGTTATGAGTGTTTCCGTGATTCGGAGGTCTCGTTAAGTTTGTGCCGGTTGTTACCATAAGATAGCAGTCGTGAAGCTTGGTTGAGGTCGTTCTAAAGAATCAAAGGCTCTCCATTGTTAATCTTCATTCAAATCGGTTAAGCGTTAGATTCGTGCAAGCGTAATAGAAAGACAGATAAATTTACGTCGAATTTGCTCACCCATACTATTATCTATATTCATTTAGTATAGCAACCTCTTGTAGTGAGATTTGATCTATCTTTAAATTTTACCTATGTACGAAAAAATCTTAGAAACTTCAAGACACCAATAGGTTTGCATCATGATGATTTAACAAGAATCTAGTCCAAGACAACATATTTGTTCTATCCGTATATAGCTTAACATTTTGCAAAATATAGCCATTAAAGAAATTCACAAAGAGACTGCATGGAAATTAGACATAGTGGCCTGTAATACTGCATTGTCAATAATGAAAGCGGTGGCTCACGACAGTTGGGCTCTTGCCAGGTCGCAATCTATGCAATTAGGATTACCTGCGTATGTGTAGTACAGTGACAAAAGGTTTGGCAATATATATTTTTCGGAATTGTGGTAATAATTTCGTTCAAGTTTGTTTACTGTAATGTGTGATTACTTGGTCGTGTAAGTACTAAATACCCACTTTGTAATTGAAATGATGGTATGATGCCGCTATAGTATGGGTCACCACACTTTATAACAGATAGCGTGGAGTCACATAGTACAAAAAAAAAATAAGTGACTTGATTTTCGTGAGTTTTTCGGACACACATAAATTTTTAAAATAACCTTTTCTTACACTAATAGTTTTTCTCCTTTTCTATGATAGTAAACTGTAGGTAAATAGTAAACCGAGGATCTAGTAGTTAGCGTATGCGACTGCTGAACAAGAGAATTGCGCACTCTAATATCTCCTGTGTATTTGGTTGGTCTCCGTTGAAACTAGCCGCCATGGCTGAAATCGTCTAGGAGTACATGACGTCATATATATTCTTTCCAAGCAACACTTCTACATATTACAGCTTAAAAAAATTCAATATTACACTAATTATTTAGAGAATAAAGAAATGTCCAAGTTGTTTCAGAATACATAGTGTTTCTACTTGGTACAGTTGTGGTGAAAGGTGCTATGCAGTAAATATCAGAGTAGTTTAATATTACTACAGATTGGAACATTAACAAGTATGTAAGGAGATTACATGAATGCATAGCCTGTAGTTTACCTGGAACAGTTTTTAAATAAACACTATATTGGTTAAAGCCCATTAGCGTTAATGTATGAACACGGTTAAACTGCCTAAGAAAAACTTAAGAAAAATTGGGTAAAGTTAACAGGATCAAGATTTAATAGCTATCTTGTTAACGCCTATTCTTGGTAACGCCTTAAATATATCTTTGCATTTTTTGAAGCAGGTATCTAATTGGAATATTTCCAATAAGATACCTACTTAAAAAACACTAAGCGTTGTCAAAATCACAGTAAATAGTTATTCTTTGCGAAATTAACGTAATAAGACATTAAGTTGTTGCGATATCGCTGCCATGCAAAAGTAGTAGGCGGGCACGGAGGTGAATGGCGCAGAAACACCAGCCTTATTATAATGCGTTGAACAGTTTGAAAGTTAATCAAATAAGTGCTACACACGTGCGCAGCCAGGGATAGTGGCCTGTGTACGTACAATGATTTGTGATTTTAGGGTTCAACGAGTAGACGTATGTGTATATATACATGTCGGAATATTCAATTATACGGGAGCTGATTTGACAACGAGACGCAAGCGGTGAAACGTCATCGCTTTGGTGGATAGGTGTTCGTGCGGGCCGAGCGGAGAGCATTCACCGATCGACCACGACGCGAATCACATCTAGAAACTACCTAATGGCTCGATGTTCTTACTTAAGTTACCTACGTGTTGATAAAAGATTATTTAATTAACTACTTCCGTTTTCTGCTCGAGAAACACAGCCCCAGACCACACAAAATATATTCCGGAGATAGCAACGGCCTTGACAAACACCCCTTTGCCGACATACATTAGTTGTTTAAGTATGTATGTAACCTTTGTGCGTCTACCTCACAGGACTTCTTTACTAATCTAAAGTCGATTAGTAGAGACTTAAATAGGTTCGTAAGTCCACCGAGGTACAAAAGTAGTAACTCTGTCTGTCCGTCTGTTATGCTTTCACAGCTAAACTGGCTTTGGCTAAATTTCGGTATAAAGATAGATTGAAGCTTGGAAAAAGATATAGGCTAATTTTTGTAGTGATAATCGATATACACAAGGGCAGAGCCGAGGGCAAAACCTTAAAGTAATAAATAAATAATCGCATTGTCTGCCATTTACGCGAAAAAACTATTTTAACATTTATATAAAGTCCTATCTTGATTAAGTCTTTCTTCTACGAATGTAGTCTCAGAGCTAACTCTGTAAAAGTACCCACAAATGTATCCTTTATTTCACCTAGGCACGTACATAATCTATACAGTATGTAGTTCAATACATTTTATTTCCTCAACCCGTAACTTAGGGGCTCAAGTATTCGGGGCACGTGTATCTACAATAATGTACGTCTGTACATCCGTTCAGCTAATATGAGGCCGCGTGCAAAATACATAATATTCATGTAGTTTTGTTTCAGTTTGTTCGTGCTTCAATCCCACGAGGTCAGTGGATTAAGAATTAAATAACTATATATTTCAGATCCTTTTTTAAAATATAATTTGACTGCCTTGTTAGTCTAGTGGCTGCTGATCAAGAGGTCTCGGGCTCGAATCCCGGGTCGGACCAAATGTTTGTGTGATCCGCAAATATTTGTTTCGGAGTTTGGGTGTTTTTCTATATATCATATGTATCTATTTACAAGAAAGAAAGTATGTTAATGTATTTATATCAGTTGTCTAGTACCCATAATACAAGTCTGTCTGTCTGTCAAATCTGCTTAGTGGGTGTAAAATGTCCGAAATATTTATTTATTATTTATTGATTAAAATAACTGTTCTGGGAAAGGACTAAGTGCGGAAACCGCCCAGAAAAACTAACTAACTAACTAACTGTTCTGTGAATTACAGAATCCACAAGAATAATGTTTATTAAATCTATTCTAGAAATTTTATATAATACGTTTTTTTTGGTTTATTGGGGAAACAAACAGACACCAAATAGAGAAACACTTATAAACAACTAAATTACACATTATCTAACATAGATACCACTATGTAACCCCTAGCCCCGGTAAAGGGGGGATTAGTAGTCCCTAGCCCTATCCAGGGGGAATCACTTCACCGGCGAGCTCTCCCGCAGAGACATGAGAATTCCCAGGGCGCCGTTCACAGGAAGAATCTAATCAAAAGAAAACTGAAGAAATACTAAGATGTGTCTGTGCATATGTCGATGGGTGACTGGGGGATTCCTCAAGGAAAACACAAATTCGGATTCACACACTTATCTTTAATTCACTAAACATTTACAATGGTCCATGGTCATATCTAATGCATCACATAATTCAGTCAGTAACAATATAGTAATAAGTTTCTTAAATATTCTTAAAGCCAAATAAGAGGGTTTACATATAAAAAGTTTATAGCTTAAGCTTCCCTGGATCTATGGGGGCTCGACCGGGACGTGCAGACGTCAGTCGAGTAAACACGGCCACCCCGATGTGGTCCCTGGGGTCCCTCATCGTGTGTCCTCGGAGTAAGCGTACCGGTGAACAAAAGTAGGTATGAGCAAGAGAATGATTATTGGATTATAAAACCATACGTGATCCTGTGGCAAGTCTAGGGGATTTGTCGTACGGGAGGGAGCTCTCCTGTACCCCGATCACTTCTGCACGCTGGATGGCCCACGCACCGCTAGTGGGATTCGCCAATTGTGCCCGAAGGTATAGCCGAAGGCAGACCACGTTGGTGACGTACGTGTGCGTTTCTTGATGTAAATCTCAAACCAAAACTTGAAACCCTAGGAAAAAAAAGGACATATTCCTAAATACCTATTGAAACAGATAGACATTGACACAACTAAATAAAGTTTAAATAAGCGACAGAGTTCTTACCACTATTATAGACTGCGGGTTTCAGAATACAACTTCTTCACGAATCCAATACTAAGATAAGCAGAGTTATGCACAATTGCGTAGTTGAACCAAGAATGCTTTCCTCGGGGAATCATGGCCCGCTTTTTATATTACATTTCAAGGTCCCGCTGGAATAAAACTTTTACCCTCTATTCATTAATCAAAAAACATCACCTGATTCTCATAGACAAAAAATAGATTTCCTTTGCCCAGAGACTAAAATAGAACACGATTTACCACAGAGTATCAATAACATCAAAGATATATCTGAGAGTGAAGACGCCATCTGACGACTCGCGGGTGAAAGTTTTTTCTAATACCAATGAGGAAGGAGTGTAAGAGCTACCGCTAACCTGATAAAGATGGCGCTCACCCAAACACGTCATCTTATTGCGTTACCAATCCTAAATATTTCAATGAAACAAAAAAAAGTTGTTACAACTAGCGAGATCTTATAATATATTTATTGTATTATATAGACTAATCTGTAGTTGTTTGTTATATAGACTAAACTGCCTCGTTGGTCTAGTAGTTAGCCTATGCGACTGCTAATCAAGAGGTCTCGGGTTCAAATCTCGGGTCGGGCCAAAAAGTGTTTTTGTGTCTGCAGTGTCATTTTTCTGTCAATAAAGTTTTTTTCGTCCGTTGTTCATAGTCTAGCGCTAATATTTCCTGTTTTTTGTTTGTTTGTTTCGGGTAATCTCTCAAACGGCTAGACTAATTCTGACGGGACTTTTACACTGGTAAGGTTTTAGCTTGACGGATTATTTCTTCATGATCAACAATGATTTAATAAATATATTAAATCATTGTTGATCATTGCGAATGAAATTTATAATACTATGGTTTTATAAATTTCATTTCAAATTCATCATATTTATGAATATCGAAATTATTTGTATAAAATAATTCTACTCTCTTATTCTATAGGTATGTTCGAGCCCACAGATATGGCATTTGAAATATTTTTTGCCAATAATTTTTGTGTTTTTATAAAATGAAGTAATCTATAATGAGTTTTTTTGTACATGTTCCTGAAAATAAATCGGCAATTTACGAGTAACAGAGATTTCATAAAAAAAACAATTCTTATCTTTAGAAAAAAGTTGTAAAAATATAATATAAATTACAAAGTATAAAATTAACCCTTTTTCATCATAGGAAAACCCAACGGTTAATTCGTTTGAGTTTCAACGTTTAATTATTTTAACCCTTGTACAAGATTCAAGCTCATTTCCTGGATGTTAAACGATAACAATAATAGGGTTTCCACTTTACTAATTATGTTAAAAATATATTTTGTATAATTAATTGTTTAAATACTAAGTGATAACTTGGAGTGTATAACTTGGTGAAGCCTCTTAAGCAGACATGAATTATTAATAATAATAAATATTTCCAACAACGTTAGCAGAGCTTGTATTATGGGTACCAAACAACTTTATGATATGAAAACAATAAATAAAATATATACGTATATATATGTAGTCTCGCCGCTACATATGATAGAAACGTTCCCAGTGCGGAAGTTGTCATTAATTTGCTATGTATTGAAATATATGATCTTCAATAACTCTCTTAATGTTCCTAATGAGGGAGGTCCACGGTAAGAATATACATCTTATGTCGAAGAGGACTTTATAAATATAAATGAAACGGACATCCAAACAAGGAAAAACCATTTGTGAATTAACACACAAAGGGATTAGAAAGTACAGCACTTTGCGTAGTAGAAAGCGGTGTGGTGACCATTTATACCACTAGACCAACCGTGCAGTCATATCAACCATTAGTTAACAGACAGTGAAAGTGTCACTATTCATTCCATGAGTATTGGAAAACGCGAAAAAATACGAGTGTTCCACAGACCATAATACTCAACCACGTGTCCGTGTGGTGACGGATTAAGAATACACAGTGTCACCACTCCTATTCATCCCGCGGGTGTCGTAAAAGGTGACTAAGGGATAAACTACGCAACACAACATCGATGCCCGTCTGGCCAGCGTGGTATAGTAGGCCAAAACCTCCTTTCTAAGGAGAGGCCAATGTCCAGCGGTGGACTGTTAAAGGCTATTGATGAATACTTAACCAAAACTTAAGTAAATACCGACTACAGACAATAGGTTTTAACCCTGTCTTAGATATACGACATGTAACTCTTTCTCTATTTAACTTAACTAACTTACTTCTCCCTCTCAACGTCCGTTTGTGTAATACGATGACACTTTTGGTAACGCACGCGTCACGCTATTACCAGCTCCACACAAATCAAACGCTACAGCAGCGCCATCTACCGAAGGAACACTGAACCACAAAAATAACGCGGAATGAACTATACGGAGTAACTAACTAGTATAATAATTATGTATTAATTTTTATCATAGTGTATTAAAATTCTCGCGCCGATTAGTAAATATATAAAATCCCAACAGCAACAGTTGGGCAATGGCCCAATAGGCATGATCACCTCGCCTGGTCGGAGGGTCTTTTTGTGTTATAGGAACTCAACACCGGGTGTATTGAGTTCCTCCAACACAAAAGGGTTCCTCCACAATGATTAAAAATAATCATGTTCGTAAATTCAGAATGACATATTTGGCAACTATTCATTTCAGCAAATAAATATTTTCAACATCAGAACCATCTGTTACATTCAATGCGAAATTATTTCCTTTGTTTTCCTCCATTGAATGAATGAAAGTAGTACGTCAAAAAGTTTGCTTATATTTCGTAGTAAATAAGTAGGTGATTGCTTGAAATAAATCAATACAAGCAGGGAGTGACTTGTCAAACTTCTAATTGAAATGTTTGGGGTCGTGAATTTCATAAATCATGCTTGTTACATGGATATAAAGATGATTGTGTTGATAAATTGAATTGTGAAGGAAACAGCTTTTATGTTACGAGGGCGGCTTGGGAAGTTGTGTGTGTGAAATATACGGTCTATTTAGATTTACAATTTAAACAAGTATTTTTATCCGTCTTCGAAAAAGGAGGATTCGAGTTTATTCGACTGTTTTTTTTTTAATGTTTGTTACCTCAGAACTTTCGAGTGGGTGAACCGATTTTGTTAAGTGTTTTTTTTTTATTTGAAAGTTGGTGCCTCTCTACCATGATAAAGAAACCAGGATCTGATGATAGGATTTTAAAGAAATCGAGGGAAGTCCTCAAAAATCATAGGCACATTTGGTTTTTATTTTTGTAACTAATTAACGATGAATTTCACAGATACTCAAAAAAGATTTTAATGATTATTATAGAGAATCATCAATGACATCAATAACAACTGTAATAGTTAACATCTGGACATAAGACTCTCTAGATTTTAACTTACTAAAGCGCGCTGGTTAGATGGGTTGGTCTAAATGACTATGTTAAGCTGTCTCTTCTAGACCAGTGAACCGATTTGGATGAAATTTAAATTTAGAACATTTGTGCTAGGCTACTATTGTGCGTGATAACCGACAAACACGTGCACAAGCTATATATTTTGTCTCTTTTGAAAGATAACGCCCGCATTACGAATATATTATCATGTGCCGCGGAGAACTTTACAAACATGCAAGAAACATACACAAAGAACACACGGACTCAGATAGATCAGGTCACACAACACAGGTAACATGTGGGGTTCGAGCCAAACAATGGGTGCTGTGAAAAGCGTCGTGACGACCGCTTAAACTGTCATCCATGCAGTCAATACTGTACAATAATACTCTATAAGCGAAATGGTACTCAGCATACATAAGTTATTTAGTTTTACATTATGTTTATTATTGATTACACTAGTTGTATAAATAATTTAAACGAGGTGACTGGCCCACTTTCCAGTAGTCTCTTCCAGTTTTCTATATCCTGTTTAACCTTGCGAAATTTCCTGCAGAGAAAGGTGAAAAATGCTTCCATTCGATAGTAATTTTTCACGTCACAAGCCCCTACTCTTGCAATATCATAATACACAGTTGCGTTGCTTTGTGTAGCGAATACATTGTTCGTAGTTCCTTATTTATTTTTGACTAGTTATCGCCTGTAGTTGTATTTGTGTAAAAATACTTTGTCCATACTTCGGTAACAGTTTTTTGGGTTTAAAGTGTCGTATTTTCCTTTTAGGGCAATTCTGTAAAAGGAATTTTATGGAAATATGTATTTTATTTTCTAGACTACTTTCTCTTACCGTAACAAGGCTACGTATCAAACGCAGTCGTCTCACAGAAAGAAATCTTCTTCACTGGTTCGTAAGATTATCATAACGAAAATTTCTCCCTTCTTATTCTGAGGGCGAGAGCACTTTTGTTCAATACTGATTTTTATACAACTAGAGATTTTTCATGTATACATTTGATTTATAAAATTAAAAAAAACACGGATTAAATTTTATTGATTTTTTTTAATTTTTTTAATGCTCAAGCTTTTAATTCCTAGTTTACGAGTTTCCTTTTCATGATGAACGGTCAACGATTCGAAGACGACCACAGATTGATTGATTGAAAGTTTTATTGATGAAATTCAATCAAAGGGTTGTTCACCCACTTCTGAGGTGAACCTTTAATAATGTTGTATAGCTAAGGATATTTGAACTTTAAGACCTTCGACATAGATAAAAAATTTGCAATGAAAAAATTATCGACCTCCATGTAAGGTCTGGTACATAATATAAATCACGTCAGTATAAAGTTGCAGCACGAGTTTAACTCGTCGTATTAAGAGCTAAAGCTCATAATAAATTTAAAGATATCTAAGTCCTAACTGTATATTAATTCTTACTAATATTATAAAAGCGAAAGTAGTTCTGTCTGTCCATAACACTTTCAAGCCAAAACTACTGAACCAATTTAAATTAAACTTTAGTAAACAGATAGTGTGGAGCCTAAGTATGTAGTCTGCTCCTCCCACGATAATCGACATACACATGATCCAATAACTAATATAGATAAACTATATTTGTAACGTTAGTGCTTATATAGAAACTATTATCTTTACAGCTTAGTTAAATTATTTGCGGTCGGCTAATAGGTCATCCAGTTTTATCTAAATATCAGATTTTTCCACAAAGTCACTGGCAACGGACCTCTGCATCTCTGAGAGAGCCTTGAATTTGAAAGTTTGGAAAGTCAGTTCAATGATATTTATGTCATAATCGCATCATATTTTTACATGACTACTCTTCTTGATGGACCATCTTACCATCCTCATTGTGAGTACAAAGAATGCAGCTTGGTGACCAACACTTTGGCAGCTTAATGAGATGCTTCTGCCTGATTGGGCGTCCGATCTCACACTCACACACCAACAAAGTTGTTGAACTTCTGTGCAAGGGTAATAAATCTGAAATTATATTTATAAAATCTTAATAAATTGCACGTGTGTGACTGTAATGTGATGTAAAGTAAGTTGTGCTGTTTATTTTGGGTTATTTAACAGAAGTTCTAATTACAATTTGACTATTTGAATATTAACACTACATATTAAAAGTATCATTGTAGGTACCAACTTAAACATCGAGAGTTTAATTTAACCCTTTCAACGCCATGGTGTGGTGATCACGTCGCCGTTACAATGAGGCAGAGGTGTCACGAAACCGGTAATATCCGGATAAATCAGCTTTGTGCTCCAAATGTATGCGTGGGTATGCGTGCGTGTGAGATAATGAATAATGGTCTTAATACCTTTGTATGAATGTATTTACTCTATATTAAAAAGCATCTACCTGTACTTTATGGGAAAGATAGTGTTTTACTCTGGGTTTCAATTTTGTAAATGCCTGCTGAATTCCGCAGTATCACCCGTGGTTTTTGTTTTAAATCGAGTAACGTCGTCAAGAAATGCAATTCAAAAAAAAATTTTGTTTTAATGCAGACCCTATTCATAAGCTCCCTTTAATATCTTTAATGTACAGATATAGACCTTCTATAATTTTACTTCCTACCTATAATAATAAAATATTTATTCAGAACTATTCAGCGGTTCTATAGTGACTGAGCAACAAATTTCTGTGACATATGTATTTATATAAATAGTCAGTAGGTACCTAGATGTAAGTCAAAACTGTTTGTTCAATAACACTCTGTTACAGTCAACTAGATATTCTGCAAACGAACGTTTAATGGTGAAATTATCAGATCCAGACTTCAACCAATGTTTTTCAGATTTCAAACTTCCAAACTTTGGCACTGGTAGGGATAAAATTTGTTGATAAATTGAAACGCATGTGTTAGATTCATGTAAATGTACTTATTAATATAACTAAATACTTTGTATAAATATTGATATGTTTGTCAATAGTTTACTTTAAATATATTCTGATCATATTGTTTGATGACGGTAGTTAATAAAATACATACTCGTATGTTTTACTCACTTGTAGTTGCCTATAAACACTGTATAGTAATGTTAATGTGATTATTATTACTTTTAACTATATATTTTATATAAATATTGATATATGTTTGTATTAATAGTCTACTTTGAACACATTCTGAAAATAATGTACTTTGATGAAGGTACTTGATTAAAATACATGTGTAGTACTTGTTTGTCGTCGCCTATAAAAGCGAGGGTTCCGACTGGACAGAAGGACTTGTTGTCGAGAAATGGACCAGTACGAAGCTCTCTACTATTCAACCAGTAACTGAGGATATCATATAGATTTAAAAGCTAAGTATATGCAATTCACTTTTGTGTATTTCTTTTTACTAAAATGTTCTCTAAGTTTTGTAATAATTTATAATGTTTGATTTATGGATATGTGTATAATGTGAAATATGTATGTAAATATGTTGGAAAAGAGTGTCCATGGAGTTTCTTGTCTGTTCTTCTCCATAGGATCTACACCTTGGAACAGACGAATAGAATCACGACTGACTAACTGACTGACTACTGGACATTGAAATAAAAAGAAAGTTTAATATGATTTGATTTGGTTTGATTTGATATACTCAAATTCCTTTCGTTCCAAATATTCTAATATTTTAAAAGATAATTAATCTCAATCTTTTCTCTAATCTAACATCAGAAGTGCGATCGGAACCCATGTGCTTTGTTATTGTTTATGTACATTCGCATTAAACTTTCAGATGGAGCCTGCTGTATTAGAGAACCTTCTGAAAGCCATACGTGATGCTGTAGCTGGTAACCGAAGTGAAGATGATGTGGTGTTGCCGCCGTTTCATCCGGACCAGAACGACAACGGGGCGGAAAGCCCGATTTCCACCGCGAGCGGAACGGGCCCATTAATGACTCCTTTTACCTCGCAATACAAAACTGCATACATGTGTTTCCACCAACAAAGAGTTGATTCATTTCTCATTTTCCGTTCGTCTCGCTCCGCCGAGTCCGCTCTGTCATTACACGCTCGCAGTATCAAAACTCTTTGTTGGTGGAAATGCAAACCTATTTTGTTTAAAAGGAGTCCGTTCCGCTTACCATTTCTCGCTCATTACCCTTTCGCGGTGGAAACCGGGCTGAAGGCTGGTACAACACTGACGTCATAGACAAGGACCATGGATGGAGCTTCCATCAATACCGTAAGCAAAGTAGTTAAAGCCCTTAAGGGCTCTGGCCCTACTCTATTGTAAATATGCAAGTAGTATTTTTGAGGGACAGCTTGTCGAGCTTGTTTATGGAGGTATATCCGATATTAATATTAGGATAGCATCGTTTAACAGTCGCATTGGAATTTTTTTTTTTTTACAACCTATATAAACTACAAAACGCCCAACCTAAACAGATAACGTACCTCACCAACCGATATAAATACCCGTGTATGAATTAGAAACGTTAACGTTTTAATTCTCTTAAATAATTTTATTTACTAGGTTTAAATTTCACTGTTCTCACGGATTGTAATTCCATAAAATGAAACATAAATAAGAGATTTTTTTTTCTCGTATTAGGGGTATGCAAATAAATCACCATATGATAGCCACGGGTTTAATTCTGCAGCTGACATAGCTAGGCAACGTCTTAGGGAAACTCCAGAAAAGTACTGATAGTATTCGTAGATAATGATTTTTATATAGGTTATATAGTTTATTGGTGATTAGCCATGATAGATTATTATTACGATGTTGTTATTGTTGATATTTTGTGCGAATATTTAATTCCCTTAATGATTGCTGTCTTGTGAAACGGAATCGTACAGATATTTTGCAATAATTATAAATTATTCACTTGTTAATAAATTGTGTTCAATTAACAATGGATGTTTGAGAGGATATAAGATTAGAACAAAACGGTTTTTATATCACTACTGGTTGGTCACTGCCCTGTATAAGCTTGATTACTGCTGGTCGGTCACAGGGCCCTGATATCAGTCTGAAATTCATGTGCAGCAGGTGATAGGACTGGTATGTCAAGGCCAGAGGCTATTGTGTGAATTGCTGTGTCACTGCCCTGATGTTAGTTTGAAATTCACGTGCAGCAAGTGATAGAACTAATATGCCAAGGCCAGAGACGTTTGTTACTTTGGGAGCGAAGTACAGGTCAGTCTGGCTGTGTTAGATTATGCGGAAAACTAACTTGTTTTGTTAATTGAACACGAATAAAAACATCCCTATAATGATTATAACCTTCTATGCACAACATTCAACACTTTCGCATCAAAATATTATCAATATTATTGCAAACTACCCATCTACTGTTCTTTCATTATTATCTTAAATCTTAATTTACGAAAATCACGACTTATTTACTAATTATACCATTGTAAAACTAAATAAGTATGTAATTTAACTAAAGATATTTACTAGTTTCATGGTAAAGTATAAATCTTAAAAATACTTCACAATAATGATAAACTTATTGACTTCACATGCCAAAACAAAAAAACAATACCAATAGATTGTTGCACTAAAAACACTTCTAACTCGCATTCTCTAAAGGTTTTAAGATAGATCCTAAAAATGTTGTTACTGTGGGATAATCTTCTCACTAATTGTAAAATAAAATACATATTACAAAAATATTTTACCTTAACCAAACGACATTGACAATATTTTACCAAAGTACCTACTATCTTTCTAAATATTATGTAAAATCAATTCGGTTTTTCTTGACGCATAATTCGTACAATACCGTCATTTTGTGTTGTGATCTTTGAGGAATGACTGAATCTAACCGTAATCGTACAAGAAATTCAAAAAACAAGTAAACCAACAAATGATTCGTAATCATTATAGCGACAACCTTGCAGCTCACAAAATTTTGTACTTACTATAAAAAAAAAGCCGGGCATATAGATTCATTCTGCACATTAAAACCCAAAAATGATTCTCCTTTTTTTAAAAATCAAGCCAGTTCTTTTTAGTCAAACGAAATTAGTCGCAAATTTGACACCTATGTCCTGGTGATGATACAGGTTCAAATTGCAGTATAAACAAAGCATCGGTAGCTTACAAGTATATGCCAAAATCGTAATTACAGTTAAATTCGAAGAATTAGAACTGAATATTTTTTAGAAAATTTAGTCAAGATGTTACTATATGTAGCGAGTCGTCAGAATGGCCAAACGTTTTATGAAAAAGCAACTGTCTCTGAATATTACAATACAAAAATCAACCGGTTTTACGCCAACATTTTTAATTGTTTGCAACGGAAATACACCTCCAATACAGGCTCGGCTAGATCAAATACAAGAATATATTTTTTTTTACATCCCGTGTTGACCACGATCATATTGAATGATCCAGACAACACCATCGACCTAGACCCAATTCCTTTAGGGCCTCTGTGGACCACGGCGTTCAGTACCGCCCTGATAGTGCCCAGACCACAGCATCGACCTAGACCCAATTCCTTAGAATTAAATTTATAGAATTAATTTAGAATTATATTTTGAATGATGTCAACCAATTGAAGAGTAATAAGTGAAAGTACCTAATTAAAGTACTTCGAGAACGAAGTACTGTCAGTATGGCCGTGTTAGATTCATGTAAATGTACTTATTAATATAACTAAATACTTTGTATAAATATTGATATGTTTGTCAATAGTTTACTTTAAATATATTCTGATCATATTGTTTGATGACGGTAGTTAATAAAATACATACTCGTATGTTTTACTCACTTGTAGTTGCCTATAAACACTGTATAGTAATGTTAATGTGATTATTATTACTTTTAACTATATATTTTATATAAATATTGATATATGTTTGTATTAATAGTTTACTTTGAACACATTCTGAAAATAATGTACTTTGATGAAGGTACTTGATTAAAATACATGTGTAGTACTTGTTTGTCGTCGCCTATAAAAGCGAGGGTTCCGACTGGACAGAAGGACTTGTTGTCGAGAAATGGACCAGTACGAAGCTCTCTACTATTCAACCAGTAACTGAGGATATCATATAGATTTAAAAGCTAAGTATATGCAATTCACTTTTGTGTATTTCTTTTTACTAAAATGTTCTCTAAGTTTTGTAATAATTTATAATGTTTGATTTATGGATATGTGTATAATGTGAAATATGTATGTAAATATGTTGGAAAAGAGTGTCCATGGAGTTTCTTGTCTGTTCTTCTCCATAGGATCTACACCTTGGAACAGACGAATAGAATCACGACTGACTAACTGACTGACTACTGGACATTGAAATAAAAAGAAAGTTTAATATGATTTGATTTGGTTTGATTTGATATACTCAAATTCCTTTCGTTCCAAATATTCTAATATTTTAAAAGATAATTAATCTCAATCTTTTCTCTAATCTAACACATGCATACCGAATACAGCCCTTATTTAAATTACAATGCCTTTTTTCTATAAAAATTAAACAAATACTGCATTTGTAGTTTGTGATCTCAAGTGCAGTATGTGCCGAGGATACCCGAATAGTTTTTGGAACGGTCAGATAAGTTTTTCACGGGTTAAAGCGAATTTGGGGTCCATAGTATTATTTATTCAATGGATGTAATTGTCGAATTATAGCATAAGATTTTAAATTTTGCACTGTAAAATCTGTAGATTCAGGGTGACAACAATTAACTCTCTCATTGGCAATAATCACCTTTCAACGTAATTACCGATGACCCAGTGGACCATAATACAGCATATATCGGAAATCTAGAAATTATGTCAGTCATCCACACTACAGACTACAATAAATGTGTAAAGATTGAACTCTAATAACCTTTATAAATATATAGCATATTTTTTGTGTTTGAAAGTATAACTGCAATGCAAAATCTACATAAAATTTCAATTACATAGTCTATTATCTATCTAGTGTTATAAAATCTGACCAACCAGTTTTCTACCTAACGTTTCAATACCAATGCCGGGTTTATGTTATTTTCGGCAGCATTAGAGGGTTTACGTGGTAATAATCGCATCGTTTGGCGAGAATAATTATTACTTAGCATTTGGAAAGGGCCGCAAAGTGCTTTGCACTGCAATTTGCGAGTTCTACGGCGGCAAGAGGTTAGATTAGGATTGGCGTACAGTACAATTCTTGATTCTTCTACGAAATAATCTTATATAATTACATTTTTTAAAAGAATAGGTAATCATCACATTTTGGACGGCACCTCCAAACTAAGCAGAGATTACACTATAGGTACTTGTGACATTTTTGCCTAATCTTGAAGATTGGGTAGGCAGGGAGGGAGGTCGCGTCACCTGCCGATTTACGCAAATAGCTTCTTGCTGAACGCGATGTCTTAAGACGACGAAGATCTCGTCCGATTTGGCTGACTAGCAATCCTTGCAAGCAATCCTTGCCAGCAATCATTGCTGTTGGGTGAGGAGAGCTGGGATGCAGTAGTCTCTTTTCGCGAAGCTGTAATGCTCCAAAAAGAGACGGCTGAACGATATCAGGAGAGGGCCAAGATTCCAAGCATAGAGGACGTTGGCGGCTACACCAGCCGTCTACAGGGCCGCAAGCTGCCAGAGAAATGGGTCTCGGACAGTTCATTGCTCTACTGGCGGTAGGATGGTGGCCTGGTCACAAAAAACGATCAGGTCGTATTATATAATAATACACCTATAGGCAGAATAGAAACCTGCCCGGCTGCCTCTAAGAGAGAAGAGAGGAGGACCTGAAATAACATTATGCGAGTCCTGTTCAGAGCAGGGTGTCTGAGACAGTCCGTCGGGGTGGTTTTTACTGTAAACACTAGGTACATACTCCGAAAAGATTTTCCACCCTATTTTCCACCAAAATATATACATACATAGTATACATAGAAAACACTAACTCCGAAACAAACTTTTGAAATATAAATTTAAAATAAAATTTGCTAGCTTTACTAGTGAATAAAAATATAATACCTAATGTAATAACTATCTTTTAAAATTAACAATGAATTTAATTTGAATAAAAATCAATCATTAACAGAATAGCTTTATAAAAAATCCAAAAACATTAAACTACGCCTGAATACTGTGCTTAATCCAATAAAGTGAGGTTTAAATTCACTTTAAATAAATTGTGGTCACTGTGAATATTGAGTTAAAGTATTATAACAAATAACTAACCTTTAAAATTAATTGTGTGAATTGAAAACCCGATTCACTCAATAACCTTCGACACCCTATTACCCTTGAATGCTCAGTGCCCGCTCACCCTTACACGATTCCATTTTAATGCGCTCGTTTGCTAAGCTCACCTCCCACTGCGCTAATGCCGTGAGTGACGTCATACGCTCAATGATTTCACTGAAATACTACTGTGGGGCTGTAGAGGTTTTTGAGGATGAAAATGCTTAGGTATTATTGTGTTTTTGGCACTATTACTTTCTAAGATCGATGAGTAAAATGCAACTTGAATTGATGCTTTGAATGTATTAGTGTTAAGTTCGGTTTTTGAATGAATTTACATGTTACGTTAAAATGTGTTTTGATCTTGTTGTTAGCTTATTGGGAACATGGGCGGCGTAATGTCTCTGGAAGCTATATAAATAAATTTGACGAGTCTATTTGTAATTTGAAATTAACCTTTTTCAATAGTTTTTTTTTCAACTCCCGCGTTAGGAATATGAATTCATGTGTCCCGGGTGACTTTACAAACATACATGAAACGGACACAAAAAACATCCAGACTCAGAAGAACAAACTGAATCATACAAAGTGTTATCCGACGTGGGAATTGAACCCACAACACTTGACGCAGGAGGAAGCGGTGTGGCGACCGCTTAAACCAATAGGCCAGCCGTGCAGTCAAATAGATGCACAAAGATGCTCATTAAAATATACAAACTAACTTTATTTGGTAAGTATTTGGTTTTACATGTTAATTCATTTTTTTTTACTATTTTTAAGTTCCATTTTATTTGGACTTATTAACTGAGAGCGTTAATATCTGCTACACAGTTACACTATTACTGCAGTTATCATCAGTTTCAATTGTACTCTGTGTAAACTTGTTATATGTATTTACTAGCTTTCGCCCGCAGCTCCGCCCGCGTGTATGTCGGTTATCGAGGTAAAAAGTAGCCTATGTCCTTTCCCAAGTTCAGTTCTATCTTCATACCAAATTTCATCAAAATCGGTTCCGTGGTTTAGGCGCGAAAGCGTAACAGACAGACGGACAAAGTTACTTTCGCATTTATAATATTAGTAGGGAAGTAGGGATATCTAAATACAGATTA
Source organism: Phragmatobia fuliginosa (assembly GCA_932526445.1). Taxonomy (NCBI): domain Eukaryota; kingdom Metazoa; phylum Arthropoda; class Insecta; order Lepidoptera; family Erebidae; genus Phragmatobia; species Phragmatobia fuliginosa. The sequence goes on along the minus strand of OW052081.1, from coordinate 7,031,998 downwards.
TTATTATTTTATTGAAAATTGAATTCAGTCTGTATATCTGTCGTTGCTGCCAATTTATAGAACGGCTGTATAATTCTTTACGGGATAAGTCCCGTAAAAAATAATACCTAAAACTAAAAAATTCTTCTAATATGTATTATAAGAATACCATTTTTTTTAGTTTAGCTTCGCCCCGCGTCGTTCCCAGCGGTTTTATAAAAGTTCAACATCAACTGCGGGTAACACCACTTAATTCAGCTAGTACATAACAATATATATATAAAACTTACAATGAATTTAATAGGAATATAATCAATCAAATTTTACTATAAGCATAAAATCTTTTATTTAAATATCTGAAACTCAATTACCATGAATTAATAGGAGACCATTTTCTTATGATCCCTCATCCGTCTATAAAACATACAACAAAAATAAGGTCTCATAGTCTATCATCCATTAATAAATATTTCGGACATCTTACACACAACGTCATCTAGTTTAAACTCAGCAGAGCTTGTATTATGGGTACTAAACAACTGATACTTTTGTTTGTAAATACATACATATTATACATAGAAATCACACAGACTCCAAAATAAATATTTGTGGATCACACAAATATTTTGTCCGACCCGGGACGATCGAACCCGAGACTTCTTGATCAGCAGCCGCATACGCTAACCACTAGACCAACAAGGCAGTAATATCAATATTTTGTTTCATTTGGAACTAGATAAGTACCGCGGTTATTTTTGTAAATCGCAAGTGAAGCTTATTTAGAAACATAAGCACAAGTTACTCCTTATGTTATCAGCTATCTGCCAGTAAAAGTTCCATCGAAAATTGACAGTCATTCTACAGATTAGCCGTAACAAACAGACACATAGTAAAATAGCTTTTGTTATGTTAGGGCCACAGCACACTAGCTACTTTTAGCATCGGCGATCGGCGATTTGGCGACTGCATCGATGCTGCATCGCGTTTTAGCGACTTCCTGCGTTCGATCGCGGTATCGGAAACGCGCGTTTTAGCGACTGCTTAGATGCCAAATCGATGCTACCGGCATCCGAATGTGTGCGGAGAGTAGCGTTCAGCTGCTGTGTCGCGCTTCTAAAAAGCGACTCAATCTCCGCGTTTGGCGTTTTTAAGTGTGCGGTGTAGAGCGTTCGGTCGCCGTATTTAGCTTCTAAAAAGCAACTAGTTGCCGATCGCCGATGCTTAAAGTAGCTAGTGTGCTGAGGCCCTTAGGCTTCCTAGTAGCCGACCCTAAATAATCTTGAGAATAAAGGCTAGGAACATGAAAATGATAATCGTATCTATTTTCATATGCATTAAGTTAAAATCTGTTAATTTAATATTACAAATACACAATTCAATTTTATTTATTTGTTTCCAAAATCAAGTAAATCACAAACGAACTACGAATTGTCTGGTTTAACCTTTAGGAGGACACGTGTGTGAAGATCGACTAATTTCATTCGCGCTTCACTGTTACCGCTTATAGCTGTATTGTAAAACAGTCAGAGCCGTTTCACACGGCTATTTCCGCCTGATTGACACATAAGTTCACACTACAGTGGAATCACAAATCAGCACTTTGAAATGCCAAACGTCATTCAATGCAGTCAACGTGATGTTGAGCGATTTGACTTTAATAGTGTACTAGTTAATTTGTGCATATATGAATATAAAGAGTGTTAATTTATTCAGGGAAAGTATTATCAATTCCATAAAAAGTTTTACATCATCTACAATCCATAATGTCTCACAGCGGGACTCGGTTTTCCTCTTAAGAGAGGGTTAAGTCAAGACACGTTGTGGCTACGTAATTTCGCCGTTGGACGTTTTTAAGCAGCCCAAAAGCCTCTAGCTATTCTAGAGTTGATTTCTTGAGTCATATGAAAAGTAGTTAAAGTTACTCCTTATATCACCAGATCCTTATCCAGATGACGATGAAAATTCAGCTATCAAATATCTAGCTAGCAATCAAAATCAAAATCGGTTCAGCTATTTCAAAAAAACAGACAGACAAAGAGACAAAAAAATTGTAGAAATAGCTTTTTGATGTAAGTAACGTATACATAAAAAAGCGGCCAAGTGCGAGTTGGACTCGCCCATGAAGGGTTCCGTATCAGTAAGTAACATCATATAAAAGATCTTGTAGTTCGTTGTAACTTACATCGATGTTTTTATACTAGTCTATTGATTGGATGAAAGGTAAATTGCGTGTTACGATTTATGACGTATTAAAAAAAACTACTCACTAGATCTCGTTCAAACCAATTTTCGTTGGTAGTTTGCATGGTAGTGTACAACATATATTTTTTTTAGTTTTATCACTCTCTTATTTTAGAAGTTAGAGGGGGGGGGGGACACATTTTTCCACTTTGGAAGTGTCTCTCGCGCAAACTATTCACTTTAGAAAAAAATGATATTAGAAACCTCAATATCATTTTTGAATACTTATCCATAGATACCTCACACGTATAGGTTTGATGAAAAAAAAATTGGGTTGGCAGTTCCAAGTATGGGGACCCCCAAAATGAATTGTTTTTTTTTCTATTTTTATGTAAAAATCTTAATGCGGTTCACAGAATACATCGACTGACCAAATTTCGACAGTATAGCTTTTATAGTTTCGGAAATAATTGGCTGTGACATACGGACGGACAGACAGACAGACGGACAGACAGACAGACAGACTTGACGAATCTATAAGGGTTCCGTTTTTTGCCAATTGGCTACGGAACCCTAAAAACTGTTCGTTTGATATTAATAACACGAACTTTTAGCCCTGAAAAAATTAAGCAAAGTCATGTTTTATGTGGCTTGATTACTCATTGTGTTACCTATTTAGTTTAAACACTTACAACTTTATGTTATTTAACACTAGTAACGGGTGACGTTTTATGTTATAATGATTGATCTAATTTATATAATAACCTAACTGAACAATTTAACACTTGATTTAATCATGTCGCTAATAAGTTCAATTATTTCTCTAACTAAATAATTAAATTAATCTAAGCAGTATGTTGAATTTCATTAATGTTTGGGATATGAACCTTTCGTGTTTAGGACTTGAGTAACAAAGTACGGAATCGTTAAAACGGGTACATTTAAATTAAATTTAAATTTTATCCAGTTACGTACCTTTCTAGGTTAGAATCTAATTGCAAACTACAATTTGCACGCATTTGTCACAAAAAAAAATCTTAAGATAATAGCACCATGCATAGAATAGGGTTCCGTAGTTCCCTATAATTGCAGGTAGATTTAAAATCGTGTCCAATAGATAATAGGTTTACTTCTTAGTTCTTTGTTTTTGTAGGAAGTTTCCTAGTGAGTGCATTTTACAAGTTAGGCCCCTATAACTTCTAAAATAAAAAAGTTATCTAAGCCGCTATAGTTTTCCTTTACAGTTCAATATATGAACTATCATTATTTTTTCCAGATTTTTCAAACCAGTCGTTTAGCTTTAAGAGGAGGGGGACGCCCTGTTTTTACAAAAAAATGTCCATTAGAGTTAAATAACTCTTAGTAACTTCTGTATGTTTTCTAAAGACCTATCTAATGATATCCCACACGATGGGGTACACGCGAGAAAAAAAAGATCATCCCCAATTTACGTGGATGGGAGTTACCCATAAAAATGTGTTTTGGTTAGCAGTTGCATGCGCTATCCACTAGATAAGCGAGGCAGTTATTGCCGACACTAATATTGAGCATAAAAATCACGTTTGTTGTATGAGTGCCTCCCTTTAATATTGTATTCTCTTTTTAGTATTTGTTGTTATAACGGAAACGAAAATACATAATCTGGCTGAATCTCAACTGTCTAGCTATCACGGCTCATAAGCAGAGATCGGAATTAGGTGTGTGAAAATACCTAGAGTTTGCAGCGGGACATAATATGGAGCTGTTACAACCACTTAAGTTAAACTGGGTTTGAATTTTATTGGTTTAGTTTTATTTTTTTTACATGTTCCTTACCTTTGAAACACCGAACTATAAACATTTACAAGCTGCTAATACAGTTCTAAATAAATTTTCTGCTAATACAGTTCTAAATAATTTTTTGTTTTGAACTTTTCCGGTTAAAATTCAGTCTTTTAGTCCCAATTGTTCTTTGTCGGTCAAACACAGAATTTTATATATCTGCAAAATGCTAATGCGGTTTTAATTTCTTTTTTTGATCTGTATCTTAGGTTAAAAAGTTTTGCTACAGGTTGATGCAAGGAAACGAACATTTTCGCGTCTTTACATAGTTTTGCAGTCGGCTTTTTTTTAAATTATTAAACCTGTACTGCATAAAAAAATATATTAAAAACATTTATTTCAATTGCAAGAACAGTGGTTGTAACAGCTCCCTAATATTATTGCAAACTTACTGCAAACTTTAGGTAGTTTCACACACCCAATTCCGATCTCTGCTCATGAGGTACAGTCTAATGATAGACAGACAAACGGACGAACGGACAGGGTCCTGTTTCTAGCGTTTATGTATGTAACGTTAATGAGATCGAGAATAATATTCAAAGATCTTTCAAATATGGTCGAATTTCGTTTAAAAGTACCTACTATGCTTAAAATTCGCTTTGATATAAAATAAACTTAAATAATACATATTAATGAATGAACCAACAAATTGTAAAGCAAAATATTAATACGGTAAGGGTCAATTAAAATAATCCAGTTTTCAGACTCAAATACCGATTGGTACTCGGCATACATTTTGAATTTCAACAGCAACTCAGTATGGGTACCTTTTATATTAATTTCGGTCGACTTTTCCTTTGTGAGCTAATAAAATTACAGGTAACCATTCAAAGATTTTTTTTTCAATTACCTTATGTTTCGTTACTAAATAAAAAAAGCTTTGATCTGGGATATTATGGCAACTTTTATGAAAAAAGTAACAAATAGGGCTATTGAAAATTAACTCCATCTTGCTTGATTGATTAATTCTAATTAGATAAGTGATTAATGGTTTCACTTTTTAAACTTGGTACGGTTTACTTTAAAGTTGTGGAATTTATTTTCAATATTATACCAGACTAGTTGAGCCCAGTGGTGCTACCTGTGGTTGTAGTTGTACATTAACGACGGAGGCGTTATCTAAAAAAATAATTGGCCAAGTGCGTGTCAAGCCAAGAATTGGGTAGCGTAGTCACCCATAATGGTAGGTAGACTTAAAATCGCGTCCAATAGACAATATTGTTATGTTAACTTATTATTTATTTATTTTTGTACGAAGTATTCCAAGTGAGTGCATTTTACAAGTTAAGCCCCTGTAACTCCGAAAATAAAAAAGTTATGAAACCGCTATTGTTTTCCTTGAGAGTTCTATATATGGGCTACTAGCATGTATTTTATCAAATTTTAGAAACAAATGCAACTTGAATAACTCATAAACGGATACTGTAGCACTTTGACCACGTAATTACAACATATATGATATGTTGTAATTACGTGGTCAAAGCATAATTACGTATTGTTGTCAAGTGTGTATTGTTGTTGTATGCAGATGACAGCACAGTCCACGGGCGATATATTGGACATCCCACAGATAGGCAGGCAAATGTCGAGGAAAAGCGACAGGACCTTGTCGCTGAGCTCGACCGGGTTCTCAGCCGTATTTCTAAATGGGGTGATGAGAATCTGGTCGAGTTCAATGCCAAGAAAACACAGGTGTGCGCGCTCACTACCAAAAAGTCTCCATTCCTCCCTCTCCCGACTTTTCGGAACACTCAGCTGCCAATACAAGGCAAGCTCGGTATCCTAGGTATGGACATTTGCCGGGATCTCAACCGACGGGAATACATTGAGAGCGTCACAAAGGCGGCCTCGCGGAAGCTCGGCATATTAAACAAGGTGAGACGGTTCTTCTCGCCGGAGCATCTGTGTCTTCTTTACAAGACCCAGGTTCGCTCCTGCGTGGAGTACTGTTCCCACCTCTGCAATGGATCCGCGCAGTACTTGCTCGACGCTCTCGATCGGTTGCAGCGGCGAGCGGTCCGCATCATTGATAGTCCTGAAGCCACCGAGTTCCTCGAGCCTTTGCAGCTGCGAAGAGATATCGCTACTATGGCAGTCCTCTATCGCCTTTACCACGGGGAGTGTTCTGATGAGCTCTTCCAACTGATCCCACCTTCTCCCTTCCTTTACAGGAACACACGTGCTGGCCTTGGAAGTCACCGCTTTAGAGTGGTAGAAATACGCACTAGGACTAAACGGTTTGGCTCTTCTTTCCTGTGCCGAGCGGTTAAAAACTGGAACTCGCTACCATCCCACGTGTTTCCTTCCCATTATGATCCCGGGTCCTTTAAGAGGGGTGTGAAAAAGCATCTCACAAAGCCGCCATAGTTTGGGTCAGCATCGCCATACTTCCTGCATCGCGGGCAGTGTGGTTGCCCCCACTCTTGGATTCCATTCATGCTTACCATCAGGCAGAGTGGAGTCACATTGGTAGGCATCAAATAAAAAAAAAAAAAAAAATAAAAAAAAATATATCCATGCAAAGTTACATATTCCTAGTACCAACCGGTTGGGCGGTAGGTCGAGGACGGACGGACGGACATGGCGAATCTATAAGAGTTCCGAGTCATGAAGTACGGAACCCTAAAAGTAACTTAAGTTTAACCTTATCTTACCATCTATAAGCAAGTGAGAGTCCTGTCAAAATTGGTATCGGTAACAAAACGGCACAGGCCGACAGATAGTTAATAATAATATTTTTTTGCTGTAAGCACCATTTCTTCTTTACTATACTTACGTACTACTCTGCAATACTTCATATATGATATGTATTGATACATGTATAGGGTAGTATTTATATGTAAAATATTTTTACAACATGCAATTCTTACTATACTTTTTTTCAAATGCTTTCAAACGCCTCTGAGCGCAAATGAAATAAATAAATAATATTTAGGACATCTTACACACAGCATCATCTAGTCCCAAAGTAAGCAAGAGCTTGTGTTATGGGTACTAAACAACTGATATAAATACATAAACATACTTTTTTTTTGTAAATACATACATATTATACATAGAAAAACACCCAGACTCTGAAACAAATATTTGTATATCACACAAATATTTAGTCAGACCCGGGAATCGAACCCGAGACCTCTTGATCAGCAGCTGCATACGCTAACCACTAGACCAACAAGGCAGGCATAGACCGCCACTTGTACTTCCTGAGTGTTAAGTTACACTTGTAATTATTCTGGTGAACAATAAAGAGATACACTATTATTATTATTTCATTACAAAATGTTTATTTGATGTTATAAAGAGACATTTCAATTTAAGTTATTCGTACGTATAGATGTACATTTAGATAACATTCGTGTTCCAGTTACTAGATAGTCTGCGTTCCAGAATATTATCATATTAATATTCAGCATTCATATACTAGAGTAAATACTAAAAATTTAGAACAGAATATTTAACTGAAATTGTTAATTAGAACCGTCTCTTAAATATTTTATCAGTACAATCAGAATGTGAATTTGAGTTTCAATTATATCAAGACAAAGAAATTTCTACATTATCAAACGAAAAGCTGGTTTCCAATTACATTTGCCAATGGTTTTCAATGGCATATCTTACACATTAAAATTTAATTTGTAGAAGAATATTTGTTCTGTTCGTGTAATCCATAGTAATCCCATAAATTCGAAAGTAACTCTGTCTGTCTGTGTGTCTATCTGATACGCTTTTACGACTTAATCGATTTGAATAAAATTTGAACTGGAGGTACTTTGGATTTTTGGATGGATGATGGATTTTTACCGACCATAACCGATATAAAAAACTTAGACGCTATTCGTTGGCCTTATAAAAGATATTGGATTTTAATCAGACTTCATGGAAATCTGGGTAGCTATGCTTCATTCAAGGTCAGTCGTAATTTTTTGAAAGAACCTTTACTAAATAAATAAATATTTCGGACATCTTACACAACGCCGTCTAGTCCCAAACTAAGCAAAGATGGTATTATGGGTACTAGACAACTGATATAAATACCATTTTTTTTTTTGTAAATACATACATATTAAACATAGAAAACACCCAAAATACGAATAAAATATTTGCAGATCACGCAAAAAAAAAATTTCCGATCCGGGAATCGAACCCGAGACCTCTTGATCAGCAGCCGCATACGCTACTTATTTTAATTTTTAATTTTTTAAGATACTTTCCTTTTAGACTAACCCTGCCGCCTTTATAAAAAAAGAACAACAACCCCGTTTCGTAGCCAGTATTCAATATAAATATAATAAGATCAAACTATTATACAAACTTCTAGTAAAATAAGTATTCATCCATTTTTCAACAACATCCTTTAAGATAAATGTCTAACGTGAACACACAAAAAACTTAAATAATCTCTCTTTCATCCACCTCGTACCCAATGTACCGTAACGGCGTGCTTAAAAAACTACTGGTTCGGAAAAAGGTACGAAAATCTCATTGTACTCCCTGAGACCATCCTGGCTATTACTTCACTATCGAATGCCGTGTAATTTAGGTCGTCACTATAAGAAAACCCTTCGTGGAAAATGTATGTAAGAATTATGGTTGAATTAATGAAGGGTTGTTACGACATGTTTTGAGGTGTGTGAAATGAATGGATCCTGTCAAAATTTTGACATTCAAATATGCTGGTATATGTTTGATGGGTTGTTTATTCTTAATGGAGATCGAGCTCTGAAATACTAATTTCACGTTATCATCATCATTTGAATACCTTAGTAGAACTGTGGTAGCGTATGCGACTGCTGAGCTCGAAGTCTCGTATTCGATTCCTGGGTCGGTCCAAATATTTGCATGATCTGCAAATATTTGTTTCGGAGTTTCGGTGTATTCTATGTATAATATTTAGATATGCAAAGTGTTTGCGTGTTTATGCTATTTGTCTAATACCCATAATACAAGCTTTGCTCAGTTTAATACTAGATGGCGTTATGTCTCATATGTCCAAAATATTTATTTTTCATCAGCCTATCACAGTCAGCTGTGAGACAATTAGAAACATATAATAATTTTTATTTTATTTTATTTATTTGGGACAAAAAATAGTTATACATTATAGTTTTTACAAAAAAATAAATAACAGATTGTGTTTATAACATACTAGCTTTTCGCCCGCGGCTTCGCCCGCGTGGAATTCGTTTATATCGCGCGACACGGTAAGGGTAGATTAAACAATCTTACATGATTTTATGTTTGATATTATGGAACTTCGACACAAACTTTCGTCAACTATTTCAAACCCTTCTACCTTTATTTTCGCGATAAAGAGCATCCTCATCTCATCCTTTCCCAAGTTCAGTTCTATCTTCATACCAAATTTCATCAAAATCGGTTCAATGGTGTAGGCGTGAAAGCGTAACAGACAGACAGACAGTTACTTTCGCATTTATAATATTATAGTAGGGATTACACCATCGGAAAGTAGATCTCATCAAACAGAAAACACCCCAGTTTTTTGAAAATTTGAAACGGGTGAATTTTTGATATAATGTCAAAATAGGGTGAAAAAATAAATATTTAAAATCAAATAAATTACAGTGTATTCGGAACATAAAAAGGTAAGTTTTCACTAAACTTCGTTTAAAAATAATTTTATTTGTAAAAGATAAAAATAAAAACCAAAAACTTGGTTTTTTGATTTTTTCACATATAATTTGAGGTTATGTGAAAAAAAGTGTAAATAAAAAATCAGCCAAGTGCGTGTCAGGCCACGCACAGGAAAGGGTTCCTCAGTCACCCATAATGGTACGTGGATTAGAAATTGTATCCAATGATGATTAGAAATTGATAATTGTTATGTTTTTTTGTATGACGTTTGTAGTTTGTAAGCACATTGTAGAAGTTAAGCCTCTATAACTCATGAACTAACAAAGTCATCTAATTCGTTATAGTTTTTATTTAAAGTTCTTTATATGGAACACTATCACGAATTTTTCCAGATTTTTTAGCAGGCCGTTTAGCTTTTAGAGGGGGGAGACGCCCTGTTTTTACAAAAAAGTTGCCTTTAAAGTGGATATTCTCGCAAACGGATCCCTAAACCAAAAAATCGCCTTAACAACCCTGTAATGTTTTTAAAAGACCTATATAATGATACCCCACATGATGGGGTAGCCGCGAGAAAAAAAAAAACATCCCCACTTTACGTGTAGGGGAGGTACCCTAAATAAAAATATTTTTTAATAATTTAAATGTAGCACTTTGTCGACGTAATTACAATACATATTCATGCAAAGTTTCATTTTTCTAACATTTACCGTTTGGACGGTAAGTCGAGGATGGACGGACGGACAGACGGACATGACGAATCTATAAGGGTTAGAAGTCATAAACTTCGGAACCCTAAAAAGTTGTAGATCTTTTAATTACCTACAACTTTGCCATTTAACTTTTTCCATAGGACTTGTAGTTTTGCCGGAAATCGAGATAAACCGTTATTTACACTTTGTTTTATATATTTAGCCATCCAAAGTGACTCTACCCTGCCTGATGGAAAGCATGAGCAGAATCCAAGAGTCGAGGCTACCACACTTGCTGCGAATGCAGACAATAATGTATGGCGGCCTGAGATGCTTTTTCACGCCCCACTTATAGGACCCGAAAACCTCCCCCCTACCCCTTCCCGACCGTACTCAGATCGCCCGTAAATTATTTTTCCTTTCATTTTTATAATTTTCTCCTCCTATTCCAATAGGTTTCATCCTACTATAATTTTATTTGTTTTCAAAAATTAACTACCCTGGTGTACTGGTCTATATGTCATTTACAAACTATCATTATGGTTGCCATGCAAGTATGTTATGCCTAGCAACCTGTGAAGTTTTGACAGGAGATAAACAGTGATACATTTTGATACCTACGATTTATGTATTTTTATAACCACCTTTGTATCTCGATTATTGCAGTATAAAGTAGCCTATGTCCTTTCCCAAGTTCAGTTCTATCTTCATACCAAATTTCATCAAAATCGGTTCAGTGGTTTAGGCGTGAAAGCGTAACAGACAGACAGACAGACAGAGTTACTTTCGCATTTATAATATTAGTAGGGATAACCCACACTATTGTCCACAGGGTGATAAATGGTATAGGGTAAGTTAACGGACGTGCGCTATACAAATATAAAAGAGTGAGGGGGGGGGGTTGAGATAAATTTTTTAAACAAAAAGAGATTCCGTAGCAATTTTTTTAAATTTAGTATGAGTGAGGGCGAATATGTCCAAATGCATGAAGTGCGAGTTGTACGTCATTAACAGTCGGTGAAGAGGTGCACGCTCTCCTGCATCAGTCTTACACTTTTCTGTATAGAATAATCGAGGTACGCGCACCTCCCTCCGAATAACAGTTCTAGGAACCACATAACAAAGCTTATTTGTCAATGCTGTACAATTATACATATTGTGGCATAGGCCGTACAGCATAATGGCAAGTGTTCTCTGTTCTTTAAATAATGGCAAGTAAGACTTAAATTTGAAAATGCAAATATTTTATAGCAGACATCGCTTTAGTATTCAGTTTAATATCCTTTTAGAATAAATATTTAATTTGATTCCGTAGTACAGTGACTGTCATAATGAATTAAAATTAACAATGAAAATACATCTTGCCAACGAAAATTAATACATGCCTTTAATTAACTTAAAAGCTTACATTTTATGGGAGAATGAGGATTTTTTTTAAATCTTTTATTGCATTAGCTTATTGTGCGTAAGTTTAAGAACCGTTGGTGCTTAATTAAATTATTTTAGGGACAGATGGTGTACTTGGCGATCGCTTGGATTACACTTGGTTAAATTGACTGCACGGTTGGCCTAGTAGTTTAAGCGGTTGTCACGCTGCTTTCTACTGCGTCAAGTGTCGTGGGTTCAAATCCCACGTTGGACAACACTTTGTGTGATTCACAAATACTTGTTCTGAGTCTGGGTGTTCTTTGTGTCAATTTTATGTATGTTTATAGAGCCCACCGCGATATTTATAGAGATTTGTAAGTACACTTTTTACAGATATTTTTACAATTGGACTTTACAGCAAAAAGGCGCTAGCATTTCCTAAGATTCCTAAGATACATTATATTCCTGTACCCGACTTAGTTTTCGGCTATCCATTCACGAGACGACGAACGGTATTTAAAAAACAAATATTGTGGAAATCACTAAAATTATCGCGGTAAAAAGTAGCTTGTTTTTTTTAGGCTTTAGATTATCTGGGTACAAAATTCATCAAAACCACTGCACATATTTAGTGCAGTGGTTTATGTTATGAGTTTATCGCGAACTGAGAGACAGACTTGGCGGAGGACTTATTTTATAATATGTAGTAATAATATGATAATGATAAGCAAACTATATCAAATATTGATAAATCGGTCAACCAAGAACATGGCATGAATAAACGTGATGCGAAAACGCACGTAACCAGCGACCAGGAGCGTATTTTAAATAAAAAGCGTGTAAAATAGGTGACCCGTACACTAAACATTATTATGAGTTAGCTTATTTATTTAAAATGCTTTTCAAAGATTGATTGCGACTGACTGATGAATTCTGCGTAAAATTAGAAAATATTTTGTTGAGCCTTGGCTTTACAAATCTATGAAAACTTCTGAATGTGAATGTTTTTGGAAAATTTATAATAACTCTCAAACTACCCAGTCGATTTTCACGTTTCCTGAATATGTATTTGCTGACGTTTCTATGTTAGGATACTTAGCATCACGTTTAGACTAATAGAAGCCGAGCATGATTGAAAAGAGATTCAGTCGAAGTTACATGGGTCGACTAGTACAGTTTACTATAGACATCTCATTACTAATAATAAGTTTGTGGCAACTTCCGCATATAGCACAGGCCAAAATATACAATAGCGCCATCTACCAAAGGAACACTACTCCACGAAAAAACAACGAATGAATTATATGGAGTAACTAATCCTGGATCGCGATAGAGAAATTCTCGCGCCGATTATCATATTTACAATATTCCAACATCAACCATTGGGCCGTGGCCCGAAAGGCATGATCACCTCGCCTGGTCGGAGGATCCTCCCTTTGTGTTGGAGGAACACGTTTCCCGTTCCTCTACAAGTTGTAGAATTTTATGAAATTGTAAGTTGTTAAATTTCCTTCAGGAAAATAAAATCAAAAGTAAACAATATAATTAATGGGTCGATTAGGAATCGTGTCTATTTCCCTAGTGGCGATCCATCGCCTCTTGTACGTGCCCCCTTGCCCTTAAAGTAAATACGCAACTGTCAGTGACCTAATTATGAATACGTCCGTCCGTATTACCGGATGGACTAGTTACCAATCATTTGCATAATACGAAGGCTTTCATAGCCACTGTCAAATTAATACACAAAATGGGTATTTCGAATAAATTCCAATGTTACATATTCATGAAAATAAATGTTAAATGAAATGTGTAGCATTTATAAAAACTTTAAAAAAAAATTAAAATGGTATTTTTTCAATATAGCAGGTTAATTATATAAGAATATTGGTATATTCTATAAGATTTTCTTTTTTATTTAAATTTTAGATGTACAGTTGATTTATGATTCTTCTGTTGTTAAAACTATTAATATTTGTGGGACATATATTATTTTTAAGCAATCATTTTATAAAGATATATTATACTCTTTTGACATATATTTTTTACATTTTTTGCAAGCACTTTAAAAAAATGTTTAGCATTATTATACCTTATCGTTACTGCACTAACACCTTTATGTAAATACTAGCTTTAGCTCCGCCCGCATGTAGATCCGTCATGGCGGTAAATAATAGCCTATGTGTTATTCCGATATCTATAATTATTATAGTATAATATATGTAGTATATACTTATAATTATTGTGAAGTTTCATCAAATCCATTTAGTAGTTTTTGCGTGAAAGTGCAACAAACATACGTACATACATAGTCACAAACTTTCGTAGGATATGAAAAAATCTTAATTTCAGATAGTCTTTACGCACAGATGGATGGACTTAAGTAAAGATGGTTGGATGGAAGTAATTTAATTTCTGTTTAACGTTCGCCACAGAGAGATCATAGACACACAGCTCAGTGATTAGTTAACGCCTCTCGATTTATTTTCACCCCTTTACAGTGATTGACGTTCATTAAAAATATAAAATAAATTATGGAAGTGCAAGATTCTGTCTTCTGACTTTTCAATGAGATTAATAAGAAACTTTGTAATATAATTAAATTCGTTTCATTAACTGTATTTGGGAAGATTATTGTTTGTCGAAAGACCAAAATTAGTCAACAAAGTAATTAAAATCAAGATATTCTCTTTTCTTAAAAACGTTTTTAAGGAACATTATTGAGACGAAGACAATTAACACGTCACAATGAGGTATATTTTATCTCTCTTCAAAGAAGTTACTCAAAATTAGGTGCTAAAATAGTATTGGCAATATTGTGTCCCAACATTTATTATATTTTCCCTGATATTAGTCGTTTAATATACGTTACATAATACGGTTTCGGTCATTTTCCTTGTGCCTTTGAATTTTTTTTTTCATTATGGTATAGCTTGTTACGAGAATTAAATGAGAAGAAGGCCTAATTTCCGCTTAAAAATGTTGTATCAAATTAATTCATATTAATTTCTGATGATATTTTTTTCCGGACCTTTTAAGTCTAAATATTAACATATTTAAATATTAACATGTATATAATTATTAAAAAGAATTCCCGAATATCCACAAAACTTGGCAAAAAAACGGTTACGCCGTTTCTCAGGAATTAATAATAATAATTCCCAACTACCTGCGTTCACGAGAATTTTATGTATCAACAAGTTATATTTGGCGTCAGAATCTATGTTTGAAATTATTTTTCTCTGAAACCTGGTATGAGAGGGAACTAAACATTATGTTTATTACTAAATTTTAATTTATATTTGTCACAAGACAGAATAACAAGCCCGTTTAACATCAACATGACTTTCGTATATCACGCAATGTAGAACTCAAAGCATAACGTAACTGATTAAATCATTTGCAGTAAAAAAAACTTCAACAAAAACCTTCAAAAAACTTTTTTAGCATGAAATTACTCAACGTCGCTTTGTCCGGCTTCATTACGATTCTGTCGTTGTTTTGGTCGAAACTTTCATTTATTGTGTTACATATGTTTGGCTTGCTCGTTCGTCGGCGGGCCGGTTGGCTTGCAAAGTCAAGGTATTGTGTAAGCTTTGTGTAAAGTTTGAGAATAAAGAACTTTCACGAAGTAGATGAAGCAACTTTGTTAGTAAATTTACAAAGAGAAAAACGATGTTTATGTTGTGGTTGGGGGTGTGTTGCTACCGAGACTATTTCACAGCTTCAACCTATATAATAATAGATAGTTGTGAATAAGTTGTTTTAGATCTAGCGATTAGCGTTTGCGGCTTCCGATTAAAAGGTCTCGGATTCGATTTCTGGGTTGAGCCAAAAAGTTGTTTGATTTTTATTAATAGCAGCCCGGTGTATGGACGTTTTTCAGTGTGTCACGCCCGTACCTCGGCAAACATGTTAAGCCATCGATCTTGGTTGTCATATGCATGTACAACAATTATTGTTATTGGGAAGTCAGTGCTCTCAAATAATTATACTGAACCGTCAAATTTAGTTCTTCCTCAGAGTTGCGGACGTCCGATGCTAATCGCTCCGTGGAAAAACTGATATTTAGTATGATAAGGTTAGAAAAATAGAAGATGAATGTAAAATATGATTTCGAATCTAAACTTAGACTTGTAGTAAACATTTTTATGTCACAGAATAATTTCATATGCATACATTAGGATCTTAGGAATCAATCTTGAAAAAAATATTTACACGTTCTATGAAATGTACCATCAATTGACTCCACGGATGATGTAGTGCTTTTGGTGATCATCTAACCGTTTTCTTAGGAAATCCAATCATCGGCTATTGACAATTCATCTGGTGATGAATTTCACTAATATTATAAATTTGAAAGTAACTTTGTCTGTATGTCTTTCAAGCTTCCACTAAAAATCCCTTCACTCATTTATATCTCTAAATCTAATTTAATATTTATATCTATTTTTTTATTCTTCATTTAATTAAGGGCTTTGATCCAGTAAGGATATGCTAACCCCGTCGTACCTTGATACATAGACAATACAAATGATTAAATTACATAATATATTGTAATCAATAACCAAATTATTGATTTTAAATAAAAACAATTTAATCTTACACACTACATGAAAATATATGAGTTTATTTAGCTCTAAACATAATCTCAATAAAAATCTAGTTTCACAACAATACATTACGTGATACATTACACAGAGAGTACACAGAGTACACAGAGAGTACCTAACCTCACACCATGAGGTCCCGAGACTAAAGAGACCAAGCCTCACGATACTGCTCAATTTATAGTCTCGTTCAAATGACGTCACACAACGTGAACATAGGTACAGAACATCGGCGGACTTCACTCGATCTTGTTACTGCTTACAATATGATATCATTGCTGAGCTATTGTGATCAGGTGACATAGTTTTTTAGCTGCTTCTGACCTCGGACCACTCATTATGCTTTGTATCAGACCTACATCAAATGAATTGACATTCAGCTCTTTAAGTAAAGCCTCACGTTCAATTTTATTCACAATTCATAAATTTACACATTTATATGTATGAAATTTGAAAAAGACCCATGGTTACTTATTACCGTAAGAACAAATATACATGCGGACGGACGGACAAAAATAATCAATAGAAAATAAATGTCATGCAAAAATATTTAAGTCTAAATCCTCAATTTGGAAATCAAAAGCAAAGTAAATATTCCCTCACTCTTCCCAAAAAAATATAATTGTGTAAAACCGACGAAATACGCCTTGAGTCTTCGTTCCATTTCCTTGCCCCTACTAAGTAAAGCGAACTCATTTTAACATGCAAATACGCGTTAGAATTCAAGCTAGGTATATCACGTTGATGGAGTACAAATTGAATTTCTTGGCGAAAGAACTCACGATGTGTTGTCGTCTCACTCGTACAGATGAGATACACTATTTGTACGACGTTGTCTTAGAGATTACTCAATATTTTATTTTTATAGACAGACATTAACTTGATAAGACTGACTGTCTCCACATGACATTGAAATATTATGCCTCGATGACGCCACGATGATGCAGTGATTGGCATATGCGACTGCTGATCAAGAGAGGGTTCGATTCCCGGGTCGGCAAATCGTTTGTGTGATCTGCAAATATTTGTTTCGGAGTTTGGGTGTTTTCCATGTGTAATATGTATGTATTTACAAAAAAAAGGTAAGTTTATGTATTTATATCAGTTGTCTAGTACCCATAATACAAGTTCTGCTTAGTTTGGGACTAAATGGCGTTGTGTGTAAGATGTCCGAAATATTTATTTAAAATGTATTTATTTAATAATTATCATTTAATCATTCTTTGCATTCATATGATACCTACTAGGCTACATTTAAACCCCTGAATTTTGATGGAAATGCTGTGAGATCATTAACCACGTGATAATCTGTATAAATATATTTGAAGGGCCAATCTTTGGAACGGCTGAATCAAGTTTGAAGAGATTTCATTCATAATCTACCAGTGTAATTCCCGTCGACATTGGTCCAGGTAATGTTATAAGGATTTACTTAAACATCTTTTATTTTAGACTAAGTCATTGTTTTAGAGGTAAAACCAAAATTGCGCGTAACGTTATATGATTTCAATAATGTTCCACATTTCATGCAATTTCAGTGCCGAAAGCTCTTTGCAAAGGTTGTTTGAACTTCGAGAAATTTATCATCAAATATTCTACGTTTAGTCTACGCTAGCTACTCTGTATGTACTCAAACAGTAACACATATCTTACTTAAGGGTTCGAACTTTTAAAAAACGAATTTTCCTTAAAGAATTAACTGCTATTCAGGAAATCTAAATACCTTACAGAGTGAAGTCACCACTAAATGCGTCATGACGTCTTTATGATGTCTCATTATAAATTATGAATAGCATATAATTTGTTCCATTATGATACATGATTATATAGAATTGTAAGGCAGTCGATAAATTGAGATGAGTAAATACATATATTTTTTATGTAAGTACTCGTTTAGAGCATTCGCAACAATTCGTTCTTTAAGGCGATATGAATATATATTAAATAATGTGTTATCAAATTGTCTGAAAAAGCTGTAACCAGTTGTACGACTTTTTGACTTTTAAGCAAAATATTACTATTCCACTGACGAATTAAAATATTATTGCCTAGATTTAAGTTAGACTTAAAAGAACGTTTTAAGTGTGATAATATCCATTGTACTATATTCTAAAAAACAAATATCAATACAATACAAAGGGAGGATCCTCCGACCAGTCCAGGTGATCATGCCTGGCTGGCCACGGCTCAATCGTTGATGTTGGGTAGTTGTATATATGCTAATCGGTGCGAGAATTGTCCATATCGCGATTCAGGATTAGTTACTCCGTGGTTCAGTGTTTCTTCAGTAGATGGCGCTGTTGTACTCGTATGTTTTCGCTTGCGCGATGTGTGATAGTCGCCACTCTCTTTCTTTTTTCTTCTTCTAAATAAGTACTTTTGTTTGTTTGTTTTTTTTTAATTTACAAACAAGAAAGAACCTGTTCAAAACCGGTAAAAAATAAGGGCTTATATATAATGTTGCGACGATAATTAACCGGTCTACGTAAGCCTGGAGCAATTGAAGCAATGCTGGATACATTAGATGGGTTTAATTTCGTGACCTATTTACTTATAGTACAATGACGGTATAATTAACTTTCATATAGATCTTAGAGCTAGACTAAAATGATTTTAGTCTTAAAGTTTAGTTATCTTTTTCTCATTCAAATAGCACTACGGTCTAAGGAGCTCGGTCGACTTTTGTATGTCTGTCTGTGTAGATATATTCTAATTACAGTCGGACTTATTACTTAAATTGTTACAATACCTTCTACTTCCCAAAATTATGAATATTTTTATTAGGTATATAATTTATTATTATTTATTAAATATAATATTATTAGGTATATTTAATAGGTATGTAATATAGCTCGTGGTCACGTGTAGACTGCAGTGAGCTTAGTTACGCTTTCGGGATGTGCGTGGCGTGATTACACACACTCGGTTGCGTTGATTGTTTGTACTGATGGAATTCTTACACACTAAACTGTAGTCTTCCTGATTGAAACATTGAAAACAGTTGTCTATTTATAAGTAGATATCCAAAAAGTCCAATCTAAAAGGTATAAACGCTTTTCTGCTTCTGAATGCTTTTTTCGGATTACACATCGTTAGATAATTTCAAAGTTGTAAAAAATTAACAATGTTCCTTATTTAAAATCTCGCTGTAACTCGGAAACATAAATCAACCTTATTACAACTGTCATAGATACGAAAAATAAGCGATGTCTCCAATTACTTACAGAAGAAAAATATGTAGAAACCTAATCTAAACAGGCACATACACACGTATAATGTTGTTGTGACAATTCATCCGATTTATGAGCGGTTCGTACCCCTTTTTATAGTCTGTGTGTAAACAACCATGTCTGCTTATGCAGTGGGTGAAATAGCCCCTATGTCAAAACGTGCTTAGATTTCTTTTTCAGGGCCCCATAAAGTGTTCATGAACGCTGAGAAATGGATATGCTTTACGATTGTGAAAGTAATGGATTAACATTTTACATAGATTCTATTTGAATTGAATTGAATTATGCTTATACGAAATCATGGGATGAAGCTAAAATGTCTTCATCAACAGGTGTTAGCTGTTTACTGTTGGACGTAGACTTCTCCGCTTGACTAGAGGCTTGAGTCTAATACGAGTATAGCCCAGATGGATTGTTCCAAGCATTAAGCAACACTCTTTGCACTGTTATTCTCTTGCGTAGTCTAATCCAGTCACCTTTTACGACACGACCCATGGGATAAATAAAGTTGGTGGCACTCTGTATTTTAAGTCCGTCACTACACACAGAAGGTTTAATGTTATTATGTTAAATTATAGGAAATAATAATAAGTCGCTATATTATTATTTCTTATAATCGTAAGTTATTAAGTACCTAATTAGCAAACCTAATTACATCTTCTAGTGGCCATATTGAGATTAGAAATCTATATAGATTGACTTGTCACCCTAAACAATCTAATTTAATATTATATGTATAGATGTGATATGTATATGTATGTATGGATATGATTTTTATGCGATTTGGCAATCTTCACTACAAGATGTTGTTACGAGTAGGTTGGCTAATTAAATAATAATTTAAGACAGAAAGGAGATGGTCCAAAAAAAACTCAGAATCGATTGGGACTAAATAGGTATCAGTAGGTTCATTATAATGCACAATTTACTCCAGCGTAAGCGCAATGCCGAAATCAATGGGGTATAGGAGCAATGGGCTGACAAAATATGTATGAAAAAATCATGAGTTACTTGTTGATTGATGATGAGTTTCCAGTTTTTACAAAAACAATCATTATTAATGATTAACAACAATAATAAGATTACTGTAAAAGTTATAACAATCAACTGAGTAATCACTATGTCGAGCAGTAGCATGTACAAGTAGTTTAGAGTCCAATACAAGCATTAGTATAGCATTTCGGTAAAACGCGTCATAAAATAACAACTCTTGCATGCTATTGTCATTTCTTTCTCTTAGCAGTTCAAGTAGCAAGCTCGAATTGTTTTTTTTTTTTTTAATTTTTTTAGTGATGAGTAATAATTATAAACATAAATAAATGATAGTAAACAATAGTATAGTAATCCTGTCGTTATAGTCGTTAGAATTTTGCCTATATTCTATAAACTGATAAAAATCATAAGTAAAACTCATGATTTTTTATAGACTTTGTCAGTCTATAGCTCTTATACCCCATTGATTTGGGCATTGCGCTTTCGGTGGGGTACATTGTACAGTGTAATGAAACTACGGATACCCATTTAGTCCCAATCGATTCTGGGTTTTTGGTCCATACATTTTGGACCTTCTCCTTTCCTTTTTTTTGATGATCTTATTTTTTTTTACATATTTAGCCTACCAAAGTGACTCTACCCTGCCTGATGGAAAGCATGAGCAGAATACAAGAGTGGGGGAAACCACACATCATTGCTGCAAATGCAGACAGTAAAGTATGGCGGCCCACACTATGGCGGCTTAGTGAGACGCTTTTTCACGCCCCGCTTCAATGACCCGGGATCATATTGGGAAGGAAACACGTGAGCTGGTAGTGAGTTCCTTCCTTCTTATGCCGAGCTTTTGACCGCTCGGCATAAGAAGGAAGAAACTGAATAAAATAACTGACTTAGTATTATATGGATCTTATTACTTTTTACGGTAGATGAACTGGGTTCTTCTTGATTTGAATATTTTACGTTATTAACGTTACGTTTAAGTTATTTTTTGATTACATATAATTTACAGCTTTAATGATAATGTTACGGCACATACAGGTCATCTTGACCGGAGGAACGCCATTGCTTCACAGGTTTTAATAGAATTTTAACTGAAAAAGATGCCTTGAAAATATTATCACAAGTCAATGAACTATACTTTCACAAAAAAAACACATATTTTTTCACGCCATGTCGTTCCACAACGGGGGACGAAAAATAAACAGTATAAATTCCTCCCGCGCACAACACATAAAATATATTTATTTCTACCTACTTGTACATCTGGTTTTATTTTATTGTTATTGGCACAATAACAGTATATTACCTGCGACTCGGATTAACCGGCTGTCTACTAATTGTGGGCATTTTATTGGTTCGTGAATGAGGGAATTGGGTTTTTCGATTGCTGTTTTGCTGAGTGGCGACGTTGAAAGTAATCATTCAGGTTTTGAAAAGTTAAAAGTTAAAGTTAAAAGCAGTTAAATAATTATATCAATAGCATATCGCATAGTAGCTTGATGTGCTGTAATCTGTCATGCTAAGTTTTACAATATTATTAAATAAAAGCCTTTTAAAAATCTGATTAAATCTGTTTCACAAAATTTATTGATTATTTGCAGCTGACCCGGCAGACTTCTTACTGCCTCAATCGATAAATAGAAGACCTAAACTTTTGTATCAAATAAACTTAAAATATTAATTTGTGACTTAAAACTTAAGATTTATCAATCTACAAAGTTAACAATTTTCATATTTATTCGCCTTTTAAGCCTTCTCTGGACTTCCACAAATAATTCAAGAACAAAATTAGCCAAATCAGGCCAGCCGTTCTCGAGTTTTAGCGAGACTAACGAAAATCAATTCATTTATATATATATATAGACTAGTTGACCCAGCGAACTTCGTACCGCCCAACTTTAAAATTCCAGAACTTGATTGCAGCGCCACCTACCGGGTCCAATTGCGAATCTAAACCATTCCCAGATCCCCTTGAACACACACAAAAAATTTCATCAAAATCGGTCCAGTCGTTTGAGAGAAGTTCAGTGACATACACACTCACAGAAGAATTATATATATAAAGATATAGATATTATTATTAGAATGGATTAAAAAAATTAGTAATATAAGTACACATACGAGATATACCTAAATACATACACATATACACTACTCTATATTTATAAAACCACATATACATACAATATAATAATAATTTTATCAAAAAGGAACCGACTTCAATGAAGAACTATTCCGAATACCCAAATCGTGACAATTGTGCCTATGATATTTGAAGAGTTTTCTCGATTTCTTTGGGATCCCATCATTAGATCTCGATATGGTGACGATGTGACCACCTGTAAGCTACGCCCATTCCAATGCAAAAATAATTTTTGAAATCGGTTCATAAACGACGAAATTATCGCTGAACATACATAAAAAATAAAAAAAAAGTTTACGACGAATTGAGAACCTCCTCCTTTTTTTTGAAGTCGGTTAAAAATATACACACGGGTATTAATCGTTATAGCTGTACTACCAATTCGCTTTGAAGCAATTCACGCCCTTTCATTTTAAAGCTAATCCGATTTGTGGACATTCTGACTGCACATAAAAGGAGGAGTTTATAAAGTTGGATGTGTGAGAGGGGCACAGAAGAAGTAAGTTGTTTATTGATCGGAGGCTTTGGTCGTGATTGGAGCATACGAAATTTATATTCGTACTAATACGTATCGAGGTCTCAAGACCCTACGTTAGTGCTTCGTGCTGCCGCTTACTCCGTAATATTATAGTCTTGTGGACTCAGTACATTTACGTTACGAATTCAATCATTATTCGTGCTCGAGGTACAGAACCGACTGCTTAACGTGACCTCCAAATCATGAAGATGCTCATAAGATATTATCTCACAAACTGTCACCCATCTAGGTACTGATCGCGCCGTCGTTGCTTACCCTCAGTGATTGTTTTCAAACATCTAAGCCACACGGCTATGAGCGCTATTAAATATCATAGTAAAGCAGATTACGAAAACGACAGAGATTGTTTTGTAAGTAACAATCGTGGGGACACATGTGTATAACATACATATTTCATTCAAAATTTATCTATACTCTAGTTCTCTGTTCCCGTGAACAAGTTATCTAAACCAAACGTATGAAAGTCACGACTATAAAATTGCTACAACTCGCCGGGAACTATCCAACTTGAGATTGTATAGTGAACGTAAACAATAGAAAGTTTCATATCTCCATAGACTGAAGAATCAACACAATGGAGTAGAGTAGGACAGGAAATTAAAAACTTTAGCGTTTCGCGGCTTCGGGCTATGTGTATTGAAAATGTTGATTTTCGACACAAACGATATACATAGAAAAGTAAAGCTGGATAATTGGAATAGCGGCAAACATGACCTATATTGTACGGCTGCAGGCACGAGGCTTGAGTATGAATGTAGAATTTTAAATTTAAATGAAAAAGAATTGCGTCGGTGGCGTAGGCGACTACTGCTCATGAGGTCTCTTTGATTCCCAGGTCGGATCAAATGTTTGAATGATCTGCAAATGGTTTCAGAGTTTATGTGTTATATGTGTATGTATAGCCGCATACGCAAAGTACTAGATCTTTAATACAGTGAAGTAACCGAAAGAATTTGAGAAAAATAATTTTCTTTTGTTTGAATGAGTTTAACATTCTTGTCAATTGTTAAACAATCTATACAATTAAGTAAAATTGAAGTGATTGTGTGTTTAAAATTTCAAATTAACTCGTGGATTCAGTCACCCCTAAGGGTTTCTGAGGTCCGATGCCAGCCGAGGAAAAATAGATATTCAGGTAAAACCGGTAGCACTACTAGCCGACCCCAAATAATGTCAGGCTAAAGATGAGGATAAAGAGATTCATCAATCATCAACAGCTTTGAACAGTCCACTGTTGTACATAGGCCTCTCCTTAGAAAGGAGGTTTTGGCCTACTATACCACTCAGGCTAGACGTGTTGGCATAGGTTTGGTTTCAAGTTTTCCTTCTCTTTGTATCGATTTCGTCTTGCGTAGTTTGAGTTCCGTAGTTTGCGTAGTTAAAAGAGATTATTCTGTAAAAAAAATATCATCATCATAATCAACAACCTTTAACAGTCCACTGCTGTACATAGGCCTCTCCTTAGAAAGGAGGTTTTGGCCTACTATACCACTCTGGCCAGACGTGTTGGCATAGGGTTGGTTTCAAGTTTTCCTTCTCTTTGTATCGATTTCGTCTTGCGTAGTTTGAGTTCCGTAGTTTGCGTATTTAAAAGAGATTATTCTGTAAAAAAATATCATCATCATCAACAACAACCTTTAACAGTCCACTGCTGGACATAGGCCTCTCCTTAGAAAGGAGGTTTAATTATATGACTGCCTCGTTGGTCTAGTGGTTAGCGTATGCGACTGCTGATCAAGAGGTCTCGGGTTCGATTCCTGGGTCGGACCAAATGTTTGTGTGATCCGCAAATATTTGTTTCGGAGTTTGGGTGTTTTCTATGTATAATAAGTATGTATTTACAAAAAAAAAGAATGTTTATGTATTTATATCAGTTGTCTAGTTACCCATAATACAAGCTCTGCTTAGTTTGGGGACTAGATGGCGTTGTGTGTAAAATGTCCGAAATATTTATTTATTTATTTTATTTAATCTATACAAAAAAGTAAAATTGAAGTGGGTGTGTGTTTAGTCTCCCCTAAGGGTTTCTGAGGTCCGATGCCAGCCGAGGAAAAATAGATATTCAGGTGAAACCGGTAGCACTACTAGCCGACCCCAAATAATGTCAGGCTAAAGATGAGGAAAATGAGATTATACTGTAAAAAAAATTTTCATTACTATTTTATGTGCATATATTTCTTCCTAATTATTTAAGTAGCTGTTTTACCTTTAGATTAAATGTGCCTCATAAGTAGTCTGTGGTTCAACGAGCAGTGAATATAAATCGGTTATCGTGCGAAATAAACCGATCTATTAAAACCATGTTAAGGCGCGTAATCTTATCAGGAGCCAAACTAAATGATTCAGTTAAAGTAGTTTCTATCACGCGAACTTGCTAAATGCAGTTAAAGTTAATTTTCGCAAAGGTTAAGGAACTCAGTGAACGGCTTTTGTCAATTTAACTTCTCTATTATTGTATATATGTATGTTATGAAGCTGAAAAGTATGTCTATTTGGTTATGCACTTATTTCATGAATTACTGCTCCGATTTGGAAAATTATTTCACTTTTACATAAACCAGTTATCAATAAATGTTATATGTCATCACCCCACTATGAAAAAGAGCGAAGTGCAAAATATTTCGATCATCTTGTACACAACATTCTCTAGTCCGAAACTAAGAAGAATTTATACTATGGGTAGTAGACAACTGGTATAAATATATAGTTACTTTTTTTGTAAATCCATACACATTGTACATAGAAAACACATAAATTTCGAAACAAATATTTGCAGATCATACAAACATTTGCTCCGACCCGGGAATCGAACCTTAGGCCTTTTGATCGGCAGCCGCATACGTTAACCGCTTAACCAACAAGGCAGTTACAAAGAGTGTTGAGGAAGCGGGGAAATGTATGAAGAAATTGTTCCCTTTTAAAAGTTTGGCGGTAGCATATGTCTATCTGTAAAGTTTGATTCACTGCAATCTTTTTATGTTAAACTTTGTATAAAACATCACAATATTATAAACATCATAATAATAAGAGATGAGAAAGATGTTACGTGGGTCAGATAGTGTATGAGTTTATGATCAAATGTCTTTATTTTTTAATGATTAGCCTATGTCCAGTTATGGACTATCTAATGGGTTTTGATGAAGATGATGATGATGAGATGTAGGTTCTTATAATAGGTAAGTAGGTGTAGTTTTTTGTTTTTATAACAAGATATTTTAAAAACTAATGGCTTAAAATAACTCACGGTGGATTATACAAACATAACCAGTCAAAACTGCCTTTATGCTTTCCCATACTCGGGTAAAAACGAAGGGACCATCATCAAGCCCTAAGTCTTTATACATCAATAAAATTAAAGTGTCTGTTTATGAATATCAAATAAACAGATTTTTACTAAATGCATATGAACTCGTAAACAGACAGACAGACAGACCAAAATTTTAAAAAATGCTTTTAAGATGTAAGTAATGTATATAAAAATTTAAAAAATGCTGTTATGATGTAAGTGACTTAAATAACGTTACTTACATCATAAAAAAAAAAAAAATTTTGGTCTGCCTGTCTGTTTGTTCTGATTAATTTCTGCTATACCGATTTCGACTGGCGACAAGCAGTCCAGGATCGAATGGAGTGGCGTTCTCTTGTGTCGGAGGCCAAGACTCACTTTTGGTCGCTGAGCCAACGGAGTAAGTACGAGTATACCGATTTTGATGGTACTTTCACTGGCAGATGGCTGTTGACATAAGGAGTAACTTAGACTTTTTCCCTTTCACGTACCTATCCTTTTAATATTTTTCCATCCCATAATATTTAAAAAAAATAAAAAGTGACAATAAAATTGAGAGATTTTGGTAAGATAATACTTTTATGTACACCTATGCAGTTTAGGATATTAACAAAGGAGCTAAATGACTTCCTATAGAGTTGATTAGGTATCTCACCCTCATAACTGTGTAAGTATCAAAATAAGCTCTTTAAGCACCTTACAAAAGGCCGCTGTTACACCGAACTAGAACAAAAACTATTGTGAGTATGCACGTTTATAAATAGGTATTTCTTGTAACAAGTTACCTGCGGTTTTGGTTGTACCTTCACAACAACAATACGCACGGCGCAGTTAGCCTAGAGACTGACCAATCTAGAGATTATCCGGAACAAGTAGACAAAAATAATAATGGTTATCGCGTTCAAGAGCAACCTTTGTTCGTCTTTAAGGCTTCGGCAAACAGAACGCGTACTTAGCGCTGCGTAAGAGCGTTATAACGTTAAGTTAAGTTACGTTAGCGTTTTAACGTCGCGCTCTTTTCATGTCACACAAATTGACTAGATGAGCTCAACGCTCCTTGACGCAACGTAACATTTGCCAAATTATGGTGCCTATCGATGGCAAAGTGTGTAAATTTAAAACTATTAAGATGTCTAGTGATTCAGATTTGGAGGAATTGTTACTTTCATATCACGGTCACAGAAAAAAAAAGAGAATGGGTGCACGACATCAATTTATCATTTCCGATTTGCCACAACTTTATCTTAATTTTTATAAGAATTATCCTCCGTATTGTACAAGCATGGGTACTTTCTAACTAATTCTATCAATTTTTCGGACATCATGCAGTATTTTAACACACATTCTCTCGGACGCTAAAATCAAAATCTGTAAAAACATACAACGCCTGACGTCAATGCGTCCTAACGCCGCGACAGAGCGTTGCGTAGAGCTAGCGCAAGCGCTCTGTTTGGCAGTATATTACCATAGTAGTACAACATAATATCTCGGCGTCATAGCGCGCCGTCAGTTTAGCGCTCTAACGCGCGCTAAGTACGCGTTCTGTTTGACGAAGCCTTAAGAATCCAAATATCTCCATGCCAAATTTCATTGAAATCGGAGCAGCAGTTTATTATTACAGTATAGATTTAGTGGTTGTAATCGAACTACAACCAGTAAATTGACAGTAAAGATTACTCATATACTAACTGATAACTTTATAAGAGTAAAAAGTGTATTTTACTGCATTAAAATAGTACTATTTTTAGGCGATTTACTCATGATCTGACACTCATTCTGACGCGCTCATACTTTTACGCGCTGACATTCATTATTTAAATCGAACTTATTGATACTCATAAAAGTAAGTACTAATGTAAAGGCCTATGACATCAAAGTGTCCGAACATAACCGTATATGAATTGAGGTTAAAATGTCCAAAATAAAAGGATAAAATTTATTAGAAGGCTCAACCTGAATAATTCCATTGTTATCATGACAAGTCGGATTAATTTGAGTTCATTAAATTAATTGCTGACATTTTTATTTTTGGTACACAAATCCTCTGATGATTAAAAAGGTAGGATATTTTCGAACATTTTTTTGGGAGTTTTTTTTACAACAGCTGGTTTTTTTGATGGCTAGTACCAGGTGAAGCACTATAATACTGAATACTGAAACTCCCTTAATATCGAATGTATTGTATAACGGTATTATGAAACCCATGAAAGCTAATTTCGCAATGTGTATTAAAACATAAAAAAATTTAATAACGTACTATTCGGTGTAACAAAAGCCTTCCTTCTGCAATTTCTTGCAGTGCAGATTAGGAAGTTGTGCTTGTACATTATTATAGTATGTATACACGTAGTAATATTTGGTGCTCTTTAATGCACCAATTCATTTGTACACAGCTCATATTTAGGTAAATTGTGCATCAACTATATACCATTCATATAAACATACCTAGTTGGAATATTCAGATCAAAATTATTTTCTCCGGCATTGGTTGGCGATTTTATTTACTAAATGAGTGTTTACGATTAGTCTGTGAAACGCGTCTAGGTATTTTTTTTAAATCAAAAATGTATTTCACAAATAATAAAATTTGTTTTAAAATCTTATGTTATATTTCTTTATTTTAATTGTATATTTAATTTACTTATATAATTAGTATACCCTGTATACAAACTGTCCTATTCTTATATATAAATTACTAACTGACCCGGTGAACTTCATACCGCCCAAGTTCTGATATGAGAAAAATGAAAATCCCAGAAATTGATCGCAGCGCCACCAACCGGGTTCCATTGCAAGGCTAAACCATTCTCGAATCCACTTGAACAAACTCAAAAAAATCCAACAAAATCGGTCCAGCCGTTTAGGAGAAGTTTAGTGACATACACAGTCACATAAGAATTATATATATATACTAGTTGACCCAGCGAACTTCGTACCGCCCAACTTTAAAATTCCAGAACTTGATCGCAGCGCCACCTACCGGGTCCAATTGCGAATCTAAACCATTCTCAGATCCCATTGAACACACACAAAAAAATTCATCAAAATCGGTCCAGTCGTTTGAGAGAAGTTCAGTGACATACACACTCACACAAGAATTATATATATAAAGATATAAAAGTGTACAATAAAGATATATCTATTTTAAAAGTTTTTGTCAAAACAAATGTGTAGATTCAGTGGTTGAAAAATTCCAGAATTAATGAGAATGTCTCGCTTTTCTTCTTCAAAGTATGAAAATTTGTTGCACAGTTGCTTCACAAGAGAACGCAAAGGGAAAAGTTTATTAAATAGACAAGACAAGAAATAACTACTTGTTGAGCTTGTCCTTCGTTTTTGTTTTGTTGTGAAGCGAGTGTTTTGATTATGGACCAAGTGTAAGTGTTTTTTAGTAACTGTTCTATGATAGTGACTAATATTTAGTGTAATACATAATATGGTGGACCGGATGACCTGTTCCTCCAATACAAAGCATGGAACCTCCGTCCAGGTAAGATGACCACGGCCCAAAGGTTGCTGTTGGGAAGTCGTTGAGAATTTCTATATCGCGATACAGGATTAATAACTCCGAAGTTTAGTGTATCTTCGGTAGATGGCACTTGTCGTTGTCTATGGAAGTCACCAAATACACATATGATTTTACTATAAGTTCCAAAAGGAGTATACTGAAAAGAATTATACGTCTAATTTTACTGATGGAACACTACATGACTTTCATGAAATAGATAGAGAAATGAACTGGTCAGTTCTTGGTTACTGCAGCCACCCACTATTTAGTTCCTTCAGTAAGAGTCGATTAAGGAATCAAATTGTGCAGTACAACATCAGTGTAAAGAGAAGGAAATCTTGAAAGAAACTTTTATTTAGTATTACAACAATGTAACACTTATGACCTAAGGCCTCATTCGCACCAGGGTTTTTTTTAACGGACGTGAAAAAAGCGTTCAAATACAACAAATGCATTCCCAAGTAAATGTACACACGACAGCGTTTTTAAAACACGACGCTTTTTTATCGAGCGGTGTTGCATTTTCAATTTCTATAAAGAGGCCTGAGCTTAGTAGTGGACTTTTGGAGTCTGTCCTTGGTGAAGTTTATCTTATATATATAAAATTATCGTGTCACAATGTTCGTTCCTATACTCCTCCGAAACGGCTTGACCGATTTGTATGAAATTTTGTGTGTATATCGGGTAGATCTGTGAATCAGCTAACATCTATTTTTCATACCCATACAACGCGAGTGGAGCCGCTGGCATCAGCTAGTATTAATATATATATATCAACAACTTATACTGTCGCACTGATGGGCTCGGGTCTTCTCTCAGGAGAGGGTTAAGGCCATAATGTCCCCACGCTGGTCGAGGGCGGGTTGGGCACCGGCGAGACACGTTGTGGCTACTTAATCATGCTGTTGGATGTTTTCCAAGCCGCCCGAAGTGATGATGTTTAGAAGGTAGTGAAATACAAACCTTCCTCTAGACCTGCTTCTTTTGCTCTCTATTTCATAAAAAGGGTTATACAATTCTTATTATACTCTTTAACATATTTTTGTAATGGCGTACCTTAAACAGGTAATTTGGTTTGTTATTAACTTTATCCTGTCCACAATTAACGTGACAAAAAGATGCGTTACATTTAAAAAGTAAAGCTTTAGGAACCCTTTAAGTTGGGGTCTAAGTGACAGCGACGAATAGATGACAAGAAATAAAAAACATGTTTTAAAGCGGCAAACGAGCTAACGAATTGTTTAAAGGTAAGGAGCTACCGATGCCGATAAACACTAGTACTTTAAAAATCACTCAACTCGGTGGCAAGTAACTTAAGAAACGCTTAACGTATATTTTTGACTGCCTCGATGCCGCAGGTTTTGGCGTATGCGTCTGCTGATCAAGAGGTTTCGGGTTCGATTCCCGGGTCGGCCTAAACGTTTGTGTCATCGGCAAATATTTGCTACGGAGTTTGGGTTTCTATGTATAGTGTGTACGTATTTACAAGAAAAAATATGTTTAGGTATTTATATCAGTTGTTCAGTACTCATAATACAAGCTCTGCTTAGTTTGTGACTAGATGATATTGTGTGTAAGATGTCCAAAATATTTATTTATTTATTTTTATGTGTTTGCCAAAGCTTGAATGAAAACATAAGTACAATCATTTTATGCATATACATTGTGAATGCATAAAATGCAACGATTTATCTTAACGACTATACTATAGTGTTATAGTAGCCTATTGAGATGTCTCTCAACAACAATATGGTCCAAGAGCCCAGAGTGATCAGACATAACTTATTTTCTCATGGATGAAACCTTATGTACTCAGTAGCGTCTAGTGTACTTTTACCTACCTGCGTGCTTGTGGAGTTATCCCTGTGACACCTGGGCAGATACCAGGTGAGAAAGGTAACTAAAAATAAGAGTTATCTTACTTAAATTAGTATGGCTGATTTTTATATATATTTTGTAGAATATTATTCTAAACTAGTATCATAAAGTGTCAGACACTTTTCATGGACCAGAACTTTTATCAGACGCTTTAAAGGTCGACAAAAAATTAATGAACTTTACTTATTTTTACATGTCTGATTTTTAAATATGTTAATGAAGTGACTATTACAAAGTTATATTTCATCAGTCAGACAAATTCGAGTGACCAAACATCCCCTAAACACAAAAATTATTCGGCCGGGAGTGCGATAAAAATGACGATTGGCTTAATAAAAGTGTGCAGGAATTACAAGAACGATTGAAAACACTTCAAAATAATTAGCTATCTCTAAGTTACCATAACTTACATATCACTTTAAATAACCGTATTGTTATGGAACAATTAAATTAATCAAATGAATTTTATAGAAATATCGAACGCAATTTTGACTGCGTGCTTACAGGGTTGTCTACTGTTAATTGAAGTTAAATTTCCCATGTGTCTTAGCTAATTTAAGAAAATCATCGTCAGAATCATCAAATATATTTGGATTTAAGGTAACTACTTTAAGATAAAACTTGATAATATCCACCGGGATGTCACATCTAAACCAAAACTGTTTAAAATACAAATTAAAAGAGAATGTCATTAAGACTGTATGCTGCCTGCTGTATATAACATAATAATAAAATTAAATGTATGGTGCATACTAACAAAATTAAATGCCTCTGTGAGGTGGCTTCGACCTCTGGCACGCCTTTCAAAGTAAGTTCCATTCAAAGCAACCTCAGACACCTTTCTAAGGTACAGGGAATATTTTTTACCAAGTTACTGTGAAATATTAAGAATAAATAATCTTTAATAGCAATACCTATTGCACTATAATTTTAACAAAATGGAACCGACTTCAAAGAAAAACTATTCCGAGTACCCAAATCGCGACAATTGTGCCTATGATATTTGAGGAGTTCCCTCGATTTCCTTGGGATCCCATCATCAGATCTCGATATGGTGACGAAGGGACCACCTGTAAGCTACGCCCATTCCAATTCAAAAAGAATTTTTGAAATCGGTTCATAAACGACGAAATTATCGCTGACCATACATAAAAAAAAAAGGTTCCGACGAATGGAGAACCTCCTCCTTTTTTTTGAAGTCGGTTGAAAATTTATTTTACAATAAAATAAAGATTCTTCCGTATAAAATAAAATGGCTCCTCATATATTCACTATCCCAAACATGCAATAAATGAATTCACTTTAATAGTTATTAATTAACAACTTAATATTAAGACTCATCTTATTGAAATAAGGATGCGAAAATCTTGGATTTAAATGAGTAAGTATTTTCAATATATTTATTTTTTTATTCAGCATACGTATAGTGCTCTCGCGCTCGCCCTCTCGACTGAATAATTTTTGTGTTTAGAGGATGTATGGTCACTCGAATTTGTCTGACTGATGAAATTTAACTTTGTAATAGTTACTTCGTTAACATATTTAAAAATCAGACATGTAAAAATAAGTAAAGTTCATTAATTTTTTGTCGACCTTCAAAGCGTCTGACAAAAGCTCTGGTCCATGAAAAGTGTCTGACACTTTATGAAACTAGTTTAGAATAATATTCTACAAAATATATATAAAGATCAGCCATACTAATTTAAGTAAGATAACTCTTATTTTTAGTTACCTTTCTCACCTGGTATCTGCCCAGGTGTCACAGGGCTAGCTCCACAAGCACGCAGGTAGGTAAAAGTACACTAGACGCTACTGAGTACATAAGGTTTCATCCATGAGAAAATAAGTTATGTCTGATCGCTCTGGGCTCTTACTCTAATACACATGCTATCATTTTAGGTCAGTCTTCTGTGAAATTATAATAGGTACCACCCCGGTCGAGCCGACTCGTTCGTGCTGAATGAGCGTGACTTTATTGCCATGACGATCTTTCTGCAAGGTCATAGTATTACTTCTGTCAAACCATCCATTTGTGCCTAATTATGGCTCTGACATGGTGAAAAGCGTGTTACTCGTATGTAAAATTCCGCTGCTCCGCATGTATCTTAGGTCCTCTTACATATATAAAACTTATGAGACAATATTTTTCAAAATCGGTACAGTAGATCCAAAGATTGCTCATTATCTCACAAACTTTACCTATTTATAGAAAATTGTTGTAATCGTATTAAAAAGTAGGCCTATAATCTTTTAGAAATTAACATGTAGGTTAATAAAATGTTGAATAGTTATGATAAACCATTCTGTAAAGAAGATTTTTCAGGAAACATATATTTCAAAAATGTTACTCATCACTGCTGGTTTTGGGTCTACTCTCAAGAAAGGGTTTAGGGTACGTTTAACGCCTTAAAACTATAAAAGAGAAGAACTACTCGGTAATACCGAGTAGTTTCACTAAAACTCTGATCTCAATTTTCAGTAATTATAACACCTATTAAAGTATAATTATATTGAAAGGTATCTCATTAAAATTGACTACCTTAACACAAACGACCACTGCTTACACACGGTCTGTACCCGAAAATCCCCTAGTTAGAATAAATTAATTTCATCTCCACCTTAATTGAGAGGGTAGGTTGAATTCTTGTGATCCTACAGAGGAGTGCCTCATTATTTATTCTTATAATGCCCCCTTAACCCGACAGCTTTCGGGTTAATTTGCCAAAGGTCTTGTGACTAAAAATTCGTGCTCAGAATCCTTAATGTTACATCTAAAACCTATTTTAACTTTATTTTTAATTATAATGTATGCTTCATAATTGCCTTGAAAGCTATGTAGAAATTATCATGTAGATTTACAGACATACGGGTATATTTAAACACGAAAACTAGCTTTTGAAGACATTTTCCTGCTCAAAAATGGACGTGTTTTGCCAGAAACATTTAGGTCATCTTAATTTTATTTTTGTCTTTTTCATAAACAGATTATAAATAAATAATGAATGATTCGGACACGTATCACACATCTAGCGCTAAAATAATCAGAGTTTGTACCATAACAGCTCGATTGATTGATATAGTTTTTCTTTTGAAAATACATACATATTATACATAGAAAACACAGAAACTCTGTGGATGTTACAAACATTTTATTTGACCAAGAATTTGAACTACTAGTGAATCACGGGAGCAGTATAAACTCTCTAATTTTACAAAGAATAATAATGTATTTCAGTATTATTACTTTAATTAGTCACTAAATCGTTAATAATAGTTACGTACATACAAAAAGCTATGCTGACTTTTTTTTCATAAATAACATAATATTTAATAAAGATTCAAGAAATTGTGCTATTTAACAAATATCAGTTTCTATAATATTTATTAATTAATGTAATAGTTATGAAAAAACCTATTGCCACGAGTTTATTACTAGTTTTATGAAATAAGAGTTCAAATTTAAATACCATGGTAATTAATTCACTAACAACAATTTTCATAGCAAAAATACTTTACCAAAATGTTTCCTCTTAAACTTACTTGAAAAACTTGAGCAATACAAATAATATTTTTGTTTCTTCGTAAATGTAGGCCACCTCTTAATTTAGCTACTCTCATTAAAATATCTTGAGTTTTGAAATTTTTTATAAAAGTCAACGGACACCAACTCAAAAAAGAGGAAAAAATATAGTTTTAACTAAACTCTGTAGGAAACTAAAAGAAATATACTTTTTTTGATCCTGGCTGAATCCTTTTCATAAAATATAAGGCTAGTATTATTTCGCCTTGGTAAATGTTTGGTTAATAATTTAACCAGTTAAATAGAGTGGGCAAAGCGGGTTATTTTAAAGCCAGCACTCACAGCACACCAATAATTAATGAGTCGATATTGGTTAGCTTATAGAGCTGCGATTCGACAGTGTCGGGAGAATTTATAAACACTCAAATATTAGAGATAGAGGCCATAGAGAAGTTGAAAAACTGAAATATGATATTCAATAATCGAAGTGTTTTCTTTAGTACTCAGAAGTTATAAAGAAATTCTGAAAAAGTCAATGATTAAATTACAGATTTTTCGAAGAAAAAACAGAAATTTGTGTGACCTTTTTTTTTTTTTTTTTTTACGTGGACCCGTCGTTACGTTCGTCGTGGGGGTTACGGCGGGGTAGTGTGTCAGACTCGAACCGACTAAAACCACACGGTGTGACACTCTCTGCGCCTTTGTATTGGAAGGAGTCCAGGGAGGGGATTTCCTTCTGGACTCCAACCAGCGCCTGCCCGCACTGTTGCGGGCACCTACTCGTGTTTCGACTCTCTATTTGGGCAACGTCCGGTCAAACGCGGACGCCGCCCCCACGCGGTTGGCCACTACTGCGGACGGACGGGAAACCCGTCCCGCCCATCCGCGGCCACTCTCAGGGCGGCATGAGACGCAGGTATGCGCGCCTCCGCCGCCCGAGGCGCCGGCGGCGGATCGGGTCCGATTGGATGGCATCCTCCCGGGCCTTCTCCGCCACCTCCTTCTGCAAGATTACGTCCTCGCAGAAGGTTGCGACCGCGGTAAAACAACTGTCGCTGCCGGCCTTCACGGCCGGCAGCGAGAGATCCCCTCCGATGACTGCAGTGAGGACCCGGCGCTGCGCCGCCCAAGCGGGGCAGACCGCCAGCGTGTGCTGGGCCGTGTCCTCACTGCAGTCGCAGTGGTGGCAGACAGGACTCGGTTCCCTCCTAGCGACCGAGTGCAGGTACTTTTTGAAGCAACCGTGCCCGGAAAGTACCTGCGTCAGCCGGAAGGAAAGGGTCCCGTGCTGCCGCCCTGCCCACTCCTCGATGACCGGCTGGAGAGCCTCCACGGTGGCGAGGCCAGCGCGTGGGGTCTCCAGCCGGATCGACCATCTCAACAGAGCTTGTGCTATGGCTACACAAACATACTTTATTTACTTGTTTTTGTAAATGCATACATATTATGTAGAGAAAATATATTTGTGGATCACACAAACATTTAATCCAACCCGAAAATCGAATCAGATGGCTCAAGCACAGCAGTCGCGTGCGCCACTACGCCACCGAGGCAGGCCAATAAGCCAAATGTAGTCAATAAATATGTCAGGATGTTGACGAATATAAAAGGCGATCAAAGAAGATATATTCAGACTTCGTAATGATTAAGTAGATAGAAAAGAAATTTTCAGTGACTCTGCTAATGATAGAGAATGGATGGAAAAAATATACCAGCCTAAAATAGACTGAACGAAAACCTAAATTAGATCATTTAAAACAAGTTCTAAGGAGAAGCCTATGTACAGCAGTGGACTGTTGAAGGCTGTTGATGATGATGATGATGAATACAAATTGGCACATCTATCAATAAATGTTTCCACTTCACTTGGATAAGTTATAAATAAATGAATGGTTATACTCTCAACTTTATTTTCTTCAGACTGAAAACAACAACAAGTATATACAATGAGTGAAATACTGACCCTAATTTCTGATATAATTTATATTTTGTTCCTTTAGTTGTGCCTTTAACAGGTACGAAAAGCCTTAAAAAGACCGAAATCGCTTAATTTGAATGAAATATTATATATTGTATTATTTTAGTCTATTTGTCTTTATTAGTATAGTACACATGTAGTGTTAAAATTTCTATCAAATATATAACAAGAGGAATAAAATATACATTTAAAAATTCCTAACACAATAGACCACCGACTTCGGGCATAAAGACCAAGAAACCAGTGCGTAGGACTCCAAAGACAGGAACCTCCTCAGTATACGAGCCATATTGACACGGCTAGTAAGGGATTCCTGATGGCATGCTGGGTTCTTAAGGACCGCCTTCAGCATCAGACCATTGATCCAGACTTCTAACGTTAGCCTCTTAAGGTATTAGTATATTATCATTTTTAATTATCATTATTGTAACAACCTGTTTTTCAGTTGAGTTCAGTGAATGAAACTAAAATCAAACTAATATTTTTTTCTCAGTTTCTCAAGTTGATTTTTTGTTGATATTTAAATATTTTTCTACTGTTACATAAATTTTGTAATATTAAGATTGTTCAGTCAAACATATAACACTAATATTAAAGTGATAAGATTATTTGCAAATTCAGAAACAATAGTATGTATGTTACGGCAATAATTGTTCAACCTTATCTAATTAATTCCCTTAAGATATAGCAATCACTATCCTTCCAGCCAACCACAACCCGCCAGCTATCACTAAAGATATTAATCTTGCAATGAAAAGGGTCCACGGTTTGTCCCAGGTGTGAAACCTGGCCATAAGCTTGAACCGTCTTTTAAGCACGTTTTAAGTTGTCAAAGTGGATCTAGTGTATCCCTTATTCGATTTCAACCATAGTTATGGGCTTGCGGTTAGGCAGTAAAAGGTATGTGTCCTTTGATTATAACATATAATGTGTAAATGAAGCTTTTGGTTATAATTGAACACGCTGTATTAATAACGCAAGTAACATGTAACTATATGAGTTCTTAGGTGTTGGATTAATATAATTAATGTGTACAGTAGTACCCAAGTAAGCTAGGGTTAAATTATATTCTAATTATATAATTAGATAAGCAGGATGGGTAAACAAAAACAGCTCAATAAGAAAGGAAATTTAGAGATAAATGTTAAGTTAGTTATGTTAGGTTATCTAGGTTCCAATAATGATTATTACGTTTTGTGTTGTTTTAAAAAAAAAAAAATTGAAAGAAGGTATTGTCAGTCTTGGGTTGTCTGTTCCTATACGTGATCTCGTTCCATGTTCTATGTAACGGTTATCCACCACGTGGCCTGTGGTTGTCCTTTGCTTTTTTTATCATCAAGGATGTTATTATTATTTAATGAGAAAAGAAAGCATGGAATAAGGAGAAGCCTATGTCCGGCAGTGAACTCTTAAAGGTTGTCGATGTTGATAATTATGATCTTTAAGCATAACCTTCACATGTGACCAGGTAATCGTACTTACGGAATGTTCTCACAAAAGGACACCGGCTCTTCCCATTCCTCATCATTAACCAGCATTGCCGCGATCAATGCTAGCGGCGACAGGGCGTAAATATATACCTAATAATTTTAAATCGCACAGCCATGATGATTTCAGCATGAATGGTTGCAGTCTACCCAGGCACGGTAGTACCTTTGCAAGAAGACGATCAACCTAAAAAGGCAACATTCGTGCTGATGATGCAAACATCTCACTAAGCCACTATGGTGTGATTCACCATGCTGCATTGTGTGCCCCTTACAATGGGGATGTTTACTATCACTCTTGGATTCCGCTCATGCTGTCCATCAGGCAGAGTAGAGTGACTTTGTCCGGCTCATTTAAATAAAAGTTCTACCTATTTTCTTAGCATGTAAAAATAATTTGTCAATCCACAGGATAAGATACCTTCACAATTATTCTCATTTTATCTCTAAAACGATTTTTACTAAATCTACTTACATACGAATACAGTTAATCTATTTTGTACTTACATTTATTTTCTAATCTACAAACCTATTTGTATTCATAAGGATTTCGGCCTCCCAACAAAGAAAATCTTAATACACAAAAGAAAGTAAAAAAATCAGGCTCTTTGGTACATCTAACCCATTCCCTTAACCGTTAATTGCAGTGTAAAACGTTCCAATTTAGTTCATTTTGTTTTAGCCCGATGTAAATGATTCATTATAAAACGCTGTAGAATGATTTATGGGTTGAGAAATTAAACCAATTACTATGGGATTTTTTTGTCGGCTTTAGACTAGGAGGTAGCGTTTAATTTATGGCTTCCGTATTAAACTTTGTTAATGAAAATGTTTTTTCTATTGGATGTTTTCTTGGTGTGTCTGTAATACACTGCCTTGTTGGTCTAGTGGTTAGTGTATGCGGTTGCTAATCAAGAGGTCTCAGGTTCGATTCTCGGGACATAACCAAATATTTGTGTGATTCACAAATATTTGGTCAGAGTCTGGTTGTATTCTGTGTATAATATGTATGTATTTACAAAAAAACAAGTATGTTTATAAATTTATATCAGTTGTTTGGTACCCATAATACAAGCTCTGCTTAGTTTGGAGCTATCATGTAGTCCCGCTGTGTGTTAGATGGCCGACATATTTATATTTATTTATTGCAACAGTGAAAAAGAAGCTAATAAATAAACTAACAAAACTATCTAATAAATAAAATAATCTTCTGGTTTTTCCGACGCCACAGAACATTAATAGCGGTGACAATTAAAAAATAACAGTAAAATATTTGTCGCTTGGTTATTTTTCATAAAATTTACTACTTGTGACTAATTTTTTTTCCAGGCTAATTGTTTAGTATTTGAACGATTTCCTTCTAATTTTATCCATAACTTAAGAACAACAAAAATTACGCCATATATACAATTAATTGATTATTTAATAAAACATGATATTTTCATGATTAAAAATGTCATCCATTATTTTATACGTAATTTGCTTTAAAATAATTATAAAATTATTCAAAGCACAAACCAAATATATAAGTGTGTATGTGATTAAAATGTGTGTAAGTCAAATGCATACTAGCTGCTAAACTACACATTCACCTGTTCCACTGTTAAAGTACCACAATATGTATGTTAATTTTTTTTTAAGAAATTTATCTTCTTACCTTGTGTAACATCGGTACTATTTAAGCAAATGTTTATTAGATTCTGTTAATAAAAACATGAGGACAAGTAGGACAGACCATACTGCTGTGGTGTATAGGAAATCTTAATATATATAAATCTCGTGTCACAATGTTTGTCCTCAATGGACTTCTAAACCACTTAACCGATTATAATAAAATTCGCACACCATATGCAGTTTGATCTAACTTGAGAGATAGGATAGTTTAAATCTCAAATTATAGTCGCAATTTTAATTTATTGCTAATTATTGTGTATTAATATTCTAAGGCGGTACGAAGTTCGCCGGGTCAGCTAGTATTTTTATATATTTTCGAGCAATCAGTAACAAAAAAGTTTCAACTCGAATCAGATCTTTATTAAAGATGCATTGACTAATAGAATACTGGCATGTTTCTTTGTAAATACAAAAATATAATATACAGAAAATATCCGAACTCCAAAACAAACATTGGTTAATCAAATAAACCTTTGGTCCAAGACGGTAATCGAACTGGAGAGGTCTCAAGTAGGTCGGATCTGCAAATATTTTGACACATGCACAGCAGTTGCTCTCAGTCCTCATTAAACAACGATGCTATTTAATTCATAATAACATTATGAATTCTAAAGTAACTCTGTCTGTATGTTACGCTTTCACAACCAAACCGCTACATCAGTTTCAAAAAAAATCGAAATAAAGAAACTTTAACTATGGAGGAAGGCCGTATGTTAATTTTTACCTCTTTAACCGACATACACGTGGATGGACGTCTAAAGCTAGTAAGAATAATAAAACTTAACCCGTGTCACACGCAGTAGTCTCATTTCAAAACAAATAGAACTTGAGCCTGAACACAAAAAAAATATCGAGTGTATTGTTAAACACACCTTTACCATTATCTATTCAAATACTCGTACTACTGTC
The DNA here is from genome assembly GCA_932526445.1 of Phragmatobia fuliginosa. Classification (NCBI taxonomy): domain Eukaryota; kingdom Metazoa; phylum Arthropoda; class Insecta; order Lepidoptera; family Erebidae; genus Phragmatobia; species Phragmatobia fuliginosa. The sequence goes on along the minus strand of OW052081.1, from coordinate 6,990,614 downwards.
TCTGTATAACATTTTGATCCTAAGGTTGCCTGGAAGAGATTGCTTTTGGCAATAAGGCCGCCCTTTGTACATTAGATTTTTGATTATTATGTTCTTTTATATAACTCTGCAATAAAGTACAATTAAAGAGTTCTCTATCTATCTATCTATTATTATTGTTCCTGAATAAAAATCGATTCTAGATAATAATTCCACCTATTTGTTACGCGGCTGCCACGTTGGCGAAGTGCAAGCATATGCAACTACAAAAAATGTTCGTATGATCTGTATATATTAGTTTTGGCGTTTGAGTGTTTCCTATGTACATAATGAATGTATGTACAAAATCAAATCAATCAATCCAACTTTAATAGGTAGCCCTTTAAACAACTAGTCAAATAAAACGTAACTTTTATATAAAATTATTAAGTAAATCCAAAATGATGTTAATACGTCACTTTGGATGTCCAGTCTTGTCCTATGTCCAGCAGTGGACTGTTAAAGGCTGTTGATGATGATGATGACGTAACTTTGACGTTTTGCGTTTCGTTTCGCAGACGTCCCGCTAGTGGCGGGAACAAATAATTAAACCCAAAATGATGTTAATAACTATAGTATCTAGGGAACAATTATCGGAATAGTTACACATTAAATATTTAAAGACTGTCCTAAATTCATTAGTTATTAGATCTGGTTAAATAGACGTAAAAATACGTGTGTACAAATATATATCTTTATTATACAGCGACGAAGTGTTTATTAAGGCTAAATTATTTTACGGTTTGTTTTATTTTATCATTAGACTTATTGTAAGTTTGTATTAAAATGTATGATGATTTAACGAGAATGAGATTTGAAAACACACTACATTAAAATGTTTTAAGATTTTAGTACATTTTATATATTTATTTAGTACTAGCTTTCTCCCGCGGCTCCACCCGCGTGTATGTCGGTTATTGCGGTAAAAAATAGCCTATATTCATTCCCAAGTTCAGTTTTATCTTCATACCAAATTTCATCAAAATCGGTTCAGTGGTTTAGGCGTGAAAGCGTAACAGACAGACAGACAGAGTTACTTTCGCATTTATAATATTAGTAGAGATATTAGTAGGGATATATTTCAATGACTATAATTTAGTTATAAAAACTTTGCTTCCAATTTAAAATTAAAGGTAGCATCAATTACTTTATTTAATATCGTTTTTGTATAATATCGGTCGCATACATTGCTCATCAAAATCGGTAAAGCCGTTTCAGAGATTAACTTGAATTTGAGAATTGTTTTTTTGAAATAAGTATCTTATATTATACTACCTTATTAATGAAGTCAAAAGCTTTTATGTAATTTTGAAATAACAAACAGACACTTCAATATTATTTATATGTATATATTTTTAAACTACCCACTTATGTTGATAAAAGAAAAAGAGTACTATTTCTTTTGAAAATTGGTTTTGTACTGAGTAAGTACAAAACCAATTTTCAAAAGAATTACAAATTGTAAGTTTTAAGCAGAATGATGATGACTTAGAGAATGACTTAGAAAAATGTTTAGGACTCAAAAAAGCTACTTGAAGCATCTGTCTCGTACTTCAAAAGATATGTTGTAGCGTAAGCTAAGTTTGTATTTTGTACTTAATATAATACGCAATAATCAGTGCGTATGGACTCACTCACACTCTCTCACTCACTTGTACTTGTAAAGAGTCAATACATGGGTAGTCGTTACCAGGCTTTTATTTAATCTACACCCAAGGTCTGACACTAAATTGGTGACCTCGACGTGATCATTTTTCGGCAGTTGTGACAGTGTACAAAAATGACTGAAAGTACATCAGAACCATCAGCAGACCTTATCATGGTCGAAATAGCGAAACTTGCCCTGAAGGTCGAGTAATTGGAAAGCGGAAAGTATCTAGTTCTAAAAGACCTGACATTAGAAAAAATCAAATATGTACCAAAACCTATTTCGATCAAACACGTATTTCTTCGAAATGTAATATTTTTTTCAGCACCCTCACCTCAGTTCAGCCCTGGAACGCGACATGAATAATTTAGTTCGGCCCTGTATTAACATATCATTGTTTTACATTGATTTTTTGTGCAAAAGGGTTGCAAAAGGGGATTCGAAATAAAACTGGGAGCGTGATGCCAGGGTGGAGTAAATGCCTTATTTGAACTTGAAAACCGAGAGAAAGGTGAGTTTAGATGACGTAGACACATTATTATACACTTTATATTGACAAGACCTGTTAAGTGCTAGTATTATTGAGCTCACAATACTTGACATTTTATTTTTATCTATTGTATTCTTTTCTTCAAGTTTACTCTACGGGATAGGTTTCTGTTACTCGACATATGATGCCTGTTAGCCTTTTATACACTAGATATTTTTGTCGTGAATTAGATTAGAGCAGCTCAATATAAAAAAAGACAAAGCTTGACACGATAGAATAGTCACTCACAAATTGAAGGTCGAAATCTTCTTTCTACGGAAAACGCTATCTGAAAAAGTTGACTTTTGAAAATTGGTTGACTATTGCTTAATTTTATTCATCTACATTATATTTATTTTATGTGTGTGTATATCATATTATAATTATATATATAGGAGCCTTTTCTGGCATTTAAATTGCTTGTGTTCCATTCCATTAGTTCTGTACATAACCATGTATTGTCCAGTGTAAGTTAGAATAAATAATGTTTGTTTCTTTCTTCTTATAGTGATTGATCTACAGCTGGTTATCCTCAAGAGGACAGGGTGCAAGCACGAGACTTTTGACTGACACAGGTACTTTCCGGGTTGTTTCGGGAAGTAGGTATTTTACTCGATCGATAGGAGGGAATTGAGTTTGTCACTAGGCTACGGCTCAGCACACGCTGGTGGTTAGCTCCGCCTGAGCGACGCAGCGTTCAGTACTCATCTCACTTATCACAGACGCAACATCCTCTGAAGACGTCCTTTCGCAAACTAACAAGGCAGTACTGATGGCTAGAATAAACTCAAATATTTGAAGCAATATCCAAGTTTATTAAACATACTTGTAATAAAAGGTTAATATACAAAAGCAATAACGAAAAAGAAAACTTTAATAAAACCTATGTCTGGCGAAGTAATAAAACACAGAAAATATTGGACCTGTTGCTCTGCACGAAGTAATTTGTTGCCGAACATCTAGACCGGCTGTTAGCAAATTAAAAAGCCGCAGACTTTCATTATTCCATTTTTGATTCAGTTACAGTCGCCGAAAATTATTAAAGCGTAGTGTCTATAAATTTCACTGTTCTAGATTTAGATAGGTTCATTGTTTGTATGGTGTAGGTTTAGTGTATATAGCATACTGAAATGTAGTGAACTATTAACTTACAGTGATATAAAAAGGGGATCATAATTCCAAGAAAACCGTCTAGTTAATTTAAATTTTGTAAGGGTTAATAGTATATTATTTGATGAGCTTTTGCTCGCAGCTCCGCTATCATGTAAGCCGGCTATATTATAAAGAGTATCCTATGTCTTTCCTCAAAAACCAAAGTATCTTCATTCTAAATTTCATTGAAATTGGTGTCCAGTACACCAATTTCAAATACAAAAATTTCAATTAAGGCGTGAAAGCATAACAGACAGGCAAAAACCAATTCAACCAACTTTGGCCTGAAGATTTTTTGATTCTTGAGGTAGGACATGGCTACTCAGCACCTCAATGACCGACATACACCCGGGCGGCGCGCCGCAGACACAAGATAATCCTTATAAATACAAAAACATGTTTGATATTCAAGTTAATACATCTAAAACCACCATCCGAAGACCGAGGTAGGCTACTAAAATACTTTTAATAATATCTCTCATTAGTTGTGGCAGTTAGGTTAGCTTACTAAATTGAAGCTTAGGTCTAAATTAATAAGAATACAATGAAAATGAGTAGGCTTTATTCTGTAGAGAAACGAGTTTCTAATTTCAGTTTCAAAAACTACAAAATAGTTTTAGAAAGCCATTTAAGTCAATGATTATATTATGATAATAAGTTTACTTGTTTGGTTGAAGGCATATATCTCAGAAAGTAGTGGTGCTATATAGATAACTAGCTTTCGATAACGAGGCTCCGCCCGAATATATGTCGGTTATCGGTTTTTACCAAATTTCTAAACTATCTGTGTACCAAATTGCATCAAAATCAGTTTAGTGGTTTAGGCGTGAAAACGTAACAGACAGACATCCAGAGTTACTTTCGCATTTATAATATTAGCAGGTATATATCACCATGCTACGGCTAAAAGGAGCGGAGTATCAATATTTTTTTTTGCAAAAACGGGGGAAAATTATTTCTTTTGAGACCTATTGCTCCTATTGCGTTAAGGACTTTTTACAGAAATTGTAACTAGCCACCCGCCCGTAAGGTTGGCTCATTATAATATTTTTATGGTAAGCCATTTCGTACACAACACAATTTTGTAACAAAGTATTTATAATGTAAAACAATAATTTGATCATCAACAGCCTATCACAGTCCACAGCTGGACATAGGCATCTCCAATTGCACGCCACTTAGTTCGGTCCTCGGCTGATTTCATATCTGTTTCAATCATTCAATATTTTTTCTGTATTACTGACAGTAATGTGTTTATACTGAGAAATGCACAAAAAAAATTTGAAAAATGTTTATTTGTTTACCGAGGGATGGTTATGTTTAGCACTACGCCTTAGCACAAACCTGATAAATTGATTTTCGATAGAAAGTTTAACAACTATTTCTTTGCTTTATACCGAAAAACTGAAGCAAATAGAAAAACTGAATCATGTTTCTTGTTTCTTATTATATTATAAACTATCCTCTACTTGCAAATGTACCTGCGTGTATGACAGATATTTTTAGATTATTAAGAAGTAATCATTTTTGGGACTAAATATATAGCCTACTAATATATAGCTTTGCCTTCGGATTCGTCTGCGTGTTATTTAGATATATTACTTTGAGTGCCTTTTTCGCCCCCTTAAGGATGGAATTTTCCAAAATGCTCTCGGGGCTCTCCTACGCTGCTCAAGGAAATGCTAAATTTCAGCATCCTGAGACCAGTAGTTTCGGCTGTGCTTTATCTGTCAGTCAGTAACGGAACAGTTTTATTTATATTGATTGATGATACTCATAGATAATATGTCATTCAATTAGTAAAATACGTTTTGAAATCGGCTTAGAAGTTTCATAGATTACTCCCTACAATCTCACAAACTCACAATCCTTACCTGTTTGAAGTGTGAAGATACTTCTTATTATTATTGGTTGTAATAATATAAATAATAAATGCACAAAATATAAATGATAAAAGATTTATAAGCGAAAATTGTAAAGCGTAAAAATAAACAATCCCTGGTTGCTACGACGACCAGATCTGCGCGCGACGCTCGCTCTGCCATCGGCAATCTTCGCGAGCGCTGTCGTATGTCGTCGCGCTGTATGTGGAACAGAAGTCGCCACATCACTCCCCTCCAAGACCGGAGGTCGATATGAAGAGCCAGTGCCAGGAGTGAGCAGTTCCTGTGAGTCGGAACTGAGTGCCGCTGGTTCCAATGAGTCGGAACCGTATACCGCTTTACCAGTGAGTCGAGGCTAAAGTCCGCTGATCCCAGTGAGTCGGGCGTGCGGTGCGCGATGCTGCGGTGAAGTCTCCAGTGAGTCGGGGCGATTGCTGCGTAGTGGCTGGCTGCTGCGTAGACGGGGAGCGTAAAATAAACAATCCTTGGTTGCTACGACGACCAGATCTGCGCGCGCCGCTCGCTCTACCATCGGCAATCTTCGCGGGCGCTATCGTATGTCGTCGCGCTGTATGTGGAACAGAAGTCGCCACATGTTTATTAAAGTCTAGACAGTCATTCAGATATCCGTGAATGGCAATAGCAACCCGCCTGGACATAAATTACCGTGGCCAATCTGGAGGTCCTTAAATAGACTTCAGACCCAAGTTGACCGAAGCAAGGAGAACCAGTTTAGGTGGGGATTCTCGGACGGCGATGATCTCGGCTGTTTGTGCGGGCCAATGAAAATAATGGCCCATCTTGCATCGTGCCCAGACACCTGCACGCAGGAGCACTTAATGGCTGCCACCGATACAGCTATTAAAGTGGCCGCGTTCTGGGCTGAAAAAATATAATTTTGTGACAGGTAACGTTTGGCATCGAAACGCAAAATTTTATATTAATTTCAAATATTCATTTTCATTTCAAAAAAAATATAGTATTCACTACTCGCTTTAATATTCGTTTCAAACACCATATTGCTTCGAAACCGACTAAGTTCTTAACCGCAACAAACGCGGTGCCTCGCACGCTTCCCAAAGCAATTTTAAATACAGCTATCACTAAATCTACGTTCTAAAACTTTACGTTTTCTAATTACAAGGCAGAGCGCGGTAGTTCGCTTATCTGTTGATGTTACGTTGAACTGATTTTAATAGCTAAAGCTATATGTAGTTCTGTTTGCGGTAAAAGACACGGTTTACTTCAGAAGTTTGGTGTAACCTTGCAGCTTATAATTGTGTTTACCTGTCAGTTTATGAAAGTAACTGTAGTAACTACAATAAATATTATGATCATACCAATCTGATGTCTGCTGTCCCAAATAAACGCATCGCCCAATGCAAATTTTCGCCTGTCATTAGGAATAATACAACTTCCCGATTTCCATTCAGTCGTAGCCGATCATTTCGTCATAATAATAATAATATATAAAAATAATGATAATTTATTGTTAAATATAGATCGTTAACAATTTATTAAGTTTATCAGATCATCACATTTGCATGTTAACAATGTACCAAATTGTGTCCTATTACTAGCCTCCTAATACTAAAAGAAGTCCCTTCGTTTCGGAGGGACATATAACATTTGTTCTTATAAAATAATAATTATCGGCGATATATTAGTCACCGCGTCCGTGTGGTGACGGATTAAGAATACAAAGTGTCACCTCCCCTATTCATTCCTTGGGTGTCTTAAGAGACGAATAAAGGAACAAAATAAGCTGCTAACATCACTGCCAAGAGAAGGAAAACTTGAAACAAACCCTTTGCCAACCCGTCTGGCCAGCGTGGTATAGTAGGCCCAATCCTCCTTTCAAAGGAGAGGCCTATGTCCAGCTGTGGACTGTTAAAGGCTGTTGATGATGATGATATTAGTCACCATTATGTTGAGTAATCAGATATAAATACATATTCTTGAAAAATATTACCCTCCTCCTGACGTATTGGGGTAAAAACTAGGATAAAACTATGAAATTGCGTTTCAGTGTAGATAATATTGATTATTATAAATATTACTAAAATCACTACATATTATAAAGCAAAGTCCTCCGACGCGACTAAAATGCCTGTATGTTTCCGATATACTCAGAAAACACTGCATCGATTTAATTTTGTAATCAGATAGTCTAAAGCCAGAGAAAGGACATAGGGTACTTTTTATCGACATAGACGCGGGCGGAGTCGCGAGCGAAAGCTACTCATTAATATTTTGTTGTTCGTATTATCGTGGACATGACATGACCACACAATACATTTCATATAGGTTGCATTGATAAAGGATTTTCGAGATCAGCATCATTTAACTCTATTTTGTTTTACCGTTCCGCTATCTCTATAAAGAAACCAGCACCATAATTCTAAAGATAAATATTCATAGCCACCCCCACGTGGTGCAATTATTAAAGGCAAGTTTAAAACAAACAAGTCGCATTAATTTAAAAAGTTGTTAGTACTGCCCTCACACCCTCTCTGGAGTCATAAAGAATGAAAAAACTTGGTTATTTTATGTAATTTGCACGGCTTTTCATGGTAAGATGTTAAAAAGTGTAATTTATGTAAAAGTTGAATGTCAAAGAATAAAATATCGTTTTGAATTTTAACGTCGGAATTCTCATTTAATGGGAATTAAAAACCAATTTGGACTCAACAGGGACCAGCGTAAGCATTGCTTCTATTTTTGAGACAATCGATACTACAAAAATATACAGGTAAGAATAGGATCTGGAATTCCATAAGCAGTTTCAGATAGTCTTTCAGTACTTTTGAAAATCAAAGGTTTATCGAAGAAATTAAGGCTTTTGATATTTATCTGTAACTAAACAGTCAATGTATTCAAATTCGAATTATGATTAAAACAAGTTTGAAATAAGTATTAAGTACAATTTCAAAGAACATCTACACATAATGCTACAATTCATTGGTATGGATAAATATATACAATTTAATCCACCTGCTCATAAAAGCACCCGTTATATGAGCACATGATTATTGAGGCCGGGCAGGAGACATGCTTATTTCGTGATGAACGGATCCTCTGGATCGGGGCAGTACTACCCCCTCACGGAATACCAACCTATAATGACAACATTCGTACCGTTATGTTTCGTTGATAAGTACGAAACCGGAGGCCTAATGCATATGCATCTCAATAGGCCGCCATAGTGTGGGTCACCATGCTGCATTGTTGCGTTATCTGCCTGCTCAATGAGCATGGTGACTATTATTCTTAGATTCTGCTCAAGCTTTCCATCAGATAGAGTGGAGTCATCTTGGCAGGCTCATTATATAAATAATAATAAATAAATAAATATTTTGGACATCTAACACAACATCATCTCTAGTCCCAAACTAAGCAGAGCTTGTGCTATGGGTACTAGACAACTGATATAAAGACATCAACACACTTTTTTTATGTAAATACATACATATTATACATAGAATACACTCAAACTCCGAAACAAATATTTTCGGATCATACAAACATTTGGTCCAACCCGGGAATCGAACCCGAGATCTATTGATCAGCAGTCGCATACGCTATTAACTAGACCAACAAGACAATCGAATATAAAAATAACGGGTATGAAGCAATACCTACGAGGAATACCTACAATATTTTTGCAAGGTTAATCATCATTGGATTCAAACATAATATTTAACTTATAAACAAACATCGGTATTTATTTTTCATCATAATAAATCATGGTATTAATATTTGAATAGATCAATTTTCAAAATTTCTGCAAAATAAAATGAATAAAAATTTTAGAAGAGATTTCGGCCGTCAACTTCACACGGTCAAATTTTAGCGGCAGTTAATGGCTCGTACAGTAGTAAAAGTTCGTTGGAAATTCATTCTACATTTTACGATAGCCGTAAATCTATTTATTTTACGACATTTATTTCATATTCCTCTTTATTTAACGGCTAAGCTAACTCATATTTAATACTAGCTGCACCCTGCGTTTTATTTTTGTACCTTTACAACAATTGTATAGCACCACTGAGCGAAGGCATTCTATATCATCAGTTTTCTGCTCTAGAAAGTTTCGTTCAAATCGGTCTAGTCGTTTAAAAAATAGCCGAAACAGACAGATAAACAATTAAAAATTAATGGATTTAAGAAATATTGTTAATTTGAAACTATAAATTCACCAGGGTAACTTACTGTGATCTTGAGAACAGTTATGTTAATTAAAACATATTGTCTACGTATACCGCATTAGATTCTACATATCTGTAATGGTAGACGTGTGTTATAAATAAATATACACTTCAAGTTTATTTCTCTGTATTAATTTGAAACAATAAATAAACAAAAGCTTTATTAAAAGGTTTTTACTAGGACTATCTACATTTTTATATTTACAAAGCAAATTACAAATAACTTTTAACAACTCTCGCTTATATTCTGATCTTCGATTTATAAGTTTTTCTTTGTTATACCACCCCTTGGCTGTAACTTCGAAAAATAATACAACCCTTTCAAAATCTCTTTGTAATGGGTCTGTCTGCCTGTCAAGACCCTTTTTTCTCAGCAATAGTTTTAGGTCACTTGGTTTTGTGATAAAAATTTAGTTTCATATCAATGCCGTAGTGGCGTTGTGGTTTAAATCGTGAGCTGGCAAATTTCTACTGCGCTCTTGTGGTTTCAAACCCTACTTTAGACAACACTTTAAGTGATCCACGGATTACTGTTCAGTTTAGTTGTTCTTTGTGTCCGTTTTATCTGTTTTATTTCTAACTAGCTTTCACCTGCGACTCCGCCCGCGTGTGTCTCAATTACTGCAGTAGAAAGTAGCTTATGTGTTATTCTGATATATAAGAAACAATTATTTTATTATTCGTGTTTTATTTTCATAAAAAATATCCTACGCTGGACATAGGCCTCTCCCATTGCACACCACTTTGATTGATTTTGGGCTTCTTGCATCCAGCTCCTGCCAGCCATCTTGGGCAAATCGTCACTTCACCTGGCCTGTGGGCGTCCTACACATAAGTCCAGCAGTGGACTGAGATAGGCTGATAATGATGATGATGATGATCCTTTTTTTTTTTTTTCTATGTGACTTCTAATACCTCCAAGAATATGTGTACAAAGTTTCATGATGATCGGTTATGTAGTTTTCGCGTGAAAGAGTAACAAACAAACTTACATTCACATTAATAATATTAGTAGGGATGACGGCTTTTAAAATAAAATATGTTAAGTAAATTTATATCGCATTTTGGGATCCAGTCCAATTCTATCCTGATAACTAATCCTGAATCGCGATATAGAAATTCCCGCACCGTTTAGCATAAACACAACCGCCAAACATCAACCGTTTGCGCTGGTTCCCACTACGCCGGACCGGTAGATTTGCCGGGCCGGTAAAACTGCCGGAAGGGCTAGTGGCTGTACAAGTTATATGAAGCTGTTCACATTATCCCGGATCCGGTATTTTTGCCGGGTCCGGCATTTTTACCGTGCGTTTTGTCACTACGATCGTCCGGTAAAAATACCGGACCGGAGCAATGTGAACGAGTTTGATCCGGTATCTGTTCCCCGCTCGCAGCACCTGTGCTCCCCTCGCCCCGCCCGCGCCCCCCTCACATCATTTTGCTCGCATTTTCTTCAGTAAATCGTCAAAAGTGGTTGCTGTCATTCGAAAATAGAATAATAATAATAATAATAATAATAATAATAATAATAATGTTTATTTCAAGAATACGATACAAAAATGTTAACATTTACTGTGACGGCCACACTAGGCGGAGCCTGTGTTGTGGCTATCAAACGATAAGATTATCTTATGCCTAGGGCTTATATCTACTTGTTAATACTAATAATACATCTATTTAAAATTCTCAGTGCAAGTGTGTGTGTGCGTGTGAGTGTGTGTGTGTGTGTGTGTGTGTGGGTTTGTAAGTGTATGTATGTGTGAGTGAGTGTATAACACATCAGCTTATATGTTTTAAAAGTAGTTCTGTATCCCTGTAATTCAAACCGGAGATAAATTCTTTAATTTTAGTTTTAGCTTGGTACTTTGTGCAGTGCCGCAGGTCACACGTCTTCGCCAATTTGTTATATAAGAAGGGAAACATATATTTAGGAAACCTTTTTGCAAAACTAGTTTTGAATTTTGTAGTATTGATCTTAAAAACCCTTGCGTTCACCATTGAATCATAGTTAACGGAGCCCAGTACTAAGTTATGCGTGTAGATAACTGCATTTAATATATACAGCTGTCGAATACTCAAGAAACCAGTAGCCTTATAGACATCCACTGTAGGGAACCTAGTTGGTTTTTTGAGTATTACTTTGAGTATTGATCTCTGGGCTCTCTCCAACTGTATAAGGTGCGTTGAAGCTGTTCCTCCCCAAACACTCAAACAATATGTCAGAATTGGCTGGCAGAGTGATATATAAACGGTTTTAAGTAATTCAATATTGGCGACATCTCTAAGTCCTTTCATTACGTAAATGAGTTTTCTGCATCTCGCCGATAGAATGTACCCAATGTTTTCTTTTATTTTGCCTTCTATTATGATACCACCACAACACAACAATTTCGTCGTCCATTGTGTGCACAGGTCCAAATTTAACTGAGCTGAGTACTCGACTGTCTGAGGCTCCGGTGTAATGTGAACACTCTGTCCGGTGTCCGGTATCCGGTAGATTTACCGGTCCGGCGTAGTGGGAACCAGCGCTTTGGCAGTGGCCCACCAGGCATCATCACCTCGCCTGGTCTGAGGATCCTTACCTTGTGATGGAGGAACAGGACACCCGTACCTCTAAAACATCATTACCGTGTATGATGGAAACTTATGATTCCATTTCTAGCAAGTAATGTTTCAGTTTGTTCGTTTCTTAAAAATAAAACTTTTTCAAAAGGTACAATTACTAATACATCAATCTGTAAAACAAGTAATGAAAATTAAACCTTATTATCATACGAAAGGCTTATAATACATAGGTGACGGAAATTTCACTACGTCGGCGATAAAATGAAATTAGCATAGAAATAAGGAAACACACTCTGTATATTTATTACTTCGGGGTTGCTTGTGTAACCAGGGCTTGTTCTTTTTAATAAGGTTTTTTTCTTTGAAGGTATTTAGGTCACGTTTGGACATGATTGTAAAGGCGCTGTTAGAGAAGTTAAATTTTGTAATCTTACTAAAATGAAAGAAAGAAAGAAAACACATTTATTCTGACATTTACTGGGCAAAGCAATACACCGTTTGAACAGATATAGAACATATTTTCTGGCATAGCACAGGGCATTATATTGATAATGCCCTGTGCTATGCCAGAAAAGGCACCTATCTCAGCATATTGCTGTAGTCAGAGTGACTGCAGCGCTGGTATTACGATAGGGCCTGCGCCCGGTGTCGTCTGTCTGTCCGTGTCCGGTGGTGTATATTTATGTATAGTGTGTTAATTAAAAAAAAATATTTTATGAGGAATCGGCTCAGCGACAGACCAAATATTTTCATATATGATCTGTGCGAGCCGCGCAAACATTTGAAAAATTAATACATACTTTCTTTTTTAGAGACAACTTCCACATTAGGATATATATATGCATATCCTGTATCGGACTTCACAAACATACTCCTATATGAAATGCACACAAAGAACACCCAGACGTAGAACAACAATTAATGGATCACACAAAGTGTTATCCCATGTAGGATTTAGGCATTACAAATCGTAGAATAGGTAACTTTATCAATTTAAAAAAACAGTTTAAAAACTAAACAACCACGCTTTTAAAATAAAAAGTAGAAAATTATTTTAATGTAGCAAAGCGAGGGGCGACGATATTTTTAGAAAGCAACCAGAAAACTTTATTTAGAAAGACTAATTTGTTTTTGTTTTTCAAATTAGTGTATTGTCATCGGTCCTCGATAAATCTACAAAGTTTGAACGAAATCTGGCTGTTTAAAGTGGGTCAAAATCGCGCCCAAAGAAGTCGGTTACAAACATACAAACAAACATACAGGTGAAGCTAATAAAAAGCGTGTAAAAAGCATCTGATTTTGCAAATTTTACAATTACATTGGATTCAAACTACGTATATATACACTTCAATAGTAAATCTACCGTCAAAGTAAAAAATTGATTCATCTATAGCAAACACATTCATATACGTTACCTCAATAACTATTCCTGTGGAACATCCGTCAGCCAACCGTCATATTATATTTGATTTATGTCTATTTGTTCTTCTCGTTCCTGTGTTTCACCTTCTACACATAAATTGTTCTACATATAGTAATGCAAAACAACAAAGTGAACTAAAGCAGTTCTCAGTTCGCAACCCTTTATTAATTATCAAACTTACTCAGAACTACACTTAGATATAATTATGTGAAACAATTTATTATACTATATGAATAACTAGCGACCCTTCTTCGCACTAAAATCTTTGTTTTTTTTTATAATATATTTAGGCCTAACAAAGTGACTTTAGTCTGCCTGATAGAAAGCATGAGTAGAATCCAAGAGTAGGGGTCACCATCCTTATTATAAGGATAGACAATGCAGCGTGGTGACCCATACCATGGTCCGTTGTTTCTGCATTATTCTGATACATGTATGTAATTGTAGGTCTTGATGTAGATATATGCAGTGAGGACTCGACTCATCACACGCTGGCGGTCTGCTCCGCATGGGCGACGCAGCGCCGGCCCCTCACTGCAGTCGTCGGAGGGGATCTCTCGCCACCGGCCGTCGTTCGTTCCATGGCCGGAAGCGAGAGCTGTTTTACCGCGGTCGCGACTTTCTGTGAAGACGTCGACGACTTTAAGCCGAATACGTGTACAGCACTCTTAACTATTTTTACTAGAGTGCATTAACGCAGTCACACGGTGGAAAATGAAGCGGGTGGCACTTTACACAGGACCTACATTGATACAATTACTAAGTACTGCTAATGCAATATAACCGTTATAGTTACAGGAAAACCCTTTAAGAAGACTATCCATATTTATTTAAGATATTCTGAACCGCATTTAGAGATTTTGAAAAAAATGTACAGCCAGCAAGAAAATGGTCATTTTAAGCAAAAACTTTTTTTAATGCCAATCGATCCTGTTTCCTATAGGGATCAAAAGTTTCTATTAGACCGATTGAGGTTTGAGTACTAGAAATGTCAGAAATCGCAAAAAACTTTTCTCATACATTTGTACGGAAATAAATCATTTTAATATTGACACAGAAAACAGATAACTTCCATTTAGATAACTTACATTTAATTAATCTACGAAATACGACCGCCGTTTTCACGAATACATAAGTTTACTCATTTTTGTACTGAGCTAGTAGCAGCTGATAATTTACTTGGATAGATATCATTTAAAATCGCAGTGGATACTTACTCGCGTACGAAACCAATGCAGATTCCGTGTTTCTATTATTTAAAAAATACGCTTAATACAAAAGATGCATTAACAACAATTTTAAATGGTATCTATTTGAGAAAATTATTGGTTGTAGTGGCTCAGTACAAAAACCAGTGTACTTATGTATTCGTTAAAACGGCGGTCATTTTTACCAATTTATTTCGTAGATCATCTAAATGTAAGTTATCTGTTGTCTGTGTCTAAAATACATATTAAAATGATTTATTTCCGTACAAATGTATGGAAAAAGTTTTTTATACTACACCTGATCGGAACAGTATTCATTATTCCCTGAAAATGAAAAGAGAAAGTTAGTCTTTTCCTTGACCTAAATAAGCGGGAGGAAAAAATGTATGAAAATCCATTTCTAACGTGTTTTAGCGGGAGAGAAAGTTGTATGACTTTTCATTTCTAATGTGTTATCTGATCTATGGCGCGCGCCTGCCCAAAGAGTTTTCATCAACAACCCTTAAGGGGCCCCCGGAGGCTGAATTGGCCATACAAACGGTATACTAAGATCATTTGCAGTATAAACATATTTCCACGATGATATGTTGATATTCGGACTTAGACTGTATTTATTTAGGTTATAACGTCTTTATTTTTAGAAATAAACTAATCTATAATAAAATATAATCAAATTAAATTTTACATATTTTACATTGTAAATGTCATGTTTTCATTTTGTTTTTTTCTGTCTTAAAAACAAAAATATTTCTAATATTGTTTCATCATTATCATTGTTGATATTACATTTATATTGTGGCAACACTGGTGTGAATGTCTATAGGTTATACTCTATGCTTTTTCTCTTTGCCCTGCCGATGTAATGGTGAGAACATATCCGTTTATAAAGTATTGTATAATAGTTATTAAAAGTGATAAATAAAGCTGAATTCCTCAAGTATTAAGTGTCATTATTAAGATGGTAGCAAGACGTGGTTAAATGAAAAAGAAATTAAACATATTATTTGCGATTTAAATTGGCGTTACAAGAAAGCCTACATAATGATGGCGGCTAAAGGCAACGATGTTAATATTCCGATATTTGAGGGATCGGACTACAGCAACTGGAAAATAAGAATACTGAAATTCCTACAATTTAAAAAATGCAAAGATGTGGCTATACAAGTAAAAACAAAGGCTGAAGATGCAAGCTGGGATGATAGGGATATCCAGGCGACAAATTATATTTACAGTGCAATATCGAATAGACAATTGGAATACATAAGTGATTTAGAGACAGCTTATGAAATAATTCAAAAGTTTGATGAAATGTATTTGAAAAAATCAACTGCTTTACAAATAGTTTGCAGACATAACCTAGAAAATGTCAAGTTAAAAAATTATACTGAAGTATCTTTGTTCTTTGATGACTTCGAAAAGGCTATAAACCAACTAAAACAAGCAGGTGCAGTTATAACAGAACAAGAAAAGCTTAATTACATGTTGAAAGCTCTGCCAAAGAATTATAGTCACATTGGTGATCTGATTGATGTACTTCCAGAAAAGGACAGGACCGTTGATTATTTAAAAAGTAAAATTCAATTAAAAAGTGTCGAGGAAAGCTCATTTGAAGTGGGTAATGAACATTCAAATGTTTTTAGAGCCGAAGCCAGGCGGTTTACATATACTCAAGGTCGGGGTCAAGGTAATAATTTTAATAATAATAATAGAGGACAGAGACATAATTTTAATTCATATAGAGGACAATATAATTATTTTAATGGAAATAGAGGACAATATAATAATTATAACAGGCAAAGAAATAATAATTTTGGAAACAGAGGATATTATATAAACAAATCAAAGTTCCAACAAAGGAGTGATCACCAAGGTAACAGTTTTTATACGACCATTGCATACAATAGTAATACAGCATATGAGACGGAGAAGAAACAGAATGACCAAATAGAATGGTTACTCGACAGCGGTTGTACGGATCATATAATCAATGCCGATGAGTACTTTGAATCATGTGAAATATTAAAGAAACCTGTGAAAGTTAAAATTGGTGATGGAAGAATATTAGAAGCTACAAAAATTGGAAATATTAAAGCCTATTTTCCAGTCTATGGTAAAAAATCTGAAGTGCAACTGACAAATGTTTTTTATGTAAAGGATATGAAAGCAAACCTGTTAAGCTACTCAAGAATCACAGATAAAAACTCAATCAAGTCTAGAGGGAGATTGACTAAAATTTACAACCCATATGGAACGGTTATAGCAATTGCATTTAAAGATGAAAGATTGTATAAGATGAAAAGTTATATATACAAAGAAATGTTACAAGTGAATCTAACTAAAAGCAACATGACTAAAAAGGAGAAACTACACCGTACATTTTATTTTTTATTTATTTATAGCCTTGTTCCTATACAATGATAGATATAAACTTATTAAGATATTTGTTAGTTTTATTAGTAATTATCCTTAAAATATATGTTAGTTATGTTAGTTTCTTTCTATTTTGTATAGTCCCTTTTCGGGTATAGGCCTTCTCCAAATCTTTCCACTTATTCTTTATCTTTGCAGTTTGAAGCCACTTTTTTCCTGCTATTTCTATAATATCATCTTCCCATCTCATTTTAGGCCGACCCACTTTTCGCTTTCCTTTGGGGCCTTTCCATATTGTAGTTCCTATTGTCCATCTATTATCCTTGTATCTTGCCAAATGTCCTGCCCATCTCCATTTTAGTTTTAGTGCATGTTCTAGTGCGTCAATTAATTTTGTTTGCTTTCTTATATCTATGTTTCTAATTTTATGACTTTTTCGCAACTTTAATATACTCCTTTCCATTGCATGTTGACATGAGTTAATTTTATTTGTTATCTTCTTAGTGAATGTCCAGGTCTGGCAACCGTATGTAAGACTTGGTAGAATGCAGGTGTCTAGTACTGTGTTTTTTAGTTTCAGGCTATAGTTACCTTTGACAATTTCTTTTTGTAACCAGTATTTTTTCCATGCTATATTGATTCTTCTTTCTACCTCTTGTTCATGGCTATTTTTGTTGAATGATATTTGTTTTCCCAGGTAGATATAGCTTTCTACATAATCTAAATTTTTTCCTTCGACTTTGATTGGTGTTATTTTGCTATTGGTCATGATATTCGTCTTTGAAGCATTCATATGAAGTCCCACCTTTTCACTTTCTTCATTCAGCGATTGTAACATTTGTTCAATTTCTGCAGCTGTTTCAGCAAATAGAGCAATATCATCAGCAAATCTCAAGTGGCTTAAGCGAGTGTTGTTTATTTTTATTCCAGTCTTTGACCAATTGAGTTTTTGGAATATATCTTCTAATACTGCAATAAACAGTTTTGGTGACAATGGGTCACCTTGCCTGACTCCTCTTTTTATTTCTATTTCTTCGCCGGTGTCTTCAAGTCGTACCCTGCTTTTGCTATTTGAATAGATGTTCTTTATAATTCTAATGTATTTTGTTTCTATGTTGATCGAATGTAGCGCTTTCCAGATTGAGTCGTGTGAAATACTGTCGAAAGCTTTAGAGTAGTCTACAAATGCTATGTATAATGGTTGGTTAAATTCCTTATATTTTTCAAGAATCTGCTCTATAGCATGTATATGATCGGTGGTAGAGAAACTTGAACGGAATCCTGCCTGTTCCTTTGGTTGTCTAATGTCTATTCGAGGGGCTATTCTTGTTTGTACTATTGATGAAAAAAGTTTATACATGCTAGATAACAAACTTATTGGCCTATAATTTCCAATGTCCTGAGGATCACCTTTTTTATATAAAAGTATGATCTCTGAGTAACACCACTGTTTTGGTATCTTTTCCTGGTGTAGCACCATATTAAAAAGCTTTGTAATGTATTTAACCAAAGTTGATGCACCTGTTATAAGGGCTTCATTACTTATGTTGTCTGGACCAGGACTCTTGTCTTTTTTCAATTTCCTTAGGTGTCTTGCTACTTCTTGTTCTGTGAATGATGGTATATGCTGTTGGTTTTCTAGTACATTGAGCTGTTGGTCTGATTCTTTTATTTTTTGGTCTTTGTTTGTTTTTATTCTATTTATTTCTTGTTTATTGTACAGGTCTCGATAAAATTTAGTTGCACACTTAATTATGTCTCTTCTATTTCTTGCTTCTTTGTGGCCATCTTTTAGTGTCTGAATCCATTCTTTGTGTCTATGTAGTTCTTTAAATGCCCGTTTTGAGCTCCTGTACTTGTCTAGAGTTTTTACTATAATTCTATTTCTGTGATTTTTGTAATCTTCTCTGATAGCTTTATGAGTTTCTTTAAATAGTTTCGAAAGCCGCGTCCTTGTTGTTTTGCTTCTATTTTTAGTTGTCATAAGTTCTGTTCTTTCCTGGATCAGCTTCTTGGTATTTTCACTTAGGACTTTGTTTTTCTTTTGAGTTTTTTATTTGATTATAGATTCTTAGACTTTTTTTTACTATATTTTCAAAGGTGTCGTAGTATATCTGTACATCGGCCGTAGATAGGAGGGTGTCTGTTTCTATGTTTTGTTTCAAGTTCTCATTATAAGCACTAATTTCAATGTCTGTTTTTAATGTCTCTGTTTTAGGTTTAAAGTTTTTCCTGTTGAGTTTTAGGCCTTTGATTTGTAGGGTCGCTCTTACTGGTCTATGATCTGATGGGAAACTTATTCTTTTTAGTACTTCAATGTTTGTTATGGATTTGGCCTTATTGCACATGACAAAGTCTATTTCATTTTTTGTCTTTTGGTCTGGTGATAGCCATGTCCATCTCCGACTTGATTTTTTCTTAAAATATGTGTTCATGATTGAGAACCTATTTTCGTGTGCAAATTGGACAAGTCTTTCGCCTCTTTCATTACGGGCCCCATATCCGTAATTTCCTATTACTAGATTTTCGTGATGTTTAGGCTGTCCGACTTTTGCATTGAAATCTCCAATGATGAGTATTGTTCCTTCGCTCATATCTAATGCTGATTTAATACTGTTGTAGAATTCTTCTATTTTTTCTTCTGCTGAGTCTGAGGTTGGAGCGTAAGTTTGAATTATCGATACGACTTTCCCATTGAAATTAAGTTTTAGTATAGCTACTCGTTCTGTGAATCCCATGAAGGTTAGGATATGTGATTTGAACGATTTCTTAATCAAGAAACCAACCCCGTTGAGGCCTGCTGTTTCCCCGAAGTAGCAAAAGATGTAATCCGGATGTTCTTCTATCTTACAACCCGTCCGTCTAATTTCTGCCAATCCTAAGACATCCCATTTAATATTTTTCATTGCGTGCATTAGCTCAATAAGTTTTTCTGTTGATGCAAGTGATCTCACATTGTATGTACCTATTTGCAAGGTCTCTTCTGTTAGAGTTGGAGGGTAGTGGTCGTAATCCCCACGGAGACCAACCGGGTTGGGGACGTTGTTAGTTTTCTTACTATAGTTTTTAGGTTTTGATGTGGCTCCGGCTTCTAGTTGCTATTTCTTAGATTTATTCATCAGGTCAAATGCGTTTATCTTGCTGAATTTAGAGTTAGGCGTTTTAATGTTGTTGTCGTGTCTGTGATGTTCCTCTTGATCCGGTGATGGAGAAGTTCTTTTTCGCTTTTCTGTGTTCTTATTGCTCATTATTATAAGTTTGTCATATCTTATGAAGGCAGTATTTCCTTTTTCTTGTTCTTCTTTTTGTTTGACCTTGAGTTCCTTTCGGAGTTCTAAAATTTCTTTGGGGAAGTCTTCTACAATGTTCACGTGTTTTGGCAGCAGTTTTTTGTTCTTTAGTAGTTAAATTTTTCTCCATTCAAGTGTAACCGATATAAGAACCGGTCTGTTATTTTTTTCGTTCTTTTTGCCTAATCTTTGAGCTTTACTAACTTCCCATTTATCCCACTTTGCGTTGTCTGCTTTTTCGCTTACTATGTTTAGGGTTTGTATAACAGCTTCCAAAAGTTGCTAACCGTCATTCTCTGTCTCTGGCATACCGTGTATTATTAGGTTCTTCTTTTTTCTTCTTTCTTTCTCAAGACCAAGAATTTTCGATCTGAGTGTATCTACTTCTTGTTTAAGTAATTTATTTTCTTTTATAAGCGGATCTAATTTTTCTTCTATTTTCTTTGTTATATTATCGGTGATTTTTTGTGTTAGTTCAGTTGTTTGAAGCTCCATTTGCTGTTGAAGTTGTTGGGTGAGCTTTTCAAATAATGAAATCATTTGTTGCTCCATATTGTCAACTTTGTTGAACAACTATTTATTAACTACTATTTAATAAATATGTTATAAGGTGGCAACTCTCAACACTGTTATGAAGTTGGTACTTTGACGTTAGTCTATATGACAGTGACAGATGATGACACCAGTCAGATGTGAATAGCAGGGTAGAGGTAAATTTTTTGAATCACAACGTGCAGTTTGTATATATGTAGTTATCTTGATGTCTACCTTAGTGATGAAGGATTTGCGTGTTTTTGCTTATAGTACGTTGTTTTTCTGCTATTCTGTATCTTGAAACTTCGATCCGACACTTTGTGAACACAACGGGGTCGCACTGTTATTTGTACTTGTGGTTTTGTAAGAAAATTCAATAAATTAACGAGACACAGAAAAAAACCGCCCTCTCTTTGACAACTGTCAACCGAAACCCACCGTACATTAGGTCATATAAATTTTAATAATTTAAAATTGATGTGTAGAAATGAATCTTTAGAAGGACTGCCTAAAGAGATTGAAACAGAATATTTAAAGTGCGCTACATGTATTGAAAACAAAATGCACAACATACCTTTTGATAACAAGCGAAGACGAGCTGATGATATATTACAAATTGTTCATACAGATGTGAATGGCCCACATAGAACAATGGGTGATCATGGTGAAAAATATTTTTAAGCTTTATAAGATGATTATAGTAAACTGGTCAAAGTGTATTGTATCCGCTCAAAAGATGAGGTATATGACTGCTTAGTGCAATATGTAAATGAAGTACAAAACCTCACTGGTAAAATGTTAAAAAAATTGCGTTGTGACAATGGTAAGGAGTACATAAATGCAAGAGTTTTTCAGTTTGCAAAAGAGAAAGGAATAATAATAAAGCCTTGTCCAACTTATGTACATGAACTCAATGGAACTGCGGAAAGGTATAACCGATCATTAATGGATATGGGAAGATGTTTGTTGTCTGAGGCAAAAGTTCAAAGAAAATATTGGCCAGAAGTGATAAAAACAGCTGCTTATCTTAAAAACAGAACCCTAACTAATACTATTGAAAAGAAAACACCATATGAAATATTTTTTAAAAGGAAGCCAACAGTTAAGTATTTGAAAATGTATGGTAGTACAGTTTTTGTAAGAATACCTGAAGAAAAAAGAAAATCTAAATGGGATAAAATGGCAGAATCTTGAATTTTACTTGGTTATAGTGACACTGGATATAGAGTATTGATTAACGACAAAGTAATAGTAGCTAGACACTGTGATGTAATAGAAAAAGACATGTCATTATGTGGATTTCAAGATGAGAAAGGTGATAACATAGAAGAGAGAGAATTGGACAGTATTACTGAAAATTGTGAGGAAAAGAAAACTTTAAACAAACAAATTATTGATGATAAGAATATAACAATTGATAAAGACCAAGAACCTAAGAAATCAAAGAGACAAGTTAAGCCACCAATCAGATTTGGTGAAGAGTTTGGTTATTACTGTATTAGTGTAAATTACTGTGATGCTATGATTCCAGATAATTTTCAGGAGGCGATGGAATGTGAAGAAGCTGATAAATGGAAGGGAGCGATGGACCGTGAGATGAACAGCTTAGTAAAAAATAAGACATGGACACTCGTTAATAAGCCACCCAAGGACAAGATAGAATATATATATATATAGAAGGTGATAGATGTGAAATGGGTTTACAAAAGAAAAAGTGAAAGTGAGTACAAAGCCAGGTTAGTGGTTAGAGGATTCCAACAAACTGATTGTGTTGAGGATACATACTCTCCTGTAGCAAAAATGCCAACTTTAAAATTATTATTGTCATTTTGTTGTCAAAATTCTTTAGAAATAAATCAAATGGATGTAGAGACTGCTTTTTTGAATGGTAAAGTCTTGTCTGAGGTTTATGTTAAACAACCCATTGGCTATGAAGATAATACTGATAAGGTCTACATGTTAAATAAAGCATTGTATGGTTTGAAAGAGAGTCCACGTGCATGGTATGAATGTTTCACTAAATACCTGACTGAACTAGAGTTTCAAAGAAGAAAATATGATTACTGTTTGTATTTTAAAAAGAAAAAGGACTTGACTATTTATATTCTATTATTTGTGGATGATCTGTTGATATGCTGTAGGGACCAAAATGAAATTAATGAAATTAAAATTAAATTTTCTAATCAATTTAAAATGAAAGACCTAGGTAAAGTAAAAAACTATATTGGTATAGATATTGAGTATAATTATGAGCAAAACAACATTTTAACTTTGAGTCAGGAACATTATATTGAGTCTTTAGCAAAACGCTATAATATTGTAAATGCTAAACTGTATAAAACACCTATGGAAATTAATTTAAAATTACAAAGTTGTGAATTACATGAAGATATTAAGTATAGAAATTTAATAGGAGCATTGTTGTATATTAGCTCTGGCACTAGACCAGATATTTCCTTTTGTGTAAATTATCTGAGTCGTTTTCAAAATTGTTGTAATGACACACATTTTACATATGCTTTGAGAGTATTAAAATATTTGTATTTAACTAAAAATCTAAAATTAAGATATTACAAAAATGATAACGCTGATATATTAGATTGCTTTGTTGATTCTGATTGGGCAGGAGATGTAATGGATAGAAAATCAACAACTGGATATGTAATTAGATTATTTGGAAATGTTATTTTGTGGAAATCCAAAAAACAGAACTGTGTAACTAAATCATCAACATTTGCAGAGTATATAGCTCTATCTGAATCTGTGACAGAAATTAATTTCTTAATATGTTTAACAAATGATGTTTTTACTAAGATCTGTAAACCAGTGAAAGTGTATGAAGATAATTCAGGCGCTGTAGCTATAGCTAAATATGGTAATTTTACCAAGAACTCTAAGCACATTGAGGTGCATTATCATTATATTCATGAAAGTGTTAAAGATAAAAGAATTGAAATTGTTAAAATAGAATCTGAAGTAAATGCTGCAGATATACTAACTAAAGCTTTAGGAAATATAAAGTTTTGTAAATTTAGAGAGTTTTTAAATATAAAGTAAAAGAAAAGCTGATCTGTTGATAGATATAAGTACCAATATTTTTATAGTAATATGATATATATGTAAGTTAATTGATTTGTATTTAGCATCCCGAGTTAAGTTATAGTAACTGTTTAGTATTATAAGATATAAATTTGAACTTTATGTTACTTATTTGTTGTAAAATATAAATGTAAGGAGGCGTGTTGATATTACATTTATATTGTGGCAACACTGGTGTGAATGTCTATAGGTTATACTCTATGCTTTTTCTCTTTGCCCTGCCGATGTAATGGTGAGAACATATCCGTTTATAAAGTATTGTATAATAGTTATTAAAAGTGATAAATAAAGCTGAATTCCTCAAGTATTATGTGTCATTATTAAGATACATATCTCATATTATTATGCTACTACTTACACAAAAGAAATCGAAAAAATATTGAGTTTTCATTCATGATTTTCGATATTACGAAACACATGCATATTTTCACAAATTTCAAGCAATTAATAGTGCTATCGCATTAAAAAATATTTCAATGTGTGTGTGATTCGTGTCAGTCAAATAATGATAGTCGAACCTTCTACGAGAGAGTCCGAATTACTACGAATGAATGTCAATCCACATACACACATATAGCGGTGCACTCGTATCTATGTTGTATTTTGTCAAACAGAGACAGCAATATTTTATAAACAAATTTCAACTTGCAGTTTCGAGTGTCGTACGCCGGCCTCTTAATGTCCTGGGCTGGGCTCAGGTCTCCTCTCAAAGAGTTTTCATATAATTTAAATATGGAATCTCCGTGCCACTGACATCCTTTTGTGAAGAAAAAAAAGAAAAGAAGCGCGAAATATTTATAAATATTATGTTAAATTCTAAGCTAAATTGTGTCTTACATGGTGTCTTACGTTTTGAGTTTATTTTATAAATACTTTAAATGTTCCTTACAGGTGTAGTTTAAAGCACTGTGTAGCACTCGGGTGAAAGTCCCATTCCTACCTCGGGAGTATTGTGGCCCTAGGCTGCGCCTTCGGGCCACAAACTGCTCCCTCGCTAGTAATCGGTTCCTTTCCTCCCTCGGTGAACAATGTACTATTGCGATTTCTGACATTTCTAGTACTCAAACCTCAGTCGGTCCAGTAGAGACTTTTCGTGTACTGTGGGGCTCAATTCTCAGAGCGTTTGAAAAGTAAACATCGTGTGCACAAAGTACAGTTACTGACAAAACAGAATGTAACTTAACTGATGTATTTTTGATTGACAACTTTATTTGAGACTGCCTAGATGGCGTAGTGGTAGCGTGTGCTATTGCTGTGCTTGAGGTCTCGGGTTCTTTTCCCTACCGAACCAAATGTTTGCATGATCTACAGATACATATTTCCGATTTTGGGTGTTTCGATGTATACACATGAATATATGACAAAAAGTATATTTATATATATTATGTTTATATTTTTATCACTTGTCTAGTACACATAGTATACGCTCTGCTTAGTTAAGGACTTATGTGTTGTGTGTCAGATAAGTAAAACATTTATTTATTTTAATTTGTTTGTTATTAGTTTAATGATCATACGATATAAAGTTTCAACGGTGAATACTTTTTATTCATTTACTAATTTTAAACAATGTCCGAAATATGTCTCATAATTATTTATTTAAATCACTGTCGTTTACTAATTTAGATTATATCGTAGTAAACAGAATCCTAATGAAAGTTAAAAAAGCCATACTCATGTTGTGTACGGTTTTTATTAGAACGTTCCTTACTAACTACCATCTAATATTATACTCTTTAAGAGAGATTATATGCGACCAATCAAACTTATTATGTATTTTACTATGTAGGCTTCAGTGATGCAATATATTGTGTTTCAAGTTTGACCACCCGGTAAATTTGTGACAAGTATCAACAACAATTGCACAGTTCCAGTTGACTAACTTTTGCTGTATTTTATTTTGGACAAATGTTTGGTTGGAATAGGATTTCATTAATCGAATACGTGAATCTTTTTTGACAAAATCGAACCGTTGATTGTCAGAAATCAAACAGAGCTCCATTGCTCTGGGTTGTTAGTAATACTCTTGCATTAATAATATTCAATCCAATAGTGCTAAAAGTAAATATACTTGTGCACGAAATATTGTAATATCTTCAAGATTATCACGTTAGTAATGTGTTGAACTAGGCAATTTTGGTCTTCATGGAGTGCCTAAAATCGATCAGAGTTATGTGCAATGGTAGATGCATTTGCCCAGCAGTGGATTGCGATTGGCTCATGATGATCATCAGTGCAAAACATGTTTACTGTATTTTATAGGCTAATATTACATTGGTCAAAATTTCTTTGAGATCAGATGGAATGTTGTTACTGTCATAGAATATAGGTAAGCCTTTGGTGTAGGATACAAACTACCAAAAATTAATGTCATTTTAAACCGATGCTCAATGTTTTGGGTCTAAGTGCGCGTGCTATGTTTCAACAACTTGCCAAGCAACTGATTGACCTAAGCACCTTTTTCTAGCAAAAAAACGTACATTGTACATATTTATAAACCTTCATATAAAAAAAAACAACTATGGAAAGTGTAACCACGCAAGAAAAAACATTTAAAAATATTTGCATAGTAATTTGATCATAAACTAACTAAAATGTTATTTATATCTGACATATTCATCTGCTCATTTGTTTTTTTGTTGTATTTAGGGCCACAGCACACTAGCTACTTTTAACATCGGCGATCGGCGATCGGCGATTTTGCGACTACATCGATGCTGCATCGCGTTTTAGCGACTTCCTGCGTTCGATCGCGGTATCGGAAACGCGCGTTTTAGCGACTGCTCAGTTGCCAAATCGATGCTACCGGAATTCGAATGTGTGCGGAGAGTAGCGTTCAGCTGCTGTGTCGCGCTTCTAAAAAGCGACTCAATCTCCGCTTTTGGCGTTTTTAAGTGTGCGGTGTAGAGCGTTCGGTCGCGGCGAAAAGCGTCTAGTTGCCGATCGCCGATGTTAAAAGTAGCTAGTGTGCTGTGGCCCTTAGAAAAAAAACTACTGTAGTTGTTCTATTCTTAAAGTGTTAGGATCCGTTCTAAGCAATATTAGGGTGTTACTTTATTGTTACTCAAAAACTATCACTATTTCATTAACAGGTACAGATTGCAATACGTGACCAATTAGTACCAAACTCAATTTTATTTTACACTTTACCAATTAACATACAGACTTTACAAAGACATGATACTACATTAATATTCGTATTCAAATTAAAATGAAAATAGAAAATTTGAATAGAGAACTATCTCAGTAGCGTCAATGCCGTCATATCATTGTCACCGACTATTGTCAGACGCGAGGCCGACTTCCGAGCTTGCGACTTGCCGGAAATTCGTCAGTCGCCAGTCAATCAATGTACTGGGTGGTCTTCTACATAAGTATAAAAATAAACCAACTGATTATTATTAATGAGGACAACAATATTTTTCAGATCAATAAAGCTGTTTGTCTGTTGGTATTTTTTGGGAGCTCCAGTCTCATTTAGACTAAGAAATCGTTTTTTGTGAGAATAGGTAATTTTTTCTAAGTGATTCAATAAACTTTTTTGTAAAAAGAGGAGCCTTAACATAATCTAGCATTTTTATAAAGTCCTTGTTTCTTATTAATTATTTAACAAAAATTATTCACTATTTAAACTGTAAACTATAAAAAAAGAAATATTTTGAACATCTGACACACAACGCCATCTAGTCTCAAACTAAGCAGAACTTGTACAATGCGTTCTAGACAACTGATGTAAATCCAGACATAATTTTTTTCTAAAAACATATAATATATTTTACATAAAAAAACAATTAAACTCCGAAAAATATATTTGCAGACCATAAAAACATTTGGTCCGACCCGGGATCAACCGGGAATTTCTTGATGCTTGTAAATATTCTTTAAGTTAATTTCCTAAATAAACTAAATTCATAACTACCATACTGGTCTTTTCATCTATAATAAATAAATGGTTAAATTTATACAATAATACTAGTTGACCCAGCGAACTTCGTACCGCCCAACTTTAAAATTCCAGAACTTGATCGCAGTGCCACCTACCGGGTCATATTGCGAATCTAAACCATTCCCAGATCCCCTTGAACACACACAAAAAATTTCATCAAAATCGGTCCAGTCGTTTGAGAGAAGTTCAGTGACATACACACTCACAGAAGAATTATATATATAAAGAATATATATAAAGATATACTGATGGTCGAAAAACACTTTAGTGTGTGACAGTACGGCGAACATGTCAACACACGTAGTATGCACGAAGTGAGGCGCACTACAGTATTTTACAATGTGCACAAATTTTCAGACTTCGACACAGACTCTGAGCTAAGTTAACAATCTGTGTGACAATGCAAAGCGGAATACTGATTTGAATAGAATTGGAAATATGGTTGTACTCTTACTGTAAGCTACTACTGTCAGTAGACTGAATATCAAATCGTTTATAGATGTGACTATGTATTTTTAAATAAAATGTAAGTGTCAATTTGTAATATCAAATTAGAAAATTCACTAAATACAAATTAAAATACGTAAACGATACTTACATCAACAAATTGGAGAGGCCTATGTCCAGCAGTGGACTACGATAGGCTGATGATGATGACATCAAAAAATCAACTGACTTTTTTTACTATCTGTTTCTTCCGAATAACATCTGGAACCACCACCAGGTTTTACCAATTTGACATGACTTCCACTAGCATATAAACTGATTATCTAAAAAGTAACTTATGCTCATTTTTGACTAGCGCTCAAAGATTAAAGCTTTAATAGGTTCAATTAATCCATACCCTAATTGTATATCTGATAAGTTTCTTTGCATTCTCCCAGACTTGATCTGCATCCCGGCTTGCAGTACACAAAAATTTTTGCTTTAAAAGTCCTGAAAAATAAATTTAACTAAACTTCTCATTACATACATACAACATACAGTAAGTAGCACATTTTAGTTTTATTAAACTAAAGTAGTACATAGCTTTTGCGCGTAGCTTCACCGGAGTGTATGTCGATTATGGTAGTAAAAAGTATTTAATTGAAATCGAAACCGCATTTAAAATGTAAAAGCGTATTTAACAGATAGTATTATAAATTAAAAAGTAACTCTATATGTCATTGATTTACTTTTATTCTTGAGGAAAGATAATAGGTGCACGAAATCTTTCTCTCCTAGTTGGCAAATCTGTTTTGCTGTATCAACAGATTGTACATTGTAACGTACCAACCATATATAATTCAAAAAGTCGTAGAGTTAAATGGAATGTATCTTCAACAAACAAGTTTCATATTTATTCTGTGTAGGAAGTAAAGGAATACTAAGGAGATGCATGTACTTACTGCATAGAATACATAATGTGCTCTGAACATAGCTGCAAGTGGAGCACCTTTGAGCTCACAACTTTATCTGAACATCATCACGTCACTGAGATCACTCGAGGAACTTTAAGTATGTTAATTTACCCGAACATAATGATAATTTGTATTTAGACACGTGAATGAAGTTGTAATTAGATGGATGCTGTTTTAGCACAACTTCGCGGCGGTAAACTTGGTGAGATGTTAGATGAATAAATTATGATATTAGTTTAAAGATAAGATTTATTTACATTTCTATAAAATGGCCGTTCCTAACTTATGTTCTTTATTTATTCAGAATCTGTCCACTTTAATAATAAATAAATATTTTGGACATCTGACAAACAAACATCATCTAGTCCCAAACTAAGCAGAGCTTGTACTATGGATACTAGACAACTGATATAAATACATATCCTGAGTGGATCCTGTATGAGTACTTATCTCACTATACTCAGCACAGTAAGAAGCGGCGAGGTAACCCGTTAAACCTCCAATTGCTAAAACAACCACATACACCAAAGTAATGCTGTTTAAGTGTATCTCTTTTACACATAAAAATATTTGGGTAGTATGTGACAGTTTAAAGAGAAGGAAGTGGAGTGATGATTTGCGCAGAACGAATGGCAGAAGTTGGAATTGAGAAGCCAAGTATCAAATAAAATGGCGCAGCGTTCAATTGTAGATACGTATGTCCAGCAGTGAATTGCGATAGGCTGGTAATGATGATGATACCACGCTGGCTAGACGGGTAGTTATATATTCATTGTTAGTATCAAGTTTCTCTTGTGTATAATGAACTTCTGATATACAAAACATTTTTTTATGTAAAATAACCTTAATACAGTCGAACTTTTATAAATATTTTCAAGTAAAACATTTTCTCAGATAAACGTAAAGAACCACATTTCCATACAACGTCGTGTTCACTCACAAGTCAAGAATAAAACTCCGATGCGGCTCGGTATACGTAATGTGTTGTGACTCTAGTGAAACTGCACCTTTATAGTGTCAACTAGTGAATTGTGGGGCAAGTGAAAAACATCAAGATGATGTAAAATGATTAAATTATTTCAATTCATTTTATAAACACATAAAAACAGTAATCATAACATTAACCACTTACCATTTTTAAGTCGGTAGAAGCTTAGGCGGTAAAAGATAAAGTTTAAAAAAATCATATCAGATTATTTCTAACCAGTCCGACGTGCTAAGTTGTAAGTGTTACGCATCGATTCTATTTCTACAATAGTTAAGGCCTCTATTGTATAGTTTTATTGACTAATATTTTGTTTTGACCGCGTGATTTAGCGTTGAGATGACGTAATTCCCATACATTTGTTAGTTTTAAAATAATATTTACGTTTATCGTATGTCAATTTCACTATTGCATTGATCACGGCAATGCTGGCGAGTGGCGAGGGTGGGAAGCCGCGGTTTCGGATCTCGAAGGACGTTGCAGAGGTCGATAGCCTTCTATTCGTGGCCTAAAGCCTAATAAGCCTACCCAAGATGTGGCTGCAGCCACATCTTGGGTAGATATGACCACTGCAAACGACCTCAGACAGGTGACACCCCCGGTGCGGCCGTGGGGTCTCGTCTAAGCCGAGTACTGCGCTTCTTACTGCGTGGAGCGGTGAGAGGTGTGACAGCGGGGAGAATAATCACCCTAGAATCTACCACAGTCGTGGGGTAAGTTAGGTAAGGCAGAAGCCGCTGATACGTTCCTCTGTTCCTCCGTAGCTCGCAGAACCTGCCGAGGTAGGCCGCTGCGAGGCTTAGTGGGTAAACCAGTTCCTCCGGGAGTTCCACACACGCCCTTCATTTATATATATGGTGCGAAAAGCATTCCCCGCTTAAGCAAAAAAAGAATTTTCAATAAAATTTTAGTTACAAAAGAATTTTGCAATATTTATATTATTTAGCATAAGATGAACATGCTCGATGCATGCCCAGTAGATGGGTATGCAATGCTTTATTATAGAAGAGTAATAATACCGCATAAAATATAAATAACTAATATCATAATATTGTCTTAAAATACTAGCTTACGAGTTCGTTTAAATCACTAATTAGAAATTAGTTGAAACGATCTAATTTTGGCAACTACGTGTAATGTAATTACCTGTGGTGTAATTTAATAGTAAATGGAACGCTTATGCTTTTATGTATATAATGTTAATAATGTCCGACATTATTAACATTATATACATAAAAGCATAAGCGTTCCATTTACTATAACATAACATATAGCATAACCGATCTTAATTTAGAATACCGATATTCTAAATTAAGATCGGTTACGTGGTAGCTATTAACAGCTTACAATGTTTATTAATAGAAATATTTTTAAGATTGATAAAATCTCCTTTATCCACCAACTTTAAAAAGAAAATTATCCGAATACATACAAACAAGCGGTGACTTCCATAACTTATGCGAGAAGTACAGTATTAATTCGTCAAAATCAATGTTGTAAGCAGTAATTTGAATCTTATGTTTTTTTAAATGACGGCATTTTAAATTGTTAATTATTTTATTTAACAGTTGCGGAGCTGATAGCCAAATGGCCTTAAGTGATTGGAAATAATCACCGAGGTTAAGCAACGACGCGCGGTCGGTACCTAGATGGGTGATCGTTTGTGGCATGATATGTTAAGAGCGTCTTCGTGATTTGGATGTCCCGTGAAGTAGTTGGCCCCTTTTGTCATCATAAGATAACAGTCGTAAAGCCTAGGTAGAAGCCTTCAGGCATCTCAAAAACATCCAAAGGAAGATTGCGTTGCCACAATGTTTCTTGCTAGTCCTCAACCCGCACTCGACCAGTGTGAGGATATATGGCCTTAAACCTCTCCTGAGAGGAGATCCGGAACGCACCCACGGCTCTGCCCACGTGTATATATCGGCTAAAGCGGTAAAGAGTAGCTTGTGCCTATTTCCCAAGAATCAAATTATCTACACATCAAATTCGATTAAAATCGCTGAAATAATTAAGCAGTAAAAACTTAACAGTCAGACAGAGTAGTAATACTTTCGAATTTAATATAGTATGTATTTATGGCAATATATGTACAAAATAATACGCATAATTTTGACCCTCCGAAATAATATCTGCGTAACATCTAACCAATCCACTTGCCTTTTTTCTTGCAATCGAAAAAATTAAACAATATTTCACCAAAAGTACTTTTACCGCATTATTCATGTAATCCGTCAGGTATCACACAATCGGACAGTCGGCGTGAGTGGTGCGGACAAAGACGGTACGAAATGGAATTTTCTAGTAGCAGCACTTGTGTGGGGGGTGTACCGCAGATGGATTACTTTGATATCATTGTTGTTAGGTACTTGTTATATTTGCACTTCGCACTTTTCGTAACTTAGGTAAGAAGGCGAGTTTTATTTATTCGAATGCAAAAAAAAAAATTATAGGCTCTGGCTACGTGCTTATCGTTTATAGTCCCTGTGATATTTGAAACACGGGTATTCGGTTGGCAGTTTATTGACGACTGAAGAAAGACATTACAGATTAGAACAGCCGGGCCGCGGCGCTCACGCAAACATAAGTATACATAGGTACATGTACTTATTGACTACGTACATCACAGTCCCTTTATTAAAAATCAATATGGAAAAAGAGTCATGCTCAACTTCAGTTAGGATGAAACCTAGCTAAGGTTGAGCGTAACTCGTAACTCGATTCTACAGGTAAAAAAAACTGTTTTTATTACAGGTGTCTAATGAATAAGTGTTAAACAAGTTGAATGTTATAGGCTGTTGATGATGATGATTGATGAAGTTGAAAACTCTGTGCACTGAAAACTAGGGTAATAAATGTGAAATAATAAGGGCTGTATGTTATATTAATGGGAAAATGTCCTTTGTATTGATAAAAAACTAAAAGGAACTAAAAGATATAACAAATCTAAGAGTGTGTGATTTTAAGATGTGATCGATCACAATTTTGTGTTTGAAAGTTTGGGTCTGAGGTCAAACTAAAAGTTTTGTGATATCTTTTAGGAAAAGCTAACAGTTTTCCTCAGATCTTTTACTTTAAAGTTAAGTACAACTTTAGTAAAGGATTGATTAAAATTGCCGTGTTCATTTGCAATTGATAAATTAACTATCTCTTAATAATTAAAATTCTCGTATTGCGGTGTTTGTTGCCAATCTATTCCGAAACCGCTGGACCGATTTATTCAAAATTCTGTGCACATCGAGTAGGTCTGAGAATCGGCCAACCTCTATTTTTCATACCCTTGTGACGCGAGTGGAGTCGCGAGCCTCACCAGGCTTATATATAAAATTCTAGTGTCACAATGTTACAATTCTCCTCCGAAACGGCTTGATCGATTCTTATGAAATTTGTATACTCAGTAGGTCTGAGAACAGGATACAAACCATTTTTCATACCCATGGGTGGTAAACGATGAAACGAACGCGAGAACGAAGCGGAGATGAGCCGCGGAATTACAGTACATCAATATGTTCCTTCGCTCCATACCAAATAGTTTGGAGTTAAGAATACGTTGTTAATTTATTATCATCTTTCTATCTTTTGGTATTTCGTAAATTATTGGAAGTCGGCTACTAGTTTGACCGGTTTTACTTGAATATGAGTTTTCCATGGAGCAACTAGTATAGGACTTTTGCAACCCCGAGGGTAAACTGTATTAGAAGGTTGAACTATTTTTAAGGATCTTTGAGAGCTCTGACTTTCCAAGAACGATTACCAACATACTACTCTTAAATTTTACTCACGCTTTTTATACGGCAGAGTGTAGTCATTTTCAATCAACAGCCTTTAAGAGTCCACTGCTGGACATAGGCTTCTCCTTTGAAAGGAGGTTTGGTCAGACGAGTTGGTAAAGGGTTTGTTTCAAGTTTTCCATCTCTTGGCAGTGATGTTAGCTGTTTATTTTGTTCCTTTAGTCGCCTCTTACGACACCCATGGAATGAATAGGGGTGGTGACACTTTGTATTCTTATTCCGTCACCACACGGACATTTTGGCAGGTACCTAATGAAAAATAAACACTTTTGGTATGTCAAGAATATAAGGTATGTTTAAGAGTGTAAAATGAGATATTTTCTCTGCTTTTATCATTCGTAAGGAACGGCGATAGCTGTTAAACAGTTGTAATAGATTATACGATTTTGATAACCTCAGTTGATTGGGTGAGTAAAGCAGCTTTTATAATAAAATAAAAGTGGTTTTGCGCGTATGTACAAAACGTTTATTGTAAGGGACAGAACATCGGGAGCTGCGGTGCGATAATTTCATTTTGCGAATGATTGTTCTACACGCGTTGGGTAGGGGTACGCAATTAGCGATTTCTAAGTGCAGTGAAATCTAGACCGTATGATGCGTTTGTTAGTACAATTGGGTTCGTTTTTAGTTTTAATTTGGAAGCATATGGGTGTTTATAAATAAGTAATGACCTAACCATTTACGTTGTGCAAGTGTAAAGAGAAAGAAAGACAGACAGAGAGGGGATATGAAAGAAATGTTAATGATAGATCACATTAAATTTAAAAAATATATATCTATTTCATCAAATTTAAACAATAGGTAAATATATCAAGTTTCCATAAGTAAAGTTGCTTGTAAACGGGCTATAAAAATTGCATCTTGTTGGCTATTTTTCTTGACCAATATAACTCAGTATATTTGTAACTTTAAGCAAGCGGGATAAATCATTTGCAATATAGCCGGCTAGACATTAAATACTTGCAACTATAATGAAATAAATTGACAATATCGCCGGGCTATACAGTAATATCGCAGCAATTGTTGCACTGTGTTGAGATATATAATCAGCAACTTGGCAGCTATAATATTGCAGCAGGAAATTTTCAAAAAATAGCCCCTTTAGATCTATAATTATATACAAATTTTTGTAGTTGACCTAAACAACAAAATCAATTTTAGACTTTTGATCTTGTAGTGCGATTTCACGAAATTATAAACCAACGTTACTAGTGTATTTAGTGGCCCCACATCTGGCCCGAGATAACGTACGTTGCGTAATGGCAGAGAGGAAATTAAAGCAATGTTGTGTTGTTTGCTTTTATTACTGTACGAGAATTTGAAGTAGGGGCTGTAGTCGTGGAGCCACGAAAATTTAGGATAAGATTTGTTTATTATACTCCGGTGAGTAAACATCTAAGAAAGAGAATTTTGGAAACAAAATTTGTTAGCTAGAATAACAAACATAGCTATTAAAGTTAATAATTTAGAGGTAGAGTATTCTTGAATAACTGGTTGGTATTTTCATGGATAATACCTTGGAGAATTGCTATCTGTATTATTTTATACTGATTCAAGGAAAACGAAACAATCAACTCTTTACACGGTCTGACTAGGCTTTGAGTTATAAAGTGGGTGAATTTTCAAATTATTTGCCAGTTTTAATTCAAGGTTACTTTAAAAAAAATTGCTAATCACCGTCCATTGGTCCATTTATAAAAATTTGCTAAGCACAAAGGCCTCCGGCAAAGCGAGCCCAATATCGCAGTATTGGGCAGCCATTATCCATCCATGCTTTTCTTAAAATCGTCGGTTCATCATGTCGCGTGTAAAACAATATTGATTCGTGAAATTTTATACCTATACTAGCTGATGCCCGCGGCTCCGCTCGCGTCCTAGGGGTATGAAAAATAAATGTTGGCCAATTCTCAGACCTACCTGATATGCTCACAAAATTTCATACAAATCGGTCCAGCCATTTCGGAGGAGTAGGGGAACGAACATTGTGACACGAGAATTTTATATATAAGATATCATTTTTAGAGTGGTACTTATATTAAACGAAAGTATTTCAGTATTTCCTCAGTAGATGGCGCCGTTGCATGTTTTCGTAGCGCTGTATGCCACATTCATCTGTTTGTTCCACTTAAGCTTTGAAACGACAGTATCGATTCTAATGGTTTTTTACTGACAGATAGCGCATGATATAAGGAATAAATTTACCTATCTTTATTTATACATTCTTGACTGCCTCGATGGCGCAGTGGTAGCGTATGCGACTGCTGTGCTTGTGGTCTCGGGTTCGATTCACGGGTCAAACTAAATGTTTGTGTGATCTGTAATTATTTGTTTCGGATTTTGGCTGTTTTATTTTATACGTATAATATATATATGTATTTACAAAAAAAGTATGTTGGGGGAAGTGGGGCAGATCGATTCACAAAAATTGAAAGTCGAATAACATGTGAATAAACCATTTAGTTTTAATCAATTTTCCAAACATTATTTAGCTAAATATATAAATTTTATAATATCAAGGAAAAAAATTGTTAAGGATGTGAAAGAAAGCGAATATGAAATTTTCTGTGAAAAATGACTTTTGTATCATTTTGCCCCACCAGTGGGGCACTTAGGTACACCACGAGGGGTACTTTAATACAGAATTGAAATCGTATGCATTTTAGTTAAATTATACACACTTTCATGTTAAACGTAATTTTTATAATGGAGAAACCGTAATTAGTTTACAAAATTGACAGCTTCACACACTTGTGACTCTTGGTTATCACAAATAATCATAATTGGGTTATTCAAATTCAAATTTTCAAATTCAAAATTCTTTATTCACTTAGGATGCAATACATCTCTTGTGACAGGTCAAGATTCTACATGTACATTTATGCCATGTTCGCAAACAATAGGTAAAGCCGGAGAAAAGAACATGGCAATAAAAACTCGCGGCCACTCCTTTCAAATCGCCAATGTTCACATAGTTTTAATGTTTATGAACCTGATATGGGGGTAAGGTGCTGCCACTAATATACTATACACCATGTTAGAGGACTGATGCAAATTATAGTGATTAAAAATTAGAACATAAGGTAATTTAGAACATAAGCCAATTTATCTTTGGTGAACGATGTATGGCGTTGAGTGTGCTGAAGACCTTGCATGAACAAATCAGCCGTACTTCGGGAGCCCCATTTACAAGTTATCCACGTTCACCTGAAACAATTTGTCCTACTTGTCTTTTGGTCTTTTCAGCCAAAACTTAAGACATTGGCAAAACTGCATTAATACTTGTTTCATCCAAATTGACTATACCATCAGGTGTAAATATATATCGTACCATTATACGCTCAAAATTATCAAGAAATACACTTTAGTGTTATTAAATGCAAACTTCTTGCGGCGCTTGTGTTTTTAGACTTTCATAGGTTGAGCTTCTTGTTCCAGTTTCTGAATCCAGCTGCATCACCTTTATCGGCCTTCTCATTTTTTACATAATTCTGGATATTTACATCCCCAATATTCTGCATACTCATAGGCTAACTTTAAAAGTTAGTTACTTCAGAGATAACCCAAGATGCATCTGGCTGCAAGTCAACAAATATTATGAAAAAGCTTTCTCTTGCTGGGTAATAAATACTTGAGCAACGGTATACTTCGATCCACACAAATAAGAAGATGACGTTTGATTTTCCTGATAAGCTTTTCAAAACTTTTAAACATGATTTCGCAGAGTTGATTCCATACTTGTCAGCTGATTTTTAATTGGTTATTAGCCTCAAAGTTACATCAGACACGGCACAGTTGATTTTCTCCTCATTTATATTTCGTCTTTCAGTCTTTGGTTTGTACGTGTGCATCATTTTCTAATGACAAAAAGAATACCCACTATAATATTAATATAATTTTATGAACCGTGGCCCTTTGATACAGTTTCGGGGCACCTTGATGCGTTTCATTGTGCCCCGCACTTTTCTGTATCTAACTACCCCAAATGATTTTTTTCATAATGCAAGTTATATAAATAGAACTAACTTATTTATTGAGAAAAATTTACAAAATTCTTATTACTTAATAGTTCAACTTACACTTGGAATATATAAATATTATCCAGATGGTTTACAAGATCTTAGAAACACTTTTACATTTTATGTATTTTTTTACTCGTCACCACGCAAAACACGTTACCTCCTGTCCAACAGCACCAGCTCACTGGCTGAGTGTGGCGCCACAATGGATGAGTTCTAACGTTAACAGGAATGTTTTAAAGATGGCACCATTGGAATGCATTTAATAGATTATGAAATAATGCTTGTGTGTCTATGTGCCCCTTGCATCATTCTGCCCCACCTCCCCTTTATGTATTTATATCAGTTGTCTAGTATCCATAATACAAGCTCTGCTTGGTTTGGGACTAGACGGCGTTGTGAAAGATATCGGAAATATTAAAAAAAAAAAATACAAAATTACCTGCAATTTTTGTTGGTATAACACCCGTGGTTGTAAACTTGACATATTGAATATGGCCAAGACAAGATCGGGATAGTTGGCGCTCCTTGGGGAATACCTTCGTTCAGCAATAGCCGGCGCTAGGTTAATTTTGTAAACCTTTATTCATCATCAACCCAAAACGTCCCACTGCTGGACTCAGGTCTTCTCTCAGGAGAGGGTTAAAGCCATACTACATTTGACTGCCCGGTTGACCCAGTCGCCAAGTCGCTTTCTACTGTGCCAAGTGTAGTTGGTTCATGTCCCATGTGGGATAACACTTTGTGTGATTCACAAATTGTTGTTCTGAGTATGGGTATTCTTTGTGTACGGTTCATGTATGTTTGTAAAGTCCTCCGCGACACAGATATTTATATTCCTAAGAGTAGTCTTTAAATAAAAATACATCTCCGCGCTGGACGAGTGTGGGTTGTTTTTAATGTTTGTAATGTTTTTAAGCCGCCCGAAGACCTCATATAACGCACCGTTGTTAATTACCCTCAGTGATTGTTATCAAACCATTTATTGTAAGAGCCAAAATATTTGAAAATTGATCTACTTATAACTCAAAGCCTATTTTTTATGCGTGGAAACCCCCGCATGCCATCACCAAACCGTGGTTTGCGGCGAGGTGGTATTTTAACTCAAACATCAAAAAAATAATCGAACATTACATAACTCTTCCTACATCCATGTTTCGCTAGTGAACTCGTAATACAAAATCTTCTATACGGCCACGTTTGTCATAGCATCCTGAAATGTCCCCAATCGTTATACATTCGGATGAATAAATATCTACTATTACTGTTCCAACATTAATTTTCTTCAATACTCCTCTTTAGGTATTTCCTTTGGGAATAACGAGATTTACGATTTGTACAACTATTTTGATAAATATAAAACGCCGAACGATATTATTTATATTGAGATTTTATTTCACTAATACCTAAATATCTGTACTCTATTTATTTGGAGGTTTTGGATTTATAAATATACATTTTGTTTGTTGAAATACGTCTATCTATGTTTTTTTTATATTTGAGTTTGCCCAAAGTGACTATTTTAGCTTAAGGAAAGCATGGTAGAATCCAATACGACTGCCTTTTTGGTCTAGTGGTCGGCGTATGCGGCTGCTGATCAAGAGGTCTCGGATTCAATTCGGGTCGGACCGGATATTTGCGTGATCCACAAATGTTTGTTTCGGAATCTGGGTGTTTTCTATGTCTAATATATATATATGTATTTTATTTATATCACTTATTTAGTACCCTTATTACAAGCTCTACTTAGATTGGGAATAGATGACGTTGTGTGTAAGATGTCCGAAATATTTTGTTTTTTTATTATTTATTCCGAAATTGAGGCCACCACGCCACTCTTGTTATGGTGGTTTTTGAAATGCTTTTGCATCCTCAGGCCGCTGGTTTTGTACTGACCTACAAACACGTCAGCACGAACGCTGACAATGGTTAGTCTTCTGTGTTTGTTTATGTTTGTTTATCTTCCACCCTTGGGTTTAAACTACTGAACTGATTTTAATGAAAGGGGTATCGATAGATTTGTTATAATGACCCGGATATTTTGTCAGATTTTTTATGTTTGTATCTTCCACCGTAGCGTCTAAACTACAATACCGATTTTAATGAACGAGGTATCGATAGATTTGTTATAATGACCCGGATATTTTGTCAGATTTTTTATGTTTGTATCTTCCACCCATGGGTTGAAACTACTGAACTGATTTAATGAACGAGGTATCGATAGATTTGTCATAATGACCCGGATATTTTGTCAGATTTTTATGTTTGTATCTTCCACCCATGGGTTGAAACTACTGAACTGATTTAATGAACGAGGTATCGATAGATTTGTTATAATGACCCGGATATTTTGTCAGATTTTTTATGTTTGTATCTTCCACCGTCGCGTCTAAATTACAATACCGATTTTAATGAACGAGGTATTGATAGATTTGTTATATTGACCCGGATATTTTGTCAGATTTTTTATGTTTGTATCTTCCACCGTCGCGTCTAAACTACAATACCGATTTTAATGAACGAGGTATCGATAGATTTGTTATAATGACCCGGATATTTTGTCAGATT
This sequence comes from Phragmatobia fuliginosa, assembly GCA_932526445.1. NCBI lineage: Eukaryota > Metazoa > Arthropoda > Insecta > Lepidoptera > Erebidae > Phragmatobia > Phragmatobia fuliginosa. Next base: position 6,949,981 of record OW052081.1, on the reverse strand, counting down.
TTTTATGTTTGTATCTTCCACCCATGGGTTGAAACTACTGAACTGATTTAATGAACGAGGTATCGATAGATTTGTCATAATGACCCGGATATTTTGTCAGATTTTTAGGTTTGTATCTTCCACCCATGGGTTGAAACTACTGAACTGATTTAATGAACGAGGTATCGATAGATTTGTTATAATGACCCGGATATTTTGTCAGATTTTTTATGTTTGTATCTTCCACCGTCGCGTCTAAATTACAATACCGATTTTAATGAACGAGGTATCGATAGATTTGTTATATTGACCCGGATATTTTGTCAGATTTTTTATGTTTGTATCTTCCACCGTCGCGTCTAAACTACAATACCGATTTTAATGAACGAGGTATCGATAGATTTGTTATAATGACCCGGATATTTTGTCAGATTTTTTATGTTTGTATCTTCCACCGTCGCGTCTAAACTACAATATCGATTTTAATGAACGAGGTATCGATAGATTTGTTTTAATGACCCGGATATTAAGTCAGATTGTAGTTATTGAAATTTTTTTAAGGACAAAGTTTTGGTCTGTTTTGGTATAACAGCTAAAATTTAAAAATGTATATCTGTTTTAGGTGTCAATGGGCGATGGACGACCAATAGTAAGAGGTTTTAAAGCATATAGGTTCCAAACGAAATTTAGATTTATTATATTTTGATTTGATCGAAAGTATGTTTATATTAAATTTTTAAATTGATTATTATTTCATGTATAGCCTGCCTAAGTGACTCTACTCAGCCCGATGGAAGACATGAGTGGAACCAGAATTAGATTTCAATTATTTTTTTAAAGATAATTAATAGTATAGACAAATATTTATCAATAATTGTGAAAAATATAAAGTTGCTTATGTCCTTTTCCATGATACAATCTACCTCTATAATGAATTTCATGGAAATCGATGCGGCAGTAAAATCATAATAGATAGACAGACATAGTTACTACCAAATTTATGATATTTTTAAGGATAATATTTTATAAAGCACATTGATTTTAAAATTATAATCTCCTGACTGCAACCTCTTTAGTTAATAATAATTATAACATGTAATAAGTAAATTATCCTATCAATATATCTACTTGTGATTGTAAACATACATAACGTATGAAGGCGATAACTAGAGTGAATGACAGTTTGCACGTAGCTACAGCTACGGCGTAGACCTATCAGTCGTAGCCAACTGGCATGTTATGACTCCAACCGACAGAATGACGTAAACTTTGATACAAATCAAGTTGAACTCAAAGCAACTTGACAATCTGACTTGAATTAATCTAAAGTCACATTTATGTAATTACGAGCGATTTATTGTAAGCGATAGTCTGATAGAAGACAACATATTTATCCATACAAATAGTAAAATTGAAGTATCTGTTTGTTATTTCAAATTAACAACTTCAAGGTAAATACACATGACTGTAGTTTAGGTGACAATGCAACTAAATAAATTCTGTTCATTATAAATCCAAGATAGCAGCTGTAACAAAATGGCCGTTTAATAATTTTGTCATGACCAATTCAATAGGCGTATCAAATAAAAGGTTTTGACTAGTAAAACACTATATAATGAAATTCATCATCATCATCAGCCTATCGCAGTCCACTGCTGGACATAGGCCTCTCCCATTGCACACCACTGTGATCGATTTTGGGCTTCTCGCATCCAGCTCCTGCCAGCCATCTTACGCAGGTCGTCACTCCACCTCGCCTGTGGGCGTCCTACACTACGTTTACCGAGACGCGGTCTCCACTCAAGAACTCTTCTGCCCCAACGGCCATCAGTTCTGCGGCTAATATGGCCAGCCCACTGCCACTTCAGCTTGCTAATCCGGTAATAATGAAATTAAAAACTTGAAAATAAAAAAAAAATGGATAGAGGTAATGGTGGTGCGTAATTCTGTTTTGGAGCGTGGACATTTTTACTTAACTAGTGTAAAGGTTGGGTAACCTTTTTGAATCAGATTACATTTGTTATGAAAAAGTAAATTGAATCTGTGATACAGTCAAGCAATACATACCTAACATGTTTAAAATATAGCTGATTTAAAAAAGATACCTATAGAGAAAATCTTTATGCTTTTCTTCAAATTTATAGCAACTCTTATCTAACTTTGCAAAAGTCCCAAATGATAACAATAAACATAAAATTAATCAACTCGTTAAAACAAACATTAGGCGCATAGCTAAAATGAACATAATACTTTCACATAAAGAAATTAATTTAAAGTTAACCCGAAACCTCTCCAACATAACATAAACAGCTCATGAAAATTCTCCGCCCAAAGTCCGGTGGTTAAGCAATAGAGCTGTGAACTACATTCTACCAACATTCTGGTGGCCTTGGTACATTCTGGTATCTAATAAAGCGATTCACTGACCACAATCTGGGTATTCGGGAGGTCCCGGGAATCTTGTGCGTAATATCGGCTGGATAATATCACGAATTGTTTGCAGTATTTGAGTTTTGGAAGGTTTATTAGGGTATTTTATTTAGGACGAGGTGAAAATTTAGAGTAAGGTACGCCTAAATTGTATTGACTTTTATTTAGCGTAATACAGAAATTTGTGCTGGGTATTCGATTGTTGTTTCAAATGGTGTATTAATAAATTGATCTTTAATACTTACTTTTTCTTCATTTTACAAGTTTTTGCATTAAATACATTAGCTATAGTAAAGTATATTTACTCCAAGTTTGTGAGTCCTAGTAACTTTAGGCTTGTATTTCTTTAATTTACCGTTTTATTTAGTTTGCCCTGTTTGTTTGGTTCAAGTCTCGTTATTGAAATTTGAACCCCTACCTGTTGATAGATTGATCTGAAATTTGGAACATACTTTTAGTTCTTTTTCATTGTAAATCTAAGATGGCCCCCACTACAAAATGGTGGTTTAAAAATATTGTATATATGTAATTACCACAATATGCATATCAAATAAAAGGTCTTAAGTAGTAAAACACTATGCAATTAAATAAAAAAAGGTGAACTGTTTTATTGAAAATAATGTACTAAAAGCTAAAAAACAATTCGGTAGATCCCAGGTTCCAGTCATCACACCCCTCTCCCTCATCAATCTAAGACATTGATCTGACAAAAATATAAAATCGTTGGGTCCGTGTTGGATCGTGGTTTCAAAGTATTTAAAATTATTTAAATAAATTACCAAATTTGATTTAAATTTGTTTTGTATTTTTAGCGTCAAAGCGCGAGAAACAAACAGAGAAACAGATTTCCTTTCGCATTTGTAATATTAGTAAGAATTTTATGTAAATTATTATTCTATTTTGCCTTTTCTTTAAACATCTTTTAATCTAAATTTCGAAGTAAATACTTAAGTGTTATGTTCTTTCCAACTCAAAAACACTCAAAACAATTTACAAATAGCAAGAGTCAACATTCTAACTTAAGTATTGCTATAACAGTTAAAGTTGGCGATGGCTGGTACAGTAGCGCTGTTAAGTTTATTATCGTTTAATTGCTGTGTCTTAGTTTCAGATAAGATTGCACTATCTTTGTAGTTTGCTTTTGTTATAGAAGATGGTAATGGCTTAGTTAAGTAATCGAACTGTTCTGTGTAAATGTCGATTCATGATTTTATATTTTCTTAATGCTTTTAACGGAATATTTGTTTCGTTACTATCAGTAATCCGAGTTAAATAGTAGTACTAGAGTTAGGGTTGTTACATCTATGGCAATCGTTATTGGGAATTGAGTGCTCTCAAATATCATGTAGTTCAATATTCGAACTTCAGTTCTCGCTTAGGGTTGCGGAGGTCCGATGCCTGTGGCTCTATGGAAAAACTGAAATTCAGTTACAACCGGTTGAACTAGTTGCCGACCCCAAATAAACTTGGGAATAAAGGCTTGGAAGATGATGAGTTAGGGTTGTCAAAAGTCTATATTAGAAAGATTAGTTTCTATTGGTAGGATTAATATTAGGTGATAAAAATGTTTAGTCTAAACACAATAGTGTATGAATTTTCAGTTATAATGATATTTTTATTTTTTTTCCCTTCACTTTTAATAATATAAGCCTCTCGAAACGACTCAGAGCAGAATCCAAGAGTCAAGTCAATCCAAGACCATCATACCTACTCATTACGAATGCAGACAATGCACCATGGTGACCATACTGTTGGGGTCGGTCTCCTACACACCAACAAACCACGACTACATGAATACTGTAATTTTAAGTTATTTTCCTGTGACGCGGTAGTACTAACACGATGTAGCCAATCGTGTTTTAATCAGGGTAAACCTTCGAGAATAATTTTATGTTTTCTTAAAATCTATAGGAATAAATAAAATTGAAATATCTGTATGCAATATCAAATTTACAGTCTTTTATTGAATTTATATCAAAGTATATTTATCAGCTTTGTGCCAATACAAACCTGAAATTAATAATAATAATAATAAATAAATATCGTGTATAGGCACATATTAATTAAATGAAAAACTGTTATTTTGAAGTTACAGACAGACTCTTAGATTTTATTTATTTGTGTAGATTTCTGTAATATGAATCATAATAATATATTAAGTCGTACCTATACAACATCCGCTAAAATATATTCGCCAGTGTAACCGTTTAATCATATCAACATCAATATTGTCGTCAGCGTGTAGTCCGCTTTATTGTAATATTTTTTAAACATTTTCATAGGCGTTAGGTCTCCTACATGCGCGGCGATAGGCTCCGACACGACATTCGAAACAAATGTATGCGCATATATTATTACGAGTACTGATAGGCTTGAGTGGTGATAAAATGTAGCTGGATATAGTTTAAATCTCTTTGTTTGGTTGTCAGTTATTAAATGACAGCATTTTGTAGTTACTTTGCGTACTGAATACTAGAGAGCTTTGTGCTTAACACAATTAAATCGAAAGGAACTCTATCCATCTGTTACGCTTTCACGCTGAAATCGTTGAACTGATTTTGATAACATTTGGTATGACCAACGGAGAAAAGCTACATGTATGTAATGCCTTATCGAGGAAAGAATGTGTGCTTTCGATTAAGGTTAATATTTGATTATTATCTTTATTTTCAAAGGACAACTCCTATATTAGAAGTATACATTCTCTATCGCGGGTGACTTTATAAATATATAAGAGACGGAAATAAAGAACACCCAGACTCATGACAACTATTTGAGGATCATACAAAGTATTGTCTTACGTGATCTTTGAACCCACGACAATCAGCTCTTTGTTGTTCCTATTTAATAAAATTATTATATCTAAATGATTTGGTGCACAGATAGTCAAGAGCCTGAGAAAGGATAAGGACACTTCACGCGAAGACCGATACACACGTGGGCGGAGCAGAGAGCAAAAGCTAATTTTTAAACTTAAATTTCAATTTCGACTTTCAATATTTTTGTGGCAAAATTATAAAGTGTAACATAATTGCTAAACTGTACTTATAATAGCTGTCATTATACATGCCTTCTTTTCTATGCAAAAGAAATAAACAAATTATGAATTTTAATTTTTATACCGAGCGTCATTTTATTGGCAGCCCCGAACTCATGTCTATATGTATATATATTCCGATCATGAATATGTCGGACACAAACAAAACTGCGTTGCGGTCGAAGGTTTGCGGCGTGCCTATTGTGATTCAAAAACTCAAAATATGCATGTGGGAAAATTATTGGAGATTAATGGGTTATGTATGAAGAGTTATATGCGGCAAATCAGACCGGGGTAAGGGTTAGGTTAGATTAATTCGAGTTTGAGGGAAATAATTGGACCCTGGGGCTAGGGACGAAATACGATAATAGAAGCAACATATGAGTCTTTTGTGGGGCTTTGAATACCTGTGACATAAGTTCGAAGCATTCAAAGGTTCAGTATTAATATTAATATGCCAGTGAATGGTATATAATATTTATGTACCTACATAATACGTAGGTTTTCTTACGTATTTAATACCGCCCGCGTGTATGTCGGTTATCGCGGTAAAGAAAAGCCTATGTCCTTTTACAAGAATCAAAGTATTACAGTGCTGAATCTCAACTAAATCGGTGAAGCAGTTTATCCGTAAAACTAAGTAACTAGCTAATTATATTTGTTGCTAATTAAATACTTTCCTCGTAATTCGACAAACAAGGATGGTTCATAAGGTCACTTTGTATTTTATCGTCATGTTTTTGCTTTATGTGGTTTTCCATGACCTTAGGAAACATAAATCGTTTTTACTATTTGTCAGATGATAGAATATCGCTTAATCTTTAATTAGATTTAATTATAGAATGACTTTGACGTAATACAAGAATACTTAAAGACAATAATTGGATGTCCAACAATAAGTTCCTACTGCTGGACATAGGTCTCATCTCAGGAGTAAACCATCTCGTCTTACCCATTCGGCCTCACGGCCTCATAGGCCATACGTCTTCACGCTGGCCGGGTGCGGGTTGGGCACTGGCAAGACACGTCGTGGCTCTTGTCGTTAGTTTTTGAAATGCCCAAAGGCTTCTAACTAAGCTTTACAACTGTTATCTTATGATAACAACCGAGAACGACAGGTTCACGTGAATCACAATAACGCTCATAACATATCATGCCAAACGGTAACTCATCCAAATACTGACCGCGCCGTCGTTGCTTACGATCGGTGATCGTTCCTAATCACCTAAGGCCGCTTGACTATGGACGCTTCTGAATTGAATGTAATTAAGTTGAAATTCATAAATTCAAATTGTAAGGAACAGCTTATTAATCTTGAAACTTTAGCCTAAGTACACAAAGGAAATTCAAGTTCCTGTTCTACTTGTCATATGGCGGTAAAGTTAATCTGATAGTTGTGTATTTAGTTATGTTAACGTCGAGAACACTGGTTCAAGTAAATACTGAAACTGTGGAACTAAGGCGGCCACGTGTAAGCGGCCTTTGATATCCTCTGTACGAACTTATTACTAGTTTTTCTTACTAAGAATTTAAAAATCTTGTGATTTAAGGGAATTTCTTTATTGAAATGCTGAAAAAAAGTGTGTTCGTATAAAACTTAAAATACCTCAGTCGGGCTAATTACTAAAATATATCATTAAATAAATGTCATTCATTTAATAAATATTTATTTTTATTTATTACTGTTTCTACTCACCATATCTTTCAAAGGGCTGACCGCTTTTAATAAAATATTGCTTAGAAAACTCCAAATTATTTTCTTTTCAACTAACAAAACAGCAATCTGTTCATCTGTCTAAAAATAAAATAGAAGTAAAATCTCTATAGAAAAGAAAATCTTAGTAAAAATAGCCCGTCTGCGGCGTCGTTTCCCAGTGAGTTGCTGTGTCTCTTTATCCATTGCAGAGTCACTCTGTTTGTTGCCGCAATGGTTTGGAGTGCACTATGGCATTCCATTATCAGGACTGAGTTTATTGTGTTGTTACGGAGGGCCTGGAGCACGGAGGCATGAATTCTTAATCCAGTCATATCTTATGAATCTTCACATTATTAGGTATTGTGATAGAAAAATCAAATAACAAGGGTTTTAAAATCTATAAGGGAACGAACGAACATATGGGCGTTGACAAGAGAACTATTCAATTATTCTTTTATTTCTAGTGGTTTTCTTTTAAACTGTTTTTAATAAAACATTCTTAATAGGTTGTTATCAATATTACTAGCTGTTGTAAAAATATGTCCACCCAATATTAGACATAACATCAAAATCATCATCTTTCTAGCCTTATTCTCAATTTTATTTGAGGTCGGCTTCTAGTTCAACCCGTTTTACTCGAATATCAGTTTTTCCACGGAGCGATTGGCATCGGACCTCCGCAACCCATAAGGAGAACTGAAATTCGAAGGTTGAACTAGTTGTCAGTAAATTTGAGGGCACTGAATTCCCAATTACGATTGCCATAGATGTTCATATGACAAACGAGACCGATGGCTTTACGTGCTTCTCCGAGGCACGGGCGTGAATCACCAAACTTCCAAACTCCGGGCTTTACGAATTTCCTAAGAAAAACAAAAAAAAACACTTTTTGGCCCGACCCTGGATTTGAACTCATTATTAGCAGTCGCATATGCTATCCAATAGGCCACCGAGGCAGTTATATCAAAATAATAACAGGTTAATACTTACTTCTGGCAGGTATCTACTAATTCCTATCCTATTCCTATATTTTGTGTTAACTACTGTCAATTTGTATGAAAGTGTGGAGGAACGGGTATCGTGTTCCTCCAACACAAAGGGAGGATCCTCCGACCAGGCGAGGTGATCATGCCTGGTGGGCCACTGCCCAACAGTTGATGTTGGGATGTTGTATATATGCTAATCGGCGCGAGAATATTACTTTCGCGATGCAGGATTAGTAGTTACTCCGTATAGATCGTTACGTGTTTTCTCCGTAGTTCAATGTTCCTTCGGTAGATGGCGCTGTTGTATGTTTTTGCTTGCGCTGAATGTGGAAGTCGCCACAAAAGTAATCAATTTATTATGTGAAATTTCATAATTACGAGCAATAATCCTTACACAAGAATTCAGGTAAGACAAAAAATATTTTTTTTCGTCTGCATATTTAGTTGAAACTTTATTTAATAGTAACAAGGTCAAAGAACTTGTTCATGAAGATATATGATATTGAGAAGGTGCTATTACATCTATGTAACATTTACGCTTTCTTAGGGTCATAAAAAAAGATACTACGCATTTTCTTTCGACGTGACAAGCCTTGACAAAAGTGCTTTAAGACATACCTTCATACAATCACGTTTATTCCTCGTAAGAGGTAAAAAAGTCGTATTAAATGCCAAATATAGTTTTAGACTCATTTAAATCACTCAGCGTACAATGGTAAGGGCTATGCTCGGTGTTTCTCTAAGGGATCATATAAGGAAGTATGTGATCCGGCAATGAATTAAGGTCATCTGCATAATCTGGATTAGCAAGCTTGCAACCATGGCGATATGTGAGTACTGGAGTGGAGACCGCGTCTCGGTAAACTTAGTATACAACTCCCATAGGCCAGGAGGCGAGACGACTTGTGCAAGGTGGTTGGCAGGAGCTGGACGCGATAAGCCAAAAATCAATTAGAATGGCATGTTTAGCAGATATGACATGATGTAGATCTACTGCATAGGTATCAGTCTCATTCCTATTATCTTCATCAGATGATTATGATGATGTCATAGGGTAGAAGCTTGACAATGAAACACTTCTGATAATTATCACCATCATTTTTTAATAGTTATAATATAGTGGAACTGGTACACTAATTATTATATTAGCGAATTTAATGTAAACATAGCGCATAATATGTTTAAATTTGTGTACAATAATGAATAAATGAAATGAAAGTATTATCGGAAACCAAAAGTGGTCGCACTATTCTCACTACAAATTTGAACAATGCAGCATGGTTTACAATCTTCATTTTCCTGCCCCTTTTCCTACTCTATTTATCATCAGTGCAATATTTAATACCCTTATATTGCACCGACTCTTAAGTCAGTGCAATAAAAATAATCTTGGCTATAAAAAACAATCCAAATTAAAAATTCACCCAAGTTTACAGATTTAAAAAGTTAAAAGTACTATATTTTTATAATTTTACTATTAAAAATTACCATCCACTGAGATAAGCCCCTTAAATCCTTGGGATGATGGTGGAATATTCCATAAAATCCGTCAGCTGCAGATTCAACGCATTTATCATTGTTTTATTGTTTTCACATAAATCTCAGATTTACTTTTTTTTACGTTCATTTGCGACCACTGAATACCATTCTGATTGGACCTTCTGTTCTGCCTTCATTAATTTTAATTGTTTATTTTTGTTTGACTTTCGTAGCTTTTATTTAGGTTTACACATGATTTTAAACTGGGAATTTTGAATATGAATAGCGGTGTGGAATTCAATATGAAATATTTTATTTCATTCAGTATTTATGTAAGTATTCAATTTGCAAGTATGTTAACACGGATCGTAATGTAAGTTATTTATTTTTAATATATCAAACATCTGACACACAACGCCATATACTCCCAAACTAAGCAGAGCTTATACTACGGGTGCAAGACAACCGATATGAATATACATATAAATATATAAACATTTGGTCCGACCCGGTATTCGAATCCAAGACCTCTTGATGGCTGCCACACACGCTAACTGCTAGACCAAGAAGGCAGTCGTGTATAGGCGTTATTTTTATGCCTTTATCATACATGAGCCTGCCAAAGTGCCTCTACTCTGCCTAACCGAAATAAAAAAAAAAAAAATTCGGACATCTTATAGACAACGTCATGTAGTCCCAAACTAAGCAGAGCTTGTATTATGGGTACATAACAACTGATATAAATACAAAAACATATTTTTTTTTGTAAATACATACTAATTATACATAGAAAACATCCAGACTCCGAAACAAATATTTGTGGATCACACAAATACTTTCTGACCTGGGAATCAAACCCAAGACTACGAGTATTAATAGTAATAGGAGCATATCTATGGGTGTTAGGTTTTATCGTTACGGAATTTCTTGATTCGGTCACCGTGCTCAAAGCCCGCGATAAAAGCTATACAATAGCTTAAAAAATATTGGATAAGTTACTAGAATTCAGGGCAATATAGAAAAAATAATTGGGCTTTTGTATTTTTTTTATAATTTAATGGTATATTGCAGTATTTATCAGTAATTCATAATGAACCTCCCTAACCAAAAAAACATTTACGGTTCTATCTTTGATAACGTGAACTCCACTTTTATTCTTTTTTTTATATTAAGCCTACCAAAGTGACTCAACTTTGCATGATAGCAAGCTCATGCTGGCTATCAGGCAGAATAGAGTCCAGGAGAAGGGGCCACCATCTTTATCGTGAGGGTAGGCTATGCAGCATGGTGACCTATACCATGGCGGCCTGGTCAGATAATTTTGCATCATTATCCCGGCCTCCGGAGGCCAGAAGAATGATGCAGAATAATTGGGCTTCCGGTCTCAGGCTCACCAACGAAATACGACAACAAGAATTCTGTCATTATTAGGATGGTCTTCTGTGTAAGGGTATTCGTGCTGAACTCAGCGTAGCTTTGCCTACTACCTACATAAATAGTTATACCCTTATTATAATTATAGGTTGCAATTCTGAATAAGACGAGGCCAAGGCAAATTTGCTTACACAAACTAAATCTCTAGAGATATATTAAAAAGATAAAACTAAATGCATTATAAGTTAATATTATAATATACGTTAACATCATAAACTTAGATACTTATAAGCCGATCAAACAATACCTGAAAATTCCAATGATAATGTTATTTTCCAAACTCTATAAATCAAAATTATATTTTAGTGAAATTCTCAGTAAAAGGAGTCTTGGTATCGGAACAGAGAGTCTCAAGTGGTCTGTTGCAGTCATCCTGTGAGATTTAGCGAAAGGTACTTGCTGTTTGAGTTATAAAGGAGGCATGGGGTTACGGGGACCTAGCCAAACAAATATTAAAGCGCGCTAATATTGTGTATTAATATACTGTGAAATATATATTTAGTGTTTTGCAACTCAAAAAGGACTCTTCATTGGGGATCATTTTATTGTTCGTTTCTTTGATTATCTGTTTTTAGATTTTTTTCTTGGAGGCATGTAAAAAAATTAAGTGCTTATAAACTGTAAAAAAATTATAGGTATAAGTAGAAGTAATCACACTTAAGTCTTTTACTGACCGGTTATAGAAAAGTATAGTAGTAGTATTATTCGGTAGTATTCGTTACCTACAATTTTATATCTGAAACATTTATTATGGAACATATTTTTTTGCACAAAGTTAAAAAAAGAATCATGGTCAGCCTATAGCAGTCCACTGCTGGACATAGGCTATCCAATTGCATGCCACTTGGTTAGATCCTCGGCTTCTCGCATCGAGTACCGGAATGAATTTTATATAAACCTAAATAGAGGAATAAAAAATATAATTTTGGTTCACTTTCCCAAGTACAATAAAGCCAGATACCTTTACAGACCTCAAGTGATACAATAGTCAAAAATCTTATAGCGCTATTCTGTGCTGGCTTTGATTTGGCGATCAGCCAGCAGGCTAATGTAAAAAGCGCAGTAATAGCCTAACTCGGCTGTGTTCTGTACGTCTTTATTGGTATGGAATTTAAGAGAAAATTAGTTTTGTCTACGAAGTTCGTGCGACTGTTTATGTTATGTTTTGTAGCAGAAAATGTGACATTATTTGTAGTCAGAGATTGGACTTTGGTGGAATGTTAGTAATCTCTTTTTTGACATAGGGGACAAATGAAATTAATAAAAATATTTAGGACATCTGACACACAACATATTCTAGTCCCAAGCTAAGCAGAGCTTGTATTATGGGTACTAGACAACTGATATAAATACATAAACACCTTTTTTTTCATAATATACATATTATGCATAGAAAACACCCATTCTCCGAATCAAATATGTGTGAATCACGCAAATGACATTTGGTCCGACCCGGGAATCGAACCCGAGAGCTCTTGATCAGCAGCCGCATACGCTAACCACTAGAACAACAAGGCAGTCGTCAATGAGTCTATTTTAGGCGTGACACACCGTGTGGTTTTAGTCGGTCCGATTTCAACACACCACCCCGTCGCTAACACAAGTGAGGTGACTGCTCGGCTTCGGTTACGGTTGACGTCACGGTTTCCACACGTAAAAAAAGGAAACATATGAGTAGGCAGGTCACTTAATGAAAAGGACTGCTATACAAAATTGCTTGCAGCTCGAGGATTATGAGTCCATTGATATATTTTGAGTATTAAAATTGGCTTAATGAAATAGTTACTGTGTTTTTAAATTATCCTAAAATTAAAAAACGCTTACCCGACTATGTAAAAACTTTTTTGAAAATTAATGTAGCCTGTGTCACCCAAGTCATTATAACAAATCTATTGACACCTCATTCATTTGAATCGTTTTAGTAGTTTAGACGCTATGGTATGGCATGGCACAGTATGTGTGTATGTGTGTAAATTGTATATTATTTTACTCTTCAAAACATAAGGCACCTCCAAAATCCAGTTCAAAACCTTCCTTATCAAATGTCGTCCCTAAACATTCTGCTACTCAAGAAGTTTCCTTGTATATTTCTTAACATCATGTATGTACTTTAGCAAGTATTTGGGCGTGTGTGTTTTACAAATTACACAAAAGTTGGAAATCTTGCCCCAAAGCGTTATATAATGGTTAATATTCTCAGACAATTTAGCCATTGTAAGTACTTTACAGCAAACTTTATGTTTTCAGTTTCAAATTTAGACGATATACTGCCTAATTACGTGTCTACACATAATTACTAAGTTGAGGTCATTAGAGACACGAATTTGTAGGGCTGGCCTAAAAACTTCTTTGTAGTATAATGGTCAGGACTAATTAGAATACAATGTATGTACGGTGATCGATGTAAGCTTTTTTAGTAAATCATTAATTTGCATTGGTAGGTATTAAAAAATTATGTCATTATGTAAACAATCAAAAAGTATGTTAAATTGATGGCAACATTATGTATGACAGTATGTCTGTCTGTCTGTTGTTTATAGTTCTAAACCATAGCTTCAATTACGATGAAATTTTAGGTGGTGATACATTGATTCTAAAGAAAGGACGTGCTACTATTTAATGTTGTAGAACCTATAATCTAATTCTATATAAAAAATATGACCTGTAAACTAATAATATCACTATGAAATGTGGAAATAAAAAAAGTATCGAGTTCAGGTGTGCGTCCGGTGCTGGCCAATGGACGCGCACCTTAACGCGTACCGGCACGCAAGGCATTTTTTGCTCATAAATGCCGGCATACGGTGCGGGTGGCGCGGATAGTGGACGCAGCACTATGTGAAATCATACAAAGCAAAATAAAATCCGTTGCGTGCGGTGCGTGCCGTGCGTCCGGCGCGGGCCAATGGACGCGCACCTTTACTAAGATTTGTATCTCAACACTAGTGGATAAACGTATTTCGGAAGTTGAACATACTTTTATAAACATGTAAAATTCTTTAAAGTCACGATAACCGCCAAGAGATCGAACAGAACTATGTTATGAATATAGGAAATATTTAAAATAAGAGAGTTCTCGATATTAATTCACTAACATCAAATCTATTTCGCAAATAATTTTTAATAGCCTTTTTACGTTCCGATTAAGGAAATAGGCTCACATTTTCATTCCTTTGCCGATTTTACCTCGGGTATTGAAACCCATGAATTATAAGTAAACAAATATAATAGAAGCCATATTTTCTGATGAAACCGCGGAGGCACTTAAGCACGCGGGGACCCTTTTATGCCAGCCTCAGGGGCGATGTTTAGAAACAAACTTACCCTTTGAAATTTTTTTTTTGCATATTTTATTTTTTCCTCCAGAGGTTTGTGAACGAAATCTTTTGGCAATATTGTTTATTTTGTTTCTCTTTGTGAGCGAAATAAATTATTCTGTGTATACTTAGGACCCTTTCAAAGAAACTACTAACACGTATTTTCGTTAAATTTGGTCAGTATGTAATGTAGGTGTAGGTATTCATATCAAAGTTGAGCTTTAATACATTTATATACGTTGATATCAATAACGGATCTTATAAGGCTGTGTGTGTATTGTTCTAAAAAGTTGGGCAAGTGTGTGTGTGTCATTCTAAATAGATAATTTTATTGATTAAAAAGCGGTGATTCAATTGGGTTTAGCTGAAATTATTAATAAATAATCTGTCTGTCTATTACGCTTTTGCGGTTAAGCCGCTGCATCGATTTGAATAGATTTTGCCATGATGGTACGTTGATTCTTGAGAAAGGACGTAGGCTAATCTTTGTGGAGATGACCGACATACGAAAAAGAAGCCATGAAAAGTAAACATGTGATACGTAATATTCCTACGTCAAATATTGTTTGAAGTAATTGATAGAATTTATATATAAGCTTGGCCAGCATATTTCAGATGCGAGTCTATTATCGATCATATAGAATTCGGACAGTCTTTATCTCGTTGAGATTATGACGTAATTATAAGCATTGTAGCGATAGGTTTTATGATATATAATGTAGCCATATTTTGGTACCAATATTCATACCTTAGTAAGTAACATAAGAATAATAAACCAGTGCCTAAATAATTAACATAGCTGACATCAAATATACCGTAGTGGTTATTCGCTACGACCCATAAGTTTGTCATAAATGGTGACCCCGACTACTGAACAAGCATGAAGATATAAGTTCGCTATAACTGGTGACCCCCACAATTGAACAAGGAATCCATGAGTTCGCTACACCTAGTACAGATAAGCCTAAAACTAACAATAAAATCAAATTATTATCATATTTCAAATAACTCATTTTATCATGTTAATTCATTAATATTGATAATGATATCATGTAACAAATATATTAAATTACACCTATTATTCAATATTGAAAGAGCATTTAATTTGATGCTTCCAAAAATACGTCACAAACCGAGTAATTAAATAAAACTCAGCGTCCAACGATCCCAGAAATTCGTTTGAGCAAGTATTGGCGTTAGAAAATTAAAGGAATAAAGCAAGGATACCGTAATAATCTCATTATGAGGATTTTGTGTAGATTATAGCACCAAAGGAAGAGGGTGTAAGTGACACAATTTTGGAGATTCCAATGATTAAAATTATGCCTATTTGGGAAATTTACATCTTCTGATGTCAAATTTGACGACGTTATAATACTTGAACTTGGAGTTTTACTTTCAATGACAGGGCTTGGAATAAGAGTTAATCATTGACCCTGACCTACTGGAGACATTGTTTTCTTAACCATTCAGTCTTAATAAGCAACTCATTTTTCTTACATAGGCTTTTCCTTCTACTCTAACATTCGTTTTAAAATATCCTCAATTTTTCTTTCAAAACTTGTTAGACTTCAATATTCAATGACTGCCTTGTTGGTATAGTGGTTAGCGTATGCATCTACTGATCAATAGGTCTCGGGTTCAGGTTATTTATGAGTATATCATCGTATATCAGTTATCTAGTATTCATAGTACAAGCTCTGCTTAGTTTAGGACTAAATGACATTGTGTGTAAACAATTAAATATAAACTTGCTCACTATTGTGAAAGCGAAATTGAAGTTTTAATAGGAACATATAATATTTTATAATTTTCTACCTATTCCTTTGAGAATAAAATCATGAATGTACGTTAATACCTAGGACTTAGGCATACTATAATTTTTACTAATGTCCTACGTATTTAATAACGTTTCGAGACAAAGTTAAACTAAATAGTATACATATGTAAATAAAAATATTTTATCATGATATTTATTTTATATTTAAGCCGGCCAAAGTGATTATACTCTACTGATGAAAAGCATGAGTAGAGTCCAAGTGTCGTGGTCACCATATTTATTTTAAATGTAAACATGTTGATCCAGATGGATCTTTGCCCCCCTAGCCAAGTTGCAAACGTTTTTCGTTTTCTATTCTATTTCTCCATCCTCTTGTTTCATTGGATAACATTAGTTTTGAATACGTGACTGAGTGACATTCTAGCTAGGAGGGTTGGTCTTAGAACCCACCCAGTCTGCCAGGCCCGGCAACGGGCTAGGTACCGTAGGCGACTCAGGCGCCAGAGATCGCAAAATGATCTTTCTGATTCATTCTCGCACAGTAGGGGGCCATCTGCAAAATCGAGATGGCTCGAGGTACGTCGGGGTCCCAGGGTTTTTCCTTCCGAGGGTGCACCTAATTCCCCGACTTCTAGTGCGCGAGAAGGCGTGCGGTTTTGGTCGGTTCGAGTCCGACATAGCCACAATTATGTGGCATCCGGGTGGAAAAAACAAAAAAAAGCGGGGGTTGGTCTTTCAGTCACCAGCGAAACACTAAATGACAGTTTAGGTTGGACTTCTATGAGAGGTTAATACCTCCTCGGTCGAGCCTGCTCGTCAGAAATTAGTGTATATAGTCATACTTCATAATGTGAAAAAATAAGTTACTAAGCAATAGTTTTAACATAGGCAGTTTTAGTTAAAAGTATTTAATTAAATCGTGTTTTTACATTTTCTGCCCTATTCTGCTTAGACATCTATTGAATTCATAAAGAATCTATTATTTCCTCTAACTTAGGCCGTTACCTAATTACGTATTTATTGAAAGCAAATTACACTATAAAAAGATTTCCGTTTACTTATACATAATATTACTTACAGTTAATAATCATAAAATGTATTTCTCATAGGTGGATTCATTTCTTAAAATTTATAAAGCCTACCATAAAATGAAAAGGGGTATGAAATAAAATAATCCCTACTAATATTATAAATGCGAAAATAACTCTCTGTCTGTCTGTCACGCTTTCACGCCTAAACCACTAAACAGATTTTAAAAAAATTTAGTATGAAGATAGAACTGAACTGAAAAGCTAGTAATTTATAAATAAATGAAAATAATAGATATCCATACTAATATTATAAATGCGAAAGTAACTCTGTCTGTCTGTTACGCTTTCACGCCTAAACCACTGAACCGATTTTGATGAAATTTGGTATGAAGATAGAACTGAACTTGGGAAAGGACATAGGCTACTTTTTACTGCAATAATCGAG
This sequence comes from Phragmatobia fuliginosa, assembly GCA_932526445.1. Taxonomy (NCBI): domain Eukaryota; kingdom Metazoa; phylum Arthropoda; class Insecta; order Lepidoptera; family Erebidae; genus Phragmatobia; species Phragmatobia fuliginosa. The sequence continues at coordinate 6,932,367 of OW052081.1, read as the reverse complement.
ATACAAAGGCCAAAGCTACATAGGTGATTATAAAAATACATAAATCGTCGATGTCAAAATGTATCACTGTTTATCTCCTGTCAAAACTTCATAGGTTGCTAGGCATAACACACTTGCATGGCAACCTTAATGATAGTTTGTAAATGCCATATAGACCAGTAGACCTGGGTAGATAATTTTTGAAAACAAATAAAATTATAGTAGGATGAAACCAATTGGAAAAGGAGGAGAATATAAAAAAATGAAAGAAAAAATTATTTACGGGCAATCTGAGGTCGGGAAGGGGTAGGGGGGGAGGTTTCTTTCGAGGTAGAGTCTTTTAAGCGGGGCGTGAAAAGCATCTCACTAAGCCGCCATAGTGTAGGCCGCCATACATTATTGTCTGCATTCGCAGCAAGTGTGGTAGCCCCGACTCTTGGATTCTGCTCATGCTTTCCATCAGGCAGGGCAGAGTCACTTTGGATGGCTAAATATATAAAACAAAGGGTAAAAAACGGTTTATCTCGATTTCCGGCAAAACAATAAGGCAAAAGTTAAATGACATAGTTGTAGGTAATTAAAAGATCTACAACTTTTTAGGGTTCCGAAGTTTATGACTTCGAACCCTTATAGATTCGTCATGTGCTTCTGTCCGTCCGTCCATCCGTCCGTCCTTGACTTACTGTCCAAACAGTAAGTGCTAGAAAGATGAAACTTTGCATGTATATGTATTGTAATTACGTCGACAAAGTGCCACAATAAAATTATAAAAAATATTTTTATTTAGGCTACCCCATCATGTGGGGTATCATTATATAGGTCTTTTAAAAACATTACAGGGTTGTTAAGACGATGTTTTGATTTAGGTATCCGTTTGCGAGAAATTCCTCTTTAAAAGCCACTTTTTTGTAAAAACAGGGCGTCATCCCCCCCTAAAAGCTAAACGGCTGGCTCAAAAAATCTGGAAAAAATCGTGATAGTGGTCCATATAATAAACTTTAAACGAAAACTATAACGAAGTAGATGACTTTATCAATTCAGGAGTTATAGAGGCTTAACTTCTACAATGTGCTTACTTGGAAAACGTCATACAAAATTAGCGCATTAATACATAAACATAACAATTTTTAATCCACGTACCATTATGAGTGACTAAGGAACCCTTTCCTGTGCGTGGCCTGACACGCACTTGGGCGATTTTTTATTTACACTTTTTTCACGTAACCTCAAATTATATGTGAAAAATTCAAAAAACCAAGTTTTTGGTTTTTTTATTTTTACCTTTACAAATAAAATTATTTTTAAACGAAGTTTAGTGAAAACTTACCTTTTTATGTCCCGAATACACTGTAATTTATTTGATTTGAAATATTTATTTTTCACCCTATTTTGACTAAATATCGAAAATTCACCCGTCAAAACATCTACTTCTTTCAAAAAATTGGGGTGTTTTCTGTTTGATAATCTCTACTTTCCGATGGTGTAATCCCTACTAATATTATAAATGCGAAAGTAACTCTGTCTGTCTGTCTGTCTGTCTGTTACGTTTTCACGCCTAAACCACTGAACCGATTATGATGAAATTTGGTATGAAGATAGAACTGAACTTGGGGAAGGACACAGGATACTTTTTATCGCGAAAATAAAGGTAGAAGGGTTTGAAATAGGGGACGAAAGTTTGTGTCGAAGTTCCTTATTATCAAACATAAAATCATGTAAGATTGTTTAATCTACCCTTACCGTGTTGCGCGATATAAACGAATTCCACGCGGGCGAAGCCGCGGGCGGAAAGCTAGTTCTTAATAAATTGCAGCGTGGATGATGAGCATGTTGAGCCGTCGATTCCGGTTGTCATGAACATCCATGGCAGTCGTTATTGGGAAGTCGATGGCCTCAAATATACTAACAACTAATTAGTCGACCCCAAGTAATCTTGGGAATTAAGGCTAGGAAGAAGCAGAAATAAATGAAAAGATTGTCAAAATAGGTTTATAAATGAAAGAATTCAATGGTAAGAAATACCGAAATACTTTAATAACTGTCTTATTTTGATTTCATATATTGTCATAAAGTCATAAACAATATCAGACGTCATAAACTTGGAACATTTACAATTATAAAGTAATCAGAAAACGTCACGTCGAAAAGTTAAAAAAATTAAAGAACTTCGCAAAAGTTACCTCTGGGATTTCTCTTCTCCCTTTTAACATGCATTAATTACTTGTTAAAGTCCTGATTTACATTATTCGACTTCGGCGTCAAAGGAACAGTATTTGATTTTATTAATCCTGTATTTATAATTCAAAATATTTATTCTTTGATTATTTCACCTTTAACATCAGATTAACAGATTTATTATGATGGTTACTTTTATTTTATTTTATATTCTATTACAACTAAACTATATTATATAATAAATAAATAAATATTTTCGGACATCTTACACACAACGTCATCTAGTCCCAAACTAAGCAGAGCTTGTATTAAGGGTACTAAACAACTGATATAAATACATAAACATACTTTTTTTTTATAAATACATACAAATTATACAAAGAAAAACACCCAGACTCCGAAACAAATATTTGTGAATCACACAAATAATATTATGTCCGAACCGGGAATCGAACCCGAGACCTCTTGACTTACAGCCGCATACGCTAACTACTAGACCAACAAGGCAGTACACCAGTACACCAACTGAAATATATATTATTCTGTTAACGTAAACCGCTATCTGTTTCAAATTTGAAATGATGCTAATTTCTGTTGTTGCGTCACTAACACGACAAAAACCATTTTTAGTGTTTTAGGTGTTGCTTTCAAAAGTTTTTGAACGACAGAATCAGCACTAATGAAAAACGGAAAATCTCGAATTGGTTACCGCGACACAAGCCACGAGCTTAGTGGTGTAAGCCGTTGATAATCCAAACCGTAATCTTTTTTTAAGTTACAAAAATAAATAAAAATGAATAAATGGAAGATTCCGTGAAGCTTGCGTGATGAACCATAGCGAAGGCCTGAAACAATAGCAACAGTTTGAGCCTGATATTATGCTGACATTTATAGAACCGCCTAACAAAAAGTCTAAAGAATTAGGTATTTTTGTTTTCTACACCAACGAATAAAATTAAAGTGTCTCTGTCTAAATGCTTATGAAAGTATATTCGGTACTTACACCTAAAAAGGAAAAATAATAATTTTGGTCTGTCTGTCTGTTTGTTTAACTATCTCTGGAATGGCTGAACTGATTTTGACTTTGACCGACTTTGACTCGCAGGTAGCTGAGTAGTAGTAGAGGTAGTTGAGTGTGGTGACGGATTAAGAATACAAAGTGTCACCACCCCTATTCATTCCATGGGTGTCGTAAGAGGCGACTAAAGGAACAAAATAAGCAGCTAACATCACTGCCAAGAGAAGGAAAACTTGAAACAAACCCTTTACCAACCGTAGTTGTTAAAACCTCCTTTCAAAGGAGAGGCCTATGTCCAGCAGTGGACTGTTAAAGGCTGTTGATGATGATGATGATGTAGCTGAAGACATAAAGAGTAACTTAAACTATTTTTTTAGACTTGCCCTGTTTCGCAGCGTTACTCACCATTTACAACAACAACTGCGTGAAACACCACGGGACTCATTTAGGTTTTAATGAAAAGTAGAAAAATAAATTTATGAGCATATAAAAAAATTTGAAGGAATTGGAATCAGAACTGCTGCTTAATAGAGTTACTTGTGTATTTGGAAATTATAGATACCCCTAATATAATTTACTTTTTGAGGGGTAGATCATATGAAAATATAGTTACCATTTTGAAGGTAACAGCCATGCTGATTTTAGCATGAATGGGTCGGCTTGACCTAAGCGGTACTACCCTCGCATAGAAGACCATCCTAAAAGTAATAGCATTCGTGATGTTGTTTTTCGTTGGTGAGTGTGAGACCAGAAACCCAATTATGCAGAAGCATCTAAACAGGCCGTCATAGTGTGGGTCACCATGCTACATTGCGTGCCATCACAATGAGGATGGTGACCAATACTTCTGTATACTGCTCATGCTTCCCTTCAGAGACCACAATGCTAAATGTTTTTTGGCGGGTAGACCATAAATAAAAAATAAATAAATCTTTCGGTCATCTGAAACACAGCATCATTTAGTCCCAAACTAAGCAGAGTTTGTACTGTGGGTACTAGACAACTGATATATATACACATATACATTTTTTTGGAAATAATTATAAATTATACATCGAAAACACCCAAATATCTGCAGATCATACAAACATTTGGTCCGACTCGGGAATCGAACTCGAGACCTCTTGATTAACAGCCGCAAACGCTATACAACAAGGCAGTCAAAATCATCATACAAATATATTAAAGCATCTCTGACGTAGAGCTTTTTTCCGCATAGTGTGATCAGACTGAATAAATTTCTGAGAAAACCTGCTACTCAAATACTAGTCATTTTATAATTTACAGTTTTCTTTCCATCCATGCAAGATGAAGTCAATGATCAATTAGAGAAATCCCGACTTACTGTTATAATGTCAACACTCAAGTCAAAGTTATGCTTGTTTGAGTCCCTTTTTGAATTATTACATAAACTAACTTAGCATAACTATTAAATAAATTACGAAGGAAACACGGTTCGACACAGTTTAAGACACTGACACGTCTTTCGGAAACAATTAGTCAATATTACAAGTTTATGTTTGACCCTTCATTTACATAGCCCGAAAACATACGGGAGAATATTTTGGACGTGCAGCGAGCGAGAGTATATATTTTTGATAATAAGGTAGCTAATGCCCTTATTTTTTTGTATTTGCAGAACTTATACTCAAATTAAATTCATTTAAAGTTTATGACACCTAATCTGCTTATTTGCCCGACTTGTCGAACATGCTGTACCACACCGATTTCGTCAGGACATTCACTGTCTTATAGCTGGTAAGAGTAGCTAAGTTACTCTTTAAGATAGCGTCTAAGTCATTAAGGTACAACAACAACCGTGGGTTATTGCGGGTTCGATTCCCAGGTCGGACCAAGTGCTTTTGTGATCCGCAATTGTTTGTTTAGGAGTTTGGGTGTTTTCTATGTATATATGTATTTATTTACAAAAAAAAAGTATGTTTATGTGTTTGTATCAGTTGACCCATAATAAGTTTTGCTTAGTTTCGGACCAGATGGCGTTGTGTGTAATATATCCGAAATATTTATTTATTAATTTATTCAACTTTTTAAACTTTAGTATTCCAGAACTGAACAGCCTAGGCCTTTCCCTAGAAATAATATTTTAGGATACTATACCATTCTGGGCAGATAAGTTATATGTATAGGGTTTGTTTCTAAAATTGCCTGCTCCCTGCAGTGCCGTTGTATTGAGGAGTTTGGTTCCTTAGTTGCGTCTACGGAACGTATGTTCTTAATCGTCACTGCATGACCAACCTTTAATTTATAAAAATGAAATTAATACACACTGATAAAAATGGTTCTGACCAAAATTCATCTTCGTATACTCTTATTTGACCCTTTCAGGGTACCGTCACGTTAAATATCGATCCGTCACAGTGCGCAGTACACTTAATTATTCTATCAGGTAAAACTGACAGAATAGGTAACTGTTTACTTTTAAATATTTAACCCCTTTTTAGCAAGAAAACCAATTTTTAGAGTTTAATGAATGTGGTAATATTTTACGTTATGCATGAGTTTTTATTTGTTGAAACTTGGCATGATCACTACTAATGTTATAAATGCGTAAGTAATTAACCGCTGAACCAATTTTGATGAACTTTGATATAGAGATAGATGCAATCTTGGAATAGGACATAGGCTACTTTTTGCCTCGATAACCGACATACACGCGGGCGTAGCCGCGGGCAAAAGCTAGTCTTTTACAAATTTATTTTGCAAGATATGACGCATTTACGTGTCGCTCATGAATAGTGGCTTTGATAAGGTTTTATACAACTTCCTGATGATTTTATCTTGCCTACTAAATATTCTTTGATAAGGAATGCTATCTGATTTCGGCTATGACAGACAGTCGAAACGGAGACCAACCAACTATGCAGGAGATATTGTGTATAAATGTGTACGCCCAATCTGGTTGGAGAGACCGGAAAGAACTGGGTTCAGGACGGCTTTACGTAGTCTCAGAGGCACGGGGATTGAACACTCCAAAATGTTCAAACCTCGGCTGTTATTAAACATTTCTGTTACATATTTATTAAACGATTCAGAACACTTTTGGCCCGACCGGGATCAGCAGTCGCATATACTAACCACCAGACCAAGGGGGCAGAAGGCACTTGTTATCGAACATTATTGACTCGATCATTATTATTTTTATAGAAATTATCTATTTATGAACACCTATAATAAAACCAAAACTACTTTATGGCTAGATGTTGCTTAAATATACTTACTGTTAACATAAATATCATAAAAAGTCAGTACTATCATTTTTATTAAAATAAATAATTTTACATTTAGTCTTAAAAACTGGTATACAGATAGATGTGTGCAGGCCAACAAACCCAAATGAATAACTAATCAACAGTTAGAAGAGTACGTTACTTTTTAAAAGAATCACAAGTGCTACTCCTGCAAATCGTACGCGTCTAAAACGGAAAGCTCTACTAGTACAACTCAATAATATTTATTTCTCAAACGAAACTCTATATATAAAAGAGTAACATATGAAATTAAACCGCACTTCACATAAAAGCACAATTCATTCTGGTAGTACACATACACTCAGCACAAAATATAACAAATGGGGTATCGGAACCCTTGCAAAACTAACACAATAAATAAAGATAAACCAACAAAATCTTAGAATGAAGAATACATGCAAACCATAAATCCTTGAGAAAACATCGCAGATCCGAAACGCTACAGCAAATATTTTCGTAGAAGCGTCGTCAGTCGCGAGAATGTCGCTGTGCTCGTCTCAGAGGATAAAACAATGATAATATTGAGAGCTCCTAAGGGAATTGTGCCTACAGATACGAGCATACCCGGTACTGTTGTAAGATTTGAAACTGCTATTTTCAACATTCTTTCATTAGCTTCACCTCTTTGTTTTAACCAACTTTTGTAAACTTAGTTTTGATGTGAAACATCTATAGCCGCACGTAAAACAGATTTCTGGCCTGGCGACGCGTGCGGCCTGGCGACCCGTCACCACGGCACGCTATACGATGGTGTGTACTGCATATAGACTGTATATATATATTTTCGTCGGTTTACTTTTACAATATGTTCTTTTCTGCATATTACTTTTACAAAATAATGGCGATGTTTCACATCTGCCAGGCGTCCCGTGACGGCTCACATTTTTTTTTGTTTTTTAAACTATATTTCTTAAAGTTGAATTGTACTGTTTATTCATTATATTTCTTTATGGAAATAAAAACTATTAACTTAACATAAATTTTATCGTCAAATATGGGTTTTGTTTTTATAAGTCCATGTTAGAAAGAGACGATTTAGTCAAATATATTCTGCAGATTACATTTATGACCGTTTTCACCTACGTTTTCTTAATTTTAAAGAGACGCTTAGAGAGAGTTAGGTAACCCTTAGTGACATTTTATTTTTAACTAAAGCTCTTGGATGTCTCTTAAAGTATGGACGCTGCTTACCCTAGTAGAAACGGAATAGGATATCAGGAAAAAGTTAGAAACCTTTAAATTGTTTCATGTTATATCTCAGAAACGTAACGCTATATCAAGTTTAAATAAATTGTAAATAAATATTTCTGACATCTTACACACAACGCCAGTTAGTCCCAAACTAAGCAGAGCATACAAGATCGGAAATCTCTTTATCTCTTTACATTATGGGTACTAGACAACTGATATAAATACATAAACATACATTTTTTTTTGTAAATACATAGAAAACCCCCGAACTCCGAAACAAATATTTGCGGATCACACAAACATTTAGCCCGACCCGTGAAACGAAACCGAGATCTCTTGATTAGCAGTCGCATACGCCTTGGCGTAAAAGTTGGGTCTATCACAGTGTTCGTACATCGAATAACCACTGAACGGGTCTACTTATTGACGTGTGACGACAAACGTCAATTCGTTTGTCAACGTCACTCTTCTATCTAGAAGCAAAACATATTGACTTCAAAAGAAGTTGAACGTGATTCTTCTACTAAACAGACGGTCGGCTTCTATTCATCTTTTTTGATGAATTCTTCTCTTCTAGATTAAATTATCTGAACTTAATAGAAGTAGATATTTATTCAGTACGAGAGCACTTAATACATTTCTTATTAATGGAGTCAGAAACCGGTCGCTATCTCTTTTTGAGAATAAATAAACACCCACACAAAAGTAGAACAGTCATATAAAATTTGTCATTATAAAGATATGAGATATGTTACAAAAAATATATTTCAAATATTTTTGCTACAGTTTTAAAAGGTGATTCTTAGAGGTGATAGGGTCCCGGTACTTCACAGTGTATGTGTGTCAGTTTATTAGGTAGCTTAAGCATGCGAGGGTTCAACTATGTCCCTCGCTACAGGGTCCTTTCAAACAGAGCACTGAGGGAGATCGACTCTACTGAGATGCTTTGAACCCTGTATATGTATTAATAACGCGGGTAGCACCGCGGGCTCAGCTAAATCTAAATGTATCTTACTAGTGAAATTTTGACCAATATCCGAACAGACAATGAATGTTTGTATCCATAAAAAAATGTCAGGGGCTACAATTGAATGTACGACTTCTAGAATAGTATTCCATATCATTGATAACATATAGGCCTAACAAGCACGTAATAGTAATATACTTTATTATCAGATCACTTTAAAACTGCATGGTTGGCCTAGTGGTTTAATCGGTCGCCACGACGCTTTCTACTACGCCGAGTATCGTGAGCACTAATCCCATTTATTGGGATAGCACTTTGTGTGATTTACAAATTGTGTTTTCAGTCTCTGTGTTCTTTGTGTCCGTTTCAAGTATGTTTGTAAAGTTCTTCGCAACACAGGAATTAATATACCGAATTAAAAAAATAATTAGTCACTAACTGTACAAAAAACTCGTTTGAAAAACTGAAATTCAGGTAAAACCGGTTGAACTAGTAGCCAACCCCAAATAAAATTGGGAATAATGGCTAGTAGGACGTGTACTAACTGTACAAGAGGGTTGACTGTATAAAAGTTTGCTATATTTATTGAATAAAGGTTTGCAAAAATTTTATCCATCCAATTTGTTTTCGAGATCTTGCTTACACAAAAGGCAAAGACAAGTGTAGGCTATTTATTTTGGCTAACACTCAACCGCTTCGATGGTTTTTCGACGAGAAAATGTAATTTTTTACCGAACTCTGTCTCCACATAAGGCATTGGTCCGTGGATTTCGTGTCCATTTGTCAAAAACGACAGCTTGCTCTTGGAGCTCTCAGAGCGAACGTATCTAGTTCTCCAAACTTTTTTAGGAAATTGCTGATGTTAAACTTACTATACGTTATAGATATTTGTGTAGAATGGTAGACCTACATCGTCTAATGTGTTGAGATAGAGCTTTTAGGACATGGACACCTTTTTCGTGAAAGATTTAACAGTATTAGACAGATAATGAGAGAAAATCTTTTGACATAATTTTGCTGTGTAACTCAAAAGGACATTAATTAATATAGTTGTATGTATTCCACATGGATAAATAACTTAACTAAACAAGTAATGTATATTTTGTATATATTTCAGCACAAAATGGCAAAATAGTTACCTCTATATTAGAATTATTTATACTATCAAAAATAAAAGTTTTTTTTTTTTAATGTAGGTATGTAATAGAGATTACATAAATTAAATATGCAAATTTTATAGCCTTTTATTTTCTTTAAAAATAATCAAGTTGTAAACTTTTTAAATAACAAACGAAACATTCGTTTAGTTTGCTAAGTTTGTACAAAGAGCTTTCAGAGCTCAAAGTACTGAACTTGTATCCGAAAGAATAAAAAAAGCATTCGACGACAAGTGTCCAACTTCTTTTTATTAGTTTAATCTTGATGTATCTAAGGTATAGGACACCATTGACACGGAATAATTCTCAATGTATTTCTGATACTTTATGGTGTAGCAAGCGGGGACAATCAATACTTTGTTACTGACAGCAAAAAATATTTATCCAAAACTACATTTGTCGCCGCGTGCGGCACCATAAAGTGTATCGTAAGCTTATAAAACGCATTAGACAGACAAATTGCTGTTTGTGTTTTTTTCTTTTCAGTTCATTGCTGTTAAGTAATTGGGATTTTGGTTTCTATAATAAATATTTATTAACAGCCTTTTATTTAATGCACCTACATGTTGGTGTGTTTGTGTCTGACTTTTGTAAGCGTATTAATAATTTATTTCAAATTTTAAATATCAATTATTATTTTTTAAATTGTTAAAACTCCTTTTTTAAATATAATTAACAGTTAAATTACCCAATCTGACCACGGCCTTATGAACTAAAAGTTGCCTTCAATTAATCGATGCCGTTGTTCGTGCAATTCGAAGCCATTTCTCCTCTTGTCTGCAACAGTCATTAGGAGCACCTTCACTTAGAGCTTTATTAATATGACGTCAACTTGGAAACTGCATTAGCAGAGACTAATGTCCTAAAGAAATATATTGAAGAAATTGTTGCTGATGATTCGAAGAGAAATTTATGATTGCAGTCCCATTTTATTTCATTGTCGTTTACTTGATCTCTGATTGTAAACACTTTTTACGATAGGTAGGAGTGTATCCTGGACGTAAAGTTTTATGTAAAGTTATTTTTAAGTGATAATAATAATAGTATAAAAGTGTTTTGAAGAGCTCTTCCAACCCCACCTTTTCCAATCCTCTATACAACCCTCCTTCTCCTTTCCTCTGCATGTACTGGCCTTATAAATCACCGCTTTTAGAATGATGAAAAACGCACTACATCTAAACGGTTTAACTTTTCTTTCCTGTGCAGAGTAGTTAAAAGCTGGATCTCACTACCAGCTCACGTGTTTTCTTCCCATTCTGATACCGGGTCCTTTAAGGGGCGTGAAAAAGCATATCACTAGACCGCCATAGTGTGAGTTACCATCGCCACACTGACTGCATTCGCCAAGTGTAGCAGTCCCCGCTCCTGAATTATGCTTGCCACCAGGTAAAGTCACTTTGGCCGGCTATCAAATAATATAATAAAAATACTGACTGAATATATTTAGAATGAACTTAATTTGCAAATTAAGTGTCCGTGTGGTGACGGATTAAGAATACAGAGTGTCACCATTCCTATCCATCCCGCGGGTGTCGTAAAAGGCGACTAAGGGATAAACTACGCAAGACAATATCGATGCAAAGAGAAGGAAAACTTGAAAGCAACCCTATACCAACCCGTCTGGCCAGCGTGGTATAGTCGGCCAATACCTCCTTTCTAAGGAGAAGCCTATGTCCAGCAGTGGACTGTTAAAGGCTTTTGATGATGATGAATTAAGTAATTTCAATCAATCTTAATAAATAATTCTTCAACATACATCAATAACTACACATTTGTTCAAATTTCAATAAGTTTACTACACTTGTACAAAATATAGAAGATTGGTATATTTTTTCCCTATCTATATATTAATACGTGAAGCCAAAACTTTGTATACCTTTGTACGAAACTTTCGTTGACGGAGGACTATGAAATTTCGCACACTTATGGTTCATATAGAGGAGTGCAGAAAGCTATTTTAATTTTGCATAAAAAGTACAATAGATCAATTAATAAAACGTCACACACACTATCATGTATTTGCCACACACACGCTTAGCATTAATTAATTTTGTCAAATTAACATTGTGGCGTAGCCTTGGCGAAATCCATGATTATGGAAGTTAAAGCCTTTGATAATAGAACCTTAATGTTGCCACTTATAATTCAACTTAGTTTCGGTCAAATTTCGACCAACATGATATTAAATAATATCTTTGAAATACATGTAGGAAGTTAAAAAAGCTGTTTTTAAAATAACGCATAGTCGATAGGTATGTAGATACAAAGAATAAGTTGTTATTTATAGTAATAAACTTGCAAACCCATAAAACAAAATTGAATGAAAATATTGTTCGATTCTCATTTAAAAGAAGACTTTTAAATTCTTGGCAGTAAAGGTTATAATCCATTTTCACACCAGTAACCAGCAACATTGCCAATGCGCGTTATAAATATGAAGCAAGCTAGTTAGTTTTGCAGGTAACTATGAAATATAGTTATTCGGTAAATAAAATATGGACATTAAGATAAATTGAGTTTAAATTTTGCTGGTTTTTGCAACTATATCCCATTTCCTTGCAAATTCAGCTTTTTTGTAAATACCTACATATTGTACATAGAAAACACCCAGACTCCGAAACAGATATTTGCGGATCACACAAAGATTTGGTAGGATCCGGGCATCGAACCCGAGACCTCAAGCACAGCGGTCGCATACGCTACCACTGCCCCACCCAGGCAGTCAAAAAGTCGAAAAATTATTGAGAAATGTTGGCTTTTACGAAAATATAATACATATTTTAGCAGAAGGGTGGCGTATGAGACTATTGAAAAAAAAGTCTCAAGGTACGGTAAGGCCAAATGGACCGGTTCGACCGGGGCGGAGAAACCTTCTCGCAGAAAACCAACCTAAACTGACATCATTTCTGCTGTCGTATTTTGTTGATGAGTGCGACTCTGGAGGCCCAATCACGCAGAAACATCTCCATAGGCCGCCATAGTATACCATACTTCATAGTCAGCATGCGCAATAAGTATGGTGGCAACCACTCTTGAATTTAAGCTTTATTCAAGCTTTCCATCAGAGTGACTTTGAAAGGATTATAATGTAATAAGATGAAAATATGAGTCTCGAAATTTATAATTGAATTGTTCACTTAATCACATAATTGTATCATAATATTATGTTAATTTATGTACTTAACAAATGTGTTTCAATTGGTGGGATGCTTAATATTACCGCAATGGTAGATAATAATAGTAGGATAATCTGCACTGTAGGCCAAATTCTCCAATTGATTAAACATTATCCGTACAATGTACTTATATGTCTCGATTAATGTGGGCTGAATATGAGTGAGCTTGTTGAATAATTAAACGGATACATTATCACGCGATTTGACATAAACAACAGAGAAACTATTTATACATTTTAGCTTCAGTTATGATGTATATTTCTTTCTGATATCTACGGTTAATATGTTACCTAAAAGCTAACACTAAAAGTATAAGTTCACATATTTCACACTCGATTTTCACTACTTACACTTTCATTGGCAGAAACCTGATGATAAAAGAAATAACTGAAGCTACTTATTCAAGAATAACTGTGCCCCGCGGTTTCTGTTGTAAATCCATAACTGTATAAGGCCAACTGACTGGCCACGGTCACGGACGGCCACTGTTCACTGAAGTGCTCAAAGCGCAGTGGCCTTACGTCATTGGAAACAATCATCGAGGGTAAGCAACAACGTCGTGGTCAGACTTAGTTGGGTGGCTGTTTGTGGCATGATATGTTATGTGCGTTTCCGTGATTCGGAGTATAAGATAACTGGCCTGAAGCTTATTTGGAGGCCTTCGGGCGGTTTAAAAACATCCAACGTCAAGATTACGTAGCCACAACGTGTCTTGCCAGTCCCCAATCTGCACTCAGCCAGCGTAGGGACGTATGGCCTTAACAATCTTTTGAGAGCAGACCCGTGCCCAGCAGTGGGAGGTTATGAGTTAGGGCCACAGCACACTAGCTACTTTTAGCATCGGTGATCGGCGATTTTGCGACTGCATCGATGCTGCATCGCGTTTTAGCGACTTCCTGCGTTCGAACGCGGTATCGGAAATGCGCGTTTTAGCGACTGCTCAGATGCCTGGATCGCGTCGGCTGTAGTGTTGTCTATAACTTTCCGTCGATCGATGTTACCGGCATCCGAATGTGTGCGGAGAGTAGCTTTCAGCTGCTGCGTCGCGCTTCTAAAAAGCGACTCAATCTCCGCGTTTGGCGTTTTGAAGTGTGCGGCGTGGAGCGTTCGGTCGCCGTATTTAGCTTCTAAAAAGCGACTAGTTGCCGATCGTCGATTCTAAAAGTAGCTAGTGTACTGTTTCCCTTATTGTTGACTGGACACGGAAATAACTGATAACTGGTTAATAATTGGAAATTTTACAAAGATTAGCAATCCCATTATCAGAACATAGCTATTTTGAAAAATGTTCTATAATATATCAGATCAGAAAAGTTTCCAGAGATTGCATTTTAGAAGAAATAAAACAGAATCTTAAATAGTTCGAACAACATATTGTTTTTCTCTAATCACAACACAAAGAAGCTATAAGTTTTAGGGAAGAAGGAAGTTTTAAACTTTACTATATTTTCTTGGCTGGACGATAATCCATCTTAAAATGTTTTTCTTTAAGATACTGAACTTAAAAATAAAATTAAACAACCAATAAATTGATACTAAAAGGAAAGTTATCAAGTCAACATTAGAAACTTTCCAAGTAACCATTACGGTGTTCAAGTGATAAGCAATGGTTTAGATTCAAGAATCTATATGTACCGCAAATTTGAATGAAAGATATTGTCCATAAACTGATGATATTTTCATTTCAATTATACGTAAGTTGACACAACATATATGATAAATTCATGGTGAACAAAATAAAAACTAGACCTCTAGAATTCCATCAACTGGACTTTTGACACTCGATTCGAACTTGTTAATGGTGAAATGAAAATACTGCATACGAGTATTTAGGTAAATATTGCAGTAAACTTTGATCGCGTTAATATCATTTAACGCAACGGGGACGAAGAAATTTATGTTCTTCTAATAATTCAATTTTATTTATAAATCCAAATTGCTTAAGTAGTTTTTGTCGTGAAAGCGTAAATCATAACAGACAGACAGACAGTTACTTTGGAATTAAAAATAATTATATGAATGGTTGTCACAATGTATATTACGTAGTAAATTAATATTTTGGAAAGATGTGCAGTATATTTTTTCAAGTAGATTAAATTGTTGAGGAAGAAAAATTTACAAATGAAAAACATACTTTATTTTAAGTTTTTAAAATTTAGACACTTTACAATTGCTCACACTTTCTTGACATGCAAACAGTTACTTTGATACCTTTGTTTATAGTTGCTACAAAGAGTTTGCATTCAAAATAATATATGTAATAGAAAAAGCACGTGCTTATCATTTGGATTGAAATGACCAGTGGCAGTTTTCATCTTAGACCAACCTCCTATAAACTAGGTCAAGTTAGCTGAAAAGGTTTAAGCGCAGATTTAGCTTTCGCCTTCGCCGACTCTAGGAAATGGAACCTGATTGTTCACTGAAAGAATATTTCAGCTTTCAGTCGAAGAAACTTCTGTTTTGGTGATAAATTTTTATTGAAATATATCGTTACATTTGCAAATTAAAATAATTGTTTATATTGGCTCGATACGATGATACTCCCAATCCTTCATGACCTTATGATTTAAAGTATGTCATGCCATATCAGATAGAGTCGCTTTTGAATTTATATTAATAATATAAATTCAAAAGCGACTATGGATGATTCCCTTATAGAATCGCCATGTCCATCCGTCCGTCGGTCCGTCCATCCGTCTGTCCGTCCGTCCTTCCGTCCTAGACCTACCACTCAAACGGTTGGTGCTAGAAGCATGAATATGTGTTTTATTACGTGGACAATAAAATTTTGAAAAATATTTTAAGTAGCGGTACCTCCCCTACATGTAAAGTGGGGATGTATTTTTTTTCCAGTCTACCCCATCGTGTGAGATATCATTAGATAGGTCTTTTAAAAAAATTGTAAGGTTTCTAACACCATTTTTCAACTTAGGTATCCGTTTATGAGTTATTCAACTTGAAACCTTTATTTTAGGAGTTATAGAGGCCAAACTTGTTAAATGCACTCACTTGGAAAACTTCGTACAAAAATGAAGAAAGAATAAGAAAACATGACAATTATCTATTGAACACGATTCTATGCGTGGCCTGACACGTACTTGGGCAATTTTTTAAAATAATAGGCACTACAAACTTGTGAAATGTATAGCGTTGTTTTTGTATTACGGTTTGCATTTTTTAAAATCCCTAATTATATCAGTGAAAGGATATGCCTATATATTTTCGCAGAGATAATTAGGGTTTAAAAAAAACGCAAACTGTTTCTAAGAATTCTATAAAAACTGGAAAGGAAGTAAATAAAAAAACGCTGTTTGTCTTTTTGAAAATACTTTGTGGAAAAGGAAATTTAACAAAGAAAGAAATAATAAGAATTTAATGGTATCTAAATTAAAAATTACTGAAACTAAACATAATTACAGTCGTACGTAGAAGTCTTTAAAATTTAATTTAAGATAGCCGAAGAGCTACTATAATTGCAACCAAAAACTATGCACAAAAATCAAACATATGAATCAAAAGCAGAAACAGCATTTCAGTAAAAAACCCGGAGCAATATTAGCAAAGCGTACCTGAATCAAAACATGTAACCTTTACGAAAAGCTAAATTTACCCACTGAAATATATTTTCATTTGAAAAGCTAAAACGGCCTAACTTTAAGGAACTTCGTTAACAAGCTAATCTTAACGAAAACAAATGTTGCGATAGCCCCAGTTTATTTTACCTTATTGTTTAGTAAACAGAGTTTTTGAATGGACTGGCTTGATTAGAAACTCTTGAGCTTTGAGCTCCGTGAGAACAGGGGTAAGAATAATTATTGGAAAATTAATCATGCTTTAATAATTCTTACCTAAAGCTATTAATCATAATTGGTACTAATAGTAGGTATAATGTAATAAAATACTAATATTTCGGACATCTTACACACAACGTAAACTAAGCAGAGCTTGTATCGTGGGTACTAGAAAACTGATATAAATACATAAAAAAACATACAACTCCGAAACAAATATTTGCGGATCACACAAACATTTGATTCGACCCGGGAATCAAACCCTAGACCTTTTGATCAGCAGCCACATACGCTAACCACTAAACGAAGAAGGCAGTCGATATAATAACTTAATAACGAATAATAATAACTTCACACACTTCACAGTTTAAAAATAAATTCATGGTTTTAATCCCTACTACGGTAATCAGACTGCAGACAAACAAACGTACGTAGGTATCAATCAATCAATAACCCATTACGTCCTACTTCTGGGGTCAGGTAAAATCGGAAGAGGGTTAAGGTCATACGTGTCAACGCTGGCCGAGTGCAGGTAAACAAAGGTTTATACGCCGGACGAAGACCTCCAACTACGCTTCGCGACTACTATGTATGATAAAAACCGGGACCAACTGCTTAACGTGACCTCCAAATCAAAAAACACTCTAAACATTATCATGCTACAAATGGTCACCCATCTAGGACTGACCAGACCTTCGTTGCATACCTTCAGTGATTGTTTTCAGTTACCTAAGGCCCCTTGGCTATAAGCGCTTCTGGTATACGTAGGTACGTCTGAATATATGCATATTATTAATTCGAAAGTAATTCTGTCTATTTGTTACGCTTTCACGGCTAAGCCGCTAAACCAACTTAGATGAATTTCGGTACATGCAAATGTAGATTAGATTATGAAAAAGAAAATAGGGACTTCTTGTCGCCATACCAGACATATACGTAAGTGATGCATCGGGCTTTAGTTACTTTTATGAAAATAATACTAAAATACACTGTCTCGTTGGTCTAGTGGATAGCGTATGCGACTGCTAATCAAGAGGTCTCGGGTTCAAATCCCGGGTGGTCAAAAAGTGTTTTTGGGTTTTTCTTTGGAAATTCCTAAAAGCAGCCAGGAGTGATTCACGCCCATGCGTCGGAGAGCACGTTAAGCCGTCGGTCCCGCTTTTCATGAACATTTATGGCAATCGTTATTTTAAAGCTGACTTCTTTTAAAGCTGAGGCCCTCAAATTTACTGACAACTAATTCAACCTTCGAATTTCAGTTCTCCCTTAGGATTGCGGTGGTCCGATGCCAGTTGCTCCGTGGAAAAACTAATATTCACGTAAATCCGGTTAAACTAGTAGCCGACCCCAAATAATATTGGGAATAAGGCTAGGAAGATGATAATAAAATACACTAATTTTTGTTATACAGTGATAGTTATTTTATAATATTTTACACTAGTTTTTCTCTATAACAAACAAATGTTAATATTGGCTATATTTAATCACTTCCTTTGACAACCAGACTTCCTTTGACAACCTTTGAATATGTTAGGGATGAGGTCGGATGTCGCGTGTGATAAAAAACCTCCACCAGTTACGTTCCGTGAGCTCAAAATATCTTATTAAAAATCGCAGGTCAAGCTCCAACACTGCCAACATGATACAGAGCGAGAGCGCATGAAACTCAGCTGTCTTTTCCTGTAAACAAGTTATGCTTGCCAAGAAGATAAATAAATAAATAAATAAATAAATATTTGGACAAGTTACACACAACATCATCTAGTCCCAAAGTAAGCAGAGCTTGTGTTATGGGTACTAAACAACTGATATAAATACATAAACATACTTTTTTTTGTAAATACATACATATTATACATAGAAAAACACCCAGACTCCGAAACAAATATTTGTGGATCACACAAATATTTGGTCTGACCCGGGAATCGAACCCGAGACCTCTTGATCAGCAGCCGCATACGCTAACCACTAGACCAACAAGGCAGTCAAGATGGTGGAGCGGGACCGAGAGACGGTAAAAACAGGCTAGATTCCCCTAACGATCTCCGTCTTTCATAAGCGCTAGCCTAGGGGGGACAGGCCAGCCCATTTGTCACCCTAACAGAAAGAAATGTAAAATTTATAATAAGGAGATTAAAAGTCATATTTTTAGTTACATTTATAACATCAAAGAGTTAATTAAATTTGATTCAATTCAATTATCATTATATTTTACAATAAGTATAATAAGTGCCAGAATAACTATAAATTTTATTCCAATTAAAATAATATGAAAACACCACATATAACAGTAATATGATACTTTGAAAGCACAACGCGTTCAATATAACAATATTAGTTTATAAATATACTACTGATAAACATCATAAACGATTCTTCAACACTATAGAATCGATTTATTTAAATCGATATTCGATACAGAAACAAAATACTAATACGATTAATTGATGATAAATTTTATCGATTAAAATCTATTACCCATTTACGACTTTAACACCTTATAAACTTTATACTCCTTTAAGATTTATAGATAAAAGGTAGGATTGAATGTTTTGTTTTAATGGTTTTCTGGAAACAAAAGGTCAACAAAGTTATAAACGTGTTTGAACTGCTGTTGAGTACGAAGACAACAGTGAACATCACAGTTATCATAAAATAAATGATCTCTAAAGAGCTCGAGTCTTGGTGGTCTTTAAAAATGTTATTTATAAAGTATTAGTTTTGCCCCCGGCTCAGATTGTGAATATCGGTTATCGCGGTGAAGATTAGCCTAGTTCTTTAGTCAAGAATCTATGTATATGAATGCCAAATTTCATTTTGCCGTTAAAGCGTAACAAACTGCCTTGTTGGTCTAGTGGTTAGCGTATGCGGCTGCTGATCAAGAGGTCTCGGGTTCGATTCCCGGGTCGGACCAAATGTTTGTGTGATCCACAAATATTTGTTTCAGAGTTTGGGTAATTTTCTATGTATAATATGTATGTATTTACAAAAAAAAAGTATGTTTATGTATTTATATCAGTTGTCTAGTATCCATAATACAAGCTCTGCTTAGTTTGGGACTAGATGACGGTGTGTCAGATGTACGAAGTATTTATTTACTTATTCATTATTAACAAGGTTACTTTCGAATTTATAATATACTAGCTGACACGGCAGACTTCGTACTACCTCAATCGATAAATAGAAGGCCTCAGCTTTTGCACAAAATAATAAAAATAAAAAACAATTAATTTTTATATTTTTACCTTTTAAACCTTCTCTGGACTTCCACAAATAATTCAAGACCAAAATTAGACAAATTAGAAAGTAAAATATCGTTTATGAATAAGGATTAGTGACTACCTACCATGGACACCCATGGTAGGTAGTCACTAATCCTTATTCTTAAACGATATTTTACTTTGAGCAAATGTGTTTTTTTAACTTTAAGACTGTAAGTAAACGGTCAGTAATAAATTATTCGGCTACTGCTGGAACACCTTAAATTTTAACTAAATTTGATTTTATTGAACTATTAAAGTAGCTCGTAAAATAGACTCTGTTACATTTTAAATTAGTTGGATATACTCTAGAGAAATGTTGAACTTAGTTAATATGCGCAATAAGGCTAGTTCATTTCATGTCTCGTATCATTATTATATAATAATAATAAATATTTTGGTCATCTGACACACAACATCATCAAGTCCCAAACTAAGCAGACTATGGGTACTAGACAACTGATGTAAATATATATATATAACTCGTGCGACCTAAGATGGCACCTGACTCAAATGTCAGTCGTTTAAAGTACTGAGTGCAAGAAAAAATATACTTTATTTCAGTTTTATTAAATTTTAAAATTTATTTTGCTTCAAGTAATTTCTCATAACATACTACTTTATCATAAGTGGTACTTTACTACCTCATCATCATCATCAGCCTATATCAGTCCACTGCTGGACATAGGCCTCTCCCATTGCACACCACTTTGATCGATTTTGGGCTTCTCGCATCCAGCTCCTGCCAGCCATCTTGCGCAAGATGCGCATCTTTACTACCTGAGTTAAGAAAATACTTAAGCATACCAATAGGAGCAGGCCTCATTCATTATTTAGCCGAATGTATTCTTCGTGCAGTGATTTAAATAATATTAGGTAATACCTAATATCATTTTAAATGAAATTAGGAACTGAAATATGGTTATAAAATACATTTTAAATCGTCATGATAAGCCTTTTAATCGTAGTCTCTAAATATCTGGACATTCGTTATTTGAAACTATTGCGTATCATAGTCGTCATGCTGTTTTTTTACTGTGACCTTTCTAAAAACAATTGGGTTATCCAGACGAATCTAATGATATATTAATAAGATTAATTCATGGAGTGATTTATATGACATTAGGTAATACCTAATAAACTAAAATTATTATGGAAGTATTCGTGCAACGTTAATAATCTTGCTAACGCTACTCGCAAGATGACAGAGGGGTATCACGCGGGGGAACGGTATCATGTTGCGTTTTGAGCCAGGTGCCATCTTAGCTCGCACGAGTTATATATACTTTTTTTTCTGTAAATACATTCATAATATAAGCCTTATATAACATAAGGCTTTTTAAGGAAATAGCAAAAAGATTAGTCGACATCACAGGAGATCGAAGAGCTGCCTCGGACCTCGGATAAAGAATTAGTCTAGCTATTCAACGAGGGAACGCTGCCAGTATCTTCGGAACCATGCCTAAAGGGACTCCTTTTAATAATATATTTTAGTTATAATGTTATACTTTTTAAGGTTTTTAGTTTTATGTTCATTGTTCTAGTTTATAACCAATATTGTACATACATTATGTAAATAATTTGATAATATTATATATAGAAAACACCCAAACTCCGAAACAAACATTTGCAGATCATACAATTATTTGGTCCGACCCGGGAATCGAACCCGAGATCTCTTGATCTTAGCGTATAGGGCTGCCCTATACGCTAACCACTACACCAAAAAGACAGTCGTAGTGTATCACATACAACAAATGTGATACCACTGTTCTGGTCTTGGGCATTCTTCATTCAAGGTCTATCGTGCCGCAGATGTTTTTTTACATATGAAAAATTTAGTAGATATATTTCTATAACTTTTATCGAATGGTCCAGTTTGACAAGAGCGTCCACCCTCTCACAGAAAACAAACCCATTGACAGCATTCGTGTTCTCGTGTTTTATTCGTGAGTGTGAGACTGGAGACTCCATGATGCAGAAGCACATCAATAGGCCGCCATAGTGTGGGTTGTTATACTGCACTTTTGTATTGTCTACCTTCGCAATGAATCTGGTTACCACATTTCTTAGAATTTGATCATGCATTCCATCAGGCATAGCAGAGTAATTTTTGGCAGGCCTATACATAAAAATTAAATGTCAAACTCCAGTTTCGGATGACATACTGTGCCCGTAGCTCAACCGAACCTGCCGAAATCAGTGCTTTGCTAATATTATCACAATAAATAACCCTTTAAGTGTATCTCAACATTTTGAAATAATGTATAGCGGTCAGTTTGCAGATGAATTAGGACAGCCACCAATCTATAATCACGAGTAGGCAGCTAATTTGAATAATTTAAATGACTTTAGTTTAAATAAATCATCATCATCCAACTGCACGCCACTTAGTTCGATCCTCGGCTACTCGCATCAAGCTCCTGCTAGCCGTTTTGCGCAAATCATCACTCCACCTGGCATGTCCTACAGTCTTACACAAAGTATGCCAAGCGGCGGTCTCCACTCAAGAACACGTTTACCCCAACAGTTGTCGGTTCTGCGGCTAATATAGCCAGCGTTTTGCCACTTCAGCTTGCTAATCCTGTAGGCTTTATTAATAACTTTAGTTACATGCCAGATTATCTCGTTTCTAATACGATCCCTTAGAGAAACAACAATAGTTTAAATAAATAATATAACTTTATTAATTACTTATCATAATGCCCACAAAATTCAAAAGCCTATAGCTTGTTTTTTCCACTCGGTGCACCACTCAAGCCTCTTAGCACAAGTAAGGACACATTTATCTTCAAGTTGTTGACAAGTCATTACATCTTCAGGTTTGACAGAGTCTCCTCGTGCACGTTTTGTGATTCTGACCTTACTATCTGTATTTGGATTATAAGTGTGTCCGTGATACGGGTTTAAATCTTCTTTATTTTTTTTCTTACCTATAACTAGTGAAGTTAATTTATTCTTATATAAATTATTACTTGTTGTTTCAGTATTGAGCTGTTGTTTTGAATCTTGGCTATTAATTTGATTTCCCAATGTCCGCAATAGTGAATGACTGTTATCCATATCATTGATAGCATTATCATTATAATCTTTGTTACTTTTGTCTTGTAGCATTTTTTCTTGCAGATAAATTGTCAAATCAGTAAAACTTTTTGGTTGAGTATGACTTTCGATAATTGTATCATATCTGCGATTTGGCTGTAATTTATAATAATTGTAACTTGATTAATACATCATATTAATTTGTCGCGAACTTTAATCCTTTGCAGAGTCAAAACGCGGTCTAAGATATTTCCTTATATTGTTAACATAATCAAATGTTATTGCATATTCTTGAAACATATTGGTTTTCTGTACCGAAAATTCCCTTTAAATCATCAACTTCCTAGCCTTAGGCCCAATATTATTATTTATTATTATTCCCTTTAAATACCAACCATTATATAATATTATTAGAAAGAAGATTATCTTACCTCAAAAATTGCTTCAATACTAACCTGAAAAAGTACTCGATTAAAACCAAAAGAAATATGCCACCTAATTATTATTGCGATTCTAAGCAAACCATCTAGCAAATATCGAATTTATAAATAAACATTAGCGAATAATTAGAGAGAGAGACCTTCCAATTCATCATCGTCTTCCTAGCCTTTATTATTTGCAAGTTTATTTGGAATCGGTTACTTGTTCAACTGGTTTTATCTTAATATCAGTTTTTCCACGGAGCGACTGATGTTGGACCTCCGCAACCCTGAGGGAGAACTGAAATCCGAAGGTTGAACTAGTTGTCAGTATATTTGAAGGCTCCGAATTCCCAATAACGTTTGCCGAAAAACCAAACAACACCTTTTGGCCCGACCTGGAATTCAAACCCGAAACCTCTTGAGCAGCAGTAGCATACACTAACCACTAGACCAACGAAGCAATCAGAGAGAGACAGGCCTTCCAATCGATGTATATAAATGGAAATGAAACATTTCAAATTTTGGGCCAAATCAAAACTATTTTTTTCTGAATTTAGAATCTAATTTATTTGCTAGAAAAGTTAAAACTTCTGCTCCTGATAGCACGAATAAATATTTTAAAACCTAGCTAAATATTCTCAATAATATACCTACAATACAGAGCCATGTTCCAGTTATGATATGAGCCAACATTTTTTGAGTATTGATTTCATATATTCGAGACACAAGTTATAACTCCTTATTTGCATCGTTGTTTTCATTTCATGGGAACTAATGGATTAGAACCATTAAATGATTTGACTTATCAGTCTTTATCAAATAGCTTTATTTATTACTATTTCTCATCATCTATAAGATGCGTTTTGTGTTTCGTTTTCTAGGAATAAAATCTATGTGAACTAATTACAGCTTCTCTATTCATGTCTAGAAAACCTAATACTGATTTTATCTGATCTCGACGTAATCCGTTATACAAACCAATAATATATCACCTGATAGAGAATTTTCATGCTATCCAAAGACTTGGTAGTCTAAATATGGGTTCTTTGTGTCTTTGCAAAAGGAACACGTAAAATTGATTAGATTTCTGGATCTCATGTTCATAAACCACGAGATTAATTTATGTGTAGGTTTACATATAATTTATTTTTTGGAAATTTGTAATTTGCTTGTGTGTGTATGTGTTTGTGTGTTTTGAGGAATTGTGTAAAATTATATTCAGATTCTATATTTAGCATTTTATTTTTAGGATACAATATATAATTCTATAGTAGCTACTTAATACTGACGACTGTTTTGGCGACATGGCCATTATTAAAAAAACTATAATAATAATATATGTTTTGTTATAGATACGCTACAATATTATATATTAACAAACTAAAAGCCGAAATTGAGGCATATTCTGAAAAATAATATGAGTTTAATTGATCTGCTTTGGATACTCCTTCTTTTAGAACAGAACATTTAAATGAATAAAAATGCAAAAACTTTTTAAATATCTTTTATTATTTCAAATCACTGTTTATATGTTTACATTATATTTTTAAAGAACTATAAGAATTTTTTAAGGGAAACAAGAAAATTGAAAAATATGCTCTGCTTAATCTTGCTCGCAGCCTCTGGCTCTATGTATGTCTCAACTAGAAAAAAAAAACAGTATATCAATATTATAGTTCACATTATAATTATGTTCATTCGATTTGACTTTTCTTCTTCTTATCGTATCAATGGCAACACTGAACATGGTTTTGGCCTAGTGCTCGGCAACACTTTACTTGGTTTTGGCCTAGTGCTCAGCAACGCGGATTGCGTTTGGCCTTGTGTTGATCCATTGTGGTGAGAGGATTTGTCACCTAAACTCTGCGATACCGAGTGTTAGGTGTCCAGGGTGCGCCGGACGTCGGGACTCTTGTACTCTTTTTTATGTCGCTCGGGGAGGCTCCTCTCGTGCACCCCCGTCTCGTGATTTGACTTTTTAGTTTATATGTTAATTTCCTATAGAATTAGAATTCTACAGGAAAGTCACATCTAGGAAGTTTAATTTGCTATTTATTTAATTTTATTATCTTCATAAATAGTACTCTCTAGCTTCCAATGCAAAAACACAATCTAATCGCTGTTACTAATAAAATGAATACAGAACATTACCCTTTTCTTGTTTCTGCGGAAATCCCAGATACCATCAAATTTATGTTGGACTCGAACTGAACAGAAGCCCCATGCTGTTTCATGTATATATTAGTAGCGGGAGAAACAGGTATATCCCAGATAGGGAAATCCTGGAACCCAGTGGTACCTCAGGCTTACGACTAGCACCCCGGTGATCGCTTGCTTTCCCTTAAATAGGAGCGAGCGCTACCATCCCGGCCTGCATTACTAGGGCGACAGAAAATCACCATTCTTGTTACCCATAGACTTGTTTCTAATTACACTCGCATTCAAGCTCAAAAGTGGAAGAACCTGAAATGTAATCTGTTCTTCGGTCCACTCGATTTCAGGTATATGAAAACATGTTCAATTCGAAATAAATATATTTTTTTTAAACTACATACTAACCTGATATTTTGATAATATGGATTTTTCTTCTTCTCACACACTTCCCGGTCCCAGCTACATTTTTTGTAGCAATCTTTTTTCATCTCACAAAATTGCTCGGATGGGGAAAGTGTAGTTGTTGGTTCCGGTGTAGGTGTAATACCTACAAACTCAATGTCTTCAATAATGTCTCTGTCCCCATCGTACTCAAAAGGGTCCGTCGCATTGCCGACTTCCCTTACCTTAAATGACAGGTTAATATTATACTGTTCCTGATCTGCCTGTAAGGAAATGGTAATTATGTTATTAAAATTCACAAAATTACAGACCCAAACATTCTTGAATCAAAGATAAAATACGAGCTCCAATTGCAACTTTACTAAATCTGCTAATTTCAGCAAAGGCAGTTTCAATTTATTAAGATCTTATATTTAAATTTTATATATTAAACAATTACTCGAAGATATGTCGATATAGTTTTTGAGACAACTTCCGCATTAGAAGTAAACATTCTGTATCGCAGGAGACTTTGCAAATATCGAACGACAAGTATCTAATGAAACGAAGATAAGGAACAATCAGACTCAGAACAGCAATATGTTGATCACTCAAAGTATTGACCCCTATGGTATTTGAACCCCACAACTGAAGTAGATAACTGCGTGGCGACTATTTAAACCAATAGGCTAACCGTGCCGTTCATGCAGTCTTGTTTATTGTTACCCTTGTTATCAGGGATGAAATTTACTAAACTTGTTCTTTGTGTTATTCATAATATGTCTTGTTTCTTTGCACTTATAGATGTAGTAGAACTCATATTAAAAGCCATATTTGTCATGTAAAACCTAATTGCGATTGGATTTAATAAAAAAATAAAGGAGACTATTTTACTAATATTCTAAGAGTCCTTTTTAAACACCAAATGATACACTTCAATAAAATATTTCATCTGATTTTCATACAATGAAAACAAATTGAAACAGTATCAGAAATAAATGTGTACTTAATAAGTTAAATTCTACTTACAACATGCAACAAAACTGATATTACGAGGAATAACAGAACCTCCATAGCCAATCACTTAATGTTTATAAGTGTTGATTTCATGGATGAAATATGTCACACCGATACCAGTTAGCTACATGTTTGTAGTACTTAATCATTTCAGGTAATTATGGATTATTTTAAACTAGCTTTTGCCCGCGTCTCCGCCCACGTATATGTTGGTTATCCCGGTAAAATAGGCCTATGCCAAAATTCATCAAAATCAGTTTACCGGTTTAGACATGAAAACGTAACAGACAGAAGGACAGACAGAGTTATTTTTAATATTAGAAGGGATGTGGGATGTTCTTCGATTTTGGCGGTCTCTCCGGTCCTGCTGTCATGTCTCTAAATGGAACATCTATCCCGGTCTGCGTAGATTTCAGGTATCTTGGTTCACTGTTATAAAACAATGGCGAAATAGATCCGTACGGCATCGAATAAATGCAGAATGGATGAAATGGCCGCAGGTAACGGGAACTATTTGCGACCCTGAGTTCCCTTTAATATTAAAGGGACACATATACAAAACCATTATCAGACCTGCTGTCCTGCATGGATCTGAGTACTGGCCAACAAAGAAAACGTATGAGAGACGCCTGCATGTGGCTGAAATGCGAATGTTGACTTGCATGTGTGGTGTGACCAGAATGGACAAGGTGAAGAGTGAGTTTATTAGAGGAAGCCTGAAAATATCACCATTAGATGAAAAGAATTGAGAAGCAAGAGATTATCCTGGTATGGACATGTTATGCGTAGAGAGGATCAAAATGTAAAAGGAATAAACAGTGAACTGACGAGTAATAGAGAAGAATGGGAGAAGAAAATTCATTGCACAGGCTCCAAATAAATTTATTTATTTATTTATATATTGCTACACTACATACCTAGCGATGACACACTAACCGATTTTGGCCACGGCGGTCAGTCTTAACTGAGACTAGTCAAGTAGTCACTAAAAATCTCCTGAGAGGTTTTAGGAAACATTAATTAATCTATGGTAGGCTAGATTGTACAATTTATTAGTTTTATTAAAATTTGGCTATTCGACGGCTTTTTATACAAAATAACAAGATTGAGCTTGAACAAGAAAGCTTTGCAGTACCTTTTTGCCAGTAAATATGTACTTAGAGTTTGCTTTTTAACTTTCCAAGTGCAGAAAGTCTTTCAGAAAGACTACAATTTACTTCAGCATCAATATATATAATATTATCGTTGCCATAGAATTGACTCCACTAATCATTACACTAAACTGTACTCTATACTAATACGATTAATATGTTTATATTAACAGGAGATGGTCTAGTGCAGATTTTCTTGTACCTACAGATTATTAATTTCATCTTCACTGAATATATTATTTAAAACTGTTAATTGCCTGCATTTCTTTCATACAAGCCTAACTTGAAATATTCCAGAAAAAGTAACAAAATATTTACATGTTCAATTGATGTATTAAAAAGCTTTAAACTTACAGACTATCTTACAAACTTAAATGGTCTAAAACATAACTTTAATTTAACTTGGGATAGTGTTTATTATAATTTATTGTTTATTGAATTAGCATACAATATTTTACAGAATAAGTTTTCCTAGATCTATGTTTACAATAAAATATTACGTCTTCAACTTCCATTTGTAATAATTTACCAATTTTCACACACGTGAAATTGTAGATCACAATCTTTAAAACATTTGTCCTCATCTTGTTTACAACTTAGATCTTCAGTTTCAGGGGGTAATTTTGTAGCCATTGGCTTGGTGTACTTATGAGCTTTTGAAGCTTTTTCAGTTCTTTCATCTGAAAAATCTTCTATATTATACCTCAAACTGATAGGTTTATTAAGTCGAATTACACGTGAAGAGTTATTCCCTTTTGGTTGTGTATGTGCCTGAAATTTATTGATAAATTCATATTATTAATGATGAGCAATTCATTATAAACGATTAATATATTATTAGTGATATAGTTAAAACTTTAACTACAGTTTATAGTTGTAGCCATAGTTATAACTTTTTGTTTTCATTTTAATCTTAACCTATTTTTTACACGCTTTTTATTAGCTTCACATGTATGTTTGTTTGTTTGTTTGTACCTACTCCTTTGGTGCGATTTTGACCTACTTTAAACGGCCAGATTTTTGTTCAAACTTTGTAGATTTATCGAGGACTGATGACAATACACTAATTGAATAAAAATCAAAAAAAAAATGTTTATCCAAATTGGCCAAAGGGTGCTTTCTGAAAATATTTCAATAACGTCGCCCCACGCTTTGTTACATTATAACTATTTTCTACTTTTTAGTTTAAAAGCGTATTTGTTTAATTTTTTAAAACTATTTTTTTCTTATTATAATAATCAGTTATTAGTATTTAAATTAATTATCGTAAGGAGAGTAAACAGATAATGGACTAATTGTATTATTTTTGAAAATTGTTTTACAACCTGCACATTTTGAACAAGATTAATTATATCAGTATCGTAATCATTCGAATCACCAAGTAGTTCTGTAATGGTCCTGAATAATATTACAAACACGATTTCAAGTCAATATAAAACTTAAATATCACGGTAACAATCAAGAAACTAATTATTTTTTTTCTTTCTTTCTTCTTGTCATCTTAACTAGTTTACAATTTAGTTTACTTAATATTACTGGGAGTTGCATCTCAAAAAAAGTCCTATGTTAAAACGATTTATAACTAAACAAAATGAACAGCAAATTTTCTATAAGCGCTCTTCATTTAATACTTAAGTTCACCACAGGAAAAGCTTTACGCATTAAAGAAAAGCAAGCAAGCAGATTCACATATTTATTTCATGCTGGACAGGCAGCAACATAATTGAATAGATCTTATTACTACAGCAAGTTGGATTGACACTTATTTAGATAGCATGGGCAACACCAGAGTCACATGTTTAAATTGCTAGAAATAATAATTAGTTTTATAGTAGTGTAGTACTTTTTGATTGCACGGTTAGCCTAGTGGTTTAAGCGGTGCTTTCTACTTCGCCAAGTGTCTTGGATTTAAATCCCACGTGGACAACACTTTGTGTGATTCACGAATTGTCGTTCTGAGTCTGGGTGTTCTTTGTGTCCGATTCATGTATGTTTGTAAAGCCCCCGCGACACAGAATTTGTATTCCTAACGCGGGAGTTATCTTTTTACAAAAAAAAAGGAAATAAAAAGAAAAGTTCGAGACTGGAGGACTGGATGCAGAAACATCTCAACAGGCTGTCATAGTGTGGGTCACATAATTGCGTTATCTGCATTCCCAAAGAATATGGTGACCACAGATCTTATACTCAACTCATGCTTTCTATCAAGCAGAATAATCACATATTTTTTTTATTAAGCTCATTATAAAAAAAAATTGCTTTGCCCCCTATTCGCATTTCTCCAGTATTGTACTTTAGTTATGATTGAGAATAAAAATAAGTACCTATCTTGTTGGTCTAGTGGTTAGCGTATGCGGCTGCTGATCAAGAGGTTTCAGGTTTAATTCCCGGGTTCAATTCAAAATATTTGTGGGATCTGCAAATATTTGTTTCGGAGTCTGGGTGTTTTTCTATGTATAATATGTATGTATTTACAAAAACGAAGTATGTTTATGTATTTATATCAGTTGCTTTAGTACCCATAATACGAGCTCTGCTTATATAAGTCCCGCACGATGATATTGCGATTGGCGTCCATCTTGGTGACGTAGTCGAACTGTCAGTACCGTTCGCAAAGTCGAGCGGACGTGTTTTTATTGCTCTGTTTTCATTAGCCTGTTATATTTTTGTTGTTAAGTTTTGTTACTATACTTATTTTGTTAAAATGAATAAGAAAGTATTTAACAGCCGTGCTCGTGAAATGATAGTTAAAGTGGTCAATTATTATGTATGGAAGAAAGAGGACTCTAAGTTATTGATACAAAACATAAGCCGTGCCCTAAAAAATGCTTCGGACACTACTGAGGACATTTAAATTTCAAAGCAACTTGTGACGGACATTTTAAAACTTTTACAAAATTCTACCAAAGTGACGGAACGTGTGACTGAATAACTGATGAATAATTAATCATTGATACGACAGTGAATCTGACACAACGGATTCTGAAACGAATTCTGACTTCGACGATAATATGAGTGGAATTGAAGAATTTGTCTTGAACTAGCTGTTGCCCGCGGCTCCACCCGCGTGCATGTCGGTTTTCGCGGCGAATAGTAGACTATGTGATAATCTAGATACTTATCAAAAATTTATGAAAATTGGTATAGCCGTTTGTGCGTGAAGAAGTAACATACATACACACTCATAAACATTCACATTTTTAATATTAGAGTAATTATTAAATTGTTGTAATAAACATTGATTTTATAAATACTTGGTTTTATAAAATCAATTGTATAAATTGATTGTTATAAAACCAGTTGTAAAATAATATCAATACTTGGTAACTAAAAAGTTAAAAGGTATAAAAATGAATACGTATCTAACAGACAAGATTTCTTTGTTTGCCATTTGTACTTTTTTGCGGTTAATGACGTCAAACGGCGCTTATTGTGACAAGGTTCCATCGCAATGTCAACGTGCGGGACTTATACTTAATGACGTTGAGTGTAAGATGTCCGAAATATTTATTATTATTATTATTAATAATAAATATTTATTATTAATATTATTAATAATAAATATTTATTATTAATATTCATAATAAAGATTTATATTTATTATTAATAAGAAATATTTATATTTATTATTAATCATAAATATTAATTATTATTATAAATTTTGATTTGACTTATAACCACGGAATAACTCTATCGAAAACTAAAATATTTGCAAACTTACGGCCCATAACGCCATCATAAGGATTACCAGAACCTTCATATTTAAACCATTGTTAAAGTAGCTCTTGTTGCCCTATGTTGTAAGGTTACTAACTACTTGTTGAAGCAAGTAATGATTACACGGGTGGTCGTTTTAATTAATTTTTAATTGCCTACATAATTTCATGGCATATTTGTTTCCATGAAATCGATAACAGCAAGAAAATTGTCAAAAAAAAACTTACAGTGAATTTGTGTTCTTGGGTTTTTCTTAGGAAATTCCTAATAGCAGCCGGGAGCCGGTGCCCTCAGGGTTGCGAAGGTCCGATGCCAGTCGCTCCGTGGAAAAACAGACATTCAGGTAAAACCGGTTGAACTAGTAGCTGACCCCAAATAAACTTGGGAATAAAGGCTAGGAAGAAATATTCCATGTTGACCTGATCTTGTCACTTCCTTAATAAATAGTAATTTATATTTTACTTTCTCGAAATTATTAAAAAATAACAGAAACATTATATTCCTGAAATGTTCACAAGCCAGATTTTGCAATAAATGTTACAATATATCTGTAAGAAGGTTTTTACGAGCGTATTACCATTCGCAAAAGCTATTAGTTCCAATTCCAGTTTCATAAGGATATCCTTATTTATGTTCATACAAAACGTTTAAAGAGTGTCTTTTGGAGATTGGATTGTTGTTGTGTAAGGTACGTAAGTCAATGATGGTTTGACAAGAAATAAAGTAAATATTTCTCTTGGTTGGAGGTTTTAAAATTCAAATCCTATTCCTTTCAATTTCCTTTCTTACTGCGATGAAGTCAAAAAAGAGGATGATAATTTTGGCAGTGTATCTGTGTTTCCACATTTCACTGCACCTCATATACTACAAATCACATTTTAAGGAATGAGTTGTCACTCAATTTGTAATAATGACTCGTGTGACAATGGTTGGACAAATTTGCCAATAAAATCCAAAAAAATATAATTTAAAAACAAGCGTTTAATATCGGTTATTCTTGTAGTTCAATTGTATTTTTTTTCTAGGTTTCATAACACCTCGAAAAATCATAAAGACGATTCTAATTTTGTCCTGCACGATAAATTTAGGTTCAGTCAACATAAAAAGGATGTAGGATATTGCTATAAATATATTTCCAAAATACTTTTGGGTACCAAAATTACTACAGTCTATTCATATCTGGCAACCTTTCAAATAAGAAAACTAATTTTATCACGATTAACTTGTACCTACGTTCCTGCCTACGCAACGAAATAATAATGAGGAAGAAATTATTCCTTGTTGACCTTTAATTATAAATTCATGCGGCTAAAGTTAAATATAGAGCCTTTAAACTTAAATAATTATAATATATACTGGTAAGATAATAATAAATAATATTTCAGGATACTCTGGCTAGATTAGTAAAAGATAAATAGGTTCGGGCGGATATCGCGTGGGCACTCTGAAAACAAGGTTGAAATTTGCTTAAGTCTGTTAATCTATATACATAATATATAACAATCAAATAGACTATGCCTAATAAACCATTTTATAATCTGTGCGTGTACAGAAGTATTTGGACCGAGCAATTGAAAAATAGTGACGGATTAAGAATACAGAGTGTCACCACCCCTATTCATCTCGCGGGTGTCGTAAAAGGCGACTAAGGGATAAACTACGCAAGACAACATCAATGCTAAGAGAAGGAAAACTTGAAACGAACCCTATACCAACCCGTCTGGCCAGCGTGGTATAGTAGGTCAAAACCTCCTTTCTAAGGAGAGGCCTATGTCCAGCAGTGGACTGTTAAAGGCTGTTAATGATGATGATGATGAATTGAAAAAAATATTACAATTACATAAATTATACCCTGTAGAAAAAAGTAAACTAAACCTAATTAATATGGTAAATAGAATTAAAGATAAATATATATTATATCGATCAGTTAACGGTTATCATTATTTTGATTCAATGCCTGAAACTGTGACTCTACTCTGCTTGTCTGATTAGAATCCTAAACTGCATGTCATTATACTCACTTAGAACGCAGGCAGTATTGTGACACTATGTCCACCTAATGACATGCATATATGCTTGCTCATTATGTGAATTATTACTATTATTATGTACATATAAGCGTAAATATTAATACCCCTTTATCTACTCCTTCGCCCAAAAAGGTGTATATTGTTAAAGGCATATATGAATTGGGGATACCTCATATAAGAATAGAGTTAGGTCACAGTCTCAGCGAGTGCATATTAAACGGTAACCATATAATTATAAGACAGTAACAGTACTTTGTTCAATGCTTTGAGATAACCCATATTCTGTTCGTCGTAACATCTGTTCGTCAGGAGTCAGGAGTTGCAGTGGTGTGAGTGTGGGCGGATTTAAATATAATATTGGGCTATAACTTACTTCTTGTAAATGTTACAAAAGAACAGTTATGTTATTTATAACTAATGTAAGAATGGACAATACCATTATGATCTAATAATTATAATTTAATAATTCTCTTAATAATTAATGAGTGACTTTAATTTGTGACAGACATTAAATTCTTAATAAATATGATATGATACCATGATATTCACAAAAAATCACAAACTACACATTACTATAAAATGTAGCCTATCTATAGGACGCCTGGATTAGATCACAGACTGCGATTAAACCGCCCATTGTCTCACTGTTTTTATTTGTTTGCTTTCTACATTGTATGTTTCTATCTATGTTAAACTATAAAAAGCTCATGGCCAAGACTATTATGTTACCTATAAAATAATCATCTTCATCACTATCTCAGCTAAAAGACGTTCACCGCGTGACAAAGGAGCCCAGAAACAAGTAGAAAAGAAGTTAATTATTAATGATGTCAGGAAAATCCTTCTATTAAATAAACCAGGCACTTTTCAGAAATATGATATACTCTGACACACTGACATCGTTGATAGCAAAGCCTTCTCCGCAAAGTGGCCCCAGTAGCACTGCTTTGTGCTCTTTCTATTGTCTAAAGCCCTCTGTGCAACTACAAAGAAAATTTTATTTTTAAAACGCGTAAAGCCATGAAAATATTTCACTGGAAGTGAAATTTATTAAATGAGTTAATTAAGTGTTTACTGACGAGATCTTATCTAGATTATTTCCATGTTTAGGGATATGTTTGATTAAATGAAAACAAAATGGTTGTGTAGGCTCCTTCTTCCACACATCATCCAACATCATTCACGCATCCACATACATAATCTTTTCTTCCTTCGCCTCATTTCATCTTTATGAAAGTTGGGAGAAAAATAAAACGTCATGTGTGACTTTTGTGATTTGGAAAAATCTAGAGAGAGACTTCTCTTGCTGCTGGATATGTCTCAGATACATATAATTTATTGTAAATTAATCCTGTACATAATCTAATCTTTCTTCTTAGCACCTTCTATACTTTATATTGTAAATAATAAGTGCGCTGTAATTTACTTGTACATACATATTAATAAACTCATCTGTACATAATACCCGAAGTTTTACATACGGAAACCACGGATCATCACGGCGCTCTTATATTGGTGACCCCGACGAAGGATATACATAAAGAAGAGAATGGATAGCTCTATTGACGACATGGCGCTCTTACGTCTTGCGCAACAGATTACGGAGCTCACCCGGCAAGTTCATTGTCTATCTACAGATATAAACTCACGACCTAGACAGCGCTCCGTTGATCGCGCCCATCAACGATCTACCAGCCGATCACAGTCGAGTTACCGGCGGCAACCTACTTGCTGGTACCACTTCAAATTCGGCGAGAAGGCGAACAAATGCATCAAGCCATGCGACTACCGTGCGGGAAATGCAACCGGCAATCAGTAATGGCGACCGATGATTGCCCGTCCTCTACGAGTGGTCGCCTCTTCGTCACCGACCGACAATCGAAGATGCAGTTTCTGGTCGACACCGGCAGCGACCTGTGCGTCTTCCCAAGGTCGGCACTTCGTGAACGACGTAGTTCTACGGACTTTAAGCTAAGTGCTGCAAATGGTAACGAAATTCTCACTTACGGTTTTGTACATTTAAACCTAAATTTTGGCTTGCGCAGAAGTTTCACATGGCGTTTTGTGGTAGCTGACGTTACTAAAGCTATCATTGGCGTAGATTTTCTCAACTTTTATAACCTCATCGTTGACTGTCGTAATAAACGCCTAATCGATAACGTCACTTCTTTATCAGCCATCGCAAAACCTGTAGTAAATTCAAACATTTTCTCGGTTAGAGTGTTACCTGGCACGGGTCGGTATCATCGCATCCTAGACGAGTTTCCCGAAATAACCCGACCAGCTGGCACTCACCGTATCATACCTCATAACACCGTCCATCACATCCGCACCACTCCGGGACCTCCAGTTGCCGCATCACCTCGTCGCCTCGCACCTGATAAACTTTAAATTGCCAAACAGGAGTTCCAGTATATGCTCGCTGATGGAATCATTCGACTTTCGGAAAGTCCCTGGTCCTCAAGTCTTCACCTGGCTCCGAAGAAAAACAACGGTTGGCATCCGTGCGGTGACTATCGCATGCTGAATGCCCGGACAGTGCCTGACAGGTATCCGATTAAGCACATTCACGACTTTTCACATAGTTTAGTTGGCTGCAAGGTCTTCAGCACCCTAGACCTCGTGAAAGCTTACAACCAGATACCTGTCAACCCTGAGGACATACCGAAAACTGCGATCACCACACCATTCGGATTGTTCGAGTTCCCGTTTATGGCCTTCGGACTTCGGAATGCGGGCCAGACTTTCCAAAGGTTTGTCGACGAAATGACTCGTGGGCTCGACTTTGTATATACTTACTTGGATGATTTTTTGGTCTTTTCTCGGGATGAAAGCGAACATGAACAGCATCTACGGCAGATCTTTACCCGGCTTAAGGACTACGGCATGCAACTGAACACTGCCAAGTGCGTTCTCGGGGCTAGCGAAATAACCTTCCTGGGTTATTCTATCTCCGAGAGAGGCATTAAGCCACTTGACTCCAGGGTTCAGGCCATCAGGTATTTCCCAACCCCGTCTAACGTGCAACAGCTGAGGGCTTACTTAGGTATGCTCAACTTTTACAGGCGATTTCTTCCACAAGCTGCACAAATCCAAGCTCCACTACATGCTTTATTGACTGGCGTGGTCAAGAAAAATCAGCCGATCAACTTGACAGGTGAGGCCTTAGCAGCATTTGAAGCTTCTAAGGAGAGCTTGTGCAACGCAACCCTACTAGCGCATCCTGACTGCTCAGCAACGCTCGCCTTGGTAACAGACGCTTCAGATACAGCGATGGGAGCAGTTATCCAACAGAAAAAAGGCACACAATGGCAACCGTTAGCGTTTTTCTCTAGAAAGCTCAATTCAACACAGCAGAAGTATTCACCATACGATCGTGAATTACTGGCGATATATGAAGCAATACGCTATTTCAGGCATATGTTAGAAGCACGTGTTTTCACCATATTCACTGATCACAAGCCTCTTTGCTTTGCTTTTAGCACAAAGAAGAATACCTGCTCGCCGAGACAACACAGACATCTAGACTTCGTTTCACAATTTACAACGGATATAAGACACATATCAGGAAAAGATAACGTCGTAGCTGATACATTATCCAGAATTGAAGCGCTAGATAGGCCTGTCGATTTTAAACTGCTTGCAGAGCAACAACAACTCGACTCGGAATTAATTGCGATAATGAACGGAGAAACAACTCATTCTCTACGTCTTGTCAAAATGAAATTGCCTGGAACTGACATTGAACTTTTCTGCGACGTTCTAAAAAAACCAAGACCTTACGTGACCACGGAATTGCGAAGACAAGTCTTCAAATGTCTGCATTCACTTAGCCATCCTGGAGTTAAAGCCACGACAAATTTGATATCAGAACGCTTTGTGTGGCCAAACATGAAAAAAGACTGTCGTGAGTGGACGCAAGCTTGCACCGATTGCCAACGATCGAAGGTCACTAGGCACGTACACTCACCGTTGGGCAACTTCAAATTAGCCAGAACCAGATTTCGCCAAGTCCATATTGATATTGTCGGCCCACTACCGGTATCCAATGGTTACCGCTACTGTCTCACCGCGATTGACAGATTTACTCGCTGGCCTGAGGCAGTTCCAATGGTCGACATAACTGCTGAGACTGTGGCTAAAGCTCTTCTATCTGGATGGATAGCACGCTTTGGGTGTCCCGAAGACATAATTACGGACCGTGGTCGACAATTTGAGTCTGCTCTTTTTAAATACCTATCTCAAATAGCAGGCTTCAAACACAAAAGAACGACGGCGTACCATCCTGCCTGCAATGGAATAATCGAAAGATTCCACCGGCAGATGAAAGCGGCCATTATGTGTCATGGAGATAATTGGACTGAATCTCTTCCGCTAGTTCTCCTCGGAATCAGAAACTCTTTCAAAGAAGACTTACAGACATCTTCCGCAGAACTAGTGTACGGAGAAACGCTCAGATTACCTGGAGAATTCTTTGACCCAATCTCCGTTACCACAGATGACATCACGGACTTTTCTGCAAGACTCAGGAACGTAGTACAAAAACTGCGGCCTGTACCCACTTCGCACCACGGTAAGCCATGAGTTTTCATATTCAAAGACCTGCACACGAGTGATCACGTCTTCCTGCGTGTTGACGCATCACGTGGTTCTCTGCAGTCAGCATACACTGGGCCTCACAAAGTTGTCAGTCGAAGTGACAAGGTGTTTAGGATTATCGTTAGTGGTAGAGAAGTCACGGTGTCCATTGACCGACTCAAACCGGCTTATGTACTCTCTGATCACCCTGAGGCTTCGAGTCCAGAGCCCAGGCAAGAGTACATTACTAGATCCGGACGTCGGGTGAGGTTTTTATCACCCTGACGGTCTCTGGAGGGGGGTGGTGTAGGCTCTTTCTTCCACACATCATCCAACATCATTCACGCATCCACATACATACTCTTTTCTTCCTTCGCCTCATTTCATCTTTATGAAAGTTGGGAGAAAAATAAAACGTCATGTGTGACTTTTGTGATTTGGAAAAATCTAGAGAGAGACTTCTCTTGCTGCTGGATATGTCTCAGATACATATAATTTATTGTAAATTAATCCTGTACATAATCTAATCTTTCTTCTTAGCACCTTCTATACTTTATATTGTAAATAATAAGTGCGCTGTAATTTACTTGTACATACATATTAATAAACTCATCTGTACATAATACCCGAAGTTTTACATACGGAAACCACGGATCATCACGGCGCTCTTATAGTTGTGATCCTGCAGGTCCGTGAAGCTGAAGTTGTACATAGTAAGTTAACTTACATGAATGGATTTCTATATACTTAGTTAACAACATGGCTGTTTTCTATGTATAATCTGTATGTATTTCCAAAAAATTATGTTTGTACTACCTGCCTGCTACCTTGTTGGTACACGATTGTTGTGCTTTGAGGTCTTGCGTTCAATGCTCGGGTCGAACCAAATGTTTCTGTGATCCGCAAATATTGGTCTCAAAGTTTGGGTGTTTTTATATGTGTATTTACATTTTTTTATGTATATATCAGTTGTTTAGTACCCATAATACAATATAATTTTGCTAAGTTAAGGACCAGATGGCATTGTGTGTAAGATATCCGAAATGTACGAAATATTTTGAACCTAATAAGAGTGAATTAATAGAGAGTTACGATAGTGGACAATACATACTATAGAAAATTCGAGATATTACACATGTGGTGACATTCACATGCAACTACAAAAACATAACACAGCGCCATCTTTCGAATACACACTGAACAACGAAGTAACTATTAATTTTGTATCGTGTTAGAGAAATTCTCGCGCCAATAAGGAAATATACGACTTCTCAACATCAACCCTTGGACATGATCACCATGCAAAATCTCTCTTTGTGCTACGGGTACAAAACATTAGCTCTTCCACGTAATTATACGCACCACAAAATTATGTATGTATATCTTAATATATATAAATCTCGTGTCACAATGTTTGTCCTCAATGGACTTCTAAACCACTTAACCGATTATAATAAAATTCGCACACCATGTGCAGTTCGATCTAACTTGAGAGATAGGATAGTTTAAATCTCAAATTATAGTACCCGGTAGGTGGCGCTGCGAACAAGCTATGGGATTTCAAATTCGGGCGGTACGAAGTTCGCCGGATCAGCTAGTAATATATATATATATATTATCTATAATATTTGTGACTAATAAATATTTAAAAAAATTATTTACTCTGACCAATTATACACCCGCTACACACTCAATATACATCAATCAAAGCTCAATAAAGGCCTAAGGTATTTAGTTCGTTATATAAATATATTTATGAGAAATATAAATTATAAATAAAATTATACGCACAAAATAAATGATTATTGCTTATCTTAAATAACCTTGATACTAACAGTTTGAAATTTGTTAACATCATAATATAATCACAGTTTCAGTTACACATAAATCATTGTTTTTTAAAACTTTTAATAAGTTTCCTGGCACCTGAAATATCTTCACAGTGTAGATACGTGTGTGTCCTAACAACTATTTTCAACAATGTTATCCATTCTTTGCTTTAAAACGACAAAATATTTCCAATACTTTCTACAATAGTTTGTCGAGTTACTGTTTTCTTCATTTTCTTTCTACCGTCACATCCAGTTATTTTTGTTATCTCATCCACTTGTCGTTTCCGGTTTGAGAGTAAACTAAGCTTTTGTTAGTAAAGCGACGATGGCATTGCGCTATGGACATGTCACTTTGTAATATACTGCATCGGATATAAGGGCGCTTATGTAGCGCAATCTTTGGGAAAGGCTCTTTATTTTTTTTAAACCAAAGAGAATACATAGTTGAAGTTACAGCTAAACATTATGTTGCGAAATACTGTGCTATTGCTTTACTATTATCATTCTTCTCAGTAGCAACGATGAACAAAGCTAATTGAGAGTCAATAAATGACTTAATTGAGTTTTTGTACATGTAAAATCAAAGGTTCATTTTAAGGATAAATACACCACTGTCTGGTCAATTTTTATTTCTAATAATATTACTCAATAGGTAACATATACTTTACCCAGTACAGATAAAAATTCAAAGTTTCGTTTGTTAATTTGGATAATAATTGAACCGTGAAGAAGAATTACATTTATATTTATTTACAATTACATTATAAATAATGAGTTATTGCAGCACTCAGCCAGCGTTGGGACGGTGGGCTGGGGTTGGGTTCCTGAGAGGAGACCCGAATTGAGCAGTGGGACGTAATGGGTTGTTGGTTGAGTTATTTCTAACCTCTGCAATCCTGAGGGTAAACTGAATTCAACGGTCTTACTATTTGTCAGTATGCTTAAGGGCACCGACTTCCCAATAACATTTTTTTTTTCAAATCTTTATTTAAGAAGTTATAACCAGACTGGTAATACCACTCCTTTGGGCCATTTCACAATCATATTTCAACTTATCTAAATAATATCAAAGTCTATATAGAATTGTTAACTTTTGCTCTTCTTTGCATACCTAGTTGGCTGCTGTAGATAGCGGATATGTCAGGATGCAATTGCAACTCTCTACTTTTATAAAATTGGGGCCATCGTACAACATTATGATGTGCCTACCATCGTACAATATTATAATAACAATTTCCATAGATGTTAAGAGAGTCAGATTTGTAGTCACATATGTTAACTAAAATATAATTCAATAATTACACAAGATACGTAATTAAAATTTATCATCGTATTGGGATTTAACCATTACTTATCTGTATTATCTTGTCACTCATTGGCAGCGGTATAGCAAGGTCACTGGCTGTTATATATCTGGGTGATTGTCGTGGGAATAATCCATCACTTATGTAGTGATTTTGATCGATTGACAAATTCTGACTTATAATCGACGCGAGATTTGTTTAATATGATATTCTGTATTAGCTATTCATTCAACCAACTGTATATTTTTAACTGAAAAAGTTTAGTTTAGTTTTTATAATGTTTTATGGATACTAAAGAAGAATATTATTAGTACATATTCAATTTAAAATAGAGGAAACTTTAATGGATTATAAAATAAACATGTGGCACCATCCCAGAGCGATGATTTTATAAGCTCACTTGAAGCGTCATTTTAAGTTGGTCTTTTGTATAAGGGCAGTACTGCACTGCCCCAGTCGAACCGGATCATTCGTGCTGAAATCAGCGTGACACTACTACCTGTGCATTAAATTGGAAATAATAACATTGAATGAGTATTTAAATTTACCTGTTTCAGGATTTTTCTGGATCCAGTGACATTAAACTTAAACTTAAACTGCAGTTGGTTAAGTGAGATGCGTAATATCTGAATTAAATATGTGAAAAAAAAAGAAAAATCACCTAAAAGACGAAGTAGGACCAATTCAAGTAAGAAAATAATAAAGAAAAGATAGCGATTACATCGAAATACGTACAAAAAAAGTGTTTTAAAAACTAATCACACACGCTTTTCAACTAAAAGTACAAAATAATTTTAATGCATAAAGCATGAGGCGACGTTATTGAAATATTTTCAGAAAGCACTCCACGCTTTGTTAAATTTAAATTATTTTCTACATTTTAGTTTTAAACTGCCTCGTTGGTCTAGTGGTTAGCGTATGCGACTGCTAATCAAGAGGTCTCGAGTTCAAATCCCGGGTCGGGCCAAAAAGTGTTTTTGGGATTTTCCTAGGAAATTCCTAATAGCTGCCTGGAGTTTGGAAGTTTGGCGGTGATTCACGCCCGTGCCTCGGAGAGCACGTAAAGCCGTCGGTCCCGGTTGTCATGAACATCCTATGGCAATCGTTATTGGGAAGTCAGTGCCCTCAAATATTGAACTAGTTGTCAGTACAACTAGTTCAATCTTCGAATTTCAGTTCTCCCTTAGGGTTGCGGAGGTCCGATGCCAGTCGCTCCGTGGAAAAACTGAAATTCAGGTAAAACCGGTTGAACTAGTAGCCGACCCCAAATAAACTTGGGAATAAGGCTAGAAAGATGATTTTAGTTTTAAAGCGTGTTTGTTGTATTTAGAAAAAAAAGACTAATTTGGTTAAAC
This sequence comes from Phragmatobia fuliginosa, assembly GCA_932526445.1. Classification (NCBI taxonomy): domain Eukaryota; kingdom Metazoa; phylum Arthropoda; class Insecta; order Lepidoptera; family Erebidae; genus Phragmatobia; species Phragmatobia fuliginosa. The sequence goes on along the minus strand of OW052081.1, from coordinate 6,889,401 downwards.
ATTATTTTTAAATTTTTTTGTTAGTATTTTTTTAAAATTAGTTTATTGTCATCGGTCCTCGATAAATCTACAAAGTTTAAACGAAATCTGCACTTTTGAAGTTGGTCAAAATCGCACCCAAAGGAGTCGGTTACAAACTTAAAAACAAACAAACATACAGCTAATAAAAAGCGTGTAAAAAAAAAACAATCGTATGAGAGCTGCCAATTTATAAATGCAAATATTTTAAGTTAAAGAATAGCGACTTAATATGACAACATTTGAATGTTGAAAACCATTCGAAATAACCGTAAATTTTATACTACTAATAGTATCTTTTAAGGGATTCAAAAGAAAATAAAAAGCAAATCTACTAAATCTTGAGCTTATTTCACAATAGTTGTACAGCGTGCGACAGATTTCCAATAATGATAAAAGACAGATATCAAATGAGATTTTATCTATATTCACCGTTTGTCCTGAAAGTGGTTCTGAATGTCAAAGGTTTGAAGACTCTAGTTTTGCAGTCTTGAGAAATTTAGTAAACATTCTGAGAGAAAATTACAGTCTAACTTTTTCTGTTTAAGATTTTTTTATATTTGAGTATTTATTGTATTAATGAACACATAAAGAATAGGTTCACCAGACTGATCGAGGCTTAACCGAAACAGGAGTGCATAAGAATGTCACTCTTGGATGAGGGCAGCACAGGCCTATGTCCAGTATGTGATAGCACATATTTAATAGTCGATGATGTTTTTTTTTTTGTAAGCCTACCAAAGCGACTCTACTCTACCTGATGGAAAACATGAGTAGAATCCAGGAGTAGGGGCCACCATCCTCATTGTGAGTGTGGGCAATGCAGCATGGTGACCCATACCATGGATGCCTGATCAGAAAATTCTGCATCAGTCTCCCGGCCTCTAATGCAGAATTATTGGACCTCCGGTCTCACACTGACCAACGAAATACGACAGCAAGAATACTGTCATTATTAGGATGGTCTTCTGCGTGACGGTAGTACTCCGGTCGAGCCGACCCATTCGTGCTGAAATCAGCGGGGCTCTACTACCTCTCGTATGATGCATCAACAAGCATAATTTACCCTCTTACTGAGCTTTAATTTGTTAATATATTTTTTTACGCGGGGAATGCTTTTCGCACCATCTGTAGGGTATGCGAAGGGCGTGTGTGGGACGCCCGGAGTTCTGACCAGTCTACCCACTAAACACCGCGGCGGCCTACCTCAGCAGTCGGGAGGAACGCATCAGCGGCTTCTGGAGTCCCCCCTACCGTACCTCACGAATACTATGATTGATACTTACTTACTGATACTCTTACCTATGGACCAAAAATTACAGGATGTGTTGCGCAATAGTTCTTTATAAACGTTTTTATTTTCGTTTCATTTCTCACATGAGGTATTTGCTTAACACACACATATATGTACATATAAGCATATGTATGCTGTCAAACAAAACCACTGACAAATGTCTGTGATTTACAAAGTGACGACCCTTATGTTACAACAAACTTTTAAGACCGCGGAACAAATGTACGCAATTGACAACTCCCAAGTTTTGATAGAATGTCATTTGTCATACTATGTTTTTAAATGTATTGCGGATTTGGGGGATTAAATGGGTCTCATTCATCTTGGTTGTTCGGAATTGCCTTTTGGAATTATGATTTTCGAAATCTTGTCAACCATTTTATGATTGTTTATAGGCTGGAGTAATCAATTAAGTTTTTTCTGTGTTGAAAGACGTAGATTATTAACTTCTATTTCTTTCTTTCATACGAAAAGTAGCATAAAGTGTGGGTAAAAAATTTAGTTTCAATTAAATGAGTCTTTTAAGACCACACGTTATGAAACAGAGGTTATTGTTAATCTTATTTGCAATGAGTACCAAAAACCTATTCATCATCATCATCAACAGCCTTTAACAGTTCACTGCTGGACATAGGCCTCTCCTCAAAAAGCTGTCTTTGGCCTACTATACCGCGCTGGCCATACGGGTTGGCACAGGGATGGTTTCAAGTTTTCCTTCTCTTTGCATTGATGTTATCTTGCGTAGTTTATCGCTTAGTCGCCTTTTACGACACCCGCGGGATGAATAGGGGTGGTGACACTCTGTATTCTTAATCCGTCACTACACGGACTTATTATTTATATATATATATAATTACTATATTATAATTCAGATTATAGTTCACCTAGATTAGATTTATAGAATAGAATAGAATAGAATTATAATTCACCTTTATTGTTATTTGTGTTTTCCCAAATTATGCAATGGGGCCTTTGCTGATTATTCATTCTTTCTCAAAATTAACTTGATTAATCCTAAAATTCTAATTGTACACGTGTGTATTGTCATCTAAACATTAGAAAAAATATATTAATTTAGCTAGCTGTCACATTGTGACTGACGGAAAGTTGTTTCAACGCATGCAAAGCCATGTTATTTTTAATAAATTCCCTTTCGATTTGGGACCACTTGCTGTGAAAATGAATTATGCCAAATAAATCTTTATTCTAATGTTGTTTTAGTAATAATATCCAACCTAATCTATCAGCCAAACACAATAATCAAGCAATTGGCATTCGAAAGTTCAATTATGTTCAAAAACACATAAAGACGTTCTATATTTATAGCCTTCACAGGTATTACATTCAGAACTATTAAGGATAATCCTACAACGAGATATCAAGATATAATATCGATCAATTAAATATCATTTTACTACAACCTAACAAATATCAGATTACAAACACAAACACTCTCAAGTTCACGTTCCAAAGATATATCAATTTGAATTGTCACATAACTATGAAATACAAAGCTTATATGTGTATGTGATCTGATATTGATACTCGATAGTTAATAAGCAATTTTAACAGTATAATAATAATGATTATAATTTATTGTAAAACTCATATTACAATACAAATACAATGTTTTTAATGTACTTAATGTTTGTCACATAAGAATAAGGTTTGTCGAATATTGTCACTTACAGATACATGCGCACTATCGTCGTTTATAGTTGACTAAACTAAACTGTGTCACGACCGCACGTGAGCTGAAGATGACATGATGCTTCCTTCTCATTCATTCACAGACAGTACAGTATAGTGAGAGTGAGTGACAGTACAGAATGAATGACTGAGTGACACATACACTACAATACCTTATTCTTAATTGACTGAACTGACAACGAATATTGATGATAATTTCCAGCAGGTTGACACTTCGATGTTTAAAATATAAGCAGTAAACAATAAGACATTTTGAAACATATTTCTGTAAACTTTGTATTATTATTGTTTATTACTTTTAGTCCTAAAAGGCTCCTACGTCGTTCAATGTCGAAAACAAACGAGTCACAGTTAGCTAAACGAAGTTAGAACTTTGTGATAAAATTGCCTTTTGGGACTTAAATGGGTCTTTAGGCCAAATAGGGATAGTAGCAAGGCTTATCCCAAATATTCCAAATTAGATTTGCGCCTTTCACAATTGAGTATACCATGATCAAAGTGAAAAATATTTGTATTCCAAACTATAAAATGCTTATAAAAAGTTTTCGACGATGAGTGAATCGGTCGTCTAATGAATAATGTGTCATATTTATAAATTTATTTGATATATGGATGATATTTATACGTAATTTTTAGACATTGTATACACATTATTTTTTTTCGTTTTAATAATTTCACAGACCCAATAAAATATTACAAAACTATTGCATAAGTCCAAACAGTTAGTGACTATGTGTAGTCCGCTACGCGCCGCTGAGAAGGACGCACGTCTCGTCGATTTCTCACCGTTCGTGTTCGTGACGTCACTTCGTCCGGTACAGGCGTTGCTCGCCTCGTGCTCCGAGCGAAGTGACAACAACAGCCCTGCGTATTGAACGCTAAACAACGCGGTTGGCGCGCTAAGCTAATTGTTTACACCGCGCACTCATCGGCCCCTTTGGACAACGCAGGGTACACCGCCGTGCTCGGCCCCCGGTCTGCCACCAGCGGCAAGCCCCGGTGGGCCGGTTAAGTGGGTACCTTGTGCCGAAGGGTGCTGGTTGTGCAGCGCACTGTTAAGCCGCCACATTATACATGCCTCCTCCATCCGCACGTCGCGCAACTCGCCCGCCGCAACAGAATTCTGGAGTCGGGAAGCGAGTGTACGTCCGATCCCGCGGCGCAGCGCTGTCTGCGCTTAATCGTGTAGTGGCCGCGGACCAAGCCTCGCTAACACGCCGCTCCACGCAGCCAACACAGCCCCCGCAAATTGACGCAAGCGCTCCGAGTACGCCACCAAATGCTACTTTGACACCGAAACCGGGAGCGGGGGAGGAATTTTTCCCCCCCCCCACAGACCCGCGACCAAGAACACCCATTTCAGCAGTCCCGTCGGCCGGTAACTCAACCGGGCCTGAACTGATTGCCGCGCCCGCAGCCACACCACCAGCATCTGCCCTTACAGAGGGGATGCGACTAATGCCTCAAAGACCGAAAAAGTCGTCAGCACCCCCGCCACGCTTCCCTGGTCAACAGACCACAGTCTCACCTGACCGCTTTCCATCCCCACAACAAATGGAGGATCGGAGGGCGCTTTTTAAGACGCCGCCCTTTGGCCTCACAGCGACAACAACAGGGTCACCAATGGAAGTCGTGGGACCTACATACGCTACTGTTGCTGGCGCATCCGTCACAGCAAGTGCCGCCAGTACATCTACCGCCCCGGCAACACTCCCCACTGCCAACGCTACTGCGCCTACTACTGCCTTTGGCACTACGACCGCTAATGTGGCGGCCGTTGCCTCCGACCCCGTCAGTGGCAATAAAAAGCCATCCATCCGTACCCGCCCTTAGTGGTCGAAGCACTCCCGGACTGGCCGACGCACTTCCGGGAGCTTAAGAAACAACTCGGGCACGTACCAAACGGACGCCCGTTCGGGAAAGGAGTGCGATTTATACCTAAATCGGACCAGGAGTATCGCACCATCCAGCGGTATCTCTACTCGCTGGAGACAAAGGAAAAGATCTCCTGGTTTTCATACTCTCTTCCCGCAGAACGCAGCCTCAAAGTGGCCATCCGTGGCCTCCCGGTGAATACCCCACCTCAGGAGATCGAGGCAGAGCTCACAGAACTTGGCTTCACACCTGAATTCGTACGTCCCATTCGTGCTCGACAGGGTCGTCCCGGATGCATTTACTTCGCGCAACTGGCGCGCACCTCAAATCTTACGCCGGGCATTTACGAAGTAACAGAACTTCTATGTATGCCCGGCGTACGCATAGAAGCATGGCGCGGTAAGAAGGGACCGGCGCAATGCCACAGGTGCCAGCAATTTCGGCACTCGTCCCACAATTGCCACAGGCCGATCTCTTGTGTGCGCTGCGGCGAAGCCCATACCGCCCGCGACTGCCCACGCCCTCTGGAAGAGCCGCCCACATGTGCGAACTGCGGAGGAGCGCACACCGCAAACAGTGCCGCCTGTTCCGTGTTCAAACAAGAACTCCGGAACCGGAAGGCTGGCACTATCGCACGAACATCAACAGCCACACCGCACACAAAGAAACCTAACATCGTCGAAGATGGCAACGCACCTGCATCACTGATGGCAGCAGCGAATCCATCACAGGAGGAACAGGGACGTCGCAAAGGGCGACGCAAGAGGAAGACTAAGACGCAGGTCGAAAAAGCAAATGCGCCTTGCAACAATGTCCAGGAGGATACCGTGGTCGCTGCCCTGCAAGAGGGGACGAAGGCGAAGCGGGCTGACCAACCAAAGCCAGCTCCTAAGCTGGCCTCGGTAAACCTGGACCCCAGACTTACCAGCGTCATCAGTACCTTGCAGAAGGTACTGGCAGCGCTTTTGGAGAAGCGGGATCCCGTCCCACTGATCCTCGATTGCCTAGCAGAGATATGTAAGTCTGGATTTGCGTAGGCTGCGCATACTCTTTTGGAACGCCGACGGGATGTCAACGGAGAAGACCAGGCTATTGAAACTGCTGCTGGCAAAACAGCAAGTGGACATAGCCCTGCTTGGCGAAACTCACCTTAGACCAGTAGACACATTAAAAATGGGCGGATACTATGTCTACCGGGAGGATCAACGCTCGCCAAGAGGGATTGCTTACAGGGGTTTAGCAGTCCTGGTCAAGAGGAAAGTCGTTCACCAAGTGCTACCAGTACCGTCACTGCAGTCTGCGTACGCCCTGGGCGTAGAGGTCTGCATCGGAAGCCAGCCCACACGTGTGTTTGCGTTCTACAGGCCACCGGGGCAGCGCCTCGCAGTGTCTGATATCCACGTCCTACTGGACTCACCGCTGCCCACTATAATTGCCGGTGACTTCAATGCAAAACACACGGCGTGGAACTCCAACTTCACATGCCCGGAAGGCCGCCGCCTCCTAGATGATGCAGACCGAAACGTATACCAGGTGCTAGGACCAGAGGTTCCGACGCATTACCCATACTGTGCAGCTCACACACCAGACGTCATAGATCTGGCCATCACACGCGGCATTAACACGGCCGTATATCTTGACGTCCTGGACGACCACCTCATCTCAGACCACCAGCCGGTGTGTTTGACTCTGGATGACATCCCGCAAACGTTCCAGCTACCCCCTCGATCACGCCAAGACTGGCGGGTATTTGCCGATTATATGGCAGAGCACTCGCACTCCTTCCCAGTGGAGACACCCGATGACGTCGAGAAGCTTGCGACGAATCTCAATGCGACCCTACAGACCGCACTTCGAGAGTCGAAACTCGATGTCACCACCGTTAGGAAGCCTTTCCAGCTCCCCGCCCACATCCTGGCGATGATAGAGAGGAAGAGGAAACTGCGCCGACAGTGGCAACGCACCCGATGTCCAATCATGAAGTCCCAGCTCAATGCTCTGGCAGCGAAGATCTCTGTCGTGCTGGCAACAAATGCGACAGAGTCCTGGCAACGCACCATCGAGCGAGCTAGTGAAGATTGGTCGGGCATACACCGCCTGTGCCGCCAACTCTCCGGGAAACCAGCTCCGATTAGGCCCTTAATGGCCGATGACGGTACCCCACGTTACCGTGCCGAGGACCGAGCGGAGATGTTCGCCGACTTCCTGGAAGCGCAGTTTCAACCAAATCCTGCCTACAATGTGCAACACGCAGCAGAGGTCGAGAAGAAGCTCGAGTTATATTTCGAGCAGCCGATAGCTCCAACCGAGGATCCCATCATCTTCTCCCCTGGTCAAATCCAGCGGATGATTCGCCGGATGCCACTCCGTAAAGCGCCCGGTCCCGATCGGGTAACCAACGAAGCCTTGCGTCACCTACCTCCGCGATCAATCGCAACGCTGACGCGTCTCTTCAATGGTATCCTCCGCACCGGACACTTTCCCAACACATGGCGACTTGGCAGAGTCATCATGCTGCCCAAGCCGGGGAAGAACATCCTTTTGCCGGGAAGCTATCGTCCCATCACGCTTCTCTCGACGACGTCGAAGTTGTTCGAGAAGCTGCTGCTGCTGCACATGACGCCACACCTTCAGCCACGCGACGAACAGTTCGGATTTCGTGCTGAACACTCCACGACACACCAACTGGCGAGGGTACTGCACGATATCACGGTTGCGCGCAACAAGCGTGAGCGGGTCGTCGCAGTCTTCCTCGATATGGAGAAAGCATTCGATCGCGTCTGGCACACCGGCCTGCTGTACAAGCTGTCCACATCTACTACTCCTCGTCGAGTAGTGAAGATTGTGGCCACCTTTCTGCAAGACAGACGCTTTCAAGTGGCGGTTGAAAGCGCCCTGTCCACAGAGCGACCCATCTGTGCCGGTGTACCGCAGGGAAGTTGCCTGTCCCCTGTGTGCTACTCTTGGTACACGGACGACATCCCCGTAACTGACGGCGTGAAGCTTGCGCTGTATGCCGATGACGCGGCTTACATCACGACGTCGAAAAATGGTGCCCATGCTGCTACCAAGATGCAGCTTACACTGGACGCACTTCCCAATTGGCTGAAGGATTGGAGACTGACGGTCAACGTGGCGAAGACTCAGGCGATCTCCATAGGTAGCGTGACCCTACCGCAGTTGAAGCTCATGGGGCAGAACATCGAATGGTCCACGACTGTGAAATACCTCGGCGTGACCATCGACCGCACGCTCTCAATGAAGCCCCATGTTAACAACATCATTGGCCAGGTTCGTGCCGCGCGTTCCCTTCTGCGGCCCGTGCTATCGTCCCGACTGCCGCTCCGTGCAAAGCTCGGTGTGTACAAGACGTACATTCTCACACGTCTTACGTATGGTGCCCCGGCCTGGTTTGCACTTGTCTCTGAGACAAACCGCCGCCGTCTGCGTGCACAACAATCACTTGCACTGCGCACCATAGCCAACGCACCTCGCTTTGTGCGGAATAGGACGATCTCCAGGGACCTGCGCGTGGAGAGCCTGGACGACTTTGTGAGACGCCTGAGCTCCAACTTGTTCGTGCGTGCCGATGGCTCGCAAGCTCGTCATCTGCGGGAGCTCGCGCCCTACCATCGGCGTCCACCAGACAGGCATGCCCTGCCACGAGACCTCGTCTCCGTGGCTATCCCTACGGGACCATACCCAACTCCTGACCTGTCGCTGGCTGACGGGCGCTCCTCAGGGTCCCCACCCTCTGGAGCTCGACCTCGCTAAAGACAGGTGATGCAAAATAAGACCCGGGCGTATCTAACATGTTGGTAGCCAAGCGGGATCTATCCGCAATGGCTTGACCTCGTTAGAAACGTCCCCACACCGGACTGACACTCCGAAAATACCAACAGGCCCAGACGGGCCAGACTCAGTGACCCACCTGTAGTGGCAGGCGGCGCGGAAGATTACTTAGGCAGGCCGTAGACCTGGTAAAGTTACCCCGAGACCTCCAGCTGGGGTCTACGAGAAGAACCACGAGTAGTGACTATGTATTGTTTTGATTTGCATTGATTGTTTTGATGGTTTACACACAACAAATACCTTGGTTACAGGTCCTAAAACTTAAACGGCTTTACTGGTATGTCCGCGAAAAAAAATTAAGAACAAGTGACTCAATAGGTGTGAGCCCAATGTGGGCTCACGGACTATGAGCCATACACATGACGTGAGCCCCACAGTGGGCTCATAGGACTGCGAACGTGTTAAAACGGTCTGGTAAAATAGTATAGGTAGTTTATCATTATTATTATAGTTTGGGTGACCCAGATATCGCTGGAGCGATACAGTAGAACCGGACCTTGGGGTGCTTCCAGCCGTCAACTGGCGACAGACAACCCAGGATCGAATGGAGTGGCGTTCTCTTATGTCGGAGGCCAAGACTCACTTTGGATCGCTAAGCCAACGGAGTAAGTAAGTAAGTAAGATGAATTCCATGACAAATAGAGATAATAGTATGTATATGTGTATGTATTTTGTATAAATGAACCATCATATATCATATTTCATTCTTCATTTTCATATATATAATTATATAATATATATAACTTTTAATTCTTTCATCTCTGTTACACTATTACAAACCAAAGTGCACCTTCACGATAATTTCTGCACCACTCACGGTAGACTGGTAGAGAATGCCTGGCATTAAGTCCGCAATTGTACTCTCAGTGCATAAAGTTTTTAAATAAATAAAAAAAATAGCAATAACCGTAAATTAAAATATTGATTTAATTTTATCTGGCCCCATTATTTTAAATGTATTTAAAAGAAATTGAAATACTTTTTCCTATCTTTTCAAGGTTATTTAGAATCAGTTGCTAGTTCCACAGGTATTTCTGAGGAGCGCTAGTTGTAAGTATATTTCAGAGCTGTAACTCCCCAATAAGAATTGCTAAAGCTGTTTATGACAACTGAGAGCGATGTCTTAACGTGTCCTGCGAGACAAGAGTGTGAACAATGTTTTACTAATGAAAAATTTGAATAACAACGAATATTAATAAAGAATTTATACAACCGTAACATTCTTTACTCAAGGCCACTCAAGACATTTTTAATTTAATTATGAATAAAGATCATCACGTCTGCTGAAAAATGTGCTCTGTTGGACGTTGGACGTGTTGGACGACCAAGCTCTGCCACAAAAACCCGCCCTGAACTGCCTGCTCTAACAGTTCATCGCTATCTTCATCTGATAAAAAATCATACTTTTTTACGAAATCCGATGACGAGGAATACGATTGACATACTGTCAGTGGAGTCCTAACAGTGTGTCATTTTTTGACGGTTTCAACATTTTAATGCCATTGGATGAAGTAAGCCCGAGCGTTTTTTTTTCGACCAATCAGAATTATTGAGATAGCTAGCCAATAGCTCTATGTATTTCATGTCAATAAAATTTGTTTTTTCATATAAAACGTGTTTTATATGTTCAGTAACTTGATTTTAAATACTTTTTCAAAATATGGTAACCTCAAATGTACATAATTTCTATAATTTTACAGTATTTATTTTCTTTTTTTTTGTTAAAAAAGACAACATTAGGAATATAAATTCCTGTGTCGCGGGAGACTTTAAAAACATACATGAAATGGACACAAAGAACACCCAGACCCAGAACAACAAATTGTGAATCACACAAAGTGTTATCCCACGTTTGATTTGAACCCACGACACTTGGCGCTGTAGGAAGCGGCGTGGCGATCGCTAAAACCACTAGACCAACCGTGCAGTCTTCTGTATATTTATAAGTAGGTATATTTATGCACTGTTAGAACTTCACTGACGATACTTAATATATATGTATATTGAGACTGCCTTGTTCGTCTAGTGGTTAGCGTATGCGGCTGCTGATCAAGAGGCCTCGGGTTCGATTCCCGGGTCGGACTAAATATTTGTGTGATCCACAAATATTTGTTTCGGAGTCTGGGTGTTTTCTATGTATAATGTGGAAGTATTTACAAAAAAAAAGTAAGTTTATGTATTAATATCAGTTGTCTGGTACCCATAATACCAGCCCTGCTTAGTTTGGGACTAGATGATGTTGTGTGTAAGATGTCCGAAATATTTATTTATTTATTATATCACAATGTTATGTAACGCAGTATTAAATAAAAACTGCAAAGATAACTTTGCAATTATACACACTACAGTTGTATCTTACAGTAGGTATCAGTAGATTATAAAAATAAATGAAGTCGCATACATAACGTGTAAAAATGCAAGTCTCGTACACGGTTTTCCTACCGCAAACACTGGCATGATCTAATTGTCATGACAACAACAACTATTTGAGTTCAGACTCGTATAAAAGACTTAGATCGCTGTACCACTAACTAAATTTATAAACGTTTTTTTAGTGCAGATGGAATTTCCATATCTAAAGAAAAGTTGAAAAATGGTATTCAACACTTTGACCAGTATTCGAGATCGCTGCGCTGGTGCAGTCACGTTTTGCGGCAACCGCTGGCTATGTGGTTAACGAATGTCTGGTCATGCCACTACTGCCGGCACTGTGGGTTTAAACCCCATATGAAATGTTATCCAGAAATGGTTGTTTGAAGTCTGAGTGTTCTTCGTGTCGATTTCATGAATGTTTGTAAAGTCCTCCACGATACAGGAATGTTCCTATTGTGGAAGTTCTCTTTTTTACAGTTCCGAAGTTTATGACTCGGAACCCTAGATTCGGCATGTCCGTGTGTCCGATAAGTCGAGGACGGACTGTCCGTCCGTGAAACTGTGCATGAATATGTGTTGTAATTACGTCGAAAAAGTGCTTCAATAATATTATGAAAAATATTTTTATTTGGGGTACCTCCCCTACACGTAAATTGGGGATGACACGCACGATGTGTGTGGCCTGACACGCACTTGGCCGATTTTTTTTATTATTTTAGGTTTATCAATCGACAACGTCAACATGATTCATTTGCGACCCTATACTCGAAGAAAATGACAATCAGTTTAAAAAAAACAAAAAAATTAACATGCAGAATAACAAAAGAATATAATATTCTTCTATTCTTTTCAAATCGAATAAAGTGCCTTACAACCATGGAGCACGAAGTTCCTTTGTTGGAAAATTTCCCAAAAAGTTATGCTTGTTTGTTTAGGACATGGGTGTTCTTCGCAAATCAATGTGGGAGCCGAGAGCGAGGCGTATAAACAAAAAAGTTTTATGTAAAAGTTTATCCAACGCCAAATTTGATGTTTAACTTTGAAGGTCAAAAGGTCACGTATACTGTGTATAACTTTACAAATGATATATTAGTCAGAAGTATTGCTTACAGATATCTTTTCAGAGAGGAGTGGACTATAAGTGAATTTGAAATTATAACCAACCAGCCTAATCAGCTCTGTTTATGAATGGGTGACATTTACTATCGAAGAAACAGATGTATCCCGTGGTTATTGATGTAAATCTAGTCTTATAAGTAGTTCAAGTGACTTCTAACGTTATCACGATGGTCAAAATCAGTCCAGCCGTGCGATCATCGACATAGCCCACCGGATTAGCAAGCTGAAGCGGCAGTGGGCTGGCCATATTAGCCGCAGAACTGATGACCGTTGGGGTAGAAGAGTTCTGGAGTGGAGACCGCGTCTCGGCAAACGTAGTGTAGGACGCCCACAGGCCAGGTGGAGTGATGATTTGCGCAAGATGGCCGGCAGGAGCTGGATGCGAGAAGCCCAAAATCGACCAAAGTGGTGTGCGATGGGAGAGGCCTATGTCCAGCAGTGGACTGAGATAGGCTGACGAAAATTATATTTTTCTTTTAATCTTAAGTACTTTCATATTCAGTAGAAGATACGTCAATTGTATTTATTTGTACACTTCTATAGATTTTTGAACTAGTTTATAACTTTGATATTTTATCAAGCAAGCCTAGTCAGGTCATTTTATGATAGTTGAACATTCTTATTAAATAATTAAATGCCAATAAAAATCATATTGCATCATCTGTCCATATTTACTCGTTTATATCGTTTTATTAATAAATTTAATTTTCGTCATTAAGGGCTGTAGTAAAAAAATATTTTCAGAACGTCACATTTAGCAACGTCATAAAATGTCACACGTGACGTCATTAATTCAATCATTACGTCACAGCGCAATATGGCGGACACGTTAATTGTCGCAGATTAATACGACAGCTGAGGTTTATACGTTCAATGAAAATAAATAAAATATATTTTAATTGCATTTCAATTTCATGTGATAAAACTAATTATTGGTAATCATTAATCTTTGCAACGTTTAAATTATTATGAATTTAATAACTAATTAGAAGATAAAAAATGATTTCGGTTTTCGGCTTAGTGTTATATATAGACTATGAAATTTAAAATAATGTGGCTTTCTTCTTGTTTTCAAAAACCGTTTCAGAAACTTTACCTCTTTACCATATTAGTAGAGAGCATAGTCATTAGAACTGTTTTAAATATTGATAGAATAAAAGATAGACCGTTGACCGCACTCGCCTAACGTGGGAACGTATGGCCTTAACCCTCTCCTGAGAGGAGACCTGAGCCCTGCAGTGGGACGTTATGGTTGACGACTTTGTGTCCACAAATTGTTGTTCCAAGTCTGGGTGTTCTTTGTATCCGTTTTCAAACTAAAGAGTTTGAAAAGAAATACCCCCGCGACACAGGATGAATAGTACTGATCTGGAGCTGTCTTTTTTAAATATGTAATTAAAAAAAGATATTGATAATTTAGTATACCCAGTAAAGTAGAAAAATATTTGTTAAACTAAGTTCAATTTAAACTGCATATTTTGATTGAAACTTCAATATAGATAATCTGTTAAAAAGGCTACACATGAAGGGGCCATTCTCTATTATTATTTTTCATCATAGTCCAGATACATTCATAGTCTGGTAATCTTCTAAAACCGAGTTATTTGCAACCTTAACAAGTGACGTCAGACTTTACATTGTAACGAGAACACGTCAGTACACATAAATGTGTTACATCGAAATTGTCACACATTCTCTGGTAAATTGTGATTGTATTAGTAGGTTAGTATTATACTGGTCAACGTAATTATTACGATGATGAATCTTTTTCATTCAGTGAAAATCAACAAAAGGATTCACAATCACTAAGTTCTGTGTAGTCATTTAAAATTGTTTGTCTTTAAAACTATTTTAATTAGAATCCAGGACTATGGGTCACCGTCCTCATTGTGAGGGTAGTCAATGCAGCATGGTGGCCCATACCATGGCGGCCTGGTCAGATGGTTCTGCATCATTCTCTCGGCCTCCGGAGACCGGGAAAATAATGCAGACTAATTTGGCCTCCAGTCTCAGATTCACCAACAAAATACGACAGTAAGAATGCTGTCATTATTAGGATGGTCTTCTGTGTGAGGGTAGTACTGACCCGGTCTACCTCCAATATTTTATCTTAAGTAGAACTTTTTAGGCACTTAACGTTATATTACTGACCCTAGTTGCTAGGTTCCAAAATTACATTTCTATGAAGAAAATCTACATAAAAGTGCATTGTTTATAAAAAAAATTTACAAAAAATAAATGTAGTAAAAACAAAACGTTCATTAACACCGTAGTGACACAATTGAACCCTCCCCCACTTTTCACGTCTGTATGCCGAGTACAGCAACAATCGGTCGTTGGATTTGTCTGACGCGGCAAGTCACCATGTAGCCCTTTGTAACTTTTTCATTTCAACGTAGAGCCCGCGTTGACGTAAGTTTGTGAAACGTTGGAAAATCCAGCGTCAATTTGCATTGTGACATTGCTTGAAACGTGTGATATTTTCGTGGTATAAAATATTTTATCCGCGAAGTATAAAGTTTTAGAGTTTTAAAGCTTTTCCTTGTTTTTATGACATCGTCTATGAACAGTTCAACAGATAACAGATTTAGATATTTTTGAAGATATTATTACAGTTTAAAATAGATTTTTTATTTTATCTAAAGTTAAGGTGATTTAAATTGTGGAAGTTGATACTTCAATATAATTATATATTTATGTCATAAATGTTTATTTTAATGTGTTAATAGCTTTGGTGTGTTTATTGTGTGATTTTTGATTAACATCACTGTGGAGGGAATGGGTGTTCCTCCAACACAAAGGGAGGATCCTCCGACCAGGCGAGGTGATCATGCCTGGCAGGCCGAGGCCCAACAGTTGATTTTGAGATGTTGTATATATTTAATCTCTTAAAAAACTATGTTTATGTATTTATATCAGTTGTTCAGTACTCATAATACAAGCTCTGCTTAGTTTAGAACTAGATGACGTTGTGTGTAAGATGTCCAAATTATTTAAAAATAAAAAAAAAAACAAAAAGCGTAGCAGTCACGAAGACAGAGTTATTTATAAATGTTTAACATTACTATGAATTTGTAAATATCAGTACTATGAAATCTGTACTTAAATGCCATCTCTTTTCTGTTTTTATCGAAAATTAGTTAACAGTTTAATAGAATATTCAAACAAAAATTTTGTGATGAAAACAAAATCAAAACTTAAATGAGAAGACAATAAATGTCATAAGATTAACCCTGTAAAAGAAAACCTCTAGAAATATTCTAAGAACCGTAAAATCTATTTCAAAGAGACTAAAATATTTTTGCTGTTAAACAAATATGATAAAAGCAATCATGCCCATAATGTATACGGGTGTTATGTAAACAAATCAGTTGATGTAAATACAGGGTATCATGCTTAGTCGTGTACACATACCAATGAAAAATAAACAGACAGAGACCGTCGGCAATTTGATAAGGAACCTTTTTGGACAAAATTTATTTGAATTCTTTGCTGTTTTCTTTTAAAAACTGAATTAGATAAAGAACAGAAACAGAGACTCATATTATTTACTACTACCTGATGTCCGAAGCTCCGCTTGCGTCTGTTTTGTGCATTCTTGTCTAGAGGTAAAATAAATAATGTACGTCCTATTTTCAGACACACAAAATTTCACAAGAATCCCTTAAGCCGTTTCCGAGGACTATGACAACTAACTAACACTGTGACACGAGAATAAGATTAAAACGAACTTAAAAACTAGACTGCAATGGTTTTTTAAGTTCTCCATTTATTATGCTGGCACAGAAATATCTTTTTAGTAAGTTATGTATTTCATTACTAGCGCATTTTTACGAATCTCAGATATCATATCTACGTGTAAGCTAAAGTAGAATTCTGTTTTTTTTTTGTTTAAATCTACTGGTTCATTTACTACTTTGTTGTCTGTTCAAATGTAAAGATCTTTTAGTTTTGAATGGATCGTGTGAAAGTGATAGAGTCGAATGGAAGGATAAAACATGCTGCGCCGATCGCAAATAAATTTAGAATAAGGGCTGGCAGATGATGATATCGTTGAAACATAAATAATATCCGATATTGGAGAAAGATGGCCAGCATAGACAAAACAAGTCAGTCGGTTTTAGAATTGCATTAAACTTGGATTCAAAACAGAAAAACTACATATTTTTGTTTTATCTAAACAGTTAGTACCTATTTGTCTTTTGAGAACACTAGATATTGCTTCCTATTTTAGGATTTAATAATTGTACTGGAAATAAATTTTCGCCTTTGTTTTTCATTTACACACAATTTATACAATCCTAAGTAAAATTATTAAAGAGGTGTGAGTTTATTTGTTTATAACGCTTAAACACCTAAACAACTAAACCGATTTAAAAAAATTCTTTTACAAATTAACAGCTACTTTTTACATATTTTGCTAAATAAAATAATTCAATATTAGAGACATTAAAGCAGCCAATTTCCGGTATTAGCCTTTCTCAAATATAACAATAAAGGATAGGATATAATAATGTATTTTAAATAAATAGCTTCGAAACTTAACAAAGCCTTGTTTGGATTGTTGTACAAATAAACACAAACTTTGTCAAATTTCAAAGTTTCGTAAATAAACCTTTTCACTTTAATGTTTAAATGATGTTTTTGATTCTTATGATTTAGGATTTCAAATTTATTACGTGGTAATTGACATTTTAAGGTATGATCTCTTGATTTCATCGTAAGTAGTGATCATAGGAGAGAAAATATTTAATCTTGTAATGGCGATCATAGTTCAAGGTTGTAATGTCACGCTGATTTCAACACGAACGTGCTGACTAGACCGGGGTGGTTCTAACTACTACTAATAAAATGTAGTGTTGCGGGCTAGTGCCCAGTGCCCAGATGGTACTACAAGTTACGTAAGGGGTCCTGCTGCAACTGGATGATAAAAACCAACAGACTAGGGTCTATTTTGTGTCTTAGGATAGGTCTATGTTCAGCAGTAGATTGTAATGGGTTTTTGACAAGAGAGCAAGTTTCAGATAAAATTATGGTTCAAAGCCCTTAATGCCCGTTTCACAACAAAATCAATACAAATTCATCTGAGTACTATATTCCAAAACCACTAGATTTCCGTGTAGCTCCGTCCGGCTTGTTTACTCCAATAAAGTGTTTTATTAGCATAGCATTTTACGAGGAATGATGTTTGACGAATTTTATCATTTATAACAGTAGAAATATTTATATTTGCTACCTAAAATTTTACAAGTTTCATTTTATTGATAGTGTATTTAGCTGTTCCAAATCTTATCACGACTTAACCAATTATAGCTCTCAGTGAACCGTTTTCCTGGTGCTTCAAAGGTATTCGCTCCTCTATACGTTGTTAAGCTGAATCAATTTAGAATTAGGATTATAGATGCACACACCTACGTATTTCATTATATTATATGGTGAAGTAAATATTACTTAAGGTAATATCAAGTTTTGCATTCTAATTTTTAGCTAATAGATAAGAATTCAGTAAGTAATATTATGTGTAAGTCCGTGTTGTTATTTTTGTTTTGTTCAAAAATAAGACTTTCTGTAATCTTTTGGTAATTTTGGAATATTCAGTACCTACAAGTGTAGATTCAACTAATACATGTATGTAATGATTCAACTAATGCATGTAATGTAGTTTTTTGAGTGGGTTGCATAAAAATATTTGTACTACCTTATTTATTATATTCTTTAAAATTGAGGTGCATCATACTTCATAGCTACTTAAATATGTAATTATGATGACTTCTAAAATTATTCAGGTAGGTATATAAATATTAAAACTATTCAACAGCGCAACATTGATAATTGCACTATGGCTAAAAGGATTATATGATGGGCAAAAGTTATTTCAAAAGTCAATATTTAAAAGGTTTGTTCCACTTTCAAAACCCTTGACAAAGTATTCGATAAATATGTCTGTATGCAAAGCATGAGTCCGTTTCTAGAGTAGTGGTAAACACCCTCTTTGTGAATGCAGACAAAACAGTATTTAGACCCATATTATGGAAGTCTAGTGAGATTCTCCTGCATTATTTAGTATCCAATCTGACATTTAACAACGAAATACGACAGCAGGAATGCTTCAACTTTAGACTAGAGGGTCATACAGCCCTGGTCGAACCAGTTCGTTCGGCCTGAAATCGTCGTAGCTCTTCTACCCTGAAAGTTCGTCTCAATCATTCATAAATTTTGTTCCCTTTTAATATTCAAAGATTAGTACCCATATGTGACAAACCTTACTTCGGAAAGTCCCTACGATATGTCAGAAGAAGCCTTTACATTGAATCTCATTTATCAAAGCCCTTGTAAATCCCTCTCAATAAATTTAATACCATGTGTAATAGATTCATATTTACTTGCTCTTAAAACCCAATATAAACGTATCCATAATGGTTTGTCAGAGCAAATAAGGTGTGTTTACCTTTATTTGAGTTACAAGTAATCTAAGTTCGAATTTTGGAGACGATTAGTTCGCAAGCAAATAGTGATTATACAAAGTCATTGTAAGTTATAATTACTTCTTTCATAAGTTATAGTATTCAAATATATTTACTTAAATCTTAATCCTTCTTAACTTATCTAATTTAAGTCTAAAAACCCTGTCTTTTTCTGAAATATAAGATAAATCTTTGGTGCGATCACTTTTTCTCCAATTGACTCTACAGTATCAAAATTCTTCTCTCTCTTTATACCTTTCTTTGTTAATTATTTGAATGATTTCAAAATATTTTTTTCGTCATCGACAGCCTTGAATAAGTCTGTTGGACAGAGGCTTTTCCTCAGCAAAGAGGTTTTGGCCTATTATATGGCCTCACACAGAAGACCTAATAATGACAGTATTCCTGCTGTCGTATTTCGTTGGTGAGTGGAAGACCGAAGGCCGCTATTGGTTGGGTCATCATGTTGCATTGCCTACCCACATAATGAGGATGCTGCCCCTACACCTGAATTCTACTCATGCTTTCCATCAGGCAGAGTAGAGTCACTTTGGTAGGCTTAAATATAAAAATAAATATAAAAAATATAACAGTTTTTATCTTAATTGTTTTATTGTTTCCTAAGTTTCCCTTCTTCCTCCCTCCCTCTTCCCTTCCTAGATCTCTTCCTGCTTAGTTTACCTCTGAGTCGTCTTTTACGACTACCATGGGATGAATAAGGTTGGTTACACTCCATATTCTTAATTCGTCACCACACAGATTAACTTTGCTCAAAGTAACATCAAAAGTAACAGTTTAATTCCGTCTGCCAAATATTACAGTCATATATCAAAGAACAGCTTGACCAACTGTTCGCTAACTAATAAATCCCCGAAAACTCCTAAAAAATCTTGCGAACAAGAATAACTGCATCTGTAAAATCTGTGTGAGATATAAATCATTTCCTATAAGATCCTATCAGATGAAGAACCCATGTCACTGTACGTTCGCTATGTAGGTAACAGATTATAGAACAAATTGCTTTCACGGACCCTTGCGGGTTTGAGGGCGTGAATTCTAGTATTGTGTTTCTAAGAATAAAATTGCTTCTCTCAGATATAAGGTTACATATTTTCTTAGATAAGTGACACATACATATCGCAGTTTTCTAATCACAGATGTACATAATATGTTCTTTAAAATATATAAAATCTTTTTTTACAGGAATGAATATCTTAAATAGCTAGTGTGGCATAGTTGTATCCTATGTAATCAATCAAATTAATCAACCAATGGCCGACCTCAGTTGGACAAATGTCTCCCCCAAGGAACGTTACTTAGGTAGTGCACGCCCATCCTTAACCAGCTACGTTCTTTCGATTGTCGATACGTTCAATTTGCCTAATAGTGGTATTCACTTTAGCATATTTACGGCTTTAGTGATCAAATGTCATTACAGATTGAACGCCCAATGCGTTCCTCCGTTCGCAAGTAGTTTATTCCTACTATTAAGAAAACTACATAAGTGTTTATTGTATGCAGAGATTTTTAGATTAAAACGTATGATGGCAGCCAGCATGGATTTTTTTTAATTCTATATATTCTATAAATAATAATTATATCCACTAAAAGCGCGACATCATCTTACGTAACTTGTCAGCATTCAAAACATTCCGTATTTCAAAAGAACTCAATTTTAAATAATAAATAAGTAAGCCTCATTTACTGTTAATTTTTTGTTATCACTTCATTTGCAGAGTGAGACGTTTTAAAGAAATTCTACGCTGCAGTAGCGACCCTTGTCAGTGTAATGAGCCACCCCAATCCACCCCATTATGCTTTGGTAGGACTAGCAGACTTTTTATTTAGATTTTGCTCATGCTGACCGGGTGGAAAATTGGCAGCTAGACAAATTTCTTTTATTGGTGTTGGTATTTCTCATTTAGTTTATTCTGATCATTATTACTCGTCTACTGTATTTTGAAATGGAATTTATTCTCTTCTCACATTTTAACATTTTTGTAGTGTCGGTGCTACTGGCATAAACATCAAAAATCAAGGTTATTGGAGAATACCGTAGACGTAGATCAACACAGACCCGCAGCCCGGAAAGTATTACATACATAGTGTCATCATTTAAAATAGTCTGTCAATTTCTTGGGGGGGATATCTACACACACAAATTTTAGGCTTTTACATAAAACAATCACCTCTCACTATGAACTCACACATAAACAATTAAAACGTTATCAATTTAACACATAAATAAAAACGTTCTGTGTTATAACAGTATAAAGCGTAAGCCCATTTGGACTTATAAAATGACAAAATGACTCCACACTGTGTTGCACTATGGAAGATACAACTCTAGTTAAAAAAAAAAACATAAATAACATTGTAATATTTATTATATACTCTTTACTAGGCCGTTCTTTGCACAATACATAATATAATAATTCTATGTATATTTTTATACATGATAATTAAAAAATCAAAGTAAACATGACATAATAGTTGAATTATTACGTTAGACGCGTATTTTACCTCTTGACATCTGGTACAGTTGATGGTTTAACAATGGCAACCGTAGTAGGCCTGAAAAATAATTAATTAGGATTTATACGGGAATATCCAATGTTTACTTGCCAAGGCACAAAAAAATATTTTAGATTTTAAAGAGTTGGTAATAAGGTGAACAGATTTTTAATCCCCTTTCAAATAAGGAAAATTGGAATAAAAGATTTGCTTATAAGCTATGATGCTAAAGACAAATGATTGAGTGGTTTTGTTTTATGCTTTAACGTAGAATAAATAAGTCCTTAAAAATGTCTAAGACTGGTAATACAGTTTTTTTATATAAATCTTACACTTCGTTACACATGAAGTAGTTTGAAACCTTCTTAATTTGAGATGTTGATACAAACTATTTCACTCTTTATAACTCTTTATAACTGTATATAAATATAAAGTTGACAGCGACACAATTACACCCTCAGTTTTAACACTATCATCATCATCTATAGCCCTTACAGTCTATCCGCAGAAAGGTTTTGGCCTAGTATATTATGTTGGCCAGACCGGTTGGTCTACAGTCATCTTCCTAGCCTTATTCCCAATATTATTTGGGGTCGGCTTCTAGTTCAACCGGTTTTACCAGAATGTCTGTTTTTCCATGGAGCGACTTGCTTCGGACCTCCACAACCCTGAGGGCACTGACTTCCCAATAACGATTGCCATAGATGTTCATGACAACTGGGACCGACGGCTTAATGCGCTCTCCCAGGCACGGGCGTGAATAAAACGGTTGGTCTGTAGACCAGTAAGTACTACCAGTGAAACTCCGTATTCTTAATCAATCACCATACAGACAAATCTGTTCTTCCGAGCCTTATTTCCAATTTTATTTGGGGTCGGCTACTAGTTCAACCGGTTTTACCTGAATATCAGTTTTTCCACGGAGCGACTGGCATCGGACCTCCGCAACCTTAAGGGAGAACTGAAATTCGAAGATTGAACTAGTTGTCAGTATATTTGAGGGCACTGACTTCCCAATAACGATTGCCATAGATGCTCATGACAACCGGGACCGACGGCTTTACGTGCTCTCGGAGGCACGGGCGTGAATCACCGCCAAACTTCCAAACTCCGGGCTTTTTAGGAATTTCCTAAGAAAAACCCAAAAACACTTTTTGGCCCGACCCGGGATTTGAACCCGAGACCTCTTGATTAGCAGTCGCATACGCTAACCACTAGACCAACGAGGCCGTTAAGACCATACAGACAAATCTATCATCACTTAAACAATGCATCACCAAACTTTAATATAATTAAGTAAAATAATACGTAATTACGTTGGTTTAAATGGTGTTCTTGTAAACTTTATACTGTCCAACCGCCATGTTAGTAGTTTCTTAGGTCGAATGATTTTGACTTTTTGCGTTGTTCTAGGACTGTAACAATAATATCGTTCATGAAATTAATATTTGGATCTGTATTTCTAACGGTTAAAATTTATATCTAGGTATATTATATTACCTAATAAAGTGACTCTACCCGCCTGATGAAAAGCATAGCATCCAAGAGTGGGACCGACCACACCTGCTTTGTATACTGACAATAAGGTATACTATGCGGCCCATACTATGGCGGCTATATACTATGGGATGTCTATTCAATACGAGCGAGTAAAGGAGGTCAGCCGCAGGACTGATGGCTTAACGCGCTTTCCGATGCATAGGGGTTAAAATATCACAACTGAATCAAATATTAAAAGTATATGAGGTTTACAGTGATTGCCACTTTTTCCACCAAACTGGATATTACTTAGGTGGGAATTTCATTTCATTTCATTCAATGTAAGTGAATTCAATTTAGCAATTAAATTGAAATGGATGGTCTCATAATGTCGCTAATAACTAGCCACGTCAAGGACCATTCAACAATGTTTGAACAGTTTGAACACTGATGTTCGAATGGACATAATAGCTTCAATTTTTGCAGTATAACAAATAACCCACTCCTCTTCAACGAAGTCTTCCTAACAAATCTAAATTTTACTTACTTAAAATGTACTGCTTACCTCACTCAAAAATAATTGCGATGCATATACCAAAATTCTTTTCTTAGTATTTTTTTCTTTTAGCAGTGTATCAGGGTCTGAATGGCTTAAATAGTTTTGACTTTGTACCACCTTTACCATTTTCCATATTTAACACAAAAGGTAAGAACATAAATTCTGCACTAAGACTTCTTGGCATTCTCTTCCTTTTAAAGTTTACTTTGCGTAATGTATGCTTTATATTAGGTATCTTTTGGCCGAGGTCAGAAAATTTTTCTCCTAATTCTGACATTTTCTCACCTAGGTCAGATATTTTTCCACTCATACTGAACTTTGTTAGGGTTGGCATACTAAACTTTTTTAAACTAGGCATGCTGAGGTTCATTTTTGTCATTTTCAGATTTACATCGGGCATTTTAATCTTCACATCTGGCATTTTGAAATTCACGTGTGGCATTGTTAAATTCATCGATGGTATTTTTACGTGGAATCTTTTTGAATAGAAAAGAACCTGTTTTAAAAATCACCCTTATATCTGAAACGCTAAGATATATAATACAATCGTAAATACTTACGTGTTAAGATAATTTTTCGTGGCTTTCGTCACTGGACGTTTTTGTCTAAGGATGTACTTTTTCTTCCTGAAAAAAAAAACAAAAATACAGTAAACCGGGTTTTAGCTCTGCTATGTTACATTGGGGTATATTGTTAAAGACTTGATTGAGCTGTACAATGTCTTTTATTACAGAATCTATATAATAAATATGGAGGGTCTGTTTGTAATAACAAATATATCCAGTTTTTTACCAAACGCATATCAAAGTATTTACGGTACTGACATCCAAAATTTAATTTAAAATATTTATCTGTCTGTCTTTCTGTTTGTTCCGGGAAATCTCTGGAACGGCTGGACCGATTTTAAAGGGACTTTCACTGGCAGATGGCTGATGAAATAAGAAGTAACTTCGGCAAAACTTTTTCAGACTAGCTTCACTCCACGGCGTTACTCGAGATTCACAACAATAACCGCGGGTAACAAACCCTCACACGCAGATGATAAGTAGTCATTTAATAAATTTCATCATCTTTCTAGCCTTTGTTCCCAAGTTTATTTGGGGTCGGCTACTAGTTCAACCGGTTTTACCTGAATTTCAGTTTTTCCAGGGAGCGACTGGCATCGGACCTCCGCAACCCAAAGGGAGAACTGAAATTCGAATATTGAACTAGTTGTCAGTATATTTAGGGGCACTGACTTCCCAATAACGATTGCCATAGATGTTCATGACAACCGGGACCGACGGCTTTACGTGCTCTCCGAGGCACGGGCGTGAATCACCGCCAAACTTCCAAACTCCGGGCTGCTATTAGGAATTTCCTAAGAATACTCAAAAACACTTTTTGGGCCTACCCGGGATTTGAACCCGAGACCTCTTGATTAGCAGTCGCATACTCTAACCACTTGACCAACGAGACACAACTAATAAGTTAATATAAAAAGCTGCTGCATAATTTAAAAATTTACCACAAAGAAGTTAACTAGAAAGCCTATATACTCGTATATATATATATATAGAGAAAGGTTGAAAAATATCTCACTTCGGCTGTGGATAATGTATAGTCACACCATTAGGAGTAACTTTCTGTTTACAAGGACCGTCGTTACCGCACGGACATCCACCTTTGCAAACACCTTTAGGTAAAGGAACAATTCTGTAACACAAATGTTTTAATACAAATTAAACGAACTAAAATGCCTTAACTTTGAAGCCAATACCCATAAGTAGGGTAGGTATAACAAAGAAGGAGGTTGGATATATGTTATTAAATACCAATAACGGATATTAGAAATTATTGCCAAAGTCCTTTACATGACTAATTATCTGACTGTGGATGATTGTGATTAATGATTCTATAGCAGTTTTGTTGCAAAATTTACTGACAAATTTTACATGGAAATTTGTTCTAAAATATGGCTGCAAAATCGTTGATCATTGCATAATAAATAACGTGGTTTGTTACCAAAATGCATCAGCATATAGTTATAAAATTTTGAATAACGGTTTGAGCAATAAAAATAGAGATAGATTTTCCTAATAATACTGTAATAACAAAAAAATTTGGAGTATAGTTTGAGTACAAACATATTAGTTTGTTTTCTTTCAGATACTGAGATAATCTCGATTAAAAGCTACATGAGGAGACCAAAAATTAATTTTATTAGTATTTTGTTATATTATTATAAAGATTCTATGAAGATAGCATAAGGAATAAACTCACTCTTTCTTCTTGAAAACTTTCCATTTTGGTTTTTCTGTGATCACGTACCGCAAATTCGATAGACTGAAATAAAAATCACATCAAAAAGGCTTTAAGCAAAGGGAGTGTCGAATACAATGCATCAATGAATATAGTATGGTTTGGTGTTTATTTGACATACCTGGAATTACTTGTTGCTTCATCTATTCTTCTTTTATCGTCCTTGCTATTAACCATTCCCATTTTCAAAAGCCTAAATGTAGGTTACCAGATTTAAAACCTAACCTGGTACCTACATATATTTAATTTGGATTGTTATTTTTCATTCATAGAGGCTTCACTAACAGGTTATTGCAAAATTTGTAAACTGATTTTGATATAAAAGCATTGTGATTTATTTTTAGTTTATTTTATTCTGTATTGTTTTCTTGCACATGTTTCATTTTTTTGACATCTTATTTTGACAACTTCTTCTTCTTTTTAATTTAATGGTTTCAATGTGTGTTGATTACCTCAAAAATTGACATTAAAATCTAAAAATAAGTACAAAAATTCAACAGATAACAAAACTGTAAAACTCTTTCTGTTTCAGTAATCTGAATATGGTAGGGAATTGCCAATTACTTAAGCAAACGGTACTGCAGGTTCGGGTCTGTTCAGCATACCAAGCCTCTTTGAATGTAATCTAATACTATTTCTTATATGATCTTTATGTCAATCAAGTCATGTCTGTGTGGTGACAAATAAGAATACAAAGTATCATCATCTCTGTTCATTTTGTGAGTGTTGTAAGATCTGACAATGAACCTGTATAGGGCAGCAAAGTACGCAGGACAACATAACTCTTCCTATAAACATCTGTAAAATAAGGCAGACCATAAAAACAATGGTGACAAGGGTATACTAAGAAAACAATACATTTGGGATAGGTAACATCGTTTCAATTTAATAAATAGCTGAAAATGAAATTACAAGGCTTGATGAGGTCTTGTAAATTAGAGCCCCTGTTAAGAAAATAACATCAGCCTACAAAGAGATACGAATATTGTTGGATTTTACAGATTAACTAATAAATTATCGAAATGAAAGACAAATTAAGTTTATAGCGCGAATTTGAGTGATATGATCTAGTAGGGTTTTACAAGCAAACCCTCATCAAAGTTCAAAAGGCACAATTTAGAAGCAGCAGAAGCCTGCGGTCACATATATATATATTAAAAGTTTAATAATATAGAACGAAAATTGAAAAGTATGCAAAGTTAAGAAACAGTTATTCTTATGAAAAAGATAATAAGTGCTTTATTTGCATGTAGGTATTTAGATTATTATTATGATTGAACAGTTTTTGGACTTACGCGATTTTACACATAGTTTTTATTGTATGGCTGGACTTATTCAGGATTAAATGATTTTAAAGTTTACGATACCTTCTATATTACGAACTGTTAAAGGGGTTATACCACTCGTGGACACGGGAAGACTGATTATAAAGAATATCGTATTCGTTTTAGTTCATATCAAATTCCTTAACTAAAAATCACCATCCTCACTGTGAATAGAGACAAAGCAGCATGGTGACCGACACTATGGCGGCCTAATGAGATGCTCCTGAACCGTTGGGCCTCGGGTCTCACACGCACTAGCGAAATACGACGGCATGAATGCTGTCATTTTTGATCGATCTTCTGTTTGAAAGTAGTACCGCCATGATTGAGCCGGCCTGTTCCTGCTGAAAACTGCGTGGATCTATTAACTTTTTCCATATCTATCTCACCAGATTAGAAGAGTTTCCTTTCTTGTTTAGAGGAGTAGACTTAGAGATCGAGTAAATATCTAAAGCACTTACACTACGAGTACTCAATCCAAGTCCCTATGGAAAGAGTACTCTTAATTGTGAGTTCTATGCCACTCAGTCCAATTATTTACTAACTATAGTCGTTGTATCAGATAATTCCTTATAAATGATCGAATCATAAAATCAATTTAGCAAAATTAATGTATAATTCACAGAGAATTAAACATTAAACACGTAAGATTTCTACACATTTGGCATGTATAGTTAGTATATATATATATAGGTAGTTTTGTAATTTAAATATTTATGTTAATTACTTCAAGTAGATTTTTGATTTACCAGGATTTTACTTTATTAAATAGCTAACTTTCACCCGCGGCTCCGCCCACGTGTATTTCGATTATTGCAGTAAAAAGCCTATGTGTTATTGTGATATATAAGCTATATTTATTTATTATTATACTCGTGTGGTGACGGATTAAGAATACAGAGTGTCACCACCCCTATTCATCCCGCGGGTGTCGTAAAAGGTGACTAAGGGATAAACTACGCAAGACAACATCAATGCAAGGAGAAGGAAAACTTGAAACCAACCATAGGGTTGGTTTCAAGTTTTCCTTCTCTTCGGTTGGACGGGTTGGTATAGACCAACCCGTCTGGCCAGCGTATAGTAGGCCAATACCTCCTTTTCAAGGAGAGGCCTATGTCCAGCAGTTGACTGTTAAAGGCTGTTGATGATGACCTATAAGAGTTAACCTATAAGAATGCTTTAATAATTATGAGTTTTTTATAACCAGTTTACGCTTTTGTATTTTTTTCTTTATTATATTATTTGGCTTTATACTGCTCTAATATTACTATTTATGAATGAAGATAGGATAAAACTTCAAGAAGCAGTGATAATACACGTTCAAAGTTCAATTTAAAAACTAAATATAACGTATAGTTAATAGCTGACAGAAATACAAAAAATAAATACAAATATAAAGTCAATGAGCAACAAAAATGAAAGAATAAGAAACTAAGATGAAACAAAATTGCAGTACACATGTTTTACATTAATATATTTTTGTAACAAAATGTAAATAAGTTTTTCAAACTATACATTTTTCAAGTAGTTAGCAGTATTCTGGTGAGTCTGGTACCACTTTGTAGTAATTTCTTAGGTGCTCAACTTTATCTGTACCGGATAAGAAGTATAAAGTTTTACAGTTTATAGAAACATAATTTATTTGACTTGCATTTACGAAATAAGTAATAAGTTTTTCTTTTTCAACGCTTTCTTTCTACTGTTACTTTGTTCGGTGTTTATTGTAACTGTTTTTTAACAAAACTGTTGTTCCTTTTCAGTTTCTCATACACTATTTAGCTCTCTAAATTCTACAAGGTAGATCGTTCAGGCTGATTTCAGCACGAACTTCGGCTTGACCGACACCAGCAGAAAATTAACTTAAAATGACAGTATTTATGCTGTCGCGTTCGTAAACGTGTGGTGACGGATTAAGAATACAGAGTGTCACCACTCCTATTCATCCCTCGGGTGTCGTTAAAGGCGACTAAGGGATAAACTGCGCAAGACAACATCGTTGCAAAGATAAGGAGAACTTGAAACCAACCCTATACCAACCCGTCTGGCCAGGGTGGTAAAGTAGGCCAAAACCTCCTTTCTAAGGAGAGGCCTATGTACAGCAGTGGACCGTTAAAGGCTGTGTTAGATGATGATGATGATGATGTTCGTAGACGGGAGACCCACCCAATGATGCAGATGCATTTCACTAGGTCGCCATAATGTGGATTGTCCGCATTTGCGTTGAGGATGGTGACCACTGCCCTTGATTCTACTCATGTTTTCCATCAGGCAGAGTAGAGTCAGCTTTGCAGACTTCATTTAAAAACAACAACGCAATATTCTAGTATGTGTTTAAACCAGTTCGTTAACTCCATTCAAATACAACTATTTAATTTACAGATATTATTTAAAGTGCAGGTATGTGTAGTATGTGGTATGTACTTCAATAACCATGAATAGGGGAAACGCTCCGGCATAAAACCAATTACTATAAAGAAGGACCAATAAATGTTCCAATAAAAACAATGTTTCATTTCTGTATAAGGTTTGCGGCATTCGAATTAAAATTGAATTGAATATAAAGTATGTAGTTCATGAGTAGTTCAATGAAAGTGTGCGACATTTCGACAAGGAAAATTTAAAGTACTCGACGAAGTATTTCTTGTTGTCGTTTTTAAGGATTTGAAACAGAAGATTTCTAGGAAAGAAACTTGAACTCAAGACGATGATAAGCACTTCGATAAACAAAAAAATAATATTTTGCAAACGTAGTGTATTGGAGTCCGGGTCATCGCAAGATCTTTCGTTGACACCAATATATACATATTATTTGTTTAGTGTAGGGAGCAAATGAGAAGAGATATGACCGCTTAAAGCCCGGTTTCCACCGCGAGCGGAACGGACCCATTAATTACTTCTTTTACCTTGCAACACAAAACTGCATACATGTGTTTCCACCAACAAAGAGTCGAGTGTAAATGACAACGAGGGCGAAAAGAGTAAAAATGAGCTGCGGACTCGGATCGGAGTCATTAATGAGTCCTTTCAACTCGCAATTGAATTTTACAAAGTACTGTTTCCACCGAAAAAGAGTTGAGCGGAGCGGACCAAATGAGTAAAATGTGTCCGCTGCGTCGCGGTCTCGCCGGCTAGCTTGAAACGGACTCGCTCTTATAATAATATATACTTTTTCTTTCCGTATACATATATACACTGATGCGATCCTGTTGTTCAACCCGACTGCCGAGGCAGGTCACCTCGGGGTTTAGTGGGTAAACCGGTTGCCCGGGAGTCCATCACACGCCCTTCGCTTACCCCACGAAGGGTATGATGCCAAAAGGATTCCCCAAATAAAACGGGGGAAAATGAGAAACTAGGAAGATAAGTGATTGCTGCTAACCATGACCATCTGTAATTTAATAAACGAAAGAGCGTGTTTGCTTTTCTGGATCTCCTAGTGTTAAAGGTCCTCTTCGTAATCTCACTCACTCATAGAAGAGCAACAAAATATAGTCTCTTTTGGAAATTGATACACAAAATTGTCCATACCAGAAAGAGATAACACAAACTAAATGGTAATCATAATTGAAGTGTGATAATTTTAAGTGTCTTCTTTTTCTATCATAACATTGTAATAAATCTACAGGATGTTCATATTACAATGGGTCAGGTAGTCTGCGCCATCAATTTTGGTTTCCGAATATGAGAAGAATGCAATACTTGCGAGGTAACGGTTTCTTAATAGCACAAGATTCCAGGAGTCAAAAGAGCATCTCAGGATGTAGGCCCTACTTATAGTTCTCATTTTTTCGAGTTAAATAGATAAGTTATTAATCGTTTTGGTTTTCAAACCTTTTTTTCCTTTGTTTATAGTTTTTTCCCTTTAATTACTAATACATATTTTAAAAAGTTTTCAAAAAATAGAAACGTTCCTGATTTTCTTTTTATTGGTTAGTTCTGCTATGTATTTTATATGATATTTTCAAATATAAAAATGTTTGTCACTATATTTCAATAGTTTTACTCATAATTAAATCAATAAACAGATTTACTAATTTACATATAATACAAAAAAGTACCGTTATTATTCAAGAAAAGTTGTATTCCATTACAAACATTACTAAATTAGCCCAAATTATATACAACTTTATGTATAATAACTATTTGAAAAATAATATTTTCGACATTTCTCAATACTTCTTGAATTTTACATCAGTCAAATATATTTGGACTCTTATATATTATAAGAAAATAACATACTCGTGTAAGAAATTTATGCGTGGTCTGGTAAGAAGGTAAAACGTATAAGTTATTCCCTC
Source organism: Phragmatobia fuliginosa (assembly GCA_932526445.1). Taxonomy (NCBI): domain Eukaryota; kingdom Metazoa; phylum Arthropoda; class Insecta; order Lepidoptera; family Erebidae; genus Phragmatobia; species Phragmatobia fuliginosa. The sequence continues at coordinate 6,858,220 of OW052081.1, read as the reverse complement.
AAGAGACATACACATGTCTTTCGAGTTCTGACCAATAGTAGTGACACCGACCGCACTCAGTTTTATCACCCGATAGATTTTCCGAGCGATTTCAACAAACAAACGATTCAGAATTTATCGTAAAATGTGCAAACCGTAAGATTTATCGTTCATTTACTCTTGTCATAATGGCGAAGCGAATTCGTTTCTAGTTAAATTACACGACCAAAAATTTATTCAAACGTGGGTATGTTGGATTCATAAATCGAAGTGATTTATATATGAACCAGCGACATCGCGAGATACTTATCGCGACAAAAAGTAGCCTATGTCCTTCTTCAGTCAGTCCAATCTCTCTATTGAAATGCGTCCTAATCAGATTCTTTTATATGCTTATTATATTTAGTAGCGCATTTCATATTCATCAAAAGCTTTTAATAGTCTATTGTTGAACATATACCTTTCCTTATTGTCCCTTGATAATTTGGCTTATTATAACTCAGACGAGTTGGTATAAAGTTTTTGTTAAACTATGCTTTTCTTTCAGGGCTGTTGTCATACGTCTACTACTTACGAGTATACTGGCTGGCTCTTTTAGTCGGCACCCACGATTTTGATAACAGTGGTGTGGTGACACTCCGTATTCTTAATAAACCACCATGCAGATAGTTTACACTAGATATTGCACTAGATATTGACTGCCTTGTTGGTCTAGTAGTTAGCGTATGCGGATGCTGACCAAGTGGTCTCGGGTTCGATTCCCGGGTCAGCCCAAATATTTGTGTGATCCACAAATATTTGTTTCGGAGTCTGCGTGTTTTTCTATGCATAATATGCATGTATTTACAAAAAAAAAGTAAGATTATGTATTTATATCAGTTGTTTAGTACCCATAATACAAGCTCTGCTTAGTTTGGGACTAGATGACGTTGTGTGTAGGATGTCCGAAATATTTATTTATTATTATTATATTACCCGCGACTCTGCCCTCGTATATGTCAGCAATTGCAGTGAAAAGTAGACTATCCTCAACTTTCGATCATCATTGCAAATTTCATTGAATTCAGTGGAGCAGTGAAGTAGTGTAAACTTAATAGACAGACAAATAAACCAACAGAGTTACTTTCGAAGTTATTTTAATAATAGTGGAGTATGAATAAATAAATTACTCATAAAACTAATCAATCCTAGATTCTTTGATACGTAAAATTTATTTATTAGAGTTTGAATTATTGAATTTATTACAAAAGTTAGCTAATTATTGTAATAAAAACAGTAGCCCTAGGTAAATAGTTAACATCAGTCAGATTAGCAATATATATTGCTTTAACAGACAAACAAAAATACAAAAATAAGTTCACCTTTTCGTTCTGTATTCCAAACATGATCCAAACTGACGAGGTTCTGTACAACAGATCTCAGATAAGTCAGTATTTGAAGATGCTTCAAATCATAGCAGGATGATACTGCGACATTGATAAACACGTTGCCTCAAGAAGTATACGGCTCAAGGAAAGAGGGACAAGCTGTTTTATTTAGAATTCAAAATGATATTAAATATTTTACTATAAATGAAAAATATACTGTTCCGAAAGAAATAATGACAAAATATTTCTAAAAACCCTAGATTCTTAGAAGTTACTCATTGTTTTACAATTGTTCAATGTTCATCATCAGCTTATAAATATTTAATAAATAATAATAAATATTTCGTAAAGCGGTTATTTTAATATTTCAAATAGACACTCCAATTTTATTTATTTGTATCATCATCATCATCATCATCATCCTCAGCATATTTGCATCCACTGCTATTATTTGTATAAATTGTTAATATAATTAATAAAGTTAAGTGAAAACTAACTTTCACGCGCTTTTAATTTAAGCGTTAAATTTGTACTATTGACCTATTTGCTAGAATGAAATAGAATACATTATAATTATGTCACATTTATTGACTACCCGCATCGAATGAAACTAATGCACACCTATTGTATTTACTTAACAATGGATATCCGTTGTTCTATTAGAATAATTTGTCACAGTGAAATTGGTCAAATTTATTCATCATCATCATCATCATCAACAGCCTTTAACAGTCCACTGCTGGACATAGGCCTCTCCTTGAAAAGGAGATATTGGCCTACTATACCACGCTGGCCAGAAGGGTTGGTATAGGGTTGGTTTTAAGTTGAGGCGGGTAAACTCTTTGAGAGGATACTCTCTGCCCGCATCGTCCGGCACCTCTGCGAGGTTGGCCCCGATCTGTCGGACGCCCAATTCGGTTTCCGAGAGGGGCGTTCGACGATCGATGCCGTAATGCGCCTTAGGGCCGTGACCGAGGAGGCCGTGAGAGGCGGCGGAGTGGTGTTGGCGGTGTCCTTAGACATCGCCAACGCCTTCAATAGTCTGCCATTCGGCTGCATCGGGGAAGCACTCCGCTACCACGGGGTGCCAGAGTACCTGAGGCGGCTGGTGGCAGACTATCTTGAGGAGCGAACCGTCATGTACGAGGACCGAGATGGCGTCTTGAGACGCAGGGCCATGTCGTGCGGTGTTCCACAGGGGTCTGTCTTAGGACCACTCCTGTGGAACATGGGATACGACTGGGCCCTAAGAGGGCGTCTCCCCCCCGGGCTGGGTGTAATCTGCTACGCGGATGACACCTTAGTCACGGCCCGGGGGGCTAACTTCCAGGAGGCGGCGCGCCTGGCCACCACTGGAGTGTCCATGGTGGTCGGGCGCATCGAGGCGCTGGGTCTGCGGGTGGCCCTGGATAAGACGGAGGCCCTACTCTTTCACGGGCCCCGTCGTGGTCCACCGGCCGGCGCCTCGATTGAGGTCAACTCGGTTCTCGTACCGGTCCGGGCCCAGATGAGGTACCTGGGTCTGGTCCTAGACGGAAGGTGGCTCTTCGACGAGCACTTCAAACAGCTAGCCCCAAAGTTGGTGGACACTGCCTCCGCCCTTGGGCGACTTTTGCCCAATTTGGGCGGGGCCAGTGTTCCCACTAGGCGGCTGTACACGGGGGTGGTCCGGTCGATGGCACTGTACGGTGCACCGGTGTGGGCGGCGGCTCTGTCCGCCCAGAATAGGGCGCGCCTCTGGCGCCCCCAGAGGATATTGGCGGTCAGAGCCATACGCGGATACCGCACGGTGTCGACCGAAGCGGCCTGCGCCTTGGCCGGAACACCCCCGTGGGATTTGGAGGCGGAAGTGCTCGCCGAAGTTTATCGACGAGTGGCTGAATTCCGGGCGGAGAGGGGCATCCGCCCTCCGCCCGAGGACGTGCGCGAGTGGCGCGAAGCCGCTCGTCGAGCCACCTTGGCTAGATGGTCTTTCCGGCTGGAGACTCCACGCGCTGGCTTCGCCACCGTGGAGGCTCTCCAGCCGGTCATCGCCGAGTGGGCAGGGCGGCAGCACGGGACCCTTTCCTTCCGGCTGACGCAGGTGCTTTCCGGGCACGGTTGCTTCGGAAAGTATCTGCACTCGGTCGCGAGGAGGGAATTGAGTCCCGCCTGCCACCACTGCGACTGCAGTGAGGACACGGCCCAGCACACGCTGGCAGTCTGCCCCGCATGGGCGGCGCAGCGCCGGGCCCTCACTGCAGTCATCGGAGAGGAACTCTCGCTGCCGGTCGTAGTCCGCTCCATGGCCGGTAGCGACAGTTGTTTTACCGCGGTCGCAACCTTCTGCGAGGACGTAATCTCGCAGAAGGAGGCGGCGGAGAAGGCCCGGGAGGATGACCTCCACTCGGACCCGATCCGCCGCCGGCGCCCCGGGCGGCGGAGGCGCGCCTATCTGCGCCTCATGCCGCCCTGAGTGTGGCCGCGGGTGGACGGGACGGGTTTCCCCGTCCATCCGCTGTTAGTGGCCAGCCGCGAGGGGGTGGCGTCCGCGTGTGACCGGACGTCGCCCAAATAGAGAGTACGAGGAGATGGCGCCCGCAACAGTGCGGGCAGGCGCCGGGAGGGATCCAGAAGGAGAAAACAGTTACCTGGATCCCTTCCAAACACAGGCGCAGAGAGGTCACACCGTGTGGTTTTAGTCGGTTCGAGTCCGACACACCGCCCCCCCGAGAGCCCCGGTGGGGTGACGGTCCGTGGGGATTTCCACACGTTAAAAAAAAAAAAAAAAAAAAAAAAAGGGTTGGTTTCAAGTTTTCCTTCTCTTTGCATTGATGTTGTCTTGCGTAGTTTATCCCTTAGTCGCCTTTTACGACACCCATGTGGGATGAATAGGGGTGGTGACACTCTGTATTCTTAATCCGTCACCACACGGACGAATTTATTCAATTTATTCATAAATGTTTAATTTAATTTATTTTATTTTTTGACTTCATCAATCATCAACAACCCATAACGTCACACTGCTGCGCTCGGGCCTCCTCTCATTAGAGGGTTAAGGCCATATGTGAATTGGGAACTGGCAAGACACGTTGTGGCTACGTATTCTTGCCATTCAATGCTTTTAAGCCACCCGTAGGCCTCCAACTTAGCCTCACGTCTGTTATCTTATGATAGCAATCGACTGCTTAACATGCCTCCAAAACACAGAAACGCTCATGACATATGCCACAAACGGTCACCCATCTAGGTACCGACCGCGTCGTCGTTGCTTACCCTCGGTGATTATTTCCAATCACCTAAGGCTACTTGGATATGAATACTTCTATTCGATCCATTTTTTGAGTTAGCAAACAGTAATTACTGTTGCCTCACGGATAATTACTTGATCTATAAAAGTTTAACTGCAGTAAAATACTAGTTGACCGAAGCGACTCCTTCCGCGCCTTTTTTCTTCATCCTGGGCCATTATGCCTTCGTATTTTTATACGTTCATTGATCATCAAAATTATCTACTCTATTTAAAAAAAAAAATAACTTTACAAAAGATAAGTATTACAAACTAAATATGGCAATAATAATGTTCCTCATGTTATAAGATATAAGTGGGTAGTAATTGCGGTTTTTTTTAAACATTATTGTTGATAGACAACATAATACCTGGCAACACCAAACCTATTATTTAGTCTATATTATTGTGTCTATGATATATATACTTCCTGTAAAATGTCTACCGTGTGCACTGTACAGTCAAGAGCTAGTAAAAGCGTTTAAGAAATAAATACAAAGACCTTGTTTTAATTAATATTTCCAACAGGTTATGGGCCCAGGCACATAATCCTACTGGATTGATATTAAAACAAAAGGGGCAAATACCAATTTGTCGAAAAATATACTGTCGGCGGCAACCGCGTGGCGGTGTGGCGTGTTTGAGGTTAAGCTGACGGGAAAAATACTTGTTTGTTACAACAAGGACGAGACGATTGGGAAGGAAATAAAACAAAATGGAAGAAAATAAAATACACGGAACTCACATCAGATTGGAAGGATTGTCAAATTGGAATGTTTGGAAGTTCCAATCCTTAATTTTGCTGCGAAGTCAAGACTTACTAGGTGTGGTTCAAGGACATAAGGTAAAGCCGGAGGATGCGACCGAAAAGGCAAAATGGGAGAAGTTAGATGCAAAAGCACAAACATGGCTTGTAACAAGAATGTCAGAAAATGTAATGACGCATATTCTAACCTGTACTACATCGGCGGAAATGTGGAAGAAACTCTCTAGTGTATACGAGCAAAAATCCGAAACGAGCATACATATCATCCAACAACGTTTCTTCCAATATAAATATGAAGAAGGGACAGATATGTCTACATTTCTTTCAAAAATCGAAGAATTGAGAAGTCAGTTAAAACAGATGGGAGAAAATATCTCAGAGAAATTTGTTATTACAAAAGTGTTGATGTCGCTTCCTGAAATGTATAAACATTTTGTCTCCGCATGGGAGTCGGCACCAGACGACAAACAAAGTTATGAAAACCTTGTCGCTAGATTACTCATTGAAGAGGAGCGATTGAAAGACAGAGACGACGTGCTTCAGCAATCATCGGCTTTTGCTGTAAAGAAAATAGAAAAGAAAAACATAAAATGTTTTAAGTGTAATAAACTTGGACATTTTCAAAATGAATGTGTAAATCGCAGTTTTAACAATGTAAACAATGGTGAAAGACCGGGTAAAAGATGTCTTTATTGTAAGAAAGTGGGACATTTAAAAAGTGAGTGTTGGTTTAGAAAAAATAAGGAAAAAGACAATAAGGCAAGTAACGCATTTGTGATCATGAAATCAATTGAACACTTTTATCAATCGGAGTGGTTAGTGGACTCAGGCGCAAGTCAGCATATGTGTCGTGACCGCCATCTTTTTACGACATTTCACCCATTGTCAAATAAATATGTGATTATCGGAAATGGAAGCGCGATTAAAGCGCATGGCTGTGGACAGGTGGCGCTGCAAGTCTATGACGGACGCCATTGGATAGACACAACCATAGACAATGTTTTACTCGTGCCGGAATTAAAAATAAACTTGCTATCTGTCAATTCAGTGACTGAGCGAGGTTATGTCATGACAACAAACAATAACTTGTGTAAAATTTATAAACACAACAAATTGTGTGCGGTGGCTAATCGTAAAGATGGTACATACCGTATGGATGTACGCTACAAGCGGGAAGCAGCAAATGTGACACGAGTACAATCGAGTCTTAAAGAGTGGCACGAAAAATTAGCTCACCAAAACATACAACATGTGAAAAGTGTCCTTATGAATAACAATATCTCCGTGTCAGACTATACCGATTTTAAGTGCGAGAGCTGCTTGGAGGGCAAGATACATCGCTTGCCTTTCAGTACAAGTGAAACAAAGACAAGTAGGCCCTGTGAAGTTATACATGCTGACATGTGTGGACCTATGGAGACGACGTCTGTAGGAGGTTCCAGATACTTCGTTATTATTAAAGATGATTACTCCAGTTTCAGAACGGTATATTTTGTGAAAGGGAAAGATGAAGTACAGTTATGCATTGAGAACTTCATAAATAAAGCAGAAAATTTAACTAACAATAAAATACGCTATTTTCGAAGTGACAATGGATTAGAATTTGTGAACAAAAAGGTGCAGGACCTGTTTGCCAAACATGGTATCATACATCAAACTTCCGTGCCATATACACCTGAACAAAACGGAAAGGCAGAACGGGAGAACCGAACTCTAGTAGAAGCAGCGAGAACAATGTTGTGCGCTGCTGGCTTACCAAAGAGGTTATGGGCAGAGGCTGTTCATACTGCAGCATATATTTTAAACAGGACCGGTACAAGTAAGGAGCCTGGAAAAACACCATATGAAATATGGACAAACAAACATTTTGATATAAATGATTTGAAGACTTTTGGTACCCCGGTGTTTGTGCATATCCCAAAACAAAAGAGGTGTAAGTGGGACTCTAAAGGTGAAAAAGGAGTCATGGTGGGTTACGGTGAAGACACTAAGGGTTATAGAATATATTTCCCAAAGAAACACAGAGTGGATTTGAAAAGGGATGTTGTTTTTCTAGAACCATATAAGCAGAGGACAGAACAGATGGCCCTGCTGGATAATGATACAAATAATCTTGAATGGTCTGGTCAGGATCAAACTCTTAGTGAAGAGGAAGTTAGAGAGGGAAATATGCAAGCCAAAGGGGCTATGCAGGAGGAGGCTAGTGAAGCCGATCAGCCATCTAGACAGTTTGTAGAGAATTTAAATAAGCCTGAAGAGAATTTAAATAAGCCTGACGATAATGGCGCAAGTATGTATTTACCAGGTACTAGTAATGAGAGTGAAGCAGATGAAAACCTAGCGCCACGTAAAAGGAGTACTCGGATCCGGAAACAGACCTCATTTTATACTTGTCAGTGTGTCTCTACTGAAGAAAAAGAACCTACAACGTATCGAGAAGCCATGCAAAGGCAAGATGCTGAAAAGTGGCAGGCAGCCATAGAGAGAGAAATGGAAACTTTGAATGAAAACAATACCTGGGACTTCTGTGAAAAACCTATGAATATTAAAACTGTAAGTAGCAAGTGGGTTTTTAAAATTAAAAATGGTGGCCAATATAAAGCTAGACTAGTTGCAAGAGGTTTTGAGCAGTGTGACTTGTTAGACTCATATGAAATTTATGCTCCAGTAGCCAACTTGTCTACCTTTAGGTTGTTTGTGTCAGTCGCCACAAAGTTCAATTTACCTATTTTTCAAATGGACGTTATAGGGGCCTTTTTATATGGAAATATAGATGAATTAGTCTATCTAGAATTACCAGAAGGTGCTTATCAGGGAAATAAAAACATTGTTAAATTAAACAAATCATTATATGGCTTAAAGAAATCACCTAAATATTGGAATGATAAGTTTAGTTCAGTGATGATGACACAAGGTTTTGTAAGATCTCAAGGTGATACATGTTTGTATACAAAACAAAATGGTGATGCCAAAACATATGTTTTGTTATATGTAGATGATATATTATTTTTTGGTAATAATGATATTGAACTAAGTGATCTTAGATCACTATTATGCAGAGAATTCAAAATGAAAGATTTAGGGTTAGTTTCAAACTATCTAGGTATACAGGTAACACAGGATTTAAAAAATAGAATCACTAGTTTAAGTCAAAAAGAATATCTTGAAAATGTCTTACTGAAATTTGAAATGCAAAATTGTAAAGAAATGTCTACCCCTATGGACCTTAATTTTAATGTTAAAATTTTAGAAGAAAATAATGATAAAATTGTTATTGATAAAAACATTGAAAAGAAGTGTAGAAAAATTATAGGTTGTCTTTCATATGCAGCATTAGGAACAAGACCAGATATCTGTGCAGCTGTATCTATTCTAAGCAGATATCAAAATAATGCAAACAATTTATTGTTAACAAGTTTGAAAAGAGTCTTAAGATATATTAAACACACTATTGATTACAGTTTAGTTTATAAGTGCAATAGTGATATGTTAGTGGGATACTGTGATGCTAACTGGGGAGGAGATTTGCAAGATAGAAAATCGACAACGGGTTATTGTTTTAAGTTTGCAAATTGTTTGGTGACATGGTGCTCAAAGAAGCAAGTCAGTGTGACTCTGTCTTCCACAGAGTCCGAGTATGTGGCAATTAGTATGGCTGCGGCTGATGCATCCTGGCTTATAAATGTACTGAATGATTTTAATATTACTAATGTTTGTCCTGTAGTGATGTTTTGTGATAATCAAAGTGCTATAATGGTTGCCAATACCGATAGTGTCAAGCGTTTAAAACATATAGATATAAGATTTCATTACATTAAAGAATTAATTAAAAATGGTAAAATAATTTTGAAATACATTAAGTCAGAGGACCAGGTTGCTGATATGTTCACCAAAGCACTAAATAAAAATTTGTTATGTAAATTTGTAGGAGGGTGTGGTGTTTATAAGATTTAGGCAAATGTAACAGGTATTATCTTGAGGGGGGGTGTTGATAGACAACATAATACCTGGCAACACCAAACCTATTATTTAGTCTATATTATTGTGTCTATGATATATATACTTCCTGTAAAATGTCTACCGTGTGCACTGTACAGTCAAGAGCTAGTAAAAGCGTTTAAGAAATAAATACAAAGACCTTGTTTTAATTAATATTTCCAACAATTATTTATCTAACTAACCGCACGGGGTCATCATATTGACTTTTCGGGTTAATATATAGCCTATGTCACTCACAAATAACGTAGCCTTCTATTGGTAAAAAAAAATTCAAAATCGGTTCAGTAGATCTAGAGATTACCCCTTGCAACGTCACAAAGTCACAAACTTTACCTCTGTATATAATAGTATAGAAAAAAGAACAAACAAAATACCCTAGGTATTTACACTTATAAAGACAACCTTGCTTTTCATATTCTTGTGATAAACTACCATTTTTATCACAGTACTAATAAACTAAAATTTGTCCTTTTCAAACATAGTTTGACCCAAAAACGCTGTAACCTAAAAACTAACACGTTTCTTTGAAAGTATGACTATTTGACATGTTAGGGTTGTCCCTAGCGATTGTACAGAACCCTTTATGTTTTTAGAGATATTTTCCTCAAGGGAGGCTGTAGGACTTTCAGTGGCGCTATTTATTATAACTCCGGCTACGTTCAGGTCAAATTGATGGTTATCTTCGAAGGTTCTCCTTATGTGGCCTGGGTGGTTTAAATTATGTTCGTAAAGTGCATGAAGAATGGTTGTTGAATAGCTTTTTCAATGATACTGGTAGAAGATATAATATTAGGAATAGGGTCACTTTACATCAGTTTTTTTAAATAATTGTTTTTAGACTATTAAACATACTTATGACTTATTCCCGAGAAAATTAAAAAGGTTACAATACCTTCTACATTCCAACGTTTCGAACGGGTTATACTGCTCATGGTCACCAGTTTATCCGGGACCACGAGAGGTATAACCCGTTTGAAACGTCGGAAAGTAGAAGGTATCGTAACCTTTTTTTAAATCCTACTAATATTATAAATGCGAAAGTAACTCTGTCTGATTTTGATGAAATTTGGTATAAAGATAGAACTGAACTTGGGAAAGGATATTGAAGCGTCAGTAAAAGGCGGTAGCTAACGACAAACTGGTTTATTCACAAGTCACACGACATTTATATATATACATTTACCCGACATAACATCTTCTCCCTTCTTAATCTAATGATATAACTAAAACTTAAAACTAGTAACAACTTATTACATACCGCTCTAATAATCCTATGACATACACAATGCTTATGTACTGTACTTGAACATTATAAATCATCTGGTAAGTAGGTATTATTCAATTAAATTTAGTACAGTACGTTTTGCCCTATTAAAAGCTCGCAAAGCTCGGGCTGACGCGGCCAGCGGCGGCGATGACAACGGCGCCGCTTGCTCTGGCTTGTTGTGAATGGTCTCCCTGGTACCCTGTGGCACCAGGGGACTAACTGGCGGAGCCGTCGACTCGCCATCGCCCGTCGTGGCTTCTACCCCGCCACTCTCGGCCTTACTCTCGTCCATGTTTGACGGTTCGTCCTGTCCCACTGCAGTGGCTATACTCGCACGCGATAACGAAAACCTGTTTTTATTGGAGTTCTTAATTATTTGATCGACATGTCTGTGCCACGGCGCGCCGGTCCCTACGTCGACGTTGTACGAAACGGGCCCCGTCTTTTTGATAACCGTTCCCGTAGCCCACTTCTCTCCTCTTACCGAGTAGTCGCGTGTTAGCACGGGCTCTCCCATTTTGAAGTCTCTTACAGCCTGCGGTCCGTTACGCACCTGACGCTCCTGTGCGGCGCGCACCACCGCGCCTATGTCCGGTCGCAGCGCGTCGAGCCTACTGCGTAAGCGTCGCCCCTGTAAGGCTACTGCCGGTGAGATGCCTGTGGTAGCATGCGGACAGTTGCGATACTTCATAAGGAATTTGTTCAAAGCCGCTGTTATGTCCTCACCTTCATATTGCGCTCTTTTAATTGCTTTTTTGACCGTTTTCACGGCGTTTTCTGCAGCCCCATTCGCTTGGGGCCTGTACGGCGCAGAAGTGGTATGCTTTATAAAATTTTTGGAGCAGAACTCTCTAAATTCCCGGGATGAGAACGGTGGTCCGTTATCAGTTACCAATTGTGACGGCAACCCAAATCTCGCAAATATACTTCTAAAAGCATTAATTGTTCTTCGGGAGTCTGTACCATGCATCTGTAACGCCTCTATCCATTTAGAGTGTGCATCTACTAAGACCAAATATCGAACGCCCCCGGAATCACCGAAGTCGGCATGTACACGTTCCCACGGATGTAGTGGAAACTCCCACGGATGTAACTGTGTGCGCGGGGGTGCGTCTCGTACCACCGCGCACGCCCGGCACGCGCGTGCTATGTCTTCAATGTCTTCGTCGAGATTAGGCCAATAAACATAGTTTCTTGATAGGGCTTTCATTTTGTTTATCCCTAAGTGACTTTCATGAATTTCAAGTAGTACCGCCCTTTGTAAAATCGGGGGTATCACGACGCGATATTTATATAATAAACAGCCCTGATCTAGCGACATCTCTTGCCTCCTGGTAAAGTAGGGCTTCTCAGCTTCGCAGCGGGGAGCGTCAGGCCAACCAAATAGAATGTACCCTTTTATTTTGTGAAGAACTGTATCCCGTTCAACTTCTCGTGCGATCTCCTTAAACGAAACCGGAAAATTATCTTCAACGAAATTCAAATAATCCTTGGCTTGTTCAATACGACCCTCATGATTCAATGGTAGCCGTGACAATGCATCAGCCGGCCCATTGTCTGCTGAACGAATGGACTTGATGGTAAAATCGTATGCAGCCAGCCTTGCCGCCCAACGTTGCAGCCGACTCGCTGCCGTCTGCGGGATACCATCTTTGTCTCCGAAAATGTGCGTCAGGGGTTGGTGGTCGGTACGCAGCGTAAATTTTCTTCCGAAAAGGTACTGGTGGTGCTTGGTTACGCCGAACAATATAGCCAGCGCCTCCTTATCAAGCTGGCTGTAGTTGCGTTCCGCAGCGTTAAGTGTACGCGATACACAGCTGACGGGCCGTTCACTGCCGTCCTCGTATCGGTGTGCCAACACGGCCCCCAATCCGTACGCGCTACTGTCCACTGACAGTATCAATTGTCGCCCCTCCTCGTAATGCGCCAGTACTTGCGAACTAAGGAGGGCGAGCTTTGCTTGGTTGAAAGCGTCTTCACATTTATCATCCCATTTCCACTCTTCGTTTCGTTTTAATAAGATGTGTAAGGGGTACAACAACTTACTTAAATTTTGGATAAAACGCCCGTAGTAGTTAAGCATCCCTAGGAAGCTTCTGAGTTGTACCGTATTTTCTGGGGTCCGTACCTTAGATATAGCCTCTAGTTTATCTGGATCTGGCTTTAATCCTTCTTTATTAATGACAAATCCAACATATTTCACACTGTCCTGTAGGAACCTACATTTACTTAATTTTATCGTAAGCCCTGCCTCCTGTAGCCGCTGTAAAACCGCTTTTAAATTAAGTAGGTGATGGCGGTCGTCTACTCCCGTAACACAGATATCGTCCAAGAATACGACACACCCCGGTACGCCTCGCAATGTCTCTTCCATCATTTTTTGGAATTTTTCGGGAATGCATGATAATCCGTATGGCGTGCGTCTATATGCAAATGTACCTATGTGTGTAGTGATCGCGGTATATTTCTGGGAATCTGAAGTCAAAACACACTGTTCGTATGCATGCGTAAGATCGATTTTCGAAAATTTCTTACCCCCACTTAATGTCGAAAATAGCTCCTCTATACGCGGTAGTGGATAATAATCTCTTTTCAATTTAGGATTAATAGTTATTTTGTAGTCCCCGCAAATTCGGATATCACCATTTTTTTTAACTACAGGTACAATCGGCGTGCCGTAGTCAGAGTAATCGACCCGATAGATAGTGCCGTCTGCCTCGAGCCGAGTCAACTCGCGCTCGACCCGTTCGCGCAGAGCTAGTGGGACAGGACGCGCCCGCACATATATAGGCGAGTGTTCATTTAATTCTAAGGATAAGAGACGTTTACAAGTTCCAAGCTTTTCACAAAACACCTCGGGGAACTCTTTACATAAATTATTTACAAAGGCGTCGTCAGTGATCTCATTGAGGTTGATCTGTTTAATACTTAAAGCCCGTAACCATTCTCTTCCTAATAGGGGCCGGGCCCCCCCTTTAATTACATATAACCGTAACGCATTGAACACCGTATCACGGAATGCAACGTCAACCTCAATGTATCCAAGCGACTCAATCTTAGACCCACAATAACTACGTAATAATAAATTATCCGCTATAATCGTTTTGTGAGAAAAGTATTGTTGGTACATATTTGTACTTATAGCCGAAATGCGACTTCCCGTGTCTACTTCACACTGCAACGGGATATTTTCAACAATCAATTTAATAAAGTATGGGTCGTTACCTGCAGAGTTCATACTTCCCATGTTGAACAAGTCTTCATCACTGTCACTCACATAATTATGTTCATTTACTCTATTAAACGCCACACTTTTGCACACTAATTTTAAATGACCTTTTTTTCCGCACTGATCACACGAATAATGTTTAAATCGGCATCTATCTGCCTGGTGCGACTTGCCGCACCTCCAGCACGGCCTGTAGCCGCCGCCTGTCGTGCTCGCACCGGCCGCCGAGCCTGCTCCGCCGCCTCGCGAGACTGCGCGCGCGCCGCTTAGGCCCGCGCTGGCGCCGGCCGTCTCCGCCCGCGCACCGCGCTGCCCGCGGGCATAGTGCAAAGCCTCGCCTGCCGCGCCCGTTGAGTCCGTCGCCGCCGTTGCCATCCCGGTGGAGGCGCTTACCTCTGCGTGCTTCTCAGCCGCCTCGAGGGCCAACGCCAGCTCCACCGCCGCTTTGTACTCGATGTTCTTCTCGGCAAATATTCGCGATCGCATCGCGTCATTCGTTAAGCCCGATACAAATTGATCTCTTAAATTTTCTTCGAGCGTCGAACATTTACCACATTTGCCAAAGTTGCAGGTAGTTGCAAGATGTTTTAACGCTTGTAGATATTCGGCTAGCGGCTCGCCCGTGCGTTGCCTTCGTAGCCTAAATATGTGCCGCTCGGCAACCTCGGACCTCTGGGGCTCCAAATGATCCGTCACCAATTGGACTAGTTCCTCGAACTTTTTATTTTCAGGAAAATTAGGCGCGCACAAGTCACACATTAGCGCATAAGTCGCTTCACCTACTACAGTTATTAACAGTGATACTTTTAACTCGTCTTTCACTTCATTTAATAAAATGAATTGATTAACGCGACGTATATATGCAGGCCACTGTTTCGAGTTTATGTCGAACGGTTCTAGCTTCCCAATAGGCATTTTTTTTTGCGAGTATTTACGTTTCGTACAAAACCACAATATCAAAACGGAATGAGAATATTAAATGTAACAAACACACGCGCGGAACTAGGTGAAATTATAAATTATCCTCGTCGCCAATGAAGCGTCAGTAAAAGGCGGTAGCTAACGACAAACTGGTTTATTCACAAGTCACACGACATTTATATATGTACATTTACCCGACATAACAGATATAAGGTACTTTTCACAGCGATAACCGACATAAATGCGGGCGGAGCCGCGGGTGAAAGCTTGTAATATATAAACTTTAAACTATCTCGTTGATCTAGCGGTTAGCGAATGCGACGGACGATCAAGAAGTATCGGGCTCAATTTCTGGGTCGGTATAAAAGTCTAATATAGTTTTTCTGATTACAGAAATGCTTAATGACACCCCTTAGTTTGGAAGTTGGGGTCTGAAACCCCGTGCCACGGAGAGATCATCTCTCCCTAGTTGTGTTGGATATCCGTCTCATTGGAGAGTGAGAGAACAGAAAGTGCACCTATGTTTGAGCACACTCATGTGCACAATCATTTCTTCTGCGTAGTTGGCTGGTCTCTATTATAACATGCCACTGTGGCCGAAATCGGATAAGAAAACATCATTATTTTAAAATCTAAGCTTGCCAATTGACTAGTATGTTGTTATTGTAATTTTTCATTTGAAATCTAAGCCAATGTTTCATTAATATTTAATGAATGTTTATTTTTTATATATTCGCTCAGAAAAAAAATGCGTACTGTCAACGTCAAGTGTAACTGACCTTTAAATGCTTCAATAATTAATTAATCTCTTCATAAAATTACTCTTAGTGATGAAATGCAACGAATAAAATGCTTGACATAGATATTTTATAACGTGGTATTACTGTATTTAAGCTGGACTAAACGAGGTCTCTCACGGTTTCTGTGAAATATACTACCTACTTAATTATGTGATAAGTATTTAGCTGAAATAATATAAACATACACCAGTAAAACTAGAACATTAAATATAACACGAATGACTGCCTCGTTGGTCCAGTGGTTAGCGTATGCGGCTGCTCATCATGAGGTCTCGGGTTCGACTCCCGGGTCGGACCAAATTTATTTGTGTGATCCATAAATATTTGTTTCCGAGTCTGGGTCTTTTTCTATGTATAATATGTATGTATTTACAAAAAAATAGTATGTTTATGTATTTATATCAGTTGTGTACCCATAATACAAGCTCTGCTTAGTTTGGGACTAGATGATGTTGTGTGTAAGATTTCCGAAATATTTATTAATTTATAACACGAATGTTTATCAAAAAGTCTTTTACTGACTTTCCAATTATTTTATGTACATTTATACCTATTTTGATATCGGCACGCGATGATTAAAATAATATTTTATACTTTGGCTTTAACTTACATTCCCGTCAGAATGGACGGGTGGAACAGAATTGCATTTTTATCGATGGAATATTTAAAATGTTATTGTTTAATCGGCTTTAGTGCGCATCGCAAATATCCATGCAAATTATGCATTTTGGATAAAGTCCAATAAACGTTAGTATGAATAAAGTGATATTATTTACCAAGAAAAAAAATAAATGTCTTCATTTAAAACATGTTGAGAACTTGCTAAAAAAGTGTAAATTATTGTATTTTTATTAACCACAATAAGTTTGACTGTCTATTTAGCGTAATTCGTTAATATTTTTAATTAATCCACTTCTTTATTACTAAAAGTTTGAATAACAAAGTTTTAAAAATCAATTAATCAACATAAAATAAAACTAAATCTTAAAAATAACTAATTACTTCACATATATGTATACACATACGTACAAGCGCACACACACAAGCATTCTTATATATGTACGTGAACCTATGTATGCACAGAAAATATACATGGCACTCAGAAGTATTATACTGCTAATTTTAGATAAAATAAATAAATATTTTGGACATCTTCACACAACGTCATCTAGTCCAAAACTAAGGAGAGCTTGTATTATGGGTGCTAAACAACTGATATAAATACACAAACATTCTTTTAGGGTTCCGAAGCTTATGACTCGGAACCCTTATAGATTCGTCATTTCCGTCCGTCCGTCCTCGACTTTTCGTCCAAACGGTAAGTGCTAGAAAGATGAAACTTTGCATGAATATGTGTAGTTATTACGTCGACAAAGTGCTACAATACAAATATGAAAAATATTTTTATTTGGGGTACCTCCCCTACACGTAAAGTGGGGATATCTTCTTTCCTCGAGGCTACCCCATTGTGTGAGGTATCATTAGATAGGTCTGTTAAAAACAATAAAGTGTTAAGAAGATAATCTAGGTATTCGTTTAAAAACAGGGCTTCCCCCCCCCCCCCCCTCTAAAAGTTAAACGGCTGGCTCGATAATCTGGAAAAAATCGTGGTGGTGGCCCATATAATTAACTTTAAAGGAAAATTATAACGGATTAGATGACTTTGTTAGTTCAGGAGTTATAAGAGGCTTAATTTTTTTTTGTAAATACGTACACAATAAACATAGAAAAACACCCTAACTCCGATGTACGTACTTATAAATTTACTGCGCATAATACCCAACATACACCTCAAGCTAGTTTGGGAATCATGGCTTACATCGAATTTGTAAAATTTGATTTTATGCAACATCAAAAGTCATCAATGTGTTAAGTGTAAATTCTTGCATTTTTTATTGACTGTAATAACTTTGATACTCAACTTTCAACTTAGCCTAATTCGTTTCCATTTTTAACTTAACCAATTCTTTAAACTGCAATATCAAAAGTCATCAATATTACTAAAAGATTTTCCTAAAAATGACAATGATACATACCACTTACTTTTATTCTCATAATCTCTTCAGTCAAAGACACACTAAAGTAAAGGTAAACATAAAACATCACAAAGGTAACTCAGTAAATGTAATACGTCGTGTATTTGAATTTATTGAAAGCATAAACCAAACGAAAACATATTTTTATTTCACATTTTCCCCCTAACGAAATTTTCTTCGTGTAAGAAAATAAAATCACTACATATTCCAGCTTTGTCTGTCTTAGCATTTTCCGGAATACCACGCAAACGATAAAGAAAAAGACATATTTAGTATTCGCTACGTATGTGCATCAGATGTTTGGATTAACAATAAAGTTCAATTTATTTTCGATAGATGGAGTTAGATATACACCAAATATTAGAATGTTTTTCTAAGGTTCTTAAGAGATAAACTCTGAGCAGACGTTTGCTTACACTGCAACTGTTACAATATTAATATTTACTGGCTTTTCGCCCGCGACTCCGCCCGCGAGTTTGTCGGTTATAAAAAAAAGTAGCCTATGTAATTTTAGTAGTTTGGCCGTGAAATCGCGAATGATAGACAGAATTACCTTTGCATTGTTATATTAGTAAGGATATATCTGTATTTACAGCATTAGTTAATTTATTTAAAACACCAGGAAGCTTTTATATTCTTTGACACCGTTGTGAAATTCGCATAGAATCTTTACTTAATTCAATAGTAAAATTGTGTAGAGCATATTCTAATGATAACAATAAAATGTGTTTATGTGTAAACATTTGGTCATATGTATTAAAATTGATTATAATTAATAATAATAATAATAAATCTTTATTTTACTCTCTCACAGAAATTTTACAATTCCATCATCTTAAATTAGGTGTAACAAAATCAAGTACATGAAAACTGTGTGCGTGACTGGTATCTGTTAGTACAGATACCAGTCATACCATAGAGGTCCTCCTAGTGGAGGACCTCTATGACCAGCCTTTCGAACTCTAGATTTATTATTGTAAAGTTTTATGAGACTGAGAATGAAATGAAAGTGCATCACTATTAAACTAGAGACTTAAACTTTGATTTTCTAGGATAGCGGTGCCGTCATATAGCGGCCGTGATACAACGTTCATTTTGACGTCATTCATCGTTATATTACGGCTGCTAGATGACGGCACCACTATCCTAGGAAACCAAAGCTTTACAACGACACGTATAAAACGTTGGTCAACATTTTTATTGCGGAATATTTCACGAGTTCTATTTTATGAATAGGTGTGTCAATAATAAATCACTGGTGTTTCATTTTGCAGCACAGATACTGTGTACGTCAAAAATTGATACGGATTGTTTTTTCATATTACTTCGAATATTTTCAACTTAATATATTCGAAACACGTTGTGAAAGTAATAATTCCTAGTCTCAAAGGTAATGACAATAAACTATCATACAATTTTTTTGGAACGGCTTTACCCATTTCGTCGGGACTTTGGCAGTAAGCTGATGACCTAAAAAGTAGCTTAGTCAAATTTTTAGGTTGATGGTTTGAGGTATAGGTATTCATTTTTAATTTTATTTTATGATTGAAATAAATCTAACAGCCATACCATCACAGTATACAAACTTAGTACTATTATATCGTCGAATATAAATATATGTATCATATTTTACCATCAAATCCTTCAAAGTTCCTATAACGCAAAATTAGGGTCTATATTAAGTCAGTCACCTTTTCAAAATAACAGACAGTAATATAGTGATGTAACCTAGTTGTGTCTTAACGTAAATCAAGTACAGTCGACGCCGATGTCGGCCCTCGCTGTGAATGTGTCACGGCGCCATTCGCCCGTGATTTTGCACCAATAGAGCTCATTATCGTTTCTCTATCGTTGTCTGACTGTTTAGAAGATGGATTTACGATTTGTTGACTAAGAACAAATTGGGGAGACTTAATAAGTGTAGTTGATTTGTTTCGTTTACATTTGCCTACGAAATTGCATTATTAAGGCTGGTGTGATTACAGCAATCACGCTTGACTCTGCTCACCTTCTTATCTGCTTTTTAGGGTTCCGTTGCCAAATGGCAAAAAACGGAACGTCATGTCTGTCTGTCTGTTCGTCCGCCCATATGTCACAGCCACTTTTTTCCGAAACTATAAGAGCTATAACGTTGAAACTTGGTCAGTAGATGTCTTCTGTGAACCACATTAATATTTTTACAAAACCATACTTAGAACTGAAACTCAAAATTTTTTTTTCCTCCAAAACCATACGTGTCATCTATGGATAAGTCTTCAAGAATGATATTGAGGTTTCTAATATCATGTTTTTCTAAACTGAATAGTTTGCGCGAGAGACACTTCCAAAGTGGTAAAATGTGTGTCCTCCCCCCCCCGTAACTTCTAAAATAAGAGAATGACAAAACTAAAAAAAAATGATGTACATTACCATTCAAACTTCCAACGAAAATTGGTTTGAACGAGATCTAGTTATTAGTTTTTTTTTATACGTCATAAATCATAAACCGCAATTTACATTTCTTTCACTCAAAACACTAATTAAAACATCGATGAAAGTTACAACGAACCACATAAACTTTTATATAATGCTACTTGCTGCTACGGAACCCTTCATGGGCGAGTCCGACTTGCACTTGGCCACTTTTTTATGTAATTGAATTTGAATAAAATAAAAATAAATAAGAATACCTTGATGAAAAGATGTGTAATAACGGATTAAGAATAAATGTAGGGACTCTCACTCCAAGGATGGTGGTAAGAGGCGACTAAAGAAGCAATCTACGTAAAATGATATCACTGTAAACAGAAGGAAAACTTGAAATAAATTCTATACTAACCTGATGAAAGAGTCTGATGAGAGTGGTATAGTAGTAGACTCTTTTCTAAGGAGTGGATAATAAAGGACACACAGTGATTTTTAGTTTACAATAGAGAAATTTTCTTTCCTCTTGTAAAACATTAATATACTTCAATACTACCCGAAGAAAACACACTAAACTACATCATCTTCCTAGCCTTATTCCTTATATTTTTGGGGTCGGCTACTAGTTCAACTGGTTTTACCTGAATATCAGTTTTTCCACGGAGCGACTGGCATCAGACCTCCGCAACCCTAAGGGAGAACTGAAATTCAAAGGTTGAACTAGTTGTCAGTAAATTTGAGGGCACTGACTTCCCAATAAAAATTGCCGTAGCTGTTCATGACAATCGGGAACGACGGCTTTACGTGCTCTCCGAGGCACGGGCACTTTCTGAATCACCGCCAAACTTCCAAACTCCGGACTACTATTAGGAATTTCCTAAGAAAAACCCAAAATCATTTTATTTGGCCCGACCCGAGATTTGAACCCGAGACCTCTTGATTAGCAGTCGCATACGCTATCCACTAGACCGACGAGGCATTAAAAGTAATAACAGAGTAACTAAATGCTATATACCACAGTTAATGTTCTCGACTCGAGTAGTTATCATCATCGGCCTACTGCAGGCCACTACTGGACATAGGCCTCTCACATTAATAAGATATAACTTAAGTAACATAGGATATTTTTGCTATTATTTTTATTTAGTTGCATTACTGCTTTGATCAATATATAGACGTCCTCAACAACCGCTCTTTTAACGACCATAAGAAAATACTCAGAAATGAAAAACCAGAATTTATTATGATGGATTGAGACTGCTTCATGCCTGTCTCTATAAATATAAAAATTAAAATACTAAGAAAAACGAAGTTTTTTAAAAAACTTGTGTGCTAAATTACAAAGTTTTGTAAAGTACTTCAGCAGGATCATCAGATCTTAATTAGGGTAGTTTGCTGCCTATTCTGTTTTATGTTCAGATTCACAACATTACCAAACACCCGTAAAATTATACGCCGAAAATCTTGAAGATCTAAAAGCACTGTGCCACCTGTGGGGCCGCTTAACCGGATACTGCCGGATACGACCATGATTTACCCGGATTACACCCGGACAACACAGTTACTGGGACTAAACTCCATCCGTTTAAAACTTGAATGATTTAGATTTTTTGTTTGAAATGTGAATGAAGAAACGTATTTGGATTAATAAATATCTTTTTAAGATGCCGGTTATAAAATTAAATTTAAAGTTTTGAATTAGTTTTCCATACTATGTAGATCTTAAAATCAATGATATTTTTTATTCACTATTTGCCTTCGTGCAATAAAGCCGCCGCTCCTCCTAGTTTAAGCTACCGTTGTATGTTACCATTCTAGTGTCATCATCATCAACAGCCTTTAACAGTCCTCTGCTGGACATAGGCCTCTCCTTGGAAATTAGGTTTTGGCCTATTATACCACACTGGCCAGACGGGTTGGTATAGGGTTGGTTTCAAGTTTTCCTTCTCTTTGCATCGATGTTGTCTTGCGTAGTTTATCCCATTCTGGTGTACAATAAAGAAATATATTATTATTATTATTTGGCTAATTGCATAAATCCCGCGTTTCAAGTAACTTATTTTATTTCAAAAGTTCTTCTGTAACCAATAGTTTGCAATTATTGTTATCTTTAAACTAGAGTCTTCTTTAACTACGATGTTATAGTGTGGGTCAGCATGCTGCGTTGTCTATGGTCACAATGAGAATGGTGACTCCTACTCTTGGGTTCTACTCTTTCTTTTTATCTGTACCTTACTGTACCGTAACTACTGCATCCTCCTAGCCATTATTTCCAAGTTTATTTGGGGTCGGCTAGTAGTTCAACCGGTTTTACCTGAATTTCAGTTTTTCCACGGAGCGACTGGCATCGGACCTCCGCAACCCTTAAGGGAGAACTGAAATTCGAAGATTGAACTAGTTGTCAGTATATTTGAGGGCACTGACTTCCCAATAACGATTGCCATAGGTGTTCATGACAACAGAGACCGACGACTTTACGTGCTCTCCGAGGCACGGGCGTGAATCACCGCCAAACTTATAAACTTACTTAGGTACTTACTTATGTACCGTAACTAATGCATCTTAACATAATAAAATAACACTATAAACATGTACATATAACGTAATACTTTGAAGTATATAATCAAATATTAATAATATTTTCTGTTCATCTTTTGCTGATGTGGAATACTCTAATTTGTTTTTGCTCAATTCGAGAGGCACTTACAAACGGAACATTAAAAGTGATGCGTTTCGGAAATTTAAAGATCACATTCAAATTGAAATCTACCACTGATGTCTCACATAGACCAATAGAACTAGGGAAACTTAAGTGAAAATAAACTTACCAATATCGTATGGTATCGGTATCGATAGTATCCGAGAAAAAGGGCCGTCACAGTAAACTATAAAACATTTGAGATAAAATGGTATTAGCGAAATGCCTCTGGAGGCAACGTATCCTGTCAAAATCACTTAAATTATAGCTTTAGGAGCTATTTTATGCCTTATCAGAAGAGTTGTGACCATGACGGGGACCTTTTTTAAAAAAAACTTCTGATAATTTTATACAAAGTATTTTCAACTTATTTTCTTGATGTTAAGATTTACTTTTGTTTGAGATGGTGATGGTTCAAGTGCTATTCATTTTTGTTTTGCCGTATCAAGCAAGGTCGATATAAGGAACTGATTTATAGATATTATTGTGAATCGCAGCTGTATCTTAGTAGGTACAATGTGAATGATAATAAATTTTTGATAAGATGAAGCCAAAAGGAAGAATAATGGTTTTGGCAGACTATTCATATGTATGTGTGTATTTTCCAACGTAGCAATTAAGCTAAACTAATTTTAATGAATGAGGTGTCAATAGATTTGTAATAATATGTTACATTATTTTTATGAAAAGTTGCCAGATGAAAAGTTGGTCTTTTAAACTTTTAGCTTTATAAACATTTAAATAGTAATAATAATTAATATTTCGGCCATCTTACACACAACGCCATCTAGTCCCAAACATTGCACAGCTTGTATTATGGGTACTAGACAACTGATATAAATACATAATCTTTTTTTGTAAATACACACAAACAATGCACAATCACACGATCTAGCTGATGTGATTAGTACAGAAATCTTAAAACTATAGTAAATACCAAACTTAAATAAAATTTAAGCAAATCTACAATTCTATTCTGACACTACCAGGGAGAGAACAGGCACAGTCAGGTTATACGTGCTTTACGAGGCATTCCATTTTCAAACTCTGGCTTTTATTAAGCATTTCTATAGTTAGGAAAATTAAATAACACTTTTCGGACCCAACCAGGAATCCCTTATATCTCTGAAATTTGATGTACAAATAAAGAGTTTTTTATGTATCAATCTATACCGCAATGAGCTGTTGAAAGTTATTGACGAACAATGGAACAAAAATGTAGCTTCAAATTGCTCTAATTCAGCATTTTGGAAACTTATCGATACATTTATACAGATAAATAAAATTGGAGTATCTGTTAGTAATATTACAATAACCGCTTTTTACTACATGCATATATATGTATACACGGTACATATGCCAAAATATTTTATTTACAATTTTTGTCTGTGTGTCTGTCTCTTTGTTGCGGGTAATCTCTGGAACAGCTGGACCGATTTCGACGGGACTTTCACTGGCAGATAGCTGATGATATAAGGAGTAACCTAGGTTACTTTTTCTAGACTAGCTTCGCCCCGCGGCGTTGCCCGCGGTGACAACAACAAACGCGGGTAGCACCGCGGGGCTCAGCTAGTAAATAAATAAAAAAAAATCAGTTGAGCATCGCAATCATATTGAATGTATTTTAATACATTTCACAGGTTCCATAGGTTACCAAACGTGTTACTACAGGCTATAATCTACATATTATACTATACACTATGTTAATAACAGTTCAACAATGTTTTGAATTGAAATTTTTATCCAATATGGGTTTCAATAGTCTTCAAATGTACGAACGACCCAACTGGTACGAACCTCGGCCACCTCTGACTTATCAAAGTCGTGTTCGTGTTTGAAATGTAGTATTACTTTCATAAATGTTTTGAAAATGTAGGGCCTCGAATTATATTTCTGATTTTGAAGCCTCATAAATATGATTTTCTACTACATCTATCAAAAAACATGGTTTAGTATGAGACATTTTGTAATATTTAGTTAATTGTTTTAACATTACAATAGCTTACGCTCGCGGCTCCGCCTGCGGTCCAGTCCCTGTCGGTTATCGCGGTAAAAAGTGTCCTATGCTATATTTTAATTTTAATAGTGATAGTATACCTGACGAATAATAGGCATACATTTATATGACGATAGTATAAATTCTAACGATAAATATAAATTTTTAAATGATAATAATGAATGTAAGAAGTTTTATGTCCTTAAAGACTTTTCTTTAAAGATAACCCAATTGACACCAAATTTTCGTTTTGGCAAAACAAATAAATAAACGGAAACAACAATAATTTGTTTCTCGACATCGTACTAAGCAATTTAAACGAAAATGTCTTTATGCGCATAAAAATCGACAATCATCGGGCGCGGTAAATCAATTATTTTTTCATTGTAATTCTGATTGGCTAGAAACATAATAAAACCCAATTAAAAAGATAAAAATACATGTTTATGTGTTTTGAGTTGCATTCTGTACATCATTGTTATAAATATAGTTTAATATGTTGTAATCAAGACATCTTGAATGTTGGAAATAGAAAAGATTTCATCATTTAAAAAATGTGTCTCACAATTAATGCAAGAACTGGTCTCTACAAATGCCAACCTTTCTATGTAAAACTAACTTGTTTACAAAGAACGATTGGATACAGAAAAAATATGAAGGAATGAGCATTTTACTTAGTATTGCATTTTGTTTTAGTTTTTCTTTATTATCAAATTTCTACGGAAAGACTGAACTGACATATATAGAAGTAAGGATTTGTGATATACCAAACCGTCTGGTCAGCGAGACATGGTCAAACCCCTTTCTAAGGAGAGGTCAATGTACAGCAGTAGAACATTTGAAGCTGTTCATATGTGTGACTTTTAGTATGTGAGAAAGTTAATGATATTTAATTCTATACTTAAATTAACATTTAATACTTAGCAATCTAGAGAGCAAATAAAGAATACAAAGAAATGAAACAGTCTCGTGATTAAATCTTAATTAACGTGTATGTCAGTAGACTGTTTAAAGACTGATAAGTTTTCTTTTGAACCTTTTTCAGTCTGTGTTAAGAAATGGCTATTTATAAAAGACTGTAGCCGTCTAAAAATCCCGCACCCAAAACTCAGATAAAGACAATTTATTAGCGAGATTAAGTCCAATTGTTTGGTAGCGCGTCAATCTGGAAGCGGAGATAGGATGCTCTTCTATATGTGGTCCTCTTTCTTTCGATAATTAAAAGGTTCGGATAAAAGTAATAGCATCGGTGTCCATAGTTAATTGGCTTCTTGGAATTGTCTTTTAGTACTGATTGGATGAGTAAATTATCTTTCTTTAATACTAGAATTTCAAATATCGTTGTTAATTTTCATCATCATCAATAGTCAATAAACTTAAACAGATCACTGATATACTTAGATCTCTCTTTAGGGAGGAGGATTTTGCCAGACGAGTTGACATAGAGTTTGTTTCAAGTTTTCATTCTCTTTACAGGGATGTCCCGCGTCATTTGTTACTTAGTGGCCTCTTACGACACCCAAGAGATGAATAGGAATGGTAACACTCTGTATTTTTAATCCATCGCCAAACAGACAAACATTAATAATAAATAAATAAATATTTCGGACATCTTACACACAACGCCATTTAGTCCCAAACTAAGCAGAGCTTTTATTATGGGTACTCGACAACTGATATAAATACATAAACATACTTTTTTTTGTAAATATCTACATACTTAATATATATAGAAAACACCCAAACTCCGAAACAAATATTTGCGGATCACACGAACATTTGGTCAGACGCGGGAATCGAACCCGAGACCTCTTGATCAGCATCTGTTAAAGTACACAAGTATACATTGTATCACAAATAATAATAAAATACATTAATTTGATTTAAAAGATCACTAGTGTGTCTCTTTATGTGTTTTTGCGGTCCGTCAGAAAGGAAAATATCAGAAAAAATATAACATGTAATAAATTCTACTAACTACACTTTAACAGAATTTACGAATAATCTGAGCTCTGAAACACTTTGGAAAAAGGACAGTTCCTTGTATTTCATAAGTAGCTTTCCCAGAACCTTAGTCATCGTTTTGTATTTCATATTAGTGTGTTAGGGGTATCAAGTATCCATGTTCGTGTTTCTAAAAGGTTTATTTGAATCTACGAATAAACATGCCTTTAATTTGAGCTACCCAAACAAGATCTAGGCTTAGATATTATATTTCAATTCATAAAACCATGGACGCATTCATGAATAAAGTCTTAAAACATGTATGAAATTTCTAAAACTGAACCAGATATACTAACGGGAATTTCATTTGAATACAGTAGTTTCTAATGTTACCAAAAATAACAATACATTACCAAATATTGCGGATTATTTAGCCCGTAGTATTTGGTTCAAACCTATTTTGAAAAGTGTCTGTGTACCTGCCTATGGTAGTAATGCAAATCCTATCAAATAATATAACTGCAAATAATATGAACACTATTATAAATATATACTCTAACAACATCATATATTATATATAAATGTCGACACAAAGTATTTAAATGCAAAGAAAAATGAATATTCAGTGCAAAACACGAGACTAATTTGCTTATTTTTTAAATATTTTCGTTAGGATACAAGGAAGGTTCCTATTTAGAGAAAAAATTAAAATATGCCAAAGATGGTAACACTTTTCTTTACCCATACAAACTTCAGAGTAAATGAAAATGTCTCGTCCCATTTTAGGACTTTCTTTGATAGATAGCTGATGAAATATTGAGTAGCTTATACTTATACTACTTATACTTTCAAAAGCACAGCTTGTATGTGTAATAAATGTATGCTATAAAAACCGCATTTTTTTCATACGCTTATTTAACATTTATAATAGCATCCTATTCCAAAATACCTTGAGTCAGTGTACGACAGTAATAATGAGGGGAGGTTCCTATCCTCCTCCGCTAATAACTTGCTTTTAAAATGAACGTTAAGTAGCATTTCAATCTATTTTATCTCCCGCCTAAATTAAGACGGAAATTATTAGATGTTTTTTTTCAAAGCATCTGAAAAAATTGGGGCCAAATAATTTTTGGTAACGTTACATTGAATAAATTGACTGAGGAACAACAATAGCTTAATGCTTTCAGGGCGATCTCTTTTTTCAGGTGTTGTTTAAAACGGCCCATTTACCTCCTGAAAAGGTCTGTGAAAAATTTGTCTTTTCAAGACCGTCAGGTCTTTGAATTATTTTATAAAAGCTACATCATGGCATTTAATGTATTTTCAATTAATTAAATTCTTCTGAGATACGTTTTTGTAAATATTTTATGTAAAAGTTCAAAAACATCAAAAGTTGAAGGTTCTTCTTTCTCAATAAATACTTTGTAATATTACTTGTTAAGGGGCAATTTAATATTCCCAAAAGAAAATAACCGAGGGGAAAAAGTAAGCTTTCCTTTCTGGGTTACTAGTTGGAAAATCGGTTGTTTCAAAAGCATTTTAATCTCTTATGTAAACAAAATGTGAGAGATTTTATGAAGTCGATTTTTCACAAATTTTATAAACTTGTCTAATAAATATATAAGAAATATTAATTATTGCTGTATTTGGGTAAAGCCCTTGAGATTGGAGAAAAATCACGAAGTTTAGAATCAATGGAGTATTAAGAAATATAAAATAATTGATTTAGATTAAATCAGTAAATTATTTTTAAACAAACTGTATACTTAGTATATAGGGGAAAAACTGGCAAAGAAGACACTAAACGGTAGTCATTATCACCGACATTGGACATGTGCAACCCAAAAACTACAAATGCATTGTTTCTTGTCCCCTGACAGGGGGTCCTCCTCCTCGTTTTGATTCCTGGTGAATGAATGAGTAGTTACACCACCGGCAACCTCATTCAGGGAAATACGAGAAGAATTATTTAACAATGATTTTCTGTGAAATTGTGTCAGATTATATCATTCGAAAAGGCCGGCTCATGTGCTCTTCAACATGTCTCCTACTACTGCTGTGCTTAGCTTCCTTAAAGAACGTTTTGTTTTTAAATAATGTTTTGTGTTCATAATATATTTGAATGTAACTTAATACGGTAGAAACATGTCATCAAACGGGTCTTTCCAAATTATTGATAAAACCGTCACATTCAAAATTAAACAGATACAAAAACTCAATTCGAATAATTTTAAAAACGTAATCAACTTTAAATTTATTTAAATATTCCACAAACTCTTCTAATTGGTCAAAATTAAAGGTTTTAATTAATTAAAATACTTTACTATAACTTCTCAGCTTGTTTTTATATCAAAAAGCTGTAAGCTAACCTTCACAACGCATAAAACAAAACCATTCTCTCGACTAATACTTATCCACACAACCAGTGGGACACCTATGGAAAAAAAGGGTTTAAAATACCTCGTAACCAGTAGCGCATCCTGTCCAATAAGCGTAAATTACATTAATACGTATTAATTAGTTGTCACTATCAAAATCAGATAACCATCAATGACTGTAGTAATGCGTGTGAAGAAATTTGTCCATAAATTGTTATTGACTAGACCTATTAAGATAATCGTACTAAGAGTTTAATAAGCTTTTTAGTCTTAAAAATAAAGAATAATTGCAATATGAATTACGTTGGTATAATTATCAAGTGTTCAAGGACGCCTCTGCACCTTTAGTGGGTGTACTCGTACGATCGTGGTAATTTAGAAAAAATACTATAAAATGAAATCCATCATAATGTAAGTCTTCAAGTTCAATAAGCATATGAAGAGTATTAGTAATTCTTAAGCATTGGTTGGCAACTTACTCACGAAGGTTTTCAACCAATTTTCACAGATTGACTAGCAGGTATGGTAGTCCGGATGAAAATTATAAGAACCATTTCACTAGGCCATTAGAGTTACTTTGGTAGGCTTAAATATACAAAAAAGTATTAGAGGTAGGTCCCATATAGATTTAGAAAAAAACCTAACCTCGAGGTGTAACCCTTAAGAATTATCGAAATGGAACTACTTTGTAAAGTATTATGCAGGTAAAACCATCAGTAAGTGATCAATCATTTCTTATTTTCCTATCCTTGAGGTTGAATATATTGTTCTTATTTATATGGGACTTACCATGAGGTACCCTGTCCAATAAAAAAAGAATTATCGAAGTCTTACAATTCTGTAAAAAGTTATGCTTGGTCATATATCACAATCAATGAACCTCTTTTTTCCTACCTCTAAGATTGGATTTCTATTTCCAAATTTATATGGGTGGAGAAACAAAAAAAAATGTTTTAATTCAGACTATTCTGTAAAAATTAATACGTGCTCATATTTACATAAAAACCTCAACCGTTTTTATTTTCACCGGTTAAAAAGTAAAACATTTCAATTTTAAATCCTGACTTTCTGTAATTATTTTGCACTAGCTTTCGCCCGCGGCTCCGCCCACGTGTATGTCGGTTATCGCGGTAAAAGTAGCCTATATCCTTTCCCAAGTTTAGTTCTATCTTCATACAAAATTTCATCAAAATCGGTTCAGTGGTTTAGGCGTGAAAGCGTAACAGACAGACAGAGTTAATTTCACATTTATAATATTATAGTAGGGATTGTATAGCTTAAACAAAATGGCTTATAAACAAAAAAGAGGATAGTAAAATTTTGCCGCCTTCGTTCCATAAAAGATATTTAATTAAAACTGAGTAAACTATAATTAAAGCCTTCAAAATTTTCTCTGAAATTCTCAATGCAATTCCTATTTTGTCACGAAACCATTTGCTTAGATTAAAATTGATACAGGCTTGAGGCAAGACAGGCATTAGTTAGATCAAAACAAAGCCTATTCCAGGCTGGTAGACTCATAAATCGTTAGAAATCAACCCCTTGTTTATTTCTATGCAAATTCATCCTTTGTTATCAGGCCCCAACAATGAATCTGTCGTTCTGCCTGAAAATTCAACTTTAAGTATTATGACATAAAAGTCAATTTTAAGTATAGCGCTCCTTTTTTCTATATTCGTGATATGAGTCGTAGTATGGTGTTCCATTTGTTTATTTTTGCAAAAATGATTCTTATTACGTACTAGCTTTCCGCCCGCGGCTTCGCCCGCGTGGAATTCGTTTATATAGCGCGATACGGTAAGGGTAGAATAAACAATCTTACATGATTTTATGTTTGCTAATAAGGAACTTCGAAACAAACTTTCTTCCCCTATTTCAAACCCTTCTTTCTACCTTAATTTTCGCGATAAAACGTATTTCTTTTCTATGTCTTTTCCCAAGTTCAATTCTATCTTCATACCAAATTTCATCAAAATCGGTTCAGTGGTTTAGGCGTGAAAGTGTCACAGACAGACAGACAGAGTTACTTTCGCATTTATAATATTAGTAGGGATTACACAATCGGAAAGTAGAGATTTCATCAAACAGAAAACACCCCAATTTTTTGAAAAAAGTAGATATTTTGACGGGTGAATTTTCGATATTAAGTCAAAATAGGGTGAAAAAATAAATATTTCAAATCGAATAAATTACAGTGTATTCGGGACATGTAAAGGTAAGTTTTCACTAAACTTCGTTTAAAAATAAATTTTATTTGTAAAAGATAAAATAAAAAACCAAAAACTTGGTTTTTTGAATTTTTCACATATAATTTGAGGTTATGTGAAAAAAGTGTAAATAAAAAATCAGGCCACGCACAGAAAAGGGTTCCACAATCACCCATAATGGTACGTGGATTCGAAATTGTATCCAATGGATAATTGTTATGTTTAAGTATTAATGCGTTAATTTTGTATGACGTTTTTCAAGTAAGCACATTGTAGAAGTTAAGCCTTTATAACTCCTGAACTAATAAAGTCATCTAATTCGTTATAGTTTTAATTTAAATATGGACCACTTTCACGATTTTATCCAGATTTTTTTACAAAAAAGTGGCCTTTAAAGTGGAATTTCTCGCAAACGGATACCTAAATCAAAAAATCATCTTAACAACTCTTCAATGTTTTTATAAGACCTATATAATGATATCCCACATGATGGGGTAGCCGCGAGAAAAAAAAAACATCCCCACTTTACGTGAAGGGGAGGTACCCTTAATAAAAATAGGTTTCATATCAATTTTATTGTAGCACTTTGTCGACGTAATTACAATACATATTCATGCAAAGTTTGATCTTTCTAGCACTTACCGTTTGGACGGTAAGTCGAGGACGGACGGACAGACGGACATGACGAATCTATTAGGGTTCGAAGTCATAAACTTCGGAACCCTAAAAAGTTGTAGATCTTTTAATTACCTACAACTTTACCATTTAACTTTTTTCCATTGGAACTTTTTTTACCCTTTGTTTTATATATTTAGCCAACCAAAGTGACTCTACCCTGCTTGATGGGAAGCATGAGCAGAATCCAAGAGTGGGGGCTACCACACTTGCTGCGAATGCAGACAATAATGTATGGCGGCTCACACTATGCCGGCTTAGTGAGATGCTTTATCACGCCCTGCTTAAAAGACCTGAAAACCTCCCCCCTACCCCTTCCCGACCTCAGATCGCCGTAAATTATATTTTCTTTCATTTTTATAATAAATATTCCCCTCCTTTTCCAATAGGTTTCATTCTACTATAATTTTATTTGTTTTCAAAAATTATCTATCCTGGTCTACTGGTCTTTAAGTCATTTACAAACTATCATGGTTGCCATGCAAGTGTGTTATGCCTAGCAACATGTGAAGTTTTGACATGAGCTAAACAGTGATACATTTTGACATCTACGATTTATGTATTTTTATAATCACCTAGCTTTGGTCTTTGCATCTAGATTATTGCAGTAAAAAGTAGCCTATGTCCTTTCCCAAGTTCAGTTCTATCTTCATACCAAATTTCATCAAAATCGGTTCAGTGGTTCAGGCGTGAAAGCGTAACAGACAGACAGACAGACAGAGTTACTTTCGCATTTATAATATTAGTAGGGATTAAATTCAGTTGTTATTTTAAATTCCTTGATAAATTCTATGGCTTAATTTTTACCTGTATTGAGGAACAAGTTGTCTGCAGTTGTTTTGTTTGGTGGTTTGGAGAATAAATAAGAACATGTAAAAAAACAAAATGGTTGTACCTATCGTGTCTCATGGGAACAGTTGGATGTACGAGCCGTTTAAAGTAATTTATGTTAAAACAAGTGCATTTAACGCGCCTCTGTAACTAGACTTAATTAATCTTTTATATAAAAGGCATAATTATTTTTCTCACGTCTACTCCGTCTACTTCATCATGTGGGATATCAATAAATAGGTATTTTACTTTCAGATTAACGTATTCGTTCGTGAGCTATCCTATTTCAAAAGACATTTTTTGTTAAAACAGGGCACCCCCCCCCCTTTTCTAAATGCTAAACGGCTGGCTCCATAAATGTAAAAATATACATGATGTAGGTATGATGAACTTTGAAGGTAAACATTAACGGATTAAATAAGTTTATTAGTTCAGGAGTTATAAACAATTATCTATTGTACATGATTTTAAAAACATGTGCCATTATGGACGTTTACGGAACCCTATTCTATATGACACCTGACACGCACTAGGCAAATTTTTTTTGAGATGGTATGATCGGCAGCATCTTCAGTCTCAAACATCAAACTCTATCTACTTCTTCCTGTAAAATAAGAAGACACTTCATCCTCACTACCTGATCCAAAAGCCTTCTGCTCCTTCTTACTCTCTGATGAATTTTCTTCATCATTTGTATCTGCTAATAAAAACTGAAGAATAGTATCTAAAGTAAAAAGTGATATATATATTATTTTCATGCTGTAAAAAATAAACTTGAAAAATAAAAGTTAAAACTATTTACTTCTTCTTCTTCTTTAGTAGCTTTAATATATTTATTATAAAGAAAAACATACAACCCTGCAACACGTGTTGAGGAAGTATTAGAACTGTGATTTGGTTCGACTTCAATATATAATTTTCCAAGAAACCATATAAATAATTCAGAGCCTCAATTTGTTTAAGCGAAATCAAAGAAATCAAATATCTTGGTGAACCCAAAGAAAATAACTTCCCAAAGTATTTAATAATTTATTTGTTCAGAAGTTTGAAGGATTTCATTTCGTTCGCAAACGGGGCGTGAACGAAACATGTGTATTTGCTTAGTATACGGTGTGCATTTAACAGTGTGAAATATAAATGAGAAAGTTATTGGTGTGAACATAATTTATGAGTCAACAGAATACACTTAGCCATTTTCATAAGATTTTTCTCCTTACCCACTCAATTTATTTTGTTGACCTAAAACGCTTTTGAAAATGAATAGGTACATAACAGTTCTAAATGAAAGATTATAAGACACGCTTAATAAACGGGGTATGAAAATATCTTTAATATTTTCTTTTCGTAAAATAATCGAGTTGTCAATATAAAATGTGTCAAGGGCGTGTCAGGTCACGTATAGAATAGGGTTCTATGGTCACCTAAAATTGCTTTAATATATAGATAATTATGTTATGTTTAGTTATTATCTTTTGTTTTTGTACAAAGTTTTCCAATTAAGCGCATTTTACAAGTTAGGTCTCCATAACTCCTGAACTAACAAAGTAGTCGGAGTCATTGTAGTTTTCTTTGAAGTTCATCACATGAACTACCATTCTGAGTTTTTCAGTTTTCTCGAGCTAGCCGTCTAAATCTTAGAATGGGAGGGGGGATTTTATTTTAGCACTCTATCGACGTTATAAAAACACATTTCCACATAAAGTTTTATCTTTCTAGAACTAACCGTTTTGACGGTAAGTCGAAGATGAATGGACGGACGGACGGACATGACGAATGTATAGTCATGAACTACGGAACCCTAAAACTCAAAGGACGTATTAATGAAGCTTCAAATCTGTAAATGTTTGTCTGTAACAATTAATTTAATTGTGAACATTCTGTTGTGATGTTTCTAAAGACGGTAAAAAACTGAAGAACAATAATTAATATAAAGGGTCTCATTTTATTTTTAATCCTTAAAATCTATTTAGAAGTATAAAAATAAATGCCAATCTAAAAATGACTTTAAATTAAAATGGTAGTATTTTTTAGGTGTAACAGGAAAGTGACGGGGAATTCTGGTAGTCGTTACGAGACTGAATGGTACGGTAATGTTTATTTAAGGCAATGAAGGCAGTTTTTAACAAAAAGTGTTACACTACGGATTTTTTTTAAAACCTAAAAAAACGTATAAAAAAGTCGGACGGAACTCCCGCTAACACTACGCGCACACTAGGCGACACGCTACAGCCACAGCTCGACGACTTGACGCGACGACAGGCTGCGGCGACAAATTTCATATAATTTGCAATAAGCGACAGGGACGCCCGAAGAAACAACGACGCGGTCACGTGTCACGGTGACAACACGCGGCACCAAGTCGCCCAGTTTGCGATCGCCGTAAGACAAAGCTGAGGCACTGTAATGCCGGCGGAGCTTTGTGTGTGAATGCATTTAGGGTTGCCAGGTTACCCTAATTTATGCCCTAAAACTCAGTCAATGAATAAACATATTATTTTCTTATTGATTCTTTTCTTTTGTACTATTTTGTATTAACAATGAAGACAATAAATAAATATTTAATTTTTTCGAAATTTTATTGTTTCTACTGCTTATCCCAAATACTAGGTATTTTTTTTTATAATGTTTTACTTTGAAAGGTTCTTAAAATTAATTATAATTTTGAAATTTGGTGAAACGGAAACGTTAAATATTTTTCCGCTATATATTTAATAAGACTAATTTTGTGATCTACTCCGGCGTAAGTTTGTTCGAATTCTAAGTTAATTAAACACCTTCATTACAAACAATTTTGTTTTAGAATTTTTGTGAGAATATGAATATTATATTTATGTTGTGTAGTGGGATGCTTTCTATTATGATTTTTCGTATAACCATTTCGCAAATTCAAAAAATATCGCATATATCTTTTGATGAAAAATGTAACCCTCCTCTGGTTTTTAAATATATTATTTACTACAATTACCAAACATTTCAGACTTCTCGAACGTTGCAGTCAAAGCAAGTGCAGATTTTGATTTGAT
This sequence comes from Phragmatobia fuliginosa, assembly GCA_932526445.1. Lineage (NCBI taxonomy): Eukaryota > Metazoa > Arthropoda > Insecta > Lepidoptera > Erebidae > Phragmatobia > Phragmatobia fuliginosa. The sequence continues at coordinate 6,822,433 of OW052081.1, read as the reverse complement.
TGAGCCGATTTGAAATGAGCTTCTCTGGTAATAGGATGTCGATGTGCAAAGCGTCGTTTAAGTAAAGTTATGGCGAAGAAGACTACATAGCAAAAAGACTGTGGAGTATTAGTAAGTTTTCTAAATATTTTTGCCAATTAAACTTATCAGATTCAGAGTAAGTTAATATATAATAATAATAAATATTTCGGTCATATTTTAATTTTTTTTTTGTTATGTATTTATGTATTTTTTTTATAAAATAAATTCATTTCCAAGACAACATTGTAAGCTTATTACGACTATACTATATCGATTAGTATTTAAAGTAATACGTAGTACTTCAACAAGGTACATAAATTTAGCAAAAAATTTTAGCGATAATGCAACTTTGAGCTATTTCTGTGAATTTCGGCATGCTACAATTATAAATATCAATCATCTAATCCCACACTAAGCAGAGCTTGTGTTATGGGTACTAAACAAGGTAACATTTATAACATTAATATGTAATTTTTTCATTATTTGAATCATATTATATCAAATACAATTATATCAAATAATGCTGCGGTATCTCACCACAGTAGGTTTACATCAACTTTGATTAAAGATTTCCAATGGTGTCACTGCCCATATTGTTATTTTAAAGCTTTTAGCATGGTTTACACAATTATTGAAGAAGAACGTGAAGACGATGCTTATAGAAAATTATCATCATCATCTTCCTAGCCTTTATTCTCAAGTTAATTTGAGGTCGGCTACTTAGTTCAAACGGTTTTACCTGAATTTCAGTTTTACAAGTAGCGACATGCATCGGACCTCCTATATATATGCTATGCTATAAATGTTAATGACAACCGGGACCGACGGCTTAACGTGCTCTCCAAGGCACGGGTGTGAATCACCGCCAAACTTCGAGACTCCGGGCTGTTATTAAGAATTTCCTGGAAGAAAAACCCAACAACACTTTTTTGGTCCGACCCGGGATTTAAACCAGAGACCTCTTGATTAGCATTGCATACGCTTACCACTAGACCAACGAGGCAGTAGAAAAGTATTATATAATAAATATCAAATGTTCAAAACGTAACATAAATTAACACATGACATATCATATTTTCACTTGACTCACCAACTCACCTTAATATATGTTTTTTATTTCAAAGCCGAATGTAAAAGTTAAAAGCTCCATGAGACCAGTCTAATTAAGAGGAATTTGTAACGGTGACAGACTTTCGACCCTCCAGCGGTCGGTGGAGGGAATTAATTCATCCGGGGCCTATATGACCGTTGGCATTTAATACGACTCTGCAATTTCAGAGTGGCAATTTGAGAGAAAAATTTTAATGCTTTACGGTCTGACTTGGGGGTCACAAATGTGTTCATAATGCAATTTTGAAATAGGAATATTAGGATGATTATTTATGGGGATAAATTATTTAGCGTTGTTGTTATAATTTGTTGGGACGAATACAGTTTACCTTGTACCTATATCACTATAACTTCGCGAAACTGAAAGACTTGCAGAATTGTAGAAGCTGTAAATCTATCTTAATAATTGTAAGCAACTTATCTAAATTTGTGTTTCAGCTAATCCATACTAACTGAAATAGAAAATACTTTAGGCAAAATAGAAAACTTTCCCAAAATGTTTCTACTATTGTGAAATATACAATGCTCATAACTGGGTACACGATTGTAAAATATATTAATTGTAAATCGACAACAGGTTTGCTCAATTTGCATGTTATTACTAACGGCTAAATAGGCTCGTACTCAATTCCATTATTATATAACATCACTCTATATTTAAACCAAATTAAGCATTCAAATTTCAATTTGAAGCGTTGTCATGTCAAAAGCGGACTGTCTTTGTCTCTGGAACGTCTATGTTCATTAACATAATGTCTTTTAAGGACAAAATACCTAAAATGAGTTCTAAACTGTTGTATATAAAGTATAAATTTAAACTCAAGAACAATACATCTATTTATTTCTCTTTGTTGTTTTCCATTTATATAATAAACAATTCGGACTGGATTACAAATGCATAGGTTTTTCATTTTGCAGTTGGTTTGTATTTATTTTTTGTAATCTATTAATAAAAAATATATTGTTCTTAAATTTAAGGTATTTAAGGCTAATACGTTACTATTGTTTTTTTTTATATTAGCTGCCAAAATGACTCTGCCCTGCCTGATGGAATGCATGAACAGAATCCAGAAGTGGAGGCCACCATCCTCACCCCCACTATGGCGGCCTAGTAAGGTGCTTTTTCACACCCCGCTTGAAGGACCCGGGGTATCCTCGTTTACTGGTACTTAAAACGATGCTATTTATGTCAGTGGGGTAAGGTATTTGGGCAAAGGTATGAGTATTTTAATGTCTACAGTGAATCTTATTGGTTAAACAGATTTTAATATCTGACCTGAAGATGGAACTCATGAGTTGAATATTGATTATTGTTCATGTACATTTATTACACATAATTAATGACGTGTTTTGCCGAAATACTGCCACGACATGTACCAATAAGAACCAGTCTTACCTGTACCAATACTTAACAGAAAGCTTTATATCATGATCTTTTTTGTTTTTATATAACTGCCTCGTTGGTCTAGTGGTTAGCGTATGCGACTGCTAATCAAGAGGTCTCGGGTTCAAATCCCGGGTCAGGCCAAAAAGTGTTTTTGGGATTTTCTTAGGAAATTCCTAATAGCTGCCCGGAGTTTGGAAGTTTAGCGGTGATTCACGCCCGTGCCTCGGAGAGCACGTTTAGCCGTCGGTCCCGGTTGTCATGAACATCTATGGCAATCGTTTTTTGGGAATCGTTTTTTCGGTTTATTGGGAAGACAGTGCCCTCAAATATGCTGACAACTAGTTCAATCTTCGAATTTCAGTTCTCCCTTAGGGTTGCGGAGGTCCGATGCCAGTCGCTCCGTGGAAAAACTGAAATTCACATAAAACCGGTGGAACTAGTAGCCGACCCCAAATAAACTTGGGAATAATGGCTAGGAAGATATAAGCCTACCAAAGTGACTCTACTCTGACGGATGGGAAGCATGAGTAGGATCCAGGAGTAGGGGTCAGTCACCATCCTCAATGTAGGCAAGTTAGGCAATGCAGGGTCTCTACGTGAATTATTGCATTTTCACTTAAGTTTTGAACCAATTTTATAATACTGGTATATTAATTTCATATAAATTATATTATTAGTACACTGCCGATTATCGAGAACACATTATCTGGGTTAAACTGAACAGTGAACGTTAATCGCATTTTACATTCAACAAATGATAATGAAATGATTGCTCCGGTTATTGCATAATCAAACTGTGATGATAGCGGGAGGTAATATTTGAATTCGTTGATTTAAATTTTGATATTTATTTTCATTTACATTATTTTAAATAATCATATTTTTATGATCTTTATTATAAGAATTGAATTAAAAATTTTATGTTGAATTGAATTAATGATTAATAAAATGCTGATATCATTAGTCATTAAATAATAGCTTTTGCGGTTGTTGAAAGCATGGCGCTTGTTAATAGTTTCGGGGTGTAAAGGATCTCATCGCTTATAACTTCTTATCCCTTTTTAACAATTTTTAACTCCTTTTTTGAGTATTTTTAAGTATACCTGTCGTATTTTTCCCCGAATCAATACCGTTTAATTTCCCGATGCTTTTGTTGGAAAGGAACCTAATGTAACAATGCAAAATACATTCGTTATTACAGGTTTAGTACTTTAGACTTGAAATTTACTGGTTAAAGGCAAGATTAAAAGTTTATTATTCACTGTTTTAGTTAGATCGTTTTTATAAGATGAAGTTTTTATTAAATAAGTTTTATAAATATACTGTTTAGAGGATATTTTACAGAGAAGCCAAATAATAAATCTTATAGAATTATGCTTTCATGAAATTATATAGAAGAAAGAATGAAAGATAGCTCAAAACAAATACGGGTCAACATTGTGTGATCTACAAATTATAGTTCTGCGATTGGGTATTATTTGTGATTGTTTCATGTATGTGAATAAAGATCCCCACACCACAGGAATGTTCCTAATGCGGGATTTGGGCGAGAAAACAATAAAAATAAATATTACTATTTTATGTACTTGTAATAATGATTGTGAATAGATTCTCATCGCTTTATTTATTGTTCAAAATATTAAATTTACTGATTCTTAAGAACTACTACTTAGAAGAATTCTTTCACTGTGGAACTATTCTTTGTTGAGGAATACTACACGCTGAAATGAAAAACTACTACGACCTTCAGAATCAATGAAAAATGTTCAAAAACGAACCAAATTGTTTTTCAGGTGAGACCGACATGAAGTTGCGCTTATTTTTATTAAATGTTATGTTAAACAGTATTATAATGTTACGAAATGAAAAGTGGTTATTTCTCTGTTAAGTTTTCACGGTTAAGCCGCTGTACTGATTTCAACGATATTTGGGATACTCTTGAGGAAAAACATAGGTTACTTTTTACCACAATAACAGCCCACCCGTTATTGTGGTAAACTAATCAGAAAAACTAATCAGAAAAAAATGCTAAATAAATGTTCTCTTGTCTAATTAATGCCTTCTCTATTTCTGTCGTCACTTCCATTAAGGATATTTATGTTACGCAAATAGTGTAAATCAGCCTTTTAACCGTTCATCTCATTGTGCTAAAAACCACACTCCTCCGTCGTAATTAAGTAACAAAAGCTAAGTAATTATGCAAGGAACGAAACAATCTACTAGGCACAAACAAAGATTAAGAATTTAAGGAAAGGGCAAAGGATTTAGACGTTTCGGGCCTTTTAATGAGTAAGTACCTATTTTTATATATAAAGTTTTTGGAGACTCATAAATAAACTATTCTGCGTGATGTATTGCGAATGTAGATAACGCAGAATGGTGACGCACACTACGGTGGCCTCGTGAGATGATTTGAGAAGAACATAATATAGAACATCTAATGATCCTGCCACTCTAGCCAAATTGCAAAACGTTTTTCGTTTTCTATTCTACTTCTTAAAGTTACTGGAACTAGGCTGCAAGCTAATTCCGATATTAAGTAAAATAAATGTAAAAGTAGTTGGTTTACCCTTCCTGGTGATTCATGTTTCTATTATTATATACCCCACGATCTTCACCAACTATGAATTAAGTTTTTATCTAAACCAGGTTGGTAAACTTTTGACCTATCGTTTCTTTATTTCAGTTGTACAATAAATAAAATAGTGACTATAATAATAACTATTGACTCTTTGTTCCATCCATCAATCGATCTTTGAAAACATGAGTTTGTACGGGTACTTCAAAGCACATACATATCAGTGTATAAGCACCATGTTTTAAAAGGCTGGGGTTTACAATTCTGTAAATAAAACCATTCGATACCAAGCACAGTGCCTCATAATTCGTCAAGGACGACCGACTTAAAAACCTATAACGTAGGAACCACAAAGTTAGAAGCTTCTTCTAACGTACGAGCTACCATTCTTCTTTTCTCTTGATCTTAGAACGTCAGTTCATTTGGCTGTTTATAGGTTCCACTCTAAGACGTGCTTATTACAGCGCTCTTCATTCTTACAGCATGTGTAGGTACCCTACTTTAGCATGCTTATTTCGTATGTTACCTAATATATATTTTTTCTTTCTTTGTTGATAAGTAACTAGGTTAATTACATGCCTAATAAATTGAACTGTCATTATTTGTACATGTTTTCTATAGGCCTTAGCAAACAAACAAATGTAATTACATATTTCAACTAGCTGACTCGACATTTTCCTGTTCCAATTTCGTCGGAAAGTAAAGCGTCTGAGGTCATTAGCAATAGTAGCTGTTCTAATAAAAAAAATCTCTTCTTGAAGAACTTTTTACTGTTGTTACTAAGCAAGAAAGTATTCATTGGTATATTTGTATATGGGTCTAGTTTTATTGTATTTATAATTGTTGTCACCGAATAATGTCAACTATATGTATAAAAGTTAAAATTCGATTTGATTTGTAGCTTACTTGGTTATCAGCTATTCGGTATTCATGTAATTTGTAGCTTACTTGGTTATCAGTTATTCGGTATTCATGTAATTCTTCAGGTATCAACTCTTAGAACCCTTCTTAAGACCTCTAATCGTAATTCTAATTGTCTTTATTCAATGTTCTTCTTCTCTGTGTGGTGACGGATTAAGAATACAGAGTATAACCACCCGTAGTTATAGGTAGGGTAGTAAACTACTCAACTTAGAACATCATTGCAAAGAGAAGGAAACCTTGAAATGAACCCTACATTCACCTACCTGTCTGGACAGTGTGGGATGGCTGGCCAAAGCCCCCTTTCAATGGACTCATCAGCAGTAAAGGTATGCCATAGTAATACAAACCATATCCAGTATTCTAGATCCCCTTCATTGCTATTTTGCCAGTGACATTGGCGGCATGGGTTAATTCCATTAAAAGATTAACAAACCGCAAGAGCGCTGAGATCGCCGTACAGAACATGCAAATGAGAGCTAGCGATGCTTACACTGGGACTGTATTGTTAATGCAATGTATATTTTATATGATGTTGAGATATGAGTTCTATATTATATTAAGTTTATTTATGTCCCTATAGTTCCCGCTCATGTCTCGAATAGTGGGAAGCGTTGCTATCTAAGAACACTGGTTAAATATGGTACTTCTAGTTCCGCTGTTTATAGATGATAATTTGGCTAGCCAAATTATCTATTATGCCTAAAGCATTAAAACCAAAGTTGTGTTTTTTTTATTGTAACATAAAACATCGCATATTTTTGGTTTCTTAGATCCAAAAGGATCTCCTAAAACTAATCGATTAATCTATCCAAATAAATCAAATTGAAATCTGTGTTAGTAAATTCAAAATCAAAAGCTTTTCATTCAATGCATATAAGGTACTCGGATCAAAAAATAACTTCAAAATTTCTGGGATCGCTGATAACATAAGGAGATAAGCTTTATTTTTAGTGTAGCTTTGGTGTGTAGCCTCTACATATTTAGTTCTTATAGTAATGTAGTTTGAGAATACATATATGTAAGGATCAAACAAATTAATCTTAGAGTTTAAAGTTCTAAAGGATTTAGCTATCGGAGTAATATATTTACACCCAAAAATCGGGCAAGTGCGTGTCAGGCCATGCAAAAATTAGGGTGCCGTAGTTATAGAATAGAATAGAAACTCTTTATTTGCAAACTTTGTTACAAAGTTACAATACATTAAATAACATATATATGTAGTGTACAAGGGGCGGCCTTTTTGCCATAGGCAATTTCTTCCAGGCAACCTTAGGATGGATCAATATGTATCGGAGAGACGGTGGTAGTCGACTGTGCATTGAGTTCTGTAGTAAATAAAAAATATATATCCATCAATAAACAAACCTACATGCATACATACATACACAATACTTAGACATACATATATACATACATACACATTTATATACACAATACATACATATATATAACTAATTAATGAAATGAAATTCTAGGAACAAAACCATTAATTACATATCCTTGATCGTGATACCTGAGTTATGATGCATAGTATTCATGAAAATTTTTTTTAAATTTAGTTAGTGTTTGCGCTTTCTTAATATTTGTCGGCAGTGCATTCCACAATCGTATTGCTTCAAAAGTAAACGACTGATTATAAAATTTGGTGGAATGCAGAGGCATCTCCTGTCTCAGATTCTCGGATGACCGCAGAAATTTTGCATGTGTGTCATTGAGGAACTTGAATCGTTCTTTGAGATAGAAAGGAGCTCTGGGATAAAACAAAATGTAGTTATATACAATGCCAAGTGGAATTAAAATCGTGTCTAATAGACAATTGCTATGTTTACTTATTATTTCGTTATTTTAGTACCAAGTTTTCCAAATAAGCGTACTTTACAAGTTAGGCCTCCATAATTCCTGAACTAACAAAGCTATGTAAGCCGTTATTTCAGCATATGGACTAAAAAGTGATAAGAACAAAAGAGTAGTACTTAGCGCAACCGTAAGCTGCTTACGAGTCCGACTTCGGTTATCCACTAAAGTTTTAAAAACTGAGGTGTTCATTTGTTAGTAGAGAACACGGAACTGCAATTCAGGATTGTCCTAATCTACTCGTGTCTGTATAAATGTTTGATATCAGCTTGCGTTATAAAGGTTTTTTTAATACGCTCAATGAAAATATAATACTTTTCCAAAATTTCAAACCTCAGTCCAGTTCAATACCAATCTCCCATTATTCATTACTAGCTGCTACCCGCGTATTTTGGGGATAAAAAGTAGCCTATATGTGATTATCCAGAACTCATTTTTAAATTAGCCATTTACAAACTATCATTATGGTTGCTATGCAAGTGTGTTATGCATAGCAACCTGTGAAGTTTTGACAAAAGCTAAATGGTGATACATTTTGACATCTACGATTTATTTATTTTTTTAATCACCTAGCTTTTACGCGTGTATCTCGATTATTGCAGTAAAAAGTAGCTTGTGTGTTATTCTGATATATATATTCTGTTGAAGTAATGATGTGTCATTCTTAGAGTTCGATTCCCATACATACTATGACTTCCCCATAGTTGGGTAAAAAAACACTATAACTAGTAATAATATTTTTTTGACAACACTACTAATTTATTTCATTATCTATAAATATTTTCGATTGAATTTTCAACTATAATTTAGTGTTTGAGACTTAAATTACACATTAATCATAGGAAGAATTGTGTCTGTGCCTGTGTGTCTGTCTTGTTGTTAAAGTTGCAGATTTATAAAATAAACAAGCTTATCTCCCACCAAGTTCTAATGATCAAGAGGTCTCGGGTTCAAATCCCGGGTCGAGCCAAAAAGTGATTTTGGGTTTTTCTTAGGAAATTCCTAAAAGCAGCCTGGAATTTGGAAGTTTGGCGGTGAATCTCGCCCGTGCCTCGGAGAGCACGTAAAGCCGTCGGTCCCGGTTGTCATGAACATCTATGGCAATAGTTACTGGGAAGTTAATGCCCTCAAATTTACTGACAACTAGTTCACCCTTCGAATTTCAATTTCAGTTCTCCCTTAGGGTTGTAGAGGTCCGATGCCAGTCGCTCCGTGGAAAAACTGATATTCCGGTATAACCAGTTGAACTAGTACCCGACCCCAAATAATATTGGGAAGTCCTTTATACAAAGCAAAATAAATACACAGAAACTAACTGAGATAATTAAAACAGAAATGATACCAAATATATTAATACACAAAAGAATATATTGAGAAAATATATTTTCTTGTTAATAAGAACACGATACGAAGTCAAAGGTTGTCTTTGTAATAACAGAGTATTAATGTTTGTTGTATCTAAAAGTTTCACGTTTATTATATGTACATAAAATGATACTTGTTTAATGAAATGATATCGAATTATGTATTGGCCACGAAGCCAAACTGTTTACAAAAAAAAAATATCAACAAAAACAGCTTTAATCTTTCATTGCCTTACGAAAGGCATAGTGAAAATAAAAAACAATTTCTAATATATAATAGAAGAATGAATAAAAATCCGATTGCAGAAACTAAAATTTACTGGGTGACCAAAGTGAGAAAACATAGTTTTCGAAATAATTTATAAATTATCATTCATTGTCATAGACTCCGTGTGGACATACATCAAGAATACAGAACATTGCCAACCCAATTCATTTTCATACTATCGCAAGAGCTAATGGAGAATCTGCGAGGAAAAACACCATTTTTATAATTTGAATGCATAGCATTTCACGCATAAAATAACTATATTATAATCCTTACTAACATTATAAACGCGAAAGTTTGTGAGTAAATATGTATGTATGTTTGTTGCTCTTTCACACAAAAACTACTTAACGGATTTGTATGAAAATTTGCAGCAATATAGCTTATATATCAGAATAACACATAAGTTACTTTTTACTGCAATAACCGGGACACACGCGGGCGGAGACGCGGGCGAAATCTAGTATAATATATATGGCACAACATCGAGAATAATGAAGTATATTAGAAAGAATAATAGTTGATTGCAGTAGACTGATCAAATGATTGGGATGACTTTCTTCCTATGCCGAGCAGTTAGTTCAGACCTGGAACCCACTACCAGCGTAAGTGTTTCCCTGCCATTATGATCCCGAGCCCTATAAGTGGGGCCAAAAAAGCATCGCATTGAGGATGACGACCAACACTCTTGCTGATGCTTTCCATCAGGATGATTAGAATCAGTTTTGACTGACTTGTTGGTCTAGTGGTTTTCGTATGCGGGTGCTGATCAAGAGGTTCGATTCCCGGGTCGGACTAAATATTTGTGTGATCCACAAACATTTCTTTCGGAGTCTGGGTGTTTTATATGTATAATATGTATGTATTAACAAAAAAAAGCATATTTATGTATTTATATCAGTTGTTGAGTACCCATAATACAAGTTCTGCTTGATTTGGGACTAGATGATGTTGTGTGTAACATGTCCGAAATATTTTTATTTATTTAGATTATTTATTTGGAAGCTTTTAATCTAAAAAATAAACTTTATATTGTAATATAACTTTAGAAAATATAAGTTAATTTGAGTAGAAATTAGAATTTAAAATGGTAGTATATGCATTTGAAATTAACTGAAGTAAAAGTAAACTTAACTGGATTGCTAAAGCCATTGATCTGTGTATAAGCATAATAATAATGATTAACTAAATTCAAAGAAACATAAATTGATGGATTTCTGATAAAGTTTCCCAAGACAACGATCAAACATCTTTCTACCATTTTTGTTAAAAAAATATTGCAAGATGGACTTGTTGACAGGCTGGCATCGGTTGATCATTTGTCAATGTCTGCCAGAGAGGGGTATTATTAGCAACGACAAATGGTCGGCGATCGCTTATCTATTGATTTGAACATCCATTTCGTAAGATGTGATAATATTGAGTAAGTTGCTTGAGATTCTGCGGCTGTGAAAGGTATATTAACTTTATGAGTTCAGAGTTGTACTCTATTATCTAAAGGAATTAACTCAGAGAACTTTTGTTTATGTATAGCTACGACCCGCGGTATTACTTGAGGCTTTCTTTGCTTTTGAGTTGGATATTGTTTATCGTAATCCTATTTTTATAGGTGCTGTACATGCTTTTATATGCATTTAGTGAAAAACTATTAATTTGAAACTAAAATTAAGTTTATTTTTTTTTGTCGAAACCGGCCAGGTCAAGGTTCCTTAAAAGCGAAGTTGTTACACATAAAATTCCTCAATATGGTCTCCAAATTTTAGTTATTATCGACTTATCTTTTCTTATAGATAAGAAATAGTTTTATTATTACATTTAAGGAACCGGAAAAGGCAATAATTTTATAAATATATACAAGAGCCGAATGGTTATTTGGGCAACAATGCTATTTGGGAAAGACCATTTTCCAGCCATGGACGGCAGTCGGCTATGTATTTGCAATATTTTAATTAAAAAAATTGGGAAATGCTTCTGTACTAATTTACTAGTATTTACTTAGTAATCATTTCAAACAACAATTATTATAAACCATTCTGTTAGTTTAAAAGATGAATTGTAATCTAATTTTAAGTTTTCAGAATCTAGTTAATATTACATGGCTTAGTAAATTGGCACACACCCATCTTAACGATATTTTTCTAAATTTCAGCAACGTAATAAACCAAATTTTCAACTTCAATTATTTCAATAATTGAAAGCTTTAAATTTTTGTATACGTAAAATATAGGCCTCAAAGTATGCTTTCCTGAGATCTCAATTGCTGGTAACTATGCAAATTACGACAGAGATTAATAGCCAACTTCAGTTTTCTTGTCACACGCATTTTTTTACAGCAAAGTCTCCAAGATACTTCCCTGTGCAACTCCATAGCCTGGATACATACATCGCTGTATCGATTTTCTTTCTAATAACCTTTCATTTTGACAAATGATGCCGCATTTTTTGTTAGCAAAAAATTTTTTACGAGCACTTTCTGAAAATTACTTATCACTTCGTACTTATAAGAAGCAATAAAATTGTACTGTTTACGTTTTGAGAGTTTACTTGCAAATTTAAGCGTTCAGAGTTCGAACCTTCATCATACACAAATACTGATTGTTTTTTTCTTATTCGTTTTCAAATATATAGACTAACATCTTATCGATAGTAACATTTTAATGGTATCTAGGAATTGAATTAACCACAGTGGTACAGATTTTCTTGAAAGAGCAATACGTACAAAATAGCAGAAAGTGTATAATCTCAAAAGAAACTAATAACATGAACTAGAATAAATAAATAATAATAAATAAATCTTTGGACAACTTACACACAACATCATCTAGTCCCAAGCTAAGCAGAGCTTGTGTTATGGGTACTAGACAACTAATATAAATACATAAACATACTTTTTTTTTGTAAATACATACATATTATACATAGAGAACACCCAGACTCCGAAACAAATATTTGTGAATCACACAAATAATATTTGGTCCGACCCGGGAATCGAACCCGAGACCTCTTGATCAGCAGCCGCATACGCTAACCACTAGACCAACGAGGCAGTCAGAGAAGAATATAGACGCATGATATACTACAAGCAGTAATATTAGAGCTGATTCTAAAAAACGTCCGTGTATTGAAGGATTAAGAATACAGAGTGTCACCACTCCTATTCATTCCGCGGGTGTCGTAAAAGGCGACTAAGGGATAAACTACGCAAGACAAAATCAATACAAAGAGAAGGAAAACTTGAAACCAACCCTATACCAACCTGTCTGGCCAGCGTGGTATAGTAGGCCAAAACCTCTTTTCCAAGGAGAGGCCTATGTCCAGCAGTGGACTGTTGAAGGCTGTTGATGATGATTCTGAAAAAAAAACACTAAATTTAAGTTTCATTACGTCAAACGATACCCTAAATAACAAAGGTTCACAAAAACTAAATATCGCACACTGAACAATAGAATCTAAATACATATAAATATAATAAAATAGAATGAAAATAGAATTTATAAAATCACGTCACTACGAAAATTCTAGAGAAATCAGAGTTGAGTTTTTGAAGTAAAACTTCTTTAGAATCGTTGTGATTTCAAACCGGATGCAACGGAAAACGACAGGTAATAGACACAAATACAAAAATAGAGAGAAAATATTGGTGTATATGTATATTGCACACTGTTTAATACTTGCTTGTATTTGAGCATTTAACGAGTGTTAGTATGTGAAAAGTACGTAAGCTAATACTACAGTACACTGTATACAGCTCCGTATTACAGCTTTTTATATAATACTAGCTACGCCCCGCGGTGTTACCCGCGTATATCATTATGGTTACAATGCAAGTTTGTTATGCCTAGCAACCTGTGAAGTTTTGACAGGAGATAAAAAGTGATACATTTTGACATCTATGATTTAATTTATTTTTATAATAACCTAGCTTTCGCCCGTTTATCTCGATTATTGCAGTAAAAAGTAGCCTATGTGTTATGCGGATATATAAGCTATATTACTGTAAAGTGTCATCCAAATCCGTTCAGTAGATTTTGCGTGAAAGAGCAACAAACATACACACATACACATATACACACATACTCACAAACTTTCACGTTTATAATATTAGTAGGATATATTCATCTTATTCTTTTGTCGATTTACTGAAGTTTCACTTCTTTCGTGTGTGAATCGCACACACACCTTTTTTTTTATATTTATTCCTACCAAAGTGACTCCAATCTGCCTGATGGAAAGCATGAGCAGAATTCGAGAGTAGTAATCACCATTATTATTGTGAGTGCAGACAACACAGCATGGTGACTACAACTATGGCGGCCTAGTGAGATGGTTCTGCATCATTGGACCTCGCACTCATCAAAGAAATACGACAGCAAGAATAATGTCGCTTAAGGTTGACTTTATGTATGAGGGCAGTACTTCTCCTGTCGAACCGGACGATTTGTGCTGAAATCAATGTGACTCAACTACTTTGAATTTAGTGAATCAACAACAAATCTACAAGTGCGATCTCAGCTTAGTTCGAATTCGCTAGTAATATGAGGTTTCAAAGTTAAACCTTTTGTTTTAAAAAGAACAATCTTTTGCTAAAAGTAATTCCAAGCGGATTGCATAATACTACTCTATTCGAGTCAGTGTATTCATATTAAATACTATCTGGTATTATTAATCTTAAATTCGATGATCCTGATAAAATCACTTACAATTTACTATGCTTAATAATAAGCTTTAGACTAAGCTCCCAAAAGTTCTCAACTATATGCTTATAATACGTTTAGCCCGATAAAAAAATTGATATCTTCTAAATACATTTTTTCATAGTCTGATTTTCTGTTTTGTTTGATTTAAAGGTTCACCGACAATCCTATCCACCTCTATGGATAAAAAAAAAATTGTACAAGTACTTGACGTCTCATGCAGAAATAGAATTTATACTTTATAACTTTATTAGAAATACATTAGAGTGGTGAATAAGGAAACAATCAAAATTTATACCGCTACAAGAAAATATTAACTTATCCAACCTCTTCATGGGAAGGCAAGGATACAATTCCTTTGAGGAAAATCAGATCGTTAGAATGTTTCTACATAATCGCATTATTTTCCGGAACCGCGATATTATGAAGCGTTACTCATATGTCTGGAGACGTAGATAGACCTTATTGTAATGAACTGGCGAAGAATATCCCGTGTTGTGTAATATATTTTTAGAGAGAAAATCCACTCTGTTACGAGAAATATGAGTATATTTTCTTCTTAACTGAGTGGTTTTTACTTATGTATAAACGTTATTAATAAATTTTATTTTGTGTTTATTCGCTGTTTTGTTAGAAAGAGAAGACTATTAGCAATGAATAAATGAATATTTGTTAGGTTATTAATTTTAGTTTCCTAGTAGTTACTTTTGGTGCTAGTAGTTATGTTTATTCATGGTCAAAACTACACTTTATATTCCTACTTTTTGAGAACATTGATACATGTTAGTGTAATTTAATTTAGTAAGATTTATTTTAAGAAGAGTGAGGTTTGTTAGTTTCTTCTATAAAAAATCTTTAGTTATTAGTTTCATATTCTTACTTACCCGAAGTATTTTTAGAAAGGTACAAACATCTCTTTATTTGTACAAGAATTCCTTTTATTTAAGACTCATTGATTATAAAAAATGGGTCATTCATTTCACCTCTAGATAGAATAATACAAAATATCGATTTAAGAAGAAAAATTATGTTAAATATTTTTAAAACGCTATTAACTATACATGTATAACTTGTGTAAGCATGTTTTCAATTTCTGAAATCTACAATACAAAGTTATCTTTTAATCAACCTTCTTCTTCCTAGCCTTATTCCCAATATTATTTGGGGTACCCGTTTTACCGGTTTTACCTGAATATCAGTCTTTCCACGGAGTGGCATCGGACCTCCGATATCCAAAGTGAGAACTGAAATTCGAAGGTTAAACTAGTTGTCAGTCAATTTGAGAGTGACTGACTTCCCAATAACGATTACCATAGATGTTCATGACAACCGGGACCGACGGCTAATAACACTTAGTCATCCATTCATTATTAATTTATTATTATATATATCTTATGATACTCGTATCATAATATTTTATCATTAAATTTTAGAGATATGTTTTGGTAACGTGCCTAACATAAGATAGTTGAAATTGCGTTTAGATCTGAAACGAATATAATTGAAGAAAGACGGCGACGATGTTGCGTTTTTCAGCTAGTACTTACATCAATATAATACTGTTCCGTTACTGACTTACGCTTCGAGCGTACAGTCGAAACTACTAAGCAGGAAGTTGAAACTTGGCATGTATATATAGCATTGAAAAGCATAGCACTAAGACAGGATTTTTTAAAATTTCACCCCTAAGGAGGTAAAAAGGGCAATCAAAGTTATAAACCAGAATAACACGTAGACAAAATCGATTGCAAAAGCTAGTAATACACAAATGAAATTAACCTATTCCACGTCGCAGGTTTAGACAAGACATTCCTTCTCCAAACCCAATACTATAATTTAAGATCTACGAAATGTGTGCATTATTAATACACTATTACAACAAATACATCGGCTATATACCCCAAGTCAATAGTGCGGTTACAAACAACAGCAGTAGTGTGGGTGTTCTCCAGAGTCTCTGTACAATGATCGAATTAAACAATTAGGAGGGACTATTTGTATGTCATGTTAGGTAAATGTTGTTGTCGTAGATTCAGAACTGGCAACCCTATAGTACACATAGCAAACAAAACACTGAAATATCTATGTTTTAAGCAAAACTACAACTAATATTATAATTTTAACAAAAAGGAACCGACTTCAATAAAAAACTATTCCGAGTACCCAAATCGCGACAATTGTGCCTATAATATTTGAGGAGTTCCCTCGATTTCCTTGGAATCCCATCATCAGATCCCCATATGGTGACGATGGGACCACCTGTATGCTATGCCCATTTCAATGCAAAAATAATTTTGGAAATCGGTTCATAAACGACGAAATTATCGCTGAACATATATAAAAAAAAAAGATTCCGACGAATTGAGAACCTCCTCCTTTTTTTTGAAGTCGGTTAAAAATTAGAAACACAAAATAGTTTGAAAAAATATGTTTTGTAAATATAAAGAAACGCGTCTTTTAGGCCTCTGCCTCGAATTTTGCGGGTAGCGGGGCGGCAGCGTCGGCGGCGCGGTCGCGGCGGGATCTTATGCGTAAAATCATATGGACCGGTTTTTGAAAACAGCGGCGCGGCAGCGGCGCGGGGGGCGGGCGGTGCACTTCGAGTCAAGTGGTGACCGCTCGCGCTGCGCGTCTGCATTGTGGTATAGTGTAGTATAATTTTCTGTTGTGACATATCAAAATGTCATCGGACGTGCAAGAACAAATTATTTCGGCAATCTTTGAGAGGAGACCCATATAGAACAGCAGAGATATCAACCATAAAAATAGAAGAATAATTAACCAATTATGGGAAGAAATAAAAAACAAGAAATAAGAATATATTCAAAAGTTTCTACACATTCTAGTGTAGTCGTAGAATTTGTGGGGATTTTGTCTCTGTTCTTCATAGTTTCGATAAAATTCACCATTTATTTTCCTTGCCCTATAGTAAGGATGCACTTCTTCTTTTGCCCACAATAAATCAACCGTTAGGAATAAATTTGAATCAAAAAGTTGTTCTCGCCGTCTTTGAGACATTTTGTTCGCGAATAAAAATAAATATCTCGACAACACAACTACGAACACAACCTTATGCCGCTATAGTACCGCGCGATCTGCCCGCTGGTTTGGAGAACAGGTTTGTGTTGACCGCCCCGCTCCCGCGCCGCCGCCGCCGCCGCCCCGCTGCCCGCAAAATTCGAGGCAGAGGCCTTACAACTCACACTTCCGATTCTCACATTTAAATATTAAAATTCATTTTTAATTTTTAAATATGGGCAATTTGTAAGTATTAAAAAAAACCACTAACTTTATATACTTTTATATAAATAATTGCCACGTTATATTATGTCTATACAAATCTATAAAATTAAAGAGTCTGCTTGTAATATCAACTGAGTAAGTATAAAGTATTATACTTACGGTATTTACATGAAAAAGTGAGTTTTAACATTTTCGGCTATTTGTTCCGGCCGATCTCTAGACTGATCTTGACGGGTCTTTTATTGGCAGATAGTTGACGACATACAAAGACTAGTTTATATTAGACTACTAGATTGATGACAACAAACGCGGATAAACCGCTAACTCAGCTAGCTTAAAATTGAAACAAAACACTGTGATTTACGATACTTGCACCTGACGGCCTTGTCGTCCGAGTCATTCTCACAATTTCTTACAAGCAACCATGGCAACATACCTAATAATAATAATAAATAAATATTTCGGACATTTTACACACATCAGAATAATAACATAAATTGTGTTATAAATAACATAAGTTCACTATTTTACTTAAGTGTTATATCATGTATGTGTGAATTCTATTGAGATATTTTTAATCAAATTTTTATTGTATGTATGTATGGATGTAGTGTACCTAGTATGTATTTATATGTATTTGTGTTGTGTATATATGTATGTTTATGTAAATAAATGTATTTATTTGTGTATATATTCTTAGAACTCTTGTAATATTTACTTTACCTTTTTTGTCTATCATATTGCTTCTCTTAAATAACACACCTGCCTTACATAATTTTGTAACACCCAAAGGTTTGGTTGGAAGAGAATGCCTGTGGCATTAAATCCGCCTTGTGCAATATGTTTGCAGGAAGTTTAAATAAATAAATACATAAACATACAGTTTTTTTTTTGTAAATAGCTACATAATAATATTGTACATAGAAAACACCTAAACTCTGAAGAAACTATTTCCGGATCACTTAATCATATGATCCAACTCGGGAATCAAACCCGAGGCTTCAAGCATACAGTCGCATTACCCACCACGGCGCTACCGAGGCAGTGGAAATATAACTATGTACACACGGTAAATACGATTTACACGTGTAAATCTGGCAAGGTATTTCGTATTTGCCATGATTTGGTCGATTGTCTGTCGAGCTTTCACACTGAAACTACAGAACCCATTCCAATGATATTTTATCGAGATAAAAAACAAGCTACTTTTTCCTGCGATAACCGTCATACACGTGGACAGATCCGCGGGCGAAACCTAGTTTTTAAATATAAAAACGTTAAGTTTAATGTTCACCGTTCCAAACAATAAAACGAAATATATTACAGTACACATCCACACAAAATTCAATAGCGTGTATCTGAACTGACTAAACAAACGCGTGCTTTCGAGCCCAACGTAAATGCGTGCGCCTGTAGAACAATAGGAACGCGTGTCTGTTGTACAAACAAATGCGTGCCTTGCTAACTTAACCATAGATACGTATGCACGCATACACGTGCAGAGTAATCTTGTTGATTGTGCAGCAGCCGAGCGGGTCGATTTGATAAACGTTCTCTTTGGGACCGTTTCGTTTCCCCTAAATTTACAAAATATGGTGCTCGTA
This sequence comes from Phragmatobia fuliginosa, assembly GCA_932526445.1. Classification (NCBI taxonomy): domain Eukaryota; kingdom Metazoa; phylum Arthropoda; class Insecta; order Lepidoptera; family Erebidae; genus Phragmatobia; species Phragmatobia fuliginosa. Next base: position 6,803,386 of record OW052081.1, on the reverse strand, counting down.
TTTTGAGTCAAACATGGTAGTCTACTAGACTATCAATGCTTAAGTATATTGCGAGAAACATTTTTTCTATATTTTACGTACAGCTAGGGGTAGGCCGATAAAATAATTTCTCACGAATGTATGCGTTCATTTGAAAAACAAGTATTGAATTTTCTTATTTAATCTTCATTTAGATAACCTAAAGGCCTATGTTTTCTTCTAGATCTTTTAAGTACCACAAGTGAAGGATATTGTCTAAGAAAATGAAAGTCAAATATCATCAATCTTTCTGCCAAAGGTGTTTGACAAGACTATTTTCACCGCAGACATTCAATTATGGAAGCAATTTCGTTTAAAACAAACAACATATTTCGGTCAATAATTTGTACCCTTTAATTTCTTTATAAATTTTTAATCAGTCAATAACATGAATAAAACCTAATAGCATATTCCGAACAATATGCACGAAATATCCTCTGAAACGAAAGTTATTTAGTAGGTGAGTTTCCAAGCGTAACGTTTTTTTGTTAACGATCAAAACCCTAAATCAGTGTTATGTATCCTTAATTTTCAAACATAGACAACGGCCAGCGCATTTATGTCGAAACGTCAACCAATAAAAAAAAAAGGAAAGCCTGTATCATGATCAGCCGATTCAAGTCCACTGCTGGTCATATGCCTCTCCCATAGCACGCCACTCTGATCGATTTGGGGCTTCTCACATTGATCCATCGTGCGTAAATTGTCACTCTATTTTACATAAAAAAATAAAACAAAACAAAACCTTTTACAAAACCGCAGCTAATTCTTTACAAAAGCATATTTCCACTTCGCGCATAGGTTCCGTAAGCTTTTTATCTTGGTGCCAATTATTTTCAGGATCAACGCAGCTCTTGGATCTGTCAATATGGCGGCGGTATTATGAACTCGTCTCGCAGATGTTGTTATTACGATCGTGTCAGTCTTTTCTGTCTTATATTTTTATATTCGTTACGTCGAGGTTTTCGCCCGTGAATTTGTGCTGGATTAATTCTTTTATCATTCTTTTATTTATTTATTTTTTGTGTTCAATTTTCGTGAATGTCAGTAAGATATAAAATGATTTTTAGGGAGTATAGCATGATTTATTGGTACAAGGGAGTAGGTAATCTGTATAAATATCATCATCATCATCATCATCAACAGCCTTTAACAGTCCACTGCTGGACATATGCCTCTCCTTTAAAAACCTCCTTTCAAAGAAGAGGCCTTTGTATAAATATAGATGTTATAAATTTCAAAATAACTCTGTATTTCTGTTACGGTTTCACGGATAAAAAACTAGACTGATTTCAATGAAATTTGCCATGAAGATAATTTTATTATTGAGGAAGGATATTTGTTTCTTTTTATCATGATATCCGACATACGTACGAGAGGAGCCGCGATCAAAAGCAATGTATGTTTATAAAAATAATTCCTTATTACGTGAAATCATCATGAATATTTTAATGGTCAGAAAATTATTATCCGTGTGGTGACGGATTAAGAATACAAAGTGTCACCAACCTTATTCTTTCTATGGGTGTCGTAAGAGGCGACTAAAGGAACAAAATAAGCAGCTAACATCACTGCCAAGAGAAGGAAACTTGAAACAAACCCTTTACCAACCCGTCTGGCCAGCGTGGTATAGTAGGCCAAAACCTCATTTTAAAGGAGAGGCCTATGTCCAGCAGTGGACTGTTAAAGGCTTTTGATGATTGATGATAGTATTGAAATGTTGTTAAGTAGTTCATGTACTGAGGAATTTTATAGGATATACGATACATATATCATAATGCTATGATGAATAATAAGCGAGTATCAACGAGAATAGTGCCTAAAATGATTTATGTCTTTTTATAGACCCATACGAAACTTTCAATCAAGCATTTGGGTGAAACATAGGTATATTTTTACCCGAGGTATCTACATTTCAATCGCACGCCCTACAGCCCAAACGACTGGACAGATTTTGACATGTAAGGTGTTGTTGAATTTGTTAGAATTGTGGTAGTGACATAAGCTTTATACATTTAACATATATGGCTACTGTGATCGATGAAAAACATGAGCAAAACCAAGAGTCTTGGTCACCTTTCTCATTGCGAATGTAGACAATGCAGCAATGTGATCCACATCATGGCGGACCTGGGGTTATAGTGATATGGAAACATGTGCGCTGGTAGTGAGTTCCAGGTATAAGTTGCTCAGTACAGGATGAGCCAAACCGTTTATTTAGAGAGCATATGTTGTAATTTACTCTAAAACGGTATATAGCGATACTGGTCTACACGGTTGGCCTAGTGGCTTAAGTGATTGCCACGCCACTTTCTACTGCGCTAAGTGTCATGGTTCAAATCCTCCCGTGGGATAACACTTTATGTGCCTAACAAATTATTATTCAAGTCTGGGTGTTCTTTGGATTCGTTTCATATATGTTTGTAAAGTCCCGCGACGAAGGATTTATTTTAATGCAGAAGTTGTCTACAAAAACTAAAAAACAATATCATTTGAAACTTAAGTTTGACTACCGTCACGAATAAGTTAATTGTATTAGTATTGTAGCAAACAATACTTTCTCTAACGAGAGTGACAATGACATGCTTCTTCAGTGGAGATATTGCTTTAAAGTAATAACGGTATTATGGGAAAACTCCACATTCGAAACCTCAACCTAATAAAACATCACCCAAAATAATTAATATTATTACGTCATTTTCGGCGGTTACCACAGAGTAATCAACTCTCTTCATCACACAACGACATAAATGTGTTATCATTAATAATAAACACACTAGTACAGTACCTAATTTATATATATCACAGTACATATATAACACCGGGGTTATATCAAATGAGGCAGAACTATATAGTTCTAATTATAATCTGCAATATTTATTTACGACTTCACTTTCTTGCACTTATGTCCATCAGCAGACTTAATGGCATCGACAATCTACATCAATACTAATTTCCTAGGCATTCTATACCAGTATTATTGCGCTCATAGCCGAGTGGCCTTAGGTGATTAGAAACAATCACCAAGGGTAAGCAACGACGGCGCGGTCGGACCTAGATGGGTGACCGTTTGTGGCATTATATGTAATGAGCGTTTTCGTGATTCGGAGGTCACGTTAAGCAGTCGGTCCCGGTTGTTATCATAAGATAGCAGTCGTGAAGCTTAGTTGGAGGCCTTCGGCGGCTTAAAAAACATCCAGCAGCAAGATTACGTAGCCACGACGTGTCTTGCCAGTCCCCAACCCGCTCTCGGCCAGCGTGGGGACGTATGGCCTTAACCCTCTCTTGAGAGGAGACCTGAGTCCAGCAGTGGGACGTTATGGGTTGTTGATGATATATTATTTATTATTATATTATTTATTGACATTTTTTATTGATGGCTGGCTGGCAGAAGCTGGATGCGAGAAGACCAAAATCGATCAGAGATGTGTGCGATGGAAGAAGCCTATGTCCAGCAGTGGACTGTGATAGGCTGATGATGATGATGATGATGAAAAGGTTTTTTATAGAACCACTTTATTACTATACTAGGTTTCGTTTGCGGCTCCACCCGCATCTATGACGGCTATCGCGGTAAAAAGTAGCCCATGTCCTTTCTTAGGCTTTAGACTATATGGGTAGAAAATAGGTGTAGTGGTTTTTGTGTTTATCGTGAATAAACAGACAAAAAGATAGACGAGGAAGAGGACTTTGTTTTATAATGTGTAGTGATGATACGACAACAGCTACAATTTTAAAATAAATATAATAATACATCAACAACCCATAACGTCCCACTGCTGGGCTCAGGTCTCCTCTCAAGAGAGGGATAAGGCCATACGTCCCCACGCTGGCCGAGTGCGGGTTGGGGACTGGCAAGACACGTTGTGGCTACGTAATCTTGCTGTTGGATGTTTTTAAGCCGCCCGAAGGCCTCCAACTAAGCTTCACGACTGCTATCTTGTGATAACAACCGGGACCGACTGCTTAACGTGACCTCCGAATCACGGAAACGCTCATTACATATAATGCCACAAACGGTCACCCATCTAGGTCCGACCGCGCCGTCGTTGCTTACCCTTGGTGATTGTTTCCAATCACCTAAGGCCACTCGGCTATGAGCGCTTCATAGCCAAATATAATAATAATAATACAATAATAATAAACCTATTTGTACATACTATACTTAATTATATTGTGGTAACAATACAAATATTTACTAACACCCTGATACAAAACAATTATCAATACAATTATTTGTATTTACAAATAGACCATGGATTAATTCATTCAACTCACAAAGCAGTTTAAAATTAAATTAAACTTAATTGCCTGATTCAAAAACAAAACAATCAAAGTAGACAATTACTGAAAGATTATATTTTTGATGGTACCTTCGACACAAAGTCGTGAAACATTCAAAGTCGATCATCAATATGTAAATGTTAATATATCAATAAACTCAATACTCGTACCTATTATATTATAGCTTCAAAAAGGGTATTAAAACTAGACACCTGTATCTATAGCTAAATTGAATTCGAATCACTCACACACATAAAAACTTAACTTCTTTTAACGAAAGTAATCAATTCCTATACCTTTGATAATGTGTTTGTGACGATTTTTCTATACAGGCACACAGACAACTGATTCATCATATATCGACCTTCGGTCTTGGAGATGAGTGATGTGGCGACATCCACATACAGCACAAGTGTAAACATACAACAGAGCCATCTACCGAAAGAAACACTGAACCACGGAGTAACGAAGTATACGGCATTACTACTAATTCTGAATCGCGATATAGCAATTCTCGTGCCGCTTAACATATATACAACACCCTGACAGGAACCGTTGGGCCTTGGGCTGTCAGGCACTCTCACCTCGCCTGATCGGAGTATCCTACCTTACTGTTTGAGTAAAACGCCATCCTATCTTCCACGTGTTTGAAAAATGTATGATAATCAGTTAAAGTATTGATACAAATTTTGAAATAAAAAATATCTGTATGAAATGCCTAAGAATTTAAAATATAGAATACATAAATCGAGCTTCAGTGATAGCGTTACCTCAGACTATAATGACGAACGTGACGTATAACCGTAAGGTTTGAAAATGTGTTGCATTTTCAAATATCTATTTAGATATACCCGCAGATTAGTAAACCTCATAGGAGTCATGCTAGGGAGGTGTCACTCCGCAGTTTAGGTATAGTCTGTCGGCTGCCTGCCGGGTCAGACACGCCGGTCGAACAGACATCGTCAGAACAGTTAAGAGTTACACGATATTTCTATCGTGTAACTCTTAACTGTTAACGCAACGCGATTCGGCGCTGTGCGATCTGAATTGAACTTAATCTTTTGACACCGAGGGTATCTATAACTTAAATTTACTTTTCGGAGTGAGTCTTCTGTACGGGTACTATTATGTATTCTGTGGTCATGCTTAAGTATGGAAGATTTAAAAATATGTAGGTCATTTGAGAAGCAGCGCCATCTAGTACACTAAGCAAGCCCAAACTAAGCAGAACTTTTACTATGGGTAGGTTAGTAAATAGCATACAGCTAGTATTGTGTGTGTATATATTGTGACAACATAAATAAAAACGTAGACATATATACTGCTTGTTGACATAACCCTTACTAATTTTATACATGCGAAAGAAACACTGTTTATCTGTCTATCGTGCTCTCACGAAAAAACTAATTGTAAAAATAAAAATTCGGTACACCAATCTAGAGACAGTGCCTGAGAAAGTCTACTTTTTACCGCGATAATCAAAATTCACGCGGATAGAGCCGCGGACGAAAGCTAGTGCTATTATACAGGCATTCAATAAGTTTATAGATAAGGGTCACAGCACACTAGCTACTTTTAGCATCGGCGATCGGCGATTTGGCGACTGCAGCGATGCTGTATCGCGTTTTAGCGACTTCCTGCGTTCGATCGCGGTATCGGAAAGGCGCGTTTTAGCGACTGCTCAGATGCCAAATCGATGCAACCGGCATCCGAATGTGTGCGGAGAGTAGCGTTCAGCTGCTGTGACGCGCTTCTAAAAAGCGACTCAATCTCCGCGTTTGGCGTTTTTAAGTGTGCGGTGTAGAGCGTTCGGTCGCCGTATTTAGCTTCTAAAAAGCGACTAATAGCCGATCGCCGATGCTAAAAGTAGCTAGTGTGCTGTGGCCCTAACAAGAACAAAAGGTAACCACAAAAGTTGATAGATTTTGTAAATTTGAGTTTTTTTATAGTTAAGATTATTTTATTTCATTCGACTGCCTTGTTGGTCTAGTGGTTAGCGTATGCGGCTGCTGATCAAGAAGTCTCGGGTCCGATTCCCAGGTCTGACCAAATATTTGTGTGATTCACAAATATTTGTTTCGGAGTCTGGGTGTTTTCTATGTATAATATGTATGTATTTACAAAAGAAAAAGTATGTTTATATATTTATATCAGTTGTTTAGTATCCATAATAAAATCTCTGCTTAGTTTGGGACTAGACGATGTTGAGTGTAAGATGTCCCAAAATCTTTATTTATTTATATTTTAGTTTCGTAATTAGAATGTTTGACGTCGGCTCGATTTCCAATTAGTACAGATATGAGGTACAATACTTATTTATCTTACATAACATTGCAATAGTCATGGTGGTGCATTAAAAATAGATACCTTTTTATAAATATTCAACCGAATTAAAAATGTAAAAGCTCTGACAAACATCAGAACATGAAAAATACAGTTGGACACGTTCACAAACATAAAATCCATTTAAATTAATTATGCAGAATGACCGCAGACTCATGGCGGATGTAATTAGGCGGGACACTGACAAACTTTTCCGTAGCTTTTAAAGTTCTGTCAACGGCTAAAGCTGGAAACAGACGTAGGGTTACATTACAACGAATATAAAAAAAAATATATATGGCACTCGGGGACTGCCGCGGTAAAGCTATTGCATAGCATTTTTTATCGACTTATGCAATTATTAAGCGTAAAAAATGGGTATATTTACGATGTCACATTAGAAACCTCTAAAATTTTCAATATTTCTCTATTATAGTATGCATGTTTTATACATATAAACGTTCCTCTTGAATCACTCTATCTATTAAATGGAACGGCATCATAATCCGTTGCGTAGTTTTAAAGATCTAAGCATTTATAGGGACAGACATAAGCGGAAGCGACTTTGTTTACAAAATGTAGTGATTTAAAGTTTTAAACGCCGAATGTGTAATTCGATCCGAATTATGACCTAATTAGGTATATTTTGTAATTACAGCAGCCAGCATATGTACATACATTACATATGTAGATAAATATAGAATATCTCAATGTGATAGTATAATAATATTCAAAATCCTTGGTTTAAAAGATTGTAAGCCATATCTCTGACTAATAAAGGCGACCATTACTTTTGGATTCTACTCATTCTTTCCATCAGGAATAGTAGGATCACTTGAGAGGCTTCAGGATTTAGAAAAAGTAGTATTACTTTCATTTAATGTGTAGTGTAGGTGGTGTAATTTTATAATAAACCTAATTTATTTCGCTAAGCTCTTAGAAAGTTTAGTGTTTGCTTTTAACAGGTGTCTATATGGCTACGTATTCTTGCCGTCAATCATCCAGATTTTAAACCGCCTGAAGGCATCTGACTCAACTTCACGACTGTTATTTTATAATAACAAACGGGACCGACTGCTTAACGTGAAGTCCAAATCACGGAAACGCTCATAACATATCATACTCGAAATGGTCATTGATCTAGGAACTGACCGCGCCTTCTTTGCGTACCCTTGGTAGTCGTTTCCAATTACCTACAACCACTTTGCTCTGAACGCTTCCAGTAAAAATTAGTCACAATTTATATCCATTGACGATGCTCTGTGGACTCGATACTTCAAAATTATGCTTCATTCATTAGAAGCAGCGAACAGCAAAAAAGAACCAATTCCCAAGGCGAAACCATTAATGCGCAAAGTGAAATCACATCCATCCCCTTTTTTAATTTGGCTGGAGTTTTGCAGCTCCTAAAGGCAGTTAGCCGGGCTAGCCTTTGGGACAAATTGAATGGAATACATAATCTGATGGGTCAGATTAACTAGCTGAATTGAGCCTGTGTAGTAGATGAGTTTGTGTTTAATGCTGGTGAGCTATGCATGATTTTAAGGACGGACAATTCGTGACTAAAAGAGACGGTTAAAAATAGTTTTAAATCACATGACACTGCCTTTTTTGGGTTCCATAGACAAATGGCAAAAAACGGAACCCTTATAGATTCGTCTCTGTCCGTCCGTACATCACAGTCACTTTTTTCCGAAATTATACTATTGAAACTTGGTAAGTAGATGTATTCTGTGAACCGTATTAATATTTTCAAACAAAAATAGAAAAAAAAACAAGAAATTTTGGAGGTTTCTCATGCTTAGAACTGAAACTCAAAGACTTTTTTTTCATCAAACCGATACGTATATATATGGATAGGTCAAATACCTATCTATGGATAGGTCATCAAAAATGGTATTGAGGTTTCTAATATAATTTTTTCTAAACTGTTTGCGTGAACTTCCACCGAAAATTAGTTTGAACGAGATTTAGTAAGTAGTTATTTTTTAATACGTCATAAATCGTAAACTGCAATTTACCTTTCATTTAATCAATACACTATTATTAAAACATCGATCAAAGTTACAACGAACTTTATGATCTTTTATGTGATGTTACTTGCTGCTACGGAACCCTTCATGGGCGAGTCCGACTCGCACTTGGCCGCTTTTTATTTATATTATACTAATGATGTTGAAAATTCAAATTATTATATTTGTAGTTGTGTATTCATATACAGATATTATTTAAAATTATTATCGCCTGTTCTCTATGAAATATAATATTTCAAAATTCGTTAATCCCTACTAATATTATAAATGCGAAAGTAACTCTGTCTGTCTGTATGTTACGCTTTCACGCCTAAACCACTGAACCGATTTTGATGAAATTTGTTATGAAGATAGAACTGAACTTGGGAAAGGACATAGGCTACTTTTTATCGCAATAACCGACATACACGCGGGCGGTTTCCTATATATTACAATACATTTTTAAAACAAACTTTGTTTACGCAATACATGTACGTCCAGGTTACTTGTATTAGTATAATGACAGTTTAAGTGAATTTTGGTTTTATTTAATGTATTTCTACAAGTTGAGAGAAAGAGAGTTTTGAACACTGTTTATAATGATGATGATGAATATCATAGTTTTATAATAACTGATACCGTAGAGGGAAATATTTACACGGCAAAATTCTTTTAATCTCAATTTTATTACAGAACATAAATGTATGATATTTTTTTAATAAAAAAATTAATTTCACAAAGACTTTTACGTTACGTTACGTTTTCATGTAACTGTCAAGTAGATAGTTACATTTGTTACAAATAACTCATTTCATCATCTTTATTGTTAGATTTGTGAAATTACTATATGTATAAGCTGGGTAAGCATTTTAAATTAGTCTTGATTGACGCTAACTTGAAAAAATAATTTGATTATATAAAGTACGATTGATGTTATCTCATAATGAGCTTATAACTGCAGAATACCAACTTTGAAAACAACTTAATTAACTCGCACAACGAAGAAATTCTAAAAATGTGTCGCAAACAATCCTTTTCCAAAATCCCTTTTCTAAATCTGTTTATTTTTACCTAGCCCTTTCTCGGCAATCTACAGAACAAAAAGACAATTATGTACCTGATAAGGCAAAAAATAATTTAGCCAAGGTTTGCGCTGTTCCCGTAGATTTTAAGAGGGCAATATACATAAAGCAGCAAGATTTACAGAAATGTTTGATGAAGTGACGTTTATTGTGTCAAGTCTGCGATTTCTCAGGAGATTTCCTGACGCTGTAATTATGTACTCGTTGTAAATGTTCTATAATTTTAACTTTTGTAGACGACTGAGCTTCAGAGCTATATATATTTACAAGGAATGTATATGGTATATTTTGAATTTACGTTTTTGTTGTATAAGAAGAAAATGAATTTCAAATTGCTATTGGAACGAGGTTATTGTTTTTAGGGTTCCGTTGCCAAATGGCAAAAAACGGAACTCTTATAGATTCGTCATGTCTGTCTGTCTGTCTGTCCGTCCGTATGTCACAGCCACTTTTTTCGGAAACCATAAGAGCTATGCTTTTGAAACTTGGTAAATAGATGTAATCTGTGAACCGCATTAAGATTTTCACATAAAAATACATTTTCCATACTTGGAACTGATACTCAAAAAATTTTTGAGTTTCAGTTTCAAGTGTTACAAACTACAAACGAAAATTGGTTTGAACGAGATCTAGTAAGTATTTTTTTTTAATACGTCATAAATCGTAAACCGCAATTTACCTTTCATTCAATCATTTATTTTTAACACAGCATCATCTAGTCCCAAACTAAGCAGGGCTGTGCTATGGTTACTAGATAACTGATATAAATATATAAACATTCTTTTTTTTGTAAATACATACATATTATACATAGAAAACACCCAAACTCAGAAGCAGATATTTGCAGATCATACAAACATTTGGTCCGACCCATTAATCGAACACGAGATCTCTTGATCAGGAGCCGCATACGCTAACCACTAGACCAACAAGGCCGATTTATATCACAATGCTTCTAAACAACTTTAGTGTGAAATGGAAATTAAAAAAAATACATTATTATGCAATGAACGAGATTCAGTATTGAAAATATGGCTTATGAAATAAATCCGTTATGTGAATTTGAATATTGAATTGTGGATCATCACCTGGGTAGGTGAATAGCAAATTAAGTTGGCAAAGACTTAGTTACAACTAGCAAAGAATCATTAAGACCTTTAGCATACTTTAATTTATCATAAAATGTGATTATTTTAAGCGACTCGTATGCTTTACCTGAGTCACAGGTAAGCCGATAGCGATTTAGCGAACTGCCTATGGATATTTTATTCTAAACTTCTCGTCTGAATCCTTCTATATTAAAAAAAAAAGAATCATTGATTTATATGCCATGATGAAAAGAAAGTACCTACTTCTCTATCAATAAATATGAAGATTAGATATAAAATTTGGAAAATGGAGTACCAGATAAATAAAAGAGTAATTAAGTTAAATTTAAAAATATGTTAAGCCAGGAATCTGTACGGAGTAAAAAAAAGTTTAACAACAAGTGAAAAAATGTCAGAAAGTTTAAAAAGTTGTAACGTGGCTACACTGCGTCGTTCCCCGACAGCAGGCGAGCGTCTCCCCGCTACTGCGCGGCTATATAAACAGCGCGCGCCTCGAGCCCAGCCCTTTTTCTGCTGCACTCCGCTACTGAAGATAAGTGTCTCCTATTTCTGGAGGCATCACCGACCAAACTCTCAAGAGCCCATGCCCTAACGTGCTCGCGAACTAGCCCTTGTATTCCGTTTACATCTATCCAATTGTATTGATTGTTAAAACATTAAACTTCTTGTAAACTCTCGTGATTTAGTATATTTCTCTTTCTCCTATCTATCGTGCACAAACCGGCGACTAAAGCCGAGTTGCGTGACACTGGCGCCCGTCTAAATAGGCTGAGAGTTTCATCGGTGATTGCCTCGCATTTTTTTTACTGTGTGCTAACTATTTTATGTGTTTTGTGTCGAAACCCGTCCAGGCAAGTGTTTTTCTTATATATTTTTTTCGCTGTGTATTTCCGCATACGCTTAATTGCATTTGTTTTTAACATTTTAAACTAGTAACAAATAATTCGCTGTAAAGAAGCTATCGTCGCGCTGCGCTTGTGCTTTCTCGCTGCCGAAAACCGGTTTCGCATCGCGTTGCCACGAGATCGCACGCTCAACCTACCTGCTTGTTATTTTTTCACTTCTAATAAATTAGTTTTATTACTACCTGGACGGCGTTTTACAAATTTCTTTTCGATTTTTTTTTCGCAACTTTTAACTACCGCGTTTAAACTAATTCATAATGGCCTACGATATTAAATTCTCGTGTCTACAAAAACCCGAACTCGAATACGAAGTGTATTTGAGGGGTGGCGTGAAGTCAAACACGGTAGAAGAATTGCGTAAGCAAATATCTAAACTCGCGCTGAGTCTGCCTTCCGAAGACTTAACGGAATCCTACCTGTCTGCCGAGGAGGATCTCCAAGCTATAAAATTCTCACTTTTTAAAGCTAATAATAACATTAAAATGCTAACTAGTAACTTTGAAAAAAATCTGTTGACTAGAACGGAGTCTCTGTTACACCATATCTATCACAGGTTGAATCGCATCTGTTTAGATAACCTTCCAGATATTAGCCTCATAGACACCTTGTGGAACGAATTCCACACTTTATATTCATCGCTTAAACGACTAACTTCCCCGCCCACGCGCCACGAACCGCAGACAGATTGCTCAGTCGAGTCGATAAGCCTCAGTACCCCCATTAGCGCATTAACTTACGAACGTAAACTTTTTTCTGAACTTGCTAAATTCAAATATGACGGTAGATCGTGTGTGCGTGCCTTCATTCAAAAAATTAATGAATTTATGTCTAGTAGGAACATACCGGAAGACAAGATTATCTCTTTCGCTTTCGAAATATTCTCGGAAGACGCTTTAACCTGGTATCGTAGTATAAAGGACAGCGTCTCATCTTGGAGTCAGCTGTGCCAATTATTAAAAGGCGATTTTAGCCCGCATAATTACGACTATAAATTGTCATCAGAAATAAGACTTCGCTCTCAAGGCTTAAACGAAAATATAACTTTATATATTGCTAAAATGCAAGGATTGTTTTCCCGCCTGGATACACCTATCAGCGAATCTGAAAAACTAGAAATACTTCTAAACAACATTCGGCCGTGTTATACCAATTCTCTATTAACCACAAACGTAGTCGATATTCCCGGTCTAATTAAAGCTTGTAAAAACTTCGAGAAATATAATAGCCGTAATAAAGATTTCCGCGAACCGCCTAGGATATCTTCTAATACCCTAGCACCGGAATTCGCTTATAACTACCCTCCTTCTAATAATTCTAACTGTAATAGCAATAATTTCTATAAACAAAATTTTTACAATAAATATTCAAATACTAAAAATAAACAGTACTATAAACCGCCTCGAACTACTTCTGCTACACAGGTAAATGTCGTTCAGGGCACTTCTAATGAAGTTAATAAATTTTGTCCTCGTTGTAGAACTACAACACACTCGCTCACCGAGTGTCGTCAGCCAAGATACCTAATCTGTTTTAAATGCGGTCTGAAGGGTTTTCGTGTCGCTGATTGCCCTAATTGTAATCATAAACCAAACACCTCGTCTTCAAAAAACTAAATAATCAGGATTGGAGAAATAACAACCATCCAAACTTTGATAAAAAAGAATGGAATAATTGGTTGACCTACATTTCTAAATTTTTTAACAGCTACCGCCTTTCTTCAATCCGCAATTCTAAAACTAACGACACTACTCATGTTTCTCCCTCGGAAAATGACAAAAAAACTATCAATCTACCAGTTTCCGTCATTAATAATGACCCTAATATCTCACTAACGGCCCATTCACGACCTTTCCGCTGTGAGCGGCAGCGAAAAGCGAAACGCCGAGCGGTCATATCAAAAGTATAGAAATGTACGAGGCACGCCACGAGTCGCCGCTCATAGCGAAAAAGCTAGCGGTTTTTGCCGAGCGAATTGCTACAGCGGCGGGCGGTATGGAGAGCGGCGGGAACAAAGGCACAAGTTCGTATGTGCGACGCCACGAAACAGAGCGGCGTGGACAGCGGTGCAGGAGTGACGGACTCAGCGGCGTTAAATAAAAACAAAAAAATTTTGACGATTTTATGGCGGTAATAGATACCGAGGCTTTTATAACAGAAATTTAAATAGACCGCCTATATGGATGTCAAAATATCCCCAACATAAATATAAAAAGGTTGTGGGAAGAAATTAAACAATGTTTTCCGGAATATAATGGTACTTACGTTTAATTTAAATTGATAACACAAAAACATAGAACCTAGGTACCTACCAAACGAAGCTACTGCTATGTTGACAAAACTACTGGTACCTATGTTTACGTAATGTAGGTGGATAGTTGACAAGTTTTAAAAGTTATTTTTTTTCTCTGTCAGTAGGTACCTAATTAGCAAAACAGTTTACATATCAGTAGTTTTGTCTGTAGATATAACTACACACGAAACTACTAGTATGTCTTATACGCAATGTAAGTAGTTGACAAGTTTTTAAAGTTTTTTCTCTCTGTAAGTACCTACTTAGCAAAACACTTGGAAACATCAGTTACTTCTTATAGGTAAGACCTTCGTATAGGTCACTAAATCCACCATCTAAATACCGATCTTTATTTAGATCGTGCACTCATTCTATCATATTTAAAAAAAAAAAATTTGTTTCTAAACAGACAGGGGATAATTTTTATAACGCCATGATTTTTAACACGTTTCGACTACCTAAATACGTCCACCGTCGTCGCTGCAACTATTCGCTACTAGGGTTCGTGGCGTGCAAAACGCACCGCTCACCGACGCCGCTCCGCTTTTCGCTAAGACCAAAACTCGTGGCCAGGCCGTTAAACCTAATTCAAATTTACCAGTTTCTACTAATGATTCTTGGTACCTAAACATTCACAAGCGGTGTAAAAACTCCCAACTTAAAAGGAGGCCGCCTTTAAATTATCAAAACAGAAATAACAAACTATACAACTTCAAAAATAGTTTAAACACACTCACTAAGGACTTTCAATTGAAGGAAGTCGTTCCGTCTAAGCGGAGCTCAAAAATCGTGGTGGAAAGCCACACGGTGCCCTCTACCGGTCACCTTGGTATTAAATATCGTTTGTTGTTTCCTATAAAACGGGCTACGCCAGAAATAATCTCTAAAATTTTAGAGGAAAATGTCTTCCTCGTATATGGCGTCCCGTCTCCCTTTGTACTCGATAGCGGTAAACAATTCATTAGCGCAACAATTAAAAATATATTACCTAAATACAAAATTCCAATCTCATATTACACACCACTATATACGCCTTACGTAAACACAGTGGAACGATAGAAAAAAAAAATGACAGCTATTTCTACCTTTATAACTAACGACCATATAATCTGGTATAAATTAATAACAAACTAAATTTGCTCTTGACTGCTCAGTGAATGAAACTACTGGGTTCAGCCCAAACTTCCTAGTCTACGGAAAAGAAATTGTCACATATGTTTCTTTCTATATTGCTGCGGATTCCGATCTAAATATAGTTTATGAAACAAATCGCATTTACGCCGAAACCTTAGGCTATCTATCTTCTATTTTGAGAAGGTACAGGCAGCTTTATTTGAGGCACATCAACGCAATTGTAAATCGTATAATCTTCGCCGGAAGCCGGCAGAATTCAACGTTGGTGATATAGTCTGGCGTACAACCTATTATCTCAAGTTATTTCTAAAAATCTCCTTTGGTATACAAATTAGCAGATAAACACCTGGGTGAATGGCATAATATCAGAAATAAAACTAGTAAACTATAAAACTTAAAATATTTTTTTCTAAGCTATAAACAGTAATATTATAAACAAATATGGAGGTAAAGTAATATTATATCAATAAAATTTTATCACCACTACTACAAGTTGTGACTACCCTCTTGTTAGTATTCTTCATTGTATCAGTCGTATGAGTTTCGTTATCGTTTGGAATGTTCTATTTCACTTGTCGCTAGGCAAAATAACGTCTGTTCAGAAATGCTGTTGAATAAGCGAATTTAACGATAAAAACATTTTTGAACAGCACCCATTACTTTTTGACTATCATCATTAATTTTTGGGTTTTGGTAGTGCATTTTGTATTGTTTCCTGCGTTGTGTCAGCTAGGCATCTTTATTTCCTAAAAAACTAACTTATTTAAAAAAATGAAAAAATAATCTTGAACTTAAATTCGAGAATCTTAAACTTGAATATCTTTAACTAACGAAAAAAAAAGGAACAAACTTAGTTTAAAAATACTGCTTTAAAAATAACCAAATGTAATCTTAAAAAAAAAAAAAAAAAAATTTTTGCCCTATGGCTCAGTGGTTAAAGTGTCTGTTCCAAACCTCGTCACAGGTTCGATCCTCGAACGTGTTTTGATCCTTGTGGTTGCGATTTTTCTACTGCACACTTATCTTATCTGTTGTTGCTACTGACATAAATCACTATTTCTCCTTTCTATATAATTAATAACTTAAAAATAAAAACTAACCTATCATTCACATCGATCGTATCATCATTCTAATGTATAACTAACGTTTCACTTTCACCTCGCTGAGCACTGTGTCTGCATTTTGTCTTATTTTCCCCTCTAGCTGAGATTCGTGTTTCCTTGTTTGGTTTCTCAGCTTTCGCTTACTACTTCCAGGGTACCAGCGAGGGACTACCTACGGCGGAGACCACGAGCCCCAGGCGAATTTTCCCTGAGGAAAAATTCTGGCCTAAAGGGGGGGGTATGTAACGTGGCTACACTGCGTCGTTCCCCGACAGCAGGCGAGCGTCTCCCCGCTACTGCGCGGCTATATAAACAGCGCGCGCCTCGAGCCCAGCCCTTTTTCTGCTGCACTCCGCTACTGAAGATAAGTGTCTCCTATTTCTGGAGGCATCACCGACCAAACTCTCAAGAGCCCACGCCCTAACGTGCTCGCGAACTAGCCCTTGTATTCCGTTTACATCTATCCAATTGTATTGATTGTTAAAACATTAAACTTCTTGTAAACTCTCGTGATTTAGTATATTTCTCTTTCTCCTATCTATCGTGCACAAACCGGCGACTAAAGCCGAGTTGCGTGACAAAGTGTAAACATTGTTTGTTATAAAGTCAGATAACGACTTCATTATTTAAGTTATAGAGATACAGTATATAATACTTTTCAGCACAACTAACACTGATTTAAGAAATGGCTCTGTTATTAACAGGGACACACTGAAAATCTTTTGCCTTTTCTTTATTAGTTCAACATTAAATTAAAACCTAAGCAACCGCATTAGTAGTAGTTTCACGGTGACATTTTATTATTAAGCTAAGTTTATGTTCAGAGACCGTTGCATCCGGATATCACGGTGTATTTTGTGTTAACAAAATTTAGGGTCCCTTAGTCAAGTTGGTAAAACCTCAACACATCTGGAAAATGTCATTTGTAGATAAAGATAAAAAATAAACTTTATATTAAGTTAACATTTGAGAATCTTAGATAACTGACCTAAAGATATCTTGGACAGAACGTATTTGACCCTAATAATTTATCTAACTCTTTATCTTTTGTCAATTGGGGTTATCTCAAACAGAATTGAGGAAAATTTATAGATGGGTAATCTAAATAAACTTATTTGCCTGATTACACTAACATCTTATTTTGGATGACTTTATCTTATAAAGCAATGATTTAGTTTAAATGTACTACTTTATCTTTTATCGTTTATCTAAACTATTATAACAAAGATAATTAAATTGTTTGTTTGCACGCTTCAATCTCCTACGTTCTGATTTATATTTTTAATACAATAGATTCATAATAGTGCTTTTTCGATAAAAGCAATCATAAATTATTCAGCTAAATCTTATGATTCCATTAACAGACAATTAATTTCGTCACAAGCGTCCCTAAATTGTACAATAATATGTCCTTATAAAAGTGGTTGGCATGATATCCACTTGAGCAATAAGACTACCGATTGCTAAGTAGCTAATCTTTTTGTTTCATCTAATTTCATATACTTTGGGTACCTGCATAAATTACTTTTTCCATTTAACTACCTCGTTGGTTTAGTGGTTAGCGTATACGACTGCTAATCAAGGGCTCGGGTTCTAATCCCGGGTCGGGCCAAAAAGTGTTTTAGGGTTTTTCTAAGGAAATTCCTAATAGCCGCCCCCGGAGTTAGGAAGTTTGGCGGAGATTCACGCCCGTGCCTCGGAGAGCACGTAAAGCCGTCGGTCCCGGTTGACATGAACATCTATAGCACTCGTTACTGGGAAGTTAGTGCCCTCAAATATACTGACAACTAGTTCAATCTTCGAATTTCAGTTCTCCCTTAGAGTTGCGGAGGTCCGATGCCAGTCGCTCCGTGGAAAAACTGAAATTCAGGTAAAACCGGTTGAACTAGTAGCCGACCCCAAATAAATTTGGAAATAAAGGCTAGGAAAATGAATTGGTATGGTAGTGTTAATGTATGGCTGTAACTGCTAACTGTTTAAATTGTATATTTTGGATTGTTGTATTGTTTATTGTTTGAGTACTGTAGTGTGTGTTATATATTATGTATCAAGTACGAAACATATTCTCATGTAAGTGAAATGTAAATTTATTTTTGAGAAACATACATTTTTTACCCACCATATACATAAAGTCTAAGTTACTCGTTTGTGGTTTATATAAACATTTGCAGATACAAAACGCACATACAAATAGTGCAAAACATACACACGATAATACTAATACAGAATACGGAACCCTTTATGAAAGAGTCAGCATCATCCTCAAACCTTTTTTATTTCAAAGACAATTGTCACCCGCGTGGCAAGTGGAGCGTTCAAGAGACAAAAATGTGGGGAAAAAGTAAAAGAATAAAAATAGAGAAGTGCCGCTCAAGGGACGGCTATAATGCAGGTTATCGCTTGGGCTTCTTAGTTCGCACGTTAGTAATTAAACTTACAGTATATGATGCGATTATAGATAATTTCTTAGATGTTAACAATTTATTTTTGGTATAGGGCACAGACTAACAGACGGCTACCTGAAGGCCGACTACTTTTTCCTAAGGATAAATGTATTCAGATGTGTTTAACTACATTTAGTGTCCTTAAAATAAAAGATTTGTGTTAGCTAACTTATTCATTTGGAGAAAAGTTATGAAAATATTGGTTTATACCGGCAAAGCTCTCCCACTGTATCATAAAGTGTTATAATATTTATTCTGAATAGCTCCCTTAACTAAGTTGATATTCTACAAAGTTATCACAAGACTAAAAAAAAATCTGGGAATAAGGTCATCTCAACGCTAAGTCAGGTGGCCAAAACAAAATATTTGCTAATACAAGAGAATGGAGACATTGGCGTTTATAGGGAGTATCGTGTAACACATCTTTTAGATAAGGTGCAGTACCGAATAATATAACATAGACAATTAAAACTAAACGTACAGTTTTACATCTTAATGGGCGACCACGATATTAATCAATTCATTGCATGCAATTTCATTCTATCAGACAGAGTAGACTCATTTCATTAGACTCATTTAAAGATTTATTTACTTTGGTACCTAAACAGAGCTACTATAAAAAAACTGGGATTTTATTGCTTTGAAATTAACTTAATAACATTTATGTAAAAGCCTAACAGTTTCTAAGAAGTAATATTATAATTTCGAATTTATTTTATAAATTTCTTTTGAAATGATGAGATCTTTCTTGTTGATTAATGAAATTATTTCTCGAATGAGAGACATTTTAATGTCTCTGATAATACACCCACTATATTACTAACTATTTTCAGCGGCTTCATTCGTTTTCTTAATTTGTTTCACTAACTATATATTTTTAATATTCTTCTTCAAGTGCCTCATAATTCTTGAATGCTGACCATCAGCTTCTTATACTTAGCTAGGCGGGAGAGTTGTTGTACAGGAGCTGATACCGGTCCACTCTTGAATATTTCACAGCCACATTTTTTTATTCTAATGCGCGATACTCTTATTTATAGACATTCTTTTTAGTAGGTGTTTACAACTTAAAAGAAATATCAGTTTTCAATATTCCAAGTCTGTTAGTAGTCGTGTTTGGGCTCTGGTTAATGAATCAGTCAGTGAAGGCTTATCAGTTTTATATTACGTGTGGCTGGAATGGACTTTTTAAGGTTTTTTTCTTTTTTCTAATATTCAACACTGCTAACTAACAATGGATAAAAGTATGTATATTATGTTACAGTTGTGTTATTTATCACGTCTCTTACAACTTCAAGGTTTTTTTTTTATGATTATCGTAATATTTTACTTATACTACATCAGGCACTAAGCGTGCCGCATGAATGTGACAGCGCTATATAAATTTCTATCAAAGACAGAGACATCGATACTTTATTGGAAGTCCACGATCGAAGTTCATAAGCGTAAAGTGTCACTAATTCATAGTTGTTTATTTTTAACATCGATTAAGTGTGCGTTAACCTTAAAAGAGGCAATAAATATTTGATTGTATGTAGTATATGTTTCATATTCTTTTTTTATTTTAACGGCATTATGAATGAGTTTAAAGGGATGGTCGCTTGTTGTTTTTTTACGTTTTGTATTTTAGTACTCAGTCGTTCACATCTTACACAAACTTTGTTGCTATCCAGATACTAAACATATTTTAGTGGTTAGCCTATGTGAGTGTTGATCTAGAGGTCTCCATTTCAATAGCTCGGTTGGGTCAAAAATATAATTGTGTTTGTTTTCTATGGGGCTGGAATATAAAAGCTTGCGATATTTCTCACCCCATGCTTCCGAGAGCATGTTATTGTTTGTGATGAACATTGACTTCAGTCGTTATTGGAAAGTCAGAACCCTGAAATATGTTGACAATTAGTTCAAGATTAGAATTCAATTCACCCTCAGGATACCGGATTTGATGCCAATCGCTTTACTGAAAAACTGGTAAAACTCTTTGTACTAGTAACCGACCCTAAGTAATCTTGTAAGTATT
Source organism: Phragmatobia fuliginosa (assembly GCA_932526445.1). NCBI lineage: Eukaryota > Metazoa > Arthropoda > Insecta > Lepidoptera > Erebidae > Phragmatobia > Phragmatobia fuliginosa. Next base: position 6,782,663 of record OW052081.1, on the reverse strand, counting down.
TAAGATACTTGTAAATAGTATGGATATCAGCATGGCGAAATGAAACATTATGTGTTTTAAATATTTTACGGCTAGGTTTGTACGTGGCTGATGTTGTACATGAGATTCACTACATGGGATTGTACAGATGCCTATCGAGACTTAGCAATAAAATGAAATGAAACCTTTTTTCACATTGCTGCACTTATTAACTGTGTTCAAATTTTCAATCAATTAGTCTCACAAACTGTGTGATCATATAACACTTATTTCTAGGGTTTCTTGTAGCAGAAACTTTATCATTTTCCATGTATCCTTTACCATTTCTGTCTACGTCCATCTGCGTCCGTCGTTCACACTCTATCTCACAGGCTATTAGTGCTGGAGACTGGTCATTTCGTCATATTAATGACGCCATTATTTAATGTGGTTGTGGAACCCCCACTTGTGGATTTTACTCATGCTTTCCATCAGGCATAGTAAAGTCAGCTTGGCAGGCGTTATATAAAAAAAAGTTATTGTATGACTTATATTGTTTGAATCAAGTTTATCAAAAGTCTCATACGTCTTCTTTGACTCGTTGCCGGTACTCAAGGTTTTCAATATGAATAGGTACATACACCGAACGTAGTGATCTCCCCGGTGAAAAGGGTTGACATTCCCTCAAGAATGGTAGTTTTGATCTTCACGATGGCTGAAGTGACTGGTGTCATTTGTTAGGTTTTTTGGTGCAATTCACTGAATCCCTTTCAGCAGAAAATTAATATCACTCCGTGAGCATGTACAACAGCAAAATTACTTGACGTAACTCATTCATAACGCAGAGCGTAAACCACTTTAGCTCGTCCTTGAAATTTTCGCCACTGGTTCATTTTCTGTTATAGGCACCCAAAATGAAAAGTTTTCTATATATTACATTTATGAAAGTAAACTACGGATGTATGTTTAAAGATAGATTTAAATGAATATACAGAGGAATTATATAATATAGAGAAGAACTAGACACTCCACATGAATAACATATACAAAAGATGGCGGAGCGAGACCGGGAGAGGTTCAGAACTTTTCCGGTCCGCCAGGCCCGGGAATGGGCCAGATACCGCAGCAACTCGGGCGCCGGAGATCGTTAAATGATCTCCGTCCTCCATAAGTGCAGGCCTGGGGGTGGCAGATGAGGCCATCTGTCACCCTAGCAGAAGCAGGCCGGTGTTTGAATTAAAAATCTTTATCGTCAAATTATTAGTATGCAAGCAAACATACTCCATATTTATTACCCAATAAGAAAAATATCTAAAGCTACTGTGTGTGTCATCGCCCCTTAGAATGAATCATACCTCTACATTATGATATTCTAAAACATCGACATCCATTAAAACAGTAATATTACGGAACGACAATAGTTTATAAGATAAAACACATATAATATTTTTAGAAGGCTGAGTCACTCCAGATGTTTACATAAAAAGCTATCGCATACATGATTTGTTTAAATGCATAAAAACAAATCAAAGAATCACTATGTAAGGTCACGTCTACACTACAGGAATGCTACTAATAGCAGCATTCTTCATTAAATGAATTTATTTAGCTTGCCCTGTTCGTTTTTAGGATTCCGTAGCCGAATGGCAAAAAACGGAACCCTTATAGATTCGTCATGTCCGTCCGTATGTCACAGCCACTTTTTACCGAAACCATAAAAACAATACTTTTGAAACTTGCTAAGTAGGTGTAATCTGTGAACCGCATTTAGATTTCACATAAAAATAGAAAAAAAAAAACAATACATTTTGGGGGTCCCCATACTTGGAACTGAAACTCAAAAAAATTTTTTTCATCGAACCCATCTATGGATAACTGTTCAAAAATGATGTTGAGATTTTTATAATCATTTTTTTCTAAGCTGAATAGTTTGCACGAGAGACACTTCCAAAGTAGAAAAATGTGCCCCCCCCCCCCCTGTAACTTCTAACTTAAGAGAGTGATAAAATTAAAAAAATATATATTTTGTACATTACCAGGCAAACTACCAACGAAAATTGGTTTGAACGAAATTTAGTAACTTTTTTTTTAATACGTCATAAATCGTAACCCGCAATTTACCTTTCATTCAATCACTACACTATTATAAAAACATCGATCAAAGTTACAGCGAACTACACTTCTTAAAAGATTTTACACAGAACTTTTATATGATGTTACTTGCTGATACGGAACCCTTTCATGGGCGAGTCCGACTCGCACCTGGCCGCTTTTTAACTTCATTAGCTCAAATTTGCTCTTGGAGCTCTGCAATAAAACGAAACAGCCCCATCGAGTTTAGGTTCATTGATTAAGTTTTGATGGTTTCTTTGATTATGTATAGCTGGTGCCTTAGCCAAGTTGCAAACGTTTTTGTTTTCTATTTTCTTTTTTTTTCTCTTGTTTCATTGGGCTAATGTCACTTAGTCAGTTTTATTTGGAGTCGGCTACTAGTTTAACTGGTTTTACCTGAATTTCAATTTTTCCACGGAGCGACTGGCATGAGCAAGATTACGTAGCCACAACGTGTCTTGCCTGTCCCCAACCCGCACTCGGCCAGCGTGGGGACGTATGGCCTTAACCCTCTCTTGAGAGGAGACCTGAGCCCAGCAGTGGGACGTTATGGGTTGTTGAAGATGATGATGACTGGCATCAGACCTCCGCAACCCTTAGGGCGAATCGAAATTCGAAGATTGAACTAGTTGTCAGTATATTTGAGGGTATTGACTTCCCAATAATTACGTGCTCTCCGAGGCACGGGCGTGAATCACCACCAAACTTCCAAACTCCGGGCTGCTATTAGGAATTTCCTAAGAAAAACCCAAAAACACTTGATGGCCCGACCCGGGATTTGAACCCGAGACCTCTTGATTAGCAGTCGCATACGCTAACCACTAGACCGGCAGACCACTAGATGACACGAGGCAGTTACAAGAGAATAGAGAATAGAATAAAAAACAAGAAACATTTGCAATTTAACCAGGAGGGCTATGTTCTAATTCTGCACCTAGAAGGTGGTCGTAGGAGTTCTGCAATAAAAACTAAGAAGTTTAAATTATAAATATACAAAAAAAAAGTTGGATGGTTTTAATAAAAAAAATGACGATTAAAATGATGTAGACAATGTACCGCTAAAAGCTGAAAAATAATTCGGTCAGTCCTTAAAATTACAAAAATAGGTAATATAATATAAATACAACTAATTTTAATATTTCAAATCTATTAATTAACACATTATTACCTTTTAAATTTTAATTAAAATAGAACTTGTCTCAAGGAAGGTTTTATGTACTAACATATTCTCGAGCCAAGCCCTCACCACAATGACTGACACACAATTTAATTATACTAAGTAAGTAGAAAGCGTGTTGTGGTACACGTTAGTGGTTTGAGGTGAGTTAGTTGTTTTAAATAGTACTGTAACGCAATGTACTCGTAAATAGGTTACAACGCAAATATTTGCTTTCATAGCTGGCATTGTATGTAGACTCCTAATTAAATTGAAATTATTTAACCAGGTACATATTCATAAATAATTTATTTAGAAATATTTACAAGTAAATAAATTTAGGAGTCAGTTTGTAAACTTTACTTCCTTACTTAACCTAAGTACTAATATTATAAATACGAAAGTAACTCTGTCTGTCCGTCTGTTTTAATAATATTTAAAATGAATTTAGTATACTGATAGAGATATCCCAGAAAAGACATAGACTATTATTTACTGCTATAATCGAAACCCAAAAGCACAGTTTTTTTATTAAATGCACATGAAAGTTTATACGAGTATGGAAATCACGTCAAAAAAGTAGTTTATACTACACTTGATCGGAACAGTATTCAATATTCCCTGAAAATGAAAAGAGAAAGTTAGTCTTTTCCTTGACCTAAGTAAGCGGGAGGAAAAAATGTATGAAAATCCATTTCTAACGTGTTTTAGCGGGAGAGAAAGTTGTATGATTTTTCATTTCTCATATGTTATCCTATCTATGGCGCGCGCCTGCCCAAAGAGTTTTCATATAATTTAAATATGGAATCTCCATGCCACTGACATCCTTTTGTGAAGAATAAAAAAAAACAAAAGAAGCGCGAAATATTTATAAATATCATGTCAAATTTGTTGATTATTAATCTCAGATAAGTAACCTTTTTGTATTAGGTTACTGGCAGGTTTTTATAAAGTTTGAATTATTCTTTAAGAACGATATTTATTTTAAATTAGAAAATTGTGTAGTGAAATATATTGATTCCGTTGATAGTTCTAGAAGCAAAAACATGTATCTGTAAATTATAATATTGAATTAAAATTCTGAAATATGGATTCTATTCATCAAAGTTTATCCTTTCTTGAAGTATCCTTTTAGTAACCAAATAATGATTTAGCCACATTCAAGCCACCGTTCAAGAGGTTATGGGCCCAGCACGCTTCCACTGCGCGACTCTGCTATTATCTCACACCCCCTTAAACTAGCATACTTACACAAATATTTAGAATAAAAATACCTAAAAAGACCTAATGACATACATATATATTATGACGAGAGAATAACACCAACTAACTTAATCTTCATCACCTCCATCAACACCATCACAGTCTACAACTTCAACAATAATAATTTTATTATTTTTTATCTTATAGGAGTTGGTGTTGTAGTGTTGTAGGAGTTGGTGTTGTAGTTTTGTTGGAGTTGGTGTTGTAGTTTTGTTGGAGTTGGTGTTGTAGTTTTGTTGGAGTTGGTGTTGTAGTTTTGTTGGAGTTGGTGTTGTAGTTTTGTTGGAGTTGGTGTTGTAGTTTTGTTGGAGTTGGTGTTGTAGTTTTGTTGGAGTTGGTGTTGTAGTGTTGTAGGAGTTTGTTGTTATAATTTCTAAATTGTTGTTGTCAGGATATAGGTGTTTGTAGTTGTGGAAGTAAGAATGTGTAAGAATGTGTGAAAATGCTTTTCGGTACTTATCTGAGATTAAGGGGGTGTGTTGATTATTAATCTCAGATAAGTAACCTTTTTGTATTAGGTTACTGGCAGGTTTTTATAAAGTTTGAATTATTTTTTAAGAACGATATTTATTTTAAATTAGAAAATTGTGTAGTGAAATATATTACTCCGTTGATAGTTCTAGAAGCAAAAACATGTATCTGTAAATTATAATATCGAATTAAAATTCTGAAATATGGATTCTATTCATCAAAGTTTATCATTTCTTGAAGTATCCTCTTAGTAACCAAATAATGATTTAGCCACATTCAAGCCACCGTTCAAGAGGTTATGGGCCCAGCACGCTTCCACTGCGCGAATCTCTATTAATAACACCCCCTTACAACACTACCTACACCTACAGGGTTTAGAATTAAAAAACCTAAAAGTCATAATAACATATGTCACAAGACACAAAACATCAATCACTAAAAACCTAGTCACATAAGTCCAATTCCTACTTACACCATTACATCACTAAAACTTGATTACGAAGCCGTAAATATATAACGTTGGTCAAGTTCTTCGTCAGTATATCCGCTAACTGTTTATCTGTTGGACAGTATTTTACTTCAAATAATTGTTCATCAAGCTTTTCTTTCAGAAAGTGGTAACGAACATCGATATGTTTACTTCTCCTATTTAAAACTCCGTTCTTCATTAAAGCAATAGCAGACTGATTATCAACCATCAAAGTTGTTTGAGGTACAACATGTAACAATTCCTTCAAGAGATTTTGTATGTATAATAATTCTTTACAGCAATCAGCAGCAGCAATATACTCCGCCTCAGTACTAGAGAGCGCAACGATAGGTTGTTTTCTTGATGCCCATGCAATCGGACCTCCTCCAAAACAAATCAAGTATCCAGTGGTACTTCTCCGAGTATCTAAGTCTCCTGCAAAGTCTGCATCACAAAAAGCCACAAGATTACTATCTCCCTTAACATACTCAATACCCAAACCAGATGTACCTTTTATATATTTTAGAATAGATTTAATATTAGACTTATCATTTTCATTGGGATTATTTTGGTGTCTACTACAATAACCTACATGAAAAGCAATGTCAGGACGAGATTTGTTGGCTACATACAGTAAAGAACCTACTGCCTCCCTATACTCCTCAATTAACGAATCATCATTTATAACAGGATGTTCACCAGTAAATATAGAGGGCGTAATCGTTGGCTTTACATCTTGCAAATTTAATTTATTAATTAATTTATTAATGTAGCTAGCCTGAGCAATTTTAATCCCGTTATCTGTAATATTAACATCTATACCAATATAATTACTGACACTATCACAAACACTCATTTCAAATTCACTATTAAGTTCCTTTAGAATTTTATCCAGTTCCTGAAAAGAGTTACCAGCGAGCAAACCATCATCTACATAAACGGCAAGAAAAACAACATCTCCATTCAATTCTTTAATGAAAATACAATGATCAGATTTTAATTGTAAGAAACCCATTTTCTTTAGTACACTGGTAAACTTAATGTTCCACATCAAAGGAGCTTGTTTTAAACCGTAAAGACTCTTCTTTAACCTACAAATCTTCCCCTTCTTCTCAACATAACCTTTAGGAACATGCATAAATATCTTCTCTTCTAGATTCCCATGTAAAAATGCTGTCTTGATATCAAATTGTCTTAATTTTAAATTCTTCTGAGCTGCTATCGATAAAATAATTCTTAGTGAAGTACTGTTCACCACAGGACTATAGGTCTCCTCATAGTCCACTTTATATTTCTGTTGAAAACCTCTGACTACTAATCTGGCTTTATATCTACCATCCGACTTCTTAGCAAAGACCCACTTACTTGTTAAAAGTTTTCTCCCTTCAGCTTCTTTCTCATCAACTAACTCCCATGTGCCATTCTTCTCTAAAGAAAATTTCTCCTCTTCTATAGCCTTCAACCACTCCTCCTTTTCACTGGAGTTAACTGCTTCCTCAAACGTTAAAAGTGCACACTCAGCCAAAAAATCCATAACATAATCTTTATATTTCTCAGGTAAGTGCCTATTTCTTGGTGGATTCCTCCTTGGACCCACACTTTCTGCAACAACCTCCGTTTCTTCTTCATTTGTTTCATCAGCATCATCAAAAACATCATTTACCTCCTCTATTCTATCCTCATTTGCATCCAAAAACTCATCAATATCTCCTTTATTTTCTATATCTTCAATAATATTTTTATTACTCACATTAGTTTCTTCACAAATTACTTTATTCGTTTCTGTATTTTCTACACTTTGTTCATTTTCAATTGTTTCTTCATCGCTAGAATATTCTTGTAAAACATCTTCAATATTTAAACCACTAAACAAATCTGCACAAACATAATTATTAGCCACACCACCAAAATTTTTACAAATCTCACCATAATCATTCAGTTTTTCATCAAAAGCGACATCCCTTGAATGGAACGTTTTCCTGACGCGTGGATTCCAAATTATATAGGAATTAGCACCATATCCGACCAGCAAACCTATTTCACAACGTTTATCTAATTTACCTATACGTCTATTTATTTTATAATATGCTTTAGAACCATAAACCTTTATATTAGATAAGTCCGGCTTCCTACCATGCCATAGTTCAAAAGGAGTTTTATTTTTGGTAGACGTACTCACTCTATTAAGAAGGTACACAGCTGTAAATAGAGCTTCACCCCAAAGAAATTTAGGCATCTTAGAATCAAACATAAGAGCTCGTGTTTTCTCCATTAGAGTTCTATTTAGCCTTTCAGCTTTACCATTTAATTGAGCAGTATATGGCACAGTATAATCTAACATTATACCTTGATCCTGACACCACCTAACCAGACGGCTACTACAGTATTCACCACCATTATCACATCGTATTTTTTCAATTTTTTTATTAAAATGTCTTTCAGCCCAATTAATAAAATGAAAAATACAACCTATTGCATCTGATTTATTTCGTAAAAGATAGACCCTTGCGTAGTGAGTAAAATCATCGAGAAATGTAATAAAATATCTCCTACCATCCCATGTCTGACAGTCAATTGGACCACAAATATCAGTGTGAACGATTTCTAGTGGTCTACTAGCCAAATACCGTACAGTTTTGAAAGGAAGCCTACATAATTTTGCTTGATGACAAACTTCGCAGGACTTTGATACGAAGTCGGAACTAGACAGATTTAAACCTACCACATTCTTTGCGGTTTCTCTAATATTGCTCAAATGAGCTAACCTTCTGTGCCAAATACTTTCACTTTCAACCAGCAACGCTGAGACAGTTGGAAAAATTGCATTTAGTTTCGTGATATAGAGGCCGTTATTGTTCCTATGCGCTACTAGTACTTTTCTCTTTTCTTTCTTTACTATTGCAACATTTTTATAGAAAATTACTTTAAAATCCCTGTTTGTTAAGCTGCTAACCGAAATAATATTTTTAGCAATCTTAGGTACATGTAACACGCCTTCTAAAGTACATGCGTCAGTAATACAACTGCCAATTGCTTCTGCATTAATCATCATATTATCAGCGCAAGCTATAGGTGTATTTAAAGTTTTCAAATTATATAAAAGTAAACTATCTTTGAACATATGTGATGTAGCACCAGAATCTAAAACAGCGTCTATACTCACATTTGGTTTGTGATCATTACTGCTTTGATTATTTCTTTTGAAACACCTATCCGCAGTATGGCCAGGTCTCTTACAGAAAGAGCAGAAAAATTTAGAATTCTTTTTCCTATTGCAATTACACTTGCAGTTACATTGCCGTGCGAAATAATTTTTAGGACAGAACTTGGCAACATGCTCCTTAGACTTACATATGAAGCACTCTCTCTCGTTTGCTTTAAATACAGTAGTAGCTGTATTTGCTTTTTCCAGTCTCTCTTCTTTGTAAAGCCTAGAGACAAGATTCTCTACAGTTCTATTTTCAGATGGAGTTGCGTCCCACGCTAATCTAAAAGCTTTGTATTCGACTGGTAATATTGAAATAATTTTTGTTGTAATTTCTACATTCGATAGGATGTGATTTAATGATTTCAGTTTATTCACTATAAGCTCAACACGCCCGATTGCCGTAAGCATATCCTCCGAATTAAAAGTAAAAGTGTAGAATTCATTTAGTAGTTCACTAATTTGCAGGTCTTTGTTTGCCAGAAAAATCTCGTCCAGTTTCTTCAACATAGAAAATGTCGTATCAATAGTAATGACGTAATTTTCTATGTCTGGATCTATCGAGCTTAAAATTAGTGACTTACCCCATGCCTCCATTTTATTTATGGAAAATATTGTCTCACTTGACGTCGTTGTGGTCACATCTTGGCTACTGTGATTTAGGATGCTCCCATATCCTGCCGCTGTTATCTTTAATATAATTTTTTGTTTCCAGCCATGGTAGTTGGAATTCTTGGATAGTAATGGTTTGATGGGCTTGTCCATCTTTGAAAAAATTTCTCTATTGCTCAATAAACTGAAAAAACATTATTATTATATGAATATTGCTGGGCCCATAACCTCTTGTGATTATAACAACCTTTTATAATCTCCAACCAGAATTAAAATTATTAAACACCAATCAAAACCATGACATTCTCTTTCAACAGATTTACCTTTTATGATTATAAAATTATTTTTTAAGAACGATATTTATTTTAAATTAGAAAATTGTGTAGTGAAATATATGATTCCGTTGATAGTTCTAGAAGCAAAAACATGTATCTGTAAATTATAATACTGAATTAAAATTCTGAAATATGGATTCTATTCATCAAAGTTTATCATTTCTTGAAGTATCCTTTTAGTAACCAAATAATGATTTAGCCACATTAAAGCCACCGTTCAAGAGGTTATGGGCCCAGCACCTATAATAATGTTTTTTTCAGTTTATTGAGCAATAGAGAAATTTTTTCAAAGATGGGTAAGAATGTGTGAAATGTTTTTCGGTACTTATCTGAGATTAAGGGGGTGTGTTGATTATTAATCTCAGATAAGTAACCTTTTTGTATTAGGTTACTGGCAGGTTTTTATAAAGTTTGAATTATTCTTTAAGAACGATATTTATTTTAAATTAGAAAATTGTGTAGTGAAATATATTGATTCCGTTGATAGTTCTAGAAGCAAAAACATGTATCTGTAAATTATAATACTGAATTAAAATTCTGAAATATGGATTCTATTCATCAAAGTTTATCATTTCCTGAAGTATCCTTTCAGTAACCAAATAATGATTTAGCCACATTCAAGCCACCGTTCAAGACTTTGTAGTTTTGTTGGAGTTGGTGTTGTAGTTTTGTTGGAGTTGGTGTTGTCGAAGTATTTGTTGAAGTTGGTGTTGTCGAAGTATTTGTTGAAGTTGGTGTTGTCGAAGTATTTGTTGAAGTTGGTGTTGTCGAAGTATTTGTTGAAGTTGGTGTTGTCGAAGTATTTGTTGAAGTTGGTGTTGTCGAAGTATTTGTTGAAGTTGGTGTTGTCGAAGTATTTGTTGAAGTTGGTGTTGTCGAAGTATTTGTTGAAGTTGGTGTTGTCGAAGTATTTGTTGAAGTTGGTGTTGTCGAAGTATTTGTTGAAGTTGGTGTTGTCGAAGTATTTGTTGAAGTTGGTGTTGTCGAAGTATTTGTTGAAGTTGGTGTTTGAGTTGTTGAAGTGGTGATTGGAGCTGCTGTTGTAGGAGTTTGTTGTTATAATTTCTAAATTGTTGTTGTTAGGATATAGGTGTTTGTAGTTGTGGAAGTAAGAATGTGTAAGAATGTGTGAAAATGCTTTTCGGTACTTATCTGAGATTAAGGGGGTGTGTTGATTATTAATCTCAGATAAGTAACCTTTTTGTATTAGGTTACTGGCAGGTTTTTATAGTTTGAATTGTTATTTTTTAAGTATTTGATTTTTTACTAGGAAATTTGTAATTCTAAATTTAGTGATTCCGTTGATAGTTCTAGAAGCAAAAACATGTATCTGTAAATTATAATACTGAATTAAAATTCTGAAATATGGATTCTATTCATCAAAGTTTATCATTTCTTGAAGTATCCTTTTAGTAACCAAATAATGATTTGGCCACATCCACCGTGAAAGAGGTTATGGGCCCAGCAAGATATCAGCATGATACCAGGAAAAAGATTTTTTATTGAGGATGTAGAAAAGTGAAAAGCCCCCGGAAGAAAATTGTAAAATGAAATTACGAAATTGAAAAATGAACAAAGTGAAGAAACTAATGTGAGTAATGAGAATTTTTATTGAAGATATAGAAAAGAAAGGACGAATTATTTTAAAAATAAAAACAATTGAAAAATGAGACCAAGAGGAGGAGACGGAGGTTGATGTTCTTCGTGAAGCTGATAAGCAAAGAGAAGGAGACGGAGGTTGTTGTTTTTGGTGAAGCTCATGAGATAAATGAGGAGGAGACGGAGTTTGTTGATGCTTTTGGTAAAGCTGGTGTTTTTTAATGATCATGATGGAGGTGATCATGAAGTTGTAGAAGTGGTGATGATGGATGTCACGAAGGTAATGGTGGAGGAGATTGAAGATGAGATGTAGACTGTGATGTTGTTGAAGGTCATGATGGAGATAAAGATAAGTGATGATGGAGGTCACGATGGTGTTGATGGAGGTGATGATGAAGATTAAGTTAGTGACTAGGTTTTTTAAAGTGTTTGGTGTTATTCTCTCGTCATAATATATATGTATGTTATTAGGTCTTTTAGGTATTTGAATTCGAAACCTTTGTGTAAGTATGCTAGTTTAAGGGGGTGAGAGATAATAACAGAGTCGCGCAGTGGAAGCGTGTGTGTGAAATTGTTGTAAAGGGAAAAATAATTTAATTTTTGTTATTCAATTAATTTAAAAAATAACGGAATTTTTAGATAAATTTTTCACATAATTTTTTTTTACAGAATTTTTTACATCTAATTTTTTCCTTTATAGTGTTTTTTGTTTTTCTGTATATTTTAAGGTTTGTTATATTAAAAGGTTTTGGTTTCAGCTGAAAGAGTATATTACTGTTTGGTGTTTAATAATTTCTAAATTGTGGTTGGAAATTATAAAAGGTTGTTATAATCATAAAAAGGTAAATCTGTTGAAAGAGAATGTCATGGTTTTGATTGGTGTTTAATAATTTTAATTGTGGTTGGTTATTATAAAAAGTTTTGGTTTTTGTTGAAAGGGTTTGAGATGATATGATGAATGTTAATGTTATGAATGATTGATTTGATTAGATTTGCTGTTTGTTGGAAGCTGTTTGTTGGAAGCTGTTTGTTATAAGCTGTTTGTTGGGAGCTGTTCGTGTTGGAGCTGTTGTTGGAGCTGTTATTGGAGCTGTTGTTGGAGCTGTTGTTGGAGCTGTTGTTGGAGCTGTTGTTGGAGCTGTTGTTGGAGCTGTTGTTGGAGCTGGTGTTGGAGCTGGTGTTGGAGCTGGTGTTGAAGTAGGTGTTGGAGCTGTTGTTGAAGTAGGTGTTGGAGCTGTTGTTGAAGTAGGTGTTGGAGCTGGTGTTGAAGTAGGTGTTGGAGCTGATGTCGAAGTTGGTGGTGGAGTTATTGTTGTAGGAGTTATTGGAGTTATTGTTGTAGGAGTTATTGGAGTTATTGTTGTAGGAGTTATTGGAGTTATTGTTGTAGGAGTTATTGGAGTTATTGTTGTAGGAGTTATTGGAGTTATTGTTATAGGAGTTATTGGAGTTATTGTTGTAGGAGTTATTGGAGTTATTGTTGTAGGAGTTATTGGAGTTATCGTTGTAGGAGTTATTGGAGTTATCGTTGTAGGAGTTATTGGAGTTATCGTTGTAGGAGTTATTGGAGTTATCGTTGTAGGAGTTATTGGAGTTATTGTTGTAGGAGTTATTGGAGTTATTGTTGGAGTTATTGGAGTTATTGTAGGAGTTATTGGAGTTGGTGTTGTAGTTTTGTTGGAGTTGGTGTTGTAGTTTTGTTGGAGTTGGTGTTGTAGTTTTGTTGGAGTTGGTGTTGTCGAAGTATTTGTTGAAGTTGGTGTTGTCGAAGTATTTGTTGAAGTTGGTGTTGTCGAAGTATTTGTTGAAGTTGGTGTTGTCGAAGTATTTGTTGAAGTTGGTGTTGTCGAAGTATTTGTTGAAGTTGGTGTTGTCGAAGTATTTGTTGAAGTTGGTGTTGTCGAAGTATTTGTTGAAGTTGGTGTTGTCGAAGTATTTGTTGAAGTTGGTGTTGTCGAAGTATTTGTTGAAGTTGGTGTTGTCGAAGTATTTGTTGAAGTTGGTGTTGTCGAAGTATTTGTTGAAGTTGGTGTTGTCGAAGTATTTGTTGAAGTTGGTGTTTGAGTTGTTGAAGTGGTGATTGGAGCTGCTGTTGTAGGAGTTTGTTGTTATAATTTCTAAATTGTTGTTGTTAGGATATAGGTGTTTGTAGTTGTGGAAGTAAGAATGTGTAAGAATGTGTGAAAATGCTTTTCGGTACTTATCTGAGATTAAGGGGGTGTGTTGATTATTAATCTCAGATAAGTAACCTTTTTGTATTAGGTTACTGGCAGGTTTTTATAGTTTGAATTGTTATTTTTTAAGTATTTGATTTTTTACCAGGAAATTTGTAATTCTAAATTTAGTGATTCCGTTGATAGTTCTAGAAGCAAAAACATGTATCTGTAAATTATAATACTGAATTAAAATTCTGAAATATGGATTCTATTCATCAAAGTTTATCATTTCTTGAAGTATCCTTTTAGTAACCAAATAATGATTTGGCCACATCCACCGTGAAAGAATAATGTTGATTATTAATCTCAGATAAGTAACTTTTTTGTATTAGGTTACTGGCAGGTTTTTATAAAGTTTGAATTATTCTTTAAGAACGATATTTATTTTAAATTAGAAAATTGTGTAGTGAAATATATTGATTCCGTTGATAGTTCTAGAAGCAAAAATTATAAATATTTATAAATATCATGTCAAATTTGTTGATTATTAATCTCAGATAAGTAACCTTTTTGTATTAGGTTACTGGCAGGTTTTTATAAAGTTTGAATTATTCTTTAAGAACGATATTTATTTTAAATTAGAAAATTGTGTAGTGAAATATATTGATTCCGTTGATAGTTCTAGAAGCAAAAACATGTATCTGTAAATTATAATATTGAATTAAAATTCTGAAATATGGATTCTATTCATCAAAGTTTATCCTTTCTTGAAGTATCCTTTTAGTAACCAAATAATGATTTAGCCACATTCAAGCCACCGTTCAAGAGGTTATGGGCCCAGCACGCTATCAGCACGATACCAGGAAAGAGAATTTTTATTAAGGATGTAGAAAAGTGAAAAGCCCCCGGAAGAAAATTGTAAAATGAAATTACGAAATTGAGAAAATGAACAAAGTGAAGTAATGTGAGTAATGAAATGAAAATTTTTATTGAAGATATAGAAAAGAAAGGAAATAATTGTAAAATGTGACAAATGAGGATAATGGAGGTTATTGAATGTTTTTTCGTGAAGCTGATGAGAAATGAGGAGACGGAGTTTGTTGGTGTTTTTTTAATGATCATGATGGAGGTGATCATGAAGATGTAGAAAGTGATGATGGATGTCACGATAGCGATGGTGGAGGTGATGAAGTTGAAAACGAAGATGAGATAGATATATTGTTGTCACGATGGAGATGAAGATAAGTGATGATGGAGGTCACGATGGTGTTGATGTTTGTGGTGGAGCTGTTTAGTGGAGCTGTTTAGTGGAGCTGTTTAGTGGAGCTGTTTAGTGGAGCTGTTTAGTGGAGCTGTTTAGTGGAGCTGTTTAGTGGGGCTGTTTAGTGGAGCTGTTTAGTGGAGCTGTTTAGTGGAGCTGTTTAGTGGAGCTGTTTAGTGGAGCTGTTTAGTGGAGCTGTTTAGTGGAGCTGTTTAGTGGAGCTGTTTAGTGGAGCTGTTTAGTGGAGCTGTTTAGTGGAGCTGTTTAGTGGAGCTGTTTAGTGGAGCTGTTTAGTGGAGCTGTTTAGTGGAGCTGTTTAGTGGAGCTGTTTAGTGGAGCTGTTTAGTGGAGCTGTTTAGTGGAGCTGTTTAGTGGAGCTGTTTAGTGGAGCTGTTTAGTGGAGCTGTTTAGTGGAGCTGCTTGTTGAAGTAGGTGTTGAAGTAGGTGTTGGAGCTGATGTCGAAGTTGGTGTTGGAGTTATTGTTGTAGGAGTTATTGGAGTTATTGTTGTTGGAGTTATTGTTGTAGGAGTTATTGGAGTTATTGTTGTAGGAGTTATTGGAGTTATTGTTGTAGGAGTTATTGTTGTAGGAGTTATTGTTGTAGGAGTTATTGGAGTTATTGTTGTAGGAGTTATTGGAGTTATTGTTGTAGTTTTGTTGGAGTTGGTGTTGTAGTTTTGTTGGAGTTGGTGTTGTAGTTTTGTTGGAGTTGGTGTTGTAATTTTGTTGGAGTTGGTGTTGTAGTTTTGTTGGAGTTGGTGTTGTAGTTTTGTTGGAGTTGGTGTTGTAGTTTTGTTGGAGTTGGTGTTGTAGTTTTGTTGGAGTTGGTGTTGTAGTTTTGTTGGAGTTGGTGTTGTAGTTTTGTTGGAGTTGGTGTTGTAGTTTTGTTGGAGTTGCTGTTGTAGTTTTGTTGGAGTTGCTGTTGTAGTTTATTGGAGTTAGAGTTATTGAAGTGGTTATTGGAGCTGCTGTTGTTGGAGTTTGTTGTTATAATTTCTAAATTGTTGTTGTCAGGATATAGGTGTTTGTAGTTGTGGAAGTAAAAATGTGTAAGAATGTGTGAAATGTTTTTCGGTACTTATCTGAGATTAAGGGGGTGTGTTGATTATTAATCTCAGATAAGTAACCTTTTTGTATTAGGTTACTGGCAGGTTTTTATAAAGTTTGAATTATTCTTTAAGAACGATATTTATTTTAAATTAGAAAATTGTGTAGTGAAATATATTGATTCCGTTGATAGTTCTAGAAGCAAAAACATGTATCTGTAAATTATAATATTGAATTAAAATTCTGAAATATGGATTCTATTCATCAAAGTTTATCCTTTCTTGAAGTATCCTTTTAGTAACCAAATAATGATTTAGCCACATTCAAGCCACCGTTCAAGAAAATTCTAAGCTTATTGTGTCTTACATGGTGTCTTACGTTTTAATTTTATTTTATAAATACTTTAAATGTTCCTCACAGGTGTAGTATAAAGCACAGTGTAGCACTCGGGTGAAAGTCCAATTCCTACCTCGGAAGTATTGTGGCCCTAGGCTGCGCCTTCGGGCCACAAACTGCTCCCTCGCTAGTAATCGGTTCCTTTCCTCCCTCGGTGAACAATGTACTATTTTTAAACTATCGTCCGTCTGTCTGTTTGTTCCGGATAATCTCGGAATGGCTGTACCGATTTCGATGAAATTTTTACTGGCAGAAATCCAAGAGACACAAGGAGTAACTTAGGCTCTTTGTTTATACTAGCTTTGATCCGATTAGCAATTTATATTACAACAATAACCGCGGGTAAAATCGCGGGGCTCAACTAGTGCTTAAATATAATCCATTTTTTTTTATTTCATCACACTAAGAAAACAGAGATAGTAATTCTGACCGCTTATTGTACGAAACTGAGGCTATTATTTTATTGTAGCACTTTATAGACGTAATTACAACACATCTTTATCTTTATATATATAATTCTTGTGTGAGTGTGTATGTCACTGAACTTCTCTCAAACGACTGGACGGATTTTGATGAAATTTTTTGTGTGTCTTCAAGGGGATCTGGGAATGGTTTAGATTCGCAATTGGACCCGGTAGGTGGCGCTGCGATCAAGTTCTGGAATTTTAAAGTTGGGCGGTACGAAGTTCGCTGGGTCAACTAGTGTTTATATATATAATTCTTCTGTGAGTGTGTATGTCACTGAACTTCTCTCAAACGACTGGACCGATTTTGATGAATTTTTTTGTGTGTGTTCAAGGGGATCTGGGAATGGTTTAGATTCGCAATTGGACCCGGTAGGTGGCGCTGCGGTCAAGTTCTGGAATTTTAAATTTGGGCGGTACGAAGTTCGCTGGGTCAACTAGTATTCATGTAAAGTTTCATCTTTCTAGCACTTACCGTTTGGACGATAAGTCGAGGACGGACATGACGAAACTATAAGAGCTACCCTAAAAATGCATTAATATGCACCTTTTTACAGGTAAAAAGGTATCATAGGACTACGGCACAGCTAAAATAATTGACTGTGACATACGGACGGACAGACAGACAGACAGACTTGACGAATCTATAAGGGTTCCGTTTTTTGCCATTTGGCTACGGAACCCTAAAAATGGTAACACTTTTATCAGTCTCTTTGTTAGTTTATGATATATTATATTTTACCATATCACCTAACCATCTGAACCGATTATAATATATTAGTTATTAATATATTGTTAATAATGGTACCGGTGACATAAATAACAGACATTTCATCAAAGTTTTTAATTAGCAAGGTTATAGTTTACTTTTTTTTTCACACTTATTAAGAAAATGTACAATTACCTAATACACTATTACTAATAACAAATACCTGTGTAAATATTAATATAGCTATAACTATTACAATAAGAACAGGACTTCAAGAACGGATTAAAATATAAACTTGTTTGAAAGTCAAACTATTTTTGGTCAATCTGAAACTATACAATATATTACAAGTTGATTATCGCTGGTAGTAAGCTACTGACTTTATCTACAACACATTCCGAGATCTAGGAGTCACTTAAAACTATTGATGATTCAAAAATGTACAGCTGATATTATGCTCCAACAGCTATGTAAAAAACGGTACTTAAAAATCAAATTTCAAATAGTTCAAATATTTCAATTGTTAGTAATACACATTTTTGACATACCGCTTTGACGTCACGATAATTATCGTAATAATTCTCTTTTAAGAAGCTTTTAAGAATAGTTAAATGTGATATAAATTAGTTTGGCTCTTACCAGCGGCCCTGCCCCGTACATGTATCGTAGTAAAGAGTCTATACTCAAGAATTCAGTTTCTCTATGGTAAATTGTATTGAAATTGGTGCAGGGACTTAGAAAGACAGAATTGCTAGAGATTTCTTATATTAGTATGACTTTAGAAATATTTAAAGCCTATTAATATGACTAGTAAACAAGCGTCGAATACTACAATGTGTTCCTATTAAGTATACTGTGGCGAAATCCACATACAGCTAAAAATATAGAATAGCGCCATCTACCGAAGGAACCCTGGACGAAGAAGAAATCACAGAATGAGTTATACGCAGTAACTACTAATCCTAAATCGCGATAGAGAGATTCTCGCGCCGATTAGCATATATACAACATCCTAACATCAGCTGTTTCACAGTAGCCCGCCAGGCATGATCACCTCGCCTGGTCGGAGCATCCTCCCTTTGTGTCGGATGGACACGATACCCGTTCCTCCACAATACCCTTTCTAACAATTTTATTTAGATTCTCCTCCCTCCTAATTATACTGTGCTCCACAAAATCCATAAATGTTGTAAATTTATGTCATAGAATGTATTTTTTTTATTCAATAACAATTGAATCTCTTTTAAGCTTTGAACCTATTAATCCACCATAAGTTTCTTTCATTATTCACTTCTTCATTCCATTAACAACCTTTATTCAGACTATATACTTACTATATAGACTATATACTCTGTCACAGTTTATTCTAACTTCAGATTCGCACTAAAACACGTTTATGTTTCGCCAATGTCCCTATCACATTATAATAGAAATAGACAATACCTAGTTATGTTATTAAATAAAAACACATCATAAAATAAACTAGTGAATCTATAACATTTCACAGGACCTTTGGAAACTTGGAAAAACTAATATACCCTTACTGAAAGCACTACAACCCTATTATAAATTGTCAACTTACGCACTCCCGTAAGGGTGTGTTTATAACAACGGCATAAAATATTCTTTTAAACATCAGCCAAATATTCAATAGTCACTGTGTTATTATCTCCATCATCAGCAACCCACAACGTCCCACTGCTGGGCTCGGCCTCCACTAAGGAGAGGGTAAAAACCATACGTCCCCACGCTGGCCGAGTGCTGGTTGGCGACTGACAACTGATATAACGTAGTAGTAGTAGCTACGTAATTAATGATTTTAAATCAGTTCGAAGACCTCCAACTAAGTTTACTGTTACTCTTTGTTAATAATCACGGAAACGCTCATGGTATGAAGACCCATCTAGGTACTGATTGCTGTTCCTTGTTTCTAAGTACCTTGGGTTATACATGTAGGGCAATACATTAGACTTTGTAAATTATCTTAATAAACTATGTTCTTCGACACAACCTAGCTGACTATAAACCTCTGGTCAGACGGGTTGATTTACGGGTTGGTTTATAGAGATTTCATCCACGATAGGCCAAGGAAGGGTCTGCTATTGGTAATAACAGCTGCTTATTACTTAATACCTCCTATTTGTGTGGCACACCGAGTGGTTATAGTCAATCCGATGTCGACAAACCAATCTGCTGGAAACCCTCGTAGGGTGAAGGCTCGAGGGACCTCCACACATAAAATAAAAACTGCCAAGTGTGTGTCAGGCTACGCATAGAATAGGGTTCAGTAGTCACCTATAATGGCACGTGGATTTAAAAACGTGTCCAATAAATAATTATTATGTTTATTTATTATTTCTTTGTTTTTCTACTTAGTTTTCTAAATAAGCGTATTTTATAAGTTGGGCCTCAACAATTTTTTTCAGATTTGTTGAGCCTGCAGTTTAGCTTTTAGAGGGAGCGGACGCCCTATTTATAAGGGTTCCGAGTCATGAACTACGGAACTCTAAAAATCGTTAGGGACAAGATTTCCTTTGCTATGATTATTTTCAGCGCAGTTTACTCTGCTAGTCATTGTAAATAAATAAATATACACTCGGTTCCAAAAATAACGGGTCAGTCACATAAACCCGAATATCTCCCGAACTACGTATGCCATCCTAATGAAACGAAGACTGTTCAATTGAGAATTTAATTATACAGATAAAAAATAAAATAAAACTTAGTTACACCCACAATATTAATCTTAAATTAAAAAAAAACTAAAGTAGTCATATTTTTCTTAAGATTACATTTTTTTTATGATTGTTTTTTTGCTGTTTTTCATCACTGGAGGCTTCATCACGTGGAGGCAATACAAAGTATTAAATGAAGAAAGTGATGAAAAACAGCAAAAAAACAATCATAAAAAAAATGTAATCTTAAGAAAAATATGACTACTTTAGTTTTTTTTTAATTTAAGATTAATATTGTGGGTGTAACTAAGTTTTATTTTATTTTTTATCTGTATAATTAAATTCTCAATTGAACAGTCTTCGTTTCATTAGGATGGCATACGTAGTTCGGGAGATATTCGGGTTTATGTGACTGACCCGTTATTGGTTTATGTGACTGACCCGTTATTTTTGGAACCGGCTATATATATATGGCAATACAATTTGAAGAAGCCTTTATAAACTATATTGTGTATGGACCACAAGCGACCCAAAATCTCTTTGAGTGCAAAGTTTTATGTACAAAAGTACACCACTAAATAATATTAAGAGTTTTTTTCCTTATTCCCTATTTGGGAGCTCTTTGTTTTAAGTGTCATGACACAGCGAGAGAATTTAGAACGGTTAGGGAATACTAATTCTGAATTTTCTTAAATATTATTTATTGAAAAATTCTTAATAGAGTATAGTTGCTGGTCATTTTAAAATTGAATTAAATGTAAACTATATTGAACTTAATTCGTTTGGCTTTTTAAAGTTTAAATTTACATTGTGATCTTAAGTTAAAGTATTGTTGCTAAGTGTAAAAGTGAGTTAAAGTTTATCTCAACTTAGTAGCCTTGGATTGCAATTTAGAGGTATGTTCCTTAAGCAGTAACATTATTATATATTTTATTATTACATATATTATTTAAATTTTATGAAAAAGATGTACTTCGAATTCGAAAAAAAACAATAAACGACGTTGGCGTACACAAAGTGAAGCCACAACCAAATGAAAGTATAATTTATAAGTTAATTAATAAAATTCTGAACACCATAGAAAATAAACACAGTAGTGTTTCTTTGCCACATCACTCTATCACCAGCTTATCACTAAGATACGGGAATGGTCGCCGCTCATGTTTATTGCTTGTATCGAAACGTCTCACCACTTGTTGTTTATCATTTGGTGTGTTGGTAATGAAGTGGATTCGGCGATTTTTGTAAAGGAGTGTTCATCGTTACGTCAAGAAATATATTCATGACTTTACTCTGGCTGATGGTAAGCATGAGTAGAATTGAAAAGTAGTGGCCACCACACTCAATGCGAATGTCGACAATACAGCATGGTCATCCATACTTTGGCGGCCTATCGAGTTGCTTCAATTCTATAAGTACACATAAATTTATATAATTTTATAATCTCCATAGTAACTTATGTAATTGGCAAAATTATTTTTTGTTTCAAAAATTGTTTACGCAAGTATTTTGATTTTATTTCGCTGATATAATAATAAATAAATAAATAAAAAACAAAAATCTTAAATACAACGCCCTCTGTGGCTACAAACTAAGCTAAGCTTGTATTTTGGGTATACTTCACAACTGATATAATTACATTAACATACTTTACAATAGTCGAATTAGTACTTTATACTGTTTGTAGTATATCTCTGTCTGTTTGTCTGTCATAACATCAGCTAAATCGATGCACCGATTTCAATAAAAGTTTATCATAGAGATGCTCATAAAGTACTCAGTAAGTCACTCATAAAGTGCTCAGAAAGTACATAATTATAAGGTATTTACCGTTACATACATAGACATACGGGGCTTGGAGCCGCTGTCACAAGCTAGATTATTAGAAATAGCTAATAAGTACCTACTATTCTCTAATGTGTAAACCTCTTAATCAAACGGTGAAGAACAAAAAACGTATGAGGACACTAGTCATGATCCATTTTTAATGTTACGTATCAAAAAAACCCTGATAATTTTCAATTTAATTAATCTATTCAAGTAGACATTAATGAATTAGAAATTCAAATCAGGTTTTGTGGTACGATAGTATTGTATAATTATATTCCATAAAACAGTGATTGTACACGTGTGTGAGTGTAAGGAACACTTGTTTATATATCACTTTTACTACTATTATAAATTGGAAAGTTACGCTGTCTGTATGTCTATCTGTTAGCTTTCATAGCTAAATCGCAAAATGGCAAGGTGAACCTTTAATTTTGAGGAAGGTCATGGCACTCCTTACCGCAATAATACGTAACAACGTAAAGGTGCGGAGCCGTGGACAAAAGATATAAAAATCGGTCACCCTTGTGTTTTCCTGGATTCCAGTCTAGTTCTTGCCTCGGGATGTGTTTGGAATCTCTTCCTAGGGAGTGACTATACAAACTAAATATATTTTTCGTACATCTTAAATACTACGTCATCTAGTCCCAAACTAAGCAGAGTTTGTATTATGAGTTACTAGACATCTGATATAAATACATAAACATACTTTTTTTGTGATATTATACGTAGAAAAACACCTAAACTCTGAAACAAATATTTGTGAACCACACAAATATTTGGTCCAACCTGGGAATTGAACCCGAGACTTGATCAACAGCTGCATACGCAGACTACTAGACCAACAAGGCAGTCAATATAAACCTTTTAAAAGCCAAAGAAGACTATTTGAGTGCAAAATTACAGTTGAATCCTTTTCCAAATGCAATGCTATACGTGCAGTCAAATTAATGGTCCACTGCTGGGTATAGGTCTCTCGTTCTTTTTATTTATTTAATTAAGCCTGCCAAATGACTTTCCTCTTCTAGATGGAAAGTATGAGTAGAATAATCCTCATTGTAAATGCAGACAATGTATACTACCTATCATTGCGCTTCCGTTCTCGCACTCACCGACAACATGAATGCTGTCATTTTAAGTTGGTCTTCTGTGTGGGAGTAGTAGTCGTATTTACCGCTCCAGCTGAGACGAATTTCATACTAAAATCAGACTACTACTTTATACTACTCTGTCCCAATATCAAATCTCTCGATTTCTCGGCGCTTGATTTATTCTTCGTCATCCGGGTTTTGGATTCTTCAAAATAGTCACCATTTGATAGAAACAAAATGCTCATATCGATTTTTCTACTTATTAAAGCACTCTTGAAAGTCAGACTTTGGAAGCGCCTTTAGCGCTTTCGTCGCATTTGTTTCGACAGTTTCTTTACCGTTTAATTGATGTCTCTTAAGCAGACACAACAACTTGCCAATATTTCAATAGTTTCCGCACAACTGTTACCGAGATTAAAGCATTTAATGCAAATTCGCTGTTCGGTTCGTTCTGCCTTTTAAACAAAAACACGCTGCACGGGAACTAAGGCGTTTCATCTGTATCTCAAACTACTGATGAGAAGGTTAGGAGTTGCTGGCGTGGCGGGTGGTGACGTTTGTACCCTGAGTATCTCCGCGCGAAGATATGAACGTCGGTCGGATACTTTTAGAACAGACCTCGTACATTAATAGTTCCGAATTCTATTGGTACTAGTGATTTACCCATAACACAAAAGATCAAAATCACTTAGCCGTTTTAACATGCTTATCCTAGTCGAGTAGACGTTTTATTATATCGTTACTCAATTTATTACTACAATATTTTTATGAAAAGTCCATTGTGCCCCCGTTTATAATCCGACTTTTATGTTTCTAATGAAATATAACCTGCTCAAAAATTGAGTCTTAAAGTTATTTAATGATTTTATACGGCTGTTATAAAGATACTTAGATATCAGAATCTAGAATATGAATCGACTACGTGGTTTGTCTAGTTGTTAATGTATGCGGCCGCTGATCAAGAGGTCTTCTGTTCGATTCCCGGGTCGGACCAAATGTTTGTATACCCTGCAAATATTTGTTTTGAAGTTTGTGGGTTTTATATATATATACTGGTAATATTATGTATAATTTACAAAAAAAGAGGGTTTAAGTATTTATATTAGTTGTCTGGTACCCATAGTACAAGCTCTGATTACGTATAGTCGTAACAATATATGGTTAACGCGACAAAAAGTAGCTTACTCGTATGTGTATTTCCAGCTATGGTCGAATCATATTTCTATAGTCTATGCCAAAAAAATCAAGTTGTGTTTTACTGTAAACGGGACTTATTCGCGATAATATTAAAAGTGTGTGTAAAAGTCGCGAAAGTCTAAAAACAGTTAAAATCAAGTTGGTTCAGTGGTAAGACCGTGAAAGCATAACAGACAGGTAGACAAACAGGTTTTTTTTCCAATTGTTAATAATCTTTATACATATAATTCTTGTGTGAGTGTGTATGTCACTGAACTTCTCTCAAACGACTGGACCGATTTTGATGAAATTTTTGTGTGTGTTCAAGGGGATCTGGGAATGGTTTAGATTCGCAATAGTTCTGGAATTTTAAAGTTGGGCGGTACGAAGTTCGCTGGGTCAACTAGTAAATGCAAAAGCAACTCTGTCTGTACGTCGCGCTTTAATGCCAAAACTACTGAACCTACTTTTCATCGCGAAAACCGACATACACGCGGACAGGGAAGCGGGCTAAAACTAGTTCATTCTATTATAATGAATATTTACTTACCTAAAATTAAAAAAAAAACTAAAAAAGTATTTTTGTAAATAAATTTTACTGCCCTGTTAATATTCCTTTACTAGAAACATCTTACTCATGTTCTCGAATAGATTAATTAATTAAAAATTGTTTATTAAATAATTAACAATTAACAGTCGTTAAATATACGTAAACTGTTCGTTATCTGTTACAGGGATGGCGTCAGATAGGATAACGGATCAGTGTGACTGGTTCCCATGGCAACTGGTATTATAACGCGTATCGTAATAAAACTTGATTAGACACCTACTGAGAGCCTTCCGTAGATGAATGGATGAATTAATACAGGGTGCTACTTTTCATTTATTTCGTATATTAATATATAGGCTGCTGCTGATCAACAGGTCTCGGATTCGAATCCCGGGTCGGACCAAATATTTGTGTGATCCACAAATATCTGTTTATGAATCTTTGTGTTTATGTAATATGTGTGTATATAAAAAAAGTATGTTTATATATTTATAGCAGTTGTTTAGTACCCATAATACAAGCTCTGCTTAGTTTGGGACTAGATGATGTTGTGTGTAAGATGTCCGAAATGTTGATTTATTTATTTCGTAAACTCTTCTTTGTTCATTACGTAGATAAAAATGAGCAAAACAATATAACGTATTAAAACTTAAATTTAAATTATGGTATAAGCATATTTAAAATTTATAATATTTTATCATAGCATTTTTTAGTTTTATATTTATCAGCGGACTGTGATAGGCTCTTAATGATCATAAGCACTTTACACTTACACACAAAAACCTTTATGTTTATAAAATATGAAAAATTACGTTTGACCAACTCAGTCTTTTTAATAACATCTATAACTTTTTAAATTTATTACCTGAATTCACAAGCAATTACACAAAAATGCACAAACGTGTTAAAACCATTTGGATATTATACTCAAATTCCACAGCCGCGGTGGTTAATGTACATTCAGACACTGGCATTAATCTCATCATTTACGCTAAAACAAAAACACAACAAAAGGCCGGAAACAAATACGGCCACCCTGTATACAGCCCAAACTCAAAACAGATTCATTATGTGTCTGGGTTTGTCGAACACTGCTCGCTACACCTGGCGATGCCAGCCAATAGCAAACCGTATTGAAACTACATAAATATCAGAGCTACTTTATCTGATTACAGAAAAGGACGTTGTCAAATTATTTCTCGGTTAAAATGGTTGTTTTATAATCAAGAGCGACTTCTTGATGGCACCATAATATGTAACATAGAAGGTCTTGTTTGTTTTAATGGTGTAATTTTTTAATTTGCTTAAATTATGTATTAGTTAGTGTATAATATGTTAAAGGTTGATTATGTGTCATCGGGTTGACTCTACGAGACGTTGTTGGAATATCAATTTGGTCGTTTAGAACTTTATAACTTATAATTAAATCAAAGAGTTGCCTTGTTCGTTTAGTGGTTAGCGTATGCGGCTGCTGATTAAGAGATCTCGGATACGATTCCCGGGTTGAACCAAAGATATTTGTGTGATCCACAAATATTTGTTTCGGAGTCTGGGTGTTATTTATGAATAATATGTATGTATTTACAAAATAAAAAGTATGTTTATGTATTTAAGTTATTTAGTAGCCATAATTAAAGCTGCTTAATTTGGGCTTGATGATAAAATAAAATTAAACCATAACAAGTGGGAGATTGACCAAAGCCATGTGGGTCTATTATAAAACAAATTTATATGTAGATACTTGAACCATCTCTAAATAAAGACATACCTATACGAAATAATTTTTACCAGCTTTTAAATGTGTATTGGGTAATGATAATTAATCTAGTTTAGGATCTATCAAGAGAAACCGTCTACCAAGGGAAGAAATACTGAAACGAATTTAATGAAAATGATAGTATAAAGCCTGAACTTTCTCAGACTATAGACTATTTGTGTACCAAATTTAACATAATTCGGTTCAGTACTTTTACATAACTTACTTACATACACTACTTTTTACCGCGATAACCAACATATAAGCGGGTACAAAACCTAGTTGCATATAAAATGGAAAATCTACTTGCACGTAAAAGCGGCATTAAAGTGGAAGGGTTAAACAAGGCGTCGCACAAAGAAAACGGAAGATTTCACTGTGAAACAATAATGCACAAAGCTGAAGGAAGTGCACGAAACGGTACTTATGAAAGTAGTGAGCAAGGCTGACAATATATGCGATATGTAGAAGACGAGTATAATTATGTTGAAGTTACACTTACAGGGATTTACTTAAATAGAAATTCTTTGCCAAGAACTGATTGAGTTCAATCTCCCTTTCTGGTACAACTCTTTAAGTGTTTTCATGACATTATTTTATTGGGCCACATGTCAGAAAGTGATCATATTTATGGCGAAGCCACAGCAAAATAGTAGTATAGATCTTTACACGGCTACGTGATTAAATAATTGTTTTACTGAAGTTAACGTACGTGCCGCCAAACAATAGTAATATTATAATATTATAAATAAGGAAGAACAAACAACATATTGTCAATTAAGCAATTAAGTAAATAATATTTCATAGTAGCGCCCCACCTAAAACTGTCTACATATTACATTGTATATAAGCTTTAGTTTAAGTAAAATTAGTTGGAGTCTTACAGAGATAACAGAGTCATTATTAAAGCATTACAATCAACGTGTCGTCTAATTGGCTCCCAGGGTAAACACGCAATAATTGGTGACCCCGACGTGATCTATTGGTTTCTAGTGCTGATATAATACCGGGACGACCGGAACCCTATATGGTGTTCAGCAGTGAATCTAGAGAACAATAGCATTACGAAATTATCACATCCCAAAAATGGCTCCAACAAACACTCCTTCAAGAGGCGACACGGGGTGCGAATCAGTTGCTGCTATCACCGTCACAGACAAACTACCGCAATTTTGGACAGACTCCCCACGTTTATGGTTCGCCCAGTTTGAAGCAATAATAGCACCACAAAAACAGGGCGAAGATTACAAATATAACATGGTAATATCCAAACTACCAAAAGAGGTCGTCCATCAAGTCAGTGACATATTAACTAACCCACCCAGCGAAAACAAGTACTCCACCATCAAGGAGCGTCTAATAAACTGCTACGAAGAGAGCGAACACCGACGTTTCCACAGACTACTAGCAGAAATGGACCTTGGAGACCAGAAGCCTTCCCAGCTCCTGAGAAAAATGAAAGAAGCTGGATGTGGAAAAATAAACGACGACACTATTCGCCTGCTGTGGCTAAGGCAACTCCCCGCTTCGCTAACAGCGATATTATCGGTTACAAACAATATGTCGTTAGACAACTTGAGCGAGTTAGCCGATAAAATATACGAAAACTTGACCTACAACAAAAGAAATACTCAAGAAACAGCGGTTGACATTAACCTAGTTACAAACATAACGTCACAACTTGAAGCCATGCGAATAGAAATAAATGCATTACGCAGCATACGCGAGAATCAACCTAGGCAACGCAGCAAATACCAAACACGACATACGCCACATTCACGGTCAAGGTCGCGCCACAGAAACTCACATAATGGGTTATGTTATTTCCACAATCGGTTCAAGCAGGATTCATATAGATGCAATAAGCCTTGTTCATGGAATACAATTAAAAATAACAGGCTATCGGAAAACTAAAATTAGCACAGAATACGACGGGCCTCTGTGCTATCCACCCAGCAAACCGTCTAACTATAACTGACTCAAACAGTGGTTATAGATTTTTAGTCGACACGGGTGCTAACATTTCGGTTATAAATAGCACAAATAAGGAGAGCCAAGCATGCGAATACCAATTATTCGCCGCAAACGGGACCCCTATAAATACATACGGGGAACGCACTTTAACGCTTAACCTAGGACTGCGCCGAAGCTTTAAATGGACATTTACCATTGCCGATGTCAAGATGCCAATCCTGGGAGCTGATTTTCTGAACCATTATCAGTTAGTAGTGGATATACACGGAAAAAAACTGATCGATAAAAAAACAGGTCTGAAAACGCCTGCCAAAATAGTAAGAACAAAAATTGCATCCGTGCGATCTATAAACGCTTCTCTACAGGAACCAATAAAGGGATTATTAGAGAAATATGAAGATATTACAAAGCCTAGATCAATGAATCTACAGACTAAGCACCGAGTACAGCATCAAATAATAACAAAGGGTTTCCCAGTATTTACGCGAGCACGTCCATTACCTCCTGACAAATACAGGATTGCAAAACAAGAATTCCAAGATATGATGGACATGGGAATATGCCGTCCTTCAAGCAGTCAATGGGCATCGCCACTCCATTTAGTCAAGAAGAAGAATGGCGAATGGAGAGCATGCGGAGATTACCGCGCACTAAATAAAATAACAGTACCAGACAGGTACCCGCTGCCAAGGCTACTCGATTTCACGTATGTAGCAAGCGGAAAAGGAATATTCAGCAAGATAGACATAAAGAAAGCTTTTCACATACTGCCCGTTGCTGAACCAGAGAAAACAGCGATAATAACCCCTTTTGGACTTTTTGAATTCATCAGAATGCCATTCGGGTTACGAAATGCAGCACAGTCCTTCCAAAAATTTATGGACTCTATATTCAGAGACTTGGACTACGTATTTGTATATGTGGACGACATATTTATCGCTGACAAGAAAAATAACCTTAAGGAACATTATGAACACTTAGAGGAGGTGTTTAAGCGCCTACATAAAAACGGCATAACAATAAACACAAGCAAATGTGAATTCGCCAAGTCGGAGATTGATTTCCTCGGTTATCATATAACGAGCCAAGGGTTGACTCCTACTATGGAAAAGATTCAAGCTATAAACAATTACCCTAAACCACAAACGGTAAATGAGTTACGACGTTTTTTGGGTATGATTAATTTCTACAGAAGCAGTATTCCACACGCAGCAAAGCATCAGGCACCGTTAAATAAATATTTAATTAATAGTAAGAAAAATGATAAGACGGTTATCCAGTGGAATACTGAATCAAACCACGCGTTTGAACGCTGCAAGCAGGACATTCGACAATTAACTACATTGGCATATCCGGACAGCAACGCACAAATAGCGTTAATGACAGATGCTAGTCTCAAATGCGCAGGCGCTGTACTACAGCAGCGAAGAAAAACAAAATGGGAACCAATAGCTTTTTTCTCCAAATCATTTAGTGAAGCCCAAACAAAATACTCTACCTATGATAGAGAGCTGCTAGGAATCTATATGGCTATAAAACACTTCAGAAGACTCATAGAAGGACGAGAATTTACAGTCTACACGGATCACAAACCACTAATGCATGCTTTCGACAAGAAGCCATCATTGGATGATACCCCTAGACGAATCAGATATCTGGATTATATATCACAATTCAGTACGGATATCCAGCACATCAGTGGCCACAAGAATGTGGTAGCCGATGCCTTATCTCGAGTTATCGAGACGATAACCTTACCCTCTGCAATCGATTGGCACGAGGTAGAAAAATATCAAAAGAATGATAGCGAGTTAAAACGACTAAAAACCAATAAATCATTAAAAATAGAATTAATACACTTTCCAAATGAAAATATTAAGATTTATTGCGATATATCAACAGGAAAACAACGCCCTTTTATACCACTCAAATTCAGGAAAACTATTTTCGAAAGTTTTCATAACATTAGCCATCCTAGTAAGAATACTACGAGGAAACTGATTTCAGCTAACTATATATGGGAAAATATGAATAAAGACGTAAATGAGATGTCGGAGACATGTTTACAATGTCAACGAGCAAAAATACATCGTCATACAAAGTCACAATTTGGAGAATTCATGCCAACGGGAAGATTTTCCCATCTGCATATTGATTTAGTAGGACCTCTACCCACTTCTCAAAACAAACGATACATACTCACAATGATAGATCGTTGTACTTCATGGCCAGAGGCATTCCCCATAGCTGATATAACTGCAGAAACCGTAGCCAGAACGGTATACGAAGGTTGGATAACCCGATACGGATGCCCTGAATACATTACCACAGACCAGGGACGCCAATTTGAATCTGAAATATTCAAAAATTTAGCAAACTTAATGGGAGTTCAAAAAATTCGAACCACCCCATATCATCCACAGTCAAATTCTAAAGTAGAACGATTGCACAGAACATTAAAAACTGCATTGATAGCAAGAGGAAACACAATTAATTGGACAAAAGAGTTAGCTACCGTTTTATTTGGCATACGTACGAGTTTACGGCAAGACACAGGATTCTCGGCAGCTGAACTAGTATACGGTTCAACAATTAGACTGCCTGGAGCATTTTTCGAGACACAAAATAACTCAACGTACGCAGATTTTATAAGAGAAATTAAGGATAACTTAGAACACATGATTTCGCGTCCACAAAGACAAAGCAAGAACGACAAGATATTCGTACACCCACAGTTAGCGGAATGTAGGCACGTTTTCTTACGTTGTGACCGACTACGGCCCAGCCTCACACCACCGTACGAGGGACCTTATCTTGTCATCAGTCGCAATGATAAGATCTTCACGATCTTGATAAACGGAAAACAAAAAAGTGTAGCTATCGATAGACTTAAACCAGCATTTATTTTAAACAATAGCAAGATAAGCGAACGAACAATCGGAGACAAGATAACAGAATCTTCACAAGCAGATAAGCAAACAGAAAAAAGGACACGTTCTGGTAGAGTCTCCCACCAGACGGTTAGATTCCAATTATAATATATAAACCAGAACTATACAACAATAGACATTCACCTAGCCAGCGTCGAAACAGTACAACATGGGATCTAACGCGAGCCACGAGAAAGAACAAATCAACATGGTGCAGAACAATACACCAACAACAGAAGACTGGTCAAAGCTGCACTCCCAGGTAGCCTCAGAAGTACAAGGAATGCGAAGCTGGATAATTGGCATGGCGATAGCAGGGATAATTATATGTGGCATCGCTACAATGGTCTTCATTTGCAAATCCGCAGCCAAAAAGATAGAGAAGAGGCTCACCACTATAATTAGAGACACAAACGTAGTTTAAAGTCACATCACACCTTTTTTTACAAGGTATAAGGATGTTTCTTCTCTTCAGAGGGGGAATATCTATGGCGAAGCCACAGCAAAATAGTAGTATAGATCTTTACACGGCTACGTGATTAAATAATTGTTTTACTGAAGTTAACGTACGTGCCGCCAAACAATAGTAATATTATAATATTATAAATAAGGAAGAACAAACAACATATTGTCAATTAAGCAATTAAGTAAATAATATTTCATAGTAGCGCCCCACCTAAAACTGTCTACATATTACATTGTATATAAGCTTTAGTTTAAGTAAAATTAGTTGGAGTCTTACAGAGATAACAGAGTCATTATTAAAGCATTACAATCAACGTGTCGTCTCAATTGGCTCCCAGGGTAAACACGCAATAATATTTATTACTAGCTTTCGCCCGCGGTTACGCCCGCGTGTTTGTCGGTTATCGCGGTAAAAAGTAGCCTATGGGCCTTTCCCAAGTTCAGTTCTATCTTCATATAAAATTTCATCAAAGTCGGTTCAGTGGTTTAGGCGTGAAAGCGTAACAGACAAACAGACAGAGTTACTTGCGCATTTATAATATTAGTAGGGATGAGTGCAGATAATGCGTCATCGTGACGCACGCTATGGCGGCCTAGAAGGATGATTTTTCATTGTTTTTCAGCAAAAAATAGAAAGTAAATAATTGAAAATGAATGAAGTCCCAAACTAAGCAGAGCTTGTATTCTGGGTAATAAACAACTGATAAATACATAAATATTCTGTTTTAAATACAACGTATTTATACATAGAAAACACCCAAACTTCGAAACAAATATTTTCGGATCACACAATTGGTCAGACCCGGGCATCGAACCTGAGACCACAAACACAACAGTAGCATACTACTTACCTTGGTTATATGCACTAATAATGTAATATAACAAACAACTAAAATAGGACAACATTTTGTAATTTCTGTAATTGCCATATAATTAAGTGTCAAAATTTTCTTCATGACTGCTCTCAATGCTCATCTCTCATTGTAGTACTCGGTTCCCTGTTGAGAGCACGACGAAATGATTTTACAAGAATCGAACTGAATATAGCCATACGGTATCTCAGCCATTAGTATCTTACTTATAGCAGGAAACACGGATTTCTGCAAAATACTGTTTAAAAACTAACCTTGAAATTATTGCTTGAAATGATGCCATTAACTTTGTGACTATGGCACCAAATTTAACGAAACTGTAACTTTTTAGTAGTAGGCTTTGCCTACGCGTTATTCTAATGTATAACTTTGATTACTATGATATGTTTTTCATCCTCCTTAGGAATAGGATTTTCCAAAATATTCTCTCGTTTACGCTCCTCAAGGAACACGCATACAAAATTTCAACTTCCTGCACCTATTAGTTTCGCCTGTGTATTGTCTGTCAGTCAGCTAGTAACGTAACAGTTTTATATGTATTGATTTTAGATAATAGGGTACTAAATTCACGCTGATTTCAGTACGAATGGACAGGCTCGACCGGGGAGATACTACCGTCTTACAGATGTCTAACCTAAAATGACAGCGCGTGTATTGTCGTGTTTAATAGGTCGACATAGTGCTTATCACCGTAAATTACATACATACATTTCAAATCTATTTACATTCTGTAAGTATTAGGCTGTTAAATAAATTTGTTTATCATCATGCATCAACTGTAAGAAGACAATCATTTGGTACTTAAATTAATATTAGAAGTTTGTTATGCAATTAAAATATTTAAAAATACACAAAAGTAGTTAATAAAAAATTGACGATGTTTTACCGCATCCATTTCAGAAGACATCCTTGTATTCAAGAGACATTTGCAAAGCAAGGCAATCCGTGCAAAGTGTACGACTCCTTTGAGACTGTAGATCAGCTTTAGTTAAGCGAGAGCTTGGATATGACATATGTAACGTCAATATTATAAATTAACTTATAGTATAAAAACTGTTGACGTTCATAATAAAAATGAAGCGTGGCTCATGTAGGAATATCTTTATTAACACATTTTTAAGTTTTATAGTCTTTCATCATCAGCCTATCGCAGTTCACTGCTGAGCATTCCTCTCCAATTACACGTCACTTAGTTTGTTCCTCGGCTACTCGCATCCAGCTCAATATATAGCCTTTATCAATACTCAAAAATTATTAATGGTAACTGTAGTGAAAATTAAATGCAGAAGAATTGTAAAGAGAAAAGTAATTAAAATAAAAAAAATCTCTTGATGGTACCGACTATACGATTTGGCTTGAAAAGACACAAGGCTATTAGCTAAGCAGGTCAAACAATTTTAACTGACATGGCAAGGCAAATCAAGATAAGTACAAGCCTCTTGTTATTTAAATAGGTCTCTATACTATGTTGGTTATGATAACGCCCTGATCTAACGAAGTTTTAGAACAAATAGCAGAAACTTCACGACGACCTTATGTCATTTGTATAAAAATAAAACCTTTTAATTAACCAACATTGTTAATATTATCAACTACTTAGCTTCAATATGCTAATGAAAAAATCCGGAGAAAAAAAAACATCTCTCTTTTACAAGGTCTAGATATTGCCTACAAATCTTCCCAATCACAGAAGACACTTAGGAGTAATCGACCAGTTGAACGATTTCAAATAATTCCCTATTCCAAATCACATAATAAGCCTAGATAACAATAGAATGTCTTCAGGCATTTAAATGAAGAACGCAATCATTCGAATTTAGCTTTGGGAAATGCTCAAATAAGACAACAAAATGTTTGAGATGAATCGAAATGCCGTCTAACATTGTACTTTGAAATCCTTCACTTACATAAGATTTTAGTACTAAATTTGTACTTGAAATGCGAATTACTTAAATTTTAAATCATGTAATGGTTGAATTTAGACACTACCATTTAATTACTAAAATTATCCTAACAGAAACTAAAAATCGAAGAATTTGAATGTGTATTTATGAAATTGATGGGTTTACTGTAGATACATGTTCTTGATATGTAATCATTGATTATATAGTTTGTTTTAAACTAAGGTATACCTTAGACTATCTAAAATTAAATTTTATAATATTTGTACAAAGACTAATAATAATATTTGTAAAGATCGCCGTGAGCGATAAGACCGCCTTTTGTAATATCAAATATAAATCTCCATCTATGGCTGTAATTAATTTATACTTTGGTGGTGTTCAAAGAAGTTGTATCAATAAATAAATTATTGTTATTTTCGTTGGCAATTTGAAATATTTGATAGATTTTGATGTTAGTGAACATCACGGATAGTCTTAACCCTCTCCTGATTGAGAACCCAAGCCCAGTAGTGGGATGTTATGAATTATTGATGAACCCGACACTGTCAAAATTATTGTTGTTTGAATCTAATTTATCTGCAATGTGTTTATCTGTAGTTGCAGCTTAGAAGCCATTTAGCTCCGTGTAATTTAGTATCACACAGTCATATGATTGAGTTATCTGAAACAGGTCAGTGGGAGTGATTGTTTATGTAAGATGGCTGACAGGAGGTGGATACGAGAAACCGAGGATCGCTTTAACTAGTGTGCAATTGAAGTCTATATCCAGTACATACCACTTAGATCGATGC
Source organism: Phragmatobia fuliginosa (assembly GCA_932526445.1). NCBI lineage: Eukaryota > Metazoa > Arthropoda > Insecta > Lepidoptera > Erebidae > Phragmatobia > Phragmatobia fuliginosa. The sequence goes on along the minus strand of OW052081.1, from coordinate 6,747,437 downwards.
TTGTCTGTAGTTTGCGATAGACTAATGATATAAATAAATATAAATATTTTGGACATCTTACACACAACGCCATCTAGTCCCAAGCTAAGCAGAGCTTGTATTATGGGTACTAGACAACTGATATAAATACATAATCATACAATTTTTTTGTAAGTACAGACATATTATACATAGAACACGCACACTCCGAAACAAATACTTGTGGATCACACAAACATTTGGACCGACCCGGGAATCGAATCGGAAAACTAGTAAGTCAAATAATTACTTAGAAAAAAACAAAGGTCAAAACGAGCTGTTCCATATTAATAAAAAAGATAAATCTTTAACATATAATTGAAAGAGCATCACGGGCTATAAACAGTTTTTGAAAAATCAGTATTTTGATGAACTCTGGGTTCAAAAGTTTAATTCTAAAGGTCATATCCAACTTGATTATTAGCATACGTATGTGTTTGTGTAATATGTTGTATGCATATAGCTATAGAAAGATCTTGGAGCATTGGTACAAATGAAAGATCATAGCGATTCAAAGAAAATATTTTTATTTTCTTATAATCGCTAGAAACTAAATTTTACTCCAATCTTTTAACTGGAGTAAAATTTAGTTTTTTACTTATCGCTTACATCAGCACTATTATTGATATTAAGTATGATTAATTATTCTTTGTCCTTCATTTACTTGTGTGCCTCATCTATTCATATCTTGAGTTCATATAACAATAAAAAGTTAAGCATCATCTTCTGCAATAACAACTTACGTAACTTTGAAAATCCTATTAATTTATACCCATTATTAACTATTTTCTTTAAGTCTTCTATTCTGAAATTTGATTTATTTTGACATCGCTTACGATTAAAATTAAACATTTCGGATATCGCTAAATGTTTTTACTCGAGCCACTAAAATGTAGCAGCAGCAGAACTATTGCAAGTCTAGCAGTTAACTGCCCACATGGGTTTCCCGTACGCGAGGAATTTGAATTTTATCACTCCAGAGACGTGAACCACTAGACACTATTATTGCTGTACTGGCTTAGCAGATTGTATTATTCTTGGAACCATTTTACATATTAAGTTTCAAGAAATAGAAGCCGTTACAGGCTATTTTTATTTTAAAAGAAAACTGTTTTGAATAAAATCATTATTTTTAACATTTAGATCACAGTATCCGAGAACTTATGTCTCGGAGAGTATATTAAGCCTTCGGTCCCGGCTGTCATAAACATCCATGAGAATTGTTATTAGGAAATCAGTGCTATCTTATGAATCCCCTTCAGGGTTGCAGAGATCCGATGCCAGTCGCTCTTTGTAAAAACTGATATTCTGGTAAAACCGGTTTAACTAGTAGCCGATTCTAGGATAGGAAGGTGTCGATCACAGTCTCCATGCAAAAGTGTTCAATAGTAAGTAACAACATGCAGGCAGTTTTCGTTTCAGGCTTTCCTTCTCGTTGCAGTTCTATTGTATTGCATGGTTGGCCTCCTTAGTCAGTTAGAATTCTTGATACGCCACAAACTTTCTTTACTTAGATAACATTATATTTGAAAGTACATCTGACAATTTATATGATAATACAAAATTTTAAGCAGTCACTGTATTTGCATCTACACCCGGGAGGATATCTTAGAGTTTTGAAATAAAAGAAACCGTCTCAGACAAGTTTGATCCTAGCTAATATTAAATTCCTCCATTTTCAACAAGCAATTTTGTGATTATGTGTCGTAACGGATTAGGAGCCACGTCTGAAACTCTAGACATTCCTTACTACTTATGTCTTCCCTTTACAATTATCTAGCTTTTTCCGTAACATTTCTTACTTAGTTTAAGTAACGTTCCAGAAGAACAGAAATACTAATCAAGATCAAGATTTTGTTTATCAATTTGAATGAAACAAATTATTCGAGAGAGACAGAGTCTAATATTTCTTGATTATTACAATTGGACCGTGTTGTGCCAAAATGTTCCAACCCACAGTGAACATATTTTGAGTTATTTAAGTTTAAACATTTAAATCTAATTTTCCCATAAAGACAATCTGATTTCGTTGGTATATATTAAATATATCTTTTCCTAGAGAAAAGATACCAAAAATGAGTTTTTGCTAAAATAAAATAAGGCTCATTTTAAGTTCGTTGGTAAAAAATAACCCAATAATGACAAATCTGTGGGTTGGAACATTTTGGCACAACACGGTCCAATTATTACAATTATTATTCAAATTTGTTTGTCTCAACCAACTCAATTAGAGTTGGTTGAGACAAACACATTTTCTCTTTTACATTTAGTTTCGCTCTTGTAAATGTATTAGTGCAATGCTTGAAGTCACTATTACTTTTTCAATTTTATTTTTTTCTTATATATAAAATTCTCGGGTCACAATGTTCGTTCCCATACTCATCCGAAACGGCTTGACTGATCTTTATGAAACTTTATATGCATATTCAGTAGGTCTTAGAATCGGACAACATCTATCCCTACTAATATTATAAATGCTAAAGTAACTCTGTCTGTCTATCTATCTGTTACGTTTTCACGCCTAAACTGCTAAACTGATTTTGATTTAATTTGGTACACAGGTAGTCTAGAGTCTGAGGAAGGACATAGGTTACTTTTTACCGCGATAACCGACATATACGCGGGCGGAGCCGCGGCGAAAGCTAGTTTTTTATACTCCTAGGGCGCGAGCGGGCATCAGCTATCGGGAATATAATAATATAGGAACATTACAAAACCACAAACAAACAAAGACATTTATGTATGTGTTTCTAATAATACTACTACTTTGAATGTTATTTACTACCTGTATTAATTGAAGCGCTCAAAACCTAGACCTAGATGGGTGACTGTTTGTGGCATGATATGATAGGAGATTTTTCGTGATTTGAAAGTCACATTAAGCAGTCTTTTGAGAATAATAAGATAGCAGTCGTGAATCTTATTTGGAGGCCATCGGGCGGCTTGAAAACATCCAACGGCAAAATTAGGTATCCACATCGGGTCTTGACAGTCCCCAACCAGCACTCGGCCGGCATAAGGATCTGTCCTGTATAAACACACCTTTTGATTTCATATTGCACATTCACTCCAGTACCTCATGATTGCGAAAACACTATTATCACAGAGTATCGCGTTTCAAAATAATTAATTTCCCTTTACGTTAGAACGTAAAATAATTAATTCGAGCCATTTAACATGGTGACTGAAAGTCAACTTGATAGTAACTCATTTGCAGCTTTCTCACGTAACACAATTTCCACCTTCCAAAATTTGGGTTGACGCAATCAACCACACGCTAACTCTCAAACTTGAATATTTAACTTGCAAGCCAGGTTGTCTCGAAGCCATCCATATTTAAGTAACGCAGTATAACTAGGTGAATCTTTTTCGTATTTTATACATCTTTTATCCTTACTGCGGGTGTCCAGTGATTTCTCAAGGGATCTAGATGCGGCGATTTGACCGCAACTGACGTTAAATTCTTAATAACGGTAAAAAAGTTCCTCTCGCGTTTAGAGTTTTATTTTTTATTTTTGGGCATGTACTCCTAGTTGGTTTAGACTGATAAAATTTACTAAGAATTTAAAGAATTAAAGAAGTAATTTGTGTTCTGAAATTTCAGACATCAAAAAATAGGAATGTGGTGGCAGCGGTTTTACACACACAATTGTGGGTAAATTGAGTTTAATCATTTCTCGTATTATATTAGATCATAGGGATGTAAATATTTCATTCCAGTTTGGTATTGACTCCAAGTAATGCTTCACTATAACAAACTTATAAATTTAACATTTTAAAACACCATTTATATATTTGCAATGCATTGGAATCTAAATTTCAATGTAAAAAAAACTGGTACAAGAATAGCAAATAAGTATTGTTATTTAAGGACATTCGAAAATGCTTTGCAGCATCTAATAACATACTGCGTTCAGACATCCATCATAAATCAGTAAGGCTTAACCAACTGGCATATAGCCAAAAGTTGACTTTTAACATCAGTTAATCTAACACAGGGGGCTGCTGGCAAAATGTCAACGTTTTTTTTTTCAAAATTTGGCACTAGCACAAATAAAACGAAATACGTTAATTGCTTTGACCCGAATTGGACCCCTTTGCATGCTGTAGTTCGCTAATTAAAAAACCAAAAGAAAGTTTAGGCTACATTTTTTAATGAATCTAATTACATTTCATAGGTAGCTGCATCCACCAGGTGGGGCCTTTGATTTGTTAGGCAGACGAGAAATGTTTTTTGACTGTAACTGAATAGGAAAATATGATCTAGTGAGTTTAAAATTTTATTAACCAATTAATATTACTGCTTTGAATGCCTCGTTGATAGCGCTTTGCGTATGCGACTGCCGATCAAGAGGCCGGGATGTATTAGTTCGATTTCCAAGTCGGACTGTTAGTGTTGTTGGTATTTTCTTTTTAGGAATTAATAATAACAGCTTAAAGTATGGAAATTTGGCTGTGTTGATGCCGGTGCATTAACATTAAGCTCCGATTATTATGAACATCTACATCAACATATTAGGACCACCGCAGACTAGCTACTTTTAGCATCGGCTATCGGCGATTTGGCGACTGCATCGATGCTGCATCGCGTTTTAGCGACTTCCTGCGTTCGATCGCGGTATCGGAAACGCACGTTTTAGCGACTGCTCAGATGCCAAATCGATGCTACCGGCATCCGAATGTGTGCGGAGAGTAGCGTTCAGCTGCTGTGTCGCGCTTCTAAAAAGCGACTCAATCTCCGCGTTTGGCGTTTTTAAGTGTGCGGTGTAGAGCGTTCGATCGCCGTATTTAGCTTCTAAAAAGCGACTAGTTGCCGATCGCCGATGCTAAAAGTAGCTAGTCTGCGGTGGCCCTTAGTGCGCCTAACATGCATGCGTATAATGAAAGCTAAGAGTAGAAATATTGAAAAAGAGACTTAAAATTAATGACATTAAAGCATATAATCTAGCAATAAATGTTAATAAATTTTAGTTTAATGAAGTTTACAAAAGATTCATTACCAATCCAATTCAAAAGCTATCAAAACTCATAATGCAGAGGCAGGTTAGTATAATATAAAGATATCACCGGGGGGGTGTCACTCCGGAGTTTAGGTATAGTCGGCCGGCTACCTGCCCGGGCAGGCACGCCGGTCGACTAGACATCGCCAGAACAGAAAAGAATACACGATAGAAAGAGATGCAATTTAAGGTCGATCTGAATTGAACTTAATCTTTTGACACCAAGGGTAACTATTTCTTTAATTTACTTTTCGGAGTGAGTCTTCTATTTTACTGTGATATCACCAGCTTTTCATATTGTACCTACTGCCTTTTAAGTTATGTCTTTATTCACATTGTATTTTCGTAATATGAATGCAACAAAGAGCTCTCACAGTACACAACAATAGTTTCAAGAGATTCTACGTTCATGTTTCTAGAATCGTATCTTAGTACGTCTACTACGAGTCGTCGTTGTTTAGGAAATGCTACAAAATAACGGTCCAAATTTATTATTGTATTGAATGAATTCTCTTTGGAATATTTTATTCACTGGATGTATGATATTTACATGACAAAGGGAATACAATTGAAGTACGTTTATGTCAAGTACATGCTTAATATATGTATTATTAAGAATGTTTTACCTTTCTTTCTAGAAACAAACTAAGCAGGATTTGTTATAGACTTGTAAGATTTATAATTATGTTCATGGTCTAAAATCACTAATATATACATTTTTTTTGTTCTGTATGTGGTTAGTATTTAATATTTTTTTATGTGAAATATTCAATGAGGAGGGTAGGACTGGACTGACCAATGTAGCAACGCATTGCCATGTTGTAAATTGCCACGGTATGCATCGCCTCGGCATGCATCACCACACGATTTGATAGTATACTATCACATAGGAGGTAGCATTATATAAATTTAATAAATGAATATTTTGGACATCTTACACACACCACCATCTAATCCCAAAGTAAGCACAGCATGTATTATGTGTACTAAACAACTGATTTAAATATATAAACATTATTTTTTTGTAAATCCATACATATCTATACGAATTAATAAAATTGGAGTGTCTCTTTGTAATATTAAAATAACCGCATTTTACAAATTTATTATGTACACGGTACATATGCCAAAATAAATAGTTTTACAATTTTTGTCTGTCTGTCTGTCTGTTTGTTCCGGGTGTCTCTGGAACGGCTGGACTTTCACTGGCAGTTAGCTGATGATTTATGGAGTAACTTAGGCTACTTTTATAAACAACATTGGTTACAACAACAAACGCGGGTAACACTGCGGGGCTCAGCTAGTTATACATATAAAACACAAAAACTCCAATTGGTTCAGCAGTATTACAACCATATTACAACCAGTTCGAACTACTATTGTAAATAATACTGCAATAAGTAATTAATATTATTTTTACGGGAATTAACGCGATCACTTATTTAGGGTATTACATACCTCTGATTTGCCTGACGTTTCGACCAGGACCAAAAAAAAAAAAATGCATTATGTAATTCGAAATTTATGCTACAAATAAGTATTATCATGATGCAAAATTTTATTTATACGTTCTAGAACATTTTAAAACAAAATGAAGTGCATTGAAGGCAGTCTATTATAAATTCATATAAATCACCAGGAAGCATTATATACACATGTGTGTTGCTTCGGTTGTCATTTCGTAGTGAACATAATTAAGCAGAAAATATTTCAACTTTGAAATGAAAGTGACGCTTCAATGTTGTGTAAACCCTTACTTCAATATCTAAGTGAAGTCTTTATTATAAAAGAATTCCAACTGAAAATTATCAATCATTGAATAATGTCTTCTTCTTCCTAGCCTTTATTCCCAAGTTTATTTGGGGTCGGCTTCTAGTTCAACCGGTTTTACCTGAATTTCAGTTTTCCCACGGAGCGACTGGCATCGAACCTCCGCAACCCTAAGGGAGATCTGAAAATTGAGGGTTTAACTAGTTGTCAGTAAATTTGAGGGCACTGACTTCCCAATAACGATTGCCATAGATGTTTATGACAACCGGGACCGCCGGGTTTATGTGCTGTCCGAGGTACGGGCATGAATCACTGCCCAACTTCCAAACTCCGGGCTCTTATTAGGAATATCCCAATTTCCCAGAAAAACCCAAAACCACTTTTTGGCTCGACCCGGGATTTGAACCGGAGACCTCTTGGTTAGCAGTCGCATACGCTAACCACTAGACCAACAAGGCAGTTAATAATGTCTATGAACATTTAATAATCGCTTGTACCACGGAGAGTGCTACGAGGAATTGTTCGAATTGATCAGTGCCGCTTCTTTCCGTCATCGTCCCATGCGACAGCATTTCCATCCCCATCACTTAGATGGTTGGCAGTCCACAACGGTGCGTTTTTCCCGAAATTTGAACTAGTAGCCGACACCTAATAATCTTGAGAATAAAGGCTAGGAGGAAAAAATATGTACGTTGCTATCAAAATTACTACTTTCTACCCTGTCATAAAAGGATAAAACTTACATATATATACCTGTAAAATATAAGTATAAATAAGTAACATTGTTCAAAACTCTATTCCGACATACATTAGTAGTACACAGCGTAGAACAAAGGTGGCGCCACTTGTACCCAAGATGAACAGGTATGAATTAATTATTTATTAGTGAGTCGCTCTCTTCCTCGTTCTATTTCTCCGTGTTCAACATAATAAAAAATTGATTGCTCAGTTCTTGCGTGAGCTATGTTCGTGGTGAATGTTATAATCTAAAATGCTCAAAAGAACAGCCACTTCATTTTGCTCTTTTGTGTGTACAAGATGGAAAGATTTTTTAATGAAAATACCATTCAATATAAATATGTACATTTTACAGTAATAATATATTATAGGTACTCGCTTCTGCCTGCGATTCCGATCGAGTTTAGTGTCGGTTATCGCTACAAAAGTATCCTTTGACCTCTAAGGTTATTCTTAGTCTCTTAGCTGATTTCATCAAAATCAGACAAGAGTTAATTTTCAAATTTTGGATCTTTATATATATAATTCTTCTGTGAGTGTGTATGTCACTGAACTTCTCTCAAACGACTGGACCGATTTTGATGAAAATTTTTGTGTGTGTTCAAGGGGATCTGGGCATGGTTTAGATTTGCAATTGGACCCGGTAGGCGGCGCTGCGATCAAGTTCTGGAATTTTAAAGTTGGGCGGTACGAAGTTCGCTGGGTCAAATAGTATAATACAAAACCTTCCCATACATCATTAGTGTAACACGTTTTAAAGTAGATACCCTAGTAGTAAGTACACCATTGTAGAGTTTAAAAACATTTAGTCCTGGTTAGTATATCACAGGAGAGAAGTAGGCATAGCGTCTGTTTCTGATACAATACAGTCAGATATATTTTACACAGCTATAATTCACATATACACATGTTAGAATCACATACAAAAACAATCACCTGTCGCTATGAAATCTAAACTTTATGCACACATAAACACATTCTGTGTCATAACAGTGCACATGTCCATTTGGGCTTATACTTTGACAGAGAAGAACGCCTGCGTATAACTACTCCCAACCGTATTGCTCTATGGTATACCCGGGCACACATCAGTACAAATCTAGAAAAGCTTTTTCATTATTTAGTTTATACCTACTAGCTCTAAAGTAAACACGTCCCGTGCCCATGTCGATCTTACATGAATTTACTCCCTAACGAAATCTGTCCGAATAACTGTAGTTTTTATTTTCGGACATCTGACACACATCAGCGTCTAGTCCCAAACTAAGCAGAGCTTGAAATATAGGTTCTTAACAACTGATATAAATACATAAACATACTTTTTTTGTTAACACCTAAACCCCGAAGCAAATGTTTACAGATCATAGTAAAAACATTTGGTCCGACCCTTGAATCGAATCGGAGATCTCTTGATCAGCAGCCGCGTACGCTAACCACTAGACCAACAAGGCAGTCAGTAGATATAATTTGGACATCCGACACACATCAGAAACTAGTCCCAAACTGCGCTGAGCTTATGCTATGAGTACTAGAAAATCGATATAAATACATATATAATTACATAGTATACATAAGAAAAATTCAAACTCCGAAACAAATATTTGGTCCGACTCGAGAATCAAACAGTCGCATATGCTACGACTGCACTATCGAAGTAGTCAAGTCTGTAGAGAAACACTATTTCAGACTTTTATCTTAGAAGATGATCTCTGAGATATAACCACCAGAGCACGGAAGTAAATCGGAGTAGATTACACAAAAAGCGTATGTCAGTATCGGCCACTATCGCTCAGGTAATTATGTAATGTTATTACCTATTTGATGCGGTGGCGATGTGGCTTTTTTACTTTGAATTGTATGATGGGTAGAAAGTTGTGGCTTGTAATAAATAAAGTTTATGATTTACTTTTTAGAGGCTTAAAAATATAGTGAGGAAGTCAGTTTATCAGTAAAGATTTCTTAAGTTTGTTAGTTTTTGGTATGTGATGAAAAACAGGTTTATTTTATGTTAAACTAGCTGAGATAAACCGCGAGGAAAGCCGCGGAGGGACGGTAGTCTAAAAAACTATCTAAAGTTACACCTTGTTGTATGAGCTATCTGCCTGTGAAATTCTTAAATTTCGTCCAGCCCTTTCAGAATATTGCCCAAGCAAACAGGCAGACAGACTGATAGATAGATCTACAAAAAGTTGTGATATAAGTACCGTGTATACTTTCGTATGCATTTTGTAAAAAACTGTTCCTTTGAAATTACAAAGAGACGCTTTAATTTTTATTTATTTTTATTGATGTACTTTTTTAATTTATTAATTTTAACTCTAATTAAAATGTGTTTTTTTTTTTTATATATATTTAAGCCTGCCAAAGTGACTCTACTCTGCCTGATGGAAAGCATGAGTAGAATCCAGGAGTAGGGGTCACCATGCTTATTGTGAGAGTAGGCAATGTAGCATGGTGACCCCTACCATGGCAGCCTGGTTAGATTATTCTGCATCATTCTCCCGGCCTTCGAAGGGCGGGAGAATGATGCAGAATGATTGGGCCTCCGGTCTCACACTCACCAACGAAATACGACAGCAAGAATGCTGTCATTATTAGGATGGTCTTCATACAGCGGAAGCGACTTCATTTCATACCGTGTATAATTGCCGACCAAATAGTAAAGGTTTTAACCCACAATTAAAGCTCAAAGAAGGTTCTTAAGTACATAAATAACAAAAATAAAATATTAACAGTTGTATCTAAATCATCACTTAACTTTAAAAAGAAAGATACGTCAGATATACTTGACTCGTACTTTAGTCCACCCGTACCTCTCAACCACACAACAAAGTTATTACAGTGAAGTTATCCACAATTGAATTAAGATAGTGTCATTAACTGTGGTCAGATCGAATTAAAATATTACGTACACACAAAAAATGTGAGAAAGAACAAATTCCTACATTATTTCCTTATATTACGAGTACTACTCGTACTTATAAGTGTTTGTTAACGTATCGAATAGACTTCAATTGTTTGACATTCACAATCGATATAAAGTTAACTCGATACTAAGTTATTAAGACTACTTTGTTGGTCTAGTGGTAAGCGTGCATAGTGTAGAGACTGCTGATCAAGAGGTCTCAGGTTTGATCCCCGGGTCAGACCAAATGTTTGTGTGATCCGCAAATATTCGTTTCAGAGTTTGGGTGTTTCCTATGTATAATATGTAGGTGTTTACAAAAAAAAATACTTTTATGTTATACTGTCAAAATGATTAAATAATAATAAAGTTTTGTTGACACTACAAATATTATAAATAAATAAACGTCATCTAGTCCCAAAATAAGCAGTGCTTGTACTATGGGTACTGTACAAGTGAGGTAGATACATAAACATACTTTTTTTTCCTAAACACATATGTACATATTATATACAGAAAACATCCATACTCTGAAACAAATATTTATGGATCACACAGACATTTGGTCCAACCCAGGAATTGAACCCAAAACGTCAAGCACAGAAGTCGGATACTTTACCACCGAGCTTTACCGAACTTTACCACTTTACTGAGGAAGTCAATATTACAGTACATTCAGTGGTAAAATACTATCTACATTGTAAAATAACTTTCTGGCTATAATTTCAAACACAAAATTAGCCATTTTTGATAAATGCAAAAATAAACTTGCTTTAACCTGTCGATTGAACTAAATTGAACATCTTGTCAATCTTGCCAGCCAACGACTAAAATATTCAATCTAAAACAATCTCAATGAAAGCGTATAAACTATTTGCGATAGAGTTAGTAAGCGGAAAATAGACGATTATCCCCGACTCGAGTTTTGGGGGCTTTGAACAAAATCAATTATACAACGACGTTAAGGGGTTAAAGGGATCTGATACGAGTATCGAATACGTATCGAATGTCTATCGAATCAGGAATTTAAAAGCGGGAAAAGGAGTAAAATTTCCAACGTTGGATTTGATTTGACAATACAGTTAGATGATATTTTTTTATTTTAGTTTTTTTATTTTTATTGAATGATTTTGTTTTCTTTTCAAACCTTATGTTATCAGATTCTATTCTATTCGAAATAAGATATAGTTATTATTGAATAATTTCATTAGTTCCGTACTATAATGTGTATTTTTTGACATTCCTTGTTTTAGTGTTCACGTTTATATCAAATTATTTAATATCAGTCAAGATTCATAATTATTTGGGATAATGAAAAAGGAACAGAATACCTAATAACTTTTCGTTTTGCAAGTATTAAGTCTTCAAATGAGAGACGAATATTTATGTCTTTTTTCTAGCCTTTATTATTCCTAATATTATATGGAGGCGGCTACTAGTTCTACCAGTTTTAACTTAATTTTATTATATATATTTAATGCTATCAAACTGACTCTAATCTGCCTGATGTAAAGCTGATGTAAGTAGAATCCAGGAGTAGGGGCCACTATAAGTTTGTTCCACAACCCTAAGGGTAAATGCGAAACCTTGTTCTTGATCGGCAGTCACATACTCAAACCACTAAGCTAACGATGCCCAAACAGAGGTAAAACCAGCAATATATTTTCCCCTTGTCAAAGACCTTAATACGTTCACGAGGTTCTAATAATCGGCTATTTTATTTACCATGATTAGTGAGTAATAAGTAGAAGTACACTGTCCGCCATAGAAAGGGATCAAGGGATCAATGGAGTTGTTGTTGTTGTTGGAGTAAAATAAGAAACTCGATATTCCTATATGATCATAATGTATTTGTGAATTTTCGTAACAGGAGAATGTAACCCTTTCAATTTAATATTATAATGTTATTCCTATTCATTAGTTAGTTTACTATTAAAGTTTCCTTTTGCAGAGTGTCAAAGGCGTCAAAGCTACGTAGTGAACCCATTTGGACTAGCAATTGAAACGAAATTTATACAACTCCATTAGAAGAAGTCCATGATTCCAGAATCTGATTGAGCATTCACGCTATTTAAACTTCTTTACAATAGATGTCTGCGATTATTAAAGTTTTGGATTCCAAGAACCTAAGTGAATCCCTACTAATATTATCAACGCAAAAGTTTGAGAGTATGTGTTTGTATGTTTGTTGCTCTTTCACGCAAAACCTGCTGAACGGATTTGGATAAAACTTTACAGTGATATAGTTTATATATCAGACACTATTAATACGCTATATCAGACGCTACTTTTTACTGCAATAATCAAGATACACGCGGGAGGCGCCGCGGGCGAAAGCTAGTAAGACTATAAAGAAGCCATTAAACAATAATCATGATTTTTGTTCGTATGACTTTGGCTGCAAGGTTTTGATTTTTTGTATTACATATTGAACTACTTTGGTGGCGCAGTGGCATCATATGCGACTGTTGTGACTGTTGTTTAGGTCTCGGGTTTAATTCCCGGGTCGGACCAAATGTTGGTGTAATCCGCACATATTTGTTTCTGAGTTTAGGTGTTTTCTAAGCATAATATGTATCTATTTTCGTTTTTCTTTTATATATATTTCTATCAGTTGTCTAGTACCCATAATGCAAGCTCTGTTTAGTTTAGGACTAGATGGCGTTGTGTAAGATGTCCGAAATATATATATTATAAAAATATGTATCTACTGCGTGTACTATTGGAAACAAATGTAAAGAATCTATAATTATGATATAATATATATAATATATGATATACATATTATGTATTAATCAGATTAATTACAAAAATTTAAACCAAACATAAAATTCATCATAGAATATAAAATCCATTATACTAACTGTTACGCAAAACTGAGCATGATGTAAAAACTACTGGTCGAAATTCAGGTGCCAAATGAATTGTTTTTGTTCTATCACACGACCAATATACATTGAACTACCTCGCACCTCTCGCCAGTTAAAACTTTAGTAATAAGGGGAGATTTTAATAGAATTAGATGGATCAGTTTATTCTGGTTGATAGTGTCTTGCATCGTTTCAAGGGTTATCGAGTATGGTAGGTATTCGATTTTCAAATGAAATTGAATAGTGCTGCGGTTGAACCAGTAGCAGTATAAGTTGTACGAACCTTTTTTTAGAAATTTTGTTCAGTGATTTTCCTTCACATAATTGTTTTAAAGTTTTTTAAGCAATGTAGATGAATTCGTCAAATTGATACCATCAAAAATCGATGGCTGTGTAAATTGAGTATACTTTTAAACTAACTAGGTGTTTTCTTATGTTTGTAAAATATATAGAACGTTAAGGATAGACAGTGGTAAATGACTATGGCGGATCACGGATTCGATTTCTGTCGTAAACAGTACACTGGAAGTTTAACCTGCAACACTCTTTCATCCTACAAAAATGTATATCTATTTGACTAAACAAAATTTAATTTTCTGTTGTAATTCCACATTAACAGTTTTTATTATATGCATATGAAAGTATATACGTTACTACACTTTTAAATTTTTGTCTGTCTATCCGTCTGTTTGCCACTTTAATCTGACTAATCTTAGAATCGGCTTTGCTGATTTTGACTAAATATTCACCTAGAGATAGCTGACAATATAAGAAGTAACTAAGGCCACTCTCTTTTAGACTAACTTCGCTCCTCGGCTGCATGTACAACCAAGGTACAACTAGTACAACTATTACGTACAACTAAGGATTGATGTCAACCAATATCCCAGGATAAGTAATCTTACAAGTTCACGACCCTTAATGAGGACGTCGACACAAGGAAGACTGCATAATAGATTTAGTTTATAGATATTCCGAATTTCAGGGCAACAAAAGATTTTTTAGAGCTCATTTTATTAGTCTACAAGTTGAAAATATAAAAAGCCACGAACTGCTCTCACACCATATATTATCATATATATTTCGAACATCTGACACGCAACATCATCTATTTCTAAAACTAAGCTGAGCGTGTACTACGGGAACTACACAATTGATATAAATACATATTTCTTTTGTAAATAGTACATACATCATGTATACGCTGGCGTATATATCAATATACAATAATGTCATAACGTCAGATTGGGTTATGATTACAAGACACATAAGAAACAACAACAATATTTACCCTAAATTACCCAATTTCTACGTTCATTTACCCTTCGATGGCCAAACCGTGTGTCAAAGTCAATTTTGTCCCGAGGGGAGTGAAGAAACTGAGATTCTCGGCTTTATCATATAATCAACACTAAATCAGAAAGGTTTGACCATGGTCTGCTCAGCGAATCACGTCAGAATTTACCATAAGCTTCTTACCTTACATCTAGATTCCATTTAAATCAGTTCAGTAGATTTGGAGTGTAAGACCGACAGACGGACGGACAAAGTTACTTTCGCATTAATAATATTATATAAATATCTTTATATATACCATTACTTTAAGATAATTCTAGACCATTCAAAGTTGCCTTGAAGAAATTGCTCTAAGAGATAAGCCGACCTTAGTACATTATTTTGATGTAATACTAGTACTTTAATTACTAGCCTCGCCTATAAAACCCTGGTGTACAATAAAATGTAATCTATAACATTATAAGCACAGTTTGTTTGATTTATTGAAGGTGCTAATCTCAGAAGGTACTAGTCCGATTCGATTTATTTTACAGTATTACAAATGTACCGGTGTAGTGTAAACAAATTTGTTTAGTCTCTAATAATATTGCACATAATAGGAGAAACAGGTGAGGTGATGTGCGTTAGCTAGCCGAGATATATAATAAAGTATCCTTTTTTTTAATAGAGTATCTTGTTTGTCACACACGCATTTGCATGTGTGACGCCTATGTTGGCGACAATATTCAGCTTCTTTTTCCTAACCTTTATTCCCAAGATTAATTGGAATCAGCTACTAGTTTAGCTGGATTTACCTGAATATCAGTACACAGAGCGACTGGCATCGGACCTTTGCAATACTGAGGGTAAATTGAAACTCGATGCTTAAATTAGTTGTCATTATAATCGAAGTATATTGACATGCCAATCACGATTGTTATAGATGTTCATAATAACCGGGACCGACGGCTAAACGTACTCTGCGAGGACGTGAAACGCAATAACAAGAATAATCCAACAAAACTTTTGGCCCGACATGGAATAGACGATAGTATTATTCTAATAATTAAGTTACGAAATCAGTTATAGACGAATATTTTTCTAAGCTTTTTCTGAGTCGTGTCACCTTCAGTAGAATAATACGTAACCTTTACATCTGAAAGGCTTCCCACTGAAAGTACTTATATACAACTTTCTTTTAAAATAAAAAATATTTCATCAAAGGTAGAAATTGCAAAACTTTCAACAACATAAGGATTCCAATTTATGTTGTTCTCAACCAAGTAAAAACATTTCAAAATCACAAAGAAATAAATATTCTCTACCTACACAATAACATAACCACATAAGTCAACAAAAGAGTTGTAATAATACAGAATTACAAAGGATAGACACAAAGCAGTTGGTAAAACGAACCCATATCAATGATCCAGGCGATTACATACAAAAATATTTAATCAACACTGAAACATCTAATAACACATACGAAGGCAACAAACTGTTACAGGTGACAAATAAATGGCAGAAGGTTAAAATGAAAAACAATAAATTATTAGAAGTCTGATGTATTGCTACAGTGTAAATATGGCTTGATTTCTGTGCCATACACTTATATATACATTTATATAAAACTGGCACGTAAGGAATAAAAATATACGTGATACAAAGTATAATACTATTCACATTTCCAAAGGAAACTCTGAAATAGAAGTTAATCTAAGTTCTTCTACTGCATTGTATTCTATTTAGCTGACCAATACGAGGAAATAAAAAAATACACAAGTGTGTGCCACCGTATGTTGCGTTTGCCATGACAGATCGTGTGATAAGGCTTTGATGTGTTAATATCGTCTATATCCCTTCAGAAACAATCCGGGGATTTTTCTCAACCCTCGTATTTGTTGTACAGTATAATAACGTTTAGGGGTGTATAAGGGTTGAGTTTTACTATCGATTTATAGTAGTCTGGAAATTCTTTGAAATGCGAGTAGCGGACTTTGGCGGAGAAATTTTATATTCGCATTGCAAAGTCTGTTTGGGGCTTTTCTTAAGAAAAGTTGTGACTGAACTGTTTTTAGAAATTTAAGTAAATCACATAAATCTATGATTAAATTTTGAAATGGAATTACAGAAGTCATTCTACGGTTTTCGATAAGCGTTGATTTATACAGGATAATATGATTCAAGTTTGATAAAATAATTATTATTAGGAGCTGGATGTGAGAAGCCCAAAATCGATCACAGTGGTGTGCAATGGGAGAGGCCTATGTCCAGCAGTGGACTGCGATAGGCTGATGATGATGATGATGATGAAAATTATTTCTAGAATGCAAAGTAAAATTCTAGTAAGATTCAAGTGAAAAGCGAGGTGGGCACGGGTCAGCTAGTATATTTTAAGCATGAAGTTTGAATTTTAATGTTAAACATTAAATAATACGAGTGTTTTAATTAGTTATTTCAAATAAATATTATTTACTTTACTGATGAGAAGCTCAAATACTGTATAAATGAGTTCATTATAAAGAATTACCAGGAAAATGTATGAAATTTGTTCAGCAACCATCATGAACCAGCGGAAGTTTCATAAGGAACGAATCCTAATGCAAAATTCATAAATTCCTGTTTATTTAAATCTTATTGAGAGTAAGATAAGATTGGCAATATTTTGAACATCTATTTCTATAGATTCCAAGAGAGAAAATTGAAGTTTAAAATTTTGATTTGATTTATTATGGACAAGGTTTTTGAAACATTAGGTGCTTTTACAAATTTGCTAAGTTAATAAACAAAGATGTTAAACTGATAGGTATGTGGAGAAACGAGTGTTGTGTTCCTCCTCGGGTCACAACCTGTCAATTGATGTTGTGATATTGTATATATGCCAATCGGCGCGAGTATTTCTATATCGCGATTCAGGATTAGTTACTCTTTGGTTCAGTAATTCTTCTGTAGATGGTGCTGTTGTATATTTCGCTTGTGCTGCATGTGGAAGTCGCCACAGATCTTATATTAATAGTTAGGTAAATATTTTTTACTTTACCGCTTTGTGCTACAAAAATAAAAAAGAAGAGAAAAGATAAAAAAATAAATTTCAAGAGACATTAATACTAATAATAAAAATCTTCCAAATTTTTGGCTGTCGTAAAAGTCGGCAACCTTTGGCAATCCGGCTTGCCACCTGCCACCAAAAGAGGAAGAGTAAACTGCTCAAGGCTGTTTTTGATGATGACGCCATAGAGTAAGTCAATCTTAAAGCCAATTCAATGTTTATTAATTTTGTATATCTGGAAAAGCCACAGAACCAAATATCTTATTTTAAACAGGCCGTAAGATAAAATCTATAGCGAAGCTCAGAACTCTTGTAATGGATGGGTTACAATTTGTCACTACTTATGCAGATAGGGATCATAAGCGATAGTATATTGTTGCAGTTGACCTCGACGGGCCCAGTGACCCCAGTTTTCCATTCACACTTTTGTTTACAAGGGTTGAAAAGGAGTATGGGATGGCTGACATCAATATAAATATAGCTGCTAGCACTCTTGCCGATAGTTGATAGTGACTTAGATATCCAGACTAGTAGTATGCATTCGTAGGGAACTCTGTCTGTCTGTATGCTTGTCTATCTCCTACGCTTACATGACTAACCGATTTCAATGAAATTGATCATAGCGTTATTTATTCCTAACAAAGGTCATGGGCTACTCTTTACCGCAGGGAATTTTAGGTGACACTAACTCGGTATGCAATATTAAAATAGCAGTTTTTGTACTCAATGTATTTGAAAGTAAATACGGCACTTGCATCAAAAAGCCATTTATAAAAAATTGTGTCTATCTTTCTTCTTGTGTCTGTTTGTTCCGGGTAATGTCTAGAGTGACTGAACCGATTTCAACAGCACTTTCACTAGCAGATAACTGATAATCTAAGAAAAAAATTAGGCAATTTTTTTTAGACTAGCTTTGATCCGCGGCTTTACTCGCATTTCAAAACAATAACCACGAATAACACCGCGGACTCATCTAGTCACTAATATTTTAAGTGTAAGCCTTGGGAGCAAACAAAGCAAAAATAACCAAATTGGTATTTAAGGCTAGAAATCTTTCAAACATAACACAGACTGTGTAAGAGAATAATACGAAGAATACAGAAACTATTCATAAGGAATGGAAATTTTGTTGAAGTAATACTTTAATTTACATTAAGTAAACACCTAATATGGCCTTAACCCTCTCTTGAGAGAAGACCTGTGCCCAGCAGTGGGACGTTATGGGTTTTTGATGAAACACCTCATATACATACTCTTTGAAATTAGTGTGAATTGTCATAGTCGAAAATATCAGACAAAAAAGTACAAGGCTAAAGACAGCTCAATAAAAACGTTAAATAAATTATACTAACTTGATATAAATTACTGTCAGAATTTTGACTTATTTTCCTTTCCAAGCATAATGACTCAGATAATAAGGCAAGTTATACTAAACATTAAATTTCATACACAATATCTTGAAACTCATAACAAGCAAAACTTGGAATCGATACCGGATTGGATCGAACATTTCCTATTATTGAACTAAAACGGAACTCTTAAGTGGCTAAGTGATTTGTAACTTAACCGATTCGAGTTAGCTCGTTACCGATGGCCTGTGTGAATTTCAAGTGACATTTTGAATGGATAATTGACGTGACTGTTACATAAAATCTGGATAGAATTGATAACTCAGTGGACGAAGTTTGATTTAAAATGTAGTGTCATACGAATTGAGTTGTAACGAAGATTTGGATAAACTTTGCTATGAGTTTATTCTGAAAATGAACAAGTTATTTTTAATAAATACTAGCTGATGCCCGCGGCTCCGCTGGCGCCCTAGGAGTATAAGAAATTGATGTTGGCCGATTCTCAGACCTATTGAATATACAATAAAAAGTTTCATAAAGATCGGTCAAGCCGTTTCGGAGGAGTATGGGAACGAACATTGTGACACGACAATTTTATATTTAAGATGAGCCTGCTGAAGTGACTCTAATCTGTTCTGATCACAGTTCTCATTATGAGTACACACAATGCAGTATGGTGATCCAAATTATAGCGGCCTAGTGAGATGCTTCTGCATCATTGGGCCTCCGGTTTCGCACTCATCAACGAAATACATTTATATATATACTAGCTGCGACCCGCGGTGTTACCCGCGTATTTTCGGGATAAAAAGTAGCCTACATATGTTAACATCCAGAACTCATTTTTAAATTAGCCATTATAATCTATCAATATGAAGTTTTGACAGCAACCTGTGAAGTTTTGACAGGAGATAAACAGTGACACATTTTGACATTTACGTTTTATGTGTTTTTATAATCACATAGCTTTTGCCTTTATCTCGATTATTGCAGTAAAAAGAAGCCTATGTGTTATTCTGATATATAAGCTATATTACTGTAAAGTTTCATCCAAATCCGTTTATTAGTTTTTGCGTAAAAGAGCAACAAATATACATACACACATACATACATACATACTCACAAACTTTCGCGTTTAATAATATTAATAGGATATTAAGTTGATCTTTAAGTTTGACTGCACGGTTGGCCTAGTGGCTTAAGCGGTCGCCACGCCGCTTCCTACTACGCCAAGTGTCGTGGGTTCAAATCCCACGTAGGATAACACTTTGTGTGATTCACAATTTGTTGTTCTGAGTCAGGGTGTTCCTTGTGTCCGTTTCTTGTATGTTTGTAAAGTCCCCCGCGACACAGGAATTTATATTCCTAATGCGGGAGTTGTCTTTTTAAGAAGAAGAGAAGAGAAATCTTCTGTGCGAGGGTAGTACCGCCTTTGTCGAGCCGGCCTATTCGTGCTGAAATCAGTTCAATTTAACTAAATCAAATTTTATTTATCAAAATAAATGTTGTCAGTCATTTAGATGAATTAACAAATTGGTGTGGTTTATAAAACCACACTTCAAATAAAATTATAAAATCTGATTGGTGCTAAAATAGCAGAATGCGGTACTTTGGGTTTACGCAATATTATTTAATACTCTTAAACCACACTTGACAAATGATATTCATTTTGTGAGTAAATATTCTACATATATTTTTATCTCTCTCTGAAGTCGGTCCCTCATGTCTGAGGATCGTGGTCAGCTTCAGGGTTGCTTCTGGAGCGGATGATCTTCCTTCACCGGTTTCTGTCCAGCACGTCTCCCACAACTGAGTAGAATTTAGAGGTTGACGAGTCCTTTACGTGATCGGTCCATCTTGTTGGTGAACGACCGCGCCATCTTTTGCCTTCGGTGTTCCCCACTACGATCAGTTTTTCCAGACTTTCGTCGCCTCTGCGCATTGTGTGGCCGAAATAAGAAAGAATGCGTTGTTGGCACGTGGTGCATTTTTATACATCATAGATATATGTCGGATAAAGGATATCTCTGTTGCAATTAAAAATATGCATGGCTTTGTAATAAAACTATTAGGTGAATTTTTGTAGAAGTTTCTTATTCTCATTATTGTAATACGTTCGTAGCTTTCGAGTTATATGACACATACTTAAATATTTAAATTAAAACTGTAGTTTGTTTATCTGGTAAATGATTATATTAATATTGGAGGTGAAAAACTGTGATACTGACAAAACATTAGTACCATACATTCATTCTTATTACCCAGTTCCATCTGCCTCAAATCCATACCATTAGCATTTAACCCACTTTTACCTCACCTATCCTCATAATGAACGGGCAGACAGCATGCATCAAAACCCTACATTCCCTCACAAAGGAAGTACCTAACCTTTTTTAAAACCTGTTAAAAGTGACCTTTAACAGACTGACCGCTGTAAAACTGCCCTTATCCGGGACCCTTTCTTATCCAACTTGGATTTTTCCATTTGATTTGGCGGACTAAGAATTTGGGACCCATCTTAAGGCCATTGAATGGAAAGCAAGAAAATTCAATTTATACGAAGCCGCGATGCTTTCAGTGAATTTACATATTAAAATAAGAATTGTTTTGGCATAATGTAGGGAATAAAATGTTTGTTTATAAATCCTGGTACAATATCAACACTCCCTAAATTTGTAATTTGTGTTATAACAATTTTAGAACAGGAAGTAATAAAAATAAATGTATTGAATTAGATTATCAAAGAATTTTCAACTTCAAGTTTCATTAAAATATAAATCTGCGGGATTGCTACCATGTACCTTTTTGTTTGTGAGTATCCGATATTTCAAGTTTCAATTGTGATGCTTATTTTATACTAGTTGCACCCCACGATGCTACCCGCAATTGTTGTTGTAAATTTACTTCATAATCATCATCAATCATCAACAGCCTTTAACAGTCCACTGCTGGACATAAGCCTCCTTGAAAAGGAGGTATTGGCCTACTATACCACGCTGGCCAGACGGGTTGGTATAGGGTTGGTTTCAAGTGTTCCTTCTCTTTGCATTGATGTTGTCTTGCGTAGTTTAGCCCTTAGTCGCCTTTTACGACACCCACGTGGGATGAATAGGGGTGGTGACATTCTGTATTCTTAATCCGTCATCACACACACACACACACACGGACGAATTCGGACGAACTTCAAGCAAGTCTAAACTAATGTGACCTAAATTTCTCCTTATATCATGACTATCATGAGCTATCTACCTATTAGTGAATTTCCTGTCAAAATCAGTCTGAAATTAGCCGGAACGAACAGACGGACTTACAAATAGACTTACAAATAAAGAAAAAAATTGTAAACATAACAATTATCTATTGGACACGATTTTAAATCCACCTACGATTACGGGTGACTACGGAACCCTATTCTATGCGTGGCCTGATACGCAATTGGCCAATTTTTAAAACAAAGATCGCTTTACCCTTGACTTTGTAAATGTCATTGCCATCAATAATAGCAACTGTAGTAACCTAACAAAAAGGATTTTGTTGAAACGAAATTAGTGAGTAAAAACAAAATTAGAACCCTTTAAACTCATTTAATTATGCCTTTCATCTTTAAAATGTATCATACACAGCGTAAGATAAACAGAATTTTGAACACATAAGTACACGAGTTATCTGACTCGGCGTTTTACGTTTCGTGTCCATAAAAAGTGGGCGTGATAGTATTTTGTACCATTTTTATGACGTCATCGACATCCCTTCCGGTTGTTCCAACCGGTAGCATATGGTGTTTATTATAGGACTTTTTGCTAGTAGATAAGGTAGGATATTTGTTTTATTTTTAATTAAAATTAGAACACAGCAAGTCCTAAATTGAAATTGATGACCATTTTTTTTAAACATGAATTAGCTCTATTTAAATGTGCTGTTTATGTATTGTGTTAGTCATTTATTTAACATATAGGTTATTACTTTTTGGAAAATTCAAGGCAAGATAAATGGAAGATGATCCAGATCTACATACATACAGCAAGTTACAGAACAACAGGAAAAACAGGAGTCGTGGCGTATTATAAGGTTGAATAGATCACAGGAGATGAGTGGTGAATAAATTATTGATTTGTTAGGAAGAGCTTGATTTTTAAAACAAAGATCGCTTTACCCTTGACTTTGTAAATGTCATTGCCATCAATAATAGCAACTGTAGTAACCTAACAAAAAGGATTTTGTTGAAACGAAATTAGTGAGTAAAAACAAAATTAGAACCCTTTAAACTCATTTAATTATGCCTTTCATCTTTAAAATGTATCATACACAGCGTAAGATAAACAGAATTTTGAACACATAAGTACACGAGTTATCTGACTCGGCGTTTTACGTTTCGTGTCCATAAAAAGTGGGCGTGATAGTATTTTGTACCATTTTTATGACGTCATCGACATCCCTTCCGGTTGTTCCAACCGGTAGCATATGGTGTTTATTATAGGACTTTTTGCTAGTAGATAAGGTAGGATATTTGTTTTATTTTTAATTAAAATTAGAACACAGCAAGTCCTAAATTGAAATTGATGACCATTTTTTTTAAACATGAATTAGCTCTATTTAAATGTGCTGTTTATGTATTGTGTTAGTCATTTATTTAATATATAGGTTACTACTTTTTGGAAAATTTAAGGCAAGATAACCACTTGTCAGTGTAAGTCCACCAGTCTGGCACCTATGGTTTGGATAATTCTGTGGAATGTGGAATGGAAGATGATCCAGATCTACATACATACAGCAAGTTACAGAACAACAGGAAAAACAGGAGTCGTGGCGTATTATAAGGTTGAATAGATCACAGGAGATGAGTGGTGAATAAATTATTGATTTGTTAGGTTGACTTTTAAGTTATAAGAAGAAATTTTATCCCTACAAAAGTTACTCTGTCTGTCACGTTTAAACCGCTAAACCTATTTTGATGAATTTTGTTATACAGATAGATAGAACTTTAGGAAAGGACATAGGCTACTTTTTACCACGATAACCGACAAAAACGCGTGTAGAGCCACGCGCGAAAGATAGTTCAAAGTAAACAAAAGAAAAGAAAGTAAGCCATTTATTTAGAAGTACAAAGATAATTCTATAAACCATTAAAGAAACCAGCTGTATATAAAACTGTTGTATAAAAGACTTTATATAAGTAGGTACTCACCTGTACATCCTTTATAAACTTACAATTTTGTTAACAGAGTTATATCGATGATACAGTACACTAGTAAACAACAATGTATCTCAAAATGAAGGAACAGTTAAGTTTTACGATGCTGGTAGCGACTCAACGGATATTACATTATCTTGTAGTTGACCTATTACTATGCTCTAGTTATCTAGTTAACTGTAGCGGGTTTTATCACTAACATGGTTTAGAACTACAATTTATAATAATCCATACTATAATAATATTAAATATCTAAAGACTTTGTTTGTTTGAACGCGTAATCTCAACAAGTACAGATCCAATTTCAAAAGTTTGTTCAGTGTTAAATGGTCCAGTTATCGACGAAGGCTAAAGGAAGGATAAACTTTATATTATTATCATTGACTATGGAGTTTCAATAAAAAAAGGTTGTACAAAAAACGGGCAAAATTATTCCTTCTGAGGGCCACCATTGCTTGCGCTACGTAAATGGTTAAAATTTTACAAAAAACGATGTATGAAATAATTTATCCCCTTCAAAATATTTTAAAAAGATGGTGATAGTATATGTCTATCAGCATATGTCAAATGTTCGATGAATGGAACGTCTTCTTTTTATTCTTTTTTTAGTGAAATGGCAACCAGCCGAATATCAGCAATTCGTGCCAATGTCAAGTATATAAAGTCTTCAATAAATTATAAAGTCTTCTAGTCATTAAGTCTTCGTCGTAATGAATTTAATGATAAAAAAATGTGGATGAGATGAAATGGGGACCGTCTTCCGAAAAAACAAAAACGATCCAATGGAACGTCAACTGAACGTTTGTTCGAATGAAGTTTATTGCGAAACAACCATCGTCAAACGATTATTCGAATATTTAACAATCGATAAAATGCTTTTTTCGAATGAATTAGTTATTAATAGTTTGATAATTGCAGTTTAAAATGAAATATTAGTAATTGATATAAAGACAATATGAGGCATGCATACGTCCCAAGAATTTTCGTCACATATTATTTCATATATATTCAAGAAAATCTAACAATTTGAAGAAATCGTGCGGTTCTCCCATAAATTTTGAAACTTGCAAACATTATTATATTATACGATCAGAAAATCAAATACTCCCGAAATCGAAATAGCGCTGTAATTCTCTTAGAATCCTTTAAATGTATTAATGAAAATTGAAATAAAACAAAATGAACTCATTTCAAATAAATAGACACAAGATGATTACTGTTTGATTTCTCTAGGGTGTGGCGAGAATTCGAATGAATCTTTTAAAATAGATTGCATTTGTTTCTTGATGATTAGTCAATAGTACATTGTTCACCGAGGGAGGAAAGGAACCGATTACTAGCGAGGGAGCAGTTTGTGGCCCGAAGGCGCAGCCTAGGGCCACAATACTCCCGAGGTAGGAATGGGACTTTCACCCGAGTGCTACACAGTGCTTTATACTACACCTGTGAGGAACATTTAAAGTATTTATAAAATAAAATCAAAACGTAAGACACCATGTAAGACACAATTTAGCCACAGTATAAAGAAACATACAGTAGGACGACGCCTTTGATCTCGTGGTAAATGCCGGCAACGTCTAGACATTGTCGCAACTGCTAGGGTTGTCTCAAGTAAACAATATTTATTAATAAATTTATTTATTTTAGATCAACATCGTCATCAACATTATGATTATTATTATAAGCAATAATTAACAATGATCAAAAATATAGTTTTTGTTAACAGTTTCATTTAGCTTGCCTTGTTTGGGACAAATCAAGTAATTGAAATATATAAGGGGGTCAACCCGGCAACAGGAAAGGCCTGTTGCCGGATTAGTCTGAAATTTGGTATTCTAGTTTCAAACACATGTAATTTAATTTAAAGAAATATCCGGATTTGGATATTTTGAATTTGAAAAAGTTGTTATTTTCATAATCGTCAACCCAAAAAACCTCAAAATTGACACTCATAACTATATTTTTTTAAATAATGTCCTCCATGTTGGATCTAGTACACTTGCACGTAGCTATGAAAAAAAAATCCGCGAAAGACACTTGATCTCATTTTTATTTTCAGGCACCTCGCAAATCTTAAAAATTACACCCTTGTCGAAAAATTTGCAAATTTTCGTCGGCGCCTTCTTGGATTTTCATTTCAACCCCATAATCGTATTTAGTGACTTCGTAAACCATGGACATGATACCCATGTCGAAAAATTTGCAAATTTTAGTAGGCGCCATCTTGGATTTTCATTTCAACCCCATAATCGTTTTTAGTGACTTCGTAAACCATGGACATGATACCCATGTCGAAAAATTTGCAAATTTTAGTAGGCGCCATCTTGGATTTTCATTTCAACCCCATAATCGTTTTCAGTGACTTCGTAAACCATGGACATGATACCCATGTCAAAAAATTTGCAAATTTTCGCCATCTTGGATTTTCATTTCAGATGACGACTTGCAATCTTCCACAACACACGTCGTATGCACCATTTGAATTATTTTCCAAAATAATAATATTTTAAAGTGACACACGACAGCCCTGAAAGTTGTTTCCCGAGCTGCTAACACTGTAAATGTATGCAGCTCGGGGCAGCCGTTCCCCCGTCTCACCCCTCACGCCCCGCACGATTGCCCTGTCTAGACGTCTTCGTGGGACGACTGTATGTGATTTAGCTTAGAATTTGACATAATATTTATAAATATTTCGCGCTTCTTTTGTTTTTTTATTCTTCACAAAAGGATGTCAGTGGCACGGAGATTCCATATTTAAATTATATGAAAACTCTTTGGACAGGCGCGCGAGAAATGAAAATTCATTCAAAAACACATGAGAAATGAAAATTCATACAACTTTCTCTCCCGCTAAAACACGTTAGAAATGGATTTTCATACATTTTTTCCTCCCGCTTATTTAGGTCAAGGAAAAGACTAACTTTCTCTTTTCATTTTCAGGGAATATTGACTACTGTTCCGATCAGGTGTAGTATAAAAGTCATTTCAAAACTGAGGGATGGAAATATGTGAATTCTTGCAAACATAGTATTAACTTATGAACCTGCGTATTAATCTGATGTAGATGGTGTGATAATTGTGTATTGAGGATGAATGAGGAAAAAGGGCCAAGCGAATGATGCAAAAACATTTCACTAGGCCGCCATGGAGTGGGTCACCATGCTGCATCTTCTGAACTCACAATGAGGGTGGTGACCCCCAATCTTGGATTCTACTCAAGCTTTCCATCAGGCATAGTAGAGTCACTTTCATCATCATCAGTCATCATTAACAGTCCACTGCTGGACATAGGCCTCTCCTTAGAAAGGAGGTTTTGGCCTACTATACCACGCTGGCCAGACGGGTTGGTATAGGGTTGGTTTGAAGTTTTCCTTCTCTTTGCAACGATGTGGTCTTGCGTAGTTTATCCCTTAGTCGCCTTTTGCGACACCCGCGGGATGAATAGGATTGGTGACTCTGTATTCTTAATCCGTCACCACACGGACAAAGTCACTTTGGCAGGCTAAAATATATATGAAAAATATATCAATTCTTTTCTGTACCTAAGTGTAATTTATTTATAATTGGTTATGTACTCCTGACAAAATATTGGCCAGGGCGGCACAATCATGTACAAATGTCTGCTCAAGCATAGGTGTACTATCTGTAGCTTTACTTTTAATCAGATGAGACGACTATCTTACAAGACGGTGGAGAGATCCAGCGCAGGATCGACGGCTACACGTGCTCTTTGAAACACGGAGGTTAAGACCTCAAGTTTTAACTCCGGGCTGTTATTAGGTATTACTAAAATCTCGAAAAACATGATAACACTTTAGTGACCGGAGCTTGTATTCGAACTCGAGAGTCTTCCTGCCAGTCGCATACCTCAACCTCTAGAGCATCAAGCAGGCGATCTTTAAAATGAATTCAGAAATACCTATTTCAGTATGTTACTTAGCAGTAGCACTCTGCCTAGTTTAAGATCGGAAGCCGTTTGTAAAATGTGTTAAACTATTATGATATTATAATATTTCATTTTTATATATCCCCACTCTGTACCATCAATATAAACATAACCGAGTCTGGTCAATGCCTTAAACATTAGACACCTACATTGTTACGTACAAT
The DNA here is from genome assembly GCA_932526445.1 of Phragmatobia fuliginosa. Lineage (NCBI taxonomy): Eukaryota > Metazoa > Arthropoda > Insecta > Lepidoptera > Erebidae > Phragmatobia > Phragmatobia fuliginosa. The sequence goes on along the minus strand of OW052081.1, from coordinate 6,719,162 downwards.
ATAATCTAACTTTAAGAGAGGTGTGCCACTAAAATGTACTTACGAACATAAACCAAAACTAAATTAATGAAAACTAAACGTGGATTGTTCCATCTCGTGGAATGTCACGTCGGATAAATATAATCGGATAAATCGATGATTGATTGATTGATGTTTATTGTTAGCATTAAATGGATCGTATTCTTAATGTTATTTATATCAGTGTCGTCTTCAGCACATTGCAGAACACTGTTGGATAAGCTTTCCCATTGCAAATCTCTGTTATTTTTTTATATAAAGTCTTAAAATGGATAAGTCGGTTTTTTCAAGGAGAGATATTTTTTACTATTTGAATGGAAGTGTAATACAAAAGTTTTGTAATAACTTAGCCTGATTATACAGATTGATATTTTTTCTTACTCGAAAATTGCATTCGAAATTTGAAAAAGAGCGCGATGGTGATTTGAAATTCGAATTCGTTCCCTGTCAGTAGACGTTTGGCTTTGCTACAGTTAGCACGTTTTAATGAAGTGCATTTAGCAGATGGCGTAGAAGTAACGAATTTAAATTACTTTTTCCCCCTTCTTCATTAAGAGTTTTTGTCTTCTGAACTCTTATTTCAACTGTTTCCGTTTCTTATCTGTGAGATAAAGACGTTTCATTATCCTTCGACCTTTTTTGTTTTTATTGCCGAAGGCTTTATGGTGGTAATTAAAGAACAGATATTTTGCTGCCCCTTGTACTTTGAAGATTATCACATTCCCTTTACGCACTCCCAAATAGGTCATACTAAGTTTTATTGTAGGGTAGCCGAAGTATCTTCGTGTCCAATCAAACAAAATTGTTGTTAAGAATGTTACTACGAATTAGCAACGTGATTATCCTTTGTTATTTTTTTCTATAATTAAGTTCCCGACTAAGAAGATATTCAAAAAAAATACTATTATAAAAGCTACGACAGCTATTATTAGAAACAAATACAATCTTCAAACTTTCAAGTGTTGTCTAGTGAGTTGGATAGTCTGTCTGGCCAGCACCGTATAGTAAGAAAAACTCTCTTAATAGCGTTATACTTAGGTCCAGTACTGAACTAATAAAATAAAAGGTAGGTAGTAGAACCACGCTGATTTCACCACGAATGTGCCGTCTAGACACGGGCGGTACTACCATCACATAGAAGACCAACTTAAAATGACGGCATTCGTGCTGTAGTTCGAAGAAAGTGGATTGAAATCCACTGTCGCTGAAGCGGATGAATTGTAGGCGCTCCTCCGGGCAGACTTTCGTTTAATTCAGTTTTTGTGAATCAGTTCTGAAATTAATAATGTTCTATTTAAAATAAATGATTTTGAATATGAATTCATTTGTTTAATTTGTTCGTTCCATTTCGTACGTCTTAACTTTTATGTAACAATAGCTCTACCATGTCTATTCATTAAAAATGTATTATCAATAAATTCAATACTAAATAAAGCTAAAAATCTACTACAATATTATATTATACTACAAATATTGTACTGTAGTTAAAACGATATTGAAATTTTATGAACAGTACACATTTTTTATTGAGCCCTGAACGGTAAACGCTCACAAAAATTATTCTCTCCACAATGAGTTAGAGAATTGCAAGAATTTTTAATATAGTATGTTTTCTCAGTTGATCATAATTTCTAGAAAGACATTGAACTCGATTAAGAATACTGTATAGTCTATAATATAGTAAATATGTAGTAATAAAAATGTAGTAAATATTAGCCTACAGGCCAGTTGGAGTGACGACTTGAGCAGGATGGCTGACAAGAGCTGGATGCGAGAAGCCCAAAATCGATCAGAGTGGTGTGGAATGGGAGAGGAAGATGTCCAGTAGTGGACTGAAATGGGCTGATGATGATAATGATGATGAAATATAAGTAAAATTAATTCAAAAGCTCGCACAACTTTTCCCAGGTTTAACTCAAATATAAAAACAATACAGAACCCGATTCAAAAGTTGTTCGTATTTATATTTCGAGTGAGTTTTATTCTTTATTTCTCATGAATACAATCCAAATGTTATGATGATGATAGTGAAATTTAACAGACTAAATATTAAGTTCATCAATATAAACCAATACCCAGTATGTAAGTATAATTAAATATACCACAACGTTGTTAGGAGCAGAAAATAACCAGTGGTCCATAACAGAAACTAATTTGATAGTACATGAACATGCGTATAGTATGATAATTGCCTGTCAATATTGCAGTACGTTCGCCTGACAAATTTAAATTCATCATTCTGATACGAATCCACAAAGTAATTTTGATGAACATGTGAATATATTTTTATATACACCGACGTCTTGAAGAAAATGTCTGGCGTAGGATAGATGCAGACTGCTCAAAAACGGAATGGTCAGTGCCCTTTGTTAAAGAGGCCTTCTTTAGTGGTGAACTTAAAAAATTAAGAGACCGCGACTGGGCAATACCGTAAGACGTCCACAGGCCAAGTGGAGAGACGATTTATATAAGATGACTGGCAGAAGTTGAACGCGAGAAGCCGATAATCGAATGATGCAATTGAATAGACCTATATCGAACAGCATCAGACAGGTAATAAAAAAATTAAAATGTAAAGTTAATTTCAAACAATATTTTGTAGGTAACTATAGCGAACTTATTTCTTCTGTTTTGGTCCGTCGTAGGGGTCCATGATTATGGCGACTTATAGGTGGATATCGAATAACAATGATCGTGTATTCTTTTGGAGCCATGTTTATTAATTATTTATTCTAACCTTACGTGCTAAGGTATGTACATGGAATCTCTTAGTTATGATCTTAAAGCCTAAATTATATATTCTAAATCTATCGTTACATTGCACAATAAACACGTCATAATATCAACAAGGAAATGACAGCCGGAATCCTACGTGCTTGGTAATCGGCACATATCTGAAATGTGCTGATCAAAAATGTCTCTATATAATTTCGTATTTTACTGTTATTAATATATGACTGACTAATAGTAACTGATATCAGTCGGATATATTATCTGCAATCTGTTCAATATAAAGTCAACATAATGCTAAAGTAAACATAATATTTATGTACTTTGTGATTCACGTCTTGATCGACAATTCGATATTGATGTTTGAATTATATATTATGACTCTGAAAGGTACAAAGTTAACATTACTGTCTTTGTTCTGTTTATACGTTATATGATAATAATATCTTATTTGCTTCCTAAAAGCTCTTTTAGTGATAACAATATACATGATCACATTTATTCAAAAGCAAAAGATGTTTAATATTCATAGCCGAAAGAGAAATGAATACAATGACTAACCACCATTGAGGAGTCATCATCGCTGAGTTTCTGTATAAAAAAGTTGTACATAAAATAGCAGTATACATACTTTATTTCTGAATAAATAAGTAGCGTTTCTTTCCAATTTCAATACCATAAATTTAGAACTAAGGATGGTTTAAATCCATTTCGAATGAAAAAATAAAATATATGACGGCGCGTGATTATGTATCACAAATTACAATATTTTAATAGTTATCTATTGTAATCATTACTCAATGTCTTATTTTTGTTTCAGTTTTAGTCGATTCTGTAGACGATATTGAATGTATTAAAATAAGAGCGGAAAATTTCCGAATAGGGTAGTTCGTATCGCGCCACTGGTAATGGTGGTCGGTCATTCTACTGACAGCCGCCGCACGAGGTGCACATGTTCTAACCTCCAATAGGTTAGCACATGTGCACCTCATGCAGCAGCCTCTTAACTCGTTTCCACCTTGTTTTATCCCTTATGAATTTACGTTTCCATCTTGTAATCCTTTATCATTTTACGCTAACATGTAAGATGTTTAAATAATACGACATTGAACAAGTGTACACTTATTTTAAAATTCCCGCTGTTGCACTTTCCACGTCGGATAGCCACGACTAAGACCGCTGTGAGGCCTCCTCTGAGGCTCCGACAAATACAATAATTTTTTCGAACATCTCAAACACAATGCCATTTAATGCAAAACTAAGCAGAGCTTGTACTATGGATACTTGTCCGTGTGGTGACGGATTAAGAATACAAAGTGTCACCACCACTATTCATTCCATGGGTGTCGTAAGAGGCGACTAAAGGAACAAAATAAGCAGCTAACATCCTGCCAAGAGAAGGAAAACTTGAAACAAACCCTTTACCAACCCGTCTGGCCAGCGTGGTATAGTAGGCCAAAACTTCCTTTCAAAGGAGAGGCCTATGTTCAGCAGTGGACTGATAAAGGCTGTTGATGACTGATGTTAACACATATATGTTTTATAAATATATTAGTATTATACATAAAAAGCTACGAAACAAATATTTGCATATCATGACCCGAAACCTCATGCACAGCAGTCCCATACATTACACTGCGCCGAGGTAGTGAACATTTTAACATTAGTTTAGAAACAAAATCAGAAGTAATTTTGCCGATGTTTAACAGTGTTAATCGAAAGTATTTTTTCTTAAATGCACATATAGCCCTCTTTTTAAAATCGATTAAAATAGAGATAAATATTTTTTAATAACACACCCTTAGGTGAAATAGGGAAATATTTGCGAAATGAGAATGTCTCCCTGTTTACAGAACGAGAATTTCATGTGAATTTACTTGTGAATTATTGAGATAAGTCCATATCGCGATTATATTATTCATATTCAACATTTAATTCAAAGAAAAAGTTCTCAAGGGACCTGTTGTCAAAAATATCACGTAGCATCTTTATGATCAGACACATTTGCACATAAAAGGAAGTTTACGATCTCCGTACCAAGCATCGGGAGATAAAAGTGGAAACAAACCACAATATTGTATGCCTTATGCTTTTTTTTGTTATCTAATATTTTAGCTGCCGAGCAATAATCTTTACTGGCGCGGGTAAAATTTACTTTCGTCCTCCTCTGGGATCGAACTGAGTGAAAGTTTTGTATTTCGTGTTCTGGGAAAATATTTGAAAAACTAAAGACGTGCTCGTATTGATGAAAACGTTATAGATTTATGAAAATGATGCTTTAAATGACATTATCGTTACAGTATATAATGCAAATATTTTTTATGGATTAGTATCGATATTATGCATTTTTATTGTTCTATGTATTGATTTTAACGCAACCCGATTAAGAGATGTTGTTCTGTTTATTCTTGTTATCATCACGATCATTTAATTCACATTTTTATAGGAAAGACATAGAACACGATGTTTTATGTCTGAATATAGTTTTTTTTTACTTATATGCATAAATTTCCTATGTTATGTTAAAAATTAAGATTATGAAAATATACCATTAATTAAACACACTAAATAGCAAACTAAACTAAGTAGCAATAGTAATATTTTTTTTATATATTTCATAGACTTGATATAAAATCCATTCAAACAAAAAGTCCAAAAGAAAACAACAAGGTTCAAAACTAAAGAAAACCTAGCCATATCCCATATAAATTCATGTCCCTTAAGGTATTCTAGGAAAACGAAAATAGCAAAGGCTAAACAATCTGGGACCCCTAATATTATGCAAAATGCCGTCATGAGGATTCAGAGGGGACTGTCTAAGGCAGTTTTGGAAACAATAGACGTGAGTGGTACCTCCGAAATGGCCTGATAGGTGGGTTAAGAAGGTCGTATGTAGGCCCCTTTTGACTTCCGCACCGTTTCTCGAAAAAGAGTGAAATTGGAACGAGCAGTGATAATGTGTTATGCTTCATGTAGGGAAGGGCCATTTCTTCTAATGATTTGGCAGCGTATGTTTATATCTTATCTATAATAATATAGTAACGTTGAAAAGTTTTTTGTTCATACCTATATTTGGTACATAGTGACTGCAAATTAAATGTAAACTATTTTGACTAGCTGAGTCCCGCAGTGTTACCCGTGGTTATTGTGATAAATTACGAGTAATGAGAATCTTATAATATTTTTTTACAGATAGACTATAATAATATCTGACTGCCTTGTTGGTCTAGTGGTTAGCATATGCGGCTGCCGATCCGCAGTAATCGATCGGTCTCGGTTCGATTCCCGGGTCGGACCAAGTAATTATGTGATCCACAAATATTTGTTTCGGAGTCTGGGTGTTTTCTATGTATATTATGTATATATTTACAAAAAAAAAGTATGTTTATGTATTTATATCAGTTGTTTAGTACCCTTAACACAAGCTCTGCTTAGTTTGGGACTAGACGATGTTGTGTGTGAGATGTCCGATATATTTATTTATTATTATTTATTTATTTATCTTTATAATTATGGAGTGATTACTAAGTTTTGCTCTTTGGGGGAGACCTTCGTTCAGTAGTGTACGGCAATAGGTTGTCACTATCTAAGTTTCAACAAAATTATTGAAAACTAATGAAGATAATCAAACATTTAAAGTCTAAAGTATAAAACTTCTGAAGTCTTTTAAAACAAGCAGGGTCAAATATAGAACACCTCTTTACCTACGATATAAAGGATTTTCATTACTCTAATAAAACTCTAGTATCAAAATCTATAGTATTTTATTCTCTATTGTTTTATTCTAGATTCCTCGCAGACCAAAAAAATCAATCATATCCACAATTTTTACTCTCCTTCGACATTTATTTCAATACTTCGATACTGATATTACATAAATACACTCGGTTCCAAAAATTACGGGTCAGTCACAAAAATTGAAATACCTCCAGAACTGTAAAAGCTAGATCAATGAAATAAAAAACAGAATAAAGACTTTTTAGTTGCGCTTCTAATAGCATATTATTTAAACTGGTTGATGAAAAAAACTTCATTAGAAAAACAAAATTTAAAAAAATGACTATTTTTAAAAACAAAATTTTTGTTTCATGTCATTATGGATGCTTTCCATTTCTATTCTGTCACAAAAAAAATTATCGTGAACGTCTTCCACGTGCATAATTATTATTCTGTGAGGTGAAGCATGGCAGTCACGCTAGAGGAATGTACCAGAATCCTAACTTTTTTGGAACTTGGGCGGAGCCAGCGTGAAACAGCCAGAAACATTGGTGTATCTTTGTCGACTGTTCAGCGGGTAGTCCAGCGGTACCAAGAGACCGGATCACACCTTAGAAGACCAGGAAATGGCAGACCAAGATGCACAACGGCCAGGGAAGACAGACAACTGGTGGCTACAATGCTCCGAAATCGTTTTCAAACTGCTGTTGGTCTAAAAACTCACTTTATTCGCTTTGGAGGTGGCAATTTAAGCGCTCAAACAGTAAGAAGACGTCTTGCTGAAGCAAATTTGAAACCATTGAGGCCCGCAAATGGCCCCAAACTGGAACGGGGACATCGAATTGCAAGACAGAGATACGTGCGCGAACACCTAAACTGGACACTAGACGATTGGTCTAGGGTAATGTTCACGGACGAGTCTAAATTCATGCTTTATAAGCATGATGGTAGGCAGTTGGTGTACAGAAGACCAGGGGAGCGCTTCCATCAAGCGTGTGTGGAGGAAAAAGTGGCGTACGGTGGAGGCTCCGTACAAGTTTGGGCTGGGATTTCTGCTGAGGCCCGCACCGAGCTGGTGCTCATTCAAAATGGAACTCTAAATGCAGAGAGGTACGTGGAAGAGATCCTCAATGAACATGTAGGTCCTTTCATGGCCAGGATGGACCGGCATGGCATATTAATGCATGATAATGCGCGTCCCCATACCGCCAGAATTGTACATGACTACCTTGAAGAGGTCGGTATCGAACTCATGCAGTGGCCAGCGCGAAGCCCGGACTTAAACCCCATCGAGCACGCCTGGGACGAGCTTCAGAGATGCGTGAAAGGTCGAAACCCCCCACCAATCACGCTTCCCGAGCTCATACAAGCACTGGTGGAGGAATGGGAAGGTATTCCTCAGCACCGGCTCCGAAATTTGGTGTACAGCATGCCTAATCGCCTGGAAGCTGTCAGAAGAGCTCGTGGAGGCAATACAAAGTATTAAATGAAGAAAGTGATGAAAAACAGCAAAAAAACAATCATAAAAAAAATTTAATCTTAAGAAAAATATGACTACTTTAGTTTTTTTTTAATTTAAGATTAATATTGTGGGTGTAACTAAGTTTTATTTTATTTTTTATCTGTATAATTAAATTCTCAATTGAACAGTCTTCGTTTCATTAGGATGGCATACGTAGTTCGGGAGATATTCGGGTTTATGTGACTGACCCCTTATTTTTGGAACCGGCTTTATTTGATATTGAAATAAATAAGTTTAGCGACAGGCAGCGGCATTTGAAACTTACAAGTTACACCGATACGTTGCATTTTATACCTTCAAATTCGTTTAAATTCGAACAAGAGAAGGAATATTGATGGCCAATATTAAATAAAGCGACTGTTTTCAATATTTTATGTATTTTAAGAATCTATAGCTTTACTGTTTGAAAGAATTTTTTGCATCCATCGGGATTATTACTCCTTTTTTGGATTTCAGAAGATATGTAGTTCAGTGCGGATTTAGGACATCTGACTCACAACATCATCTAGTCTCAAACTAAGCAGAGCTTGTATTATGGCCATTATGGGTCCTACTAGACACCTGGTATAAATACATAAAAAAACGTTGTTTTTGAAATATAGTAAATATTAAACATAAAAAACATTCAAAACTCTGAAACATATAATTCGCAGATCATACAAACATTTGGTTCAACCCGGAATCGAACCCAAGATCTCTTGATCAGTAGCCGCACACGCTAACTACTAGACCAGCAAGGCAGTCAAATGTTTAAGTCATTCTACTATTTTGTATGTAAAATATATGTCGGCGCGTTAAGTTAATTACAGTTTGTAATTACGTACTAAATAATTAATTCAGGATAATCAAATCAATTTTAAAAGTACTATAATCCCATAATACATTTTCTAACCTTTGTTATCAATTCAATTGATTTTGTATTTTTATTAGGAGTTTTAAATGCTCAAAATAAGTTGTGAATTATGTGAAAGGTTTTATTAACTAAATCACATTATAAATTCCTATTGTGATTTGTAAACATCAATCGGTGTGTTTTTATCTTACGGAAGTAACATTTGATTTAAAAGGAAATCTAAACTGAAATGGTGTCCATATTGCTGCTTTTGATAAAAACACATCCGATTTAAAATAATGTCAGCTAAACTTTAGTTTAATCTTTTAAAATTACTAATAAATTCAGTTAGTATTTGTTGATTTATAACGAATACATTCGTTACTTATTATATGGTCCACAATGTTAAATCATTATAAGTTAGGTCCGGTGGCGTGATCGTACCGGACGTTGCCCAATTAGAGAGTACACGTTAGAGGTGGTGCCCGCAACAGTGCGGGCAGGCGCCGGTAGGAGTCCAGAAGGAAATCCCCTCCCTGGACTCCTTCCAATACAAAGACGCAGAGAGGGTCACACCGTGTGGTTTTAGTCGGTTCGAGTCCAACACACCACCCCGCCGTTACCCCCGACGGGGTGACGGTCCGCGGGGATTTCCACACGTAAAAAAAAAAAAAAAAAAAACGGTGGCGTGATCGGCCATATTGTTTTCTTAGTTTTGAATTGTCTTAGAAAGTAAAACTAGTGATTTGGATTCAGTCTGCCTTTGGAAATAATAGAGAGTGGAAGACTCAGAAAAATCCTGTGAGTAAATCGATTCTTATTAGTTGATTATTTAAGTGGTTGTAAAGCTAATATTAAGTGCATTGACTAAGTGTATAAATCATAACGTTTTCCTCTATTTTGGTGTTTTCATTATCCTGCAATGTCCGAGGAACAATAATGAGAGTGGTGACGTCAGCAATGCTGACGTCATTCTTTCTTAAAAACTTAGATGGCACGTCTGCTACGTTATCAGAAGTGCGAGATCTACCCACTTCTGCCGGACATTCTGCTACAAATAATGAAAATCTTTCTGTTTACGTTAGCGGCGTGTCCACTGAGTTCTTCTCGCGGATATTGCAGGTCATGAAAGCCATGACCGATCGTATGTGTAGACATTCTGAGAGAGTTAAAATTAGTGACGTGTTTTTACCGTCGTACGATCCGGACGCCAGTATGCGTGAATTGTATCAACACGTGAGCACAGTCATGGAAACCTACAGCCTGACAGATTATGATGTTAAGATGAAGGTTGGAAGTCTACTTAAAGGTCGTGCCAAGTTGTGGGTGGATAAATGGTTGATTTCCACATCTACCTGGCAGGGATTGCGTGATTTATTAAATAACACACCTAAACCCGAAAATAGGTACTCTCGAGACATTCTCCGATTCATAGAGAATACGTATGACAAGCCTAAAGATATTGCTCAGTTTCTGTCTCAGGCTTGGGTACTCTGGCGTCGCATCACAAAAGACAGATAATCCGACGTGTACATTCTGCTCAAAAGTAGGCAAATGTTTCAAGCGTGAACGTGAAATTATATCTAAATTAATTGTGCGGGTATAGTATAGTAAGTTTGCTTCTATGCATATGAGAATTGGGAATGTTAAGATTAAAGCTGTTTGATAGCTGTGCAGAATGTTCGCTTATACGCGAGACTCTAACAGCTGAGTTACCTGGGATAAGAACGAATGAGGTTAGCTATTTAAAGGGTAGTTTACAATGCCCTCACTAACGAAAATAAAAACGGTATGTATTATCGACAATTTACAAGTAGTTTCAATTTCATGTAGTAGCTGATAATGAAATATGTTCTGATGTCGTTATTCGCATAAATCCTCTTGATAATACAAATAATGGTGTACCAGTCACGTCACAGAGTGTCAAACTGTTTCATCAACCGATAGTAAACGATCTGAGTGTTTTAACTTTGATAATTTAGATTGTAATCTATTGAAAATATTGCTTATCAAATTTGAACATGTCTTCATTAGCGGGTTCCCAAAAACTAGAGTTAATGACGGTAAATTAGAAATTTGACTAAAAGACCCTACTAAGCGAGTGGAATGTCGACCATACACTTTGAGTGCGGTTGAAAGGGAGAACTCCTTAAACACAAAATCATACGCGAAAGTAAATCTTCGTTTGCGAGTCTAATAATATTGGTCAGAAAGAAAATGGCGAGGACCGTAAGTGTGTTGACATCATAGAAATAAACAGAAATACCCTTAGGGACAATTACCCTTTATCAATAATTTTAGACCAAATAGACCAACTGGTTGGTGGTAATTACTTCTCCACTTTTGACGGCAGCTGCATTGCGTCAGATTCCAAATAAATAATATTTGCAATGACATTTGGTCTAAGCAACGCCTGCTCGATTTATCAGCGTTGTATTAATAAAGCGTCGATGCCATTATTGATTAAGCAGGTATGTCAGGTTTACGTAGATGACTGGGAAGTCAAGGAAAGGAAAGGATTCCAAATGTAAGAATTTCCAGGAATGTATCTCTAACACAGAGCAAATGTTTATTGCTTTGCAATGGTTTCTCAATTAATATCAAGGGGGTGTCACTCCGCAGTTTAGGTATAGTCGGCCGCCTGCCTGCCCGGAAGAGCATGCCGGTCGACTATACATAATCAGAACAGGTAAGTTACACGATAGAAAGAGACGCAACGGTAGGTAAATATAATTGTAGTTGATTCGGCGCTGTGCGATCTGAATTGAACTTAATCTTTTGACGCCTAGGGTCCCGATTTCTTTAATTTAATTTTCGGAGTGAGTCTTCTGTATGAGTACTATTATGTATTCTGTGTTAATATTGAGAAAACTGCTTTCATTAAACGCTCCATTGAGTATTTGGGCAATAGAATAGCTGATTGGCAAGTTGGTCCAAGTCGAGTTTAGACTTTAACAATGGCACCGGTACCAACTACAGTTAAACAGGTCGGACAATTCAATAGTCTTGCTAGCTATATATTCAGGCGTTTCATTCCCAATTTTTCCAGAGTTAAGATGCCTCTTTACGGCTTCACAAAAAAAAAAAGACTAAATGAGACTGGAACGGCAGACCCGATGAGGCTCGTAAGAAAATTATCCAATATATGTCTACTGCGCCTACCTTATCTTGATTTCAGGAAGATGTGCCAATTGAACTCTACACTGATGCCAGTAGCCTTGGGTACGGAGCTGTACTGGTTCAGAAATCCTTCTGTGGAGTCTAATTAATTCATACCACACATGGGTACATCATCCGGAATGGGAGAAGACCCTACAAAAACTGAAGCAATCTTCCTGGTTTGATAAGATACGCACCGGCGTGAGGAACTTTTTCGAAAACTGTACCGTACGTAGAACTTCAAAGGGGCCTTCGGTGCAATTCAGGTGCAACTACATCTTATTCGAAAACTCACTGCACCATTTCAAGTAATACAAATGGACATCACTGGTAAATTGTGCACCAAAGACTCTCATGGATATGATGAGTGAATTAAAGGTTTGTGACCAGGTTCGTATGATATTCTTTCATTAGCGCCAGGAGTCAGCCGAGCAAATGGACAGGTGGAAAGTGTGATGGGTACGTTAAAAATGTTCTTACTATGATAAAAAACTATTACACCGAGAAATGGCAAGTCGCATTGTAGGTTGCCTTTAATTGTACAACACATCGAGTGACCAGTGTTGCACCCCTCACCCTCCTAACACGACAACAACATTGTTTTCCACCTGAGCTGCTGATATTGGTAAACATGGACGATGAGTCAATGGATTTCATTTTACTAGAACAGCATGTACATCAAAGATACTCTTGCAGCACAATATAAAAAGCAGCGTTTTGATAAAAATAAGGCAAAACTAAAACCTTTCCAAAGGAGAGAATCCGTTCTCATAAAGAACAACCCAAGTAGTCATACTTCTTTAGATTTGAAATACAGTGAACTATTTGAGATTTACAGAGTGCTGGGCAATAACCGCTACATGGTAAAAAGGGTGACAGGCCGAGGACAACCGCGTAAGGTGGCTCAAGATCAATTCGTAGAGCTCCTCAGCCAGGCAATCAGGCAACCGTGTCGGCGGAATCTGAAGAGGATGATGAACAACAACCTGGAACATCCCAGCGTATAACTCCAACACCGGAGCATCATTCATTACAAATCTGTCATGTGAATGTCTAATAAATTTGGTGAGTTCGATCCGTTACTAGAAAACCTGGTTTTCAACTAGAATTTGTGGGTGTGGTGAATTGAATACCATACCTAAAAACATTTATAAAGTTTATGAGACCTACTCAAAGACAAGCACTACTGCACTAGCACACCTATTGTGTTCGCAAAATATTGATAAGTTCCTTCACGTCTCATGCTTGCATTATTGCTGATATTTATAAAAATGTAGACCAGATGGCTATGTTATTATGACCTTATACGATAAGGTCTTTTAATATATTTTTTTTTTATACATCCCGTGTTGACCACGATCATTAAAAATGATCCAGACCACACCATCGACCTAGACCCAATTCCTTTAGGGCCTCTGTGGACCACGGCGTTCAGTACCGCCCAGACCGCAGCATCATCATTTTTGTTTTTGCTCCCGTGTGGACCACGATCATATGGAATGATCCAGACAACACCATCGACCTAGACCCAATTCCTTTAGGGCCTCTGTGGACCACGGCGTTCAGGACCGCCCAGACCACAGCATCATCCTTTTCTATGATAACATAAATAATACAGGGTTACGTGGAGTAACTGTATTAAAATTAAAAAAAAAAAAAAAAAAAAAAAAAAAAAAAAAAAAAAAAAAACATAATTACATATGTAGTGGCATGATGCAGTTGCATTGCCACATAAACATATTTCATTTCAATATCTAATATTTACTAATGTTATGGACGTGTAATGGAACTAAATATAATGATTGCTCCATGCAGCTGATGACTTGAAGTTATTAAGCTGACCTACTTATCAATGCAAAAAAAAGAAATAGCAAATAACATGGATATGTGAGTCTATGTATATGCGCCAGACTAGAAACTTAACATTTCACTCTTCAGAATGATTACCTCGGGCTGGTGCAGAGCGCGCACCACCTCGCAGAATGGCCGTGTCGGCGCGTTAAGTTAATTACAGTTTGTAATTACGTACTAAATAATTAATTCAGGATAATCAAATCAATTTTAAAAGTACTATAATCCCATAATACATTTTCTAACCTTTGTTATCAATTCAATTGATTTTGTATTTTTATTAGGAGTTTTAAATGCTCAAAATAAGTTGTGAATTATGTGAAAGGTTTTATTAACTAAATCACATTATAAATTCCTATTGTGATTTGTAAACATCAATCGGTGTGTTTTTATCTTACGGAAGTAACATTTGATTTAAAAGGAAATCTAAACTGAAATGGTGTCCATATTGCTGCTTTTGATAAAAACACATCCGATTTAAAATAATGTCAGCTAAACTTTAGTTTAATCTTTTAAAATTACTAATAAATTCAGTTAGTATTTGTTGATTTATAACGAATACATTCGTTACTTATTATATGGTCCACAATGTTAAATCATTATAAGTTAGGTCCGGTGGCGTGATCGGCCATATTGTTTTCTTAGTTTTGAATTGTCTTGGAAAGTAAAACTAGTGATTTGGATTCAGTCTGCCTTTGGAAATAATAGAGAGTGGAAGACTCAGAAAAATCCTGTGAGTAAATCGATTCTTATTAGTTGATTATTTAAGTGGTTGTAAAGCTAATATTAAGTGCATTGACTAAGTGTATAAATCATAACGTTTTCCTCTATTTTGGTGTTTTCATTATCCTGCAATGTCCGAGGAACAATAATGAGAGTGGTGACGTCAGCAATGCTGACGTCATTCTTTCTTAAAAACTTAGATGGCACGTCTGCTACGTTATATATTTAACGAAATAAATAATTTAGAAAAGAAACACCATCTTAACACTGAACCCTGTTACTAAGTGTATATCCATCTGTCCCCTTGCTGTATACTCATGAACTATGCTGTGGTAGCTAGACAATTGAACAAATAACAAAAAACACCAAACTCAGAATTATTAAATAAATATTTAAAGCTATTTTTCTCATTTATTGCTCGAAATTATTTGATGTTTGACATGTACAGAGAATGGTTCGGAACCCTTCATGAGCTCTCCGATAATTTTTTAAACAGTTGGCTTTATCGCACTAGAATATTATTCTCATTATTACAATTTTAAAGAGGAATTTTGTACTACATAAAACTCATATTCATAACTCATAGTCATATCATAAGACTCATAAGCAAGTAACATTCTAATACATATAAACAAAAAATCTGTAGGTCTTTTTGTATTCTATGTATACAACACTAGTAAATTATTCTTTAATTATTTAAACCACAAAGATGGAGAAACTCGTAACTTAACTGTATTTATTATAAACGTAGGTGTAGTGTTATTTAAACGGGTGCAGCACTTAAATGTATTTAACGCTGCTAAAGTTGGAACGTTTCAAAGTAGGTTAAAAAAACTTCAGCTTTGACCGACAAATTGTGTTTTTTATGTACCGCATATGGGAATGTGATTTTAAATTTAGTTTTGCTGTGAGTTTTAAAACTTGAACTTTGTAATGTCAAATAAATGAAATGGAAATTGCGGATAATTTTATATAGAAGTGTGTGCCGGGCCAGCGTGTGGTTGTATGGCTTTAGCCATCTCCAGTGATGAGACCTGAACCCAGCAATGGGAAATTATAGGTTTTAGATGTGAAAATTTATTTGAAAACTGAGTTTTTGTAGTAGAAATTAGTAGTAAATGTGTATTATATTCTACCGTGTATCTCGATTATTGCAGTAAAAAGTAGCCTATGTGTTAATCTGATATATAAGCTATATTACTGTAAAGTTTCATCTAAATCCTGACTAAAAGAGCAACATACATACACGCTCACAAACTTTCACGTTTATAAGTGTGTAATTTAACATGGATCGTAACGTTTTAAGACCTTGTGAATTTCTAGATGTTTTTCTGAATCAAAACAATATTCTATATCAGTGGCTTATCAATTTATGATCACATGCTTAATGCTGCTCCTAAATACACCGTTGTTTGAGTCATAGGTAATAAACGATAAACGGCGATTGAAATGAATAACTGTTCTGCCTGTAGCTTTATATAAATTTGCTCTTTCTGTATTGAGATGCATAAGTGATGTTATAAGTACAACGAGGATTTTTTAAACTGGCGCTACTATCATTTATTGGTTTTACTTTTAATATTTTATATTGATTGTATCACTGTTTTCAAAACCATTTAGGTATTAGTAGTTTCATCAACATCAATAGTCCTTAACAGTCCGCAGTTCGATGTAAGGTTATCCTTAGCAAGAAGGTTTTATTAATCATTTCGACTTTGATAATAGAGATTCCATTTAATTTGGACATCTGACACACAACATTTATTTTCCTATTTTTTAAATTAGGCAACACAAAGTAAACCAATAATATGCTGTTAAAATTTTAAATGTTTAGTTTTAACAATATCTTTTATGCCCTCTTCACACCTCCAATTTTATCGATTCTTCGTTCTATGTGCAATAAGTTCTACTCTGGAATACACTCCTTTCTAAAAAAGCTTCACATGATGTCCATAAATAGCTTCACATTGAAGACAAAATCGCGCGAACTTCTTCATAGCGAATTGGCAGTACATTCACAACGCTAGCTCAGGAGAGGGTTAAGGTTATACGTCCCTCCGCTGTCCAAGTGCGCGTTGGGGACTGGCAAGACACGTTGTGGCTACGTAAATCTTGCCCGTCGGATGTTTTTAAGCGGCCCGAAGGCCTTTAACTAAGCTTCACGATTGTTATCTTATGATACCGGGACCGACTGCTTAACATAACATAACATATCATGCCACAAACGGTCACCCATCTAGGTCTGACCGCGCCGTCGTTGCTTACCCTCGGTGATTGTTTCCAATCACCTAAGGCCACTTGGTTATGAGCGCTTCAGTAACTTCACTAACTTTGATATCTTTGTTAAGTTCATACAAACAGAACGGACAGAATACCTCATGGCATTAAATCCACTTTTGTAATTGTGCTGTTTAAAAAAAAATATAAATAGTAAAATATTGTATAAAATTATTTATTTATTTTATTTATTTATTGTCTTCATTGTTAATACAAAATAGTAGGTACAAAAGAAAAGAGTCATAAAATATGAGTTACAAATTATATGTACAACAATTGGCGGTCTTATCGCTCATGGCGATTTCTTCCAGACAACCATATAATTATATAGTGTAATACTTCAGAATATCATTAAAGAATCATACATAGAGACACATTTATTGACATCAGACAAATACTTACACTTACAGAAATGCATAAATACATACACAGACATACAAATATACATATATACAAACTAATATATATATATATATATATATATACACATACATAAATATATACATACATAAAAATTATGTATCTATTGTGTAGTTATTTTGCTCTGAAAGTGTACTAATTCTGTTAAAATGTTTTTCCTCCACGTTCGAGGGCTGTTCTTTTTAGGTTTATGGCCACCTTTTACGGTCATGTCCAAAGACAGTATGAATCATAATTTTCCCATGAGCTAGATAAGGCTTGAAATATTCAGAAGATATTTCGTTGTGAACATTTTTAATTTATTACCATTTACTCTTCGTTACAGAATGTACACTCGGTTCCAAAAATTACGGGTCAGTCACAAAAATTGAAATACCTCCAGAACTGTAAAAGCTAGATCAATGAAATAAAAAACAGAATAAAGACTTTTTAGTTGCGCTTCTAATAGCATATTATTTAAACTGGTTGATGAAAAAAACTTCATTAGAAAAACAAAATTTAAAAAAATGACTATTTTTAAAAACAAAATTTTTGTTTCATGTCATTATGGATGCTTTCCATTTCTATTCTGTCACAAAAAAAATTATCGTGAACGTCTTCAACGTGCATAATTATTATTCTGTGAGGTGAAGCATGGCAGTCACGCTAGAGGAATGTACCAGAATCCTAACTTTTTTGGAACTTGGGCGGAGCCAGCGTGAAACAGCCAGAAACATTGGTGTATCTTTGTCGACTGTTCAGCGGGTAGTCCAGCGGTACCAAGAGACCGGATCACACCTTAGAAGACCAGGAAATGGCAGACCAAGATGCACAACGGCCAGGGAAGACAGACAACTGGTGGCTACAATGCTCCGAAATCGTTTTCAAACTGCTGTTGGTCTAAAAACTCACTTTATTCGCTTTGGAGGTGGCAATTTAAGCGCTCAAACAGTAAGAAGACGTCTTGCTGAAGCAAATTTGAAACCATTGAGGCCCGCAAATGGCCCCAAACTGGAACCGGGACATCGAATTGCAAGACAGAGATACGTGCGCGAACACCTAAACTGGACACTAGACGATTGGTCTAGGGTAATGTTCACGGACGAGTCTAAATTCATGCTTTATAAGCATGATGGTAGGCAGTTGGTGTACAGAAGACCAGGGGAGCGCTTCCATCAAGCGTGTGTGGAGGAAAAAGTGGCGTACGGTGGAGGCTCCGTACAAGTTTGGGCTGGGATTTCTGCTGAGGCCCGCACCGAGCTCCTCAATGAACATGTAGGTCCTTTCATGGCCAGGATGGACCGGCATGGCATATTAATGCATGATAATGCGCGTCCCCATACCGCCAGAATTGTACATGACTACCTTGAAGAGGTCGGTATCGAACTCATGCAGTGGCCAGCGCGAAGCCCGGACTTAAACCCCATCGAGCACGCCTGGGACGAGCTTCAGAGATGCGTGAAAGGTCGAAACCCCCCACCAATCACGCTTCCCGAGCTCATACAAGCACTGGTGGAGGAATGGGAAGGTATTCCTCAGCACCGGCTCCGAAATTTGGTGTACAGCATGCCTAATCGCCTGGAAGCTGTCAGAAGAGCTCGTGGAGGCAATACAAAGTATTAAATGAAGAAAGTGATGAAAAACAGCAAAAAAACAATCATAAAAAAAATGTAATCTTAAGAAAAATATGACAACTTTAGTTTTTTCTTAATTTAAGATTAATATTGTGGGTGTAACTAAGTTTTATTTTATTTTTTATCTGTATAATTAAATTCTCAATTGAACAGTCTTCGTTTCATTAGGATGGCATACGTAGTTCGGGAGATATTCGGGTTTATGTGACTGACCCGTTATTTTTGGAACCGGCTTTATTACTTTAGTAAACTTCTGTACGTGCTTTCAATTGAGTTTTTATGTATGTTTTTTTAATCTACAGAATGTTAGGTTCCACTATATGCTAAGACAACTGTCCGTAAATAAATATACAATGAATTTATAATAATGTAAGGATATCACATGAATTTGTAGGAAGTAGAGCCTCGCTGATTTCAGCATGAATGAGCCGGCTCGACCGGAGTACTACCCTCAAACAGAAGACCATCCTAATAATGACAGTATACTTGCTGTCGTATTTAGTTGGTGAGTGTGAGACCGGAGGTCCAATCATTCTGCATGATTCTACTGGCCTCCGGAGGCCGCGAGAATGATGCAGAATTATCTGACCAGGCCGCCGTGGTATGGGTCACCATGCTGCATGGTCTACCCTCACAATGAGGATGGTGGCCCCTACTCCTAGATTATACACATGCTTTTCATCAGACAGAGTGGAGTCACTTTGGTTGGCTTAAATATAAAAAGAAATAAAAAACTTAGACAACTTTGATCAACCTTCGCCACTGTTGGCCGCTGTCATACCATGTGTAGAAGATTCTGACCCAGTTATATTCCATTGTCTGTTTACGCATTGCATACGTCAAATAATTACTTGCTACAAATCCACGACAGAGTTGAGGGTAGACAGACAAAGTTGTAAAGATACGCTGATTTCACGAATGAACCAGCTTAACCGGGGTGCTCCTACACTATCAAAGAAGACCTACCCACAATAAGAGCATCCATGTTGTCATATTTCATTGGTGAGTGCGATAAGAGGTTTTTATAACGCAGAGACGTCTCAATATGCCGCTATAGTGTGGGTCACCATACTGCATTGTCAGCATTTGGAATTAGTATTGTGGTTACTATTCTAAGATTGTACTAATGATTTTCTTTGGGCAGGGTAGGCTTATCCAAAAAGCAGTTAGTATATTCATCTTCACATAGTAACTGTTTTACAAGCTGCTAAAACTTCCAAGACCAAATGTATTAAATATAATCACAATCGAATAAAATAATTTAATAAACTTCCATTTAATATGGTTAAATAAATCTAATAACTTCATTTACAGATCCTGCATAGTGATATACAAATTACTCGAAGTAGCGAACCGTGTGGGTTTATTTCGAATAAATTTCTCTGAAATAAACGCTCCCATATCCGCCCACGTATGCAGGAATGTATAGAATAATGAACTACAATATCTACTTAAAGGTTCTATTCCGTGCGCCAAACTCATCTAATATTCGAAAGTAGGAGACGGAAATAGTAAATTAGATTTCGTTGGGATAAAAGAAACACATCTTACATAGGCCAAAGTTTCGTTTTATTTAGAAAAGTAGTTTATACAATTTTACTAATTTACAAGTTGCAACTTTCATACAACTAGATCGTTACACTTTCTATCTAACTTTTCTCACTCCACAAACATAATTGTCCTTGCTTCTATCTTCTAAATTAGTTCACAAGTTGAAAGCCTTACAGTTCTTATTATTAAATAGTACAGTTTTCTTAACAATTTTCACTCACATAGTAATTTTATAGCGGTTTTATATTGACAAAAAACACTTTAATCTATGTATCACAGAAAAAATAATTATTTATCTAGCATAATAATAGTATTTCTTACAAGAGGAATAATTTATCGACATAAACCACCCTACACACAAACTTTTTAGCGTGTTCCAAAAGTTAAAATCGCGAGTGTGTAAGCAGTTTTATATTTAGCTAGTGAAGTGGTGCTCGATATTTTTTGTATTTTAATTTTAATGTTAGTTTTACAAATTTAACAACAGGGAATTTAATTTGGTAGAGTGATAAACATAAATAAAGTGTACAAAAAATATTGAGCAGCATTTTCAAATTACTAGACGGATGAGATGATTTCTAAGGCGAGTATATTTAAATAAGTGTACAAAATTTGTACTCTAGGCCTTTCAATATCAAATCAATTTAATTTAATTTTTTAGACAAATAAAAAATTTAGAGACCTCTTTTGAATCGTCACTTTTTTCCGTTCCTCTGCAAAAAATATTTTAAGATCATAATAAATTTAAACATAACACAATACTTGCAGAGATAAAATAGTCACAGATTAAGTTTTATTTTTTATAAATTTAAACTGTGAAAATGTTGAAACTTTGTTTTAATAATAAAATGAAATATAATGGAATAAAAGTTGTTCTCAAAATGCAACGATCCAAAAAGTAAGTTTTGAAAAATAGGCGTGTGGTGTAGGTTAGTCTAATCAGTCTTAAATTGAAAATTTGAAATGAAATTCAACTTCCTATAGATTATTGAGCATGTCATGATAAGCCGTCAAGATGAATTATATTATTCATTGAACTTACTTTTTAATCAAAGTGAACTTATTCATAAAAATTAAGAATAAAAAATAAAATAAAATTATTTTCAAATTATTGGTATTTAATTGACATTTACAATTATGTGTAAATACAGTTTGATTTTAAATTGCATTGTCAAAAATAATTTCAAGAACTACTGTTAAAAATTTATAAAGTGTTAAGATATGTTTTGAGATATCATGAAAATGGCACATTTCGTAGAGAAATTAAAGCTTATTTATATCTACAAAATATAACTTTATTGAAAATTTAGGTAAATTGTATATCTATTTATTTCTGATATGTTACTTCCTAGAAAATAAAATTTTAAATAAATGATTAATTCTTAACATTTCATCATTTAATTACTAATTTTTACAATTAATTGAATAAAACATATTTATATTTTTTTTGTTCAATAAAATTGACTTGGACTCTTATCTACAAAGAACGAAAACATATAAAGTCAATAGTTTTCTGAAAAAATATATAACACATACTATTTAATAGTACAAGTAAGTATTTTGAAATAATTAATATTATGACATTAGATGAGCCATTATCAACAAATTAATTATTCAGAATTAACTCCTTAATTCGAGAAATATTGGGATTTTGGATCTTTTTTTACTACTGAAACCAGAAGAGTTATTCATTCATTTGATTACCTTGGCGGTGCTATGTTAGCGTATGCGGCTGCTGTTTGCGGTCTCGGGTTCAATTCCCGAGTCGGGCCAAATGTTTGTGTGATCCACAAATATTCGTTACGGAGTTTGGGTATTTTCTATATATAATAGGTATTTATTTACAACAAAAAAGTAATTTTGTAATTATATTAGCTGTCTAGTATCCATAATACAATATATTGTTTAAACTTGCATGGTCAGTAACATTTAAATATAAATCTGCGGGATTGCTACCATGTACCTTTTTGTCCATAATACAAGCTAGCTAATTTGGAACTTAATTTGAAAATCTAAAAAAAAATTATGTATATAGGTAAAATTATACGAAGTGCAAAAGCGAAAATATCCGTTACCTATTTAGTAAATCAAGACTGGATATCTGTCAAAATATTTTTTAAAAGTACAATTAAAGTTATTTATCCCAAATGAACGAATATGGCTCATCTAATCACTTGAAATAAGAAATAACTTAAATTATTATATTAATTGAAAACATTTAAATGTATTTAGTTCATAAATATACACACTTTATTACAATCATAATAAGACCAGTCTCAGTCGCGTTATATGAAATTGACGAGAATTTACAAATTTTATTAATTTGACAAAATTTACAATGTTAATTAATTCTGAAAAGACACTCTTTTTTTAAGGTCAATTAATGTTTATCTTTCAAACCCAAATATACATATGGTGTTTTTTATAATAGAACCTAAATTTCTATCATTCTAAAAAGGAAATAAAAAAGAAGTGTTGTTTCAGAATTGTTTATTAAATAAAAGTTTTTAGTGGTTAACAAACACGAAATGTTTATATGTACTAAACTTGAAACAGTTCATCACTAAATTCGGTTGCGACAAAAAGCTTAAGGTAAACTATTGTATTATCTATAAACTATTTTTTGAACACTAATATACTAGTTACGAGTATATCCCAAGGATATCTGAAACTTCACAAAAATTCCACAAACATTTTCTGCCAACTTAAATTTATTTATAGTATACATAATATCTAATAAAACGACAGATAATGTTCTTAAAACCCTTGTGAATTTAATTGATTACATAATTTTAATTTGACCGTTGAAATTTTGAGAAAAATATCTCTAAATTAAAATAACACTATAGTATGAATACACAAATCATCGTATAATAAAATTCTTCAAAAGTACCTTTTTACAGAAAACTGTTTAATATTTAACTTACACATGAGTCGCTAATGGGGTTTGATGACCATTACCTGAAAAGAAATAATACCTTAGAAAAAAGTATCATTGTTTCATGAAATTATTCGTAACTGTACATGAGTTATTCTTTAGCACAAGTGGACAACTTCAATCTAAAACAATATTACAGCAAAGCAACTCATTTTTTGATTTTTTTGTAATTGAATCATTACATTCATAAACTGAAATAAAACTGTTCTTTCAAGTACATAGTCTCCAAAATAGGGTGGATTTAAACTATTTCAAGATTCAGTTGACGTTGCGCGATGATATATTCCCAATTTAATTTCCGGTGTTGAAGTTGTCACAGAATACGAAAGTTATGCATGTTTTAGGACACCAAATATAAGCTTTTTCTAAAAAATATTTTTATTTATGTTCTAACTGAGAATCAACTTGAAAGTATTCATTTAAAGTTTCATAGAAATAATTTTCTTTCAACAATTTTATATAAATCCCTTTTGTTAATTTTGTTTTTGACAGAAATAAAACTTCTATTACTAGTTTATGGAAATAATTTAAAAGAAAATTATAAGCGTTGATTCCTAGTACAATAATTCTTAAGACCAATTGTTCCCGTTGTTATGGCTTACCAATGCCAAGTCGATCAAAACTAATTCTAGTTTCATTTTGTAATTCTAAATCAATAGCTTCTGAGTAAAAGTTACAAAATATGACTTTTACTTACCTTTTTTGGTTACGGTCGCGTTACTGATAGTTCTATTTGACGGTGCTAGTATGTAATGGGCGCTTGGTGACTGTGGTGTTATTGACGATGTCGCTACTGCAGTACCAATCTTCGAAAAAATAACAATAAATCATTTCAAATAGTGTTCAATACGATTTAAAAGGAACAAGATTATAGAAACATCTAACACAGAAAACGTTAAAAAAATTATGACAGAACAGGTGTTTTTAAAATATTATCTAGAAATATTTTCTAGAGAAAATCACACTTAATAACCATAATTTTTTACCAAAAATATATAACTTTATTAACTCTATTCGGTTAAGTATATATATATTACTTAAAAATTTAAATATTATCGAAATAGTTCATTTCAAAGTATTTATATACCGATAAACACTGTTTACCATGGGGCCTTGTAACTTTTGAGACTTTCCACCAATCACTGAGAATGATTTTACAGTAATATCTAGAGTATAAAAACAGTTTTAATATTTCAAAAGGTCTTGTAGTGAGTTAAATGGTAAAGTAAAAAGTAATAGCCTAGTCATGCAAGTATAATTGAATAGGTAGACAAAGTATAGGAATAGATACACACCGGTGGTTGCGTGCTATCAGTGGACATTGTAGACGTCGTGATAGGGCTTGTCGCACATTGTGGTGACGCAAGACTAGTCGGTGACGTTATTGAGTGCGACGAATTACCTGGTCGAGAAAATGTTATGTTGAATTCCATTTGTCGTATTTAATCAATACATTTTAAAAATGAATTCAACGGAGTACGTAATAATAAATTATGCCTATAGTAAGGAATGAACATGTCAGATACTAGTTGGGTTTGATTTATTATAACTATTTGTAATTTATATATAAATGTCCTCCCCAAAGGTTAACCTACATCAGTTTTCTATGTCCGTGTGGTGACGGATTAAGAATACAAAGTGTCACCACCCCTATTCATTCCATGGGTGTCGTAAGAGGCAACTAAAGGAACAAAATAAGCAGCTAACATTACTACCAAGAGAAGGAAAACTTGAAACAAACCCTTTACCAACCCGTCTGGCCAGCGTGGTAAAGTAGGCCAAAACTTCCTTTCAAAGGAGAGGCCTATGTCCAGCAGTAGACTGTTAAAGGCTATTGATGATTGATGATTTTTGTGTATACATATTATAAATAAATTACACCCAGACACAAAACAAATTGTTGTTATTTGTTTTGGCAGCACACTGTTATTTGTAGAATTTGTGAAAGGTAAAAATATAACGCAGAAAATGTCTAGCTTAGGAACCAATAACTTTAACATCTATCTGCTTTTTAAAATTGCGTGATCTAAGAACTATGAAGGTTTGGCTTGATAAAGATTTTTCGCTCTCTTTATTATCTGGAACATAACAAGAACCCAAAAGTTTGAAGCAGATACACAGACTTCATTTTAAAATCAATAATAGTTGTGGATCCTAGACAAACTTCACTGAAGGACAATAGCCAAGGCTTGTTTTGATTGAATTAATTACAATATTGTTTGTAGAAGCGTATCTAAGAGGAATCTTAACATCATCTCAAGTAGCTTAAGAATCAATCCTTAAATAAGCACTCAAATCTGATGTTTGTTTCAAAATAATGAAAAGATTGTACTCCCGTAATAGAACAAGGTATACAATTTATTAAAATAAATCATATTTAGCTACTTTAATAAATGAAGTTAGCTTTAATATTAAAATTTTATTATTTTCCTAGCACAGTAAATAAGAAATTAAGATTAAAATTGTATTTGCAGATTAATTAGAATGACCTAACTTCATCAATTTCTTTTGAGTTAGCGTCCTAAGCACTTTTGTATAGTATAAAGGTGAATTTTAATAGAATGATGTAACTTCAAATATTACTAAAATAAAAAAGTTTTTTTTCTTTTAGTATGGCCAGAAAATTTAGTAGTGTTAGAAATAAAGTACCTGATGGTATCACAACCGAACTCCTGACCGATGAATACGGCGGTGGTGCTGGTGTAGATGCAGGTTTAGCAGTATTCACTGTATTGGCGAACCCAAGCCCTCCTCCAGTACGTAGGTGAGGGTTGCCGTAAGTTGCCGCATACCTCACATCCACGCCATGAATGAGTCCTCCATTGGGGACTCGGTTCACTGCTGCAATAACTT
The DNA here is from genome assembly GCA_932526445.1 of Phragmatobia fuliginosa. NCBI lineage: Eukaryota > Metazoa > Arthropoda > Insecta > Lepidoptera > Erebidae > Phragmatobia > Phragmatobia fuliginosa. Next base: position 6,692,958 of record OW052081.1, on the reverse strand, counting down.
TAGATATTGATTTTTTCCGTTGAATGTTACTAGTGTATATAAGAATGGGAATTTTATCATCATCATCAGCCTACTTTCTATTCAGTCCACTGGTGGACATAGGCCTCTCCCATTACACACCACTCTGATCAATGGTTAAGATTATTTGTGAATTTTAAGGTTCATTTTTAAATATTAAAGACTGAGGCTACGAAAATTTTGATAAAACTTATAATTAAATATATATATATATATATATACATATATATATATATATATATATATACATATATATATATATATATATATATATATATGCAGTATGTCACAGGAACTTATAGTGATATTTAAGGTTTATGTATAAGAGATTATCATCAAAAAATATGTCAGAATAAAAAGTACAGAAGTTTTTTTACAAAGGGGAACTCCGATGAACCTTATGAATGGGTAGTAATCTTAAAGTAATCCTATGATAAACGTGGAGAATAAATACTAGATGATCATTAAGAAGATTAAAAACTATCGAAAACCCATACACTTATCGCAACAACAATTCTATCGAAAATGTTTTCCAATATTGCAAACGCCATGAATACAGTCGATGTTATTCGAAAAATTCTTTCACATTGAAACATTGAGGCAAAATTTTATTGAATATCGCATGAAGAAAATACTTTTTAAAGGCATGTAAAGCAAGGTAACCTATTCACAAAGCGCTAACTATCGTTGCTTTGTATAACACGTCTTTTGTTTAGAACTCACGTGAAAGTATTGTTATTCGTTTGGAAACTCTAAATAATATTTTGTATTTATCCTTTGTTCGTTAGCTTGCTTATAAAAACTTTAAGCTGGGGCCATTGCACATTTTCTTTGTGCCAAGTTGTCAAGTCCATGGCCCGCGTAATGGTTATTGCCTCTACCTAAGTACTCGGAATAGAAATACAGTATAATGCAATGGTAACTTATTCCAGGAAACACTCTAGTTTTCCGAAAAAAGAAAATGACTTCGTAGTAAATAAAGTTTTATCACAATCTTATATAGATTGTGTTATATATATATGTATATAAATAAAATTGAAGTATCTGTACGTAATTTCAAATTAGAAGATTTTAACAAAATTCATTTTAAAGTATATACGGTCCTGTCATGTTTGGTTTTTAAATTTTTGTCTGTCAGCCTATCTGTTCCAGCTAGTCTCTAAAACGGCTGATCAATTTTATCGTAACTTTTACTGCCAGATAACTTACTCAACTTTTTCTTTGAATTAAAATAGCAGTAAGAATTGGAGTCATTTCAAAAACTCTCTTATGATTCTTTCATCGAGGATTTCTTTAAAACTATATTTAAGTCAATTATAATATTCCACAATAAATTTTTATATAGCTTCAATTTCAATTTTAACCTACTTTAGTAGCCAACCAGTTACTCCTTGATCATATTAATAAAATAATTATTAAAGTATAAAATATTACCGAAACAACATTGACAGCTGATACCGATTAGTCAGAATTTTCTATTCACACGCTTGTTTTGTTGATATATGTAAATCAACTGTACATTAAATTGATACAGATTTAACTATATTTAAAAGAAATCAGTGGAAAATTCATTCTATTAGCCTTATATCAGAAATCATAGTCATTGATAACAAGATTTATATTCCACTTACCATCGGGAGTGGGCAACCCCAAATTGTTCAAGGCGTTGCTGCTGTCTTGTCGTTTTTTCCGTTGCAAGGAGTTATTTTGTGAACCTCCGTTGCCAGGATTGAATTGTATGGTCGACGATGTGTCCACACTTCTGGGAAGACTGCCGTTTATTGACCTTAAGTAAAAATTAATTTTACTTCTTTGAAATTATTACAATTAATTTACCATTAAATTAATCAAAACTTTCCAGACGAGGCAATGAATAGTTAAATTATGAATACGTAATCAATCAATCGATTTCTAGTCAATTACATAATCAGGAAACACTAATTACATGCCTAATCAGTATTTTAGTATCAACTATATTTTAATAGTTTTATTTTATAGTATTATGTAAATTTTAAATGGATGATATTCTTATTTAGAGAAAGAGAATACGTGGTTTAACGATTTATAATATTTATAAATTAAACATTAAGCATTATGCATGCTAAATTAAATAAAAATTTAAACCAAATCATCTTAAACCTGGACACTTCAAATGGATTTATAATTATTACTCACCTATTAGGAGTTAGTTTATCGCTACTCATAGTTGGTGATTGCACTCTGAGTGAGCCAGGAGTGTAATCATGACCGTAATGTACGTAGGTGTGATATCCATTGCTAAATCCGTTGTTCACCTACAAGAAAAAAATATAATGTAATCACAGCAGTACTTGAATCTCTTAAGTACTTGACACTCGTATCAACCCTAATTATCTATCTGGAAACAATTTTTTATCACTTTGATGTTGGCGTACTTCTTAGCAAAATTCAATCATGGCGGCCAGTTGCAATAGAGACTAGATAACTACGCAAGGGATATTATATTTTAGCACACGAGTGTATGCGCAGACGCAGGTGCCCTCTCAACGCCTTAACTCTCATAAGCCGACGGGGCGGCTATTCGATCAACTGGGAGTTAAAGCCGCGATTTTTTGACCAAAAATCGCATAAGCTAAACGTTAGACCAAAGAGTCTTTAGTGTACCAAACTATCATTATCATTTTTTCGAACAAAGAACATGGTAATTTTTGAAACTGTTCCCGCAACTAAACCTACAGTATACATCATCTTAATAGTTAAAACGAGGAAAATTTCTGTGACAGAAAAAACATCGTTCCGTTTTATTTAACTTCCACTTACCGATATACAGAAATGTACAAGGAAAATGGAAATATATACCAGCAATAGTTTATACAGAAATAGGCAGTTACAATATTGTCAGATAAGATATGGGATAGAAAACTGATAGATATTTCAAATTCCATTACCTTATAACAATCGGCATACGCCGGATCTGAGTAGTCATTGCTGTATCTATATGGCTGATATGTACTACTCTGGTTTATTGATGAGAGTGGTACTGTTCCGGCAAGCGGTATACCACTGCCAAGTTTAGCGTTGGAACATAACGTACTGTCTGATCCTGTGTTAGAATAATCCTGAAAATAAAGGCAATAATGAAATGATTGTTTTGGAAATATTAATATCCATAAAATCAATCTGAATTAAAAATTGATGCGATATTTTTTGCTAGTAAATTAGAATCTCAATTTTATTTCATTTAAATCAATTCAAGTGCTCTAACTGGATAGCTTAGCAAACACAAATCTAATTTTAAATTAACTTTGAGTGTTAAATCCTACGTTAGATCCATCAAACTTTAAATCAGAAAGAACAATGATGTGTAGTTTAAAAACTAATTAATACTTTTTTTAAATAATTACAGTTACGGAACTATAATATTAAAATCAATACTTACAATTTCACAACTACCATTCGCTTGTCTAAGTTCTAATTTCAAATCGCTTATATTTGAGTTTCGATCATTTTCCTTATATAGTTCTTCTGCAGTAACCGTCACGTCCGGTTTCTCCACGACTTGTGATTGTTTATTTTTCCTCTGTTTTCTTTGACAAAGAATCACTAGCATGATCACTGCTGCTACCATTATCGTCCCAGATGTCACTCCAAAAAGTATTATTAGAAGTGGAAATGATTCTAAAAGAAAAAGTAATATTCAAGACCTTTTCAATGAAAACCAATCTAGACATAGATTTAATCCAAAAGCATTTAAAATATATAGTAATACTGTGAAGAAAACCGTGATAGATTGGCCATACTTATGTGAAGGTTATAAAGTCAAAATGGCGATACATTTACGATAATGCCTGGTCGTTGCGACTGTAATAGCGGTTCAGTCAGTCATGAGAATAATAGTGACGTCCTTTGCAAGATGGAAGCGAGGAAAATATTTCCTAAAAAGAATTTAGTCCGACATTTTTTCGAAAAAAATAGAGGTTCTGACCTTTATTGAGCATATAGATCAGTAATGGGAGTTCGGACTTGTAATATTAGATACTATTTTTTAACGATGTTAGTCTTTGAATCTATGGCAATATTGATTCTATATAGAAACTATAGTATTTTTAGTTTTAGGTCCATATTGAATAAGCTTTCTTGCACTGGAAAGCAGTGTGATTGATTTTATTGGGTTTTAACTTTATAATAGTTACTTACGAATGCGAATGGTCCAGACCGAGCCCAAATAATCGGTCTTGGATGTCATAGACAGTTTGGTTTGGTTTGGTTTGGTTGTAGATACTTATTGATATCTTTATATTGATGATTGAGTCTCCAGCAAAAGTATAAAAAATCTTGTAGTCATAAATCAATAAAGGTAAAAACAAAACAAAACCGATTATAGGTAAAAAAGCATTCACAATCATTTATCCAGACATTCGCTAATGTCTTTACATTTTAAGTTTAAACATTTTGCGAATTTATACGAATCGAAGAGTATCCTGTGTTTACATTTTCTCAAATCGGAAACAGTCATAAACTCAAAAGTCGTAAAGAAGCTGTCGTAAAATACTTAATAAAAACAATGGAAGTAATGACGATTCCCATCATGTTTAAAGACTAAGCAAAAACATTTTTATTCACTAGCTTTGTTTATGGGAGAAAATGTACATAAAATTGGGATAGTAATGGATATTTTTGTTGACACAATATAATGTAATGTATTAGGAACATATTTGATGTGTTTTCCAAGAGTTACTAAAACTACCAAATCAGCGTAATGTATAAAACAAAATCACTTACTATTCGGCTTCAGGACAATCTCTATGGTATCGCTTCCGTAATCGTTAGAGACATTACATTTATAGACTCCAAAATGCTTTGATTGGCTCTCCCGAATGATTAGCGTCGAGTTCACCACCCCTCCTGGTTGGAGTTCCTCGAGGAATGCGTAATCCTGGAGAAACGGCTTGTTTAATTTAGATGCCTCAGATGTGTGGGGGAATGATTGGAATGTAAAGCTGGTTTCGATGTCTTGAAAAGACGATTTGTTAGCATTTTTACTTAAAGGTGAAATGAAAATGCTTTTAAATCGAATTGTTTTAACAATTTTAACTTTAGTAATACCTACAATTTTATTGAGCTTGAATACAAGCGATGTTAATATTGCATCTTTAAAAGCATACTACATTTGTATGAACGACAATAACATTAACTAGCATATTTTTGTTCATTTACTTCATTGAATTGCATTGCTGTATTTAGCTTTAACATGCTAGGTCACCTTTTATTTAATACCACATAAAATGGCACAGAAAATATATAAATTTAGCCACAAACCTACTACAGTTCTAGGTGTCGAGAACCTTACGACACAATATTATTTTAGTGTATATATTTAGAAACTAGGTCAAATAAATTCTTGTCTTTGGTTCATATTTTAGAAGCAACCCGTTACGAAATTATTTCATCTATTTTATTATATTATCTTCTGTTTTATAAAATTATGTATTAACAAAAGAAACCAATTTTTTCGCAACAACAGATAGAAATTAAACTATTGCCAAGTGAATACATAAACTTGAGGACTTAAAATACTTTTTATTACTAATTTTTTTTGCTGTATACTTTTTTCAAATAGTTATGTATCTATTAAATACCTGATCGTGTATGGTGTCAATTTCTCTCCCATCAAAAGTCCAGATTATATTTTCAATCCTTGGTACAGAGAAAGCAGCACATTCTATGTTCACAGTGTCTCCTTGTGATCCAAATTGAGTATGATTTGATACTATTTTTGGTGGACCTGGAAACGGAAGCCTTATTATACCTAATTCTACAAACTTCTTTTCACCCATATTGATGATACCTATATTATTATAAGTCTACTTTTACAATTATTTATGTTTGTTAAGCTTGTGGTAGTAATTTAAACACTATGTCACATATGCATGTATATTTATGTTTGTTATGTTTGTGGTAGATATTTAAACTATTTATGTCACATATGTATGTATCTATCTTGTAGTGTTCATCTACACAAAGAAACAAATTGGTTCTGTTTGTAAATTCAAATAAACAGTTGTTTAACAAACGCATATCAGAGTACCTACACACATTCGACATTATCATTAAAAAAGCAAATTTTAGAATTATTTTCTGTATGTCTATTACGGATAATCTCTGGGTCATGCCGGGACTTTGACTGAAAAACCGACAGAGAGCTAATGACACAAGGTGTAACATAGGCAATTTTTATTAAGTAACATGACGGGATTCAGCTAGTTTTTAATATGCTTATTCCTAGAACTTTATTACTGAAACTAATTTCCATATTAGTACTCGTCATTCTAAATGATACCTACGTTAGATACAAATACAATCCAATTTCGCACTAATCATGAAACACGAAAGATGTATCAAAGACTGTGAAAATGGCATACCTACGAACATATATTAATCTCCTCATTCAGTGAAATTGCATTCGTACAAGTACTGCCTATATCAAAGGAATCCTTATTAAGGCAACTAGTCGAATTTGATACTATCACTAGAGCTCTCGAGTCTCTTGAAACTGCAAAGCTAAGCATTAACCGCTTAATAACCTATCATGACATGAATCAATTTCTGTTTGACTGCCTCGTTGGTCTAGTGGTTAGCGTATGCGGCTGCTGATCAAGAGGTCTCGGGTTCGATTCCCGGGTCGGACCAAATATTATTTGTGTGATTCACAAATATTTGTTTCGGAGTCTGGGTGTTTTCTATGTATAATATGTATGTATTTACAAAAAAAAAGTATGTTTATGTATTTATATCAGTTGTCTTAGTACCCATAACACAAGCTCCGCTTAGCTTGGGACTAGATGATGTTGTGTGTCAGATGTCCAAACTTTAAAAAAAATATTTATTGTTTTAACGTCGTGGGTATGTTTTAATCTTTACCTGCATTTATATTTTTCTTTTATTTGTTTTCATTAAGAATTTATAATAAATAATGAAAACCATAATTTCATAGAAAATTTCATTTTACAACATACTGTAAGCAGATATAAAATAGTAAAAAATTGTTGACAAAATATAAAGAGCAAATAAAATAGGTTACAAACCTCGTGTATTTTTAACATGATATGGCTCAATTAGTAATTATTACGACACACGGTGGAGGAATAATTAATACCATAATAACCTTAAAGCAAATAAGTCATTGTATTAATTATAATTACCTACCAGTAAAACTTTGTACTCTAATAGACTAGTCCTAAATTTTGTGTTAGGAATTTAGCCTAAGGTTAGGTTTAATTAAAACTTATTATCTGTTACAGAAAGTAATTTAGAAACTTAAAGTGTAGAATAAAGTCATCGATTTTTCATACAAGTATTTGGAGTTTTGTCTGAATACATGTATTTCTAAATAAAAACAAATCTCAAATGATATATTAGCTGCTAACTGATTCACTCAACTTTGATTACTTAAATGTACTATTTATCTGTTGTTTATGATATGGTTATGTTAATACTTTTAGTCAGTCACATCACAGTAGTCAGAGGTTTACCATTCGCTTAGATACGGTCGCCTTTGATTGGTGTATTTAAAACCTATCTAAGAGACCGTGTACTTATTTTGAAAGTTACTAGAGCAAAAAATCAATAACTTTTTAAAAAATAAGTGTTCGTCATAATCATTTTTGAATGAGCAGTTATGTTTTTTCATAAGATGAAGAATTCACAGCCTCGTTACTTTGAGTCTGAAAATATATACGATTCTCAGAAAGTCTCCATAGAATGTATGATAGTACACAAATAATAAAGCAATTAAAACTTTACTGTATGTTAATAGGCTTCGATCTAATTTTCCCCGAAAACATAAGTTCTCTACCATTACAAATAATTAATTAAAGTGACTGAACATAGTAAGGTCTTTCATTAGAAATGTATATGGTATTCACGGTAGAACATTAGGGCGGAATCCATTTATTTTTTATGAAAGAAAGTGTTCACTTCTTGTGTCTTCTTAGAAACGGGTAGATTCTATGGAAATGGCCAATTAAATGTGATACATTCGTCGTTTAATAAATGAGAATTGGTACGTTTTTTCGTAGGTTTTTCATTTGAAATAGACATTTTGTGAATACTAACTACCCTAGTTCGTATGAACAGCGAATATAGAGTAGGTCACTTTCATTAATTTCAAAGAAAATGTTGGTGTTGTCGTTTTTTGGTTCAGTACTCAATTTCTTAGTATGTTATGTTTTTTTTCTTCTCAATAATGATGTGTTGTTCTAATTGAAGCAAATAATACTTTAATGTTATCGTAAGTACACTGTATTTATCAGACAGATTTTCCTTCATCAACCATGCCTATGACTCTGCTTAAAAAGTATTTTGTTTTACAGTGTTTTGATTAAACTAGAAAAACTCTGGGTTTGTTAGACCTTTTACAGGAAAGACGGCTAGACATTATTTAAAAGGTTTTAAGCAACTAATTGATGTACTAAATTTTACAACTGCTTGATCAGCGTGTATATGTATTTCGAACACATCATTTGATAAAATGTAATCAAAATGGAACTATTTTACTTACGAAATTTGTCTCATTTTAAAATTACTTTAATTTTGCTTATTTTTCGAAAACTTATGATGAAATGATATTTTCTATCACAAATTTGCAATAAAATAAATTTTATATTTTCATTGTGTTTCAGAGCCGCTTGATAATGACACAAATGTATGTTAAATTATTTTCAGTCATATGATACACAATGCCATCGGGTTCCAAACTAAGTAGAGTAAATGTAATGAAAAATTAAGTTTGATAATACAGTTATTTACTAAGTAATTTGTATTTACCTTTAATATATATCGAAGCCTCCGCTTCTATTTCAGGATAGCCGTCCACACTAGCCTTACATAGATATCGTCCAGATGTATGGGTATCTAGTGTAAGTGTTAAGTTGGGTGTTCTGCCGACGCGCTGTGAATGAAGCATTGAGTAAATAAAACATGGAACGATATAAAACTTAAGAAGATACAATGTAGTTATAAAAAAATAATTACAATGAATTTGTTTCCACTAAGTAAACGAATAGTATTTGATGTAGGTATAGCCTAGAAAAATAATTTCTGTCAATTCCTGAGTAAACACAAAATAGCTCTAAGCGTTTAAAATCAAACAGGTTTTTCAGTCATTTAGTGCACTTTAATATAATGTTAGTAAGAAATATTGATCTTTAAGAAAAATGTGAAATATAAAGTCACTAGCTTTTCCCCGAGGCTCCGCCTGCATATACGTCGATTTACCACGGTAAAGAGTAGCATATGTCCTTCCTCAATAATTAAAGTACCTTCACCACGAATTTCATTGAGATTGACACAGCGGTTAAACCGTGAAAGCGTAATAGACAGATAGAGCTTCTTTCAAATTTATGACATTAGCATGGATAAGATGAACCATGATATAGGTTATAAGGAAAAGATCAATACAATAGCATGAAAAACTGTATTATATTTGAGGAATCTTTTTATCATTACAAAACTTATATTGCTAAATATGTCAAGTTTATAGCCGTATCATAATATATTATAAGCATTGTCCACATAAATATTAAATATATACACATTTATATTCAACTATAAAGACTCTATAACAAAAATAGCTATCTGAGACTCGTTAAGGACAACATTCTTTTAAGATAGTGACGATAATCCTGTCATAAAGCTACCGACAATGACGCCCACACCCAGACTGGGAGTGAATCTAAATTCGTACTGACCATATTTTGTTGCCGGCAAATTTTTTGTTCCTTTCTCAGATCAAAACAGTAGATATCAACAAGTAAATAAAATTAAAGTGACTTTTTTCAATTAACAACTTTCGACTGAATACATTTGAAAGTACATGTACAGTAATTAAAAAAATCGGTTGTTTGTAAATAAAAAAAATCGGTTGTCTGTAAAGTCAGTTTACTGATGATAGTTGAACGTGACAACGTTATAAGAAAATACTGATTGTGCCTCTTTGTCGCTCGTTACACGCTCTCGCTTGCACCTTAACCCTTAAATGGAACGCCTCAGAGCGAGGTAACGCCGCATGAGTCATGTTTTTTTGTGCGTGCAGCCTGCTCCATCGAATTATAAGACGTTGCCACGTCAAAATTGTTTTTTCTTGTCTCCAAGTCTGTTTATTACAGCTTACGGCTGGACTGTTTAAGGGGACTTTCACTGAAAGATTATTCAAGATGAAAGGACTAACTAAAGTCGTTACAAAATAAGAAGCCCGTTTTGACATTTGTCATCGTGTTTTTAATCAACGATTAATTCGTGTTTTTGAGTGTAATTTTTTAATATAAAGTTAAACTTGATGCTTATTTATGATACGCGTTGTGATAGTGTATGGGTAACATAGTAATTGAATAGGATTATGAATTTGATTTTTGACATTGAAAAATACACTATCACAACGCGTATCTTAAATACGCATCAAGTTTAACTTTATATTGAAAAGATACAATCAAAAACACGAATTAATAGTTGATTAAAAACACGATGACAAATGTCAAAACGGGCTTTTTATTTTGTGACGACTATAGCCTACTTTTATTTTACACTAATTTTGCCTTTTGTTACGTTAGTTGTAAACGTGCAGCAACAACCGCAGGTAACACTGCGGGGCGAAGCGCAAGAGTCATAACATCACTCTAATCTATACAAATAAATAAAATTGGAGTGTCTGTTTGTAATATCAATTAAATAATTTTAAACTAAATTCATAACAAAGTATATGCAATACTATAGTCGTCACAAAATAAGAAGCCCGTTTTGACATTTGTCATTTGACATGCCGCATGTAAGAAATTGAAAAATCAAATTCATAATCCTATTTAATTACTATGTTACCCATACACTATCACAATGCATATCTTAAATAAGCATCAAATTTAACTTTATATTGAAAAATTGCACTCAAAAACACGAATTAATCGTATTAGTTACGCCACGATGACAAGTGTCCAACCGGGCTTCTTATTTTGTGACGACTATAACATCAGAAAGCTATTTTTAGAATTTTGTCTCTCTGTTTGTTCCAGGTAATCTCCGGAACGGCTGGACCGATTATGACGAAACTGTCGGTGCCAGAAAGCTGATGACACAAGGAGTATCTTAAGCAATTTTGTTTAGACTAGGTTCGCTTCGCAGCGTTACTCGCGATCTATAACAATAACTGCAGGTATAAAATATAATTATCCAATTGATAAACTAAAAAGAAATGTAGAAAATGTTAATGTTAAATATATGGAATATTATGACTTATATGTAGCTGTTTTTTCATTGCTAATGATCAAACTTTCAATATCGATGGTTTATCGCTGCGCAATTACTTTCCGTGAATTTTGCAAATCAATACGAACGTATAAATGTTATTCCAAAAATATTTACATTTGTTATTTGTATAATTATATTAGTGTATACAACTCCGCTCAAAATTAGTTACTAGCATTTCAATAACGATCCGCTTAAACTTATATTATAAATTGAAAAGTACCTCTGTTTGTCTGTTCATCCATTATGATTTCAGAGCTAAAGAGGTGCAATGACTTTGATGAAATTTGGCTTAAAGGTACTACGATTTTTGAGGATGGGCATAGGCTATTGTCAACCGTGATAACCGACATAGACTCGAGGAGAACCGCAGCGTAAATCTAGTGATTTATAAATTGAACTCACAATCATCTGATCTTCCTCATGATGGAGCCATCTTATCTCCGGTGAAGGATATCCATCGACGTCACAACTCAGTGTCACAGTTGTACCCACTTCTGCCTCAACATCTTTCGGTAAGTTTCTGAATGTTGGTGCATCTAAAAGAACATTTAAATCAGTAGTAACAATTATTGATTAATATATATTGGAAAAGAAGCTTTCAAAATATGTACTTATTAAATCTTAATATTGATTATAGCTTAGCAAATTTTATCTTTGTCTTATTCCTTTCCTTTTTCTCATTTCCAGATTTCAAGCGCTTGGTTTTGGTTTGAGACTGTTCTATCATTTTGGCTACGTGTTTTGTTTTTAACTTACATGTAATCTCCAGAGTTTCAAATTCTTCACTGCTGCCTACGTCATTGTTCACAATGCACTTGACAGCGGTATCGTGGTATTTCCTTGTTATGTTGTATATTTTCTGTTAAATCAAATATTCTCTGTTAGTTTGACTTGTATTTATCCTACACATTTAATTAAAAACTTTTTCTATTTGTTTCCTGTGTTTAGTTCTTAAATTAAGTATGCTTACCAATTCAGTTGCATTTCCTTCAACCAACTTTTCATTTAAAAGCCACTTGTATGTTAGATTTGATGGATTTGCGTCTGCTTTGCAAGCTGTTGAAATAATATTTTATATAATAATAATATTTTATTCAAACGTCTATTAAAAGTGTAAAGAAAATAAATTTTATTCATTGATTAACGCATAATACAAATTTAAACATTCAAATTACTATTGTGGAGCTTTCTTTAGCAATAATTATAAAGAATCTGTATCTTTTTAAATCCTTTCAAAGTTCCGTACATCAACGAAAATAATACTAACTCAATATACATAAATGTACAGTAAAATTAGATATCGAGTAACCATCAAAGTTAAAGTTCTATTGCATTGCTTACCTATAACGACATCATTTCCTTCAGGAATCTTTTTATTGGCACCAGATTTAATAATCATTTTCACTTTCGGGGCATATTTTACCTGTTAACAATCATTTGATTAGATTATACATATAAATTTATTGTACTTTAATATAATAAAAACGTTTCTGTAATTGCTTCATTCATTAGTACCACAGCAGGTTATATTAGTACTTGACATTATCAAAATTAATTTAGATAATATACCTATAATTATAATATTTTATATTTTACTATTTTTCAGATTTAGGCGATCAGCTCAACAGGAACCTCGACAGAGCGGTCAACTGATAAACTCTTGGCATTGTTATTCTAAACTACCACAGTTTTTAAAGATGGGAGTTTGGAATTACGTTCGTTACTTAACAGTCATTCAGTCCAAAAATATTACAAGTGACAATTCGTATCAATGTACAATCCCTACTAATATTATAAATGCGAAAGTAACTCTGTCTGTTACGCTTTCACGCCTAAACAACTGAACCGATTTTAATGAAATTTGGTATGTAGATAGAACTGAACTCGGGAAAGGAAATAGGCTACTTTTTACCGCTATAACCGACATACACGCGGGCGGAGCCGCGGGCGAAAGCTAGTATTAAATAAAACAAACCTATATCAAAATGCACAGCATAAACTTTTAATTAATGAGTAAAGAAATAAATTATGCACAACTAAAAAAATAACGATCAAAAAAATGGTCACAACAGTTTTACGTGTACAAACGGCAAGTATTTCAGTATCAAAGCAATATCATAGCACATCTGATCGTAAAAAGTAATTGGGTTCGCCATAAAAAGGGGTTTTATTTTATGGGCAACGAAAAAATACATGATAAACATACAAGGCTTACTTGTCATAACAACGGTTCCTATATAGAGGGACTGGATGTGGTTGAATTAGAGCGTGGAAATAGCGTATTAAGGGGTGCTGATGTGAATATAGAGAAGCAAGAAGAGGCTGTTGATGCAGAGGCTGAACGTTAAAGAAAGGTATTTTTAATCGTTATAATTGTGTCAAAAGTGGACATGTAACGCCAACATCATTACGATTTGTTAAAAATAACATAAATTATAATACCCCAGTCATGATGAATAAGAATGATGTAATACATATTTTATGAATACGATTCCATTGATATCGATAAAAGTTGTAGAGAATATTTTTAACTTTTAATTAAGTTTTCTTTAATCTTTGCAAGGACACGCATTTTTCCATCAGGTTCACTAACTAATAGATCAATAAGCTTTGAAATCAATTTACACAAAAGACAAAGAATTGTGATTAACATCATTAGTATTTTATTATAATTATGTAGGTAAAAGCTAGTGTGGGACTAAACGGCCTTTAATAAGATGGGTAAAAATAATATTTTTATATAAACATTATAATGTTGTCCAAAGGTAAAGAGAACTTTCCTTCATCTGCCTCTAAGCAAGATCAAAATGTGTCCAGAAACACATCCGAGTAAAACAATAAGCCAAAACGTAATATTAAAGGCAGAGAAATATATTAATATTAATGCCACATCCAGTTTCAGTGTAGTCACGACCGGAATAGTAATTTCCTACTGAATTTCGAGGACGACAATAATTTTTACATCGCTACGTAACATTGATCAATGTATATGTATTTTTATGAACCAGTGAACGTATCGTAAGTTATGACGGAGCATCTTAATGGTAACGTATTGTTGAAAGTTGATGGATACAGTTTAGTAGGAAGTTGTACAGTTATTGATTTCATGATACGTATGATTATTTATTTAAGTAATATATTACTGCAGATAAAAGAATAAATATCTTATGTATTTGATGAGTGAATATATATTGCCCATCCAAGCAGTGACGCATTAGGCAATAAAAAAAAGTGTATATTGTTGAAGTAGTATAGGAATTAATTCAAATTGACATATGTAAGACATAGCGATCACAAACTCGATTTTCTAACACATATTATTTAAATATCCATATTGATCTCAACGCAAATAATTCCTTTAAAGATAGCAATATTTTTTATACGAAGAAACAAAAACACGATCTAAAACTACAGATTGTAAGATAGCAAATGCTACAACTCGAATTTTATCTCAATATTTTCTGTGAGCCCAAACTGAGGGGTGTTGGCAATTGTCGCATGCTGAGATACGCAAATGTAATGTAAGATTGCTTTTGATATGAGTTCCTTAAATAATTCATCTGATTTTTTTTTTGTATTTGCAATTTATCATCATCATCAACAGCCTTTAACAGTCCACTGCTGGATATAGGCCACTCCTTTGAATTTATGCTTTAACAATATATTTACTATTTGTGACCTGATTCTAATATACTCAAGGACTTATGCAAGGACTTATGCATCCTGCTAATATTATAAACGTATGTTTGTTGCTCTTTCATGTAAACCCTATTAAATGGATTTAGATGAAACTTTACAATTATATAGTTTACATATCAGTATAACACATAGGCTTCTATTTACCGCAATAGCCAAAATAAGCCAAAATAAGAGAATTTATGGAATTTAGAATATCACAAAAATAAACAACTTTTGGTTTTAAATATATTTTCTCAAAAGTAAATAGGTATTAATCAACGTGGATTGAACCAAAATGCATGAAATTGGAGAAGAAATGTCCAACAGTGGACTGCAACCGACTGATGATGATGATGAAAGTAATCTGATTAGGAAGGAGGTTAATCAGTTTTCTAATTAAAATTATTAATCAACCTACATATACAATGAACCTATCAGTTTACTCAGAAAAAAATCTTAGCTTACTTTGAAAGAAGGTTTCGGAAAATGCCAAACAAGACTGGAATAAATAAAGAGATCAAAGTATATTACAAAGTAAGGTTCCGATGTGGGATTGCAACGTATTTTCCTAATTGAGAAGGGGAGAATCTACATAAAATAGGGCGGGGATGCTATAGCGTTTTTCCTTATGAGCTAAAATGAAATTAGGACGATGCGTTTGTGGTACGTCATGATTCTATTGATTGTACTTGGGATTAATTGGTTACCTTTGAAGGTTACTAATTGATAAAGCTATTATTTCATCGTGTCTTTCTCTGAGAACGTGATCGCCGTTTCTATATGCTTTATAGATTTGCAATGATGCCTCAGACTAAGTGACAAAAACTCAGAAATAAGAAAAAACCAAAGTTGCAGATATAATAACTCGTATAGAAAATTTAAAATGGGGTTGGACTGGACATATGCCACGCTGAAATGGAGCAAACAAATAATCTTATGGTACCCAGGATAGGACACCGGAAGTAAGGGACGCCCGAAAACAAGATGGAGGGACGACACCCGCCTAACCTAGGGGCCTTGCTGGACCAGAATTGCAGAAGAGTTCAGTGGAGAGAGCTGGAGGAGGCCTATGCCAGGAGGCACGACGAGTTGCGAGATATAATATAATAAATGGGACTGGAAAATATATATTGTCAAACTTGTAGCAAACTTTTGAATTTATTCAATTTTCTATTCTTAAAATTTTGAGTCTAGATTTTTTCCATTAATATTTATCTTTGTATTCCAAAAGGTTTCTGACTTAAATGCGAAGTTTAATGTTTAGAATTTCAATACTCATTCATATTTTAAATTTCATTTTAACATTACTTTCATATCAACCGTTTGAATACAGCATTACCCAATCAGCAAAATGAGCTCAAATAAGTCATAAAAGTTGGTTACCAAAATAAAATTGATATTTCTGGTATAATTGTGCATTCAGTAAACGTACTGATATTCACTACGCTTCCCCAACATTGCTAAATCAGGTCGTGTTGGAAACGGACGCCGACACGTATCTCGCTAGAGCCGGTGTCCTGTCACAATTCGCAATATTTTTGGACATTTGCCTTGATTTATATAGTTGGCTATGTTTAAATGTTTTATAGAGAAACTGGTTCATTTTACACATGAAATATAATGAGATTGTAAACCTCATAATAATTTTACTTGTTTATTTATTGCTTACCTCAATTTGTATGCTAGCAGCTCTGTATGCTCTGTCAGCTGTATTTTGAGCTTGACAAGTGAACGTCTGATTGTGGTGTTCTTGCTTAGGCATCATTTTGATGATTGATCTAGTTGAAAGAACATTGAATAATTAATTAGGTCATCATCATATTCATGTCCATAAACAAGTAACTTAAAATCCCCAATGTTATATGAATGATCCTACTCATGCTTTCTAATATACAATCTACTTAAATAACCAATAAATAGGTTATCTTACCTGGCAGTAAATCTTTGACCGTCTGGTAAAGGTTCCACAGTATATGTGACTCCTTGAGTGAGAACACCGGCATTGCTATCCACCCACGTAATCTAAAAAAGAAATATAAGCTATACAATTGTAACTAAAAAAGAAGCAATTACTGAAATATATAAGAGTACAGACACATTTACATAAATTAACATATTGTCTTCAAAAATTAAAGTCTACCAGTTTCCAAGTAGGAATTCTCCTAAAACAAACAAATTACAATGAACCTACAATGTACGATAATGTATGACAATACATTATCGAACAAACAAAATAATTGTCCCTTTTCTCAATTACTCATCTCATGAAAATCATTATTCCAATTAATTACAATTCTTGCTTATGAAATATTTCTGCAATGAAACTGTTGCAACCACCTTAGACCTGCAATACGGAAGCTACATCATTTTCAATTTAACTCCTAATTGTGCTCAAGTCCCTCGGGTCGTATACCTACTCAGTCCACTTGAGAAGCTTAAATGGAATATTCCCTTGCATAATACTGGTACAAACAAATTGACACAGTGCTAAATAAATTGGACAGACACCCGTCCCTAAGGATTTGTTCATGTAAATTGGCGTGTATATAATTTTTAATTTTTTTTTGGTAGATGTCAAGATGGCAAGCAGGCTTGTTGAAGAGTATTATTAGTACTTTTTTACGTGTTTTTTAGGTGATTGTTTTTAATAAACGGTCGTGTTTACTACATAGTTATTTGTCACGGTATTTGGCTTATTAGTCGGAGTCACTACACTAACCACTGGTCGGATATTCCTAAAATACAGACGTAAGTGGAGTGAGATTATTTTGCTACTGTTAAGTGCTTACAATTTTGAAATGTATAGAGGAAAAGGTGTATTTTCATTCGATAGTAATCAGGTCAACTTTAGTTTCCATGCCTTGATATTGAAAGCATAAGATTGAGAGCATTAAGATATTGAAGGCATTTAATATGAGTATTGAGTTTTAAATTTGTAAGGAAACTTGAAATCTCAGGATAAATGAGAGAGCTTTAAAAAAACTTTAGCGCTTAGTATTAAAGCTTCACTATGAGGAACTTATTTCTATGTATCGCCTCTATCGTCGTTATCATCAACAACTTTCAACAATTCACTGCTGGATATATTTGTACATACAAAAGCTATCATACTAAAACTTATCGAAATCTAAATTTAGCCATTTTTAAGTTGAGACCGAAATGATTATGACTAAATCATTCAATCCTAATACTGATCTTGTAAAGAAAGTTAAACTTAATTACTTGTGCAACTTTTTTTAGCTTTTTAGATTTTAGCTTTTAGATGTTTAGATTTTAGCTTTTTGGGTTTTTTGCGATTCAAACTTTTAGTGCTGCTTAACTTCACCTATATCTAACAAAACACCGCAAAACCAAATGTCTACCTATTTTTGATCCAATATTGAAAACGTGTTTAATTGATTGAATAAATTTCTTATGAAATTTAATTCATTTACTGTTAACTTAGCAGAATATTAATCATTGAGTATTTTACGAAACCAGAAAATTCTAGATAAACGATAGCAAAAACTGACTGTAATGTACCAACAGCCATAAATTAAGGTCGTTGTTCCACAAAGGTTTCATTACAATAAATTTTAAAAGCTTTTCATGGAAAAAAACAGATCGACGCTAAAGTAGGTGCGAATTATTAAGAAAAATGACGAAAATATGAATAGGTCGAGTATTACACTGGCAAGCCCGTGAAATTCCATTTAAGTAGCGACATTGATTAATTAATATTATCAGGGCTCACAAACTGGGGTGACAACGGAGAAAATATTGCTCCAGAAACATTTATAACGACTTCAATTAGTTTTGGTTCAACAGTACTAAAAGTTATTATTGCAGTTTAAATTTCATGATGGACACAAATACATATCTTTTTTTATAATGGGGCTAGCATCATTTCTACTATAGTATTAGATTACTACCTTTGACATCACATTTTTAGGCCGAATAGTAGCTTGACATTTGGTGACTCGTAGGACTAACGCGCATGCTTGGTGTAAAGTAATATCCGGAGTGTTTGTAGATGTTTATTAATTCACTGTCTTCATTATCATCACGCCATTGCAGTTCACTGCTGGAAATAGGTGTGCCTCAAGGCACACCACAGAGCCCACTGCCTTGTCAAACTTTTTTGTCTAAATAATCTATTTACCTTGAAATTATACTAGTGAAGAAAATTATTTGTACCCTTTTGTATTATTATTCTGGTCATTGATATTGAGCAAGATATCCAAAATGATTAAGTAATAATGCGGCAGCCTTTAGATAACAAGGGTCAAGTCAAAGGTGTAGCTTAGCAATGATGTTGGTTAAGGTTGTCATTCTTGTTCTATGATTTCGAAAAAAAATATACAAAAATCATTAACTGCTGAACAAATATTTTATTTGTTGAATTTTAAGAACAAGGTTTTCCAGCACCACCTACAATTAAACTATTTCGAAGTGTCCTTAACAACACGTTTGTTTATGTTTACCGTACTCATTTAATCGAGCTTTCTATTTGTACCGTTACGATTTAAAACAAATTATCATTTACGATAGATAAAATTAATACATCAGTATTTGCCATTAAATGGTCGTTTGGCAATCATTAACACACATAATTTAAATAAGTAACGAATAAATCCATTCTTACCTCGGCGGGCGGTTTTCCACCAACAGACACACACTCCAGCTTAATGTTCCTGTCTTCTATCGTTGAGAAGAAACTACCTTCCACGATGCGTGGTGGCTCAGGCGGAACGAGCACAGTGAGCCGGGCGTATCTCGATCGAATCGCCTGTTCACCTGTCACATAGAGTTTTAATTTATTTCTGGGTATACGTTTCAAGTATCAGTTGAAAAGTTTACTACATTAAAATTTTATTAACAAGAGGATATTATGGCCGACGACAATTTATTTTGAAGTTGTATAAACTAAATATGTGTTCGTCTTTGTGTTGATATAGAGTACAATTTTATGTATTAATAATTCTGAATACTAATTAAGTGAGAATTGATGGTATTACAGATAAACATATCTCTATTCTGTGTTATTTTTATAAACAACCATATATATACGTCAAGTACTAGTCATTGAATCTGTTACAATCGACATGAACATAACCTTATATTACTTGACATCGGCGTCGAAATATCAAATTGTTACATAAGTAGCCATGACACGAATCGATACCTGAAATAAATTGTGTGACCACTTTAGTGGCTATTCTTAAGACTATACACACATGTTCTCATCAAAATCACTGTATACATTAAGTAGATTGATATCTATCTCTTAAAGCTACACTAAGAGATATACCATCAAAAAAACTTTCACTTCGGTATCATTCTCTTAATCTTGTTGTTTCTGGAAATATATTTGTTCATTCAAATTTTTTTTATAATCAATTTAATAGCTTAGACGTAAAAGAGAAACAAATGAAATCGCACTCATTTCATTCAACTAATATTATTAGTTAAGATGACATAGTTAATGTTGAGAAAGTCAAAGATTATGATAAAAAGTGACTAGCCTGACGTACTAATGATGATTAGTGGTAGCTCGCGCTCACATCTGTCTGCTAATGATATCAAATTACCAGCAATTCGTCTGTTAAGCTGTAGTGATTATGGTGATATGCGTTCGAATTACTAAATATTCGGTAAACCTAATGTAAGTTATATTGTACTCTTTGTAGTCATATGGAATAGAGATTTTAAAAATGCCGCATACAAATCAAGATGAATAAGACTAATGTGTGAAATTTATTTAACATTCGAATTCAATAAAAGTAATAATTCTTAAACCTAGCTTTTTTCATTTTAAATTAAGAATATGTTTAAATATAGAAATAAAAACTGTACTATTTCACTAATACTGCTCTCGAACTTCTCAGTATGAACAAAATTAAAACACTCATACAACATACGTACATTTATCTACCATAATTCAGGCACCAGAATTCAGTAAACATCTGATCGTTTCATCATTTAAATTGGAAATAGAATTAACACTATATTAAATCAATACGATACCATAGAAGATTAAAAAAAATTAATATGCCTTGCCATAATTTTAATTATTCATAAAATTATAATATTTTCACCCCAAGACAGGTTCTTAATATCCACATTTATCTCACTCAGAACACAAATTTAATAAGTTTCCGAGCAGGAAGTTTGTAAATTCGTGGTTGCAAGAATCCCCTGGATCACAATTTAATACAAGAGTGGGGTGGCGACAATGGCTCGTCTTGCCTTCGAATAGTTTCTCCACAAGTTAAGAACAAAGTTTATGAAGTTAAATAGTGCAAAGTTGTACAATTTAGCCGCAAGATGGTTGTCCATTGTGCTCTTTCGCTGATAAAAAACAAAGTTCGTTCGTACTAGAAGTTTCATGTAAATCATGGACCTTTTTCCAAAGTTAGTAGGATTGGAATTAATTTGATGCTCCATGGGTGCCTTTTCTTTGGACTTACAAAATATTATGTTTTGGATTCCCTATCGATGTTTTTGGTCCCATACGTTCAAATGATAAAACTTTCTGAACATCTGTCAAGTGAATTTGCATTTTCAATTTTTATCACTAAATTAGGGAATCCATTAGAACTGGAACTATAGTGTGACTTATATATTTTTACAAAACGGGCTTTTTGAGAGTCTTAAATGTAATAAAGTTATGAAGTCTTTAATGACTTGTTGGTCTAGTGGTCAGCGTATGCGGCTGCTGATCAAGATGTCTCGGATTTGATTCCCGGGTCGGACTAAATGTTTCTGTGATCCACAAATATTTTTATCGGAGTCTGGGTGTTTTCCATGTATAATATGTATGTATTTACATAAAAAGTATGTTTATGTATCTATATCAGTTGTTTAGTGCCCTTAATACAAGCTCTGCTTAGTTTGGGACTAAATAACGTTATGCGTAAGATGTCCAAAATATTTATTTTATTAATTATCTTTAGTCAGTCTTTTATAGTTTACTTGTTATATTTCCAAAGCTACATCGACATGTTTATCGGTCATCGTGTTATATCTGTACAGCGGTGAAGACAAAGCGTAAAATACAGATAGGTCTACTTTCAAATTTAAATATTAGTATGGATGTTGGTTTTTCACGAAAAAAAACTGTTGATTGATACAAATATACACTTAATCGGTTTCTTTTCATTTATATTCTGGCAGAATGTTTTTTTTATCTCTACCTACCTAATGGTTTAAAAATAATTCAGTTTAATTAATTGTATTCTTAAGAAAGGGTTTTGATATCAGCAAATAGATGAAAGCAAAGCAACACATCAAATCGTTTTCACTGTAAATGTATTAGATTATTAAGAAAATTGAAACTTAATCTCGAAACAAAAGCTGAATGGCATATAAAAACCGTCTAAGACAAGATAAGAATTCCAAAAGAGACATTTCAAAGGAAAGAGAAATTTATCAAAGGTTACGTGACTTACAAAGAGCTATGTAAATTAATGTTATAGACCTTTTCGTTTGCATTTGAACAGACATGCCACTCGAGGCTAAAAGGATCGAAGCACTTGAAATCTCTGTGTTAGCTTATTATAAATTCGTATTTATATTTCGAGATAATGATAGTGAAATTAATTTAAATTATGCTTTCAGAGTGGAGCTTCTAGACGCAATTGAATAAGACGTTTTAAGATCAAATCGCTTAGGAAATCAACAATATAAAGTTGAGCAGCTGTTGTAAGTGGAAATGACCGATTTATCACTTCGATAATCTCAAAGGAAATGTCTAAGGAAACCGTGGGATAGAAGTTTGATTTCAAAAGTAACCAAACAATTTTATCTATACCAATTATTATTTGCGATATACCCTTATAAAATGTGATGAGATTTTCGAAACTGATTTTAGTGAAATATAGGGCAATTTAAGTTTTTTATTACTCTGTAACAGTGAAAATACAGCAGTTATGCTAAATCCGTAAATGAAAACAGTCTTAACAATAATATTTCGGTTCAAAAGAAAAAAGGAAACAAAGGTAAAGTGGTGGATGATGGAGGTTAGAGAATGAATTTTCTAATTATGGTACCTCAGAATCCAAAATGTTCATTAAATAAAAGGAAACGTTAAAAAATAAACGAAATCATTTTCCTTCAGTGAATCACTAATTCAAATGCACAAGGAAAACGTTTTCTTTGTGGTTTTTCTTCTACTTAATCTGATTAAATGATCCGATGTAGATAAAATAATGCTTTATTTTATGTATTAATATTTTTCAGACGAGAAGCCTCTAATCGATCAGAAAGCAGTGGATTGCAATAGACTAATGATGACAATGACGGTGTTTTATACTAAGAATATTTGCGAGTACTACTACTGCTGCTTAAAAAGAGACGTTTTTTATAATATGAGTGTTAGATAAATTTACACTATTCATACTTTCATCATCATCAGCCCATCGCGGTCCACAGCTGGACATAGGTATCTGCACCACTTTGATCGATTTTGGGCTTCTCTCATCCAGCTCCTGCCAGCCATCCTGCGCAAATCGTTACTCCACCTGGCCAGTGGGCGTCCAATTCTGTGGCTAATGTGTACAGCCCACTGCCACTTCAGCTTGCTAATAATACTTAATATAGTTGATACTAAATAGTCATACTTTAATACAGTTTAATACTAAATATGTCAGCTGTCTTTTTTCCAGAGTCAGGAATCTATGAAACACCTATTTTCTCCTGAGAGCAATATTCTCTAGTACATTAGCTTTGAAAAGAGAATTAAGAACCGCTCAAAAACTATATGACTTTGTTCTCAAACTCCATCTACTTAATAATTATTATAATATTGATCGATTGGATGAAATACAATTAGATGAAGAAAAGAAAAAGCTAATGTACTAGCATTAGCTTTGAAAAGAGAATTAAGAACCGCTAAAAAACTAAATGACTTTGTTCTCAAACTCCGTCTACTTAATAATTATTATAATATTGATCGATTGGATGAAATACAATCAGATGGAGAAAACAAAAGCTAATGTACTAGCATTAGCTTTGAAAAGAGAATTAAGAGCCGCTAAAAAACTAAATGACTTTGTTCTCAAACTCCGTCTACTTAATAATTATTATAATATTGATCGATTGGATGAAATACAATCAGATGGAGAAAAGAAAATTCATAGAAATTAAAAGAATCATATTATGTCCTTAGAACTTTCCACCAATATAAGAATCATCAATTCGAAAATATTTCATTAACGAATTTATTTGATTTTTAATTCCAAAACACCCTTAAAGAATTGAGTGGCTATAAAAAGAACAATCGGAAAGTGAGGGCATGAAAACCCAGGCAAGAATAAAATAAAGTCAAGATTTTCAATTTATTAAAAGCAAACACAATTTCGCAGGCCCCGGCTCAAGTACGAAAACAATAGTTACTTGGCTCGAAAGAATTATCTTCAGTATACGATACAAGCGTATAGCGATTATTGTTTGATAAGCTTGTAGCTTTGCACAAATCATTCTTATTTTAAAGATTGCTCACGATCAAATTCAATTCAATTGTTAAAATTATATTAAACGTCCTCTGTTTAAAATCTCGTAACCTTCGAGATTAAGCTAAACATTTATTACTAAGCTACACCGCGTTAAACATAATACGAGAATTATTTTTGGTTGAATAGAGTCTCGAAGATTATAGAAATGAATATGTATGGAGGGTTTTAGTAGCTATATCTTGGATTCCAAGATTACTTAAATTATAAACATAGGCGAAATTTGTACAAAAGGATTTTAATCCACGACAATTATTTTTGGCTTACTATGATTAAAAGTCCTAAAAGAAAAGGCAAACATTCATATGCAAATAAAGGTTTTAATTAATCCCAGAACGTATTTTAGTATGTAATTCAAGAGCTAGACTCAACTTATCTTCACTCTTTTCAATTACAGATTTGGCAGTGTTCCAAGTGGACGGAAGAAATACAATTCTGAGACATCCAAATAAATGCCTTAGAGTTTCATGGTAGCTGCATCGACGTATACTCTTTTATATTGTAGCCGTAATCAAGTCTAAGTAATGCTATCATCTGCTCTATTATTTCCCCCGAGGCTTGAATAGAAGTAGTGGCAATTTACGTTGTTTTATGTCTGAAATTGTGACTTCATTCGGGTACAATTAAACGCAAGTAGTAAGAATTGAAATTAAATCCAAATAACTCATCTGTTTGTTATGCAAATGTTTTATACTGAAATACAAATTATGTATCCGTTTAATAATTATCATAGCTATTGGGTTCCTAAAGTTGACTTATATAAAATAAGTCACATATATATAATGTATTTAATAAAACAAAAATGGAATTTGTTTTTATATAACGTCGCTATTTTTATTTAAACTAATATTTCTTGTGCTACGAATGTAAGCATAATTCGTTAAAATACTTGCCCTTGATTTATTAGTGATTAAGATTCAGATACCAAAACGTGACTGACACTTATAATAGCTTTAATATGGGATTATGGTAAAACCCGCTAATCCTTTAAGCCTTGGGCTCCAAATATATTTTTTACTTGCATGCGGCAACGCTAACAAGCGTCTGTTTGAACAGTACTGTATCATAATTTTGTATACCAAGCATTGATTTATTATTTGAAATTACACCACCGTGGGAGATAACTTCATTTGTTATTATATTATCTGAGAGTACAAATTTGGGATCATTATTGGAAATTAAGTGCTTCGTTAAGGACTATATCGGTGGCTTTACAAGATATACGATGTTTTTTTTTTAATTTGGTCAATTATTTGTATTTGAAAAAAATGAAGTAATGAGAACTTTAATAAGTCCGGAGGCCGATATTTTTACTGTAATGTGTTCAGAGTAATTGCAACAAATAATGGGTTATTAAAAGCAGGTGGTTGGCTTATGTGCAAAAAATAATAATTAAACGTTTACTGTACTGTACTGTGCAATTTAATAATTTTGAATACTTTTTTGGAAATTCTGCTTAAAATGTTGATGTTGTATATTTTTTAAAATAACCCTTTGAAGATTGGTTGAGTAGTTAAATCTAGACTTTGGAAACTTAGTACGTAATTTCTTCAGCCTTTCGGTTTACATATTTAGATGTATCATGAATTATACGACTAAATACATAACTTTATGGACTCAGCAATATCTATACTAAAATGAAATGTAATCCAGTTTTTTTTTATGTCATGTATAGGAATCATAAATCAAAATGTAATACGTACCGTTGAGGCCTGTGCTGACTTGGCACTGATACTTTGCATCATCATCCAACGTCACGTCTCTGATATCCAGGGAGTAATCACCTGGAAAGAAACCGTCAATGAATATAAAACGGAAATTAATATAAAAAACTCAGCAATCATTTATGCTGAAGAAGCTAAAGTCTAAGTAGGTAAATAAAAAATAAAAAAGAGTTAAGGTATTTTGAATTTTTTTTAGATCCCATTGAAAATATACAGCAATATTATTAAATATTTAATTGTAACATTCTTCAATAATGTTCAATAATGTTGTGTAGTTAACCATCTCTATATATATATATATATATATATATATATATATATATATATATATATATATATATATATATATATATATATATATATATATATATATATATATTTGGAGCCCTTCTTCTACGAGCGGAATGTTCTTACATAACTATGTGATACCTGACACGTAATAAAACTGCAAATCATCTGCCTAGAATATAATAACTCTACCGGTTGTACCTGAATATCAGTTCTTACACGGAGCTGATTTCGGACCTCCGCAACCCTGATGGCGAACTGAATTCAAAGATTAAAATAGTTGTAGCACTGACTTCACAATAACGATTGTCATAGATGTTCACGACAACCGTGACTGACAGCTTAATGTGCGCTTCATATCACGGGCGAGAAACATCGCCAAATTCTCCAGGCTGTTTTGTATTTCTTGCGAGAAAAACCCAGCCACACTTTTAACCACACGTGGCATTTAAACCCGAGAGCTCTTGTTCGATAGTCGCATACGCTAACCTAACACAAAAATATTTCTTCTAATTTTATGTTTCACTTAGTTCAAACTAAAATAGATCTTTTGGCTGGCAGTCGTACTGGATACAAACAAATACTGTTTGTTAAATGGAAATACGTTGCATTTCCAACAGATAGCTAGTGTCTCTAAATAGCATTACTATGTCCAGTGTAGAGAGAAATGTTAAACGTAATGTACTCTCTGGAATTCGCCCAGAAACTTGACTTAACGTTAGAACTATTTTAATATTATTAAATACAATGTTATATATTACTACCCTACTTCTTTTATTTTATAACTTGTAATTGATTTCTACATGTATTTTGAGTTAATACTTTTTTCTTTTTAATATTAACTCCCACAACGTAAAAATAGTTTATCGCATGGAATTTAATAAACATACATACATAAAACAGATGCAAAATACTCTGAACTACAGTAGAAATCTGATCCACCACACTAAGTTAGGACCTGGTAAGGTGACCGGTCGAACCATTATATCAGCCGAACAGTATTCAAATTATTTTACTGTTTTTATTAATTTTCCATATTCAACTAGCCTCAACATTTAATAAGTACTTAAACAAATGAACTTTTTATAGGCATGCGTCCAAAATCCGCTTACCGTCTGTCTAGCCTACTTTTAGGCTAACCTTTCTCGAAACGCCAAGTGGAATCATAATGTTAATTTTTGTGCTTAATTTAAGTTTATTTGACTATACTACACTAAATAGGCTATTTTTCGACTCAAAATAATTAACTTCTAAACTCAGAAAACCAAATAGTGTAACACTATCTATAATAAAACGTAGGTAGCAAATGAGTTGTATAACAACGTAATATTTTCTCACTTATAAGCCTAGCACAAACAACGGAGTAATTATTTTGATATAATGTGATAATTCAAACAAAAAATGACCCCAGAGAATCTAAGTCAAGTTAGTTTAAGAAAAGACTTGTAGTAAATACCGAGAGAAATTATGAATTATTTCAGGGACATGTTTGCGAAAGAGAATAAATTGTTGCTGAATATAGATCGTGTAGAGAAGAGTAATGTTAGATCTACTATGATATACTGAGTTGTTTCCTTCAAGATTCTCTCGAGAGAGTGTCCGCTATACATTGACAAAGAACTGAATTTTTTGAAAAATATTTACGAAGAAAATTGTTACATTGTAAAATGTTAAGGAATTTAAATAAATATTAACGAAATATTGGGAACATATACCGCAGGTTAACTATGCAAGACTACAGCATAGCAAAGAAATAGAAAACTTTATAGATCCTACAATAACTAGTCTCACCAACGTGGTATATTAGGTCAAAACCTCTTTTCAAAGGATAAGTTAACCAGTTAAAAGATATGATGATAAAATAAATAAATATGAATAATGTAACAAATTATTCCATATTGTGTGAAAATATTAATGCGGTTCACAGAATACATCCACTTACAAGTTTCAACAGCGTAGTTCTTATAGTTTCAGAAAAAAGTGGCTGTGACATACTGACGGACAGACAGACAGACATGACGAGTCCATAAGGGTTCCGTTTTTTGCCATTTGGCTACGGAACCCTAAAAAGACAAACTATAAGACTATAAACATTAAAATAAAGTGTATGTCAAGAAAAAGATCTCCAAAACCCTTAACCTAAGAGTTAGAGAAAACAAAATTACAGTCAATATTAAAGAAAAAGTGTGTTAATACCAAGTACGGTAATAAAAAGGAATTATTACTGTTCCTTATAAGACATGTTTACTAGCGAAAAAAGGTTGCCTGAAGATAACGTTCACATTAATTAGAGACCGAGTAACTAAGGGTGTATTCAGACTGGGCAAAAAGTTTGCAGTTTAGCTTTAAGGGTTCTTCATCCGCAACCGGTTATTGTCCTAATGAGTGGTGTTATTTATTCAAAATGTATAAGTATGTGTCTTATTTATGTACGGGGCACTTAATCCATAAAAGGTCAAAGTAAATCAAATTTAACAATCTTAACCTTTTGAACACCAAAAATTTCATACAGAAAAACGTTTCTTTAACCTGATTCAAGATCGAACGATCAACAAAACAAAATAAATAAATAACAAATAAATATATTTTTTTAAATCTAACACATAACGTCATCTAGTCCCAAATCAAGCAGAGCTTGTGCTATGGGAGTACCCATAGACAAATGATATAAATACATAAACTTTTTTTTTGCAAATACATACATATTATACTTAGAAAACAAATATATGCAGATCATACAAACATTTGGTCCGACCCGGAATCGAACCCGAGACCTCTTGATCCACAGCCACATATGCGGCGTCACCAACGTGATTATCGCAGTAAGTCTATGTCCTGTCTCAGGAATAAAAGTACCTCCATGTGAGTTATTATCGAATTTACAATATTGGTATGGAGGTATGGATTAATATTTATTGATCAAATAATTCTGTAGTTGTTTTTTTTACATTTAAGCCTACTACCAAAGTGAATACTCTTGCTTATGCAGAATGATTGGACCTCCGGTCTCACACTCACCAACGAAATACGACAGCAAGAATGCTGTCATTATTAGGATGATCTTCTGTGTGAGGGTAGTACTGCCCCGGTCAAGCCGGTCCATTCGTGCTGAGATCAGCGAGGCTCTACTACCTACTAGAAGATTTGCAATCTGTATTGATGATTGATCGATAAAATGTGGTATTTAATGGAGTATTTAATTGTTCATTTAATAATCGCAGAAATAGGTATAGCATATAATATGTAGATTAGATGATGGCAGCACAAGACCAGTTACTGTGGAAAAGTTGAGAGGGGTATATGTCTAACAGTGGATCTCTCTTGGCTAAGATGATGATAATAAATCTGACACTAGTATTGAAATATAGGTGTACACCTGAATAGGGTGAATTTTTAATTACTCTTATGATTGTTAACTAATCTGGCCTAAAGCACATCGGAGAGTTAAAATCTTCCACAAACTATTTGTTACAAGAGGAGCAATCTCTAAAGTCTGAACTACTTAGCTGGCATTAAACAGGTTTATGATTAAACTCTGTAGTGTTAATTTATTAATAAAGTAACACGTACCTAATTGAATATTAAAATAACACCTATCACGTTAAATATACAGTTTATTTTGCCTCGTGCTCATAAAAAATAAATGGTATTCCTTAGGTTACTTTATAATTATGTTATAATTAAATTATAGATGGTTTATTTTTTCTTTCGTTAAGAGTTTTTGTTGTATTAAAATAAGATTTTATTAAATTCACAGTAATCGCGATTTTAAAAGATATCTTGTTTAGAAAAATTAGAAAAAATGTTAAATACTGTTGTTTACCTAAACTTACTTAAATTGTCATGTAATATTAGTTTCACTATGAAAAGTCGTATCACTTGAGGAAAAATAATAGTTTAGATAACCTTTAATAAATATTTGCTTGACATTTTAATCCCTATTTTATTGACAGTGGGCTGCATATTAGCTGCAGAACTGATGACCGTTGGGGCAGAAGAGTTCTGGAGTGGAGACCACATCTGGCTAAACGTAGTATAGGACGCCCACAGGACAGGCGGATTGACGACCTGCATAAGATGGCATGCAGAAGCTGGATGCGAGAAGTAAAATCCAAAATCGATCAAAGTGGTGTCCAATGGGAGATTCCAGTGTCCGGCAGTGGACTGCGATAGGCTGATGATGATAATGATTCTATCGGAGAATATTCCATAAATTCTCAATGATGCAATAGCATACAAACATAGAATAGACTGCCATGTGCGGGTCACCATTGCAATGTCTGCATTCCTAAATCAAACCAAATCTAATCATTTTTATATCAAACAAACTAATACAAGGGCACTTTTGAAACGTCAAGTAGTCAGTCAGTAGTCAGTCGTGAAGCTAATTGTCTCTTTCAATTCGTAGATCCTATGGAGAAGAACAGACAAGAATCTCCATGGACACTCTTTTCTTACATGGTTTTTACAATTTTTTGGTTATATTGTTTTAGGTATTTTATTAAGAAAACAGTTAAATATGAGGACTTTTAACCAGGTAGTATCCAAAAATAAATAAACAATAATATAAAATAGCATTTGTGAGATGACCAGCCCCGACTAGCGGCGCCAATATGGCGGCGCAATGAGTAAAGTCGTGTTTTGAGTGGAGTCACTTCGGCAGGCTCATTACTTATTAACCGTTACCTAAGTAAAGTACAAATTAAAATTGAATTTACACAAAAGTTATTATCAATAATAATTCGTTATGCAAATAGAACTTAATGTAAATAAGATTGAATGCATTGTATTACAGTAATCATAAAGGTAATGTCAGTTAGTCCTGCCTTGCTATAATATAGTATATATAAAAATAGTCTTGGAAAAAAAGGTTAGGAAGAAGAAGGAACATTTACTTATAACTTCAAACTTTAACACCCCCATTATTACATTACATAATTTAACACGCCAACTATCGACATTGCGAAACTATTGCTATTCTTGTCAGCCATTTGTATTGGGAATTGAAGATAGAAAATTGGGAGTCTATTGAAAGGAAAAGATAGTTACGAAGGGTTGTCAATATAAAGAAAGGGATGTTGCGTGTATGTATAGATAAGTTAACAATGTGAACAATAGGTTATAGAGGTCAGGGTCGAATGACTGTAATTTGAACTGGCTTTTGTCAGACAGAACCCTTTGACAAATTATCTTACTCCCTGTTGTTTATAATCATTTCTAATCTGAGATTTATCAATTATACAGCATGCTATTTATTATCAGAGTTTTGGTTTCAATAGACAAGCGTTTTTAATAATAACAGTTTTAATGATTTGACTACACGGTTGGCCTATTGGCTTAAGCGGTAGGCATTCTGTTATTTATTGTGTCAGGTGTTGTGGGTTCAAATATCACATGGGAAAACAGTTTGTGTAATAGAATGTTTGCGTGTGTTCTGAGTTTGGATGTTCTTTGAGTCTGTTTCATGTATGTTTGAGGATGACACATGATGTATATTGTTTGGAGAGTTAAATTTAATGTAGATGGTGCCCGCAACAGTGCGGGCAGGCGCCGTGAGAGGTCCCGAAGGAGATAACACCCTGGCCCCCTCCCTAAAGACAGGTGCAGAGAGGTCACACCGTGTGGTTTTAGTCTGTTCGAGTCCGACACACCACCCCGCCGTAAACCCCCGGTGGGATGAAGGACCGCGGGCATTTCCACACGTTAAAAAAAAAGGATGTATATTCTTAATGCGGTAGTTGTATTTTTCGTAACAGATATTTTTTTTAAAACGGTATGCACCAGAAGTATTATTTAACAGAAATAAACTTAATAGTATTTCTAGGTAGTTACCAAACTAAATAAAGGAAAGTAGGTATCAGTAAGTTTCCCAAAGTCTTCCAAACTTGGAAAATTTATCTGTGAACAAATTCTTAGTAATGTGAACGGTCAGCCAAGAGTTACGTAAGTTCAAGTAGTTTTCAAACTAAATGTGCACGCTAACTTAACATTATCCATATTAATATAATAAATTCGAAAGCCACTTAATATTTTATTTTAAAAAAGGAATCTCCTGCATTAAGAATATAAATCCTGTGTCGAGGGGGACTATACAAACATACACGAAACGCTCACAAATAACACCCAGACCCATAAAACAAATTGTGAATCACACAGTGGTGTCCCACTTACACCACACCTAGACACAGTAGAATTAGGCGTGTCGACCGCTTAAACTACTAGGCCAATAAAGGCCAAAAGCTTGACCAATCAGAGATCAGAAACTGCAATGGATTGATGATTACAATTTTTTTTTTTAAAGTAACTTGCTGCTTTCATATCTGACAAACTATAGATGCTAAATTCATCATTAAAACAAATTTAATTTTTTTTAAACTTTTTATTCGGATTATAATTGTTTTCTTTAAAGATTATGGTTTAACTAGCTGCGCCCCGCGGTGCTACCCGCGTATTTTCGGGATAAAAAGTAGCATACAATATGTGATTATCCAGAACTCATTTTTAAATTATCCATTTCCAAACTATCATTATGGTTGCCATGCAAGTGTGTTATGCATAGTTTTGACAGGAGATAAACAGTGATACATTTTGGCATCTACGTTTTATGTATTTTTATAAACACCTAGCTCTCACCCGTGTATTTCGATTATTGCAGTAAAAAGTAGCTTTTGTGTTATTCTGGTATATAAGCTATATAACTGTAAAGTTTCAAACTGTAAAGTTCCAAACCCGTTCAGTAGTATTTGCGTGAAAGAGCAACAAACATACATCCACACATACATACATACATACTCACAAACTTTCGCGCTTTTATTATTAGTAGCATTAGGATGTTTTATTCCAGTCTTGAATTCTTCACTTTACTGACCCAGACTGTTTAGCTGGAGTTCAGGAGTCTGATTCCTAACAAATAATTGTATGATGAGCATATTAATGTGATTTGTTCTGTGTGTGGGTGGGTAATTTATCTATACTATGCAGGTACTTGGAAATATATAAGT
This sequence comes from Phragmatobia fuliginosa, assembly GCA_932526445.1. Classification (NCBI taxonomy): domain Eukaryota; kingdom Metazoa; phylum Arthropoda; class Insecta; order Lepidoptera; family Erebidae; genus Phragmatobia; species Phragmatobia fuliginosa. The sequence continues at coordinate 6,659,481 of OW052081.1, read as the reverse complement.
GTGTTTATGAGCAGTCGGTTACTACAGAGATTTGTGCTATTAATATTATTAAAAAGTTATCCCTGCTGGATAATTTGAATAATCTTTGAAAATCTAAACTATAAGTACATTGGAAGAAATAATGATGTACCTAATTCTTTCTAATTTAGATGTTATCTATCTTTAAATTTCTTTGAAAATAAGTAAAGGAAACTAGTTTAACTATTTAAATGCATCCGTAAGCTGTCCGACTTTGTACACTTATAAAAACCATTTCCTTTTGAATTAAAACGTGATTCAGGCGTTTTATACATCTGTCAGAAACTGCCTTGTTAGTATAGTTATTAGCGTATGCGACTGCCGATCAATTGGTCTAATGTTCGATCGTCTCGAGTGTCGGAGTAAAGAGTGTTATTTAGGTTTTCTTATTATAAAAAAGTTTTAAAACAGTCCGGAGATCGGAAGTTGGGTTCTGAACGGTCATGTCTCAAAGAGCTCGTAAATCCAGCGGTCTTACGCCAGATTTCTTCATGATCATGTCGGATAGTTGTTACATTGGACTGTAAGAGTAAGGAACAGATAGTGCACCTGTATTTACGCGCAAACATGTAGACTATAATCTCTATTGCGTAGTTGGCTGATTTCCGTAGGCTGTTCTCAGACTTTAACCCCCCACTCATTAGTGTGATTCGTAAGTTGCTCCGAATGTGCATGTTAAAATTTATTTTTTTATTTATCTTATAATTTTTAAGTATAGTTTCCCATTTTTTATAATATAAATTAAGTTAAGCTTTAGAGTTAATATACTGAACGATGTGGAACCGGTAATATAATAAGTTACGTTAAAATATAAGCATTTACAATTACCTTCTTCATCGCTTCCAATCATCTTATATCTGTCGTATCCACTAAGATCTCTATGTAGGCCGAGGCCGAAGTCATCCTTCGTCCACTGCAACTGCCCCGCTTTGTTCTCCACGCGACATGGTAACGTTACTCTTGAGCCGGCTACTGCTGTCTGTAAATAGAATAATATAATTAAAGCACATACATCACATTTCAAAATCTGTTGGTCTTGTGGTTAGTTAACATGGCTGCCAAGTCAGCCCCTGGCCAAGTTACATTGATAATAAAAATCTAACAAATGTTTGGAATTGACGTCTCCCAAGTCTCGTGATAAAAATAAGTATAAAGATAATATATAATACAAAAAAGAGGCATTGGCAGTTGTAGACAGAGAATCTTGGTTAAGGGGGTAGATGTTGAGGGTTTCATCCGTATGAAAAACCAATAATGGTATCTTGATAAATGTGGTACGTCCTACATTCTACAGTAAATTTCCTGAGGGACATTGACGTCGATGACTTCTAAAAAATCAGTTAAAATCGGCCTGGATTCACCATGTCATTGTTGTCATGTCATTTATCCATCTTATCCGCGAACGTCCTAACCTGTATTTCACTGAGATGAACTAAAATGGCATTAAATACTTTGTTAATTATAGCAACGTCAGCTCTTGTTTTATTTTTATCTTTATTTGGAGAAATATGATAGTTCTATTTTCGAAGTTTTTTAACATGGACTGTTCAGTTGTTTTGTCTATTTAAAAAAAGCGGCCAAGTGCGAGTCGGACTCGCCCATGAAGGGTTCCGTACCAGCAAGTAACATCATATAAAAGTTCTTGAAGTTCGTTGTAACTTTCATCGATGTTTTTATACTAGTGTATTGATTGAATGAAAGGTATATTGCGTGTTACGATTTATGACGTATTAAAAAAAAACTACTCACTAGATCTCGTTCAAACCAATTTTCGTTGGTAGTTTACATGGTAATGTACAACATATATTTTTTTAGTTCTATCTCTCTTATTTTAGAAGTTAGAGGGGGGGGACACACACATTTTTCCACTTTGAAAGACCTATCCATAGATAGGTTTGATGAAAAAAAAAATTTTGAGTTTCAGTTCCAAGTATGGGGACCCCCAAAATGTATTGTTTTTTTTCTATTTTTATATAAAAATCTTAATGCGGTTCACAGAATACATCGACTGACCAAATTTCAACAGTATAGCTCTTATAGTTTCGGAAATAATTGGCTGTGACATACGGACGGACAGACAGACAGACAGACAGACAGACGGACAGGCTTGACGAATCTATAAGGGTTCCGTTTTTTGCCATTTGGCTACGGAACCCTAAAAACAATAAATATTCTGCACTTTATCACAAATCACACTACAACATTTGAGTCAATTTTAGTATTTTAAATATAAGTTCTGATACTGTTATTCTGAATTTAATTATTCTTCGATTTACTGATATTTTTGGAAGGGAAGTTGTCTCATATTAGGTCATGAGACAACTTCCCAATCCGCAGCTGAACGTTGGAATATATTAAAAAAAAAGGCTTTAACCTACTATAACACGTTGTCCGGAGGGGTTGTTATAGTTTTGATTTCAAGATATATTACAAAAAAATAGTATTACAGAAAACCCTATAACTTAAGAGTAATGAACTGAAATAAGAAAAACGAGTAACGTTACCAAATTATGTAATTAATGACTACATAGATTTGTATAGTGTATACCTATTTAAATTAATCAAACTGAATACATATAGTACCGGTGACAAATACACTTTTGTATACTCGCCTTTGGGTCGTGCAGTCGGGTAGAAATTACATTTGCTATTCCTAAACAAGCATAATTTAGTAGTTACGATTTTTCATATAAAGAGAGGTTATTTTGGCAGTTTCACGATAATGATACCAATTACGGCAAAGGTATTTGAAGCTAAAATCACCAGCGATTAACCCTAACTTAAATTACGTTATTATCAGTTTCATCAAAGCTAACCATCTACACTTAAATTACGTATTCAAATACATATTGAAACATTTCATATCGCGTAAATTATTCTTAAACTGTGTTTTCAATGAAATTAATTAAATTGTCCCGAATTACTGACAGTCCCAGTCCGGTTTTTACTTTAGTCGAATAACATGTTGTGTGTGGTCTGACATTTTTGTATGAATAAATTGAATGATAGTAATGGAATAGTATTATATTAATAGTATTCCGTGTGGTAACGGATTAAGAATACAGAGTGTCACCACCCCTATTCATCCCGCGGGTGTCGTAAAAGGCGACTAAGGGATAAGCTACGCAAGACAACATCAATGCAAAGAGAAGGAAAACATGAAACCAACCCTATACCAACCCGTCTGGCCAGCGTGGTATAGTAGGCCAATACCTCCTTTTCAAGGAGAGGCCCATGTCCAGCAGTGGACTGTTAAAGGCTGTTGATGATGATGATTGATGAATGGAATAGTTGCTCATTATATGCAATCATCAGTGACTGCAAGATTCCTGACAAAAGTTGTAGGTAATGCAGAAACTGATGACTTAAAAATTCTGACTAATGGATCACTTAGCCCTTCATAATTTTCTGACAAATACGATATCTCTAGTGGCTGAAAGTTAAATCATTGTGGTTACTTGTCACCTTATAAGTACCGTGTTTTTCACGTGACGTTTATATATCTGTACCTCAGAGAAAGACAATAGTAACTCCACATTTTGTCACAATTATGTACGTTTAATATACCATGAAAATTGCCAAGAACCAGTTCTACATAATGGCATTAAGTCCTACGTCGCCTATGAAAAGAGATATACAATGATGACAATGAAATTAATTGCACGAATATTAACAGGGTTTATTATTTGAATAATAGATAGATTTATCGAAATTATGTGTAATTCATGATACATCCCTTTATTTACTATACAAAATACAGCTGAGTTAATTACTCTGCCTTTATTATAACTTTCTCAAAATTACATTCAAAATTTCACTACGCGCATTTTTGCCCCTCCTGTAAAATTTGACTTTAGCCTCTTAATGTTGTATACTTCTAAATTCCTGCGTCATATATTGTTTAAAGTAATTGATGAAATTTATACAGAGATAAGTTTGACCAGCACATTTCAGATATGAGCCTATTATCGAGCACGTAGGAATTCGGACAATAATTTCCTCGTTGAGATCAAGACGTGTTTATATGCATTGTAGCAATAGATTTTAGAATATATTATATTGTAGCTGTAAGAGCAAAACATATATATACCATATTCATACTTTAGAAATGGCTCCAAAAGAGTACACTGTCGTTGTAATTCGTTAACACCTATAAGTTTGCTATACTCTGAGGTACAGATATTATGATCCCAACTATAAACAGTACAGTGGTTCAAATAAATCTACTGTTCTATTCAGAGTAGACACTCGTAATTTACACCGTAGTGAGTATTCTCAAAGTGTCAGAACCTAATGACGAAGATGCTTCGCTATTTCCAACGATCGTTTGTGAAATACTGAAAGCTAAGCAATTATGTACGGACTTATGAACTCGTCGGTTAGGAAGTCATCAGTCAATAATAGTGATTAGCACAACATACTACCTCGATAAATTATTGTAGCAATATATACTACAGGATTCATGTTCGGTAGCAGACAATTAAGGTTTGATTTGATTGATTTAGTGACAAGTTCTGGAGTACGGGTAGTGGGTAAGTCTCGTTCCATACGTAGTGCGACGTGTTTGGAATGTAATTAAATTGGCCAAAATTGATGGAATTACATTAGAACGCTGATTATAATTTGGATTATATATTTAATTGTATTGTTCTCAAATTTCCCAGACAAAGTTAAATGAACCTATTTGAGATGAAATCCGAAGAATAATGTTTATTTTAAGTATACACGTGATTATCTTTATTGGACTATTCATATTTTAAGAGGGATTTAGAAAAAAAACTAAATGTTATATCGATTTCTAACACTATTTACGATTTTTGATTTTGTAAAATTTTAAAGTTGTTGATTACTAAAATTGGAAAAAAAAAGATACTTTAAATAACTATTTTCATTTTACAGACGAAAGACACGTTTGAGAAAAAAAGACGATATTTCATATATTATTAATATTTTCAAATATGAAATTATTATTTTTTAGACTAGCTTTACTCCACGGCGTTACTCGAGATTGACAACAATAACCGCGGGCAACACCACGGGACTCCTGAGTCCCGTGGTGTTGCCCGCGTTTAAACTACCTGTAATTTAATAATAAAAGTACTCGTAGTATCTAGAACTGCTATAGCCTCATCATTACATTACCTATCTCTATTTTGAAGCTCCAAAATTAATAAGAAAAAGGCAAAAAGAATTAAAAAAAAGTTAAATTAAAATGTATATTACCTGGTCTTGTGGCTCCATCGCGAACTTTTGCTCCTGATAACCACCGCACATACCTAACACACTGAACAACACTATACAACAACTGAACACACACACATTTTGAGTCCGCAACAACAAGAACAGTGACGAAACGCCCCTACTAGTCAGTCTTATCGTACACCTATAGTTCACCATCGTTACCTCCGTACTGCTACAGACAATATCCCTCTACCAACATAACAAGGAAATCCGGGGTTTATTTTAAGGCATTTACATTTTAACGGAAGTTCAACTTCCCCTATTCGAACGTTCTATTTTAAAAACGCACAGTTTTGTACTGAATGCCATAGTTTTATTTTTAGATGCTTTTTAGAGGTATGATTTATTAGTTTTTCGGGTTTTAAAAGCAGCCGACGATGTGGCGTATCTGTAACAAAAGAGAAAATAGATAAGTAAGTGGTTTGTAGTTTCGCTTGCTGAGGTGGTTTGGTGATTGACATAAAAGGAACTTGATAGTTTATTAAAGATACCTTTTATATGTGTTGATATTTTTTTTAATCAGTCAAACAGAATACAGTTAATTTTAGACATGCAGAACAGTGTCAATTTTAGTTCATGATAATACCCTCATGTTAGTAAAGGAGGGTGAGGTGATTATAACTAAATGATCTAAATTTCTATCCGTTGTTTTGAAACTATACTTTAGTACGAAATATTTGCATATATGCATTAGCAGAAACCTCATTTTATATTATAATATGATGTTACTGCTTATATACTTAGCAAATCTATGTTTAATTAATAGCATTATATCTTAACTCGCGCAATAGTTATTTTAGCCACTTTAAACTGATAGGTGGTCCCTAATGAGACGGAAAATAGTCATAAATTAATACAGTAACCATTTCAATTATGCATACATAATATTCATTTCTTATTTATTAGGTACGTTCAGTCATAATAATATATTGGTTAAGTATCAAATAATACGTTGCATTATTATACTTGTGATGCTGAATTATATATGTATATCAATGAAATACCATTAAGTACAATACGGATGCAGGAATGGTGAAGTTATACTGTAGTGGGTGGAAAAACATTTTCCCCCAGGACAGGACCTGATAAGGCATCGCGTCGGGGCTGAAATCACATGGCCGGGGTGCTACCAGGCCAGGGCGCAAAAGGTCGGCCTTTTAATGAAAAAACAACATAATCCTGCTTTCCTGGCTAGCCAAAAAACCTATCATGACAACTGTCCTGGAGATGTAAATATATACTATAAGGTCACAAATTTAATCAGCTGAGTAACAATTATAAAAAGTATTATACAATAAACAATGGAATAAATCTAAAACAATTGTTCCTTCTTTAGGTCGTCACGTACAAAATATGAAAGTTTTGACAGCCCCGCATAGCAGTGACAAAGGAAAACGCAGCTTAAATAATAAATTACCAAGAAACAAACTTCAGAACAAGTTGCTTGCCTACAATGATATAGTTCAAGGAATTGTTTCTGCTTGTATCTTTATTGTGCCCAGTCTTGCGATAAAACAATTTATTCTTAAATTGTAACGTGGAGTTTTAGAATAGAGAGATTTACAATACCATTTTAAAAAACTATAAATAGCTTGTTTTCGAGAAAATTCATTGAAGACATAACTGGGGTCAAACGTATTCGAAGGGACTACACATTATGTTCGTTATATCAAATCTGTTTCCGAGGCTTCGGATACACTTGATAGATTAGGTATAGATATTTCCCCGACACCTAGTCTTACATCCAGGATTAATAAATATTAGGCCCGTCTAGAACCGTCTCTTTCTCAATTTCTTTTTATTTGTTTAAATAACAAAATAAATAAATAGTTAGGACATCTTACACACAACGCCATCTAGCCCCAAACTAAGTTAACTTGTATTATGGGTACTAGACAACTGATATAAATATATAAATGTATTTTTTTTGTAAATACATACACATTATACATAGAAAACACCCAAACTATCAAATATTTGCGGATCACACAAACATTCGTTCGGAATAAATGTTTGTGTGATTCGAAAATATTTGTTTCGGAAATTCCGAAAACTGACCCCGAGACCTCAAGCACAGAAGTCGTATATACGTTCCCACTGCGCCACTGAGGCAATCTCGTAATGGTTGGTAAATTGATTACAACAGAGTTTTTACAGGGTGTTTTTTTTATTTCCCACGTGGCGAGAGGCTGTTACCCTCTAACAAGCACGTGCCCTGACTTGTTGGTGCTGGGGTGAATATAAAATGATGTTTCTTACATCAAATTGGAAAGAGAGAGAGTGCTATATCCAAAAAAAGACTATCATGTATTACACGAATATTAAAAAATATTATTTTTACTATAATATTACTTATAATAATAGTATTAGTTTTCAGTGGTATCATTTGATTCAGATGTTAGTGGAAATCCCAAAGAGTATTTTAACTACAGTAGATTAAAGAATAAAAAGTTTGAGAAACTATCTACTGTCATCTGCCTAAACACTGGAGGAAAATGTTAAAAAACTATATCATCCGAGCCATGAATTACTAATTTACGAATTTATTGACACCTCATTAATTAAAATCGGTGCACACATATATTATATAGTCTGGTAAAACTATATATACCCTTTCTTTAAGATCCGCTGCACTCGATTAAAAAATAAATAAAATGTTCGTTTATAATTGATTCTATAAATACTAACTATAATTGATTCTTTAAACTTTCGCGTTCCATGATAATTAATATTATTTTTACGGGAATTAACGCGATCACTTATTTAGGGTATTACATACCTCTGATTTGCCTGACGTTTCGACCAGGTTGCACCGGCCGTGGTCACGGTATGTAATACCCTAAATAAGTGATCGCGTTAATTCCCGTAAAAATAATATTAATGATTCTATAAATCTCTGGAGTTTTATTATTTGGATTAAAACAGCTGTTTAAAATCAATACGTAATAAAGGTTCTTACCTTTATTACGTATTGATTTTAAATATATATATCCCATACATTTTATTTGGTATTTAAATTGTCTTCATATTCCGCATTCCAAGAACTAACAAAAATACATTCTTTTATATAGTTAATACTAAATACCGGCGCCCTGTCTATTGTCGTGGTCTATTAATATCGTAAACCAACCGCGTCGTTCTAAATCCAAACTTATTCCTGAATTCTCAGACGAATGAATCGTCCAAGAATGAATGCATGAATGAGTCATATCGTATTGAATGAATAACAGAGTACATGCTATCATATCCGGCGAATTGAGTGAACTGATCCGGCGGAGACTATAAACGACATAGTTTTTTTAATGTATACCGTTTCCTTTTAATTTTTGATGTGGAATTTCTAGCACGGGTGTCAAACTGCTGGCGTGAGATCACTACGCTTTGTGTTAGTATATGTAAGAAAATGTGATCCCGAATGGCGACTCGTCATCACAGGGTATGTGGTGATGCGTCGCCATGTGTACGGCTTGTCAAATTAATTAAGGTGTTTCTTGTCGATCAAAAGTCCTATTACGGATTATTTATTTCTGTACCTCAAAAACAACAGGAGCCTAATCTGCCTAATAATTCGTCATCATCTATTCTGAAAGAGGTTTACTGACCCGCATCCAATTACTAGCCTATCAATAAATTCCCTAATCAACTTATACTCCAACTGCAAACAACAAATAAATGCATATTTAAAAAAATATAAGTAGTGTGAACAACCATTACGAAGATAATTCGTCACACTTACAATGTTCACCTTTAGCTATATCATTATATAAAATTATAATGATATTAGTACTCTCCAATGGTATGCCGAGGTTTCGATCATATTTTTCATGAACATGACCACAATGAGGTCATTCAACTCGACAATAATAATCGTAACAAATCGATGAGAATTGGAACAGAAAACCAGTAGTAATAACGCACACAACGCACATTAATTATGAGTTCCAGGTGGTTATTAGGGCTAATATTTCAAGTTCAGAATGTAAACTTATCTGTTTTGAATGGTGCAATGACAATTATAATACTCTAGTTAGTTTTTAGGGTTCCGTAGCCAAATGGCAAAAAACGGAACCCTTATAGATTCGTCAAGTCTGTCTGTTTGTCTGTCTGTCCGTCCGTATGTCACAGCCAATTATTTCCGAAACTATAAGAGCTATACTGTTGAAATTTGGTCAGTCGATGTATTCTGTTAACCGCATTAAGATTGTTACATAAAAATAGAAAAATAACAATACATTTTGGGGGTCCCCATACTTGGAACTGAAACTCAAAAATTTTTTTTTCATCAAATCTATCCGTGTGGGGTATCTATGGACAGGTGTTCAAAAATGATGTTGAGGTTTCTAATATCATTTTTTTCTAACCTGAATAGTTTGCGCGAGAGACACTTCCAAAGTGGAAAAATGTGTGTCCCCCCCCCCTCTAACTTCTAAAATAAGAGAGTGATAAAACTAAAAAAAAGATATGTTGTACATTACTATGTAAACTACCAACGAAAATTGGTTTGAACGAGATCTAGTTAGTAGTTTATTTTTTAATACGTCCTAAATCGTAACACGCAATTTACCTTTCATCCAATCAATACACTAGTATAAAAACATCGATGAAAGTTACAACGAACTACAAGAACTTTTAAATGATGTTACTTGCTGATACGGAACCCTTCATGGGCGAGTCCGACTCGCACTTGTCCGTTTTTTTGATATAAAATACGCTTGTAGCAAAGTAGCTAGGCTTGCTAAGAACTTCGTTACTAGAAGAATGTGATATTCTTTAGAATATCAGAGTTCTATGTTCAGTTGTGGAATGCAATATGCTGATTATAATGACGACCTTATGATGATGATTAACCTTGTGGAACGCTTCACGATTTTGCGTGTCATCCTTGTCCCATAATAGGCATATTTAGAAGGCAGAAATATGGAATAGAATTAGATATAAAAATAAACTCTGCCTAGTGACAAGCATGAGGAGAATCCAAGAGCAGTGTTCACCATCCTTATCTGCGAATGTGGACAATACAGCATGGTGACCTGCACTGTGACGGCCAAGCAAGATGCTTTTTTTTAGAAATTAAATACCAATTACGATATGTAACTCTTAATACTCAATATCAGCCAAATTTGATTCCCAGGTTCGGACCAAATGTTTGTGTGATTCTCATTGTTTCGGGGTTTGGGTGTTTTCTATATGTAACGTGTATATATTAACAAAAAAAAAGATTTTGTATTTATATAATGATTTAAATACAAAATCATTTTTTCATCGCTTTGCTTAGTTTGAGACTAGATGGCTAGATCGTGTGTAAGATCTCCGAAATAATATATCTCTTTATTGTACACCAGAATAAAAACATTAAGCGGTAGCTGAAACAGAATTTTTAATTTATTTTTTAAATTCTCCTCCTTGCGTCGTTTTCTTCAGTCCTGAGGGTCGTGACCCCTACTTATTAATGTTCTGCGAGTGGCAGTTCGCCATTTGTTTCGGTTTGAGTCGTATGTATGGCAGCATGGATCGTACTTCTGAAAAAGGAGGTAATTTGGTCTGTCCAGCGCTGGTCTTTTTATTTTATTTAATTAGAATACTATAAAAAACTGTTTTAAAAATCGAATCCATAAAGTAACTTTTACATGGCTATGAGAAATTCAAAATTTCCATAGCGTGACAAAATATCACACGCTCTCCACCATTAGAACCCATAATTGCCTACCATTGTAAGTCAAGACGTTTTATAAAAGTAACCTTATTTTTATGTAAATTTTATTAATAAGTCTTCTTTACCCAAAAATGGAAACAAATTTAATTAAACATATTGAAAATGTGAGTTTCCCATTTCATTTTGTATATTAACGATTTGTGTTTAATTAAAGCATGTTCTAATGTTATAGGGAATGGTGAGAAAGTATTTTATGATGTTATATTATGGCTTCAACTTATAACGTTGCGTACCTTGCTGTTATAACCAACATCCGTCACCATAAATCTTATAAATTTCTTCAAAATCGATAGATATATATATTTTTTATCAACATAATAATAATAAGAGTACTGCTGCACATAGGCCTCAGCTTATAAAGAAGGTTTAGAACTAATACAAGAAGCGATTTTTTTACACAACAAACAACCCAACTGAAATTTTCCAAACACCTTGCTTGCTTTTAATAAAATCTGTACTAAATTATATTAGCATTAGTTTAGCAAACCGCCTCGAAGTAATACTATGTTATCTGTTACAAATAAAGTGCAATCTTTCTTAATATTATAAATGCGAATGTAACTGGCTGTCTGCCGCGCTTTTCCGCAGAAACTACTGACTATCAGTGTAACAAAGTTCTTTTAAATCGTAAAAGAACTTTGTTACACTGATAATCTAAAGTCTCAGAAAGGACATAGGTTACATTTTACCGCGATAGCTGACACACATGCGGGTAGAGTCGCGGACGAAGGCTAGTATACTTTAAACATACAAATTTACACCTAAAATGCACCTCGAAAGTACTAAAATGACACTAGTGATAGCCGTTGCAGAGACCGAGCTATATTTTAAGGACCAAAGTTACAAGTGCAACTATATAGTTATTATTGATAGTTTTTAATTTAAGACATTTTTATATATACCCAAGAACACCGTACCAATAATGTTTAGCTAAAATCACAAAATAATATAGCCATTCAGGATCATTCCCCTTCCTATCTCTTCACTACCCATTTAAGATATCGAGAAATCTCACTTAGCCGTATCAATAAAAACGAATGTTCTCAATACCCCCACCTAATTAGTGAAATCATCTTTTATCAGAGATATTCAAGAAGGTTTATTTCTCCTATAATCGTATTCATTTAAATTTATTGTTGATAAGACAAATTAAAGAGCTTTAGATAGTGGAGCGTTTAAAATAATTCCAATCGTATTTATTTAATGATCTTAAGTTTTGTCCGATGGATTCACGCGTTTTTGAAAAGGTTTTAGTGGTTTTTAAGTAGTTGATAGCGTGCGTTTCATGTTTTTGTAATAATTGAAGAAATATTATTGGTTTTTATTGAACTCGCGATCGTAGATAAAAACGGGTTTGAACCACTTGCAGTACATTAGTCACCCACCCATTAGTTATCAAGTTTAGTAATAATAGTTATCTACAGGTCTCTGAGTGACAAGTCAACTTTACATTGTTTTTAGTTAGCTGATTTGCGAGCCTGATTACATGCATAATTGATCAGTTCCTTAAACTCATACAAGAAGTTACTAAATACAAAAATTATTTTAAAGTTAAACGAAGGCAATTTTATTTTCTCTTTTTAATACAAATTAAAACTTTTTAAAGATTAAACAAGAACATGTTTATACACGAACACATTATTTTTTTAGGTAATTGGCTATTTTCGTACATTTTAGATTTTCAGCAAAGAGTTCCCATATAGTATAAGCATCCCTAAACTACGGTTACCGCTTACCATCAGACGTATCGTAATTATTCTATGCATACAAATAGAACTAAAATTCTTTGGAACTGAAAAAGTTTATTGAGTTAGAGAACTGATTTTCAATACCATGAAAGTTTCAGGCGAAAGCACGAAGACTTAATTGATATTACATATATTAAAGTTTAGTACTGTTGTTACAGTACAAATGAGCATACATAGCTTCTTTACGACTGAAAAGATATCGAAGTCAGACTACAGCAGTTTTCAGTATAAAGATCAGTACAATGGTTTCGACATTATTTTTACGATTTTTCAGCATAAGTGTAATTAAGGCTATGATGGTGTCAAGTAAAAAAATGAATACTTTATTTAAATAGAGACACATAAATTTTATTTACATGATGTGCTGTTTTAGGGTTAACACCTCACCCAAAAATCCTCCATGAAAACTTTATAAGCAAAAACCAACTCACTTACCAGGTGTTAAAATTCAAATCACTAAATCACAAAAACTCATAGACTTAACCCCCCCACTGCAGCTTTCACGACATGACCATTCAACCCGTGGCACGCGACTGTCTCGGCATTTGAATTTATCCTAGTGCGGGTATTTTTAACTTACCCCCTCGTAAGTCTGGTTTAAATGTGACTCACGGAGGGTGCCACAATCCAATGATCTCCGGTTGAGTAATTAATTAATTGTGTCTGTTGTTCTTTGGGTTAAAAATAGGTGTTAATGACGGTTCTAGTTATGCGGAAATTGTTCACAAATGTTTTTATAAGTAAGTTCGTTCTGAAATAGAATAAACATGTATATAATTAAGTGAAAATAAAGCTGAGGATTTAACCAAAATGCGTGCAATTGAAAGGGCCTACATCCTGCAACAGGCAACATTATAAATAAAATTAATGAATATTTCGGACATCTGACACACAACGCCATCTAGTCCCAAACTAAACAGAACTTGTACTATCGATACATATATTATGATGATGATATTGAAAAAGTTATGATAGATCTAGTACTAGTATAAAACATTAGACACTAGATAAATAAAAGTGTTGAATAAAAAAATCAGAATTTATCGACGATATCCAAATTCAAGCGAACACAAATGACGGCACAACTAGTCCAGTGTTATAAGGGCAATGGTTTGTCTATACATAACATTCCAGTTATTGACACCGTAGAGTTTACAATAAGACCTAGGAAACTGCCAAAAGCAGCAATACACAAATAGGCGTTTCGTAATTATTTAATACATTTGTTTTCCGTTAACGGCTTCTCATTGAACGGATTTCTTACTTTATTTGTCAACATACTTTTGTAATATGACAATAAAGAGTAAAATATATATATTTTAACAAAAAGGAACCGACTTCAATGAAAAACTATTCCGAGTACCCAAATCGCGATATTGTGCCTATGATATTTGAGGAAATATCGGGATCTGATCCCATATCGGGATCTGATGATGGATCCCGATATGGTGACGATGGGACTACCTGTAAGCTACGCCCATTCCAATGCAAAAAGAATTTTTGAAATCGGTTCATAAACGACGAAATTATCGCTGAACATACATAAAAAAAAAAAAGATTCCGACGAATTGAGAACCTCCTCCTTTTTTTTGAAGTCGGTTGAAAATCAAATACATTTTACAATACAACAAACAGAAACAAGAACAGAGAGACAATTTTTTTCTGTCATTTAACATACTTTATTATGTATTTAGTAAAGAAATTGTCTTTTGATATTAGTTGAATAGCAATTAACTCTATAAATTTACGCATCGTATTAGCTAAAGGTAATACAAATCTCTCTAAATAGAACATTTAAGTGGTCGGTATCAATTTCAATTAAAATTGTTCAACCAGATCGAAAATTTCATTCGGAATTTCCGTATTTAAATCTTTTTTTAATTACTCTTTCGATGCTAGAGGTATAAATTCCAGTTAACTACTAATACATTTTATTTATTTAAGAGCTGCTAAAATGGCTATACTCTGCTCGGTGAAAGGCATTAGCAGAATCCAAGAGTGTTGGTCACCATCCTGATTTCGTGCACAGTGACCCAGAGTGGTCTAAGTGAGATGCTTTTTTTTATTTATTTATTTATTTTGGAAAACCAACAGCTACAAAAAATAAAATAAACAGTTTGATATGCAACATCAAGCCAATTATAGGTCTTCACGAATTGCGACATTATAATATAATGAAAGTTCTGGAACAGTAATCATCAACATAGACACTACGCCAATACAGTAAATGAGAAAAAAAGGAAACTAAAAAATTCAAGAGTTAAATGTTAAAACACCATCACTCAAAAAACTTAAGGTTTAGCATGCCGCGTAAAACATTGACTTTCGTATTAAACAGATCTATACCGTACTCCCTGCACAACCCATTGAATGCGCCGCTCGCCCGAACCATGTATGAGTTTCTTCTGTAGTTAGAGGAGGCAAAGGGAACCGAAATGGGTGGATTAAATCTAACCGATCTACGGGGAACATTAAATTTCAATTTTTGCAGAAGACCAGGACAATCAATCTCATTAGAAATTATTTTTAATAGAAATGAGTGATCTGCTAATTGGCGTCGATTTACTAGAGGCTGTAAATGAAATCTTTTGCACAGGCTGATGTAATTATTTGAACTGTACGGAATATTTAAACGAAAACAAAGGAACCTCAAAAAACGTTTTTGAATGTTCTCGATGCGATCAATGTATTTATAATAGCAAGGGTTCCAAACTTGCGAGGCATATTCTAGGTGGCTTCTTACAAAGGTACAGTAGAGAATTTTAAGTGTTTTGGCCTTCACGAAGCAATTGGCTATTCTCATTACAAATCCCAAAGCCTTCGAAGCTTTTGATATTATTTGTTCGATATGAACATTGAACAGAAGCTTCGAATCATGGTATACGCCAAGATCTCGCACTCCATCACATCTAGGTATAACTTGCCCCTTAAGTTCGTATGATGCTAATATTGGAGAACGCTTTCTACCAAATGAAACGACTGAGCATTTAGCAGGATTAAGTTCCAATTTGTTTACTTGACAGTAGTGATCAAGTCGCGATAGGTCAGATTGAAGTGCCTGCACATCCTTTGTCGAAGATACCATCGAATAAATCTTCATATCATCAGCAAAACAAAGCAAACTGGAATTTTGGAAACAGGAGTCGATATCATTCACATAAATGGTAAAAAGCAACGGACCGATTAAAGAACCTTGCGGTACACCGCTGGGGATAGAAACCCAGCTAGAAATATAGTTACTAACCACAACAGCCTGCGTACGATTTTCTAAGTAAGAGGAAAACCAACGAAGTAAATCTCCCCTTATGCCACAATTAGATAACTTTATTTTCAGCAGGTCGTGATCTATTTTATCGAACGCCTTGCTATAGTCTGTGTAGATGACGTCGACCTGTGCACCATCCTCCATACCCTGAGTCACGTATTCGTTCAAGAGTACCGGGTTTGAAACCGTTGAACGACCCTTCAGAAAACCGTGCTGTGAAGGATTAAAACAGTTTTTGAGTGCTGCGTACACGATCTTTTCAAATATTTTTGCTAGTACACACAACTTGGAAATCGGTCTATAGTTAACAATTTCCGTTTTTGACCCTTTTTTATGCACTGGAGTAACATACGCGGACTTCCAAACCTGAGGAACAGTACAAGTAGTAATTGATTTCCTAAATAACAGCGATATCGGGAAAGCAATAGTTTTAGCACATTTTATAATAAATTTAGGTGACAAATGATCAGGACCGGCCGCCTTTGATGGGTCAAGACCGCTAAGAAGTTTGGTGAGATACTCCAAATCAATTTCAATCGAGCTGATATCACAAGACGAGTATGATGTATCAGCAGTGCAGGTATTTGTAGCAGCGACAGCAGCCGGGTCAAGAAAAGTAGACTGGAAATGTGTAGAGAATGCATTGCATATTTCATGAGGAGATGAAACCGATACGTTCCCATAATTGAAGTAGCTCGGCAGTGAGTTAGATTTAGAGCGTTGCTTTACAAAGCTCCAAAAATATTTAGGATTCTTTTCAATACACTCCTCAGTAGAAGCTAGGTAATCAGAGTAACATTCAGTCTCAAGCTTCTTTATCCTATCGCGTAAGAGCTTGAACGTAGCTTGGTCGGAAAGTCTGCCATATAATTTGAATCTTTTGAGGTACTTCGATTTCTCTTTAATGAGACGTTTAAGTTGAGATGAGTACCAAGGCGGATAAGTGTTGAAGCAAATATTCTTGCTAGGAACATATTTGTTACGAATGTTCGCTATAGTTTTGTAAAAGTACGTCACACACTCTTCGAGCGTCAGATTCATAAACACTTTATCCCAATCAAAAGTTGATATTTCACTATTTATCGAAATAAAATCTCCTTTATCGTAATAATACCGAATGTACGACGCGGGAATCAAATGTGTGCACTCCGCGAAATCTAAATCAATTAAAAGAGCAGGGTGATATTTATCTAAAGGTACTAAGGGTGTCGAACACTCACTAACCGATACACATTCATTACATAAAACCAAATCCAAGGTCTTCCCGAGGTTATTTAAAATGTGATTATACTGGCTCAGACCAAGAACGCTCAACTCTTCCGTTAGCATATACTCATCACTGCTACGTATGTTTGCAGGCACTAGAACATTATTCATTAACTGCCATGAAATACCACTCAAGTTAAAATCGCCTAGGATTAAAAACTTTTCATCTGAATGATTTAACACTAAATTGTTTAAATTGTTAAGAAAGTTATGCAATTGCTCGGAAAAAGAGAATCCCCGACCTTCCGCACATAAATAAACGACACTTACGTTCAATTTGAAGACATCCCTTGTACCAGGATAGCGTAGGTTCACTGTCACCCATAAATCTTCCGCTGAGGAGTGAAAGGATGGTTGTGGCACTGCAGATATGTGTTTACGAATGGCTATTAAAACCCCACCTCCCCTCACCTGACCAGTCCGAGCATAATCACGATCTCGGCGCCACACAATATATTGATCACCAAATAGTTCCGAATCCGAGACACTATCCACTAACCAAGTTTCTGTTAATACAATCACGTCATATAAGTTAACACACACCTCTCTATAAAAAACATCAGTCTTGGTACGAAGTCCACGCACATTCTGGTAGTATATACAAAGATTTTTAATACTTTTATTAGCCATTGAAAACTTTAAAAACAATAGCAACCACATTAACAACTAAATAAAATATTATATTGTAAAAATATACAACCGTAAAGAATTTTAAATTTTTTACTTTTATAAAGTTGAGAAGTAGGTAGGTTATAAAAAAAGATGTAATGGCCAGGCAAGAGTGAGCGAGAAAGCGGTCAGATTCAACTGCAAGTGCAAGCAGTGTGTGCAAGACAGATAGATTTTGTATTAAATATGTGTTAGAAATGTTAATAACCGTTAGGGAAGAATAGCAGCGACACATCGAACTTTCGAGATAGGCAGATATGCTAAACCTTTTACAAAGGATAAATAGTTTCTCAGTAACTATGTTTTTAATATTATGAGTTCTAAAAATGATGACATCATAATATGAATATTCAGTATAGTAAACTAAATATTGACTAACGCAATAGATTAAGATAATTTGTTTAAATCTTTTTCATTGTTTATTACAAATACACGATGTCCGTCTAGCTTACGAACATGAATTTTACCGTGTTTAACCCAAATAAATTTGTAGTTCCTCTCTCTCGCTAATATCCTTGCCTTGTTAAGCAACTTCTTAGAGGTTGAGTTCAGATGGTCATTTACGTATACCCTCGTTGTCGATCCCTTCAACCCAAGGTCGTGTGTGGTTAAGTTCTTATAGGTACGAGCGGCCGCAATGAAATCCTCCTTGACATATCTATTGAGGAAACTCACAACAATAGATTTCTCCTTCGTGTTATATAGTGGTATCCTCGACACGTAGTTCACTTGTGTTTTTGGAAACGTGTAACCAATCTTCTGAGAGATGGTTTCCAAGATGGAAAATAAATTTTCATTGTTGCTCGATGGTATACCTCTTATTTCTATATTGTTAAGTCTAGACCTCTGGTCATTAGCTGCCAGTTCTGATTTTACAGCATGAATATCATCATGCATGGATTGAACCCTACTCTCAAGAGCTTCAAGGCAGACGATTCGAGACTCAAAGTTGTTTAGTTTGACAGCAAATTCTTCCACTCTGCCGCTGTCGAAATCTAGGCTCTTCTTGAGTTCTCCTAGTTCTTCCTTCATGCTACGAACATCCTCATGGAGCAAAGCCAGTCCAGAAAGCTGGGCCTTTAACTCCCTGATCTCGTTGAGTATGGTTACATTGGAAACAGATTCAGCAGACAACGCACTGGGGGACTGAGTGGTGTTTCGACAGGTCATACACTTCCATAAAGCTCTCCTTTCACTTCCTAGTTTTCTCCACCCAGCTTCGGTCATATGGGCACAACCAAAGTCAAAATGCTTCTTACACATTCCACACTGAACTCCGTCACCAAACTCTGAGTTGCAAGTCGCACACTTCATAATGAGCGAAAGAGACGTTAACCACAAAATTAACAAAAGGTTGTTGATCGCTGGTCAATACGATTGACAGGTGCAGGCGTGCGTAGTTAACGACTGAGCGAACGATACTTTTTCACGCCTTTCTTTCGTTGTCATAATCGTAGGGAAACACTGTGCGCTGGTAGTGAGTTCCAGGTTTTAACTGATCGGTACAGGAAGGAAGAGCAAACTAATAATCTAAACCAAAAAAAAAAAGATTTTGTTATGTTCCTGTGAGTGAGTAAGATTTCCAGAACTCCCGGGGGTGCTACGATAGTAGTAGATATCAGGCTTCAAGGTGTGGGTGACAAGCCCAGTAACAGCTACACTACTGTATGTGTCGATCTCATATTTGGATCTCACTACCGCTTACCATCAGGTGGAGTATGGTCAATTTTAAAGTGCGATATATAAGAAATCAGACAGCAATTGCACAAACTAATAATTATTTATCCTGTTCTTAAATAGGACACAAGAAGTTTAGCTTTGTAATTAGGATTACTTAATTCTAATAGAATAGTCTGTAATCTAAATATCATAAAGTTACGCACTAATAGAAAATTAAATTTAGCGGAGCTCAAACTTCTCAAGGTGCAGTCAAAAGCGCTACCGTTGTGCCATATGTGAAGAGTTATAATAATAATAATAATAATCTTTATTTGCATAAAATGTGGTTTTTACAATAGGTGGTTTTAATGTTTAAAGTGCGAGACACATTTCGCCATATAGATAGCATGCAAATATTTAAAAAGTAATAATTGTGTGAAAGGAATCTACTTAAAATATAACTATGTACTTAGGTATTACGCTTCGATAACTAGATTAGAACTCACTTACATACTTAACTTATAATTTTAAAATTTATTATTCATTAAATTTTTTGTCGTTATATAATTCTAACATCAAGAAAAGGACTAAGGAAAACAAAAGGTAAATAAATGTTACAAACAGATATAGCTATATCTATACAATTCTATTCTATTCTAGACTCTAAGAATTCTTTAATGGTGTAGAAACATTTTTCAGTTAGCCATTTTTTTAGGCGTGCATTAAACAATTTTAATGGCAGTTCTCTAAGCTTTTGGGGCAGTTTGTTATAAACCTTAACACACATGAACATGCTATTTTTGTGATAAAGGGCAGTCCTGCATTTTGGCACAACTATCTTTGTCGGATCTCTTTGACTGAAGAGACTGCTTTCGCAGATTTTTTTAAATATCTGTGGATGTTTCCTGACAAACAGTCCAATTTCTAGAATATAAAGAGAGCTTACAGTAAGTATTTTGGTTTTTTTGAATAGCGGCTTGCAGGAGTCTAAAGGTTCAGAATTGCAAATAGCTCGTAAGCATTTTTTTTGGCACAGAAATACTTCATGAATTAAACTTGAATTGCCCCACAACAGTAAACCATATCGTAGTAGCGATGCAACATAACCATGATAAGCTGTAATTGCTGTACTTTCTGTAGCAGTTGTTCTTAGTTGTTTTAAAGCGTAAACAAATTTATTAATTTTTGTGCATACATTGTTGATGTGTAATTTCCAGTTACAATTATTGTCTAAGGTAATACCCAAGAATTGTATGGTACTAGTGCTGCTAATTGTGATATTATTGTATCTTAAGGTGGCGTCGGTAGTAATTGTTTTATAGTTAGAAAATTGAATGTATTTAGTTTTATTTAGGTTAACTTTTAAGTCATTATATGTGAGCCATTGTATAATATTATGTAAAGTTGTGTTGATTTCCGTTTCATAGTTCATTTTGTTAATATTGGGAACAATTACTGAAATATCATCAGCGAATAATATACATTGGTGACGTGTTATATTTGGAAGATCATTGATATATAATAGGAATAAAAGAGGTCCTATTACACTACCTTGGGGAACGCCTGTTTTATTATGTCGATAATTTGATCGCAAAGGGATTGATATTAAATTAGGATTGAGGTTGTTGATTTCGACGCATTGACTTCGGTTTGACAGGTAGCTTTCTATCCAGTCTAGAGCAGGTCCTCTGATTCCATATCGTTGACATTTATTTATAAGAATTTTATGGTTAACACAGTCAAATGCCTTCGACATATCTAGAAATATTACTGTTACAGGTGTTTTATTGTCAATGTTTTCTGTAATAGATTTCATTAGAGTGAAACCTGCAAGGGTTGTTGATTTATTTTTTTGGAAACCATTCTGTTCTTCCTTGATAACATTAAATTTATTCAAAAAAGTAATAATACGGCTATACATTAATTTTTCAAATATTTTAGAAAAAATAGGTATTAACGTTATTGGTCTATAATTACCTATTTCAAGAACATCGTCTTTTTTATGGAGAGGTTTTACTATTGAAAATTTCAGTTTGGCAGGGAATATTCCTTGCGTAAATGATTTATTAACCAAGTAAGTAAGAGGTATTGATATTATGTCTGCGCATGATTTAAGCACCATTGTAGAGATTGAATCATACCCTGTTGACTTTGTATCACTAAGACTTTTAATAGTGTTTATTACTTCAGTTGGTGTACATGGATTTAAGAATATAGAGGAGGCGATAGAATTAATATTGTCAAGATTACATTTAGTATTATTGTTCAAAGTATTTGATGTAGTATAGTAATTATTAAAACTTTCTGCAATGTGCTTAGGGTCTGTTATGATTTTGCTATTATAATTAATGGCTTTAATGCTTTGGTAACAGTTCACAGTTTCAGTTTTGTTTTTGATTATGTTCCAAGATGCCTTACATTTATTTTTAGCTTTTATTATAAATAGATGATTAATTCTCTTTTTTGATGCATTGACGCACTTTTTGAGTATTTTGTCGTATTTTTTATAGTGTATTATGTTTGTTTTACATTTTGTAACGTAACAATTTTGCTTTAGTTTTCGTTTTGTAATGCATGAATTTCTTATTCCTTTTGTAATCCACTTCGGAGTTGATATGTTAGCATTAATTTTTACTTTAACTGTGGGGAAGCAGAGATGATAAAACATGCAGAATGTGTCGTAAAAATAATTAAAAGAGTTGTTAGTGTCGTTTTCATTGTATACGTCTGACCAACTGAGACATGATAAGCATTCACGGAATTTAAGAATATTGTCTTCATCGTAGCACTTTTTTAGAATGTACCAATGGTTAAGGCGATTTAAATTATTTGATGTGTTAAAACTGAGTGTTTGACAAGTATTGTGGTCTGATAGATAAAGGTAGTGAATTTGACTGGAAGCATTTTTAATATTACTGTAAATATGGTCAAGGCATGAATTTTGCCTTGTGGGGGAGTTTATGTAAGACGTGAGATTATAGTTAAATAGAATATTATTTAATTCAGTTGTATATTTATTTGTTTTTAAGGTGTCAATATTCATGTCCCCGGTGATTATAATCTTTTTGTTTTTATTTTTGTATGTTAATTTGTATAATAATAGGTTTAAGTTTTCAAGAAAGGTTGTTGCGTTTATGTTAGGTATTCTATAAAGACAAATAATAATACAGCTTAACATAGGAATTTCTATACCACAACATTCAAATGTTTTTTCGGTGGCTATATCTTTACAAATAATTAAAGATTTCATATCTAATGTCTTATGCAGTAATATACAGACACCTCCACGTTTAGTATTTTTTCTGGAAAAATTACAGGCTAATTTATAATTTTTTAGATAGATGTTCTGTTCGTCTCCTTGTTTCACAAAGGTTTCTGACATACAAATAACATCAATGGGTGATTTTTTATTTAATTCATCTAGACTTATTTCCAATTGACTGAGTTTGTTTAATACTCCTGCTATATTTTGATGAAGAACAGTAATTGTGGTTTTGTTTCTTTTATTCACGAAAAAATGTTTCTTTTTGAATTCCTTTGTTGTTAATTTGATTATTTGTTAGGTCCATTTTTGAAAAATAGTAGGGTATAGTGCCTTTTTTGTGTGTTGTGTTTAGGTTTGTTTGTGGTTTAGACTGTCTGCGCACTACGTTAGGCACTAACTCAAAACGCTTCGGTAGTGCAGTGGTGGCACTACCACTGTGCTTGAGGTCTCGGGTTCAAATCTTGGATCCGACCAAATGCTTGTATTCTCTAATAGATATTTGTTTTGGAGATTTGGTATTTTTTAATTTAATTTCTATGTATAATCTAAATTTTATTGATATATATTATCTCTCCCAGCGTTGGGACGTATGGCCTTAACACTCTCTTGAGAGAAGACCCGTGTCCAGCAGTGGGACGTTATGGGTTGTTGATGAAGTATAATATGTATGTATTTATAAAAAAAGCATATACATATTCTATTGATGTAGTTTTCATAATACAAGTTTAGTTTAGTTTGAAACTACTTGGCGTTATGTGCTACATCTCGGAAATATTTTCTTAACATATTTAAATTAGGCGATTTAAAATGATTTCAACTTATTTAGCTTTGAAAGTAAAATAACAACTACATTTATCATTCCTAAATCTCTAAATCAACGATGAAAATGCAATTGTTTTTCTAAAAAGGAACCTTATACCTAACTAAACAGATAGGGGAAGCCATCTTGGCTTCTAAATTTGAAATGATTCTAAATTTAAATACTGAATTGCTATTGGACGTCCGGAAATGGAGAACATTCTATACGGATGGATACAAGTTTCAACGCGATCAAGTTTTTTAGGGGTCGCTGAGATAAAAAAGAATCGTTTCCAGCTTTTGTTTGATTGTTAGATTTCGTTTTAGATTTATTTTGAACGTGTTCTGGTTGTTTAGTTGCCGTAAAAATGACAAAGCAAATGTTAAGTTTCGGTAAAAAATCCATTTGTGTTTCATTTACAGTCACAGAATTGTAATAAATGGCTCATTTAAAAGGTAAATGCCATATTTTTTCTTCTTGTTAAGTTAAATACTTTCTACAATTACTTACAAATAGGTTTTTGAGTAGATTTATTGATATTGATTATTTCCTCAAACTGTCTTTTAAATAAGTTTCGAAACTAAAATCACTTTTATAGAAATGTTTTTCTGTGTGTTTTTGCTTCATGCTTTAAATTACATCTTGTATCGTATTTTATTTATTTATTCAATAAATAACACAACAGTACAATGGCGTACTTAATGCTTTCTCCACCGGTCTACTTAAAAACTTTGATTAATTTTATTTTATTTATTTTACTTTTTTAAGACAGTTCCCGCATTATAAACGGACATAAAACACACCCAGACTCAGAATAATAATTTGTTGATCACATAAAGTGTTATTCGGTGAAGGATTTAAACCCACAAGACTTGGCACTGTAGAAAGCGGCGTGGCGACCGCTCAAACCACTAGGCCAACCGTGCAGACAAACTTTAAGTAAAAGCAGATTTTACACATTTCGTTGAGAATAAACGTCTTAGAATTCGCTTGCAACATTAGACAGAACAAATATTTTAAATATTGCAAATTTAATAGCAAAAATATAATTATAATAACATTAAATTTAAGTTAATTTTCAATGTTAAATGGCAATCCACTGTTAAAATGATGTTGATTAAATGGCTAATGTTCTGTACTTAAAACAAACAGTACAGTATTACGTATATTAGTATGTATTATTTTACTCAAAATAATTGAACTGGTAATTGCCAAGAGTGGTCTTGAATTTAAAACCTAATTATTTCTCACAAGGCTCAATTAGTTGGAAACGGACGATGTTAAAGGTCGGTATAATAATATAACAATCTTATCAATTTGAAATAGATTTTATCTATATTTTTGAATTATTGTCTGAAATTGTAAGAGTACTATAGTGTGAGTACTATAGAGTGTTTTCCTTCGTAGTTTGGTCAAGATCCAACTAAGATATTACGACTATTTTGGTTACATCCACATATAGCGCAACAAAACATAGTACAACGCCATCTACCAAAAACACAGTGAACTACGGAATAACTGATCCTGAATCGCGATATTGAAATTCTCGCTCCTACTAGAACTTCTCAACAAAACCTGTTGGCTCGCTAGACATGATCACCGTGCCGGGTTTAAGGATCTTCCCTACATTTAGGACATACATGACACTCGCACTCACCAAGTCAGACACAAGGTGATTAAGAGTTGTGACGGTCTGTATATAATAATCCCTCACCTCAGTCACTCACATACATTACATGTGTGTGTCTTCATAGATTAAATTTATGGTCACACGTAATCATAATCATCAAGAATAGTTAATAGTCAACACCTATCATAGACTTCTAGAAAGGTCATAGTTACATATATCAATACATATTATAAGCTACATAAAAGCTTATAAATACAAACAAATCATTGAAAATCCTTTCGTGTACATCAACAGAAACAAATATTTTTTGAAGTTCCAACCACTATCATTACCTGTATGTCTGTTTTCACATCAAAGTGATACGGAGAACGTCAGGGCATATCATTAAAACGATAATTATATGTTTTTACAAGAGAATATTACTTATTGTTATTTGTGATCAACATGCTCACTTAGAGTTGATTTTTGTTGTCATTCTATTGTCGTAATGCATTACGTCACGTATGTTATTTAATGTTAAATAAATATTTGTTTCTTAGTTTGAGTGTTTCCTATGTATAATGTGTGTGTATTTACAAAGAAAAGTAGGTTTATGTATTTATATCAGTTGTGTAGTACCCATAATACAAGCTATGCTTAGTTTGGTACTAGATGGCGTTGTGTGTAAGATGTCTGAAATATTTAAACACATGAAACACTTATTAATCAAAGATTTAAAATCAATCTCTTATTCACTTAATAAATTCCACCAGCGAAAACTGCTGTATCACAGTACTACTGAATTTTTTCTAGGAATAATATCTAGCCGAGAATCGAACCCAGTGACGTGCAATTGGAGAGTCCAGACGTGATGCTGTAAATCTTATAGGTGGTATTATTTAATTTGGTTTGGTAACTATCTCATGGTATATATTACTGCAAAATAGATAGGCCCTATAGCTTAGAAAAGTTGTCCAAGATGAGTAATGCACAATCAAATATAATTCAAGAATTCATCATTTTATTTTTAATCCTCGTCACTCTCAAAGGAATGATGATCCAGAAATAATGAATTGATAATCAATGTTTTAAACGTCTAGTTATTTTGATAGGTATTGTAGCAATAATTATAAGTACTCATAGTTACAAAGCAAAAATATTTACGGATATTTAAACTCTAGCTTTGCACCGCGTATGTTAATATAAAAGTACAGATAACGCCATTATTAGCTATCTTCGATTGAAAGCTTATCCACAGAGTATACGGAACAAGCAAACAGATTTATACAGGTAGATTATCTATGTGTTTTTTCAGTTAAACATACGTAGCCAATAAATAAGATACATACAATTAAGAAACCAGCTTTTTACGACTACACCTGACCACAAACATTTGAATCATAATATTATTAATGAAAAAAACATTATTCCGATAAATATTGCGATAAAAATCTACAAGCTTTGCAATATTATTACGACTTACAAAATAGTTCTAAGAAGTAGCGGTAATTAAATAGTTCTTAGTACATTAAATATTAAGTAGGTATTCGTGGTTTTGTGTTGAGAGGAAAATCCCCATGATCTGCTTTGGCTCATTCTGTTTCTCCATATTGATAGCTTGGCTTGGCTATGGCACTTGGCTATGATACCTAAGCGATCATAGCTAAGTTGACTTAGGTGATTGTAAACAATCACTGAGGGTAAGTAACGATGGGGCGGTCAGTACCTAGATGGGTGACCGTTTTTGACATGATATGTTACGAACGTTTCCGTGATTCGGAGGTCGGTCCCGGTTGTTATCATAAGATAACAGTCATGAAGATTAATTGGAGGGTTTCGGGCGTCTTAAAAAAATCCCACGGCAGCGTAAGCATAAAAACGGAAGCATAAGAGAAAACCGAGTCAGTGCCCTCAAATTTACAGATAACTAGTTCAATCTTCGAATTTCAGTTCTCCGTTAGGGTTGCGGAGGTCCGATGACAGTCGCTTCATTGAAAAACTGAAATTCAGGTAAAACCGGTTGAACTAGCAGCCGACCCCAAATAAACTTGGGAATAAGGCTAGGAGGATGAAGAGAAAACCGAGTTCAAACAGTAGGGATTCGTGCCGTCGTATTCTGTTGACGAGAGCGATACTCGAGAGGAGGCACACATAAAACCAAACACAAGAATACTTTTTACTTTTAATATAGACGTATGGATATGAAAACCTCATTCATAAAAGAGTTACATCAGCAGGCTTAAATAAAAAAAAAATGATATAACTATGTGGTCTGACTATTAAAACACGATCACTATTTATTCTACAAGTATTTATAATACAAGTATGTAATGCAGGTATTTCTTGTCTTCTTACAGAGCTACCGAAACTCAGTTCAAATAATATGCTCCGATTAATTTTGTTCCCAAACGCACATTACAGGTTGTTGTACCTGCGTAGTGCCACAAAAAAACAACCGTGCTACCTCTTTAAAAACTAAACGCTTTAATCACAAGCCTGATACAACTTTCAACAGTTGGACTTTTTTACCCATGGAGCCCTCAAAGTAAACCCACTTACAGTAGTTATTACAGGTTATTTGCTTCCAACCAATTATTATTTGTTTACCGATCTATATGCGTACAGCGAGGCTCGTCCGTGCTATTATAAGTAAAAAACTATTGTTAAAACAATATTATTATTAAGGTAACAATCTGTTTGAAAAGTTAACCGTAAGATCATACGACACATAGATACATATGTCGTACAGCCATTATAAAAAAATATATACCAAAGAGTACATACAACAGTAGAAATTCAGAATTGTGATTTGTGCGAAAATATCGTTTTATTAATTCCTCATTGAGGAAGAACATAGATTATCTACCGCAATAACTGGCATATTTGCGAGTGGACCAAGGGCTATAGCTAGTTGCTTTTAAATATATTTTATAGACAAATTGGTTCAGTTTCGAGAATCTTATAGGATAACATTGTAACTTTAGTGATTGTTTTAGGTAGTAAAGCAACGCTGATTTCAGCACGATTGGGCCAGCCCAACCTGAGTATTACTCTCACATAGAATATCTATAATTCTCCCGCCCTTCGAAGGCCGGGAGAAATATGCAGAATAATCTAACCAGGCTGCCATGGTAAGGGTCACCATGCTACATTGTCTACCCTCACAATAAGCATGGTGACCCCTACTCCTGGATTCTACTCATGCTTTCCATCAGGCAGAGTAGAGTCACTTTGGCAGGCTTAAATATAAAAAAAAAAAAAAAAAAAACTACCTAAAATGACAGCATTTGTGCTGTCGTCATTCATTGGTGAGTCTGATATCGGAGGCCGACTCATTCAGGCCTCAGGAGACCGGGAGAATTATGCAGAAATGTCCTAGTAGGCCGCCATGATGCATTGTTTGCACTCTGAGTTAAGATGGTGGCCCTTACTCCTGGATTCTACTAATGCCTTCATCTGGCCGAGTAGTGTCAATTTGGTAAGCTTCGATATTTAAAAAAATAAAAAGAAATATTTTTATAGATAAACAAGTAATAATATTGAGTACACGACATGACGTCTAATCCACGTTATTGTAGCAGTCAGAAAGCATTACGTAGAACACAACGCTTGACAAATGATTCAATAAAGTGTTTTTCATTAATTTGACAATTTTAATACCCTAAAGTGTCTGTCCTTGAACTGTTTATACTTACCTACCTATAGAGTTATAGATTACATTATGATTGATTGATTAGGTACGAATATAGAATGGTATTCACATATATTTATATACATAGGTAAAACTTGGGTATAATTGAATACATGCTTAGTCTTTGTTCAAACTTGTGTTAAAAACATATAGCGCATAAATCATTAAAAAGGGGCATTAAAGTAATACATATTATCATCGTTCTGTTCGCCTCTTTAATTCTTGTTTTGCATCATTCTCATACCTTATATCATACTTTGTCATCGTTATCTTCAGTGTATTGCAGTCCAAGGCTGGATATAAGACTACCATTGCACGCCATGCTGATTGATTTTTGATCACCCACCTTATCATCATTAATTTAGACCATAGCTAAATCTATGTTTCCCTACTAATTTAACAAATGTCAAAGTTACTCTGAATAATTGTAGTTTTTATTTTTAGTTGGTTTAGTAGTGAAGTCGTAAAATTTGGCATAGGAATAGTTTGACCCTTGAGACAGGACATCCACAACTATTTACCTTGATAACCAACATAGTTGCGGGCGGAGCCGAGAGTAAAACCTAGTATATATTGTAAAATAACCGTTGGTGATGAAATTGATATCGAAAAAATCGTTTGAAAAAAAAAGCATTAAGGATTTTAGAATACTTTTAGTTTAGACCAATTTAAAACTACTTAATACTAATAAATATGAAAGCTCAAGAGAGATAAAAATATATGTTTGTAATTAATGAACTACTTTTAATTTTGAGTCCGGAATGTGGCCTAAGGAAATAACTAGCCGTTACCAATAAAATATATAACATATGAATTTTATAATCGAATATATATCACATTTACCTAAAGATGTTCACTAATTTATACGTCCGTGTGTCAGAGAGCTTTTATTTTTAATTTCTTACCGGTTTCAATCCTTCTGGGAACGGATGTACAGGGTATCCGTTTAATCGTACACGCCGAAAACCCAACTGGTATGAAATCAATATATACAAGGTAAAATTGATCTTATCAGAAAAGAAAAAGAGTCTGTTATTGCTTGTGGTTGAGTAATGTTGGTATCGATGTTTGAGCGGTGAGCTGGACGCAAAGTGGGCAACTTAATGACTTGCCGGGCGCAATGAAAAAAAACTTGATATTTATTCGATTTTACATCGTTGTTTTTGTAAAGTATGTTCTGATTTATTTGCACGAGAGTTTTTTTTTATTTTTGTTTTTATTCGAACTTGTAATCGTATGTCTGTCGATTGCTACACATGTGTTTTCTTGCCTATTTTACTACTGCTTAAATGTAATTAATTCTGTTTTTTTCCCTGTTTTGTTAATTGGTTGGTGATAAGGCAACAGTTGGCAGAATTTATATAAAAAACAAAACTTAAAAGTAAATTCGAATATAATACTTATTTTATTCTTGGGACCAGTACGTGAATAAATTAATTAATTTTAAATATTTTCATTTGCCTAATAAAGAATATTAAACAAAATCATTTTATTATCTGTCTTTTGAAATTCAATGCCTCATTAAGTACCTACTTCCCCAAAAAGCACGAACTTCTCCGGTTTTGATCCGTCCGTCCGTCTGTCTTCGACTTACCGTCAAAACAGTTAGTGCTAGAAGGAGGAAATTCTAAATGCAGTTTTATCACATCAACAAAGTGATAAGACAAATTCACTAAAATATTTTAATTTTGGGTCCGTACAGGTAAAGTGAAGATAATGATAACTTGTAAAATGCGCTTACTTGCGCCTAAACATAACAATTATTTATTGGATGAGTACCAAACTCTATTCTATGTATTGCCTGGCAAGCACTTGTCGATTTTCTTCAAATATTTCGTCTGTCGTGCCGCAAAGTACTTATAGTAGAAGTTTAATTAAAAACACTTGAAATATTTTCTATTGCTGTGTCAAAATGAGAACCATAAAATCCTGATTACAATATTTATAAATCATAAAAAATAATTTGAACGACAATAAACAAGATTAACTTTAACAAATAGCTTAATATTTTTATGCCACACTACAAAACAAGTGTGTAGCGAGCTCTTATATCTCATAAATTTCTTTGTATCCAGCAGATGACAGACCAAATTTGGTCGTTTGAAATAAAAATAATGAACATTATCAAAATCTACTAAATCCGAAGTTAATAACAAATACGTTTTCTAAAGGCCACCCACTTCTTCATAAATATCACTACGTGTTTACAGGTTTATGTGTACCCCATGCACTATCATGAATGTCACTATTAATTTTTTTCTAGAACAACTCTATACAGGAAACACGTTCCCGACACTAATCCCTTTCGGTTCAACTACGGAAAGTTCTACTTCAAATCAATTAAACTTGGAAACAAAAAATATCATTAGGACTATAATTGTCTCGGTCCTCACTAATCGAGTAAGCAATCGATTTAGTAGATTAGTTCCAATCGATTTAGCTGTTTACTTTGCCTACCGTACAGATAGATGTAGTAATCGTAGGTATACGATATAATTGATTATATGGAAGCAGGGAGATAAAGACGTAAGGTATTTTGTTGGTTTCTATTTGAATGGTTCTTTGAATTAACTTTATTTTAAGCTTCGAACGCCAGCATCGTTTCAGTCATAAGCGGTTAATTGCTAGATAGCCCTCCTTAATTCTAAGGAGTTTGATTTAAAAGATGTAACCTTGGTTCAGAATGTTATGTTATTTATCTAAAATCTTGTGGAAATAGGACTGTAAAAGCTATTATTATGTCATTGGATTTTAAATGAAAATATTTCTGTGAAGTGTGTAGTCACTTCACAAATATTGTTATTGTCTTTATAATTATTAATGGCTACAAAACCATTCGAATTTGTCGTTCCTTCATACATCTGGACAGTCTTATTCATGACTTTATATTCAAGTTCTTGTACATGTACAAGGCTTAACCAAACAACCTCTTGAGAAGAAATTTTAAGGGTGGCCTGAAGAAACTTCAGGGATACTTACCCTGTTGTGTTTTATTCATAGCCACCCTTGTTCTGAATATTTTTATCTCATTACACTTTAGAATTGAAGTCACTTAATTTGCCTTTTCCCTTGGTATGATGTGTAAAGTATTTAACCATTTAACTTAGTCACAGATCTGTGTGTTGTAATGTAAATTAATAGGTACCAATCTAATCGTTTCAGGTTTCCTTGAAAATATAGATAATTTACTAGTTTTCTGTTTTCATAAGAAGGTTTAATAAATATGAGCAAATGGGACACACGATTATAACCACCACTTGTGGACAATGGTCGAGTGCCAAAAGTATCGCCACATTGTGTTTCTCCAACTTCCACAATCTAGGGAATGAGGTATTTTTACTCTGATAAAACTAGATATTTTCATACTTAGAGATCTGATTTAAGTCATTTTAGGGTCAACGAATTTCTTAAATTACACTGTAATTAAAACTAATGATTAGTTTTATTAAAACTTATATTTCACTTGACACAACTTAAGTCACTGCCCCTATTTAGGCTGTTGATCTCGTAAGACGCGACTAAGATAGCAAACTACGCAGCACAAGATCACCGAACAGAGAACCCTGTAGTAGCCCCCTTGATGTGATTAAAATTTCTAATCAGTTATAAACTTAGTTCAAGTACCTAACAACAAAAAATCCGTCATTACCTATACATTTTAAGCGTCTGCCTCTTGACGTTATCAATATCAACCAAAAACGAACAAACAAATCTGTAAGTTGTATCGGAACCCTAAAAGATTTATTCTTTATTATGATTTTTAATCTGTAATTATTGTTATAGCGACTACAGAAATACCTACATCATCTGTGAAAGCTTGAACTGTCTAACTATCATAGTTCATAAGACTGGTTACAGACGTACAAACGGTCGAACGGTCTTACGCTTTAGGTACGGAACCCTAAAACCGATCGATAATATTTTTTCCACCATTTAATTACATGTGTGTAATCATTTTGCAGTAAGAACAACCACGCTGACCACAATCCGTTTTACTTATAGACAGATGTGTCTTATACTTTAATTATCTTCCGCGAAAGTTTAATGTTTCAAATGCACAGTTATTTTAATTAATACATAATGTTTGAAGCTTAAATTCCTTGGCAAGAAAAAAATGAGTGCAGTCAATTCGTTTACTTCATTAGCATATTGATTGGTGCGTTTACTGTGGCGAACACACGCTGTCAAAACATTATAACCATCGAAGTGATGAGAAGTTGTTTCAATTATTTTCACGATTGAGCAAAGCTTATGATATGATTGTATTAAATACTGTAGAAACGTTATTATTGATACATATTTTTACTTATACTGTTAGTACTTGTTATTAAAATACTGATTTGATAGTTTAATTGTTTGGTTACGTTGGTACCTACGTAGTTTAGTAGTTTTAATTTTTTAGTTGCTCTTTAAAAATAGCTTTTACGAATGATATTTATAAATTTTAATCAATGGAGATCTTATTAAGCAGATTGGAAACAGTTACCTACTGTTGTTCTATGTTTCACTAGCTTTTGCCCGCGGAAATCCCCGCATTTATACATATGTGCGTCAATTATCGCGACAAGAAGTGGTCTATGTTATTTTCCAAAATCCAATCTACTTCTATACAGAAATTTATCAAATTCAGTTTAGCGGCTTAGCAGTACTAAGCATAACAGACAGACACAGTTATTTTGTATTATTCATACTACCCGCAATTTGCACGTGTGAGAACTTTCATTGCGTGATGCAGGATTATTTCATTGCCGTAGTTCGATGTGTCTTTGTTAGATTACCGTATATACAATAAACTCAATATACTTTTTCTTCCCTATTTTTTATAATATTTAATACACAGTACAGAATTACTAAATTCCTGTATTTGCTACATTTCTAAATATTGGTTAAAATAATTATTTGTAGGTATACATACTTTTTTTTTTGCTAGTCTACTACAGTTTTTATATCAATAGATACACCTTGGCTAATACTTTAACTCTGGATTATTTCTACTAAATTTAATTAAGTATATCAGAGTATCGTACTGATAAGCGCGAGTTCAATGACCAATGTCTTCTTACGGTATTCAAAATTGATTAACACACTTCATAAGTCAAGATGTTAATCTTAACTTTTTAAAGGTCGAGGCGAGTCTAGTAACTGTACGACTCAATCCTATTCTGTACTCGTAAATTCACAAGTCCTAAAAGTTTCAGTTAATAGTTTTGGAAGTTACGGTAAGGCATAAGGTTAAGTTACTTAAATGAAGTTGGCGTAATGCTGTTGGTAGACTTCATGTTACTAGTTTTAGTACTATCTTGGGGTCGAGTTTTCCACATTCATATAACCAGTTAGACTCATGACCGTTTTCACCAGTTGTCTAAATATAAGGGGTCAATTAGGGTGTGGGGTCACTGCTTAGATTTGTCTTGAAATTTAGGAGCCATCTAGGGGCTATTAATAAGGTGACGGTTTGAGTATAGTATCGTGAAAACGGACTTTATTTTAGTATAATTCTGACCAAACAATAATCATTCTTAGACCCACCTAGACAAGTTACAAAGTTTTTTGTTTCCTATTGTATGTCTCTATTCTCTTGTTTCATTGGCTAAGGTCACTCAGTCACGTGATCAAAATAAAATACTAGCCAATGAAACGAGAGAATGGAATAGAAAACGAAAAACTATCCAACTTTGCTAGGGGGCTGTTTTGATCTTAATACTTTTAATTATACTAAAATTTATATGCTGTATATACTACTGGAGGAAATATAGTTATATTATGATGTTATATATGACTAATAATAAGACCTTTTATTTTATTATATTTTTATATTATGTCTCATATAATTAATGTTATATATTCCAACTAACGAATATATTTAAAAAAATGACTTAATTATTAACAAACGTTTAGAATATATTGTAATACTGTTAAGATTAACTTTTCGTATTTGTAATCTGCAACGTATTTTTTTATTTTTTTTATTTATTTACTCCCCGTGTGGTGACGGATTAAGAATACAATGTAGCCCCTATGAATGTTGTAAGGGGCGTCTAAGGGAGCAAACTACGCAGGACAACAGCACTTTAAAGAGAAGGAGGAAGGGAAACAAACTAACACGTTAGTGCCCACAGATAAAAGAAACACAGGAGATATGCAATTGAGGCGTGCCGCTTGCGAACGCATCTGGCCTCAAAGCGGCTTGATGCCATTTTCGGACATTAGTCGAATGCCAACTTGCGACGTCTTCACTGCTCATGATTTTTGACAAAATGCCGCGTTGTTCAGCGATTGTTTGCAAAAATAACAGCTGTATTGTAAATTACAAGAAAGGTGGCATCTAATTTCATATATAAGTACTATAATATTATAGTTTTTCATACTGAATTCATTAAAACATTTTAAAAATATGATGAAATACCAAATCAATCGTTTTCTTTAGGAACTAAAAACTTTTAAAACCATTGCTTACTTAGTGCGAATCGATCAATGAATCGGCTGGTCTAATAGCGCAATGGTTATGTGTTTTATTGATACTCTCAATCACATGATAGTTTCGGGATGCGGCCGCTGCCGGCCGGCTTGTGTTAGAGATGTGTTGTGATATTTATGATTGTCGATATTTTATACGATCCTATTAAGTACGCATGATTATTATAGATATAAATAAATTATAATATTATAATTATGTAAACGTAAAAAAAGTGTAAATAAAAAAGTTTAGATTTTTAATTTATTGTGGTACTCAAGCATAATTATACCTTGCTTTTATTTTTAAAATTTTAGCTATCCGAAGGATCAAAAACTTAAAAAAATGTGGATAAATGCGACAGGAAGGGGTTCAAGCTGGTTTGTAACAAAAAAATGGCACAATTTGCTGGTCCCAATAAATTTTCACCAATACGATCAATCGCCAATGATTAACCATTTAATAATACTAATAAAATCCGTAATGGAAAAATATGCAAACGTAAGATTACACTACTGTACTTAGAACGCAACACCTAAACTGTCTAAGCGGCAAGTTTTAAATAAATATTTACATTTTACTGGTTAATTAAACCCTTATCAATAAAATTCTTGCACTTTTACCTGTGTTCTAGTCTAGATTCGAGAAGTTGATATCCTGTTTCTTGGTAATTAGTTAGTTAATATTCCAATTATGATAAAACATCGCTTGTATAGAATATGTTCGAATTAAACTCCTGTTTAGTTTTGCTTTTCACAGTCAATGAAATCTTTAGGAGAAAGAGTAGGTAATATAGCTAACTGAAGTTCAATCGATATTTTTCTATGATTATCACTTAACATTACTAGTTGCATAATTTGCACACATGTGTTTTTATTCGGAATCCGTAGCTACAGGTAGATGCGCCGCCCTCTTTTTGAATGTGTTATATTAGTGGGTTTATTGGTGTTGCTGTAAGTTTCTTTGTGTGCGGGAGAAATACGAGCTTGTGTGCCGTGCTTACAATTTTTGGTTTTGTGTTAGTGAAGGAAGTGGGAGAAACGCGGAGACATCTGAACACGAATAAATTTGTGTACAAACCTAATCTCCTGTGTTTCTTTTATCTGTGTTAGTGCCTCCCTCCTACGTTGAGAC
Source organism: Phragmatobia fuliginosa (assembly GCA_932526445.1). Lineage (NCBI taxonomy): Eukaryota > Metazoa > Arthropoda > Insecta > Lepidoptera > Erebidae > Phragmatobia > Phragmatobia fuliginosa. The sequence goes on along the minus strand of OW052081.1, from coordinate 6,622,950 downwards.
TAACGACCGTCAGTAGACTGTCCATCACTGTAGACGACGCTGTCATGCTGTCATTAAATAATTTATATTATTATATTTTTATTAATATAGTTATTTGATTTATCTCATTTCCCCAACGTTATACCTACAATTTTTATTTAGAATCAGAGTTATAAAATATATTTCATAAAACAGGGTTAAATAAACATACTTTTTTTAACGAAATCTATTCACTAACTTCACATGCGTGTTAGTAGGCTATTTATCGCAAAACTTAGACTCACTGAGCATACAATCTGATACCAATATATTTTCACACGTATTTATATAATGAAAAAGAAAGAATTTTAGTATATTTTTTTATTACTATGCAAATAAGGTGGTTCCAAAGATAGTATTTTATTACTCGCAGATATTTTATCAAAGATAAACAGAGTTTCCTTTCATAAATAAACTTTAAATACTTTTAAATCTTGTTACTTTTATTACTTTAACATGTTACAATTGTATTCAAATTGTAAAATGGCACATTATAAAAAAAAAACATATTGCTTGTCATGGCCATGACAAGTGATAATTACGAAAAAAGGACGTCAACAGTCGAACATGGTTGAACGAATTGACTTGAACTAAATATAAAAAATATAATGTTTCTTTAATGCTGTGAAGTACAGAACTAAAAAATCAAAGATGAGCTAAAAAAAACTAATCGTGTATTTTGTTAGGACTTAAGTGACACGAGAATTTGTATATTAGATAAATGCATGTGACAGTTTGTTCACTTGTAAGCAAAAATAAAACACAAAATAGACGAACAGAATCGAAATATTATAGACCATAAATATGGTTGGCGTGACCTTAATGTATTTTTGGTAGACCCAGACAGACCAATCATATATTATGTATAATGAACTAAAGACCATGTTTTGTCCTTGGTTAGCTGATGTCATGGTCTTGAAAGTTTCTCTTCAGAAGACAGATTTGAATGGACGAATGAAGAATTTTTTCTTATATATGAGCCTACCAAAATGTCTCAACTATAAAGAGGGAGAGGTCTATATCCAGGAACACAAAAACTTATTGATGATGATACAAGTTAATAAAAAAGTTAATAAAAAATTGATGAAATTTACAAAAACCCAGTACAGGTTTTTTGTACTTCATTAGAACGATATGGAATCATACAAACAAGGATGGCCTTAGAGTACGTAACATTAATCAACCTTCAACCTACTACGTATGACCAGAAAGCTCTCCTATGAATGGATCCGAGTCCATCAGAGGGACATTATGCGTTGTTGATGAACCTTCAACCTATTCCAAAACCAACTTCTTTAAAAAGAGGCCTATCTTCTAGTAAATGCTATACGTGCAGGTTAATCAAACTAAAAAATGGCGACCATCCAGAAAAAAGAAGTCTTTGACACAACGTTGCGTTGAAATCCGCCCCTCAAGTCATTATTAAAAAAAAACACTGAAACTTTTTTACTCCGGAATATTCAATTTCGATTTTGTTACCAACTTAAAAGCACCATTCAACAAAATACGACACCCGATTTTGAACTTTAAAGTTAAAATGAAAAGGTTCACAATATTATTCATTAAACGCAAAGTAATTTATATATAATGGTGTCAGGAAATGTCAGGCGTATCAATTGACAGTTGGAAATTCTGTCGTGTATAGTGACCGTAAAAAAATTTGAAGGGAATAAATAAATAGAATTTCTTTTGTATTTTTATTGTCATGAGGTGTGTTAATGAAACGCAGTAATAGTCAACTTGATGTTTATATTTTTTGTGGGATAATATCTGTTTACTTTTGACTTATAAGAGTAATGTTCGTTTTATTTTCTCTCCTGTTCTTGCATTCCATGCCTGGTTTGGTCAAAAGGGATGGAAGAATGTTTTAATATGAATAATAATTAAGATTTAACTGCTATACTATCATCAACAACCCATAACGTCCCACTGCTGGGCTCAGGTCTCCTCTCAGGAGAGGGTTAAGGCCATAACGCTATACTATTGTTTACTGTTATTTAATATGCTAGCGATAACCTCGACCTCTATCGAATCAATGCATGAGGTTTTGGGGAGAAGAATGGCAAATATATTTTTTCTGATACTTTCATAACAAAGTCCATCTAAATTCAACATAGGACGTGTTCTCAGAGCCCCTATAAATATACTTACCTACCTACCTACTTACTTGCATTTATTTTTTCTATTAGTATAAATCATACACAGGGAAATTAAGAAAGAACATTTGAATTAGTTATAATTCGCATGAAGCGACTTTCGAATCCGCGACTTCCGAAACAAGTCCAATATTTCATATTTAATGGAATTCTATGCACTATAATGCGTCGTTCTTGCGCCTGATTTCTGCCCATTCGTATAGGATAGCTGTCGAGTCGGATTGTGATAGTGAGAGAACTAAGAATGCACCTGTGTTTGGACATACACTGGGGCAATACAATATCTCGTACTTTTTTACTCTCTGAGACTAACCTGACAGAATTCGGCTAGGAGTACATTATGCCACATGTACTAAGAAAAAGTAATTTGTATTAAATAATTGTCATTGGATTGAAATCGTTGACTAGTGACGGTTTTAAAACAAACGGAAGTGACATATTCAATAAATATGCTACCGATTACCTTCTTTATCTTGTACTAAAACCGTCATTATGGCTTCCTGCACCTATACTGAAGCCTTAATGAATCGTTAAAACAGGGTACATGTTTAAAAGTGTTCTAAATCTTGTTACGAGATGGCGCTACTAAGTAAAAGCGGTATAAAATGTACTATCTCATATCCCCAATACCAGTCAAAACAACTCCAATTAAAATTGTACAATTAATTAAATAAAAATTCAAACCACTCGTCCACTTATCTGTAATAAAATTAGTTAATGCTGTACTAAAAATGTTGATGAACTTGATATGTTTTGGTTTTTTGCCTGTTCAACAAGATCATCGAGTGTTGAAATTGTTACTTAAAATTGTTTAAGCGCTAATGTTTTTGGCTAGAACTAGATCATAAATAAGAGCATCTCCTAATTCAATGCTTGCTAAACTGGATTTCGAGAAGAGTGGTCGACAACACTTTACTGTCAGAAATTATTATTACGTTTAATAATGTTATTTTAGTGCAATGTTGCTGTTTTCAGTAGGAAAACGCGAAACTATTACGTGAGCTAATAGTTTTGTTTAGTAGCCTGTCTACAATTATGTGTCCATCTATTTGACTTCATTGTGGAAATACTGAAGAGAATACAAAGTAAAATATGAGTTTGTTACTCAACGGACATTTTAATTGATCTCCATTTGTATTGATCTTTTGTTTTTTTTTTTTTTTTTTTTTTTTTTTTTATTCTACACCTCCAACATAATCGGAGCCTATGGTATCTGGTTTCACTTGCATTCCAGTTCTCGCGAGTATGCCTCTCGCACTTCCATGCCGCATACCTAATCTTTCTGTCATTCACACATTCATTCCTTACGGGTGGACTCCCGTCTATTCCTATTATTTCTATTCTATTCTGTCTATTTGTTTTATTTCATATTTGTTTATTTCTACTTAAATGCTACAGGGAAATAAGGTTCAACACACTTTAAAATCTTTGTTTTTTACAATTTTGGTCTTAGGTCTACTTGCTTACAATATACTGTTTGCTACATTTTATTTCTATGGTAAATTTTTATTTTGTTTTCTTATTTATATTTTCTGCTTATGTCTATTTTAGTTTCTACTTATATAATCTTTTATACATTATTAGTTATATACTATTACATTTAGGTGGTATTTTCAATCACTACTTATTTTCTACTTACATTTACTTTTTTATGCTTAACACTAATATAATATACAATATTGTGTAAACATAATTTCTTATACTCTAGTTTTGTTTCTCTTTATAACAATTTCAGCCATTTTTATGCAGTAATTTAAAAACACATCCCTCTCTTTACTATTTATAATATCACTAATATTTTCTTCATTTATTTTTATATCTAACCTACTTTCACAGTTGTGTCGCTCCACAGCGAATCTTTTGACATTAGTGAATATGCATCACAGTTGATACTATTACTATCATTAATAATCAAGAGCCTTTATTTATTCTCTTTTGAAGATATTTTAGGTAAGAAAGTTTATGTTTCAGCCTTCAGTGATGTATGATTATTTTCATATGAAGTAGTCAATAAAGGTTGTCTGGAAGACTTCGCCATCAGCAATAAGACTGTAACACCAAATGTAGATTTCCATCGATATCTGTACGAAACGCATTCTCTTTTCAACAACTACCCATAACGTCTCACAAATGTTAAGGACATCAAGGGTTAAGGTCATACGTCCCCACGCTTACCGAATGCGGGTCGGGAACTGTCAAGACACGTTGTGGCTACGTAATCTTGCTGTTAGGTGTTAAAGCCACTTAAAGACCTTCAACTAAGCTTCACGACTGTTATCTTATGATATAGGGTCATAAAATATCATGTTACAAAAGGTCACCCACCTAGGTCTGACCGTACCGTGGTTGCTTACCCTCGGTGATTTGTTTCCATTCATGAAAGGTCACTTGGCTAAGAGCGATTCTAACAAGCTGTATTAATAAATAATAAATTACAATTTCTATTTACTGCCTCGTTGGTCCAGTGGTTAGCGTATGCACTGCTGATCAAGGTCTCGGGTTCGATTCCCGGGTCGGACCAAATGTTTGTGTGATCCACGAATATTTGTTTCGGAGTTTGGGTGTTTTCTATGTACAATATGTATGTATTTACAAAAAAAAAGTATGTTAAAGTATTTATATCAGTTGTCTAGTTACCCATAATACAAGCTTTGCTTAGTTTGGGGACTAGATGGCGCTGTGTGTAAAATGTCCGAAATATTTATTTATTTAATTGTTTTCAAAAATAACTATTTAACAAATGATTTAAGTGAAATAACACGCGCAAAAAATATGTTAAATACACTGAAAACAGCAAACTACGAATTCTAAAATTTTAAGATTGAAGAAGAACTCCTTTAAAACCAATTACGTACTCAGTTAAAGATTTATTATTACTGGCTCATTTACCTATAGCTCCTAAGCTATAGTTGATTTAAAGTATTCAAATTTGATCTTATTTCCCAGCTTCCTAAAGCTGGGAATGAAATCAAATTTATAATGTCACTGGTTGAAATTCACTATCTTAGTGCCTCGGTTTCAAACCCAATCACACTGCTCTAGATAAGGGTATGCAGTTGGAGGATGCTTGAGCGGACTTTAATTGTATTCTAAGCTTTTAAGTAAGTGCATTGCAGTTTATTTTCTAAAAGAAACCAAACAAAAAATATTAAAATTGCTTATGGCATTTGATTCTTTATATTCATAAGAATAAATATCTATTTTTTCTTCATTTTAGTACATTCCTTCTTAAATATTACTTTTAGCGTTTAGGATACGTATTATATATTGTACTATCAACTTAATTCTATTCAATCAACTTAGTACCTAAGTATTACTGGTTGCTAAGGAATTAACATGAAAAAGTATATATTCATTTAAGATTTATATTATAACATAGCCAAAAAGTCTTGTCAAATATTTTCTTATTCGGTACTTATTCATTAAATATATGGCTCTTCAAGTAGAACTTTCTTTAGATTCATGCAACTGAATAATTGAAGAAATAAAATATAATATGTGTATTCATATTATTGAAAAACGTACAGAGCATAATGCTTATACAAAAACTCACTCTGGCTCTTGATAAAGATATCCTATCTACTCTAAGTTCAAAATTAATCAACAATCTTCTAATAAGCATGTGAATAAAATCGTCTGTTGTTTCTAAACTATACGTCTATTTATTTAACATTAATAAGAGGCAATTCAGTCTACAATTTTGTCAATCAGTAGTAACTATCATGGCTAATAAAGTTTTATTACATAGTTTTGAATGTACAAGAGAGAATGCCCGAGATATGAGACGTCATAATAATCAGGAGCAGCTGGTTAAGACAGTAAATGCCGCCGGCTTTCCGTGTTCTCCTAGATACGAACGGATGCGATTGAGATCAAAGGGTTTATGAAGTGAGCTATAGATAATATAAGGAACCTGCTTGAATAAGACAAAGTTTTATAGGTGGTAGAGCCACGCTGATTCCAGCACGAATAACCCGGTTCGACCGGGGCAATACTACCCTCACACAAAAGATCCACCTAAAAGAGTTGGTGAGTGTGAGACCGGAGTTATGTGGTGTCCCGTGTGGGTCACCATGCTGCATTGTATGTACTCACAATGAGAATGGTGGTCCCTACTCCTGGATTGAGTGGAGTAGAGTCTCTTTGGCAGGCTTCAATATATAAAAAAAAAACACCTGACTAGTAAGCATCGAACGTAATGAAACTGCTTTGGAAATTTATATTCCCAATATTTCCGCCTGCTCGAGGTAATAGGGCTACATTGATTTTAGTACAATTGGGCCTCTCACAGAGAAGACCAGCCTAAAAAGACATGCTGACGTGTTTCATTGGTGAGTGTGAGACCGGTTTTCCTAGAAGCATCTTACTGGGCCACCGTAGGTAAGCTACCATAGTTCATTGTCTGCATTTTCAATGAGTTCGGTAATCACTACTATTAGATCCTACTCATACTTTCCATCATGCAGAGTAGTCAATTGAGTAGGCTCACGGTTTTGCTCTCGCCATGATTTTTGCCTTGTTCATAGTTGGATTTTCATTCTTAAGCTTTACCATGTTTGTTAATGTATTCAATAAATATTTGCAATAATTCCAAAATATGATTGTCATTGCGTGATATCTAAACTAAATTCAGAATTCCTAAATATCGTATACTAACATGAATTAGGGTATTTACTAACTGATTAACGCAAGATTTCTATCAGGAGTTGAATGTAAGAAGCAGAAGAAGAAGTCCGAAGAGGATTACAATAAACTAATGATAATTATTATATATACAAATATCAACTCAATACCGAACCAAAATCATGACTAACTGCATTATTACTGAGACAGACAAAATACAGTTATGTATGTGTAAATTACCGGTTGTAATAAGAACACCAGTTGGATGTGTCGTCACATCCAGGAAATGACACTGCAGCTACACTAAAAGTAAACCATTTTTTTTAAATTTAAATTAGGAATCATGTATAATCATACCTCTTTTGGTATCAAACTAAAAAAAAATGTTATTGTTTTTTATTCAACTTAAGCTATCCATATAGACCATCGGTACATTACCATTTACTGTAACTAGCTTTAGCCCGTGGTTTCACCCGCGTCTATGGCGGTTATGGCGGTAAAAAGTAGCCAATGTCCTTTCTCAGGCTTTAGTCTATCTGGGTACAAAATTTCATATAAAGCGGTGCATTAGTTTTTTAGTTTATCGCGAACAGACAGGCTGATAGTCACGGTGGAGGTCTTTATTTTATAATATGTAGTATTTATTGTGAATAACCTCACTGTAAAAGCAAGATTACTCGATGCCAAACCAAGTATGGATACCAAGCTCGTATCAAACTTACGTTGACACCTCTGATATTAAGAGTTATAACAGTAATCGCGTTCATGAAGATGAAATTTAATTCCATTTGTCACCTTATGTGTCTAAAACGGTACATTCTTATGTAAAAAACTCTATTATGAACTTTGTTACTTAAATATTTTAGCCAATTTAACCACTGGGTTGTAAAAGTCAGCATATTGTTGAAAGATTAACGTTCATTGTAAAATTTAATTTAATTCGTGGGCATCGTGACCCCGAATTCAACTTTTAACTTTACTTGTGTTTCATGTTCATCATTATTTGTGGAATTGGAAGTAAAATAAAATATGCAGGTTAGGGGTTACTGTTTAAATATTTAGGATAATTTCTAGACTGAAAGTATGAGTTACTTCCAAGGCCACAGATATGAATTTTACAGGCTTATGAATTTTAAATGAGATCTAGACTAAAACTAAATACTTCGAAGAACTTTCATTAACCTCTTTTAAACGTAAAATTATTTACTTAATTGTCTCCTACACGAATTAACACTTCAATTAGTACCTAAAAAGTCTTAACTCTTTTCAAATATAATTTCGTGTGTAAAATAAGTTTTTAAGAGTTGTGAAATAAACGTGTTTTGAATTTATTATCCGAATGAAATAGTTAATAAATTCATTTGATTACAGTAAAACATTATCACTAAGATTTATACATCATAACACTTTTTTAAATAATAATTTTATTTCAAATATTCGTGGCAAGGGTAATTGACCTTTGCCTTTATATTAGAACTAGCTTTCGCCCGCGGCTCCGCCCGCGTGTATGTTGGTTATCGCGGTAAAAAGTAGCCTATGTCCTTTCCCAAGTTCAGTTCTATCTTCATACCAAATTTCATCAAAATCAGTTCAGTGGTTTAGGCGTGAAAGCGTAACAGACAGAGTTACTTTCGCATTTATAATATTAGTAAGGATTAGACATTCAGCATATTATACTGTACTATCTGAGTCTAAGTGGTGTTAGCGAAGCTAGTCTAAAATTAAATGAGCCTTAGTTACTCCTTGTCATCATCAGCCATCTGCCAGTGAAAGTACCGTCAAAATCGGTCCGTCCGTTCCAGGAATCACCCGGAAAAAACTGACGTCATGCGTCATGGTAATTGGGTTATAAGTTATGTAGAGCATTTGTTTGAAATTTGAGATTGTTTGAGTATTTTAATCTTATTCCCATTTTCTGCTCTTTGACTAATTGTTGATTGTTGTTGGTCTTGTCTTGTTGGTCTACATAGCACGGTTGGCCTAGTGGCTTAAGCGGTCGCCACGCCGCTTCCTAATGCGCCAAGTATCGTGGGTTCAAATCCCACGTAGGACAACACTTTGTGTGATTCACAATTTGTTGTTCTGAGTCTGGGTGTTCTTTGTGTCCGTTTCATGTATGTTTGTAAAGTCCCCCGCGACACAGGAATTTATATTCCTAATGCGGGAGTTGTCTTTAAAAAAAAAAATATATATAGTTGTAAGCGTATGCGGCTGCTGATCAAGAGGTCGGGTCGGACCAAATATTTATATGATTTGCAAATATTAGTTTCGGTATTTGTGTTTTTTATTTGTGTTATATGTACGTATTTACAAAAATAAAATATATTTATTTCTATCAGTTGTCTAGTACCCATAGTACAGGCTCTGCTTAGTTTGGGACTACATGATGTTGTGTGTCAGATGTCCCAATATTTATATTTATTTATTATTTCCCTTTTCTTTTTATCCTCTTTTCTAGTTCTTCACTCTTAAAATTTCCTCAGCTTAACTTCTATAAATGATTACATGCTATGAGGGTTGGCGACAGATAGTCGGCTTACTATAACAGAATCTACTCAAAACCTGTTGTATAAATAACATGAACATCGACCGCAAATAAAGTTGGGGAAATGACAGGAAGATGCCGATAAAATTTATACAAATTGTAATTAATCCCCATAAACACTATTAATATATAAAGTGATATATTTTTCACGAATCAACAGGCGCCAATAAGGATTACCATAAAAAACTAGTTAACTGAAGTAAATTATTATAGTCGTGTTTATTTGTATAAAGCTAATATGTCGCCAGTATAATGTTATGAGCTAATTTATTGGCGTGTCATTGACCTCATATTATGATTGTAGGTTAGGTTTTGATAGAAAGAAGAAAAAAGAAAGATTTATTTGTTAGAATATATTACAAGAAGTTCCTTATAATTTTGTTTCAAATAATAAATAAATACCTACTTTTTACAACAGAAGGTCGTTTCAAGTTAAGTCTTTATGATGATAATGATAATAATACTGATTTGGAAACCTGAACAAAGCTAGATTATCAAAAAAATATTATGAAAATATCAATCACACCGCGGGTGAATAATTGTGGCATAAAAGAAAGTAATAAAAGGAATTTAATAGCTTTTTCCTTCAAGTAATTTGGTCGCTCCTAGACCATAACATTTATAAAACGAAACGATCCTAACAGGCATTTTGTGCAGAATAGTCGTAGGTTGCAATATATGTTGATGGTGTTAGTGATGTGATGATAAGAGTGATGACCATGATGATAAACGGTTGAACGGAACTACATCGGTCGATATTACAACAGGTGAAGTCTCGGGTAAAAGTTATGTAGTAATAAAACCAATCTAAAAACAATGTTAGCTCTTAGTAGTGTTTTATTTTATTCTTCAAATGATTGTCACTCAATGACCATAAAATTTAAACAACACAATGAAACTATCGTGGATTTTACGACAGTCTTATAGAGTTATAAAATACTTCGATCTTTTTCTCCATTGTTCTAAAACTGTCTTTGTTTAAACAACCAATTCAGTCTTTTATGCCTAATTAGAAAGGATAGTAGATTTTTATGAGAGTTTTGAGAGATTTCGTTGCGGCCTCAGAAGTATTGCTTAAGTTACATTTGTTATTTCAAAAACATTTGTCATTTTTGCTCAATTGATCATTTGAACTTAGTTTGTGTTTTAGTTGAAGTTTTTCATTTAAACTCAAAACACAAACTAATTTCATGTTAATGGATTTGAATTTAATTTATATCATGAAGAGTTTGTTCAGTAAGTTGACGGCGCTTTGTCAGAAACTATTATTTGAAATGAAAAAATAATTTACTCTTAAATATATCATGTTCAAGTAATAATCTAGATTTATAAAATAATGCTACCGCAAATGGGAACCGAGCAATTATAAAAAAATGTTGCAAAAACGGGGCAAATTTATTTATTTTAAGAGACGCTGATGAAGTTGTTGTGTTTACATTAAATCTGGTTCACCAATACTAAATCGTATCAGACAACCAAATATATTTCTAAAATTATTATGAACAAGGAATTTTTATTTGCTTGTGACTAATAAGAACATCCAAATATGGCTAACAGGATACAAGTTTAATTTAAAGTCATTCTGAAGATAAACATCCAATAAAAATATCACAATGTTGTTGTATCAAACATATAAATATATAATTTTGTATCTCTTTCCCTCTTGTCGATTGAGTCGGATGTAGGAGGAAATAGTCTACAATCCCTCGAGACTACAGTTGATAGGAAGTCGGATCTACTTTTTATCGTCTGTGAGAATTATATTATGAAGAGACGTACGGTATTTTCAAATTAAAATTCAGATAATTCCTTTTATAGAAAGGTAAAGACAATCTATATTAATATTTGCGTTAGATCTATGTTTCTCTTACTTGTTTTAATTCCTCATCCAAAATCGTATAGAATCATCAGAATAAACCTATTTCCTTGTTTACGAGTATAAATGAGTATCAACTACCCATAATGTCCCACTGCCAGGCTCAGGCCTTCTTTCAGAAGAGGGTTAAGACGTCCCACACTAGCTTAGTGAGGGTTGGGGACTGGCAAGACACGTCGTGGTTGCGTAATCTTGCCGTTGGATGTTTTTAAGCCGCCCGAAGGCCTTCAAATATGTGCAATGTGCCCTTAATATGTGTGTACTGTATTATTATTTTTACTACAGATTTTCTACTGCAATTTCTTATGTCTGGTCATTATAATTTATCTCAACGCAGTTCTTCCATTCTTTTTATCATCAGTTATAGCCCATAAACCGTCAAGTTTATTTAAAACAGTGGTGATATTAGACATAAAGATTGCTAATACAACTGTCATTTGATAAGTTATTAATATTATAATTTATATTTCGCTTCTACAGTATTTGTTATTTCCCCTGCCGTTAATTAGAATTATTTTGCGAATACATAGCAGGTTCGTTATGGCCATTTTGCTACAATTTATTTTATTGTGTGTATAAAATAAACTAGTTAATTAACTTTGACCTCGGATATTCAAACACAGTGGGGAATATAACGGTAAAGTTTCATTCATTTTCTGTTTGTTTAAAAGCACTTTAGCTTTTCACGTAGATTTTTGTTTATAATTTATTTGAAATATGTTTCGCTTATTGCTGCTATAGTTCATCTGTCTTTTTAGTTTATTTAAAACTCGATAGAATGAACGTTTATCTAATTGGTTCAAGTGGTTGCCACGCCGTGTCGCTTTCCAAGTCGCCAAGTGACGTGGGTACGAATCCCACGTGGCACAACACTTTGTCTGATCCATAAATTGGGGTTCTGAGTCTGGGTGTTCTTTGTGTCCGTTTCATGTATGTTTGTAAAGTCCCCCTAGACAGCGGATGTATATTCCTAATGCAGCAGTTGTCTTTACAAATGTATGCCAAGTTTGTAACCTTTTTATAGCAGGAGTCTGGGTGTTTTCTATGTATAGTATGTATGTATTTACAAAAAAGTATGTTTATGTATTTATATCAGTTGTCTAGTTACCCATAATACAAGCTTTGCTTAGTTTGGGGACTAGATGGCGTTGTGTGTAAAATGTCCGAAATATTTATTTAAATATTTAATTATTGAGTACATAGCGACTACGTTTTTAAGTTGTGTTGTAAAGTAATTACAAATTGACTATATACTATTTTAGTGATATAAACTGTGTACCTAGTATTGTGTGTAGTGACAATAAACTACCTATGTAAGAGGAATTGTGAGACACTTACTTGTGTTCACAAACTCCTTCGCCGAGCTGAACGATAGAAGGTCGTTACACCTACACATATTAATCATTGCCTAATGAGGTTTTCGAAATACTAATCATCATCATCAAAAGCCTTTAACAGTCAACTGCTGGACATAGGCCTTTCTATTGAAAGGAGGTTTTGGCCTACTATACCACGCTGGACAGACGGGTTGGTAAAGGGTTTGTTTCAAGGTTTCCTGCTCTTGGCTGTGATGTTAGCTGCTTATTTTGTTCCTTTAGCCGCCTCTTACGACACCCATGGAATAAATAGGGATGGTGACACTTTGTATTCTTAATCCGTCTCCACACGGAGATACTATTCACTCTTTCCATTTGAACACTATATAATACTATCACAATTAATAAAAGTAATACAAATGCTAAAAATAACTACGTAATGTATAAAAAGCCGTGTCTTGCGCGAAATTTTTTATTTTTATTCACACGTGACATGACTGACTGCCTTTTCGTCGTTTAAGAGTTGCGTGGAGAAATGGTTTTCTAACATATAAGAAAAAAAAAATTAGATTTTTATTTTTTTATAAAATAATTATGTGATATCCATAAATAATGTGACAGTTTCCGTTTACGAAAAATTAAATTTGACTCATGGTTAACTTGAAAGTAAAAAGAAAATGGATTTTATATTAGTTGAAATCCAAAAATAAAATTCGTGAATAGGTTTGATTTGTGTATTTCATGGCTAACTTATTATTGCTATTCTTTTACATACCATTTACTAGACAGACAGGTGAATTCTTATTATAAATGCAGACATATAGTGTATCTATAAGTCGGAAACAAAAATTTTGTGTATTCCAGTCCCACTTCTATTGATTATCAAGGATTATTACCGCTATAAATAACGTGCTTAACTACGTAGTTAGAATTCAAAAGCCAAAGATTTAGTTCATTAATTTATTACCTAATTCTATATAAGTGTGCCTCATTAAAAAAATATTTTACATCAATATATACGGAACCTTACGTAGCAAAACAATTCAATCCTTCGTCCTTTATTTCATAAAGTGACGAATCACAAACAGGTTTATCAAGAAGCATTGTGAGGCGTGTGGCTTTTTTTATTTTTTGCACTTTCAAAGCAACGAATACGTTCTAAGTAAAAACTATTGTGGTATGTGTGATCGATTGCTAGCAAAAGTATGTGTCTATTTTTATATTTAATTCACGCACATTGCTTCGCTCGGTTAAGGGAAAAGTTATGCTGATAATTTTGAATTTGTTTTACTTGCTTAGTAATCGGAGATTTTTTATATCGTTCCATTTCAAGAGTTAATAGCATATACTAAAGTAATATTCCTACATTCATTGATACAATGTATATAGAGAAATATACATATAGTTGTTATATAAATAAACTGAATAAGTATACCACCCACTATGTTTTTCACAGATCAATACTTAATAAACTTAAGTAATTAAAAAAGCATTCTAAATGAAGTATAGAAGTATAGACCCAAAGTCTATTCTTTATTAAGTAATCAAAAATTAAACTTCCCAAAAACCTCCCGGGTTTCATAAACTTTTTAAAAGAATGGGTATAATGTCTCCCCAACTGATGAGTTGCTTAATTGTACTAAAACTATTTCGACTTCGAGTAAAACTTTTTGAGTATGATCTGTATGAGACTACAAAAATATCACCGAAACTAAGTTACTAAAATAGTATAGTTTTCATTGCAAACTACCAACACTCAAATAAAAATAAATCATCACTGAATACAAGAAATAAATACTTTAAAAAAATACAAAATGAATTTATACAAAAGTCTAATTTACGAACAGCAGTGACATTAAACTAATCAATTAATTTAATTTGTCATTTGATTCCACCATACCGGCAGGAGAGGAAAACCGAGTATTTGAGACTGCTTAGTTTTTAAGTCTCATAATATTCATCAAATTACCTCAATAGTATTCAAAATAGTATTAATATTATCTCCCGACAGACATTTCCTCTGAGATTCGGAAAGTCATTTTTTACATTTTTATTTAAGCCTTAATTATATTTGCTACAATCTCTTCGTAAATTAGTCGGCCTTCTCTTACAAATTTTTTCCATTGCACTAGGCATTGCAATTTTGCTACTAGGGATTCTTCAGAACATCTGTCAGTTTTTTTTTCCATTTCAAATTTACGGTATATCTCATTTCCTCTATTTAATCTTTCTTACTCCAATTTTCATTCTTCCTCTACCCCTATTACTTAGGCAATAAATTTGTTCTTGGAGAAAAGCAGAATCCAAAACCCTAAAACATATTATACATATTGCGCTAACCCCAAATCAAAAAGAACAAGACAAAAAAGTTCAAGAGAATTCGATATTTAACCAAAAAGTTTGACCTCATATAACTTTAAACGATAAAAGATTTTTAAGGTGATGCCTAATGCATAATGGCCAACGCCATTAGCTGTCATTAGGTGTTCATACCCACATTAACCCAACACCCTTCCAAAACTATAACTTTAATTGGTGCGGTTAAGTGCCTACTAGTAATCTTTGATCCATTTTTCTTAACATTGGCCTTTATTCCTTGAAAGTCTATGCTTCGATGCATATTGGACAGTTCGGTTTCTCAGAAAATAATATCAAGTATGGCTATAATCATGGCTTTTTATCATAGAATTAAAATTGACTGAATTTGGGATAATACTTTTGTTTTACATTTTAGTGGGTCCAAAACGAATAGAACTTTAACCAACGTACAACAGTCTAGGAAAGAAATGATCAGGATTCCATTAACTCCTTGAAAGTTTTGGCACACTCACCCAACTTAAGCCTGAACTGAAACTGAGGCAATTTTCAAACGATTCCAAAAGGAAAAAATCCTTTTTTTTAAAGGTCCTAGGTGAACAAAGCCCAAAGCTTTAGCAGTTGACCTGATATTTAGTTCAATCATCCAAAAGGTAATATCCCTGACGGATTAAGAATACGCATTGAAGAAGTATCAAACAGAGAAATATATGCAAGTCAAAATAACTGCAAAGAGACGAAAAAATTAAAAAATCCCTATACCAACCTGTCAGTCCCACGTGGTGTAGTAGCCCAAAACATACTTCCTAAGCCAGAGGCCTATGTCCAGAAGTAGAAGTACTGTTCATGGCTGTTGATGATGACTATCCCAAAGGTGACTGCAGTATTCCATGTAGGATCAATCTCGACTTGTATTTTATAAAAGTTGAGATTTTCTTAGAGCTGAATTTATGTAGGAACTTCAATTCTTTAAAAGTTTTGTTGAAACAGAAAATAATAATATCATAAAACTCATAAGGAGGACGTAAATAGACTTATTTATTCTTAAAAAATAATTTCACACATTTAACAGTTTTAGACCATTGACATTTTGATGGATATTTAATTAATGTCTGCATTTAGTTTTATGTATCTAGCAATAAACGTAAATGTGAATGTCTTTAATTATATCCTAATTATAATTAAAAACTACCAGTAATTGTGCAATAAATAAAAGCAGGTTATTATTGGAACATGTATCGTGACGACTAGAATTTTGAGTACTATTTACATTAGAAAGTTGGCGATTCTAAATTAATATTTCCACTTACCTATATCTATTCTTCAATTTTGGCGGATAAGCTCTTAGTAATCACCAAATTACCTTGTCATTTTTATGTATCATGAATGCTACTTCCAAACGAATTTGAGATACGAAATGCAGTCTACAGTAATTTCGCTACTTGCTTACCTCATGTAACCAAATAAAGTTTCAAAATAAGAAATTATTTAATTATGTACGCCATCTAGCAGACTCAAATTGAACTAATTTGTTTATTTCGTGTATTTTAAGTCATGTAATATCCTTTATTTAGGTTATTAGTTTCTGATTTATAAGGTATTTTACTCTATTTTTTGTTTAAACTAAAACATAAAGAGAGCTCCAGTTGTACTGGACAAATACAGGCGTCTAATATGTATCTGTTTATTCCCTCTGGGTATGATCTAATGCAAGTTTGTTCGTAATTATTTTTTTATCAGAATTAGATCTTGTATACTTATTACCTCAGTGTCCAAGCATGCACATAATTGGAACACACATGAAGCTTAGTTGGAGGACTTCGGGGGGCCTAAAAACATTCAACGACAAGATTACTTAGCCACAACGTGTCTTGACAGTCCACAACCCGCAATCGGCCAGCGTGGGAACGTATGTGGCCTTAACTTTCTATTGAGAGGAGACCTGAGCAGAGCAGTGGGACAATATGGGTTTGTGATGGTAACAGAATCGTTTTCTACCCACAATAATTGAAGAAAACGTTGAAATCACATATTGTGGTACTTAAAGTTCCTATAGAAGTATAAAGTTTTAATATTCTACACAAGAGTGTAATCACAATAACACCTTTTTGCAAGCAATTCTTCCGCAGCCATGATGCGTTGTATTAACCTTAACGCATAACTCCAGTCGCTTTATAGTACTTCTGTGTGGCTCCTAGTCGTAAGTTTTAACGCACTCCCAACAAAACTGGTAGCTAAATGACGGGTTGAGACGTCGCAAAACATTGCAGGCTATAAACTAACACCGAGAACGTACACTGAAACTCAACCTTATGCCAATATCATAAAGTGTTTTCTGTATGTGTCTTCAAGCGAGTTTATACCCTTTTGGATATCGAGCTGACAGGCGGCTGCCACGCGAACGCTTTAGAACACCGTAAAAGCCATTTTGAATTTTGTTCCCCAGATGTAAGAGCCAATTTTGGTTGAAAGGGAAACAGTGTATGAGATGTTTTATAAGAGAATAACGTCGCCATGCGTAAAGTACTTGCGGAGACTCAACTGGTTTTTTGTTTTTAGATATATTTTTTGCATTTTATTTCTTCCGATGCGTCGGGGGCTCAAAGGCTCGATATTTCTTTTAATCTATTGTTAAGAAACTTTCATATTTTACGTACGTGTTATGAATTTTATCTGGTTGTCACCAAAAACGAACTAAAACTCCCTAAAATACGTTTGTTTTACAAAAATAAATTCCTAATAGCAATCAGCATGTGTTTTTAACAACGCTTGTCACATATTGATGTCATTAGTTAAAACATGACTGTGGGTTTGGGTAATCAATGGCTCGCAGGTTCGATTACCATTCAAGATAAATGTTCACTAATCATTATCATGCTGCTGTCAATTTTTGTGAAAAAATGACAACGAAATTAAAAGACAGACAGACGAAAATTTATAAAATGATTTTTGATCTTTTTCCATAGATATTTAGTGTGAAGTTTTATTAAAATTACAAACATAAATTTTATTAAAATTTGATCATATTTAAAATTTAAAGTTGTGGCTTTTAACTGGTATTAAACACTCAATAATATAGCAATGTACCTTTTAGTTCGAAGTAAAAATAACACTACCACAGATGATAAAGCTCTTATGGCAATCACCGGTAGTCGAAGCAACTACGCGTTACAAGTATGTATATGTCTAAACAAAATAAACACCAATTGCCACCATAAAGGAAAGTTACAGAATAACCAGTGGCCAATAATATTTAATGTGAGTGTGGCACCTTATAGTGGTATTACATGCTTCTGATTTCACATATTATTATTGTATAATAACGGACAGACATCATTTCGGATTAATATGAAATACAAGTATAAGTACAAGTACAAAAGTTCGTTCGCTTTTTAACAATGTATTGTATGTTTTGTTATGTAATTTGACTAGGAACTGAATGTAGTTTTTAAATATTTATTTACAAACTATAGCGCAATCACGTTTCAACGTTTCAAAATGACTGTGATTCAAAATGAATGAAGGACCAGTGTAACTTGTCCAAAATGTAGTATGCAAAACAGTAGCCGGCAAGGGGTTTTTGAATAGGATTGTTTTTTTCAAATAGGGCAAAACACCAACAGCATGACAGTTTTGACATTTCTCGGATTGTGAATTAACTCGAGTTCGATTTTCGAGTCGGACTAAATGTTTGTATATTCAACAATCATCTGTTTTAAAGTTAGTTATTATATAAGTATAAAATGTATGTATATACATATTTATAAAAAAAGAATATCAGTCTTCTCTCAGTACATCAAACTGTAATGTATAATATCTGCTAGGTTTGAAGCTAGATGAGGTTGTGTGTCCAAAATATTCTCGTTGATAATATTTTTAGTATTCCATTAGAATAAGACTTCTGATAATATAACTCATTTGAAAAGCAAATTTGCTTAATATTGTTTTCTGTAAAGCTCAATACAAGTTTTTAAATTAAGGCGACTAAGGGATAAACTACGCTAGACAACATCAATGCAAAGAGAAGGAAAAATTGAAACCAACCCTATACCCACCCGTCTGGCCAGCGTGGTATAGTAGGCCAAAACCTCCTTCTAAGGAGCGACCTATATCCAGCAGTGGACTGTTAAAGGCTGTTGATGATGATGATGGCAATATATGTTTTGCTCATATTCAATCCAAGTGCAATTTAGTATTCAGTACTGCTTCCTAATACGTGTCGATAAAATATAATAATATAGTCTTTCCAAACAACATATTATTATACTCACTCACCTATTAATTTATAACCCCCTGTTGTTTATCCCATTTGTATGAAAAAATATTACTATGGTTATGATTGCGTGTAAGGAGTTTGTGCCTGATTCGATTATTTGATAAGCATTCTTCAATGTGTGGCAGCCATGAAATTCAATAGACTCCCTTTTTTAATAAATACTTAGCATAAACAGGTCAAAGTATTTATTTGGAAACTGTGCTTCTTCTTCATTCGTAGGGTTATTGAGAGTTTAAATAGTGTTTGTGCGTAATATTTAGTATAAAAGTAGTCGTTGAATAATTATCTCCGATTTGTTGTGATTTTTTTCTACTACTCGACTTAGATTCTGTAATAATAGACAAAGTAAACCATAAAAACTAAGAATACATAACATAATAAGAGTCACACTATAAAGAATCTTTACTCTTAATTTTCTTAGATATAAATGTATTCTTCTTTAGACAACAATTTAATATACTCGTAGAAATAAATAAGTATCAAAATAAGGACAAAACGAGCTTTCACTTCTGCCATTTGACTGTACAATGCGCAGGCGCCGCTCTCGACAGGTGTATATAGCGGATGTGTGACCGGTCTCAGCCAGTCTCTCGCCACACCAGCGTACCGACCAGTATCAGTTTTCTAATTTCATTTTAATACGTATCTGCAGTGTATAAACTAAACTTTAGATAAATAATGTATGAACCAAAGTATATAATGTAAAGGAAACTTATTTTTTGTTATAAAATTAAAGACTAATTTACCTAGAACATAATGAGCTGGATGCGAGTAGCCGAGGATCGAACTAAGTGGTGTGCAATTTTAGAGGTCTTTGTCCAGCAGTGGACTGCGATAGACTGATGCTAATGACAAACATCATTGCAAATTATATTTCCAAAAAACATTAAAGTATTTATAGATGAGTAAGTTAAAATATAAAATTCTAAGTATTTTCATATGTAAATTGAACCTGCAATTATTCTATATTCTACCTACAAACGCATTTTGTTATTCGCAATAAAGTTTTTCATGCACATACATTAATGGTTTTTAAACACATTAAATATTTGCACTAGAACTTTGCATCAACAGCCGATCAAACAACTCTTATTCAAGATGGTTCATCAAAATGAATATTAGTTTTAATTATAATAATGAGAGTGGGTATAACTGAGTGCTCGTTAAACATTCAAAAGCACACCAATCAACGAGTCGACCTCGAACCTAAAACATACCTATCCATACTCTCCACTCACGCTAATGCACGCAAGTAAAATGCAACGATAATATTTTTAACAAAATGAACGTGCAGCGAAACTTTAAATTAGTCTGTATTTGACAGGTTTGAAGAAAAAAAATCATTTTGGTGTAATTTACTTGTAATTGAGGTTGTTTCGTATTCCCGACCCTTGCAAAGAATCTGTTTAATGAATGAGGTTTTTGAATAGGCGCAGTATGGAGTCTAGCACAAAGATTCACAATTCTGTTCAGTTCAGTAATAAAATGTACTCTGTGCTTTGTTTCATAACAACAAATGATACAGAAATAACTATATGTTTTAAACTGCAACATGTTGATTAAGTTCTTTTTAGGGTTCCGTAGCCAAATGGCAAAATACGGAACCCTTATAGATTCGTCATGTCTGTCTATCTATCTGTCTGTCCGTCCGCATGTCACAGCCACTTTTTTCCGAAACCATAAGAACTATACCGTTGAAACTTGGTAAGTAGATATAATCTGTGAACCGCATTAAGAATATCACATAAAAATAGAAAGAAAACAACACGTTTTGGGGGTCCCCATACTTGGAACTGAAACCAAAAAAAAAATTTTTCATCAAACCCATATCTACGGCTAGGTCTTCAAAAATGATGTTGAGGTTTCTAACAACTTTTTTTTCTAAACTGAATAGTTTGCGCGAGAGACAGTTCCAAAGTGGAAAGATGTGTCCCCCCCCCCTGTAACTTCTATAATAAGAGAGTGATAAAACCAAAAAATATATATATTGTACATTACCATGTAAACTACCACCGAAAATTGGTTTGAACGAGATCTAGTAAGTAGTTTTTTTCAATACTTCATGAATCGTAAACCGCAATTTACCTTTCATTCAATCAAGTCACTATTATAAGAACTTATAAATGATGTTACTTGCTGCTACGGAACCCTTAATGTGCGAGTCCGACTCGCACTTGGCAGCTTTTTTATTTATAGTAGGTAGGAGATTTCTTGATAAAAAGTTTCTTACACAAACACATCACTGTTGCTATTGAGATAGAAAATATTTCAGTGTGTAAACATCTCTACGATCGATGTGTGTAAATAAATTCGAAAAGGTACCTAATATTATGGATAAAATATGATACTACGTTATTTTAAATTTCTACATAAATGTATTGCGGAGTATTAAACATTATACACAAATTACTGTTATTCCTAAAACTCGTTACTAAAAAAAAAAAAAAATAGTACCATGTTATGTTATAAACTTATAA
The DNA here is from genome assembly GCA_932526445.1 of Phragmatobia fuliginosa. NCBI lineage: Eukaryota > Metazoa > Arthropoda > Insecta > Lepidoptera > Erebidae > Phragmatobia > Phragmatobia fuliginosa. The sequence continues at coordinate 6,601,347 of OW052081.1, read as the reverse complement.
CTGTAAATTTGTACGAATCATTGCAGTCTGGCTTACCAGATGACCTGTTTGCAAAAGTAAGAAAATTAAATGGAATAAAAAATAATATATACTGCGTATCAGTGGACCGATGCCTTCATAAAGTCGAATCTTGTGTTTCCGGCTTTCGAGCCGCTAAAGCACTTTAAAGTTATAAGCGATAAAATGTTATGCTACAATTTACCTTTATTACTTACCAACAATGCCTTTATGCCTTCTTTTCTTTATTCGGTCGAAAGAAAACCTCATAAATTAAGTTTTATATTTTTTATTTACGTATAGGTTGTATATTCCCCAAAATGTTTCGATGTAAATCATTTATACGACCAGTAAACGTCAAAGTTTTCCTTAAAACTATCTATAGCAATATCTCATAGTATGTTATATTTTGGGCGTCGGTAGCCTTTGAAAATTGAAAAGCTTTTTTATATCTTTAAGTGATTGAATTTTGACGAGTATACGAGTGGGCTTTCCAGCCAGAGATGATATGAGATCAACTTACAGCTTATTTTTCAAGAAAAAACTGATCCAGAAGTATAAGTTGATTTCATGACGACAGAAAGAAAGTTTTATAATCTACTAGATTAAAGCCTGTGGCTACACCTGCGTATATGTCTGTTAACGTGGTAATAAGAAGAATAAGATGCCTATGTCCTTCCTTAAGAATTGAAGTCTTGTCTTCTTCATTGAAATCGGTGAAGTGGTTTTACCGTAAAAGCGCGAATGGGCCACCTTGACTGGGGCAGTACTGCCTTCACACAGAAGACCATCCTAAAACATCCTAAAATACCAGCATTTGTGCTTTCATTTATCGTTGGTGAGTGTGAGCCAGCGATATTTCTGAATCATGCAGATACATAGGCCCCCAAATCAGGTCACCATGCTGTATTGCACGCACACACATGGATCCATCCATCCACATGGATGGTAACCCTCAACTTTTGAATTCTACTCATGCTTTGCATCAGGCGGGGTTTAATCACTTTGATATTTTTAAATACCTATTTATAAAACAAATGCAAGCTTATGCTGCAAGAAACCAATCCACATTTATGCCAAATCGATATATTTAATCTTATCAAATTATAGTTAGGCTAATTATTTTGATTTTGGCATGTGTGGATTATTTCCTTATTGCCAAAATGAGTAGTAACCTTGATTAATTCGTATATTGTCAAAGACAATTATTTATTTTCTATAAGATTGCATTGCAAAAACCTGCATCGAATGTCATCGCAACGCCTACAAGTATCTCTTTAAATAAATTATAATCCTTCAGCCGGCGTGGGTGTTAGCACTTTATACAACTTATCTTGAAGATGAAGATTGTATTTTTTCCTTACTTTAATACCGGTTTGGTGTTCATGGTAAATCAATTTCGTTAAGTGTTTAAGCAGTCGCAAGTCCACGTTTTAAGATTTCTGCGTGATTAGTTTTTTAAACGTGTTTGTAACTTGCTTTCTATGTCGCAGTCGTGGTATTATCGACATAATTTTTTTTAAAAGTTATTTCAAGATTTTGTATGATTATCATTTATGCTCTTTAATATTTCACAATATTCAAATCACAATGTGATTTTCTATTTGTTATGACTTAAATGTTATAAGGTATCGACTTCACAATATTTGATTCCAAGTAATTAAGTTTAGCTCCGATAAAATATCATTTATACGATAGGAATCGACGTAAATGTAAAATCTCTCGTTCCTATAGGTTTCCTTGATTTTTTATGTATTTTTTTGATAGTTAAGACCCTTCTAAGTGATCTCAAAAATTGGTTCAAAACATGGTTAAAGAAAGTCTCAATAAAGTGTATAACTGTTTGCTATTTATTGCATATGGTTAAGCATGCAATAAATAGCATTTTGTGTCGAACGATTTTAATATTAAAACTTTGCTTCTAAAGAGGTCTTAGTGAATAAAAATCGGTAAAATGAACTCTATCGACGAACGGGAATAATTTACCTCTTAAATATTTAGCGAAATGTATCGTTAGTATCAACCAGTGAATTGTTTGTGACAGGTATTAACGTTGCCATTCAATGTGTCGATGTTGCCAGCCTTTTGTTTTCAAACGAAACAGAAGGATTATTTCATGTAAAACGATATTCAGTATTATTAAATATAATTCTCGTGTCCCTAATCACCGATTGTCACGTTCCGTAGGTTCCGTAGTTCATTACTCGGAACCCTTATAGTTTTTTCATGTCCGTTTAAAGATTAAACTTTGCATGAATATGTGTTTTTATCACGTCTACATAGTGCTAAAACAAAGTCATGAAAAATATTCTTTTTGGGTAGATCCCCTTCAAATAATGTGGGGATGTTTTTTTTTCTCGCGTCTACTCTATCGCGTGGGGTATCATTAAGTATGTCCTTTATTTTAGTGTAAGTTTTCCTGGCGTGCCGTGACGTTTAGAGCAATAAGATTCGAGCATGATTTAAAAGAGACTCATACGAAGTCGCGTGAGTCAGTTAGTATTATAATATACTAGCTGCGCCCCGCGGTGTTACCCGCGTATCGTTATGGTTGCTAGTGTGAAGTTTTGACAGGATATAACAGTGATACATTTTGACATCTACGATTTAATGTATTTTTACAATCACCTAGCTTACGCCCGTTTATCTCGATTATTGCAGTAAAAAGTAGCCTATGTGTTATTCTGATATATAATTTATATTACTGTAAAGTTTCATCCAAATCTGTTCAGTAGCTTTTGCGTGAAAGAGCAACAAATATACACACATACTCACAAACTTTCACGTTTATAATATTAGTAGGAAGTAGGATTAGTAGGATTTATTTGAACATCTTTGTTAGAAATATAACCTGTGTAGCGGGGGACTTCACGAACAAACATGAAACGTACTCAATGAACAATCAGATTTAGAATAGTAATTTGGGTGTCACACAAACTATTATCTCATGTGGGATTCGAACCTACAACAGTTAGGCAGTAGAAAGCGGCGTATCGAGGGCTTAAACCACTACACCGACGGTGCACCCAAATGTCCAATGTCATTCTAATAACACTATAAGTAGTAATGCCCCGCTGCTTTCATTACAAATGGCCTACCGAAATACTTATAGTGTACTGCGCCGGCTCGACCCGGGCAGAACTACCCTCACACAGAAGACCATACTATTAATGACGGCCATCTTGCCCTCATATTTCGTTGTTCGTTTCTGTGTGTGAGACCGGAGGCCCAATCATTCTGTATTATTCTGCCGACCTCCGGAGGCTGGGAACATAATAATGGTGATCCCTTCTCCTGGATTCTGCTCATGCTTTCCATCAGGCAGAGTAGAGTCACTTTGGTAGGCTTAAATATATATTTAAAAAAAAACACACTCACATCCAACTTTATATATATAATTAAATTATATCTGTCGATCTTTTGCAAATTGTGTAGTCAAAATCAAATGGAACTTAATTTAAATTTACAAAGAGATATCCAATAAATCTTTGATCGAATCTTCGTTAACATGTCTTATTTGTCATAAAATTAACATCTTTAAACAATAAATGCCGAGCGAATGATTCACGAACTGATTCGATGTTAACTCTGAGCTATGTTGGTATTTCAATCATGATCTACAAGTTGTTGGTTGATTAACAATCCTGAAGGGTTTAAAGAAAAAGGTAAAGAAAAAGAATAAAGTAAAAATATCTGCGCTCATTAAAAATTTAAAGACATAAAAGGTCTTAATTCGACAGATTTTTTATTCATATACCTATTTCAGTCAGCCCTTTTTAATGGCATTGGCTGTTCTTAAGTTTGGTTTAATTCTTAACTAAACATAAGCTGCTTTTTGAATAAGCTGGTTAATAATATCTATGTATTTGTTTATAAAGTATTTGTACATACAATTATGATTACCGGTTGCTTTAAACTGATCATTATATGCATCGCTAAAACATTGTATACTATGAAGAATTAAGTAACCATTTTTTTAAATATTGAAGCCTACCAAAATGACTTTACTCTGCTTAATAGAAAGCATGAGAAGAATCCAGTGAGTTATTGTAAGGTAGAATGCAGCTAAGTAACCCGCACTATGGCATGTTATGCAGGCACCACACTTCGTTATGCCCTATTCGTTATGTGTCTACGCCGTATTCGCCCAAATATTAGTTATGAGCGCTAACAACAAACATGCCATCCACACTTCGAACTGGTATGCCAAATAAGCATCAAATAAGGCAAATATGTGTGTTGTAGAGATGTGTCATTGTCATTTTTATGGTGAACGAAACGAATATACTATCCACACTTCGCCGTATGCGCGCGAATAACCCGCATAACGAATAGCGCATAGCGAAGTGTGGTGCCTGCTTTAGTGAGACACTCATACACTCACCAACGAAAAATGACGTATATAACGAAGTATACCACAATGTGCTCTACACTTCATTGATATTGTATGCAACATGATTGTTTGAAAAGTAAAGAAATTACACTCATTTTTAGAAAAAAACACAATTTCGGTACTCTCTCAATATCGTACTTTATTATGTGCAAACTTTAGAACGCCGAACTTATAACAATTGACTGGCACCTGTCTATCAACTTCTTCTGTAATTATTGATGAGTTTCTTCTGTTGATGCTAAGTAAAAAATCAGAAACTTTTGTATTTGGAACTGTTATGGGCGTAAAAAAACTAGAAGCATTTTAAATGTGAGTAAAAACGCAGTGAGCTATTATGATTATAGAAAAACTCATTAAATGTTTACGTGTCTCAAGTTTTCTTGTAGCTCTTGCTTTGAGAATGTTCTAGAAAAAATACAGACTGAATAGTGTCTTTTGTTAACTTCGCACGAAATTTTGTAAACACTGTAATTGCCATCGCGATAGAAATGATTAAAAGTTTATAAAGTTTTACTACGTAGTTTTATTTTGAAAGGAGCTCGTTAGCGGTTTTTATTATCAGACTAGTATTAAACTTCTTGACTTGGGGATGGTGTTCAAAGTTAAGCGTGTAGTTAAATGTTTTATAATAGTATTTTTATATTCAGGACTTTTGCAAAACAAACTTCCACGGTGGCAATTATCCGTGTGATACGCGAACTTTTTAAGCGTGTACCTAATTACAGAGATCAATAATATCCAAATAAGTTTTTATAGATTTTGTGTATTAATAGTCTTTTTAAGAGCATATTAAACCAATCATAATTCAAGCATTTATATTTGTGAGTATCATTTAAATCATTAGAGCATTCGGATTATGTTGGTTTCTTACAGTTTTAAATAATTTTATTACAATCAAAATTTACCTAAAGATCATATTACCTTTTACTAAAATATTACCTTTTACTAAAGGCTGAGTAGGCGTTAATGTTTATTTGGGAGTCCAAATTTATCAGGAAATTTAGAGTTAAACTTCCTGATAAACGGTAGCACGTATACCAGATGTTAGACGATTATATTTCGATTCCAAATTTTAATAATATTCATAATATGATCACTATTTCGTATTATCCGCATTTGCAACATATATATAGTGATCACTGACAGACAAAAAACTTTAGAATGCTCAGGTATAAAAAAAATCGTACAAATGCTTAGGCGTGAAGATGTAACAAGCATTCGTATGAGTAGGTCATCGATTATCACAATTTTTTCGTGTTTATATTAATGAGATGAAGGAAACAACTGACCGTAATATTTTCGGATTGTTTAATTTTTTGGAGTTAATGGCGTAATGCAGTTAATTTTTAACTTAAAATCACAATGGTAAATGTTAAGATAGTTAAATAGACAACTCTTTATTTGTACACCTTATTTCAGAGATACAGGGGAGAGTATATAAAATGTCATTTAAGTAGTGTACAAAGGATGGCCTTAATGCCAAAAACAATCTCTTCCAGTCTGTTTAAGTCTGACTAATACAAAACTTACAATACAAATAAAATAGCAACATTATAAAATCGGAACCATTAAATTGGAAGTGGGCGATAGCTTGTAAAATAGTGCTTTTGTCGATTGATGGCAATTTTTATTTTTTATGAACAAATGTCAATAAATTATTGACTGAAGACAATAAATTGACGTTTTTAGTACTAAATTTAAATTTATCTTAGTCATAACTTAAAAATGCAAGCTATCGCCATATAAGACTTGATAGAATCATTTCTATCAGATCTTATAAGGTAGTGTTGTTTCTTAATCAAATTTTGAACACGATTTAGATAAATTTATTATTGGATGAGTTTTATGATTGTTGTTTCTTATAAAGCATTGCTATACTTATTTTGTCATCAATTAAAAATATGAGAAAATACATAAAACTCTGTCTGTCATGTTTTCAAGGGTAACCCGCTGAACCGAATTCAATGAAATTTTAGTGTGGAGATATTTCAATTCTTTGGAAAGGGCAAAGACTTTTTTAACCGCGATAACCGACATACATGCAGACGTAGGCGCAGATAAACGATAGTTATTTTATGAAAAACAAAACAAATCAGATCATATTGATTATGTTTAAGAAAAATTCCTTAACCCTAATTAAAGAAACCTATTTTACTGAAAAACAACACGAATTACAAACTATACCTAGTCTATCAGACATTGTTATCATAAAAATATAAAACAAAGTCTACCGAATAAAATTAACGCTAATAAAAGCAAGAAAACTAGAATCATTAACAATGGGAACCCACACAAAATATACCATGCTAATATCAATTTGCGGTTACTACGAACCAATATCATAACAGCGACCCTAATATGGTGAAAAATATAATGAACACGGGTAACGAGTATAGAAAGCTTCTAACAAGGTATGAGAAAGTTCAATCTCTATTGGCTCTGGGACTGGAGAAACGTGATGGTAAATTAGCACACAGTAAGTGTTGGTTGGGAGATCTGGTCAATGGTTTCTTTTAATAGAGGTTCAATATTTCAAACATTTTTTAAGCACTTTTTCCATGAAATTAAATTTTTATATCTTTATTTATGTCCTGTTTCAGATGCATTATTTTTAGGGTTCCGTAGCCAAATGGCAAAAAACGGAACTCTAATAGATTCGTCATGTCTGTCTGTCTGTCCGGCTGTATGTCACAGTGTTTTTTTCCAAAACTATAAGAACTATACTATTGAAACTTGGTAAGTAGATGTATTCTGTAAATCGCATTAATATTTTTACATAAAAATAAAAAACAATAATTTTTTTGGGGTTCACCATACTTAGAACTGAAACTCAAAAATAATTTTTCATCAAACCCATACGATCTATCTATGGATAGGTCTTCAAAAATGATATTGAGGTTTATAATATCATTTTTTTTTAAACTGAATAGTTTGCTCGAAGTGACTTCCAAAGTGGTAAAATGTATGTAAAAACCAAAAAAATATTTATGATGTACATTACTATTCAAACTTCACCGAAAATTGGTTTCAAGGAGATCTAGTAAGCAGTTTTTTTTAATACGTCGTAAATCGTAAACCGCAATTTACATTTCATTCAATCAATACACTATTAATAAAACATCGATGAAAGTTAAAACAATCTACATGCACTTTCATATGATGTTATTTGCTGCTACGGAACCCTCATGGGCGGGTCCAACTCGCACTTGGCCACTTTTTATTATATATGTAAATATGATAATTCTATCTATAAACTACTCTGTCTGATGCAAAGCATGACTAGGATCGAAGAGTAGTGATCGACATACTTATTGCGAATGCTACTGCATTCAAAAAATCATGTTGACTCACACTAAGGGGGTCTATTGAGGTGCTTCTTCATCACTGGGTCTGGTTCTTCAGTTTTACACTCAACAATAAAAGACATGAATGCATGAATGCTGTCATTTTAGGTTGGTCTTCTGTAAGAGGTAGTACCGCCCTGGGCGAGCCTGCCCGTATGTGCTGAAATCAGCGTATCTCTACTACCTTGTTATCGTAAGAAGATCATCACAATTTGTATCAAAGACGAGGACTCCAGATGAGAGGACAGTCAAAAGTACATATAAAATACTGTATAGTTATGACTTAGTCGCTTTTTTTTTAATATAAAATTTTGGAAAACACTTCTCTTTTCACTCAAATTTAGAGATATTTTTTTTAAAACAATCTTTGTAGTCAGAGACATTTCATATTTACGAGATTTTATGAAATTCTTTTGGATGATTGAATTAATCAAACTTAAAGATACATACTTTTATGATTAAATTTTCATACAAATCAATAATATCAAGTTTTATTAAATAGAAACCTTATTTTGTCCTTAGTAGAACTCACTTATAAATGAATTTATCTGATTTCAATCATAGGAAACCATGTACAGAAAACCAATAACGAAAAAGGAAATTAAATAATGTTCCACAATTTTTACAATTTTTAACCTTTGCTGAACTTACAGCAGCGTGGGTTGATACCCACTACCGAGAAATAAGAAGTAACGAGCAGAAGTATTTTGTTATAATATGAATAGATATTTTACAGCAAAGTGACGTTATCGACGACATCTACGATAGGGAAATTTTTTAATTTAAAATTTTGTAGCGTTAAAAATGTTATTATTTTCTTTGTATGAAATATTATAGATTAACTAAGTGTGACATTCAAAAGGCGTATTTGTCCGCAAGTCAATAATAATTTAAGAATATTTTTTATTTATTTATTAAATTGATGTAAAAATAAGTACATTTATGTAGTTTTGAACGTTCGCGCATTCGTCTGATACGACTATAAAATATTTATTTATTTATTGTCTTCATTGTTAATACAAAATAGTACAAAAGAAAAGAATCATATGAGTTACAAATTATATATGTATAACAATTGGCGTTCTAATCGCTCAAGGCGATTTCTTCCAGACAACCATATCTACGATTATAAACTCTACCTCTTAAATTAAGTTTGCGTGTTTATAATTGAGTATTTTTGTGTATGCGTGCGTGTGCATGCTTAACAGTGTATAAGTACACGCTTGTATGTTAAAGCACATTGTATGTGCGTATGTGTGGGATAACATAATAAAATATGACAAAAGTCTTGAACTTGTAATTCCTCTAGAACTAGCGATTCATCCCTGTTTTAAGTGCTGCTGATATTTTGTGTACTGCCGGGGAACCTTCACAAGAAATGAGTGATTTAAAAAAAATATGTTGTCAATCTCTATAAGACATGTCTTATCCCGGGGAATTAAAACTTCATATGCGATCGAGAATTCAAAATCTCATCATTCCAGAAAATGTGAGCCGGTGCAATTATATCAACATAGACAAATCAGAAACCAGTGTTGTCCTATTTAATATGCTGTCTACTAAATGAAGGATTATGTGCCATTATGGTTATATTCAGAGCTTCAATACATACGTGTGTATGTATTAATAATTGATATGTTGATAGCTATGACGACTACTATCTACACAACCACATAACATTGTAATGGCATATAAATTAAACTACCTTGTAATAATGCAGTTTAAATTACTCACATAGTAGGTTTCGATAGTAATTTAGATTGTGTTTTGATAATAGATATGCACATACTACCTTAATAACTCACTTGCACCTAGAATAAACTATTTGTCATTCCATGGAAAAAGGCTAGTTTAAACCTGAAGTCTCAACTGATACCCTTGTCATAGCTCATAAAATAGCCAATTTAGGTGGGGTATTACAGAATCCCACAAGCTTGACCAGAGTAAAAGCCTTTTCAGAAAAGTTTAAGTAATATATTTTTTTTGCTTTTCATCGGTATTTGAGGTAAGTGGAGTCCAATTTCTTCTCCTTCTAAAATATAATGAGGAATTCAAAGAAGACTTTTGGGCTCCATGTGTCTAAGCAGTCACTATGTAATTAACTGGTAGCTTGCTTTCTAGCCCCAAAATAAGCAAAGCTTTTAAATATAAATCTGCGGAATTGCTACCATGTACCTTTTTGTTAGTGAGTATCCGATATTTCGGAGTAACTGAAGATCTTGCGGGTGGGATGTTATTGGCAGACAAATCGGTCTACCTTCTTTCACAGTCTTTTACTACGATCGCCCCCGGTACCACTGTTCATCAACCCACTATTCACTCGTAACTGTTCTCGATACACAACACTAACAGTATCTATGCAAAGCTTGTATTTTGGGTACTAAGACTACCGATATAAATACATAAACAAATAGTTTTTTCTAAGAACACATGTTTATATACAGAAACACCCAAACTCAAGACGAGAGAGACACGTCAAGTACAAGAGTCGCAAACGCTGCCACTGCAACACCGAGGCCGTCATTATTTATTGTAGATAAGTTGCACCCAGACACGGAATAATAATATAATAATATAATAATAATCTTTATTCATGCAAAAATTTGTTCACAAATATAATTTACATATTACATCCGTGCATTTCAATGTTTAATCAAAAATACCTCTGGTCCCCACACTAGGATTCCCTGTGTCGTGGGGTCCAGTCCCTTCCGTAACTTATTGAGATAAAGTTGACATGGATGCATTGATGCGTTTACAAGTATACAAAAAAAAAAATACAATGAAAAGTAATTAACAACGAAAACAGAGAAAGAATACAGTTTATGTTTGTGTGTGTGTGTTTGCGTTTGCGCGCGCGCGTGTGTGTGTGTGTGTGTGTGTGTGTGTGTGTGTGTGTGTGTGTGTGTGTGTGTGTGTGTGTATGTGTGTGTGCGTGTGTGTTTGGGTGTGTGTGCGTACGTATTAGTTAATGTGTACATGTATATCAGTGCGCGTGATATTAATTATATATTAGTTATTAGTAAGTTTTCTGTTTCGGCATAGTCTTTAGGTATCAACCACTCCTGAACAGTGTTTTTAAGGCGACGCGACGTTAGGTTTATAATTTTATTGTCACTTTTAAACAATTTGCTGTATAAATAGGGTCCTGTAAATATGTATGACTGTCGGGCAAACACAGAACGTGCTCTAGGTATGTCCCACTTAAGCGTTCTGTGAGATTTTCGCGCTTTTGTTTTCGCAACTTTGTGAAAACGGAAAAGTACCGAGGCAATGTAAAGTTGTCTTACGCGAAGAAGGCTGTACTCCGAGTACAGTGCGTTGGTCGGATATCGCCAAGGTTTTTTGAATGCTATTTTCAAAATAGCTCGCTGACTATGTTCTAGTTTGAGAAGATATGTTTTCTTTGATGCTCCCCAGGCAATGATACAATAGCCCAAGATAGATTGGCAGAGACAAAAATATACTGCTCGAATAAGTCGCGGTTCTGCTACAGATCTAATTTTCTTAAAGATGTGGGCTAGTTTTCTCACTCGTTTCGTAATGGTATCGATATGAGATCTCCATGATAGGTGTTCATCAATCATTATGCCTAAATATTTTATGCACGAAACTTGTTCAATAATCGTACATTGGCATTGGATTGAAGTATGATGCCTGATAGAATTGCAGGTGTGCAGTTTAATATTTAGCGCTTCCTTTGGAGCAGACCGCTTTGTTATGCTTAAGGCTATTAATTTTGTTTTATTTGTGTTGAGAGTCAGTAAGTTGTTCCTCAGCCAACTGGCTACAACTTTGAGGCCCTCCTGAGCTACATCAACAACCCCCTTCCACGTTTTAGAATGGAAAACCAAGGCAGTATCATCTGCAAATGTGAAAATATTGGCCTGATGCAGTTCAAGAGTGAAGAGATCATTGATGTAGATCAGAAAGAGAGTGGGACCCAGAACACTGCCCTGGGGCACGCCGTAATCAATATCTGCATAATCACTTGCGTATTCGCCTATTCGCACTCGTTGCTTCCGTTCGCTTAGGTATGATTGAAACCATTGTAGTGCTAGGCCTCTAACTCCCATTAGTTCCAGTTTTTTTAGTAAAATGGGCCGCGAGACAGTATCAAAAGCTTTCGCCATGTCCAGGAAAACACCAACACATTTTTGTGCGTTGTTAATTTTATCAGTTATAGAATCAACAAGACCTGTGACGGCATCCTCCGTGGACCTGGCAGAACGAAATCCAAATTGGTTAGAAGCTAAAAGCCCATTCACCTCAAGGTATTTAAGTAGCCTGAAATTTACTACTTTTTCAATTACCTTAGACAGTGTACTTAAAAGTGAAATTGGTCTGTAATTATGAAGCTTCAGTGGATCACCTGCCTTCAGAATAGGAATTACCTCTGCAATCTTAAGACTACTCGGTACTACCCCTGATGACAGACTAAGGTTACATAAATAGGTCACAGGGTTGGCTATTACATGTTTAGTAAGCTTTAACATGTCATTACTGATGTTATCGTGTCCCGTGGCCTGACTGGATTTTAGCGTACCAATGAGTTTGATAACTTCCACCGGATCTGTGGGTTGTAAAAAAAGTGAGTGTGCTGATTGATTTTGGTTGTAGGTAAGACCTATATTATTACTTAGTTCAGTTTCTGTGGTTGCCAGTCCATCCAAAAATGATTTAGTCAAATGCAATCCTACAGTACTGAAATAATTGTTTGCCGTGTTTACAGAATTTGTGACACCATCGTTGAGTTTTAATAAGTGATAATTTGTATTTTTACTATTATTTAGATTACATATAGTTTTAAGAGAACTCCGTGTTTTTTTTATGTTATGTTTACTTTCCACTAAGAGTTTCCGTTCATATTTATTTTTTTGTTCATGTAATATGTTAGTACAAATATTTCTGTAAGTTTTATATTTGTTTTGTAATTCAATATTATCGGGGTTTTTCTTTGCCTTTATGTGTAATTTATCGCGAATTCTAATTGATTTTAACAGACCTGGTGTAATCCATTTCTTTACTATATTGTTGGAGCTTCGAATGTGGTGAACAGATTTGTTTTTCTCAATAAATCTATTGAATTTGTCTACAAAATATTGTGTCGCTTCTGACACATCACTTATATCGTAAAGCTCCGACCAGTCAAAGTTCTTTAAGTCCTCATATAAGTTTACATAGTCGATCTTTTTAAAGGTTGTTGTGAGTTTTACTTTAGCAAGATTTGAACCAAGGCTACACAGTACGCTACTGTGGTCTGTAACATCAGAATGACAAACAATAGTCGTAGACGGCTGAGAGGATTTAATTAAACAATGATCCAAGCAATTTAGCCCTCGTGTTGGTATATTATGTCCCGGTACATAACCATAGTGAGCCATTAAACTAAGGTACTCCGCGGCTCGACTATCAGTGGAATTGTCTTTTGTATCAAGATTGATATCACCAACCAAGACACAGTGTTGGTTTTTACATGTTTTTAAAATGTTTTCCAAAGAAATTAGAAAATTGTTTATGTTTTGGATAGATGGTGATCGATATATCGCTATTATAGTATGGGCAGCAGTGTCTAATCGCAGACAGCTGGCATCATTAAATTCCGGTTCTGAAACGCATATTTGTAAGTCCGTCTTAGTATATATCACTATTCCGTCACATTTATTTATATATTTAGTTGAGTACGAACATTTATAATTGTCTAAGTGAATTCCGTTAAATGATTCGTCCAGCCAACACTCTGTTAATACAATAACATCCGGTTGAAATCGGAGGCGATGTAAAAGTACCATTATGAAATTAAAGTTTTTGTTTATACTTCGTATATTTTGCGAGAAAATAGTAAATTGTTTCGATATATCACCAAAATGTTGCTTACAACTATCAGGACTTTCACATTCTATTGAATTTGTTAGTTTCATGTTATCAATATCTTCTAATACTATTTTGTTATCAAACATAGTGATTTATTAAATATTTAAAGCATATCATTACTCTGTATGTCGGTATATTAAAATAAAAGTGAGTTAGGTATATGGTATTTATAGACATGAAGAATGAATGAAGCTGTAAGTAATTGATCTGTTTATTTTCTTTGACAGAATTGTAAAAAAGAATTTTATTGTTCAGTAACAAGATAAAATGTATTAGGTCTATTGATGTTTGGTAGTTGGGTATGTACACAGCTATATTTTGAATGTGGGTAGGTGTAATGTTGTAGTTGGTAGTGAATGTAAAAGAAATGTTTGTGTTCAAATGCAGTGACTTAAGTTTTTGTGGTTTTTGTATATTGTGTAGATGTGGGTATGTAGATGTCTGGTAGGTATATATTCTTAAGCTAAAGTTTAATTTATGTTTTTAAAATACAGTTTTCTTTCATGAAATAAAAAAATAAAATAAAAAGCTTTATGATAATTAGCATTAAATCTAGTCATTCTGATTTTCTTAAATTGACAAGTTGCGCTTCATTCCTGATCTGTATATATTCTGAGCCATCCCTCTTTTTTAGATACACATTGCCGTTCGAAGCCCAGCAATATTTAAAATTTTCTGATTTTGCTATATCTCTTGCGAGAAAGTGTAGTCGTCTAGATTTAGCAGTAAGTGATTCTGATAAAAAGAGGGCAGAGTTGTTATTTTCAATTCCCAGATTAAAGATCTTCAGTTGCTTAGTTTTATTGTAGTGTCTAGCGGTGCTTAAGAATTTTGTCTTTAACTGAGTATTTAATAATTCTGCAATGACAGTGGTCCTTAGGGGATCTTTTTTGTTAGGCACACGGTAGACGTCACGTACGTCACCTGGTTGAAGGGTGATATCTAAACATTTCGAAAGCTGAGTTATGTAGTTGAAGAGAACGTCTTTATTTTCATTTTGTATTCGGGGTATATATCTTAATTCGATACTAGTTTTTTTAAGAGATTTTTCGAGATATTCGAATTTTTCATCAATATTCGAAATTTGGTTTATAAGGTTCTTCCGTTGATCCTCGAGCCCGTCGATCTTGGTTTGCATCGACTTGAGTTGGTGAGATACATCTTCAAGAGAGTGTTCTATATCTTGATTTGCGATAAAGATAGAAGAGTTCTGTGATTTAACTTCTTCGAGATGCTTGCTCAGTAGGTCAAGTCTTTTATTTTGAGTATCCTGAAAACTCAAAAACATCTCCTTTATCTCCATTTTGAACGCTGTAAGTTCATCGTAGCTTTCATCAGAGACCCGACGGCGTTTATCCCTCATTGTTGTCTGAAGGTATGTAATGTCTTCAACCTCACCAGGTTTTGGCTTTATATTAGTGTCCGACAAAGACAGCACCTTATTAAGTGGTGAAGAACGTTGCGTCATGTTTGTTTACCAGTAATAGGTATGTGTGTGTTATTGAGTGCTCCACGCTTACCCGATACACGCACGATGCAGGGCCGACGTCAGCGAGTGTAGTTGTTCGAGTGAGATATTGAGATTCGCCTCTCGCTTACTCGATATAATATAATCCAACATTGATTTTCGAAATATGTAAGGAATAATGATATCACTGTACTAGTAACTACGTACTAAATTCGCGCGCGCGAGGAAGGTTTATTTATTAAAGAAACTAAAAACACGTCTGCTTGCAATGAGTACACGAACGGAAGGAACGGAATCATCGCGTTCATCACAAAAAGAGTTGACCTTTCTTATATTTAAGATCATACTTTTTGTGAGGGCCAATAATGCAACATGGTGATCTAAAACTAGTGAGATACTTTTGCATCATTAGGTCTTGAAACTGGTTGGGAAACGACCTTTGGCTTAGTAGTCAGGATCACTAACCACTAGTACATCAGGCCCGTGATAAAGTATTTATACAGTCCCAAATAAAAGAAAAAATATGGCAACACTTACTGTTTTTTATTACTGGGTTAGAACTCGTTACTTTAAACCCTGAAATCAAAACGTAAAAGACTAAAAAGATATTGTCCGTATTATAATCACCTGTATCAGCTTCAGCAAAGGTTCATTTAATTATAATGTTTTGAAAGAGAATTACGGATTCCACTTGTTTGAAAAATTACGGTGCTGCGTTTTATCGGTCCCAATAATTGAGGGTTGCGGATATCCTTTTGTTGCTTAACTGGCTTTGGTTTTCAATAAAAAAGATGCGTTTCTTTTATATTTCATTTGCATTTTTATGATTTGTATTCAGAGATTTATTATAATAAATATTCAACTAGTAAATTGTAAATATGCGGCTTTGGAGCAACACTACCACTTCGTCACTGTGGCGGTGGAGACAATGGGGAGCTGGGCTGCTGAAACTTTGGGCTTCGTGGGGGAACTGGGTCGTAGGCTATCGGAAATAAACGGGGACTCTCGTTCCTGCTCGTTTCTGGTGCAAAGGTTGGCCATTGCCATACAACGCGGCAATGCTGCTAGCTTAATGGGCACCTTTCCACCAGATGCGATCGGGCACGGGTTAATTTAAGTATTGTATATTATTATAGGTTTATTTTTTGTATTTATGTAATCATTATTTAAATTAGTGTAATGTTGTGAACTGACTTTCAATAAATTAAATGTATAAAAAAAAAAAAAAAAAAAAAAAAAAAGTAAATTGTATTAAAAAGTACATATGAATCACTGTACCAAAGCCTAATAGTAAACAGCTATTAATAGCTATCTGTAAACATTTTTCGACATGTGTGAACTGAATCATACTACCTTCTACCCTTAAAGCTCATAAAGGTATACAATTCTAGCAACTGCTTACGGCTCCGCCCACGTATATCGTGGTAAATAGTAGCCTACATCCTTTCTCAAGAGTAAAAGTGCCTCCATGCCAAAATTCTCATTAAAATCAGTGCTTTCGAGTTACTTTTGAAGAACCAAGATTCACCTGAAGACATATTAAATAACAAGTATTGATTGACGACGTGTTAAATGAAAAATGTTTAATTCAGATTAAAATATTATGAATTATGATCTAACCACCTCTTTTTTTTCGACTATGCTGTGTCGTGTCTTGTGGGTTCAAACTCTAAAACATGATCTCTCTGTTTTTGGTGTCCGTCCGTTCTAAAGTACCCTGAGATACTGAATAGATGAACAGGAGAATAGAAATTTAAGAAATATGCAATGCCTTATGTAACATAAGTATTGAACTAGTATCTAATAATTAGTTAAATTGTAGGAGGTCTGATATTTAGAAGCATAAAATCGTTTAAAATAAAAATTCATTCATCCAAGACTCAATGTTGCAATTTTGTAATCATTTCAATGGCAATAAATCATCTTAAAAATATACAATATCTCACTAAACACTGTTCCTAAAATTTACATAATAGAAAAAGAAATCGACATTTTGCAACATCAAAAGCTGGCCCCATAACGATGGGGTTGTGTGGGCGGACAAGATATTCTTGTGTTGTAACGGTCTTGCGACGACAAACGAATACCAATGGTTTGAATGAATGTTTAAAATGGGAGAACATAATGTAATACCAGAGAATATGAAGATAAAGACCAGTATTTTGAGAAAATAATGGACCAAATATCGTTCAGTAGTTCAACGGGACTGTTGGTCTAATAGCTAGTGACATGACCGGTTCGATTCCCATTTCTGATCACTAAACATAATTGTGTCACGTGTAGACGAGCATCTCTTTTGCGTCTGGATATAAATTATCGTCATACATTTAAAAATACTAGTGGTCGCAAAGTGGTCAAATTACGACCATAGTTAATTTGGATTAAATGGCAACATTATAAAGGTTCTATTGTCAAAGACTATTTAATATATAAAATTCTCGTGTCACAGTTTTCGTTGCCATACTCCTCCGAAACGGCTTGACCGATCTTTATGAAACTTTATATGCATATTCAGTAGGTCTGGGAATCGGCCAACATCTATTTTTGATACCTCTAAAACGCGAGCGGAGCCGCGGGCATCAGCTAGTAACTTCTATAATCACTGATTTCGCCAAGACTACGCAGCAACGTTTATTTGACAAAAGAGTATCTATGCATGTGTGTCTGAAACACATGGTAGTGTGTGTAATGTTTTATTATTGACAGAATGTGTTTTTTATGCATATTTCAAAAACTAGCTACGCCCCGCGATGTTACCCGCGTGTCATTATGGCTGCTAAGCAAGTGTGTTGTGCATAGCAACCTATGAAGTTTTGACAGCAGATAAACAGTGATACATTTTGACATTTACGATTTAATGTATTTTTATAATCACCTAGCTTTCGCCCGTTTATCTCGGTTATTGCAGTAAAAGTAAAAGTAGCCTATGTGTTATTGTGATATGTAAGCTATATTACTGTAAAGTTTCATCCAAATCCGTTCAGAAGTTTTTGCGTGAAAGAGCAACAAACATATGTACACACATACATTCTCACAAACTTTCGCGTTTATAATATTAGTAGGATTATATGCACACTTTATACAGTCTGCACTCCTTCTCTATGTTAACTATTAGTGTGCGAAATTTCATACTTCTCTGTCTGCGTAATTTTTTGGTCCACGTGTTGATATATAGAAGTAAATAAGCAACCTGGTTAACACAATATAGGCTCGGCCTACATTGTTGTTAAATAGATAATTTAAACGCCCACGAAACCTTGTCTGTGTTCTATTGCCTGTATATGAACAAATTTGTTTACTATTTAAAGGTCGACCTTGAAAGAGAGATATATGCTGTGATCATATATACTTTTATTAAAACTTTTAAAGGGAAACCATTATGTTTCGTTCATAGTTTCTGAGAAACAAAACCCGTTTTCTCAGCACATGCAATGGAAGCTCCATTTTGATCCCATTGTGATGAAATATAGCTCTAGAATTACTCTATAACTGGGCTATGCAGTATTTTTAGATTTTGTAAATCAGATCAGATCCTAAGATTATCGCTTTCAACAAAACAAATAAATTCTTCAGTTTTGTGTAGATTTAATGTATAAGTAAATATATTGTAAAATATATTTTGTAATACATTTAAAACTATGAAGGCATGTAGATATAATGTCTATAAATCATTTTGTCAAACAATAGTGAGCAATGTATATATGTACACTAAACTCACCTATCATAAATTTGATAGGCTTGTGTGTTGTGTAAATTGATTTATTGTGTATAATAGATCAATGTATTGTTAATTTGTGGGTCCTGTTGGTAATTTCAGGGAGATCCTCGAGTGATTCTTATTATTATGTATTAAGACATAATGCCTTCCTCGTTGGTCAAACGTTAAGCGTATGGAATTGCCGATCAAGTTCTCGAGTTCAATTCCTAGAATGTGACAAAGTGTTGTTATGTTTTTCTTACAAGAAATTCTTAATAGCGGCATGAACTTATAGAACTATGGGAGTGTGCAAGTCTCGTGCCTCGGAGAGCTGTCGGTCTTGGTTGTCTTGACCATCTACGACAATCGTTATTGATAAGTAAGTGTAATAACAACTAATTGAACCTTCGAAATTGTTACTTAGGTTCAATGTCTATATATATAATAATCCGACTGATTTCGGTCATGGCGACTACTCCAACCCTTTATAGGGCTTGGCGCTGATGTGCCCGGATATGGCTTATATGGCCCATTTTCGCAGCAAACTCCCATGTAAAAAGTGGCCAAGTGAGCTTACCGCTCTCATAATTATAGTGAATGGCGGCGAGTGGACGGGAATTAAGCTCATCGCGATGTCTAAAGTCTAATGGAAATACTAGTATGCAGGTAAAACCGGTTGAATTGGTAGCCGACCCCAAATAATATTAATTTTCATAAAGGCTTGGATGAAGAAAGAGCTATTAAGATACATTTACATGTGTTGTTTTCATTATTCCTCATGAAACATCCACGTAGGCACATTATATAGGTTCTCATTTTATGGGGCTTATAATATTATTATGACTAGACATACCACCTACACACACTACTAATAATAACCACATTTCTTTATATTACTCATGTCACGTATGTTACTCATTTTCAGAGTTTCTGAGTAACTAACCATTGTTTTTCAATCAACGTGGGAGACAGTAATGTAAATTAATATATAAAATGAAACCGTATTTGTTCAGCAATTCTATAAAATATCAACACAATATCAACTTTCCGTGAGAACCCACAATAAGCAAAGGTGCGAATCCTTCAAAACAATTATTAACTTTATCTAGTAACGAAGAAAGTTGGCAATCGGGTGCTAATTAATTTCCAAATCTCTGCAAAATGAATCAAGTCTTTATAACTTGTGCAATAAAATTGGAATTTATTTGTGAGAAGGATTCAGCTTAGCGTATTTACGTGACCGATAACGTCGAGTTAAAGAGTTTGTATAATCATTTCTCGTTTGTGATAAGAATGTTATAAACAAGTTTAGCTGTTACGGTCTAAAGAAAACAATAGATGGTTAGGACTAAAGGGTACCTTTCATCGATTACCTGTTGAAATGATTCATAATAATAAAATTCTTTACGACTGTCGTAAAAAGCCTTATAGGTCTGCTACTGTTGTGAGCACTTCTAAGTGCAGGCATTGTTTTTTACTGGTTTCTTTATATATTTATATTTAAGCCTACTAAAGTGACTATACGCTGCCTCATGAAAGCATCTAGTAGGAGGTAGAAGATTGATGCAGAATGATAGGGCTTCCGATCTCATACTCACCAAAGAAAGTTGATAGCATGAAAGCTGTCATTTTAGGTTGGTCTTTTGTGTGAGGCAAGTACTGCCCCAATCGAGCCCCGGACCATTCGTGCTGAAATTAGCGTGGCTTTACTATCTATAATCTACATATATTTTATTGAAAGCTTGCTGATAGATTCACTCGAAATCTTACGTACTATTCGCATTGTTATTAAAGCTGATATTAATGTCCTTCGATTGTGTATAACAGATGTTTAATCAGAAATCAATAATCACTAACAACTTGTAACAACATGACAATTAATTCTGGCGTTCCTTCTGACATTAGCAAGTGTATTTTCTCGCCTACAATTAGAAATATATTGTTACAGAAACCCGCAATTTTTTTCCAACCCGCAATCAAAACTTCTAACTTTTCCGTTCTCAATTAATGTGTGTAATTTGAATGCAGTTTCTAGTAGTTATTGCTCAATTAACTTGATCTAAGATTTCAACTTTATATTTGTACTAGGGTATACATTAAAATACGAAACAGGTTTCTCAATCATTTAATATTTCGCTCGGGTTGCATTAAAAAGATAAACTCATTTAAAAACAGACCACAAAATGTTTCGATTATATTTTAAAGTCATCAAGTGTGATGAAGCTTTTTTCGTTAAGCTTCATTTTAAATAACTATAAACTCCAATGGACGACTGTTATTAAAATTAATTAGGATTTCATTTTCTTAGCTTTAAATAAACAATAGTTATATTGATCTGTTTGTATCCAACCCTTCATAATAAATGCGGTAAATCAAACTTATCTTATGAACATTTCTTATTTATGAAATTTCTTACGAGAACGTAAGAGTATACAACAGTTTTTATTTCAATACTATATGACACAATTGCATGCGTGGTTTGCCTGGTAGTACAGGATACATTACAAACATGCATATATTACAGGAAACATTTGTCCTCGCTAGTGCAAATGAATGACAAGAATGGATTAATCGATAAAGGAAAACAGTAACACTGTTAAGAATTGTACATCCACACGCAAAGCGTGCATGTAGTTTCCAAATGACTATAACACCGTTAATTCTTACTTCTTACAAATAGTCCGACAGCCGTATCTTAAATCAACGTGCCGCTAATTAGAAAGCTAGACTTTCAATCATCGCATATGAATGAATCTCTTCTAATCTATTTATTTGACTCTAAGCCTGGCTGTAGAAAAGGCACATTTTGATAAAGGAGCGCTTACTTTCATTCTACGGTTGACATTCATCTGATTTATGTCAGATTAGGCTAATTTAGAAACTGAAGTAGGTAGTACTTCTTATTGCTGTTTGATTTGTACTATCATGTACGTCATATTATTAAAAACTAAAAGTCTTCCTTCCTGCCAAGCATAAGCGTTAAAACCATCTACTTCAGATTTAGGTGAAACCAATCATTCAATTTTAATTAATATTTCTGACATCTGACACACAAAGCCATCTAGTCCCAAACTAAGCAGAGCTTGTATTATGGGTACTAAACAACGGATATAAATACATAAACATACTTTTTTATATACAATACATGCATATTATACATACAAAACACCCAGACTAAAAAACAAATATTTGTGCATCACACAAATATTTGGTTCGACCCGGGAATAAACCCGAGACCTCTTGATCAGCAGCCGCATACGCTAACCACTAGACCAACAAGGCAGTCAATCATACCTCTGAATTTATTCTCATCAACAACCCACAATGTCCCACTGCTGAGCTCTGGACTCCTCTCAGATGTTTTAAGGCCTTATGTCCTAACACTGGACGAGTGCGGACGAGCTTCACGACGGTTACCCTATAGCGGATAACAACCGGGATCGACTGCTTAACGTGACCTCCGAATCAAAAGAACGTTTATATCATATACTAAAACAAACGATCACATGAATCTAGGTACTGACCGCATCATCGTTGTTTACACTCGATGATTGTTTCCAATCACATAAGTCCACTTGGCTATTAGCGCTTCAAAATGTATTCTGTGTATATCTAATATAAAAGGTCTTTCTATTTAATTATTTCTATAGGTATTCTTTTATGTTTCTTTAAGGTGCGCGTCCATTGGCACCGCACGCAACGGATTTTATTTTGCTTTATATGATTTCACATAGTGCTGCGTCCACTATCCGCGTCGCCCGCTCCATTTCTGAGCAAGGCAAATCCATTCTATCCGTTGTGTGCCGTGCGTCCGGCGCGGGCCAATGCCAAACCAATCTTTATAGTTCAACTAGCTGATGCCCGCGGCTCCGCTCGCGTTTTAGAGGTATCAAAAATAGATGTTGGCCGATTCTCAGACCTACTGAATATGCATATATAAAGTTTCCTAAAGATCGGTCAAGCCGTTTCGGAGGAGTATGGCAACGAAAACTGTGACACGAGAATTTTATATATTAGATTAATACACTGGTTTTTAAACTTTCACGTTCCATGATAATTATTATTATTTTTTCGGGAATTAACGCGATAACTTATTTAGGGTATTACATACCTCTGATTTGCCTGACGTTTCGACCAGGTTGCACCGGTCGTGGTCACAGGTTGAGTCAGCCTGTGACCACGACCGGCAAATCAGAGGTATGTAATACCCTAAATAAGTGATCGCGTTAATTCCCGAAAAAATAATAGTAATTAATACACTGGTTTTACAATAATACAATAGTTTGTATAGTTAAAAATACCATGTGTAGTTTATTGAACTTTGTCACGTCCATTTTTAGATTGTGAAGTATTAAATACTTAATCTTGCGCTTTCTGGTGATATATTTTATTTTATTCGTCTTAATCATGAACGTACGAGTGAACGTTCATTCAACATTAAAGTGCCGCATTTTTTCATCAAATAGCCTTAAGGTATTTTTATGAAATAAGTTAAGTGTACTAAGATTATTTTAGATCATAGACTATATATAAAAAAGTTTTGAAATAATTGAATATTATTACATTTTATCGATAATGGATGGATCTAAAAGTGGACTTTTTTCATTACTTCGTCATGTGAACTCCAAGTCCACTTGCAACTTCGTTTGTTCTTGAAAAACTGTGTTAATCTATTTTTAGCCTCACTATCTTAATAATAAATGAAATCTTGTGTCTAAATGCAATCTGTATGATGAAAGCTTTTGAATATAATTTATGGAATCTGAACTGTCTTATATGTTACGATTTATTACACAAATTTATTCGATATTCTGATTGTAATGGACTCTTTCGTCTCATCCAGCTAAATATTCCAAATACTATTGATATTTCAAGAGGGAAAACGAAATAGTAAAAAAAGGACCTCACAAACTTGTTTTTTTTTAAATTTCCCCTTTGCAAAACGAGAGACACAGTCGATTCCCCAACCTCTTAGAGCTAAACAATACCAAGAAAACTTTCCTTTCAAAACCAATTTCTTAACAAAAAACTTAACGCTTATATGAATGAACCAATAAACTTAGTTCCAATAAAAAAGGCACATCAAGTAAGTGATCTTGATCGCCTAAAAGCAACATTCACAGAAAAAAAAAGATCAGAGGTTAACTATTGGAACTCGATCTGTTGTCATTCTATTAACGCTTTTTTCAATGGTCCATCTCTAGTTATATATAACTATAGATACTCAATACTTTTTTTCAATATAATTGATCCAATACTTTTATTTATAAGCCGGGTTCTATTTGTGAATTCAAACTGTTTACAATAACCTATATCTGATTAAAACTGTAAATAATTGAAAACTGCCGTTAGTGATCATCATCATCATTAACATGACAATAAAAATCTATAACCATAAGCGAAGTATAAAGATAATATTGAATAAACATACATTCAACTAGGAATCAGAAACCAAACTGTAAGCCGTAAGACTTTCGAAATTAAATTGATCATTGCCGAATGTATTACGGCACATTGGGCAATTAATCACCAAAGTGATCTTAAGTGATAAACCAATCGAGTGATAACCATTCAAATCAGGTCCTTAGTAACCCTTCTATTAAAACTGGAAGCGAGTTTTTGTACCCGGGATAATTGACCAACAGGTGTATTCGGTTGTTTATTTACATTCTAACTCGACAGGTTTCGGCGATCTCTGGGTTGAATATAATAATAAGATGCTTATGATACAGATATATCAGTTTTGCATTACTTAAACTATTAATTAAATGTATGTGTAAGAAATTTGGATTACAAATAATTTATTTACACAAAAAAATGAAATGGAAAAGATGATTAATGAAATATGTTTGTGAAACAATTTTGTCTTATCGCCCATTTTTTTTTTTTTTTTTTTTTTTTACGTGTGGAAATCCCCGCGGACCGTCGCCCCGTCGGGGGTTACGGCGGGGTGGTGTGTCGGACTCGAACCGACTAAAACCACACGGTGTGACCCTCTCTGCGCCTTTGTATTGGAAGGAGTCCAGGGAGGGGATTTCCTTCTGGACTCCAACCGGCGCCTGCCCGCACTGTTGCGGGCACCACCTCTGTCGTGTACTCTCTAATTGGGCAACGTCCGGTCACACGCGGACGCCGCCCCCTCGCGGTTGGCCTCTACTGCGGACGGACGGGAAACCCGTCCCGCCCATCCGCGGCCACTCTCAGGGCGGCATGAGACGCAGGTATGCGCGCCTCCGCCGCCCGGGGCGCCGGCGGCGGATCGGGTCCGATTGGATGGCATCCTCCCGGGCCTTCTCCGCCACCTCCTTCTGCAAGATTACGTCCTCGCAGAAGGTTGCGACCGCGGTAAAGCAACTGTCACTGCCGGCCATCGATCTTATGACGGCCGGCAGCGAGAGATCCCCTCCGATGACTGCAGTGAGGACCCGGCGCTGCGCCGCCCAAGCGGGGCAGACCGCCAGCGTGTGCTGGGCCGTGTCCTCACTGCAGTCGCAGTGGTGGCAGGCGGGACTCGGTTCCCTCCTAGCGACCGAGTGCAGGTACTTTCCGAAGCAACCGTGCCCGGAAAGCACCTGCGTCAGCCGGAAGGAAAGGGTCCCGTGCTGCCGCCCTGCCCACTCCGCGATGACCGGCTGAAGAGCCTCCACGGCGGCGAAGCCAGCGCGTGGGGTCTCCAGCCGGAGCGACCATCTCAGCATGGTGGCTCGGCGAGCGGCTTCGCGCCACTCGCGCACGTCCTCGGGCGGAGGGCGAAATCCGCTCTCCGCCCGGAAGTCAGCCACTCGCCGATAAACTTCGGCGAGCACTTCCGCCTCCAAATCCCACGGGGGTGTTCCGGCCAAGGCACACGCCGCCTCTGTGGACACCGTGCGGTATCCACGTATGGCTCTGACCGCCAGTATCCGCTGGGGGCGCCAGAGGCGCGCCCTGTTCTGGGCGGACAGAGCCGCCGCCCACACCGGTGCACCGTAAAGTGCCATTGACCGGACAACCCCCGTGTACAGCTGCCTAGTGGGGACACTGGCCCCGCCCAAGTTGGGCAGAAGTCGCCCTAGGGCGGAGGCAGTGCCCACCAATTTAGGTCCAAGCTGTCGGAAGTGCTCGTCGAAGAGCCACCTACCGTCGAGGACCAGACCCAGGTACCTCATCTGGGCCCGGACCGGTACGAGGACCGAGTTGACCTCGATCGAGGCGCCGGCGGGCGGGCTGCGACGGGGCCCATGAAATAGCAGGGCCTCCGTCTTCTCCAGAGCCACCCGCAGACCCAACGCCTCGATGCGCCCGACCACCCGGGAGACTCCCGTGGTGGCCAGGCGCGCCGCCTCCTCAAAGTTTGCCCCCCGGGCCGTGACCAGGGTGTCGTCTGCGTAACAGATTACACCCAGCCCGGGGGGGAGACGCCCTCGTAGGGCCCAGTCGTATCCCATGTTCCACAGGAGTGGTCCTAGGACAGACCCCTGTGGAACACCGCACGACATGGACCTGCGTCTCAAGGCGCCATCTCGGTCCTCGTACTCGACGGTACGCTCCTCTAAATAGTCTGCCACCAGCCGCCGCAGGTACCCTGGCACTCCGTGGTATTGGAGTGCGGCCCTGATGCAGCCGAATGGCAGACTATTGAAGGCGTTGGCGATGTCCAAAGACACCGCCAACACCACTCCGCCGCCTCTCACCGCCTCTTCGGTCACGGCCCTCAGGCGCAGGATCGCGTCGACCGTCGAACGCCCTTCTCGGAAGCCGAATTGGGCGTCCGACAGGTCGGGCCCCACCTCGCTGAGGTGCCGGACGATGCGGACAGAGAGAACCCTCTCAAACAACTTGCCCGCCTCGTCCAGCAACACGATGGGCCTGTAGGCCGCGACCGAATCGGCAGGCCGTCCATGCTTCTGGATCAGGACCAGCTTCCCGCACTTCCAACGCTCAGGGAAGTGTCCGGACGCCAGGCTAGCGTCCAACACTCCCCTGAGGTGGTCCGACATGTAGTCGAGGGCACGGGCCATCACTCGGGCTGGAATCCCGTCCGGCCCGGGGGCGGTGTTCTTGGACCGAATCCGTAGAACAGCCGCCCCTACCTCCGATTCCCTGACAGGCGGCACATCACCCACGCTGTCCCGACGACGACCACGACGGGCCATCGACGGGGGTGTGTGTTCCGCCTGCTGTGGGAATAGGCCCTCGACCACTTCCTGCAGGAAGCTGGGCTGGAGAGTCTCCGTAAGGGGGGGGCCCTGTGTGCGGAGCTTTTGTCGCACCGCACGGTAAGGCCGACCCCAGGGGTCACGCTCGAGACTCTCCAGCATCTCCACTCTGGACGCGTCTTTGGCGCGGCAGATGGCCAGCCTCAGAGTTTCCCGAGCTGCTCGGTACTCCTCGTGAAGCCGGTCCACCTCCTCACCGCCTCCGCGGTGACGTCGCCGACTCCGGGTGTGGGACCTCCGGGCACGTACGCAAGCCGCACGGAGGTCCGCCAACTACTGGGACCACCAGTAGACCTCCTTCCGAGGAGGCCGACGGCCACGAACGCGGGGCATGGCCGCATCGCAGATGAGCGTTAACGCATCGGCGAAGCGACCAGCCCCCACGTCGACCTCCTCGGTCGGGGCCTGCGGAGACAGCCAAGAGCAAACAATGGCCGCCTCCTCTAGTAGGTCCCTGTCCAGCTTGGCGACAGCCCACCGCGGGAAGCGGGAAGGGCGCCGCGTCGCGTGACCCCTACTGGCGTCCTGGGACCGGGAGAGCTCAAATCGGATATACAGATGATCCGAGAGCGTCTCAACCTCATCCAGGACACTCCAGTTCCTTACTCGTGCGGCGACTGCAGGGGTAGCGAACGAAAGGTCCACTATCGACCCCCCCTGCTGTCGCACGCACGTGTTGGTGGCGCCCCTGTTCAGCAAACAGAGGCCCACCGACGCCGCCCACTCCTCGACGGCTTCGCCCCTGGCGTCCGTCGCCGGGGAACCCCACGCAATGGACTTTGCATTGAAGTCCCCCAGCACGAGGACGTGCCCAGACCCCAATCGCCGTATCGAGGTCTCCAAGTTGTTGAGGAAGACCTCGAAGTCGCTCAGACTCCGGTTGGGGGAGAAATATACACCATAAATGGTGATTCCCCCCCATTCGACGGCAACATATCCAGTACCCTTGTCTCTTAGCGACAAGGGCGGGGAATGAGCCGCCGTGGAGCTGACGACTGCCACGGAGCCGTCCCAGTCACCCATCCAATTTGGACGGGGAGGTACGAAATAGGGCTCCGCGACTACGGCAACACCTACAGACCACTGCGCCATGGTTTGCAGGAGGAGATCCTGCGCCGCAGCACAGTGGTTGAGGTTCGTCTGGACCAGGAGGTTGGAGACTTGATCCATTACTGGATCGTCTCTACAACCCCCTCCATGGGCGACGACGTCGTCGCCTGATTGACGTCGGAGGCAGCCCGGGTCGCCAGGCTAGCCTCCGGCGTCTGCCGAGAGGCGCGGGGAGGCTTACAGCCCCCCTGCCCCATCTGGTGGTTGGCGGGCTTATTGCCCGCCGCACACATCGGGCAGTGAGGGGCGGCAGAACAGTCTGCCGCCTTGTGCCCGGGTCGACCGCAGCGGAAGCAAAGTTCGCTGCAGTCGAAGCAGCTCTCGCACTTGGTGCGAGTGTGTCCCGCGACGAGGCACTTGTAGCACCTCATCGGCCTCGCGGCCAGAACCGTGATTCTGGCATTCACGAAGCCGACGAGCATGCTCCCGGCGTCGGCCAAGACTTTGGCCGCCGCCACGGGACAGCTGACCCACACCGAGCCGAGGCCTCCCGGGCCTGGCCGGACGGTGCCGACTCGGATGGTGCCCGCGGTGCAGCCAGTCTTCTCCATGACTGCATCGCGGACATCCTCCGACGTGATGGAGTCGTCCAGACCCGAAATGCGCAGTTCAGCGCACTTGGTGGGCCTGGCGATCTTAACACCGTCCTGGGCGGCAAACACCTCCCGCAACCTCTCGGCAAATGTGTCGGCCGTCTTTGAGCCCTCTGCCCCCGGGAACTCGAATACTCGAGCTCCCGTCTGGGCGCGGCGCAGCCTCATCCCCGCAGCCCCGAACTCAGCGGCGAGCCCGGGACGGGCCCCTTTGAACAGGGCCGCGTAGGTGAGCCCGCCACTGGCCGCCTCCGGCGACACGGTCACCACTACAGCCGCGGTCTTGGGCGGCTGTAGCTTCCGCGGCCTCTTTTTAGAGGCCGCTGCCGCCACCGGCGGCAACTGCGGGGCTTGGGCTGCGCCTTGGGCGGCCCTCCTCGCCCGCGCCCGCTGCCGCTGCCCCCGCCTCTTCGAGGCCCCCACAACCTGCCAATCCTCGTTAGAGGTAGCTGGTCCCGAGGAACCCATCGGAGGCGCCGGAGCGGGAAGCGGGGGGAAGTCCGCTCCACTTGAGGGCGCCGTTTGAGGCCCCTTTTTGGCCGGCGCTTTGGCCGGAGCCTTGGCCGGCGCCTTGGCCGGTGCCTTGGCCGGCGCCTGGGCCGGTTTCGCGGCCCCCTTCTTCGGCCCCTTTTGGTTTTGGGCGGGGGGCGGGGCCGCCATCGCCGCCGCGTAGCTTACGCGGCTTCCCACCAGGGTGGCAACCGGTGGCCTCTGCGACGCGAGCGGGGGGCGGACAACCGGCGCGGGGGGAAGCCTCGCCTCCAGGCCGGCCAGTCGCCCGTCCAACATCCGCGTCATAGCGTCGAGCGCCTGACGCAGCATGGCGTCAGGGAACTCGCCGCCAGCAGGGGCCTCCGGCCGAGACGGCGCAGGCGGGGCCGGGACTTCTACCCGAGACGGGCTGGGCGGGGTCGGAACCTCTGCCCCAGACGGCCGGACGGACGGCCCGGGCGGGGCCGGTACCTCTGCCCTAGACGGCCCGGACGTGGCCGGGGCCGGAGCTGCTTGCTGGGACGGCCCAGGCGAGGGCGGGGCCACCTGCTGAGTGCGCTGGGCCCGGAATTGGGCGAACTGCGCACTCAGCGCAGTCACCTGGGCCGTCAGGCGGGAGTTGGCCTCCTCCAGGCGTGCCATGTCCCCGCACAGTGTCCCTACAACTTCCGACAAGGCGGAGGAGGAGTCCTTGAGGGCCCTGACAAAGACGCCCTTCAAGTTCACGGACCTGATGGCCACCTTGTTAATAATGGCCACCGCCGCGCTCGCCCTCTCCTGCACGGACACGGGGGCTTGGGGGGGTTCTCCCTCCACCGGCTCCCGAACCTTAAGCAGAAGATCGGCGATCTCCTCCTCCGCTGCGACTTCTTTGTCCAGTCGCTTCCTCCTGTAGGACTCCGCATTTGAAAACACGGAGTCCGTTGGCAGCGAGACAGGGGCTGCCGACCCGTCGATGCGGACACCCTTCGCGACTGGCGTCTCTGCGTCGCTGTCCACCTCTGAGTGCAGACGCTTGAGGCTATCGCCCGCCCGCATCTCCGTCTCCATCGGCTCCGGGCGAGCACCATCGCTCCTGCCCGCCACCGCCGACTTGGAGCGTATCCGCTCCGAAGACCTTCCTCCTCTTCCTCTTCGGCTCCCAGTGGTCCGTTTGACTACTGGGAGCCCTACCGAGGTGGGCGGCCCGAGTGCCACCACTGCCTCCTTGGACACTAGGTCCACAACCGAAGAAGAGCTTCCCTTGAGGATGCCCTTCTTCGCCCTCCCTCTCTCCGTTTCAAAATCCGTTGTGCTTGCCGTTTCCGTTAGAGTTATCGATCCTTTTCCTTTTAAATTCAGTTTATCATCTGTCATAATTAAACCCACGAGTGGGGGAGAAATAAAAGTCGACCCGGGCAGAGATCCCCCAATACCCGGGCAAGCGAAAATTTTTAACCCAGCCGAGGGGTCCGCAGGTACCTCGGCTTGGGGTGCGCTTACGACTGAACTTCCCATCAGCCATGCATCCCCTGGCCACGCACCAGAACTTGGGATTCGGGGTAATTTTTTAGAGAGGTTTTCTTCCTCGCGGTCCGGGCGGTTAAGCCAAGACCCACGTCCCCGATCAAAGCCGCGAGACTTGACCACAGCACTTCTCTCGGGATTACGCTATGCCGACGGTGGCAAGAGGACTACGTCCCCCTGCCTGCTCGGTGGTAGTGTAAGTACACGCCGAGCCCGCCATCCTTTCTCCACCGCTATCAGCGGGAGAAACTCCGACCCATGAAGGGTCCCACCTTCGGTTTTTTAACGAGGTTTCCTCCTCCATGCTCCGAGGAGCGAAGAGCCAGCAGGGCAACCGGCAGACACGCCCACCCCGCTGGCCGGGCCTTGCCCGAGAGCCGATGGCATGGCTTCCTCTCCTGCTAGAATATTAGCCGCTGGCGATAATCCTCTCCTCCAGATAACGCGGAGGAAATGAGGAAAGACAGGGTTATCGCCAGCGTTTCCAGGGTGCACCACGAGGAGGTTTTCTAGCCAGCACCCCTTGTCTTATCGCCCAGCGCGATCCCTTCCATGATCTGAGAACATGCTGTTTACACACTTAACACTTCTATAACTACAACTATGATTTTGTTAAACATCTAACAGAATGAACCTAACGCTATCTAGTGAATTTTATTTCAACTTCTGAGGGTTACTAAGCATAATCGTAACATTTTATTTTCGATGAAAAAGTCTCAAGTATCAAAGCATTATTTTAAAATAAAAATGATACATTTATAAACATAATATATAAATTGTATTATTTGGAACAGAACTTTAATTATTAAACCTTATCGTCATAATGTAATTGAAGACACGTTTCTAAGGCTATTGGTTTTATAACAAAATAGCCTTTTGTAAAGCAACCTATTATTCGCGTAAAATGCTAAGGCTATAAATTAGATTTAGCAAATGGAGGTTGTAATTTCGACATTGGAAGTACGAACCTACCTGGATACATAATACAAAAGGTGATTGCGTAATCACCGTCAAAGGCATATTTTAGGCGAATATTGTTCCGTATAACATTGTATCAACGTGGAAACCAAATAAGTTTCTTTTGTTTTTCAAAAACAACGATGTTATTTTCTGTTGAAGGAGTTTGTTAAGCTTTATAAGGAAAGCAAAATGTAATAACTGTAAATGTAGTTAATTACCCCGTATATGTGTTAACTATTAAATATATTAAGTATTATACGTACGTATTAAACAAATTTGGACTTCAAGACTATGGACTGAAGTATACAAATGAAAAACTAAATTTTTTCGAATTTAATTTTCCATCAGGCAGAGTGGCTTACTTTGTCAGACTAAAATATAAAATTTATGTGCGGATGCTTTCGCACATATACCTAAATTTAATTATACTAAAAGGAGAAAGAGTTGAGAGCTGTTGTAACTATCTTAATCATTATTTCCAATCCCCATTCATTGTTATGTTACTTGCCTTATTTTTTCTGTCTAGGATCGTAACTTGTTTAATAAGTTTGCCAAATATACCCAGATCCTGAATATCATCAGCCCTCGAATCCTGAATTAATAACATTCAAGCGACCAGCCAACGGACTAAGAATTTAATTTATTGTTCAAACAATGTCTAGCAGTAGACGAGTATCTAGGTCCTCAATTAATACTTTGTTGGCTTTACATTCATTATTTCCTTTGGAAATTTAGAACTCATCGCTTTTTACTTTTAAAAAGAACGAAAGAAAGATTAGTGAAGTATATTGGTGTAATAGAACCTTTATATAGCAAGTAAATTAATCCAGGGAGAAATCGACAGCACAATAATCGTAATGATTATAGTATTACTATATACTTCAGTAATGTTCTTTAAAACTGATTACAGTTGTTAACATTTTACCAAATAATGTGTAAGTAATAATAATCAATAATAAGTAGTCAGTCAACCACAGTACGTAGATTGGAATGAAATAAACTTCGTTAAATAGGTTTTTTTTTCTAAGGACCATTGTTCTGAAGAGCTCTTCTAACTGGTTCCCCTTCTCCCTTTTTCTTCTTCTAACAAATTAACGGTAAATAAATGAATTATTTTCTTACTTCGCATGAAAATTTTAAAACACAGACAATTTCATATCTAGAGGTAAAAAAATAGTTCATACACATTAGATAGTCCCATTATGCTGTGACCTTGAAGAGCGGTATAATAAAACTGGCTTTTACAGGGGTAAAACCGCAAAAACCTTCACTGATTATGGACGTACCAAACTATGTGGATAATTAAGCAATTGCCATTTAAAATGTCTCTCTAACAATAACTTTATTATTATTTTACTGCTGTTCCTAGTGAAGATTTAGATTTTGAAGTTAAGTTAAGATTAATTCATGAAATTAGATATACGTTCGTAAAAATTTATAATGTAATAGACCTTTTTTTTCCAAAAACCCACTAGCTTTTAATAATAATTAAAGTCTGCCTACTATAAAAAAAAACGGCCAAGAGCGAGTTGGACTCGCCCATTTAGGGTTTCGTGAAAATCATAATGCGGTTCACAGAATACATCTACTTACCAAGTTTCAACAGTTCCTATACTGTCGAAAAAAAGTGGCTGTGACATACGGACAGACAGACAGACATGACGAATCTATAACGGTCCCGTTTTTTGCCAAATGGCTACGGAACCCTAAAATACAGATTTCATTCTTTTGACAGCAATTAAATTCTATTATATAGACAGATTAAGATCGCAGGGACTCGTTGGATACAGGCCGCTACCGACCGGTCGAAATGGAAATCAATAGGGGAGGCCTACGTTCAGCAGTGGACTTCTTACGGCTGATATGATGATGATATAGACAGAACTTTACTGGAAACATACTGTACTCGTATAAAGAATACCATTGAAGAAAGTACCTACGTACTTTATATAATTAAGTAGTGTTAGCAAAACCATTAGCAAAGTGATGGGGAAGTCATTAGCAAAGTGATGGGGACGATGTCATTCCATAAAATATTTTGCACCATCCATTCACAATTTATATAAGACATCTGCAAAAGGAGAATGGAGGTTCTATAAATAAATAACCTACTAGAATTGACAGAGATTTCATGACTAGGCTGCAGTGCCTTGGCGCACATAAATTTTAGTATTTTATTTTCAGTTAAAAAAGTGTTTATAAAAATATGTCCCCGATTTCACTTCCAGGATAAACTTAGTTCTTTTAAAGTCACAACATGTTATACTAAATAAGTTAGACATCGAGTTAAATTACCAGATAATCATAATAAAACAACGCATATTGTATAATTAGTGCGTAACGTAACTCGAAACTAGACCTGACATAAAATATCATAAGAAAGTAGCGCGTCCTATCGGGTTTTTAAATGACACTTATATTATACCTGTTTATGTTGCATTACAGTATAGCATTTATAACTTTAGTAGTCGTCCCGAATGTACCGAACCAACAACCTATAGAATAAAAGTCAGGATCACCAACCATTAGACCTTTGAAAAAGGTGACAGGGCTTTGAAAAAGAGGGCTTCTAGAATACAAAAACGTAGATGTACTCGTCCTTATTACAATAGAACTCCTCATATCGTATTTGCGCAAATGTTTGCGTTATTTGGTAAAAGCAAAATCAATTCTACTCGCATAACGAATGTTGATTTGAACGGTACCAAACAAAGCAAATATTTGGTCAAATGTTCATAATTTGGAATGCACAGAAACTATACATAATTTGTGTATCTATTTCTTATCGTGTAGTTATTTGTGAAGAATTAAATACTTTATTCAGAGATCAAAGCCAAGTGGTCTCCAGTGATTAAAAACAATCACCGAAGGTAAGGAACGACAGCGCGGTCAGTACTTAGATAGATGACCGTTTATGTCATGATATTTATCGTTTCCGTGATTCGGAAGTCACGTAAAGTAGTCGGTACCGTTTGCTATCATAAGATAACAGTCGTAAAGCTTTGTTGGAGGCCTTCTGGCGTACGATTACGTAGCCACAACGCGTCTTGTCAGTCTCCAACTCACACTCGGTCAGCGTGGGGACCTATGGCCTTAACTGTCACCTGAGAGGAGACTTAAGCCCTGCAGTGGGACATTATGGGTTGTTGATGATGATGATGATGAAATAGTTTATGTGGCTATGTCAGTCTTTATTTTTACATATTCTACTTTACTATCTGAACATCTTTTATACAAAAAAAAATTCCATAAAAGGGACTCAACAGCTTATTTAAAAGGTGTCTCACTGTTGTCATCTACACAGTAGGTCTTATAAAGCAACTAAGTAAAACTTATACGGAGAAGAATATTAAGTTTTGAAGAATTCAACTTCAACAGCTTTTGACAACTTTTTTAAATACTAATTTTTTTTTCTAGATCCGCAGTGTGTATCGTGAAAAAATTGAAATTTCGTTTCTTAGGTCTAGACTATTTGTGTATAAAATTATATTTAAATCAGTCAGTTCAGTTGTTTTTACGAGAAAGCGTGACATACAGACAGACAGAGTTACTTTCGCATTTATAGTATTGGGTAAGGCTTTTTTCTGACTATCACTACATATTCAGTAGTGGCGTTGGTTTGCACATTTTTTGATAAATTTGATATCAAATAAATTAAAAACTTTGAATGCGCAATGTAGAGTCAGTATTTATTAACTAGTTTCATTGGTGTACAATAGATGGCGTTACGTATACCAAAATATATCATTCCGTCAATTGTTCTTTAAACCGAAAACATTTTATACTATTTTGAAATACAATAGAGTCAATTGTATCTAATAATCATTAATAACATCATCCCATTAATAAGTCAAGGTGTCTGCTGTTAGCCCGCTAATGGTATGCACGTACCCATTTAAATAAAAAACCTTAACCAAAAAATTCCAGCTTCCGAGAGCTTTCAGACTTAAAGAGCTTTTTACGTAGTCAGTAAAATGTACAATGCATTTTAACACTACCACCGTTTTTCACATGTACGAGTACACGTTGGACAGTGGAGCCCTGACGTCAGCATCGGTGACAATTCTGTGAATTAGGGGCTAAGGGTGGTAATCCACCCTTACGTGGAATATACTTTAGTTGAGCCTTTGTGTTTGTTATTTATTATCCAAATACTCTCTTCCAATTTTAGTGATCGTTTTTACACTGTAGAACTGCGTAGGTATTGGTTGATGTTTTAATAAACTAAGCAAAATAAACTTATTTTTAATATATATTTAAGCCTAACAAAGTGACTCCACTCTGCCTAATGGTAAACATGAGTAGAATCTAGGAGTACAGGTCACCATCCTCATTGTGATGGTATTCAATGCAACATGGTGGCCCATACCATGGCGGCCTGGTCAGATAATTCTGCATTATTGGGCCTCCGGTCCCACACTCACCAATGAAATAAAACAACAAGAATACTTCTATTAGTAGGATTTTCTTATGTATGAGTGTAGTACTGCCCTGGTTGAGTCAGCCCATTCATGCTGAAATCAGCGTGGCTCTACTACCTATATAAATAATATTCATAAATATTATAAGTAATCCAAATTAAAAAAAGTCTAAAATATATACCCACCAGAGGTGGGGGTTTTTGAGAGCACTCTAGTAGAAATACAAGACTTTTTGTATTTTAAATTCCCTTTGATTTTTTAATGAAATAAAACAAAAGTCTTTTTATTTCTTTACACCACATCTTTTTTTGTTTTTGAACACTCACGAACAAAAAAAACAATTGTGGAATTGTGGAAACAATTTTCTAAAAACGGTGCTTCTATTTTATTTCGAAAAGATTCCTCTAAGATTTTCGCAATGTATTCAAAATGATATGTATTCAAAATGATATGGTCACGAAGCCTTATATTTTTTAAATAATGATAAATTCTAAAACTTCTTTTTAGAAAATAAGTAATTACAACAGTTTTTTCACATCAATACCCACGAAATTAATTAATTTGTTCTAATGTATGGCTTCATTTCGACACTCTTTGTACTATTTATGAGGTTTGGAAATCGATAGCCTTAATTATTTATAGAAAAGCTCAACTACAGGGTTGAAATTATCGACACAACTATCTTTTTCCATATAAAATCAGGAAAAGGATGCGAACATTAGAGTCGGCATTAAAAATAACCTTGCAGATCTTAAAAATGGTTGTCTGATCCTAAACTAAGAAGAACATGTACTATGTTAGCTAAAATACAGATTATGGTACATACATATACAGTTTTTAATGCACAAATACCTAGACACAATAAAAATTACTATGATCATAATGATTTGCCTCAGATGTATCGAACCCACAACCTATGGAATATCATCATCAACAGCCTTTAACAGTCCACTGCTGGACATGGGCCTCTCCTTTGAAAAGAGGTTTTGGCCTACTATACCACGCTGGCCAGACGGGTTGGTAAAGGGTTTGTTTCAAGTTTTCCTTCTCTTGGCAGTGATGTTAGCTGTTTATTTTATTCCTTTAGTCGCCTCTTACGACACCCGCGGTATGAATAGGGGTGACACTTGTATTCTTAATCCGTCACCACACGGATATCCCATGGAATAATATATATAATAACCTATGGAATAACAGGATCACTAACCTCTACAGGCCTATACACCTATACAGGTCTTTAAAAAAAAGCGTTTTTAACAAACCTTAGTCTGTCCCTTCAAGAATAAAAAAAACTTAGATGTATTTATGTGTACTAGAGGTAGCCAAGTAGTTGAAGTTTCACCAAAATTAATATGAATTATAACTGGCAACATTATTAAGATTCTATTGTCAAAGACTATAACTTCTATAATCACTGATTTCTCTATGACTACGCTACAATGTTAAAATAACAAACGAGTATCTATGCTTACCTGTGAAATACATAGTAGTATATGTGACGTTTTATTTATTAATTTAATGTATTTTTGTACACACTGCCTCGTTGGTCTAATGGTTAACGTATGCGTCTGCTGGTCAAGAGGTCTCGGGTTCGATTCCCGAGTAGGACAAAATGTTTGTGTGAACCGCAAATATTTGTTTCGGGCTTCGTGTTTATGTATTTATATCAGTTCAGTTCAATATCTCACACCGTCTCGGAAACCCCAACGTCCCTCGGGCCATCCATGGCTTGCAGATAGCAAGCCATAGATGCTAACACGACTTTTTGGTAATTGTTTAAATAGTTTTACCTATTAATATACGTCCTAGTTTTCTTAACCTTATTATAATATTAAATTAATTCAGCAGCAAAGAAAACATTGTAAAGCCATTAGCATTCTGAAGGCTTTTAAAAGACCTTGTGTGAAACACCATTACTTATTACATTTCTGAATAAAATTTGTTTATAACATTAGAAATATGTATATAAGTAATTTATCAGTAGCTAGGCTATTGTAGTTTTGCCTAGTTTGGTATCAAACTGCTGGCGTGCGTAGGTATGATATTTGAAAGATTTAATTTCGGCTAAAATATCAGAGAATATTATAACTCAAACTTTTAAACATGCGAAGAATGAAACAAAAAAAATTTCTAAGTTCATAATATAGGATGTTTTTCGTGTCTGTTGGCAAATTCCCTCACGACACAAGATTAAAAGAATACTAATATTAAGAAAGAAACAATCATTTTTCTTTATTAAATAAAAGAAAGATAATGCCTGTACTGATAAGGTGGTGATAAGGCACATCATGGTGGTATGTTGTTGATAAATATACATTACGGTATACAAAAACAACTTCGCTATTCGTCTAAATTTTCAGCTACGCTCTTTAGGCTGATGTACATCATATAAAATCATTCTGAATTCATATTCCATAAAATATAATAATATGTTAACCTTTACTGACTAATTATTATCGAACCCAATTATTAAAAAACCTGATCACTTATTAAGGGTATTACATACCTCTGATTTGCCTGACGAGTCAGCCTGTGACCACGGTCAGTGCAACCTGGTCGAAACGTCAAGCAAATCAGAGGTATGTAATACCCTTAATAAGTGATCGCGTTAATTCCCGTAAAAATAATATTAATTATCATGGAATGCGAAAGTTTATAAGTTAGTATAAAAAAACCTGCTTGGTATTTTATAGTAAGTGTACAGAATCACAACAACATTACGTTTAATAGTGGAAGGTGTCTAATGCAAAAATGATTATCAAACAGAAGTCAAATCATCTCACTACCAAAATCGTATTTATCATTATTAAATTATTTCTCACATACAGTGGCTAGGTACAATAAGTTATCATATTTAAAACACTATATTATAAGAAAAACAAATAAATTAATGGATGTATACTACAAATAAAAGCATTCACGTCATATAATTCTATGCAGGTGAATTAAATTTTACTATAACATTCAAACAACAACAAGAAACATTAAGTATAATAGTTCTAGCAAAAATAAATTGGAAATAAACTATATCAGAAACATCAAATTTTGAAGAGACAATGTATGAATCATAAATAAAAGATTAGAAAATGGAAAAGTAAGCAATACACAACTGGTACATAACACAGTGTTTCCACACAATAACTTCAATGTTGTGATTATGTTAATGAGTACAGGGCATAATAATTTCACGTTGAACAACGTTACACCCCACAATATGTTGATACACCGGTACTAATATTCAATATATTAACATAATTTCTGCTTTGCTACATATTTTGTAGCCAACCTTTATTGAAAATGCCAAACGAAGTAAATAGCGAGCGATTTATTTACGTTTTTCGTAATTCTAAAGTCTTTTTTCTACAGAAATAAAGTCCCATTTTTATTTAACACTGTGTACAAGCTTGCGCTACCCTTTTACCCCATAACGAGGCCCATATCACCTTTACCTTTTTTGCCAAGGCCAAAAGCATTCTAGTCAAAACAAAATAAAATTTACACCTTTTATACGAACGCGTACACCAGAATTTTATGAAAAACATAATATAAATTTCACTAACCTTAAGCTTCGTAATCACGAAACAAAACGTTCATAATTTAATCCTGTAATCTTACACATTAAAAATCCAAATGGCAACGCACTACACTTAAAAATTCATAATATATTCCATGCACATTTGAAATAATCTGTTTTTACACAAGACCACACACTAAGAAAAACACTAAAATGTTTATTGTTATTGTATGAAATTATTTTTCGGTAAACGTTTACGTTTTCCAAAATGCCGCGTAACGATGATAGCAAGCAAGTCGAGCACGCTGATCCGCGTGATGTTCAGCTAGTGACTAAGGGTGAACATAAAAGCTGCGCTCGCCCGGCCAGGCTGGAGGTCAAAGAGTAGCATATCAGCTAGAGAGAGTCAGAGATATTTTACCTACGCTCCAAAAAGCTTGGTAAAAATATAAATGATTGAAAATACCAACGATTTACACATTCAATGAGACAATATCGTTGGATATTTAATTTTTTTAAATAATGTAGTAGGTGAACATGGTTCATATCTTAAATTCTTTTAACAAATGAAATAAATACTAAATAATTCCTAGCCATTATTGTTAATTAAGTTCTTGGAATATCGTGTTATTATTATTACGTTATTATGTACTTGATCAATGATAACAAATAATTAAATATTTTAAAAACTTAGTAAAAACTAAATTTATTTAATCTGAAAAGAAATTAATATGTCTGAGAACTTGTCAAACAACAGAGAATTCTTTTTTATTTTTGAAATTAAAAATACATACATATATTTGGGTTATTCCATTCATTAACAAAGTTTAGGGTAAAAGTATAAATTAAGCAAATAAAATACTAATAAAAGTTATTCTAACTTTAATCCTCACTGAGGTTTTAGTGAAAAATGAACGCTTTTGTTTCCGCTGTTCTCATCTACAATTTTCCACACTACCATAATCTTTGACTCGACAACGACCTTAATCTGAAATCCCTTTTCAACTCCTCGTGCGTCTCATTATTGATCTCTTTCACTCCTCACTACCGGTGCAATAATATACATATCTCACTCTTCCATCGGGCACGTGTATCTACCAGTCTCTTTTCCGCATCACTGCAGAGCCTCAAAAACTAGGTAGAACCACCGTACTATCAACGTGCGCGTTCCGAATAAGAAATTTTTCCTTTAGACTGACCATAGCATAAATTGATACTGCTTGTTTACCTTAGCGTACTGCTAATTTTTCTTTTCAGGTGTATTGAATGAATTAGAATGTACAATTTTGTGTGGAAATGAGAAGTAAAGTAAAAACAACTGAATGACATAACTTTCTTTGAGTAAAAAATGTTTGTTTTTAAGAATTTACGCCTTGGGTATGTAGCGAAAGCTAGATGTAATTTAATTTTATTGATAGTCAGATTGACTCAGATATTAATTTGAATAGTATCAAAGTGTACATTATATGTTTTTTAAATATTAGTACGTAGACTATTGTTTGGTCTTTCAGACATAAATTTTGAAAGCAACAAAGATGTAACCCGATTTAAAAATGATAGTTTTAGAAGTAGAACTTCGTTACATAGTTTTTGTTGTAGTATATTTAAAAATAAACCATATAAAGAAGTAATTGGTAATGAAAGATTGAGTAAAAATTTTATTTGTTTATTTCTAAAATCTTTGCAAAATTATAATAGTAATAAAATCAAATAAATATTTAATGTAAAAGTAAAATTTTATTGGAAATTTTGCTAATATTAAGCAAATGCCAAGTTTCTGCCATAAAAGAGTTTGTGTCTGTTAGTATATATATAATTATTTATTTATTATATTATTAGTATTTTTTTTAATACGTATGGAATACAGTTTTTGTTTGTTTTGCCACTTTGCCGAAATGTGACCCGAGCGCGATAAGGCAAAACGTAGTGTGGCGATCTTTGATAAAATGGTCCGAGGCGGTTTAAAGATAGTGTTTGGCAGCGGATAAATACGTACTGCCCAACATCGGGCTTGTGTTTGCTTTTTGGGGAGAGCTTCGTTCAGCTGTGGACGGCTATGGTTGATTTGGTGAAGCTTGAGAGATGGGTATCAATTTGGTTGAAAGTGCCAAAGTAAGGTTCACGTCTTGCGCCTTTAAATTTGAAAGGATAAACAAAAATGTTTTAAAGCATTTAAAGATCTTTGAGGTATTAAAATGCAAGCCTTTAATTAAGTACTGGAAAATAGGGAGAATTGGTTATGTTTAATAGTTTGCTTCATACAAACCGTAATCTCAAAATTGGGCGGTACAAAGTTCTAGGGGCAGCTAATATAATATATATTAAGGTCTTTTAGATAGTATAAATGGTGTCGTGAGTGGTAAGAGATGGTAAGTGACTACAATTAGCTATGGACTTCCACAGCACAAGTGTCGTAGGGTGCATTAAATATGTTAGAATATGTAAATATATACGTACTTATCGGTGGAAAAGTAACTTAGTAAATTAAGTTTTAAATACATTAAAATTTCGTTTTTTTTTTTTTTTTTTTTATATTTAAGCCTGCCAAAGTGACTCTACTCCGCCTGATGGAAAGCATGAGTAGATATCTTACACATAACGCCATCTAGTCCAAAACTAAGCTGAGATTATATTATGGGTACTAGACAACTGATATAAATACACAAACATACGTTTAAATACATAAAAAAAAACAGCCAAACTTCGAAACAAATATTTCATCACACAATCATTTGATCCAACCCGATAATCGAACCCGAGACCTCAAGCACATTAGTCGCATACGCTACCACTGTGTATAAATTGTGTTTTAATAATAATTAGTAACGTGTATATATGATATGTACGTTAATGTAGTCAAACACTTCACCATCATTGCCAATAACTATATTAAATCTACATAAACACCTCCATGTTAAATTAGTGATAATTACAGATAAAATAATATATAATACGTTTCTAAATATAGTTACATTAAGTAACATAGTCAGACAATTATTTCTAGCAAACTATCCAACACGATGGCCAATTAGCGCGTGTCTGCAGACATTAGACACACCCTTGAGTTTTATGGAGAGCTCTCTTGCAAATAAGTTTCAATACAATGTTATCCTTTCTACTTAACTGTGATTGTGTGGATTTTGTTAACTTCTAAAGTTAATTTATTCTTTACAACTCGGTATTTGGGTTCCTTCTATTTTCATGTCACATGAGTTTGCATTTGTCTAGTAGTATATAATTTTCATATCACGTTGTTGCTTACAACTAATTCCGAAACGTTTTTTGTCTACGATAGCTTAATCAACATTACACTTAGAGTTGCATAAATTTATATTTTATATTCACCCAACGCCATTCCAAATTGAGCAGAGCTTGTACTATGAGTACTAGACGCCTACCACTCTACTCTGCCTGATGGAAAGCATGAGTAGAATCCAGGAGGTCACCATCTGCATTGTGAGGTTAAGCAATGCATCATGGTGACCCATACCCCATAGCCATTGTGATTGGCTGTTTCTGCATCATTCTCCCGACCGCCGGGGTAATGCAGAATGACTGGGCCTCCGGTCACAAACTCACCAACGAAATACGACAGCAAGAGTGCTGTCAATATTAGAATGGTCTTCTGTGTGATGGTAGTACTGCCCCGGTTGAGCCACAGATGTTGGTATGGCAACCAGAGTTTAACGTGCTTTTTGAGACAGTAAATAGTCTCAATAAAAACAGTCACCCCTCCAGACAGTGCCCTCCCAAACCCAAACTCCCAAACTCCGATACAAATATTCGGTCCGACCTGAGAATCGTACCCGAAACCTCTCGATCAGCAACCGCATACGCCAACCACTGCATTACCGAGACAGTCGCAGGTTAAGGTATTCCAAAATTACTTAACTTTGCAATACTTTAACCTATTCATTTACCACAGTGCCATGAGCCCATCTATATATATACGCTACTGATAATAACAGATATCTTACTCATTATAAAATCACAGGAATTCCAATAGCCGTTGTTGTATAAACGTTAGCTCTGGGTGTCCAGTTCATAAAAAAATATAGCCTGTTCCTAGCCACGCGACACATTTGTCTTTTTCACTCTCACGGCGATCAGTATACCTGTCTTTTTCATTACGTAATTATAGGTATGAATAGCATAACATAGTACTCGATACAAAGCCAGTTTTTGCTTCACACGTAAATATGAGCGTATCTTATCGACATGCCATATTTTGACGGGTTTTGCATTTAATGGATGATTGATTTTTATTTGCAGTGAAATAATTTACTTGGTTTTATAAATATGTCCTTTAAAAGCGTCTATACCTGCACCTTTATCAAAATTTATTCAAACCGGTTCAGTGGCTTAGTCGCGAAACTGTAACAGAAATACAGAGTCAATTTTGAACTCTTATAATAAATGAAAATATCGCTA
Organism: Phragmatobia fuliginosa; assembly: GCA_932526445.1. Lineage (NCBI taxonomy): Eukaryota > Metazoa > Arthropoda > Insecta > Lepidoptera > Erebidae > Phragmatobia > Phragmatobia fuliginosa. The sequence continues at coordinate 6,557,349 of OW052081.1, read as the reverse complement.
CCACTACTTAAGATTTCATTCAAATCCTAAGTAGTGGTAGCGATATTTGGATATTGGAACATTACTTAAACGTACTTTACATAATAAAATATTTACTTTCATTTAAATTACTTGACGTGAATGACTATCCATCAATTTATGTCCTAATTTTTTGGGACTATAACCTTGAAATTTTAACAGCTGATTTTTTTATGTATTTAGCACCAACTGTTGAGCTTATTAGAAAATTTTACCCTTAAAGGTGAACAACAGCTAAACGGTTTTAGTGTTTGCCATTTTCAAAGTAATAAATTAATCTAAATTAATTGCTTAATGATCTGGTACAGCTAGCTTTAAACTAAGCTGAGCTGCAACCGACATAAACGTGGGCAGAGCCGTGGGCGTAAGCTAGTCAACTTTATTTTCTTTGATCGTACTCTACTCATAAATCCAAGAACTTTCATAGATAAAACATTGTTCACCATGTTTTGCTCATCTCTGCGCATCACTTGTCCATTGCAGGGTAACCTGTTGCTTTTTTACTTTGCATCTACTGACGCTAATTTTCCTTTACCCTTTGTTTTTATCTGTACATCAGAATCTGTACTAATATTATAAAGAGACAAAGTTCAAGAGGTTGTAAAGGGTATTGTTGATTGCCAATAAATGATTGCTTACGCTTCGACATAGGTAACATAGACCATAAAAATACTGCATTAAACGACTTAGGTGGAGGGTGGCAAGTTTAGAGCAAAGTTATAAAACATTTTAACAATTTTATGAGTAGTAATTATGTAGTGTCCGTGTGGTGACAGATTAAGAATACAGAGTGTCACCACCCCTATTCATCCCGCGGGTGTCGTAAAAGGCGACTAAGGGATAAACTACGCAAGACAACATCAATGCAAAGAGAAGGAAAACTTGAAACCAACCCTTTACCAACCCGTCTGGCCAGCGTGGTATAGTAGGCCAATACCTCCTTTTCAAGGAGAGGCCTATGTCCAGCAATGGACTGATAAATGATGATGAATTATGTAGTTTCTTAAATGCAGTTGTGTTAAATAATATATTTATTTATTTTCATTAGTTAAAAGGAAACATTTTGCACCTTTAAACGTATGTTACTATACGTGTCGCTGCAATCATAAACAAGTGCTTATATGCAAATTTAAAAATCAAAGCTGTACTAAGTAAAAGCAAAGTTGTACTTTTTACTTAAAAAAATATGACAATTTATAAATTTTTATATTACTCGTTATCTGGTATTATGTATTTATATATAATTTTTTGTAAGTATGTTTGTCAGCTCCTCATGAACGGCAGGATATCTTTGGTAGAACTTTTTGGGTGTATTCCAATGGATTCTTGAATGATTTGAAAACACATTTTGCTTTAATAGGTAATGTCAATAGATATATTATTTAGCTGGTTTCTATAAAATATTGTAGATAATAAATTTACATTAATTTGGAAGTACATTACTTACTGATCCGTAAAACATGATATTATAACTGTACCAATATCTAGCGAACAAACTTGGATTTACTTATGAAGTTTTGTTTGTGTTTGAGCTGAAGTGTAATTATTACCAAGCCACTAAAACGTGTTTGGCAAGGCTGTATTGACGTTGTAATCAAAACTAACTTAGGTACATGTTTTAATCTTGAGCCAACTTTAACATTGGGTGTACATTTTACAAGGAATAAGTTCCGTTTTTTTTCTCTTTAATATCTATATCTGTACAATTATATAGATAAAGAGGTAAAGTGTCAAGTTTATGAGTTTGTAACGTTGTATGGGGTAATCTCTGGATCTACTTAAACGATTTAAAAAAAAAACAATAGAACGTGGTATTTGTGAGTCACATAGAATATTAACCCTAAAAATCAATAATATATGTCCCCGTGCGAAGCCGTGGCGGGCTGCTAGTATCTTTATAAAATGTATCTGCTTTAGGATTATTTGTATTTTGACTGATTTTCGAAGGTGGTTTGTTTTTTACCTTAAAAGTAGGTTATTAATTACTAAATAATGGCCTACCGACCAAGAGGTCTCGGGATGAATTCGCAGGTCGGGCTAAAAGCGTTGTTGACTTTTTCTTACAATAATTATTAGGTAGTTAGAATATCGTCGTTGTTGAGAAGTATTATTACCCTCAAATATGCTGACAATTATTTTATCCTTTGAATTTAGTTCGCCCATAGGGTTGCGGACGGCGGTGTAGGACGCCCACAGGCGAGGTGGAGTGACGACCTGCGTAAAATGACTGGCAGGAGCTGGATGCGAGAAGCCCAAAATCGATCACAGTGGTTTGCAATGGGAGGGGCCTATGTCCAGCAGTGGACTGCGATAGGCTGATAATGATAGGGTTGCGGAGGTTCGATGCCAGTCACTTATTAAAAAAAGTGATATTCAGATAAACCGTTTGAACTTTTAGGCGACTCCAAATAATATTGGTCATAATTAAGGCTAACCGAGAAAAATAAGTAAAATCATAAAATCACATCTTAAACCATCACGCCTTCTCAAATAAAACGTGCCTTCGGGATTTAATTTCACTATATCTCATTGTGGGAGCAAAAGAACTACGAACGGCATCCACATCCACAGGTGAGACCTGTGTTTCAGCAAGTTGCGCCGTTCCTCTCAGAGCTTACGAGTTTACAACTAGTCTTGATCAGGTACAATAAAAAAAATACATATTAAAACTAAATTTAACAAGGCAGGTTTTGTGTAAGTGTCCCTCTCTTTGTAGATTGTGAACGTGTGCGTGTACTTTCAGACGCATGTGTTGACAACTTTCAATTTTTAGTTAATCTTTAACTATGGTTTCCCAAAAAAGTAAAATACACCCCAACGATCACCTCGTCTGGTCGGAGGATTACCCTTTGTGTTGGAGGAACTCGATACCCGTTTCTCTACATTAGTGTAGATGAATTCAAAATATATTACAGACTATTGAAATTATCATTTGATAAACTAAAGTAAAAATTATCGCCAAATAAATTCCCTGCAATTACAACACTACATTACACGATTAGGCATTTTACATTTATTTTAAAGAGCATGGAAGAGAAAATTCATAAGCAGACACACCCCTCATTCAAAACATAAGGCGAAATGGGCATGTGTATTACATCGTTATGACATAGAAAGTTTATCTGTGTGTGAAATTGACTTCAATCTTCAATCTTCCTAGCCTTTATTCCCAAGTTTATTTGGGGTCGGCTGCTGGTTCAACCGGATTTACCTGAAGTTCAGTTTTTCACGGAGCGACTGGCATCGGACCTCCGCAACCCTAAGGGAGAACTGAAATTCGAAGATTGAACTAGTTGTCAGTATATTTGAGGGCACTGACTTCCCAATAACGATTGCCATAGATGTTCATCATCATCATCCATCATCAACAGCCTTTAAGAGTCCACTGCTTGTAATGTACAATTCAAACAATGATGAGGTATGTATGGCATGGCAGCTAAAGATTCCAATTTATATCGTTTTCATGTGTTTTCCTATAAATAAAATCTCCGCGTCATATCTGATTTGTCCAAATTGACAACTAGGATATCCCTATATTGCACAGTCATTCATTTCTCTTTATCTATTAAAAGAATTGAATTTCTCAAAGAAACTTATTGACTTTAATTCGAATAATAGGTTTACTACATAGAACACTACAAGCCCACAAACTGGAGGTGAGTAGCCATAGCTTTGTTTTCAGGTACAAGACAGTCTGTCAGTTTTACGGAGGGAAATCTTCACACATACAAAATTACGATTTTATTACATACAATTACATTAAAAAAAACCGCCAGTCACTATGAACTCACTCATAATAACTAATACCAAATAGTCAATTTAACACACATGAAAAGGTTGTCATGAACATCTATGTATATAGTAGGCCAAAACCTCCTTTCTAAGTAGAGGCCTATGTCCAGCAGTGGACTGTTGAAGATGATGATGATCATATTTCGTAATGGATATTTTCCAACACAGATGAATTAATTTTAAATTTTATGATATAGGTACATGGTTCTGTTTACAAACAAGTTTACTGATAGTAAGCGATTTCAGAATAAAGTAAGTAAATACCGAGGATTAAATTACACTACTATTAATACTCGACTGTTTGTTTAAATTTAACGCTTAAACCATTGAACCGATCAACCTGTAATTTATTGATCATCTTTAGTCATCGTGAACTGATTGAAAATATTTATAATGGCGAAAGTTACTTATATAATAAAATCTGATTTATGTAAACTAACAGAGGTAAATTGAAATTGTTTTAATGAAAACTAGCTTTTATCATCGCCTTCGCTTCCGTGATTGCGTTTCTTAGAGCGTTACAATATAAAAAGCATCTACTGTACTAATATTTATGTCTTTATCCTCCTTAAGTTTAAGTGTTTGATAAAATAAATTGTATGAAACGGTTTAGTGTATAGTTTTTGATTATTTATGATATTGCTTACACACGCATTTTCGTTTGGTATTTTTTAGAAGACAGAAGTTGAAATTGTATTTGAATTTTCATCTATGTAGATGCAGTCTAGGTTTGTAATATTACTTCAGATTTAGTATTTTTCTAGTCGTTTTGAAATTTTTCACCCCCTACCTAAATGTTCTGCTGGCGGTAGTGTCGCGCTTCGAATCGTTAATGTTGACTGATAACTGTTATGTAACTCGATGGCCAGACCTTGCATACCGTGTGTTTCGACAGGTGCCCAATGATGGTGTGGGTCACCATGTTGAATTCATAATGAGCATGGTGACCACTACTTTTAGATTCTACTCATGCATTCCATCAGCACAGTAGATTAATTTCTTCTGGTTTTAATACAAAAATAAAATTCACATTTACCCATATTTTTACAATGCTACTTTCTTATTAAAACAAGATCATTTATTTTGCAAGTTTGTAGTCTAGGTTTCGTCTTGATGAATCAGTCGTGTTAGAGTCAGATCAAGTAAATTTTTATTATAAACGTGTGGGAGGAAATCATAAAGTGATAGACATCGAAGACAAAATCAAGAATTTAAATAAGTACTAATTTAAAGCTACTAAACGCTTCTTGAACTTAAGTAGTGAATAATTTTGAGGAGTGTACAAGTAAAAACGTACTTTAGGTACTTACCAATAATGGAATAAATATAAATAAAGTTACAAGCACCCACAATTTGTATTTATCTAAGATTTAGTCAAAAATTGTTTGCCAGTTATTATTATAAGGATTTACCACAATGACATGTTAGATGTGCTCAATGCCAATTTGCTCTATGTGATAAGAAACAATCACCGAAGGTAAGTAAGGACAGTGCGGTTAGTACCTGGATGGGTGATCATTAGTGTATGACACCATGACCATCTCCGTGATTCGGAGGTCACGTTAAGCAGTCGGTCCCGCTTGTATCATAAGATAACAGTCGTGAAGCTTACTTATAGGTCTTCGATCAGCTTAAAAACATCCACGATAAGATTGTGTAGCCACAACGATGTCTTCCCAGTTCCCAGCCATACGGTTTCACTCTGGCCGAGAGCCCGCTCTTGGCCAGAGTGAAGACGTATGGCCTTATCCCTCTCCTGAGAGAAAACCCGAGCCCGGAATGGGGTCATTATGGGTTGTTGTTGATTGATGTTGAGATGTTAGATGAGCAGTAACTTGACATATCATTTTTGAATATTATTCGCTTGTTTGAAGTGGATCCAGTTAAACCTGTAATTGGAAGTGGTTGTCTGCATAGTAAGAGGAATTAAAATCTATTTTCCAATCGTACTAGATAATGACGTTGACAGTACTGTAAACGTCATTATCTATCAACTATCCATTGATTTTTTAAATGCCATCATTACTTTTATCATTGGTTAGTATAAAAATACATATAGGTAAATCGGTTTATATGTGAATGGTCTTATAAATACCAATACAACAATATTGTACGCGATATGATCAGAGCGTTCGTTCACCTGCTTGAGAACTAAGACTACACCCACACTGTGACACACTTATCTGCCGTTATACTATTGTAATTGTGAAGTGATTTACTTAGATTATTTCTAGGTATGAATTCTATGATTGTTATTGTGTAAGGGGCAAATGGGAATGTGTGAAACAGTACCTTGAAATGGTACATAACTGGAGTAAAGAAATATTTTATACAAGCTTTCGTCCGCGGCTCGTAGGTCGGTTATCGCGGTTAAAAGTAGCCTATGCCCTTTGTTAGACTATCTGTGAACCAAATTTCTTTTAAATCGATTGCGTAATTTTGAAGTTACTTTAGACAGAGTTACTTTCGCGTTTATAATATTAATCAAGATTACCGAAGAGATTATATATTATAAAGGTACCAAGCGCCTTTAGTAACTGGATATAGACCTTTAAAAAAACATCACTGCAGATCAAATAAAAATACAGACTTAGAGTAATCACACAGTCCCACAAAAAAGCGATCAAGTGCGAGTAGGACTCGCCCATGAAGGGTTTTGTGACAGCAAGTAACATCATATAAAAGTTCTTGTAGTTCGTTGTAACTTGGTTTGGTGTTTTATTTATAGTTCAATGATTGAACGAAAGGTAAATTGCGGCTTACGATTTATAATGTATTAAAAATAAACTATTTACTAGATCTTACATGGTAATGTACATCATATTTATTGTTACCATTGTCTTATTTTAGAAGTTACAGGGGTGGGGGGACATTTTACCACTTTAGAAGTTCCTCTCCCGCAAACTATTCAGTTTAGAAAAAAAATATATTGAAAACCTTAATATTATTTTTGAAGACCTATCCATAGATGGGCTATCGGCGAAAAAATGTTTTTTTTTTCTATTTTTGTGTGAAAATCTTAATGCGGTTCACAGAATACATCTACTTACCAAGTTTCAACAGTATAGTTCTTATAGTTTTGGAAAAAAGTGGCTTTGACATACGGACAGACAGACAGACACATCCACAAACCACCTCAAAAACTACTTTAATCCACCTACTGAAACCTTTAATCTATATAAAAAAAAAAAAAAAAATCAGCAAACCAACAAATTCTAAATACAAATGCAATCAAGCTATTTATAGTCAGTTCTATAGCAGTTACAAATCCTACCTTAACGATCTCGCTTCACTAGCTATTCAATTCGGTATATTGGTACGGGTTATACATTTTCACCTACAAAATACCGCTTACCAAACTGCGGTTTACCAGTCCGTATACTAATATAGAATGGGAGCAATGTTATACTTTTTGATGATGATTTAATAATTAATGAACACTCCTATCGGTTTGAGTGTGTGCTATATGTACTCATCCGTGTGGTGACGGATTAAGAATACAGAGTGTCATATTCATCCCGCGGATGTCGTAAAAGGCGACTAAGGGATAAACTACGCAAGACAACATCAATGCAAAGAGAAGGAAAACTTGAAACCAACCCTATACCAACCCGTCTGGCCAGCGTGGTACAGTAGGCCAAAGCCTCTTTTCTAAGGAGATGCCTATGTCCAGCAGTGGACTGTTGAAGGCTGTTGATGATGATGAGATGATGATATGTACTCATAGGCTTAATACATTATATTATTATTATATACCGTACAATAACAAGAACAAGCTTTTGTTATATGTATAACCTATGACACTCACAAATAATGGGGCTTTCTTTTTAAAATAATTTTCTAAATCTGTTCAGAATATCTGTAGTGTATCCAAACTTTACCTCTGTATAATATTACTAGCTTTCGCACAAAGCTCCGTCCGCGTATATGTCGGTTATCGCGGTATGAAGAAGCCTATGTCCTTTCTCAGGTTCTAAACCATCTGTCTACTAAATTTCATTTAAAACGGTTCAGTAGTTTTGACGTGAAAACTGGATAGACAGACAGACAGACAGAGTTACCGTCACATTTATAATATTAGTAAGGAATAGGGATTAATTATCGTGAAATCAGATTTTTTTCCAATATCAGTAATAGTTTACTTACAAATTCTAATGACCATATTCATAAAGGGTTAGATAGAGCTCACATTTATGCAAACATAATGTGGAATAGCTTTCGTTGCTCCATCATGCACTGAACTTTCTAGCGCCATGGTCCGCTGACGAGGAAGTGAATTGAAAGAAAATAAGAAGGTATTGGTAAATAAATATTGTTTATACACGTAAGTCTGGAATATGAATCACAACTCGGTTAATATACGACTCTTCATGAGGCTTGTAAAATGGTTAACATAGCGCATAAATGCGTATCAACAATTAATTAGTTTTCCATACGACGACTCAGTCCACATTCCAAATTACGGATTTTAGTTACTGTAAATTATTTAGGCATCAGACATGCCCTAGTAGAAATAATGAAACACATACAAGGAGGCGAGGCTTCCAATAAGATGCAGAAATAATGTAAATCTATCCATCCTCCTGACAATAGTATAGGTCACCTTGTTCACAGTCGTAAATGTCAGTAGCGTTGCCAAATCAGAATAGGCCAATGCTTCTGTCGCTGTTGAATTCTAAAATCTATTGTATCTTATAATGCCTAGCTTTTCAAAAAACAAATAAACTTTGATTTAGAAGACAGAGTTTCTTGAGCCTTATTCAACGTGAAGCATGAAGGTGTTGTAAGTGCCGACTAAGGAAACAAACTGAAGAATCAGAAAACCACACCAGTTACGTCAGCGTAATATATTAGGCCAAAATCTCCTTCACACGACATGACGTGTCCAACAGTTGACTGTTGCACATACGCTTCTCCATATGAAGAAGACGTTGGATATTTTGCAAATTCTATTTTTTATAAACAGCGTATATATACTGTTATTGAAAAAAAAATTTTTTTTTTATTAATTATTGTAATGGAATAGGCTTTTGTCTTCCATCTCACCTGATGGAAAGTGTAGATGAAGACGAAGATGGTACACGACCATCCAAAAGAAACCTGTTCACTCTACTCTTAAAGGCTCCACAGTTCAACTTATCAGGAAAAATAGACCCAGGCAGGTCGTTCCAAACTTTGGCGACTCTCACCAAAAACAAGCTGTCAAACCGTTTAGTTCGTCTTTTGGGTATGCCAACAACGTATGGATGAAACTTTTGCCTGCGCCTAGTAGTCCGATAAAGGAACGGAGATGGCTCGATCAGTTCGAAAAGAGCTTTCGAGCACTCTCCAAAGTGTATCCTGTAAAAAACCGATAAGCTGGCAACTCGACGACGATGCTCAAGGGTGTGTAGTCTGCTATTTGAGAGCATTTCATTGTTAATTAACCTACGGGCTCTTCGGTCAACTGAGTCCAAAGCTTCCAGATGATATTTGCTTTCTTTATATAGTGCTTTCTTTGGATGTCGCATCAAGTTTGTCGAATTATATTAAGCCTTATTTTCTAACACTTAATCATGTTACTACATTATTTTACCATATTTTTCTAATGCCTTGAAAATATGATATAACTGAAAATTATTTCACTGCTTTAATGAAAGAATTTGAATTTTTTAAATCTCCTTGCAAGAAAAGCATTATAAACTACATAACAAATTCGTATAACAAAGTTACCCAATACAATACGACAAAGGTCCCTCCCAAGAGATAGTAACAGTACTTTCAAGACAATAAAGCCGGGGATATCGGTTACTTTTGGATAGTGTTAGTTTGTAAAATGTCTAATTTCAGAAGTTTGTTGGCCACACCATTAACGGTAGGTAAATAAACGATAATACTATAGCGCCAAAGGTGAGCCTCTCCCACGGACCCAATGAATGTCCAATCTAAATTATTACCATAACATAATTACAACCAATTATGAGTGTTTCTAGAAACTACTGCGCCTAATAAATTGCACCAGAATCATCTACCAAAGTGAACTTTAACACATGGGCTTGGTGCGAATCAAAGCATCTATGTTGGTTGCAGTTATCTTTATATAAAATCTGTTAGAATGTCCTGTAGTACGTATCTCAATGGATACGATCGCTTGTACTCTTCTGTACAAATCAGTGCAGAACTATAGGCGCCGTTTTAGCTTTTCGGATTTATTTAATTTAACATACAAGCATAGGGCAACATCTATTTTTTATATTGGTCGATTTAAAAAAAAATTGTCTAGTGATCAAATAGTACAATAGGGCAGCATAGCAACATCTATTTTTTATATTGGTCGATTTAAAAAAAAATTGTCTAGTGATCAAAATTTGATATTACTTCATTTATTTTTTAGCTTTCTCCACTCTTCCTCAGAATAAATTCCAACTGTGTGAAATTTCATACCCCTAAGTTCACATAATTTTCATAAAAAGAGAACAAAGTATTTGCTTCACGTATTAATAGATGTAGCTAGATATGGACATACACATTTAAACCGTGTACGTTTATAATATCATGCATGTTTAACTATCAATATTTTGTAACCCATAGTACGAAGTCATGTTTAATTGAAATCGACGTTACATTTTAACTTATTGTTATTATTTTACTGGGCTATTGTTATTTATTACCTACTAAAATATAGGTAAAGGCAAATATTCTGACGTATTACTGAAGTAGTTTAAGTAATAAATAAAGTAACAGAAACAAAAGATTTCAGACACAGTAAGTTAAATTCATTAACACTCGTAAACCTATACTTTTCTAAACGTTTTACATTTATTTCTCACGTTCATTGTGAGATACTAACCTAGTATAGCCGGCTATAGCTGTGAACTTATACGTATGTAACGATTATAACAAGCGATAATAAATTACTATCGTTAAAGTATTCGACTTTATGGTCTATTTAAATTTAATTTACGGCAACAAACGGCAATCTTTTAAATTAGAACAAAACTTTTCTTAGTAGCATTACATTGATATATGGTTTCATTCAAGTGTGTATATTGAAGACGTCTCTCTCCACTGCTTTTTAGTTAAGGATTGTACTTAACTCTTTGGTACTGTAGTTTTATTTGATTTATAAAATACTAACTTTTTCGCCCACGCCTATGTCAGTTATCGCGGTAAAAAGTAGCCAATGTCCTTTCTCAGGCTTTAGACTATCTGGGTAGTATTTATACCGGTGCAGTGGTTTTTGAGTTTATCGCGAACAGACACACAGGCTGACGCGATGGAAAACTTTATTTTGTATTATGTACCTAGTGAAACAAAAGTGTATATTATGTACATTCACGTCCAATGAAGTAAACCATTGATAGTTAATTTGGTAGAAATTTATGTAAATTAAATAATTTCATAACTATTAATTTCAAGTAACACAGATATCAGTAAATATTATTTCAAAAACCTCTAGATTTCTTAATAGTAACGACATCGTCATAATATCTATACAAATAAATAAAGTTGAACTGTAATATCCATTGTACCGTTTTTGCTTAATGCAAGTATAATATTCGGTATTTACACATCAAATGAGCAATTTTTTTTTTTTGGCTGTCTTTCTGTCTGTTTTTTTCGGGCTATCTCTGGAACGCTAGACCAATTTTGACGGAATTTTTACTGGGAGAAAGCTGATAAAAGGAGTAACTTAGACTAGCTTCGCTCAATCAGTCAATCAACTTCAAGTCAGTTAGTAAATAATATGAAAATAAATTTAACATACATTATATTTATTTATTTATATACTTTATGCACAAATACATGCATCGGCGGACTAAATGTCTGCCTGTCCACCGATTGGGCGATGCAGAGAAAAGATGTGGTAGGTGCACATAGGGTGAATCAATAGATTACAGTAAGTAAAGTCATAGGTAATATACATACATATAACATAATGAGTAATATACTTACATAAACATACATATATACGTCTATATTTATACACATACATACACGTACATATACATATTTATTAACGTAGGATCTAATAATACTTATTATAATATTATGTGGGTGAATATTATGGCCAGTAGTGTATCGAAGTTAGTTTAGCAACGCGATCGCTATGTCAAAGCCGACGTGCCAAATAAACCGAGTCGCTAGTAGGCGAGGTCTTTAACAATTTATCCCTTCACTTTGAAAGAGAATAGAATATTGAGAAACCATTTTATAGTACACTTGCTCCCTGTGAGTTTATAGTGCAATTACTTTGGATTAGATGTGGAAAATGGTTGGACCTTAATGAAAAGAAAGTACTTCTACGTCCGGCATTCGCTCGGGTAGAATGAAGTTATATGCTTTATATTTAACAAGAATCAAGCAATTTTTCTTTCCTTTTAAGAGTACTAAGATGTTTTGTTAGTATATATATTGCATTAATCTCATGTAATAATTCTCCAATTAAAATCCCACTTTGTGTGTTTACAAATTGTTGTCATGAGTCTGAGTGTTCTTTATGTCCAGTTCATGTATGTTTATAAAGTCCCAAGTGACACAGAAATTATATTGTTGTCTTTTAAAAAAATAATATGCGCTGCTGAATACTTCGATAATAAAAAAACATTATCCTCGGTAATCATCAGATTTTTGGATCGAAGGTAGTAGAGTTGTTTCAAACATACAAAATAAACACTGTGTTGGGGGCTTTTCGATTTAATTTATATGCTAAAATATTATTTGAAATTTATTTGAAATTCATCATTTCAGTCATTGGCAAATTTCAATTTGCTTTTATATCAATAATATTTTTCAGCACTTTTACACTTTAACCGTGCGGAAAATTTACATGGCTATGTCGCACTCGATTCGACCAAAAAACGCACTACGTCTCGGGCACTAAAGCCGGGGAACCACGTGCACCCTACAGAAAACCCCTGGAACCCCAAAGATCTTTTACCCTCTACACAACTGTTAAACTAAGCTCTATAATAATGGTCTGAGGCTGTCATACACATAAATTTAAACAATTTCACTAACTATCACCAGTTAGCGTCACGTGTTCAACATAACTGAGTAATCGCTAACTTTTCCTGCATGACCCAGAGCACTAACATAAGTTTGATGAGAAGTATGTTGACTAGTGAGAGCGATATGACAATATGATGTTAGTAACAAAAAACATTATTTTTCTAATATTTTTGGAAGTGTAAAACAAGAAGTTTAAGCTTTAGCCTCTCCTCGTTGAGTCTCCTCTCCGAAGAGGGTTAAGGTCATACGTCTCAACACTGGCTGTTGTGGCTGCGTAATCTAGCCATCGAATGTATTTTAACCAGCATAAGGCTTTAACTAAACTTCACGACTGTTACCTTATGATAACAACCGGGACCGACTGCTTGACGTGACCTCCATTCACAGGAATGCTCATTACATTTCATGCCAGAAAATGTCACCCATCTTGGCACTGACCGCGACGTCGTTACTCGTCGAATATAATAAATATGAACGTAATATTGTTTTATCTTTTACTGTGACGTGTACTCAAGAAATCCGTGCCGTCCAGATGTCGGTCGTGGTTCGGGCGGTAATTTACTAAATTATTCCCTTCCGGACGTCGCGTGAGTGCCCTTGCATTGTCACCCCATTCCGGCGCTTTGTTTTAAATCGATTTTCTTGGTGGCTTGTATGTGTTGTTTCTTTAAGTGATATTTTAAGGCACAATATTGGATTTTCATACAATTTGGTTTTAGTATTTGATACGATAGTCAAACTTATCTCAAACAAATCAATACAAAATTATGTCCCATAGGAAATAACTTCAGCCAAACGTTTTTCATCGCCCTCCTACAGGTACTTTCTCATTATCTACAGAGCTAATTCAGCTTGAATCAATGTTTGAAATGAGATCGAGTTAAAATAATTGAGTACACGGTTGGCCTAGTGGTTAAACTGTCGCCACGCCACTCGCTACTGTGCCAAGTGTTGTGGGTTAAAATCCCACTTTGTGTGATCCACAAATTGTCGTCCTAAGTCTGGGTGTTCTTTGTGTCCGTTTTGTATGTGTATGTAAAGTCCCCCTTGATACAGAATGAATATTACTAACGCGGGAGGTGTTTTTAAAAAAAAAAGAAAAGAAGGAATACTGGATCGAACAAGTAAACAATTCATTGCTTTCTTACTAAGCCATTTGAATACTATGCAGATAGTGTCAAAAGTAAAATAACTTAGAAACTGAATCTGTTTGTCCATCTGTCTGTCACACATCAACGGCTAAATAACTGCACTGATTCCAATGAAATTTGGCATAAAAATACTTCGATTCTATAGGAAGGAAAAAGACAACTTTTAACCGCGGTAACCACACTCAAGGGGAGCAAAAGTTAGTCACATAAACGTTAAAATATTTATCAAAACAATTAATTCTCGGGCAACACATAAAATACCATTTAATGATATTCATAACAACAGAATCATTTACTTAAACAGTAACAAATTAAGAGGAGAATGTATATCAATATTCAATATCAGTATGTATAATGCTGCTAAAAGCCGCCCGCTCGTCCATTTAGCCGTGTGTACGCAGTTAAGTGATCGCGTTATTGCCATTAATATTATAATATTGTAGATTGCTATCAATTTAGTAGTTTTAGTTTAGATGGACTGTTTGGAATTTTAGCCTTAGCCGTTTAAGTGTAGTTTGATTTTAGTGCCCGATCAAAATTACTAACGCTTAATCGGATTAATTTCAAATATAGGGCTGAATATGTATATGGGTGTGAAAGCCAGATTATTTATATTACACATACATATATTAATGATACGTACAGTATCAATTTTGATTGAAGTCATATTTGTATTTTTATTAAATAGAGTAAAAAAATGACCATGTGGTGAGCATTACTCCTATTGATACCATAGGAGTCGTAAGAGGCAACTAAAGTAGCAAATCAAATCAGGCAATATTAGTGTGCATAGTGCAAAGAGAAGTAAATCTTGAAATAGATTCTAGACCTACCCGTCTGGTCAGCGTAGTATTAGGTCAACACTTTATTCTTTATGAAAGGCCTGTATACCTATAACACAGGAGTGCGAAAAGTGGTTGATGAGTAGAAAATTAACTATACGTTAGAAGTCTACCAACATTAACAAACACTAAAACCATGAAGTTAAAAGCTACGTAACTGACTTTGAGTATATTTTCCCCCAGATTAAAGCAGAACTTAGGATAAGTCAAAGTTTAGCTGAAAATTCTAATTCTCCCAACACTTTAAATAAAAAAATGTTTCAAACAAAAAAATGCGAGAAACCGACTCACACTTGTCTGGTTTCATAATTCATCTCAAACAATTATAACTATACAGATTGAAACTACAAATGAACAACACAATTTGCAAACATTAAACCCATCAAAACATAATTAGCGAGAAGAAAACGGTTTTGTATTCAGCAATTAGTACGTAAATTGGTACTTCAGTATACTGGAGTAATATTTTGTGGGATATACCTATTTCATAGTGTTCGTTGAAATGAGAGAGGTACATGTATGTTATTCACAAATTTCTGAAAGGTACGCTCACAGATAATTGCTGCCGGTACATGTTAAAAGATATTGCTACATATAAGTCTAGACAGTGATCCAAACACATTGGCATACACAGCATTAGTAAAGACAACCGTACATGGTAAGTGGTATAAACAAAGTTCCTGCGCTTAATTTATGCCACACCATAAATTAATATTAGAAACCTGTTTTCAATACAAGAAAAAGGAAGAAATATCTCAAGTAGAAAGAAATTACACACTACGAACATTGTGAAGTTATTACATGTGTGTGACGACCCTATTGTACCCGGAGTATTTACTATTAAATATATTCAAGTCTTCGACTCGGTTCATTATGAACTTATACTTTTATTCCAAGAGTTTCTACCTGTTTTCATATCCATATTTTTCTTTTTTCTAAACTTGTTGCCAAAATGACTCTGCTTAGCCTGATGGAAAGCAGGAGCAGAATCCAAGAGTGGCGGTCACCGTCATTACTGCCAATGTCGACAATGTAACACGGTGACCCACATTGACGGCTTAGTCAGATGCTTCTACCCGCCCTGCTTGAAGGACCCAGGAGCATAGTAGGAAGGAAACACATGAGCTCGCAGGGAGTGCCACTTTTAACTGCTTGCCCAGGAGCGTGCGCTCGCGAACCGCTCCCACGCTCCATCCAATGCCATGCTGGCATGGTCAAAGAGACGAGTTGTCTCGGAGTCTCGGAGTATGGAAACGATAAAGGCTCACGTACATTCGGCTGTTTGATATGAAATTCACGTACACCCCGAGGGTGGTATCCTTCCTTATCCTCGATCCTGGCAGCGCAGACGGCAACAACAAACATCCACCCTGACTAAAAGACACACTCCAGCCTTCGCGAGGAAGCATTCCTCAAGCTGGTAATGGAGATATGTTGTGTCGATATGTCCAGCAGTGAACTGCAGCCCGTTGATGATGAATTTTAAATATATTTTGTTTACATTAGAAATTTACATGAAACTGTCACAAAAAACAACCACATTCAACTATTTTCACATTCAACCTTTGTCGGGTTTGAACATGTAGGTCACAACAACACTCCGACAACAACAACAAAAACATTTGAGCAGTTTGGTTTGAAATTGATATTTCATTCTTATTTTATTCCTCAACATTGCTCATTTTTGAAATAACTGTACATAAATGATACTAGTTATTTGAAATAAAAGCCGAACAGATATATTTCAACTACATTTCGGTACTTATCCTACATTGATTGTCTAGATTCACCGAATAATTATGTTAGTATTCAAATATCTATCAATAAATTCAACGCGAATTCGTGATTAGTCGCTTCTATCTAATTGAGTTTTAGTGAGCGTACTTGTTTTATCGATAAACTCATAAACATGCTATCGATATAGATTAGTGTCAATTTACGGCTTTTATATGAATAAATTTTCATTATATCGATGTTTACTGTTATAATTCCTAGTTAACTAGGAAACTGATATTGTAATCTGTTATTTTTAAATTGAATTTCTTTTCTCGTTCGACAAGGTGATTCTACATTGCCTGATGGAAAGCATGAGTAGAATTGAAAATAGTAGTGGTTATCAGAGTCATTGTGAATGTAGATAATACGTACTGTGTGACGAACACATAGTGGACTATTTGGATGCTTCTGCATTGTTGGGTCTCCGGTTTCAAGGTCACCAATGAAACATGACAGCATGAATGCTATCATTTTGGGTAGGTCTTGTGTGAGTATCGCCCCGGTCGAGTCCGCCCATTCGTACTGTCAGCGTGTCTCTACTACCTTTATAAATTTCTCAATAGTACATTTATAAATGTTATATTATATTATAAGTGCCTCGTTGATCTAGTGGTTAGAGTATGCGAATGCTGATCAAGAGGTCTCGGGTTTGATTCCCGTGTCGGACCAAATGTTTGTGTGATCTGCAAATATTTGTTTCGGAATTTGGGTGTTTTCTATGTATAATATGTATGTATTTACAAAAAAAAAGTATGTTTATGTATTTATATCAGTTGTCTAGTTATCCATAATACAAGCTCTGCTTAGTTTGGAGACTAGATAGCGTTGTGTGTAAAATGTCCGAAATATTTATTTATTATATAATTCTTGGTTATGAGTTATAAATCGGGAATCGAACATGAGAACTCTTGATCAGCAGCCGCATACGCTAACCACTAGACCAACAAGGCAGTGCAATATCTTTTAACCGATTCTTTTTTTCACTATTCAGACCGTGACTGTCTCATTACTAGCACCTAGAAACCGCAGCTCAGGTGCGGCGCTTACATTACATTTTACTCACGTGTGAAAACTAGGAATGTAGATAATCTTTCCGTCTCGATACATATTGACCAGTAGCGCAACTCTATTTGTTCATTGTACTGGACATATTGGACATTTTTGTGGTCAGTGCCAGAATGTTATTTCACGTTATATTGTATATTACTGTTAAATTTATATGTATATACTTTACCAATTTTAGAGAAACTAGGAACAAAACAGACGTGAAAAATTTATGAAAATATTTTTAAAAAGGGAATATTAATATTATGTTTAACAGTAAGACTTATTGTAATAAGTATAAAGCGGCATAATAAAACGATTACTTATAACTTATAAGTAAGTACCAAATGCACCATACACAATAACTTTAGTATATTTATGCTACAAATACATAATATATACTTTTTTTGTTAATATACACATTTTATAAATAAAATAGTAAACACTTATACTCCGAATCAAATATTTGCAGATCATACAAACATTTGTTCCAAGTCGCAAATCGAACCAAAGATCTCAAGCACAGTAGTGGCATACGCCAACAAGGTAAACAAATTACTTCTTATAACCTACTTAGCGTGGTTTTGCGTAACTTGTTAACTGAGACTGTTTGTATTATCATTCTAGGCATAGGCTTCTATTGTAAGTCATCTGCAAATTAATTGGTTATTTATTGGTGCAGAAAATTTGGAGTTATTCGAGCGTAAACAAACCAAGCTAACGTTTTATAAATTTATGCATATATTGAAAGCGAATCGAAGACCTCTTTAGAAGTTCGATTTCAATGCAAATTGGCCGTAATATAAATTGATAGGCGAGCTTATTTCAACAACTTGAGTTTCCGACCTCTTGTAAATGGAATCAAGTATTCAGTTCTCCGATGCAACAGTTCCTTGAAACATCTAAAGGATCATTCGAATAGAAACAGGGATGATAACTATGATATTTCTCAACAAACATTCTGAAACAATAAATAGGTAGGTATGGATTTAGGCATGAAATGTAATGAAAATGGAATGCTTCATTCAAAATAATCATTAGTTCCTATTAGGGTAGTGTATTATCACAGAATACATAATAGTACCCGTACAGAAGACTCACTCCGAAAAGTAAATTAAAGTTATAGATACCCTCGGTGTCAAAAGATTAAGTTCAATTCAGATCGCACAGCGCCGAATCACTACGATTATATTTACCTACAGTTCCGTCTCTTTCTATCGTGTAACTCTTAACTGTTCTGACGATGTCTGTTCGACCGGCGTGTCTGACCCGGCAGGCAGCCGGCCGACTATACCTAAACTGCGGAGTGACACCCCCCTGGTATTATATGCTATATAACCATATTCACATGTTTAGTTCCTAAAATTTTAAATTTTAAAGTAACTTTACCTGTCCGTCCGTTACTCTTTCACGACTAAAACCGCTGCACCGCTTTCAATGAAATTTAAGTAAGCACAGAGGCTTTTAAGCGATTAGCGACATACACGCAGGCGAGCTGCGGGCAAAAGCTTGTCAATTTTGGTAAAAACAATTAAAAATACATTGGATGTTCCTTGTGCAAAGCGGAAATAATAGCTAGTATAATAAGCGACTTTATCTTAGCAAATTATCTCATAAAGACGACCGTTAGATGAACATTATTGTATGGTAATATGTAGCGTTTTGTACAACTTATATTTAAATATCACTTTTTATAATTAATACTAGCTGATGCCCGCGGCTCCGCCCGCGTCTTAAGGGTACAAAAATAGATGTTGACCGATTCGCAGATCTAACCGATATGTTTTGATTAGCCAGTTAAAGCTCTACTAACCCCTTAGTTCCACCATAATGAGTAGAGGACATCCATGACGATCTACTACCGTATTCCACCCATGTTTTTTTTCATATATAGCCTACCAAAGTGACTCTATCCTGCCTGATGGAAAACATGAGCAGAATATAAGAATGGGAGAAACCACACATACAGTAAAGTATGGCGGCCCACACTATGGCGGCTTAGTGAGATGCTTTTTCACGCCCCGCTTAAAGGACCCGGGATCATAGTGGGAAGGAAACACGTGAGCTGGTAGCGAGTTCCAGCTTTTGACTGCTCGGCATAAGAAGGAAGAGCCGAACCGCTTCGTTCTAGTGCGTATTTCCTCCACTCTGGAGCTATGTTTGTA
Organism: Phragmatobia fuliginosa; assembly: GCA_932526445.1. Taxonomy (NCBI): domain Eukaryota; kingdom Metazoa; phylum Arthropoda; class Insecta; order Lepidoptera; family Erebidae; genus Phragmatobia; species Phragmatobia fuliginosa. Next base: position 6,537,570 of record OW052081.1, on the reverse strand, counting down.
TGTATGTTTCAAATCAACCGGCGATTGGTTATTTTGAAAGAAGCAAACTATAAGCTCCTGTAGATAATATCTAAATATCTTATTGTATCTGAAAATAAAAGTTAGGAATATAGTTTTGAATTATTTACTATTACTAACTTCAGAATATAAGTTTTGATTAATCCCAAGTCACGTAGTTAAGCTTATAAACAACTTGGAAAAAGAAACTACTCGTAACACCTAAACATTAGTTTCAAAGTCTAAAAGAAGTCTTATCAAAATTTTCGAAGAAAGTATCGAACATGTCGGTGAGCAATTAAGTTGATTACTTGACGGTAACCCTAGACTGATTGTCTTAAGTTCAACCTAATAAAGTCATTTATTCAGTACACTGTGCGTGTGTTGATTATATACGGCTCTGAAAACTATCAAGCAAATATGCTGGGCGATTTCTTGTTTTGATTTAGAGTTATAAATATCTACCTATATCATAAAAAAAATCAATTTTATTTATTTAGTATTTATTGATTTATTTTTTGTTACTAAATGTATAAAATAAAGCAATCAATAAGAAAATGGTAAGTTGAAATAAGTATTTACTTACCAAATATAATATTTTAAACCATCACCTTAAAGCTGTCATTCGAAATAATTAAAAAATTATACTCGTAATAAGGCTAACAAACAATTACCGCAATATGTTGGTTAATTTGCCAAAAAAATGCCAAATTATATAAAATATAGTTGAATAAATAGTTAATCAAACCCGGAAAATATCTAAAAAAGTTCACTTAAATTTTACTTTTTGGAGCACAAGCATTTAAATATTTTTGGACTTCTACTTCTACTTCTTCCTAGCCTCATTCCTAATATTATTTGGGGTCTGATACTAGTCCAACCGGTTTTACCTGAATATCAGTTTTTCCACGGAGCGACTGAGGGAGAACTGAAATTCGAACGCTGAACTAGTTTGTCAGTAAATTTCAGGGTACTGACTTACTAATAACGATTGCCATAGATGTTCATGACAACATTTGATGCTAAAGCGAATTCTATTGTGATAACCATTGTATGTGTCAGTGTGTCACAGAACTTTTGCCTTGCCATTGAAAATCGCAGTCGCAATTGACACGGAGCTTTATTTCCATTTCGACACTCATTCTTCAAGCCGCTCCAACTTTATTAGAACAATACTCTTGAGGAAAAATTGGATAAATTCTTGATTGAAACGTAAAAACAGGGGGACTCCGATTGATTCAAAGTATGTGGAGTACGTTATTGAAAAACAGCAATGTCTGTGTATAAAGAATAACCCATTTTTTCACAAACGAATTGTAAACTTGAAAAACAACAAATCAATGTTTGTGTACACTGCCTCCACAGAGATTATTCTTAAGTTGTAAAAGAGAATTTCTGGAGATAAATAATTTGTAGAACCTGTAGAAACATAATAATATGTATATACATATTCATATCTATATGTACATAATTTGACTGCCTCGGTCATGCAGTCGTAGCGAACGCGACTGCTGTGTTTAAGGTCCCGGGTTCGATTCCAGGGTCAGACTGACGTTCGTATGATCTGAATAATGTCTGTAATGTCCAGGTGTTTTCTACATATCAAATTAATTTATTTACAATAAAGGTTTATTTATGTATTAATATCAATTCTCTAGTATATACGGCACAAGTTCTTATAGTTTATAAGACCAGTCCCAGTCATTCTGCACCAGAATTTTCTAACCAGGCCGCCATATTATGGGTTTACTATGCTACATTGCCTACCCTCACAATGAGGATGGTAACCGCTACTCCTAGTTAGGATTCTAGTCATGCTTTCCATCAGGCAGAGTTTAGTCACTTTGGTAGGCTTAAATATTTAAAAAAAGAGCCCCTATTGGCTATTAGCGCTAATAACTTATTTAAGTTTAAAAAAAACATGTCTTGTGCTCATTCAAAGCAATCACAACCAATTTAAATTATGATATCTATATTAAAACAAGTCTATCAAACCGGCTTATTGTGTTAATACATTTTTTAATTGAAATGTATGTATGAGACAGCCAATACACTAGTCGATTAATTGAATAATATAACTTTTTACAGTACTAGTTTTACCGGATACCTTTATATGTACTGACACCTGCGAGCCCTCTCCCTCTCCTATTTAATAAAATTTTACATATATAAAACTAGCTTTCGCCTGCGGCTCCTCCCGCGTCTATGTTGGTTATCGTCGTGAGCCTATGTACTTTATTTAAATCAGGTGCAGTGGTTTTTGAGTTTATAGCTAATAGACAGACAGATAAACGCGCCAGATGACTTTATTTTGTAATATGTAGTGATTCTTGTGCCACAATGTTAGTGGCCGTACTCCTTCGAAACTTCTACATCGATTCGTATGAATATTTGTGTGTTTATTCAGTAGGCCTTAGTATAGGACGTAAAGTACTTTTTATACTCCTAGGTACTAAAGAATGAGACGGACGCGAGCCGTAAATTAAGTAAATTATTGTATGTAATTCCTATATAACTTAGCATGTGTAACCAGTTACTTCACAAAATCTACTTAAGTATTTAATAATAATTAATATTAGTTACCTATTTAATATTTCGGACATTTTACACACAACGCCATCTAATCCCAAACTAAGCAGAGCTTGTATTATGGGTACTAGACAACTGATATAAATACCTAAACATACTTTTTTTTGTAAATAGATACATATTATACATAGAAAAACACCCAAACTCCGAAACAAACATTTGCAGATCACACAAACATTTTGTCCGACCCAGGAATCGAACCCGAGCCCTCTTAATCAGCAGCCGCATACGCTGCCCACTAGACCAATAAGGCAGTCAATTTATGGAATACCTGTTTATTTCGTATTTCTATATATTTATTCATATTCATATTTCTATATATTTTATTTAATCCTATACACTATGTGTTACTATTACCTGATAAAACCTGTATATAGATTAACTTAATTATTGCTTAAGTTCTTAATTTCTCAATATACCAGGAACTACCCTATACTTTCCATGTCTTCCATCCTATGGTTGCTTGTAAGAGATTGCCTTCGAGCGATAAGGCCGCCACTTGTACCTCTCAGTTCAAGCTACCATTGTATGTAATTATTCTGGTGTACATTAAAGCGATATTATTATTATTTATCATAGCTTTATTTAATGTATCTAAATTCATTTAAAAGTGTACGATCTTTCTTCATCTTCATCTTCCTAGCCTTATTCCCAATATTATTTGGGGTCGGCTACTAATTCGACCGGTTTTACCCGAATATCAGTTTTTCCACGGAGCGACTGGCATCGGACCTCTGCAACCCAAAGGAAGAACTGAAATTCGAAGGTTGAACTATTTGTCAGTAAATTTGAGGGCACTAACTTCCCAAAAACGATTGCCATGGATGTTCATGCCAACCGGGACCGACGGCTTTACGTGCTCTCCGAGACACGGGCGTGAATCACCGCTAAACTTCCAAACTCCGGGCTGCTATTAGGAATTTCCTAAGAAAAACCCAAAAACACTTTTTGGACCGACCCGGGATTTGAACCCAAGACCTCTTGAGTAGCAATCGCATACTAGAGTCTAGTGACTAGACCAACGAGGCAGTTTAAACATCTTTTTTATTACGGTTAAAATGTAATTAAGAAAATTACGCAAAAACATGCGGCTGGTCACCCCATAGCTCTACATTACATCACATAATTCATTTCTCCACTACATATTAATTTTAAAACACCAAACAGCCTCTTGAATCAAAGCAATTATTTATAATAAGAGACTTATCTCTGGAGTGGCGGTATGTAGAGCTTGTTTTATTATTTCCGCTCGGTACGTACCGGATGAGTTAACGTTATAATATTTAGGGTTCGGTAGCTGTTCGGTTGTGTTGCAAAATGTTAAGCCATCTTATCTTAAAATGTAGATATATAACAATTTTGTCTTTTGAAAATTAGAGTTCTAAAAGCGTAACACTGTTAAGTCTTAACTGGATTAATGGTTCTGTAGTTAGTGGTTTGACTTTGGATTCAGAGGTTGTGATACCAACATATGAAAAATAATAGTGTGTTGAATACGATAATTCGTGCTAATCTATTTAGACGGATTAAGAATACAGAGTGTCACCACCGGTATTCATCCCGCGGGTGGGAAGGAAAACTTGAAACCAACACTATACCAACCCGTCTGGCCAGCGTGGTATAGTTGGCTAAAACCTCCTTTCTTAAGAGAAACCTATGTCCAGCAGTGGACTGTTAAAGGCTGTTGATGATGATGACTAAAGACTAAAGTTATTGAAAAGTTTTCGTATTTAAAAAACTTAAGACCGCTTAAACCACTACGCCAATCGTGAAGTCAAAAATTTAATTTAGTCATCTTCCAAAAAAGATTGCGGAACCGTTATTGTTTTACGAATTTTACTTGACCAAATATTTCATTAAATGAATAACGATTTATCCATCTTACATGGAGCTCAAATTTCTGCATTTACTAATCTAATTAAATTATATATATACGTATGTTGGCTTAAATATTATAATATATTTAAAATAAACTAGTTTTGGTGTTTTTTTGTACTGGTACTTTCTTTTAATAATCTTAGTACTATTATAGTTTACGATTATATCATCATCAACAGCCTTTAACAGTCCACTGCTGGACATAGGCCTCTCCTGCTCTACTACGCTGGCCAGACGGGTTGGTATAGCGTTGGTTTCAAATTTTCCTTCTCCTTGCATTGATGTTGTCTTGGGTAGTTTATCCCTTAGATGCCTTTTACGACACCCGCGGGATGAATACCGAAAAAACAACGAACAGGAACGATCACCTCGCCTGGTCGGAGGATCCACCCTTTGTGTTAGAAGAACACGACACCCGTTCCTCGAGAAACCGACATACATCCGGTGGAGCCACGGGCTAAAGCTAGCTATGTTCAAAGTAAACCTTTTGTGTAATAACCGTTTTTAGACTTTCGCGACTGTGTGCAATCTTTTTCCAAACCAGATTTATACCATTCTATAAAATAAATACAAACTAAAAACAACAATAAGTATTGCAAACTAATAAAATATTTCAAAATAAACCACACTGATTACGTTGCACCGGGGCCGAGGGAAAGAAAAGGGGAAAAAAATACCATACCACCCTTACCCCTAATTACTTTTCCGAAACACGTAGTAGGACAAATGTACACCATAATTTTTACAAGTAACGATTGCAATTTGACATTTATTGTAGGCATTAGGGAGAACGATACTAGCCACAATACGAGAGGCCATTTTGTACACGAGGTGAATTCATAAAATGGCGGACTGCGGATGCGTTGACAAACCTCGCGGTGTTCATTTAGTTTTCAATGTTATACTAGCTTTTGGTCGCGGCTCCGTCCACATACATGTCAGTTGACACAGTAAAGAATGCCTGTGTCCTTCCTCAAGAATCAAATCATCAGTGAAATGCAGGCAGACATACAAACAAGCTGCAGATAGAGTTACTATCAAATTTATAATAAGTTCAAATAGGTGTAAAATAAATTAATAGTAAAATGGAATGAAATAAATTTATATGTTGGTTTTGGTCAACGTGCTAGTCTTTCTATATCTATCTATCTATCTATCTATATATATAAAAATGAATTGCATAACTTAGTCTCGTTAAAACTCGAGAACGGCTGGACCGATTTGCCTAATTTTGGTCTTGAATAATTATTTGTGGAAGTCCAGAGAAGGTTTAAAAGCTAAATATTTAAAAATTAATTCAATTTTCTTTTATTAATTATGGTTTCCTTTTGATTGTTTTAAGTTTATTTTATACAAAAGTTTAGGTCTCCTATTTATCCGTTGAGGCAGTACTAAGTCTGCCGGGTCAACTAATTGAATAATGTATTTATTGTTTACAAGTACAAGTATAAGTTTACCATAATAATTTTTCAATTTTTATATCCCGGTGATCACAAATAATTAACTGTTGATACCTAACAAAAAAAAAACCTATGCTATAAGTATCAGCAACTGTTATTATGCCACAGTAAGGTAATATAATGCATTATTTTTAAATTAGAATAATAAAACAATTCAAATTACAAAAAAAAAAAAAAATATGGATAATTAGTAATAAATTAATATTATAGTGAATGTCTTTCTTCAATTTTGACTCGTTTAAAAAACACTTGAAGATCGAAATGTACTAATAGACATTTATTATAAGAAACATCAATTCAAGAACAAAACACAACTTAAGACCATCTTTCAAACATAACTCCGATATCAGTACCATTAATCACTGTATATTGTTTTGATTTTAAGTATGATGTCCAAACAATAAAGATCATTAAAATATCAATTAACTCTCTTCAATCTAAGTTTTGACCAAAGTATGAAGAAGTAACTTGTTTTTAAAAATAATTACCAAAGGTTTGTCGTTTTGTTTGGGAGTTTTTAAATGTCCAATTATCTAATTCTTATATAAAAGCAACTTAACTCAAAGTTCTATTCTTGGAACTTACTGATTTTACTCTAAACTGACCTTGAAAAGTTTCGTTTAAAACTGTTGAGAAAGAAGAGAAAGTTACCAATAAACAAGCTGATGTCCGCGGCTCCGCTTGCGTCTAAATGGTATAAAATAATTTACGTTATATCTGTACCTCAGAGGTAGACAATAGTAACTCCACATTTGGTGGAAATTACGTTTTTAATACCATTAAAAACGCAAGAACCAGTTCCACATAATGGTATAAAGCATTTTGTATAACATTAATTGCACAAATATTACAGGGTTTATTATTTAGATAATAGATAGATGTATCGTATTTATGTGTTTTTTATTCGTATCGTATTCATGATATTTTCCTCTATTAGTTATAAAAATACAGCTAAGTTAATTACTCTGCTTTTATTATAACTTTCACAAAATTACATTCTAAATTTCATTACGCGCATTTTTGCCTCTTGAAGGAGGGTACTTAATGTTTTTAACCGATTTCAAAAAAGGAGGAGGAGGAATCTTTTTTTTAATCTATGTTCATAATTTCATCGTTTAAGAACCGATTTCAAAAATTATTTTTGCATTGAATTCGGCATAGCTCACAGGTAGTCCCATCGTCACCATGTCGGGATCTGGTGAATATGGTGATGGGGTCCCAAGGAAATCGAGGGAACTCCTCAAATATCATAGGCACAATTGGGGCATCCTGCCTATGGGTATTTGGAATATTTTTTCTATGAAGTCGTTTTTTTTTGTTAAAATTATCTGAGCGTATGTTTTTCTTTTGTGCAAGACAACTCGACTACTTCAGTGGCGCGGTGCTAGTGTATGCGACTGCTATTTTTGAGGTCTAGGGTTCAAATCTTAAATCGAACCAAAGTTTTGTATGATCGTTCAGATATTTATTTTCAATGTATTTTAAGTATGTATTTTTAAAAAGTTTTTAAATATTCTATCAGTTCATCTAGCTTTGATAAAAAATGATAAAATGATATTTATTTCTGTAAGTAAATCTTTTCAGACATTTTTACAAGTCGGACTTATAGCTAGAAGGCGCCGGCATTTCCGGAAGAAACGCCGAAACAAACCACAGAGGTGTCTTTTTTTTTTTTTTAAGTCCGTGTACAATATTAAAGAGAACTATGTGAGTGCAGTAACGTACAGTAACGTTTCATAGTATAAGCTCTGCTTAGTTTGAAGCTAGATGGAGTAGTGTGTTACTTGTTCAAAACGTTTATTAAAAAGAACTCCCGCAATCATTGCATACACTCACAATAAGGATGGTGGCCCCTACTCCTGGATTCTACTCATCCTTTCCACCAGACAGAGTAGTCACTTTAGTAGGCTTACATAAAAAAAAACACACTATGGCGACATACTGAGATGCTTTTTCACGCACCCCTTTGAAGGACTCGGAACCATAGTGGGAGGGAAACACGTGCGCTGGTAGTATGTTCCAGTTTTTCATTGTTTATTTCAGGGACGTATCAAATGACATATTGTATTTAAATTCTAGTTTTCTCTATTTATTTATATATAGAATGGACCTCCGACAAGTAATGATATGATATGATATGCTAGTTTTTTATAAATAGAAATAATATTTTTTATAGCTTGTGCTTTCTCAATTTTGAAAGATTACAACATAAATGAAATTTAGTAAAAAGTGTAGTCACAAACATCTGTAGATAAAGGAAAAAAAGAAACGAAAATAATAAAAGATAACGAAAAGTTAGAAAAAGTTAATAAGTTATTTATTTATTTTATTTTATTTATTGTCTTTATTATTAACACAAAATTACAAAAGAAAAGAAACATATAAGTTACAAATTATATGGTGACGGATTAAGAATACAGAGCGTCATCACCCCTATTCATCTTTGGGGTCGTGAAATAAGACTAAGGGACAAACTACGCAAGACAACATCTTTGTAAAGAAAAGGAAAACTTGAAATAAACTCTTTTCTTTTTTTTACATGTGGAAATCCCCTCGGACCATCACCCCGCCGGGGTTTGCTATGCGGCGGGTCAGTGCGTCGGAAACGAACCAACTAAAACCACACGGTGTGCCCTGAATTTTAGGAGGAGTCCAGGGTGATACTTCCTTCTGGGCCCCTCCTAGCGCCTGCCCGCTCCTGATGCGGGCTCCGTCTCTCGTAGACCCTCTTTTAGGCAAAGTCCAGGAATACCCGGAAAACCGGCCCGGAAAGGGTCCGGCGCTGCGTCGCCCATGCAGGGCAAATAGCCAGCGTGTGACGTAAAACCCATTTTTTTTTTTTTTTTTTTTTTTTTTTTTTTTTTTTTTTTTTTTTTTTTTTACGTGTGGAAATCCCCGCGGACCGTCACCCCGTCGGGGGTTACGGCGGGGTGGTGTGTCGGACTCGAACCGACTAAAACCACACGGTGTGACCCTCTCTGCGCCTTTGTATTGGAAGGAGTCCAGGGAGGGGATTTCCTTCTGGACTCCAACCAGCGCCTGCCCGCACTGTTGCGGGCACCAACTCTTCACTCGACTCTCTAATTGGGCAACGTCCGGTCACACGCGGACGTCACCCCCTCGCGGTTGGCCACTACTGCGGACGGACGGGAAACCCGTCCCGCCCATCCGCGGCCACTCTCAGGGCGGCATGAGACGCAGGTATGCGCGCCTCCGCCGCCCGGGGCGCCGGCGGCGGATCGGGTCCGATTGGATGGAATCCTCCCGGGCCTTCTCCGCCACCTCCTTCTGCAAGATTACGTCCTCGCAGAAGGTTGCGACCGCGGTAAAACAACTGTCGCTGCCGGCCATCGATCTTATGACGGCCGGCAGCGAGAGATCCCCTCCGATGACTGCAGTGAGGACCCGGCGCTGCGCCGCCCAAGCGGGGCAGACCGCCAGCGTGTGCTGGGCCGTGTCCTCACTGCAGTCGCAGTGGTGGCAGGCGGGACTCGGTTCCCTCCTAGCGACCGAGTGCAGGTACTTTCCGAAGCAACCGTGCCCGGAAAGTACCTGCGTCAGCCGGAAGGAAAGGGTCCCGTGCTGCCGCCCTGCCCACTCCTCGAGGACCGGCTGAAGAGCCTCCACGGCGGCGAAGCCAGCGCGTGGGGTCTCCAGCCGGAGCGACCATCTCAGTATGGTGGCTCGGCGAGCGGCTTCGCGCCACTCGCGCACGTCCTCGGGCGGAGGGCGAAATCCGCTCTCCGCCCGGAAGTCAGCCACTCGCCGATAAACTTCGGCGAGCACTTCCGCCTCCAAATCCCACGGGGGTGTTCCGGCCAAGGCACACGCCGCCTCTGTGGACACCGTGCGGTATCCGCGTATGGCTCTGACCGCCAATATCCGCTGGGGGCGCCAGAGGCGCGCCCTGTTCTGGGCAGACAGAGCCGCTGCCCACACCGGTGCACCGTAAAGTGCCATCGACCGGACAACCCCCGTGTACAGCTGCCTAGTGGGGACACTGGCCCCGCCCAAATTGGGCAGAAGTCGCCCTAGGGCGGAGGCAGTGCCCACCAGCTTAGGACCAAGCTGTCGGAAGTGCTCGTCGAAGAGCCACCTACCGTCGAGGACCAGACCCAGGTACCTCATCTGGGCCCGGACCGGTACGAGGACCGAGTTGACCTCGATCGAGGCGCCGGCGGGCGGACCGCGACGGGGCCCATGAAATAATAGGGCCTCCGTCTTGTCCAGGGCCACCCGCAGACCCAGCGCCTCGATGCGCCCGACCACCCGGGAGACTCCTGTGGTGGCCAGGCGCGCCGCCTCCTCAAAGTTTGCCCCCCGGGCCGTGACCAGGGTGTCGTCTGCGTAACAGATTACACCCAGCCCGGGGGGGAGACGCCCTCGTAGGGCCCAGTCGTATCCCATGTTCCACAGGAGTGGTCCTAGGACAGACCCCTGCGGAACACCGCACGACATGGCCCTGCGTCTCAAGGCGCCACCTCGGTCCTCGTACTCGACGGTACGCTCCTCTAAGTAGTCTGCCACCAGCCGCCTCAGGTACCCTGGCACTCCGTGGTATTGGAGTGCGGCCCTGATGCAGCCGAATGGCAGACTATTGAAGGCGTTGGCGATGTCCAATGACACCGCCAACAGCACTCCACCGCCTCTCACCGCCTCTTCGGTCACGGCCCTCAGGCGCAGGATCGCGTCGACCGTCGAACGCCCTTCTCGGAAACCGAATTGGGCGTCCGACAGGTCGGGCCCCACCTCGCTGAGGTGCCGGACGATGCGGGCAGAGAGAACCCTCTCAAACAACTTGCCCGCCTCGTCCAGCAACACGATGGGCCTGTAGGCCGCGACCGAATCGGCAGGCCGTCCATGCTTCTGTATCAGGACCAGCTTCCCGCACTTCCAACGCTCAGGGAAGCGTCCGGACGCCAGGCTAGCGTCCAACACTCCCCTGAGGTGGTCCGACATGTAGTCGAGGGCTCGGGCCATCACTCGGGCTGGAACCCCGTCCGGCCCGGGGGCGGTGTTCTTGGACCGGATCCGTAGAACAGCCGCCCCTACCTCCGATTCCCTGACAGGCGGAACATCACCCACGCTGCCCCGACGACGGCCACGACGGGCCATCGATGGGGGTGTGTGTTCCGCCTGCTGCGGGAATAGGCCCTCGACCACTTCCTGCAGGAAGCTGGGCTGGAGAGTCTCCGTAAGGGGGGGGCCCTGTGTGCGGAGCTTTTGACGCACCGCACGGTAAGGGCGACCCCAGGGGTCACGCTCGAGACTCTCCAGCATCTCCTCTCTAGACGCGTCTTTGGCGCGGCAGATGGCCAGCCTCAGAGTTTCCCGAGCTGCTCGGTACTCCTCGTGAAGCCGGTCCACCTCCTCACCGCCTCCGCGGTGACGTCGCCGACTCCTGGTGTGGGACCTCCGGGCACGTACGCAAGCCGCACGGAGGTCCGCCAACTCCTGGGACCACCAGTAGACCTCCTTCCGAGGAGGCCGACGGCCACGAACGCGGGGCATGGCCGCATCGCAGATGAGCGTTAACGCATCGGCGAAGCGACCAGCCCCAACGTCGACCTCCTCGGTCGGGGCCTGCGGAGACAGCCAAGAGCAAACAATGGCCGCCTCCTCTAGTAGGTCCCTGTCCAGCTTGGCGACAGCCCACCGCGGAAATCGGGAGGGACGCCGCGCCGCGTGACCCCTACTGGCGTCCTGGGACCGGGAGAGCTCGAATCGGATATAAAGGTGATCCGAGAGCGTCTCGACCTCATCCAGGACACTCCAGTTCCTTACTCGTGCGGCGACTGCAGGGGTAGCGAACGAAAGGTCCACTATCGACCCCCCCTGCTGTCGCACGCACGTGTTGGTGGCGCCTCTGTTCAGCAAACAGAGGCCCACCGACGCCGCCCACTCCTCGACGGCTTCGCCCCTGGCGTCCGTCGCCGGGGAACCCCACGCAATGGACTTTGCATTGAAGTCCCCCAGCACGAGGACGTGCCCAGACCCCAATCGCCGTATCGAGGTCTCCAGGTTGTTGAGGAAGACCTCGAAGTCGCTCAGACTCCGGTTGGGGGAGAAATATACACCATAAATGGTGTTTCCCCCCCATTCGACGGCAACATATCCAGTACCCTTGTCTCTTAGCGACAAGGGCGGGGAATGAGCCGCCGTGGAGCTGACGACTGCCACGGAGCCGTCCCAGTCACCCATCCAATTTGGACGGGGAGGGACAAAATAGGGCTCCGCGACTACGGCAACACCTATCGACCACTGCGCCATCGTTTGCAGGAGGAGATCCTGCGCCGCGGCACAGTGGTTGAGGTTCGTCTGGACCAGGAGGTTGGAGACTTGATCCATTACTGGATCGTCTCTACAACCCCCTCCATGGGCGACGACGTCGTCGCCTGATCGACGTCGGAGGCAGCCTGGGTCGCCGGGCTAGCCTCCGGCGTCTGCCGAGAAGCGCGGGGAGGCTTGCAGCCCCCCTGCCCCATCTGGTGATTGGCGGGCTTTTTACCCGCCGCACACATCGGGCAGTGAGGGGCGGCAGAGCATTCTGCCGCCTTGTGCCCGGTTTGACCGCAGCGGAAGCAAAGTTCGCTGCAGTCAAAACAGCTCTCGCACTTGGTGCGAGTGTGTCCCGCGACGAGGCACTTGTAGCACCTCATCGGCCTCGCGGCCAGAACCGTGATTCTGGCATTCACGAAGCCGACGAGCATGCTCCCGGCGTCGGCCAAAACTTTGGCCGCCGCCACGGGACAGCTGACCCACACCGAGCCGAGGCCTCCCGGGCCCGGCCGGACGGTGCCGACTCGGATGGTGCCCGCGGTGCAGCCAGTCTTCTCCATGACTGCATCGCGGACATCCTCCGACGTGATGGAGTCGTCCAGACCCGATATGCGCAGTTCCGCGCATTTGGTGGGCCTGGCGACTTTGACACCGTCCTGGGCGGCAAACACCTCCCGCAGCCTCTCGGCGAAGGTGTCGGCCGTCTTGGCGCCCTCAGCCCCCGGGAACTCGAATACTCGAGCTCCCGTCTGGGCGCGGCGCAGCCTCATCCCCGCGGCCCCGAACTCAGCGGCGAGCCCAGGACGGGCCCCCTTGAAGAGGGCCGCGTATGTGAGCCCGCCACTGGCCGCCTCCGGCGACACAGTCACAACCACCGCCGCGGTTTTAGGCGGCTGCAGCTTCCGCGGCCTCTTCTTAGAGGCCGCTGCCGCCACCGGCGGAGACTGCGGGGCTTGGGCTGCGCGTTCGGCGGCCTTCCTCGCCCGCGCTCGCTGCCGCTGCTGGCACCTCTTCGAGGACCCCACAATATGCCAACCCTCGTTAGAGGGGGCTGGTCCCGAGGAACCCGTCGGAGGCGCCGGAGTGGGAAGCGGGGGGAAGTCCGCCCCACTTGAGGGCGCCCTTTGAGGCCCCTTCTTGGCCGGCGTTTTGGCCGGTGCCTTGGCCGGCGCTTTGGCCGGTGCCTTGGCCGGCGCCTGGGCTGGTGTTCCGGCCCCCTTCTTCGGCTGTTGTTGTTGCCTTTGGGGAGCCGGGGCCGCCATCGCCGCCGCGTAGGTGACGCGGCTTCCCACCAGGGTGGCAACCGGGGGCCTCTGCGACGCGAGCGGGGGGCGGACAACTGGCGCGGGAGGAAGCCTCGCCTCCAGGCCGGCCAGTCGCCCGTCCAGCATTCGCGTCATAGCGTCGAGCGCCTGACGCAGCATGGCGTCAGGGAGCTCGCCGCCAGCAGGGGCCTCCGGCCGAGACGGCGCAGGCGGGGCCGGCTCTTCTACCCGAGACGGCGCGGGCGGGGCCGGGACCTCTACCCTAGACGGTCCGGACGGGGCCGGGGCCTCTGCCCCAGATGGCCCGGGCGGTGGCTGGGCCCTCGACCGAGACGGCCTGGCCGAGGCCGGGGCCGGGGCCCCTTGCTCGGGCGGCCCAGGAGGGGCCGCGGCCATCGGCTGAGCACGCTGAGCCCGGAATTGGGCGAATTGCGCACTCAGGTCCGCTACCTGGGCAATCAGGCGGGTGTTGGCCTCGTCGAGGCGCGCCATATCCCCGCACAGTTTCCCCACCACTTCCGACAGGGCGGAGGAGGAGTCCTTAAGGGCTTTTACAAAAACGCCCTTTAGGTTCACGGATTTGATGGCCACCTTGTTGATGACGGCCACCGCCGCATTCGCCCTCTCCTGCACGGACACGGGAGCTTGGGGGGGTTCTCCCTCCACCGGCTCCCGAATCTTTAGCAGGAGATCGGCGATCTCCTCCTCCGCTTCGGCTTCGTTGAACGCCCTTGTCCTCCTGTAGGACTCCGAATTCGAGAACACGGAGTCCGTCGGCAGTGACACAGGGGCTCGCGACTCGTCGGTGCGGACGCCCTTCGCAACTGGCGTATCCAGGGATGAGTCGCTGTCCGGGTCTTTAGCCTCCCGCTTTCGGCTGTCGCTCCTGCTCGCGACTGCCGACTTAGAGCGTTCCCGCTCGAAACGCCCGTCTCTTCCTCTTCTTTGGCTCCCAGTAGTCCCTTTGACTGCTGGGAGCCCCACCGAGGTGGGCGGCCCGAGTGCCACCACAGCCTCCATCGACGTCGAGACGTCCGCTCCAGAAGAGCTCCCCTTCAGGATGCCCTTCTTCTTTCCCTTTCCTTTCTTCACATCAGTGTCCGTTGTTAGCGCCGTTTCGTTATGTTTTTGGTTTTCCGTGCCGTTGTTTATTTGTTTTGTTTGTTTTTTGTTTAGATTTTCCATATTTGAACCCACGATTGGGGGAGAAATAAAGGTCGACCCGGGCAGAGATCCCCCAATACCCGGGCAAGCGAAAATTTTTAACCCAGCCGAGGGGGCCGCAGGTACCTCGGCTTGGGGTGCGCTTGCGACTGAACTTCCCATCAGCCATGCATCCCCTGGCCACGCACCAGAACTTGGGATTCGGGGTAATTTTTTATAGAGGTTTTCTTCCTCGCGGTCCGGGCGGTTAAGCCAAGACCCACGTCCCCGGACAGAGCCGGGATTACGCTATGCCGACGGTGGCAGGAGGACTACGTCCCCCTGCCTGCTCGGTGGTAGTGTAAGTACACGCCGAGCCCGCCCTCCTTTCTCCACCGCTACCAGCGGGAGAAACTCCGACCCATGAAGGGTCCCACCTTCGGTTTTTTAACGAGGTTAACCTCCTCCTTGCTCCGAAGAGCGAAGAGCCAGCAGGGGAACCGGCGGAAACGCCCGCCCCGCTGGACCAGGCCTTGCCCGGGAGCCGATGATGGCTCCTCTCCAGCTAGAATATTAGCCGCTGGCGATAATCCTCTCCTCCAGATGACCGGAGGAAATGAGGAGGAACAGTGCTATCGCCAGCGCCCAGGGTGCACCACGTGGAGGTTTTCTAGCCAGCAGCACCCCGTGTGACGTAAAACCCTATACCGACCCGTCTCTCCAGGGTGCTATTACTATACCATTTACACCATTTATACATTTGGCCTACTGGCCAAAACCTTCTTTCTGAGGAGAGGCGTATGTCTAGCAGTGGACTGTTATAGGCTATTGATAATGATGATGACGACTTACAAAAATATGCATGCATCTTAAATTCAGCCAGACTATGAGAAAATATATTTATGCCCCTTTGAAGGAATTGAAGTTTTAAGTAGTTCTGGCTTTCAACGGTTTAATGACAGATTAAAGCTTAACTACCGTACAATGCTTATATACTCCAGTGTCCCTAGATTTGTTCGGGCTCATGGGACCTTAAATAAAGGGGAAGGTGTCGTGGGATTCTAGTTAGAACATTTACTTAAACCGATTTTGCTGAGGAGGTCTGAATATTAAATGTGACCATAAAAACTTTTATATGGCAATACTATTGTTGTATGTTCTATTAAATGTTTAGACGTGTTTCAAATTCATCCATTTTAAATTTGTTTTCAAAGGCCTTACATATATTTATTGTATAGGTGAGCTATTAAACGGCATAACATTCCATAAAGTACAAACGATTAAATGGTATATCATTAATCATTATACATTAGCAATTGCTTTGTCCGTACGTCTATTGAAGAGTAGACAATAGAGTCGATCGTGACTGTTTATATTTAAAAAAACGAAATGATAATGAAGCTAAAACAGTATTACCTATTATTTACTCCTTCGTAATAATAATCTGTTTTCCAAATGGATCTGTAAAGCACATTGTATATTTAAGTTCCAGGTTTGGGTCACCTTGCTGCATTGTCTTCCCTCACAATGAGGATGGTGACACCTACTCCTGGATTCTACTCATGCTTTCAATCAGGCAGAGTAGAGTCACTTTGGTAGGCAAAAATAAAAAAAATAAAACTTTTCTCAAGATTTTTACACGTAATTATATATGTTACTGGCTAAGTCCCGCGGTGTTAGAAGCGGTTGTTGATCTACCCTTTCAATAACAACTGCTGGTAACTCCGTTTGGAGAAGTAGTATTAAATATATTTATTTATTACTTGGAACAAACAGGCAGACAGAGAGACGGATAAAAAACGAATTTAATTTCAATTTACATACCTATGGATAATTTCTTACTTTTGTTGAACTTGATATATGTTGTTTAGATATTTAGCTTCTATTTGTGGAGACTTTTTTTTATAATCTATATTAATAACAATAAATCCATTTAATCAGTCTTACAAATCTTTCCGATTCCAAATGTATGGCTGAAGTTTCCCAAAGATTAATAAATAAATAAATATATTTTCATACCCATTTAATGAAAAGATGTTAATTTCAAATTACAAACAGCCAGACAGACTTAGCTTGTTCTATAAATATAATACATTACACATGCCTGTGATAGGTATTGCTACCTAAATTGTATGAAGTAAAATGGTTTAATGAAAGCCGCCGCCAGTCGGAAACGATTGCACCATCAATGCCAGTATTAATAACAATAGATGTTTTATATCATTAATCTAATAATAAATGAGGCTGATCAGACGATCAAAGTAAGTAAGTCGATTAAGAAGCCCACAAAAAACCAAAAACAAAGTGATTCAGATTTTATTCTTTTGGTGGACAAAAAGCGATCTTGTAAGTTTAGATATAAAGTGCAATTCAGATGTGTAGTTAATTGTGGTAAGTATTTCTTTTTTTAATTGTATAGAGGTTTCTCTATACAATTAAAAAAAATGTTAAATGGTGTTATGTCACTTTATTAATTATTGGAATGGAAATATTTTGAGTCTCATTCTTATCTCGTGTGCCTATCAGTTCATGGAATGAGGAACAGGATAGCCAAAGATCTTTACGATCTATTCTAATCAGGTAAAGACATTCTTACTTCTCTTGTCTGAATAGGTTTAAAGCAAGTTTAAAAATAAATACGTACCCAGGATTTAAAGAAAGAATAAACACATTGCTTTGCGACAAGCCTTGTTTTATTTAAATACTAGCTTTAGGCTATTTCTGTTCCAAATTACATTTAAATCGGTTCCGTAGCTTTTTCGTTGGTCTAATGGATAGCACATGCGATTGCTAATCAAGAGGTCTCGAGTTTAAATCCCGGGTCGGGCCAAAAAGTGTTTTTGGGATTTTCTTAAGAAATTCCTAATAGCAGCCCGGAGTTTGGAAGTTTATTGATGATTCACGCCCGTGCCTCGGAGAGCACGTCAAGCTGTCGATGGAAAAACTGATATTCATATTGTTGAACTAGTAGCCGACCCCAAATAATATTGGGAATAAGGCTAGGAAGAAGAGTTTAGGCGTGAAAGCGTAACAGACAGACAGACAGAGTTATTTTCGAATTTATAATATTAGTAGGGATTGAAGTAATTTGAGACCTAAATTTAATGTACGTCGTGAAAGTGAATTGTTTTAGGTTTGTTTGCTCGTATTATTTACGGTAGCCTAAAGGCCTAGAACAATTGAACTAACTACGCAAATTCGCAAATCTAACTACCACGCATTTCTACTCTCATCTTGTTAATATTGTTTTTGTTCTTATTCATTTTAACTACATATAACAGGTGAATTATTATTGTTATTTTTGTTCTATTTATTTATGCTTGTTTCATAAATGATATCTATCGCTTTAGGAATATCTGTGCGGCGATGGATTTTACAAGTATAAATGAAACAGACTCAAAGAACATTCAGACTTAGAACCATAATTTATGAGAATCCTATCTTAGGCATACCAGTAAAATACATATTCAAAAATTGGAAGTAGCAAGAGAGTTTTATTACAGATAGTTTAGCAAGTTCAGTTTGACTCTTGGTATCGTATGAAAGTACCATTGAACTATATTTGAATGAATCAATCAACAACCCATAATGTCTCACTGCTGGGATAGTCTTGACCCGTAGTTATGACCATACATCACCAAGCTGACCGAGTGGGGACTGGCAAGACACGTTGTGACTTCGTAATCTTGGATGATTTTAAGCCGCCCGTAGGTCTCCAACTAAGCTTCACGACTGCTATCTTACGATAACAACCGGGACCGACTGATTAACATGACCTCCGAATCACGTAAACGCTCATAACATATCATGCTACAAACGGTCACCTATCTAGGTCTGACCGCGCTGTAGTTGCTTACCCTCGGTGATTGTTTCCAACCACCCATGAGCGCTTCAATGCATAAAATGCTTTAAATGCATAAAATGAATATATTAATCAACTTTATATATCAATTTCTGTCTTCATTCAACTCGAGGTTTAATCGCACTTCATTCGTATAAAATTATTGTTCTAGTTTTGGCCTCAAGCTATCAAGAAGCCGACTGTACTTTATTTATCGTTTTTAATAATATAATTGGCATGCGGGTACTGATATTGGAAGTCGTTTAAGTGAAACATACTGAAGACTGTTATTTCTTCAAGACTGATGATTCTTGGTAAGTTATAATAAATGGAAGAAGATTCTACTGTTCTGTAACTTATAAAGTGAATAACAGTTTTTATGTTTAATTCTGTTTGTGTAGGTTATGTACAATAGTTGATAACTATTTAAAGTTTGCACAAAGCTAATTCATCATCATCATCAATAGCCTTTAACAGTCCGCTGCTGGACATAGGCCTCTCCTTGAAAAGGAGGTATTGGTATACTATACCAAGTTGGCCATACGGGTTGGTATAAGGTTGGTTTCAAGTTTTCCTTCTCTTTGCATTGATGTTGTCTTGCGTAGTTTATCCCTTAGTCGCCTTTTACGACACCTGCGCGGGATTAATAGGGGTGGTGACACTATGTATTCTTAATCTGTCACCACATTGCTCAGCAAGCTAATTAGCATACTATAAAAGAGCTTGGAATAAAAGGTTTATTTATTTTTCTCTCATTTTATTTTATTTTAACCAGTCTAAAAAAATATTAAAGTGTCATTTATATAATACATCACAAAACCTAATTTATTTCATTCTAGCAATCGCGCATCGAAGCTGTTTACGCCCATGGTGTGCCGGTCGATAATGAAGACTTCGTTGAGTCTCGACCAGATGGGAACCACGGCGATCGTCAACCGCCCACGAAGATTGCCGATGTTGGTGGAGCAGTGCGGCGCGTGCAGGTCTACATTGTCGTAGCAACCGAGTTGTTGATTTTCCGCTCTCCAATTTTTACCGTATAAATTTTCCTCACTTTTTCAGTTTTGTGCATTTATGTTGTGAAATATTGTTTATAACACGTATTGAAGCTGGATCATGCGTTTCAATTGTGAATCCACCGCACAGGACCCGATAGATACACAAACAATATACTTAGGAAGTACCCCGTACACTTTACACTCTATAATATTTTTTAAGACTGGTTCATAACTATAATGGACCAGTCTAAAACATGACTAACTCTATCAAACAATAATCATAATAATATATTTTTGTCACTAACTATACCTACGCAGATTAATAGATACGTTTACACAGTATGTCATAGACTAATGAGCCATGTAATTTCCTATAAAAGCATGTAAAAGACAATGACAAACGACATAGCAGTATTGAATATAGGAACCTACAAAACAATAACTGTTTTTCGACTTTCGCAACTTTTACACATACTCGTTTTTACTGTAAACGGAACTTATTCGCAATAAAATTAAAAAGGTTACGATACCTTCTATTTTCCGACGTTTCGAACGGGTTATACCGCTCGTGGTCACGTCACGGGTAGACTGATGTGAGCTTAGCGTCGCCTTCGTAACCTTTAAAAACATGAGTACTTATAAAACAAGTTAAGCTCTAAATACCTGATGCTCCCAGAAAAAATCCACTATATTTTTATGTTAACAAAACGGCCTAAGCTTGATATACATATTTCTGCATGATATTACTTCAGACTCACACAACGTTGACAGATCTGTCGTCACAACAGCTGATACATCTTTTTCTTTACCATGTGATTTATTGGTCCAAATTCTACTTTCTTGATATCTCTTATTTAAATGCCTGATGTAACAAACAACTTTGTAGAAGTATTTTTCTATTAATGAAATGGCAACCAGCCGAATAATATTATCTATTTCTGCCAATGTCGAGTCTTTAACGACTTTAATTCTAAAGTATTCTAGTCTTCAAGTCGTCGTAATGAATTAAAAATGTGCATGAGATCAAATGGGGATCATCTTTAGAAAAAAAAAACTTTGTTGAAGTCATGTCAAATTATAACTAACTGTCATAAAAGCTGGTTGTAGCATATGAGGTGTCAAAAACAATAAGAGAAGTAAAAAAAAGAACAAATGACTTAATCGTAATTTTATTGTTTGTGTGCATTCGTCTAAATTCACCTGTAATATTTTAGTTTTTTAAATTGATTTTTAAACTGTACGTTTGTTCAAATAGATATTGTGGGTTATTTTAATGTGTTATAAAGAACTTCACCTTGTGCAATCACGAAATTTATTAAGATTACGGAAAAAAGGTTACAGAAAAAAATAGACATTGTATGAAATTGACTTGAAATCCTACCCCTGTTTGTGGTATATCTGAGAATATTAGTATGTCTTTTTTAAAGGATATGAATAATAGGTACTGAAAGTTCTCATATATGTATTTTTTTTGTAGAATTACTATCTAAAATTATCTAGCTATGGGCATCTTTCAACCAAGCTGATGATGATGATTATGAATTGAAATTGAATACCTTGATTAAATTACGTAATACAAAATAAGCGTATCTGAATCTCTGAAAAATAAACGATTTATAAATTGTAAATCATTCAATCTTGATATCAATCATCTCTAGCAAACTTATTGAATTTATCAGAACACACGTAAATATAAACACACTACACAGTATCAAACTAAATAGTATTACCATTCCCAATATGGTTTAAATATTTGCTATGCCAATATTTAACTTATTCCAAATCAATTAAGTTTGTAAATTGAAACGGCTTCTTCTGAATATCTTACGATTAAAATTAATCGTATCAACTGTAGCGGGCCTAAGCCTTCTTATTTGTATAAATGTGTGGTTCTGTATCAGAAGTTCTAAATAGAATATAATCTACGTATTACAGTAAACAAAAACGTGAAGTTTAATGTCGCATATATGAGAGAGTTAAATTGGTTTAGAATGTTTATTGTTCTTCGCTTTTTTGTGCGCAGTGATTTTATACAATAGTTTATTACCATGCCAGGCACTTGTGTACTTTTGGTTTAGAAATAATAAAATTGTCAACATTCTTTCCTACAAAACCTACTAGACCTACATAACTACCAAATAACTAGTATTCATAAAGTATAAATTGACAATTTTTTTATTCACTAAAACTAAAAATTCACCATATACATTGTTTGAAGTCCATAAAAGATAGTCAATCGATAAAAATAATCCAATGCCTACATTCCGTTACTAAATTGATGGTATTGTTCACTTCTCCTACCATTGTTACAATTTTAACTTTGGGGTTAAACACCGACCTCTTACGACCTACATTCAACACCTTCTAATGGAAGTAAATAGATAGAGTTTTCAGTCGCTTAAAAATATAATGGGAGGCCTAATAATAGGTTTTATCAGTAGCTATATTAACTTTAGAATATTCACCTATAAAATTATTTAAAAATAAGGTGACAAATCAAATCAAATCAAATCAAACCATTTTATTTCAAATAAACCATACAACGGCACTTTTGAAACGTCAAGTAGTCAGTCAGTAGTCAGTCGTGAAGCTAATCGTCTGTTCCAATTCGTAGATCCTATGGAGAAGAACAGACAAGAAACTCCATGGACACTCTTTTCCAACATTGTTTTTACAATTTTTGGTTACATTGTTTAAGGCATTTTATTAAATGTGAGGACAATGTAACGATGCTGATATTTACACATGTAGTGTCCAAAAACAATTAAACAATAAATAGAAGTTGTGAGATGACCAGCCCCGACTGGCGGCGCCCGTATCACGAGCATGACCCATGCACCAGCCATCGTCCAGTTCAACCATATCGTAGGGAGCTGAACGACCCGCTACACACGCCACCGCCAGCAGGACTTTTGAGCGAGCATGACATACTCACAACCGCCAGTCAACAAACTTATGCTACCAGTGACTACAAAGTGCTCACATGTACAATTCAAAATGTTCGTAGTTATACAATAATAAAAACCATTTATAATTATGCTACTCTCTAAGAATGCGATAAATATTTGGATCATGTCAATAAAAAGTAATTTATTATGCAATAATGATATTACAAAAAATAATAATAATAATATAATGTCAAACAAGATACAATTAAAATATCAATAATCCCAGTCGAAAATATGGATATCCAATGTAAAAAAAAAAAAAAAAATTGAAATATATGAATGTCAATTATTATGATAAAATTTACATATGTCAAAAATACAAACTAACTTCTAAATAATTTGAGAATTAATCATGTGGCTGTGGAGCAGGACCAGCATTAAGCCAAGCATTCTTGTCGGCAATGTAATCCTCTAATTTGTAATATGCTTGCTTACATAGTGTGCGTTTTACACGTTTAAAACGTTTCTCTGTTAAATCTAGTATGTTTTGAGGTATTTTATTATAAAATTTAACACAGTACCCCATAAAAGATGTATGCACTTTTGAGAGTCTAAAACGTGGTTGAATTAATTTATCTTTATTCCTAGTATTATACCCATGTCTATCACATCTTTGATTGAAGAGATGTAAATTTTTTCGAACATACATTATGTTTTCATAGATGTACTGACAAGGAACTGTCATGATATTGATCTCCTTAAAAAGGCCCCTAACAGAATCGCGACTGCGGAGACTATATATAGCTCTAATGGCTCTTTTTTGCAGAATAAAAATTGACTCTATTTCTGCCGCACGTCCCCAAAGCAAGATGCCGTATGACATGATGCTATGAAAGTAACTAAAATAAACTAATCATGCGGTTTCCACATCCGTTAGTTGCCGAACTTTTCTAACAGCATATGCCGCTGAGCTAAGCCGCCCAGCAAGTGATTTTACATGCGGACCCCATTGTAATTTTGCGTCTATCGTGATTCCCAAGAAAACAGTTTCGTCTACCAATTCTAGCTTCTCTTTGTTAACTAAAATGTCACAATTACTGCTTTTAACATTTGGCAAAGAAAATCTAATGCATTTGCTTTTCTTTCCATTTAGCAATAAGTTATTAGTAGTGAACCAATGATGTACGTTATTAATAGTATTATTTATATCAACAAAATTTTCAGCCCGCCTATCAACTTTAAAGATCAATGAAGTATCATCTGCAAATAATACAATGTTCGGTTGATCTTGCAATATGTGTGGGAGATCATTAATATACACCAGAAACAAAAATGGGCCTAATATTGAACCCTGCGGTACTCCCATTCTGACCTTTGAGCCCAGAGAATTTACGCCATTTACCTGTACTTTCTGCTGCCTATCATTGAGATACGACTCAATCAAGCTAAGTGCTCGTTTATCTAGTCCGTAGTGATTAAGCTTTAATAATAATGTTTCATGACTTACGCAATCAAATGCCTTCGAGAGATCACAGAAAACCCCGATAGCATCCTGTGACGCTTCCCATGCATCAAAGATGTGCTTTAACAAGGTGACACCGGCGTCGGTTGTACAACGTCCTTTGGTGAAACCGTACTGTTGATCGTGAAGGATGTTATTTTTGTTAAAGTAGCGAAGCATCTGATTAAGCATGATCTTTTCAAATATCTTGCTAAAGACTGGCAAGATTGAAACAAGTCTATAATTATTTGTATCTGTAGGGTGTCCGGATTTAAATAAAGGTATTACTTGACGATTGAGGACGATTGACAATCGCTAGGTTCAAAGCAAGACAATGAAGTATAGATTGACAGACGATTGTTTTAAAGTTCTAAATTTATCCGATTAAATATGCTAGCTTTTTCTTGTGGCTCTGTTTGCGTGTATATCGATAAATAGTAGGCCAAAGTCTCAAGAATCAAAGTAACTCCACGCCAAATTTTATTAAAATTTGATCCTGAAAGCATAAAGACAGACCGACAGCGTTACTTTCAAATTTATAATATAAGTATGATTTGATACTGTTAATGTTCTTTTAGATTTTTATTTATTTAATTATTTGAGATAGTACATATTTTTCACAATATGTGAAAGTTATTGGTTGTTTAAAATATGTAAACTTTAAATCATGATGAAACTTATGTCGAAATAAACTCTAATAAGATCCAAATACAATTTAATTTTGTTGAACATAATACAGGTAGATTATAACAAAGACAATTCTTTCATAAACAAAAAAAACATTAAATAATCAGAAAAAACTTATAATTGCTTACTAAGCAAATTAGCTTAGTCAGGCGCGTAATAGGAGAAAGGCGATTTTAAACCAAATTTGAGCATCAGTTGTTGCACCATGTAATTAGCAATTCCAACGATTAAGTGTAATTTACTATTTGCCGTTGTTATGTAATAAATTTATCTTCAATAGCGATATTTTGGTCAAGTATCACTTGAGCATAGGTTGATATGATTAAGAAATAATATCGTAAACATGCAGTTTTGCCATTACTGTATTTATTGTGTGCGATGATATAATTGTGTGATACCGAGGCACTTTGTGTACGCATATGCGACTCCTGTGCTTGAGTTTTCAGGTTCGATTCCTAGGTCGGACCAATGTTTGTGTGATCCGTAAATAT
Organism: Phragmatobia fuliginosa; assembly: GCA_932526445.1. Lineage (NCBI taxonomy): Eukaryota > Metazoa > Arthropoda > Insecta > Lepidoptera > Erebidae > Phragmatobia > Phragmatobia fuliginosa. The sequence goes on along the minus strand of OW052081.1, from coordinate 6,512,553 downwards.
TTGTTTTGCAGTTTGTGTGTTTTCTATAATGTATATTTACTTTTATAATGTACATTATATATGTAATATTTTAGTAGTAGAGTATGTATTTACTAAAATAGCGTATGTTTATGTATTTATGTCAGTTGACTATCACCCATAACACAAGCTCTGCTTAGTTTGGGACTAGATGGCGTTCCGTGTAATATTATTATAAACATTCATTTCAAAAATCTCATATTAAGTCAAATAGCTTTTACTTATCAAAATGGCACTAAATTTTATTTAAACGTTATAAACAATATGTAACTACTTTCGAAGTCAGAGGGCACTAAAGTTATTTATCTCACCCTTTCCTCATTTATAGACGCTCTTCTTAGTTATTCTGGTTTTTGACTTATTTCCAACTTAAGAACCTTCACTAACATTTCAAGAGTCCTCCGACTCTTTTATCGATTTTTAGAATCCTCAGAACTCGTTATAGGCCTCTATGTAAGTTACGATATAGATCACTTTGGGTGTATTAATACCTACATAATAATTTATAAAGTATTCAGTGTACATCATATACTCAGTGCATTCTATATTCCTGGAGAGACATGCAGAGGCATTTGGAACGAATATTTTCATATTATTAATATAATAAATTTGAAAGTAACTATTTGTCTAGCTCTTTGTTGATAGCTAAATTGCCGCAATGATTTTAATAAAATTTGACATAAATATACTTAGAATTTTGAGAAAAGACATCGGATAACAACAACTTGCAACTTAAACTGGCTACTGTTGCAAAGTTTTAATTACAAACCAAGTATTAATATTAATCTTCTATCCTTCATAAGAAACGTGTATCAACTACAAAATTCATCCACAAAACTATGTTTTAAAACGCAAACTGCAGTTTAAAACTTAAGCAGAGACAAATAAACCAGAACTAATTATAAAGCGAGTTTGCACCCATCCGAAGTTTACACCAGTAAAGTCATTCCTGTTACAGCCCTGATTCGTTGAGCCGAAATTTGAGGGCCTAAAAGAAAACTTAAATTGGACTTTTGTGAGGCTCTACGTGGTACTTCAAGTTTCTTAGGTAACTTTGGCTGAAAATTAGATTTTCTGAATGTTGTCCTCCTTAGTTTTAATGGAATAATTGTTTTGTTTAGATATTATCACAGGATTGACGTAGTCTCACCTATTATGATATTTGTTTTTGGAAACTTTTGGAAAGAAAAACGGTTAGCTTAAATTTTTAATGACGAAAAAATAGTATCTAAAATATCCCTTGCTTATGGCAAAAAAAAACATGAGTAAATATCCAATGACGTAGGCAGATATTTACTGGTATTTGGATGGCCATCACACTCACTGTGAATGCAGGCTGTAATAGCAACCCACTCTACGGTGTGGTGTTTTTTACACCCCACTTAAAGGACCCGAGATTATAGTAGGAAGGATTTCAGTTTTTAACTGCTTACCAGAGGAAGAAAGAACCGAATTGTTTAGTGCTATTACAGCCTGCATTCACACTCACTGTGAATGCAGGCTGTAATAGCAACCCACTCTACGGTGTGGTGTTTTTTACACCCCACTTAAAGGACCCGAGATTATAGTAGGAAGGATTTCAGTTTTTAACTGCTTACCAGAGGAAGAAAGAACCGAATTGTTTAGTGAAAACAGTGACTTCCAAGACTAGCACGTGTTGTCCTGTAGAGGAAGAAACCTTATGTAAAAGCCCAACTATTTTAAGATTTTAATCCAGTCCTACTTGCTCGTTTCCACCTATCCGAAGCCTGTCACATTCCAACCGTTCCGTAACGTCAAAAACTCACCAAAGCACATTGTAACTAAATTAAATAAAATGGGTTAAAGGTTAGAAAGATGATCATGTATCACTTATCTTCAGTAATGAAGAGGGTAGTTGCACAATACATTTCCAGAGGGACTTGCGCGTTCCAAGGATCTAACTATTGCAAGTTGTAAAAAAATATGACCGTATTGAGTGTTATAAAGCAAGTGCTTTTATATTGTTCTCGAGTATATAATAGTTTTTATTTTATTCTTGCATAGTTTAGGTTTTATACTTAACTAACTTTCGCTTGCGGCCCCGCCCGTGTATATGTCGGTTATCGCTGTAAAAAGTAGTCTATGTCCTTTTGGTGTGAAAGCCGGACAAACAGACAGGCAGAGTTACTTTCGCGTTTATATTATTAGTAAAGATTACAAATGATATTACTGTTAATACTTGTCAACGTAGGCATCTGTTCATTAGTTTAATGTGTTTTAAATTACTTCAAGATATATTTTATACTATTTTTTTTTTACAAGAAGATCGTATCGTTTACCACCTTATGAAGCCTTTGGCAAAGTAGTTTTATAGTAATGATAGCTGTAGATTTATGAAACCTGAAAAGGAAAGAGTTCATTTTATGAAACTCCACTGTTTTACTCCTCTTGGGTCTACTTACTCCTGTCTCAGCACCACGCTACCCTTTTTGTATAACGAGGTAGCTCTTGTTGTCAACGTTTTTATGTTAGTTAACTTATGATTTTTTAATATTATCACTAACTAAATACATAACTCTGTCTTTCGTCTGAGATAATGATGAAATAAATGTATTATATTGTTAATTGCACTAACCAAATCAAATCAAATCAAACCATTTTATTTCAAATAAACCATACAACAGCACTTTTGAAACGTCAAGTAGTCAGTCAGTAGTCAGTCAGTAGTCAGTAGTCAGTAGTCAGTAGTCAGTCGTGAAGCTAATTATCTGTTATAATTCGTAGATCCTATGGAGAAGAACAGACAAGAAACTCCATGGACACGCTTTTCCAACATTGTTTTTACAATTTTTGGTTACATTGTTATATAACGAAAATAAAAATCATATTTCAGAAATTAATTAATTCAATTTAAAACAGAATAATCCACACGTCATTTTTCAATTAACTAATTCATAGGTTGCATAATAATAATATTTCATTGCCTTTATGGTTGACTTGTTAATTATAATTTGATAGGCTTAATGCAAATTTCCTTTGTGTTGTGTGTAGTTTACATAAATATATTTTTTTAATTTGTGATTTAATGGTGTAAATTGGTGAGTGTACACCATAATTATAGCGGCTAAATTAATTGTTTTATATATATATATATATTTACTGACCTATTGCCACACACTAAAGGAATAATAAATAAACTACATTCTGATCACTGTGGACAGATGTGTGCGTTTGATATAAAAAATAAAATAGTGGTAACACGAGATATTACTGTGGTACCTAAAACTGTAACTCGTATGGAAATTTTGGTATATATATATATATATATATATATATACAATAAGGTTTTTGGTATATATATATATATATATATACCAAAAACCTTCATACAAATATAACTTGAGTCTAAGCGGAAAGAAAATAACGAAAACGAAACTGTTAAAGGTTCTGCTACAATGTCTGAGGCATGGAACTCTAAAAGACGCAATAGTATCATAGAATATGAAAGAACAATGATTGTTGGGTCGTAATAAGAATCCACAACATATTAACAATATATACTCGTATGACCATAAGACGTTGATATTGATATTGAGATTTAACCGTAATCCGTCAGACGAATAGAAATTACTTAATAAGTTATCTATTAGTGCGTAATCTGAAGGATATTGAGGTAGATGTTGCTTGAGACTTGATACAGTAACAATTATATAAATGTTTTCCCAACTTCTTAACGATATCTCTTAAACTCAGACGTAGCTGTAAAGTTAGTCCGAAAACATGATTTTATAAAACACTAGCTGACCCGGCGAACTTCGCACCACCCATTTGTGAAATTCCAGAACTTACAATTGCAAATCTAAACAATTACACACTTAAACACACACAAAAAAATTCTAACTACCATATTTATAATTGTCATAATAAGTATCCTATGTCCTATCTTAAGAAGTTCAAAAATCCATTACAAATTTCATTGATATCGGTGCAGCGACTTAGCCGTGTAAGGGTTAAACTAGTAAGAAGACAGAAAGACAGGGTCATTTTCGATTTATAATATTAGTATGAACTGTGGATTAATATTACAATGATAATTTCGATTTTTACGCCAATGGTCAGCTGATATGAGTTACACCTTAGAAAAGGCTTGTCAAGTCAAGAAAGGCTAGTCTAGCCTTGTACACATCAAATTATAAATACCTCAAATTCTACGAGTGCCACACGGGAAATTTTAATTTACTGTCAAACGATTTATCACCCCATTGCAGTCCACTATTAAATCCCAAATGATGTCGATCAAACGTTTGTGAAATGGTATTTTCTAGTTATAAATACTCTCCAGAATAGGCCAGAATGGTGTCAGAATGATTTTTCGATGAAATATCATATATTCCTTGCATCTGCTTCCTCAAGAAGCTACACTTATTCATCGGGGACTCCTCAACATTAAAAATAGTGATAAATTTTAGTATTCTTCAAATTTGAAATTGAAATATAGGATTTCCTTGATTGTCTTATGTTACTCTTACATGGTAAAGTACTAATTTAAAAATAATTACAAAAGAAATTTGACATATAAATGTAGTAAATAAAATATTATCATATCAGATGAATAAAAAAACTTATTAAATTTGCAAGCGTAGGCTGGTATGAAAATACTTGTTTCAATTGTTCTATACTTAACTTATTAAGATGAAATAAGACAAATAACGAAGGCAACGAATACTTTATCCTAAGAGAGTCTAAAGTCTTAAGAACATTAAATACGTCATAATTTAATCTTACCTGTAACTTAACATAACTTTAGCAAGTTTATTAATAATGATCATAAAATTTATACAGCCAACGCTACCTGAATAATTGTCTAGAGTTATTATACGACGTAACGTACGTAAACTTTTGAATACAAGAAGAGCAGATAGACGGAGAAAAGGAGATCATTTTTTTTTTGTTTTGTTTATAATTTAATAGCCTTTAGTAGTTTTTCGCTGGAGGTTGGTCTTATCTTAACAAGGAGGTTTTGACCTACAATGTTATATGATTGATTTACATTTTTTTATATTATGTTCTTCTCCATCCACTTTAGTACAACCAGCCGCGAGATGACCACGTACGCGTAAGTTGTACATGGCCTAAATAGAGATTTTTCAAAGTAGATGCCAGTGTCAATCCGAAGTATCCAGATGTTTAAATAACAGCATATCCTGGATCACTACTATTCCAGGCATAGAATAGCCACTCAATGTGGATTTAATCGATCCGATTCCTAGTCAACACCTTGCCGCAAGTTGAGTGGAGTGGCGGCACGAGTAGGTTACCACACCTTAAAAAAAAGTTAAGGTTTTTTTTCTTTTCCTTGTAGTCTCTCTTTTGTAGTTTTTGTAAATGTTATTTGTTTGTTTTACCATTAAAAGAATATACATTAAGATAATAGTTAGTTAAGAACAAAATCAATAGTCACTAATAAAAGTAAAGAAAATAATATATTCAGTTTACTCAAAGTAAACTCCCTTATTCATATAACTCTCATGTCATATTTATGAGTGTTTGCTGTGTTAGAAATGAATATCAAATACTAAGACTATAAATCATCGTAGAGAAACGTGGAGTCGGTAGTGCCTGGGCGAAGCTGGCTGATTGTTCGGCAACACCGAACTTCATTCCGGCATCCGCTCCACACAACATCAAACAATATGAAAAGGAATACATACAAGATTTATGAGGTCTTCGTTTTCAGATGGTTTATTTGTTATAAATATATCAATTGATGTTATTGTATTGTGTCAACTTGTTTATACTTGATGAAGAATTGCTAAGAAATAGCTTAGGATTTCAATACTGCGATTACATCACATTGTTTATTACGATTAGATATAATTGCGTTAGATTAGATGTATTAATAAAATTGAAGGAAAAAAGATTTAGTATTAAAAGAATTAGGAGGATTGTGATTTTCTAAATATTCTTTATATAAGTATTTAATACATAATAAATATTTCGGACATCTTACACACAATGCAATCTAGTCAAAAACTAAGCAGAGCTTGTATTATGGGTTCTAGACAATTGATATAAATACATAAACATAATGTATGTACATAAAAAACATCCCAACTCCGAAACAAGCATTTGCGGATCACACAAACATTTGGTCAGACCCGGGAATCGAGCCCGAGACCTCTTGATCAGCAGTCGCATACTAGATACACTAGACTAACGAGGCAGTCTTTTTCATTTAAAAACACAATCAAAACCTATACACATTTTTTAGTTTTTTTTTTATATTTAAGCCTTCCAAAGTGACTACTCGGCCTGATGGAAAGCATGAGTAGAATCCAGAAGTAGGGGTATTTGATGGAAATTTGGAATACTAAACACTTATTCTATTTTTAGAGCTTTTTAAATGGATGTAAGTTATTGAACAATTTTTATCCAAAAACAAATGAATCATTCTTATAGTTTTCCCAAATTCTAAATTATTTGTCGTAAGTTCAATTTATGTTAATAAAAGTACAAAAAGATGACACACTATTAATAAACCTCAACGAGAAATGGATATTAAAATTTGAAAACAGAAGAGAAATTAATAAGCTTTAATATTTCACAAGAATTAAGAAATTTAATTTCTGTTATTATTCGAATAGTTTGTAGATAATAATCAAAATTCCGAAAGCTCTATAATAACCGTGCTACACTAAATAATACAAGAAGCGAGATCAAATTTAAGGCCGATATTGGTTTACTGGTATTACAATAATTAATGGTTTCACCTTGAACTTCTACTGGTTCAATTACAAAACGTATTCGATAGAAATTGTAAGCCAGACCATCGATCAGATTGCTTTTTAAATTTTGGAAAATTTGTACAAGTACTGTTACGATTATTAACGAAGGCTTTAGGAAAAGGATACAAAACAAAAACCACGTATGTTGCATAACTGTTGCACTTTTATAACCTATGTGCACATACCCCATCAAAGGTTGATTAGTAGAATAGGTCCATAAAGTTATTAATAAATTAAGTAAAGGGTATAAAATATCACTATTAATAAAATAGCCAAAACTTTTCATTTTCTTTTGTTTCTTGCATATTGATTTTGATTTCCATTTGCAAATTTTCATTTCATACACATAAATATTATTAAAGAAAGAAAATATAACAATTTAAAAATTACCAAAAGAACTTAAAAAAGTTGAGATTTCAACTTAAAAACTTTTCTGTTTCAGTTTTGTGATTAGTTGTCTCTGTTTCAATTTCTTGCAAAAATAATGCATTTATTTTACAACACATATTATTTTTAGTTTAGAATAATTTTTGTAACCACGAAGGCTTTTGTTTAACTTAATTAATAAATATTATTATTAAACAACATACGTCAAACACGATGACTTGTGGTGAAACAAAATTATATACATTGTTACAAAATAAATAAGTCGAAAATGTTAAATAACTAAGTATTGTTTTATAATTACTTTTCATACTGCCCTGTAATTAGTAATAGACTCGCCGCTTCAATTAGCTACTTATTTTATTCATGCAATTGTTAATGACTGCCTGTGCCTGTATACATAGCTATTACATATCGTTTTAAATTGACTGCCAAATGGCCTAGTGGTTTAAGGAGTCATCACGCTATTTTCTACTGCGCCATGTGTTTTAGGTTCATATCCCACATGGGACAACACTTTGTGGGATCCACAAACAATTGTTTTCAATTACCTAAAGTCTCTTGGCTTTGAGCGCTTCTAGTTGGGATGAATATTGTTATCCCATTACGTCAGAATAGCTAGGTGAATCTTTGTGAGATATGGATAATTAACACACTATTGACTTTGGTATGAAAATAAGCTCAACGAGAAGTGAAAAGAAGTTACCACGACTTCTAGCTTTTAGCTTAGTTTAAAATTTGAATCAACTTTCTTCTTTGCTATGGTACAATTAATAAAATCTCCTCTCGATTAAATGCTTGGTAAGCCTACTACGTCTATGACCATAAGCGCTATGACTTTACTCAACACACAACCAAATATAAGGAAAGGCAAATAAGTATAATTGTACGGTATGCTAAATGAAAGATGTGCTAGGAAGAAATAACTGTATTTGATAGAAACATGAAACTTAACAGATTTAAAATGATAATGCTATGAATCGATGCGCGGCGAATGGTGCGATAGGTCGCCCCTGTATGATATTGCAACGACTACTGTTTTATTGTGTTTAATAATTTTATATTGTAAATGAGGTTCGCTGCGCGTCGATGTCAGCGTAAAACTATAACATGTGAAATGTACGGGTTTGCTCGTACAATAATAGTGTTTTAACATGTCCCAAATGTATTCGTTAGTTACCCGAGAGCATAGGGTACATTCTTTCAAGTGCTTAAGATGGCAACAGATTATGCTTCCACTACATAGGTCGGAAGTCCACTTTCGATTAATGTCCAATCCAATCGCAATATCAGAAAATCACTTGCACAAATTCATAGATAGGTAAAATCTAAAGGCTAATGATTAAGAAATAATATGAGCGTTTAAGTTAACTATTTTGATTACCCAGTACAAACATCGTACTCAAGTATTTAGAACAGAGTTCGCGAGGATTGCAATAATTCATAGACAGTGAAAGGCAGCTAGCCAATCAACTCGTGGTATTAGATCTACCCGATGACCCGTTTAGGTTAAATAATTCATACACCTTGCGAAACCAGATCCTAACAAGGTTATACCTTCGAGAAACCTTTTGTTGTTCTATTCAATAAGTTGAATAGGTGTTTACTGGCTGAATACATTGTTTAACAAAGATTGTATTGAGGTCGTGTGTACATGACCTTTGCTAAAATCTTCAAAATCTTGAAACATAATAAAGCTATTTACACTGTTATTCAACGTGGTAGTTTTGTAAGTTGTATCTGAACTAGGTTGGCAAATATTGATAAATTAGATTTTTAAATTTTGATTCAAGCTTTGAGTTTATGAAAAAGATTAACGTACTTATAAATGTGCCCTATAAAGAAAACGTCACCACCATTTGAATGTAAATCCGCTCCTCACCTTCAAAGTATAAAAGCAAGTATTTGCCATGTATTCAAAAAACATATCGCAAAAGTTACAACCGTCTTTCGTAACGATAAGTCCCAATTTGCACATCTAATCTGATTCAGTTATGTTTTAAGACTTCTCGAAACATAATCTCGAACAAATCAAATCAAAACAACTATAATTACCCACTCATTCTTTCTTCGAGGTAAGCCTCCAAAGAGAGATGGAAGTTCCTCGAAATAAGAAACAAAGCAAGTTTTGTTTAAATTATCTTTGCCCGACGCGTCAGGGCGTGTCATTTACTTCTGACAACCCAAGATTACTCGCGAGGCTCCTGAATGATGGCGCTACGTATGTTTTTATTAAGACTCCGCCATCCACGTATTTGTTTAGGACATAAGACTTGGGGAACGGCAGCCTTAATATTAAGTTTTGTTTACAGTATTAACCTTGTATGTTTGAAGTTTTTCAGTAGGTTTATCTTTTATTGACAAACAATATTCTTTTTAGGCTATTGGTGACCTTCGTGTATTTTCATAAAGATGGAAGGAATTAATGCTGTTATTCTTCTGTATCGATCAGTTCATAAGTGACTCTTATCTAATTTACGAATCTCGTTTTTTTTTTCTTTCAACCACATTGCCCCCACTTTATTCGGACCAGTGGTGTGATCAAAGTCTAATACTCTTTTATCAACTACTTACTTGAGTCGCCATTTAATAGAAAAGAAACAACACAAATATAAGCAGCTCGATGGCGCAATGGCAGCGCATGCGATTGCTGTCTTGAGGTCTCGGGTTTGATTCCCGGGTTGGACCAAATGTTTGTGTGGTTCACAAATATTTCTTTCGAAGTTTGGGTATTTTTATGTATAATGTGTGTGTATTTATATGAGTTGTCAAGTACCCGTAACACAAGCTCTGCGTAGTTTGAGACTAGATGACATTGTGTGTAAGATGTCCGAAATATTTATTTCGAAGGCAACATTATGCCCCTTCCTTCATGTTAGCAGGTACATGGAAGATATTTTAACCATATTTTTTTTATAAAATTCATTTTATGTTGGAAGAGTGAGTTTTTTTACAATAGTGGGTAAATGAGCAAACATATCATTTCATCGAAATTGTCTCGAGTAAAAAAATATATTCTAACTGCTGACACAATTTTTGTTATCCTTCAATGAGTTACAGAGTGTAAAAGATACTCCTAAGCGGATAATTTAATGAACTTTATTATTTGTAATGAACTCATATACGTCAGTTTCTTATTATCACTCAATTGCGTAAATAGAATCCAGTGAAATGTATTCCATTGTAACAAGAAAACATTGAAATAAAAAAGCACATCGCATTAAAGGTGCTTCATAAAATTATACTGATAATGGAGTCTCTTGCGACCTTACAGGAGGTCAATAAACATCTCCCCGAAATCTTTTCACGGAAAAAAAGGAAAGTTAGCAACATTCCAAATACGTACTCGCACATACCTACCACACCTTTGATAGGGTGTGCACTTAAAAGTATTTACGTGGATTTGTCTTGATTACATTTATGTATTTAGTCATATACTCTAATTTGTATGTTTATCAATGTTTTAAACTGCTCCAGGTACTATTTAGATGTTCCAGGGATTTCTTTCCTAAGATGCACCTGCTTCTTGTACCCACTCAAGGACTCAAACTAACCAGAAATACCATAAAAATGCAGCTTCTGCGGTTTCGAAAAAAAAATATCCCCACTTTACATGTAGGGAAGTTAATCCCAAAGAAAAACAAAACATTTTTCGGAATTTTATTCTAGCCCTTTGTCGACGTAATAAAAACACATAATAATATCCATGCAAAGTTTCATCTTTCTAGCATGAACCTTTTGGGCGGTAAGTGAAGGACGTTGAGAACGAACATGACGAAACTGTAAAGGTTTTGAGTCATGAACTACGGAAACCTAAAAAGACAATATATTTTGTGTTTTTTTTTCATTAAAAATTTAAGACACTACAATGTAGAATATATGTGAAGTACATTTTAAACAGATTTTTAAAGGTATGATTAGAATCAAAAAGTGTCACCATCCTCTTCTTTTTAGAAACGTATCACTTGTATTTTCAAAACATAAGAGAGTAGCATTTTTATTATTTCACGACAACTATAACTTTCTATTGCTTCCGAAAACGTTTATTTACAAAGTTAATATTTATTGTATTTAGAAACTTTATCTAAATTTTCAGAAAGAAAAGCGAAATGCTAGCTGTAACAGAAACTAAATGAATATATGTTGTAAAAAATGTAGTAGTCTCATTATTTATTGATAGATTTTTCTGATTTACTATTTGAATAATTATTCAATATTTATTTTACTATTGTTATTATTTTTACTATTGCGTTTCAATTATTATTTAAATTCAATGTAGGTAGTGATTAAAATTGACATCACTTGAATTACTCCAAAACGGTGTCACATGGTAACCCTACTAGTAGGTTACCTCAGAAGCAAGTAAATAATTATTATTTAGCATTCGTATCACGTAGCCGCTGCTTTTAGGAGAAGGGGGAGTTGTGTGAAGTTGAATAACAATGATATTTTCTTATTTCCTAATATTTTTTTTCACTGGTTTTTGCATGCAACCGTGGGGTTTGACGGTGGCTGTTTTACTTTTCAAATAATTGCAGCTTTATTGTGGATTATGGTGTAAGCTTTAGATTTTATTTGGTATTCGTAATACTTCATCGTAGATTTCAATATATTAGAATCCATTATGTTTTTATTCTGAAAACTAATTGATATTTTCATCTTATTTTTATATATCATCCTGTAAAACCTGAATACTGATATACTCTGCCTGATGGAAAGCAGCATAAGTAGAAGCAAGAGTAGTGTCACGAAACACAATATATCGATAATCTATAATCTTAATATCTATAATCTTCGATTAGGTAAGTAGTCCTCTTTTGATGGAAAATAAATTTAAACCTATTTATGAGACGGTATGTGAGTGATATTGTTTATAGGGATGGATAGGATTTGAGATTGTTTGCAAAAAATTAAGTACGTTATAAATTATATAGCATGGACTACCATACGACCTCAGATAATTACAGGCCAGTTACTGGCCTGCACGTTTGGCCTAGTGGTTTAAGCGGTCCCCACGCCGCTTCCTATACTGCGCCAAGTGTCGTGGGTTCAAATCCCACGTGGGATAACACTTTGTGTGATTCACAATTTGTTGTTCTGAGTCTGGGTGTTCTTTGTGTCCGTTTCATATATGCTTGTAAAGTACCCCGCGACCCGTGAAAAAATAAAAATTCTTACTAACTTGTCTCTGATATAATATTTTGAACTTATTTGATAGATTTCTAAGGATTGCTGTATTATAGGTCTCGAATAGAGACAAATATCTCACACAATTATATATCTATCTAGTGAAAGAGATAGATAGATATAACACAACAGATGTTACACATGACAGAAACATATCTGAATCTTCGTCAGGGACTGGTGAAACAGGCCCTTAGTATTCAAAACCGCAGTACCTAGTAAGAAAAACAAATAATTTTACAAAGTATACTGAGTACGCATCTTTTTAGCTTGTAAAATACTTGATAAATAAATATGTCACGCTTTAACTTTATTTATTCGATATTCAGTGAGGTTTTTATTACAAGACGCCAGGTGTAATCAAGCAAGTTTCACGACTGTCAGCATTAGTAAGATTAATACGCAATGTTTATACTTTGGGAATGAGATAAATTGCTACATGATTTTTATTTGTGTCAGATTTTGATGCATTACTCTGATGAGAAAATACCACAAAATACAAAAAGAATATCACACTTTTTGAGACATTACTAGCTTGACAATTTCATTCGCATTTTAAAAATAATTGGCAAGATTTATTTTTGTAATATTTTTGATTTATTCGTTATAAATATATTATATCTAGCAATGGATTATTACAGGTTTTTATTATGATGTTATATAATGTTTTAAAACAGTTTAGCCATTCGTTCATAAACTCACTAAAATACTAATCGAGCAAATAACCTCAGGTTTCTGTTTCACAAGTATTGAGTTGAAATAAAATTTTCAGATTTTTATTACCTTATAGGAGTGTTATTTGGTTAATAACTAACTAAAACTGTATCGGGAACTGGTAAAACTGGACCTAAGATTACATTATTTATTAATGCGTTGTTAAATGAATGAAAATATTAATAACGTAATGAAATTAAAAGAATTTGAATCTTTATACGCTAGCTTCAAGATTCTTTAAAAATATGCGGTTTACAAAATATAATCTGATATCGTCACTATCAAAACACAATAAAATTAATAATTAAAATTAAATCCTATTTAATTATGTACCTAACCAATGTTCATTATTTCTATAAAATGAGATATGTATTTGGAGTAGGACGATAATTACGTTGCTACATCAATTGTCTATATACGGCATACCCCAAGGTAGCGTTCTGGGGCCGTTATTGTTATGTTCCATAAATGACTCAGGCACTCTGTTTATTCATTTATTTTCTTTATGACAGTTGAATAAATAGTCAATTAGTGATGACCATAATTGTTTACTATCCCATTAAATATAACAATTGATTTTATTTAAGGAGAAGTTCCACACGATTTATAATTCAAAATAAAAAAATACATGTTAACTAACACAAACATTATTTATTAAACAAAATAAAATAAACTTAATTTTACAAGTTAGATTATCAGAATCTTATTTATTATGATGTATAATAATCCTTTATGTAACAGAATTGATTAGATATTTATATTAAAAAGATTTTGATTTATGTGTCTATCGCGTGCCAGATATAACTAATTAATTTAACTTAGATTTTAATCATTCACATTCATTTATTGCAAATGTATGGATTTAAATGTTGATCTAAAAATGTTATTAGGTATCATAACGTACATAAGATCATACGCACAAATATTCTCAATCTTTAGATAAGTCCAAGCCAATTATTTTTGCAGTATTTCATAGCACTTTTGATCACATAGACATATAAAAACTCAATATTTTCTTGGAAAAAACTTATCAATGTATTTACAAACAAAGCATATAAAAACTATTGATCTTCCAAATTCAGAGCCTATGGTATCAGTGTTGTTATACACAATTATTGACAGTTCATTAGTTTATATGAATTTAATAGTTCGTTTGTCCGTGTGGTGACGGATTAAGAATACAAAGTGTCACCAACCCTATTCATTCCATGGGTGTCGTAAGAGGCGACTAATGGAACAAAATAAGCGGCTAACATCACTGCCAAGAGAAGGAAAACTTGATACAAACCCTTTACCAACCCGTCCGGCCAGCGTGGTATAGTAGGCCAAAACCTCCTTTCAAAGGAGAGGCCTGTGTCCAGCAGTGGACTGTTAAAGGCTGTTAATGATTGATGATGATGAATAGTTCAGGGAAACAAAGGAATATGAAAATATAAATTATTACTCTTCTTTTAGCTACACCGTAATTGGATAAAGAAAATTGTATCTTTAATTTGTCAAAAGCTTAATATTAAATAAATCAATATCTGCTTTATCCATTATGTAACAAATTTAAGTGAGGTTAAGGGCCTCCTTGCACGACCGTATACTATCACTAAAATATTTAAGGAACACAAATAACTTAAGGAAGCGCTCATTGAATAGTGGCTGTAGGTGATTGGTAAGGATCACCGAGGTTAAGCAATGACAGAGCGGTCAGTACCTAGATGGGTGACCCTTTGTGGCATGATATGAGCGTGTGCATGGTTCGGAGGTAACGTTAAGCAGTCGGTCCAGTATCATAAGATAACAGTCGTGAAGCTTAGTTGGAAGCCTTTGGTTGGTTTAAAAACATTCAACTGCAAGATTATGTAGCCACAACGTGTCTTGCCAGTCCCGAACCCGCACTCGGCCAGCGTTTAATCCTCTCCTGAGAGGAAAAAATTGTCCAGCAGCGGGACGTTATAGGTAGCTGATGAGATAATTTAAGACTGTCTTCAGTTCTTGTAATGATTAAGTACATTCTGTCACTATTTGTTTGCAAATCTAATTCATGTTTTCTTGTCACATCAAAATTTATCTTCTACATATCTTTTAATAATATACATGAATTCATTTGACGGATCTCGGTATATGCATTTGTTAATTAGGGTTCCGGTGCCAAATGGCAAAAAACGGAACCCTTATAGATTCGTCAAGTCTGTCTGTCTGTCTGTCCGTCCGTATGTCACAGCCAATTATTTCCGAAACTATAAGAGCTATACTGTTGAAATTTTGTCAGTCGATGTATTCTGTAAACCGCATTAAGATTTTTACATAAAAATAGAAAAAAAAACAATACATTTTGGGGGTCCCCATACATGGAACTGATACTCAAAAATTTTTTTTTCATCAAACCTATCCGTGTGGGGTATCTATGGATAGGTGTTCGAAAATGATGTTGAGGTTTCTAAAATCATTTTTTTCTAAACTGAATAGTTTGCGCGAGAGACACTTCCAAAGTGGAAAAATGTGTGTCCCCCCCCCTCTAGCTTCTAAAATAAGAGAGTGATAAAACTAAAAAAATGTATGTTGTACATTACCATGTAAACTACCAACGAAAATTGGTTTGAACGAGATCTAGTGAGTAGTTTTTTTTTAATATGTCATAAAGCGTAAACAGCAATTTACCTTTCATTTAATCAACGAACTACAAGAACTTTTATATAATGTTACTTGTTGATACGGAACCCTTCATGGGCGAGTCCGACTCGCACTTGGCCGATTTTTTTTCAATGTTGCTAGTCCTAGGCAGGTCAACAGCAAGTGAGAATTGGAAGATCACGTATGTATGGAAGTTTGGAAGGTTGACTAAAGGCGATACACAGTCATTGAAATCGTAAATTTTATTAGACAGTGCAAATAGGAAATAATGATGTTCCTTTATATGGAAACTAAAATAATTAAAACACTGTTCAGTTAATCTAGCACTTCTCAATTAAAAGAACTTCTTTATTTTGTCCTTAGTTCTTTAATAGGGTGATATTAGCTGATATTTTATTCGCATATTCGTTCCATATAGGTATAAACAACTGCCTTGTTAGTCTAGTGGTTAGCGTATGAGGCTGCTGATCAAGAGGTCTCGGGTTCAAATATTGGTATGATCTGCAAATATGTGTTTCGGAGTATGGGTGTTTTCTATGTTTAATATGTATGTTTTTACAAAAAAAAGCATGTTTATGTATTTATATCAGTTGTATTTATTTGTTTATGTATTTAACTCTGCTTAGTTTGGAACTAAATGATGTTGTGTGTAAGATGTTCGATTTATTTATTTAGTATTTTTGTGACAATTTCTTTTGTTTATTAATGCGCATAGGTTATAACGTTTACCATCAGCAGCCTATATTAATCAACTGCAAGACATAGGCATCTACTATTATACAATAAAATCTTTTATGTAAAGAAAGGCAAAGTGCAGCAGTAAAATCAATCTAATACCAACCTAAGCTTATGTATTAACTTTCCTTTCTCGTTGCAGTGATGTAAAATTCCTCCGCTCCTATAACAGTTTTCGTATGAATAGTGGCGGTGACGCTCCGTAATACATCACCTCGTGGATGTTTAAAACGTTATTAAAACAATAAAAACCGTTTATTGGGAAGTCCCACATTCCTCACAATTGTATAGGTAATTAAAAAATAATGATTGATCTACATAACATGTGATACTGGAACGAGTTAAATATCCCAACCCGTGAGAATAATACATCAGTACTGCTTATTCTGATGTACAATTAACTGCTCTACTTAAATGGTGAGCATTAGCGTTAATATATTTTAAGTGTTTCGTAAGTGATGATTGTGGGAGAGGATGACTTGATAGAAGATAGCGATAGCGGGTTTGCAACAGACAATGACAAAATTTGATCTGGATTCTATTTCACTGAGTAAAAAATATATACGTTAAAACACAAAAATAAATCCATTAAATTAAAATTGAAGAGTATTTGTGTGACTCTGGTATAAAGCAAAGGTTTGTTCTTACATTTATTTTATTCATTTACACAGGATGGGTATGACTAACCGACCATAATTGAAACTAGAGATACCAACACATTTTGTAAGACCACTTTTATCAGTGAACCTAAATTATAAATGGTGTCCGTTTTGGTCTTATTTTATTAGATATTTGTAGTAGTAGTTTGATTGAAAATTAAATTTTTTCAAATAAAATTTTTGGATAAATTATACAAGCCCAAAGTAAACCGACACGTTTAAATGGCACACGGTTTCGTTGATTGTCGTATTGACTTTTCTACCCTATATTTAGGTTCCACTACACTTATGCTTGATGCCTAATACAAAATAATTGTAAAATCAGAAAGCAAATTCTACTGGAAAACTGACAAGAAAATAGATTTAAGTTATATAAACCAAGTTCTGAATATAAACAAGAAACATCTTAATGTTGTGTACATTAAGATTAGATTAGATTAGATTAGATAAAACCAACATCAAAACTAACTACCCAATTTCAACAAGTAATTACTTCGCCCAACAAATTATAATTAGCGAATCCTCTACAAAATTACATTCAACTCATCACTGTAACCTCTTCCTTAATTCGTTACGACCGTGTGTGAACTGAATTTATCATAAGCTTAAACCTAACGTTCATACTCAATAATGTCGGTGAGCGATAATAAAGGTTGTTCGAATAAAATATACTAATTTGAGGTAATCATTTACAGCTGCTGAGTAGGTCTATTATCTATTATAGCAATTAGTTTTGATGTACAATAGATTTTGGAGCTTTAAATTAAAATAATGTTCAGTTAAATCGATAGCATTGCTCAATATTTTGCGGCTGCTGACTGCACACACAGTCGAGAAAGACAAATCGTGGGTGATGGTCGAAATCCCGGCATCCTGTAGAATATTAAAGTAAACAAGAAATAAATTAACATGTTTTGAATAAAATTTTTTAATCTTTACATAATGAAAACTGTTTAAACTTCCACTAGTATTCTTCAGTTAAACTCTTTAAATAGTGTAATTTGAAGAAAAAAATACATACGAAATTTTACAATTAAACGCCTATCAAAAAGTACGCTTGTCTAAAAATTATGATGCGCAAATCGTCTGAAGCTCACTGTAAACTCATCACATTAAGACTGAATTTAAGCAAATAATTTGGCCTTTTAATTTATGAAAAACCCTTTGTGTTTATGCAGAGCTGAATTCCACCTCTTTCTATCTCTTTAGCTACTTAAAAAGTTGGTGAATAGACAAGGCATTAAATCTGAACTTGCGCACCAATTTGACATTGTAATACTTATTGTTGTAATGTATTGGCTACATATCTAAAAGTGAAGTGGCATAAGAGTCTTGTTACTAACCCGTTTCATGTTAGAGAAAGAATAATGCAAAAGTAATTTATTAAAAGTTTTGGATGTTTGCCAAATATTTAAAAACAGGGAAAGCAGATAAATATTGAAAAGTCCTATGCTTAGCACTACGCCTAGGCAGAACGAAAAGAGGCGTTTACCTTAAATGGAGAATAAGTTCAGCCTGAAATATTTCCACAATTTGGCAAAGAGCCAACTGCCAACGCTTGGTGTTTTTTTTCTTTTTGTTTTATAAAATGTGTTCTTTATCGTTTGCGATAGTTTTAGAACTGTTAAGTTTATGTAGATAAGCATAACAGTTCTTAATAGTACAGGAACAGTAAACTTTTAAGATAGATTATTTTAATTTCTTGCAGTGCCTATCTCAGAATGATTAGGCTCAGCCTATTCGGCCGAAAGTTACTGTACTGTTTTGAGGCTTTTGAAATGTGGACTTACCGACGCATGCTCTCGATCAGCTGGACTCAGAAAATCTCCAATGTTGAGGTTCTAATACGTGTCGGTCAAAACCGCAAGTTGATGAAGACCATCAAAACAAGAAAAGTTGCCTACCTCGGTCATGTCTTCAGACACGAGAGATACAATTAACTGCAACTCATTATGATGGGCAAAATTGCGGGGAAACGTCGAGTAGGCCGTAGAAAAAAATCGTGGCTTCGAAACATCCGCGAGTGGACCGGAGTCAAGAGCGCCGCGGAACTCTTTCACCTCGCCAGGGACAAAGCGAGGTTTTCAGGGCTGATGTCCAATCTCCAGTAATTGGAGAGGAACAACAAGAAGAAGAAGAAAGTTATTGAGTATGTATGTGTGTATGCATATTTGTTGCTCTTTCACGCAAAAACTACTGAACGGATTTGGATGAAACTTTACAGTAGTATAGCTTATATATCAAAATAACACATAGGCTACTTTTTACTGCAATAATCGAGATACACGGGCGAAAGCTAGGTGATTATAAAAATAAATAAATCGTAGATGTCAAAATGTATCACTGTTTATCTCCTGTCAAAACTTCACTGGTTGCCATGCATAACAAACTTGCTTAAAGTTGGTTAATGGCTAATTTAATCATGAGTTCTGGGTAATCACATACGTAGGCTACTTTTATCCCGAGTATACGCGGGTAGCACCGCGGGGCGCAGCTAGTATGAAATGTTTCTATGGATTTGTAACTTTGTGATATATTGGTCTAAATTCAGACTGGATTATTCCACAAACTGATTGTACAACTAATTTACTCACTACAATACAATTTTCGAATTAACAACGGTGCGGTGCAAACGTCAAACCCACAAACAACGAAACGTGAGCTTCGTCATTATTCCGACTAGTATTTAACACTCATCTATTCACTTCCGACACGAGATACGTTTTGTATGTTAGACCGTAATTAATAACATAGCCCGCGGCATGTTTCCAAAACGCTATTTTAATTATTGTTCTTCTAAACTTCGGGTATATTTTATGCGTGGATGTGAATATTCTAGAGTTGTGTATTTTGTACCAGCGGTTTGTACGATTCAAGGCTTCCCAGCTGCTTTTAGTTTTGTAAGCAAATTCAATTGTATACTTTATTAACATTTACCAGCCCCTGGGATAACCTTTGTTTTATTCGAAAAATAGTTGGAAAAGATAATACAGAGATGTTTGTATAGCGGTTTCGATCTTAAATTAATATAAATTTTGATGAAATAATAATATATATAATATGGTTACGAGCAATTTCTTTGTTTTATCAAGAAGAGTTTTATTAAATCAATTTAAAGTTTTTCTTTAAATTTAATCATATAATTAGTCTTTAGCGGTAATTGCTAATACAAGTAATCTTAATTTTTATAATTATTGGACACAAACAGACATATTATAAAGAATACTGAATTGTTAGTCTAGTGTTTCGCGTATGCGGCTGCTGATCAAGAGGTCTCGGGTTCGATTCCCTGTTCGGACTAAATATTTGTGTGATCCACATATATTTGTATCGTAGTCTGGGTGTTTTTTATGTATAATGTGAATGTATTTATAATAAAAAAGTATGTTTATGTATTTATATCAGTTGTTTAGTACCCATAACACAAGCTCTGCTTAATTTGGGACTAGATAGATGATGTTGTGTGTAAGATGTTGTGTGTAAGATGATGTGTGTAAGATGTCCAAAATGTTTATTTAAGATTTTGTGTGTAAGATGTCCGAAACATTTATTTATTATTTATTTAATGACATATAAGTTAACGCACCTAGAGCTCTACTTATTTTTTATTTATTAAATCTGCTCCAGCAACTCTGCTGGGAACCATGAGTAGAAACCAAGAGTGGGTTCTACCATAATCATTACATGAAAATTGTTGCATCGTGCATCACGGTGACCGAAACTATGCAGAAGCTTAGTATGCAATGATGCAGAAAAATAATTCTTAGCAAACAGGTTCGTAAATAAAAATAAGGGTGCCGAATCGTGAACTACGGAACCCCAAAAAATTTGGGCAGGAAAACACGTAGGTACACTGGTAAATTAAACTAGTTAGAAAGGGTTGTTGTTCTTGAAAACAGAATTGATTAACACCCGTTTTGTGCCTAAGCATAATACATAATATAGAACTTAGTAACTTATAAAAAAAATCGAAAATTATTTATTATATTTGAATTATATATTTCCCGTTTGATACATGGATTTTTGTAGAGAAAGTACTACCTGTAAATATAGAATTTTTGGTAGTGACTAGTGAGGTATAAAGAATATAGGAGTTGGTAATATTTTTTTAAATAATTCTCTTTTTGTTTCGAGCCAAAAGTTTTGTTATGTTTTAAGGACAGGAAGTTCTTAATAACAGCCGGGGTATGGAAGTTTGGCGATGATTCCGTGTCTTGGAGAGCACGTTAAGCTGTCGGGCCGGGTTGTCATGAATATCTATGGCAATCGTTATTGGGAAGTCAGTGCCCTCAAATATACTGACAACTAATTCAACCTAGAAATTTCAGTTCTCCCTCAGGGTTGCAGAGGTCCGATGCCAGTCGATCCGTGGAACCAGTAGCCAACTCCAAATGATCCAAATTAACATGAAGGCTATTAAGTAGGAAGAAGAATTCTCTTGTTTTCCTAATGAACGTACTATTGACGAAATAATGATTTAACTATTTACTCTCGAATATAATTATGTGAATCCGTAAGTTCCTTTTTCTAATTAGCTTAACAATGGAGCTCAATTTTAATCACTAAAGTAGAAATGGAATAGGTGATATTTACAATTTCCACAACTTGTTGTTGCTAAAAGTAGTACCATGTACAGTTTCGTACTAAAGTGTTATTCCCACTTTGGATTAATTATCATATAGGTGGTCGGTTAAAACAACTAGCACAGAATTTATTAATATTATTCGTGAACCGTGTCCCGTTCTACTAAAATGTTTATGCTCAACTTACTTTGCATTTAATTTAGTTTTATGTTCATCGTTTAGTTTGATTAGTTTATTTGCATAAAATATAAATCTTGTGTATTTTACGGTTGAGTTTGTTAATGTGGTACTGTTGTTTTGGGTTTTGTGAATATTAGTTTTATTCCATGTTTTAATTTTATAGTACCTTGAGAAAGGTGAGTTTTAACCTAACATACACTAACACTAATTTTCATTAAATTGGTACCTATAAGGTATGTATGATATTAAACGCTAAAATATATTACAAAATCGTTTTCTTTTCAGCCTACTGCCGTCCACTTCTGAACGATTGGTTTCCCTAAAGAGCGCCAACCCTCCCGGTGCGCAATCCGCATCCATCCATCCAATAATGTATACTAACAATTAATTTGAAGTAAAATTATCAGTTCTTTAACTGGGTAAACAAAGAATGGAATATCTATATTACATATAAAATAAATATAAAAAACCTGAGTGAGTGAGTAATATAATGAACACTACTCTATAACCGACGAAAAACCGAAAGAGGTTCTGAAGTCGGCGCGTATATTTTTACACGCTTTATATTAGCTTCACCTGTATGTTTGTTTGTTTGTAACCGACTCTTTTTGGTGCGTTTTTGACCCACTTTAAACAGCCAGATTTCGTTCAAACTTTGTAGATATATCGAGGACCGATGACAATACACTAATTTGAAAAAAAAAACAAAAAAAAACCTATGTAACATAGCGTAAACCAAAAAAATGTTTAAACCAATTAGTCTTTATTAGTCTAGAAAACAAAATAGTTTTTAAAAAGGAATCAAACACTTTTAAAATAATTTTGATGTAACATAGCGTGGGGTGCTTCCTGAAAATATTTGAATAACGTCGCCCCACGCTAAAAAATAAGACTAATTACTACTATTACTATATTACTACTATTACTATACTAATTACTATTATTATGTATGACCACGCATAACTTTTTACAGAGTAGTCCAATTTTGATAGTTCTATTTTTAAATTCTACGTACTCTTGCCATCAGTCAAAGTACAGTCACATTGGCAGGCTCATTAAAAAAGAAGATATTTATAAAATTCTTAGAAATAACTTTAATCTTTATTCTAATGTTTGGGATTACAATGATTTATATTTTCTGATCGTTAATGCTCTCGTCCGTTTATAATAACAAAATATTCACAAAATTTATTTATTAGTTTAGATCAAAACTGATTTTAAATTGACTAATTACTAAATATGTTGCCACATCGTGATATTACGAGGTATGTTCGTTATCAGATTTATATAAGTATATTAAATTGTGACAAATAAATCCAAAAGAAAATCAAAGCCCTTACAATATTTTACCCTTCTTGGTGTGAAAACATGTTAGTTTTTCATTCTGTATAAAATGTATCCATTCGTATAATATGTATGTAGGTTACTATTTATGTATGTAGGTAACTATTTAGGTATACTATATGAAATAATTATTACAAAAACAATAACCCGACTGCTTAAAAATAATGACCTGAAAAGAGAAAATGAAAAGAGCATCACTATATCTTCTTCTTCTAATATATAAAATTCTCGTGTCACAATGTTCGTTCCCATACTCCTCCGAAACGCGTCGACCGATTCTTATGAAATTTTTTATGCATATTCAGTAAGTCTGAGAATCGGCTACTATCTATTTTTCAAACCTCTAGGACGCGAGCGGAGCCACGGGCATCAGCTAGTATCTGTATAAAATTCGACTTTATGTAGATATTGTGATACTGAATTAATAATGGTGCTGCATGCGGTGTCAAAATCACAGGTATTGCAAACAAAAGTTCGTACGTAAGTACGGGTAGGTACATCAAAAAATCATTTATTAAAAGATTTGCCTGCCCTTAAGTCTGTTAATTTCGGTTAATCTCTGGAACAATTTTGACGGCTGATTTTACAAAAAGTTATTAAGTTACTTTTGTTTTAGATTAGATTCGGTGATACCTAGTAAAACCATAAAGTATACATTTAAAAGATTACATTCAATGTTTTAATTATCAACAAGATTATAAATAAAATGAGGTAATAATCGGGATATCACGTCACACATTTTACGACACTCCATTATGTAGTATAATGTCTTGTAACGTATTGTATTGTGGCAGAACAAGTGGATAAGACACGAGAATTATGTCGAACCTCAATATTTATCTATGATTTCGATCTACTGTTAAATTGTTTCTCGTTTATGCTTTTTAAAGCGGATTAAATGACCCTTTTCCCAGATTTCGATGTTAAGGCGAAGAAGTTTTTGAGTTCAAATTTATAATTAATATGTTGTAATTTTTAATGTGTCCGTAATTTGAATAATATTTAGGGTTATTTACAAAAAACACCTGCAATGAAGTAAAATGTCATTAATACTATAAACGAGCAAATTTATGACAACAGATGTTTGAATATTAACTCAACCTCGCCTTAACGTTGAATCAACATAATCAAGCTAAGAGACAATATTAGCTAGTTACATAATATTTTAAAATATTTTTTACAAGAAGGAGAAGATCTGAGCATCATCAAAACCCTATTTAAAATCTAAGAGATTGAACGGATTTGCCTTGCTTATAAATGCCGGCGTTCTGTGCGGGCGGCGCGGATAGTGGACGCAGCACTATGTGAAATCATAAATAAAAAGCAAAATAAAATCCGTTGAATGGACGCGTACCTTTATAGTTCTACTACACTTTTTAACTTGGGTATATAAGACATGACTAGCGGAATAATCAGATTATTCGTATCAACCGTACACTGCTGAACGAAGGTCCTCTCCAAGAAGCGCCAACCATCTCGGTCTTGGGCAGTTCACATCAATGCACCTTTCTTCACATCCGTAATAGTGGAGTCACGCTAATATCAATAAGAATGGGCCCGTTCGACCAGGACGGTACTATTATCGCATGGAAGGCCAACCTTAAAGTGACAGCATACATGCTTTGGAATTTATTGATGAATGCGAGACCGAAGGTCCAAGAATACAGAAGCATTTTACTAGGCCGCCATAGTGTAGGTCACCATGCTGCATTGTGTGCATTTACTATGAGAATGGTGACCACCACTCTTGGAGAATTCAATGTTGCTAATGTTTTCCATCAGGCAGAGTAGAATAGACTTTGGCAGGCTCATTTATAAAAAAGCAACTTTATCTTTAGAAAACAAAACCAAATATTCGTACTCAAATTATAACAGCTGAAATAGAAATGGTAATAAAGTATATCAAACGGTGCTTTTTTATATCAAAATAATCTAAAGCGTCGAAGAACTACACTTCGATGTAACGTTTTAACGATCATGTATTATTCATAAAATTAAGTAAGAGGTGGCGTTTATCTTCCCAATTCAGATTGTGTAAACACTTCAACTCTCAACTTCTTCCATTTCTTTCCGATACACAAACTAGTTACGAAGTATTAGTCCCAAATAATAAAGTTCCAGCACATTAACGTTGATAATATTGGAAGCTATCCCCCTTAACGGCAAAGTGATCGACATGTAAGTTGTTACGGGCGCCACACTGTATCGATCAACTAATACGCGTTAACGGTCTATGTGTTCAGATACTATCTGAGTGTGCAGACGGCCGAAGTAATCTCAATATGAATGTGGTACTTTATTAATTAAAGTTAGCACTTTAAATTTAAAAATGTCTTTTTGAATGCATTTGCATCAACGCCATTTTACAAAGATCAATACTACCTATTAAATTATAGTCCTGGCTTGCGCAATGGATTTCTCACTTTGTTTAGTAAAACAAAAAGATTCTGCGTTCTTCATTTATTCTCTCTGAGTCTTAAAAAAGGGTATTTTCTTTCCGCTTCTCTTAACGAATCCACAATACAATAAACAGTTGACTGGGATATAAATAAATCAGAACTTAATTTTACAAGACCGAAGTTTATTTAGCTTCTATTTAAGATTATAACGCATGTTATTATTTTAATGTTATTTATAAATCATAAAATCGTATCAGATTATATCACCATCCAAAAACTTATAAATTAAAAAGTACTTCTGTCTGTTACTTCTTCACGGCAAATAAAATGGACTAATTTGAATTAATAGTACCTAAATTGAACCTTGGAGAAGGGCCTTTGGCTACTTTATGTCGATAACTGACATAAAGTAGCCAATGACTAGTACAGAATAAGTTAATTTATTGCGTTTAAGTTTAATCTAGTAGAGTGCGCACTACTGGGCTCAGTGTGTACTGTCTTCACACATCTACATACGTTCACGCGGACGGGCAGTAGACAACTTGTCGGACGAGTTTGACAATTTCTTTTTATTTTCTCCGCCAGCCCCACATTTGCGGTCACCGGTCACCATGCGATACATGACACTTGAAACTTTGGATATATTGACAGAGGCGGTTTGTTTATAGAGGTTAAGAGCAATAACCTAAACATACATGAATGATTATATAAGTGGTTATAAAAACTACCAAAGACTTACTGGAACGCGCAATATTGTAAGGGTATATATTTGAGTACTTACCCCGTTTTTGGGAAGCATGGTCAACGGAACAATAATATTATCAATTATTAACTACTATCATTCTGATCGTAAACAGATACAAGCCATAAAATAAGCCATGTAGGCGTGGGTGAGAAAATATACCGCTTGGGAAATTCTAATTGAAAATGTTGAGAGGACGTTGGCTATTTCTACCACTACATGCGGGCAGAACCACAAAGCTGGTCCATAAAATAACAGTTGTAGTTCTAAATTTAAATATTTCGGACATCTAGTCCTAAAATAAGCAGAGCTCGTGTTATCGGATAAAATACATATATGCATAAATAAATACTATTATTCATAGAAAACACCCAAATTCCAAACCAAATTTTTGCAGGTCTACAAACATTTGACCCGACCCGAGAATCGAACCCGAAACCTCTTGAACAGCAGCCGCATACGCTAACCACTAAACCAACAAGGCAATCAATGTCATTATTTATATTAATGCTTCATTATTATTTATATCATTATTTATAGTATACTTTACTACTACTTAGAAAAATAAAGAAAAGTGATGTCATATTTGATACTTTCTCTATGTAGAAAGCTCTAATTTGACATTTATAAATAAAACAAACATGAATGTCTGAAGGTATGTATACCAACAAAAAATTCAAACTGGATTTCCTCTCCGTACGAGATGCAGCACATTGATAACACAAATACAAACAAGATGATATCTGTCGTCACGACTTGCACATTAGTTATCGACTGTACTTCTATTGACAAATGACGGACGCGATCCGGCATTTTTATGATGGGTAGACAATTTTGTACCTTTTTAGAAACCTTTTTTATTAGGTACTTATTACCTTGTTGACAAGTAAATAAAGATTAATTTGCAAGATAATCGATTATACGTCAATTTTAAACGTCACTTGTATTTAAAGTTCTAGATTGACATTTCATTAAACATATTTTTTGTTTAAAACTTGATTGCTGATTTGCGCATCGTGAACGATTGCGACAGGTGAATAGTAACCTGTTGCGGACCTTTTAACATAATTGGAAAGTGGTAAAATAAATTAATTTGATATCCAATAAAAACCAGCAGAATCTTTAAAATTATAGTTCTTATTTTCGGATTTCTCTTTACCCTCCAAAGAAGAACATTGGAACCGATGAAAATAGCACCGGAGCCAGAGGCACAACGAAGCTTCTCACATCTCAATAGGTTGGCATAGAATGGGTCTCCATGATATATTGTCTCCATTCACGATGAATAATGTAGTTTATATTACGTATACATGTGAAAAAAAATTCCAAACAAGTACTTTTCTCTTAAAAAAATTGATGTCAATATTCTTCATAATCAGTATTCTACTCTCTAACGTCATAAATAACGCGTATATCACTAATAACGTCTCAATGTTTCCTCAATTTATCGCCATCAAAGTTATACTAGTAATCTTAAGGTAGCTGTGTGCAGTAGTGAATCACATTTATTACACAGCTCTCGTAACCTTATCTAAAAGGTTATCTACAGAATAAATCACTTGCCCAGTGATTCCGGAGAATAAGAGTTTTGAAATGCTTCTCGGTGTTTTGAGTTGGAAATTCAATACTGTTGTTCAAGTTTTAGGTATTATCAGAAATCGAATCATGTAGTGATGTTTATTTGTTTTGTTCTTTACTTACCCAGATAATATTTTACGTCTAGATTTGGTCAGCTTTAAAGTATAATTATACAATATTATACTTTTGAAATATGCAGTAGTAGATAAGTATTGTATTACTAGGTTCCTAATTCGGCTTAGTGTATTTATTTATAAAAATTCTACTCTGCTTTATGGAAAACATGAGTAAAACTGCTAGTTATTACGCGACTGTAAGTTTCGAAAGCAGCTTATTTTCTTTTGTGTAAGACGTTCCTGTTGTGTAAAAGAAATGTGTTTTAAATATTCTGTGAGATCATAAACATCTATAATAAAGAACAACTGGTTGTTACAGATAAAATGACATTTTTAATTTTATTAAGTATGTATCATCAATGCCGTATGTGTATTTGACATAAATAACGTCGTATGCATTGTCCTACTGCTGGTTTTAAAAGAAAATACGACTGGAACAAAGATAAATTTATAAAATAAAATAACTTGAAATATTAAAAGTGCTGCAACGAAACAAGATGCGATACGACACCAAACTTATAGTATAATTCAAAAGCTAGAAATAATGCACTTCGACCTTTAGAAATAGACATTCGGCTAATTTCAGTACTGTAACTATGTCTGTCTCTCCTTCAATAACGCATTGTATACAGCTAAACCTATGCAACGCTTTTAATAAAAAAATGCTATGTAGATACTTTGATTTTTGAGAAAGAACATAGGCCTCTTTACCGCGACCGACCTACCTGCGCTAGCAAAGATTTAGGCAAATGGCTTAATTTATTTTTATAAAATGTTTAAATTTTCTAGTTGTTAATAAAAAACCTTATCCTCAAAAAAATACATTGCGAATCCACAGCATGGTAAACTAGGTACGTAAGCTAATTAAATTCTGTCTTGTTTACGACGCTATCTCACGAACAGCCTCTACATCACTCTGAGCGTAAATATAGTCTTTAGTTGCGCTTCAAACTTTTGTCGGTTGACATGAATTTTACACCAACGTGTAACAATAGAATTTAGTTTACATATGTATTTGTCTTAAAAAACAAAGTTGTGTTACAAAATAAAATTTTAGGGCAGCTTACACATTGAATATTTAAGAATATCAAACTATTTCTTGGTCTTATTATGTGGAAAATTATATTGGGTGAGGTGTTCTTAAGAGGCATACTTCGTCGCAAATGGATCTAAGACTGTCTCGGACCAAATGTTTGTGTAATCTGCAAATATTTGTTTCGAAGTTTGGGTGTTTACTGGAAAAAAGGGTTTATGTATTTATATCAGTTGCCTAGTACCCATAATACAAGCTCTGCTTAGTGTGGGACTACATGGCGTTGTGTAAGATTTATTTAAGAGGTATTATGACCTTAAAAAATATTCCTGTTTATGAAGTATTTCATTGCTTTTCATCAAATGATTGAGGTATCCGGATTCTAAGCTTCACTAATTCAAACGTCCTCCCCACTCCAAATGACTTACTGAAAAAAGCTTTAGGTGTCTCTGGGTGTCAGAAGTTATTTGTCATTAGAGGACCCATAAGTTCATTTGAACCCTGTAATTATTATCTAAAGTATTATTTGAAAACTGCAGAATCTGTTTGTTAGCGTGAATGTAATAATCTCAAGGAGTACTGATTCGGTTTGAAAACATTTTAAGTGTTATAGTCTAGTTATCGAGTCAAGTTTTAGGTGACATATCATCATGGTAAGATCAAAAGTGGAGCTTTAATGAAAAATGTTACAAAAAGGGGAAAAATTATTAATTTTAAAAGTTTCTGCATAATCGATTAATGTTTTACAAGAACAATGATTTAAATAATTGTTCCTCTTCAAAAGATATAAAAAAGTCCACGACAGCATATCGTGATCTTTTACGATTAGCCCTCTGTAACCTTTTTTCTGACTGCCTTGTTGGTCTAGTGGTTAGCGTATGCGGCTGCTGATCAAGAGGTCTCGGGTTCGATTCCCTGGTCAGACCAAATATTTGTGTGATCCACAAATATTCGTTTCGGAGTCTGGGTGTTTGTTTTATGTATAACATGTATGTATTTACAAAAAAAAGTATGTTTATGTATTTATATCAGTTGTTTAGTACCCATAACACAAGCTCTGCCTAGTTTGGGACTAGATGATGTTGTGTGTAAGATGTCCAAAATATTTATTTATTTTTTAGGGTAAACATTTGCTTTCGCAGTATAACATCACGCTACCGGCAGTAGAAGACGTAGACAGGGCTACGTGGGTCAGTTTGTCATAATATAAAGGCTTTTAATAAAAAGCGTTGTAAATGTTCAGCATCTCTAAACTACCACTGCTGAGATAAATACTGTCTTAAGTCAACAAAATTTTCACCCTTGCCACCAGACAAACATTATTTAGATCATGCAAGGTAAGTAAATGTTATTTTCAATTGTAAATATAAACATAAGTTAAGGCTATAATTATATGTAAACCGATTGATCAATCGCCAAATTCAAATATACCTCAGTCATGATAAAAAACCCATTTGCATCGATAATACCCTCGCATAATCTTTTCGTGTTTATCATATCTGAAAGAAATTTAAATTGGTTTTCAGATTTACTTGTTTGTTTTCTGAAGTAATATGTTATTCGTAAATCTCTAGTAATTTTTTTAAACATTAAATCAACCCATAACCACGCAAATGCAGTGTAGGGCGCATGACAGACCCACGACGGCGCGGCGACGTGAGAATAGATGAGGATTATTCAAGAACGGTTCGATTTATAGACAGCGGCCACTCCAAAATTAAGATTCATCATCATCATCAACAGCCTTTAACAGTCCACTGCTGGACACAGGCCTCTCCTTTGAAAGGAGGTTTTGGCCTACTATACCACGCTGGCCAGACGGTTTGGTAAAGGGTTTGTTTCAAGTTTTCCTTCTCTTGGCAGTGATGTTAGCTGCTTATTTTGGTCCTTTAGTTGCCTCTTACGACACCCATGGAATGAATAGGGGTGGTGACACTTTGTATTTTTAACCCGTCACCACAAGATTATGTTGAGAATATTCAGAAACAATAATGTCATTTTATCAAACGTTATAAAATACGAGTGTTACACTTCGGTGTGAGATGCAGCGACTTTTACTAACAAACCAACAAATAGTTGGGAGTGTTAGCTTCTACTTTCTAGTTTCAGTTTTAGACGGGCTACATTTTATTAGCATTACTCACGTTACCGGCTTTACGGAGGAAATTTCGCTGAAATTTTACTGTAGTAATTTTCATTTTGAAATGAGTCGTCATAACAACGTGACACTTTAATATAATGGCATAAACGTGACACTCAAGTTGCTGAGCGGACCGAAAGTAATCACAACTTCGATTTTGCGTATAACAATGAGGAATATTACGAGAAACACAATTGAATAATATAACTGGAAAAATTGACATCTAATTGCTCAGTGATTATCAAAAAATCGTAAACTACAGTATTTCAAAGACGATTGTTAAGAGCGTTGTTAATGATCAGCTTAATGTTAATTAAGTTAATGTTAATTACCAATGGTGCTACAATTACTTTCAGTGCAGTCTAAATCGAAAAGTGACAATCATCTTGTTATCATAAGTTCAAGTTATAAATTTAACATCAAGATAAGTTTTTACATATTCATAAATTTATAAATGACGTCTAACTTAGCCTATGGATAGGTTATAGATACAATTACATTGCACAACACAAAAATATATTTTTTTGCATTGACATAAATTCTCTACTTGATCGCTTCTAGACAACTTTCATATGGATTTTGTAAAATTTTATTTTATTTATTTTTAAACACAGAGTACAATTTTAAGTGTACTTGTATTTTTCTCCATACCTAGCTCTCAGAGAAACTGCTTAAAAATGCCTGAGGCATTAATCCACTTAAGCACAAAATGTATATAAAGAATAAATAAGCAAACAAAGATAAATATTTAAACTATCAATTAATAAAAAGTTTTTTTTCACTCGACTGAGAATTTAATACAAAAGTGTTTTGCCAATAAGAACTTTAAGTTCAGCTTGTTATTGCACATATTTATATATAAGTTAAAACATGTCATCATACCATGTTAGTTTTACAAGCAAAGTACAAATATTTCTACAACCTGTGCTTCCAATTTCGTAATAAGTTCTAACAGTTAAACCTGCGACTGTCACGACAGAGACACATTAACGTATTATTGTAAAACAACGGCGTGCGACAAAATGGATGACAATTGAGTCATTTCTTTGTATTTTTTGAGTGAAGTCGTGACGTTGGAAAATTAGAACTAGATATATTTATACTATGACAATAAATAGCAATCATCGTCAATATAAACAACTTTTAATATTTCACTGCTAGATATACTCGTAGGCTCTAAACAAAAAGGAGATTTTTCATTTAAATATATTTAGGCCTGCCAAAATGTGCTATTCGGTCTAATGGTACGTATGAATAGGATCTAAGAGAAGTGTTCACCGTCCTCATTATGACTAATTACAGTGCATCATGGTGACTATGGTGGCCTAGTGAGATGCCTCTGCATTATTGGACCCCCGGTCTCGAACGTGGGACTTTGTTTTTTTTTATATAATATTATAGGGGGCAAACGAGCAGACGGATCACTTGATGGTAGGTGATTGCCGCCGCCCATGGACACCCGAAACACCAGAGGAGTCACAGGTGCGTTGCCGGCCTTTGAGATGGTAGTAGTTTGTTGATGAGTTATTTCACCATCAGTTATTCATTAATGAAACTAATCAGATGATTCAAAATTAAGTGTCAATATTAATTTCACATATTTTAATTACTAGTATAAAGTTAACTTTGATATAATGTATCTGTGATTATAAATAATTTTAAGCCAATCTTGATAATACAGATAAGAAATCTGTGTATAATTGAGTTGTTTTCTCTTGAAATGACACTTTATAAAAATATAATTTGGTTTTTATAAACTAATTTTATAACGGCTGACACTGTTTTGATACAACGGTACTTACTGCTCTGCGTGCTAATTGAGTTATATTTGAAACAAAATCTGATGTCGCTCTAGGCTACACTTAACATTTCAATTTTATTTAATGCTAGCCTACCTTTTTTCCAACGATTTTCCCGAATCATTTATTCGGGAAACCCATTTAATTGATGTTTGAGTTAAAAACTAAATTGATTTTTTAAAAGCCAAGGTATTAATTTAAATCATCAGTAGCTGCCTTGTTGGTCTAGTGGTCAGGTATAGCGCTACTGATCAAGGTCTCGGGTTCGTTTCCCGGGTCGGAGCAAAATGTTCGTATGATCAGCTAATATTTGTTTAGGAATTTGGGTGAGAGTGAGTGAGAGATTATAATAATATGTATGTATTTAAAAAATTAAAGTATATGGTATGTATTTGTATCAATTGTGTAGTACCCATAGTAAAAGCTTTGCTTAGTTTGGGATTAGATGATGTCAGATGTGTGTCAGATGTCAGTTTCAATGAATTGATTCGCAAGTCATTTGAAGATCACAAATTATGGAAGTCATTAGCAAATGTATGATAAATTATTGTACAACATATTAAATTTCATCGTACGAATAAGGTTTAATTTTCGTACCAATACAATTTCTCTTATCTAGTATATAAATAATCGTAATAAACATCAAAACCAAATTTATCAACGTCAAAATCACTTTTGCTGGAGTATCAAAGTATCTAAATGCTAAATTTCACTGAAATCGATGCAGCAATTTAGCCAAGAAAGCGTAACAGACAGACAGCCAGTGTTACTTTTGAATTAAAAATATTAGAATAAATTAAATAATTATACATAACTAGCTGATGCCCGCGGCTCCGCTCGCGCCCTAGGAGTATGAAAAATAGATAGTAGCCGATTCTCAGACTTACTAAATATGCATAAAAAATTTCATAAGAATCGGTCAAGCCGTTTCGGAGGAGTATGGGAAGGAACGAACATTGTGACACGAGAATTTTATACATAAGATGCATAAGATAAGATATACATTATGAGGACGTGGTTTAAACGGTAATCTCCCGCTTACTGTAGATCTCTACTCAATACAATATATTATGTGATAGCCGAATTATTATTCTGAATTTGGGTTTTCTTATTGCTCATTTCATGTATGTTTGTAAAATCCTCCGCGATACTGAATAAGGTACTAGTGCGGTTTTTCTCTAAAAAAATGTACCTACCTGACATGTTCCATAAATAATTACTTTCTAAGTACTTACTTCTTTTCAAATCATTATGAATCAGTACAAAGAGACTCGTATAATACGTAATTGTAAAACCAGTTACGTCACAGCACGTGTCAATTGAGTTATAAACGTATTAAACCTACACGTGCCTAGCCTCGGGCAAAAGTAAAGATTGTATACACGAGGATATAATATAAAAGTTGGCTTTGTATCGCCTACATTTTTCCTAACTTTCCTATTTTATTCAGTGAACCAACGATGGTATCTAAATGCTTCATGGAATGCATTTTTTATTAAATTGTTTGTAACTAGAAAATATTTACTGTTTTTGATTTGTAATTATCAAATTTATCAATAGTCAGGTGGAGTGACGACTGGCGCAGGATGGCTGGCAGGAGCTGGATGTGAGAAGAACAAAATCGATCAGAGTAATGTGCAATGGGAGAAGCCTATTCCAACAGTGGACTGCGATAGGCTGATGATGATGATATCAATAGCAAACATCCATAAAAAAAAAAATCAATAGCTCCTTTTTTTAAACTTTCGCGACTTTTTCACATACTCATGTTTTTACTGTAAACGGGACTTATTCGCGATAACGGATACCGACTATCGACATCGTGGAATCCAGTCATCAGCGGGTGTAACCACCATCGGAAAGATGAAATAAGGCGTGCGGATGTCATAAGTGTGGTGAGTAGGGGTACCGATACTACAATATATCAACGCGATCAAGTGCGGGTAGACACAACCTGCCCATCACGAAGGCGACGCTAAGCTCACATCAGTCTACCCGTGACCACGAGCGGTATAACCCGTTCGAAACGTGGGAAAATAGAAGGTATCGTAACCTATATAGTATTATCGCGAATAAGTCCCGTTTACAGTAAAAACATGAATAGCTCCTTTAATATAACAGTATTATAATCTGGCTTTATATTCTACTACAAATATATATGACGACAATTTACAACTATATAATGTTTGATGTTGAATATAATAAGCGTATAAGAAATCCTACCAATATTGTAAACGCGAAAGTTTGTGAGTATGTGTGTATGTGTGTATCTATGTTTATTGCTCTTCCACGCAAAAACTACTGACGGATTTGGATGAAACTTTACAGTAATATGGCTTATATATCAGAATAACACATAGGCTACTTTTTACTGCAATAATCGGGATACACTGGCGAAAGCTAGTAGTAGTCAAAATGTATCACTGTTTATCTCCTGTCAAAACTTCACATGCATAACAAACTTGCATAGCAACCATAATGATAGTTTGTAAATGGCTAATTTAAAAACGAGTTCTAGATAATCACTTATGTAGGCTACTTTTTATCCCGAAAATACGCGGGTAGCACCGCGGGGCGCAGCTAGTATAGGTATCATTGAATATCATATATCGCTTAACCTCTCTGTTGTTGATGTGTTTATCTAACTTATCGTACTACTTTCATTAGTCATGTATAAAAAGAGTACGACTACCTACGTGATTACAAAAGCTTTTCTAATTTCCTTTGTATTCATTTCTTGTTAATTAGAGTGATGATAACTTTGTTTAATTACTGATGCTTACGTTGTATTTGATTAATTTAAATATAATTACCAAAAAGTTTTTTTTATCATGTTCCTTTTTAATGATTTTTTTTTAAGCTTTCACTGGAGGCGATAAAAAGATTGTTTAATTTATGACTGCACACTGGATCTTGTGGTGGTGGCTTCCTACTACGTCAAGTGTTATGGGTTCAAATCCCACACGAGACGTTGAGTGATTTACAACTTTTGTATTTTTTGCCTGAGTAGTCTGAGTATTTTTTGCGACCTCAACAATCAACCCAGTATATTAATTCCTAATGTGAGCGTTGTATCAATGAGTGCCAATACCAGTAGCCCAATGATATAGAAGCATGGATCACCATACTACATTGTGTATACTCACAATGACGATAGTGACCACAACTCTTGGATTCTGCTCATGCTTTCAATCAGGCAGATAGAGTCAATTTTGCAGCCTCATATATAAAAAATCGGCCAAGTGCGTGTCAGGCCACGCACAGGAAAGGGTTCCTCAGTCACCCATAATGGTACGTGGATTTAAAATCATATCCAATAGATAATTATTATTATCATCATCATCATCATCAGCCTATCTCAGTCCACTGCTAGACATAGGCCTCTCCCATTGCACACCACTTTGATCGATTTTGGGCTTCTCGCATCCAGCTCCTGCCAGCCATCTTGCGCAAATCATCACTCCACCTGGCCTGTGGGCGTCCTACACTACGTTTGCCGAGACGCGGTGTCCACTCCAGAACTCTTCTACCCCAACGGTCATCAGTTCTGCGGCTAACATAGCCAGCCCACTGCCACTTCAGCTTGCCAATCCGGTGGGCTATGTCGATGACTTTAGTTCTTTGACGGATAACTTCATTCCTGATACGATCCCTCAGAGAAACGCCGAGCATAGCCCTTTCCATTGCACGCTGAGCAACTTTGAGCTTGTGGACCAACCGCACCGTAAGTGTCCACGTTTCGGCTCCGTATGTCATGACAGGTACGCACTGGTTAAAAACTTTCGTTTTTAGGCACTGTGGGATCGACGATGAGAAGACTCGACGTAACTTTCCAAATGCCGCCCAACCCACCTGAATTCTTCTATTCACCTCGTCCTCGAGGTTATTCCTACCCAACTGCAATGTCTGCCCAAGTTAGACAAATTTTTGGACAACCTCGAGAGCGATACCGTATATTGCAATCGGTTCTGGTTGTACATGTTCATTGAACATGACCTTGGTTTTATCCAAGTTCATCCGTAGGCCGATGCGCATAGAAGAATCAGCTAGGTCATTCATCATCTGTTGCAGGTCCTGCAGTGTCTCTGCCATTATGACGATGTCGTCCGCAAATCGCAAGTGATGTATTCGCCATTGATGTTAATGCCACGTCCTTTTCAGTTCAGCGTCTTAAACATATCCTCCATTGCATTAGTGAACAATTTCGGGGAAATAATGTCCCCTTGTCTCACTCCTCGATGCAATGGTATGGGCTTTGTTTGCTGGTTCTGTACTTGGACGGATACGGTGGCGTTATCGTAGAGACATCTCATCACTTGTATGTATCGCCAATCTACCTGGCAACGTTGCAGGGACTCCAGAACAGTGGCTGATTATACTCTTCGGTCTTCTGTATAATCTGCCGCACTGTTTGGATGTGGTCTATGGTGCCATATCCGCTCCGAAATCCGGCCTGCTCCGGTGGTTGAAATTCGTCGAGTCTTCGTGCAAGACGGTTCGTGATGACTCTTGAAAACAGCTTGTAAATGTGGCTTAGAAGGGAATTGGGTCGATAGTTCTTCAGCAAGGTCTTATCACCTTTTTTGAAGAACAGCACGACCAAACTTCTACTCCACATCTCCGGAGTTCTCCCTTCAAAGAGGGCAGTGTTGAAGAGCTTTTGGAGCTCCCTCAGTACGGGTTTACCTCCAGCTTTTAAGAGCTCTGATGTAATACCATCCTGTCCAGGGGCTTTTCCATTTTTAAGCTGTTTAAGGGCCATCTCGATTTCATCAGTGCTGACTTCCGGCAAGTCTTCGGTATAGTGGCGCCTTAATGCAGCTCTGGTGTCCTCATTTTCGGGATCAGGTCGCGAAGCATGCGAAGCGTATAACCGGCTATAGAAGTTTTCCACTTCCGAAAGGACCACCGGTTTTGAGGCAACAACTTCTCCACTTGTTGTGGTCAACTAATTATATGTTTACGTACTAATGTGTTAATTTGGTATGACGTTTTCCAAGTGAGCGCATTTTACAAGTTAAGTCTCTATAACTCCTGAATTAATAAAGTCATCTAATGCGTTATATTTTTCCTTCAAAGTTCATTACGTGGACCAGCATCACGAATTTTTCCAGATTTTTTGATCCAGCCGTTTAGCTTTTAGAGGGGGGGGGACGCCCTGTTTTTACAAAAAAGTGCCCTTTAAAGTGGAATTTCTCGCAAACGGATACCTAAATCAAAAAATCGTCTTAGAAACCCTTTATTGTTTTTAAAAGACCTATCTAATGATACCCCAAGTGATGGGGTAGCCGTGAGAAAAAATTTACATCCCCACTTTAAGTGTAGGGGAGGTACCCCAAATAAAAATATTTTTCATAATTTTATTATAGCACTTTGTCGGCGTAATTACAACACATGTTCATGCAAAGTTTCATCTTTCTAGCACTTACCGTTTGGACGGTAAGTCGAGGACGGACGGACGGACAGACGGACGGACGGACGGACGGACGGACAGACGGACATGACGAATCTATAAGGGTTCCGAGTAATATACTTCGGAACCCTAAAAAGGTGCTTGACATTTTCCACCAGTCAACAATCAGATGGTACAATGATGATGGTAATGATGGTAAATAGTACTATATTAGAAGCAAAAGATCATAAATATTTGAATATAAACT
The DNA here is from genome assembly GCA_932526445.1 of Phragmatobia fuliginosa. NCBI lineage: Eukaryota > Metazoa > Arthropoda > Insecta > Lepidoptera > Erebidae > Phragmatobia > Phragmatobia fuliginosa. The sequence goes on along the minus strand of OW052081.1, from coordinate 6,473,917 downwards.
AGAAATCAGCAAAGGAACTAAATTAATAGAGCCCTTTTGGACTCTATTGATTTAGTTCCTAATTTCGTTGAGTTCGTGGAATCCTATCGCTCAATTTGGGAGCTAAGTTTTCTATAGCAACAAATCATTTCAATTAAAACAATTTAATTTCACCAAATTAATTTGTAATCATTTTGTTAGATATAATCTAGTTACATTTTGTAAATTGTATTAATAAATTATATTATTATATAAATAAATTAATTGTTTGAACATAACAAGTTGTGCTCAATATTTTTCCATATCATTAATATTTATTTACTCGTAATTTATAATTATTATTTGTAAACGATAAAGTATATTGTAGTCGCTGTCCATTGGTAACGAAGGTCTCCCAAGGAGCGACAACCATCCCGGTCTTGGGCAGTACGCATCCATCCGCTGCCAGCCAATTTCCTCAATAAAGACTTCCACGATGTATGTACATCACCACTTATATGCATAAATAGTAATGATGATAATAACACTTATCAAATACAAATGAACTTATTGACTGTTATTATCATCATCACTATCATCGATAGACTTCAATAGTCCAATGATGAAATGATTCTATTCTTAAAATATAATTAATGGATGATTAAACCAGTTTTTGACGTGTCAAGTTTTTTTCTTCTCTTGAAATTCTTTTATCCTGCATAATTTATTATTATTTAGAGAAACGAATTTTCTGTATTTTACTTTACTTTACTCATTTTAATTCACAATATCCACATACGTAATTAAAAGAAGTACATCATTTTAAAAGACTGAATTTCTTCACAAGTCACTTCGAATTAGCATTAAAGCTTACCTCCCAATGGAAGTGATAATGATAAAGTAATATAAATTCATCCATTAGAGCATTATTAATTACTCAAAGCATTTGTAGCAGAAGCCGAAACTATAAAATGTTGTCCTCAATTATATTGACTTTGTACGCACGCGGTTAGTGATGGGTCGAGGGCGAAAACAAATACGGGCGGAAAGGCATAAACTGGGCAGATTGGGCATAAATAAGTTTACGCCCGAATAAATGCCCGAGCACTGGGCAGAAAAAACGAATACCTTTGTTTTGTGAAAAACAAATGTTTTCTTAATCTATTTTTTCTTAATTTAAATGAAAGTCAGTATGTTGTAAATTAAAAGTTATAATTAATTATTAATTATACACTTTTGTAATTAAAATCACAAATAATCACAGTTCATTTCATTATTTTTGTCGAAATTTCGTAAAAAATTAACAAATATAACTCTTTTAAATATGTATAATAATAATAACATTTTTAATTTTTTCATTCGATCTTATTTTTTATATTTTTAAATGTATTTTTTAGATTTATATATTTAAAAATGTAATGAATAAGTATTTTGATTTTAATAAAGAGAACAATAATAATAATAATAAGTGGCAGCTTGGCAGTGTAGAATAAAACGTATTGCTGAGTCCAGGACACTCATCGCCAAATTAATTGCCTATGAATCTGGTAATACGATACCGAGAGTCATGCGCTTTATGAAACAGGCATTTTTGGAGACTACCATCAGTCCTCAACAGTATACATATGTCAAGTGTCTATAAAGAGAATAATAATAAATCTTTAATTTCATTATCATCGTCATTTAAGTCGATGTTAGACGTTACATCAAAAAATTCGGTTCGACTGGTTGATTTTGATGGTTGAGCATCATGAGACGTATTAATTTGACTCTTATCATCATCATCATCAACATCATCGAAAAATCATCAAATTCTGAATCCGACTCGTTCAAGTTGAATATTGGTAGGTTGAGCAAGATCAAGTCTTAATTTACAACATTTTTTATTTGATGCCTACCATTGTGACTCCACTCTGCCTGATGGTAAGCATGAGAGGGGGCCACCACACTGCCTGCGATGGAGGAAGTATGGCGACACTGACCCAAACTATAGCGGCTTTGTGAGATGCTTTTTCACACCCCTCTTAAAGGACCCGGGTTCATAATGGGAAGGAAAGACGTGGGATGGTAGCGAGTTCCAGTTTTTAACCGCTTGGCACAGGTCTTTCCTAAACCAAGTTTTTTTAGGTATTAAGTCAAAATGAGGTGAAAAATTCCTTCCGTGTGGTGACGGATTAAGAATACAGTGTCACCACCCCTGTTCATTCTATGGGTGTCGTAAGAGGCGACTAAAGGAACAAAATAAGCAGCTAACATCACTGCCAAGAGAAGGAAAACTTGAAACAAACCCTTTACCAACCCGTCTGGCCAGCGTGGTATAGTAGGCCAAAACCTCCTTTCAAAGGAGAGGCCTATATCCAGCAGTGGACTGTTAAAGGCTGTTGATGATGATGATGATGAGGTGAAAAAATAGATATTTCAAATCAAATAAATTACGGTGTATTCAGGACATAGAAAGGTAAGTTTTCACAAAATTTCTTGAAAAAATAATTTTATTTGTAAAAGATAAAAAGAAAAAACCAAAAACTTGGTTTTTTGAATATTTCACATAAAATTTGAGGTTATGTGAAAAAAGTGCAAATACAAAAGTTGTAGATCTTTTTATTACCTACAACTTTGCCTTTAATTTTTTTTCATAGGATTTGTAGTTTTGCCGGAAATCGACATAAACCGTTTTTACCCTGAAAACCTCCCCCCCTACCCCTTCCCGACCTCAGATCGCCCGTAAATTATTTTTCCTTCCATTTTTATAATATTCACCTCCTTTTCCAATGGGTTTCATCACTTTCATCCTACTACAATTTATGTTCACTTTTTAATATTTTAAGACGCTTCATCATCATCATCATCAGCCTATCTCAGTCCACTGCTGGACATAGGCCTCTCCCATTGCACACCACTTTGATCGATTTTGTGCTTCTCGCATCCAGCTCCTGCCAGCCATCTTGCGCAAATCATCACTCCACCTGGCCTGTGGGCGTCCTACACTACGTTTGCCGAGACGCGGTCTCCACTCCAGAACTCTTCTACCCGAACGGTCATCAGTTCTGCGGCTAATATGGCCAGCCCACTGCCACTTCAGCTTGCTAATCCGGTGGGCTATGTCGATGACTTTAGTTCTCTGACGGATAACTTCATTCCTGATACGATTCCTCAGAGAAACGCCGAGCATAGCCCTTTCCATTGTACGCTGAGCAACTTTGAGCTTGTGGACCAACCGCACCGTAAGTGTCCACGTTTCGGCTCCGTATGTCATGACAGGTAGGACGCACTGGTTAAAAACTTTCGTTTTTAGGCACTGTGGGATCGACGATGAGAAGACTCGACGTAACTTTCCAAATGCCGCCCAACCCAGCTGAATTCTTCTATTCACCTCGTCCTCGAGGTTATTCCTACCCAACTGCAATGTCTGCCCAAGTTAGACATATTTTTGAACAACCTCGAGAGCGGGACCGTGTATTGCAATCGGTTCCAGTTGTACATGTTGATTGAACATGACCTTGGTTTTATCCAAGTTCATCCGTAGGCCAATGCGCACAGAAGAATCTGCTAGTTTTTTGAATATTTCACATAAAATTTGAGGTTATGTGAAAAAAGTGCAAATATAAAAGTTGTAGATCTTTTTATTACCTACAACTTTGCCTTTAAGTTTTTTTTCATAGGATTTGTAGTTTAGCCGGAAATCGACATAAACCGTTTTTACCCTGAAAACCTCCCCCTACCCCTTCCCGACCTCAGATCGCCTGTTAATTATTTTTCTTCCATTTTTACAATATTTACCTCCTTTTCCAATGGGTTTTATCACTTTCATCCTACTACAATTTTATTTATGTTCACTTTTTATTATTTTAAGACGCTTCTGCCCTGGTCTATTATGTCAGTTTTACATGTAATAGGTATATACTTATACTATCGACTATTGTTATCGAAACAAAAATACTGTGTTTATGTCACAGATTACTAACTATAACATATAAAGAACTGCTATCATTATAATACTCAGTTTGGTGTTTTTTATACGCCCATGACCATTTAAATAAAATGACAGATTTAAAGAAAAAACTAAAATAGTAACATATTTATATCCAGGAATATATCATATTTTTTGTTAGTTAGTCCTTGCTGCATACACATATATTTACACACAATTTAAAATAATAAAATGTAAATTCAAGTTTTTGCCCAGGTAAAGGGCATTTATTCGGCATTTACGGGCATTTATCGGGCGCTTATTCAATGTGCCCAATCCGCCCGGGCAGAAACCCATCTCTACACGCGGTGCATTCCGACTTGTATAGGGTTGTACACCTGTACCTGTAGGGTTGTCAATTTCATGTAATAAAAATCTGACATCACTAAACTGCTTTATAAAATGGACTATTTTACTTTGAGCTAACCATAGCATACCTAAACCAAATGACTAACTTCTCAAACTTGATTTACGAAATTTTTCAACAATAATTCTATCGAAACATTCAATGAAAAAATTAGACCAATCTAATAGCTTGATAGCAAATATTTGAGTTTATGAAGTGAAAGGTTAAATTTAGAAACGCGTGAGGAATATAAAATCTAAAAACATTGTGTCCCGTCAAACCACTGCTATAAACTAAATATATAATAAAACTAGTCTTTTAAATTTTAAATATTGTAAATTACTTGTAGAATTCAAAAATAAAGTTTTGCAATTTAGAGCCTAAATATTCTGCAAAATCACTCAAAAACATTTTTGCATGTAGAGCAGTGTTAAACTGCAAAGCAGGTAGTCTTAATAAAATAATTGTTTCAGCATTTTATTGTATTTAAAAAAACTAAACGAAAATGGTTCATCCGTTTGGGAGTTACGATACAGAATTTCAAAGCCCAACCATTTCAATTACCATCATACATACCTAAGTGTTACTATTCATTATTCAAAGTGTAAAGGAAAGATAATTGATATAAATTGTACCGATAAGTCCATCGACTCAAGTAAGGGAAAGTTTTAGCCTTGAATTAAAACTTAGCGCGTTAATATCTCTATGAAATAACTCCTAAGTTTTGACTAGGTATTACTTTTATTACGTCTGAATATTCTGTTCGTATAAATTTTTATATTTATGTAGAAAAAAATTTAATATTTTACGTACTTTTTAGATTTGAGAACAGAAAAGTTGTATTTCGTAAGATTGGTATTATGGCTGTTTTTATCTTATATATAAAATTCTCGTGTCACAATGTTCGTTCCCATACTCCTCCAAAACGGTTAGATCGATCTTTATGAAATTTTATATGCATATTCAGTAGATCCGAAAATCGGCCAACATCTATTTTACATACTCCTAGGGCGCGAGCGTAACCACGGGCATCAGCTAGTAAGTGTATATTATACATGCATATCATAATTATAATGACAGTATTAAGTCAGTTAATTCATATAAGATTGTACTGAGAGTACTCGATAAAAGGGTTTTGACTCTTGGTGAATTTGAAGTAACGTTCAAAGCAAATAATTGGCTGTATCAGTCACCTGTTATCAATGAAGCTCTTATTAACCAGTACCACGACGTCATGGCCAAATACGCTTAGATGAACGTTAATGTTATTTTTATTTTTGTTGCAAAAAACAAAAAAGAATTACGACACTATTTAATGTGTGTCAAACACGAAAGGCGAAACATAATTTGGGCAGCAAACCAAAAATTATGACTGGATCAAAATACTTGAAACAACATTATTTTAGGCTAATTATAAATATTTTAAAATACGTAACATGAACTATAAAGTGAAATAAAAGAATTATCATTTTTTGTTTCTAAATTATTTTTCCACTTAATTAAATTCTTGTAGTTTTATTTCTGGTACCGAAACATTTATAATTTAATTTTGATACGCATAATTTCATAATTCAAAAATATGTGTACCTTGGGCAGACATTGCAGTTGGGTAGAAACAAACTCGAGGATGAGGTGAATAGAAGAATTCAGTTGGGTTGGGCAGCGTTTGGAAAGCTACGTGTAGTCTTTTAGGCGTCGATCCCACAATGCCTAAAAACGAAATAAAATTGAGTCCCGTCTTCCACAATTACAATTCCAGAAGGCAACTAAACATTATTTGGCGCCATTTTTTGCTAGCACATTTGTGACTAGACAAGCTCTCTTTTAAAAACTAGTTTATAACAAACATAATATTATATAATGTTGTAAATTTATATTAAAATATATACATCGTTAATTATGTTTAAGCTACTTATACAGGTGTTGAAAATAATAGTCACTCTACTTAATAACTGTACTAATTAGCTTCTAGACAGAAAACTATTAATAAACAACAATTAACAAAAACCAGTAGGCTAAAAAAGCATTTTTATTATTTACTACCTGTCAAGCCGTGCAGGGAAGCTATTCTAAAAAAAAAAAGCCTAATTAACGCCTTAGATCATCAGCATTCTGCAAATGAAAGCTACGTCAAAACCGAGCTGCTCCAGACATTACCTGGAACAAATAGACAACCAGACAGACACAAAATTTAAAAAGTTGCCAAGTACAAGTCGGACTCGCCCATGGAGGGTTCCGTAGCAGCAAGTAGCATCATTTATAAGTTCTTAAGATAATGTATTGATTGAATGAAAGGTAAATTGCAGTTTACGATTTATGACGTCTTAAAAAAAAACTACTTACTAGATCTCGTTCAAACCAATTTTCGATGGTAGTTTACATGATAATGTACAACATATATTTTTTATAGTTTTATCACTCTCTTATTTTAGAAGTTACAGGGGGGGGGGACACATTTTTCCACTTTGGAAGTGTCTCTCCCGCAAACTATTCAGTTTAGAAAAAAATGATATTAGAAACCTCAACATCATTTTTGAAGACCTATCCATAGTATGGGTTTGATGAAAAAAAATTTTTGAGTTTCAGTTCCAAGTATGGGGACCCCCAAAACGTGTTGTTTTTTTTTATTTTTATGTGAAAATCTTAATTCGGTTCACAGATTACATCTACTTACCAAGTTTGACCAGTATAGTTCTTATGGTTTCGGAAAAAAGTGTTTATTGTATAGAATGTATATTACGTACTTAAAGATCATCATCTTCCTAGCCTTATTCCCAAGTTTATTTGGGGTCGGCTACTAGTTCAACCGGTTTTACCTGAACTTCAGTTTTTCCACGGAGCGACTGGCATCGGACCTCCGCAACCCTAAGGGAGAACTGAAATTCTAAGACTGAATTTGTTGTCAGTATATTTGAGGGCACTGACTTCCCAATAACGATTGTCATAGATGTTCATGACAACCGGGACCGACGGCTTTACGTGCTCTCCGAGGCACGGGCGTGAATCACCGCCAAACTTCCAAAATCAGGGTTGCTATTAGGAATTTCCTAAGAAAACCTAAAAACACTTTTGGGCCCGACCCGGGATTTGAACATGAGACCTCTTGATTAGCAGTCGCATACGCTGACCATTAGACCACCGAAAACTACGTACTTAAACTACGTACTTAAAGATAACAAATAATAAGGCCTAAGAAACAAGTAACAATCAAAAAATAAAATAAATTCAATAGATTTAACATTATATCTCTATGTTATGACACATTTAAAAATATATACAATACACTCATAACATTTTTGATACAATAACATTATAATAACCTTGAATTAAACAATTTAAAACTCTAATTAGAGAGTGTATCTTAAACGTTACTATTCAATTGAATAGTTTCGATTGCGTCGCGATTAAAACATAATGCAAACGCAACAATGCTACCGTTACTTACCTTAAAATAGCAACATTTAACGTTCTAAATTTGCGAATAAAGAATGATCAACTTTTTTTGTTTCTGGTACACAAATTAACAAATTGCTTACAGGAGCTAAAGAATGAACATGGACAGAATGACATACACATTAATAATCAACATTATATGTGATCCAAGTTAAATATCAACCCATGCAAACATGATGTTTTACATTGCACATATTAGAGGTTTTCAGGGTTCCGTAGTTATGACTCGGAACCCTTATGGTTTCGTCATGTCCGTCTGTCCGTCCGTCTTCTTAGAAATAGTCCTTTTAAAAACATTGAGTGATTGCTAAAATTTTCGATTTAAGTAGCCGTTTGTAATTATTCAACTTTAAAGCCCCTTTTTTGTAAAAACAGGCAGTGCATCCATCTAAAAGCTGCCTGGCTCAATAGAAACGAAAAAAATCATAATGATAGTCCATATATATTGAACTTTAAAGGAAAACTATAGTGGCTTAGATCACCGTTTTAGTTCAGGAGTTATAGGGGCCTATCTTGTAAATGATTGTGGGTGACTACGGATCCACGGATCCCTATTCTATTCATGGCCTGACACGCACTTGGCCGATTTTTTAATTGATATTGGCAAACATATTGTTCTTCTTTTTACGCACACATCTAACATTTTCATGTCGAGTAGTTAAAAGATAGCTTTCTAATAAATCCACATTCATTAAAGACTTATAAAATAAACAAGTGTATACATAAATCCAAATTTATAAAAACTTAATTTATATAACCACACACCCAAATAAAATGCGTCCATTAAGTGACAACGATATGTCAGCCTATAATTATTAAATAAAATATAAAGCATAAACGAATATTATTCTACAAATTACAAGGTGTGAGAACAAAGAGTAACTTGCGTTTAAAGTTCTTTTGAACAGAAGAAACATGGCTTGAAAAGGAGTGACGCATTGACCAGAATCACGTACCGAGTGCTCGAACCCCGCTCATTATCCGATATAATTAATTGGACTTCTGTAGAAAAGTTTCTGTTAGGTTTGGGGAAATTTGGGGGCACAAGATGTAGACGGTATAGATACGGCATTGCATATTATTCTTATGTGTAAATAATCTGTTGCACTTTACTTTTTGGCCACATTGATGAAAAACGAAAAACAACACTAACGCGTGAAATGTTCCTTTGTGGCTAGTTGTACTTGTATACATAATCCTTACTAATATTATAAATGCGAAAGTTTGTGATTATGTATGTTTGTTGATTTTACGCAAAAACTACTGAACGGATTAGGATGAAACTTTAAAGTAAGTAATATAGCTTAAATATCATAATATATTATTTAGTGACAACTAGTTCAATCTTCGAATTTAAGTTCTCCCTTACGGTTGCGGAGGTCCGATGCCAGTCGCTCCGTGGAAAAACTGAAATTCAGGTAAAACCGGTTGAACTAGTAGCCGACCCCAAATAAACTTGGGAATAAAGGCTCGGAAGATGATATCAGAATAACACATAGGCTACTTTTTACTGCAATTATTGAGATATACGCGGGCGGAGCCGCGGGCGAAAGCTAGTACGTTATAAACCTTGCTTCACAGCTCAATCTTAGTAGTGGCTCAAAAGTTTTTTAAGTGCGCTTATATGAATTAACAAAGACGATAACTCTATTCGGACCTATCTTGCTATTTACCTCCTTTGGTTGTCCAATCCACTTGAACTTAGCAACTTGAAAATCTTGACTTGTTGTTTTTGCTAAGTGTAATATTTATTTGTATTTTGAATCGTCAATACTTCACTTTTAATGAGTTAATTTTTATTTTATTGATTTCATTTTGGTACTTCAATTGATATCTATAAAATAAGTACATTTACATGCAAAAGTAATAATGTAATGTAAGGAATTGTTTGAAAAGAATGACCTATTGAGGTTCTTGCCGGTTCTTCTCCATAGGAATGACATTTTGGAACGTAGCAACTAGAGTCATTAATGTAATGTTTCGAAAGTGCCTGGAAAGCCTACTTGAAATAAAAGTAAAGGTTTAGAACTGCTAGCGTATCTAGTTTCTCAATGTCAATGCAATATTAGACTGTGACTGGAATCGATAAGGGAACTCCGAAGCGAAGTTTTTGTTCAATTCGAGAAAGGTTAAATGATAAAATACTTCTCGTGTAAGAAATTTCAATGTAATTAATGTTTGGCGTCTATTACAGGGAGGTAGATAAAACGCGATGTCATTTTCAAAAGACCGGAGAAGTATAAGAACGGTGTGTAGGTAAGGTCGTAACCTTTACGTTGCTTAATAATTCTATTACTTTCTACGTATCATTTTATTGTGTCGGCTTTGGCTCGTCTTGATAGACTCAAATTGTAGATTGTTGTTTGGAATCACGATCGTAGGCATAGATCTGAGATTCGTAACCACTGATGATGTCGTAGACGTCTTGACTCTCGTCGGTTGAACCTTCGCAGAGCTTTCTTACACCATCTGACGCGGGCCGCCTTGTGATCATCGTAAATCAGATGCGGTATCCAATGGCAAACTAGCTCTCTCACATCAAGCGTTTCATGCAAGTTGTTCTGAATGGTTGTCCGTGAGATGCCTAATAGAGCCTCTGTCTCTCGGTACGTCACATGACGATCTTCGAGAATTAGTTGTCTCACAGCAATGATGTTATCTTTAGTGAAGGTGGATTTTGGGCGTCCTTCGCGAGATTTGTCACTAACACTGGTATGTCCGCGCTGGAGTTCTAAATACCAGCGTTCGACAGTCCGCAGACATGGGGCTTCATCACTGAACACAGATGTTAGTTCTTCAAAACACTGAAGCCGTGTCAGGCCTCTTCTAAAGTTGTAGAAAATTATTGCAAGAACATTTTCCCTAGAAAGATTAATTTCTGTACATAACCTGACTGATTCTAATCGGCACTTTGACTAAACAATAGCATTAATCCTAATACTTTCAACTGTTTTGAGATTCAAAATTTAAACAAATTCGAATATAGAACAGTTCCAAATTCAAAATTGCCGGGAAATATGGAAGCGACAGAACTTAAAAGGCCTGCCTAGTAAAATATAGGTAAAGCAGTTTCCTTATCACAATAAAATTATTTGACCATCATTATCATCAATAGCTCACTACACAGCACACACAACACACAACAAAAGCAATTAGGTTCACTGCTGGGTTTTGACTTAAGTAAGTCATAATAAAATTTTAAAGTTAAAACGATTGCCAGACGGGTCGGTATATGTTTTTTTTTAAAGTTTTCCTTCTCTTTACAGGGAGATTTTCGGCGTATTTTCTCCTTTAGTTTTAAGATACCCACGGGGTGAATAGAGATTAATCATCAAATGTCCGTGTGGTGACACACACGTACATTTTTAACATCATCAACAACCCATAATGTCCCACTTCTAGGCTCGAAGCTCCTCTCAGTAAAGGGTTAAGGGTCAAGGAGTGAAAAACAACTACATTTTAGTCTAGTAGTTTTTCAATTTTCACTTGAAGCGACTGCCATTATGAACTAAATTATCTACTTTATAGATACACAGACATAATTTTCTTGATCAATAGAAACATAGATTAATTAAAAATGTTATAAAATAACATCATTTATCAAAAGATGCAATAGTGACATTTTTCCTTTCTATTATTTCACTAGATCAGCTGTTTTGATATATCTATGTTACGTAAACTTGGTGTGGATATACGTCGACCCAAATCCGTACTCCTACGCAAATCATATAAGGCAATGTTTGCGATAGACATCTTAGTATGGATACGACTGTTTATTATTCATAGGTCAATATTGTCTGTAATCATTGTGGTATGTGATACTTGTTTGTGAACTCAATGGATAAGTATATAAACACAGAACTGAATATTAGGTTATTTAATGATATATGTGTATTAGAATACATAAATACATACCACAAAGTATTTTATTACATATATGTATAAGTCTGCTAAAATGATACCACTCATCATCCTCCTAGCCATTATTCCCAAGTCTATTTGGGGTCGGCTACTAATTCAACCGGTTTTACCAGAATTTCACTTTTTCCACGGAGTGACTGACAATTTGAAGATTGAACTAGTTGTCACTATATTTGAGGGCACTGACTTCCCAATAACGATTGCCATAGATGTTCATGACAACCGGGACCGACGGCTTTACGTGCTCTCCGAGGCACGGGCGTGAATCACCGCAAAACTTCCAAACTCCGGGCAGCTATTAGAAATTTCCTAAGAAAATCCCTAAAACACTTTTTGGCCCGACCCGCGATTTGAACCCGAGACCTCTTGATTAGCAGTCGCATACGCTAAGCACTAGACCAACGAGGCAGTTTAAAATGATACCACTTTGCTGGATAAAAACTATGAGTAGAATTCAAGAGATGTCGTCACCTTCCTTATTGTAACTATAGATTCTATATGTCTATAGTCTCACACTTGCCAACGAAATACGACAGCACAGACTATATCACTTTTAGCGTGAATTTACTGACTTCGAAAGTACTTGTTATTTTTTTTCTATTTTAATAAGTTTTATGAAAATCACATACTATGTAGTAGTGGTAAAACTTTAACAACATTTCAGATTTAATATAAAAATACAGGCAATGACTTAGTATTTGTTATTTTAGTAGTTGACCTGCTAACTACATTTTATGTAAAGTATGGAGAGACGGAAATAATAAAATATAAAAAAATAGTAAAACATTCAGAAAGCGATCATTTAAAAAAAGATATGTGATTTGAAACCAAATTATCAATCTGTAAGAAATATTTTTTTTTTAATAAATACTGTATTTTGGACTTGCTCCCATGCTTTAAAATAGGTAATTTACATATATATTACATTTTAATTTCATTAGAATAAATACTAAGTATGTCTAAAACCGACTCTAGCAATAGATAGTCAAAGGTCATGTTACGTACAAAGATTTATATTAAAGTTCCATTAACATTTAAACAACCTTAACACATTGTTAATTTTACGGTTAAGTAATTCTTACTATTTTTATTAATACACTTCTAGTCCACAGTAATCTAATGTAAACTTTTACAGACGACATTGCCGACGGCGCGAGGCGCCACATTCGGCGGCGCTTGCGCAATGTTCGCTCAGTTACCAAATTTGAAATATTTAATGGGATTATAAACGCTATAAACCTTAATAAGGAAATAGATATACTATTGTTTTGAATTAGATTAAGCG